>OY720633.1:124567774-127070084 GCA_963169105.1 Ceriagrion tenellum | reverse complement strand
CAGCCCGAAACTACTTTTAGGCTACAGTCAACCTCCTCTAGATGGAATAGTTCCTTCGGATAACAACGAATCAGATGCAACTGCTGAAGAATAGGACTGACTCCCACCAAAAGTGCGTTTTCTTGCATACTGGAGAAGGTCGATGGCTTTCTGTCATTTTTCCCAGAGGTGAATCAAATTACCTCACTTCGAGATGCCTGGCGTCAAGAGCAAGCTTTGAATGATGGATTAGGCAGTTAACTTAAGTGCACGTAATATTCTCTCGATGCCTACCAAGCCAGCGTGAGGCGACTGAACAAAATAACAGAAAGACGCGCTTGGACCCAAAGGTCGAGAAGTTCGAAAACCTTGCCTTCCCTCCTCAAGAGCGCAGCCAAGAGCTGATGCGAGGTGTTTCCACGGATAAGTGGACGAAAGATGACACTCCAATGGCAGAAGGCCCTTAAAGGGGCACGAGAAGCCATTCCGCAACTGATGAATTTTTAAAGAAGTAGAGGGAACATAAATTATTGGGAACTCCCTTCCGACGAAAAAATAAGTGAAACTGTGGATTTCAGAGAATTTCCCCGGGGTATTCCACCACCCCAGCTCATGATACCTCCAAGCGCACATGATTTGCAAGACGACGCGAATCAGGTATATATATTAAAGTGTCTTTCATTCAACACTACGCCCTATATGACTTAGCATATGTTTCACAAATTTGTTGCAAGATTCGAAATCAGCAACATTTTCCAACCCAGGTTAAACAATTTTTGTTAATTTATTAACATTTCGATCAGCTTCGTCCGTTATGTTGGATCGAGCATTGTGTTTTACGCATCTTTTGCTTTAAATTCGTAATAAACGATCAAAAGAACAAAACGTAACCAGTTCTGATAAAAGAAGGTAATAATAATTGGACCGGCATTTGGAGATGTGGCTCCACCGAAGGAAGGTACTTGACAATACAACAATAACCTCACGTTGCCTCAGGAACTCGCTACCTTAAACAGTTCCTAGCGCCATTGAAACATAGCATAACAACGAAGTCTTCACTTGATCACGAAATGAACTCAGATGAAGCCATACTCATCTGAAATGCGATGACATCAACGTGTTGGAGAAAAGTGCTGAGCTGGGAAGAGTTATTTAGTAATGACTCGGCTTAGTGCAATCTGGACAGTTTCGAGATTTTGAAGTCAAAACATATACACACCTTAACTTTTGATGGCATTGCCAAGATTTTTCCCCTTCGGTTACGTCGAAATTTCATCATTGGTGAGGCTCAAAATAGTCGCGTCCATACTGAATCTTCAGGGCGCGATCACGGCTACGCAATTGAAACACAATAGCGCTCATAATAGCGAAAACGAGATCGTCATTTCTCAAATGTTGAAAGGAGCTTTACATCCATAATTTTTATGGCTGAAGTGCGTTCTTAGGGCAATAAATATGAGCATTGCCCTTCTGGAGCTGTTTAAGTTTTGGACAACGACAACAACGACGCGAAAGAAAGAACCGCGATCCTACCCCTGAACCTGTCTACAAGCATAGGGGAGACTTGCAACGTCGCCGATTGCAACAACCTCCATGAAAGAAATCCCCCTCCCTTGGGTTTATTGCATTAAAAATCAATCTCAGGACGAAGACTTTTAAATCTCCACGAAAAAGGGGAAAGATTCCGTTACGGTGCAGGAGAGACGGATCGCAAGTCCCCTCACACAAGGGCGACTCTTCCCCCATTTCTTCCCCTCCCTGCACCTTCTTCACTATCCGTCGGTTCCACAGTCTTCCTTCTATACCCCCCATACTCCCATCTCGTCTCCTCAGCCGCATGAATAAGACATGCGCCTGCGGCTGAGGGAGCAATCATGCGAAAAGCGCGCGCGCCTGAGAGATACAGACAGTACAAGAGCAGGCACACCACACGCGCGCGCGTCCCAAGAACGGACAAACGCACGAAGGAAGGAGAGATGGAAAAAGCGGGCGATTGAGTGCTCCTACACTGATTGAGCCCGGATATGCGGATAAAAGAGGAAGGAAATCGCAATTGCAGTGGGTACCTACCTATGAGGCACGTCGAGCGGAAAAGAGGTGGGAGGGTAGGAAAACTGAGTCATGACACGCGGAGTCGAAACCATGGTCGAGTTTTATTAAATAGTGTGGAATAAAACCAAGTATCTTTTATTATGAGTGACATCATAAATTTCCACCATGTGAAACCGGAAATTATGTCTTATACTGAGTCATACGACAACGTGGGTCAATATATCCTTCCGTATTGATCTGGAAGGGGGGCGGGGTATTTTGTAACTCTTCGAACCCGAGTCGACAAACGGATTCGGCAGATGAAGGATTGGATTTCGAAAATTAGGGTGGAAACAATCGAAAATTAGGGTGGAAACAATCGAAAAATCCATCGGTAGAGAGTTACAAAATGGCTCGGTTCGAGTATTCCGCTCCACTTATATATCTAGATCATTGATTTTAACCCACAAGTACAGTCGATAGGAAAGTTACAAAATTGCCTCCCCTTCCAAAGAGGATAGTTATTAAACTTTCGCAGGATTTCGCAGACTTCCTAGGAGGTTGAAAAATGGTGGAAAGGATGATGACGGACCCATGAATGGAAAGAGAGCTTGTCAGAAACAGGGATGTTACGTACTGGAAGGCCTCACCCACTTTGACCAAAGCATTGATTACGAAATGGGTTTCAATGAAACTCCAAATACTCCGCCTTAGGTGAATTATTAGCTAGAACTTTTGAAATATAAAATACCTACAGTTGCTAATATTTATTGCGCTAATACTGAACAAACATAAACTCCCTCTAGATGCTGCGCTTTGATGCCAAACGACGGGGAAAACTCCGCCGTTCACGCTGCTCTGAAGAGAATTTTCGGCAAGACTAGGTGAAATTCGATTTAAGACGATATTAATATTATATTTTTTTAAAGAATTTTCGCTGCAACTTGCCTAAAAAGTAGTTATGGTACACTATTTTATGCTCATAATTATGTTCGAGGGCAGGTGACCCGCTTCACTGTTACAATGGTCGGCAAACCAAGTTGGAGGACTTGTAACCACACGAAACTCTCTCATAAATATCGCTCCCTATGCATTTCAATTTTCCACTGAGTGTAACAAGCTGAATGGACTAGGTTCGGAGCCGCTTGAGACTAAAAGGCTACAAGCTTGGCTGAGATTGATTGAAAAATTCATATTATGCGAGTCAGACCGGCGCAGAGGGAAGATTTTTTACCCCGGCCAATATCCATAGAGACTATGGAAGCAAAAAAATAACATAGATACCTCTACCGAACTAATGTGATTCGTAATAACCGTCCGAGATACCCACTAAACTAGTACGATGACAGCAAACCATTAGTAACAATAGGATAAAACAGTGCAAGACACAAACTGTAAGAAATGCCGTTAAAATACAATACACTTCCATCCTTTCCTCGTTCCAAATCTTTTATCCAGTTTTCTCCCTCTTTCGTGGATATTGCCCACAAAAAATTCCTGCCACGTCTTTGCAATGCAATGTGTAAATGTACTTCGATTGCAATGAGGATTGAACTCGGCACAGTATGGCTTCATTACGGAATTTTAAGTTGGACAACAAATTAATTGGGCAGGAATATAGTAAAAGCATTGGACACTATGAAAGAAAATCTCAGGAGATGTGGCCTTCTTCTTCACTCCCACTCCCTCACAATGCCCCTTCTTCCATCCCCCTTCTTCCATCCCCCGTCCTCCACCTCCTCTACGTCCCATCGTTAAGGTCCCCACGGTGCGTGGATTGATTGATGGCTGGAGGTTGGGCAAGAAGGGGCATTAGCCGACGGGAGGAGAGAATGGGCGGGCTGGAGGTTAGGGGGACGGTGCAACGGCGGGTGGCGGGGAAAGAGGCTTGGATGCCCCCCGGGTGTTCTCTACTTTCGGCCCATCCACCCTCCCTCCCTCTTCGCCCGAGAGACTTCCCCATCACGCGGGCGGCATCAGGATTCAGGCTGCGGCGACTCCGAAAGCGGCAGTTCAGTTCAATCACGGCATGAACATACGCACCTGCTTTAAGGGCCCTTGGTAGACAATACATTCGGCGCATAATTTCACTAAGAGAATG
This sequence comes from Ceriagrion tenellum, assembly GCA_963169105.1. NCBI lineage: Eukaryota > Metazoa > Arthropoda > Insecta > Odonata > Coenagrionidae > Ceriagrion > Ceriagrion tenellum. The sequence continues at coordinate 127,065,973 of OY720633.1, read as the reverse complement.
TGAAGAGACATATTGACCGAAACCAACAAGGCGGCTGGAAGAGTAAAATATGTAAATCCGAAACCAGTACGTCTTCAACCCGAAGGTACGTTGGATCGGTAATGATAGAACTCAACACTTAGATACAATTAAAATTGCTCAGAAACTTAGACCATTTATTTAAACGCGCAGATTTGTTTTCCGCTAGAGTTCAATTGGATTGGATTGGATTTTGGGGAGGCGACTGACAGCTAAGGTCATTTGCGCCATAGGGGATAGGTAAGGGAGGAAGGATGGATAAAAATCCGACGTCGGCATTAGCCTGCTCTTAACGAAAGGCACCAAGGGGACCACGGTTTAACCGCTCATCCGACAGACGGAGTACTGTACTTGAAGTGCCCTCCACAAGACACTCAAGTAGAGATCAGGTTTCCTCTGAAAAACACCATCCTCTGCGGGGATTTGAACCGTATGGTTAGCCAGTACTCTAGCCACCACACCAACCCGATTACCGCTAGAGTTCAAGAAGTAAAACCAAGACTAAGAACATAATTCAACTTGGAAACAATTCTATTTGTTTAATCGATTAAAAATGTTTTTCACGTATTAAAAAATCAATATTCGGCTGAAACTGTCGGAGTTATTTCCTGTTCTACGTCGCCGTGGCCTCCCCGGATCTTCAGCGTCTCGAAAGCATCCAGATATTTATCAAACTTCGTAACTCATCGGGCATTAATCTCAAAGGCGGGTGAAATTTACGCAAAATTCAAGGTTAGTGGAGACGGTACCTGACTTAGAGCCGTCAGTGGTTTCCCAAAAATGTCCTGTACCCAAAAAATCAGAGACTTGGGAGTAGCACGACAGAGATCTCTCTCAAATTAGAATCCGGCACCAAACAGTCTGAAATACTAGGCTACCTAGCTATCAAGAGACATTTATATTCACACAAATTGTCCTCGGAATCGAACAGTAGGAAGTATTAGGCTACTTAGCAGGGGCGATCCCAGGGGGGGGGGGGGTATGGGAATACATTACCCCCCGAAAATTTAGGGTTTTACAGAACAATTTTAACATTGAACACTCCGATCACTTACATTGAACACTCCGATCTTAAAAGGAACCTATTATTACTGACTGTAAATGGTAATACTTGCATGAGCTTCAGTCCTAATTTCAAGAATCGCTCTTGATATGACAAAAAAACTTACTCCTTCAGTTTCTGATGCTTTACGCATCCCTTGATCATTCCAGAATGCCAATCTTTTCCCCATTACGGCTTAACTTGCCTTATATCTTCTATCGCGACTTTCAACAAGCCGTAGTCCCTCAAATCCTACTCTGCCTATTTTTACTTTCTCACAGAACCCTCACTTCTCATATCATGCCTGTTATTTCTTCATTACCATTCAATGCCCACAAAGATAGGATTATAATGATATATTTAGGCATATCGCAAAACCTTATACTTTAAATAGTTTATTTACCACAACTATTTCAAGAAAATCACACTTATATCGCACGGAATAACTAAGGCTCCCAAGGTGCAAATGAAACCTGATAATTATTTTGCAGCGCAAAAATAAGTTTGAAAACCCATCAAAAACAAATTCAAAATGACTATTACCGTGATTACAATTTTAGGGGTATATATGTATGGAGGATATAATATGAAAGGTAACGGAAAAGATAAATAGAGCAATTCCTTAATAGACGCTGTGGCTCTATCTCAAATTAGAGCCGAATATCGCTAATGTACCAAGTCAAAAATTCAGTGATATCCTATTCCATGCACAGAGTGAATCATCCCGGAAGACTGATATTCTGGCAGGTTATGGAGGGAAATCCTAGCTAAGCCACAGGAAAGGAAATATTTCCGGGTATTACGAACATCCCCATAACCCGACTATAATGATGAATGACATCGATCAGAGAAGACTGTTCGTCTTCATCTGCACAGAGTCCATTTCAATCTACTCGACCGTAAAATCCGAGAACGGACGCAACCATGCGTTGCAATTCCGTAGGCCTAGACAACTAATCATCCACAATGTCGATAACCTATCAATCCCAGAAACATTTTGGCCACCTAAAAATCTGACGGAGATAACATCTTATTTCAGAAAAATGTATTTTTTTGTCATTTACCATTTTCTCCATGATCGAAAGGCTATCCTGGATTACCAATAAATTAAATCTTCACTTATATGCGTTTGAATATACATTTTTACTATTATGGTGATATACCGGCTTGGTTAGGTTAAGATGGAAGAGAGAGCAAATATTCTCGAGGAACAACGCCAGTCCATTTTCACGCAGTATATTACATATATCTTAAATGATTTTGTTAAAAGTAGTTACGTGTTTCATATATTTTAGTTGCAGAAATGTTATAAATATATTTTGTTCGACCAGATCGGTCGTCCCGTGACCCACCAAAGGGTCGCAGCCAGTAGCTAGGGAGCCACTACTCTTGACGCTAACAGGCGAATGCCCCTATTTCGTAACCTCCACAGTACCAGTGTACCCTATAGGGCACATAAAAGAGATCTTTTACGTTTGTCTTATCCAGGGATTTTCCATTCGTCATTCCTGTCACAATGAAGTATATTTTAAAAGATAAACGTTGCAGTATAATTGCAGGGAACTCTTTCAGTGTTTCATGCAACATAGCCGCCCAATAACGGAGTCTCGAGGAAAATTTGTAAAATGCATGACAACATTAATTATTAGTTGTTAATTGGATAAATGTGAGACTGTATTTAGTTTAATTATTTTCTCCAAGTGGCGCTATGTCACCTTCTTAACTCTTTATTGACAACACCATGAAAACGCTTATGAAAAACTATATCCGATCCTAAAATCGGACTTGAAGAAAATTGCGAGCGAGAAACGTGCAATTCGCGGCACAAGATACAATAACCGTTTAAAAGAAATTCTAACAGAAACTTGTTCCGTGTGATGCGGGCTTCACAGTATAGGTGAGTAGGAGGGTACGGGAATATGAGGAGGGGTGGAGGGAAACCCAGCGAGGGCGCTAGCCTCCTCTCAATGAAAGGCGGCAAAGGGTACGAGTTTAACGACCCAACCGTCGTACAGAGTAGGAGACTTGAAGCGCTCTTTCTCCACCTTCTGCAAGAATCTCCAACTTCTGCTAGAATAAGAACTTCTAGATGGAAAGCCAATACCCTAGTGACCACTCCGATCAACTACCGAATTTTTTGGAAATTTACGAAGATTTATCCACAGAATTGACCTTTGAAAATTTGAATAACAGAAAACCAATAAGCACGCAGCAAGAGCGCTCCAAGGTGAATGAATCCTAAACATATTACAGAGTAGGTAAGGTATGGGATAGAAGTAGGCGAGAAATGGATGCAAGAGAGGGAAAGGTGAGCGGACAGATGGACTAAATGGACGCCTCAGTCGCGTCCTTTGTCAGCACTTACAGACACGTCTTCCGGCTGTCCCATTTTTCTCGCATCACACAAGGGACGTCACCCCCAATAAACACGCGCCATTATGCGACTTCATTCGGGAAGAATGACGCCTTTTATGAACCTCACGCCTCGGTTGAATGCGCCGTCTCCGTCGTCAGCCTTCGTGATTCTCTCTCTCCCTCACGATCTTTCTAGGTATGGTGACAAAGGGACTTGTCCTACGCCACAGCGCGAGGTGAAAAGGACGCAGAATTGGACGCAATCACGAGAAGATATTCCCCGCGAACACAACGGGTTAATTCCAACTTGTGCGTCGCGTCAAAATGAAGCGAATGAATGTCTGAGCTTACGTTGACCCCGCCGGAAAACGTTCACGCCCCAGAAAAAATTCCATTCTCGTCCCTGCTTCTAAGAAATACGAGTTTCGGGATGTGATTTTCTAAGCGTGGCAATTCTCGATTTTTGCGCAAAGGGGCGGTTAAATTTCGACCCCACACATTATTGACAAAGAACCATAGACATATGAGGTGAAGTTACATATCATACCAAAGATTTTCTTGCCCCTCCATATGAAAAATCCCCTTCCATACCCCATGCTGAGTTAACCAGCAAACAATTACAATCTAAATAGGACATTGAGTGAAAATAAAATGTACTGTAACAACTATTTTACGAGAGTCAACAGACCCGGTCTGACATCCAGTCCAACTTGGGGAATTATTACAGGCACATGAAAGCCTTATGGGTTTTCTCTCATAGCATTGTACTATGTAAAAGTTGTGTACTGTTTTCATGGTTACCGTTTCAATTTCTCATACGATAATTCATAGTTGACAGCTAATATTTCCTTGAGGGTAAGTTAAGATTTTTCGCAGAAGTAATACTGAAGGGAAGTGTTGTGAGTTAAGCCCTCCATTCACAGTAATATTAAGTAAATGTGATGAAAAAGGTGAACCACGACCCAAGGGAAAGCAACAGAAGAAAAATACCCGAAGGTTAACAGTTGATTGGCATTCAAACTACAAAGATCAATGCGGCTATTACACATATTTATATCCCGCCTAACGGAGTGAGGTAAGGGTGATTCATGCGGACTATTGTGAAACGCGAGATTTTGACTCTATTTGTGTATTTCCTTGAGGCATTAATTATATCCAGATTCCCTCACATCTTATCATTTAAGGTTTATATCTTTCCCTCGTGGCTTTTCCTTCACTAGACGTTTTCATTTACACTGCCTTCAACATCTCAGGGCCTCGCATTATCTCCTCTAACTACTTATAAATCCTCCGTTTTTGCTCATGAAACTTCTATTCCTTTCCAACCCCGCACAGCACTTCGTTCTGTTTTCTTTCACGCCATTTCATTCCGTTCATTCAAAGACAGCCAGACAAGAAGAAATAGGAAGTTGGAATACAGAAACTGACGTCTGGATACGAAAGTCAGTCAGGCCATCCAGATATTTTATGCCAATAAATCATTTGCATACGACGTTAATGACTGAAAGGCTGGGGAAGTAAAATTACATCCATCAACTTCAAAACGATCACGGATGTCAGCTAAAAGAAAAAAAATAACAAGTCGATCGGAGAAAAGGTTGAATATTAAACGGAGACGGAACGGACGGTGCACTTGAGGGTAAAGAGTTAGGTACGACTGGAAATGGGAATAACGGGTTAATCGAGTAAATGGGTCTGGTAATGAGTTATGAGAGATCCATCTCGCATCGCTTTGCAAGTGCGCGGTCACTGACATTAAACGAATATGGAAATTCTGGTAGGGGGAGGTGACTCTCCATAAACATCAATTAAGAGGATTAAACCGCAACTCCAACCCATTCATCACTGTGGCAACGGTGGCGTCCAATCACGTCGCTCTGTACTCTCTTCCTCACCCTTCGCATTAAACATCGTCCCGCTACTTTTCTCCGCATGTATCAAATCCGAAACGGAGGAGAGCAACAGAGAGCGGATTAATACACCTCTTATAACCCACCATTTGAGCCAAACTTGCGCGGCCCACGTATCAGCGGACACTAACGTTTCTTTAAATCAAACGTGAAACCGCCACCCCAGTTGAAGTAATGAGGAGGGAGCTCACAGGACGGTATAATGAACATAAATCAAAGGCGAACTAAAAGGACAGTCAGAGTCATAACATAATATCCGACCACTGCTTGCAGGAGCGTTTTTATTGGTGAACAAATACGATCAAACAAAGATATCGGAAGAGTTTGAGCAGGGTTTAAAAAAATCTGCTTCATCTGTCAAGACGTATCATCTCAACTACGGGCACGCATAAAAAATTAGCGTAGAAAAAGTATCTCATCAAAAGACTAAAGACTTTTACGGTACATGCTATTTAGAGAATAATTCTCAACCCAACAAACAACAATACGAGCGTTTTTTTAAATGGACCAACAAGACAACTAACAAAGAAATCATCAAAATTCTAGGGGGAATTTTTAGCAATTATTTAAGAAGAAGAACACACTGCAATATTGATATTGATTCGGAGACATTTATGACACATAACTAGCATTAAACATTCTGAAATAATGGCCTAAGGTTACATAATATTAAAATCAACCCTATGGCAAACTAGACTATAACAACAATAGCAGAAGTTATGGCAATCTTACCCCCACGGCATTCTAAACACAACTTTTGTCAGCATCATACCGTTTCGAAAATCGAAACAGATATTAAACTAGTCTGGAGTTCGAATTAGGATAAGTGACACTGTATGAGGATATGAATAGAAGACACGCTGCGATTAGCAAAAAGATAAGAGCGTCACGTACGCTCTAACGTGCATGTGATTTCGAATCGAGGGAAACTATTCAAAGGATAAGTCCCCAAAAATCGGTTTCGGAGTAATAACTGGATTGGCGCGTCGGTTAGGCGGATCCAAAATCCGAATGGAACGGATTACAGAAATGGGTCCCAATATGAAAGAGGGGGCTCCCGAGGCGAACTCCAGATTCGAAAGCGGCAAAAAGGACGAAGGATGAGGCGTGGGGAAGAGGAATAGCGATAATGACTTACGGAACAATCGTTTAGCTTCATAAATTGGACGGGGACAGGGGAATAAAAAAAAGGGAGGGAGGGACGGAGAGGAGAGAGAGCAAAGAGAATGAGGTGCGAGGGATTTGGCGGAGGGGATTGTGGGAAGGGGACCCTTGCGATCAAGAGAGAGAGACCATACAAAACACATCCGACCATCGACCTACGTCCCTTTTCATTTTCACCAAAATCGTCCTCCCGGCTTCCCTGGGGTTGCAAGAAAAAAGGCAGCAAGAGAGAAAAGAGTATTCCCCGTCCTCCAGCTCCCAACCTTGGGTAAAATATGAATGGGAGGATGAATAATGGCAAATATCGGCAACATTGCCGCCTACTCTATTTCGTCGCAGAGTTCGGAGGGCGGATCGGCACGAGGGAAAGTGAAAATGGCAGGGGGGAAGTCAGATGACCGCGAAGCGAAACCATGCGGAAGAGATGGTTCAGAGGTTAAATTTGGAAAGCATATATCGATTCACGGGTGCATATTCTATGTATTTACAGATACATCTATACAGTCTTACATTCGAACATGATACATTCGTTCTAACCAATATATACTGGTTCTTTTGGAGCTGACACTCTGGCGTAATAGAATAGAACAGAAACAACTTCATTGTTCTGGGAACTAAGTCACTTTGAACATAAATTCAAAATACATGCCACCATGGGGCAACTAATACAAAACACGACCACAAAAAAACAGACAAAAAATAGAAACAGCTTATATTGTTCTGGGAACAACCTCTGGAACATAATTTCAAAATAACAGATACAAATAAGAAAATAACAGACACAAATAATAAATATCGCTCATTTTGTGCAGGTCAAAAATATAGTGCTCAGGAAACTGAGTGAAATAAATAGTCAGTCATACTCCTTTTGAACTGTGAGACGTTCCCGGATAATTTAATGTAATTTGGCAAGGAGTTCCACCATTTACAAGAAAGATTTCATTTACAAGAAAGTTCCACCATTTACAAGAAAGATTTCATTTAAAAGAAAGTTCCACCATTTACAAGAAAGATTTCATTTACAAGAAAGTTCCACCATTTACAAGTAAAAAGATTTTTCGCATTTAGTTGTGCGGTATTTGGGGATATGAAATGTTTTAGTTATGCGGGTTGATCTCTTCATCGTTAATATGTGTAATTTTCTTTACACGATCCCAAAATCTTTTCATCCTTTTCGATTAGTCATTTTGAAAGGAAGTTTTCATTATTGAAATGATTTTATTAATCTTTTACTGGATTGTGTAAATGAATTCAAATCCTTCGATAGGTGAGGAAATAATTTAAATGAAAAGATTCTAACGTCGCTTCTATGACCGTATCCATTATTTCATGATGGTAGATAAAGATGGAAGCACAATTCAAAATGAAATTGCAATTTAAAAAATAAAACGTTCACTCCAGGATACTTTTTTAAAAAATATACTTTTAAAAAATGTGAATATATCCAACATGCAATTCATTTTCCGATACGCGTTTATATTTGCAATTCACCTCAATCTGTACGTCTTAGGAGGGGGAGGGTAAGAGGGGTGGTAACATACCTGGGGGTGTGCTGAGCACTCCAAGCTCTCGGGTGGTTGTTGCGAGTTGATAAGGGGGGTGGAAGGGTAGAGAGGAGACAAAAAAAAAGGTCCAGGGACGGGACGCTCGGAGAGGGGGGTTTGGTCGGTCCGGGACGCATTGGAGGGACAACGCGGAGAAACACGAACGCACACTGGGACGTATAACACGGTTCAGGCCGAAGCAGTGGGGCGTGAAATTGATTCTCCTTCACCCTCCTCCTCCTCCAGGTCCCTCCCCCCCCCTCCCCCCTCCCACATGCACACACAAGCACACGTTCATCGGGTCTGTGGGAAAATTGCGAGGAGCGATGGAGGGCGCGGGAGAGGGCTGGAGCGGGGGAGGGGGGTAGGTTTGAGCGATATACTGCCCATTTCCATCCCTCCTCCGTCCCGCCATCCCCTTTCCGTCACTTCCCATCCACTTTCCTTCCTCTCTCCATCCCACACGTTTATCTCCACCTTCTCCTCCTACATACCGTTCGCGCTTCTCTTCGGCATTGGCCGTTCCTGTTTGGTGACCGATACCTATCGCTTCTCTCTCTCTCTCTCTCTCTCTCTCCCTTTCACGTACACACCTACTGCGCTCCTCGATTGCACAAGTGACCAACACCGTGGGCACGACAATTTGGAGAGAGCTCGTGTTAACCCTTCTGGGTATAGAGAGCTCCCCAAAGCGTGACTAAAACTCCCGAATGATCAACCCATTGCGTGTGCGGTTAAATACAGTCTAGGCCTGAGTAACTGCCTTCGTCCTCCACACGGCCAATCTACAACTAAAACTTCAATTATTTTTTTTAAATTTTTGCTTCTCACTTTGAAGAAGTGACCATTTTTGTCTCCAACGTCTCCGCACAATTCCCTCCACTTCTTAGATTAGTAAATAATGCGGCAGGCGGTGAAAATATAATCTTACGAGAGAACTCAAATCGGAGAGAAAACGTGAAATAAGAAAAAAGTAAAGCACGGAGAACGTTTCGACTGAAATATAAATCCCACATTCATTCCATTTCTCACGTTGTTTGGCATTAAATTAAAAATTTAGGCTCAAATATCAGACTCAGAATTTTAAGCGCCATGAGCCCATGAGGTACATCCCAAAAAATAAAATCATATTATTATTATTTATTGAACAACTTCGATGAAGCCGACCAAATAACAAATGAAATTTTCCTCGCAAGGTCATTCATTCAACACTCTGTCTTCACGAAAACTAATCAATTGAACTCGAGTTTAGTTGAATTTACCACATGTACTGTGTTTATTAAGTACGAGTGAGTCATTTTCCAGAAAATTTTCTCCACCCTTGTTTGTAAACTGCTAATGGATAATTTTTCAATACCATGAACAATACGAGGGTCAAGGGTTACCTACGCTACATACATTACGAGGAATCAAATCTCACTGAAATGAAACTAATGGAATCCAACGTAAGCGTGACCTATAACAATAGATGACATATACGGCGAAAGTAAAATAGAGAGCTAAGAAAAATTGGAACTCTGAATTCGATCGAGAATTGTCGAACGTCATTCAGAGACACGAGCATATCTCAATAAAGAAGAACAATAGTATACAAGCTCGTTAGGGCAAAATGACACAGTTTCAATTCAGTATCAACACGAGGAAACTGATGAACCAATTAAAACAATATAAATGATGGACTGAAACCTGAACTAAAATGCATTAATGGGAGGGAAGTATTTCTCGGTGTTTAACAGTGCCTTCAGCCTGTCTACTTGATCGAATGGAAGCCATAATCAGCAATCCAGAAGATTGGTTTGCAGCAGCTTTCCACTCCATTCCCTTTTAGTAAAACAGTAAAATTCTTCATGAACCTTCTTCATGACATATTTCATGCTTTTTCCCGATGCACTTGAACCTTGGTCTTCCGCAGTAAATCACCCCATAGGTTATTGGCAATTTTAGTAACACGTACACGACAGCCGCTCGCGGAAATTGATCCAATGATATTTCCAGCGCCATCGGCGCACCATAACTGAGCAATTTCATTTCATAAAACGCCACAGCTGCTTTTCCCTACATGAAAAATACTGCATTACGTGGCGATACACGCAAGTAGAAACGATTATGTTTGGGGGTCGAGTGTGGTGGGTAAGAGCGAGAAAGACCTCCCATTCATTCATCATTTCTTCTTTTCACTACTTCCCAGGATGGAAGTAGAAGAAGAAGATCCCTAAGAACTCAAACTAAAAAGTTTCAATGCCCACAGAGCTGAACTAAAGTAATCAGCACGAACGAGTACCTTGCCACATAACTAAAATTTTTATATCCTTAGGAATTGATCAGGTCGACACAGCTAAACAGTAGCGTCTCGAGGAAATGAACCTGATCACTTTTTCAAAGCCTTCGACAAGCTATAACCGAGAAAGGTTGTTTGAGAAGGCGGCCCTTTTGCCCTTCCCTAGGATAAACGCACTCCAATTCCCGGAAATGCACTCGAGTAGACACGATCGTGAGCGGGAGTGGAAGGGAGATATGCGTGTCAAAGATCTCTTTTTCATTTCTTTCTCAGTGTATTCCTTTCCTTCATTCCCCCGGTAAGGGATTTGTGTGCGGGAGAGGAGCAGAGGAAAGGGATAGGGAGAAAGGGCCCGGTGGGGAGGAAGGGCATGAGACCTCCACAGGGCATTTAGGAGGCCGTAAATGTCCCTACTGATGGCCCCCGGGTAGGACGGGAGGATACCACCGACTGTAAGCTCTCTTGCTATCTCTCTGGGGCGGAATTTGTAGGGACCGAGACGTTTTATTACGCCCGCCTCGCTGAACCATTTATAGCCTACATATTGAGGTAGAGATTTAATCCCTGGTTTGTCGAATATGCACAATCGCGGGCGCTTGGAGAAGTCTCCGTAGTTCACGGATAAACGTCGAGAGGATACAGCAAGCGAATGTTTAAAATAAACTGCTTGCATTGGACGCGGGAGTAGAAATAGCGAATTTCATTGCTAGATTTAGATTAAATATCACACCGGTATATGAATAAAATCACATTACAAGAGTTTCCGGGTGACACGCAGGATAATAATAAAACCCCGTAACATTTCAAGAACTGGCAGAAGCAAAAACACATGGGGTGCACTTGAAAATAAATAGGTGCGAGAATTCCTTCACCCCACGGACGATTAATGACCAGAGCAAAACAGAGCGAGACTCTAATCCGTCAATTGTCGAACTTTCACTTTTCCTATTCCTTTTCTTTATTCTCTCTAACATTCGTGGATGGTGTACTCAAATCCCTCTGCCATCCGCCAACCCTAGCGGCGATTCGCTGGGAGGTTGGTGCGTGCAGATGAATTAGCATTAAGGAGATGTGTATGTCGCGGAGAAACGAGACTACAGAGAGCCAGAATAGTAAAAGAGATCCGTGTAATCGCTTGAATACCTAAGACTGAATTCGAACCAAGTTGACGAACTGATTCCATCATCACATTCTGGATCGCTCGCTGGATGAAGTCAAAAATAATTACCCCACGCGAGGGAGAGAAATCAGAATATTCATCATTCAGAGATATGACATAGCCACGATAGGGATGCATTCGAATCATCACAGGGAAGGTGGTGGGGACAAAACCCAAAGCCAAGATGACTGAATAATGGATACAAACGAGAAGATAATGAAAGCACCTGACGGACGAGCACGTATTCCGGCCACGATTTTAAGAATGCATTAGCAAGCCGCACGCTTGCGCATGAATTTGTGCATTTGAGAGCCGAGCGAGACGATACATTTTAATGACAGTGGTTCACGTCCATCTAGGTACAATTTAACATGGCATGCACGCACGCGGACGTAAAACTCTCATTCGAACATAACAATTTAACAGCGACAATAACACTTTTCCAAAGCAGTTACAGTTAGTCCATTTTACAGTGTACTACACCATCGAAAAAACCCTTCGATCACATTAAAGCTTTTTAATAAAAGCATTAAAAAATTGACACAGGTTGTACTTTGGAATGCATTCCAGCGGTTGGTGTTTTTTTTTTATTCCACCTGGTACCTTTGCATCGCTTAAAGTTTACACTCTCTTCCATTTTTTGTCCCTTGGTAATAAAGAACGACACACAAGTGAGGGCGGGTTTTATAATCCGAAGCGAAAACTACCCCAGCATGCTCTGCGTTGCAGCTGCGGCTAGGGCGATAATAAAACGTCACGTTTAAAAACTGCACTCGGGAAACCCGCTGCGACCTATTTACAGCATCGCGGAAAGATACGTGCGGTGCTAAACCCCTTTCCGAGCTGGTTTTAATTTTTCACTCGCCAATCCAGGGGAGAGAGAGGGAGATTTCATTCCCTTTCTTCGTAGGTCTTTTCCTTCTCACAAACTCGGCTAGGAGCGCTTATCTTTGGTTCCCAGCAGCGTGTATTAAGAGGCCAAGTTGATTGATAGCGCGAATAGCACCACCTCTCCCTCCCACCATCTCTCTCCCTCTCTCACACACACACATACATCCACAAATCCATACACACAAAGAAGAAAGTCTACACGGACCCTGATGCAAGGAGAGAACTACCTTCCAGAGCGAGAGGTGGGGGGGAGGAAGCTATTTTTAACTTTGAATGGGAAGCTATCCTTCTTCACAAGGAGTCTAAATGACATTTTCCGACCGTGCGATTTCTCGCAGACTCGAGGAAAATGGAAAAGGACAGAGAGGGGGGAGGGGGGTGGTGTGGGAGGGGACTGAAAAACTGGGAGTTCGCTCCAAGCATCAGGGGTATTCACATACATTATACGTGACACTTCCAAGTTCAAGCGGTTGATAGAGCGCTGCCTCAATTTTACAACGACTATATTGAGTGGATAGGGTCGAGAACTGGCGATGTAGATGACGAAAGTTTTCTCTCCGAGTTAAGAGCTTACTTAAAACGCATATATATTACTTTTTTTACTTAAAAAAAAGGAGGCAAAAAATGTCAAGGTGATTGATTGAAACAGAAATAAATCTTTGGGTAACTAAATCTTATATCAAATCCACACAGACAATGGGAGAACAAAGTCCTGTTTTTGCTTTCCTCGTAGTGAATGGAAAATTTCCACGGACTGAGAACGATAATATATCACTCCGGAGCAATTAAAATTCAAGGAATGATGATCATGACAGATAGATGGAAACCAATCAGAATAGCATAATCCAATAATTTCTGAAATAATTTCTGAAAAGTTCCATGAAAAGGAAATATTTCGAAAAACAATAGATGGAAATGAGAAAGAAACAGGAGACCTGTCATTGAGAGGCTCAACGCTTCTACATTCTTTCCCAAATACCAGGTGCACACAATCCGCTTACATACTCCTTTTTCTAACCTCCCTAAATCATCGACCAATCCTTTGTATTGATTATAAATCATGTTATTATGCAGAAATGAAAAATTTGCCATTATCCACAGAAATAAATTTTACTGCAACCTAGGTTTCGATGCTTTTACATGATCATCAGGTGACAAATGAAGTTAAGAGCACACAATATATAGTACTTGAAAAAGAAGGGGGGGAAGGAAGGACGATGGGGAAACCGAAGGGAGAGGTGGCCGGAGGGAGGCGAGAGGAAAAAAGTCGAGGATGGGGAATCAGGGTGAACAACAGCTTTGAGTGAATAGCCTTCTTTTTCAATGACTATATATTATATGCAATTAACTTCATATGTAACCTGATGATGATGCAAATACATCTACACCTAGGTCGCAGTAAAATTTATTTCTATGGATAATTGCAAATTTTTCAATTCTGCACCATGCATAAATTCCACTCAATATCACAGGAATCTTCGGATTATATAAGCTATCATGCTCATTCGAGAGTGGATGTATGAAGTATCATCGACCAAGAATTTATTTCAATAGAACAATTTATTTGATGAATGAAAAACCATCTCCTTCGTCGGATCCGTAAGAGTATTATATGATGCTTGAATTTGAAAGAATATTAGTCAACCGTAGTAGTGTAGGTACTGGTTACAGTCCTGCCCGACAGTGGGTTTGAATCCCGCCACGGGCGTAGGTGATGCTTTTCTTGCTGTATTAAGTCTTCCGTTAGACGGTAGAATATTCGTACATGGAGATCCAAAACATCCCATCAGCAGGCAATAAAAGAATTTTTTACGATTATGAAACATTTCCATGGACCAGCATTTAAAGAATCAAGAGCCGCACCATTTATTTAAGCGTTCTATTTCAAGCGTTTTAATTCATGCCTCGCTTGTCAAAGCGTCTGAACGGGTGGGTATCTCTTCTTCTACGAAGAACAAACAGAACCGATGCGGCTGAGGTCACGATTCTTTTTGATTGGCGGTGACCCTTGCCCGGCCGTTATGGCACGGCACGCCTAGGGCGTCCCGCGGCATTCAACTGTCCGGTACCCACCCCATCCCCCTCCTATTCAGCCCCCCCCCCCATTATTTGATCATTCCCGCCCTCATCCCAACTGCCCCGCCGGCCCCATCCCTCGATTTCTTTTCGAGGCAATAATGCGTCTTCCTGTCCGACTGGCAACTTTACCGCTGCCCGAAAGTTCTCCGTCCACACACAGAAGACTTTAAAAGCGTCCCTCATCCCTTTCGGAAATCTTTCCTCGACCTTTCCCCATACACCGCCTAAAACCACCCAGCCCTTTCTTTCCTCCTACCGCATTCGATTGTCCGAAATGGAAGGAAAAAATACCACTCATTCAACGTTCTCGATATGTAACTCTCCCACGTGCTCTTAGCAAGCCGAGTAATTCGGTTGGTTGGTTTAGCGAGGGGGTCATCAAAACGATTGCCGCTCGAGGCATTTAAATTTTACAGCAACGAGTTTTGAGGCCGGATTTATGACATCATTTGTAATCAATTCCAAAAAGAGGAAGAAATTTATCACGCACCTCCAGGTAATTTAACTTTTCATCAAGGTCGTGTGTTTAAAGGCATAAATGTCTGAACACGCTGACGATGCTTGACTTATTCAAGAAAGTTCAAACCAGCAACTCGCCAAAACTCAATAAAGAATGCTAATCTTGGACAAAACTATGAAATTTCGAGCATGAAAATACAATACTTTTCTTGTTCTCATTTCATTTTTATTTCATATTCATTACTATTTCTCATAAAGTAATAAACCACGCAAAACCTTTCGACACAGATTTTAGTAAGACTAGTAACGTCCCCTTCTTTTCGTGAAACTAGGCCTTATCCTTCCTTTTTCCTTAGATGATTATGACATATAATTTTCAACGTTTTCCACAAAGCCTTTCATACAGAATTTCAGACTATTGGAATACTTACCTCTTTTACTCATTGAGCATTTTATCGCGTCAATATATTATTAACCATTAGATTGGTAGGAGGCAGAGCGTTCGGCTGGTAACCCCCTTCAGCTCTGAGAAGATCGTAGGTTCGTCTACAGATGTATCCACTTCCGACATAAAATAAGCGAACGGTGTTCTCTTTTCGGGTCTAGCTTAGATGCTACTCACGTAAAAACTAGTTTCTTTACAGTGAATCTCTTCAGCACACGCAGTTGAGCTTAATACAGGTTGGGCTTTATAATCACCGATTACACTTTTGTGGATCATAAAAAAGGGGATTCAAGTTCAGCACATACGATGTCATACTTTCGCATTCTTGATGAAGATGCAACCGCAGAGGCGACGAAGACAACACGATCATGAGCAGTGGATCGCAACAGTTTTCCAGCATATAATAGAATAAGGCAATCGCCAATAAAAAGTACAACGAAGGTGTGGGGAAAATAGCTGCATGATGAAATGATCTCTGAGAAGAAGAAGAGAAAAATAAATTTGACAGTCGCACTTTGCAACACAACTACTTCCTGAAAACAATGATGGAGAGAGAAAGTAAAGGAAAAAACAGCCGAAAAAGACCAAGGATGGATTACACCAGAGAATTACTGAAGGATATCAAAGTGACGAATCATACAATAATGAATCAGTTAGTTGACAACAAAATGGAGAGCCGAGCTGCAGCTGACCAATGTTCGTATTGACAACTGCTGCTGATGATGATGATGAATCAAAAGTGGAGTTTTTCCATTGTGCGAAGTGGCAGAATACAATATCGTCAACTAAAAAATACTCGAACGTGATAGGGAAGCCTTATTCAATGAGGTGCGCCTTCGAGCAATGCTGGATCTGTTCGCTAACTCGCTTGGGACAGAGTCCCCTTGAGAGACTTAAAATAGCCCATCTGTGAAAAGTATTGATCGGCGCGGCCCTGAGCGGATGACCGTGGTATCACTTCCGCACAGTCATTTTGAGGGCCTCTTCAAATAATTTACCCGGAGCCCGGAAATAATTTACCAGGTTAGGGTATGATGTGGTGGCTAAAGTACTTAGGCTTCACACCACGGGGACCAGGGTTGCCTGGGTGTGGACCCTGACAGCACCGGAGAGTATTAAGTAGAATTCCGATCCTAGCACTGAGCGCAGTGAGGCGAGAATTCAAAGCGTAGTACTCCTTTGGATGAGACGTTAAAATGTGGCACTATTATTAGTTTTGGACTAATTACAACACCGGGTTTCTCTCCATTCTTTCCCTACTCCTCAAAATAATCTGTCCACAGCTCTTAATCTCTCCCCAAACCACGTATCTCAAAGAAGAAGTCAGTCGACGTCATAAGAGAGATTCAATGTCGGAGAGAATGGAAATAGAAGTAGGAACAAAAATCCCTTCTTCTCATGCAATGTTTATGACTTCAACCAAAAACAGATTGTGCCACAAATTCTTCGAAAAACACATTCCTCACTTCGTCCCTTTCCCTTCCGACTTAATCACCTTATTCTCTCCTGCTAAAGGGTAAATGAGTTGAAACCCCATGCCACGTGCCCTTGCCAGGGTATTCAGTGGATGTACAAATGAACTCACCCACTCCCACCCTTGTCAACTCACCCACATATCCTAAATGGCACAAAACTTGGTAGTTTCTCAACTCCAAAGATACCTCACGATAACAAACAAAAGTATATTTTTCATAATAACTGATAATAAACCTTACTTATCCAGAATCAATCGGGTGATAAAAAAAATAACACTATACAAAGTTCCTCGAATTTCCCAAAAAATTTGATGCTCCAAAGGCAACGCAACCAAGGTAATATAGGTATAAACGCAACCAAGATAAACTATATTTCTTAATTTCCCCTGGATGTTTGAGCGAACTAACAAAACTTTGCAGATTTCCCACTAAGCTTCAAAAATGCTCCACCGTCTGTTTATCTCTCTGAAACAACCGCGGCCGTACCATGTTTTTCTCCGGGCTCTCTCTCTATCTCCACCGGAGAAAAAGAAAACCTAACCTTCATCTGAGCCCGTAACTCCCCCATTACCCGTTCCTCCGCCCTTTTCCCCTCTAGCGCGTTCCCTATGCCACACCGCAACCCTTGTCCATTCCGTCCGCCTATTCCGCACACGTACAACCCTTTGAGCACCCGCATTTAGCGTCAAAACCCATCTCCCGCGCTATCACGACTCGGAGTCTCACATTCGAATAAAAAAATACACACACACTACTCTAGCTGTTTCCCTTCCTTTCCGCCGCCCTCCCTCCTCCATACACCTCCTCCATTTCCCCTCTCCCCTTCCACCCTTCTTCCACCACCCCCGCATTAAAAAAAAAACCCGCGTCGCTTAGATAGGGACACATATCGTCGTCGCGGTTGAACGACCAGAGGACTCCCGATGCCGAGGGAGGGAGAGTGCGGCGGGCGGAAGGCACGGTGGTCAACCGATAGAATTTATTGAGCAGGTGCGGAGAGCGAGGAGGACGGTTGGGTGTTGTTCGCGGTTCACATGACGTCTCCCCGCTCACCGATTAACTCTTTGCGTTCCGCCACTGAGTTTTGTAATGCAGGAGGATACATTTTGAAAAATTAATTTGGGTTTGAATAGGGCTTCGAACGGAAATGGAACATCGGCAGGCGGAAAGAAATAAGGTAAATTTGCAAACAGGCGGTCATAAACAACAGAGACAAAACGTTAGGAACGCCGGCATTATTTGGCCCCAGACCAAATTAGTAAATTTATGAAAGATAGACATTGGATTGATAGGTTTAACTACTCCTATGTTCCGAACTCCATTCGTGACCACAACACAACAACGGAAAAGCAATCGTCATCTAACTTGAAGTAAATTGCAAATGCAATAAACACGCAATGCATTCACAAAAACACAATGCAAATGGTGTTCTAACTTCACGTGCCACAAACCTCTGGCGACACGCAAGGAGTTACAAATGTGCACGAAAAAGATGAGTCGCTCCTACCTGAACCCGGAAAGCAATGGTCAGCATCAAAAAGTGGCAAAATACAGCTGCTAGGAAGCGTAGTGACGTTAGGAAGATAAAATGAGCTTGATGAATAAGGATGGACCAGGAGTCAGAACAGAGTGGAGCGTAATATATGAATTAGAATGCTCAATGATGAAACACAAATGGAGGGCCCAATATATATAAGACATCGAACAAAAGGGATGAAGTGCACACTAAGAGCTCCAAATACCCTCTTTAAAGAATTAAATAACCATTTCCAAGCGAATGCAGAGGATCCTACCTGATTATATACTTCAGGGTCACCGTTTTCCTAGCCAAAAGAGTGAAACTTGACGAATGAAGATGAATTTTGAACTGCTCCGCATTCTACCTTCAGGTCGAAGTTACCTCGACTTAGCCGTAATGCGTCAGCAATAATTTCTGCGAAAGATCCGAAGATCTACGAAGTTAGTGGCTCAAATAGACGGAATATCACGGGAACGATCGGCGAAAGGAGATACCCAGTAACGGTCATCATTCAAGCCACCTAACACCTAAGATTCGGCGAAAAACAAGTTTATTGTTTCAGAACAATCTACAGCAATAGCATGGTCTCTAAGTGGAGGTTTCTCACGCTTTAATGTCAATTTCCATCGAACAATCTCCACTCAAGAGATATATCGCACACGAATGTATTACGAGGTCAAAAGAGAAGAAAACGTATTTATCCGAAGGACAGATCCCTTTCCTTGAGAGAAAATATGAAAATATCTCCACAGATTCCGAATAACCACTCTAAATTACATAAGCTACAATACCTTCGGTAAGGTAAAAAATTGTTAAAATTTTCCCACCAAACACTTTTAGCCCAAGATTAATATCCTTATTTTTCCTTGCGCACGCATCCACAATTAAGCCATTAAATCACTGTAATTTAATCCAATAAAACTGATAAAAACGAATTTACTCACACCAAATCAAATAATTACAGACTTTTGATGCATCAATAAATAAGAGATACAAGTAATGGATGCGCCAGGCACTCACCGGTGCTCGATAGAGCTATTACCAATGATGAAAAAACTTTTCAGTACGATATTTCCAAGGAACAACTCTTAGAAATGACTTCCGAATGGTTCACAGCTGCGAAGGCCATCGAATGAAAGAAACAGACGTCGATGTAGTCAACTTCGACTGGTAGACAATAGAATTCTGACACTGACGCAACCTGAATCCCAAAGAATGAACTTGGGCGTTGTCCGCCCAAGAGTTAGATGTGTTGCTGACGGAGTGACAGAAAGAAAATGCTCTCGGAATGAATGAGATGTTTCGGCGGACGGCAAAGGTTGCGAATGGCAGCGCAAACCAAAGAAGGGGGCGTGGTCGACCGAGGGTCAGTCGTGGACCGGCAGAGATGAAAAGGATCCGAACCCATGGGTTTTCTTTCACGCGCCTGCATCGATGTCCGGCAGCTGCGTCCGTAATGAGCCCACAGCGAGATTAATGGTCTTCCTCTCATCCAACAAATTACTGCAGCACGAATGGAACGTTAGGTCGCTAATCAGTAACTGCGAACACGATACACTAGCGGATTGAAGGTCTTTAGCACGAGTGCATTGATTTCATCTCTGGGGTCGGTATGTGAACATTTCCCAATACATGAATGCCATGCCTGTTGCCAAATAAGTCATTAGTGGCGATTTCGCCCATTTTTTTACATTCACACCCACCAACGTAAGGGAACATAATATGATACGCACTCCTCCCACCTCTTCCTATCTCATGGAAGGAATCAGATTTATGGGAGCATGCGCATCGATTAACAATTTGATGAACAGTGTTTTGCACAATTTTAGCCTTTCGTGGAAATAGTGCACAAGCAATAGAAGTTAAGAGTTGGAGCAACAATTAAACAAAGGTTTGCCGGCCAAAAACAATTCATCGGCCGGAAGTGTAAAAATCAGAGGCGTGTCATGAGGACAACATTTAAATAGGAAAACCAGACGCAGTTTTCAGTGCCACAAACTAAGATTTTCCGCCAGGCGATATTTCAAAAAGTGATAAAACACGAGAAGCTACAATCTTCAGCAAGATGATCTCGGACTATCACATCTTCATATGAAAGAAGAACCGAATGTCCCCGCCCTGCGAAAACACCGTACGAAATATATGAATGGTTCCTAAAACGAAACAAGAGTAACTTATACGTAAAGGAAAGAAATTTCATGCTTCCGTTCTAATTTCGAGTGCTCAAATTTCGGCAATAATATAAAAATGTGATGACGGGACGTAAAACCAATGCAACTAAATTTATTTTCCTCTCACTTAAAATTGTATCATGAGAAGCATATGGTTTTAGAGAAGTTCTCGTTTGATTTTCACTTAATACTTGAACAGGATAACACCTCACTTATTCCGACTGAAAAGTCTGAAATAATCGCCAAATTAAAAAATTATTGAGATTATCGCTAAAACACTGACGACATTCAAAGGCAATAGTAGCTTTTTTCAGGACGCCAGAATGAAAATAAGTATTAGATAATCATAAGGTCCT
Organism: Ceriagrion tenellum; assembly: GCA_963169105.1. Lineage (NCBI taxonomy): Eukaryota > Metazoa > Arthropoda > Insecta > Odonata > Coenagrionidae > Ceriagrion > Ceriagrion tenellum. The sequence continues at coordinate 127,045,108 of OY720633.1, read as the reverse complement.
TGAATATTTGTTCATCAATATGTTTAACTCACAGCCAACGTTTCGCCAAATATATTGGCATCTTCAGGGTTTTACAACGCGAAACAGAGTTCTGTTACTGTTACTGTACAGTAAAAAACTGTAACTGTTTAATATTAAGTTCAATGGTAGGTAAATTTTCGATCCCTAAACTTTTGTACTAATATTTGTATAATTACCTGGCTGTATGTCTCTTTGTTTTGTGTTGCATAGCCCTGAAGATGCCAATATGTTTGGCAAAACGTTGGCTGTGAGTTAAATTTATTAATAACCAAATATTCAAGAATCTTATTATTATCTATATTTCATTGGTAGAGAAAGTTATAATTGGTTAATAAGTTTTAGGCTCAAAAAATATAATAAGGAACTAAAAGTTGACCAGTAGAGATATCAATTCGAAGTAATTCTTTTAAATAACTTCATCAGTAATAATCATGAAACACTCGGGATAACTTAGACACTTGTAATAATATGGATCTCGATTTCATTCCATCGCATTACCGGGAGCAGCAAACTGAGGGCAAATCCAAATTCCACGGATGTAAATGGTGAATGGCTCAAACGGAGACATTACTCACTTGAAGTTGATCCTTAACGAGCCTTCTCAAACCCGTAACTAAAGCGCGATAAACATATGACTCTTCAGATGAGATATCACTTAAGCTCGATCCTTAACGAACCTGCTCAACAGCGAAACGAAAGCGCGACCAAATTAGAGGACGCGGAACCTTAATTTCGAGGGAAAAAAATAAATAGAAGCAGTCACTTGACGCAAATGGGTCCATCATTCATCCGCGAGGAAACTTGGCGGAGGGGAGAGAATCGCTGGAAGGTTGCTGGAGGCAGTGCGATCTTTGCCAGGCACCCACGCACTGCTAAGACATTCAGCCCCTTCCGACAGGAAAGAGGCGAGAGGGAGGGGGGGGGGTGTTGGAGGGACGCGAGGGTCCAACGAATGAATGCCCGAGAGAATGGAATAGGACGGATGCGCGTACATGTGTCGGTGTGCATGTAACGCTGATCCTTCTCTTCCTCCGCGCCCTCTCCCCGATCTCCCCAATTGGATTCCACGGGAGGCTTAGGAAGGAGGAGACGAGGTCTGATGCGTGGGCAGGGCTAGACGGAGAGAGATGATTTAGGCGGACCGCGCTGGCGAGCGTTCAAAGACAGTCGAGAAGACGCTCGGATCCAACACAATGAGAGAAGGGGGTCCACAACGCATCGCTCTCTATTTCACACACCCACGCACGAACACGCAAGATTAAACGGACCGAGGGCGGTGGCCAGGTTGGTAACGCGCCGGCCTGGACACTTAATGACCGCGGGTTCGAATCTCGACTCATGCATGGGAATTGAGTTCGCCTGAGGATGTAATCTTTGTTTATATAGATTACCTATTTTTTTTTTTAATCTGTTATTTTTTTATCTGTTATTACATATATTTTTACCTATTACCCAGACCTACTTCACTTCAAGCAGCCATGCTTCATATCGAAGCTTACCTACCGTCCCCATAATTCTTCTTCCAATCCTTCTCGCTCACCTCTCGGGACTTATGGGCGTAGGTTGGAATCCTTACAGGGTAATGGGATTCCATGAGTGACTCCAAGTGGATGGGTATCCGATCATCAACTGTTCGATTTGTTACTTTGAATGACCACTTTACGTCCAATGATATAGACGTACTCCAAGTGGATGGTATCCGATCATCAACTGTTCGATTTGTTACTTTGAATGACCACTTTACGTCCAATGATATAGACGTACTTTTTTTTATATATATCGCCACACACAAGGCCTTGATCCTAATGAAACAGAATACTAGGATTTAGGCGACTGAACTGATTATCTAAAATCTTAAGCTTCCAGATAACCAACCGCGGTCCTCAGATTGGAATCGCACTGCTGTGTTGACCAAAGGGTCGCGTGTTCGCATCCCACCTCGGGCACTTGTTTGGGGAAGGCATGGGCAACCTTTTTCGATGAGCGCGCAAGGTTGGACGACCCTTTCTGGTCATAGAGAGAGAGAGAGCATTTTACATTTCCCACGTTCATAAGTTTTTACTAAAATCTAACAGTTTCCTGTACGTAAAGATATTGTCAATAAATAGAAGTGTATTATTAAAAGTGTAAAAGAGAAAAAAATTAAAGTTATCAATCTAAGAACTAATTCAATTATGCATATTGTATTAATTTGGAAATAGCCCGCGAGCCACTTGAATGAATATAGCTGACCAGATCTTGAGGCTGATACTGCAGGCTGCGGAACAATTAATAGATTCCTCGTTAAGGCTCCGAGTTCCATCTCCATTACGAGAAAGCTTGAGCGAGATATCATTCCACGGGGATCGGGTTGGTGTGGTGGTTAGAGTAATAGCTAACCATACGGACGGCCAGGGATCAAATCCCTGCAGAGGAGGATGTTTTTCAGAGGAAACCTGATTCCAACTTGAGTGACTTGTGGAGGGCGTTTAAGTGCAGTACTCCGTCTGTCGGATGAGACGTTAAGCCGTGGTCCCCTTGGCGCCTTTCGTTAAGAGCAGGCTAATGCCGACGCCGGGTTTATATCCACCCTTCCTACCTTACATGTCCCCTATGGCGCAAATGACTTTAGCTGTCAGTCGCCTCCCCTAATATCCAATCGATATCATTCCACCCAGAATTCAAAGAACTTGGTAGCATGAAAAAATATCTCACCTTTCCAAAGATACCAATATATCAGCCAGTAGCCACAGTATACGCTTACCAGCCAAGTTAAATGGAAAATGGAAACGTGCATATGAACTCCAGAGAGACTTCATTGGAAAACTGAGTTAATTCTAACGCACGTCAGAAACTTGAAAGTGGGTTTGTTTGTATGTTATCTCGACTATTTATTCAACTAAATCAATTATTCACCGAAGAAATGTTTACAGAATTGCAAAAAAAAAACCTTTCGATGTGAAGGCTTTTCTCCGCACGGAACGGAAAAATGAGTCAAATAAAACTCTTTCAAGCATATTTAGTTGATTGCTGGAGATTTCAGTCATTTAAAACACTCTTTTTGCGCCATTAATATAAAAATATATTAAGTCATGTGTCTTACAGACACTGAAAGAAAATAAAATTCGAATTTGGTCTTTCATATGACAAGGAAAATATCTCGGTCAAACTGCCTTAAGGAGGAACCTGCGCTTCGAATTAATATTTTCTTAAGATTGACAAAATTTTCTGCAATGAGTGAATTTAGTTTTAATGTTACAGAGCATTTTTTTTTAATTTCACTTAAATATCCCTTTGAGTTAGATCTTATACAACTGAGCGTTAAACCGAAGCTTTTATCCCTAACGAAGGCCTAAAATTATACTGACTTCAGCCTCCACCACTATTTTGTAGGATTTGATATCATGATTTTGTAACGAACTGAAGGAAGAGAGTAATTATCTTCAGGGTTCAAACATTTAGTAATGTTTATAAATTGCCTAATTTTGAAGTAGTAAATTACGAAATTTGATAAACAAGGTAAACAGCAGAATATTCCCTTGGCAATGTTGCAACATTCGTCACAGTATGTCGGCTGTGTGCTCCTTCGAAAACCGGAAGTTTATCGTTTAAACCTGAATGCACGCGTTATATTAACGATGACCGAAGTTGTACAACATGCATTAGGTAATGAGGCACCTAACATATTTTTTTCAAGTTTTTCAACAATTTTATTTGGTATTGTAAATGAAGGAAACTTTGTAATTCCACATAAATTTTATTTACGATTGATGATGACGAGCCACGTCGAAACTCGGATCGTATCAAATAAAATTTATGTGGAATAACAAAGTAACTTTCATTGACAATGTTGAGTAAATTTCACAGTCACGCCTGAGACAACTGAGGATTTTATTCGGACGGAATTTAACCCAAAAAAAAGTTACACGAAGAGAACCCGTGGCAGTGCCATTAAGGCATTGTATTTCAGAGCTGGAATTCATCATTTTTAAACCAATATATCATCGTTAAATGCCCGATGAACTAGTAATGCTTATACACCATCCCATAGCAGAAATATAACTGTATAATATATATTAAAATCAAGATAAGTTATCGGGCATGCCTAAATTAAAGGTTCCACTTTAATCCACGTTCCTAGCCCACCCTTCCCCATTTCCCGACATGTCCTCCCAACCGTCCTATTCCCCCATTGCTCGCGCTCCAAATCCCCTTAGCGGCGCCACCGCCCTCCTCTTCCATTCTCCCACACGAGCGAGTAGAAGAAGCGGAATGGATAGGATTCCGGACTGACGAAGCACGGCGCTCGAGGGGGGTAAATGCCCCGCACCAAGGTCTACCTCCTCCGCCTCTCCCCCCCTTCCTGCTTCTCCATCTCCCCCACTCCCTCTCTCCTCCCCTTCCTGTCCCCCGCCGGTGGAATGAGGCCGGAGAAGGAAGGAAGGAAGAGATGAGGGAGAGGAGGAACGGGAACGAGCGGGAGCCGAAACATAAACAAATGCCCGCGAACCATATGCGCGCCCGTTTCGCCGTGGAGGCGAGATGCATCGGGAAATGCTCAACAGGACGTGCCGTAAACAGAGACCTGTCACCGAAATTTCCGATTGGAAGAGCAGTGGCGCGGGCCCTGCCGGGTGAATAAACGCTGAATGGACGAGGCTGAACACACTGAAAAAGTCACTTTATAGGGTTACATTCCGGCACAAGGAAGAACACAAGTTACTACACCCGGGATGCACACATTTACCGAAAAAATATTTATAGGGAAATTGTTCCTCTACTTGCGCAATTGGCGACTTTTTACTAAGTTATACTTTCGGAGCATCTGAAACTTCATGATTGTGTCAACCCCAAGACGTGATCAGCACTTCAACGCAACGATGAGACCACTGGAAACCATATGCTTTCTGAATTTGCCGGCCCCGGTGTCGACGGGGTAAAGTCTTCGCCTGCAAGGCGGGTTCGATTCCCGCCTGGGTAGAAATATTATCACTACTCAGGGGATGGGTGTTTGTGTTCGTCTGCTATCATTATTATTCACCCGAAATAAATTGGGCAGAATTCGGGGTAGGTAAGATAAAACAAAATAAAAAAAGTATTTCACGCCGATCGCAGTAAAATTTATCTATTCCAAGCAGTTGAACTTCTACAACTTGAAATTCTTTCGGCCAAATAATACAAGAATAGCATAAAAGTATCATTCACGGTGGTGTTCGTCATATTGCACCGTATGTAGCATTTCTCCATCTCGAACTTTCTATCGCTCTAAAGCATTTTTCTCCCCCGAAGCCTTACAAGTCTCGTATGACTCATCGAAATTCTACTAATCGGAACTTTTCATCGCATGTTAAGCACATGAAGGAGCAGGTCTAGAAAACAGCGGCTAAGATATTTACCTCCACAGAGAGACCGTCCATCCATCACACAAACATTTTCAAGAATTCGGGCACCTTTAAACGGCAGCGAATATAGACTTTACATGACAGACGCATCCCATTGATTTAAGAGCCCACGTGGGCTAAGAAAGCCTTCCTACACCAACGGGGCCATCCGAGTCATCTAGACAGCTCAGCTAATTATCAATGCGAGGAGAGATGGAAAAAAGAAACACGACAGCCAAATGATCGATTATTTTTCCACGTCGATCAGCTCCAAGGATAACGTTTCTATCTCAACCGACAGGAGCAGTGGTATAAAAAGTCATGCGTGACTGCAGCGAGGACTTAAAAAACCCATCCTCGTGGAGTACTCGACGTTTCCGCGGATTAGTACACGAGATTACTCGGTCGATGCTCACTTCAGGAGCCACTTACGAAAAAGTCTCACATTAATCCTCAAATGTCAACTGCGATACTAGATTGAATTCATAGATATACGCAATGGGCGCATTAAAACTGAATTTGTTCAGCCGACGTAACATGACAATTAAAATAAAGACCTCTAACAAGAGCAACAGAAGATCCGGTCTCCTTCACTGACCACGCGAATGCACATGCACTATTAATGGTTATCCAATGCACATAGACTCGAAACTCCCCGAAGGACATGCAACCCAGTGGCTCAACTTCCTCAGCGAACATTAAAATGCAAGGATTATCTTACACCACAAGGTCTACGGTGAAAAATAAATACCCTGCAAAAAAATTCCTTAGAAGCTGTTCTGTAAAAGCTCAGGAATTCTACAGAAATTGACTCTTTTTCTTCAGAACTAGTTCCTTTTCTAAGGATCTGTACGGAACAAGAGAGCCTGACTCTATAGAACATATGTTCTGTAGAGTTATATTCTGCAGAGCAAAAAATTTCCTTACAAGCTGTTCTGCAGAACTTCAGCAACTCTACGGAAGTATGCGAGGTTTGACCCAGTTCCTTTTCTAAGGGCCTATATGGAGAGTCGTAGGGAATTCCACAGAACGTCCTAAGGAATTCTGCAGAACGTCCTTGGGTATTCTGCAAAACATCCTAAGGTATTCTGCAGGTATGGAATTCCGTAAAATGGCGTTTCAATACTTCAAGGAATATCTACAGAACTTTTTAAGAAACTTTGTAGAAGTATTCACAAGGAAACCACACGTAATTTTTTAGCAGGGATATCAGCACACTTCTTAGCACGTGCTAGATGTATACGGTACTCCTGAATTCTAATCATCGCAAAAAGAAAAATATTTTAATCCACACAAAGGTTTTTTTTTCAATTACATGGCTTTCATTACACGACACGACTGTTCCAACGAGAAGTATGACATAATAAAAATGATTTAACATAAATGTACTGAAAACTTTTCGTTGGTAATGTGAAAGCTACCGTACATACAACGACTAATGAACAGGATGAGGAATTGTGAAAAACGGCCCAGTTCTTTCTATGTGAAATCCAAGTTTGCGCAAGAATAAACAAGCGCAGTGCTCAAACCAAACCCGGAGATATTTTGGTGAAAAATATTATATTCGAGCATTGTAAAAGAGAATAACTTACATTATAACCGATGATTATTCAAATGAAGGTCTATTATTTCGAAATCCGTCCATGAGCGGAGCTCACAATCAGATTACTCCACTTACAGCGAGTAGAAATGATTCCGTGGAGCAGTTAATGTCGCCGTGAATTACCGATGGAAATGCAGACTGCCAGAAAGCCCGCGAACGAGAAAGGGAGTGAGATAGGATTACATCGCATATCAAGCTCCAATTACTTAATGCCATTGTCTAAATCCTGAAGGGAAGTAGCGGGGAGAAAAAAATATTACAACATGGCTCGATTCTAAGAATTAAGAACGACCGCGTCATTTGATCCCCCTTAAAACACCCGCCTTGCAAATTTATTTTTAATAACGGAAGTCATTTCAATACCGCTTAGGTGAATTCTTCACGACGAACCCTTTCTGCAAAAAATTGAATGCGTGCATATATTCAGAGGAATAAAACACGTCTCATTAAAGAATTAAATTGTAGAAAAAAATATGAAGGAAGAAACCAACCAAAATTCCACTTTTTCAGCATGAACTAAGCCACACCGGTGGCGCTTTCTCTGCTTTCCGCACAAAGCCCGATTTTAATTTAATAATCAAATCCGAAAGAAACGATGCAGAGTGAAGCTCGAGGTTCATCAGGAGACACACTTTTATCTCCCTTGTCTCCACGCAATAATAGGGATCTTTATTTTATTTTATCCACGGCAACGGGCTAAGCCCTGGGGAAGAGATGAATAACAAAAAAATACGGAAGCCCATTAAAGGAGACATCTTACCGAGTGACGGAATTTTCTTCCCCAGAATTGCACCACTGCTATGGAAGACAGCATGATGGAAGGAGAAAAGAAATGGATGAGGTAAAATGAAGATAAAATATTGTCCAGACTGCAGAGATGAAAGCGAGGTCAGAGAGAGGAAAAACAACAGGCAAGACATTATGAATTCGAGAAGTGAATGGTGGAAACATTGTAAGACGGGATTTAAAAATTAAAGAGATTGAGCGAAAATAAGGAAGACAAAATAGGAATGGCCAATAACGAGAGAGCATAATAAACCACAGCTATTCACAAATCTCGTCGCATTTTACAACAAACGGATCTTCACTTTCAAGACGCTCGCATTATCCAAAAGCAACAAATCATCAAAAAATGAAAGCAAATGGATAAAAATTCAAAACATGGAGATGGAAGATAAAGGGATTAAAAAACACAAGTCATGAAATCCTTAGCCAAAAAAATATAACCGTAAATACTAATATGCAAAGCAAACTTACCTCATACAAGTACAAAAGGAATAACACAAAAACACTAATCTTGATTAACCGGTAGCGCAAACTGAGAGCAACACGGATAATTAAACGTTATTTAAGTCTTCTCAGGTCTTCCATCCAGTCAGGTATTTGGTTTTCGACGTTTCGATGTCTGTCACCGCCAGCCCTGAAGATAATAGCGGAGGCAGTCATCGAAACGTCGGCAACCATCTCGTGACCTGGTGGAAGACCCGAGAAGAATTCACTAAAATAACACAGGAATGATCCAAATCCTACAATTCAAAGCATGGATAACTGGCCAAGATAAATTACGCAAAATATACATTAATTGTCAATGTAAATGGTCAAAAATCAATAACAATTCCAAAAAATGTGTTAAAACAACTTTTCTCCCAAAAAAAATTCTCAATCAATGTGAAAGGTAACTGGTACAATATCAAGGAACTGGGACATGAAAATCTGAATCAACAAAAACCTCGGCTCAGATATTTTGGATTCAACCTTGATTTGATAAAGGCTATTCATGTACCAATTATTAGCATATTCTTTAATCGACGAGTGATTAGTACAATAAAACTTTGTTTGGCACTAAATTGGGCTAAGGAACCGCAGGGTAAAATTGATGAGTCAACAAAAAAGTCGCATCTCGAATAAGCCAACTCACCCGAGGAAAATGAGCTGTCGAGAAGATTTCGGTGACTATCAAACAGAATTAATGGAATCGTAGAGAAGGACATAAGGTATGGAGAGCGAGAAAATGGAAAACACCAGCACACGCACGAAAAACAGGGAGAAAGAAGGTAAAGTCGGCGCCCGACCAGCCAGCCATGAAGGTCTGAACTGGTTAAAATTTCAACAGAGTAAGTGTAGCTCTGGATCAGAAGACGGGGATGGAAACGGAAGGACATAAAGAGGAGGAAAAGGTTGGAGAAAAAGAAGAATACGAAGATAAAAAAGGCACATTGGGAGGGCGGTAAATAGCGTGGGTGGAGAGAGTGAGGAGTAAGAAAGGATGAGGAGAAATGGAAATGTAGGAGTAGAAACAGCCGGTTGGGAGGTGGTCCGAAGAGGGACGAGGGATGCTGTGAGAAGCGGAGGTCGGGAGGCGAAGGCAATAAAGACGGCGGAGGACGGAACGGAGGGGGAGGAGGGTTAGAGAGCTAGGTGATTGATGAAAAGCAGGAAAGATTGATGGACAAGGGTTGTTTATAAGCTGCAAAGGGAATTAAGAAAGCGAGAAAGACCAAAGGAAAAAGGGGAACATTCGGAAGCAAAAGAAGAGGGATACGGCGATGACAAAAGGAGAGCGGGCACCGGGGAAAAACTCGGGCGGGGGATTCTGAGCGAAAATTGTGCTTGGAGGGCGGAAACTTTAAGGGAGAGATTTTGTACGAGCATAGGGACGAAAGGGGCGGAAATATAGGATTGGCGTGAGGGGAAGATAAAAATTAGAAGGGGATAGATGGTTGGGGAGTAGGGTAAGGGATTTTATTACTGAGATTTGATTAAGCCCTTAATGGGAAGGGCTGAGGAGGCTAATAATCTCCTTCATCAAGAGCTTCGAGACTTGAGAGAAATGAAAAACAAGTAGGCACTCTCGAAGGACCAGCACGCACTTTTTCTTGGTCACGGGATTTAAAAGACTCACGTCTCCGACCCATTTCTTTGGTTCGGTGCCCTGATCAAGGCTGACGCTAAACACGTAGTATTAGATACAAAAAATCATTTTCGTCTCACTAGAGCGAATTAATGACGAAGCATGGAATCAGAAGTACTACATAGAGAAACTAAAGCAAACAGAGAATAGAGCCAAAAACGCATTCACGGCATTCATCTGAACTAAATAACTTGGTAAAATTGGGCTCAATTACAAAAATAACTCAGAAACGAAAAAAAATATCACTCTGTTGATTCTTAACGATGAAGTTACGATTAAAGGAGGTGTTTCCCAGGGAAGTATGCCCAAAATTTGGAGCTCCATAGATTAAATTTTGGTGGAGGGGAATTTAGAAGATTCTATTATCTATGGCCCTACCACTTACATACATGTAATGCTTTCGCCGAATTTCATGGATAAGATAAGCATACTCCGTACCAATTTCATTCCATCCCAGCGTCATTTATCCATTACTTTCCGCCTTCTTTCCTTCGCCATTATCTTGTTTCGATCACTGCATTCTAGGTAATATTGCCTCACATTGTCTCCTCCATGCGTACCCAAGTTTTTCAAGTAACTGTCCTTCTCCATCTACCATACTTCGAACTTCTTTCATTACCTTATCTCCTAGCTTTATACGCTTAAATGAATGAGTTCAAATGAGCAGCTAAGGGTAATACTCCCTAGGAAATTAAGAAGTGACATTTCAAAATATGCAATCACAACCATGTCCTTCCACCACTTAAACTACGCTTTCTTCAATAAGCAGCTTACATTGCACTGTAATAAATGCCTAGATAACAAAGTATAATCCCCGTAAAATTCACATATGCATACGTGGAAGCCATCAAGCGCGCATGGCACCTTACCGAATACAAATTTCGAAGTTGATGCTTTTAACCTTAATAAACAACTATGCTTTTGTAACAAACAGGAAAGTTTTTCCGAAATAAATAAATGGCTTCCGAAAAGTATATAATGCAACGCACAGAAGATGATTAAATGTGCAACCTCTTAATTCAATACGGTTCGTCGCAAGTTTGCAAGACTAAATATGCAGATAAATCAAAATGGATCACTTTTCATATCTGGTTAATGGCCAAACCTTCATCAAGGTATAGTGAAGTTATGACCTGGGGACCTCCCAATTAATGCGCAAGCACCGCTTGGCGATAATGCTCCACATCGTTTGTTCCCGACCCTCAAAAACGACCACTCTTGTTCAAAAATATGTCTCGCATTAAAAAAATACGAGTGCCTTCATAACGATAACTTATTGCACATCGCCCGAAACCTCATCGAATTTCATCAAGAAAAATCGCGAAAATGATTTTCAATCACAAGAAAACCCAGCAACGATAGCGGCCATAAATAATAAAAATAATCAAAACACTCAGCTTTACCGATTAGAGTCATATGATATTAAATTTCGCAATTAACTTTATTGAGAAATACAACATTAAAAGATTCTAGAGCTTATACCGGTTACGAAAAGAAAACTTCGATCAATCCTCTCTCGTAACAGTCGATCGATTAAATACAGCCGGCGAAGGCATCATTCCGACCTAACGACCACGTCCGTTATTAAAGGCAGAGCAGCGATTCCGTCCGTGTTCACTTCAAGAGAGATACTCGAGGGGGTGGGCTAGGGATTTTCAAATACCACGATGCACGAAAAATACACGGTGAATAGCCGGTAGAAATAACATGATCCCTGGAGTATCGAACACACTATTAGAGTCCCAAGCGAGTCGCTCCCAACACAGAGCAAACTTGACCGAAACCACTAAAGTATTTCATAACTTCGGAAATTCAGCCTAGGAACCTGAAGTTAGTTTGAGCGAAATGTCATTTTACCTATTAATCAATGAATTTGGTCAAATTTTAGAGACAAATATTTGACCCTTCCTAAGCACAAAAATATCAGCCCCTTACCGAACTACATTCCGAGATCTTTGACAAAAAAGACCAGGTCTTTTAATAGGTAAATAGTACGGGTATGCACTTCAGAAGAAATCCCCCATTTAACAAACGAGGGATTTCTAACACCTAGATATTTTCAAAAGATTAAGGGTGTAGTTTGTACGTTTTCGCAACTATTTTGGAAAAAAATCATGCTTTCACCGTAGTAAATTTTTCACGATCACAAAAGACCTTCTGTTGTGAAGGAGTTTTAAATATACCGAGCGAAAAAAAATTGTGAAGTTAAAGACTAAAATAGATATTTATATTTAATTATTTTGAATTTCAGCGAGATAAAAGTATTCAATTACACCATCAATAATATAATATTTAATTCATGCTTCCTATAGCTCCTCTAAAACTTCAGCATGGAGTATTCTTCGAATATGGTCTGCATCATGATTAGGAGACTAACTCGTTTAAACTACCTTAATAAGGAAATATGAACTAGTTTCCGGCTTGGTGGAAATTGCTGATAGCCATATTGTTGAAGTGTAACCACGGGTGACATTACAGAACTTATATTCAATCGTGAAAATGGCATACATTTCCTGAAATCAAAGGCTTAATTGGAAATACAGAATAGGCCCCTTAACAGTGTATGTATTCCAGGATTACAATTAAGAAAAAGATAACAAACGAGGCAGGAAATAATGATTGATGATTGAGAGCAGCTCCAGAATCGAAAAGTAAAGACTATAGAAGGGCTATAGACAAGACGATCTCCTTTAGCGCATGTCCTTCCAAACTTACGTCGAAAAAATATGCACTTAATAACTCCAAATAGGGGAAGAAGTAGTTGTTAGCCATGAGTTGCAAATTTTATTCATAATAATACGGTCATATGAAGAGAGAGAATCCACAGAATTGGCTATATGATATATGCTGGCTGTTTCACAGATTCTGGTTGTGACGACCACAATGGCTTCGCTATAAGGCGTATGTTCAAATCCGTCGCTCAGCATTGGAGCCAGGACAGTTGTATCTCTTAGTTACTCCCTCCATTCAGTCAGCTCGGAAATGATTTGTAATGGCAGCCAATAGCAGCATCTGTCAACAAAATGAATTTTCTTTACAGACTCGCAACAGACACTTCACCTACACAATACCTAATCGCGGTGCAATTAATAAGAGGGTGTGAAATGCGGGATAAGGAATCACCGGGTGCTAAATTCAACGTACAATTTTGCGCACTCTGTTCACATGCATCAACGCCGATATTCTGGCACATCAATTAATGGGGAAAGTCGGAGAGAGAGAAAAAATTGAATTTATTTCTCAGAATCTCACACAGCATGGGAATCAAAACAAAAGAGTCGAGAGAACTTTGGTAAATAATATTGTTCACATTCCATTAAAAATACTAGGATATAAGTACAGTATATGATGTACGGAGCATTAAATCATAATCGAGGCTTCAATGGTGCATCACGTACATTTCAAATACAAGGAAGCTTAGAATGCTATGCACTAAAAATGCGTCAGCTCGAGGATAAAATAATAAGTAAGGAACTGCAACATCACGTAGAAATGCTACAAGAAATCATACGGTCGAACGCCAGCCAAGATGTACGCACCAAGGAGTGGAAATAAGCCGCACCGGCACATTTCCACTCCTTGGAGAGGACATCAAAATACGAGCCGGAACCGCGACGCCTAAGAAAAACACCTCAAAACAACTCCGGGAACGCGGATCCAGAGATTTTTGTCTTCGCGCCGTGGGGCCATCATCACCCGAGGAATGTTCCGACAACAACGGGAGAAAATAAGTGTCAAGAGGAAAGTGTCCACTAGCTTCGCTTTCAAAGAGGCCGCTAATCTGGCCGTCAAAGGGATGTGGTCGGAGAGGTCAAAGACTCAATCATATCTCAGGATAACGTTGAGGTTAGCGAGGGAAGGGATTGGAACAAGAAGACGCTGTGGAAGTTACGGCTAGTCCAAAACCAGTTATTCAACACGCTGAGATAACGATATTCCACCAGTCGATATTCATTGCAACCTATCTAACAGAACAATGAAAGTGGATGAAAAATGCTTCCGACCTCCATCAATATTTTAAAGTTTTTTATCTTTGGCCAGCTAAGTCACGTGTTTCCGCATCTTGCCTCACCTTCGTCTTAAAGCATCCCACTCTCAAGCATTAATTTCATTTTAAGCTCTAAACACCATTAGTTCTAAGTACGCTACAAAAGCTACCTGAGCCGCAGGATACTTGTGAGGAGAATTAGAACGACAAAAGCCTCAGCCTAACGAGTGGCGTTCTCGGAGGACCGTGCTGGCCTCACACAGCACCAATTCTACAAGAATTTCCAGCGGAATCTAGAAATCCTAGAAGGCGCTGAGAGCAGCGCATTTAAACACAGAGACTTGAAAACCTTCATTCGTTGATAAAATCGGGTATATCGCTTACATATTCTCAAATATCGCACCGGCAGATACGCGAGTAGCGAGCGGCACACTCGCCGCGGAGATCTTAAATTCTTCACTCATTCTAAACATTCGTAATTCCGATATATCGTCCATATATTCCCAAAAACGGATCAGCTGATTCCATTAATCATCGGTAGTATCAGAGTCTGCCAATATCCTTTCTTTCAGTCTTAATTTTCAAAGCATATGTTTGGCTTATCCTACTAGTAGCCTGAATGAGGAGAGATAATGGAATATTTGAGGAAATTGGTTGGGAGTGGGGAAATAAACGGACAGGAATGGGAAACGAGAGTTCAAAAGAGGATGTGGATGAGGTGAGGAAAGCAGTGGAGAGGGTACGAGACGTCCTGGAAGAGGGGGAGAGATGTCTGTGACGCCCGTGTGATAAGGGTGGACACGGGAAGAAAGGAGAGAAAAAAATCTCTCACGAGGGATGATTGATCGTATTTGCGTGCTAAAGGTCTCCGGAGTTCTTCAACACCTCCTCTGAACCCCCTTACCCTGCTACGACCTCAAACCAAACTCCCGACAACATCCCAGGCTTCAACTCCACCTCTCCCCTTCTCCTCTCCAACTCTCCCCCGTCCCATAACAGACGCCTCCATAGCTTTACGGGTCCCGCACCACCTACGCCCACTCATAAGAAGAGAAAGGATAAAACGTCGAGCCAGCAGATGTGTTGATACGACGGCGATAGTTGGGGCAGGATCGAGAGAAGAGGAGAAAAAGAGATAGCGCCGAGCGGTGATACGAATAGCGTTGAGGGATGACACGAACGTCGTCGAAGGGTAATACGAACATCGTCGGGGGTGACGCAAATAGAGTCACGGGGATACGAATAGCGCCAAAGCAAGATGCGAATAGCGTTCAGAGGTAATACACACTGTGTCGAGGAAAGAGAGACCAAAGATATCGAAGGGCTATAAGAGCATCGTCGGGGGTGATGCAAATAGCGTCACGGGGTGATACAAATAGCGCCAAAGCATGATGTGAATAGCGTCCAGAGGTAATACAAATTGCGTTGAGGAGAGAGACAATAGTCGTCGAAGGGCAATACGAGCATTATCGGGGTGACACAAATAGCGTCAATCGGTGATACGAATATCACCAAAGGATGGTACAAATAGCACCAAAGGATGATACGAATAGCGTCGAGGGGTACTACGAACGGCATTGAGGAGAGGGACGCATGTCGTCGAACGGTACTACGACGGTACTACGGTACGGTACGGTCGAGGGGTACTACGAACGGCATCGGGGGTGACACAAATAGCGTCCAGTGGCGGTAGATTGCGTTGAGCGTTGATATGGATACCGTCAAAGGAGATTCGAATATTGTCTAAGGGTTATATGGATAGCGTCGAAGAGTGATTCGAAAAGCATCGAGGAGGGATACGAATGGAGTCCAAAGGTAATGCGGTTGGTATTCAGGGGTGAAGAATAGCTCGAGACTCGGGCCGCGCGAGAGGCAGACGAAAAACGAGGAGAAGGAAAAAGCAGTAAAAAAACACAGAACCGGACTCACAACACGATAAACAGGGGATGGAAGTAACGGTTGATTTCGGGAGTCGCGACAAAGCTGCCATGAGTTGTGAGGTGTTTGCTTTGGCTCCACTTCCTCGGGAATTCGGCGATTTTTTTGAACCGCCGCCGTGTGTGCTTCGGACCATTTGCTGGGGCATCCTGGAGGGGATGAAGAGGTGCGAGATGTTCATAACGACCTCTTTCACGAATCCTGTAAATCTAGCCGAATAGCACCCGTATTCCATCTCATTATCCCTCTCCCTTGCTCCCACGCATACCGACGGCCTTAGCGCACACAAAAACAACTGAAGGACGAGGACGTCCGCAGGGCGATGACGCGGAGACGAGGAAGTAAGTGGACTTTCTCACCGTTCCAGCAAATTGCCGCAGGATAGCTGAAATGTGACTCGCTAACTCAGGTCCATCAACACTTCACGCTCCGCTAGAAATCCCCTTTTCAACGGCCCATTGGCAATAGGTACTCCGCCAAGGTGTAACAAATTTTTCGCTGTCTCCAAACGGAACAAGCAAGCAGATGTTTTGTTTATTAGGTAATCTAGTGGTTAAGGTAGGTTTAAACGGAAGGTAGTAAAGCTTCTAGATTTTTTCAAAATCACGGTTCCATCTACCATTGATATTTCTTTCTTCACCTTAGCATACGTCCTACTCTCCTCCATCCCGTCCATAAAACCTTATCTTCTCCTTCCCAAAATTACTCCCTCTTCATAACCTTTAGCAGCCCTTCGCACCTCACTACCTCCTGTATCATCAAGCAGAGGTATATGCACAAAAATATGTAAGGGAGTAAACAGTTCAGCAAGCATATATATATATATATATATATATATATATATATATATATATATATATATATATATATATATATATATATATATATATATATACACAAATCAAAAGATAAGACCTAGAAGGAATAATTACATAATATATCCCTAACTCACAAATAAAAGGAACTTCAGGAAATATAACGAATAATACGATAAAATTACCAATTGAGCCAAAAAGGAACTGGTGACAGAGCTGAGCCATTAAATGCAAAGCCCAAATGTCCATGCAACGCCACAGTTTGCACTCTGAGTACCGGTTTTATGTCTGGTTAGCGTTAATCGTTACCGTTAACCGACTTACCCTTCCCCTTAACCTGAGACTTCGACTTCGACGTTAATTACATCAGGCTGTCGATTAGTAGAAAAGAGGGTATTCCCAGGGGTATTCATTTCAGAAAATTACTCCAACGTGGATTATAATTGAAGGCAAATAGAGGGAAAAGCCCCCAGAGGAAGACCAAGGAATGAGTTCATGGACCAAATAAAGAGAAAAGTACATAGGAAGAGATACCAGGAGGTAAAGGAACTAGCATTAGATAGGGAAGGGTGGAGGGCTGCAGTTAACCAGTCTTAGGATTGAGCGACCAATGACGGTGATGATGGGTTATAAAATGTGGACTACGTGAAGTCTACAAGAAAGCTGAAAATTGAAGAGGCCATCGACTAGAAGTATACTTATTATATTTCCGCGTATTCTCTAGCTTTTCTTTAATGTGATATGGTGCGAAGAAATCATAATCAAAATTTGGTCTTTGATCTCAGCAAAATAAAAATAGTTAAGAGGTCGTTAATATAAATATGCAGGAGGTAATAGGCTAAATGAAGTGATGAAGAAGCTTACAACTTCATTCAAGCAAAATAAACATTCAGCTGATTTAGCTAATTTACTAAATGCCTGAGAGGAGCTTTCCGCGTTAGGCATAAGCATGGAATAAAAAAATGTATCAAGACGAATAAATATGAATGTAAGGCAATAAATTTCACCAACTCCAAACCACAATATCGGCAGCTCCTTTCCACATTCGTCAAAGAGAATCATTTTCTTTGCAATTTTTGTTTCCAGAATTTCTTCTAAGCGAAACCATTAATGAGGGCACGAATGAGGGCACAGTTACCGAAAACAATAGAGGAAAAAATCATACGATCCGACTAATAAACAAGAAGAAAAAGACTGGTTAAAAAGGAAAAAAAATACTGCGGGATGTGAATTTTTCAGGCAGTTGGCAATGAGTGATCCCCTGCGATTATTCCACATCGCTCAGGGCAAAAGAGGAGTCATTTTTTTCTCCTCGGAGCGTGAAAAAGTGGCAAATACAGGAGAGAGAGAGAGAGAGGCCCGTATGGCGCGTGCCAAGTGGAAACAGAGAAGACTGATCATGGGATGAGGCGCATCGCTGCACGGGTGCTTTTTCACTCAGAACATTCCGTGCAGTCTGGCGAGGAATAAGCGGAGCGGAGGAGGAGGAGGTACTAGCGAGAGCACACGTCGCAGTTCTTTTCAACGCGCCAATTGCATCCTCAACGGGTCCTTTCATCGCGCGCCTGCATCAGCGCTAAAACGACTCCCCGCCAGGTGCAACGCCCTACCCCGCGGCCCTGTTTCCATGAGGACGCTCCAAAGAAGTGTAGCAACTGCCCTCCGATATGAAGTTCCGAATATTCCAATGAGATATAAAATTTATACGACTTTTTCTATTAAGGTTTTCTTCCGGTAAAGGTAGGTTTTGTTGAAAGTCAGAGAAACTCCTTCCGGTTTTCTACGCTTTCAGGATCCTATCTCGCTCATTTATATCCTTTTTCGCCTCAGCATACGGTCTACCCTTTTTGTCCCGTCCATGAAACCTATTCTCTTTCTTCCCCTTCCACGTTGGCCTAACATTCTTCCCTCTATCAGTCTTGAGCAACCCATCACCCCTAATTACTTCCTCCAGCCACCGCTCCTACCTATAGTTAATTACAATAATAAGTTTCCTATCCTAGCCCACCATCTCAATCACTTCTTCATTCGTTTTCCATCCAACTCACCATCTCCATCCTTCTCCACACCCACATCTCAAATGCCTGCAGCCCATTCTCGTCCCCATTCCTGAGGGTCCAAGTTTCTGCCCCAAAAAACGCTACGCTCGATATTAAGCTATTCAAATGCCAGTAAATCAACGACGCAACTTTATACTGTTTATTAGGCATAACACATATGACGTTGATAACGCTTTCTTGGCACACATTGCAGACATTTGTGAAGGAGTAGAAGTCTACTCAAAACTTCCTTAGACCACAAAACCCCGGCCCCGGTGGCGGCGGGGTAAAGTCCTTTCCTGCTAACCAGTGGGTCGCGGGTTCGAGTCCCGCCTGGGTAGAATATTTTCTGACCAGGACATGGGTGTTTGTGCCTCGTCCGTTGTTACTGTTATTTACCCGACATAAATTGGCCCATTGGGCTGTATTCGGGATAATGAAGATAAGTAAGTAAGTAAAACGACGTCGGAAAGAAGAACAGTTTCTGATAATGGACATTACGATTTGATACACTGAAATGTGATACATTTTTGTACTACATAAAACAAAAAATATGCAGAAAATCAACGATGGGACATAAAATTGGTCGAGACGTTCATGCCGCCTTCTCACACATCGCAAGGTTTCCAAGGTCGCGGAAGCCTAATAGAACCTTATAAGTTTAGTTAGCTGTTAATTTGGTTTGACCAAGGTATTTAAGCTTATATCTTGATGATGGAGCCTAAATGCGGAGACGAAATAATGCCGTAACGAAAATGGATTTAAGTTTCATCATTAAGAAAGCTTAGTTATTGCCTACAATCATAAAGAACGCTGATATCATTAGGTGAACAAAATGGGAAAAAAGTTGGTGCGAAGGCTTCCGCGGTGCTGTGATGATAAGGGCAGCATTCTTCTGGGGTTTTTCACCGCGTTGTTGTTTTTAAAGACAACAGTTTCTGTTTCTGAAACAGTTTCTGTTTCTGAAACAGTCTCTGTTTCTGAAACTGTTGTCTTTAAAAACAACAACGCGGTGAATAACCCCAGAAGAATGCTGCCCTTATTAAAATGTGAATAATTAATATTTACTAAAAGAGAAAGTAAAAGGTCACTATACCCTCAGGTATATTTATATAGATAAATAAAATTCAAAACCACGTCCGCTTTCACGATAATTTATCTTTCATAAATAATTACAGCATTTTCCTTTGAGATTTATACTGAGAGAGTAAATTTCTATTTTTCATGGCAAAAGGAAATTTAAGGATCCAGTAAGTCCGGTGGCCATATTGCGGGTTTCCTGTAATGTATCAACCAAGACAATATCTCTAGGAGCTACCCGGGCCTCTTTATACCTTTCCTTCAATCTCCAAAAAACTCTTCCCTCACTAATCTACCAACCCATTTTTTAGGTCGCCTCTCCAAATGACCGATCAATCAACTTGTAGACTTAAACGGGTATTCCAATTTTATGGAGTGTTGGGCCACTGATAGAATATCTAGGTTTAAATCAGAGAGAGAACTTTCAGGACCGTTTAATAAAATTCAAGCATTGTGATGTTTTCCTTGCACAACATCTAAATGAGAAACCACAGGCGAAAAATGAAAAGTAACAATACGCTCTACTCTGGATATTTTATGATTATAATTTTTGGCTCCATAACTGAAGAGCTCGACTCTCACTGTGTAAGTCAAAGTTGACGACAGCTGTGATCGCACCATATAACGAAAAAATGACCTTTTTCAAAACATGACTTAAAATTAGCTCGATGCGCTTGAGTCGCAGCGAATCTTTAGAGCTCCTACTAAGGTGATATACGGGAGAGGCCCGGAGAGGAAGGCTGTTTTTTTACACTGCCCCGTTATTTCTCTCCGCGGCACTCCAAAAATGCGCAAAAGTCACACCGAAGCCTGAATATACTAGCAGCATTAGTTTCAACTGTCACGTTTCCCTCCGAAAACACATATATCAGGCCTCCCGCTAACCTACGCTTTCTCATCTTTTACGCTCAGGTAACCGTAGCCGTCGGTAGATTTCCATACCAGCCACGCCTCAAAATGGCGCCTCACCGGCCGCTTCAAAGCCTATGTGAGAGCTGTTACTCGGGTAAAAGCTTAAATAAGAAAGTAATTTGATTTCCGACTTAAGTGTGGTTCATTTTCGTGAGCCCAGCTACGATTTCACCAACTATTTTCTTATGGGAAATTCAATTTAGACACAAAACTTTGGAAAACTGCCAAATTAAACAACTTATAGCATTCGGAAGTAAGCAAAAAGCTGAAGAGAAACGCAAAAATTTGCCAACAAAATGGATATATATCTCTGAACACGACATCACGACCGTAATAATCAAATTCAACCCACAAGAAAGAAATATCACCAGTTGGAACTCCACCACTTACCGCTACAAATCGCAAACATCATTATCTCGTCTTAGGCCCGCAGTTTCCGTCACAAAACAGACACCAAAAACGTCTCCGTGCCGAACAAATAGAATTATAAGAAAAAAAAACAGTCACGGGACTGCAAATAAATACTCGGAGACAAAAAGAGGACCAACCTCGAACAACCGCCTTTAATCTATCCGAGGCAAAAACGCAAAGCCGAGAGAAAGGAATTAGTACGGAAAAATGGAACCTTGGTGCATGCGGGAGAAAAAAACGCCGAAGTGGTAGATAGGAGGAAGACCGAGCGGCTTCCCTCTCTCCGCTTTAAAAGGTTCCTTAATGGATTAAAGCAATCGAAAACGGGAGGCAGGGGGGATGGGTTGAAGGAACGGAGAAAGCTGCAGAGAGAAGGGGGGTTGAGGGAAGGCCGGGATACGGACTTATAATAGAGTCGAAAATGCGGGAGAGGAAAGAACGCGTTGACTCTCAAGAAGACAACACGAGGAAGAGAATGGACGTGAGACTATTCCTTCGTGGCGGTGTATAAAGCCGACGGCACTGAAAGTCACATACAAAAGATTCTCTGTGGATATAGGCGAATAAACAGGTTTTTTGAGGCTTCGAGAAGGATCTCAACGGCATAATAGGGTAAAATTTTCAAACATTTTTTCTTGCTCAAGTTCTAGTCTCATTAATTACCCTGGCATTATAAATTATGGGTATTACTCAAAATAAACTTAATTCACATCATTACTCCCACCACGTAACGTTCACAGACAGAAGACGGAGGATGTCGAATAGGCATTGGGCAGAGAGTATCGCTAAAGTAGTAAACTGTAGTAGGAATTCCCTTTCTTCAATCGTTTGGGCAAATGTTTCGCATTAAGTTTATGGGTAGAAATACTGTAGGTCATTGTAGATGATCCGTGGAGAAAATCTTGTAAAAAGTATTTTATTATTAATGAAAACTACAGAAGTTTTCATTATGGCGCGTGAAGAAAGGGAGTTTCTGAAGGTTAAACAGGCAGCTGGAGACGGAGGTGACGGATCACGTTGCAGGGGCAAGAGACAGGAGGAACGTAGAAGACCGTCACTGAAGATAGAATTTTAGGGAAGCAAGGAATAGGGAGGAAAAGGATGGACATATTGAATAAAGATATGTAGAAAGTATGATGAGATTTTAAAGAAAAATGGAGAGTAAAACTTGAATGAAAGTTGTAAAAAGATAGTGGATACGATTCGAATAATTTATGAAAAAAATAATCTCCAAACCCACGCAAGAATCTATCAGTCTGAAATTGTAAGTATCAAGGAAATACCAATTGAAAATTATCTACGCTGAAAAAGAGCCAAAAAAAGCCTCCACCTTGATTAATTATTTTAAGCACCAGAAGTAGACCTACAAGATTTGCACATACTTGATAACTTAGTTCTTAAAATTTTTACCTGAAAGTCAGCAATGCATTCAATCTTTAAAGCCGATAATCAGGCCTCCTCGTAACATTGCGAGAAGGCTATTCTCTGAGAAAAATTAGAGAACTTAATTAGACTTGTCTTTATTTGCCTCCAAAGAGGTCAGCATCAAGCTCAATAACGGATGAACATTTAGAGGTACAGCAAAAGGAAGAAAACTTTGTACTTAAGACATAGAATGAAGTCACCAGTGAGGCTAGTATCTTAAGCCACGCCCAAATACCGAAATAATCGTCACTCACTCACGGAAATAAAAAAGATAACTCTGAATGGGCCGAGGCAAAGTGGGAGGGGAAGGGGAATGGAAGCGATAGAGAGTGGAGCATCTGCATGAGTCGTGATGGGACGTGAATGGGACAATCGCGTGTCGGACTGAGAAGCAGTTCATTTTTTTGGGAAGCAGATGGCTCGTTGGTTCAACTGACATGGCGAAAGTATGGGAGTCGCCGGAAAAACAGCTAAAGAGTGAGGTCAAGACGGAGAGGAACGACGTGTGGAAGCGGTGATAAGAAGAGACATGAACGAAGAGAAGCACATTCGGAAATGAATACGTCGCGATAAACTAATGGAGAAAGTGAAGACAAGCAGACCTTACCGAGAAGGACGCCATCATATAAAGATATGGTAGCTACATGCACGTGGTAGAAGACACGCTAATTTTCCATTGTAAATAACCATCCTAAAGCAAGCAAGAAACATGAGATTGAACTTCAGAGATTGAACGCTTATAGTTTCTCCAAACTTATATTGAATGGCACGTTATCTGTGAGTAAGGCATCTAGCACCCTGTCGTAATGATTACCAAACAATGAGCAATAAAAATACTAATAAATCTACACGTATAACTTGAGTGATGAAAAAATAACAAAAGGCCCCTTTTGAGCGAAAACATTAAATTGGAGCGATCAAATAACATTACTCGCGGTTATAAAACAGTGATTTCAGTCGCACATTATTGTATATCCGTGAAAAGTTACTTCGTAGCACTGTCGATGATCTTAGTGGACGTGGTCTGTATAAATTACTTTTACTTCTCCCAAACGTATTGACCATATCATTTCACAAGTAAGATTGAACAACAGCACGACCCCACTCACTCGTGTGACGCAACAGGTGAGTTGCACCAAGTGAATTTTGAAGTCATCCGTAATGTTTGAAGCGTAAACAGAGATTTCTTTGAAGGCTTCCGCGACTCATATACTTGTTTTATAATTACAAAATGTCCAACGGACCTGAAGACGCCCCCAGGAAGAGGGGAGAAACTGTAGTCAGAAAAACTAAACACGCGACGAGAATGCCTGAAAACAGCAATATTAACACGTAAACAGAGATATTGAAGAATGCTTACCGTCACCAAGTACGGCCAAAGAGACCGGGGGACTTTTCAATCAGATGTTTAAGGGCAATGGCCATAAACATTCAAGCGATTCGGTAAGCGAGCATCGAGCATTCGAGGGAAAATAGTAAGTGAATCCCTTCCCAACCAACAAATGTTAGTCGCGCTTTAACTTTCCCACAAATACGGGAAGAATTGAGAGCTTCAGAACCTCCGAGGTTTTCTAAGGGATCACAGGAGAGGGAGAAAGGGAAAAACCGAAGAATAAGGCGAGGGAGGAGACAGAAAGACAGAGAGGGGGAAGTGGGGTCGAAGCAGTTATCTTGGACGCCGGCCAGCTAACCAATCAGCCGGCTGGCAAGAGCGAATGGGGTTGGGTTATGGGGGGAAGGTGGGAGAAAAATGGGAAGTTGAAGGTGGGGGTAGGAGATTGATGCGGAGGGAAAACGGCGGCGGAAGAGAGGAGGAGGAAATGAAGAAGCCGAACCAGCGGGGGGGAGGGACTACACGGTGAAAACAAAGGAGAGGAGAACGGGAAGAGGTGGGGAAAGAAACGAAGAGGACACAAGACGAGACGAAAGCGATACGAAGAAATAACATTTCGGGGAAATTAAAATATCATTCAACCGCTCCTGTACAGCTCTCTTTTCACCAATCCCACCTACTGCAGCAAGATCCTGTTGAAGTCGGATCCGATGGATGAGCAACGCAAAATGAAGACTCGCAAAAACGCATCTATCAGGCCTGAGCGCCAACAGAAGAAATAAATGGATAAAGGTTTCTCGGGTTTTCCACCGGGTGAGCAGGTCCATGGGGCCCAACGTTTCGGAGAACGACTTGTCCTACATCATCAGGGGGGTATCAGCTTCCGAAATGTTTCCCGTGAAAATTCGGAAGCTGATACCCCCCTGATGATGGAGGACAAGTCGTTCTCCGAAACGTTGGGCCCCATGGACCTCCTCACCCGGTGGAAAACCCGAGAAACCTTTATCTATCAGATACGCCGGGAAAACCTGAGATCCTTCAGAAGAAATAAATATTTTATCAACATTTGACTCTAAACAAAAGCTGTGAAACATTTTTTGAATGAATCTCTGTAAAGACTCCCAAGCCTGAGAGCCCTGGGGCAGGGGTAGAGGGGGCCAACTGGCCTCATCTGCCTCAGGTGAAATAAAACCAAAGTCAAAGTCCGCTCGTTTCTGCACCTCGAACGGCGACTCTCAAGGAGGAAATAAATGACAATAGAAAGGTAAGTAGACGATAGCGAATGCTGATATCACACTACGCAAAGTCGATTGGTACGAAGAACTAACATTAAGGAGAAGTTAAACAATCATTAAACTATATATCTGATGCTGTCTTTCCTCCCATTCCTGAATCGCTCGTCCGGTTCAATTTCTGCACGTAACGGGATAACTTCCGAATGGAAACATCGTAGGAGAGAATGAAAAGGGAAAGACGCGAAACCATAATACAGGGTAAAACGACACGAAAAACACATACTAAATATACATTTTTACAAATACATTTCAGGGGAATAAAACTAACAAACAACCGCATCCCTCCAGATCTCTTTGCTCCCGTCCCAAATCCACATTTCTGATTACAATCCTACGTTGAATGAGGAGACTACTGGATGTATTTATGGGGGGAGAGAGTGGGTAACAATCCGAGAACTACAAGAAGAAATAACATTTTATTAAATTAAAACCACGTTGAAAATACATTTAAACAGCATCTTTCAATTTCAATAGTTTCAACCTACACTTTTTTAAATTTTTCCATACTGTAACACCTGTAATAAAACACCTGATGATGTCGACTATTCGATGAAAACGGTCATCCAATAAATATTCTGCGTAAAACTTATCGCATCTTTCCATATTTATTAACCGGTGAAACTTTTACATACCAAAGAGAACTCAAAGTCCACCACGACTCGAGCTTCATTGCCTAAGCGATTTGATCAGGAGATTAAAAACAGTATCAAACTTGTTAGAAAAGAAAAACTATGCAAATTCCACTTAGAGAAAATTTAATACACGACCCAGGTTTCAACACATTATGTCATCTTCAGGTTGAGCTTCACCTGAAGATGACATAATGTGTTGAAACACGGGTCGTGTATTAAATTTTCTCTAAGTGGAATTTGAATAGTTTTTATTTTCTACCATGGAAAAATTTCACAACATTCACCCTGAAACCGTACGGTTTGTTCAAAGTATCAAACTTCCTAATATATCACCAGTAAATGGAAAGGTAGGTAGGGGAAAGACAAATTGGGACAAGGGGAATGGTAATACAATGGTGGATAGAATAGGTTAATTGGCGGGAAGCAAACATATAAGCGGAGCTTGAATTTCTTGAGGTCTGTAAACATTTCACAAGTCAATGAATATTGAGATGGAGAACCACTAAGTTAGCGAAGATCGCGTTTTATTCGCATCTTTCCACCTCGTTTCTACTGTTCCTTATTCGCTGGTCCGATTACAATTCTGCGTGCATCCTTTTCCTCTCCGTTGAGCACTAAGGGCACATTCGGGACGCCCGCATGACCAAAGAGCGGCAGATGGCTAACAGCAAACGGCAATGCGCTGAATCAAAGGGACTAATCCGGCAGACGACGCAAAATCCTGCCTAATTAACACGAACCGTCGAGCCCTGGGTCTTTTTTAAATCCTCCAGCCTCTCCCCGGAAAAGTTACCCTGAGAGCCGATCCCATTACCCATTCCCTCGCTCTTGTCAGCAGATTATACGGTAAACATCAGCGAATCCATTTGTATTACTGTCTCCCGCAACGGTGGGAAAAAGTCCATCTATCGCCCATGCTCTATCTAGGGGTCGGTGACCTTAAGACTGCAGGTGTTCGCCGAACGTTGCGCGTCGAGATAAAGATAGACTTTTATGAAGACACTTTTTCTTTTTCTTTTTATGAAGACACTTTTCACTTATATGACTCTATCATTATTTCAAAAAGCGAAATACAATTACATTTTTCCATCAGCATCCAAGATATGGTTTTGTGAGTTCGTCTTCATATTAAATACTAACTGGCGCAAGCTGTTAAAAATAAATACATTTTTATAAGAAACACAGGCATCGCAGGTATTAACTTTCGTTCTAAAGGTTTAATATATATTGAAAAGTAAAGCAATAGAATATGATCCACCAAGAGAAAAGAGTGATTATATACAAGATATTATCGACTGCATAATGAACATCGTAGAATGGGTAGGAAATTGCAGGCAGGTTCCAGGGTTTTCCTAAGTGAGACCCTAACAGGGGACGTTCATCTTTCCGGGCCAATGCTTAGACCGATATTAGAATCCAGAACGGCATTATTCCGATCCAAATCATTTTGAACTAGGTGTCAGAACGAATTTTAAACTATCAACAGATGAAACTCGTTAAATATTCTCATGCACAAATGCGTCAAGAAACGATGAAAAGAGGCGTTAAAGGGTGATCAGTAGCACTTTATGGCCCATTTTTTATTTCTTTAATCCAAACGAACAAGCACAAAAAGAATTGTTGTAACTTTCTGGGATCAACGTTGCTATAAGGTGGCGAGATTCAAATACAAAACCGGGAGAGAGATACAAAACTATTATACGTTAACTCAAACACGTACGGAATTGGAGAAGGGGTCATGCCATACAGACGTGACCATTTAAACCAAGTTTTCTCGCGGGGAAAAGTAGGACATATCGGACCCCTTTGGATGACAGCATGCTATCCGAAACCATTGCCTAAGAATTCTCGCACGATTGAAACATTTGTTCTCCTTCGAGCAAAAGAGGGGGAGGAGGCCATTTGTAAGATTGTACGGCTCCCAAAGATTTCGCCGGGGCGGCAGCCCGTCTACTGGGACGTCACAAGACGTCCCGTGAGAGAATGAGGGAGAGAAAATGTATGCGCGCGGTGGTGTAATGGAAACGATGCTGCCGCGTTTAGGCAATCTGTGCGTCCATCCACAAAAGGAATGCAATAAGATCTGGCCTTAGATTTCGCTTCCGTCCGCGAAGATTTAGGAAAGCCAGCGGTACACCTTTCGTGAGGGAAAGAGAAGTATGCAGCGGAGAAACCAGTTTATACGAGATGTAAGAGGAACTTCGAAAAAATCACTAACCCGTGGGAGTCAAAGATAGAACAGTTATCGTAAATCAAGTGGTATAGCCGTAAATTACGAAGAAGATACCCTGCTCAATTCTCTATACCCACCACCCTAAAATACAAACAGCCAAACCCTTTTAAACACAAATTGCAAGCTGAAATTTGTAATGGCCGGTTGCAAGAGCATTTAGTTATGGAATCAATAGTTATGAGATCCATAAAGTTTTAGATCTCCTAAATATATTCGGGTTGCAAGAACACATCTAATAGAAACTTAACTTATTTACCAATAGTAATTAGTAATTCTAATAGCTTCGAATATA
This sequence comes from Ceriagrion tenellum, assembly GCA_963169105.1. Lineage (NCBI taxonomy): Eukaryota > Metazoa > Arthropoda > Insecta > Odonata > Coenagrionidae > Ceriagrion > Ceriagrion tenellum. The sequence goes on along the minus strand of OY720633.1, from coordinate 127,016,820 downwards.
AGATCTAATCTTCCACTGCCGGATAAAATTTACGACAGCCTAGCGTATGATTAATTGCTTACTCAGATAACAATTCGTCAGTAAGAGTATACAAATTGGTCATTTGTCTCAAAACAACTCTTTTATCAAGTAATTAAGTCTTCAAGCGGCTCATTGCGCATCCACCATCTTGCCTACTTATGGAACTCATAACTCTATGCCCTAAGTTATAAAACCAATTAATTTATCGAATGTTTATGCAACACTTATCGAATGGTTGCCATGGCATCTGGGTCCCATAACTTTATAGAATTCATAAGTGTCGCTCCTGCAACTGGCCATAAGCAATTCATTTACGGTAACATTGCATTAACGAGTCTTCGCATGTTTTTTTTTCACTATGGAGTAGGATTTCGATATTATAAATTACTTTCATACCAGAATACATCGCCTTCATATTGCCTTTCGCAATAAAACCGGCAACAGGATTCCAACGTAAAATAAAAGTTACCAGTTTGAATCTTCAAGAAAATGAGCGTTTATCAGGCGGTTTTGGAGAGACGTTATTGCTTAGCACGTTAAATAAGCGAACTTTTTCATATTACCTCACCGAGGAAAAGACAGAGTATCATGCTTTTAGAATATAACTTTTTAATATTCGCTATTACATTTTTTCAATGAGAGCGAGGTCTTAGAACGGGTCAAAGTGATGAGGAACAACGGCTACTAGTATTAACGGCTGACAAATATTTTAAAGGATATTTTCACACATAAAACCTCGACGGAATCAATAGACTTTATCTATCTTGTAATTCGAAAAACTATTAATCTCGTTCATAAAGTTAGGAGGAAACCTGGCGCTTAATACATAAGTGAGTTTCATTCCTAGTTCAATTATTCAACACAGACAAGTTTTACAAAAACCGAGTTAATATTGGACACAATTAATGGGAACTACATTACAGTCCCAATAAATTCTGTAGATAATCACGAACAAATTATTGTCATTGAAGTGATTGACGATCTCCAAGGAGGATACTCGAAATGTTCAAAAGAGTAAGAGCATGTACTTACTAAGGAGTAAGACAACCATCCACCAAAATAACACTCAGCACATGAAGCAGACAATTACCTGAAAAAATAAAATACATAATTAGTGAAACTGTAGACATCAACGATTATTTGAACGTTATAGTAAATCATAGAGTTTTTTTCATTCTAGAAGACAAAAATAGAAAGCTTCAGCCCGAAGAAAGTGACCAACATGAACCAAACAGCGCCAATTATAACAATAACAACTACATGGAAATACATTAAAATAATTTTTTACACAACGAGAAAACATTGTTCAAACAACCAAATGCTATTTAAAATAAACTGTGGCAAGTGCATCACCGAGCAAAATACTATTTTATTCTCGGTTTCAAGCGATCTTCCATCATAAGATCAATCAGCGAGGCACACAGTTCTTAAATACTATATCCAAAAACAACGAAGAACATAAAACGCTTAGTGCTGATTCTTTCTCGTCTTCTGTTCGTGTTTAATTTCACATACACCTGAAAGGGCCTGAAATCTCCCATGAAGAAGAGAATGGTCTCACTTTCTCGTTTCTGAGTACACAAGACAAAAAGCAATCAAGTTTCGTATTATGGAATACACCCGATCTCTGAAATTAATCTCCTAAAAGAGGAAAAGCCAGAGTGCGAGATATCTCGGCCAATTGACGCCCGATACTGATAACTTTCTCCAATTCGAAACTGCCAACAACTATCCCACGAATTCCATAGACCTACTTATCTTAATTGAGGAGTAAGTACCACGTACCAAGTCAGGACAGTATATGATCGCTTGAATCGGTTCTTTGCCGGGAGATAGACGGGTTGAATCGTGACAAAACTGACCTCATTGCCTAAGGCTGTTAATGTAAAAAATGACTGAATTCAAAAAATACCGCGCAAAACCTTGCCTTATTTGGCGAATACAAGAGGCCCGAACTATAGCTCAATTACGTTTCAAGGGGGTTACCTCAAAGACTTGTTACACTTATCATTGTTACGAAACAGGCACTAATTTATTATATCGACCACAATCGGCGTCAGCCTCGAAAGGAAGATAGAAAGAGATTGCGATTTTGAAACAAATTCACTAAAAGAGATAAAAACGACCACCATTCTTTTGAAACATTCGGTAATAATCGCCTACTCTGGAGACAATGACTTGAGGAAGAAGGAGAGAGTAGTAAGGAAGAGAAAGGATAGTCATAATGCCGGCGGCGATAAAAACACGACCCAGCGATGAATCATGGCGAGAATTTTTTTTGCTCCTCCCGGCCCGACGTGGAAATGGAGTGGAGCTCTCAGTTTAAACAGGAGAAACCCTCCTTCTCCCTGCTTTCCAGAGGAGAAAATTGCTGCATCTTTTTGCCCCGCAGGCGAAATAGACGGAGGAGTGTGGAGGAAGGACAAGCGAAGGAGTGAGTGAGGGAGAAGAGGACTACGGAAAATGGTGAGAATCGCGCGCTTATCCACACGGGGAAGAGCGGATTTGACAAATTTGGACCTCTTCATAATAGATGACCTAACTCAGACGTTACCACACGAAATCCAGGGTCCTGCCTATTGCAGATGAGCGAAGCACTTGGATTTGAGGAATTGTTTGGTAGCAATAAACATCTCCACGAAATCACACTCGGTTTGAATTTGATGTGATGATGATCCATGCGATTAAATTTAGAATCATGAAAGTTCAAAACCGAATTATCTGACGATATCGAATCGCAGTATTTCGAATTTTGCACTTGGAACCACATAAAAAAACGAACACGTTTTTCAGGTTAAGTGGTACACACTTAGGACGCCTGAAATCTGTGGAACCGATAGATCTATATGTATACACATGACCACAATACAGAAAGAAAACAATCATTCAAAAATGTACCCCTCCATTAAACTACAGGGCTTCAGGCCAGATCAGAATCTATTACAGCCATTCGGAGGGCCCGGGTTCAAATGCCCGTAGTAAAATCAATTTCCCCGCTGAAATAACAGAAGTGGAGGGCAATCTAAGTGCATCACTACATACTTCGTAAAAAATGTTTAACTTAGTAGCAATTGACCCATTTCGCTAAGATTATGTAAACGTTCTTTATTTCGGTGGCTTTCAGGGTTATGCGCGAATGTATAAAGAAAATTCGTTTAAAATTAAGCTCATTTTTTATTTTCCCTACGTCATTCTACTATGCGGCTAAAATTATTTCCCGATAGTGAAACATTCAGCGATCGCTCAAGATATAGAAATGCGGCTATTTTGCATTTTCTCAATTAAAATTAGACAACTAGCAACGCTCTTAAAGGAAACCCACACAGTTGCATCGCAATGAGAACCGAAACTCAGCCCATTTCCACGTGAAACGCCAAAACTTTCTGGCGAAAGCTATTCATAATGAAGAACTACATGAGTAAATAAAATCACTTTTCCATAGAATGTCACTGTCGTACTAAGCACGGTTCGGATCACAAAGCGTTGCGTCTGAAAATAGCTCAGTGAAGAGAAATGCTATCCGAGATGCAATGAAACTTTCCGAAAAACTACCACGTGTTCATACGGTACTTCTTCCTTTAATATTTGTTCAGTCGTTTGCATGTAGTCCGGTGGATTTTTTTCCTTCTGGCTTAGCGGAGAGACTGCGCACGCTGAAGCATAGTCCGCCTAGGGTCGCTACGCGGAACCCTACTCGTTCCCCTTCTCATCTCTTTCATCGTATACGCCCAGCATCCATAGAACTGGCTAACTCGAGGACAAAGGCGATACCCGAGGAGAGGTGCGTAAATGAAAGGGTAATCAACACACATGGGCGGGTGAGACACCTCTCACAACGCGGGAGAAGGCCCAGGGATGAAAAAACTGCACTGAGGACAAAGGGCGGAAAATTTTAAAGACAGAAAATTAAGGCAAAAATTACCTAATAGAGAGAAAGAGATGTGTCGCGCGATGGATAATTAGGGGTCTCCATACTAGGCAGAAGAATAGCGGGAAAAGCTATTTTCCCCATTTTTTAAGTACTGTAAAGAGCTGTTTACCGGCTATTGAGTAACAACTGACTAATTTACAGAATATGCCAAAAAAAGGTGTCGCAATAATTACTTTCCAACTCATATAATATTATATAGATTTTTACAATTTTCCACATGAACACCGTATTTGCAGGAATGAATCCCATGAAATGCGTATTCTTCTATGAAAAGAATCATTACACCAACGAAAACTTCTTAATATAAACGTCATTACAGAATATAAACAAATGCATGTAATGAATACAACGATGAGATATTTTAACACCTCGAGGAAATCTGTTAATCAACTAAAATTAAAATAGGAGTAGTTAAATCAAAAACCAAGAATTTTGCTTTACTTTGATTTAGCCTCTCATAAGATGAGAAAATATTCACGTGGTAATATATCTGCTTGTCCAACTGAGACATTGAGGCAACTGACTTAAGTATAAGTCCTCCATTTCCCAGGTTCAAGAAGCACAAGTAAATATCCAGCCATCTTCTTCCCAAAATGCAAACGCTTCACGCAAATTAGTGCATCATAAATTATAATCAATCCTCTGCAATTAGCCACTCGTTAAAAGTCTTAGTCAACAACTCTACTTCTAATGGAAATGTTCCAGGTTCAATTCCAGCCTTATGGTTTGTTAATACGAAAAAACCCCAGTGTTTTGGACTCGTTGATGACTCTGCAGAAAACTTTCCCTCATATTTGCAGGAAGTCTACACCAGAAAGATCACTGATTCGGTCGTAAACCAAATAAAAAGAAGAAAAAAATCACATGATATGGCATACCTGAAGTGACCGACATATCCCGGAATAAGCGGCAAAGATGAACAGAAGTAAACATATTTATCTAAGAGCGAGTAAACAAAGTTTAGAGGGTATAGGCCATAAGAGACACATTAAACCCAACAATATGGTGGTAAACATCAAAATAAAAATCTCCAAGACAGCCTGGGTAAAGGTCATGCGTTCATCACGATCATGATCATACGTTTAAGTTTTGCTCCTTGAGAAGCTGACGGGCAAGCACAGTCGAGCTTGGAAAATGCTTCCCAAAGGCACCGAGACCAATTGACCAAGCAAAAACTCGGACACCATCATCAGAAAGAGCACTAAGCCATGTATCCGCTGACTTAGTGGCAGCCACTGATTTACGAAGGGCTCCAAAGAATCGATCTCACTTTCCAAATAGACTACTGTTCCGCCACTGAATAGGCACGAGCGGAACGAGGGCGTTAAAAATGATTTCGACGGTTTAAAAGGTAGGACACGCGAATGAATGGAACGTCACGTTTCATATTCTCCCGTAATATATACGGTCTCTCAAAGGAAGGGGAATTTTTAACAAATCACCAATATTTACAATGGAATAAAAATTCAATCACCTGTCGGGTAGTGAGATAGAGGGCAAAGTGAGTCGGCGGAATTGACAATTAATGAATCAATTGAACACGAGAGAAGAGATAGATGACTCCACATCAAAAAACCCTCACACAGTTGCTCAATGTCGATTGTCTGATTTGTTCTTCGAGGAGGGCGACCAATAACTGAGGTCAGTTGCATTATTATGGATGGGTTGGTGAAGGAATCGTTATTCGGGTAATGGTTGAAAGGTGGAGAGAAACTCGGCGATTTCGTTTCTCAACATCATCTTCTTCTCCTCAACCCTGAGGTTGGAGGGTAATGCCCACTGGTCGTTCAAATCTTTCATTCCAGAGCTAGTCTCCAGATTACTGAGTACATCCTCCGTTCCCCAAACCCATTCCTGCCTACTAGTAGTACGATTTCCTCTTCCCGCTTGTCCCTTAACCATTCATTTCATCACGGTAGTAATCCAGCCAGAGTGCCGCGAAAGATGTCCAATCCATCGGTCTCTCCTCCTTGAGATTGAACCTACCAGTGAACACTCCTCCCAAACTCTTTCCAGAACCTCAAGGTTTGTAGCTCTCTCTGTCCATGGGATCATTAGCATTCTTCTCCAGCATCACACCTTAAAATCCTCCAACCTACTCCTTTCTGCTTTTCTTGCACACTCTCCTTTTCCTCTACATCCAATACATTTCCCAACACACTCTCCACAAAAAGTTCCAAGTAGGTCCACCGTTTAAATTGCCATACGACGGACGGGGAAGTATACTAGAATCGTCCTCAGTGCGTACCAACCGAAGAGATGTAGGGGTTGAATTGGCAAATCCCTCGCCCCCTCCACAGCTAAGAACCCAGTCCCACGGAAAGGGAAGCCACCATACCAATCCGATCTCCATAAACCGACGTTTGGGACGGAAAGGAAAAAGGAAAGAGAGAGAGAGAGGTACACTGGGCGAGAATTTATCAAAGTGACTAAGTCGAGTGAAAGCGGGGGTGGACGTCATAAAGGAGTTGACAAATAACGCAACTCTTCGAACATTATCCAATCCTATTTTTTTAAATATCATTCGTTCATTTTAACCTTTTCCGCATTTCCTTCGCGCGCGCGCACACACGCACACAAGAAAACCTTTACGAGAGCGCGAAAGTATAAATCGGCCCCCTTAAACCAGTCTCACTCACAGAGAGCAAAAAAAATTCAATAAAAAAAGCGAAATACAAGCACGCGAACAAAACGAAAACGGTCAAACGGTTTCAATGCGTTCGCGCGCACAGGACGCATGCAACGGCGGAGAGTCGACCTACATAGCACACGCGGGCTCGCGTATTTTCACTCTCTCACACACACACTCAAAACCGACCCAACACATTCTCATTTTCCCGGGCGCACTCTCACGCAAACAACACGCTCTCTTAACACGGAGCTGCTGCAGTCCGCCGCCACCACTTTCGAGACACTATGACGAATGTCTCACGTTCTTTTTTTTTCAATCATTTTTATTCTTATTCTCCTTTCGGTCCATACCTGTTACCTCTTTCTAATCGGGCGAGAAAGGAGGAGGAGGAGGTGTCGCGGCTGGAGGCGTAACTAAAGGTGGGAAGGGCAAGATTTAACGAAAAAAAATATAAATACTCTCGCTTTCACTTCGCCGCCGCACCATCTCCTTCTCCAAGTTGGCCCCTCCCCTCTCGAGCCGCGGCGCCGGGACGTAAATTGACGAAGATCGCCACCTCCTCAAACCTACTCCCTCCCCCCATTGCACCCTCAACTCTCCCTTCCCCTCCCCATCATCACACGTTCCATATGTCCCGGTTTTCCGCGTTATGACCGCCGACTCCACCAAAGAGAGTTCCGGGCCCGGTGCGAATTTTCCACGGTACACGAAATTTTCAGTTTCTCGAGTAATTTTCTTTTCACGACCATCCAATAAGACCCAGGAATGAGTTCATGGACCAAATGAAGAGGAAAGTATATATGAGAGGATACCTGGAGTCAAGGAAATTAGCATTAGATAGGGAAGGGTGAAGGGCTGCAGTCCACCAATCTAAGGAATGAACGGCCAATGAATGAACCATCCAATATTGAACTGAAATTAAAATTAACATCTCTAAGTCATCACAAATTCCTACGTTCGATATAATGCAAGGGGTACAGCATATGTGAGACATTGATAAAATGAAATCTCAAGCAGGGAAACCCATCAACTTTGCAAGATTTGCATGAGGGCATTTAAGTATTTACGTTTATGAGCGAATTGGGTTTACGAGCTCAAAATGAAGGTAAAATATGACGAATACGCATAAAATGATTGAAAGATTATATCTCAGCGAGTAACGACTAGGGATTAACATTTATAGCTAGCCACTGCGTCATTTGATGAACATTTTTGTCTAGTAAATTTTTTATTCCCGTCCCTAAAATTTAAGAAATAAATATTCGGTAAGTTATCCGTCGAACGATACCTTCAATCGGCAGAAGTAAAATCAACTCGCTCTATTTCTTTCAATTCAATACAGCGCGTCGGTAAGGCCCAGTTAGTTTTGAAGGCCCATCGCCAAAAATTACGATATTTTGAAATTGTTACCACCCAAAAAAACTACGGCATAAAGCTCAAAAACAAATTATCAAGGAAGGGCAATTAGTAGAAGTGACAAATAATTTCCACACTTGCTGTCAACACCTCACTATCGAAGTCACGCTCTGAGTTACATTCTATCCTTAAATTATGTTCCGCCGCCATAATCAAGAACTCATTACTGCTCGCTCACCAAGTGATATAGAAAGTTACGAGGTCGGATCCCGCCGCGGGCACTTGCTTGAGCTTTCGAGATGAAACTCAGAGCCATTGCTATTTCTGTTATTACGGAAGGGGGCCGACAGCCGAGGTAATTTTACCGATAAAGGATTGGTGGGTAAGACAGTATGAGCAGGGAATATATAAAATTTGAGGAACGGAATACGGGTGGAGAGAAACCCGACGTCAGAATAATGCTACACTAAAGGCGGCTGGAGCGGTAATCAAGGGTCAGTGGATTCACAAGAACTGGTTATTCATGCACCTAAATCGAAAAAAATACTAGAATCACATCCTATTCAAGGACACACATCCTTTAAATTGCTCACAGATATTATGTAGATGTACATCTCTAAATGATGTTGAACTTACCATGCACACAGTAATGGAAACGATAAAAACATTATATTTTCCATTTTTTGGCTCAAATAAAGATAGTTACGATTTGAGCTTTCGGTGCAATGTTCAAAATATAGGAGAAAATTATATTTAAGTATTTTTATTTTTGGATCACTCGGCGTGATACTCTGACATTCGTTAGAGGCCGAAATGCCTTAAGACGAAATGTATTATTCCGCGCTTAGAAGAAAATCTGTGCAAAACTAATGGCATTATCGCGAAATATATCTCTAATTCCATTAACCTACCTGTTGTAGTAGCGCTGAATTTCTAAGTAAAATAACTCATTGGTAAAATGCAAATTTTTCACTTTCAACAATAGATTTCACTCACAAGAACATGTATGCAAAGTTCACACAACACTGAGCGCAGGCACAAAAAGGTTCCACTCACCATAACAAAAGGTGATGTGAAGTTCACGAATTCGATGTTCGTTAATTCATTACATTCGAAGGGTGGAGAAGTGCCCGGGAAATGCTCTGTACATTCTTTCCGTAGAAAAATAATCGTCATTGCCGAAAACGAAACAAAGGCCACGGAGATGGAAAGCATACATCACAACCACAAGCCCACAACACCGACCCTGAATCATACTCGCATGCATGCAAAGGAAGAAATTACCCCTGACTTTTCAAGAGCACTGGATATCAAAAATGATGGGCCCATGAACCCCATCACAACAATCCGTGACGCTCAATCCAATTCCCTGGGCCCGCGTGAACTGGTCACAGTCCCACACACCCGGCATCCTTGTCTACCATCTTCCCCGCCCACTTCCAACAATGCCTTTCCCACATTCCCGAGTTCGCTCCCAAGACCTCTCTTACTTCCCCATCTCATTTCCTTCTCCATTTCCACTCACCACAGGCGGGGGTGGCCGGGTGGGTGGGAATGACAATTAAAGAGCGAAAACGCGGAAGGAGAAGGCGGAGAAACTACATCACTCCACGGAAATCTTTGCATATTTGCCAGCGGTCGCTTTTTACCAGACATCTACCCTTGCCAGTCCCTCAACTAAACCTCACTCAATCCAAAGCGTAGTTGTAGGTGAGCCTAATTATTAAAATGTTCCTCTCACAAAAGATTTTTCCCCGGAGGCCTCTTTTTAACAGGATCCTGAGGTAAGTGTGCGTGCCATTCCCTCTCACTCTCCCTCTCTCTTCATCCCCTTTCTCTTTTAAAGCGTCTTCCGCACTTAAAATATAATCCTCTCCTACAATTTCACTTCCCTCCAACCCTCCCCAAACTTTTTTTTTGTTCTCCCATAACGACGTAACGACAGACAAAAATCTCCCGAGATCGCCCAATTAAGAACCCGCCGCACACAAACCGGGCCCCGAGGAGACAAACAACCTCCTCAATCCTTCGCGGAATAATATTTCACCAGAGGGAGGAGGAAAAAAAAGTTTAGCAGTCGGTGTTCTTTTCGTCAAAGGGATGAAGCCATTAAGGTTTTTCCGGCAAAACTTCCGAAACATCTTTGGAACAACGTCCAAGTGAGAGAACGAAAAGCAGACGACATTGAGCCACCGGAGAAGCAATGTAAATACACAATCGACAGCAAAACAATTTGTTTCCCTTATCCATGAAAAAACGATGATTCCCGCCATTAATTCGCCATCATCTGGTAGAAAATAAGTTTAAAAAACAATGGTTTCCACAGAGAATTCATTAAAAATGTAAACAGAAGGATGCAGAAAACTTTACCCCGTAAACTGAAGGATAGAAAATTCAACACTTCAAACAATGCCAAGACGGATGGAGAGTTGAATAAAAAATACAGAAGCTAAAATATTAAATGTTCATTCCTAATACCATTTCCTTCCAATCCTTAGCTTTTATGCAAAACCAGTTCCCAAACAAATTGCCTCTCCGGAGGAAAAATTAAATTATACTAAATTAATTAATATTTATCGATAATTGCAAATAAACTCAAGAGAGTGGTAAATGATGTTTAAAAAGGCATGAAATAAATGGAAAAACATTAGGCATCACGATACATCATATCTAAATAGACCATTTAAAAAGTAATGATGAATTATTAGAATAATATAGCGTAGAATAAAAAGTAATCATGAATAAATAGTCCTCACAAATAATTCACAAATTTCACACGTGACTAATGCCCACGTCATTATGTTCATTTAAGAAGCATTCAATCTCATTTCCAATTTTGAAAACAACCCCCACGTAAGCAACAAAACGAATTTAAGTCTCAAATTACGAATGACAGCAAGAAGTATTTGACGGGCCCAATAAAAAGAAATAGTGATTTCGCATTATTCAAATTTTCATCTAATTGGAGTTCGTAGATCCATGAGTTTAATGGCACATAATCTAACGGTAAGCCGGATCGAAATTTTAAGTGTTCCGCCAATCGATGCAAACGAGTTTGTCGGCGCCCAATAATTTCAATCTCTGATAATTTATCTTCCCCCGGATAAATGACTCCTCCCCGCTACTTTCACCATTTTTCACCTACACTAATCAAGTCAGCCCCATTATCTAAACGTGATACAACAAGCGGAATATATTAAAGCAACTCTTTGCTTAGGTCCATCGATAACTCGATATTTTACGTCTAATTATGTTACGGTTAACCTCAGTCTTGCACCCACTGCGGGTCACGTTCAGTCAACGACTTGAAACACCAAGTCTAAATTAACTTTCCCCTTCATAATTGTATAAATAGATTAACAAATAATCTATCTTCTACCGCAAAAATGATTACATATGAAAATTATCCATCGAGGGCTATCGAAATGCGGTCAGTTCCTCAACCTCAGTGTCAAGGTTACATCTTCAACTGGCAACGCCGAGCCAGTCATCACGCTCTGATACCTTTTTGGAGAGCGTTCAAACACACAACTAAATCAAATTCGTACGATCGTCTTTGAGTTAATTGCCGTCCTACATCCATTCACGTAGCATTATTCTAAACAATTCATCGACAAACGCTTAAGTAAATACAGGCGTACTAGAGCACGAGAATAATGACGTACAGAAAGCCATAAATTGGCTGTTTCAAGTTGAAAACTCGGAGGATGACAAAAATTAAAAAAACAAACCAGGTAACGAAAACATACCATTAAATACATTCCATTACAGCAGCTACTGAAAGCAAAAGAAGATGGAACACTAGATAAGATAGGATTTAATCACGGGTCTCATCATGAGCAAAAAAACTTAATCGCCATTCTTCAAACTTGGTCAGTCGCTAAAAGTCGCTAGTTTTAAAGGATAAAATGAGTCCTTGGGGTAGAGACATTGAGCACTGCCGTTATAGAGCGGTTTGCATTTTGAATTACGATAAAGATAAAGGGGGAACCGTATTCCAAGCACAAGTGACTTAAGAGAGATACGTATATGAAATTTTTGCTAGCTGTGGAGTCGTTGCGTCTACTAGTAACTATCGTCAAGATGTCACGGAGGCTATATAATGGCACCCAAAGCCGAAAATTTTTTGATAAAAATTCTTGCAATATTTCTGCGAAGTCATCCAACTTTTAATGTGACCTTGACATATACTGGAAGTATATTTGTAGCCACATGTCTACATGTTTGTATCATTCCTCGATTTTCACAATGGCTATTAATGATATATTAAAAGTACAATACAATACTCACAATTCATAAGTGCAACACTTACGATGTAAGTCTTACATACATGCAGAGATCAATGATATTATCAGCTTCTAAATTCTTAGTTATCCCAGGATGTTTTTATTTCGGCACATGTGAAGGTATGTGGCTTACCTCCAAACTCCATTCGTCTGAGTGACAAGCACACGTAAGATTATAGAATACTTAAAGTAACTTCGATAGTAACTGTTTAACCGATGTAACCGTAGTCAGTAAGGAAAACTTAAACGAGGAATGTGATTGGTAGGCGAGCATCTCACTAATCGAGAAGATTCACGCAATATCTAGCTAACAAAATAATGGAAACTTCTTCAGATTCCACATTTACAGCATAGTTAAAAAATAAAAAGAAAATCTTCACGACAAAGTTCTTTCGCTTAAACGCAACCAGCAAGTTACTAAGCTAACTCCCAAATCCGAGTGAGAACGGAAGAATTTTTGCCTCGGCTGATTAATAAAACAATTAACTGGCGAGGAATGAACGGGCACTGCAGAGGCAAACGGAGACATTTACCGGCGACGAAGGTATTTTTAGCGCGCACCCGCTCCCGTTTTGTCCCTCTTGAATTGAAGGAATAATTTAGCGCGACCTCGCACTCCACCACGAGGGCCGGCCGGCCTGTTCTCTTCTCGATCGATTTGGTCGCCGGGAGACAAAAGGGGGCGGGGCAGAACGTTTAAAAACGGAACGGGAGGGAGATAGAGGGCAGCGCGGGGAGGGTCAAGGACTAGGCTCATTTATTCAGAGCATTTTAGGCGTCATGGCACACGTTTTGAAGGGCATTTAAACCTGAATAAAAACCTTTCCAATCTTCGCTTTCTAACGAGCAAAATTTTCCAACACAATTTTCAGTAAGAGTGAAAGATGACTTTCCTGATGACTGGAATCGATTTCGCGTGGTGCATAGAGTAGATAGATTAGAAATTTTGGCGAAGTTCCCTTCAATTCAGGACCCTAAAGCACATACTTTCTACAAAAGCAGTCTATTCCATCGAGTTTAAGAAGCTCTATTATAACATATTTAAAAACCCGATGCAAAAGGCATATCGTGCAGTTTTCGGGAAAAGCAAATAAATTAACATACATTTAAGTCGAGCAAAACCGATTTTAATAAAATGCAATATATCATATAGAACGTTCATTTCAACATCCTTGGGCGTTCAGATTTTTTCCACCGCAGTAGCACCTTGACTTGGTTTGTTTTGTTTGCAAAAAGTCACAGTTTTTCGATCTAAAACTTTGGTGACTCAGCATTAACTAATCATCACTTAGTTTCGATTTTATTAACATGTGATTCGGACATACGATGGCCAAAAATGTTCCCAAAATTTTATAGCAATATTTATTACCATCTAGGAACTTGAACGAGCTATGGATACAGATGTAAGCCTGTAAACCAATAGGTCCACTGTCCCATTCCCCTTATTGAATTTTTATGCCTGGTGACATATAGCGGTGCCTAAGGCCAAGATGTCCCCAAGGGTAAATCCCTTAAGTCCTCGGATTCATGGAAAGGTATCTCAACGTAGGGATAGCGAATCCTGCCAACTGCTCGACATTCGCACAGAAGGTGGATTTTGGTTTCCTCACACTATTCGCACCTTCTACAACTCTATGTACCTTAGATACCCATATTAGAAGACACTTCATCAGTCGGTAGGGGCTCGTAAACAGCCCCAACATAGTTCTCAGTTTGATTAAATTTAATACAAGGAGCTAATAGTACAGTGAATCATAATCAAACATATCCTACGCCAGTGTATCCATTATCTGTACAGAATAGGTATAATATATTCGACCGCGGAAAATTTTTTTTATGGCTTCCTTCGTATAACCATTTTATTTAAGACTGAATCTCGTTCAAACTCCAGGTATATTTCCCTCCTTTCACACCGCCTAATTTTCCAAATTCTAATCCTTCCTCTCTCACACTTTCGAGTAATCATAAGGCAGGAGAACCGCGGACTGATATAACGAGCGTTTCTGCGACCCATTGGGGGGGGGGGGGGTATCGGGTTGGGCGTGGTGGATCGAGTACCGGTACGCCATACCGAGGGCTAGGGTTTGAATAAGGAGAATTCACAGAGATCTGAATCCACTAGGATAATGTATACAGTGCTTCATTCGTCGTGTGAGACGTTAAACCGCGGTCCCCCAGGCGCCTTTCGTTAATAGAAGACTCATGCATACACCGGGTTTTCCCAAAATCCTACTCCTATTACCCAATGAATTCTTCGCTAACGAATCAACCCATATATCCTCGATTTGGGAAAATTACCTCAGCTGTCTGTCACCTCCCAAAGTAACCAGCCAGTCACTGAGCTATGCCAATAGCTTTCCAAAGAAAATTAGATGGCACTTGGGAGCACGAAGTCCAAACGAGTCCGTGAAAAATTGTATCAGAACTATATGGCTATAGATATAGGGCAGCATGTTCGACTCCCGTTCCGAGGGTCGAAGATTCGAGACAGGGTGCCGGGGGAAAAAATCCTGACTCCAGAATCCGAAATAATGATTCCCGAATTTGACCCCACTACTGAGAAGCAGCCGTCACAAAAGGCATCGATGGCACAGATTAAGAAGATCGGACCGGTATCAACAGCCACGGCTTTAAGTGAGAGTGAAGTTCACAGAATCTCCCGGGATACCACGATAAGGAAGTTAACAGGGAAACCACCACATTAACCTCCATAGAAGATGCATCCCTGCATTATTTTTAATACATGATGGCATTCCTGCAGGTTAAAAATTCTGGGGGTAAAATAGTTCTCCAATCGGATCTCCGGGTGGGGACTACTGGGGGGGATACATAAGCCAGATAGGACAGATGTGCATATAGCAGGAAATTTTTCTAATAAGGCTAGACTTAAAAATGTGGCATTTCGTAACATTACCGTCTTACATGAGCTACCTTGAATTTCCTCATTTTTTCATTCATATGTTCTTCATCCCATCTTAAATGGTAGCGCCATTCCCACCTCACATGTCATTCCTCCCTCTGTCACAGCTTTCTGCATCCCATATCCTGATAACCAGTCCAACCACCTCAATTTCACCTCTTCCACTTTTGCTCTAGCAACCTCCTTCCTTCCCTACCCTTGCCCAGCACGTACCAGTTCAGATTTTCCTTTTCGTCAATTTTCCCTATTTAATCTCTGTCTAAGGCCCTCCATATCATCCTCGCTCTAATATTAACGTTTTTTCTGCTGAATATGGTCAAATACAACATAAGCTCTTCACCAAACTTACGTCTACGTCTCTGAAGACTTCTATTATCAGCTATCTCCTCTTGTTGTGAGCCTAATTTTCAATCATATTTTCCCCTCATTGCCGGAAGTAAAGAATCTAGTTTCACCCACGATATTACCAAAGAACTGAATTGCTCCACTTGCATCAAAATCGGTTCCCTAGTAGCGAAGTACAGTAATCAGTTCAACTCGTAGCCTGGTATGCCTTAGAGGCTTTCAGTATCACAGCTTATTACCCACAATTTATATCTTAACTAGGCCTCCTTCGTACAAGGACAAAACCTTCGTATTCGAACGGACGGGTTATAATTACGAAAAAGAGGAGAGCCTTTTTTATCTATTTTTTAAAATCCTCATGGCGATAAATTAAAGAGTGGGAGTCAAAAGAGCAGGGGGGGCGTGATGGTCCGGCCGTTATTGGCCTCCCCGGTGGCCACATCCCTTCCACTCCGGTGAGATTAAAGCGATACACGGGCACGCACGATCTGTGAGACACATTATGCATACCTCCACAGAATTATAAAACATAAAGCATTATTTTTCTCCAAACCTGTTCCCGCCAACTTCAGTTGAAATGCACGAGCAAGTTTCCAGGCGACGAAGACAAACGGCGGTATCACCGCGAACAGTATACCATTATGCGAGCAGGAGTTTACATTGGATGGAATTATGGCCACATAAGGAGTTCTTAGTCGCTAAGACATCTCATAACGGAGTGTGCATGCGAGCGTGCGGTGAAATAATGAAGAAAGCTGATGGTTGAGGGAGAGAGAGAGTGCGCGTTCCAGGGATATACGCAATAAGCAATTGGCAGACCGGTGAACAAGTAAATCAACGTTGTGATGGAATCACTCGTTGCAACACTTTGCGCTGAATATTTCGGTGAAGATTTGAAACCCGCGGTCTCTAGGCACCAAAATGTTTCTTCTTGATGACATGTAACCATATCTTTTACATTATGAACCATTATTCATGACTCCACGTGAAGATAATTAGGAGCCGATAATTAATTAGAAATTTATCCTCTGATTATCATCTCATGGCAGAGATGAAAAAAGGACGTTTAACGATTCCTGAAAAACTCCATTTTTTGGGAGCAGATCTATTTGTCGAGAAAGAACCAGAACAAGTATCAAGGAACTATTTTTTATATGACTGTCAAGGGTACTGAACACTTAGTACTGAGAAAGAAAAAAATGATTAAAACCACAAGTTTTCTGCGAATGGAGATCACAAATATGTAAAACAGTAAATGAAATTCGTTCAATGAAATAATTCCCGATTCATATTCGACTCAATTTCTGGCCCACGTTTTGATGCCCGACAAAATTTCCAAGGATGGGAGACTGATGATGAACGCACTCGTAAGATGTTTATTCCGGCGAGATAATAGATAGAGGGATTCCCTAGTCATCGGATCCCATTCAGCTCATTGTGCGTCGGACGTCAGTCATAACTTTAAGCTAATTTCACAATCAAATCCTTGAATTACGAGAGAGAGAGAGAGAGAGAGAGAGAGAGAGCGAGATAAATACGGTAGTAGCTCCACGTCAACGACCTTACTTTGGGAAAAAATCCACGAAATCACCGAGCTCGAAAAACCTTCAACCGTCCACCCCCAATTTTTCACGCAAGAACCACGAAAGCAACACCGCGCGATGAACTTCGGGATGCGATGCTACGTAAATGGGATGCATTACGTACAAAAAAAAATACAATCGTAATGTAGGAAAATTCGAACGTCAATGGGTTTGGAGTCAGCCCCGAACTCGCGCGCGCACCTCAAAGCGTTTCCACGGAGACGGGTAGGAGGGAAGGGTGAGAGGGATTAGATGGGAGTGGGAGGCAGGAGAGAGGATTTATGTTTCAACACCGCGGGAGGCAAAGCGAATATCTAGCACGTCACGGAGACCAAGCAACCGATCCATCTCCCACGGACGCCCAGCCTCGCGTACCGCTTCGCCCCCGCCAGCAAACAAACACGATCCGATGGCCTACTCTCCCCGACGACCAACCAACCAACTTGCGCATGCATGCGTGCTCCCCACCGGGGGTGGATTGGGCAGAGGGAGGGTGGCTGAGGGGGGGGGGGGTTGAGGGGCACTTGCGAGGGAGGAAGAGAGGTTTAGAGAGAGAGATGGAGGGAAGCACACAGCAAGTTGGGCGAGGAGAGTGGAAGGGGGTCCATTAATGGATTTCAAAAATATTACAGCCCATTATCGATGACGAGAGAAGGATCTCCGCATTATGAAGAGATGATTGGGGAAGAGGAGATGGGATCGGACTGGGCAACGTAATAAGCATCCGACTTAATGAGCTAGAAAGCGTTTGGTTATCTTCTCTCGTGTACGTGTTTCATGATTTATACTACCTAGTTACGTCCACACAGCTTGTTGCAACTGTACTTCACCACTGTGTGAGTTAAAATTAGTTTCATCGAACGGTAAAATGAATCTTACGCCATATAATAACATTTGATTAAGACGCGTCGATAAAATTTAAATTATCTCTATAATCCAACAATCAATCATTGTACCATCGGTGACGAAAAAATACCGTTGAAACACAAGTATCATTAGTCCATAATTTGCCTCGACACGTCTGCAATCCTGTCAACATGAATTGGTCCCCGAGAAACCAACGACTACAACTTTGATGTAAAGTGATATAACACGCACGGGGGCAGAACTCATAATAGGTAAAAAGAATATATACGGATTAAAAACCGAAGGAAAAATAACACATAGCAATCTCATTAATGACCACGGTAACAAATACAACCTCGTAGATAATTATAAAAGATGCAGTTCCAATTCGAATAGAGGGACATGATGAGGTGCAAAATTACTGAGAGAGGCATTCGCACCTAGAACAGCAATGTATATGTACAGCAAAACTTGGTGGGACACACGATCGGAGAATTAGAGGTCACTGAAGATGAAACAAACCTTGACGAGCGGACAAAAGTATCGAAATACTCCCGAGGGAACAACTCGAAAAATATTCGACCATTTTGTCCCATTTCTCCAGTTTACTTCATTCGTCTCAGCATTCTCAGCGTCTCAGCATTCATTCTAAGAGTACAATAGAAATAATGCTCTGGGTGGATCTGTAATTGCACCTATTTTTCTGAAGGAAAGGCATTTGACGGCACAGCGAGAAGGCGGATAACATACTACCCTCTGGCCTTCAAATTTCACCACCGCACCGGTTAGACAATTCACCAAGAAAGGAAGGAAAGATGAAGCGCGAGAGCCTGAACCCAGCAATTTAAGGTTTCTTCATAGAGCACCGAAATGAGGACACTCATCCGGACCTTCCACTTTAAGAGACAAGTGCACAAGGTATCCCTAAGCACCGTAGCGAGCTCGTAATATCACAAAACCTTGTCTGAAATATCATTTATGAACGGGATACGTCTTCGCTCACCTTATACAGCGAGCATAACCGACATTTCGTCGCCATCCACGGACTCTTCGTCGAAGAAAGTCCTCCGATAATCGGTTACCAAAAGCGTACTTCGATACAAACACCAAGAGAGAGAGAGAGAGACGTATAAAAATGTTAAAAGAAAATGAAAGGCAGCAAATTGCCCTCGTTACCTACTCGTAATCATGCCTCTTTTCAGAAATAACGTGGGTGTCAGGCCGATTCGGTAAATGTGCCGAATTCTAGAGCCTTAACAGGTACTGATTTTCACGTTACATAACAAAGACGTATATCTAACTTCACGCTATTCACAGTGGAGGGCATTCAAAGAAAAAATATAACAACAGGATGTAGACTGAATGTACTAGCTTCCTTTCCTTACTTCCTTCTGCACAGCCTCATCTTTACGTTCAAGTCGTTGAGTAAATTGCGGACAAATAATTCTAGTGCATTTCTTTGATTTCGATGTTTCGAAGTATTCCGAGGCACACAAAGAGAGATTCGCAACACCAAACCAGCGAAATATCGCAGATGCCATCGTTTCAACTCCATCAAAGATATAAATTAACGAAACGCCCTTATGTAATGATAACTTCTTTCCGTAAAACGAAAATATACTTATTTTCTGACCACTATCTTCGAAAAGAAAATGTATACTTTCATTATATTCTAATTAGAAAAAACATAGTACCCTGGAAAGAAAAGCAGTAAAAATTGATAAGATAACAAACTTGACAGTATTTCTAAAGGAACGAAAACAGATGAATTTGGCCCTACGTATAGATATTCCCACTCTGGGAGCTATAAAAGAAAGTATCAACAGTATTCAATTTTTCATCGCAACGATAAGACTTAAACAAATGCTAAAATGGTTAAATAACCCAGTAGGCACCTCGGTAAATAACACAAAAATATCCGTACAAGAAATAAAAACCAACTCCCTACACTGAATTCTTCGCTTTTTTAAATTCCGGAAATGAACGATCCGGTTGAGCCGCGAACACGACCCGCATGTTATTTAACCGGGTGAGCCAGAATGTTTTTTTTTATATTTTCTAATCCCTCCATATGGTCGGCCCGGAACTGTTGAGAACCCAAAGAATGAACGGTCCTGCCAGCAGATGATGGAATACTAGCATCGCTGCGGAAGTGAGACGTGATCTGATAAGGCAATGGGCAAGGAATGGCCACGCCACGGTAGGACGAGCATCGACCGCAATACATTTGGAAGGACCGCGTTCAATCCGCACGTGAGCGCAAATAAAAAATATTTATATCAGGAAGAACCTCAGTTATTCGAGGCAAAGGGGGCTGACATTTCAGACCTGGGAAACTTTGGATGATCCAAAACTTCCGCAGGTTCTTCGGACGTGTACGATATCAATTTCTTCCACAAATTTCACGTAATTATGCACGTAGCATGAGAAATAATACTTTCACATTTTTTACGAACTAAGGATACTGCAAACATATATAATAATAAATGTATCATAATAGCCTATTGGCACCTTTTGAGCATGCCTTACTCTTTTTCGCAAAAATATAGGTCGATTTTGCTAATCCCGACTTGGGTTTAGGGAAATTCGGATAATCGATGAACGATACCCTTCAGTGACCATGACAACCATTCTTTTCTAAATACATAACAAATGATTTTTTCACACAGGATTTTTTAAGCACTGATGCTACCATTGCCGAACAAGCAATTAAAATAATGTATCGTTGTAATGAATAATCGGCGATCGGCCGATATACCCGAAGAAATAACCGAGAAAACTTCATTTAATGAAAAAAAATAAGGGTCCTTCAAAACCATGGGCTTAGATGGAAGCTTCACACACGACGTGGCCAACCTAAACACTCATCTGACTAAGTCATGCAAACTTATCATCATCTGGTATAGATGATTAATAAATAGATTCTGCGTGAAATTTCACACAAGACAAATCATTCGTTTCGACCGGGACGCAAAACCGCATCCCTCGATATCTCGACTCCTCCTTCCCGGGAGACTTTTTCCACAAAATCGACATCGGAGGAGGGCGCCTGGGTAGAATTGAGCTAACTATCTAAAGCACTGTACGCGAAGTCGAGGGATCAGGGGTTCTAGTCCAGGTGGCGAATTATTTTTCACCTGTGGAATTCCGCACTTATGTGCACTTGTGCGTGACTCCGATAAGAGTCCTTGGCTAGTCCCGGTATCCTCCAAACTTGTCAAATAGATTTGGCTAGAATTTTTCACTTGAATTAATTTTACCCTACGTCTAAGGTACAGACCAACATTTGTACCTGATATTGAATTAGTCATGCCGAAATGAATAGTGTTACAATTACTCAAGAGGAAAATGACCAGAAACTTCATTTATTCACTCTGGATAGTTTCAACGTCGTGCCTGAAACCGTCAATGAAATCGAAATATACGGTCCTCACCGATATAAAATTACAGATCCAAGTTTGTTTTTTAATTTACCGATCCACGGAGAGTTTTTTAAATCACAATTTGTTAAAAGTATTAAGTGAGTTTCTACAGTAAAAAATGCAGCTAGAGTGGCTTGCAATCGCATTGGACAGACAGCATGATGAGCGAATGGATATGACATGAAGAGGTAGTAGGAGGGGCAGGGGTTGACTGAGGGGAGGTCACTCAACCGGCGACAAGGCAGGAGGGAGGGCAATTGGCGCCGCATTAAGCCACAGCTGCGGCCACCCGACGCCATAAAAATCTACCGAATATAAAAACAACAACCGGCCGAACTTTCACGAGGGCCATGCGACGTGACGAAATTTTCACGCCAATGAACGCGTCGAACAACGAACGCACTTGGTCTTTTAAGACGGTCTCGACAGCTGTGCCGGCAGCGACGGACTAATACCATTAGTCCTCATCCACTGGAGTCTTGCGCGGAGGCGACAAAGATGCCGAACCGCCGATGTCAAAGAAGCAAGACAAGAACCCCCCTAAGTAATTATGCCAATTAAAAGCAAACTTTAGAGAAGCTTTAAAACCATTTAGAACTGAGAAACCAAATTGATGGAATGACAGGGCGTAAAAAAAGTTGTTTTTGGACGCCAAAAAAACAAGAGTTGACCTTGGAGTCGTAAAAATGTTTCACGGCCAGATTATCGAGAGGCTTGTGATTCGTAAGCTTGGAGATTACTCTATAAATTTAGCAAAAGCTTGAATTGCAGTCCACTTGCAACTTCATTACACAAAAGGGATTCATTTCAATGGTTTCCAAATATCCGCCGTCAAATTTCAAGAATCAAGCAAAAAAACTGCAACATTTTCCGCGCATTAAGTGCGCGAATTTTTTGCGGAAAATTGAACTTATACCCTTGGCTGACACTATGTATGGTACAGCGACAGCGCTTTTAGTCAATATTGCGACTAAAACGACATGCGGCGAAAATGCGGCCTTGAAACACTTTCAGTGAAATATCACGGTGGCCTCCAATTCATTAAAGCAGCCTATGTGGACTCAGCATCAGCAAACCAGAGGGGGATTTTAAGTGATTCAGCCTCCTCATAAACGTAGCTAGGCTAAAGTTTGCGATAATATTCACCTTAAAAAAAACGAAAAAAATGGGAAATTTTTAATAAGTTCATAAATGCAAAACTGAATATGGTACAGTGAATCTCCATTACTACTAATTACACTGTGATAAAACTCATCTAATTATGGAATGTAGATAAAAGATGAACTTAAGTAAACGAGAAAGCATAACGTAGTGGCCACGTCACAGAAATGCAAAAAAGAAAGCGGATATCGTATATTTATTAATATAGTAAGCTTTATCAGTCCCATTATCAGCTATTTACCCAACTATTTTTTTACTTTCATAATCATCCCATCGATGGCGCCTGAAATTTTAAAGAAGCAAATTGAATGTATACTCTCTCGTCGCCACATAAATCTGTTCTAACTACTCAAACACTGGTATCAGTATGCAAGTGACTCGATCTACTTTAAACGACTTGAAAATCGTAAATGAATAATATGATAACAATAGCCAAACGTATAATATTAATGGTTGAAGGCGTAACTTTGTGGAACATATTCACAGACATGACGAAAAAATATCTTAGTGTATTCCACACTTTGCCGATGTATATTGCCGACCCAGGTTTCGACTCCACATCAATCATTATCAACCTTGATAATGAAAGATGCCTGGGTCGGCAAAGACATTAAAGATGTGGAATAAATAAACATTTAAAGTGTGTAATAAGTAAACATTTAAAGCGTGAAATATGCTAACATATTTTTCGCCCACACTGGAGCGAGACAAAGACCAATCTCCGCAGCTCCGTCTCACCGTCAATTTTTCCTCTCGTCAAACAATACGGCACTAAGAGCATCAATGTACTTCTATTAATACATTAATTGAGAATAGAAAAGAATTATACAAGTAAAGGAGAAAGATTAGGGGGACGTGAAATTCCGACACGAGGGGCTGAGCCTCATTAGATCAGGTGGCCACATCAGGCCTCCGTGAAATATCGATACACCTGAGGAAACCCGCGCTTCATGGACCTTGACCAACCCCATCGTCGTCACTTTATTTTCGACGGAAAAAAATGAGGAAAGCGGTGAAGAAGGACAAAACACGAAAAAACAGAGGAGGAGGGAAGGGAAGGAGAGAGAGAGAGAGAGAGGGAGAGTGAGAGGGAACTGATGGAGTCGTGCTTCAAATGAAAGACACAACCGCGCACAAAGGGAGGCCGGCGGAAAAATTAAGAAAATGAGGGGGCTCGCGGAGAACCAAAACAGAAACGCTTTCCACCCGGCGTGGGAGGGCGGGGCCAAGCGGAGAAGATAGCGCGGGCATCCGCCCCATCTCCCGCCGCGAAAATTTCTCTCCCCCCTCCCTCGAACAGCACTTGTCATTTCCTGCGGAGCAAAATAAAAGGTAAAAAAAAATAGGAGCAGGAGCAACGACTGGTGGTGATGGTGGTGGTGGTGGCGGCTGGGAAGGTCGGTTATTTAAAGATTATGATGAATAGACCACGGGTGAGGAACAGGAGAGTGGGACTCATTGGCAACAAGCTGCAGGAGAATGAGGGGTGAAACAGGTGCGCTCATCTTTCCCCCTGCTTCTCCTACTCTCTCTTCTAAGCCAACGAAAGAAAGAAAGGTTGGACAACGGTGGATGAAAGTAGGAGCGATAGAATAGGATAGAGGCGATTTGAAGGGGTGGGAGGGAGAGGCATGTCTCGAAAATCTTTTAAATCGCTCGTAACCTCCTGCGGAGGGCGATTTGGGTCGGGTGTACGTGCGTATAAATATACGGAATCCCATTGAGGTGGGAGAGACCTGGGGACCTTCCGGACGGAAACAGAATCATCGGCCACCCATGTCGAATATTTTTAGTCGCACCGGTTCTCCGCGCGAAGTAATCCCGGGTAAAAAAGGATTATTTTCATACAGTTGTGAATCACACACACACATGGATACACACGACAGAAAATTTCGAGGAATATTTTGAGAAACTTATTATACACGTCCAAAATAAATATTTGGTTATATTCCACCTTTTAATTTCTACAAAAATAACGTGATGAAGGCACATATGCAGCGAAACCTTGGTCGGTTTTTTACATTAAAAGTGCGGAATATATCTTTCATTCAACACGTTGGAAGCAAAAGTACTACACCAGGTGACGCCTGCGACTTTTTCTAATTTTCAGAGAATTTTGCTTATTTTTAAAATTCATAATCATTAAAATTTTACATAAAAGATTTATTCGCACCATTTGATAGGAAAGACGCGGAAAAAAAACATACATCTTCCAAACAAAAGTAAGCCACTTGAATACAATGAGCCTTAATTTTCAGATGATATTCTCAAAAGATTATGTTTATAATTCTCGTAATTTCCAAATTGAAAATTTCTGCCACACACATTTGTATGAATTTAATTTATAAGTAAATTGCCCATTTAAAAACTTTCCTGGATAATTATGAAGAGTGAGACCTGGGAAGGATGTAGAACGTAGGATGGAACAAGAGAAAAACAACCGGAGCAATAATTGACATGGTATAGTAAATATAAGTCGGATAAGATAATACGAAGAATGCAGAAAGGTAGGAATCGAAAAGCAATTGGAAGAGATAGGATTAGGAGGACATACATGAATTTAAAATGCTATAAGTGCAGTCATGAGGGAGGATAGAGCTAATCACTTCGGAGGTAATGGAGAAAGGGAAGAATTACACTGAACTTAGAGGCTAGATCAAGTGGCATGATAACACTACAACAAGAACAGTAATATAAGAGTAGCAGGGATCGATCAAAACCTACATTGATCGCTAGTACATCATCAGAAGAATGACTTTATTCGCCAGATCTTAAGGCAGATACATTGTAAAAATGCGACTGCTAAGTCGAAAAAAATTGACATGCTTCCTAATGATTAAAAACAATTTAATTACGTATAAAATACTAGGGGACAAAAGCCAAATATGTTCGATACAGTTATCATAATATTTTTAAAAACATCACGTAATGATTTTTACCCCACGTGGCCAACGAAGTGGTCAACGCGCTCGTCCAATAGCCCGAAGGTCATGGCTCCCAAACCGACTTCGAGACATGGATATTGCATAACCAAGTATGGGGCTTCCCTTGACTAGAAATACGGGTCAATGTAACTTCAGCCGAAAGAGGAATGGAATCATCCAATTTGTAAGATTACCTTAATGGCTCATAATCAAAATTACATGGGTACTTCAAAAAAATCACACTGAAACGTACCACTTTCACTTCAGTTCTTTCGCAGACAGAGATTATAATTTTTTTTAAAATCATCTTTTCCTTATGGAGCAGCCTAATTACCACTCCGCCACGTGCCTTCCGATCCACATGATTAAAAGATCAAAACTTTCGACCGACACGAAAAGACGACCATATTAAGTAAAGGAGTCTTCCAAAATTCCCCCGGGTAAAAATGTTTTTAAAAGTGAAGCATTCCGCGATTCTAGAGAATGAGAGATAGGTGGATATGGAATTAAAATAACTTCGTAGAGTGAAGAAGGAAAGCAACAATGTTGCATAAAAGAACGGTCTTGAAACATTTATTTGCCTCAGTAATTCCATGCGCTAATTAGATCGTAATGACCTATAACTAATCACCCGCCTATACCCTTGACCACGAAGCGGCTCGAATTCAGTCGAGTGACGAAAGGTGAAAAGGTCCAGAGAAATTGATGACGGAGGGAAATGAAGATGATAGAAACCCAGGGAAAAAAACAAAAATAAAGTAAACACCTCGTCTAGTATTTCCGAAATTGAAAAAGCGAAGGCAAACCCATCAAGGGAACAACACAATGCGAATTAAAACATCGTGCCACGGCAAGTCCCTCGGGGTCAACGGAACGAAGTTTCCACGGTAATTACACACGCTCACAGCCCAGTGATTGGCGTCTAATTACGCGAGAGACAAAGATGATCCCGAATTTGAAAGACGGAGGAACGCTGCAGAAGGGAAAGGAGAATAGCGAGACATGAATTGAGAACAACGGCAAGGGAATGGGAAAAGAGAGAGAGAGAGAGCGATGGAGTTATGCTATTCTCTAGCTCGTTAAGAACTCGTCGATACACCATCGGTAATTAAATTCGTCTCATGTAACTAAATTTTCTGGCGGAAAACACTGTAGTACACCAAGGCAATAGTTCCCTCCGCCGAATCGAAATTCAAGTTCTGATCGACAAAGCATTATATGCTTTGGAGCTCCTTGCATGGAGGTTACGATTTTCCGCCAATCAGACGAAACTATATCAATACGGAAAAAGGCAAAGTAATATTTATTCCTTCCAAGCGTTAGGCCATTCAAGGCTGTCGTTGCCTATTAAACGATCTACCCGATGACAACCGTCAAATAAGACTTACAGAATAGCGATTTTAATTTTTTTATCGCTACGTTAGTCAACGAAACGATAGATGTCGATTGTGCGCTATAACGAATTACAGAATAGCGCTATAGAGAGGAAAGGAAGATAGCCAGAACGAGAGAGAGGAATAGCAACAAAAAGGGATCGTTGAGAGAGATGTGTCGAGAGGATAGCGGAACAGTCGATATTCGGATGCTGCAGCTGCACGCTCCAAAGGCCGGGTCGCACCGGCTTCAAAGGCAATCCCTCCCGACCGGACGATGCAATCTCTTCCCGTCCCTTTTTTCTTCCTCCGCGGTCTCCGACTTGGATTCAGCGAGTACGTCCTCTTGCTCGCCTCGCCCCCCCCCCTCCCCGACCCCCGCGCCGAGACTGCACCCCACCCCCTCTCGGTCGGCGCCACTTCAACTGGACAGCGTGTTTGCTCTCAGAGTTCCGCTACTCCACGTTTCTTTCTTTCCTTTTCAAAGGAGCGTCTACACGTCAGTTATTAGCACCGTCGAACTGGGTTAATAATTCATCAAGCTTCGAATGACACGCTAGGAAGGAATCCTCCACCACATTCACTAATTACTTGTTTCTCACACGTACATGTATCCAATAGATTCGATGAACACACCAGTGGAGCTTCCCATACGGCAAACTTGAAAATTTACGAGAATAGTGTATACTCTCTACGAGTGACTCCCGAAAAAGTACAAACATTTTGACTCAAATCCACATGGTTTACAAGTTTCGCCCCAAAAATAATGAGGTTGGTTTAATGAAAATAATTCCAATGTTTATCAAATAAAAATAAAAATTATTTAATTTGTATTTACACTTCAAAATATGACGCTAGAACATCGACACATCATCTAAATATTTCAATATTTCGACAGAGAGACAACGTTTCGCGGGCGATGTTTTAGCGTCACGCGAAATTCAATTAGTAGCACAACTACGGCCACTGATTCTTCTTTCTTTGAATGCAAGGCGAATAGCGATTTAATTTTTGTTGTTTTGATACCTATATTTTATTTCATTGAACCTACGAAAAAAGGTTCTCGACAAACCCGGAAACTTGAAAACCGAAGGCTGCTAGAGTGTTGATTAATGAACCTCATATCACTCGCCTTTCTTCATTTCCTAACCTGTTTCCATCACTGATTTATCACCATAATAACAACAAACATAAGTATTTTTACAACTCATTACAAAATCCGTATCATTAGACCATGAGGACATGAAAAATAAAATGCCGCGAGGATACTAAAAAAATATTTTCGATAGGCGAAACCCAAAAAAATATGCCAAAACAATAAATAGTTCTTAATAGTCTGAAAATCAGGTCAAGAATCGCTGCAAAATATCGTTTGTGTTCAGCTGACTTCACCTTCTTTTTTTAATGTATTCGACCGGTAAAAGGTGGGTTTTGTTGAAAGTTAGTGAGAATCCTCCAGATTTTCTACAATTTCGATGTCCCATCTATCTCTAGTATTTATTTTTTCGCAAATATATAAAATCCCAAGTCATATTACCGTTTCAAAAATAAAGATAAATTAACAACAGGAAGTTGCACCACCAAGATAGAAAGGCACCACAATCGCCTGATGTCTCGGAGAACATGGGTAGGACTGGCTAAGACCTTAAATCTGAAACCACTTCCTTAATTTTCCCCAATTTTTGCTGAGCGTAGGTTTCTCGGCAATCAAGCATCTAATTCAGCCCGTTTCATCTGGAGGGGGGTAGCTCGATGACTCGCTGAATAGACGGAGCTTTGAATTCTACGTTGGACAATGGGCCAATCAGGCTCCATTGCAACACGTAGGCGCACGTAGGCGCATCTTCTCGCAAAGAGGGCTTCAGAATCAAAGCGAAGTGCTGACTGATTAAGGACCGCACCCTTTAGCCTCCTCTCCGTAATCACTTCCTTGGGTCATATTCCACTGGGCCACTGAAAACAGAATTTTTACCCTGAAAACCCCCTCCTTTTCCATAAAAATCAAACAAATCCCCCCATACCACACACACACACAGCAATATTATTATTTATTAAAAAATTATCATCTCTCTGTCACAAAAACGACCCCATCAGGCAGCACATATCATTTTCAATAACCGCAAGCATTAAAGCAATACTATCGAAGGTTTTCTGATCAGAAAAGGTTAATAAGGTGTTTGTGAAAACTATTATGTCAATTGTGTGAGTAGTGAGGGTAGGGAATCAGTCATGTAAATAATGTGTTGCGAGGATAAATGAGATATAAGAGAGATATTCCCCGACATAATTCCACAGGAAGAACATTATGCAAAGGATTGAAATTAGATGACTGAAATAGATTTCTATAACTGGAAAAACTGCGGTCTCTTTCTAAAACAATAAGAAACAGTTCCACCAAATCAGAATAATTATAAAATAAATTATCCATAGTCAATCAGTTTGTAATCGGGAATAAATCAGATTGTCACTTTCATACACCGTGGAGGGAGCTAGTTGCCGACGTAAGGAAATGCGGATGAGGTATATTCCTTAGAAGCCCAGAGATTAATATGCACTATACTTATAGAACAGACAGTCAACAGAAGGTGAAACACACACCGTCGAACAGAATAGTATACATTTTCCTCTTCCCGCGCATCATTTGTAGCTACAAGCCTGTATGACGGAGTAAGAGACTAGCTAAAACATATCTTAATTTCTATTTCTTCACTCGCCATATTCACTCTACCTCTTTCCCCTCTTCTCCATGACGTATCTAAACCATTGAGGTACATGGATACGTCATCAAACTGTAGCCTGACAACCGAAATAATAACCCTACTCTCTCCTTACTTTCCTATGGATAGCACGACGGAATGGACGAATTAGCGGATGTAAGGCAAGGATATCGACCATCTGTTTGACATTTAAGCCAAGTAATTCTTGAAACATAGATTGGCTGCTTAGTGCTATCGATTGTACTCGTTTTTACAATAGTTTTATCGGGCATATAGATGATTATTAATGTAAATAAATAATCTTAACATGTAAGGAGAATGCATTTTAAAGAAGTGAATGCTGGTTTCTAGTAAATTATCGATGAAAAACATCGTACGATTACAAAATTAGTGAGTTAGCCCGAAATTGCTATAGGAAAATGAGAGTTAACGAAAATGGCGGACTGGTTTCAGCTTCTAGCATTGGCCAGCATAACAATCAAGCTTTCCATCTCCCTCAATGATCCAAGCACTTCCTGTCATAAGCCCCTGCGGCGGCTCGCAGAGCAACTTTCTGACAGCTTAAAATACTTCTCACGGAAAACGAAGGGCAAATATTGAACCTCAGCCTCAGCCAGTTTAATTTAGCATTATGTAAGAACAAGAACATCTTTAGGTATGTATATAAAATTACCTTGACATCACAATCTACAAAAATGGAACATTATTGGACAAAATAACTGAGCTGGCTACTTTTATCAACCTAATACGGAAAATTTCGAGAACAAATGAGCAATAGTTTTACCACATACAATTGAATGACGTATAAACATGTTATTACAAATACCTAATGTATAATAAAGAGAGCAGTGGCATATTTTCGGTTTTACCGATGAATGAGGTTTTGAAATACATGGCTCAACAGGCGAGATTAGAACGTTATGATCAGAATTTTAGATCTACCAGCACATCCAAAAAATGGCAAAGAAGAAACTGATGAATATGGGTCCTTTTTAGCAAACCTTAACCGCTCAAACATTAAAAGTATTCAATATACTACAATTCCAAATAAAGGTCTGGTCATAAACATACCCTCCTAATCATTTTCCTCCTAATCATAAACTTTTCATGCGGGAATTTTCAAACTAAATGAACGCTGGGTAAGAGAAGCAGAGTTTTAACTTTCACCAAAGCAACCGTTGAGATAGGTTTTAAACAAAGTGATTTCGCAAGATTGAGATGGATAACACTGATAGTTACTATGTAAGTTTTCAACGTCTTCCGCGAACCCATGCCCGACACACCATCTTTCTGGGTGACGTTTTTGAGTCGGTGCTTCGACCAATACCAACAAACGACCTCTCACGGCTAAAACATCGCTCAAACGTGGACGGAAGGCTAAGCGGTCAGACGAGGGCGGGAAGGGATGGATTGTTCATCCGACTGGAAGATCAAGGGAATCAATTGCTTTCCATCGCAAGCCTCTTGTGATTCCTCTCAGTTCAAAGCTGTGTCGACACACAGAAGGTACCGGATTTTTTCCCCGCTAATTGATGGCGAGACGCTGACTAAAGTGGGAATAAAAATGGAAAAAAAACATTCGAAGAAAAATTATGACAGGAGGATACGGCAGAAAAAGCTTCGAAGGCGTAAATAGACGCGGACGAATCACTGCCACGTGACTTACCCGCCCCGGTGAAGGCACGGATTTTTCCACTGCTGGGACCACCTCTTCATATATATAAAATAATATAAATGTAACTTAAATCGCGAAAACAA
The DNA here is from genome assembly GCA_963169105.1 of Ceriagrion tenellum. Classification (NCBI taxonomy): domain Eukaryota; kingdom Metazoa; phylum Arthropoda; class Insecta; order Odonata; family Coenagrionidae; genus Ceriagrion; species Ceriagrion tenellum. The sequence goes on along the minus strand of OY720633.1, from coordinate 126,985,545 downwards.
GGAGCAGTAATCGCATACATATTTATTTTCCGGTAATCTAAATTGGGACTGGAAACATAATTTATTGAGCAGTTGCACAAGTAAATATAACCAACGGTCAGTAGTAATAGTGAGTAATTCTTAACCAAAAATTAAACAAAAATGTTATATAAATAGTCGGACCATCCTCATAGTAGCCTAGGAACATTGTGAGTGTAAGGAGTTAAAGACAGTGGTTTATCGATGACATATTCCTTCCACAATATCGATCGCAATGGCCTTAACTTCTTTATCTTGACCACGTTATTACCCATTAGAGCGCTTGTGCCAAAGCGATGTTCCAGATTCAAAGGATTTTTAAAAGTAAAGAGATGAAACGCACAGCCGCTTTAGACGATTGTTGTGATTGAATAATATATTAGTGAAATTCGTAAAGAACCTAATGCACAGATATCTGTAGCTTGAAAGAGGGCAGTAAGAGATTCCTCGTGTATACTGAGGGCTCCATTAATACATACATTTTTGGCTAACTTCGGAAATTGGTATTTATTATCCAGGGTAATTAGGATATTGTAAAATAAGTGTTTGCGTAAAGAAACTACGAATACCTAAACACGGCTAAAAAACTATGTTCTCAGGCCACCAGGAGGCTGATTCGGCAACATATTTGGAATAACGGTTTATTATAGCGATGGGACATTCATTCGGCACCTAGTAATGGACCATCTAGGAGGAAGCTGCAACCGGATAATCACGAGGACCCGCATGCCTTTCCGAGCAGTATGAATTACCACGGTACCTTTACAGCCCTCATGAAGATATCTCATGTGGAATACGGTCGTCTCGGTGGCCCAGAATATATTTTCGCACAGAGCGCCGTCAGGACTAAAACTGATTTTCTGCCCAATTAAGTCACGATTAATAGGCAAAGGAAATGACCAAGTGACTGATGATTTACGATCCACCCCGTAGAGTGTTTACGACGCTTAAGCCAGAGGACATTTACACCCGCGGATAAGTGTCCTCAAAATGATGGAATCGCATAAATAGACACGAAATAGCTATCGCCTCAATGTCTCCTGACGTCACCACCACCACTAGAATAAATACAAACGAGCAGCCACAACGGTTATTTTATTGCCATTGCTACTGAATGAAGGACATGGAACACATTCAAATGAACACAAGGAATGTTCAAAATAAGTTGACACGTTCCAGCCAGATCTATATAAAATACCGGAAATAATATATCACCCATTTTCTCATTGACTTTTTTTAATTATTACACAGGCCAACAGTGGTTTTGGTGCCGGGGTATTTAAAGCTGATTTTATATGAATTTGATGCCCTGAATTTTAATATGGCATTAATTTTTGTCTTTTTTATTTTATTATAATATATTCTTCCGGTAAAGGTAGGTTTTGCTGAATGTCAGAGAATCTCCTCCCGTTCTTTTACATAATATTGGGATCTATCTTACTCTAGCACATCCTTTTTCGCCTCAGCATGCGATCTACCCTTTTTCATCCCGTCCATGAAACCTATCCTCTTTCTTCCCCTTCCCCGATTGCCCAGCATCCTTCCCGCCATCACACTCTTCAGCAACCCATCACCCTTTATTACATCCTTTAGTTTTTGCCTAGGAGCTCAAATTTCAAAGATATGACATTTTAGTGAAATAACCTTACACTATTTAAAGTTAAATCCATGGATCAAATTTAAAAAAAACTAAACACGGAATTTTTTATTAATATATTTTTTTTATGTTAAAGGAACATAAGTTGTGGACTATTCGGATCTATATCACGGTCTATGTACTCTTAATCAGAGATTCCACCAATGGTGCCACGAGAAATGAAAAGGCAAAGATCTTAATTGACTGAACTTCAAGTTATGATTATACTGCGAAACGAGATAACAGCAAAATCGATTACGAATTTCCATGAAAAGCTTTTTATCATGCCTATCAAAGCCAAATGAAGAGCGTTTTATCTTCCTCATTCGCTATCGCTGTAGGTAATCTCATTTCTCCTAAATGAAGCCTAAAATTAAATTTTCCCAAAATCCTCAACAGTAACGGTGTAGGTAAGGCACCATAATTATGGGCACATGAGCAGAAAACCGGTCATTAAACAAGCTATCATCAAAGTTCAAGGAATCCACGAAGGTAATCACACGCGTGTATCAGCAAGTTGTGCAAAATTTTTCAAACAATTTATCAGAGAGAGGTGGATTCTTTCTCGAAATCCAAAATTACTTACTTGTATGTCAGTAATGACTGAAGCTACTCGACCAAACGAGCCTATTACTCAATTAGAAGGAAACATAATCGAGTGGTGTTTTTAACGTGCATGTTTCCAAACCTCTGGGACTTGAGCACGTCAATCACTGCCCGCGAAAAAACACATTTCTAACGTACTCCAACAACGTCATTCTTGTCTTTGTTATTGGCTCAAAAATTTTGTCAAAACGAGTTGGCATTTGGACAGAATAGCCGAGAGATGCATTTACAGGGGAATGATTCCAACGAGGATTACAGGAAAAAGCGAGAAAATAATAGAAAGATTCTTTACGCGCTTATTTTTCGACGAGGAAGAAAAGAAAAAAGGGCAATTAAGCTTTATCCCTCGAGAGGAAGCTAAGGATCCAAGACAGAGATAATGGTTTACAGTTAAAATAAAATTGTTTGAAGCGTCGCGGCGCCTGGCTTAATGTGCCAGCTCACGAGAAAAGAATGGGAAATTTACAGTTCACTACATTTAATACGAATGTTTAGCACATTCTTTAAACAATGACTGTTTAACGGATAACGTTTGTTTAATTGACTTTTATCACGTCATTCCCTTCATAAAAATAATATCACCTTCCTTTCCAAACATTAATGGAGAAGTTAACACATTTGAATGTGAGTTGACCGTTTCAAAGTACCTTAATAACACCCTTCCCTCCCTGCGACAATGACCAGATCAATAACGTATGTGTCTTGCAGAACGAAGACCGTGGATTCATACTCCACCTCGAGCATTAATTAATTAAATTAACCGTCAAACCTATGACTTTATCTCACGATTAATGTCATAGGTTAGACAGTTCGATATAACCCTCGCAGGTGGCTCTGTCACTCCTTTCAACTCTCTATTCCGAGGCGTTGCTCAATGTGTCTCTCCAACAACAGGCTTCGAAAGCATGAACGCCAAGGAAGAGAAAGAATTAGCCCTGCGAGGGGATGAATTAACATTTCCGCATCTACACTAGCGAATATAAGAGATGGCTGAGGCGGGGAAAACTCTCCGAAAAGTGACATAATGACCCTGAAGAAGAAAGTCGAAAGCGAGGCATACCCGTTCGCGCTTCCATTAAAGCGAACGAGCTTCATTCAAGGAGGAGCGAATCGGGCATAAGGTGGGGCGAGGTTTACCCCTTTAATAATTCCGGTAAGCAGGCCAAACGTAAAGGAAGAGGGAATTTTTACAATGACTTACCAAAAATTTACTAAAAAGACTATGCGCAGTAGTACACGTGACGAATGAGTGACAAATATAAGTAAACAAAAGTTATTTCAGATGAAGTCGCTTCCCATTGAGATGGTACGCAAGTAAATACACTTGCACAACAAAATTGCTCAAAATCAAAGTTAATTCAGGGTGGGGAATTGGAATCATTCAAGGACATTACAAGAGAGCAAATGTAAGAGGTCCACTTAAGAAATGAGAGAAGTATTATCATAGTTTGGTCAGAAGAGTCGGAATATTGCAGTCAGAGCTTCACTAACATTATGTCCTCAAGTTATGGTAACATTAACGATTTCCGGCCTTTTTATGTGAAACTAGATAATTATTAATAGAGAAATTATTAATAAACAAAAATAAACTGGATTTGTAGCCAGAAAAATGATGCGTGTGCGTTGAAATCGCGATCGACCAACTAAATCGTGCGAAAATACAAAGCGTTTTCTTTCATTTATGGATTTATGCTCTGATGGGCGAAGCGATGGGCTGCCATGGGCGAAACCGATAGTACACGACAAGATATTCCTAATGGATTCAAAAAGATTTTTCTTTTCATTTTCATAATTCACGGTTTTGTTCTCCTGTTCAATCTGAACAGGCCATAACGATCGGGAGACCCGTGAGGGTTGAAGAGGAAATACCCCTGCCAAGAGGAAGGGTTGGAAAAGGGAGTGGGTAGGGGGAAGTTGGCAGGCGCCCTAAGGGCCGGCGGTGGACCTTCACACTGAAGAGGGAGGAGGCTGGCCGTGACTCAGAGCTGTCACGCTTAAAGAGGTGCCAAATGGCGGGAGAGGACACTCCCTCCCAATCTGCCGCCGGATCTCACCTTTTCTTTTTCCTCCCTTCCATCCTCTCCTGCACCCCTCCACCTCGGTATGTATGTACGTGCTCTCCCCCCGACGCGACGCCTCGAAAAATGTCATATTTCAGCGCCGTTAAGTATTGCTTGGCGTCCGTTTTGTCCCGGAGGATTTCGCGAACAACTAGAAATATGTCCCAACACCCTCCATTCGGCTGCGTCGGGCTGTGAGAAAAAATCTCCGTCCGCGCTCTGATGACTCGATGTTCCTTTGAAACTCTCCCTCACCTTGGTTTTCTGCAGCGCGGAATCGTAAACTTTGTCATCTTCAGGTCTTAATTAGCGAAGACCTACACTCAAGGGTAATGATCTGCAAACTTCAATTATGACTTAAGGTGGCTGGAGCGCAAATCGTGAGTCGTTGATAGCAAATTTTAATAGCACTTCAAGTAAGTCGAAAACAAATTCTTGGGTCACACTTCACTGAAGTACATATATGTATACGTAGAAAAAAATCATGCATGTTGTAATATAAATGAAGCAAGAATTGTATTTTAAAATTTTCGTCTAAATTTAAGCATTGTTATGACTTGGTTTCAAGGCGCGGATTTCGAATTTTAAGCGAAAACCGTATATCATTACGAGTTACTTATTCTGCATGATATCTTGATATTCAGTAGAAATAATTATAATTCTATGAAGATTATTTCCTCGCATTTAGGAGAAAATTCGTACTTATGTCACAATTATTTCGAAATAAATGCCAAATGCCATAAGGCTGTGTTAAGACAGCATTAAATTGCCAAGAAACTACATGGGAAACATGCAATTTTTTAAATTTCTATCTATGCATATTAATAATAAGCACTCGTATGAAAATTTTCACTTAACTGTAAGCATAAACGAAAATCGCTCCAACCACCTTAAGAAAATAGGAAGAATCAAAACAAATTTATACAACGCCTTGGCTCTCGAGCACCAATTTTGGCGGTAGTGACCACGTAAGCTTATTCCTTATCCAATGGTTGCGGGTCAGGGTCCCATCTGTGTAGACAGATTGAGAGTATTGCTGTATAAACATCTCATATTATGTTACATTCTTCCATGCAAATGGGCTTAAAAGTAATGTTTGAGATAGCCGTAAATGAAAAATAGAATCGAGCCTGCGAATGCGTCCTAAAAATATTTAAACCAAATAAAATATATATAAATAAAAAACATGAATTCTTACGGATTGATATTTAAACGAATAATATCAAATCTCACAACTTATTGTTACGGTTGAGATAAAGTCAATACTTCACGCCTAGAGTCTGGAAATAAATGTTAAAAATTGTATCACGAATGAAGCTTTGGAGTGCAAGAGAAGCAGATGGGAGGATTTCGGTCAGAGAAATTTCACCGAGGGGGCGCCATAGTAAAGTCAGCGCGAGTCCCAATGCATCCACGAGTTGTTGACGATATTCGAACAAAGTCCAAGCACACAGGACTCGCACGGAAGCGGCAAAGGTTGCGTCAGACTTCCTTTGGGATTCTCAGAACGTCTTTGAATTACGCCCCACAGCACGTCATAAATGTCCCACCGCATTACGAGGGGCTGAGTAAATCTGGATTAAGCAAAATGCCAAAACTACACGTAAAACAGTGTTACCGCCTCTTCACATGAACGAGTCTATCCACTGTTTTCAAAACATATCCCTACGCAACCGAACAGCAAATCATTCGAGTCGTTATGTAACGAGAGAACAGAGAGAGGGTACCGGAAACCGACAATTCCGTGAAATTTTTAAGAAAAATATAAAGCGTCAATAACATTACTACTTCAATTCTATACATGTAATTTACAGCACAACGGATTTAAAAGGAGGTACTGAAGAAAAATGGCGACATAATTAATTATCTTAGACAACGAAAACTTACCACGGCCGACAGAGAGACAAATAAGCTTGAGGGGCATGGCTGGTGCTTGCCTACTTTCTCAGCATAAAATAAAATTGTCTTTATCAAAAAAATAAAGCTATAATACCCTTAGTTAACCTTTCAGTAGATATCATCACGTTTAATATCAATAGCACCCATGGTCATAAATGTCATAAAACCCACTTAGAGTATTTTTATATAAATATTGCCTCCGCAATAATCCTGAATTCTCTATTAATCAATCATTCTATTATTCCTTTCCTCGAATTTCGAGACCATAAAACTATCAATACTAAACCTTACATCATGCATAAACCTTAAATCATGTCAATGCTAAACTTTAAATCATGAGCTAAACCTAAAATCATCCATGCCTTTTGAATTTTTCGAATGCCACAATGTGATATGAAGCAATTTCTAACATCAACAAATAATCATCAGTTCGGCAGTGATGACACTATGTTCATGTCATTTAAACGTAATCAGCAGAATAGTTACAGAATTCGTGTGTCGCTATTTAATGACAAACTAACGCTAGGCCGCAGAATGCACCACTAAATCTGAATTTATGAAGGGCGAACCCTGAGGACGGATGGAATAAGAAAATATATTAATGGCATTTTTCTCACACCCTAATCCATAAAATTTGAAGCGAACTGATGCGAAATGTCTTTTCCTATAATACAGACTGCTTTTTTGTACCACATGCCTAGCTGAACACGTAGGTTTAGTCATAATTCAGCACAAAGAGAAGTTTATGTCTTTTACAATTGGTACTAGAAAACGACCTTATAGGATGGATTCCAAGCCAATGAAGTTTAGCCCAAGGTATTTATTTCACGAGAAGCTCGTAAATAAAAGTATATATAAATTCTAAGACTAGAAGAGTGGCATAACGTTGCTACTTAAGAACCTTCGCATAACCAGCGAAATGCGGCGTTCACGGTGGAGTCCACAAGCAATTGGTTTTCGCGCTCTTATTATTTTTCTTTTAAATTTCCCAGGCTAAGTTAAGGTTTGTTCTCTAACCTAGGCCACATTAACGGAAACATATAAAACCACCGAACGTAATGTCAACCTCCAACGTGTCCAGGGAAACTTAAGCACTGGAGTTGGGGTAACATAGATTAGAAGATTATAGATGCTTATAAAATTTGGCAGACCAAAGGTAGACTTAAACAAAGCAATCACAACCACTATTAACATACGTCCGAGAAATAGCTGCTAGACTGAATTCACCGTTAGGAGATCCTTCTGAAATGGGAAAACCCCAGAATTAACACATTACTTTGAGCTCGTCTCAAGGTACTCGGGTCATTATGTCTCCGTCTCGCCTGGGCAAGGCGTCAATGAAAAATATGCACCACGCCAATAAACACATTTTTGATCTATTACTGCCGCTTAATAAAGTATTAATATTTTCCACACACTCATCTCGTCAGGAAGGAGTTCCTCTAATGTAACCACATACTAGGTCATATTTTGCACGTAACCCAGGACTGTCCGCTTAAATTGAGGGTGGGAACTGGGCAACAATGCAACAATACCAACCATAAATCTGACATCGGTGTGAATAATCCAAATTTGCTATCGTAAATATGATATGCAAGAAAATTTTTATGACACTGCTGAGGTCATTCGTAACTTAGGAACAATTGTGAATGTGATTGCTACCAGCTTTCAAGAAGTACATATTACCGAAGAACTAAACTAAACAAATTATAATGCAGCTGAGAATTTACGATAAATATTCACACAGGTAAAAAGGGCGATAATTCCAATAATATTGCATAGTGAAAAAAGGAAGAGAAGTTTAACATGGCCAACACACCGACAGAGGACTAATTTGTCTCCATTTTTCTTCGTTGATTGAATGCATAAATATTATTGTTAAGCCATACTCACCTATAGCGCCTCGAATTATGGGTTCATTTAAATTGCACAGAGGTGGTAGAAGGACATAATTCTGAAAAATAAATGGCCACTCAAGACTCTCTATGACTAAATCGTAATCAAAACTTAACATAAATGAATTCGATTCATCTATCCTGCCCTTCGGATAAGGAAATTAAAGGGAAGATAGCTTGGCGCCCTGGTTATTATAGCCGCCGGACATAGCTGAACATTTTATTAAGTAAACAGTATATCTCCTATTGGAAAACTAAATACCAAAATATATCTACAAATACGGCAGCATACACATAAACCGGGCATTTACAACAAAAGAGCGGTACATTTACGTAGCTTATCGAGACTATTCCTCATGGTTGTAAGGTAAAGTAAATAAAACACGTTAAAGTAGATTAATGCATAAAAATGAGGGAAAGTTTGAAAAAAATAAACGGAAATGAGTCTACTTCTTCTCCCTGCGACGTGGGGTAATAGTCAAGACAAATTTCTCCCGGATTATTCGACACTGTCTCTGGCATTAAACGGTGGAACTCCTTCCGAATGAATGAAAAAACACCTGGTTATGAGTCCACTTTATTTGAAGCTACACGACCTAGATTTCAGCATATCATGCCATCATCAGGTGGTGATGGTATGACATGCTGAAACCTAGGTCGTGTAGCTTCAAATAAAGTGTGGAATCATAACCAGGTGTTTTTTCAGTCATCCTGGATTATTATTTTTACCATCGCCAAATACAGTATCCACATAGAGGCAGAAATGATCCTCATCATGACACATTCATTTAATGGTTATTTCAAATCAGATGATGACCATAAGCGAAAACATGTAAATTTTCGCATTATTATATGACCCAGCCATAATATACATGCAATCAAGAAAGGTTGAGCATATGGTATGAACCTGGTCTGCGAAAACACTCTATCTCTCACTCTCGAGCCAGCTACCGCAAACGTGAGGCAATATGAAGGGAGCAATCCCAAATGTAAAATGGGATCGCGCTAATTCACATTCATATCCAAAACTTAACATAAATGAATACGATTCATCCGTCTCCGGATTAGGAAATGAAAGGGAAGATAGCTTGGCGCCCGGGTTCTTATTGCCGCCGGATATTACCTCCGTCTCCTCCCTCGCATTTCCCGACATTCTATCTACTTCTGCGTCCATTGCCACCGCAGCAGTAATCGCCCTCCCAGGTCCAGGATCCTCTCCCCTCCATAAAAAGCTCATTTCCCACCAAAGTTTTAAAAAATACTCCTCCCACTTCCCCTTCTGAGGCCCTTACTGAGTCGTTTCCCCTTTCCTTCCCTTTCTCCCGCTATTCTCTATCCTAGAATCCCTTTTTTTTTATATTTTTCAGGAAAGAAAAAACTCCCGTCTCTCCCATATCCATAAATTCAGACATCACTGATTCCATTAAATCCACACAAGAGAAAGAGGGCATTTTTCAAGGCGGATGAAAAGCTTTTCCCAGATAAAACACACCCAGACAAGAGTTTCTTTTCGAGATATACATACACGCTTGTATGGATAAGAAAAAAATTATATGATGCCGAGAGAGGAAAACGCTTTTGTGAAAAATAAAAGAGTGCCAAAGTCATTTCCGCAGGCAGGAAATGTGCATTAAAATATTTGAAACTTAGGGGCAAAGGAAATATTGCGCCCGAGGCCCATCAGCCAAAAAGATGCTAAGAGCAAAAGAATAATGCAACGAGAAAAGCCATTCTTCCCGCGAGTTTATGAAACTTCCTTGAGAGAAAAAGACGTCCGCTGTCAGTAGAGAGCAAAAGAAAAACGTGCCAAAAAAATAGGTCAATAAGTACCTATCAATTCATAATGGTAGTGTATGCCGTGCACATACATAATGAATTAATGAGTACTCATTCACCTTTTAATGAATTAATGAGTACCAAAGACGAGCTCTATACATGAATGAAGCATCGGATGTATACGAAACACGTCTTTAGAGTTATGTAGCACACTTTGGTATAAAAAAGGGAGCTTTAATTCACGTAAAACTATAACGATTTCCTTACACAGTCATAACAGAATCCTCCACATGCTGTTGTTCAAGTTTCATCTCCGCATAACATCCCATTAAGAACGAAGTAAGGCTTGGCGCAACTTTGCTCACTAATAGCGTTTTACAGCCACTCTGCAGCCATTCGTCTTGTCAAGTGTGCAAGAGTAGAGACCTAGTTTGTGCAGTCCAAAAGGCCTGTGCTAATTTGGGCCTTAAGCGCGCATCATTTGTCTTTCACAGGAACGGATACACAGTTCAACGCGAATGCGCTTAATTGGTCCACTCACGTCCCAGGATCGGCCAGTGCAATGGGAACCAGAGCCACTTAATAGGCATTTGGAGATGAAAAGCATGGCTGGTGACACGAAATGGAATCGAGGGATCCACTCGCGACTGGCAAATAATTTAAAACGAAATGCACGCCGTGACTACTCCCATGACATTCGGTGTCCCATCGGTCATGGCGCAATCTCACTTGTAAAACCTATAACGAAATTATGAATCTATTGTTGAATAAGTCAGAATAAAGATTTGGGATGAGGCATCATGTGGTAAAAATTCAAAAATAGATGACAGCCCTAGCATTCACTCGTCTAATTTCAGCACTGAATGCCTTTTCCGTTGCAGTACAGGGAGAAGAAAATGACACAAGTAGTTGTAATCAACGCACAATAAATATAGTCACTTTCCCAGGAATCTAATTTCACTTATGACATTAGTTTCCTGGATAAGATAATCATAATTCATTCATTAACAGATCCAAAAGATATCAGCATTTAATATCACCAATTACAGAAAAGAGAGAATAGAGTTAAATTGAACAACGATCATATCACAAAGAGTAATACCCACGATGAGGAAGACTCAAAATAAAATTAATCCTCTAGAGACAGAAAAATGAGGGTGCCCGAGGAATACATAGGAATTTCTCGATATCAGCGGTAAATGATAAAAATATTGTTGTCAGTATAAACCAAAGCGGAGCAAATAAAAACGGAGCAACACCACATCTCACGAGTTCGGAAGTGGGCGGAACTATAATGTGACCGCATTTTCGAGGTCACATTATAGCTCCGTCCACTATCTCAGAATAAACCACATTAACATGCATGAGGAGCTAATTTGCTCGCAACTTAATAAAACAAATGTTTCGTGAAAATAATTATCACATTCATGGCATATTCAAAGAATGATAGATTCTACCAATCTATACATTCAGGAGGATGAGAGCGAAAACTTAAGTAAGATGCCGTAGGAAAGCAAATAATTGAACGAATATTTATTTAATAAAACCTCAACGATTAACGAATTAATATGAAGAGAAGAATGGGAGTGGGAGCAGAGAAACACGGAACCGAGCGGGAAAAATTTCCAAACCATAATATCCACCCAACGATGAGTACAGCGGGATATCGCAAATCACGAACAACTCATTCGGGGACGACAAAACGATTGCAGGAGAGTCGATGAAAAGTTTCAAAACAAAGGGGGAAGATGTTTTTCGGAGAGCGTAAAAACGACCGCGGACGATCGAATAACACGAGTTCCGGCGCTAATGATGGTGGCAGAGACTGTGGGTAAAGTGGAAGGGTTCAGGGGTTCGGAAAACGCGGGGATCTTCGAGCGCTAAAGCCGAAAGGAAGACAAACTTGAGGAGTAGGCAACCACACCTCCGCGTGGACAGTGGGAACTTCCCGACTGAATAATAGGTGAGAGAAACAGACGGGGAGACGGAGCAGACGGAGGAGTGGGGGTAGGGGTGGGCAAGAGGGGGAGGAGGAGAGCGGTGGAGAGAGGAAGGTGGAGGGGCAGGAGACCTAAAAGTAGTTAGGGACAGTCTCGGAGAGGGGATGCTTAGAGATGAGGGGAATCACAACTACCTTCTCCCCCTCGCGGTCCCTCTCGCCTATATAATTACAATAACCGCAAATACAACTGCTTTTCACGCCCCTACGGAAGAGAAGAAGGAAGCAATCTATTGATTAACAGCAATAATTACAGCATGTTCCTGAAAATAAGAACGGTGTCCATTGATATTGAACTGAAACAAAAAACTCACACTCCGACCGCTGGTCACTGCCTCTCCATACACATTAACATCATTGATAATAGATGGAATGAGAACCACATCTCACTTGAATCCACCCAACACATAGGATGAGATTTATCACTTGTCTTATTTGCAATATGATTGTTAAAATGAGAAAAATCTGTGCTGAAGAGGGAGAAGAGAGAAAAGTAGTACAAGTGCATCTAGTGGAAGCATTTCTTCATCCATACAAACCTACATTAATCGATTAACTACCTAAGATGACGATATTAATTTTAATATCTATCAGCATGCCTGAATGTTAGTTAAAGGACTAGATTGTAAATTAACAAGCATTCCGTATAAGGAATAAAAAAGGTAGCACCACTGTCTTTTCATGGATATTAAAGGAATGTTAACTAAGTTTTCGGGTGGGAAAAACAGCTTAATGATTGGGCCAGAAATACGCAACATCTGGCAATCATTACTAAGCAAACCACACGTTTATCTGATTGTATACAATATTGGTAGTTATATCTTACGAGACAATATTCCAAGCAACTATTATGTAAAAATGAACCATACATAAATGAATTTGTCTATATTAATCCTAATTACCGAGTTAACGGATAGAAATGACAGATGTGAATTGAATATTCCGACAAATAAAGGCCACCCGCTTAGACAGCGTAATAAAACTAGACGATGGCTTCAAGACGCGAGACAGAAGGAGAGGGAAGAAATGGGGAGATTGAAATGAAAAAGGACGGCGGTGAGGAGGAGAGGTAGGAAGAAAAGAAAGACACAAGGAGCGCAAAAGAGAAGGGGAGACGAGAGGAAACGGGAGGAGGAGAAGAAGAAGGCCGCGTGTGTGAAAAATAATACGAAAAAAGTACGGGTTATTCCTGGCCGAAAGATTCCGAGTGCCGCCCGCTAGAAGAAGAAGAAAAGGGCTCGGCTGAAACACTTCCTTTGCCGCTTGGCCAAGTGTGAAAAATATCAGGGGAAGAGAATTAAAATGAGTTGACGCCAGGAGCCTCGGAGAGTAGTGAAAGAGACTTGGGAAGTGTCGACAAGAAGCTAAGAGGCGCGGGGGAAGACGTCCGGCAGGAAGTGATTTTCTTGGAGGGAAAGTTGTAAAGAGAAAGAGAGAGGGAATGAGGAGAGAAACGGATGCACAGACAAACGACTTAATTAAGCTTGAAATCAACACGTACGTCATGTTGCTCTCTCACATTTTATTGTCATCGGGGGGCAACATCCTCTGATCTGACCTCTTCATTAGTATCTCCCTTCCGCGTCGACATAATAGCCCGCGAGTCATCGCAGGGAGGCAGTGAGTGTAAGGAATACAACCATGCAAAGTATAGGAAATAGAGGGAAAAGGGATTGGAAGAAGGGAGGAATTTATAGATGTCCAGGGAGTATCTCGGTGTCTCGCGCTGGTTTTTTGGTAGTCTCCTGTTGCGCGTGAGAGAAGGAAACTTTTCCACCCTACTACATGATTTTTTCCCATTTATCAGTTCTACATTACTCTTCCATATTTTTGCATTAGCTCAATGGTCCGCCATTAAAGAAGAGTTTGAACTAAGTGTAGCGTATCAGGCGATATTTTGTAGAAATGGAGTACAGATACCATGATCTCACAAAAAAGTTTTTGTCCACTTTCCACAGAATTTTATTCACTGACCAAGGTTTCGACATGAGCAATGTCGAAAATGAGCTACATCTTTGAAACAACATGAGCTATATATTTTTAAATGACATAGCTCATGTCGAATCCTTGGCCGGTGAATAAAATTATGTGGAAAGTGAGCAAAAACTTTTATTGTGAGATCATGGCATCTGTACTCATTTTACACAAAATATCGCCTGATACGCTAAATTTAATTCAAGACGTTAGTACAGCAACTAAGGAAAAATTATTTAGGAAACTATCCACCAAATTCCGGATTTCAAGCTTAAACATTTACACCTTGAACATTACATAGTTCATGTCGATACCTTGGGTCGGTGAATAAAATTCTGTGGAAAGTGAACAAAAACTTTTATTGTGATATCATGGCAAGAGTTAGAACGATTGACTGCGTAACGGCCCTTCATTCCCATGAAGAGTGTGTCGCATAGGTCCGAGACTGCTACGAAAACGAGGCGATACCAAAGTGGGCGTTACCCTTACAGGACCAGATAATTTTTATAATCCTCACCACTCGTCAAGAGTCCATAACCACTTTAACGCCCGCATGAGAGAGGTTTTTCATTCCACGGATATGTTGTTCTAATGATGAAACGTGCAGCGGCCATTGCAGACGCAGAGGGACAAAAAAAGGGAATAAAGCATTCCAAGCCACGAACACTGATAGCGGCCAAATTAGGATAAGACGAATGTGGTGGGATACCACTCTGAACACTATGTTCAACATGCGATCCGGGGAGTAATTAACTTTTTCCAACTTTTAGATATAATTTAAACGCGCACAGGTTGAAAGACTCACCGCAGACATCCTACCATCCCTGATAACACGACCTGGGAATTAGGCGAGCAACGAGGCTCGAAATTAGGCCCCACAGCCTCCTGGAACCTTGTCTCCATCTTCTGTTTGTAGTTCAGACCAATGATTCGATGCGGCCATTTCCCCGGGGCGATAAATCAATTCACCGCTTCGGTAAACATTGGTCCCGTAGGCCATTCACAAACCAACTGATCCGTCCCGTCCAAAGGGTTAACTAACTAACTTGCAAACAAGACAAAAAAAACGAGCCGCGGCTCTGCTGACGGAGGGTCACTTCCATCGAGGTTAAAAATAATCATAGGTGCCGTATTTTCCATCGCATCCTTCCGACCGAATCGATATCAGACCCAATCACAGTAAAATTCAAATAGTTCGACTTAAAGGGAAAAATCGTTCGATCTCATCTCCCGCCATTATGATGCATGTACTATTTTCAATAAAATGGCGGAGAGGGGTTTAGAAATAGGTAACACTAACTCGATTTTTTCAGTCACTTATTTCGATTGAAAGGTATTGCGGATTGCACAGTGGACATCGCATTTCATATCTAAGTACATAATCACTTTACAATAATTTTTTATTTCATTAGATTCAATTCTTTCACAATTGATACATTACTCAAAAACGTACGTGTTTCAATTTAGGGATAAAAAACTTCATATAAGAGAGAAATACGACACATTTCGACGAATGAAATTGAATAAATGTGCGCTTTATCTTCCCTAACTTAAAAGCCACACACGGATTACTATACAAGAAAACTGTGGATAATACATAGAGGTTTTACGATGCGTACTCCCTTTAAACATCGCGACGAGACAATTTTATACATGAATATATTTCGACTCAGTGACATCGCGGATCGAATAGACGGCATCACATTCCATTCCGCAGTGCTGCACTGTATTTTTCAAGGATTTTCAAGTAATATCCCCCGGCCTAAACTTCACCCAAAAACTCGAATACCTACGTCGTTCAACGCACGGAAAAAAACTAGCATAAGAGTGGTAATAAATCTTACTTTTTTAATGAACTTTTAATGAATTATCCACTACATTTCTGTAAACCACTAACGACTGACTATCTTCCAAAAAAATAATGCTTAAGAACAAAAACAGATAGTCCTACCCTATAGCATAAATATTCCAACATCCTCTTCCCTAATCTCGAGACATGTCGGGTCCTTGAATTCTTTGACCACATTCGGTGAAAGCCTTCCCATGTTTGCCCTGAAATGAATGGCGTTATGCTTAAAAAGCTTCTCCAACCCTGGCGTAGTGGATAAAAGGAGGGAGGGGTGAGGGTGACATGCGGGGCGAAAAAGACGGGAAAAAGAGAAGGGAAAAAGGAAGAAATTCGCACCATTTTCCACCCGATGAGGAAGGAGAAGAAACAAGAAGGATCGTACTTATTAACGGAAAGACGGAGGAGGACATGGTCGAGATAGCTCAGGTCGGAAACATAAGTTGACGCGATAGCAAAAGAAGAAAGTGGGGAAAGAGGGGAAAAGCTGACATACAAATTAATTAAAGACGAGAGAAATAATGCATCTCAAACCGTCGTCTTAGACCAACTCGAACACACAAAAAAAGTTTCCATATGGGCAGTTAAAGTGAAAATGCTTTTAAAACGGACAGTCTCTCCTCATTATTCTTTTGATCAGTGACACTAAGAATCAAAAGATCAACTACTGACAAAGTTAGAACTAAATAACTGGCAATTAATCGCAGCGATATTCCGGGACCGACGTCAAAAACTATCAACCTCCCAACCAAACAATACCAACCTAACAATACCCCCACCTGTCTGCGCACCAGTTCGGACTCTGCATTATCACGCTCACCTAATGTACTCGCTAAGTACATTAGAGGCGACTTCTGAAGTATCCAATATTTGTAAACAACATTATCAGGTGAAATGTGGTAGAACAGCCAGACAAGGAAAAGGATAAAGCAAATCCTTCTTAATATTCAACAAAGCTTTAAATTAGCAGAGTAGTGCAGGCCAAGCAGGTGTTGTACAAAATGAAGAGTCCACTAACAACCAGCAACATAAATTTCCAAATAAGGAAGATCCTACTTAAAATATCTACTTCGAGAATGCACTTGCACTAAACGGCAATGAAGCCTGAACAATAATAGCAGCTTTAGGAGACTTCTTTGATTCCCCTGATGAATACCACTCAGAGGAGAAGTATGCCTCAACCAAGGAAAGTTATCTAGCTCTTTTGAGATTTGGCACCTTCTACAAGCGGCACTCTGATCTCAAGGCCAAAATTAATAAGATGCCTTCGGAAACCATAATCTGAGCCAGAACCGTCATCCACAACTGAAGGATCGGGAAACAACCATGATATATATAATTTGGTAGCAGTAACGCACATATACTTAACTAACCGTCTACAACAAACTCACATGGAGGGCAGAGAGGTATGAGTCAAGGTAACATGATAAATTTTAAGCGGCAGAGAGGCATATCTGGGAGTCTAACGTAATCACGTGTGAGGTGAAACCACAGAGGTAGGTGCAGCAACACTTAAATCACCGGAAGTGATGCGAAATTCACTGAAACGGCTTAAGTATGGCGACGTTGGGAAAAACCACCCGATAACTTACCCTCAGGGCACCTATTCGCCTCACCTTCGCCAAAATTGATTTAATAACAGACGTGGGGTAGCTCAGCCAGGATGAATATGCGGAATTCTAGAAATATGAAGGACTTCCTAGTTTCGAATACTTAATAGCTCACGGAGGAGAACGATATCCCAACGAAAACGCCAACAATACACCACCTTGCGCGCACAAACAAAGAAAAAACATCAAACTTTTATCAGTGTATAACAAAAATCCAACAATACGGCCTTTCTTCAAGTCAAAAAGTTAGGCAGAGAACAATTAAGTCAATTGAAAGAATATGCATTAAAGGAAAACTTTAAATTTCCAACAGGGCATATAAAATAGGTTTTAGTAATATTTGAAATTCTTCATTCCACTCAGAAGAAGCTTGAAATATTTACCAGCGACTGTCCTTGGCACCAGGCAGATAACTGCAACTCAAAACAGTCAATATACACATGTAAGGATAGGAGACTTTACGAAATTCACTACCTCTAACCAGGCAATCCACAATTTTCCACAAGAAAAAAACTAGTTAATACCACATGCCAAGTCAAGACGTCTCTTCCACACTTTCTGTTTATAATCAATGGTGGAATATTCCATATAACGTTCTGAATGGCCAAGGATGCTAAAGGATATAAAACGCTGGGGAGATGGGGTGCGAATACGTCTATTCGCGGCACAAAAAAGTCACATTCCGCACGTACGAATGCAACAACATCATAATTTATCGTTCCGAGTAATTTCGCGAGACAGATATGGCTGAGAGAGCTAAGCAAATAAGTCACGGCGATAAAAGCAAACCGCTAGAGGAAGCGAAAGAACACACAAAAAAAAGAACAACGATGCCTCAAAAAGTCGTCGGAGGATGAATACACGAAGTGACACTAAATTTTCCGAACCTAAGATAACTCACACGAAGCCAACCGACCACGTACGACCAACGCGTAGTCATCGAAAAATTTTTCAACTTTCTCATTCACCGCGGTCACGGACTATAGCTTCGCAAGGGTCGTCCGGGTGTCTTACACCGTCGACTATCGTCCCAGGAGAGAGAAAGAGAGACACTCGACGCAGACTAATGGACCCGGACACTTGTAAAAGGGACGCTTAACCTAAATAATACAATAAGCTCCATTGTCAGACGCCAAGAGGGGAGTCGGATGCAATCGTGGACCTGGGATACCAAGGGCTCTAGACGCTGAAACAAATGGCCAGGGCCGAAAGGAAAGAAGACGGTGCGGGGGAGGAAGAGACAAGATAAGGGAGACGTGAAGTGGTAGGGCCGGGAACACATACAAGGGGGAGAGAGAACCCCTTCAACCTGTCAGCGTTTAAGTGCGTAAGGTGTCGGACGTAAGGGAGGCGTGGGAGGAAGGACGAGGAGTCTTGAAGAAGGGAAGAGAGATCAAACGGAGATGCAGAAGGCGAGTAAGAAGAAATGATAGGAGTTATAGTAGTGGGGGGGAGGCTTGCACGGAGAAATTACGTTAAGTGAAATGGCGTTTCACGTCCCGAAGCGACGGGGAGACGGGCTGATCCGCATGCGAACGGATCGAAACGACGAGACGAGAGTTCTTCGGCGCCTCCCAACGGAGCTATCGACGCATCTACCACTCATAATGGAATCGAATCCGAGAGCATCGCCAAAGGAAAGAGTAAAAACGAAATATCGCAAAAAAGCACAATTCACATCAACTGAGCCGTAACAAACGGACGATAAAGACACGCCCAAAAGTAACTTTTTGGCATTGCATCAAGAGATTTATCTCCGAAAATAACTTTTACGAACTACACAAAATGTACAAAAACGCACCTGGTTTCAGGAAGGGCTTGACAGCAATTTCTCAAGAATAGAAAATCAGATCCTGAACTTTTGTTCTGCGGTAAGGAAATTATTTTACGTACGAGGCAACTCATGCAAAATTGACGACATGGCATGTCAATATCATTTATTACACAGCATAAATATACGTGTTGGCATAATCATAGACGACATAGTTTTATGTTAGCACACTGGCATTATTTTTCAGGCTAAATTTCATTTGCATTTATCCTACGCGTAAATTCTTGCACGATACGGATTCAGGATATCACGGTATCGACGTGGACTTAACGTTTATTACCCATCCCACAAACACACTAATTACATACATACTCCTTCCGTAGACGTTTTCGTTATATAAGTGCTGTTAGAAATAAAAAAACAACTTTAAACTAAATTTACAAGGTAAAATGAATTAGTGCCCTCCATAGGGTATTGCAAGACAGCGTCGTATGCATCAAAGTCAACGCACAAAACGCATAGCATTCCACAGGCCGATTTCATAGCGATTAAAAATATCGTTCAAGGTGGAAAAGAGAAGATATGTCAAAGCAAATAGGTCGAAGGAAGCCGTTTTCTTACTCGAATATGGTTTATTTCCTTACACTACCGAGGGCGTCCAAGCCTGGATTTTTGTCGTGAAGGCCTGGGGAAAGTAAAACTTTCGTAGCGAATCCTTAGAACCAGGTACCTCCACCCTGGGTAGGCATCCTTGGATTTGAATGATTCCTAAATACGTAAGTACTTCAGAAAAAAAAGGAATGGAACCAAAATCAAAGTGTTCTCCGCCGATAGCAAAGACCACAGAGTGGTCAGGAGGAGTAAATCTCCGAAATTCAAATAGCAACAACTGGTGAATGAAACGAAATAGCAGTTGGCATACTCTACACTTCATTTGACTTTACTTAACTTTAACTTTACACTTAAGGTAACTTCTCTTAAATGTAGCTTAACACCTTACTTGGCTTTAAGAAGCCCTTTCCATCCCGTTAGTGTAGCCGTTTCCGCAAGTCACACCGCAAAATGTTTACTCATGATTAAGTTCTTAATTGATGTTTTTCTCACAACCCCAAGATTAGAGGCTGAGTTCGGTAGGTTATTAGAAGAGGCACCGGGTTATTAAAGTCATTTAGTGCAGTTACAGCTCAGAAGGATTATAAGGGAATAAGGAAGGTGGGGAGAAACCCGGCGTCGGAATCAGCCTGCTATTAAAGAAAGGCGCCAACGTATACTCAGATTTACGTTTCGTCCGATGGACGGAATACTCTTAACACAGAAACTGAGCAGGGCTTGAGAGTTTACCGAAAAACCTAAGTAAGCTATTGCGGGAATACGAATCCGGACCCTCGGAATGGGAAGCCAGCACTCTAGTACTATATCACCCGTACGCACCACGTTGGGGAGAGAAGAGTGAAACAAAAATAAAAAAGTGAAATAAAATGTTGTTGGCCATTTTATATGACGGTAAATAGGCTATAACGGTTACTTATTCTTCTTTTCAATCCAGGAACAACGACTGGCCAAATGAAAAAAAATATTTTTTTCATGTAAACTGGAAAGGAGACCAAGATGAGGGGAGGAGATGTGTGAAATGGAATGAAAAGACAGGACAAAGAGAGAGAGAGACGGGGAAGTTTATCAATTGTCATTTTCTTACTCCTTCCACACCTACATTGTTCTTCATTCGCAACGAATTCCATTTATCTCTCCGCTATACATAGATTACTCCAACCCCCCCCCCCCAATCGTCCCCCTCCACCACGCGAAACCCGGGTGGGACAGTGGGTGAGATGAGACCACGAGGGATGAGTTAGGAAGGGGACGTTGTGGTGTCGCGGAGGAAACGACGGCTGGGGATGGAAAACGAAAGCGGAGTGAGACGCAAATGAGGCGGCGAGATCAGGCGGAGATGATACGCGGGCGAAAGAAAAGGATTCACAAGGGAGGAAGGTGAGGAGAAATGCTTCAGAGGTGATGGGTTTATTAGAGATGGCGTTGGGACTGAATGAAGGGGAAGAAGGCTGAGGAAGAGGACTGCCAACAATTCAGGGGAATGGGGGAAAAAGTGAGTTACACGAATTAATGTAAGTATCCATCGCACCACTAGACCACTGTGGTGGAGAGAATGATTGATGACTGCGTATGTCACCCAAGTGCGCCTTCATTAAAGAAGAACATTCGGTAGACAAAAATTTCAGTCGTTACATGGGCAGGGCTAGGCAAATGATAACTCGACTCACTAAACAATATAACCGACAAATTAAAATGCAAATCACAGTTATGAAGGAACCTTTGGTAGAATAGTTTCAGAAAAAAAACATTAACGATGAGATCATTTAATTACTTAGAGCAGGCTTATTTCACATCAGCTCCTCACTATTTATCAATAATAAAACCTCGATTAAGATTTCGGACCACAGAGAGAACAAATATACGAAAGCAAATATTCATTTTAATAAAACACATAACAGCCAAATTATTAATTAAGACGATTAGACATAATTTACCTACGGGCGAAACATTACGAGTCCACGTAGAATTATTTCAGCCTGAAGCAAAATTCGCATTTATTAGGCCATGAAAAATGACGAAGGTTAGCCAATTATGGCAAAACAGTATAAGATCAGAGACAAGGTTGAGAGGACCTCTTAAGTTTTTTGTTTCCGATAGCGAGCTATTTCATTTAAACTACACGATTCATAAACTAAGAACTGAGGAGAACACCCCAACTTCAGCCAAAAGTTCTGCCGATACCGAAGTCATTCTCACATCCGCCCTGCATCACACGGAAAGGTCAGTGCTATCCCCTGCGGCCAGACCATGGGTCTCTTCGTTAACGAGATAACCGTGGCGAAAAAAGAGTAATTGGGGGAAGCAAAGCTGGGTAGCAAAATATCATCCATCTCCCTGCTCCAAATACGAAGCAGAGGATTCTGGAGAGTTATTAGGGCCATACGGGATCCCAAACAAGCAAAAGCAGATGGCGAGGGATCAAAGAGAAAAATTGAGCGCTATATTACTCATGAATTTACGACCGTAAAAATATCAAGCACACAGAGCCGTTACTTGAAAATTGCTGACTTCTCCAACCATGCATCAAATAGGTTAAGGGGACAAACATGTGCAAGGATAGTTTGGAGTAATGAAAATAAATACATTTTAATGCAAACAATCGAAATGAAGGCTACATATAGAATGTAAGTACAGCCTCTTGAAAGGCCAAGTAGGTAAGCTATCTGAATCGAAAAATCAATATTTTCCAAAAAAATAAGTATTATTTTTTACTCTGAACTTGACATGCGACATAAGGTTCCACAAGATAATTTCTGATGATCGAGGTAGCTATCTCATTCGCTCAATTCATCAAAAGAAAATTTTGATTAAATAGTCCTGAGTATTCCTCGCGAATGCATAAGTATGAAGAGTCCTCGTGATTCCCACCGCATTATGGTCCTGATCGGCACCGATGTTTCGACAAGGAAGTCTCCTAACGTACTTAGAGTGAACAGTGAATTTAGCGTAAAGCATTATTGTCAGACAACTCCACGACCCGGTGGGATGACATACAACTCTACATAAGAAATCTGTTGTTCATTTTTATTACGAGACATCTGGTTTCCAGGTTGTTAATCTCCAACTATAATGACATAAGACACCATTGATTTTTAAAAATCCAGAGAGCCAAAGTACCCGCAACATAGAATATCTTCAAACATTTCTCCAAAAGGCCTTGGCTTCCAGGTTGTTAATCTCCAAATATAATGACATAAGACACCATTGATTTTTAAAAATCCAGAGAGCCAAAGTACCCGCAACATAGAATATCTTCAAACATTTCTCCAAAAGGCCTTGGCTTCCAGGTTGTTAATCTCCAAATATAATGACATAAGACACCATTGATTTTTAAAAATCCAGAGAGCCAAAGTACCCGCAACATAGAATATCTTCAAAAATTTCTCCAAAAGGCCTTGGCTGTTAAACCGAGGGTCGCGGGTTAGAATCCCGAATGGATGGTATTTACACCGCTCAGGGTTTAGGTGTTTATGATCGTCTGTTATTGTTGCTATTCATTTGATAAAAATTGGCCAACTGTACTGTATTAGGGCTAGTAAAATAAATGAAATAAAATAATAAACGCTTGAGTAGAACAATGACTTCGCTACACTTTATCATAGGCCCTAAGAGTCAAATAGTTTATGAGGTCAAACTGTTACAATTTTGTCTCTAGAATGCACAGGTAATTAGAGTTAAAAAAATATTTCTACCTAAAAAAACTAAATTTCAATCGCCACGCTCATTAAAATATATTTTCCTGGATAACCCCAGGAGACGTCTTGGTAAACAAAGAGCAAAGCAAGGTGTCATCTCGTCGGATCTCCAGTTCCAACAATCTCAAGGAGAACTATAACAGAATTCAACAAACTCATCGAAAGATTATCTCGCTTTCAATTTACGGAATAAAAGCAAAACAACTCGCACAGAATCGCGAATTCCAAAAATGCAAATTGCTGCGTTGAAAATAGCAAACTTTACTTAAACGAGCGCTCCGCAGATATCAGATCCATAGGTCTCTCCCTCATTACCACACGAATCGCTCGAATTTGCACATAAAACATCAACTCGGGGAGAAAGGAGTCCCATCAAGGCCACCCTCCTGAGCTAATTCTCCCGACCGTCCTCTCCCACGCCCTTCCTCCGCTGTACTCACTTCGAGATCATCCTTCGCAATCCACGCAGGCGACATCCCACTCCCTTTTCGTTTCTTTTTCGCGAGAACAGTCGCAACGTGGTCGACAGATGATGGTGCTGGCGTCGAGAGGACTGTGGGAGACCTCGGAGAACAAGGCCGGGCGCCGAGAGTCGTCTAAAGGAATGCAGCAGCATCGCTGAGAAGCTCGAATGAAAAAATTCAAAACTCCGAGCGAAGAAAGGAAAGGGATGGGACCCTCCGAGCTGGAAACGGTAGAAAGAAAACCCCACAGTTCATTCCAGTCAAAAAAAAGTCGGGATCTTACACGGATTCCTTGAAGGCACAAGGAGAAGACTACATTTGGATCGTTAAAAAAATATGAGATTGCCATTCCAGAGCAACAAAAGAGGTGTGTCTTAAGGCAAAGAACTAACATGTAGCATTTGTCCGCGTATTCTTAAAGCATCACCAAAGAATGACAATTTTTGTAGCCATGGAGTTCCCCACATTGTCTTGCTGACGCTACTTAACAACTATTTGAGTATATGAGAACACTGTTTAATGACTGCAATCTGCACGATTTCACTTCTGAGTGATGAATGACTTTATGCCATGAAATCTCTAATCCTGCCTGAGTAATTTATTAAAAATTGGGACCGATGCTCATTTTTTTTAAACCGGTCTTCCTAAGTTATTTCTCTGCCTATTAAATTACTATTTCGATCAAGTGGAGGAGAATCTATTCTTTAAATTTTGAACTGATTAAAATCTGTTAATTTTTATAAAAGTTTACGATTTCCATCGGGACCCCAAGGGATAAAGAGCAGTCGGCAAAAACACCCCCATCCTAATAGATTGAAACTTCAATCGCCACCGCCAACTGTCCTTCGGCAAAAAAAACACATTTCTGGAAATAGCCATGGATATATCTAGCGGAAATGATATCATTCCACTGACGGCAGGACAATAATTAGTCGGGGACGTAACGGTTGGAGTATCGTAACACTCCTTGGCTATCATCGTAACACTTTCACAACACGTTAACAAGCCAATATGCAACTTTCTACCACGGATCAATGGCTAAGTACACTTCCTATTACTTCCGAATTTCCTCACAGATAATCATTATTAGCACTCCGCAATATTCAATGAAATGTAACAAAAACAACCGACCCTCAAGAAGAGCAATATCTAATATTTGTGGAGATAATGGTTTGTATTTTTATTCTTCATCATCAGTCGTACTCTCATGCATCACGTTTAAGTGTGGCTTCAGGTAAGAAATAATTATTAGTCTTAGCAAAAAACTTTCATGTACGTGAGATTAATATCGCTATTTTACGAAAAAAGGTAAAGATGTAAAATTCAGTTCTCGGAGTTGGTGAAAAAAAACACAAAAGATATATCCACCGAAGTTGTACACAGCATCAAGATCCACCAACTTTGTGCCGATTTCATTAATCAGATACTCTGACTGAAAACTTCAAAAACCTCTGGGAATAATTACAGGAATTGCAACGTGCTCATAATATGAAAACTAATAAGTTTTCAATTTTGCCATTTACACTAGAATCCTCCGTGCTATTGGCTAAAGAACCTCTCGGTGAATCCGATGAACTGGACTCGAATCATTGGCCTGGCATAAATTTGCCAGAGTGATCTTCACGCATTCGTCAACGACTGTAGTTGAAGAATAACTGACGATATCATCGCCATAAGATAAAACAAAAATAAAGGTCCGATGGATCATTTACGCCGATGCAAGAGTTTAAGTATTACCGCTGCATCATAGAATATTAAAAATATGAATTATTCAACACATTTCCTGACGAAGTCGTCATTTCTACAACGAACAGCTCTTGAGATAACCCACGATTGCTCCCACACTAGCTATTTATCCTTTTTTTAATCCTATCAGCGCAACGAGGTGAAAAGTTAAATGGAGGCTATTTCGCGTTCCTATTAGAGTGAAGAGGCAGTTGTATAGCAGATGGCAATGGTCTGTCAACCCAGAGAGAGGTGGTTCGGCCGAGTGATTCAGTTGTTCGCGGAAGGGCCCTCGGGTGATTGGTGGACTGAAAATCGGACATATCGACGCAGCGGGATGCGTCAAACGGTAATGCAATCAGAAGGGAGCACAGAACTCGGACGTGAGGAATCCAAATGTTGAAACGGAGAGTGAGTTTGCGATGAGATGATCACGATGGCATATGGTCCGTGAACCTGAGATGAATACTACAACGAACGGACGATAATCACCGATGGTATTCGGAATTAACCACTGTAACTGAAAAATGAATTTAGTTTACCCCAAAATAAAATAATAACTTCACAAAGGTCTTGTGAAAAGACAAAAAAGTTAGATTTAGACGTTACAAAAGATCATTCGGAACGAGAATCCATACACCTATATTTTTATTCATAAATCAAATGAGAAATCTAAAAAAAACATGAATTATTACAAGAGATATTAACCTTTATCCGGGCGCGTGGGCGGTAGTTTACCGCCTCATTCGTAAAAGCGCGCGCAACTGTTGCATGTCGGTAAGCAGGGCGCTGAGTGGGACAAGTATTCTCCAATTACACATTATGACACTAGATGCCAGAATAGTCCTAGCTTGACTCGGCCTGTCTTTCGTCTCAGTCATCGTCAAACGCTCTCTAGTGCAAACATTTCCGCATGTGTGCTAAGTTTACTCATCAAGTCGATCCTAAAGATAATGATTTACGACGAAGAATTGAACAAAAAAGACGAAAAAACAGAAGGCGACAAATTACCGCCACGCGCCAACCGGCACTAAGAAAGAGGGCAGGCCCGGATGAAGATTGAGAAGCGAAGAGGTATCGCTGGATTTTTCAGTGAATCTTATTCCGCGCATTAAAAGGTAGTGGACAAGGAAATCGGCTAATAATGTTTTTGAACAAACTGTCATCTATATTTTCAAAACGTTACGAGGCGAGGACCGAATACTACGGACATTTTAGAGACAAACGAAAGGGTTTCACATACCTCTCATTACTTTTAAACAAAAATAATTGTTTAGATTTGGAAAATTAGATTGACTTTCCTCATACAACGTGAACATAACCACAAACTACATAACAAAGCATGATTTAATAAGATAGAACGTTCTTCTACTCACTCTACAAGAATGTCATTCTACAAATGAGAACTTAGAAATGAGCAAGGTAGTCAGTTTCTCGACGTAATCCGCCAGCTAATGTTTACGAGACCTTACACGGTGATCACAATCCATATTGCATACCTAGACACATTTTTTCATGCAATTCCATAAGAGACAGCCGCCGTGTCCATTTCTTATGACAAAATCGATCAAAATTAAGTACAATTACACTTATTATGAGTTATTATCAATACATTTAGATTCGTGAAATAAAATAAATCCTTTCACATTTCCTAAAAGGGTGGTTCCTACCTAAATCATAAGTGATCGATTAAGAAAAGATTGAGTTAAATTGTCAAAAGGCGATTGCCGATTTCTCGATCCATTGATTGAAATTTCACGTTAACCCAGATTTTGACATGATTTTTTTCCGAGAACAGACAGTGAGAGCACAGGTAAAGAGTCGTCATTAATTTAAGTAGCAAATTGAAAGAAAACGATGAAGAGAACAACGCAGCGACAACTTTCTCCAATAACCATAAAAGCATCTTATTAATTGAACAGCCTGAAATGAAACCGCTAATCTATACCAAGAAAGCAGTATCACAGTCACTAAGGATGGACCCCTTTATTAAAAAATGAATACATGATAACAAAATAAGGCATCTTCAACTATTAATAGTTAGTTTTGCGATGCCATTCCAGAATTAGCAATGTTGCGATGTCATTTGCGATCAAAAAACAGCCATTTCAAAGGCGTGACACAATTTTTTCAATTAAAGGAACACCCCCAATTCACAATTATCAATAATTCTATATGCCTAAGGAAATTCCAACTTCGTGCAATCCCGAATCCTACCACAAATATGCTATAAGCTTCTTGTTGCGAAGGCTTCCGCGGTTATGCCATACATCAGAGTCGTGCAGCGTTCCAGCACATTGATGGACAACCGCTTTACCGGCATTCGACGGTATCAGGACTTGATGATGCCGACTGGAATGCCAGCGAAATTTCAGTTTACCAATATGCAAGAAAGCGGGAAGAACCGAACAATTATGAATAATAAGCCAAATGTATCTTCCATTTCTGCTTTCTTGAGATCGGTATTGAAATTGAGGCCAACTGCAGCACAATTTATACATCATTAAACGCGGCATAGAGGCAAACTTGAAGGTAATTCTTAAAATTACTTGAAAACTAGAACATTCATTTCATTAAGTAATCACTTTCTCGGAAAAGGTGAGCAATTTAGGCCAGCCCAACAAAGTGGCATACTTCAAAACTGTAAAAAGAATATTCACGCTAATCAATCCGCCATTCTTGTCCTTAGCTACAACAAATAAAAAGTGATTTGCGGAAGATGTCGCGCACGAATAAAAAAATCTGTCGTCGTCTGCATATTATCCTTCCAGAAAGAAAGACCTCAAAATAATCATACGTATTTCACTCTGCGGTCATACCACCATAAAAATAATAACCTCCTTCGTCGGAGAATTGACGAGCCGCGAACCCAGCGACTTTCCAACCTAACCGCCATGAAGAGCGGAAGTGACAAAGGCGCAGGTTCGCGAGCTTCACGCATGGCGCGTTTCACGACCAAACTTCCCTCCCTCCCACATTTCCCGCAGTTATTTTTTATCATTCATCACTTTTTTCTCCGGAAACCAGGCACCCTTTCCGCTTCTGCAGAGGCGAGCTTCGACGCTTTCTGGCGACGGCCCCGCGAAAACTACCCCCTGCTTAGCATCACACAACTGCTCAGTGGTGGTGGGAGACGGCAGAATTTTTCCTCGTTAATGACAGTCGTAAAAGTTCGACGCGGAAACTCTTTCCGTTGTATAAAAAAAGAGCCATGGCAGCGGAGATTCGTCACGGATGGAAGGCCTATCTTCCGAGGAGCGCAGGGACCATCCATAAATAGTTCCACGGGTCGCGATCACCTGCAGAAGTATTTTCTTTTCACGGTGGATAAGAAGCGCACCCAAGAGCGCGATGCAAGCAAGAAGAAATATTTTTAGACAAGGCAAGAACCGACAGGATATCGTTATCTGAGGGCAAGACAGCTGCATCAGTCAGGACTTATGACTCCAAATTCAAACTGCGAACGACCACGTGACACCAGAGCGCATTCAGAGCAAAATGCACATCACTTAGCAGAGAAAAAGTAAACCTTGACGAGTATCATAATAACAGTCTTCCCCTCTATTTTATTTCCATCTCAAAGCCTATACGTAAGGGATAGAAATTTTACGCTTCAGATGAATTTTAAGTGACATAACTACCTAATATGAGAATAGGTCCCAGTTACTGAATAAAACACATTCCAGAAAAAAATAAAATGACCTGCACTGCACTGAAAATAATGTGGAACCCGAGATGAAATCAAGCATAATTAGAACTGCGCCACGAGGATTCGAGACCAAGTTCACTGCACATGAAATGAAGTAGCACCAAATACGAAAAAGAAATAAGTAAAATGTGAAAGTTCAAAATTTACATCCAATTCCTCAAATTAGAACTAATCGATGCAAGAAGATTGCGTACCTAAAAAACGAGAAGGAACAAAAGCCAATGTTTTCATTAGACTCCGAGACCGTGGCAATAAATGCATAGCCATACAACATGAGAACATGGCAGAGAGTTACGAAATTCAACCCGCAAAATAATTTTAGGCTCCCAGTAAAACTACGATAGTCAAGACTTGACAAAAATAACGCGGAGACAGTTCAAGTAAAGTTACATTCAACGTCGAATATTATGAAAAGATAAAAACTGGCGGAAAATCCAGAGGCACAGAAAAAGAAACATCATAAGGACAACCGAAAGCCATTCGAAAGGATTGCATAGACCCAGAGCCCAGCAAGAAGCCCATTGATCACTGATTATTTGATCAAATCAAAAAAACAATTCCACTTTAGGGCACTGATCAACACATCATTGATTTCCTGAACCCTTAACCCCTACATCCGCCATTAAATAGCCTAATGCCGAAAATGGCATACTTCGGTCGCCTCGTTTCGTACACTACGATAGAACACCGTTCTACAAAATTGTAAGCCTTGAACAAAACAGTCACTCATCATCCTGATGCTTACAGGCGCCAAGGAAACGCCAACAAGTTTTCCATGGCAGTGCTAAGAGAGGGGGGCAGGAACGGAAGCCGACCAGGCGAAGCTTGAAATGTCGTGAAGGTCGCCAATGCTGTTGTTGTTGGGTGTATCCTCATAGCCTTCCGCCTTTCTAAAGACTCCCCACGTGGTGTAAGGCGCCCAGTAGTAGCGCTTTTCCCCGCCCCAAAATGACTCCCTCGCACCCACGCATCAAAATAGGAGGACCAAACGGAAAGCGGCTTTCTTGGTGGAGCACGCAAATAGCCGCTGGGTCTGGCTCTTATTTTTACTGTCCTCTCGGAGACCACTGCGAGACAAATGAGACCAAGTGACATCAAATCCCTTTCCCGTCATCATGTACAACAATGCTCACGAAACAGCATTATCATGCTTTTCGTAAAAATATTTTCGGTCACTGAATTAGGTCAAAACATCGTGTAAATTTGCAGTGATTAAGGAAAAGGTGTAGCAGACAAACGATCCCTTCCTAATTTTCCCAATACCATTGAATCCTCATAAGTTTGCCATGACCAGCGCCCTATTGATTGCGGTGGACGTAAAGGACGAGTAAAATATTTAGAGAAAATACAGTATGTCCAGACATGGTGTCTAATGCCTGATGAGATGAGGTAAAAGCAAATAAATTTTCATTGGTAGAAAAGCAGAGCAGAAAAAGTCAATCGAAACTTAATTAGACCGTTAACGCAACTTTTAAAATGATAAGGAAACGATGGCCAAAAACCACAAATAGAGACAAAGAAAATATAGAAAATCTTACAAACGTGGCATGGTACGGTTCAGAGATGTAATCTATGAAAAAAGAGGTGGAGAAAATTACAAAGCAGAAAAGGGTCCTAAAAAAGATAGGAAAAAAAGTCGAGCAAAGAGGAAAGTATACGATGAAGTGTCATGTAAATGAGTAGGGGCTTGGGTAGGTATCTCTGAGTCTAATGATACATTTTTACACAAGTTTTATTCCTTGAAGAATTAACAAGAATGTATAACACGCAAATATAAAAGAAATCGAAGATAACTCCAACAGAATTTGCATCCTCACTCCAATTGAGTGATCTCAGTCGTCACCACTGGAAAGCGCTCCTATTGAACTCGAGAATAACCTGACAATGAGCTGACTGATTTAACCCATGCGCCAGTAACTGTTTCAATTCAGACTTCGAGTGAAAAATAGATCGGGAATATCGAGAGAATCTATCGAGAATGGGCATCAATTTGAACATCGCAATTGATCATCTTCAAGATTGACACGAAATGTGTGGTTCCTTTACCGAGCATGATCCATGAAAAACTCGGCTTTACCAGGGCACGGAGCGTTTTTATAGCTCCAAACTCCAAGGTCGAGCCCAATGAATGTCACTCTCACGACGTCGCCCGACGTCCCGCTTGGCTAAGCTATGCAGACAGCTGAGTGGATTGCCATGTTAAACTGTTCTTTTTGGACCTGGAAACCGTAATGCACGGCTAGATGAGCGGTGGAAGTGCCTGTAAGAGCGACACCGTCTTCCATATTCCACGCCCCCTCAAGGCAATCCCACCGTTTGAATTAGTAGTGCGAGAATATAAGCTCTCGTAATAAATATGAAGGGTCATGGAAGAAACAGAGTCAAGAGTGAAAAAAAATCAGCGAATGGCATAAGAAATTAAAAAAAAAATTACCGAAATTGGTCGCCAAAAGTTTCTAGTACCTACATAGCAACGTAACAAGACGAAAAATAATAAAATAATTGAATTCACAAATATTTCTGTAGTATAACTCAATTTGTATGGTATTTGACGGCACCGGTATTACATACGCCAATCCTACAATAAGAGAAATTGATTTTACAATGATGCCGAGGCAAGCGAGGAGTTAAGTATATTTTAATATACTTTACGTGGTTATGCTGAAGTGAGACCCATACTACAGGAGTAACCCCACAGACCACAAACTATAGCCGAATTGTACCTTAATTTCTATCAGAAACTTAGGTGCATTTAGACACCTGTTACATGTAGATATTCTCTGCAGTATTTCATATGAGATTGTATTATTTTCGCTCAACATGGACCCCAGACATTTAAAATTACTCGCATTTTTAAATTCCCAATACTTTAATTTTAGTGCATCCCTATTTTTATCTTGACCCCACGTTAAAATCATATACATAATTCATTTTTTCACTATTTTCAATTAACCCATCTCACAGGTCTCTCTTTCAAGAACCATTAATTTTTCTTTAGTTATTTCTTCACTCCTTCCTGAATTTTCCTGCCACTCTTTGGTACAGTTTTTATTTCCCTATATTTCCTTTAGTCTTCTAAAACTATTACGGCGCCATATTTCAGTATCTTTCACATTCTTTTTCTGGCACATTATTACATTTTTCCATATAACTCTCATCGTCTTGCTCTGATGGTACAAATGTATTGAGGAAAGATATATAAAACGAAAATTTCCATTGATCCTTAACTTACAAACTCTTTCATTTATGGGCTCAACTGCAAGAAATGATTTTCTAGTCTCATAAATACTGTTCAACATTATCCTCGTCTATCTCCAGAGTCACTGAAATATAGTATGTACTCCATTTTCGTCATTATTCCATTGCCTTTCACCGTTTTTCTCGTAGGACTGTAATTTATATCTTGTGGCGCGTTAGCTCTCTAGCAATTTCCTTACGCCAATATTACCAAGACTTGCGCAGCCGTATATTCATGTACTGAATTCACGCATTAGTATGAATTAAAGGAGTCAAAATAAAATATGTATATTACGAAACAATCATTGAAAAGAAAGGAAATATTTGAAAAAAAAAGACAAGAACGATGGGTTACGGAAATTTTGATCCTTTAGGCCGTGATAGTAGAGTTTTTTTTTGCATACAGTTGCAGTAATTGCCTTTGAAAGCCTACATCAGCATGACGGCACGAGCGAGTAAATCGAAATAAGGACACTATACCTCGCCCACATTTACATCATACAGAATTTAAACACCGCTAAGGATAAAGGTTCTTTCCCGTTTCCAAGGATTTTGAAGACACTGAAACGGGTATCACAGGCCGATTGGATATACACAAACAAAACCCGAAGATGTGTTATCTGCACTTGTTCGATCTGCAAAAAAATTGGAAGCACAAAAGCCATAGAATATGCACACTGCTTACTCCAACGGCGTACACTTGACAGAGAAAGAGAGGGCATAGAGCACCTGAGTCACCTACGATAGTGACCCGAGTACATAGGACGCTAAGCCCGCACACATACACACTACTTCTTTGCATTCTTCGCCGTGAATAGGCATGTTCCCTCGAGCGGCTCGATAAAATCTGCTTCGCCTCCCAGGCTGATTCGGGACATTTAATCATTTACGCTTGTGCTGTTCCCCGTTACAAACGTATATTACTCATTCGTGGCATCTCCTTGAAAATTTTCCCCCTTTCTCTGCACTAAACGACGTCACTCCGCCAACATTATCTTGACGCCGTCAGATTGGCTGGGAGAACTATTTTCCGTCAAGATGCAGTGAAATAGATTAGGCTAAGGATGAAACATTTGAAATCACAGTAGTATTATCCGACAAAGCACGCGCTCACCACAGGACCAAGGCCTTCATATCCAGAATAATGATGACAACTAAAACGACTCTTAGTTCTCTTTGTAAGGAAAATGTGTTTTTCTTAGAAATTTAACAAAAGAGCTGCCAACAAAAAGTTTGGCTGATTCACCTAAGAAAAGCAGGCTGGGATAAAAGAGGATTTTCCACTATTGCAGTTTGCCAGCAATCATCGATATCAAAAAATTGAGCACACCAGCCTACCCTAAACACGTCTGAAGCCGGACAGCGATAAATAGATTTCCAGGAAATGACTAACGTCCAGGTATTTTGATAAGAGGAACATCAAAGTACGAGATACACCTAACTAGAGGATGAGAAAATGGATGGTAGTAAACTCGTTAGATATAAACTAACACCTTAAAACTCCAATAAAACATACCTATTCCTGTAGCAAAATTGTACCGCGCACCGTATGCACTATTCGGCCCATTGGAATGATCAGGAGAACATCACATCTCTGTACCAAAAATATCTATTACGTAGGGTCATTGATGGAAATATTTTGTTATCTGGTGTATTTAGAGTATTTTGAAATTGTATGACACAATTTCTATGCTATACATTCACTGGGAATGAGTTTAATCTGGCGTTTAAAGATTTTTATCTTTGGCGGATCCATAATGTTTCATCCAATTTTCTTCAGATATATTTAAAATATCAGCGTAAAATAGCTGGTATAAGACATACGTACGGGTGATACGGGTACGAAACGTACGGGTGTAAGGCATGGACGTAGACCTCTCAAAACAGAAAAATTGGTCATTTTCAAGGGGAAAATAATTCAAGGGGAAGAATACTTTTTATGAGAATAGAAGAAAATACATTTTATGACCTTCCAAGGATGGTGGTGTATGAGAAATAAAAAGAAATGCAGAACTAAATGAGCTTATAAAAGGAGTGACTATATTGCGATTTCATTACGGGACAGCAAGAAGTGAATTTCTTGAACACGTTTACGAAAACTGACGTCCGTTTCAGATTACCGGACACATAGCTACATGGATAGGTTAAGTCCAAATCCTCATATTAATAGTAAACCCAATGTAAAAAACGTAGCAAAAACCCAGTGTCTTCATTTATTATAAGGCTCAGCAAATTTAATACAATTTGATTAGATATATGCATTCAATCCACAACGCATACTCATAGGCGTAATATTTGGTACAGAAGTCTGTGTATACATAAGTATCTTGATTTTTCTCGCAAAAGATTATCTTTATTTATCGAGTCTCTTTCATGCAAAACTCTATCGTTGGTAAGGCATGTATTACCAGTTATCCACCGTGGAATATATACAACAACAAATGCATGGAACGGACACTACCTTCCAAACTCTACGAGAAAATATATGATAGACGCTATCTGCAACACATATCTTGTCCCATTCTTTCAGCAAGTGTGCCGTTGGAGTCCCAGAGATATCTCAGCGAACACATATACTAGTTGGAGCACATTCATTTTCCATTTAGTGTCGCTGTGAAAAGATTTACAGGAAACCGTCCCAGAGTGAGAAAAACGTTCTTCTCCTACACTACTAAAGCCCTTGGGAGTAAAAAAAGTACGCATTTTTCACTTGCTCATAAATGGAGTTAATGTCAGCCTATTTCTACTGCTTCCCCATAAACAAGTCTTTCCTTTCACTCATGTCTTCGAGCTATTCTCTTCTACGGCGGGCGCAGATATCATACACTTCCTGTTGTCTCAACCCCGTGACCTCGCACTATCCTAAATCGTCATACACACACCCCGTGCTAGACTCAACATCCTCAATTTACGCAGGAGGATCATCGGTCAAAGGAGAAGCACACAGTCCGCTATTAATCAACATCAGCCGGCGCCAGGTGGAAGAAGAGAGAAGCGGCTTTGATGCCGGTACAGAGGGAGTCGTGCACTTGGAACAGATTTCGAACAGGAGTTACTCCGATCTAGTTTTTAAAAACTTCACAAAAGGGATTATGTTGATTGGATCTCTAAGTTCTTTCATTCTTTCAAATATAGCCCTCCCGGTGTTCTAAAGGGTTGAAATCAACCCTACTTGCATACAATAACTCTTCCACGATATTCTGAGCAACACTAAAGGAAGGGCCAGTTTATAGACCTTTCTATCAAAAGTTATAACACCAAATAAGTGCAAATAGGCGTGGCGGTCGCACAAACGTTATAAGTATATAATTACAAGTATTGATCGGAACAAAGCAGGGAGCCTTTCAATATATTCGGGGAAAAATTTTGATTTCACCTGTAATTCTATCCTCACTCAAAGAGTATCCTATATTATCTATTAATGCTACAGTTTAAATTCTCGTCGAGCAGCTCCAAGCAATTAAGAATTACATCAGTATATCGATTTCAGCCACTAGGAAAAAAGCGTCAAGTGACCTACACCAGCATTTTAGATGTCATGCTATAATAGACACTAGCATCTTAGAATTTGGAGGACAGTGACTAACGCCATTCCTTAAAAATTGAGCGGTTAGAGATTAAAGGCTCAGCAACGATATCCACAGCTGTAATAGGAAATTGCAACCTAGATATCAGTATGCAAATTGATAATGAAAAACCACTATCCCGATGATAAGTAAATAACTAAGCAGATACAAATTATTAATAAGTTTGAACACATTAAATTACATTTTTCATAACTTCATTCTGATGATGCATCATTAATCAAGTGACTTTGTCAGTTACGTAACATAAATATAAGTGGCCACAATGAAACCGAGGAAGTAAGTGGAGATCTTTCAAAGATAAAATTGATTCCAAGGATATGACGTTGAAAGAGGACTCATAATATCGAAAATGATTTGCTCAGTAACGAACAAGATATGCTTTATACAAAACAACCCATTGATATTGAGGAAGAAAATCACGTCGGCTTCTGTACCAATACCGACGGAGAAATTATCAATATTAATCAATAGAACCAACTTGAGCAACTGATTTGATTTTATGGATCCATTCTATTGTGATGATAAGCATTCACCAGCCAAAGGCTATATGGGGCTGTCCATAATCCACATAGACAAAAATAGGCCACTTTTTGACGCCCCCAACCTCCATCGTGGACACTCATAGACTTAATTCGGACCCACCCCGTCCCCTCCTGTTGTCCAAGTAGACATCTTCTTTTCACGGAAAAAGCTGTCAAACAGGTTATAAATTGATTTTCATGGACTATCTGTAAATTAAGGCTGCTTTTAAGGAAAGTTAAGTAAAAGAAAAACTATTCTTGTAGCTAAGCTAATCTGTTATTTACTATAAACCGTATGGTGTCGACTATTGTCAATGGTGTGGACCATTGTCTACGTAGGAATCCCTCATATCCCCGATCCCCAGCGTGGACTTCGTTGGCAACCCTCTTACCCCCCATCCCTGTTTGGTGTCTACGTGGATTATAGACAGCCCCTATTAACTCCAAGGCAAGTGAGGAGAAATTCATTATTCGCAACATTAATGATCATCGTCACCTCATCTTACTTCACAGAGACCGCGACCTGTGCGGAGAGCCATAGGCCAGCTTATAAAGCTTTGTAGCCCTCGTCATCAGCATGTTTTATGCACCATATTGCACGATTTAAGAAGCACGCAGGTGTCCGAGAGTCCCACGCTGAAATCAGACTTTTGCGGCAGTTTTTACCACGTTGCTGCTCAATGCTCCTCGAATCGATAACAAGTTGAGCTGCGCATGCGTCCCGGAAAAAAAATTTCTTCGAGACTTCTTTTTTAATCCCTTGCGCACCCCCTCACTTTCCATCACGGCTTCGTGGGTTTTCGTAAATATTTTTTTTTCAGGGACTCGGGCACCGCTGAATGGTTGGTTGACGGAAGTCGTGAATAGCCTCACGAGCAATGACTTGAGGAGCGCTCCGCAACAAGAGGGTTTAATTAGAACCTTGACTAATTATTCGATGCAACCAGCCACCTCTCATCTGTAGTCTTCCTCTCAGTGGTAGGACGCGAGACAAAATTGAATCTGCACGGAGTTATCGCCATTGCCGTCTATGCACCAGCGATGCAAATTGTTTCGCATCACGGCAATTTTACTCCGAGACACGATCCCGAGATGTTTTCACGGATCGTACGAAATGTCTGGAAATCTCGAAGAGAAGATAATTTCATCGCTACGCGAATAAGCAATGCGAAGGAGATTGGAATCAATATGGACGAGGTGTCATCGAAGAATTATGTAGATCAAATGAACGGAGAAAATCGCCAAAGAAGAAGTCAAGCTCGAGAAAAAAATGCCTGAGAGAAACTCAGCGAAACAATGAAAAATTTCGTTGGACACAATCGAAGACGCAACAACTTCCCGAAAATGATATATGAATAAGCAGGAATACGGGGAAAATAGGAGGAAAATATTAAGCAAATATGCTACAAGAGGAAGTAATGATGAATACAGGAGTTAGCAAAAAATTAACTAAGTTGAGAGCTGAAGTAAACTCTCGGTTCGATGACACCTGATGATCGAACAGTTATGAATAGCATTCGAACGACAGCATAGCAAAATACACCACGCAAGTTGTCCAGATTCCAAACAGCACGCTATCTACGCTCTTTCAGAGCGTTAATGACGGCATTCCTTAACATATCAGGTAACCTCAAAGCGTTAGCATCACTTAATACTTTAGACACTTAAAAGCGACAAATGTCGAGAACTATTTTATATCCTGACTTTAAACCAATGTAGCCAAAGATCCTTTAATCCTATAATATATAATACGTTTATAGGTGGTTCTCCACACCTTCAAAGAGAGAAACCTATGTCACACGATATAAGCTAATAATTAGTATCGCTTACATAAGAAATAGCAAAATATTCTCCACAGTTTATTATTTTTTACGGGAAAAAATGCACAGCACAATGTGATCCCAATACTCTGTTAGGTAACGAGAACTGTAACAGCGGATTGCCGTCACGTTGGAACAAACAAGATTTTAAATTCAAGCTGTATGCATCCCCATTGGTCACCAGTTACAGATTTTTTTCAGACGTCTTTCCTTATTATATTAATTTGAGCACAAATGGCAAAATGTACACCGAAAAGAAGGCTTAAAACTGAAAACACTTCAATTCAACAATTAAATCAGCCCACTTCACATGAGATCCTTCGCCAGGGACTATTTTCAATGAGCGATTCACAGTGGGTCAATGGCAAACCGAATCATGTAGTAAATGCAGAAATCCCAGGGAAAATTTTCAAGTCATTATTTGAAAATTCATTTCAGGCCATAGTGTGATGAATTCACTTACCGGGCTAAAGGAGAAAATACGCAAAGAAGTAAAAGCTGGGACGTTTATTTCAGAAAAGAAATAACGCCACACGCAGATCAACATATTGATAGGTACATCAAAAATAGTTTAAAGAGCTCATGACCAGAGATGATCACAAAGAAGAGCTCGCCCAGGAAGAAAAAAATAGCTTTGCCATTCCCTTCCTCACATGTCATTTAGACTCCTCGATCAATCTACCACTATCGACATCTCGCAATCCAATACCCAAAAGCGTTCGGAAATATTCTTTTGATCCTAAACATACGGATAGATGTTTGCCAAATCCAGAGAGTGCTGAGATAAGAGAGGGACGAGGATGGAAGAGAGGGACACATATATGAACACGTCCCCACAAGGATACTTGAGAAAAATACATAAAATCGAGATAAACATGAACCCGGAGTCATTGTTATCCCTCTCTTCACAGAAAAACCACATTCAGTCTTTTCGGCACCACTTTCAAACCATACATGTAGACTACTGAGACCTCCGAGAGGCAGCGTTCATCCTTAACCGAAAAACATTGGTGGGTGTATCTATCCTACTATCTTCGATGCAATTTTTGGGACAATCAACTAAATATTTAACCGTCTATACTCCGATATTTTGTCCACCATTTGCATTCATTTTACATGTTTCCCCACTCGCGGGAGAATCAGGAACTAAAAGTTACAAATGAGAGATATTTTCGCAGCCAATCTGTAAACTTCGATGTCACAAAGGCATATAGGCGTAAAGAAATTTAATCAGAGACAAAACAATCTTCTTTGAGTTACCTCTAGGTCACGCAGCGTGACAGAGGGTTAATTACCATGACTAATATATACATGAGGCAAAAATATAATTACTTAACACAAAGACAAAGTCTACATAAAATAAAACTTCAGGTAATGCCACATTGCCAGTAAAAGAGAAGGTAAATGCACAGAAAATCAATTAATTTTACAGTTATATCATTCAAAAGCACAGTAAAAATACAGTATACCATTCAATAAATGCTATAAAAGTCCCAATACAAGGGGACAATTATGGTCGGACCTGGAGGTGGGTAGGTAGTATATAGGAGGAATCTCCTAGAATGAAATAGATGCGATGTTCTTTATGTCCCCAGGTAGCTGAAAACGTAAAAAAACACAGGAAGGAATCCCTCCTACCGAAGGAGCGCATTCTTCCACTAGAACGATCGATGGCGACAATAACCCATAAAATAGAAGAGGAGTGCCGCACCTCCTCCACCCGTGGATTCCCGCTTCCTTCCTTTCTATCGCCATCGATAACGCTCACCCTCGTTTCTCCTCAAACCCACTTCCCTTCACCGAGAGTAAAAACAACCAAATAGGAAAAGCCAATAACATATAAAGAGTTTCGTCTGCAGACATCACATAAAAAGGCTATTAACTGCTGTAACATCGGCCGTTTCTTTTACCATCGGTTATTGATCAATTTATGGACCAATGAATACTACGTTAAGTACTCGCGGATTCTCGACATCAACGGATAATGCACCAGGCTTCTTTTTTCCCGAACAAAATAATGCCGTTCTTCGGTGAAGTGCAGACTGGATTACAGAGCTCATAAAATAGATCTGAGACACCGCCAAGCAAGCGATGAAGTGCACGCTGAAATGAATGTTGTCAAGACCGAACCAAAAGGAGGCACTAAACCAAAAGATCAAAATTATCTCCGTGATAGGAAAATACGATTGGAAATCGAAAACAGCGCACTGATCGATTTTTTTACATATTGGTAGAATAACCAAACGATTCCACAGTTCTGAGTAATTTTATTGGCTGAACTAGTGTCAGTCATGAGAAAGCCCTTATAATTTACTCCAGCACTTGGCGCAAATACTAGATTTCTGAAGTTCCACCACAACTCAAAAATGAGAAGCTGGGGTCCGTGTCAAAGATTCTTAGATGCTTCTTGACGCCGATGTAGCAACTACTAAAAGAGTACAACACTGTAAACCTTGTCCTACTCTTGGCCTTATGTTTACAAGTCAACCCTGAGGAGCGACGCTCAACCTCAGTCTAATGATTCCTGCGTTACTCTTGCATCTCCGTGCTTTTACGTATCCTCCAAGTACAAAATCAAATACTTTCTGTAGCATTAGAAGAATACCTATACAGCAGTGCACGTAGGAGAAAGTTAACCCTTTGACATGAAATTTCAGGTTTTTGGTCATCCATGTCCACACCTACATAATACCCTGCGGGTCTCCGCATTACGTGTGGCATGGGGTGTTAGGTCATCAGCCGTGTGAAGATGTAAGTTTTTGGGAGGAGAAAATGGTGAGATGTATTATAGAAGTATATTAAATGGAGCTAATTTTTTTATTGTGGTCACTTATTGTGCGCAGAAAGAATGAGTTTTTGTACCTATCCGTTCGGCAGTGTATCTCCCTTATTTTATCGTAGAGAGGCGTAATGATAATATTCTCTGTGTCGCTCTGAAAAACATCAGTTCTGAATTTCTCAAGCAATCTAAGCCGAGCGTGTAGCCTCCGAGTCTCTAGGGGTCTTCTTCTTCTTCTACCTTAATCCTTCTAAAAGTTGTGAGACACTATATGTACGCTCGTAGCAGTTTTTAACGAAGCGCGCTGCTGTCCTTTGTATATTATAATTTATTTGGTAAAATCTTTGTGACCAGGGTCCCAAATGCTCGCGCCGTATTCGAAGTGTGGCCTAACCAGAGCGAAGTAGGATCTCACATTCACTTGCGTTTTCACAATTTATAGAGACAATTTCGTTAACTTTATCAGAGGGCATTGTTTTGCATTTGAGGAATGACTCACCCCCTGCCAGGCCCTCTGGTAGTGGCTAGCATAGATTTTATTTCAATAACCTAAGAACGTGAAAATGATTCCCATTGGTTTTTATGCTCCACCGTACACCGCAACAATAGTATCGGTCCCATACCTTTCGTTGAAACGGTGCGGGACCAAATTCAGACCGTCTCCAATGACAAAAAACACCACTTCGAGGGGAAAACTTAGGAAATCTCAAAATAAAGTTAAAGGAACTATTTCATAAATCATAATCAACCAGATATTCGATATCAGAAGCGAGGGCCGAACGGTACAAACCTCTTACAGAAGGCATTTAGGGAATGACAGCGGTCAATCTTTCACCCAGTAGCCAATGATTCACTCATGCATACCAGGGAAATTGGCTAAACCCTCAGTTTACGGTTTCCTCAAGCACCACAAATCCACAGATATCATACTGGGACTCCCCGGAAGTTGGACGATCTGACAGATACGTCACCTACACGAGTATCATCCCTATTTTTATGAGGAACCGGTTGAAACGCGGAGAATCCACGCATGGGCGGTTCACGTTCTAAATTGAAAATACGATATGGATCGTCACAACCTAAGCAGAAACGAGAAGCAGCCGCAACGTAGGAAGGCTGTCGACATACGGGTCCAGCTTCATCCCCACCGAGGCGGCCCACGAGTCAAGCGTTGAGCGACGCCCATATCCTTTGAAAACGGATCCGCCGCCAAAACATCCCACAATCAAACCCAAATCTTTCTTTACGACACATAGTCTCACCCAGTTTGGTCAGAAAAGAGGAGTGGGCCACTACTAGCGCATTAATTTCCAAGAGCGCATCGATGAACATCACCCGTTTCGCAGTGGAAAGAGAGGTGAACGTTTTTCGGAAGGCCTCTATATTACAAAAAACGGTGGAAAAAATTACACGAATAGAATAAATAAGAGAACGGAAAAACGAAGATGAATGTTATTTACCCGCAGAGAATAAGGGACGACGATAGCATTATTATTCGTAAAGTTATTATTTGGAAATTGCTAATATCACTAGGTAGACTACATTCAGTACTTGCGTTCAATAATCTATCAACAACATATAACACATCACACCGCATGATTTGTTTCTGCATGGAAATCAACATAATTAGTATTAAGTTTAGCGCATCAGGCGATATTTTGTGGAAATGGAGTGCAGATGCCATGATCTCACAATAAAAGTCGTTGCTCACTTTCCACAGAATTTTATTCACAATGAACAAGGTTTCAACATAAGCTAACATGCCATAACCTTAAAAATGACATAGCTCGTGTCGAAACCTTGGCCAGTGCGAATAAAATTCTGTGGAAAGTGAACAACAACTTGTGAGTTCATGGCAACATAATTAGTACTTTAATTTGTGTATGGCAAGTAAGCAGGCATAAATACGTATCACTTTACTAGTTCATGGTCTAGCCCAGCGTTTCTCCCGACTGCTTTGAGGCCCCTACTTTGCCGCCATGGGTACAATAGAGTCCTCGTCAATGAGCAGGGGCGAGTATTGCGTGCCTAATGGGGAATCATTCAGTGCCTACGATCCTTCAGGGAGGTTGCACGGTACTTCGTTGACGTAGATGAGCCCAAGGTGCCTATGAAGACAATCTTCCCGTCCGACCCGCCAGACGGCATGGGAGAGGGAGCATTCCGAACGACTAGCGGCGGAGGAGGTCCCGCCTCCCTCAGGTATACCCGCCGCCGTACACCACCACGAGGAGGCCCCAACACTTTCCACAGGCGGTGGCCTTTTTTCTCCTCCCCATCCCGCGCAGAAATAACAGGTTTCGCTTCACACACACACACGGACATGAGGAGCCGGGCATCCCTCCTCCCACTCCCTCGCCGGACCCCCTTCCAGTCCAACCAGCGGACCTTACGAGGTGCCTCGAAAGCACCGCCTTCCTCCGACCCACAACGCGGCCTCACCCTCACTCAACCTCGCCCTACCTCCTCCTCTCCTCTCTCTCTCTGTCTAGCCCCCGCTCGGCCGACCAACGCAACCAACCGATCGACACACGTTCACGGTACTTCTTGAGTTACCACAGTAACTTACCCCATCATAAGTAACATGCTCAGCCATGCCTTGGTGCTGCCCACTCCACGACCTACCAT
The DNA here is from genome assembly GCA_963169105.1 of Ceriagrion tenellum. Classification (NCBI taxonomy): domain Eukaryota; kingdom Metazoa; phylum Arthropoda; class Insecta; order Odonata; family Coenagrionidae; genus Ceriagrion; species Ceriagrion tenellum. The sequence continues at coordinate 126,941,678 of OY720633.1, read as the reverse complement.
GAACAAAAATACCTCGTAAGACATCTTCAATTTTGAGATGAGAATTCACATCCCCAGCGAAACTTTTGATCTGGCCATCGAGTTTTTTTAGGCTTATATATCAAATGCAGAGGAAAAGTGACATAAGAGAATTATAAATGAATTATATAATTCTTAAGATTCTTTGCTATTTTGCGAATGCTTTCAAAAGCTAACGAGTCTCCTCACTACTCACAAATCGGTGAAATCTGTATTGATAATTCAGTTATCTATCGGTTAGTATAGGTGACTGATGTGCTTTTCTGTCAATGAAATCATTCTGCATTCCTACAGCTAAAGGAAGAATCGCAATACATAATTTTTTCAGCACTTTAGTACCTATATTCTTCGTTATTACTATTCATTTCAGTTCACCATGCTTCCTGCAGTCTTTCCCACAAATCAAAAAACTTTGTAACATCGAAATTGTCAGTCTATCTCCTTTCCCCTATTACTTACATTCTATCCTCCATAATTGCCTTTTTTACAAAGCACTACATTGTTTCAGTTTCTTAACGAGCTACTATTTCTGTTTTCCATTAAAATTCTAGTATCTAGCATAGCAGGTTGGCAGTTTTATAAAATGCAAGTTACGATTACAAGAACGTGCGTGCGCTGGGTGTTTTCCAGCAGAAGTGGCACAAAAGGTGATCGGTACGTAATCCGTATGAACTGGGCATCTCTTCTACACCAGGCAATTCTCATTCCATTACAACTCCTCTTCGAATGCCTCCTTTCCCGCCACTCCAGCCCCGTGGCCCGACCGGAGAGCTCTCCTCCCTTCCTCGTCGTGAGACTTCTCTCTTCCCGTAATCGCCTTTCGGGTGCCCCGGGGGCCACAGCGCCGGCCTGACAACCAGGAGACGGAGTGGAGGTATAAACTCGAAACCACAGACGAGTAACAATCCCGCGTGAATCTTCGCTCTCAAAAGGTTTTCTACGCGTCGTTAAAATTTCGTAATGCCGCAATTAAAAATGAGTAGTATATCGCCGCCGCGATCGGGTTGACTGGAAAAACGCTCGAGTTTCCGGTCGACAGGTTTGATGATCGCTGGTTTCAAGATTTAAAAGGTTGCCGTGGAATGGCTTCGACATTAGCCACAAGCATAAACTCTATATAAATTAAACGTAAATAATCACCATTTTCGAGTACAATAGAGCTCCGCGAGTGAATTGGATTACATGGGGTAGACTAACGTAAGCAACTTTTTGGTATTTAAATGTGCCTACAGGAAAGAACCTAGTTTCCAATGAGATTTGGAAAGTTGAAGATATTTAATAAAACATCTCCAACTCCCGGATTAATCTACGGTGCCTAAAGTAAAGAAGGCGTTTCCAAATAAATAACAAAAATGATTACATAAAGATATCATTTGGGCCGATTGTATCCACGACTGCCGAAGAGAAACCAAATAACATTTTTTTAACTTTAAAGTACGCAATAATAAACGTAAACGGAGTAATAAAGGAAATGACGTTTTATGGCAATTTCATGCATTCTTAAATAACAAAAAGTCTTGTGATCTACCGAACTGATAATAATAATTATGGCGTCATTATTGAGCGATATTAGGACTTCCAAGCCCTCTCTTACATGTAGCTCACATTACATCACACAAACAGTAATGTCCGGGGTGGAGAAAAATCCAGCCAGGCGGGACTCGAACCCGCGACTCTTGTTTGCAGGCAAGGACTTTACCCCGCCGCCACCAGGACCAGATTTGAAATTAGTCATTTCCACCAAACGATTATTATCGATTATTACCATAATCGCAATCACAAAATTAACTTATTATAAGGCTTTTGGGCATTCCTTAAATAAACATTTGCATTCCGTAGTCATCTTACTCACCAACCCATCACAATACTTTCCCAGTCATTTAATCTCTAAGGTGATTTTCATACATCCTACCTCACTTTCTGACAACTGAAAAGTATCAACAGCCAATTACCGAATAATATAAAATTGCCAAGAGTCACTAAGGGGATACACAGTCGATCTATTTTCTGACATCAATACCATTTTAAGAAACCCGCAGTACTATGCTATAGAATATATTCATGAGAGTAAAATTTGGGAAATAGACTGGAGGAGAGACAGGTTTAAAATGCAATATTTCCGAGGCATTAACAGAACCTCTTGCATTTCTCCTGAATAACTTTAGTACTATTGCGCATTTATGTAGTTAATTATTCCATCAATATGAAGTTCCTCTAACAATGGTAGCATACTTATGGTACAGAGTATGTTGGTGGAATATTATCTCCATCAGACTTACCTGCAGGTTATTGCAAATACATTAACTGTCGTAGTTTAATTAACCCCAAGATGGCATGGTGCAATGTATATTGGTGATAATCCACCCACTGAGGTGTATTGCAGGATATTATGGAGGTAGAGTAGGGTTCACCAAGGAAAATCGATATACATATAAACGTCACCACTCGCTCGTTTAAAGGATTTTAAAACTGCCCAGCACACCGCGCTCTCGATGCTACCGGTAAAGAGGAAGTAGAACGAAAGGGATAGGAGAGAGGAAAGGGACGAGTAAGAAAAGGCGCGCAGCGCGAGGAATGGAACTGCCTCGAGAGAATGACTCAACGCTCAGCGGTGGTGGGGAGGGGGGTAGGTAGATGGGGGAGGAGGAGGAGGTCAGAGGAGGGAAGAGAGAGAGTGAGGGTGAGAGAAATGAGGGGACGTGGAGGACCAAAGGGGTGGCAGAGTAGGCATGTGAGGCAAAATAAAAAACACACCGTTGGGAGACGTGGGTGGAATTGCCAGACGGACTGAGACGGGTTGTCTCACAGGTGTAATCATTCTCATAAGCACCCTTTAGTAAACGAGCGGATGTGTGGGTACAGGTGCAGGGCCCTCGCTCACTCCCTCTCGTACTTTCATGAGTTGGATACCAGGGGAGGCAAACGACAAACGGTGCCCAATTCAGGGAGACCACGGGATTTTCTGCCCCCCGATGATGATGTAATTACGATTTTACCACCTACAAAAATGCCATTAAAAAGTTGAGGTATATGTCTGTCGAAATTGCGACTATTAGACGTTCACGCCATTTTGGAGTTCGAATCGTTCCTGAATGTGGACCTGAGGTCATTTTTGCCATTTTGGAGGAGGAATAAAATTGTTTCTGAAAACTGCCGACCTGATAAAACAGCAAATGACAACAAAGCAAATAGTGAGCCCCCAAGATATTCCGTCAACACATGCCTCCCTTTTCTTTTGCCTCATCCTACTGCATCCTATCTTCACGGCTGTTGTCCTAACTCCCTACCGTACAACACACGACCCTCACCCCCTGAGGCGACACGCAAGGTAGGACACAGATGCAGATAGGTAGGCAGAATAGTAAGGAAACAAAAAGTTCTAAATAAGTAGCGTAGGGAGAGACACTGCGTCGAAAAAGGAAAGGATAAGTACTTGAGACGTGGAAAAAGGGCGGAGAGATTTCCTCCGGCAGCGGCGTTTGTTGAAAGTACTTGGCAAATGTGACGATAAAGTCAGTTAAATCGGCTACTTCTCCCTCGTTAGAGCCCACTTAGAATATGCTGCCGGTACGTTGAAGGTGCCATGATAAATAATCACCCTGGAACGAGAATGGAACCACGGACCTTTGGCATTCTGGGCCAATGTGCAGACCACTAAGCCTACAGGCGTCCTAATTCTCTTGGCAATGTTGAAGTTTACAAAGGAACTAACTCTTAAGCCCCAGCGGTCCATCAAAGCGTAGCGGTCTAAGAAATTCCCGGTCCAGACCGACTTTTTCTTACGGCAGTTTCAATGTATTTCACCACCGTAATTGAGGGAGGCTTGAATATCGGCATAAGCTGCTAGTATTTGGGTCCACATGAGGTAGGCTTAAAAACCGAGTCAGAAGATCTAACGCGATTAGCGAAGAGCGGTAAGATTCTTCAAAGGACGTAATAATAATCTCCTTAGTGTTACTGAGCTCTAGCAAAAACTAAGATGGAAACGCTTACAGACCGTCGATTAAAAATAAGACAATCTCTCAAGTCAATTTCAAACCAATATATTTTCTCATAACTCTATTATCATCTTACGAAGCCCAACATATTACGGTAGATTAAATTATCAGAATAAAATTATTGGACATAGATTGCAGAACAGATAATCCCCCTTCCATCCAAAATCTCAATCCGGCACGAGGCTGGGAGGTGATTGGAACAGCGGATGAAAAAAATTACAACCTGAACCGGAAACACACAGTTGAGCACCTGGAGTTTTAAATTGTCCGCGGATTTAAGAACTTCAACTCAGATTTCAGGATATTTCTGGAGTGCAATGGCATTCGGGTGAAAGTCCATATTTCTCACTCCCCCAATTTTTCTACTCGACTTAAAGCTCATGGAATGTATATATGTACTAATTCCCCTACCGCGGCACCACGCGACCCTGGCAAGTCGCCAATACACCCCAGTTAGAAACTCGCTCACCCCTGGAAGCGATTTACGAGTACATTTCATATGTATTTTCCACGCGCAGAATCTCATCGTGGAGCATAAGAGAGGGTTTAATTAATCTTGCACAACCTTAAGCCCATTTAAAAAACGAGTAGTTCGATAAAAATATTTCTTATGACAGTAGAGGATTTCAATGGAGCTTCAGTGACACAAAAAGTACGTAAAGGCAAATATATCTGAGGTAAAGTCCATACTGTGTTAAAAAATCTGGCGTGACGGTATTTTCGCCCCGTGGGTACAGGGCTAAGCTAAACGGCAAAATGTGTACAAAGTTACAAATGCTCGCCAAAGGGATGAATCACACGGGTTACAAGTGTTTAAAAGTCACCACATTTCAAACTTTATGAACCTTTTATGTGGAAATATTCGGCGAAGACATGGTATGACGAAACTTTAAAATAATCTCTGTACCAATTAATTTCAGGGAATTCGGCCTAATTTTCAAGAACGGATAAATCTGGATTCCTGTCGCGACTATTGCTATCATTCACCACGACATATTTCCAACAGATTAAATCCACAGGTATACATGTTCCGAGGTAGCCACTGAAATATAAACCCGCCTCTTAACACCCGACCATAAATTTACCTGCCCTCTGAAACCGCAACAAATCAAACACCGGACATTTAAGGTGAAATAAATCAGCATTCACGGTATATTATACTTCAAATATGTATATGAATGGTGTTCTGAAATAGCGAACATTTTTGAACAGCCGCATTTCACCAAACATATTTTTTTATTTTATTTATTCTCTTGATTAAGGGGAATTATGATTATTTACGTCTTTTTGTGATACGTATTTCGGGGCTAATATTAGGTTCTTGCGTGAGAAACATTCAGAAATATTTAAGAAGAAAACTTACTAAAAATTTAGTTCTTTTTAATTTGGTCCACGGAATTTCTCTCCAATTGCCATTTTCAGAACGTCAATAAGGTTCAATTTACAACCACCAGTAACTGATTAAAAACGCTGATAAACACTAACGATCAATAAACAAGTTACAACAACGGAGCAACGCTACACAATAATAAAGGTAAAAGCTTGGTACATTTTCCAGAGTAAAAAATAACTCCACGCCGTTACCAGATATATACACGTTCAAATGGAAACTGAGAACAAACCCAAATGTTAAAGTAACAATTTCCCTTCGAATTAGATACCTTGATATGACGTGAACCTTCACTACTATAAATAAGAGTTGTTTAATGGCAGTAGAAAATCTTTATTTAATCGGGTACGGGGGTGCATAAAAGACATGCCTCCAATATTTTATCTTTTATGCAGTTCTAGACTGATTACGTAAGTAAAATGCTCGGGTTATATTGGTGTATAGCTCAAGATAAAAAAATGTAGTCCTTCGCGAGTCAAGTAGTTTACACTATTTAAAGACTAGCAAAAATATCTAGGCTCATACTTTCCCCTGCATCGCTGCATTATTGATAACCACATCTCATCACCACGAATCGAAAGCAACCAAATCTAAAGCCGAAATATTTTGCGCACTTTTCAAAATTGAGCAGTTAGACAACACCGGGATTGAGGCAATACCGCAATCACCGCTAGAGGACAAAAAACCAGCGCACCCACCAGTATCTGATTATCCGGCGAATTGAAAACGTCGAAGGCCAGAGGTGGATGAGTTAATGAGATAGGTTGCGCCCTTTTAGAACCGAGGTTGCAATCAGAACGACCAAAACGTGACGAAAGGTGATAGGGCATGACGGGAAAGCCATTTTCACGATTCGCTCAAGCAAGGGGCAAATGCCCCATCCACTTCTTTGCTAAATTTCACACGCAATGTTAAGCAAGAAGACGAAAACGCACGTAACTGAAAACGAAGATGGATATCAAGGGCATGTTGCATTCAATAAACGGTTCGCCGAAGATGATGCATTGAAAGGCCATCCTCATAACGGCACCATCCGTTGATGGTTACAACACAGCTTACCAATCTTATTTCTATAGCGGACCACAGCGTTCATCAAACCAGAACACCATGCTAACAGCGATTTCGGACTAATTACACGCTTTAATATGGCAATAGGATCCTCGGTATGAAAGCGTTAGAGGCGTTACTATGTGGAAATATTGTCCATGACGGTGAAAATAAATACTCTAGTAATTTCAAAACTTTTAATCGTACAAACTGAACATGGTTCTACAAGCTTTGTCATTATTAAGGCAATGTACCTTGATAAAAGACAGCGTGTCGAAATCATCGTCGGTATTTATAAAAAAGTGAGGAAATCACTGCAGAGTTTTTATTCTCACCATCAAGGATCCTTGGGATGCTCGGCCTGCCTCCTTCCCAGGGCTACAATATTCGATGACGCAGCTAACTCAGTAAAAATAACATCAGGGCTTATGAACGTCCTCGGACAGAACAGTGGTCCCTCCTCCCCTTCAGACCATTGCAACGGGGTCCGAGACCTCCACGGACAACTGCCGACGGGTCAAATACAGACTGACCGCGTCCGTTCGTCACGAGAAGAAAGTGAGCGACCGGACGGCAGAAAAGGAAAGCATCGCATCGGCCAGGTGATTTGTCCGATATGGAGACTCTAAGTTGAAGGGATGAAGGGAAACAGTACCCGTTGCCCGAGGTAACAAAAGGAAGAGGGAGGCTGCGAAACCGGGGAGCGGTCAATTCATTCGGACAACGAGGACCAAGAGGGGAAGATAAATGTGAGGATAATGGGAACTGTGTAAGGGAGGGATTTAGAATATGGATGGGGAGGGTGGTTCTGGGAGGCTGATCACTGAATACGAGGGGGCAGGATAAACGGCAGGGGAACACAGGGGATTTAATACGCACAGAAAATGACCCCGGCGCGCATTTAGCACAGATGGTGGCCTGTCTAAGCGTGCAGAAAATCCGTTAGAACGGAAAAGTGTGAAGGTCAACGAGGATCTACGCACGTCCTAACTAATCAAACCTAAAATTAAAATGGCAAAACATGGAGTGAAAGAACATGGCAGGATGTCACCTCAATAAGTTGGCTGTAAGAGCACATAATTGTATAAATAACACAGAATAACTGGAAATCGCAATGACCTTCTAAGGTTACCAAACGCAGTGGGCCAAGTATACTTCTCCAGGAATATAAAGTGTAAATAAATAAGATGAAGAATAAAATCCCAGTGTGAGGAAGAGAAATGCTGAATGAAGAAGTCACACTGAGAGGAGAAAAGATAAGAGCAAGTAGATTCCTTCATCTATCTCGATAATATCATCACGTGGGGCGGATGATAAACAAGGGACATCAAGCGAAGAATAGCCCAAGCTAAGAAGGCGCTCATGGTAAAAAGACAACTGCAGTGTACGAACAAAGATGAGAGAATTAAAAACTAGAAAACAGCATTTGATGAAATTCGTATGGATCGTGGCACTCTATGGATCGGAAGCATTGACCATTGGAAAGGCAGACCAGAGTAGATTATAAGTCTTCAAAATTAGTACTGGAGGAGGACGCTAAAAGGAAGGAGGAAGATAAAATGGACGGGCAAAATAAGAAATAATGACGTTCACAGAAGAGTAGAAGAAGAAAGGACCACATGGAACACTTCACAGAAAAGAACCAGATGCATTGGACTAACCCTGAGACACAATGGGTTTATGATGAACATAATTGAAGGTAATATAGAGGGAAACATCCCCAGAGGAAGGCCCAGTTATAAGTTAATGGGCCGAATAAACGGGTAAGTACAAAGGAAGAACAACCAGGTAATAAGGTAACTAGCTGGTAAGGATGGAGAGCTACGGTAAACCAATCGTAGGATTGAACGACCAATGATGAACACAATACAACACTGCGATACTACGAATGTCGTCTGCAAAGAGAGTCGGCAGTAGTAATGGTCCTCCAACCATATCATGGTCTGCTAAGTCCGACATCCGCACATGGCAAATACCGCCTTCGTCCAGCACGTAGTCACCACCCCAAGGCAAAATTTAAGGCAAGGAAACCACATATGCCGTTGAATGGTCTGTCTCCAGCCATGAAAAGCCGAGGCGTAATTTAGATATTTCGATTGTTTAAATCTTCGTCGTACTTCAAAGAAGGACTCGGGCTACTGTGCGACAGGGTACCATAGTCCGCACAAAAAGAAATACAAGACGTAAAGATTTGCGGAGAGATTCCTCGGTGCATTCCTCGCTTACAAGGTCAGCAAGGCAGGGTAGAGAGTTAAAGACGGAGACGGAGGCGAGAAATTAAGGAAAGGGACAGGAATGTGACATGAAAGAGGGCCCGAGAAAAATAAAAATCAGGCGTGGAATCCCGTCGAGAATACAAGCAGAGCTTACGTCTAGGACATGAGACGATTTCCACCTTATAAAAAGACAAAACACTGAGTCTAGCAATGCCTAACAGACAGATTTTTCATCTTCGACACCCGTAAAATCATGGAGTCATAAATTATGAGTAACGCTCAGCAGTCGACTTTATCCCAACTATCCTCCAGATTATTTCAAGTAAATGTAATGGGAATTACAAAGGTGTATTTGTTAACGACTTTAACCAAATCAATTAAAGTTCCTTCAGTTTTTGGAGAGTACTTGAGGGATTCGATGGCTTAGATCAATTTGACCATCCACACAAAAAGATCATTTTTACTAATAGATATCAAATCTAGAGTCTGTCTTCCACACGAGATATTCGAACGTACTCCCCTGCGGTCAACAAGGAAGAACCCGCCGAATCAAGCAGGTCCGAGGATTTGTCCTTAGGTACTCTGAGGAGAAGTCTCAATTTTTTCTAGGTCTAGGCCTTTGAAGATATAAGAGAGACTGAAAATTCATAACAGCTTTTCAATATGCCACCTCATATGCCATGTGCTAAGATGAAGCGCCAAAGTCTACCAAGCTCACTTAGGCGAACCTTCTTGAAAATGCCTCCTCCTTCCTTTTGTTGGGAGGTCAAATGAATGATTGGAGAATTGGTAATTCGTGTAGGGGAAGCTCTTAAATGGAAAATGCAGCGAAAACCAATTCTGACCCACCGCTATAACCAACGCACATCCAAGGTCGAAAAATCAATGAAAGCCGTCATTTAGCGCACTAATACCGACTTCTGCTACCGACTACTGCTCAAAGCAGGGATTTCCAAAGAATAAATGTCCACAAAAATGGTTGCGACCTATAGACACCCGCTCGCTATTTGCGCCCCGACACCTGCTCCTCATAAATCCTCAATCAGTTACTACGTCCACCTATATACCATTGGGCAAGAAAAATTCACCACACGGTCGTTTCCATGATGTTACATGGATGTCATTTCAGCCTTGGGTGATTAAATCCATATACGGCAAATCAGTGTTCTACAAGACAAGATAGGTTACGACTGGCCACATCTACTCACTTTCCGCGCTATTTCAGGGTCTTACGTAGCACAATTTCTCTCTAAATTCAGATCAAGCAACTCTGCGGGGTTAGGTCAATGCTTTGCATTAAATCCCATTAATTCTCTGGACAGGATTATTATCTGGGCGGAGGCGGAACAAACACGGCCAGACCAGAGGTAAGAGTAATAGTCTTCGACTAAAAAAAATGTAGTCTATCATAAGCTTGTTTTATTCTGGTAACAAGTCATGAATATTAGCGAGCAAAGTAGAGAAGAAAAGTCGAGTAATACAGGACCACGCATGCTACTAAGAATGCAACCATGTCTACGACAAGACGTCACGAGAATTATTGCCAGTAGGGTAACCAAGTTTTAGGATTTCAGAGAAGAATGTACAAATCCAGTAGATTTTTACCAGCGCAAGCCCTGATCAAACGACGTATACTATTTCTTTCTCCATCTCATCTGTTAACCTCTCATCATACGACCTACATCTCTTCATACCGTCCTTAAAGCTTATTTTCTTCCAGCCCCATCCCCTCTTACCCATCCATATATCCATCCTCTACCACGGCTTCCAGAGAGCCTTAGCCCCTCGTTGCTTTTCCAACCTCCTCCTCTGTCTCCTCCTAACCTCTTCCAGAAGGTCCCTCTAAATCACCATACCAAGCATCTCCACGTTTGCCTTCTTTACCGCGCACAGAACCTTCCTTCTCCTTCACGCCCACATTTGGGCAAACTTTCAGCCTGTTCTCGCCTTCCTTTCTCAGCATTCATCGCTGTTATCGTAGATAGTTAGTGTATATGATAATTAATGATAAGTTGATATGATATGTTGCTATATATCATTAAATCAATATCTTGCTAGGTTATGCATCAGAGATGCAGTAAGTATATTATTAAAGACAGCCATCTTAAGAGGACAAGCTTTGATTAAATTATCCCAAAAGAAGAGAGTATATTACAGCTTTTTCCGCGGCATACAACGCTACATTCCATACCAAGTTCTTCACCATCCATCCTCCGTCTCTTCTTAAACCCTTCCTCATTCCCTCATCAGGTTCGCAATACGATGTTGAAATCCAAATATCGCGCCCAGCCATGACATCAAACGCTAGTTAGCACAGAGGGTCCTTTGCAGATTCAAGTATCGCGCCATGAGGGCTTGCAGAGAGCCGGAGACGGTGAAATAGGAGAAAGAAGAGGGCAGGAGTTTAAGAGGAAGGGGAACTAGGTCCGCAACTCTCTTACGTCATCCACAAGGGCGGCACACGAGAGATTAGCCACGTCGGAGGGGTGGGAGTAGAGTGGAAAGGGGGAAGGGAGGAAAACAGTGAGGGATGGCTTAAAAAGGGAGGGAGAGGATGAGTACGGAGTGAAGGGGAAGAGAACAGCTGGTTTCTGGAGAACGAGTGGATGGGATGGCGTGAGGGGGCGAAATATAATGAGGGATGGTGGAAAGGGCATGGACTCGGCCGGCAGGGGATGCGCTTTGTGGGGAAATGGCTGAGATTGAGAATATCCCGGAACACCCCGAACGCCCCCAGCATTCAATATCCAGGGAGGAGTGGTCGGCAGAGAATGTATCAGGGAGGAGGAGAGGATATCGGGGCAGGACATCCCAAAGGCACCAGTGACGCGGACGGTCCATGGGGTCCGCTCCTAATCCCCAGAAATTTTGATTTTAATTCTTAAAATTGGCATTAATGCAGAGAGTTATATTCGTTTTTTATTAAGAAAAAATGTTGACATCATTTATTCTGCAGTAGGAAAAATTTTAAAGGGAAATATTTGTATTTTTAATAACATAAACACAAACGTGGTTTTGTTTTCTTTCAGAAGCTTGGGCGGCTAAAAATCTTAAAATATCGGGTGGTACACCGCAGTCATAAATGCATAAACAAACAACACCAAAAATATGCTCCTAATTTTCAGTCCCCCGCTTGTACGGAACACGAACGGGGAAAAGAGGGTGACCTGTGCCCTCGCTTCTCGACGACGACACGTTCCAAGTATAACGTTTCAACTGATATTGACTTATATGAGAGAAAATAATACACCCCACGTGCAATCATATAAAAAACAGGAGGAAGTTATCATTTAGGAATTAGAGCGAAAAGAGCTAGGTGTTAACTCGAAGTGTCTGGCAAACAAATTAAATGGAAGACCAAGCGCGGCACTACTTTTATTAACATCCATTCTCAAGTGCAATATGCAACGCAGCATTCAATCACCAAACTATAGCAACAGTGTTAAAAATTATGACTGTATTCTGAATCTCTCACCCTTTTGGACACAGAAAATGAATAGCGGAAGAGAATATGAAACGGATCGTCGAGATTACTGTCAACTTCCAAAATTTACTATTCTCACGTAGAACTGCGATGAATACCGAAAGAGTATCCCAACTGTGGAAGGAACACAGACATTTTCACAGAAACATAAAAACTATGGCAATAACGCTCTCTTCAGAGAGAACAAGATGGCTGGTCAAAGTGAAGCAAGTCGAAAAATTAAATAAACTCTGGAAACGTACTAAGTTGTGCAGCCAACATGGAGAAAAAGTGAACACCATTAAGCAGAAAATAATTCTAATATGCCAACATTAAGTCATCACTTTTTCATTGAAATTGAACTTTTCTCCACAAATACAAACAATCAAGTCTAAAGCAATGTCCCTCTTAGGCCTCCTCTATCGTTTTACCGAAATTAACTTTCTTCTCTCCCATTATTCTTCCAATTCTTACCTATTCCTGTCCCATCCGGTCCATCTCTTCTCAAACTAATCATTCATCGCTGGACTGTCTGCAACTTCTTCGCAAAAATAGTTATGAATAGATTGCCACGGTGTCGTAATATGTCCACCAAGGCTATTCTATCCTATCTCTCCATCCCTAATCTCCCCATTCATCGACTCACAGCACACTTAAAATTTATTTGTAATATTCTTAATTCTACCATCGACTGCCCCTGAATTGCTCTCTTTTATCAATTTCAAAGTTCCATCCCGCCCCACCCGTTCTCACCCTTTACTCCATTCACATGCTTCCCATTCCCAGGCTTTCGATCAATAAACGATCTCTTTTCTTCCGCCTCTCCTCTCTATTGAATTCCCTTCCTTCTCACATCGATCCTTTTACACTTTCATCTAAATCCTTTATCAGCCTTTCTCTTTCGTATCTTTCACCTAAGTAGTTATTCCCCCATTTTTCTTTTTTATATATATTTCCAAAATTTCTGCTTGTAACCAGTTGTTAAGTTGGCTTGTATATGTCCTTAAGTGTGTGTATTGTTACATGGCCACTATAAAATGGCACCATCGCTGCATGTGGTTTTCTTACTTTAAATAAATAAATCACTGGCCAAACTTACGAGATCAGCAAGACAGGAAAGAGAGTTAAGGACGTAGGAGGCTGGGAATTAAGTGTTGGGACAGTCATGCGACATTAAAGAGGGTTATTTTCTCTTTTTTGCTATCCCTTTTGCAATGGCAATTTTTCCACAATATACATTCAATTACACATTAAAAGCATACTAATTCTTGAGTCAGACAACAACAACTTGAAGAAGACAACTCGCTTCAGAATGTAAGAAAGCTTCATTCCTTCAAACATTTCAAGAATCGAAATAGAGTCACTGATAAGAGCATATTCGGGGCCACATTACATTTTTAAAACAGAGCAAAATGGACAATCGAAGAACAGCTGAACTTGGTAAAACTACAAAATTACATATTCTTGGGTTCTTAAGATCGCCTAAAAGGCGTGGAAAGAACGAATGCATATTGGAAAGGTAAAGAGGGCAAAGCGCTCGTCACCGTCCATATAGGGATAGGCAGAGAACGAACGAACGAACTAAATCCAACAGAGAAAATACCAAGGAGAAGAAACAAGTGTGTGTGTGTGTACTGAAGCAGGAGATACAATAGGTAAGTGGGGCAAGGAGAATTCACTCGATGACGGAGTCTCGCCCGACCATGGAAGCGCGGACAAAAGATAAAAAGAGGGAGGCGAAAGGTGAGCCGAGGCCACGGACCCACTGCAAGACTCGTAAAACTCCATTAACGGTAATACTGTCGAACCAGAGACAGATAATGCACTAAACCGGGAAAAGTCTCTCCCTCTATCATTTTCGTCTTAAAATTCTACACGCACCATTTAATTAACGCGAATTACGACATAATTGTCATACCTCTTGAGTGAAAAAAATCCTTCGTGATACACAAAAAAGATACCATCTTTCTTAGTTAGCACATAGGTGTATAGAAATGAGTTCCAGCTCCATTATCCGCTATTGAAAAACCATGACTCACATCATCACTGCGCAGTGTAATTACCAGTCTACAGTCTGTTAAGAGCGTTAGCTTTGCACTTTTCAACTCGTCTCGTATGTCTTACCCTGGCTTAGGTTTTATAACGACTCATAAGGCAGTAAGCAGCCCTCCTAGAAAATCACCCCAGCAGAAAACGAGTGAAGACACTTGCCACGCAAGAATAAATGCTGACTTACTGATGACGAAGCACGCGACGATTTTAACGAAGGGGAACCATTCTAAATAGAAGAATGACTACAGGCTAAATGCTTAGTATTAATAATCATGGATATTATCTCCTTCATAAATGATAACAACACCTCTTAAAATAAATTTTTAACTGAAATAAACCCATCAATTCCTCAACATATTTGTTCCAGAAAAAAACGTTAGCCGTAGAGCTTCGTTCATAATTCATGCAACATGAAAGTTCCATAAATTGTATTGAATGCAAACAATAAGTCAAGCGAGGGCTTCAGTCTCCACACAATATGATTGCTCACACGAATAAATAAAAAAAGGATCGGACCAATCACTTAATAAGAAAAGGTAAACTACTACATTTTCACGGAAGTATGCTCAAATCATCTCATAACATATAATTAAAGGATCATAATAAGTTAATTATCTTCAAGAATCTTGAAAATCATTCACTTTGTTATGGATGCGCAACAAACCGACATGGCGTGGAAAGTGGGCAAATACCGACTCTACAACTAGAATCCACTTTCACGCTGCAAGAGATGCAACACGATCACTGGGAATTAAATTTAAGTCATGAAAAAAAAAATCCGCTCGTAAAAGGCACATTGAGCGACCCATTAACACTTAAAGTAGTCGTTAGGCCACCACTGACGTCACTCGAGAAACTATGACGGGGCACCCAGGGCTATTGCCTAGAACCATAGTCCCAAGCTAAGTCTCCAGCCACATTATATACGAAGAAACTACATCAGCCATGTTCTGGTTAAAATTACAGCCATTGAATGCAAAGACGTGGAATTAATTTACAATTAACCTATAGGCGGTAATGGTGACGATAAAAATTATGAATAAAGTTCAAAATTACTCGGTATATTTTCACAGATTCTTGTTCGACCGGCTTCGTCGCATAGGCGACATCATCAGGTGCATGGATTGAGTTTGCTTAAGAATATATAGAATTCAGAAAAGAGGCAGGGATGATGGGGTTTATGAATTGTATATTTTAATTCTAATAACAATAATGTTTCTTGCTCCAAAAGAATAAATACAGAAAATAGATACAAAGAATACAATATTAAAATATTTAGTGGAGCTTTAGGCAACCTATAAGGCGGACCTGTGTTTAGTTTACCATCAATTTGAAACACGACCATACATTGTTACATATAGAACAAGAAAAAATATATACCTACATTTCCAAATAATTCCTTTTAAAAAGTATGTATACAAAAATAAATAATTTGATTTAGCAAAATATATCTTCGATTTTTTCATAGGTAAATAGCCAGTTTTGAACTATTTTCAAAAAGAAGCAAGATTAGGAGCACAATTGTACTCAGAAGTAAATATGTTATATATTTTTGGCCCAGTATGTAAAAAACTTCGCCTGTACAGAGACAATTTGGGCCTCGGCAAAGGTGTCAATATACTGCGAAAATTCCATAAACCTGGCCAATTTGAGACAGGAATTTTAGCACCACTCCTCAGAAAAAAAAACAGTCTCAGTACTTTGTACACGTACAAATGCCCAAGTGGGAGGAATTTCAAATGTTGAAATAGCGGAAAGGATGGCTCATGACGATACTCATTGAGCATTATCCTGATAAGCCTCTTTTGCAAGATAATATTGCAATTGCAAGACAATACTGCAAAAAATTGCAAGCTGGCTTAATAGAGTTCAAAAAAGCTCCTCCCCATGAAATCAAGCCATAAGTCAATTTAGAGTTTATTAATGCATGTATTATAACCTTAAATTTTCTAATGGACATTTGTTACGAAGCAGATAAAATTTTATTAACGTATACCGCAACACTTTTGTTACAAAGCAAACTCAATCCATGCACCTGATGACGTCGCCTATGCGATGAAACCGGTCGACCAAGAATAAAAATCTGAAAAAGTACTGAGTAATTTTGAAATTTATTCAGAATGGATTTTCACAAAGTGAAGCCTGTCACCATCGAAGATAAAAATTATTGTGTACACTAAGGATTGATTGATACGATTGGATAGTTGGGAAAAATAAAAAACAGCCATTTAAATCAAGGTGCCTCCTTCAATAGCGTATTTGTAAATGACAGCTAAAATTCCAATTGGAAATAAGAATGAATGCACCAAGAGACAACAAGGTTCAAGAAACTCATTTATATCCTGGAGATATTGCTCTTCATTGCCAGACACCTGAGACATTTTTGTTAACCACCCAGTTCTTTCGGTCACTGCCTCTAACCGTCGCAATTAAAGACATTTGCTTCAGTCGCAAGCAAAGGCGTACATCAGGGCATGAATGAGTAAGGGAAGAATGTGCGTGGTACCAAGTCCTTGACACCAAAATCTCCAACACTATTCTTCTTGAGGATCCTACCCGTTACATAATCCAATTACTTCGATTATTCTGAAGCCACAGGAACGCAATATGCACAAAAAATTGTACTGTCCCAGCCCACAAACTAAATCGACCCGCCACATAACTAAATCCAGCGCGCTAAGATTTATTTTAGGCATTACGTAATCAACTGCCAACGGTGACCGATGCCCATCTGCAAAATCTGATGAGAATACTGGTGGTCGATGAAGAGCCTAATTTAATGCAATCATACAATAAATGCGGCTCAAGGAAAACATGGATGTTTCTTGTGATGACCCACAAATTTGAAGATTTCATTTGTATTTACAATAATGTCCAATCCAATTTACATTGACTTTCGACGTATGTACAATCAGCATCCACATCCGATAATAATAAATAAAGTACAATCCAGTCGGTTTCAACCGTACTTAACATTAATAATTAAATAAATGATTCAATCATTTGAAAAAAAAATTTGCACGTATAAATGTAAAAAAAGAGAGGAGAAAGTGCGCAATCTGAGCCCAAAAGCTAGGAGTTAAGAAACCCCAGCACTAAAAGCAGAGTTTCTCCTAGCGACTGACAACCCGAGTTCCGAGGATTTTTAGGACTCTATCGGTCAGAGACTTGGTCATTACGATGAGATGATGTAGTAGTCCTTGTACCCCTTGCATGTTGGAACGATTGACGATAGAATGTTTCTTGGTTAGTAGATTTTAATGGGCGCGTTGCATGTGTGGTACGCTGGTTCCAATGTACTTTCGATGTTCTGCCGTATCCTATTCTGATGCATGCCTGGTGTGGAAGCACCCCCTGCCACACACACTCTTTGGGTGGCCTGCAGGGTATGACGTAGACGTAGATGAAGGGACTTGAGGCGTTTGAGATGTGGGTGTGGAGAAGGATGGATAGGGTGAGCTGGACGGCGAGGAAGACAAATGAGGAGGTATTGGATATGGTTGGACAGGAAACTAGTCGCGGAGGTTCGGAAGAGGCAGAAGAGATGGATGGACGTATTGAAAAGAGAGGGAATGTGGAAGATGACAACAGAGGGGAGAACACTGGGGAAGCGCGGTAGAGGAAGGAAGAGGATAGGAAATCTGGACAAAATAAAAAGCGGGGAATGGGGAATTCAAGAGGGATCTAATAGCGGACCATCCACATAAGTGAAAATGGATACGGATAAGTAATGTCCAGAAACCTACAAATCAGCTGGTAGAATACTAAAATGAATCATGAAATGAGAAAAAAGGAAATCGACGAGGGAGTCAGTTCCTGAAGCTGCACGTAAAGCTCCGAGGCACAAATATACCCAAAACTAAGAGTGAATTATACTCGACGTGACTACAAGAAGAATATAAAAACAGCGATAGGGTAGGCTGAGGAGTGCAACGGACGAAGTTCGAAGTCGAACGTCGGGCCCCACCCATAGCAATGAGAGTTCTCCTCAATGAAGAATTTACCCACACTGAGATGATAATCACATCCTATAGGAAAGAGGCGAGAGTGCGTAAGTGCACTTAAAATTCCACCCGACCAACGGCCCATGAGTACAGCATAAAGAGACAACCATGAAGACATCACGCCATGTGACTCATAATCTTATCTAGATTAGCGCATCGAAATCAGTTGATAAGAGATTCGAGGTCTATCAGCGGTAACATCAAAGGAAATCCATGAGACGGGCATTAGCTGCACACCAACCGTCGTTTGGATACTTCTCGAGCACTGCACAAGCGGATCACAGGATGTTAATGACTGAGAAAGCAAACGGAAATATAAAAATGCAAGAAGAGACACGTCGAACGAGGGCTCCCCTCGGAGGAAAATATGACGAAATAAATCTCCACGAATGAAGCAATGAGTCAACGAGTACGAATCCTAAGGCTTTCGACGTGAGTCTACTGGGAGAAAGTCATTCCGCCAAGAGAGAATTGAATGCGAGAAAAAATTCGGAAACGAACATGAAGATAAAACTTTCTTTGCTTTTTGCTGGTGCTGTGATAAGCATCTCAAATGGAGTCGCAGAAAATAACCCCGGATAGCAAAAAATTCGCGTGATTCCCCGTATTTCTGTAATACGGATCGCACTCCTTTAAAAAAAACCAAAAGCGAATTATACAAGCATAATTGGAAAGAATCGAAACTACCCAATACAATAAATGGACACAATACTTGAAAAATCTGACTGCATCCTCAAGTAATCTTCAAACGAGCTAGTAATGGTGCAAAGAGCCCAGGTTATTGCCCTCTATACGGTTAACTTCGAGCATTCTAAATGTATGACTTCACGCGTACCAAAATTTGTTATCGCCTGACCGGGAAAACGAAAATTGTCTGCGGAGAGATACTCCCAACTGATTGTTGAGTCATGCTCACGGCTGGACTTTCATCGCCGATCATTCGACTGTATTTACACAAGGGGCTGGTACGCTCAACACATCACCCGGACTGAGCTAAACGCAAGAAAGCCGACATGAAAATCACCATCGTAAAACACTCATTCCAGGCACTTAGACAACCACTCTTAAAGTATCTCGCCAACTTATTTATGCCTGCGAAATTGGGAAAATTAAGAGGTAAAAATGAGCCGCTTCCCTTAGTATACCAATCGCCAACTGATAAACCCCACCAAAACTGATAAAAACCGTAACTAATTATAATGACAAAAGCCATGGGTGATGGCACTATTCCTCACTTACTGATAAAGGTTGGACGAAGGAAAGAAGGGTGTCTTTATATCGGAGGAAGTAATAGATCAAAGACCGCTTTGACAGGACATTTTGCTGTACAAACGAATTCATGAACTCAAGTATGAAGAATTCATCATATGAAACGAAGGATGGTGGGTGAGAATTATCCTCCTAAAAGGTGAAATTATTAGGCGCTAGATTTTAGTCTAGCATAGGGTGGAACAGTTATGTGTATGACTCGCAAAGAAATATTGTGAGAGTATACGCGTACCATATAGTTATTGTTAGTCCAGAGATTAAATATGATATTTCATAGTTTTTGTCATGCCTTGAACCAAAACTGATGATGCATTATTAAACCATAAGGCCACTTATCACGGTAAATTTTAGTGTACAGACGAATGTATGAGCTCTTTCATGAGGACAATTGAACCGTGTAAAACGACAAATAGTACGATTTTCTGAGTGACTGAACGGGGAAAAGAACCATCTCTAATTCCTTTCGTTTTCTCGTACTTTCTATGATAAATTCGCTTGTACGGGAAAACGTGCCGTGTAAAGCGGCCGTAATGAAGCAATGGCATTTAGTTCTGAAAAGAATGCCAATTTTAAGGATTGCGGTAGAAAAGCTGTTCTTAACTTGTGGTACTGTGAAGAAAAGAGAAACGCACAAGGGAGTTTAGGAGTACGCGAAAATTTTTCAAAAATCACAAAATTTGGAAGTAGCAGTAGGAATACATTAAATAGCGAGCATTTTTTTGGGGGTAATTGGTAAATTATTTCGAAAATGCGAGAGTAAGGAGTTTGCAAATCAACAGAGGTGGTAAATCGCAGTAGTAGAAGAACTACCATCTCAATCAAGGTTACATGAGCCGGATGTGACCAGACGTGATCAATACATATTATAAATTCGCATGAAACTATCCGTAGGTCAGTCACGCCTCTTAAATGGACTTTCAGACATTCTATGAAGGTGAAATTTCGTACGAATGTACAACATGACCTTAAGGTGACAATAAAACAGTAATAACCACCAACGACTTAAACACCACATCTGTCAACTCAAACTCCCATTGGCAAAGCATTATATTCGGAGAATAGAGATTCCTTTCTTTGCTTTTTCAAATTGCCATAACTCCAGAGGCAAGATAGAAATTTTCTCTATCGGATAACTGAAAGAATTAAACTTTTAGTTCTTGCATACAATTTGCAAATGCGATCTCTTAGCCAATACAATCCATAATCCTTCACCTTGGGTCAATAGCATGAAATGTAATTTTCAAGACAACCACAGACTAGGAAAGGAGTAGGAAACTAATGCCTCGGATCCTAATGGCCGACGTTACTACATCAATGCGAGTATTAACGTATATATTAGTTGTGGAATACACCCCCAAACTCTCAATGCGTGGTTTATGGCTGCATCATGACGTATGTATGAGGCTTGTCACATCGGAGCGATTCTCTCTCTCTGTTCAACATATTTTGGTATAGCCAGACTATTACAGCATAAACGATCACGGGAATAAGATTATGGAAATAAGACTGCAGAACCGATATATTTCAAACATCATTTTTCCGCGTACAATAAGGGACCATAATAGTTGCGATAGATCAGTTCTAGAACACTTGACTAGGTTAAAAAGGTTTTTCCAGTAGTGCTAAACATCTTATCATGATTATTAGCTACTAACCTCGCATCAATCACCGGCGTCATATACACTTGCATGTTTTAGTACCCTGTAGTGCTATTTATCTGTCGCATTAATAATACTAACGAGTAGTTGAATCTTGAGTAGTAAACTGCATGGTATTATTGATTAATTGGTAGCATGTACTTCTACGTATCACTCTCCCAGTTTCTAGTCTGACTACGCACTGTTTTCCTGACAGCTTTTGGTCTGCGCCTGGCATCTGGAGGAACGTGCGTGGTTCTATTTTAACTGGGATGAGTGCTGCATGCCTGGTGTGGAATCACCCCGTGCCATACACCCCAGTGGTGGCTTGCACGATATTTCGTAGATGTAGATGCAACAATAATTTTTATCTTTCTCCCTTCCGGTCGAACGTCAACAAATACCTTAAGTTTTAATAATGACAATAGTCATGAATTCCTATCTGCTATCTATGGAACTGTTCTTACCCTTCCGTTAAGGGTTCCCGACTACGATTTGGTAACAGCAGGAAGAAGAGGGGCGGTGAGGGATGGCAAAGTGAGGGGGAGAAGGGTGGAGGGGGTGATTATCGACCGATGTTCCCTATTCCTCCTCCCGTCCTTCCTCCCCACATCTTCCTTGTCCACGCCCCCTCTCGGCATCCCCCGCCACTTCCCCTCCATTCCGTACGTGTCCGTGGCCGTTGCAACATTTCCAGCAGCTGTCCGCCGAAGATCCGCCAAGGGCGTTCATTCCGCGGCGATTAAAAACAGAAGCGACACGACCTGCGGTCCACGACCATTCCATAAGGACGTTTAACACATCGGACATCTCACATGAGCCATTAATTTTCTAAGGATTTCCCGTTGGTCCACCTATACGGCAAAGGTTCATGTCGTACACCTAGCCCAACCATCCCACATCTAAAGTTATTCCGTCCATTTGCGGTTATGACCATCTATGGACAGAAACAAATCCAAGTCTCGGACAGGACACGCCGATTTGGAAAATGGATATTATTATGGGTTTTGACTTAACATGCGATGACAGGGAAACTTGCGACTAATCTACTCTTCTGTAGATGCGCTAAATTTTGAAATCAAGGCCTACTGCTTGCTGCAGACGCAAGGGTTTCTCATAGTCCACATTTTAACATTATTTTAAACCTCAAACGAATTTTCCATAGAGTAGCCAAAGTACAATCATTTTCAGCAGCTCTACGTTGCCAATAGCTTCGAAAACTAATATAATATTTATTTCTTACATTTCAACTTTCCCATACACTTAATGCAGCGCAGGGGGAAGGGGCAGCCACCCCCCCCTCAATTCTGGTTACATACGGAAAACTGTCATCAAAGGGTATTCCATAACCACGTAACTCCCGAAAAGTAGCATCCTTCAAAAAAAAAAAAAACGACCGCTAAACGTCATATGATCTTCCGGTTAAAAGGGACTGAAAAAAACTACACAAAAAGACAGACCAACGCCTCATCCCTCAAGGTAAAGATAAAGAGAATACTTTTTCTCGAAGCAATAAATAATTTCATTAAATTTATTACCACCTTCTTTCACTTTCCCTCGCCACCGATACAATGCCAATATCGGTGAAGTCAGGAGGCCTAAACTTCCCCGCTCTAAATAAAACATAACCTGAGAAGTTCTTTAACTCCATTTGTAATGCCTGCAATCACTAATGAATACCTTTTCATCAGGGGATACGCCCGATGAAACAATTCCAACATAAAAATAGTTCACAATCGCGACATTATTTTGCAGTGCAATACGAAAGATACCGCTATCTATACCTTCAAATAGACGGCTCGACCACCATCAATCAAAAGCACTTAATATGGTATGTACATACACATTACGCATAAAATATACGATGCAACGCTGGAATAAAAGTTTTATCAGAAAAACACTAGCAGTAATTAATCATTGAAGTAGCCACAGAAAGAATGTGGGCAAACCATCATACGGCCAGAAATAAAAGGATTATCATCGTCAGTCGCTTAGATTGCGATATTATCTTTCGACCACATTAAAATGTACGCTACCAATCACTTTATACGTTACGCTCAGGAATTGTCAAGTTATAATTAGCGCTACTTACAAGATTGTATCGTCTAAAAGCAGTTGAGTAACAATAAATGAGAAAGTGACAAATTGCTGGCTATCTGACTTGAAGTATCATATTCACGAAACTTGGATGAGATTTCCTATCAACAATAAACCTTGACCACAAAATTAAAATCTAATTACTAAAAGAACGCAATGAGATCATACGAAAATAATCATAAAGAAAAGAAAAGGGCATGCAGATTCCGTAAACCCTTATGCTTGGCAACTTGACTGATAGATACAACCACCCCGAACAATAATGGATTTATGTAAGTCGAGGGCTTTGTCAAGCGATAACCGTCCCAAATTAATAAATCCGAGAAGACACAAACCGGAAATAAGACAGAAGTAGTAAAAATATGATTGGAACAAAATATTAAGCGTTTAACACAAAGACATAGATGGATTCAAGAAAACAAATACCTTTTCCACAATTCATAACTAACAAGTACGCAAAAATGCTATTCTATGTTTTAAACCATGCAAAACTAAAACAATCTAAATACTGCACTACAATTTCGAGGCGGAAAAATATTTCAAATGATTTTCAGATTAGTTTTGAATGGTGTAAAAATTTTATTAGCACCCTTGCGTAACGTCCTTTGAACATTGAATCTTTGGCGACAGGTGCAATTTAAAAATACGGCCAGGTCAAATTTGGTCCTAATTTGTAAATAATGACGATGCCCCAGGATAAATCACATAATTTTTAATGGTATGCGAATATTATCACTGAGTTTTTCGAGATAAGGCAACAGACATTCATTTTAATACAGCATTGTAAAAGGCGAATCCGATGTTATTTTATCATATACATCGGTTGGATTGACGGGTCTGGATTCATTTACATTTCATGGTCGGTTAAGCCATAAGCCTATAGATATACAAGTTTACAGGCTTACCTTGTTAAAGATGCTAGACCTGTCCCATCTCAGGCGGACAAAATCCGGAGAATTTTCTTATGCTTCACCTCCCCTTAGGTCACTTCAGTCAGCTGGCAGAAGCTCACCACAACACTAACTTCACGATGAGTATTACACAATTTCCCGATAAACCTAATACAGAGTAATACACAGCATTTGTTGAGAATAAAAAGCACGACACAAACCTAATCTGTAATTATTGCACGGGTAAATAACTAGGCCTGATAAAACAACCACAACATCAGTAGGCGGTTACCGGCAGCGGTCGGCGATGGTGATGATGACGGTTAATATCGTTCGAGAGATATTTAAAAAAAACAATAGCGTTTGCGTATATTTCCACCCAAGTCACCAGCAGCTTAGGTCCAAATGTGTCAATAACTTGTGAGTAAAACACTTTCGGGTGACGGAAAATTGGAAAAGGGACTGAAGGAGTTCCAATTATTAAAGAACTCCACGAGTAAGGAAAAAAATATTACTTAAACGAATCCAAAATCGAAAATAAAACGAAAATACGGCGCAAAAATATCACATGCTAATATTATTGCACTGTTATTTCTCACAAAATCGCACCTGTAACATTCACTGACGATGGGAAGGGATAAACAGATTCTTTCTTCATCGAAGGAAATCACTCGGGGCAGAAACCATCCTTGATACCTTTCTACATCAATAAACTTCACTGGTACAAGAGTTAAGTAAACAGACTCCAGGGAAAAATCGCGTAATCATAAACGATACGTTGGCCCTCGAAGAACACATAAAGAATATCATCCTGTGTAAACTTGATGATATGATTCCTTCGTATGAGACTGAAACAACACCTCCGCCGGGACAAGAGTCTACAACTATGCCTCTCCAAGTTTAAAGACAGATTATTTTCCCTTATATGAGATATACTCAAAGGAATAAAAAAACAACACTCAATCCACAGCAGCACAGCGAGCACGCTCTCACAAACAACCCAACCAGATGACTCCCTCCGACTGACAAGCTTGCCCGGAGAACGAAACGAAGCGAGGAGGGAGGTAGCAGACGGCGGCGGCGCGAGGCGACTGGGGAGAGAGGGGAGCAGGAGCACATAGTGCGAGGTCGATAACATAGAGGTCAGGGTATGTTGCAAGCATTTCACCCCGCCATCTTGTTCCGGCTTACGATTGGGCGGCAGATTTTCAAATGTAACCAACGGAATACACAGGAGGATGTCAATTTTTCAGCTAAAAGACATAGATTTTGCGAACTAAATTTTTAAACAATGTATAATGCACAAAGTTACTTCAAAGACTCACCAATGGTATGGAAGTTTTCCGGAAAAACTTATTAAATCCAACGGTGACCGATTTTTAGCGTACACACGTTTCAAGGATTTATTAAATGTTACCTTAAAGCAGCATGAAGATATTCGTACATTGTCGCTAAGAAACATGAAATATAAATAAACTTCAATTTTCACAAGCGCGTGAAAGACGTATGTTTACCCTGAATGAGGAAATAATAAATATATACCCTTTGGAATTTTAGCAAGTATATACCTGTAGCATATAAAGGAAATTTGACCTAGAGAATATTTCGTTGCATAAACAGCTTAATTGATGTTGGATATGTCTAAAACACACTTTCAGAACATTCTTGGATCAACAGTTATCAAATTAAATATGAAAATAGCATCACAGTGAGGATTAGCTCATGGATGGTATACGTACTTCATCTCTTTCCAACAGCAGTAAAACATTAAGTGGACTGATGGAGAAACGCAAATCAGATCTTATCAATGAAGAAACCCATTCATTCAACGACACTATCAGCAGCGAAGCAGGTTTGAACTGCAATGACGAATATATTTCAGACCCAGACGATGATACCACCAATAGCGTGCATGAATATTCAACCTCTTCTTCCGAGTTGGAATACACCTCTGAGCATCAATCACTCCATGAAAATTCAAGCTTCATTCATGTTTGGGAAACTTTGAGAGAAGACATTGCCAGCCTCCAAAGAGAAGGATTGTTGACAGAAGGTGGGGCATTGTTTAATATGTGTAAAAGAATTGAATCGATTCGGAACCATGAGATATGGAGAAAGTTGGCCGCAGAAAGATATTCACGCTCTACATATATAAGTGATAATGATGAATGGGATGCCAAGGAAGACTCACTCGATGCTCCAAGCACATACTCCGAGAAAGAGCTGCAGGTCATCAACTATGAGAGTTATTTTGAAAGTGAACAAACAAATTTTACTGAAATAGAAGGTGACTTAGATAGTCTTTCTATCAAAGTACCATCACTGAAAATCATTATGGATCACACCCAACCGGACCATGAAAAAAATGACAAAATCGAGAGCAGATTAATGGAAGGAGAAGAAACAGATGAAGTGATAAAACTACTAGAACAAAACTCCTACGCCACTAGTATTAGAGAGGCAGCTCATCACAGCACTCCTCGGCATGAGAGCTCAACATTATTCAGGTACCATGAAGGAAAAGAAGAAAGCTTAGCCAATGGCATAAGATCGCATGAATGTGAGAGAGATGATACCGACAAAATGTCTGGCACTCAGGATGAGGTTGAGATATACAGTGAAAAACTACCCACATCCGACTCTGAAGCCAAATGTTTTGAATATAATCCAAACAATTCTATAAGTAAAACAAACTATGGGGAGAAAGTTGAAAAGGAATTTACCACCATTGTGGATGACCCATTTTCTCGCAATCACATAAAAATAGAAAAAAATTCAAACACAGAGTTGACACTCTCAGAGCCACAATCTAACAGAGGTTCTAAAGATACTAGTGAAGCATTTTTTGCAGCCAGAAAGGAATATTTGAAAGATACTTGGTATTATGATGTCATAGAAACCAAAGAAAGGGAATGCAAGATGAGTATCTCAACAGAGGAGAAAGAGCCAATGATTTCATTTCCTTTGACTACACAGAGTAAATTGGCAAGAAGCTACAGAATACGTAAAGAAAAGGCTTGGCAGAAATGGCTTGAGGAGAAGGACAAAGAAAAGCGTCAAAAAGCACTTCTAGAAATACAGGTACCAGAAAAGTTTTTGGGTATCCTCCAAAAGTAGTTATAAGCTATATATGGTTTAGCAATATTTCATGAAGATTTCAGGTTTGCAATTGCTTTGCAATTTGTGTTACAGTGTGTGATGACTGCACAAAAAGCTACGAAAAAGAGCAATAGAAAATGCCCATCAGTTCAAACCATAGCAGAAAAAGAGGAAAAGGAAAGAGAGCTAGCCCGTGTCAAGAGGGAAAGAGAAATAGAGGAAAGGTTGGCCATGGAGGAAAAGTGGTGGAAGGAGAAGATGGTGGAGGAGGGGAAGAAGAGATCCAACAAAGGAGCCAGGCCAAGATTCAGTACCCAGCCTTTTCCAGACAAAAAGTGTGCACATCTATCACAAAGTAAAATGTTTCTCTATTTTATTAGATCTAATCCAGTTTTTCTCTTATCTTGAATTACAATTAATGTTAAAATCGAGTGTCTGCTACAAGATACTTAGAAGGTCACTTGGTTCCTTGGAGAGAAGACCAACTTCTGAGGTCTTTGGACCATTATGAATAGGAGAAAAGGTTGGTAAGGGAGGGATCAACCCACTTAGTGCTGACCCCTGCCAGTGGTACTAGCAAGAAATGTGGAGGGTAATTTAATGAAATGTATCATTTCAGGAAAAAGAATATTGGTAAGTCATTGTTCAAGATATCCATATGCAGTTTATTTTATTGTGTATAAAATGAATAAGGTAAAAATCATAAAAGACTTTACTTGGGTCTAAAAAATAATTGCATTTATATTAGTGCTCTAAAGTTGAACAATATTTGTGCATGAGCCAATATATCAGCTCACCACACTTATCACCCGAAATGCAAACGTTGATATATCAGCCTGCCAAACTGAGAGGGTTAATTCAGATAAGGCATGAGTATAGAGGGAAACACGATACATATATGCATCTGGATACACTTAATGAAAGGCAACAAGGTGTATCAACACTATATTAATTTAGACGAGTCTGATTTCCAGAATTCCAGAATAGTTGTGCAAAAGCATGAAAAGCCTGTTTGGATCAATGGCTTCTATGACTGCAGTGATTGCAGGAAGGTCTTCCCAATAGGGATTGAATAAACAAGAAAAAATACCTGGTAAATTAAACAGTAGGTAGATAAAAATCCTTTTTGCCTGCCACTAGCCAGCTGGAACAATCTATAATACATCCAAAACTCATGACTGTGTTCAAAGCTGTCAACAGAAGAATAAAGCCAGATAAAGTAGTCACAAGACTGTATTTGAAGGTTATTGCACACAAGAAAAGTGAATCACCTTGAGTGCCAGTTCGTTGAGTTAATTACACATTATTCTAAGTAACGCAGTACTGCAAAGATGATTCTTCACATTCCTCCTCTTTAATAGAATTCTAAATTTGTCAAGGAAAACATGAGTCTAGCAAACCAAAGCTGAATATATAAATTAAATAAAACCAAACCCTCATAGAAAAAGAAGAAGAAAGGGGACCTTTGCGCAGCTTTCTTAAGTGAAATACATCCTTGTTTCTCTCAGAGTCTCAAATTTAGACCAGACAGTACCTCCTCCATGCAGGCATTTAAGGAATACTGTTGAATATATATCAGACCTAAAACATAGCTACTGTGATTCATGTTCTCTTAAAATTTACATACGTATATGCCTTTGTGAGGATTTTAACTGTTAAAACTAGTCAATAGTTATATGACAGAGGAAATTGAATCATGAACCAATTCATGAACCAATAGGTATACATGTTTTAATGTTCTATTTCCTAATACTTTATAGACAACTATCATATTTTCAACAGCATTTACCCTTTTTGCTCTTAAATGAAAAATTCTGACCAGAGAAAAAATCAAAGGAGGTCACTGTTGTCCAGAGTCCATCAAGAGATTTTCAAGCAGTAAGTGAATTGCCAGCCAATGACCAAACTTCAGGGGTGAAATCAACAATCTCTCAAGCCACATATCAGGTACACAAAGACAAGAAATTATTTACTGCTAGCATTTTATTTCAAAGAGAAAAACAATTAGCATTTGATATTGGAAGCAGTGAAGAGTTTGATACTGACTATGGGCCACCTGAAAGTGAAACGAAACTCAGGGGAGAAAGGACATAAAGAGTCATGGGCGTACCCAGCGAGGGGCAGGGGGGCAGCTGCCCACCCCTAGAAGCAAGTATAAGACATGTAACTAGAATAAAAAGTAATTTTTTTTCAAGCAAATAATTGTGATAACTAATAAAGCACAGCTTTAATTATACATAATTTTCTTAAAATTTTGGTTTCATTCTCTTTTTCCGTACTAAAATGCTTGAACCTGAATGACCATGGCTTGCCCTCCCCACTAGTTTTGATCCTGGGTACGCCCTTGTAAAGAGTTATTTTGGAATTTTTGTACCAATCACTGTTGAAGTTGAAAAAGATATCTAAGCCATATTCAACCTAAATGCCTGCTCATTCTGTTTTTATTTTCAAACCGTGAATTTGCAATTGTTTCCAAAAAAATTTCAAAACCCAAAGTCTTAGAAACTGCATCTATTTTTCAATTTGGATCCCATGAGAGACAGAACCCAAAAGTACACTGAAGCTGTTTGAGATTAAGATTTGGAAAGAGTAGAGGAGGTTCACTGGGCAAAGTAGAAGGCTAACAAACAGGGACTGATCAAAGTATAGCACGAAAAGAGGCTGCTGGGGATATCACAAGGTGACAGACTGATTGAACTGAATAGGTATAATGGGAGGTAAAGAATCATTGAAGGTTTTAATGGAAGGCAGAATATTGGGAAAGAGGCAGAGAGATATGAAAAGGCTACAGAAGTTAGACAGGGCAAGGTGAGATACCCAATAGTCTTGAGGGGTTGAAAGGAGAAAATGTGTGAGTAGGGAGACATTATAAGACAAAATATCAGAGTAGGAAATTCAATAAAAACCAATGCAATCATATTAAGCATTTCTTAAATATGAATAGCAAAGAAATGTCATTTTCTAATTCCATGAGTGAGATCAATCAAAAGGCAGATGTTATAATTTGGAGCAAAGTGAAATATTAATTTATTTCAATATTCCTGTTTAATTAAACATGTCTAGTTCTAAGGATAAAAGGATTTTGGTTTCACTGGAAGAGACAATGTTTCAGGGGACAGAGCTAGTGAGGTGAAGATTTCATTCAATGGTTTGAAGAAATGAGAGGTGAAGAGCCTGTTATGGAACATCCAGCCAAATGGTGCAGATAAATAGACATAGGGTATAGAGAATGAGAGAAGAGCTGAGGCATTAGAGCCATGAGTCAAAAGAAGGACAGAAAAATTCAATTCATAGTTGATTATGAGAAAAGTAGAATAGGTTTGGTTCAGAACTAAAGGAAGCTTCTGAACAAAATCAGAAGGAAGATGAGCAAGTGAACAGAGCAGCTTATAATAGGAAATTTAATACTGAAGACCAGAATACATAGGAAGATATTACACAAGACAGGAAGGAAAAGAAAGAATAATGGTTTTATGAATGTATTGAAAAGATGTAAGTACTATGTCTAGTTGAAGAAATCAATCATGAGCATGAAATCAGGCAGTAGCACTGACTGTTTTAAGGATTTATTTTACCCAGCCGGTTTTGACGCTGGTACATCATTCTCAAGGGTACAGTCTACAAGCTTTCTGGAAGTGCACGCCACATGTATACCAAAAAGAATTATTTATTGAATAATGACCA
This sequence comes from Ceriagrion tenellum, assembly GCA_963169105.1. Classification (NCBI taxonomy): domain Eukaryota; kingdom Metazoa; phylum Arthropoda; class Insecta; order Odonata; family Coenagrionidae; genus Ceriagrion; species Ceriagrion tenellum. Next base: position 126,910,814 of record OY720633.1, on the reverse strand, counting down.
AAAATCAGGATTTGTTAAACATCTTATTGAAACTGGGCACCATGGTAATTCTTCACTTAAGGCTTTGCATATAATTTAAAAGGTTTCAAACTGGATTTTTTAGAGAATTTTGAAATTGTTAAGAGACAAGGTGTCCATGAAGTATTGCTTTTAAATGAATTATTTTAATGATCCTTCTGAATTCAAATGTTCTCCGTTCACCTCCATGTTGCACCATGACCTTCCTCATCCCTTTCCTTCACATTGACAGTTGTTGACCCATAATGCCCTCTCTTCTCCTCCCCTACAACCTCTAACCTCTCGCCCCTACCCCCTCGGGAATTTTGGTATATATGCAGCGCACACTCCCAGGAAGCTTGGAGACTGTACCCTTGAGAATGAAGTACTAGCGTCAAAACCAGTTGGGTAAAATAAATCCAGAGGAATATTACAAAGTGCATTATTTCGCCCAGTTCAGTGCAGTTACACACCTTTTCCAGATCAGATATTAGTCTACAGATCTGTTAAAGGCCAGTTTCAAAGCAGTTACAGTCCAAATATTTTTACCTGTGTACCCTAAAACTGTGCACTAGTTTCACTTTCTCAATTAGTCAACTATGAGGACATCATGGAATACTTCTTTAAAAGAGGGAATCCACTCTCTGAAAGATATAGGAAGACTTCTATAATTGAACTTTATTAAGCTTTCATTAATTATTCTTTCACCCCATGCAAAGCCTGAGACACCAACAAATTCAACTAAAGAAGAGAAAAGAAATGAAAAGCATGAGGACAAAGCACAAAGAGCAGCAAATAAAAATTTTCTGAGAATTCATGCAGAAAAACTTAGAGAAAAGAGAAGAGATAAAAATAATAAATGTGGTATGAATGATAATCCTGGCTATTTTATATAGGTTATTCGACCACAAATGCCAATCAATGATCACTAAAATTTATACTTTGTCCATTTAATTTGAGGTAATCAAATATAAAAAAAAACAGATCTCAATGAAAAACTTACCATGAATGAGAAACTGTGTGAAAAAGAAATTGTGTATGGAAAATTCCAAGTGACACCTGATACCCTGATTTTCAAGGTAAGTACCACAATTCAATCATTTTATTTCATGCATAGATCAAACAAGGAAATTTAACTGTATCGCACAATCCATCACCCAATTTCTATACAGGTACCCGACCCAAGTCTCTGTGGCAGTCAGCTAACACGGAACTATTCCATGAAAATAAAAATAAGCCTTTGTAAAATACATATATAAAACATTGCCTAATAAGGCATGATTTTGTACATTTTATAGATATAGGTAGATAGGCATATTTGATAGATATACATTGCTAGATGTCCTAAAACATACCTAAAAAGGCATGATTTAGGTCATTTTGCCATTCACTCAAGATGGTTGATGATGAACATGCCTCATGAGGTTGTGAATCATTCGGACCACTCTCCCTATCAAAAACTGTTAGTTTGGTAGAATCTGGTCATTATCCAATATAATAACTTCTTTAAGTCCTGCTATGTTTCCCTCCAGATGAGAAGACCCTCTCACACGGACGGATAACCAAGAGAATTTTGAGAAATACTACTTTGGTCTTTGAATCACTTATTCTCAAATCCATTCTCCTTGTTACTTTACAGAAGTTAACCATGAGCCCCTGTTATTCCAGTGACCTCTCAGAATGTTAAACTGCACCATCAGCATACAACTGGACTTGCACATTTATATCTCCAACAACTACACCTTTTAACCTATACACATCGCTCATACATTTATCAATAAAAATGTTGAAAAGCCACAATGACATTGCATATCCCTGCTCTATACCCTGTTTAATTTCATACCATTCACTTAATACTCCAAGAATTTTCCAAGGTATACAAAAAATTAATGCTCTACATATTGTAGCAGGACTTGGATATGCCAGATGCCCTTGGTGTCTCCAGTTTATGACATGCCCCCATTCCCCATAACCTATTTTACTGAAAAAATATAAAAATATGCAAGGAGATCCACAGATTAGCAGCTGGCCATATTTGGGAGGTGAATCCAAATTTTTTCAAAGGGCAATGGTTTTTCTACCATTGTTCTTTGAAAATTGGAAAAAGAGAGCCAATAAGAAAGCATCGGGAGAACTTATGCAACACGAGGAATGGAAGGTCCAGCACTGCAGTGAGGAAGCAGGAGCATGGTCATAAGTGGCCCCATTAACTCCTCTCACTGGTATAACCAGCCTTTGAAACCTGAGCAGCAGCCATTTTCCTAACCCTGAGGAAGGCCAGAGACCATCAACAATACACAGGGTTAACCACTTAATACAAGTTTTTTCTCATCAAAAAGAATTTTGATAGAGCAACACTTTGCATGCATCCTTTCCCATGAGTTCTGTCAATTGACAACTGATTCAGCAACCTAAAGTTGATCATGAGATCAAATATAACATTTAAAAACACTGGTAGCCACTTTCTACTACAATCAATATAGTTTTTATAGTATTATAATGTTTCTTACGGGTCAATTTTCCATTCAAATAGGACTTCATTCCTAAACAAACTTACCACCAAAAGATAACAGTTCACAATTTAGAGGGTAAACCAAGACAGCTCTGTGTGGTGGGCATTTGGTATAGCCATGAATCGCTGAAAGGCCAGGGAATACTCGAGGTAAGTACACTTCTGTATTTATTTTAGTTTCTCACAATACTATTTGCATAACTGGTCGTAACAAGTAAAAAGAGCGCATCCTCACCCTGATCCTTTCTATCTCTTATCGTCCTCAATTTGAACAACAAGAAGTTATGAGATGATATTAGCCATTTGGTGGCCAGTTAATATAGTGGGCTCCACATACCCACGGCTCAATCGCCTCGGAAATGATAAGCTCCCTTAATAATTGACCCTGCTACCAAATAGGTTTATGTTCGCGCCATTCTGCGAGATGAAACCTCGCACCCGAGCCACTGCCTTCTAAAAGCCTATATCTTAGCCCTTAGTTCATGGACCATTAAACTCTGACCTAAGCAGCCATCCGAGCCCGCTAAATACGCAACAGTAGGTCTCGCGCTTTCTTGGTACCCATTGTGGTCGTTGCTGCCGAGTCGCGTGAGTGCCGTTATGAAATCCTTTCTTTTTGTTGTTGTTGTTGTGGTCCTTTACTTTGTATGTTGACTCCCAAACATAAAAGGAGTGACGGCAGATCGACAAGAGTGAGGAGGTGGCGTGAAATGCGTATATTTTAACGGTATTTATGCCTGAAATAATTTTTCATTTATCCGTCTCTGATCGAGGGTGACAGCAATGAACGCTAGTAATGAATCAATCATCTTCCTCTACGAAAGTGAGGGTTTGGACGGCAGAGCCCGAGGCAATTCTTGAGTACTCTCCGCCATGGTACTACCATTATGTTCAGGTGTACCATACTCTCAGCCCCTCTCGACGCGACAAATTTCAACGGAATGGAGTAAGGTGTGGTTTTGGAGGAAGTCGCGCTGAAGGTATATGAGCCTTCCAATATCCTAAACCTTGCCCGACGGCGCTTAAGGTTTACGTCACGAGACTTTTGAGGTCGGTCGGTTAAACCAGATAGCTTGGTTTTGTGGGTCCATTGATCTAGTTTGGTGTGGTCAATGTTAGTTCCAAGGAGTAAACTTGTATGAGTGGAGAATACGTGAAGAAGGATGTGACAGAATGGTTAGCGAAAATGGAATCTTATGCTCTTCCGATATGCGTCGTATTTGACTTGGCATTGCAGTTTCACTGTATTTTGGTAATGGAGAAATGAAGAATAAGTAGCGTACTCGGTTATCCGCGGATGGAATCGGAACGTATCTCTGGGGATCCCTAAATAGAAAGCATATCCCTGCATTAGGAGAGAGGTCATGTATCCAAACGGAAATCGCAAAAAAATCTCCGCGGATACCTAAATAGAAAGCGTATCCCCGCTTTGGGAGAGAAGCAATACGGAAATTGCAAAAAATAAATAATTTTACTACTTATCAATCGTCGGTATCGAAGAGGGAGTCGAGATGAAATTTCAATTTTCTGTCTTTTTGTCACGGAAGATTATATATAATTAGTTCAATTTATTGATAAAGCTCACCATTCCAAAATCCACCCTTAAATTACATATATGAAGTTATAGGGCATAGATATGATCGTTTTTGTGAGGTTTTCATGCCATTTATCGAAAAATTTCCAATCATTGCATTGACGAATGATGTGGTACGAAGTCACTCGCACGGGTGCATATACACCAGGGTTGATATTCGCCATGAAACTGGGCCACCTGACCGGCAATCGGGAGATCCGGGTTGGAATCCCGGTCAAGTCAAATGATTTTTTCAAGGCGAACTTCAACCCTGGTCCATCTATCGAACAATTATTTCTACCAAAGCGCAGCTATTCGTCCGAGGGGGCTATTCATCGCAAAAATCTTTTCATCACATATGGTAATTATATTGGACGAGAAAATTGCATACACCACGAGCATCGTCCCTTGTAAAATAGGTGTTACTAATACAGCACGCGTCATACTTCGTATGTGAGGAGAGTCGAGGTCCCTCTACCAAGCACAACCAGATGTTCATTATGAACTATCTCTTCAAAAAGTCGTTCCGTACGACGATTGTGGACGTCCCCGGGGACGGCCGTATCTTATTGAACTCGATTTTGGCGTATGGCTTACGCGTTCAAAGCCTCCTGAGATTTTACTTGATTTCTATGGCTTATGTATTCAAGGAGAATAACATATATTCACGGAAAATGGCTTAATTACTGTTCATGCTAAATGGTGATCGATAAACCTGTTTTTCTCAACAATGCTCCGTTTATGATACCAGACTCCTCATTATTACCGGGATCGCCAAAATTCATTTACATTAATCCTTCATTTTACCCTGTAACAGTCCGTTGCCAATATTAAATCAGTAAAGGGAGGGAAATAATTTGACGTTATATTTCATTAACATCACATGGGGTCTAATGAATCAGTCTCGATAATTCATTGATAGCTCATGGATTGAATATTTTTCCTATATTTCTAATGTAATTAGTGTTTTTCGGGATTTTTATCGGAAATGGCTCCTTTACTTGATGATGGCCTACGATTGATACGATTGAAGCACGAATTACTCAAATTCTGAAAACGTTGGAGTAAAGAGGAATAATATTTTGGGACACGCATACCCATGAATCAGCGGGTAGATATACTACCTCAGGGAGACATGGGAAAGCCGAGGGTAGAGTGGTCCACAAGGTGGCTCCACTAGTCAGAATATTTTATAGGGACAAAGGGGAAAAGCTAATTAATAAATTACCTTTCACTTATATCTTGATAGTTTGGCAAAACCATTGAAACTACACCCAAAGTTGCTCGCATCAACCCAGGACTCAAATATGATATATGGTTGACCTTTAAGCCCCGTTCAGCGGCAGATTCGATGGCAGTCTCAGCTCAAGTGGCACTGTGGACTGGTCAGGGTCAACTATCAACTGGAAATAAAAATTGGGCGGAAATCAACAGAGCGAAATATCCAGAAGAAGTAAAAGGTAAATAGAGTAAAATTGAACAAAGTGTGTGACGAATATACTCGAGTATCAGTCGGAAAAAATATCTGCCATTTTTCGGCTAAGTAAAACATACCATCGACTTATAGTAGAGTCACTTAATATGATGACTTATTTTGTCGGTCGGTGTTTCCGCGTCTCGAATGCATAAAATTAATTACATCTCTTGTGCATAAACGGGGAGAATATTCGCTGTGAAATGCGTAGCATTTATGATCTAAGTTTCGTATGCCAAACCTATCAGTAACCTACCAATGCCAAATGCGTGGATTACTCCCGCTTAGATATTTTAACAGTGATGGGAGTAATCGATTACAAGCAATCCGATTACCGGTAACGAATACATTTGACTTACTTTTACTTGTAATCGTTACTTTTTTCACAATGTAATTTCACATGTAATCTACTCCAAATGTAGTAATTACATTGGGGTAGTCTTTACTTTCGGGTAAATTTGTAATCGGCGACTAATCGGATAGTAATAATGTCGATTACTCCAGTTTTCGACTGCAAAGGCAGCAGTTTACGACCCTTCATTTGGACCTATTTATTTGACCATTGCCCCTCTAGTTGATTTAAAAGCCGGATCTCTATCATAAATTATTTTCACGCAACATGTTTCACGATTTTCAAGAGCTCTATTTACATTATCGCAATGTTCTGTTGCTTGCTGTAAAATACACAATTCTAATGTATTCATTTGGTTGGATATACACGGAACATTTCCGAGCAGCCTCCTTACGCTTAGCCGCAGTCAGTGAGTCGCTCCGGTCTTCGATCAGCCAAAACGAATTTATTGCTCTTGAGAAGACTAAATTGGGACAAATATGAGAATAATAAGCCTATAAATGCGTTTCAGGTGCTCCAGCAGGAATTTATGAGGCTCCAGTAACCTCACGCACAATCCAAAGTTTAGAGAAGGCAAATTCTCCATCTTTTCCGAAATATCCATCCACTATAGATGTAAGTTACTTGACTCGGGATATATTGGTACATACTTAAAGTACAATTAGACTTGCCCTTATTTCAGACTAAATAACGTCAACAAGACATTGTCACTAGTCAGGAGCCTTTTAGTTACTGCTCTCCCAGATACGTGGCTGGAGGAAACCACATTAAGAAAACACCTACAAAAATGGTGCAAGAACTCATATTTTTACTTGCATCTCACGCCCCTTCCATTTCTGGGCTTCAATCAAAGACTTAGCTAATAAAAACTCGATCATTTCCGATACATCTGTCATCAATAGATTTCACCTCTTCGATTGCAGCCCTAGTCTCCCATCCATTTCCGAAACATCGTATTTTTATGCTCAATGGAAAAGCCATTCTGATGCATTTTATGAAGAAAATCGTGAGCCAACTGATAATAAAGGGATTCAAGAGGAGGCAAAGAAGAGAAAGATGTAACGAGTGCAATGATGATTAGATGCCTCTTAACGGAGGTGGACGATGGTTAACATAACATCTCACACACTCACCCTATGAAACCAGTCTGATTCTCATACTTTTAGGAGTTATCTTACTGGTTTTTGATGCCCTGACATCCGATGGTATGTGGTTAAAAATGGAGTCAGTGCACGTAAGAGAGAGTGAAGTATCACCCTTAAGAAGTTCAATTGCAGGCTTAAATGTCTACTCCCTACGATTTTTGCGCGTAAAGCACATTTCCAAGACCAGTTCAGTTTAATATATCAGGCTTGTCCGATGGCAGAAGTTAATTTTTTTAAATTGTCTTGGTTGCTATAAATGGGAAGAATTCACTTGAAATCAGTCCATAGTGCTTAAAGCGCCACGAAACAATGGGACCATGACTAAAACACTGACTTGGTACACTTGATTCACAAAAAAAGGGTCATTTGCTTAAAGAACGCCGCGCTTATCATATAAAGCTGAATTTTAAAGGCTAATATGATTTGTTATTTTATAAATTGTTATCACCATCGATCAAGACCAAGCGTCTGACTCTATTATAACTTTACGAATTGCACCACATCATGATAAAATTTCAATACGTTTCTCTATCTAAAAATTGGTTGACGTATAACATAAAAATACGCCTGGGATCATACATTGTTTGAATTAGATAATCCCAAGGGAGAAAGGAATATGGATTCTGCTCTTGAAATATGCTCACATTCATCACGATACATCTATGGTCGGAGAACTGGAAAATTTACAGGAACAGAATTTTACAAAATCGATAACACTTAGAATTCATTATAATGGTAATCTATTACTTGTATAGTAACTGTAATCGATTGTTTTTGAGGATCCACCAAACATTGTATATTAATCAATTCCACAAGGCTATTGGTATTATACAAATATCGCATAATAGAAAATACTATGGTTCTACTGGGTTACTGCTGGCGACCCTGAACCGAAAATCTCCATAACTATAGAGATCGACTTGTAGCGTATTTCTTCATGCTGTCGGTGAAGGTAACCCAATGGGTCTAATGCCAATGAACACAAGGTTACCCCATTAGATATTCTAAACGGTTGACCAAAAAATAACAAAGTACAAATCAAGTCACGAAATCTGAAATCACCCAAATTCGACGCTTCCGATACACCACTACTCGGATGGCCAATTGAGTCAGTTATGAATAGCCAATTGCTTCATTAATCTCGTTTTATGACTTTCTATCTTGAACCAGAATATTGGAAAATATTCTTATCTGGCAAATATTCACATTTCCATAAATATCTAGTCCAAAATCACCTTACGAATGGTGAAAGACACGTGCAGCTTATTGGAGTCCGCGCAGTGAAAAATTCCTGAGAATCACCTTCTCCTCTTTAACAAAACTTGCCTTCTTTGGACCCTTCACCGTATTCTCGGCAATTTAATCGTGAAAAAATGTACACTCCCGTGTTTATTTAAATTTCGTGGCTTTGTCTTACATCACATCTATCACCAACTTATCGCTTTCCTTCCAGCGGAGCCAACTGTCACAATATCCACACTAGGGATTAATTAGCCGATTCTACGGATGGCGAGGAAGGTAACTATACCCTCAAAACGACGACGATCACGTAACTGTATCACATTAAATAACGCTGAACATCGCGTGATAGGAAGCCGTTGGAGGTAATAGCGATAGAAGTTAGAGATAGCAGTGAGAGATATTAGCGATACATTTATTGAAAGCTTGTGTTTTACACTTTCAATTGCGAATCAAGGAGATGGTTTTCATTACGACTTATACTCGAAACACAGATTACAGTCGATATTTTCAGCTGAAAAGATTACTTCCGACTTATCCTCGAATATAAACGTTAATTTTCATGTTGATTCCCGGGGCCGCATTAACGCGTAGGCCAGGTAGATCGGGGCCTATCGTAGAGCGCCGAGAGAAAATTGGGAGCATGGGCGCCTTGAACGGCGGATACTTAATTATATTGTGATATGGAGTCTAAATTTTAAACAGCAACCAAAAATGTAAAAAAAACGAAAAATTTCGAAAATTCGGCCCTGTCGAAATCCATTGAATCCATAGAAAGTCCATTGAACTATTTGATAATGACAAAAACAAGAGACATACAAAATTAATATAGTCAGTTTTCTAAGCTAAAAACGTAGAATTTCGCCTTTATAACCATGCCTGCACTGAAAGAGAGCGAATGGATAGGTATTAATGATTGACAAAAATCCCACACATAAACCTATTTTTTTCTAAAATTTAAATAATTGAACTACATTATTATCTTGATATGTTTAATTACACGTCTGTTTCATATACACTGATACAACTGGGGAAAACATATCAAATAATGCGAAATAGCCAACGTCATTACCATTCTCTCGTCACTGTTAGGTCAATAGTTTGCTGAGCGGGTTTTCAATAAGGATTCTTCGTCATAAAGTCAGTCACCAATGGGTAATCTTCAGCCTTACCCTCGAAAAATTATAGAGTGAAAAGGATTGAAAACTGAATTTCTTCTCAAAAACTTTTCTTGTCCTCGTCTTGGCAATCATGAAGGACAGTTAGCAGACGGCTTCAGCCCCACCATTGTTCTCACTTTGCTCCCATCCAACAATGGTGGATTTTTTGTACAACCGATGTTCGGTCTACCAATGAACCTCCCTTCATCTCTTAAGCTATGCACTGAGTGCTACACCTCAAGGTAGTATGAATATGTAAAAGAATGTATGTTTTATTGTGGGAAAGGATTAATCTCATTTTCGTAAGAAAAAATGCTTCCTTACGAATACTAATGTGAGTAACTTATTAGGTCAATTATTTCAGCTCAAAAATTTTGCATCCTTATTTTGCAGAATCTGGATTTGTTTTAGTATCTGTACTTTGCAGACAAGCACAAGTTGACCCTCATTTAATTTCACGAAAAAGTATATTGGACGTACATCCCTATACGGATGGAACAGTAAGTAGTTTTCTTTTGACAACTTCTAATCTTTAGTCAACTAAATTCCATAATATTGGATAACTTTTGTCCATTATACCAGCTTGGATTCATTTCTCTTATTTGTCTTTACTTTCTTATAGTATAAATTTTCGCACAAAGAAGTTATTGTTGAAAACAAAGGAATGCTAAATGGATACTTTGAAATCATTAAAAAATCTAAGCAGGTAAGACTTCGTCAAACTCATCACGAATACTTGATAAATGCAGTATACCCTCGCGAATACGGACTATGAGCGGCGACTGAATGGTCAGATGTAGAATGAAGACATATTATCAAAACGAACACAAAGGGAGCATTTAGTGTACTCTCGGTCACCGAGACCACTTGGAAACATTTTTCATAACGAAGGAGGCCCTCCTGAGTAAAGTTAGTGGTTGGAATATGAGTATCATACGTAAAAAATTAATATTACAGATAAGCAAAAGAAAATATCAAAATACATCGTAACAAAAAATGGTGGCATTCACAGTTATGGCGAATACAGCATCGTTCAATTCAAAATTCGATTCCATTTACTGCGTCACCAACTTCTCTCCCTGATTTCAAGCGTAGTTTGCAGTTTCGTGACATGAATAACTTTTCTTATATTAGTCTATGATTAACGTTTTTCGCCATTCTTTAAAACAAACTGACCATGAATATCTTCCGCCATTTTTAACATTCGGACGCTGACATACATCATGAGTGAGCAGAATTACATAAATGTAAGGTATATTAATGATTGCTTTAACTTCTAAGTCTCTCAAAAGAAACAATTTTCACTCAGTAGAGAGCTCCTGTAGGTTCTAAAAAAGGTTGAATCCGAGAACTTTCAGAGCTAATTATTAGCATACGCCTTTCGTCGAATATCGCTCAATTTTGAGCCGTTGCTTTATTCTTTAGCGAGGGAAAGCCACAGAAAATTACGAGCGCTGTGACTTACGCAGGCCGCTGGAGTGGCCAAGCGAACTTTCAACTTCAGCGCCGAGAAACATATTTTTCTATCATCCTTATCAATTCGAGAATGTACAAGTGAGTTGACATTCAGGCAGGACAAAACTACATGCTGCATGACTGGAGCGCACCCGCCAAAGGAAATTCCAGCGAGCGGGTAGCAAATAAATTTCCGGTCAAGTCTAAGCAAACTTTCCCTGCTCCTATTCGGTTTCTTGACCCAAGTCTAGGGACTTGGGTCAAATAAAAAATTTGATTATGAGTCATGACATTGAATGACGCCCCCAAGCACCGTTGGAGAGCACCGAAAAAGAGTAAGCTGTTGTGCATCCTTTATTAATGGAAGAAATGCGAAAATGAAAGTAAGCAATTCGTAATAAGACATTTAAATAGTTATGTCTTGAATTCTAGAAGCATTTTGCCGGTTAAAGGTAGGCTCGTTGAAAGTAAGAGAAATGCCTCCTAAAAGAGTGAACGAAAGGAGAACTCGGAGAAACAAAAAAAGTAAAAATAACTAAGAAAGAAAGCTGAAAAAAATAATGAAAAATAAACTAATATCGAAAAGAAACTAACGTCAAAAAAATAATAAAAAAGAGTGGTAAAAAGAAAATGGAATCAGGCAGTGCTGTATGTATATGTGACCGAAATGAAAACTGGATATGTCCCCAGACTAGGAGGATGCAAAGATGGTGCCCGGAACGATACTGATGGGTATCAGTAAATAGCAGAAAATGCTAGGCTGAGCATATCGAAGAACTTATCAGTAAGGACGAAGAAACCAAGAATGATGGCTACATGATAAATAAACCATGAAACGAGGATACCGATGATATTGCCCAGGAACCATCCAGAAAGGAGGTGGAAGAAACCATCTGGAAAATGAAAAATGACCGCTTTCCAGAAGACAGCATATTAGGTGAGCTTTTGAAATACGGAGGTACAATTTTGTTATCAAAAAATGCACGAGATAAATTACGATATATTGTTGAACTACGTCATGCCGCAGAAATGGAATATGGGAATAATATGCCTTACTTTTGAAAAAGGTGGCAAAAGTACGAGAAGAAACTACATAGGCATAAACTACTGACAGTAGCCCACATGGTCCTGTCTAAGGTGCTAAATAAGAGGCTAACCGAACTTACAGAAAGAGCACTGTGGGGATACCAGTGTGAGTTCCGCCCCTTCAAAGGCACACCGACCAATAAGACACTTGGTGGAGAAATTTTCGGAAAGCGACCAGGGCGTGCATTTATTATTTATAAACTTCCAACAGGCATTTGACAGTTAAAGTCGCACAGAGCTCATGAGGACACTTAACTAGCTCAAAACCCCATCAAAACTAATAAGGCAAGTGGGGATTTGTGCCATAGGCGATACAAGGGCGAGACTAAAGGTCCAGAATAGGCTAAGAGCGGAGTTCAGATTGAATATGGGAGTTAAGCAGGGTGATGGGCTTCCGGCAGTTCTCTTCAACCGGCATCTCCACAAAGTAGTATGTACAAGCCATAGATCTAAAGGGAACGTTGTTCGAGGAGTTGAGACATATGCGCGAACGAAATTAGGCCATTTTTAAAAGAGAATCTGCCAGAATGTCTAAAAATCAATGTAAGTACAACCAAATACATGGTGCTGTCGGCGCTGAGGGACCGAAGAGAACCCCGTGACCTGAAAATTAATGAAGATACCTTCCATGGCGTAAACAGCTTTAATTGCTTTGGTACGCTACTGACCAGCGATAATAACTTCAGGAAATACGTCCGTGAATGAGTTAGGCCCAGAATTAGGGTCTACTACACCAATTAAAAACTATTACGGAGTATACTGATTAGTAGAACCCCGAAATTAAGCTATATCAAACGTCAGTACGTCCAGTGGTGGCGTATGGCATCTATCTACTATCCGTGGACTATTTTTGGAAAGGAAACCCCAATATGGCTCTTGAATTTTGTTTACGTAGCTGCAAAATACTTTAATACAAATATTTTCTGCAACAATCGTAGCATATCTATAATGTACTGCATGTAGGTAAAAGTTACTTTTGCATTATATTACATTTGAGTGATACTCACCCCCTACCAAATATCCCGGAAGTCGCAGGCAATGTAATATACGTAGATGTATATGACTCTGAAGTGTGGACGCTGACTCTGGCGGACGAGATAACGCACAGCACCTTCTAGAGAGAGAGCCTTCGAAGAATATACGGTCCGGTGTACGACCAAGGGGACTAGAGGATAAGGAAAAACGAGGAAATAGAGCAGCTGGGCGAAAGAAATAATATAGTGAGGTTTATCAAGTCCCAAAGAGTGCGCAGGTTGTGATATATTGAAAGAATGTTTGGAGAGGAAATACCGAAACGGATGCTGAAAGGCAGGCTGTTCAATCGAAGAAGGCAGAGGCGTCCTAGGAGCAGATGGTTGGACCAAGTACAGTTCGACCTGGAGAAGATGGGAAATAGAGGATGGCGAGTCAGGATCGCCGATCAGGACAACTGGAGTGTGATTTTGCGGCAGTCCAAGTCCCCGGGCAATAGCGCCACCAAAGAGAGAGGGAGAGAAAAACCATCTGATTTTCTACACTTGCAGGACCCTGCTTACTTTTAGTATTTCCTTCTTCGTCTGAGCTCTTGTCTCTGCCCTTATTCATACTGCCCATAAAACTGTTCTATTTCTTCCCCTTCCCCACTTTTCCAAAAGCATTCCCCCTATCGTGGCCTTTAGCAAACCATCGCCCATCATTAACCCTTCCAGCTATCCATTCTACCTACCCCTGATTACATCCAGAAGTTTCCTTTTCTCGCCCACCATACTAAGCACTTCCACGCTTATCATCCTTTCTATACACCTCACCCACCCCATCCTCATTCACACCCGCATCTCGAAAGCCAGCAGCCAATTCTCGTCTTCTTTTATCAGAGCCCACTTTTCTGCTCCATATAACGCTACACTCCATCTCAAGCTCTTCACCGACCGCTTCTATGTATCCTAACCTAAGTTCCCCACAGTCAACTCCCATATAGTATCACTAAACGCTTCCTTTGCTGATATTATTCTCCTCCTCGAGTCTTTGCTACTATGCCCATTTGCTTCTGGCGTACTACCCAAAAATTAAAAAAGTTCTGCTTGCTCCAGTTTGTGCTCTACTGTTTTCAGAACTAGCCTTCATTTCTTTCTCCAAGAGAATCTCTCTACTTTTGTTTCATAATGATTTGTCTTCATCTCGTTTACCTACAAGGTATTTCTAATGCATGCGCTAAAGCTTGCAATCTCTATAGAGATCGAAAAACAAACGTCTTGTCGTCAGCGAGTCTGACTGACTTTATCAGCCAGCCTCCAACTTTAATCCTACCACTAGCTCTAGGTTTCTCCAAGCCTCTAAACATTTTCTCAGCGTAAGTGCCAAAAAGCAAAGACGACAAAGGGTACCTTTGTCTTACCCCGCGACCTTTAAGTGCTCATTCCGATTCGTCAGCCACCTTCACCTGTGATCTCTAAAACACAGGGAAGGATCCACGGGGGGATAAAGAGGGAAATTCCCACCCCACCCTCTCAAAGGGATCAGGCGAGCAAAAAAGGAGAGGATTTGGTAGTTGGACTTCATTGTACCTACAAGTCAATAGAATTGATGAACAATTATAAAACACTTGTAATAATACAAAAAAGATGCTTCCCCATCCCACAAAGAGTAAAGCTCTGGTTACACAATACCTTGCATTAACCCGTATGAGTTAATGTAAGAATGCATGAACGCGTGAATGATCGCGAAAATTCACCGTGTAACCACGCCAACTTGTACGAATGCAAGAACGCATGAACAGGAAAATAGAACCCGCTCTATTTGGTTCACGCATTCGTACATGAACTTGTACATGAACAAGTACGGGTTAATGCATCGTTTAACCAGGCCTTAAGGGGTTAAAGGCGACCAGGCGTGTTCTGGTTAATTAACTTTTTAACCAGTTTCCCCTGACTTAAAAAGTTAGAGCTCATTTCTATTGTAGTTGGCTTGGGTTAACACAATGGCATTTGAAATTTGATAGTCGCTGAAAACGAGTGTTGTGGCGCTAACGCGGTCTCATTCCCTCTTCGCCGCGTGCAGAATCATTCGTATCACTCGAATGTGCCATTTTATTTTGTCCCGCTGACGCCTCCTTCGGCTCCACATCTCAGGCGCCAGCATTAGGATTTTTAACTGGAGTTTCCCGGGGTAACTTTTTCCTTAGCAATACGGTCACGAGCCGGAGCATTGTGATTTACAGCACATTATTTGCTACATTTGATCGATCTCCTCATACCCGTACAAGCCTACAATATTAAAGGGTCTCTTAAAGCCAGAGACTTAATCTACAGTACCACACTATCTGAAAGAAGTATGGTTAGTTTAGGCAAATATATTTTAGCACAAACAATAGCATAAGTAATAGCATAACAATATTGTGTCTCCCTTCTGCGATTTGTCCTCCTTATAATGTCTTGGAAGACTCCTAAAACGCGGACATTAGTAAACATGTAATACGCAAAAGTATCATAATATTACATACTACTACAAGACGAAAAAATTCGTGTTCATATGAATGTTTTACATTGTTATTTATTAGAGTAGATACTTCCGTGAAAATAATTCTATAGCTAATCAAGCGTACAATAATTCGTATCGCTGTCATTAGAAAACCTCCTCCTTGCTCATATCCCACAAGGGTGAAATCAATTATTTTTTAAGTAAAAAAAAAGAAATAACGTTGATTTTCATATGCTAACTAAAATTATGGAAATTCAAGTTACTCTGAACAACAAGGGAAAACTCTGGGAACACGCATGTTATCGAAATAACAACAAGAGCCAATAAGACCCCTATTGGTTGAAATATCAAAGTACACACCTTTCTCATGATATTTCAAAACAACTCGTTTCTATTCTAATGGTCCCCATTTTTTATTTTTGTCTGGCCGATTATTTAACTGATAAATTATCAAAAATTGCATAGAAATTATTAATTCGTGTGTTCAATGTGTTCTTGAAGTTCATAAATTTGATCACGTTTCATCATATTCACGGCAAGTACGTCAGTTCAGTCCGAATAAACGCGAGAAATTTTTTCTGGGTGGTTTCTATTTTTCCTATGGGTAGTACGAATAAAGAAGAACAAAAATACCCTTGTTCTATCCTATTCCGATAAAATTTGCTGGACGTATTTTTTCACTACATTGTCGGCCATGCTCAATAGTTTTGTAAAATATGCATCTGTTGCCTAAGTTACAGTAAAGGAAAAATAAAAAATTTAGCAATTTTATGGTTAATTTTTCCTTGATATCTCCGAACATACGTCTTGATTTTTAATATTGCATGTTTTAAACTATCCCTAATTTTATAACCCTAAAGCGCGTTTCTTGCAAAAAAACGTACCCTTACCATGGGGCTCTTTTTTATACTTTGTAGCAGGGAATCCTTAATATTTATGCGTCGGCAGGTTCACCTGTTTACGCTGAAATTTCACGGCATAAACGGTGAATTTATATCGGCCTGTGACAACTATGCTCGTGTAACATTTTAAATTTAGGAGGCAGATTTAGAGTTTTAAGGAAAAGATCTGTCTCCATCCCGACGAATCCCTAATTTTGTTCTCGCGCTTTTGATATTGAGCCACTGGAAAACTCACCATTTTGAAGGTTATATTCACGCTTAATATGTCTACGAACACATATGTTTTCCTAAATATCATTAACAAATACGTTTTCATTCTCCATCGATTTGTTCCCATCTTATTCACATCCCTTATTTGGTATGTTGCCACAGACTAAATTTTCTCCATAATCATGTACGTCACGAATGCAGCATTTTAGCATCAATTGACCTACCGTCTCAACATGTATAATTAGTTTCAGCTTGTTTAGTTGGCAGAAAAGTATTTTATTTTAAGGTACGGAAGTTTGTCCCAATAGCACAAAAGATTTCTTTGGAATATGAGAATGCTTGGAGTGAGAGACTATCATAAGTGTTGTAAAAAATGGGCGATTTTACGGCATACAATATGCCTACCGCAAGCAAATGGATAAAGCTGCCATTCCAAACTGATAATTTTCTAGAAGCACAAAAGAGTCCTTGACTTCTGGGACACTTTATATTCACTTTTTGTCATTTCTATCACCCCAGCTATTTTGATGCGATGAAATCACACGAAAAACCTCTAGTATCCAGAAACGTTTGCTAAAAGAGTAACATAAATAACATCAGTGTATAGGCTGTACTAATCTATTATATTCTAGTTAGATTCTAAATTGCACTGAATAGCGAGTCTGCACATTTTTTGCTTGCTCCAGACCAGAGGTACGGGGGATCAACTATCCGGGTAATAATATTTGGTATGTAACTTCTCCGAAAGGCAAATAACTGATCTGGAAGTGGCCGCATACTGTTCTGGATTTGAAGCCTCTTTAAAATCCAGACCAGTTCAGTCTAGTGACAGGCCACTTCCAGGTCAGATAGTCTTTCAGAGCATTTACAGCCCAGTTTCAGAGCAGTTACAGACCAAATATATTTACCTGGGTAGCGGCTCAGGGAGTATGGAATACTCACAGGAAAAGGTCCGGGGGCCTCGTCAGGGAAATTCGTAACGAACCATGTGCAAGATGGCGTATTTTAGGCAGTTTTTAAATAAAAATTTAGCCCTTTTAAAGGGCAAGTCTTTACAGAATAGGTACATCTCATCCTTTAAGTCACCACCAAAATTAGGCTAATTTAAAAATTATTTTAATTTACAATCGCATAAAATGACTATAGGAACTCTAAATTAGCTAAATACATGGACATATCATCGTTATTCCCAGCAAAAAATTATTTAGACATTCACATTCTATGAATGAATGAAACAAAACGCTGCCTGATTTGGAGGTCAATCCTCCATCCTCCCTCCCCACCGTTGGGACTGCCAACGGCCTGCCCTTGGCGCCAAATAGAATTTACATATTCTGTGTATCTAAAATTCGTCTAATTTCGCTGGCATTAATTTTCCGGTTAATGTCTGTCATTCAATTCGTTATATACTTTGTACTGTGGGTATTTGCAAAATTACTCTTTTCAGCAGATAATTATTTCACCGCCCCTACGCACTTGTTAAATCTTTACGTGGCATTTCTGCGAAAAGAACAGATTTTATTTTCTACATCAATAATTTTGATTACCACTTCATTTGAAAGCACTTTACCTTGTTTTCCCAGTGAAATTCAAAACTCTTAAATAGAACTCAATCGATTGAAACAGAACAGAATTATTTCGAAGAGTATCCAACTTATTAACTTTTAAATTGCAGCATGAAACTGAATGTTAACTTTTCCTTAGACTGGTGTGACATCTCTATTTTGATCTTCATATAGTTTGGTCACCATTGAATCGGCGGTCGTGAACTCGGTGTGTTAGTTTGAACTTTCCCACATTTTCCAATGACTGACGTAAAAGTATCATAGTCCACAAAAATTCAATTGCCCGCTAAAACTCAAAAAATGAGGAATGTAGGCGAAGGTTATCCGAGAATGGTGGCACTAGTAATTGACGTGAGCACTAGCGGGCGACGGACGTGGGACGTGTATGCATTCCCTCGACCATGTACAGGCGTCATTAGATCGCGAATAGAATGCGCGAAGGGGAATTAACATGCCCATAATAAGTTATGTTTGGTACATATCCAATTGGCATGATAAATATATGCAGACGTAATTATGTGTAAATTTGAGACACACGGTACACATAGGCAGCCACTGACCTAGTTAAAATCCTCCCCCCTACGAATGCTCCCTGGATCCGCCCCTGCAGAGATTTTTCTCGCCAGTTATTGCCTTTTTCGCGAGTATCTGTATTAGTATTTTGCAATTTACTCTGTTAAATGCATTTTAAAAGTCAACAAAGCAAGGAAAAACTTACTTATTTCACTCTGCTTCTTCATGTGTTATCATCACCGCAATTGCATCCCCAGTTGCCCTCCCTTCTCGGAACCCAAACGGGACATCGCCAAATATGTAATTTGCTTCACTCTACTACCATTTCCTAATTATTCTGAGCAAAAAATTGCTGCGTATGATATCAAGCTAATTGTTCTATACTCATCGTTTGCTGACGTCTTCTACTTCTTCGGGATAGGCGAGACTTTTCACGAAGTCCTGAAGGCATACTCCTTCCTCGTAGATCCTAATGAATAAGTTAGAAAAAAGGTTGTCTACCCTTATTGCCTCCCTTCTTTGGTAACTCCGAAGGTAGGTTATTTACTCCCATGGATTTTCTTTTCTTCATCCCTTTTAATGCTCTCCATATTTCAATGTCTGGTATATTTGGTCCGAAGATACCCATGGTTCCCTCATCTTCAATATTTAGGCTCACTGGTCTGTTATCGCAGTCACTGAGCTCCTCCATGAATACTTTCACCTATCTTGAACACCTCCTTGCTCCAATAATACCCTAGCTGCTTTTCCTTAAACCATTGGTGCCGTTTGCTCTCTCTTACTGCTCGAAATTATTTCACTTCACGCATAACACATACACCTACCCTTCTTCTTGCAGCTCCTCGCATTGTCCCTTCCGCCAATAGTTTTCCTTCACCCACACGGTCACTCGCCAGAGTTCATTAATTAATTCCTGGTACTTTCTCCCCACGGCCGGAAACCACACCCGCTCTGTCGGGCGGCATCCCGTAGTTTCCAGGATTCAATTATCTTTGAATGACTTTCATATTCTGGATATTTGATAGTTGGGAGAGATTTCCACCCCCACCCCCAATGGTATTTTTAGCGAGTCACCATCTAGTGAACCAACTTTTGTCTGGCTCCTCCCCTTCGACCAATCTGGCACGAGTCCTACCAGGAGTAATCGTAATGGTTCCCGCCAGTCCAGCTCTAGAGATAATTGGAATGTGCAGACCCTTCCACCAATTCAAGACTATAGTCAAAGGTAAAGGAGAAAAAGGTTAAATAGTTACGCAGCAAACGATATTTTCCTACAAAAACAGCCAATTTGAGTGGCTCACCTTCATTGATAGGAAGACAATTTTCCTCTTCAAACTACGTTTTCAACAGAAACTACACGTCTCATCTTGGTTCTGCTGCAATCTTATCCTCTCAGAAGTGCGCGATTACAATTAAAACTTACGGCGAAATTCCCCGCGAATTTTACTCCCGCACATCGCACTCGCGTCCCTTGCTTGTGTTGGCACACTACTTCCGCGACAAAAAAAAAACAATAAGAAAAACTGTTTGTAATCACGAAATAAATAATGACCAATTAACCATATCAACCACAAAAAATGGCTCCGGATTTTAGAATGATCCAGTGTTAACGGCACACTCCTTAAGATATTACCCGCATTACAACCTTAAGACCTGTCTGTATTGCACGTAGGTCTAAAAATTTCAATTATATATCGGAAATCACACAAAAAATATTTTATCCTCAAACCTACAGTCAGAGCCAAAATAAATCATTAACATTCTTTAAATTTAATGTTTGCCTACATTCAAACTTCATGTCATGACTGATGAAAATATAAGTCCTGTAGAGTTCATAGTCTGCATCCCTTCACCTCCCCACCTGGCGAGGGTTTACATTTCCTCTGACATATAGATAATAGATTCCCCCATTGATACAAGTACATTAACACTTTCGCTGCTGCTGACACACATGAGAATCAAGGCGTAGGTACTTAACCCACAGGCCATCGACTCACGTGTGCGTCACACATGAAGGGGTTTTCCCTTTGAAGTGATTTCCGTTAATTTTGATAGAGGCACTGTCCCTTAGAAGATACACTCAGTGAAGTTCTTGGTTTCATCGGATCAGTGTTTTTTTGCATTTGTCATTTTATTATTACAGTAAAAATTTTAAATTAAATAATTGCTCCTACAGCAAACCATCAAAATTTCAGAGGTAGAGAATGTGTTAATGGAAAATCTCAACCATGGGAAGTCTGAAAATCATAGACTGAAGATTCATTGGAAAACGACCAGCTCCCTTTTTACACATCAGTGTTTTGTACCCACAAATGAGGTATCTTTAGTTAAAATGAACGATTATATACTCGTATACACATAAGAGAGAGATTAATTTTTCAAAACTTTTTTCTTCCGAAAGCAGAAGAACAAGCAACAAATTATTTAAAAGGCAAAAAGTCACAATGTGATTTTCACTGTTACCCAATGATCCCTGATTGCAGGCAATACTTTAATTCTATTTAAGGAATGAACTTCTCTCCAGCATTCTCACAATTACTTCATCATGATTAGAACAGACTCCCAACTGGCTGGTTGCAAATGTGGGAACAGCCATAGCTAGATAAAACAGGGTAAAAAGCATTAACAGTCACATATTTCACTATTCTAAGTTTTTTAAAAGGTAATCACCAATATTTCATTAGATAACTTATGGACTACACCAGCTATACTGCTTTCGGTTCAACTTACATTGCCAGTAGATCCATAGATTTCTAGCAGGCTGTATTTGACTAGCCACAATGCATACCCCAATCATGTACACTATGAATGAGTACTATGGACATCCCATTATTTGATATTTTAAAATGAGGTAAGCTTCAAACTTTATCTGTGACTAAGGATAGTCTGTAAACCTTGTCATGATATTAAAACCATTACTGGATGGATATGAACTATTAGGTAACTATAGTTATGTAGCAAGTCACTAAACAAAGAGAAGTGAGGCTGTTTTTGGATGGTAGTCCTTACCAAAAATAATAGTTGTTATTTCCAAGATATGCATTCAGCAATCGCCCATGATGTTAATAAAATATTGTGTCATTATTCCTTTTGCAATATTAATATAATAGTATGCCATCAGTTTCCAGGGGATTCACGATCTCGAAGGGGCCGTCATTTAGCACCTACTACATCAAGTAAACAGCAGGTCACCAAGCGGTCAAAGTCGGAGCTCTTTTCACCAGCAACATTCTCTCTTCATGGAAATATTCCAACAAGGTGAGCAAGAGCTATTTTAAACTACTGTCATCTTGACAAAAGCATAATATTAATTGTAGGTTTCCAGTTTCCCCAATTTTACATGCACCATCTAATAATGTATATCTATCTATGAAATTAAAAATTTTAAAGGCAGCAAAAGGTACCTACAAATTCCTTTACTTTCACTATATACTTGATGTTTTATCAATAAAACCAATCCATGTTTATGTCCATATCCCTTATATTGTTCAATGGAAAAGTTACCAAGAAGTCTCCCTCATCCACATTAAAACGGGTGTGGTCAAGGCTCAACTTCCAGGCAAAACTATGGCAAAATTCCCCAACAGTTGCCACTTCATATTTGAGGAGTAATCCACAGGAATACCACATGTTAGGCAGCTTTTTCTGAACCAACTCATAATGATAGAATTTAAAACAAAAAAATCAACTTATGATGCCAAAGCTTCAATTAAGCCCCATTAATATAAATCAACTTTCATCGAGGTTAAAAATTAGTATGACAGATATATAATTATATAGACATTCGATGCTTTCCATCGCTCCTTAAAATGATCCTGCTTCAATTGAATAATTAAGGATTATATCCTAAACTATTGGATGGCTAACCAATATCAAAATTAAAGCAACCTTGCACTGATGGATAGCAAAAATGTAAAACTGTAGAACATTTTTAAATTTCCTTAGAATTGCAAGACATAATTACAATATTGGCCACAATTAGTAAGTAGTTTCACATAGGTAAGACTTTAATAATGTCTCTATGCAGTCATTAAAAGGGCTATTTCCACAAAATTTGTTGTAGAGAAATATCCAGCAGAAAGAGTTTAAGTTTATTCAACATGACACAAAAAATGAACAACAGTAGCAGCTCCTATATTATAGCAAGAGAAGTAACAGAGAGTGTATTTGAAGTGGCAACATCTTGCTTTGAATTGAATCCTCAATACCTGGGCATGATCCCAGCAAAATCTTCCCAAACTATTAAGGTGAAATTGAACAAGTCAGCCACCAAAAGTAACTTGAGGACTTTCTTTGAAGAATACGTACTACGTTTTAGTAGACCTTCAAAAACTCCAGAGGTAAGAAATAATATTCACAGAAAGAAATTAAGGATATAATCTGTTGCTCATCAACTTGCATGACTTTCAAGCATATAAAGTCAAAATTTAAAAGCGGTTACTTTATAACTGATTATAAAGACAATAGTGAGCACAACTAAAATAATAAAGCAAGCATATATATCAAACCAAAACATATATCTCAAGCTTTCAGTAATTTATTTCAATAACTCTACTTACATTTTCAAGATTTCAGTTTGGATTGGATTCAGATGTCATGATCCCATTGAAACACTCACCGTAAACAAAATACAATTTGACTTTGGAATATGCAGAGCAGGAGGAAAGTATCAAGATTTTTTAGAGGTCAGCAATAAAAGTGGCATGGTCAAAGGACTTGTACTAACTGAAGTGCCTGCGCCTGTTAAGGAAGGTGTTGAACAATCACGCCTTTCAAAGACCAGAAAACCTCTCCATACCTATAGCCTTGATGTACATCCAAGGGGACTAACATTTGTGCAACCACATTCTAAATTTTCCTTTGCATTGAGACTACAAGTAGGGTAGGTATAACAATTTTCAATAAGTAAAATAAAAATAAATCTGAATGCTTACCCACTCTAGTTTAGGCAGGGGTGGATTAAGGTCATTGTTTTTGAGGGGGGATGGGTACTTTCTGGGATTCTGTTGAGACCCTTGGAGCCAAAATTTTCATATTTTTAGAAGAATTATGACGGGCAGCTACTTCCACCCTCCTCCTCCACTTCCACTCCTTCCTTCATCCACCCATGTTTAGGAGAGAGTATTTTGGCCTGTTCTCACTTTCCATAATATCCTCTCTTATAATGCACAGCTCCATGTTTCCAAGCACCAGCACTTGAGTTATCCTGGTAATATAAACATTCCTCCAAAATCATTGAATTTTGAGAGATATGTCAATAAGAAAATTTATTAAAATTTCAGCCGACATATCAGCTAAAGATGGGAGAAAATGAAATGAACAGTTCAAATGGAACAGTTCCAAGAAATGAACTGATCAATAAATGAATGGTTCACACAAACTGCCTGTTCCACTCAGTCATTTTAAGTGTGAGTCTAGTTAACAAGTTTTTTATTCACCAAACTTTTACAATACCACAAATTATATACAACAGACATGACCTGGGTTTCGACGAATGATAGTCATCATCAGGATCATCATCATCAACCTGGTGATGACGATCATTCTTCGAAACCAGATCATATCTATTTTATATACCTAATACAGTGTACTGTACAACTTAGGTGAATAAAAACATGTAAACCATGGAAATAACCAAGTGACAAAAGACAGAGTTTTATGTACTTGAGTCTAATACTACACTGACATATGAACAAGGACAATATATAGCAATATTTAGACCAGCTTTTTTAGTAATATTACAGGAAGGCAGAGCCACCACCTGAAAAACAAAATTACATTAAAGTTGATTATACCAAAGATCACACTAATGACCAGAGAGACATCAGCCTAGAACTGTCAGAAGTAATTCAGGAAAGTGATGGAGCTCATATTGGAACTCATAAAACGAAGAAGCTAATACAAATCATAAGTGTACAGGCTGTCTTCTCAGATTTGGCGGCAGATCCTGAGTGTTTGCCGCTAAAATTGGACCCTACCTATCTCCATCTTGGAAGATGTGTGACAACTGAGACAGTAAGAGCAAATTTCAGGGTAATTAGCCACTCAAAACTCATCCTGGAGTATGGGTTTCTTGGCTTACCAAAGGTTAGAATTTTTATAGTTAGTGGCAATAACTTAAATTAGCAAATAGGTCTTGTGTGAAGATAAAACTTTGAATGACAAATGATACAATATTAATCAATGCTCCATATCTTGGGGAAAGATAAATAAGCCAGAATTTTTTGGGCAATAAAATAATTTTTCCCCTAAAACTAGTTGTATCAAACTATGGGACACCAACATAAACCTTGTTCCATTTGCTTGAACAAAATACCTCTCCAATATTTGCATGGGAATTAATTCATTTTAAATCACATAATTAAAATTCCTCACTCAAGGCAAGTACACAATTAGGATAAAAGTTTTCCAACTTGTCCTTTCAATATATGTATAGCATGAATTGGTACCTGAAAGTAAGAAAAAGGGGGCAAAACACCCATTTGTCTCTTCCCTTACCATATTTGAAATAAAATGGAAAGTTACAGCCATTCTATCTACTGCATATTTTATCAGGCTGAGTAAACTCTCTACACTGTTAAATAAGATAATAATGCAAGACAAAATTACTAAAATATCTCTATTTAAGCTTGTAATCAATTTATTTCTACAAATTAGTGATCTAAATAAATTTAGTAATTAATTATATGACAAAAATCTAAATGATTCAAGTACAACTTAGAGGAAGACTCCAATTGTCAAATCATAAATGCCTTATGAATTATTTTACCAACTTGATGTGTATTGGTATTTGGAATAACATTTCTTTTTTTCCTGCAGTATGTCTCCATACAGCCAGGATATGGGTTTGGACATATATTGCCAGAGGAAACACAACCATTAGAACTGTTATACAGTCCATCACCAGAGCATGGATCTTTGTATCCAGGAAATGAGTTTACATTTCAACTGACATGCCACAACACCTTTGATGAAGCCAATCCTATCATGGCTAAGCCTGCAAAGATGACAGTTACAGCAACTGTCATTCATATACCTCACCTTCATTTATCATGCTCCACCCTGTGCTTCCCAGCAACTCCCTGTGGATCTTTTTCAATGGCCCCAATTACCATCTCATCAAATGAAGGTAAATTTCTGTCCAAATGCCATACTATTCATGTATAATCAGCATTTTCCAAACTGTGCTATGTGGAGCCATTAGGGCCGATCAAGTGATTCTGAGGTGCTCCATTTGTACCAGCTATGAAGATTACAATGTAATATGCCTCATAGAGATTTCATAGAAGTTTTGGAACAGCTGACTTAGATAATCATTTGAAATGCCAGTTAGTTCACACGTTAAAATTATGCGTAATTGTAAAAAATATTAACTACAGATACATATTTCAAGAATTAAGCAGCCATAATACCAATCACTTTAATCAGCATGCATAATTAATTCTGTAGCATTCATGTACAAGGACAGCTCACACACACTTAGTCAAATTTGTGGCGGGATCATGAAACAGTGCATCAGAAATATAATATTTGGGGGTAAAAGGGAGGGTGAGAATAGAGGATTTCAGGATAGTTGGCAGGGAGGAGAGAGGTTTGTAACCAAATGGCTATCCCGAGGCCCGGGAAGTTATAATTAAAGAAAATAGTAGAACAAGATGATCAATTATAAGTAAGCTGAGGACATTGCCTATAATGCCTATTTTTTCTTTTACTCGGGAAACCAATTTTATGAAGTTATAAGTTCATTTAGGAACATTTATGGCAAAATGAAGGCAATTTGTTACTGCCTAAAAATGCCTATTTTACCTGTTTATGCCTTTTTCTGCTGATATCGTCTATTTAAGGGCCTAAAAAAGCAATATTCTTCTCAATGCCACCAAACTTCTCTTCAGTGCAGAGCTAGTCTGTTATTTTGGTTTCTTTTTTAATCTATCAAGGTTGAAATAATGTCAATAAATGTGTATAACGAAAAATCATCCTAAATATTACTATATAGAGTAGAAAAACAACTATGGTAATTTTACGTGATGCGTACATGCGATGGTTTCAATTCCCAAAAACTTTTTTTTGAAGGCACAACTTAGTATTACTGAGTTTAAAGAGATGCTGCCCGAAGTTGCTCTGCCTTCACGGCCATTACTGATATTATGGGGAACATGGCTAAATACTGCATTATACTCTGCTGATGAAATTAGTGAAATACGTGATTTATTTGACAGGAATAATGCGTGCCTCCGCTACATCAGTTCGAACGACTTATTCACCCACTTATAGGTACACTATAGTAACCGAGTTTGCCCATCTTTTATACTACGTGTCAATTCTGTCTATAAGAAAATTAAGCCATCATGGCGCATGAGCAGGTTTTCTGTAGGTAACAGAATATCTAAATGAAGAAGAAGCAAACTGCATTCTCAAATCCGAAGCTGCAAAGTTGAATCTCGATGTCGACACAGATCTTATGTTTATCAGATGCAATATTGGTTAACTACCATCAATCATGTCATGGCTGGAGGCAAGAGAGCTACTCCTTGAAACAGCTACAGAGAAAATCTGAACTGTCAAGGGTGACCTTTTTGATATACCAAGTGATGTGGAAAAATCCATTGCTCAAGAATTTAAATCGTTATACAGAGGAACCCTGGATGGGAATACATCAGTAAGGTTGAGATATTTAATGAGGAAATTATATGGCTCTAATATTAAAGAAGAGTCCATTAGAACTGTTGTTGTTGCTGAGTTATATTTCCAAAAATTTTAATTTTTCTTATAGGGGAAATAAATTTTATGAAGCTAGAAATCCATTCAGGGCAATTTATAACGAAAAAAAATCAGTTGTTACTGCATTTTAATGCCAATGTAATCGCTGTGTGCCTATTTATGCTTATATTGCCGATGTGAAGGTCTTATACTGCAAGAATCAAATACCGTCCCGAATTTTTATTTCCGCATCTACAAAAGGAAAAGTTATGCAAAGGAACCCTGGTTGGGAAAGTATCCAGAAAAACATTTTATCAGGGACTTCGGTTGCTCCAGGATCAAAGATGACAGCAGAAGACCTTGCATCACTTAAGTATTGTCCTATCACCTCGTGTGAGGTTGAGAGTTCATTTCATAATATAGAATTATCCTGACTGACTGCTGGCATCAGTTTACAGGAGAACATTTAGAGAAATATGTTGTTGTAAATTGTAATGTAACTTCAAATAAGTAAACCTTTTGTATTACATGTTTCTTCAATTTATAAGCTAATTTTATTTGGAGTTTTATCCTCTTTCCTCTCCATCAGTTTTACCGAAAAGTAATCGTGTATTTCAGCCCAAGCTTAAAATTTCAGATGCTTCTTTGCGGCAATAAGCCGCATTAGGTTTCTAGCCGGCAATGGTAGTGGCGGGGTGAAGTCTTTGCCTGCAAATCTTGGAATTACAGGTTCGAGTCCCACCTGGGTGGGTATTTCACCACCTAAGGCATAGATATATGTCAAATTCTGTTTGTCTGCTCCCTGGAAAACCTGATTACAGGCTTAGTCTATTGGGATTCCAGGGCCAATAGAATCATCCTAATTGCAAAAAAATATTTTAAGCGCCTATGTTAAGTGCCTGTTTTGAAATTTTTAGTGCCTATGTAGGCTGCCTATTTCTTCATTGATAGTGCCTAAATGTCCTCAGCTTAGTTATAGGCTAGCAATATGAAACCAAGGATGCGCCAGGAAATAAACAGGCATCAAGTGACAAGTCCACTTAAGTGGACTTAGGGACCACTAATTAAGAGGACTTGGGTGATATTGATAGAGTTCCATCAATGTGGTCAAGGCCTCATTATCAATAGGCTGAGGAGCTTCGATAGTCATATTCATCATACTTGCATTAACATTATTTTCTACGAGGAGTTGAGTATTTGTGTTTGTATTATTCTTCTTCTTCATTAGTTTGTGCTGTTTTATAGGTTAAAAATCACTAAAATAAACTCAAACAATCATGCAATTCAAAGTTCTGTCCATGAACATTAGCTGGGGCTACAGTAAATTTAATACTTACATATAGACGCTTGTCTGCATTTAAGAGCTGCTTTTCAGTAAACCCTACTAAGTGTACATTCAGCGTAGATGAGGCATATATTAGTTGATCTTTAGACCAAATAATATGTTACTTATACTTCACAAAAAGTAATGCGAAAGAACTTTCACAGGGTTAACGAGCACATGTGATAAAACTCCTAAGCTTCAACCTTCTAAGAGTCCTAGCAATGATCCAAGAAGCAGTCATAATAAAATAATTGAATCTGATGGACCTGGCTATTGGTATGAATTCATATCACAATCTGAAGAGGTTATCATTGCTCCTCGGCATGGATACCTCAAACCTCAAGAGGTAAATTTGCTACAACAATGATTTTTTATGATAGAGATATAATCTAAACGCCTTGAATAAATTATTTTCAGATGAGGACAATTAAGGTTTGCCTTCAACCCAAACTTGATAAAGTAAAAATTCGAGAAAAAGCTGAAGAACTTTGGGAAAGTGATGAAAAACTGATAAGAGAGAAACAATTGGAAATTAAAAGACTTGCTCAAGAAAGAGCGGAAAATGAAAAGGCAGTTAAGGTAAAAACTAGGAATGTTTAATGGTTGAAAAATCAAATTGACTTTGTAATCATTTTTAACAGAGTTTTATTTTGAATAGCCCATTTCATGGCAAGGATGACATCTTCAGGTACCTATTTCTTGTCCAATTAAGACTAAACAAACTAAGGAAGAAGCAACCAGGATTTTATGGACTACCTAAAACACATAAAGACAATATTCCTATTAAACCAGTTGTTTCCCATGTTAGAGCTCCGTCCCACAAGTTAGCAGTCAAGTTGATTCAATTCATTAGACAGTATTTGGCCTTAAAACCCAAGTTAGCCTTAAAAACTCAGTTGAACTTTCAGAGAAGTTATCTAGTGTAACCCTTCCACTCAGTGCTATATAAGTTTATTCTGTGGTCACTAATTTATTTGCTTCCGTTTCGGCCAAGGAAGCCACTGATTTTGCCCTGGAACTGATCAAAAATTCTAACTGCGACCCTGTGGTACAAAAGGACATTAAACATCTTTTGGAGTTCTGTATCTCACAAAATTATTTTCAGTTTGTGGTGGTTATTACTTACAAAAGTCCAGCCTTGCTATTGGATCGCCTCTACCCCCTGTTCTGGCAGAAATTTTCATGGATAATTTGGAGGTTGAATTGTTTAAATCGAAACACCCCCTTGTGTCTAATGTAGTCTACTGGTTTCGATATGTAAATGATATAGTATGTTTATGGATGGGTTGTACATGACAACTAGAAAATTTTAAAACACTTTTAAATTCTTTGAAAGATAATATTGAATTAACAATGGAATATGAGGGTGATAAAATCAGTTTTTTAGACTTAAATATTTCTATCATAAATGGACAGCATGATTTTGGAATTTTCAGGAAAGTACATTTATGGATGTGATTATCCCATGATTCTTCACATTATCAAGCTCATAAACTTGCCGCTTTGCAATGCATGTTAAACAAGCAAGCTTGTAAATATTCCCATGACAGTCCCGAATTTTGAGAAAGAACTTGAGATAATCATAATCATAGCCACCCAGAATGGCTTCAATAATAAGTGTGTAGATAAGTTGCTGTATTGCTATAGAAGTAAGGGAGCGACACAACTGTTGACTTCATTGTCAAGTATCAGTAATATCCCAAACCGTTGGGTAAAACTACCTTATGTAGGAGATTTATCCTAATAGCTAACGAAAATTGTCCCAAGTGACACACTTAAGATTTAGTTGTACCCTGTCACACTTGGAAAACTTTTATGTAACTCAAAAGACCAGTATGATAATATGGACCAAAGTGGAGTTTACACGTTAAATAGTGATGACTGTAACATTATGTATATCGGTCAAACTGGCCAAAAATTTAGAGATGGAGTTATAGAACATAGAAGAAGTTTTATAAACAATGATGGAAAAATCATGTTTTGCCAAAAATCTGTTTAGTTTTAATCATTTAAGCAATTTTGACCTGGATATTTTATATATTAATGACAAAGGGCAAAAACTGGATTTCTACGAGAAATATGGAATTGTGAAAAGCCCCAATAATATTTGTAATAACATAGTTTTTATGACTCAATCACCTCTTTTGAATTTATGTCTCCCTAAACATCATGGGACCCACTAATCTGGTTGTTTTTTTTTGTCCTTAAATTCCACCTGTTCTTTTCTTCCTTTTTCTGGATTCCCCCACCATTGTTTACTTGTTACATCACTTTGAACTCCCCCATCTCTGTATGATCCCTCCCTTACCCTCTCCGCTGTCAGAACATATCCTCCCCCCCCCCCCTTCACCTAACTATGTTTTGTGAAGGGATATACATATTAAGAATGAGAGAGTTAATTTTTGTACCTTGATAATGACATAAAGTGTTGAAACCATGGTTGGTGTTTATTAAAACACTGTGGAACTTCACTATTGAGTTTTTATTCTTACCATTATCGATAATGAAGAAGGCGAAAGGTGGGGGTGGGAGGGATGGAGATAAGAAAAACCAAAAAAGAATCGGGGGAGCTCTTGGCCACAAGTCCCCATAGCTGGCTCAATGTCCACCTTCAGTTCCCCTTCCCCCCAA
Source organism: Ceriagrion tenellum (assembly GCA_963169105.1). Classification (NCBI taxonomy): domain Eukaryota; kingdom Metazoa; phylum Arthropoda; class Insecta; order Odonata; family Coenagrionidae; genus Ceriagrion; species Ceriagrion tenellum. The sequence goes on along the minus strand of OY720633.1, from coordinate 126,879,520 downwards.
TCATTACCCTCCCCTGCTCTCCTCCACCTCCACTACTTCCCCCCTTCTTACCATCCCCCACACCTTTTCAGTTTTCCCTACCTACTTCCCTCCCACCCTCCACCATTCACCTTCCTCTGCCCCCTTCCACATTGTATATATTATGTATCAGACTGAAAAGATGTACCTGAATATGTTGCCTATGGTATAAAACTGGTCTTCAAAATAAAGCTGTGACAAAGATTTACCAAATTAATTTGATTTTTCACCAAGTAACCCCCAAAACCATCTAAATAAATTGCAGCTTGTAATTCGATCTGAGTTGAGTTTTAAAAGAAGGCTCAACTAAACTCAAACATTTTTATGAGATTCGAGACGAGTCAATAACAATTTTTAAACTATTGGAAAAACGGTATACTGCTTATGCACGAAACTATGACAAAGTTTTTTCTCTTCGGGACATCCCAAAAAGTGGGTTGGTCTTACAATTGGAAACAAAATTATCAACTACTATCGGATTGCTTACATAATCAAAATATTTATGCTCACCAATGTACACATACCTACTGTACTGGTCCACATCTTCAAGCCCTGAGTTAGGTGGAAGGGATCCAAAATACATGAATATGAATATCGCAACATCGTGGAGGCTACCTCGAGACCAAACTCAAATCAAGATTCGAGTACAGATGGATGTTTAAGATGATTTTTGGGGGGGTTCCCGACTCGACCTGCTGCAGCACCGTGAGTCCTGAAATTTTACGATCCTACAAGCTGTTCGTTTGTAAAAACATTGGTCGCTCCAGATCTGGGTACCTCAACATCACCGCGTTGACAAATGCTAAATTTCCTCAAAACAAGACTGATGATGAGTCGTCCATGCCCACCTTTTGCCCTTTTTTAATAAATGTAGCAATGGAACTGTAAGGTCTGAAAATTTACCACAGAGCCTCACGTAGTTAGTAAAATCTTCTCAGGTTTGGCACCAGGTAAGGCTATTAAAGGCCAACGTTTGGACGAGAAACTCTCTATCCATTGCAAAATGAAAAACAATTGTAACTTTCCACACAGAATTATTCATAAAGGTTGATAATGGCACTAGGTGCTAAAACCATGGTTGGAAAAGATTAAAAATTCTGTGTGGAAAGTTGCAATTGTTTCTCATTTTGAAATGGATATACATCGCTTCCACAAAGTTGAGCCTGATACGCTTTTATATATGAGAAACTCTCTCATTGTCATTAGGGCTAAGACTGATTGAATCAGTCTTTTGGAACCTGGTAAGGCTATAATAGCCTTACCCAGTGTCAAACCCGAGAAGATTTTACTAATTTCATTCGCCGGGAAAGCCTTCGATCTTTTATCCTCATGTAGTTGTTACATAAACCTAAGAATCCACACTACTGACATATGCCCTTTGGGGCTTTTGCTTCCCTAATTATTTGAATTTTCTGGGAATTGGCCTTCACGCCCTCTGAATATAGAATGTTTCCCAAAAAAGGTACCTATAACCGGCAAAATTGTGATTTCTTTATGCTGTGGGTCAAACCTAATGCTTCTATTCTTTTGAGAAGAGTTCACAAGTGTATCAAATGCGTATTGAAATCCAGGGAGGCAACTATCAAGTTGTTGACATAGGTAGTCATAAATGCTTTCATATCCTCTCACAGGATCAAATCTAGGCATCTAATCAGAGCAGCGCCACAATTTTTTAAACCATATGGTAAGCGTTGGAACACGTAAGGCACCGATTTGTACAGAAAAGCGGCAATTGTTTGGGTGGAGTCTCATGCGCTACTATGCAGACATGAAATCCATAGATGAAAAGCACTTCATTCCTTGAAATTTAGAAAGGAGTTCCTCAATTCGCGGAGGCTCGTCTCGTTTGGGGATTGTCAATGTGTTCATCTTTCGCACATCAACACTAAGGCAAATGCCACCATCTCTCTTTTTGACAACCACCAAGGGGTTGATGAGCGGAATAGGTGCCTTTCGTATTATACCTCTTTCCAATATGGTTAGTATTTCACTCTCAACCTGAGATGCATAAGCATGAGGTATGGGATAGGACCTTAGACAGAAGGGAACTTCATCACGAAGGCTTATTGGGAGTACGAAATCATGCACACGGTTCTACAAGACATATACATAAAAACATGTTTTCCTGATTTCAATTAATAACTTGATTTCACTTTAATAGACATTCAGAAATGAAAAGACATTCATTTCTAAAACAAATTCATGTTCCGCTGCTTCACATGCTTTCTCATTATATCATTTCTCAAAGGTTTGGTTTCAATGAAGAATTACTTTTCCACCATTACTTTTTGTTTCACTCTAAGTTCATCTTTGCATATACATAGTGTTATTGTGCAATGTGAAAATATGGTATTGGAAGTTTATTTTCTTATGAGTGCATGGTGAAGAACTAAGATCCTAGATTAGACTGTCCACTCTTTTCTTTTGAATTCAGATTCAGTTAGCACTGTGTGCATGTTGACTGCCACAAGCTCCTCAGCATAGAGGAATTTCCTATGTGGACCAATTATAGCATAGTAATATATATAAGACATAGTAATAACATAGAAATAACATGGTGATATAGATCAGAATAGTAATACAGCAATAAAAAAAACTTCTTTCCACAATTTTTAGGGTAAGAAGGGGACAAAAAAAGAAAAGGGGACAAAAAAAGAAAAGGGAACAAATAAAAAAGATTCTGAGAAGAAATTGGGACGTAGAAATAAAATGAAACCTAAGACCGAGCCTATAATGGATAAACCACCAAACTCGGAAACTACTGAAGATACAGAGGCCACAACAGAAGCTGAGGAAGTTGAAGATCCCCAGAAAACATCTCCATTGGCAACAAAAGGTTGAGAACTGCTAATATAATTATTAGAGATGGGTTGAATAGCTTTTTTCTCGAATTAGAATATCGAGTTCGAATATCTAATATTTTTTCGAGTATCTCCCTCGAATATCGAATACTACATGGGCGTTTTTTTTAAAGATGATTTTAAGAATGTGGAAGATTTAAAGATTTAATTATTATTAGTAGGGATGGGCAGATCCAGGTTTTTTTCGGATCCAAATCCGGATCCGGATCCTTCATTTCAGATCCCGGATCTCAGTTCTTATTTTCGGATCCTTGGATGTATTCAAGGGTATATACAATTCACAAATGATAATAGAATTTAAGCCTTGGAGACTTTATTGAAAATAAAAAAACATTAAGTTTAAAAATGTAAAACTTAAATATTAAACTAAAGACAAAGCCGATGTCAAAATAATACTAATCCTTGATTGTTGTCACGTTTATGCAATGACTGTTGTCATACCACATCTTGAGATTTGATTCTTGAGAATAATGAGATGGATAATAAAGGGTGAATTTGACTTACATTCAGCAAAAGCCGGTTGTCGAATGAAGTACATCAACAGCATTCTATTTGTTCGGCAGAAAGCCGCCGATAGCCGACGACAGCCGGCACTTCAATTGCTTAAAACCCTCTGATGCATATCTGATTTACTGTAGTATTTGGATCCGATATCAGTATCTCATCCCATGTAAAGATCTGCAGATCTTTGGATCCGCAGATCCGATCCGACCATCCCTAATTATTAGTATTGTACTATGTTAATCACAAACCTTTAATTAAATAAAGAAATCACAATTATTTAAAAAAATGGATTTGTAAAATGTGTCATCATGCAACGAGGAATCAAAAAAAGGACCAACCAACCTCACGAGCGTTTGAAAATTCATTCATTTGCTTTTTCATGTAATTCCCCTGAAGTTATTATGGATTATATATATTTATACTTACTTAACTTGAAAGATGAAATTTTGTTTGAAATATTAATTAATGAATTTGTATCAGCCAAATCTGGTAGACGCTTTGTAACATGTAAGACCCAACCGATGACCGCGAATTTAAAAAACATTACAGTCGATTCGAGTAATATATTCGAGAGGGTGAAATTCTTAATTTGTGTTCTCGAATATCGATTAGTGCAAATAGCTCATTATTCGGGGTAATCAAAAATTCGAACTATTCAAATGTCCCATCTCTAATATTTTTCAAATACCTTGTGGCTAGGGTGCAGGACTTAAATTTGTGAGGGTGAGAGAAGAAAAAGTTGCTCGTCACATTACTTTCCCTGAGCTAAGTAGGTACCCAATCAGTACATAGCAGGCTTGACCTAGTGCCTCAAATTCAATAGCTCTCAGACTACAGCTGTTATGTTAAAGAATGGGATAATTAATAGCATTAATAAGAGTTCGGTAGTATACTAGCTGCATGCACGCAATAAAACTCATACTTGGTTCATTTAAGAGAGACTGACTCCGACTGACCGCCCCGGCTGTCAGGAATAGGAATGCCAGGGCTCCGGTAGCAGTGGTGAGATTGGGCAAGGCGGCAAGCCAATCTGAGCCGTTTATTCAAATGAGCATCATACATCCAAATGTAACAACTCACATACATACATATGTAACAAGTATCAATAATACATGTACATAAAACTCTTCAACTTACATGCAAGTAAAATACATCCCTCTTTCCAAGCCATCAAGGTAAATCTAAGGAAATAAATTTTCAATACGTTAAGTTTCATCAATACATGAGAATTATGTCTCTATTTCAGGAAAACAAGACAACAAAGACAAAATTAAAAAGCTATTATTCCCAGCTGAAAAGAATATTCTAGAGACACTGGAACCTTACGTTTTCCAAACTAAAATAGCTTGTGTGGTGACCAAAGGGTATCCTTCTGACCATGGCACGGGAATTAGCAAATTTTCAAAGAATTTGTTTCAGAGTACAGAAAAGAAAGAATCACATTGGTTTGACTTCATGTATTCCTCAGAATATTCAGTTTCACGAGGATGTGCTTGGGCTATACCCCCAGAAGTGTGAGTAAAGTTATTAGAATAAAAACCACAAAATAATGCTTCAATAATGTGAGTATCACCAATTTTTGTGATATCTATAAGCCCACATACCTATAGACAGCTAGAAAAAAGAAATTCTAAAGTTCCACCTGAAGCTTATTATTTGGATGAAAAAAATCAGTCCTTGCAACTGACTTAAAATGACACATTTCCTGAGCCTATGTTATCATCAACGACATGACTTACATTTTCAGCACATGATAAAATTTTAAAAATCGTTTTCCACCAAAATATGGACATATTTTCCTCCTGTATCAATGTAATATTTATTTGATGAGTTCCATATTATTATTTCACGATGTATGTGTGAATAAAACCGTTATTTTTTTTAAGAATTCCATTGGTATAAGGTAGGTTTTATAGAAAGTCATAGTACCTCCTCCCACTTTTCAACACTGTAAGGGTTCTATCTCCAGTATTTCCTTTTTAGCCTCAGTAAGTGATCTACCATTCTTCATCCTACCAGTAAAACCTATTCTCATCTTTCCCTCTATCACACTCTTGAGCAACCCATCACCCCTTATTACTTCCTCCAGCCACCTACCCTGCCTATCCCAGATTTCATTCATAAGTTTCCATTCTGATGTGTATCATAAGTTAAGTGCATCATAGTGAAGTGCGATGCACCATAGTATGCATGTGTGAAGGCAACACGGGTGCGCATGCGATATGATACACATCACATTCCTCGCACACCATACTACGCACTTCCTCATTCATCTTCCTTTATGTCCACCACACCTTCTCCATACCTGCGTCTCAAATACCTGCAACTTATTCTCATTCTCCTTTCTGAGAGTACAAGGTTCTATGTTTATTGAGGTAAAAATTTTCCCCTGATACCAGACCCTTTCTCCACTAAAACTCCACTGAACAGGTCAAAACAAGCTTGAATCTGCCTTTCATTACCTTTCTTTCAAGATGCTAAGCCTGATCAACTAAAACTCCACCACTACACTCCATTAAAACACAACTGAATCTGCTAAGCTGCTATAGGGTTCCTCTGAAACTGACCTGTCACCAGGTGCAGATACAATTTGGGGTCCATGTGGTCATGAGACCCCCCTCAAGCCCTCATTGGTTCTCATAATAATTCCACATAGATGTTTGCGTGCAACTGAACTGCAACAGCATTTATAAGTCGCCCCACCATCTTCATTTGAAATTGCTTATTGCTACAACTCCTCTCCATTAGAACTAATGAAAATGTATATTTTAAAACTAAGTTTAGATTAAGTCATATGAGCAATGTTGTATACATGAACAAATGTTAACATTAGGACTAAGTTCCAAAAAAGTCAGGTTTATATCTGACTAATTGGACTTTTTGCATTCTTTTATCGCTTTTAAAGACAAATCCCTGATGTAATATGGATGGATGTCGTTTGCCCAGTGACCCGGCCATCATTTCTTGTTCGTGAGTGCGGTGGTGAATGGTTTTCAACTATGGGATCTTTGGAAGAAAATGGTGATATCAATTTAAATGAAAGTAAGTGAAAAATATAATATTGGTTTCTAAAATAATCCAGAACTTCAAAAACTTTGGCAAAAAATATTCAGCTTCATAGGCGATATTCAAAATGTGCATGCCCAGCTGATAAAAATGCAAAAAATGATGTATTTTTATGGATTTCGAGAAACACAATACTTGCATGCTCTCACATATGGCCACATTCTATCACCCCATCCAGGAATTCATGACGCGGCACATTCTGAATCACCACATTGTTTAATTTTGCTACATTCATTTTATGAAGGCATTTAAGATTATGATCAATTATTTAATACTATTCAGTTTAAAAAATATATTTTCATTGTGAGCCAATACCGCTCTCACATATGGCCACATTCTCTCACCCCATCCAGGAATTCATGACACGGCACATTCTGAATCACCACATTGTTTAATTTTGCTACATTCATTTTGTGAAGGCATTTAAGATTGTATGATCAATTATTTAGTACTATTCAGTTTTATAAAAATATTTTAATTGTGAGACAATACCACTACTACATGAGAGAGGCAGCATAGCTCATGCAATTGCAACCACACACATTGCAAAGGCTTGCTAATTGCCTATTCCAGTACACACTCAACATTGTATAAATATTATGTATCTTCATAAAATTGGAATCACAATGAACATTTGCACTGGTAAAATTTTCTGAATATCATGATTGAGAGCTTCAAAATAAGCCCAAACTCCTTGTAGTAATTTTTTCCTGGGCTGAGAGAATGCGTCTTAAAAAAATGCTATGAACTTTTTTTGGGAGATGAAAATGTTAATAATTAGCATTTTAAAGTACAAACATGTGCCTATTGCACGCAAAAAATTTCATCACCATCAAAGAAATAGTCATGCACGTGTAAATTTTAAAGAGAGCAGTTCCTACCAAAGAAGCCAAAACTGGAAAATTTATAACTGCTACCACAGAGTGTAAAAAAGTTGTCTCATATAGCCTGATGCAGAATTAAGCAGGAAAATATTATCATAACTCATGTTGTAATGAACCTATTGGTTCATTTGTAATTAAAGCATAAATTCAATTGCCCATAATAAAAAGTCTGATAGTGGGCTTCAGAAATTTGACTGCTTAGTGTATGAAGTGAATAATGATATCTCAGAGAGAAAGATCTAGAAAATAAATGTTGGTTGACTGCACAGTATCCAAAGCAGTAGTAACAAGAACTAATTAACATAATATTTTCCATTTTTACTGATATAGTCAAGGAATATCAAGGAATACCAATATGGAGCAATCTGATATCTGCTCAAAAACAAGTGGTTGACTTCCACTGTGTAGCCTTGGGAGGAGGCACAAAAACATTAAGTGTGAAACTACAGAATATATGTCCGACACCAATAAAAATATATGCACCTTCTTTACTCAACCCATTGGGACCATTTACAAGTCCACTGTCACATCTTCTGGGCCACTGTGAGGTAAGGTGAAATGATAATATTCTTCAAAAATATTACTGACATGAATATGTGAGGCAAACATGATTTTAGAGCATTAAATCTTTAGTTCTTGTCACTACTGATTGGGATATTGTGCAGTTAAACAACAGATTTTAAAGCACAAGTATTATCCAACAAGTTAAACAACAGATTTTAGAGCACAAGTATCATCCAACATCAAGGAATGTGGGAAATTAATTGCAATAAATCATTCTCATGGAGGGGTATGTCTAGTGTATATATGCAATGAGCTTGTGAGGGTTGGCAGCATTGTATAGCCTCTCCAAAAGGTGGAAGTGATGAGGACAGTGTGGCTGGTTGACAGGCATAGCGGACCGGACTTGTATTATATTGTGAGCTGGAATAAAGAACCTTACTAATGTAAACTTACTACAGTACATCTGTAACTTTTCTCAACCCTCAACAAATGTAAATCGTCTTCTTTGTCACTCAATGGCCATTGGGGAGCCTATAAACCTCATTTCTGATCATGTGGCAGCTGCCCCTGAGCCTTAAAGTTGCATAACTTTTTTGTACTTATTGATTACTAGTATTTTTGATTATTGATTGTACTAGTATTAGCATCATTAAACTTTCTCAGTGTATCAATTATATGTAGTTATTCACCTCTAGTTTGAGAGATTGTTATTAAAAAGTTTGGAAGCCTTGAGAGGAAACTAATGCCATTAGAGCCTTACCTCTGCTTGTCCTGATGTGCACTTTACCCAAATTTCCATCAATGGTGGACAATATTGGCAATTATTTATACAGGAACTTGTATGCCTCCTTTACATACAACTGCTCGCCTGCATTGTAAGATTGCAGACTATCTATAGAAATCAAGAGTAAAAATGCACATTAAGGATCTCACAGACTTCTTGCTACGGCAGCACTTGGTTTGATTTTCAGTTTGCAAGATTATTTATGGTCACTCTCTTACACAATGTGAACATTTCCACCATTGGGAAATTTATAGTAAAAAGATTGTAAAACTGACATGAGCACAATGGTGGTCTCTATGTAGCTAATGTGAGTCTTTTGTACTTGGCAGTGTCCATTTAGGCCACATAGGAGTCAATTAGCATTGGTTGACTGTTGACTAAAGTGATAGACTTATGGGATTGGACTGGATTTTTGGGGAGGCGACCGACTGCTAAGGTCATTTGCGCCATAGGGGATAGGTAAGGCAGGAAGGGTGGATAGAAATCCAGCGCTGGCATTAGCCTGCTCTTAACGAAAGGTGCCAAGGGGACCACGGTTTAACGTCTCATCCGACAGACGGAGTACTGTACTTAAAGTGCCCTCCACAAGACACTAATGCAGGGATTGGGTTTCCGCTGAAAAACATCCTCCTCTGCAGGGATTTGAACCCTGGCCGTCCGTATGGTTAGCTAGTACTCTAGCCACCACACCAACCCGATCCCTGTGTTAGACTTATCCTCCAGGGCAAGGATTTGAACCCAGACCTCTCGATTTCAGGCCACATGCTTGAACCAATTCCAAGAATATGACTTTCTTCTCCAAGAATGTCATGCAAATATACTCAATTTTACACCATCCATTTGTTTACATACCTTAACGCTCAATATAAAAAGACAATCCACTACTAAAGATCAAATCAAACCAACCTTGGGGTTAATCATGAATAAATTATTATTTTTTAGGATTAGGATATCCAATATCACTATGTATGTATATTAAAGAATTTTGACCCACTTGTAACCCATATTTGAGGGGATCAGGAAGGCATGGTGGCTTCAGTGCTGTCTTCTCAACCAAAGGGGCCGATTGCAAATCCAAGCAGAAATGGAGATTTACCAGTGTAATCTCACATCCCCAATAAGGAGCGATGTGGTGAGAACTTTCAGTGTAGAACTCAAAACCATTGAATGAGAAGCTATACAGTGCACTACTTGGTGCCCTCCTTCAACTATTTTGCAGTGCTGGTCCTTTATCCCTGTATACAATGATGATTCAGAAATATCCTCCATTAAAACAGTAAAGCAATATGTATCTATCTAGAGAATGACATTATGTATACCTATCAGTAATTGAGATACAAATACTTCATCTTTACAGCATGCATAGACAGTCAAATGAAATTCACAGAAATATGAATATTAAAATATAAACCAAATTGAAAAAATCACGACATGATATACTATTATTCTTTTCAAATATCTTTGCGACTGGCCCTTAATAAGTGTTATGAACAGTTCAAGCGGCTCTGCGTCAGAGAGGTGGGGCCTTTGACACCTGGGAGGTGGGGTGGGGAGAGAGAGAGGAGGGCATTGCCATTCTTACTCACAGGACTTTGTAAGTGAATGGAAATGAAAGGCTGCTTTTTTGTAACATTTCACAAGCCACCACGTGGCCCATTACGAAGGAGAGGATGCTCCGAAGGCACCACGGTCAAAGTGATTACACCTTTAACTTCTCACAGGAACTTCTTATCTCAACCAGTCTCAAGGGTTGTGGAAGAAATGGATCATGTGTGATTTCTCAGTTGGTGACTCAGAAACAAAGAAAAACTACAACTATTGAAAATAAAAGTCGTAGCTTTTCTTAGATCAATTACTATAAAAAAAGTTAAACTTATTTTCTTTGAATCATTATTAAAACTAATTCAAACACCATGTAATTTTGTTGATTTTAGACTACTGCAAAGATTTTCCACAAGTTTTTTTTTCCATTCTCTCTTGTTAAAATATGACAGAAGCATTTGCTGTTTGGGCTCAAATCAATCAGGAAATGATAAATTCGATATTAAATTTAATGATATGCCTGATGAATTTCAAGAAAAACATATCACCCCAAAATAATTCCACCAAGGTTAGAGTGATGGAAGATCCAAGGCACAACGTGCAAACAAAGGAATGGAGGTTTGGCAAGACAGTTAACTGACTGGCGAAGCATACTGTACATGAAGGAGATATGAGAGCGACTGAACTTCCTGAGTGGCTAGGCTCTGCCTACCACATGCCAGCTGGTATTCGCAAAGTCACGTACCAGGTGACTTTCTCTTCCCTCACCCCCGCTTATGCTTAGAACATTGATTTAATTTTATTTTTGAACTTAGGCCTGCCTATCAGTTGCAAAGATATTTGAAAAGAATAATATTCACATGCATAATAAGATAGGCAACCAACGACACCCAGACACATCCATGTCAAACACCCTGAAAGAGTTAAACAGCAGGCTAATGCTAATGCCGTGATCCCTTTCATCCTTCCCCCAGTTTTTTGGTTCCCCTAATGCCACAAATGATCTTGGTTTGTAGCTCAAATAACTTACCACACAATCATTATTTGTACATGAATAAGCTGTAAAAATCTTCCACTTTCTACACAGATGACTTCTGATGAAAATAGATGGCACAATACAGATGAGGAGAGAAGAAAATTACTCTCAAAATATGTGTTAGTACCCCCTGAGGGCATCATGAGGATACCAGTGACCTTCACGCCATATACTACTAATGACGTAAGAATAAAGATAAAATTTTCATGCTCTGCAAAATATGAGGTAGATTTAAATATTGAAGGTGTTTTACAATCCTCTTTTCATAAAAGGTGATTGAGTTCATGGATTTGAAAGGAATTTCTTCAGAAGGAATAGTTACACGTGCAATCATTGCACTGAGAGGAAAGGGAGAATTGCCTAGTTACATCTTCCACCCCAACCCACCAGTTGTCAAACTAAAATTGGCTAAAAATCAGAAACCAACATTTATCACTGTGAGTTGGGATTTTAATGACTATGAAGATTTTATTAGCTATGCATAGTAAAAGGTATTCCTCTAACTATTAAATCATATCTAATTATTAAAAATAAAAATAATATTTGCTGGTCAATGTAAACAATTGGTACATATAAGGGTAAGTTACAGCAAAGAACTGAAAGCTCATGAAAAGTATAGAGCAACTTATGCCAAAGAACGTTACAATTAATATGAAAGATTTTACCGACAAAATTTTTTAAATAAAAAAATTACCAAACTAATGATTGTTAATACATGAGAGGCTTACTTTTATCTGAAAATCAACATCCTAATTCATGAGTAACAATGAAAAAATAATTTGATATTCCAATGCTTTATAAAACACTGACTGGTTTCCCAATACCTCCAAATGCTTTACACAGGGTTGACAATGTTCGTAGAGCTGGTTGCGAAGGGGGAGAGCCCGCAGATGAGGGGCAGATAAGGGAGAAGGGTTCATTCTGGTGTTAAAAATTCTCCGTATTAACAGTGGTTAGGGGGTCAGGAAGAAAGCTGCACTCCAGATTTGGGATTTCTCTGTCTTGAACATTTTTCATAAGCACTGTCACTTTTCAGAAATATATCTGTGGAATTGTGAAGTATTTTTTCCTTGTCACAGAATGAAAGAACTCCATGAAGTAGAGCCTGATACAGTGTTTTTCTTCATTTTCCTTTCAAGTTTACCAAGATAAAACATATCACAATGAAGTACCTATATATAATAAATGCAAATGTAATCATACATTGTTGTAATTTTTATTTTTTTATTCCTGGGTTAGATGGTTATTTAAGATAGAATAAGACAAAATAAACATAAACTATATGTATCAAAAACAGCAATATATTAACATGATTACACTTATGATGTGAATTTGTATATGCACATATGTACTTTCATTCTCACAAAAGGTGGTATATATGTATGAAGTTGCAATAAATGAAAATTTACAAGTGTGGCTGCTCAAAACTTTCATGATTTTTCAGGTTCAAAACAAGGGCAATTCAGTTTTAGATTTCCACATAGGTAAAATCACAGAGATCCCTGAACCAGAGGGCAAGTCAAAAAAAGGTAAAGGGAAAGGCAAAACGAAATCACCAGAAGGTTTGCACAAAACTGAACCAGAGAGCAAGTCAAAAAAACAGAAAGGAAAGGACAAAGTGGAATCACCAGAGGGCTCGCCTAAAGCTAAAACCAAAGGAAAAAGTGAGATTACCCAGCAAAGAGACAATTCTCCGAAAAAGGAGAAAGTTGGGAAGGAAAAAGGAAATAAAAAAGGTAAAGGGACTCCTAAACATGACACCAACACAACAAAACTGGGTGAAGCTGATGCAGTGTCAGCTGGACAAGAGCAAGTAAGCAAGGATGTAAATGGTGACGAGACTGCATTGGTTCAAGATCATCAAAGTCTTGAAGACAAAGTTGCCTTAGTGATGGAACCTCAACGAATTGTGCGAGTTATGCCACAAGAAAAGAAGGAATTGAAATTCTACCTACTGCCTGAGCTGAGTGATCCACATAAAACATTCACTTTCCCTCTTTATCTTTTTGGAAGAGGTGAAGCAGTGGCTAACGTGACAGTTAAAGTGGTAGCAAAGTAAAAAAATCTACTCTAAGATTCCAAAGAACTTAAATGAATATTGATAAAATAAGGTCAAAGTTCAATAAATGCAAAACTGAATGAATGAACTGAAATGTAAGAAACTGAATGTAAGGGTGAAGTGAGAATTAGTACTACAATTTAATAAAAAAAACAAAGGTACTGAAATTAGTGAGCCAGTTTTAGCCCACTTCAGCTCATAGACCTCTACTCATGGCTTGAGAAGGAGCAACGCTTCTGTTGACATGAGTCCAGCGTGGCTTCAAAGTTTTGACATGGCCCATTAGCAAAAAACCCAAATAACCTCCCAACAGACTAGTACTGCCCCCGGAGTGATTGACATTTCTTCAAATCCTTACAATGGCCCTTTGAAGCATGCCTAGAATGTAAAAATAATACACCCAAGAATCATTTTGTTTTTGAAAGTGGTAGTGTAGACCTACCGAAATAAGTACATATATATGTCTGTTCAGAAAATCAAATACTATATATGTAGTCATTTCCAGGGGTGTAGTTACAGGAGTGAGAGGGGGGATCGAGGGGATCAATCAATCCCCTTTTGGCCAGTATTTTTCCGCCTGCATGTCAGGGATGACTGTAAATAATAGATTTCCGGCTATATTTCAAGGAATCAAACCCATTGGTTATACATATATTGGCGATTGTAGTATATACTTGAATCCTAGTGACATCAATTACATTCACCGCATTTTTGGGATGGATATAGTACCCACACCCAGGACTGTAAATTATATTTGCAACAAAAATACAGAAATTCCAACAGCCAGTCAGATACAGAAGCACGAAGTATACAACTTATAGTTGAAGTGTGCAGAATAGCATGTTTGTTTGAGAGGACATGTATGCAGTGAGAATGTCAGGATTTTGTTTCAGGGGGGTCTATGTCAATTACAAGCATTGGGGATGTTAAAAAATTTTATAATGGAAGACTCAGTCCTATGTAAATGGAGAAACCAATGAAATCCCTAGAACACCACATATAAAAATACTGCTGATTATAATGAAATCTACCAGTAAGGGTAGGTTTAAGTGGAGCTCAGAAAAAAAGTTACTAATGGAAGGTCCTATGAACCCTTTGAGTGCGGCACGACGTGATATCACGTCATGGTTGTCTTTACACTGGTGCTGATGACGATATATCACGTCAAGGGTACCGTGAGAGTTCCAGCTTTCAGTAGGGGGCCAAGTGAAAGTTCCCTATTGAAAGCTATAATAATAATGGTACCCTTGACGTGATTTCACGTCATCTGCACCAATGTTAAGACAACCATGACGTGATATCACGTCATGCCACACTCAAAGGGTTAAGAAACAATGTCTCTTTCTGCATCAGCCTTAACCCTCTTCATCCTGTCCATAAAACCTACCCCCTTTCTTCCTCTTCCCCACTTGCTCAACATCTTTCCCTCCATCATGACCTTGAGCAATCCATTACCTCTTCTTCCTTTCTTCCAGAAATTAGTCATTTTTAAATAAAGTCTCTTTTGAGTATATACATTTACCATTTCTCAAGTAAAATGGCTGGTATTTTTTGCAAATCTTTTGGAAAGTAGTTCCGTAAGGGGCAGGTATGTTGATATCTTATCAAGGGTGAGATGTTTTTCTTTAAAATGAGACCAAATTCATTATTTCCTAGGTGAAATGATTTTTGCTGAAACTCACTACCTTAAAGCTCTTTCACAGAAATTGTTCACTTTAGGAGCAGTAGAATTAATAATCAAAAGTTTAATTTGAGCAAAGGTCTCATTAATTCACTCCTTTCATGGCTAAATGAAAGCAATGACTTGGAGAGAAAGCAAAGATTTGGGGAGCCCACTGGAACCCATTCATCTTGAACTGTAGGGCTACATACAGATTTTTAAAGTGTAGGTAGTAAAGGTTTTTAGCATGGTGCAAAATTCTATGTGGTAAGCATTATACTATGCACCCTGATGGGCTCTATAGAAATATATATAATTATAAAATAAAATTATAAAAATCAACGTGACATGCTAAATGCAGGTGCAATGTAAATGCTGGCAATCTCAAATGAGGGGCTGGGGTACAAATATCCCTACTGAGTTCTCACAGAAGTCTGATAATATTAATCATTTAAAATTTCATAAGACATAAAATGCCTGGGTGTTTCCTGTTCATATAGACATTACTCAGGTTGTCAAGGAAGTATTCTATAATGTAAGAGAAACAATTGCACTTTTCCACAAAATTGTTTTAATGCGTACAACGCGTTTCGGTACAACAAGTCTTGTACCTGATGATGGCTCTGTGAGCCGAAATGCGTTGTACGCATTAAAACAATTTTGTGGAAAAGTGCAATTGTTTCTCTTACATTATAGAATACTTCCTTGACAACCTGAGTAATGTCTATATGAACAGGAAACACCCAGGCACACAAGTCTTGTACCTGATGATGGCTCTGTGAGCCGAAACGCATTGTATGCATTAAAACAATTTTGTGGAAAAGTGCAATTGTTTCTCTTACATTATAGAATACTTCCTTGACAACCTGAGTAATGTCTATATGAACAGGAAACACCCAGGCATTTTATGTCTTATGAAATTTTATGACTTGGAGAGTGAGCAACCAAGACTTGTACATGATGATGGCTCTGTGAGCCGAAACGCGTTGTACGCATTAAAACAATTTTGTGGAAAAGTGCAATTGTTTCTCTTACATTATGAAAAACTTCCACGATATCTCGCCTGAATCTGTTGAATTTATTAAGTATTCTATAGTTGAAATTGAGAACTTTGGAATAGCACATGTAATTTTTAAGCAAAATTACATGTGCTATGTAGCTAAAAGAAATTCATATCACATAAAAAAATAAGTTTGCAAGTTATACCACACAACAAAATTGTTTGCAAGAATTAATACTTCATTTTTTCTACCACCCAATAGTGAAACTTTCCACCCTATATCTTGATTGCATGTAATTAAAAAAAACAAAGAAAGAAACCTCTGCACTAATTCCAATATGAAAAAACATTAGGGCCAGTTTTGGACACCCTCAGGCCCTTGTGACCTCGGGGCCTTTTAACATAGTCTATAGCACTCCTTCGGATACACATAAGAACTCTGCAAAATTTAAGGTCAATTGGTTCACCAGTTTTTACAGAATGTGTAACGAACAAACACCATTACATTTTTATATGTAAATTAGTATGTATTATGTTAAACTTTTGATATGAGGAAAATCAAACTTATTGTTCTATAATCCTCACATTCAGATCCTTTCTTCCTATTTAGGTTAAGAATCACAACTGTTTTCACTAAGTCCTCAAGCCATACTCATTCCCCATAGTTCCTACAAATGAGTTAGAACAAAGGTTGTCTACTCTTTTGCCTAAATTATTTAGTGACTCCAAAGGTATATTATCAACTCCCAGTTTTTCTTACCTTCATCTCTTGTTGTGACCTCTCTATTTCCCTCTTGAATATCTCTGGTCCTGGGATGTCATTATTTATCATTACCACATCCTCTATATCCAGGTTCACTGGTCTATTACTGCTGCCACTCAGCTATTCCCCCTATCTATCTTGTAAACCTTCTTGTTTGATTAATATACTAAGTACTGGTTATTTTCTTAACCTTAGGTATCCCTTGCCCACTCTTACTGCTGGACCATATTTTCCCTTCAGCATACCAATTCTCCCTCCACACACTTTCTCTAGATTTTACAATTGTTGCACAGTCCTTTCCACCAGTTTTCCTTCACCCGATTGGTTACTTGCTGACATTTATTCTTTACTTCCTTTTATGTATGTACCATCTCCTGCCAAGTTCAAGTGTTTCCACTCCCTTCTCTCCAGGCTTTTTCCTCACATTTCTTCTGTGACCCTTTGCTTCTTTATCTACCTAGTTTCTATTGATCTTATTGTTACCTCCACTACTCATACTGGGCCAGTTACTAATCTCTCCCATTTTCCTCACATGTTCCCATTTCCTCTGCTTCACCGTTGTTCAATTCCATTAGCTCCTGGTGTTTCCTCTTTTCTTTCCCTTCAAAGCTTTCAAGTTCTGCCTCTTTACCTTCCCTCCTCTCTATCTCATCCTATAGTTTGTGCACCCAATTCACCTCTTCCTTCCTATAATCACTTGTAGGCATGTACACATTGATCAATATGAAATTTCAGGCATATTTTTATTTCTACCACTACTGTCCTGCAGTCCACAGATTCAATGTAAGCTTCTCTATTAATTCCCCCCCCCCCTCATCCTCCCTCCTATGTGAGGAGAGGTTACCTCACACAGCACAAGCATCTAATTTCCCTTCCTCCATTACCTCCTGTCTACATACCCACTATTTTCGAGATTTCCAGCCCTCATTACAGTCCTTACATTCCAGGTTTCTATTTTTACTACTGTCATCCTCCTCATCTTCTTCCACTATCTCATTTCTAACATTCTCTAATGTCATAGTTTTGCAAGGATTTCATGTGATGACTACCACCAAGGCCTTGCCTCCTCCGCACCCAGACACGACACCCAACTGAGTGGGCAGCACCCTGTAGCTGCCAGGATTCACTTCCCTATGAATGACTTTCCAGATAAGTATGCATAGTTGGGTGAGCTTCCCCTTGACATGCCAATGGTATGCTTAGCGTGACACCATCACGTGAGCTACCTTTGTCTGGCCTATCTGGCATGGGTGGCCATACAGGGAACATTTGTAACTGCTCCTGCCAGTCCCGCTCTTAGAGGTCGCTGTGCAAGCCCATTCACTGCATCAAGGTTGAAGTCCAAGGGAAGGGATACTCCTGATGCTTGTGTAAAAATTACATGGGCAATAGTGTTATGTGGCTCCAAATGTTGTTATATATGGAAAGAGGCTATAACCATAGAGTTACAGCTACTGAAATACTGGTTTTAGATTGAAGGGAGTAACTTGCCAGAGATGAAGATCTGGAGACAGGGGCAGAGGAGAAAGGAAGTTGATGGAGGAGATTTGAAGGAGGCACAACAAACAGTCAGAGGGTAGAGAGGTAATGCATTTGTGAAGAGGAGAAAATGTTGGAAAAGGGGGGACAAGATAGGAGACAGTGGATAATGGGAATATTCAGTGATTGGTAAGGATGGACAGATGATTTAGGTTGGGGTGTGGGAGAAGGGGAGCTAAGCACAGACTGTCTTATGGCCTATCAGTATAGGTAGAGGGTCAATTACTAAGGCGAATGGAACATTTTCTCATTATGTTTACAGTGTTTTCATTGAACAAAATTAGAAGAAAGAAAAGAATGATCTTCATAGTCAGTTAAGGAAAATGAAAGACTAGTACAAGTGGTAGATATGGTTGGGGCAAAATATAAGACATAAATAGAAGAGCTATGCTAAACATCTCAATATAAAAATTGGTGCAGTACCCCAAACAGGTTTAACTTAGTTGAAAATAAACCATGACATACAATGTGACAATAAGTACTTTATGACATGACAAGAACGTGACATGGCTTTCGGAACTCAGAAGATGTGGAAAACGTGTGACACTGGAAAGACAACATATGTACGCATATGCACACGGTTTGAGAACAACATATAAAGAGAGTGATGTGAGGACACTGCACACACAATTTAAGAGCTAAAATCATATAATGGGAACACAGAGAAGACATCGTAAACACAATGTAAGGGCATTAAGAATTCGTAGGTAGATACACTCTCTCTAGACACCTTACAGAATGTAAGGGCATTGCATATACCCTAAGCAAAAATACAGAAAACGACTGACTAAAACTAGTGACAGTAGTCATAAACAGCCAAATATCAAGACAAAATATTACAGAGTACAATTATACCAGAGAACGTGCTAATGGTAAGATATGTAGACAAAATTCACCTCTCAATCTACAATTATTATATCGTATTAAATCAATGTACTTCGGCTACTTTTATTCCAGGGTCTCCTATGGAATCATTTTGTGGGGTTCATCCTCCAGATTAACTGAATTGTTTAGCATTTAAAAAAATTGTGAGGATTGTAGGAAATGTCCCTTTTAGGCAAACCTGCAAGCCCCTTTTCAAAAAATTTAAATCCTTACTGTACCTTGTATTTATATACTCCATATTCTAACTTTTGTTATAAGGAACATCAGTAATTTTCGACTTAATGACTCGTATCATCTCCATGATACAAGAAAGAGAGACTTACATGTTGAGAGATCTCTCATTAACGCCCACTCCAAGGGACCAAAGACAATGGCCATACAAATTTATAATAAGTTACCAAAAAGGATTAAAGATATCGCTAGTGTTAATAGATTCAAAAAAGAAACATATGAATACCTTATTGAGAAATGCTTTTACTCTGAATCAGAGTATCTGAATGAATAATGTGATTTATGTATTATAATCTTTGTATTTGATTTGTCCTATACACGCATTGTACGTCTCTGGATGAATAAAAATTATAATTAATAGAAACCGAGTGAGGGTACCAACATATTGATACATGTTCGCCTGACGGGGAACTTGGGTTATACACACTTCTACCCGTATGGCTCTCCTTTGACAACATATCGCCTTCATGGTCCTGTTAGTGGTATAAAACGACGAAGCGATCGTGGCCATCAGCATCACCAGAATTTCGAATAACGTTCATACATACCACCACAGTACGGGCGGTACCTGCTTGACGAACATATATCCAAGAAATATCCATAACGTAACCACCTGCTAAAACCATGATGAAATTTCCGAGAGATAATTTATCTTTCTCACACAATCATTTGCTGACCGAGAAGTTTTTAGAGAAACTGCCATCCTAACATACAACTCCCCAGATACCCAGCAATTGCAAGCCAAATGAAAACAGGAGAGTCTAGGTGTACTTTACCAATTTCCCTGATTACTTTTTGGAGTAATAATGGGCATTAAAGTATTTCACGATGGGTACTGAACATTACTTATCCATGCCAGCTTCCAAATTAACTATACGCAAGGCAATTCAAAACATACCGACTTTCTTTATCATACTTTCAAAGGCATGCCGTTTCTTGGCCATATTCATTCAGACATGTAATTATTTGAACTACAGCATGAAAAAATGCTGGGAGAATATCCTGACGCAAAAAATCTTGCCATCGAATGCCGCTTTTCGTTTACCAGCCAGCGAAGTATTCCTTTCATTTCATCCTTTCTATAAAACGAAAGACACTTGAGGCCCCACAAATCAACACCAGAATCACCATTGCGCAGAGCACTAAAGATTGCGCATAATGCCATGACCGTCGTGTAATGACAGCATACCGAACCGGTTGAGTGCCGATCAGCACGCTTGTGTTGAGGAGAGTAATATTTTATCATTTTATCACTTCTTGTAAATAATCGTTAAATTTTCAAGGAAAATGAGTGAATTGGTGTGGGGTATCAAAAATGGAGATCTTGATCAAGTTAGGGATATAATTGAGAAAAAGGTAAGTCACTTTCCCGTGAGTATTTTCTCTCAGGTATGCTGATTGAGATTTCATTTGCCGTATTGGTAATTTATTAGGCAATTGATGTCAACATGGAAGTTGACGGACGTCCACCTATTCATTATGCTGCTGATTATGGCCAGTCAGATGTTATGCAGTATTTAATAACGAAAGGAGCAGATGTGAATGTACGTTGACTTCAAATTCTGTCTATTATCAAGTAATTGAGTCTGCCTCACTACTGATTGAGTTACGATTTTACTTAAAATATCATGTTTCAGGCACAAGATAAACACGGAATAAGTGCCTTACTTGCTGCCATATGGGAAGGCCACACGGATTGTGTGAAAATACTCCTTGACAAGGTAAGTTATGTTGTCCTTAATAGAAATTCATTTTTTTTCCGTGGGCGTTTAAACAGCATTTGACTCATTGAGGAGATAATTATATGCATTTGGTATTCATTATTGCAGTCATTTTTAATGTGTTAAAATTATTTAAAAAGATATTAGTACTGCTATGTTCAATCAGCCGTTGTGAACTGTTTAAGAAGGTATTTTTGGGGCATCTCAATTTTCATTGCATTGAAAAATTTTAAACTTACCCGTCATTTGGGACCTGAAATTATAAATGGTTTTGAGCTTTTGATTCTGTATGCGAACTGCAATTTTCTTTATAAATAGTACTAAATATTCCCTTCTTTATGTCCCTGAATCTTGCTCATAATTTTATTCTGTCGGGTATCAGTAGGCAAAGCAATTCCTATGCTTCATCAATTCTTTATGGTCTTATCATGACAAAATCTGAATTAGCATGTCAGTAAACCAAATTTTTTAATGAATTCATGTGTAAATTGATATGTTATGTAATTGGTGGTATCTCAGTGTTTAGATGAATGAAATGCAACTTAATAAGTGGGCCCATATTTCTCCCTTAACCAACTAATCTGTCTAACTTCATGGATTGCGAGTTAGACTGAGAACAAATGAATGAGAATATAATCCAAGCATGCTAACGACTGTACTGATAAAGGAAACAACAATTATACGAAATACATTACCTACATCTTTTCTTTTTTGTATAAAATATTTTTTTTAAACTCTTCTCCCTGTGAACATTACCCACTCCTCCCTTTGCTAATTGTATGTTCTAATAAGTCTTATCAATCGCAAAACAGGCTATTACTGCAATGTCATGTCAAGTGGTTATTGTAAAATAATTTTATATTCACTGAATGAAAACAGTTTTCCTTTGATCAAATTTATATCTTCATCTGAGCACAATACCTCACCATTGTAAATTTATGAGCCTTTGAGCATTTATACACCAATCTAAGTCATTGCTACACCATCTAGGTTTTTGAAATTCCTCTTTCTTTTAATAATGTCTCTTTGGAGTACATACAGGTAACATTTCTTATATACAAGGGGTGGTATAAATTGGAAAAGATCTTGGAAAGTAGTATGTTAAGGGGCTGATATTTTGCTACCTATGTAATCATGAGAAATTTTTCTTTAAAATGAGACCAAATACATTGATTTCTTGGTGTAAGATATCTCACTCAAACCACCATAAGTACAGGACAATGTGTGATTTAAATCCATACATTCAATATTGCATAAAGACAATATTCGTTAATTTTCCCATGAGTCCAAAGTTTGGGTATTTGAGTTATTAACTGAAGGCTGGAGAGTAGAGCAAATTACTGCTCGGGCAATAACCAGTTTGGGTTCAGGAAGGGGAGGGAAATTCAGTATGCTCCAGCAGTGAAGAGAGTATGTACTTATAAAAGAGAAACATAGACTATAATTAGAATGTTTTTCCTTGCTTTAGGATTTTGAGAAGGTACTCCTCTTGAGTAAATAAGGTACTACTAGTGCTGATACCCTAGAAAGTGGGAATAGATTGGTAGGATTGGAGATTCATATGAAACTTATTAATGGTAGAGGGCACCGGTGAGTGTGGCTGAAGGTTTAGCAGAATGGGTAGTTATTGGTCTCCGAGTTAGGCAAGGGTGCATGTTGTTGCATTTCTCTTTTATGTACATTGGAAGGGAATGGTGAGAGAGGGATGGGAAGAAGTAGGTGTCGGAATGAAAGTGGTAGGTCAGCTGATTCAGTCTGTTAGATATTCAGGCAACCAGGCATGGGGTAGTAATCTTTTAAGAAATTGCAAACATTAGCTTTCGTGTTATAAGAGCGGTGCAGGTAATACAGAATGAAGGTAAATCAGAAGAAAACGAAAGCAATGAGATTCTGTTGGACAAAGAAAGCAACACTGGTCATAAAAGTGAGAGGGTACAAGCTGGAGCAAGCAGTGTTTCAATAACTTTGGTGGGGACATGATTCCTCATTGCCTGTGTCATTCTGTGCTAGGTAGAAGTCAGTTAGGTGAATTAAAACTTATTGAACCTACTTGAGAATGAGTCACATGCTGATGAAACTAGGTCAATAAAATTTTCAAATCTTCATGTGTCATTGTCTATCATCAAATGCCTACTGTTCTTCCTCAGTGTTCATCAATCCAGTCACTTTCATTGTCATTGTTGTCATTGTTTTCATTATTCTTCGATTATTTCTTGCAATCTTTTGAACATTGTTTTCCTAAGAAGCTACTTAGTTGCAACAAATCTAAGAAGTTTAATAATTGGTACACCCCTGAACTTGACAATTTAAGAAACGAAGTCATCAGGTCTCACAAACTATATAAACTAACAATGAATAAACATGAGGAAGTAAGATACAGAATCATAAAAAAGAATTACAGGGAAACTATTAAAAACGCAAAAAAAAACGCCAACTGTTCCCTAATACATAATTCACAGAATTACATTAAGGTGGCATGGAGGGTTATTAATGGTGAATTGGGGAAATTAAACTGTTCTCAAAATGTACCTTTCTCTCCAGACGATATTAATAATTACTTTATTAACTCTATTGATGCCTTAATATCTCATACTTCAACCCCAGCCAAAGCTCTTCACTACCTTCACAATTACAAAGTTAAAAGGTGCACATTCAAATGGACTTGGGTAACGCCAGGGGATATTAAGAGAATTGTTATGCATTTGAAGAAGTCAAAAACCCCAGATATATATGGTTTGTCAAATTATCTTATTTCCAAAGTCATTGACTGTATCACTGAACCTCTTTCCATAATATTTAATTCCTGCCTGCAGTCTGGCATATTTCCTAAAGCACTTAAGATATCTAAAACCATACCTATCTACAAGAAGGGAGATAAGGACTCCTTTTCAAACTATCGCCCAATTTCCATTGTGCCAACTTTTGCTAAAATTTTTGAGTATGTTATTAAGGACCAATTGTACAATTACTTCGAGGAGAATAAACTTTTTTCCTCGTCTCAGTTTGGTTTTCGCAAGGGTCACTCAACTGCATCTGCAGTGAAACATCTTGTTGACATAATAAGCAGCTCATTCGAAGACAGATCTTCAATTTCCTTGACAGCTTGTGATCTTTCGAAAGCTTTCGATTGTGTCTCACATTCAATCCTACTGGAGAAGCTCAAATATTACGGGCTTCAACACACCGAATTAAAACTTTTGGAATCCTATTTATCTGATAGACAACAGAGTGTATCGATCAATGGGGTGAAATCTCAGACCTTACAGGTTAAACATGGGGTTCCTCAAGGGTCTGTGTTAGGTCCCCTATTATTCCTGATCATGGTCAATGACTTGCCCTCAAACATCCCCTGTATCTCCTTACTGTATGCGGATGATACTTCTTTCATCCATAAAGTTAATAGCAAGGACAGCGCCCATATTGCTTCTAGGACATCAATGAAAGAAGCTGCCAAATGGTTTTCCGCAAACAAATTTGTTTTAAATGAAAAAAAAACTCAAGTTATGTCCTTCTCACTAAGTTTGGCAGCAAATCCACCCATTACCATGAAATTGCTTGGTTTTCAACTAGACAGTAAATTACTTTGGGATGCTCACAGCTTATCTGTTGCTGGGAAACTTTCAAAGGCTACTTTTATGCTAAGGAAACTTAGGACATTGGTACCTCAAGAATACCTTTTATCTGCCTACTATGCTTTTTTTCATAGCCATGTAAACTATGGCCTTGAAATCTGGGGACATGCTACTGCCACCAAGGAGATTCTTATTCTCCAAAAAAGGGTAATGAGGTTACTCACCAACTCATCGCCACGTGAACATTGTAAGCCCCTCTTCAAACAACTGCAAGTCATGACTGTGTATGGTCTATATATTTTTAAAAGTTTGTGTTATGTTAAAAGAAACTTAGACAGTTATAGCGTTCGAGGAGACTCTCACTCATACTATACGAGAATGTGTGATACTCTCGATGTTCCTAGATGCCGTCTAACCAAAACATATAATTATTTAAATATAGCTAGTATTAGATTTTTCAATGTGCTTCCTCATGAGGCTAAACAGGCTAACATGGCTCATTTCAAAAGGGTACTTCAGCATTGGTTGATCACTAACCCTTTATACTCTGTACAAGAATATTTTGACAGTATCCCTGGTGGTATAATCTTTTGATTTGTTCAGCAGTGTAGTAATATTTTAATGTTTTGTGTTATTGTCTTATTTATAACTTGACGATGTTTATTTCATTGTAAAATGATCACAGACAAATAAATCCATCCATCCATCCATCCACTGAAGTTGACTGGGAAAAAATCAAAACTATAAGCATTGGTATTGATGTTATTCCTGGTCAAGTTATCTTTTATGGTTGCAAGCTGATAAAAGTTTCTCATTTTTAATAATTAAATCTTTGTCTCTTGACATTTTCCCCTCAATGTTGAACATTTCACTAATAATCTCCTCTTATGAAAATGAAGGGAATACAAATAATTCAATAACTGCTGGCCAATAACAATGCAAAGCTCCTTCTCTGTGATATTAGAAAGTGTTTTGTTATCAAAGTTGGCCCTTGTTATTTTTGATTGACTTAATGATCCTCCTCTTGCTGTCAATGGAATAAAAAACACCAAAATATTTATTTATGCTGATGATTTTAATGTTATATTATCCTTCCCTTCTTGAAGTGCCTTCAATGTTAAGACTAGATTATCTGTCTCCAACATGAGCAATGTGTGTGATGGAAGTTATTTGGGTGTGAATGAAGGAAAAAACTAAAATTATTCATTTTGCTTTCAAAAAATAAATAGAAAATCTTATGCTGCAAATCAATTGAGCAAGTTATGGCATGTAAGTTTCTTGGTAAACATTTAAATATGAACTTTCATTGGAACAGCAAAATAAACCTCTGTGTCAAAAACTTAGTGCCAGAAGTTCTCTCTCTAACAACTACAATATGAATCAACAGAAGTGTTCTTATAAATATTTATCATAGTGAGTTGTACTCTTACATTCTCTACTCTTTGACTCTCTAGAGATCTTCTAACTGCTCTTAAGAAAATTTTAAAATGCAGAAAATAGCAGCTAGGATTATTTCAAGCAAGTCATTATTCAAGCTATTGCATCTACTTCTTGAGCCTTGCATTTATATTTTATCTGTATTCTTGTATATTGAAATCAATCAACATTATTTCCTGGTGAATTCTGATTTCCATGAACATCCTACTGAAACTATAAGTTATCTACGCTCCAGATCCATTTGAGCTAGGGTACTGGAATTAGGTCTCCATAGAATGGGCATCAGGCTATATAATAAGCTGCCTCAATCCGTGGAATGTATAAACAGCATGCTAGGTCTTAAGAATTAAGTAAAACAAGTCTTATTGGAGAAAATGACATGCTATATGTTGGTGAATTTCTCTTGGACATTGTATGGTATAATGCTAAAAATAAGTGTACATTTGGATGAAAGTATTTTTTCTCTTATCCAATCATGTATCTTCTGGTTTATTATCTTTATGGCCAGTGTATTTTTATATCTATATTTTATACTTAACAGCTACGTAACTTTTCTCTAGTATTGTGATAGCCCTTTTTCATGTCCTATTGTTTAAATCTGTATGGATTATTTAAATTAACATGCCTTGTCTAATGTATTCCAGAAAACTACACAGTCCTTGGGCAAGTAAATTTATAGCTATTGTCATTTTTGTAAAACTTTTTCTTCCAGGGTGCTTCAAAAGATGGCACTACTCCAGAAGGCATCAGTTACTTAGAAGCTGCAGAGAAAGATGAGATCAAGCTATTACTGAAGTGAAACTTTTAGTTTGTTAATCGATCAATTGTTCTTCTGACCTCTAGTCAGGATTTGTGAAAAAATTCCGAGAATCAGCAAGAAACTAAATGTGGAAATAGGGTAGCTTCTCAGGTATGAATCATTGAACACCTGAAGTAATAACTGGAGTTAAGCTCATGAATTCTTTCATGTAATACATCTATCTTTATGGGCATTGGGTGTTTTGTTTCCCTAGAAAATATTGGGAGATATCAAACAGTGCATTGATAACAATTTTAACTTCCTTATTGATCCCAAAATGAATCTAACTAAGCCAGCTTATGGCTTTGATTTGGATGTAGGTAATCTAATGCATTAGATCTCTTTGCTATGAAAAGCATTCAAATTTGAGCCTAAGTTTATTATTTGGGAATTCTCTCTTTCAAGGTTGATTTTAGACAGGAAAATACACATTCTTCATGCAAGTTTTGGGAAA
This sequence comes from Ceriagrion tenellum, assembly GCA_963169105.1. Taxonomy (NCBI): domain Eukaryota; kingdom Metazoa; phylum Arthropoda; class Insecta; order Odonata; family Coenagrionidae; genus Ceriagrion; species Ceriagrion tenellum. Next base: position 126,852,201 of record OY720633.1, on the reverse strand, counting down.
AGAGTTGGTAACTTTAATGTTTATGAATACTCGCATGTGATGTTTATGGGTTAAGGTGAAATTCATTGGTATACAGAGATAGCTTTACAAATGAATAAATATATATATAAATATCTATGTGATGTCATCCAAGTTATGATTTCCTTTGGCTGTGATTTTCAAAGCTAGAACTGATGTGGATTTAACAAATTTTAGTTTTAAATTGAATTTCAAATAATTTTCAAGGTCCATAAGGCAAATAAATAATCAATTGGATATTGATCAGGCATGCTGAAGTCTGTTATTTTGACTAAATGCAATTGTCCCAGATATTTACAGGTTATATGTCACAGTCCTATTTTCTTGAAGGATATGTATGTTAAACGTTGCTATGGGGACCCACTTTTTTGCCACCAAAATTGTGAATGCAGGTATTTATTTAAGATGGGTTCAGGATATTGAAACTCACATAAACAAGCTAAAAACAGAGTTTCAAATTTTAAATGAGTATCTATTTGGTGAATTGTCCTCCATGTCTTAGTGAAAAGCTATCTTTGGGAGAATTTTTCTCTTTTTCATGAGATATGCCTCTACAATGGAATATTCTTGGTGTACTTACTGTGTCGTATTATTTTTCATGGATGTTTGTGTGTTCTCCCAAATGGTGTCTCATTTGGATTTGCATCATACATGTCTAGAATTCCTGTCTATATGATTAAGTAAAAGTTTGTTGTTCTTGCTAGTTTTTAAAAGATATTTTAATTAACCGCCTGCTTGCTTATTCTATTGTTGATAAAACATAAGGCAGTTTTATTAATTACTGGTATGTTGTCTGTTACTTCATGTTTTAGTCTTGTCATTTGTAGCTAGTTTTGTTTATGTAAATCTCCTTTACTTGATTTTTCATGCATTCTTATAGATCTTTGAAAGTATTGTTGCATTTCAGTCTGTTTAAAGTTTCTGTGTGGAAACTAGATATCAAGTGCCTTTCATATATTTTGTATGTTGAATAAGTTGTGTCCACATGAATTTTAATGGCCACTAGTAATTATAATTTTTTAAGAAAACCCAGTCTATGAGAGAAAAGTGTTTGGATTTCCTTTGCTGAAAATGCTATTTAAAAGAAAAATAAAACTTAGGGAAGTCTTGTTTTAATTTTTTCTTAAATGACTTAAAATGTTGTGGACACAAATATAAATTGTCTGAGGTGTTGAGATGTCATCATATCTTCTAGGCCTTCTGGAAGTTTAGATGGGCCTTTGCATCGTTATATTAGGTGGAATACCAGTTCACACACGAATGTTGATCACGATTGTCAATGAAAGGATTATTTCTGTACCATCAAAGAAGTGATTTCCCTCCAAACAAGTAGTTATCAGTAGAATGTGATAGGAGGAAGGTGGATTATAATTCTATGATGGTTGTAAACATTATAAGGAATAAATTTATGCTTTTTAAAATTGTGTTCTTCAGTACCCATTACATCAAGGATCAGGGTAACCATTCTGATACAGTTTTGTGCTGGTATCGCAGAACTTTATGATGGTATTTGTCACTAGAGAGAGTGCGGTCAGGTCACGAGAAGCTAGTGGGTGTAAAGGCAGTCACCCTTGGTCTTTTTTAAGAAACTCTTGAGACAGTCCTTTTGTCCCAAATCCATTTAGCTTGTCACCTCTAATGTCGTACTCTTTAGTTGAGTGCCAACGAGCCATCTAATGAGTATAATAGAGTTTTTCTGTGTGAAAATACTCTATCAACTGGGGCATTATTTATTTGACGATATCAGCCACCAATCTATCTCCACTGCATCACTTTCTCACTAAAATAAAGGAAATTATAAATACTGAGATTTATCATTACTGGGGAGATTGTTACAGTTTTTTGTAGCAGATTGTGGGGGTGGAGGAGTCTCATAAACAGTCGTCATGTGCCCTGAGGACAGTGTTCAAGTTGAGTGTCAAAACATAGGTTGAAAAATGGAGCCTTTTACCCAGTTGAAGACTACTATAATTTTCCACACAGTCTTGTAGAGTTTGTGGATGTATATCATGAAGGGATACTAATTTGGCGTGGAAAGGGAGAAAGGATAAGGAAACATCACAGGATGATGGAAAGAGCTCGAGTGGTGAGTAAGATGGTGGTGAGACAAAATGATGTTCTGTATACTTATGGCCATTTTATGTGGTACATTTTACTGTACAAACAAATGTATGAACTCTTGCATGAGGAAAATCGTTCCGTTTAAAGCGGCAAATTGTATGATTTTCTGATTGACTTTACGGGAAATAGAACCTGCTCCATTTCCATACAGTTTCATGTACCTTCCTTTGTATCATAAAATGTACCATGTAAAGTGGCCTTAAGAATTACTGTGGTCTGAATGCTGTTGGACTAAAAGCAGGCAGAAGAACTGGTTAGATTATATCTTTGGAATTGTGGTAAGGAGTTGAAAATTTTGCTTTTGGTATATTGGATGTGGCCTTGGTGCTATTGGAGATATATCTTATAGATTTTTCTAGATTCATTTGGAAGATGATGGAAGAGGAGTTTGCCATGAATAAATAAATTCAGATGATGGGTGGAATGGGATATCACATGAATTGTTGACTTATTGTTAGTAGAGAAAGTTGCTTGGTTTTTCATATTTGTTAATGTATTACCCTGCAAGCTGCCACCAAGGTGTGTGTGGAAGGGGATGTTAGGACACCAGTCATGTGGAGAGGGTGAGAGGATGGGTGACTTTTGATGTGAATGATGTGTAGTGATGTGGTGTAACACTTTTTGTTGTGGTCACTAATGGTGTATGGAGCGAAGGAATTTTCATACTTGTTGGTTTGTCTGTGTATCTCTCTTATTTTGTCACTCTTATCAGTTCCAGAGACGTAGTGTAGGATTAAAATAATATCCTTCATGTCATACTGAAACTTTCCTGATCAGAGATTTTTGAGTAATCGAAGCCTACTTTTTGTGGTTGGTTAGAAATCTGCCCACGTCACCACATTTTTTTATTTTACTCCAAATTATTGTGATTTAGGTAACTGATTACAGTGAAATTGTGTTTAATGTGACAAAAGGACTGGTGGAACACTTATTTTAATCCACCACGCTGCATTTGGATGAGAGGAGAAGTGTGGGTAATCAGTGAATAGTAAATGTGTATAAAAGGTATCATTTTACAGCTACTCATAGTATGCTGATGCAGTTTAGGAGCTTAAAATGTACTGTGGGTACAATTATATGAAAATTGATTGGATAGAGAGTAGCAGCTAATTCCTAGTGCCTCTTCACTACAAATAAATAGAATTATGATCTAACTGTGCTGAAGTCAAGATTGTTAGCTCTATAGTATGATATCAATATGCGAGTGTTTGTTCTTTAGGAAATTTCCTGAAGCATGGTAGTTAATAAGGGAGAATAGCTTTTTGAAGTATGCCAACAACAAAGTAAGGCGTGAAGGTGACCTTTTCATTGCTATTCAGATATGGTATGACTTTCACATGTTTCCTTTGTTTACATATTTTCATCTGCTATGCTTTCTCACCTTTTGGGCAACTTCCTCAGTACTTGCTTCATATCATCACCCACCCCCTCCAATTAGTTATTAATATTGCCTTGCTTTCTGTCGGTTTGACTTGCAAACCTCCCTGTCACCATGTATTTTAGGCCAGTTCTTCCTGTATGACCAGAGAGAGATGGTAATTATCCATTGCAAGTTTTTGAAAATCATGTGTCTTTACTCAGTCCCTGATATAGTATTCATGGTATATAATTTAAGTGGAAGGGCCATGGGCTATCCTTTCCATTCTTTAAAGCCCAACCCTCTCCACAACTCTGTTGCCGATATGCTACCTCATCCTTCCCCATTGCCTACTCTATTTTACATATATTGTTGCGTAGGCAACCCCAACTCGCTGCCTATTAGAAGGCAGTGCCAATGCCCAAGCGAGGCAATGGTAGTCAAAGATTATAATACACGGGAGTGGTAAGTACATGGTAGTGCTCTGGAAGGCATTGGGTGGAAGCGGTGGAAGTGTCGTACCCCAATATTGAGCCCTCGTGACGTCACGCAAGGGAATCGCCTGTTTTGACCTGCAACAGATTCGCGACGCGAAACGAGTTTCCGTATTTTCAAATAATGAATTAGTTTAGAGAGCAGAACTCCACAGAATAAAGACAAATAATTGATTTCATTGGAGGAGCGATGTTATTACCATGGCGGGATACGGTACTGCATATTGAATTATAGTCAAATTAACTGCTTAGGACGTTCTCGTTAATGTTGACAGACTGAGTTGTTAAACCATTGATATTAGATGTTCTCTTCACTCCATGGGTTAATCCATGGTCTCCTTCCGTATGAAGGAGGCCATGGTTAATCAGTCAATTCCACGATCGCCTCTTACTACGTATTGATTGTGATCATTTATAGCTCACCTACGGTACTCCGAGAGCCCGTAATTGTTCGCGATACAATTTTTGTAATGCCTATAAATATTACGTTATCTCATTCTCCAGTTGATTTCCAACGGATGAGTAATAAAATTCATTAAGCAAGTATATACATGGGTTTTTAAGAAAATCGACTGCCGTCCAGCACTGGTCCAGCAGTCGACGTCACGCCCATGCATTAGCTGGCGGGCGGAAAGATGTGCCTACTTGTATTCGCTTCGACGGTTTCGACATGGTCTGAGGGCCTAGAAGCGCAGTGGACGGGTGCAATCATAACAATCCGCCGTGAGCAAGACACAACAAGCATCAGTTGAAGGAGAACCGGCGGAACTGGCATGAAACCATCACAACAATCAGTATTCCCCATCTGAGGCTTGCATTGTTCAGTTCCGACTTAGGAACATTTGCGTACGTTTTAGGCTCGTAATGCTGGATTTGTTGCCTGAACGATAAGTAAAAATGGAGAATTCAGATGGAGATGTGAAAACGACTCTAAAGGGTGAATTGTTGTGTTGCAATTCTTATTGTAACTCCAAAAGCTCTAGTTATACCATCGCCCCGAAGGTAGTCACTAAATATTTTCAAGTCCATGCTGGAAAACGTAAGCAATACGTTTGCGAAATGTGTTTGCAAGAATACGTGGGACACACACAAGTAAGTAAATCGATCAATTTTTGTTGTTTGTAACTCTTTAATTTTTACGGGTGAGGTCTGGATTATATTTTGAAATTATCCTGAGCATTGTTGTGTTTTAACGTACCTTCAATTAGGAAAACAATGCCCTGGTGATATTTAATTTCCCAAACAATGCTTGGAGTACCTTTTCGCTTTTTCAGAATATGGCGGAATGGCTTCTTCAGAAGAAACCTCTTTTTAAATTTCCACTTCCCGAACAAAAGGAAACTGTTGTGATCGATTCAGACGAAGAGGAATCGGACGACGAAAGTAAGTATTTTCGTAGTAATTGTTTTTCTTGAGGTGGCTCTGGCATAACCATGAGAGTCAAGACAAATGCTAACCTTTGCCCACCTTATTTATTGTGTTCAAAAATTGTCTTATCCGTGATGAAATGGGTTATCCATTGAAAAGTAAAATTCGGACAATATATTCAGTTTATTTCACAAATATATTTTAATGACCACATTTGTCCAACCACAGGTATCGATCGCAGCGCCATTTGCGTGGAACTATCGCATTTTGACTTAAATTTCGGCAGAAAATCGCTAATAACTTTAACGTTATGTCTTGAGATGCCTATATTTTCTTTCTATGCGATTTCTCTGGACTTAGTTACTCATGAATAGTAGTGAAAGGCGTTGGCTTTCTCGTTTTAATTGATGTTTTTCTGCTGTATTCAGAGCTCTTCATAAGAACCCAATTTCAAATCCCCATTATATTTTTATCTCAGTTTGTTAAGCGCTCGCAGTTTTAAGATGTGATAACCAAATGTTTAAAAAAATCTGGGTTATGAGACCTTGAGGCCAGAGCCACCTTTAGAAAAACTACTGGAGATCATTAATTTTTTACATTTTCAACATTGTGGTGCTATTCAGGGCTCTCGATACTGATGCATGTAAAATTAATTATGAGTTTCTTGAAATTTGTGTGACTTTAGTATGTATTTAAATACTTGTTTACGTTGAGAGAAATCAAACTTGAACTAGTTGTATTGCCTACTGGTTTTAAGTCTCTCAACCAAATTTATGGTAAAATACCTTCACGTTGAATTGCAAGAGATTCATTTTCCGGTTAGATAATAAGAATGACTCTGCTATAAGTCAATGTGTTGATGACTTTTCATGAAAATTATGCCCAAGTGACTCTAGTTAAAGATAGAGTGATGTGCTTGACGTAAACCAAAGAAAAAGTAGATTGCATGTTCATTGGAAACATGAACTCCAGTGTGGTCTCCTCCTGCCATTCTACAAGACGGCTGTAATACACAGAAAATTTCAATGTCTCAGAAATGGACCTTTGAGATAACAGGCCACTCATCTTTTAGACGACTGCTGCTGTCTGAAAGATGAGTGGACCATGCCTTCCCCCTCTATGTTCCTACCAAAAACTAAGGGAACAATTAGTGACAGTGAAGGATCAAGTTGGCCTGAAGACTCATGGAGTCTATGAAATTCCCTGCGAGTTGGAAAGGTCTACGTTGGAGAGCCTGGCTACATAATTGAGACCAGGTTAAAGGAGCACTGAAGGCATTTCCAATTGGCAGAAGTCAGCAGTAGTGAAGTGCAGTATTAACGAGGACCATGCTATACAGTAGGAGGGGGGCCTAACTTCTTTGCGGCACACATGGTTATTGGGACTGCTTGGTCAAGGAGGCCAACAAGATCCACTTACAAGCAAAACATTTCAACTGTGATGTTGGTTTCCATTTAAGTAGTAGCGAGAGACCTGTCATTTACAGTATTAAATGTGCAAGGGATAGTGGGAAAAGGAGCATATTCCACAGTCAATCAGATGACACTTGACCCCAAGATGTGGGGTATATATACTGGCCACATTTAGAGGATGGCATTCAGAACCCCTGAGAATGAAGAACAAGTCTTCCTTTGAAATGTTGGGAGATATGGAGTTTCTAACCTGGTGGAATACCGAAGAGACCTATATTTACCATATGCACTGGGAAAATCTAAGATCTTTCATCAGCATTATCTTGTTGGTTAACATTTATGGAGGAATATTCTGTCGAGAATGAATTGTTTTTAATCATGTTATTTATCTCTCAACTTTTTAAAAAAATTTTGAGGAATGAGTTTGTAACATGGTCTTCTTCTTCTTCGGTTATCAACCCATGGGTTGGTTTGCAATAGCACGCCATTCCGCTCTTTCCTCAGCTTTCCTCTTCATTTCACCATATGAGACGCATCCAGAGTCATTGATGATCTGCTTCATATAGCTTAATCTAGGACGTCCTCTACGATTTGTCCCCTCAATAAAACCTTCAGCTATTAATTTTATAAAATCATTGCATCGTAGAATGTGACCTATTAGTTTAAGTCTCCTTGTCTGTATCTGTCTCCAGAGACTTCTATTTTCTTGTACTCTTCTCAGCACTTCCTCATTGGTGATTCTGTCTCGTATCGTAACATAGTAATACTTTATTTTTCCTCTTTTTTATTACTATTGTCTTGTAACCTGCTATTATCAAGATCAGTGTCTGTATTTGTCTCCTGAAGTACATTAGTTCATTGTGCTGCTCTTATATATTTGCCTTACCATTCATATGACTGATTCCTCATCAATCTTCCTCAAGAATGTATGGGTAGTGGGATGTCATTTGATTGATATCTCATCATAATGCAGAGCATTTTGATCAACATTACTATCAAATAATCAATATTTTAGTTCAATCATAGCTATGTTTCACCTTAATTATATACATATGTGCTATTTGTCTCTGCTCATTTTCTGTCAAATTTGTTTCCTAAACAAAAATCTATATTTTAAAACAGCTGCTTTTTAACTTCCTTGCGTCCCTTTTCTTGGGACCATACTTTCCTGCTCCCCTCTATATAAGTGTTTTCTTTCCAGGATAACCTCGATTTTGTTGATCTTGAACCTGATCATAGAAACCAGCCATGAACTTCTTTCTCTTGGTGTCTATGTGTTGTAATACAGTCATGTGAATTTATTGTTAATCAGCTATCTCTATAGCTCCTGTTTCATTTTTCAATCACTTACCTGCTCCATATTCAGTGCACTTCTAAGTTCATACCACTTTATCTTAGACCCATGTTACCTATCCCTCTATGCACTAAGCACAGCATGCAGAAGTATGTACAACACCTGCTTAGATGGTTGCAGAAAGGGATGGTTTTTTCAGTTGAGGTAAATTATCATGGTAAATTACAGTAATTTTTTAAAATCATCATAATTTTACGGTAATTTTTAATTTTCTGCAATTAATAACTATTGGAGGAGTTATGTTAATGCATTTTTAATACAGAAATTTTCAAAACAAAGACACTTAGTTCAGCGTTCTTTTTTTGGTATGAGAAATTTTCGTTCAAGCCATTGAAAATGATATCCCCACAAATATTCCATAAGTAAAAATATTCCACATATGAGTTGGACGTGCCCCCTATTAATAATTAAGATTGTATTAAAAGTATATCGACTTGACTAAAATTATGTTTTTAATATATTGGTGTGAAAAATATCTGCAACGGAAGTGAATATTACCGAAAATTATGTTAATTTTCAAGATCTATGGTGAGTAACATAAAATACCACGGCGATTTTCAGAAATTCTAATCTCTAATTGCAGAGGGGATATGTGAAAAAGAGAACCTGTTAAAAAAAAGCACCAGGGATTGATCTCAGCTACAGTTAAAAAAATCTGAGCTTCCTAATGTTAGCTCAATATTAGTTTGAATGTGAAATATTTTCAAATTTCATTTTCCTCTCATTCTGTGCAGAACGTCATGTCTGAATCAAGTATAGGTGACAGAAAATTATGAGTGGTAGTCATTGGATATTATTATGTAGTAAGAATACATCAGAATGAGTGGATCAGGAGGGTCTATCTGTTGATTTCATGTGCAGCTCTCCCTCTTTTCATGTTGAGAGTATTGGAAGTAATTGATGTCTGGTAGAGGTTGTAAGAGGGGGTAGAGGGGAAAGTGAGGAGAAAAAGCTTTTACTTCTGAAAGGATGACTTGCCCTTAAGTTGTAATGCTTGAAACATAGTAGTCAAAAGTGAATAAATGCTTATGTCAGCTACCCATTTTCCCATGGACTTTAAGTGACCCATCCAGTCACTGTGTATTTCAGTGTGTAACCCTAGCTTTAGCATGGGCAGTTGTATTTTTGTTGTACACGCATCAAGTTACTCAGATTGCTAGAGAGTATGCAACGATGAACAACTGTGGGAGCTTCATGCTTTGGATTGTATTTCTACCCTGATACTCATGTAATCTCATAATCATGTGTTTTGTCTTTAACTGATGAAATGTTTAATAGGATGTTTGATGTTTGATAAAAATATAGGAAGAGATGTTGTTGGTTTTTATGAACATGACCTCAAAAGGTGATTATTCGTGCTCTTATTGTTTTCTCTTGAATGGTTTGAAGCATGAATTTCACATTGAAGCTGCCATTGGGTTTTTCCTTTTGGGCTCATCCTATACTGTTGACTCTTTTACTGAATTAATAACTACAGATCTGGTGCTTTTTAGGTGTATCAGATGCTTATTTTCGCAAAATGTGATTAACTTTTTTTTCCTAAATATTCACATTGCAAATTTATCCAATGCATTCTCACCTTATATGCTCAATGGAGAAGTTATGGAACAGTTGTTCAATGCTGTGATTAAGCTCCTAAGGCTTTATTTTTTAACTTCCTTTAAAGTCCCTCTCATTAAATTCCTATCTCCTTGCATATGTTTCATTTATTAAAGTTCTGCTATTATTCTATCATTTATCCTCTACCTTTTAATAGTGATTGAGCATGTATGCTTTGATGTTTTGCTTTGGAAAAGAAAAAAAATGAGACAAATTAAATTCTGGGATGTTAGATTCGACATTTGATAGTGTCCTATACATTTCGGTAAGAGTGGTATTCTTTGTCACTGATGTTGATTCTGGACGACTTTTTTCTTGTTTCAGGCATTTTCCCTGAAGACATCCCTATGGAAATTGAAGATGACCTAAATGAAATTTTTAATAATGTGATGGAGAGAACTGACCTGAAGAATCAGTATACTTCAAACATTAAAATTTTGGTGAAAGACATGGGCCAGTTGAATGGTAAATATGTAAAGCAGTAACTTTTGTAGAGAATGCACGTATATGCATTTTCACATATACATTTAACCCACTTCTGAATTTCAGAAAAGTTGCACTTAGAAGTCGATGGCTTGAATAGCCTTCAGCGAGACATTGATAGTTTGATGAATAAATTCTATGCTGCATATGAACCTGAAAGAAGAGTAAGTAGATATGTCCATAATTGGCATGCCTAATAATATTAGTGTTATTTCATCTACAATGAAAACTTAGTTTGAAGGAATAAATATATCTCTCAGTTCCTGGTTGCTCAAGTTAACCTAGTGTTGTGGCCCACCTTGTGGTTCTTTAAGTGTTCTTCTCCCTCTTTAGCCATGACTCATGTGCGCATTTCATTTCTTTGGTGAGTAGGTTAAGTTTTTTCAAAAGGTATTATGCTGGGTGAAAGGATCTTAACCGTCAGATCCTCAGGGTGATGATATTTCAACTACTTAAGATAGTCTTAAAACACTCATGTGAACATTTTTCTTGTAATTTTATGGTATAAATATTGCCTTTTATTTTATAAACATGTTATTCTTTTAGCTGGGAGGTGTTTATGTTTCAAGATTTCCTTTGAAACAATAGATTTGCTGAAAATAAATAGGAAGGGATGAAATCATTATAAATTACTTGTAAAATTTCTGAGAGTGAATAAGGCAGATGCCATGGGAGCAAAAGGATAAACTACTCAAGGGCTAGAAATTTAATATGGAAATAGAATGTAAATCCTGAAATTTATCAACTTGAGTGCCAAATTCCCAATTGCATTCACAAATGATATGGTACGAAGTCACTCGCCGGGGTGCAGTAATATCAAGGGTTGAAATTCCCCCCTCAAAATTTGCCTTGAAGGAAGATGGCTTGGCCGTGTAACTGGACAACAAACCTGACCGGCAATTGGGAGATCTGGGTTTGAATCCCAGGCAAGTCAAATGATGTTTTCATGGTGGATTTCAACCCTTGTTGTTAATAGATACCAAGGTTTTTATTTCAGTCTGTCTGCAAATTCTCATCCGATATGAAATAAATGTAAGACTTCATTTTTTTCACTAGCAGTTTTTTTCTTTTGCATAATTAAATGAGAAATACTGAGCATACCAAATCTTGATGAATGTAAATGGAAGGGAAATATTATGAAGATTCTTATTCTTTTGTGTACATTTTATTTTGAATGCATTAGATTCTGGAAAAGAAAACATTTGTAAAATTTCTCAAATCATGCATTTTGGTGAATCATGACTGATGGTATCATAATAATCATGTAATCATGACTGATGGTGGAAGCTGTGTCTGATATGGATATTTAGGGATAAATGAAATGGTATGGATATATAGGGAAAATATATATGGATATATAAGGAAGATGTATATGGATATATATGAAAAGTGATATGCATATATAGGGAAAAATGCCCGTTGATGAATCAATTTGGAATGTCAACTAGCTATTATCATAAGTGAAATATTTTTGAGAATTGTGTGCTTTGTAAATGAAGACACAGAATTCAGTTTGATGAACGTTTCATGAGCAAATACAGAGTATCCAACAGGTGGTATTTTTTAGGTTTAGAGTATCCTACATGGGATTACAGATGACTCGGGATTGTACATTGTAAGCTTAAAAATCATGAATGACCCTACTTTTTGAAGTAGGCATACTAATGTTAAATTGTTAAATGCCTTACTTTATCAATCTTTTTTTATTGTATCTACCTACTATATTGATTCTTACCTGACCAGTTACCCTCTGCATAAATCAAGGCATGTTTAACTTCTTAAAATGTGGTGTTGAGCAGACTTAATAAAAGGAGCCCTATGATAATTGCCAAAAATTATTTAAACTTAATGAGAAATATTTCAATACTTCTGCTCTCTTTTCTATTTCTATGTGATGTGTTCTATATTTATCATCATTTATATAATAATTTTTTCACCTTCCATACTGACACATGTAGTTAAATGAAATGGAATGTTCTAAATTTTATTACTGTGTTTTCAGTAGATATTTCTCTTCCCAACCTTAGGAACTCCCACCTGTTGAAATCATTGATGTTGGTTCACCTGGTACCAGTACACCAGGAAGAATGTGGAATGCTGGACCCGGTAAGTAATTTTTCGGATTATTAATGGTGAAGTCATTGAAAAGATGTATGCATATTCCATTTGATATTATCATATTAATGATTCCAATGTAATCTTAGGTTGCTTACCAAGTGTAAGAAGAAGATCTATTTCTTTCATGTTTCTTATTATAGGTGTAGCCATGAAAAGAGTCACCCAAGGCCACAGAAGTCCATTGGATTGTTTGACCAACTCACCAATGGTAAGCCATTTAGCTTGAGTCATATTTCAATTTTTTCTATCCTGATTTTGTTTGATTATATCTACTGTTCATTGTTCTGATTTTATAAATCGGTGAATTATTTTTGTATGACTAATCATCCCAATGATTGTGCTAGCAATATCAAGATAGTTGAGTACTGGTGGTTATTATTTTCCAAAATATAGAAAATAAGTTTTGATTTCAAGTTAACCATGAGGGATATTCAACAAGCCGATAGATGATGTATCTAAAGAGTTGCCATTATCACCAGCTATGGCTAACTTTTATTTGGATGACTCAGAGAGGTAAACCCTCAATTCAGCTCATGTATGCCCTTGGTGCTTATTTAGATATTTAGATGACACTATTTAGTTTGGCCACAAGGAATGGATGCGCTAGAGCTATTTTCCAGGTTACTTGAATAGCCAGTTTCCAAGCATCAAGTTTACAATGGAGATGGAGGAAAATGACCAACATCCTTTCCTCGACATCCTTATCTTCCGGGAAGAAATATGGAAACCTGGGACATAGTGTTGTCTAGAAGCCAACCCATGCTAACCTATATCTTAATGGACAGAGCCACCACTATCCGTCACAAAAAGGCATTGGCATTGTTTCACTGAGTGAATTCCACAGGTGATTAGGTAAGCGTCCCAGCTGGGACTGGGTTGAACCATCAAAAGAAGACATTTTTTTCTGAACGGCTGTGGCAAACTTCAGATTTTGAAGGCACTTTAAAGACCTTTGCAACACAAGGCAGCTGCATAGAGGAGCAGTCTGAAAAACCATTGTCCAAAGCTTTCATCCCCTATATATCTGCCATTTTGGGAAAGATTCATTCTTTGAAAAGAACTCAGCATTCTACGGTGCTAAAATATATAACTTTTCACCTACCATCACCTAATTTAAGGCATCCATTGGTCAAGACAAAAGATCCCATTAGTCTGAAGATGCCAGGGGTTAATCTAATACCCTGTGAGTGTGGTAAAATCCTTGTGAGTGAGATTGGCTGTACAATTAATACCAGGCTAAAGGAGTATCGAAGGCTTTTTTGATTGGCACAACCTCACCAACGAGTAGTGGAACACTGCGTCTTCGAAGACCATGCCTTGAAATGGGAAGATGCAAAAATTCTTAGTCACATATGGAAATTAGGACTGCATAATCAAGAAGGTCATCAAGACCCACCTTGAACCTAGAAATTTTGACCGAGGCACTGGCTTTCAATTTATGCCTGGAAACCTATTATCTAATGTGTGAAAAATGAAAGGGAGGCTGAGAAAATCAGCCAGTGGCAAGTCAGGCAAATGAACCAATCAGGAGACCTCTGATCCCAACTGTTGGGTATAAATAGCAGCCAGATTTAATGGCATTCAAAAGCCCTGAAGATGAAGGGCAAGTTGTTCCTTGAAACATTGGCTGTTATGGAGCCCAATACCCAGTGGAATGTCCAAGAGACTTACATAAGATTCACCAGAAAAACCTGAGATTTATCAGTAAACCCTTTTCTTAGGTTGTGCAGTTAACCGATTGCATATGGATATTTTTTCTTTCAATAATGTGTTGTAATAACTTAGAGGAAGTTATTTATATAACAAAATATGAAAGTTTTTGCTACAATAGAACAAAAAAATTTTTAAGATGTCAACTTTTACTAGAACCACTCGATTTATTAAACAACGACCCAGGTTTCAATGTGCATTCACATCATCTTCAGCATCATCTTCAGGAGGCCTGAAGATGATGTGAATGCACATTGAAACCTGGGTCGTTGTTTAATAAATCGAGTGGTTCTAGTAAAAGTTGACAACTTAAAATTTTTAATGATGGAATACCACCAAATGAGACTGACGAAAGTGAGTGATACAATAGAACATTTTACTCATACTCAAATTTTTTCATAAAACTTAGTATTTTTATGTCATTTTAAGAGCAAATTGAATAATTGAATATAGTTAGTGTTGTTGGCCGTTATAAGTCCAATAATAGAATAATTGAACTCAGTTTGAGATTTGTCAAAATGAAGGGTGTGTAGAATCCATAAACATGAGTTTGTTAATGATAATACCTACACCATCTATACTGGCATTCTCATTTCCATATCCTTTTGATAGTCTTTTTCAATTTGTTATCATTTATCTTGTTATTTGTCATGCATCATGCATCTTGTTATATACAGTTCGATGAAATTTTGGAATGTTTTCAATCTGATTTAATTTTAGTTTTGCTGCATTTTCAGTAGATGTTTCTTTTACATAATGTAGGGACTCCCACCTGTTGAAGTCATTGACTATGATACATTAGGTGCACTAGGAAGACTAACTCCTCGTAAACGGATTGCTGGGCCAGGTGAGTAGATTTTTAGGATTATTAATTGTGAAGCCATTGAAAAGATATATTTATATTGAATTTTATATTGGCATATTATTAATGCTTATGTAATCTTAGGTTGCTTAACCAATTTTTGGAGGTCTATTTCTTTTATATCTTATTTTAGGTGTAGCAATGAAAAAAGTCACCCAAGGCCATAGAAATGCATTGGACTCTTTGACCAACTCACCAATGGTAAGCCATTTAGTTTGAGTCGTATTTCAATGTTTGTTATTCTGAATTTGTTTGGTTCTATCAACAGTTAATTTTGCTGCTTTTATAAGTGGGCAAATTATTTTTGTATGTCTAAATTCTTGTAATGGTTGAGCAAGCAATATACAGATAGTCAAATGTTAGGGTCTGTTATTTTCCGAAAGACTGAAAAAAACTGATAAATATTTAACCTGTTTCTTACATTGTAGTTTTCCCATTGTATGCATATTTTATATGTAAAAGGTAATTTTCCATATGTAAGCTAATGGCTTTATGATAATTTTGAGGGTGCATCCAATAATTGAGCTCAGTTTGAAATTTGTCAATACAAATGGTGTGTAGTATCCATAAATTTCACAGTTCATAATAATGATATTACCGGTGAGAGGCTTGTGTAGATATATTGAGCTGGCAGATGCATTATTTTTTAAATATTGAAAGTGAGGCATGCATTACTCTTCTCTAAGAAATAAACATGTGGGCCTAATGGCCTGGTTAGCTATTCAGCCTTAACTTTTTTACTGTGCCTTGAGCTGCCCAATAATAGTGTTCTATTTTCAAGTTGGGCATACAGTAGTAGCAGTTGGTTTTTGGAAAGATAGATTCGGTGTGTAATCATTGATTGAGGGAAGACCAAAGAACCACACTTTATGGACTTGTGGAATGCTTTTGTGTTATTTCATGTGTCTGAAGGACTATATGAAAACAGAAACTGATTTGTTTGATAGAGCTGGTATTCAGCTTACAGAATTAGGGTTGTCATAAGATCTAAGGCTTTCTCTGATATCCATTCCGTTGCATGCATTACCATGCATATTTCAAGAACCTTAAAGAAACCCACCCCTTAATTTCCCCTATTAATGAAGGCTCCCACACTGGTTTGACCAGCCCCTGGATTTTTAAGAATGTGACCCCCTGGGTTACCTGTGCTTGCAATAAAATATTTATAAGACAAATGCATATAATGCTAACCTTATTTAAATTTCCTGTGACAAGGATTTCTAAAACTCTGATCAAAATGAGAGTCACATTATGGGATCCAAAAAATAATGTTTTTTTATTTAGAGAGGTGATTGTAATTAATGCTCCTGTGGTCTCTTAAGCTAGCATAGGTGTTTGAAGAGCAAAAATTGAAAGTAATCATGAATGCATTTTCAGGGCAGTGTGCACACAGAGGATGAAGTTGAGGCATTGGACCCTGTTCCAACATCAGCTCCCGCTGAGCTCCCACCACCTGGTGTGTTAGAAAGACCTAGACCCAAAGTGGGAGAGATTGTCTATGTAATGAAGAATAATCACTTTGGTGTCTGGTCCAAGGCTAGAATCCATGAAGTCCTCGAGAGAGAGAACGAGGTGAAGTTTCAGTTTTTAAAAATAATTATAGTTCGTCTTGCTTGGGTGTTTTGTTTTACCCTTCCAATATCTGAAAATTCTGGTGGATTTTTCTTGGACTTCCTTAAACATGTTCTTGATTTTGATAAGATGATGTGTTGTTTAAATTTTTAGAAATTCATTTTTATTATTTATTTATTTTGTGTTAATTTTTCAAGATAAGGTATGCTTTGGAAATTGGAAGTTGAAGTTTAATGCATTTTGTAGGCAATTTGCATTAACATACAAAATTTATATGTCTAAACATACTGCTAAGTATATCTGGCTGGTGGTATTTATCACTTAGACACCAAAGATTGATTGAAAGCTGTTAGAGGGTTTACTCTCATGGAATGAATGTTTGAAAGAATTTTTGCCTAAAGGTGCTGGTGTTAATAACATACTTTACTTTCAGTTGTTGTACCGGATAAAATTTGAGCAGTCATATCGCAAAGGTGCATTGGTAAAGATTGTCACTGGTCGTCAAATGGCTTACAGCTACCATTGCCCTACCAGAATACCTGATGGGACTCGAGTCATTGCTATATTCCGAGAGGATGAACATTCAAATTCAAATAAAGTAGGAATGTCCAAGGAGAGCTATTATTGTGGTGTTGTTGCTGAAAACCCAAGATCAACTAATAAATACAGGTTTACTGAGGAGAAACTACTGTGTACTCATAGTTTTGATGCATATGTGTTTAATGTTTTGAGATATAAATCACCTGGTTAATTCTTTCAGGTACTTAATCTTCTTTGATGATGGATATGCACAATATGTTCGTCACGAGAAGATATTGGTAGTTTGTGAATCATCCCCAAATGTATGGGAAGATATCCATCCAGACTCAAGGGGTTTCGTTAAAAAATATTTGGAGGCTTATCCTGAGAGGCCAATGGTGAGGCTGAATACTGGTCATGTGCTTAGGACAGAGTGGAATGGTATGCATAATTTTGTGTTTTTCTATTTTTATGTATTGACAGTAAGCTGTTTTTTATTGATATTAAGAAACTACAATTTCATATGAAAGTTTGCCAGTGAAAATAGGCAAGTACTGGACCCTGCAACTTTGGTGGCCTCATTTTTGCTTCCCTTGTAAGTGGAAGAAAACTAAGAGGACTAAATAATAGAATTAAACACAGGCAAAGGAGTATTAGTAGGAAGGATTAGTTTGCTAGAATAGATCTCTGGGTGCCTATGCAATATGTTTAATCCCATGGGAATGGCCATTGGTAAAAGGAAGAATCAGCTCTGAACCAAAGGGAAAGAGTCGGAGATTGGGATTTTGTGTTAGGGTAAAAGTTCAAAACCTGGTTACAATTAGTTTTACTGCATAATAAACCAAGAAACCTGGATTTTTCTTTTGGTGTCAGAAACCCAGAATCTGCTTCATTAATAAAAGCTACTCCAAGCCTCGCATGCCAAAGTATGAACCCATGCACATTTGCTGGCAATCATTTGTGCGTCACTTGAACAAACAACGAAAGAAACGAGTTTCCACTGCTCACCCCCCAACAGGGTTGTTTGGATTGTTGGAGCTCAGGGGCTCCCTTCATTTGTGGAGGGCATGAATGATACCGTTCGTATCAGGCATCACTTTGAGGTGTGCGTTTGGCTGCTTGTCCATGAAAGGCCGTTCTTCTTCCAAGGAATGAGGAATGCCTTTGCAGACTTCACCCTATGGGCAAAGCATTAGTTGTCAGATCCATAACCTTCCTGGTTGGCCTTTCAGTGCTGGAGGAAAGCACCAGGGTTAAAATTATAAAATTAAATGCTGGCCAAGGAAAGTTCGCCCTTGACTTTCTGGGTAGATCTTTTTCAGTGTGGATGGAAGAAGTAGTGATCATAAAATCTAGTGGAGGTGCTATAACTGAGGATGATTGATTTCATTTGTAGCTTTTACAAGCTGTTGTATGACTAGTGGATATTTTATATAATTGCAAATGCCTTGATTTTTAGCCATATTAAATTACATGGAAAAAAGTTGGCAAAAGGGTCATAAACTCTGTCTATTTGAGACTCGACCATCCCATGGTAACCGTTCAAATAGAGGATTTCACTACAGAAAAATAAGAGAGGAAGATATTAAACTCTTTAGGAAAGATTGAGTGATAAGATTTGGTGGGTGACTAGAACAGGAAGACGGTGATGGTCAAATGTACAAAATTATTTTCACCCCATGTCGCTTATGTCGGAATGCATTTCCTGGATCTAAAGGATTACATAATTATAAAAAAACAATGGTGTGGGAGTTATCAAACAGCAAAGTTGGCTTTTAGGTACTTTATTATTACAGTAATCAAGAAAAGATGGAGGACATTGATACAATGTGAGTGGTAGAAATATTGTATTGATCAGGATGTCAGAAAATTGTGGTCTCAAATGCTGTCAAGTATTAAATGGTTCAAGTTTGCACAGTATCATGAGTTTGCTTCTGGTGCTTATGGCTTGATTATTTTTTTTTAGATTTTTACATCAATGTTTCTATATTTTTGATCATTTTACGGGGCTCACTCACACAAAAACAATGGGTTTATGCTTAGCATTCCACACGAACTTTCTCATTATAGCTTAAGATATATATGGTTTGAAAGAGCAACAACAGTGATATTTAAGTCATGTGTCTAGTCGTATGCCACTGATAGCTGTGGCATAAAACTGGTCAAATGAGATTAACATTGTGGTAGGGGAAATAAGACTCTGATTCAGGACTCCATGTATCAGTCCTTGAAATTAATTTGATTTTTTTAAATTTGAATAATTGAAGCAGTTTTGGCTAACAGTATGGACAATGATTTTCAAAAATATGTATAAATCCACAGAATTTTCATAGAATTTATTGAATAGGGCCGAGTTGGAAAAAAACCTTCAGTGATTGGCACACATGGCTGGATGCAACCTTTGCCCGATTAGCATAAGGTCAAGTAGGCATGACAAGGAGGGGTGTGGAACTAGAGGGCTAGTGAAACTGGGGTCAAATATACTCCAGAGCAAATGCCTCAAAGTAAGGAATGCCATGAAGAAATTCATGTCCACGCGTCAGTATCAATCAGGGTATTTTCCAGCAGGCTGTGCATTGACTTTTCTGCTTGCATTTTCAAATTAGGAACTACCATTTTTGGTAATTGAACAACTGGTGCAGTAGCTGTTATGGTTAAATCCATGATCATTTTGTTGGGAGTGGTGATGGTTTTGTTTGAATCCTGATAGAAGTAATTTTTTACCTCATGCAATTTCTTGTGGAAAGGGTGTGTGTGAACCCTTGTTATGCTTTCTTCACATATACGCATTTCTATGTATAAGGTTGAAACAAGATAAAATGAAGTTTTCAGTTAGTTTTATACAACTTAATTTACATAAATGATGTGTAAATTATGAAATATACATAATTTTGAAAGTAATAGTACTGGCCGGTTGAAACCTCGTGGCCCCTAAATGTGCAGAACAGCAGCAAGTGGAGGGGAAAGTGCAGCTGGTGGATGCATAGCACTTCGGACAGAGGCAGGTGGAATTGCCAACCATAGGGGTGCAGATGTCAACTTCATATCTAGTCTTTTCTGCAGGGACCTGTGCTCAGAAGTTTTACATTGTGGAATGTGGTACAAAAATATGATTTGACGATGTGATATGAGTTGACATTTTATCTTTCTGGATATGCTTTCTCAATAAGTTGCTTCAGAGCACTTGTCTAAAGGTAGAGACAAATATACACCAACTAAACATTTAAAAATAGAAATAAGAAAACCAGGTATCACTACAGATAGTTTTTATTTATTAGTACACAAGCTTATATATCTTAGTTGCTATCATCATGTGTTTCACTAATTTCTGACTCATAAATCAGAGTTATTAAAAAATCATTTTCCTAACTATCCCTGGCTAATTCATTTTAAATATAATTATTTTCCTCTTCTTTTGCATGATCACATGCTTATTTCCACACTTCATGAGACATATTTCCACATTTTTCCCCCACAAGATTTTCTTATCATCTAACTTAAAAGATGTATTATTTTTAGCAACCCAATTTTTCAACCCCCAAAATATTTTCAATGGAGTCCAGTTGAGGATGGTTGGGAAGTACTCTTACAGTTGAGTGGCCATGCTCAGCACATAGTCTTGCTGTCGACCTCATATACAATTGTTTCCTCCCTCCTTTTTATTTTGATAAACAACTATCTTTGTTTCACTTGCTGCGTAGAAAACTCTTTCATCCAACCACACCTTCATCACATCCTTTCTGGCGCTGCTAGATGGACAGCAATTGTGCTGGGCATTGTGATACAGTGTATTGCCCAGTGCAACCACAGAATTTGATGGCAAGTTTGGGATCAGCTGACTTTTAACCCATTTGAAGTAATTTTCGTGGTTCATGTCGCCATGGTAATTCTCAGTATTTTAGTCCAACATGAATGAAAGGTGTGCCCCTGCAATGAATCTCATTTCTTCACCTGAAAAGACAAGTTTACATTGTTACATATATTCACTTGGTAGTCCTTATTCTCATATTATCTCTTAAATATAACACTGGTAATTATTGAATAATGTGCTGACCTGCATGAAGGATAATCAGTTATTGTCATTTCAATGCAGGAGTCTTAATTCATCATTCTTCATCGCTTGTCCACTGAATGCGAGTGGTATGGGATGAATGGATAAATGTCTTATTCATAAAAATACCAATTGGATGGCCTTCCTCTCTTAATTTTTAAATTTTTCAAAGGTTTGCCATCCTTTTATGTAGAATATAAAATTTTTCTTGAAGTTTGCGCTTGTTGTTTACTGTTCTTCTCCACCTGTGATGAAATTAAACATTATGATTATTAGAAATTAAGAAATAAGAATTCAGATACATTGAAAAAATTAAACATTGATCATCACTCTTACCTGTATTCAGTATTCTTCATTAAAACTTGAAGAGAACTCAGTTTTCCATCTTAAGTTGTATTTTCCCTGACAATTGGCAGGAAGGCAAGTAGCGTGAGGTGTTGCTTTTGTACAGAGTGGAAGTTATGTAGTTCATCTAATGACTTGTGCATCAGAATCATCCTTTGTGGATTTCAGGCTCTCTTGTTGTTTTCTCTTTCTCTGACTTGCAAATGCCTCCTTGAATCCACTAACAATGGCAGCTCCCTCTGGAGCAATCCATTTTGAGGAGAAAGTTGAAATAACAGTCACAGCGGCCACATGTGTATGCACACTCTTCATCAGAATTGATATTCCTTCAACTGCTACATTCTGCATGAACTTCAGCATATTAAAAGTTATCTCATATGCGCCTGACTTAGAAGGATTTTCCCACCCCCCACTATGGAAGACACTGTCTATTTCTTAAAAAAACTAGATTACTTAACAAGCTCAAAAAAAAGTACCTCCCCAAAAATTACTTGATACAATGAGCTGAAATGTAATCTGAGGTTTTGTAATAAATACAAAAATATAAAATGAATTAATTAACTAGGCTTCTAAGTAAAGGAAGAAATTAAAAGAAACTAAAAAAGTTTAAAAATTCAATGAAAAGGACTAAATCACTATGCATTTAACCTATACTAAACCATATGGTTGTTATGAAAGCTGCCGCAGAGTGGTCTTGAATCATGATGGCTTACGGAACTGCTTCCTCATTTTAGTCATTTTTCTTCACTCCTTGAGTCACTTCGACCTGGAGAAACGAGCTGGAAGGCTGGCGAAACTGTCGTCAAAAAATGACTCAATGCGGAAGAAATCCCGTAGGCCATCATGATTCTAAACCCTATGGGTCTAACCTACCTAAATGTGTGTCTAACCTATTCTAATATCTATCCTAAGAATTATGGCAACTTTCACCTACACCCCTGTCTATAGGAACTTCTTCGAAACTGACTCACCCAGGCTGAAAACCGGCTTCTGCACATGGGCCACAAAGTTTCAATCACACTGTACATACATACCTGCCCAATACATATGCAACCAGAATGGCATTGTAAATGTGGCATGTGTATGTCATGAGTACTGAATGTGTTAATTTAGTTTGTGCCATAAAAGTTGTGATATGTTCTTTGTTTTAAGTTCAATCCTTAGAATTTTCCATCTGACATTCCAAAACAATATTTAATCCCAAATTATTGCGCTTGTAGGCAAATGGTGGGTTGCACGTGTACTTCAGGTTGATGGATCTTTAGTTCATTTACATTTTGATGCTGATGGAAGGACGGAATGGATTTACAGAGGGTCAACTCGACTTGGTCCCTTGTACACTGAATTTGCCAACGCCAATGCTCGTTCTCAGAATGTTGGCAATTTTAATAGGTCACGTGGTCCTGGAATTGCATCATTGAAAAAGGTAAGTTTACAGCATATTATCAAAGTTTTGCCTCTTGGAAGCCTTCTTCCAAATTATCTCAAATTGTGCGATTCTTGCTTGAAGTATCGTGTGAGACCTCTTCATGCATAAAATTATTTTTATTTCCTTTTGAAAATATTCTCTTTTAGAAATTGTGTGCACATCAAACCCAGGTAGGCATATATGTATTGTGGGAGATCTACGTCCAAAATTTCAGTTATATCTGTTTTATTTGGCTTCGAAATTAGGAGTGAGGATTTCCTGACATAATCGATCCTTCGTTCAACTGCAATTCTGCAAGGTGAAACATTTTCCCCAATCATTAAATTTCAGCATATGCTAACAGCGCCTACTGGCACACATTACTGACACAAGGGAGTGAGATATGATTTAAGATGATTTTGTGGACTAGGTAATCAACCCTTTTCATCCTTTCAAATACCACTGTAGTGCCTGATGGCTTTGATCTTTGACATTCGGGACCCTTGACGGAAAGATTTAACAAAAAAATAGGTAAAATACTAAGGAAAGCTGCTCGCTTTGTTTAAAACTACTCCGAGTGAACACTTAAGTGTTTCTCAGCTTTTAGAGGGGTTAGGTTGGGAGCCTCTAGGGACTCGGAAGCTACGTGCTAGGCTTAGTTTGCTAGAGTAATTCAATGTCAGGTGTGTTTCAAAGCAACACAGAATATTATTGAGATGCCACACTACATTTCTAGGTCTGACAGATGCAAAAAAATAAGAATAATGTATTGACGAACAGATGGGTGCAAAAATTCATTCTTTCCATGCACAATAATTGACCATGAAAAAACTGAGCCCCACTTTAAACACTCCCATTATACACTTCCATTATTTTTACCATTATATATACCATTAATTACCAAAGTAAAAATGTGAGCGCATTAATTGATACCAGTATATATATATATATATATATAATGAAATGCATGCAAACATGGTGTGATGATCAAAAACTACTTCTTTAGTCTTGCACGCATTTACTTTCAATTCCATTCTCTCCGTTGATTCACAAAACTTATCTAGGAGCTTCTGTAATCCCTGTTGACTGTCTGAGATTGATTGACAGTCAATGTAAACTACTGGTGGAATTACTGAGTACCTATTCCCTATGACCTGAGATTGATTGACAGTCAATGTAAACTACTGGTGGAATTACTGAGTACCTATTCCTTATGACCTAGGATAAACAACCTTTTGTTGTAAAGTACAATTCTTTGTTAATGATTAGTCCAGTGGTCAAGAAAAAATTGGTATTTAAGTTAACCTACAAAAAATGAGCTGATGCATGGAAATGAATATACAGTGCTATTTACATGTTTCCTATACATTAACATTTCTTAAACTATACTCTTGCCATTTGGAGAGTTTTCTGTGTAGCATATCTATCAAGGCACTATAGTGAAATTGAAAGATTTCATCATATTGTTTGGACTATGCTAATGACATGAAATAATTTTAGCTCTTACCCGCATTTACTGAACTCCATGATTTCCATAGTGTCAGTATAATATTGTCATAAAAAATTAATGCCAGTACTAATAACTCCTTTTGTATTTCTTTTCATTGAAACAAATATGTAGTACAAAAAGTATTGTAGATGAATTTTTGTTAGAATCCTTCTAGCCACCATAGTGAATTTTTTTGTAGCCATGAATCATGATGGACACAGAAATCTGGTGCCAGTATCCATATAGCATCAGTTAATGTGGCATATTTTATCTGTAATCTTTTATGAAAATATAAGACATCCCTGTAATAGATGGTGCTTCATGCCATTACAATTATTCTAGAAGCCTCTTGCAAGTACTTGCATATTACCATGCTTTCCCTTAAGGGTTAATATTTCACCTGCTGTGTGAGCATTATGGCTTTTGATTATGTCATCATTGATTTCATGCATGTATTCCATTCCAGATGAACTTGCCATATGTGGAGTATACTAGAGGAAACGAAATGGAACAAGATCCGTCTGCTGCTGGTGGTAATTGATTTTTCTTTTGTTTCTAAATAGTAAATAGATAAAAGTGAAGTACATGATAGCTTTATTTCCTTTTAAAGATAATGCTATTTACAATATTTGACAGTGTATAAGATGAACTTTTTCCAAAGAAATGCCCGTCAATGATGGCAATGGATCTAAAAAATCTCACACGGGTCTTATATGAGAAGGCAAGTCCTTCTATAGGTGATCCCTTACCCTCAAGGTGATATTCCCAGAAAAGTTCTAAAATAGAGAAACGAAAATGGAACTGTAATTAATGTTTTGTGAATTATGCCAGCTGCACAGCATGGTATATCAAATTCCTTAAGTATCATTGAGAGAAAAAGTCATGAGGGAGAGTATAATTACTAACAGGATAGTTTAGTGCTTAAGCTTTTCATGGAAGAGAGGTAATTTACTCAAAATCGATTAATGTGTAGGCCCAAATCTCCGTGCACAATGTCTTTCTTTATCTTTGCACGTGTTCTACTTCTTCTTATTCCTTCCACAAAACTTAATCTTTTTCCTCCTGGTTTCAGAAAATCCTCCTTAATCAGAAAAGGATGACTATTGCTAAACATGGGAAGCATGCATCAGTTTTGAGCTAATAATATCTAAATTTTAGCATAGAGAAAGCAGTAGCTATCACTGCCTACTCAGTGATTGAGTATTGAGTTTTGTATTGCTTTTACTTTAAATTTACTTTAACAACCTTGCCTGTTGAAGATTGAAGATTATATGATATTCGCATTCATTCATTGGCATGATCATTTATCTCGTAAACTTAAAAGTTCTGTCTGTAAATAATTTTTGAGACATGAAGGAATTAGTGACCAATTTTATTTTTTATAGGTTTCAATATATGCTTATTATTTAATCTTCTGTATCTTGTAATGTCTTAGTCTCTGTGTGTGAAAATTGTATTTGTGGACACAGATAGTCTACCTATTGGTATAAAGATTTGAGGACAATCATAGTTGGGCATGCTTCTTTCCCTATTTTACAGTTTCAGGTATTTGATTTCCTTCCTCATTAAGTCACTGAGCAATTATTTGTGTAATAATTTAGGTTTTCAGAGAATCAGGTTTTGGAATATATCTTTAGGTGTGACTTCTTCATAGAAACTATGTTAATTATGGTGGCATTATGTTCTACCAAATTTCTTTATTTATTGTACAAATATGGAATAATTACCAACAATCTTTTCCCAATCGTATAAGTACCCTCTATTCTTTTAGGCATATTTTATTTTGCATGGTGAAAGTTTTGGCATTTAGCTATGATTTAAATGGTTGTTTATCTGTCCAATTATTTGATTTTTACATTAAGTTATAACACATCTAAGTTATGCCCAAAAATAATTCTTTTTTGGAACATTATTCATTCATTGTTAATATTCCTGATAGCCATCATTTGGAGATTGAATATTCATTTATTGGGTAGTGTGAATTGGTTTGCAGGAAAATGATAGTTTGTTTTTAAAATCATGTATTTATGTTCAAACAAGGGAAACAAAATGTGCTTTTACACTGTAACAAGTTATGTTACAAAAAGATATAATTATCGTTTTCAATCATAATTATCTTGACGGCATGGAAGTAACATGAGGGGTATTTTACTGTTTTAGAAGGGATGTAATGAAAAGTCCAGGAAGCTGATGGTTATTGAACATACTCCACTAAAAACAATTTGTCTTTCTCTGTTTCCGTCTTTACTCTGTCATACTCTCTTTAACTTGCATGACATCTTTGTTACTCATTCTACCTTTTCTACCTTCTACTTCACAAAAATTTTCCCCTGTAAGATAGACTTCAATATCCATCTTCTCTTCTTACTTCCCTCCATCTGCCCTCTCCTAAACTGTTCCAAAAACTAATTTCCTTCCTTTACCATTCTTAGTACTCCTCTGGCTGTCCTCCTCATGTCAAACTTCTTTTCCTTCACCTTCTGTTACTTTCCCCTTTATCTCCTTAACCAAGTCTTTCTGGCCTCTTATTGAGAGGCATTATGTAGATAATACTTTCATAAATGATTAACTGAAGGTGGTAAAAATAATTTATTCTTTGCCTATATTTTACTTTTCAAGGATTCACCATAGTGGTAAATGACTAATGGTAAATTATTACAAAAATATGTTAAAGATATGTAAAAACTAACATTTATTACAATTCAAAAATGTATAGTTTTTCTTCCTTGATTCATCTGTGTATTGTACCTGCTGATTGGAAGTTTTATGGACAGTACTTGTCCTAACTTATCTTTCATAACATATTTCTGACATATCTTCACTGTCATGGATGACCCACCATTAGATCCCTATTGAATTCCTCATATCATCTCCCTCATTGTATTTTGTCCAGAATTCCTAACATCTTTCTTCCTCTTCCTCGCTTCCCCAGTGTTCTCCCCTCTATTACTCTCCTTGGCAATCTCTCTCTTTTCAAAACATCCTCCATCCATCTTTTCTGCCCCCTCCAAACCTCTGCCACCAGCTTCCTCTTCTTTCCAACCATATCCAATACCTCCTTGTTTGTCCTATGGCCACTTAGGTCCCCTTCTACATCCTCTCTACACCCACATCTCAAATACCTGAAGTCTACATGCATTCTCCCTTTGTAATGACCAAGTCTGCAACCCCTACAGCACTATGTTCCATAAACATATGCTACATAAACTGCTCTATTTGTTCCCTCCTACCCATATATTCAGCCCTGCCATTTTGATTTTGGAGAATCTGTCACAATAAGTTGAGCAAATCAATTCTTTTTCAAGCACAACAAACTTTCAAACACCTTTCTACAATTTTTGCTTGTTAATGTGCATGGACTTTCACACCTAACTCTCACTTTAAGTGTCTCATTCCCATATGCCATTCATATGGCACTGCTGGCTGTGGCATACTATTTGAAAAATGAATTGCATCTCTGTTCATAAAAGACTTTGGAAAAACATGGCTCTGAAAACAAATTCCCAACCACCAGACCATTGAATATGAACAGATTATTTACTGCTTTCTGTTATCCAATTGAGCTTTCCTCTCTATTAGTTACAATAATTGGTGCTCTATCATATGTATTCCCAATTGTTTATTAAAATTCTTAGTCATTGGATGGTTTCTTTGTTCATACTTCTTAGAATATTGATACCATGACATGTGTTTGTTCTCAGGATTTAACTGTGCATTGTGATTTGTGTTCACAATCCTTTTTACCAGCAGCTGAGTATTTTGTGTTCCTCTTTAATTGAACAGTGGTCTGAATATAATTGTTTTGCATTCAAGGCCAAAAGGATGATAAGTCCCTCATTCTTACCAAGGGTGATATCCCTGCAGCATCTCCCCCGGTGGTTAGGGCTGTAGCTAGGAAAAGTACAGCCAGTCAAAGGAGATATGAAGAAAGAGCAATTGAATACGGAGCACCATATTGTGATTATAAATATGTAAAGGTAAGATCCTTTTGTCCAACAAAGTTACTAGCATTTTTCACAGATGAGAACATAACTTTTTACTCATAGTGCTATTGGTGACATACATCTAGGTTGCTACTGATCTGGCAAACAGGGTTAACCCGGAAAAGTCATGGGAATTAAAAAGTAGTCATAGAAACCATGTAGAAGTTGGGAGAAAAAAAACTACCTGGAATTTTTAAAAGTTGTCATCTTTTCCATGTCTTTTAAAAACCTCATGATTTATATTTCGGTCCATCAAAATATTTTTCCAAATTTAGTCACGCTTTTTTCTATAATTGTATACCATGGATAATGGAGTTATCCCGCTGAAGAATATTTAATAATTGTTTGCAAAACTGTGTCACAGTGGGACTTTTGGCAGTTTTTGGCTACGTTACTTCTGGACTTATTTTGAAATCAATGTTTATGTATTTGGCTCCAATTTGCGTAATCTGGCCCCCATGTTCAAGACTAGATGCACTATCTGGCCTGAAAAAATGGCATTTAACATTGTAAATGTTCAAAATTTATTGGGAAAAATTGGGATTGTTAATCTCCTGAAATTGCAGCTGAATAATGTTGTTTGTGTCAGTATCACGAAAATAAATGAAGGAGAACTCATGGTAGCTACATGTCTGGGAAACTGGAAAAAGATAATGAAATTGAGCATGGGCCTGAAAAATATGGAAAAGTTGTAGGAAATGTGAAATTAGCACTTATATATGTCAAAATCTTTTGGTTTCCACTGATGCAGTAATAAAGGAGTACTCTTCTGAGCAATGTCAGTTCTGCTGGCATTTTGATGTGCAACTCACTGGTTGTCTCATCATCAAGGTCCTTGGAGAGAATGAACAAGTGAAGCATCAACATTTCAGCAGAAATGGAAGACCTGACCTGTTGTGTAACCAAAGAAGAATTCATTCATCTATTCCATGGTGTTGAAATAAAATGTGATGCTCATGATGTTACTGGGAGGCAATTATGTGGCTAAAAAATAACTCTGAGCTGGTGTCCAATGGTCAAGTTGAATACAATTTTTTGTGTACTGGTATTATGCTGCAGATGCTCACAGAGTGGTATGATGGAGTTTTTTTCAAAATGGCTTTTTACTCACTCAAAATGGCTTTGTATTCACTTAAATATGGACCAAACGAGTTGAACAGTTTCTAAATGTCCATCCTAATAACTGAAATCAACCAATCAGGGCTCCCCTAAAAAGAAGCATTGCTACTATCCCCACCGTTTGAGTGTTGTGATTGTGGGTATTGGTGTCAAAAGATTTTGTGAAGGAATCATACTCCTGAGTAAAATATAGAGCTCCTTGGCAGTTATTCTACTTACCGAGTGCATGGAAAAAAGTGATACATATTCAACTCTATAAATGAATTACAAGCCAAGTAAGGGTCAATAGTTGTCTTTGCTTTCTTACCTTTGCATTTAATATTTTTAATGAGCCTGCACAGTCTTTTCCTACTGATCAAGTTGTCATGTCTAATGGGACAACCTTACTGCACCTGAGGAAACAACTTAATATGTCATATAAAATTTGGAAGGAAGGGATTTGGAAGAAAAATCTGTTTGCAAAAAATGGTATTTAAATTTGACCGTGGGATATTAGCAAGACTTTCCAAAAATTGATCCTTCAATGTCATCAATCATCCTTGGAAAATGAGGCAATCCTCCCAGAAAACGTAACGACTAACTTTTTAAAGAAATAGAAATCTAGTGGCCTCCCTGTTGATTTTGATCATCCTGATAGGAATCGAGAGTACTAATTAAAATATTTTAATTTTTAAGCAAAGTAGTATTTTAATTTGTGGGTAAGTATGAGTATCCCTGATTGTTTAGAATTGTTTGTGCCACGTATATCTCAAATTCATGTCAATCAAGGAAATTGAAAGCTTTCTCAAGACAACTAATGCCTTGCCAATGTGTATCAAATTTTTATATTAACAGTGATTTTTTCCTGTTCTTCATTTTCTAATAATTCTTTTTCTTTCTACTTACAGTATGAGAGGCATTTACCAGTCGTCTTAAGAACACTTTGCCGCCATAGGTGTAGTCCTAGGTGCTTGGAAGATTATCCATACCCACAAGAATGCACCAAGGGAAAGAATCCTCTGGCCAAACCTCTTCTGTGTGGTTGGATAAGGTATTTACTGCATTATTATTTAGTTTCTCAACCTTATGAATGTGGAGAACCCTGGTTATTCAGTCACATAGAACTTTTAATGGAGATGCAAAGTAAGATATTCATGTAAGTTACAGTTTCAGGCTTAACTTTGTGGAAATGTGACACATGAAATAATATTTCACTTTGTAAATTCCACCCTTTTCTATTTTCACCAACCATGGTTTTGATGTACAACAGCATTTTCAAGGTGGCTATCCCTTATTTCAGTGTTCTTATATCCTCAAAGTGGGAGGTGGGTGTAGGGAAGTGAAATAGCAGTGAAGGGGGAAAAAGGCCATAGGTTCATTATGAGGGAAGTAAGTAAGTAGTTTATTGGTCCTGGAGGCATAAAAAACATATGTATGGGACAAGTCAAGGAGAAGAAAAAAAAAAAAACAGGAAAAGGAAACAATACATAAATACAAATCCTCGCCTCCAAAGGAGAACACAATACATAAATACAATCACTTATTCAAGAACTCATCAACTGAGTAAAAAACATTGTTCAATAGAAGTTCTTTCAATTTCTTTTTAAAAACAGGAATACTACGGGTCTGTTTGATCTCACTAGGGAGACTGTTGTACAACATGCATCCTGCATATGACGGTTGCCTTGTGAAGGACACTAAATTGTGAGACACCACTTTAAAATCACCATTTCTTCTGGTATTGTATGAATGAACACCGTTGTTCAAGGGCAATCCAAGAGCCAGATGATGCTCTTTAACAAACATAATTGTATAGAAAATATATATACAAGGGAATGTTAAGATGTTAAGTTCTTTAAAATATAACCTGCAGCTAGTGCGTTTATTTACGCCAACCAAAATTCTTATGGCCCACTTCTGTAGTTTAAACAGTCTAGTTGTTCGCTGGGAATGACCCCATGCACAGACTCCATATTTTAGTCGACTAAAAACACAAGCATAATACACAGAGAGAGCAACACTTAAGCTAGTGATCGGAGTTATTCTACGTAGTAGGTAACAGCTCCTTGCTACTCGTGAACATAAAAAATCGATATGTGATTCCCAGTTCAGGGTATCGTCGATGTACACACCTAAAAATTTTGTAACAGAAGACATAGCAATAGATTTATTGTCTAATTTCAACAAGGGGGAAGAAATCAATTTGTTTTGATACATGTGAAAAAGCATAAATGAGGATTTTTTTCTGTTCAACACAACCCTGTTATCAGTACACCAGGATAACATATGATTGACCTCTTGCTGGGCAACTACATTCACATTATCGGCACGAGATATGAGGTGATTAGTATCATCTGCATACATAATTATTTCACCCTGTCTAACACGGGTAGGAAGGTCATTAATATATAATAAGAAAAGTAGAGGGCCCAATACTGAGCCCTGTGGCACACCTTTGGAAATGTGAGTTTTTTCTGAGGAAACCATAGAAGAGCAAACAAATTGGGTTCGACCAAAAAGAAAGGATTTCAGCCAATCGTTGGCTATACCAGATATTCCATAATAATGCAATTTCTTTAGCAGAATTACATGGTCGACACTGTCAAACGCTTTTTTTAAATCATAAAAAATTCCTATGGTCTCAATATGTGCATCCAAACCCTGAAGAATTAGATCAATAAATTTGTATATGGCTGTTTCGGTACTTTTTCTTTTTAAGAAACCATGCTGAGTAGAGGAGAAAAGTTTATGTTTCACAATAAATGAAGAAAGTCTATTTAACATTGCGTACTCAAAGACATTTGAAAAAACAGAGACCAGGGATATAGGTCTGTAGTTATCTTTATCCATCTTATCACCCCCCTTGTGCAGAGGGAGAACTTTTGCAGTTTTTAACTGGGGAGGGAAAACACCAGATGAAAAGGAGACGTTAACTAGGTGGACAAGTGGTGCTAGCAAAAGATTTGCAACAGCACCCTTCATGATACTGCAGGGAATATCGTCAAAACCCTAAGAAAATTTAGAACTTATTTTGGCTAAAATCTGGCCAATCTCCTTTTCTGAGACTGGAAAGAGAAATATAGTATCGGGAATTTGTGATAGCCTACGAGTAGAAGACACAATATTGGAGCACGACATATCATTGGTGAGCTGAGTAACAGTGTCGACAAAGTGTTTGTTTAATAAATGGGCGACCTCTACGGGTGATGAAATTACTGAATTATTTGAGACAAGAGTTAGTTCTGATGAATTACTTTTGTCAGGAGTAGATGCTTCTTTGATTATCTCCCAAGCAGTCTTAATAGGATTGCTAGCAGCAACAATTCTATCAATATGGAAATTCCTTTTGGCATCTGCAATTAGCTTAGCAAAACATTTCTTATTTAATTGATATCTTCGTTTAGCTGATTCACTATCACAATATTTTACATATCTATAATCCACCTTTAACTGCTCAGCTAACATTCTGATCTCAGGAGTAATCCAGGTCTTCTTAGCTTTCAAGGTGGCACATTGGATTTTCTTCAGGGGGAAATTTGAATCAAAATAAAATTTAATAATGTCAAAAAAATTGCTGAACTTCTCCTCCATTGGGATTTCAGTAAAAACTGTATCCCATTTCTCTCTCTCAAGATCCTGAGAGAAGGATAGCTTTGAAACATCAGAATAAATCCTCTTATATTTGTAATTAGGAACAGAATTTTGGGTGTGGCGATTAACCTGAAAATTTGCAATTTGTGCAGTGTGGTCAGACCAGAAAACTTCAATAATCTGGGTATCTATGAGAGGAAGACCGGAAATGATGTTATCGATGGTACTTGCAGTGGAGTTGGTAACTCTTGTTGCATAGGATATAGCCGGGTTCATATTAAAAACACCAAAAATGTCCAGGAGGTAAGATTTCTGTGCACTTGGCTTTTGCAAATCAACATTAAAATCACCACAAACAATGGGTGTTAGCTCAGAGTCGGTAGTTAAGGACATAGTCGTCATTAAACTGTTCAAAAAAATAGAAAAATTGCCATGAGGAGATCTGTACACACATAAAATTGGTAAAAGTACACCACCAAAATTAACAATAGTGCTGCAACACTCAAAATCAAAGTCTGTGGTAACAGGAACATATTTGGACTTCTTAAAACTTAATTTGTCTCTAACATAAATACATACTCCACCACATTTGGATGATGTTCTACAGTTATAACTCGCCAAAGAGAATTGATTCACAGCACAACTCATAATCTCATTAGAACACATCCAATGCTCTGACAGACAGACAATATCAGGTGTGTAAGTATCAAGAAGCACCTCAAATTGATCAAGTTTTGATCGTAAACTTTGAGCATTTAAATGCATGACTTTTAGTGAGTAACCATTAATATTAATATTGACTCCCTTCGGGGCAAGTTCCAACTTTCTCTTTGGATCAGGCACTAGTCAAGACAGAGATACACCCACGCTAGTGGTTTTACCTTCAGAAACCGTCTCCCTCGTCTGAGAAGTGTTCAATTTACCTTTCCTAAAAAATATCGGTTAATAGATACATTATTAGGCCAGAAATCTGGATCAACAAACAACTTCCCTATGCCTGCGCCAACAGTCACTCGAAAAGACGCATATTCACTATTCTTGGGTTTAAGTTATTCAATGTCCAACTTGTCACTTGATACCTGTGGTATTCTTCCCGCGATGTAATTACGCAATTCACTTGCTGTCGTCTTAGGATGAAATCTCCAGACATGCCAATGTGATTTCCGAGGGATGCCGGAAATGGCACACTCCGAGTTGATTTGAGTGCCCACGATTGTGGGGCTTTACGCCGACATTTTGATGCCACTTGAATAAAACCTTCTTCATCAACTCGTGAAAAGTTTCTCTCTTTGCAGCTGGAAAGCTGCATATCCAAACCGGCACCTTTGCTGCTTGTACCTCGATGCGAGACAGCATCAGCGCGAGACACAGTATTACTGTTGGCGCAGAAATTATGTGCACTCGAGTTTGGGTACAAATAAAAAGTTAACGAAAAGACGTACAGAAAACCTAACGACACCATCTTTTTTCTCATTCATTTCTACGTTATTTAAAGGCAAATTTGAATTTTTTGATCAATTTTTATATTTTTTACTACAGTTATAACGTAAAAAGTACCGGTTATTTACGGCGCGCGGGAAAAGCTCCGACTTTGACACCTTGCAACTCAAACACAAGTTTGTCAATGACAACTATATTCCTGTAAATGGAGGATAGATATGTTTGCTGTAGATTGTGCGAGTTTCAGCTTTTTATGTTTCATATAATCAAAGTTATTATTAATTATTTAAAATTATTGCATTTCAAAACTGGGGCATCGTAAGATTTCGTTCTTGGTCTCGTTGCAATTGGAACGTCTTGAACATTTCCAATATGTTATTGTCCAAAACACAAGCGCGTTTAATTTAAATCGAGTAAAATTTTCCACGGTAATATTTTTTATTTTTATAAATTTTCTTGTGCTGGCAATGCTCCTGAATATATTCGTTTAAACTGACATAAGTGAGTTGAATATAGCTTATTAGCATTTCTTAAAAGCTTCAAAACAATTAAAAAATGGTTAAATCTATCAACTTTCCAATGGCAATATTTAAATGTCATTTTCAGTATCAATAAATGTGAAAAATCACATCAATACCTTGAAATGATTATGTCCTTCACCTTTGTTTAAGGACAAAGTCAGCCAAGAAGAAAAATATTTCCTTATGCAGGTACCCTGAAACATGCAGCAACAAAAAAAGGATTGAATTTATTTGTGATGAAAACTCACAAAGGTGGTCACACCAGGCACTAACCAGAGTTGTTTTGCTCGTCCACAGAGGCATCACAGGTGCTTCAAAGCTGTTGAACTTAAATTGATAACTATTTGTATTTCTCATTTTCCTAAAATTTACTTTATTTACTGGAGATCAATTTTACTTTCTCAAATATCTGTCACATTAACCCTCTAGCTATTCTACTGGTTCTGATGATATTTTCTCAATTTTCCTTCATCATATGTCTGATGCTCTCTATGGCTCCATCTTCATGTTATTCAACATATTCCTCTCATCTGGATCTTTTCCAGTGCCCTAGAAAAACTCGATTGTTAACCCACTTTTGAAATATGGTCCAAAGGATAAAACTGAAAGCATTGCACTATTTCTCCTTGACCAATTTTGTCTTATTTCTTTGAGTGTCTTCTCCGTTAGTGTGTACTCAACTTTACTCTCCTATAAATCCCACCTCTTCAGCATCATTTCCTTCCTGGTGGCTCCTGCCTTACTTATCTCTCCACTTTGAACCATTGTATCATTTCTGCCCTTTAAAATGGGTTACAACGAAACTTCTGTTGTGTAGACTTTTGTATAGCATTTCTTTCCATCAACTACACCCTCCTCCTACACAAACTTCAATCTCATTACAGTATCTTTGGCACTCACTTGCCTATAACTCATAGATTTCTAAATGCTCGTAATCAGCTGGTTATTATCAATGGAATCTCCTCTACATTTGTGCCAGTCACCTCTGGCATATCCCAGGAAATGTCATCTGCCCTCTTCTCTTTGAAATCCTTGTAGCTAATCGAGCTGAAGATGTTCTTGCCATAAGTTTTAATATTCTTTTATACATGAGTGACTGTAAAGTGTACAAAATGATTGACAGTGTGGCTTATTCACTGAAGGTACAGTCCTCTCTAAATGGTGTTAACAGCCAGTGTGGCATATGGATACTCCCCGTGAATCCAGAAAAATCTAATTCTTTTTATTTCTTTGGGTTTCCTTTCTTGCATGTCCAAGAGCTTTTTTTGGTGTTTCTTGGAATGTAGAAGGTTACTGTTAAGAGTTGAGACTGACTCTACTATCCCCTAAAAGCTGGGACATGAACTCATGGCCCTCCCATTGCCGCCAGATCATTCTTGGATTTGTCATCCCTCTAAAAAAGTAAATTTCTTTTTCAGGCACATCGTTCGCCATCGAGGAGGAACTAAGCGTGTTGTACTCTATTTGGCTCCGTGTGGAAGAAGGATGCGAAATTTAGTCGAACTTCACTCGTACCTGAGGATAACCAAATCATCAATGCCCATTGACCTCTTTGACTTTGACTTTTGGGTCCACTGCCTTGCTGAGTATACAGTTGACAAACACCTATCTTTCATTAAGGTTTGTTTTACTTTTAATTATTCTCCTATAGATTAGAAAGAGAAACGTTGTTTTGAAATGCATCAAAAATTTTCATTAAATCACTTTAAAGAAGTACAGATTAGAATGCTTCCAATGCTCTCTAAAAAAACAAATGGTGAGCATAGTAATTACTTAGCTTATCCTGTGTATTTCACATAATTTCTTCTAGAATAGATCACCAAAATATTGAAGCAATGCTTAAAAAGTCTTGAGTCAACTAGTACATAGGAATGTTAGAGAGTGATCATCATGTTACACTTGGCCCACCTCATATTATAGCTATATATCTCTTAGCATTCAGAAATGCAAGCAAAAATTGTTTTTTATCAATAGAAATAGGAAATATGTGATAAAATAGAGTTAGCAGAGATAAGTATGTACAGGCTCCATGTATGAATATATGCTTTCTGTATTATACTTATAACTCCTGGTGTGTTATCTTTTAATTATATTGTTGGAAGTACTAAAACCTTGAGGAGCTGTTGATTTCATCAGTAAAGAATTTTATTTTTGTAAAACAATTTTTTTTTCATTTTCTTCTTTTTTCTTCATTTATCTTCATTTTTTATTGTAAACTCATTTACATCATACTGCCATTCTAATGATTTTGTTGAGCTAAGCATTGGTCTTAAAGTTCCTGTAAAGAATTCGACCAACTTTTTATTTTTCTTACAAGGAACTTAAGTAGTTTTTCCAAATTGTCTTTTTGATCAAATTTGAAGAGATGAAAAAGCATTACCTCATATTACTGGGTGGCTTACAATGTGGCTTACCCATAGATGAGATAATTGTTGTAATTTGCCTTAGCCATCCTCTCCTTGGATAAGAAGCATTTGTAGAGGAATGGGAGAGACTGGGGAAGGTTATACATACTTATTTTGTATTTCTCCTCTAATAGCTCATCAAAATGATAAATCTCGCTAGATGCTGGCATATTGGAGTTGACCTGGGGCACTGGTATGTGGGGGATCAGTCCATTAGCCAAGGTTTTTTTTTCTGCATGTCATGGGTGATGGAAAATGAGTGTTTTCATAATTTTTTTTAAGTGAACTCATTTGGTGGATTGAAGAACAAAGTTTAACCACAGTTTGAACCACATTTGCCTGAAACATCAACACCCTGCATTTGGCTTTCCACCACACCACAGACAAAATCCTGATTCATTGGCTGGATCCGGATTCCCAAACCTGCTTCTGGCTGGATTTCAATGGTAGTCTCCATTGTTGAAAGTAAATGAACATGGCTAGCAGGGAAGAAGTAGACATCAATGTTAATTCAAGTTATCATTCAAATGACTTGGAGTCATATGAAAGGATTTCCATTGGGAGAAATGGATTTATTAGAAATAAGAGTGATCGCTACTTGCTTTTTTTTAATGAATCGGAGTACTTGCATAGAGTTACTCAGTTCAATGGTGAAGTCACATGTAAATCACTATGGAAAGTTTGTATTTATTACTGCTCACTAAAGACCCTAAAAGATTGCATTGAACTTGAGTTAACAAAGATGAGCAACTTAACATACACAAATTTATGATTTTCAATTAGCAATATCATCGCTCTTTTGTTTTTTGTTTCAATCTTTAAATTGTATTTTTGGTATCTAATTACAAAAATGGAAGGAAGACTTATAATGGATTGGTAGGCCTAAAAATAATTTGCTATTCACTGTGTTAATAACTTTGATAAAGTATTTATTTTAGTCATCTAGTTTTCCTACACTGTAGCATCATCTGGTGGTACGTATACTCAATCATTTCCCTAGGCTTCTTTATGTATGTCAGGAGGTTGTGACTTAGGGTGATGCAGAGGTATGGGATTGAGCGACTGGAATGGGAGGCAGTGGAGAGGCTTTGGTCGAGTTGGCTAGAGGGAGGTTAAATGAGGTTAGGGGTAATTATTCACATGACTTTGAGACATTTAAAAGTCTTTCCATTGGGAGAGATGAATTCATTAGAAGCCCCAAAGCAGGACATTGAGTGATGGTGCGACATTGTCGCAGAATGAAAATGAAGGCTGCAGAAAGATATTGTATACACGGAAAAAATGTATAAAATTAATCTCTAATTTTATAAAGTTTTTATAGAAATTAAAGTATTTACTAAGCTCAATAAAAACAAAGAACTGATCGTGTGTGAATTGGTTACTTATTCACTTTTAAAACCTCTATGATTAATTTATTACTAAAATGCATTCGCAGAAAGTTTTTCGTATTAGCATCAACCATTGCAGAAAGATAAAACACTTTCTGCTTTGGGGATTAGAAGTAAGAGTGATTGCTGCTTGCTTTATTTTAATGAGCTGGAGGTCATGCATGGATTTAGGTTCAATGGTGAAGTCACTTGTAAATCACTATGGAATGTTAGTATTTATCACTACATGCTGAAGGCCAAAGAGGATTTTTTTTAAATCTTCACTACCCCGAATACAGCACAATGGGCCAATTTACATCGGGTGAATAACAGTAACAACAGACGAGACACAAACACCCATGTCCTGGGCAGAAAATATTCTACCCAGGCGGGACTCGAACTCACGACCCTCGGGTTGGCAGGTGAGGACTTTACCCCACTGCCACTGGGGCCGATCAAATTGGTAGGTCTAAAAAAAATTTACCTTTCTGCTTTGTGAAAGGGGAGGTAGAGAGATATTGGCCTAGGGGGCAAGCGGGAGGTTAGGCGAGGGTAGGTGGTGTGTGCATCATTGTTGGTGGTGGAAGGATGGTTGGTGGTTGGGGTTGATAAGAATGTGAACATTGTAAAGACTAGTTCTTTTCGGAACAGGCTGTACGAGATCTAGGAGAGGGGAGTTCATTGTAAATAAGTGATTGTTCGTGACAAATTCTTTTTTCTACTCAAAGGTATTTCTAATTCCAATACATTTAACTGCTCTCCTTTCTTCTCTTGATGGGTCAGCTTTGGTTTGAAATCCAAAGTGTTTCCTTCTGTGTGGAGTTCACCAGCATATTGTGAGACACCGCTGTCATTGATGATGTCTCTTCAATGTTCTGCAGCTGGTTGACGGTTACTTTGGCCTGTCTGCCCTATGTATGGGTCCCACAGTTTGTGCAGATAGGCAGGGAGTGCGATACACAGGGAATACACCTATCAATCCATGGATTTCCATGTGGTATTAGCCTCATCTTATTTCACATTAAGCTTACCCCTACTTCCGTAATACACTTACATTTTTAGCTTTACTTTTATTAATTCATCTGTTGTCAAAGTGAGAACTGCAATGGAATTCACTAGTCCTCAGGCAACTGTGTATTGATTAACCCACTCCTCATCACTATTTGCTACTGATGTGATTGTGACTTTCTCATTGTTTTTTTACATTCCATTAGATCCATTTATCACTTTCGTTTGTTTCTAGTGAGACAAATAGTGCATTCAATGTTGCCAGATATTTAAACAGACTGTGGCCACAATTTATGTTGACTACGGTAGAACCTCATTCTTGCAAGTGGAAGATAGGCTACAGCTGGACTGCATCTCAGCAGGAGCCCATCAGAATTGTGGTTTTAACTCTGTTCTTCCAATTCACCCATTAGCTCTTTTATATATGAGCAATTGAAGTTCTGGGAACCAAAAACATCAGTAGTGTTCACCGAATG
Organism: Ceriagrion tenellum; assembly: GCA_963169105.1. NCBI lineage: Eukaryota > Metazoa > Arthropoda > Insecta > Odonata > Coenagrionidae > Ceriagrion > Ceriagrion tenellum. The sequence continues at coordinate 126,812,032 of OY720633.1, read as the reverse complement.
TATAGGGTGAATGTGGTGTGGCTTTTTGTAGGGTGAAACTCATGTATGTAAACTATTTTATTTAAATTTTTTAAGGCCCCAGTGAAATAGGCCCTTTCAACTCATAAAATATTGATCGATCCACTCCCCATTAAAGTTAATATTGATGCTTCTGGCGCTGGATATTGATACTCCTTCTCTTCAATAACCTATTATGAAACCAAGTCACAAAAACACTATATTAATCTATTATCAATGAACCTACTTACAGTAATATTAATTATATAGCAACCTTTGTAGTGTGTTTAGTGTGTATTGACAGTGTGAGAACTTGATGAATGTGTTTTGTATATCCAGCATGAGGGTGTACAAAGTGAGCTTATGTTGCATTGGAAAAGGATTAATATTGACCCTAATGTCACTATACAATGTATAAAAATTTTGAAAACCAAGTGGTACAACTCAGTCTTGCTCTGTGTGATGTAGAAAATGCATTTGATGGGGACCCAACATTGATGGATGGGAATGGTTGCAAAAAATTTATCGCAACCTATCTTGGGTCCCACGAGATGGGTGTTAGAAATAACTACAATTTAGTGATAGCTATCGAAGGTTAGCTCTTGCATGAGGTTCTGGTAGAGTCCTTGGTTGAGGTCTCAATGTAAAGCTTGTTGAATCTATGTGCTAAAATAAAAAACAGTAGTTAAGTTTGATGACTTATTTTTTATTAGGTTCCCAAGGATTATGTGAAAAGAATAGAGGTGAGTATGGCCAGAAATTCTCCTTAGTGTGCAGATGACTGGGTGCAGGTAATAGTGGCTAGTCTTAGAAATCTTAAAATTCATCTCAAGATCAAACACCTCATTGTGTTGTTTGTTTGGTTTTTACCTCGTGGATGGTGGGTACAAGTGCATGCTGTTAACTGCTTCTGTGACATCATAGTCAAGGACTACAGAACGACTTGGTCCTTTAAAGCCCACATAAAATCTGTGGTGGAGAGGGATGCCTCTGTATATTAACTGGCTGCTGCACTCAAAGTGATGTAAAGGGATCCAGTTTTAAGTGCCAGTCAAGGCAATAGATTTTTCCATGGTGGAATTTCCCATTTATGTTCACTTACAGGTGACTCCATAAAGGTAATACAATGGTTAGTCCTGGTATCCTCAAACTGCATCAAGAAAGCCTCCTGAAAGTGGATCACCGTCCCACTTTTGGCAAAGCTTGGGTCATGTTTGGAAACTGAGTAACTTTAAATGTGTACTGGAAGCTGTATTCATAGAAAGTTCAAAGTAATTCATGAGATTCACTCAGGATTGTGTCAGTCTAATGCTTATGGACATAATTGTAATTAGTAGGGATGTGTGAGCAACTCAGAATTTGAGTCTAGTGGAGTTATTTTTTTTTCAAAGTTTAGTCGAGTTGAAAAAGATTTTTCAGTTTTTGGACAAACGGTATACTGTACCGTTAGCACAATTCAAAGACGATGGTTTTTTTTCAAATATGGACTTCTGAAGAAAAGTCTATCAATCGGTAACAAAATTGTTGATTATTGATGCTTGGTAGCATTGATGCTGGAACTCAACTCTAAACCATACTCTATTTTTGTAGCTATGATGGACTTGAACTCGAATCCTTGAAAATTCTGTTGTGTGTATTTCCCTATTAATTAGAATTCAACCCAATGTTTATAAGCCCAAGAAAAAAAACAGTGCATCTATCTTTGCCCAATACTGTTGGTGGAAAAATTGTGTAAAGGTCAATCAAGTCCATTTGTAAGAAAAAAAAAAGTTGAAATGGATTATGGTTATCTTTAATGTAGATTTGTAACTTAACTGAATTCATGAAATCATAATTCTTTTAGCCTGAAAATTTTCAGGATATCTCATACGGAAAGGAGAAAGTACCCATTCCAGCTGTCAACTGGATTGATTACAGTTTTCCAGACTTTGTGGAGTACAGTACACTCCGAATCCCCACTGCAGGTGTGCATTTGAATTTGGACACTGATTTCCTTGTCTGTTGCGATTGTGATGATGATTGCCAGGTGAGTTTATGGAGAATATTTTTTTTTGTGTGATTGAACTTTCAGCTAAGATCTTACGAACACATAAGATCACAAGATCTTACGAACTTTCAGCTGTTTATTTACATAAAAAGGTATGCAGTGTTCTGGAATGTTGGCAGTAGGAAAATATTGTTAGACAAGTTTCCCTTGTCAATCCCTCTTATAACAGTTATGATATTTTGTATTTATTTGTGTAAGAGTATGGTGTGAATATATGACTTCATACAGGATTGGGATTGTGCTATCGCACAGATTTATTCCTCTGATTTCAGAACCCTCGCTGCCACCTGTTTTTTGACATCACATAAGTGTTAAATCTTAGTAAAGTAATAAAAAAATGCTGTGAGAACACAGTATATCTGATGCAGGTTGATTAAAGTAATAGAGCATACTTTGTGAAGTAGGTTAAAGTAGTACATAATCTTTGGGATGCATCCCATTGAAGGCTGATATGAGGAAGAATAAGGAGGAATAAGATGTTCTGTGGGCCAATAAGGTGGCATTTGGCTTTGTCTGGCTTAGCTTTGGATGGATTTCAGCTTAAAGAGATTTATGTGTGTAAGGATGCATTTTTAAGGGAATGTTAAAACTAGTGAATTACCTGGAGAATGATGATTTCTGCTTGAGACGATAGAAGTCCAGGCTCTCTTATATGTAAGACTAGTGAGCAGCCTCAGAGCTATGGGTAACCCACTCTCAGAATGAAAACGTTATCTGTAATATTATTGTTTTATTTTACCTGCTAACACTTTATATGTATATCTACTTATATGTATTTCTGAAAAATGAAGTCCCATATAACTTCAGTTGGAAAATCAAGTGTCCTCCCATAATTAGTCTTATTGAACCTGCCAAATGCATAGTTCAGTGCCATTGAAGTCATCTTAATCATTAGACTGATTACACTTTTGGAGCCATTCTATGATGGAAGAGACGTCATTCAGCCGTTATCTTATTCTGCATACAAAAAGTGTCATCCACAGTCATAACAGTGGTGGATAGTTGAAGTCAACTACTTCTCTAAAATTCTCATTTCTATACGACAAATTATTGGGCAATTTTATTTATGAAACAAATCTGTTTATGAATAGACTAATCTTAATTTGTCATAACATGTCGAACAATAAGTCAGTCTTTCACTGTTTCCTTGGAGAACCTTCCTATGATTTGCGGGATAATTCCTAGTTTCTTATATTCAGCTCCATGTATATTGCATGTGTTTCTCCCATGTTAGGTCTGTAGTGAAGATGGCTCCCATGTAATTGACTGCATCTGACTATTTCATATTAAACTCTCCTGTATAAATGTTCCCCATATAGATCCCTAAACACATACAGTAATGTTTCAGGTTAAATTTCATCTAAGTAATACCTAACATACTGTTAACAACTATGACAGAAATAAGATAGGATTTGTTAACTTCCAAAAATAGCTACTGTATATAATTTGTTCATCATAGAACCCTAGAAATAAATCATGGACCCTTGGAGGTTGAGATGAAGAATTCACCCTTATCTCCCTGCCATTAGGCAATTTGTGGTAGAAGTTGGTTGATGGGTATTTTTAATAGCAAGACAAAATCAGATGTATGAAAAATGTATTGTTACTATCAGCCCATATTTTTGAGCCGGCCAATTTAACAATGCATTTTTGAGGTGATGGTGATCTGAGTAAACTGTTTTATCCTGGCTGATATCTAGAATATTCATAGATATGTGTATGGGTTCTTTCACCAACTTCCGGCATTTATGGCTTGAATTAGTTTACTTCTAATTTGATCCAATCTTATCCCCACACTCCCGTTGTTTTTATTGTTTTTTAAATGCTTTTTCTCCTCCAGTTCTCTCTTCCACCCTATGCATTTGGCTAAAATTCTCCCTTCTCTTACCCCTCCATTCTCTCTCCTAACCTAAAATTCTTCTTTGTTGAGAACAAATACATATAGACTGATTGACCCTACAGCATTTGTCAGAAGGTGGCCTTTCAAGATGAAGCTGGTTGCTGAAAGAAGTAAACCATGGATGTAAACCAGTATTGTGATGATAAAATCTATCACTTCCTTGAGTTCTAGCCTGAAACCTTTAAATTTCATTGAACTTTGCCTGGGATGTTCGATTTTCATCCTATCCCTGCCTCTTTTTTCTTGAATATATCTTTTAAATGTCCCTCACAAATCTGGCTGGCATGCTATCTGATCACAAAATAGAAAATGACAACCTGTGAAAATGTGTGATTCTGCAAACCATGATCTTAACATTGCTGCTTGATTTTATCTTGATATTTAAATATATGTACACTTAAGTGAATTTTATTTTTCGTATTCTAATATACTCAAATAGTAAATTTTCATGACTTTCAATGATTTCGGTCTCAAGGGTTCAATGATGGAAATAAGGTTCTTGTTAAGGAGTGATTGACAATGATTTAAGGCACACCAAATGAGATGATTGAATAAGCGCAAAAATTTATGACTAATTTTACTTTTGGTGTGTTTTTATATTTCTTGGTTGTTGAATGATCACTGCTTTATTTTTTGTATGGAGAGACCTTGCTGTTTTAGTGCCATTGATTGCAACTGGCATGCAGCACATTTCTCAAGGTCATGCTGTGCCATAGTTTCTGCCAAAATGTGTTCTTCCTCTAAACATAATTCTGATATTTTGCTGTGTAAGTAAACAGTTATTCAAAGAGGAATAATAATTACTGTAATTGTAATGGTTAATAATGGTTAATAGAGACTTGCCATTACAAAGTTCACATGACCAAAAAATCGGCTGGTGAAATTAACTTTGTATCAATGTATCTTTTTCATTAACATCGTGAAAATGTCCCTTGGCATATTTTCCTAGTCTCTTCAATCTTTCGTGAGTTACAGCTGTGCTTATTATTGACAACATTTTCTTAAACAATAGGTGCCACAAATTATATTTACTATCTGATATTATTCTATCTATTATTGATAAGGATATTTTTTCTGTATACCATTTAGTGAGAGCATTGCTGTCAATAGCATCTTCTTCGCCTCAAATCTTAAGGGCGGTAATGTTTAAACTTGCTTTAAACCTAGTCTGCCAACCTGCTAAGGCTTTGAAATCCTCGAATTTTTTAAGGGCAATTGTTTCTGTTTTATGCTGTAAATTTGGGCCACTGACAGGTAGGTTTCCTCTATGACATTTGCAAAAAAATCGCACATTTCATCTTCAATATCAGCAAAGTTAGAGCCAAGCATGGTCTTCCTCTTTAGCGACATTCCTTCTGCCACTATCACTTGCATTTTTTCACGGTTAGCGAGAATGGTGAAAAGCATCAATAAAATCCAAGTGTGTCCAAAGTCCAAATGTTTTTGCCACTAATGGGTAGCTAATTTTGTTTACTTCAACTTCCTTAATCATCTTTAATATTTTTTATCCAAATGTATTCATTTTCTAGATTTCTTCAGTATTGATGAATCCATTTATGTTTAGAGGAAGAACACATTCCACGGATTCCACACCACTTGTCACAATTGTAATACACTCCTTGTAGCACCACTGTCTGAAGATATCTGAGGTTTACTACCAAGGATGCCTTCGTACTGATCAATCTCTGACTAACTTATGTTCGAGTATTCCTCAAATGTTCTCTAAGAACTCAGACTTTAATGTGTCTGCTTTGTTTGACTGCAAGGGAAATAGCTTACAAGGAGGATTCATGGCTGCTTTTAAAAAACTATCTCGGTTGCCCAGGAACATTCTCACAGCATCAGCAATGCTACTGTGTAGTGCAGGAAGAGCCATGAATCACATCTTCGAGTCAGGTGGCACTTCTCTGAGATAAGGCAAGTGGTAGAGGCTCTGGTGGGAAAGTAAAATGCCTCACTAGGGAAACCTTTTTGGAGGACTGTTCCTAATCATCAGACCGTTGTTTGCGACGTGATCCTTCGTTTGCCTATAAGAACGTTTCATATTAATGATGGGATATCAACACGATATTTCTTCTTATTTATCTTCAATATTAGCAATGAATATTGGTGATGAAAAACATGGCAAGATGATGAAAGACTAGGCAAAAGGTGTCCCCTGATTTCTACCTCTTGTGTACAATTTAATTCATCAAATAATTTTTCATCTTGAGTTTTATACAATGGGCCATCAAGGCTTCTTTGCTGTTGGTGAAGGCAAACTTAAAATAACTCAGCAATAAAATACAGTTGAATATGTAACAGAATATGCTGCCTTCATCAGCAAAGGCCTCTTAGGTGAAGGGTTCATAATACTCTGTACGAAATTCATTGTGCAACCCTTCTCAGTCCTTTACTTTTAAGTCAGCGACTTCCTTAGAGTGCTGGTCAGATATTTGACCCATTCCTGGCTGAAACCTGCCAAAAAAAACAACTCTGAACCCATTGTTGTAAACATGCACAGAAATTTTTCGTGAGTTATTTACCTATTGTAGTGGACCAGGGAATTAAATAGGGGTTTGGGAGCTAGGGACGGGAAAATGGAGTGGATGGGTGAGGAGAGGAGCCTAAGCTAGGCCAGGAAGCTGGTTGGGGTGGAAGGATTAACCGGGTAGATTGTGCTGTACCTCCCCCCCCCCCCCCCCCCATTGGGTTAGTGACCTTGGGGGGAACAATAGATGCATGAGACATTGGGGAGGGATGAAATTAGAGAAAAAACTCTAATATTTCGTTTCTTATTCGAAGTCTCCAGTGTTTACTTGGTAGTTGTCAAGTTCTCGACTGCAGTAGAGGTGGCAAAGTTTCATGATTAATAATCCAACGTTGAGGATGCCCAGATGAGTGCTATTGTAAATGTGTCACAATTCGTTTTAAAGAATTTTTTGTCTCAATGTGGACCGGTTCATAATTTTGTAACTGGTATGGGAAGGTTTGTAATTTTGTAATATTGTTTCTTTTTCCTTACATTTAAATACCCCATTATCGGAACCCATGGTTTGCTTTGTAAAAACAAAAACTTTGTTTGAACGTTGTTCGTAAGAACGAGTCTACTGTATTTATAGTGAAAATAACATATTATAGTGAAAATAACATATCAATATACATATGTAATAACATAGAAATGCAAAACCTTATAGGCAATTTGAATTTAATCACAAAATGTGAAGTACCTACATATGTATGTAGGTCATTCTAGTTACTCAATAGTCCGTGCGTTTCTGTCAGTATCAGCATTATCCTGGCATTTTCTTTGAAATATTTATTTTCTAGGATAAAGAGAAGTGTGCCTGCTGGCAGTTGACTATTCAGGGTACCAGGTGTGGACCAACTGGTATGGCTGATCCAACAGTTGGCTATCTTTACAAACGTCTACCAGAGGCTGTCACTACTGGCATTTATGAATGTAATTCAAGGTATTTGTATATTCTTTGCATTGAATCGATTTTTGAGTTACCATTTTTGTGCATTTATGAATGTATGTTTGATGCAATGCCTTTGTATGATGCAATTGATATGCACTTGGAATGGCAAATGGTGGTTAATATTTTTTAGAATAACCATTGAACTGAATCATATTTCCAGGTGCAAATGCAAAGAGACATGCCTTAACAGAGTTGCCCAGTTGCCACTACAGCAGAGGCTACAAGTGTTTCGCACCAGGAATCGTGGCTGGGGTGTACAGTGCCTTAGTGACATTCCTCAAGGTGCATTTATTTGTGTATATGTTGGTCAACTGCTTACTGAGCAAGGTGCTAATGAGGTATGTTTTCTCTCGCAGGTTATTAGTTTGAATTTTTCTTTAAATCAGTCATGGCTCTGAAGTGAACTTCAACTTTATGCACAGCTTGTCAATTATGTTTATTTTAGGATTGATATTAACCCTCGTCCACCATCTGGTCAAGGGTGGTGGAATTTTATTTGATGAAAGTAAAAATAGCTATCATTTTTATATGTATTTTTGTCTAAATGTATTTTAAAATGTGTGAAACTAGTAAGTTACATGTATTGTGATTCTTGGAGTATAATGTTTTAGTTCGGAAAAAGTATCAAATTCCCCAGAGTAGTAACCATTTTTCTAGTATTCGAATCTCCTGTTTGGGTGTATTCCTATAAAATCGAAAATTCTCTGACTTATGCATGTGTCTAATACATTATGACACAAATTTCTTTTGATTCAGTCAAGTAGAATCATTAATTATTTCAAGTTTACAGTGTGTAATCCTGAGTGATCTTAAACCCTTTGGTAGTTACTGTCTTGTCCAGGGACATTTTACATCATCGATTTCACACTTATGGGATGCCGAACTTTTCTCTTGTGGCTAGTCAGTATGCTGGACGGTGGCAGGAACCCTCTTGCATCATTTATGCACTCAAATTTTGGTGACATTTGATGTCATGACCCTGGGAGTCTTTAAATTTTAATTATGACTACAGCTGTCTAATCCACAAAGAAGTTAATCTCATATATGATACTCTTTACAATAAAATAATACATACCACCTAATTGCTTGTTTGATAATTTTTCATCCTGCTGAATGCTACATCTCCAACGAGTGAGCATATTGTACTAAAAAATATGCCCCTTATGATAAAATATACTTAAAATTTCTATTTGATTCGGTATGGACCTATATTCTCTCTATCTCTATATTCATGTAAGACTTGGCTTCAACAATTGAGCTGGTGGTCAAAGGTGGAGTTCACCAAAAAAATGTATTTTTGAGCTAATTTACAATTGTTTTTAAAATGCAGTTTATTCATAATGTTTTAATTTGAGTATGATGGTGCTTGTTGGCGAATCAAGTTGTAATTTAAAGAAATTGCTAAACAGAATGGTTTTCAAGATCCAACAGTTGAAAACATAGTGAAGAAGTAAAAATTTAAACATTTGATTTCTAACTCAACCACACACAAGAAAGATGAAGGCAAGAAGTACATTTAATTGCTTTATTATCCCCGTTTAACAAAAGAGATTGATAAAATCTTCAAATCAGTTAAAACTAAAATCTCCTATTCTAACCAAAACAAGCTTAAAAACCTATTAGGAAATGTTAAAGATAAAATTCCGGCATTAGAAAAATCAGGCATTTATCAAATCAACTATAACACTTGCCATTTAGTCTACATAGGACAGACACAACGTACGTTACAAACCAGATTCAAAGAACACTACTCTCACTTCAAAAATCACAATCCCGAAAAGTCTAGTGTAGCGCAACATCAAATCATGACCGGGCACTACGTAACAAAAGATAATTTGAAACTCGTAAAACATACAAGTAATAACCTATTAGATGCTTACGAGAGTATCTTTATTTTTAAAATAAAGCCAATCTCCTAAATAGTGACTCAGGACCCATCCCTCATTCCTCCCTCTACTCAGTTTTGAACTTGGAATAATACGTTACTTCTCTTAACAGACACTGTTAAGCACTCACTTCCTTTCCTCCCCCCCCCCTCTCCCCCTCCAAAGTTCAACTTTACGTCCGTTACAACCCCCACTCCCTTTTACACCTTCTCCTCCCTCCCCCAATCATTTTCATTGGTTGTTTCCATTCACGTATTGTTTATCGCCCTTCACCCTCCCTCTTTCCCTATTGGATGACTTCCCCCCCTCCTCCTCAGTTTACCTTTATTTACAACTTGGGTGTCTTGATCCTTCCTCACTTCAACCTTGCATTGACATGACGCATTACCTTTGGTTTGCTGAAGAGGGCTACTTTGTAGCCGAAATACGCATATTTGATCCCCACCCTCATCCGTTCCTGTTGTGTAGATTTGACCGTGCTCTTTTGGAGCTGATTCTCCCAGAAGTTAGGTAGAGAGGCTGTGGTTGGTCGCTGATTTGGTTTCCCAGCATACCAACACTGTAAGTTTGGTGCTTTCTGACGAAGGGTGCCAATTTTTTACGGCTTTTGGAGACTTTCTTTCATTTATTTTAATTGTTTAGCCGTAAGAGCTCTCCTCATCATTGTGATGGCTTTCCACACATCACATGTATATCTATTTTGATGTGCATGTATTGATATACTTGTACTTTTTGAATAATTTATCAAATGCTGAAATGTCCAAGTTTATTATTTTAAAATGAAGACATTATCAAAAATTTGACCGAAGTAAATCAGATTAGGCTATTATTCAACAGAAGAAATATAACTTTTAAAAATTAGCTGATGGTAATGTTGATGGAACCTACTTCGTAAATCAGTTGTTATTTTTATTAAATAATACATTTTTTATGTACATTCATACATTTTATTTCTTTTGTTGATCAATGAAGGATGGCAAGACCTACGGTGATGAATATCTGGCTGAATTGGACTATATTGAAGTAGTTGAAAGGATAAAAGAAGGCTACGAGAGTGATGTGCTAGAAGATATGAAGGTTGATACAGTGGCAACCACCCAGCCATCTCCCAAAGAGGAGGAGGTGAAGGCGCCTTCCTGGCCTCCTCCTCAGCAGCCTGTCAGGGAAATGATGGACATGGAGGAAAGCAAATCTGAAGGTTTGATCTCTTAATCACATTTTCTAATGGAAGTTACTCCACTGCATGATATTTGATATAACAGGACCTCATGATGCATTAAAAAATCACTCGATTTATCAAGCTATCATTTTAGAGCATGAAGGGATTATTAAATACCATGTAACTATCATAGATGGCATAATCATGGGTAAATTTCTTCATTTATTTGGCCATTGAAAGTCTACTTTCGACTTTTAGTTGACTAATTATTTGAGGTGACTTTCTTTGATCAGTTATCTTCATATGAGCTGCATGAAACCATAAGTACCTTCATAACTTATAAACTAAGAATATTAACTGAGAAATGGGTTAGATTTAAGTACCAAGTTTAGTATTGGGGTCTGTCATTGCCAAATACTCTTAGTGCTTCTCATTTATGATACTAATGTATTTTCAAAGCTTAATGCAATGTGTTAATTTTGCAGAACTGATGCAAAACAAGGAGATGATAGCCTGATGGTAGCTAATATAGCTTTGCAAGTAAACTTTTGCAAACTTTTTTTTGGTAAAAAGCACATTACATTTTGAAATTCTGGGGAGTTTGGCTAACTTAAACGTTGATGAATGGTGCTGTCTCATTAAGCTCTCTAATTTAGTTACTCTGTGTCTCTGCAGGCTGTAGCACGAAAGTGATAACGCGAAGCAATTTCTCACCTCCATTAGCAATTCTACGTAATCAACCATTCGGTAGTAATGTCGATTTTGAGAGATGGAGATTCAAAGTGTCACTTAACGAGTGAATGGTACGTGCAAGTCCTTTGCGTGTGCGTGACTGTATGTTTAACCGCTGACGTGGAATTAATTTCCTCATTAGTTGGATATTGATGATCTCTCAACCCCTGACATTGGGTGTTAAAAACTCTTAAGTTGGGAAATCATCGTAAGATGAGTGCCATTATCGAATTCCAAGGGTTTACCACTAATGATAAAAGTTACATGGTCAAGGAATTGACCATTATTGATGTTCAGCGTACTTGTTGCAATACCTGGCTATTCAAATCCCTGATTGGGATACTTTTCACGAAAGAGGCTTCTTGGTTAAAAAATGACTATCACAGCTTGTCATAATATGAAGGAGATATTGAGTATTTGTAATTGGAGAGCATTGTGAGAAAATACACCCTATGTTTCAAGTTTCTCTCCACAAAGGGTGCGAAAAAGGCTGCTTCTCTTAGCAAACTATTGCCCGTGGGCATTTGCGTGGCAAATCTAGTATTGTGTGGAGGCCCATCTTTAAAGAAATTGTCAACAAATGAGTGCTGTTTAATTGACGCTCATTCTTAAAGTAATTTACAATGTGCTAGAAAGAATTGTCACAAGCTAGCTAACTGGTGTATAAAAATAAAATATGCTGAAACATTAGATTTTTAAAAACCAATACTCTATGCCTTTTTGTTCAAGAGGAAACCCCTTATAACAATAGACATTTAAGTAATTATTGTACAGCTTTGTATTATGTGCATGCATGTTAATTCACTTTACACGTACCAGTTCTTCTGAAAGGTTCAAATGAAATTAAGTCTTCCAGTCTGTCATCGTGATAAACTGCGCAATGCTGGAGAGGGGGCAGGGGGAGGCGATGGTTGGGTCTACGTAGCAACTGTTACCTTCCGCGAGCTTCCGCAGGGTGAGAATGTGGAAGAGAGGGGGCAGGGGGAGGCGATGGGTGGGTCTTAGAATGCAGCCTTGATGTCTCGGGCAGGGCGGGAGATAAACTTGGCGGAGAGACTAGTAGCCTGGCAGGAGAGATCTCGACAGTTTTGACGGGAATCGTGGGTTTATTATTCATTTTAACGTGTAGTTGCCGATGTCATTCTATGCTGATTAATTTAGGCTATCGGATGGTGAAATCATATTTTCGCTGAGTCAATTATTTACCGAGATATTGCCATTGTTTACATGGAATGTTTTTGGCTGTTGCGAGTATATTGTTCACTTCATCGCAAAGATGAGAATGACATTTGATATGGGTCAATAAAGGCTATCCAACGGTGTCGTTATATTTTCCCTGCGTTAATTAGTATGCGAGATATTTGCAATTGTTTATATTGAATTTTTTTCTGCTGTTGTGAGTGTATTATTCACTTCATCACAAAAATGAGGATATTATTTGATGCGGGTTAATGAGGGCTATTCAACAGTATCGTTATATTTTCTCTGCATCAATTAGTATGCGAGATATTCGTGATTGTTTATCTTAAATGTTCAAGGTCACGCTGTTCCAGAACGATCTTTTTCATGCAACTGGCCTTGTTCCCGCTGCTGCCAGACATGGCTCTCAGCTCAAGCGGCTGAGCACTGTAGTTGCCAGGATTCATTTTCATATTAGACCAGTCCATAATTACAATTTTTAAAATTTAGAGGGTACTCTGTGGCCTACCTCAGTAGTGTTTTTATATAATTTTAATAATATAATAATTTCTTTTTTGACATTAAGTAATATACACTGCAATAGTCATGGTCAAGAGTATAAAATAGTAAAACACACAAAATAAAAGCACACATTAAAAATTAAAATTTGAGGTCAGAGGTATCACTCTCGACAAATTCCTGCAAAGAATAAAATGCTATAGACAAAAGCCAATAGTGAAAGATCAATCTAACCCTAGACAGGCTGACGAGCCTAGCCTCTTGGGGCAATATATAAAAAAATCTGAGTTTTATTGCATTAGAAGATATGAAACTTTTGGACCATCTACAGAGGGGCACCACTAGATGGTCCTTTTTTCTAGTGGAGTGTTGATGATAACTGACTCCTGTCTCTAATGAGTTCATGTTTTCTTTTACTTCACATACACATTTATAAATATAATGACCAAAGAGGATCATAATACCCAATTTTATAAAAAGTGGTGTACAATGCTCCATTGAGTGTGGACCTGAAATAATCCTGGTTGCCCTTTTTTTGCATCTTGAATACATCTTTTGAATTGGAAGCATGATCCCATAATTCTATTCCATAGGTTGGTGACAATAGAAAAAGGCAAAATAAATTTGTCGCTGGTAGTCTGTGGGTTGTAGGAGTTTTAATTTCCGTAGCAAGTACGTTACTTTGGAATGCTTAGCAATGGTGGAAGATATATGAGAATCCCATTTTAGTTTGCAGTCAAATTTGAAGCCAAGCAATATGAGACTGATTGTGGTTTATTTGTGGGCTAAGTGAAAATATTGCCATTTGATTTTGTGTGTTGACACTGTAACACACACAATCAAATCAAAATGCGTGCATCACCCTCAGTATCAAGTTCACCACAATATATTTAGTTTCAAAATATTATCGGGCCCAATCCACTCACCACTACATACACAAGCACACACACACAACCCAAGGTCAAATCCAACTCTCCCTCAGCGTGCACCAGGTCTCCTGCAATCCCACGCCGTCCAAGGTCAGTCTTCCCCAGGCTCGTGGCACCCCGGTCCAAAAGCTCTCCCTTACTCTCGCACACGCCGCGCGCGTCCGCTCCCGACCGCCGGTTCCTTCTTACTCCCCTTTCCCATTGTTAACCTCCTTTTTCCTCGGCGTCCCTAGCGACGGCCCCCCCACGACGATATTGTTGTGATCTGGAGTAGACCTTGGGTTTATGTTTACAATGTTACAATGTTTACAATGTTACATTAGCCCCACGAAAGAAATAATGCCGTCAACAAGTTATTTCTTTCGGAGCCTTCAAATAATATCCCCCATATTTCATGTTGACTAACATCAGATTCCTTTTATCAACATATGATTGGAGTACGCTCTTGGCCCCAACGCCTTCAAAAGATTGACCCCACATACGTGGAATTCCTATTTAGATATATATCTAATTTAGAGTGATAAACAAAATTCTCTCTTAAATTACAAATATAAACCGTCATCAAACATTCAAATTTCACCCAACTAATTATAAATGTGAACCCTTAATCAATCAGACCATATTGCAGAACATAACATCAGAACTCCCGAAATAAATATTCACAACAATAATAAATGCTCAAATCAATCACCTCTGACATGTTTATAGAATCATTGAAACATTAAAGCACTTGTAAACTCTTCGTGTCATTACCGTTGATTTATTTAGCAAGTTTATACCCATGGTTAATTTATGACACTACTCTGCATCACACGCCCTTTGTTTGTAAACACTGCGCGACACTCCCCCCACACAACACAACAAATTCACACGTGGTGTCTTGACCACAATGTATCACCGTCCTCCCAGTACACTCTGTATCTTGCGTTCTTCCGCCGCCACCTAGTCCAGTCCACCGCGGCCAATGACACATTCAGTACATATATGTACATAGTGAAAAATAACCCTTGACACATCCATACACAAGACACATGACATTTAATACCTTTAAGCTACACTGTAACCTGTGCAGTCAATCTTTTAATCGTTTCTTATATTACATTTCATGAGCGCCTCGCGCCGCAGTCTGTTACAATGTATTTGTTTCCGATATGATTTCGCGATGATACTCTTCACTTGCTAGTCTGAGATCTAGTCTGCATTTGAAATTGGTTCAAAACGGATGTGGTGTTTGCGTGTGTCGTGATCCAGTGTTTTGTGTTTTAAACAGTGTTTACGTCGTCTCCTTCCTGGTTAAACCTTTTTAAGTTGGATACATGGAATACACCCCTCATGTTCCCTGTGGCTGGATGGACAAGTAAGCAAGTGGCTGCACCTCGAAACTCACGGATTATGAACGGCCCTTCGAACAACGGCAGAAATCCGTGATATATACCCTTTTCCTTGTCTGAGACGGGACATGTATGTACTAATACAATCTCTCCTTCCCTCAGTGGTACAGACCTGCGCCCTTTCTTGTCGCGGTGTCGCTTTGCATTTCTTTCTCCCTGCTTAACCATTCTCTCCTTAATTTTTTCTATCATGCGTGGGATATCTGCTCCCACCTCCTCCTTCTCTACCGCTAGCCATTCGTCCCAAGCCCTTTCTGGCTTTCGGCCTGTATGTGCCTCAGTCGGCGTCACTCCCGTTGTCGTGTTGTGAGTGTCGTTCATGCAAGTTTCTCTGATGCTTTCTCCGAGGGTTCGTCCTCGCTCTTCTTCCTCGCTTTCCATCTCTCTCAGCTCCTGGACTCTCCTTATGTGCATCGCGCTATTGTGCAAATCTGCTCGCAACTCTCTGAAGGTGCAGGTAAATTTCTCTTCCCCCTCGCTTAATGTTATAACTCTGGTCTCGTATTCAATCTTCGCGGATAGTTCAGCCAACGTGTCCGTCCCAATTATGCAGGGTTTAATCAATTCCGGTACCACCGTACAGGCCATACTTATATTTAATTTCCCTATCTCGACGTTTGAGCAAACCTGTTTTCTAATACGTCCACTCCTCTTCCCAATAGCTCCTGTTATTTGGATCCCTTTTACTGGTAACTCCAAAGCGTTCCTTAGTGCGTTTAGATTCTCCCGATAAAATTCTTCGCTGATGCATGTTAACTCTGATCCCGTGTCTATCAACGCGTTTACGGGGACTCCTTCTATTTTGACCTCAATTTCTGGGCATTTGAGGACTTTCGGGGCTTCCTTTCCTCTCTCCATCAAGTAGTCTCGGGGCGATTCAAAAACATTGCAAATTGCTTCTTCTCCTGTGCCCTTTTCATTCTTCTCCTGCGATACCGTTATTTGTGTCCTCTCCTTTAGTCGTCTCATCCGTTGTTCCTTTGGTATGTCCCAAAATTCGCTTCCATTTTCGGCCTTTGACATGGTGGGACCTTCGTCATGTCTTGCCGCAATCAGTTTTCCGTCTCCCTGGTGCCTTCACTGTTCTCCACGACGATGGAATTCACGGGTCTGTCGCGTCCTTGTCGGTAATTTTCGTCCCCCGCTGTGCCTCGGTTTGGCCGGCCATCGACTTGTCGTTCGCCCTGCCTTTCCCCTCGCTCATAGCCGCGGAAGTGATTGTACCGGCTCCGTGGTCCCCACTCGCTTGACGGTTGCCATTCGCGGGAGCGTTGTCTGGTCATTTCCCATCTTCCATTCTCATTTCGCCGGTAATCATTCTCTGGTGCTCTTCTGGTCCATGGGCGCCCCTCAGTGGCCCTGGGATGCTGGTCCTCTGATCTTCCTTGTCCGGGTGTCCTACGATGGTTATCTTCCCGATGAATACCGTCGTATCTATCAAGCAATGTTAAAAATTCTGGGAGCGTGTTTACGTTGTGCGCTATCATTCCCATATTTACTTCCACCCCGAAATGTTGCCTTAAGAGATAAATCAAGTTTCTATCCTCGATCGGCGGTGTTAGTTCTCTGGCTGCGCTTATTTTTGCGGTTGCGTATTCCACGCGAGTTTGACTCCCGTTACTTTGGAATCTCCCGGTGTCTAGGGCTCTTCTCACTCCCATCTGTCGCTCTTCCCCCCAATACTGCTTCTGGAATATCGTCTGGAATGTCGTGAGGTCCTCATACAAATGCTGCGTCGCGGCAAACCATTCTCCAGCATTCCCGATCATTCCTTGTCTGATCACGCGTAGGGCGTCGTCTTCTGACAGGCGGTATATTTCCCGGTACTCTCGCAGCTCCTGAAGGTATCTCATGGGTCTCGAGTTCGGTCTTCCATCGAATGTTGGGATCTTCATCTGTACAGCCCCTGCCGCTGGTGGTACAGCGGTTAGCCGGGCGCAATCCTCCTTAATACGCCTTGTGATGTCCCGTATTACGCCCTCGTCGAGATCAGCCCCTCTGCTGATGGATTGTTGATTTAATCTCGATGCTATCTGCTTTATCTGCTCCTCGTTTTCTTCCATCTTCTCCTTCATTTTATTTACATCGTTTTTTAGACTGCTGTGGCTCGAACCTAGCTCTCCTAACTTAACGCACGTCTCGCCTAATTTTGCTCCTACCTCAGCGACTACCTCTCATACCTGGTCGCGTACTTCTTCGATCTTCTTCTCTTGTTCGGCTATCTTCCCACCGTACTCTTGTTGCAACGCTGTCCAACCTTCCTGTATCTTCTTCTGCCTCTCCATTAACTCTTCATCCCTTCTCTTCAGTTCGTCCCTTAACTGCTCGTCTCTTTCTTCCTGCCCCTTTTTCAAACCTTGCATTTCTTTTAACAATCCATTTATCATTGCCTGCATAACATTCTCCCCAGGTATTTCTGTCTGCAATTCAAACTCATAGGTTTCTATATCCAAGCCTTCCTTTTCCAACAGCAATTTCAACCGTTCCTGCAATTCGAATTTCGCACCCTGTATTGTTGATCCTCTATCCCTCAATACGTTTTGTAAATCTGTCTTTTTCAGTTCGTAAAACTTTTTAATTACGCCAGCCATTTTGAAATTTCCTGTCTCAGGTCTCCCGTGGTCTCTATTTGCTACGAGTAGTCGTGCCCCGCGTTGGGCGCCAAAATGTAACACACACAATCAAATCAAAATGCGTGCATCACCCTCAGTATCAAGTTCACCACATATTTAGTTTCAAAATATTATCGGGCCCAATCCACTCACCACTACATACACAAGCACACACACACAACCCAAGGTCAAATCCAACTCTCCCTCAGCGTGCACCAGGTCTCCTGCAATCCCACGCCGTCCAAGGTCAGTCTTCCCCAGGCTCGCGGCACCCCGGTCCAAAAGCTCTCCCTTACTCTCGCACACGCCGCGCGCGTCCGCTCCCGACCGCCGGTTCCTTCTTACTCCCCTTTCCCATTGTTAACCTCCTTTTTCCTCGGCGTCCCTAGCGACGGCCCCCCCACGACGATATTGTTGTCGATATTGTTGTGATCTGGAGTAGACCTTGGGTTTATGTTTACAATGTTACAATGTTTACAATGTTACAACACCATAACATGAGAGACCACCCTACTGAGGTTAGATACCCTTCACAGCTACCTCTGTGAGGCCCTGATGCTTTAAGGACAATCACTCATCTGTGTGCTAATCTTTGACCTCCCTGGCATGGGTGGCCATACCAGGAGGGGAAAAACTGTCAATTTTGAAGCCTGATTCTTATGAGGACATTGTTTCAGGTGGCATAAAAATTAATACCAGTACTTAGTAGAATTTGATATGTTCAAATGTTAAAATTAGGGGTCCCATCAGTTTTTACGCTAAAGAAACTGTTCAGAGAATTCTATTCTACAGTGGGTTTGCTGATCAACCCCATCTAGTCGTGGGTGTAAATCATTTTTGTAATTAAAACTAATTCACCACCTTATATCCATAGGTGAAAGTGATGATATGGATGATGATGATGATGAAGATGAAGAGGCGGGAGGTACAGAAGAATCATTGAAATACAAGGGACATAAAAACAGTTACTCAATAGATGAAGACTTTAAAGTTACCACTCGCCTTGAGCTGACTCCTAGTGATTTATCCATAAGGTGAGATTTTTGAAATGGTGTCTTTATCTTGAGTAATGTGTGGAAATTATGAAAAGGTAATGAGAAAAGCCAGCCTTTCTTAATTTTTATAGACAATAAATATCCCAAGGGTTAATATCTATGAAACTATTACTTCATGATATACGAGTAGAACTTCTACATAAAAATCTCACCTCATCCCCTGCAAACAAATTAGCTGGGCTTTAATGTTTTCATTATATTGTTTATGTTATTTATGAGCATCATCCATCAAGATGTCTTTTCTTTTGGTAAGGAATATGAGTGCTGCATTGTATAATTCTGACCAATTGAGCATGGTGGAATAAGCATCTGTTGTGCAAAATTCCCCTGAAAAAAATCATCTGCATTCACCGGGATCCCGGTCAAGACAGATGATTTTTCTCTCTGTGGAATTTCGCACAATTGTGCATTGTGGGTAACTCCATAAAAGTGGAACTCTGTGGCTAGTCCCGGATGGCTTAAAATCTGACTAGCATCTGTTGGTTATGGTTATCTGTACAAGACTTAAAAGCTTGTCACTACAATCCCTGATTTAAGTAAAAACCAAGCCTAGCAATAACATATAGCTCTTAAACTTTCTTTTGTTTATTATTTCTGCTTGTAAATGCATGCAACATCTGATATTCTCACTTCAGTTGCATTATAGCCTTAGGAAGGGTCAGTGTGTGTGTGGATTTTAGCTTGCCAACCTAGCCACCCACACGCACCTCACTGATGTCATAATAGACGTAAATAATATTCTGTAATCACCATAAGACCCTTCTTAGCATCATCTTCCATTTTTGTTCCAGGTCAAGATTGAGAAAAAGAACATCTAAAAAGTTAGACGAAAGTGATTCTTCAAAAGATGATGATTGTAAGTAATATTTGTATTTGTCGCTTTGACTTTTTTTATTCATGTCCTTTTGGGACTTAGTGAGGTTGAGACTTGACCATTGTGTTTCTTTGCATGCTGAAGTGCCTCTCATTTATAATTTATCTTTTTTCTCCTTTTCATGACCTAAAACCTTCACCAACATCATCCCTGGAATGACTTGCATGGTATTATGTGGATGTACTTGTAGAAATGATTATTGATCTTCTAAATTATGATTGCTTGGCATGTTTTTCTCCTTCCATGCTTGATTTGATCATGCATAGACCACTGAAGATGAAAAAAATGTTTTGTTCCAGGCTGTGGAGGTTACTTATTTCTTTTTGGTTTCTTTTCAGGATACGGTGTTTACTGGTCATCAGAATGTGAAATTCTCTTCACTATGTTTGTAATCACCTTGATAATTTATGCTATTTGTATAACTACAAACCTATATTTTTGGTACCCCAGGAATCATTCTGAACACTAATTCTGCCAAATTAATTACAGAAGTCTTCTTATGCTGTTTTCTTCATGTTCCATTTTTCTCCCTTTGCCACTCTATACTTCTAAGTACTTTTCTGAAAATGTTGTCTCTTTGCTCCCTGGTGTAGGTATAAATATTTATCCATTATTTTATTGAAAATATATGTAAACTCTGCCCAGGTTTATTTGATGTTTAATTGATTATTTTAATAAACCTTCCTTTTCTCTATTTGGTGGCCTAGATGTTTTGTGGCAAATATTTTCCCCTTTGCAGATTAATGGCAGTTTTTGATAAACTACCATTGGGTACAACCTGCATATTTGGTTATTGTTTCCCTGAAGGCTATTTTTTGTCTTTGTGGTAGCGTTACATGATATTGAGTTGGTTGACACTCAAAGGAATTCATTTACAGGAAATGTTACATGCACCTTCCACCCCTTATTATTCTATTACTCAACGATTTAAGTCTCTTACCATTCCATTGATGTACAGTTTCAATTGGGGACCATTCCTATGTGATTTCCAGCTCTTGAAACAGTTATCTACCTGAATGAAAACTACACCTGTGGCTTGGAGTGGCTCAAGGAAAATTTTCTCCCTCTCAGTATCATGTTTTGCCCTCGCCATCCTCCCCTTAGTCATCCTAGCCAGTATTTTTCTGAGGTTTTCATAAAGCCACTCACATGTATGTAATTTGCCCTCAGGTTGCCATGGTGTATCGTATTATGCAACTTGGCTTTAGGTATTCCCTTTCCTTTGTCTTATTTTTAGATGAAAACAGTTTCTTTAGGAATGTTGCTAGAATCTTCAGCCCTGGAGACTCCAGCTGGATCGCCGGAAAAGATGTTGTTATCAATGTAGAGGGAATTCTGAGAGTATAGCAGCATCATGAACATCATTCTATCATGTGATCATCATCACCTAATAATTTTAATCATTTAATAACATTGTTTGACTTAAGAATACATTTAAAATCAACACTTTTTCTTACAACTAGACCTTAATTTAACACTTGTCCCCCTTTTGAAGTGGTGCTCCAGTTTGCTGCCCAGCTCTCCTGAGCTTCTACCCTTTTCTCTGCCGATGTATTAACCTTTAATACCTGTGTGGAAATTGCCTCTGACCTGTTTATCAGCAAGCATTTTCATTCATTTTTATTTGAATTTTAAATTTTTATTACCTGCTGAATGCAGTCTAAAGGCATCATTTTTCACCATTAAATTTCGAAATATATGTCTGAGTGGTGACCATTAACGAATTGGGATGAATACATCTTTATATTGGAAAACTATGCATAATTGTTCATGGAAGTGTCAGCTTATCCTACTCAGCGATGAAAATCACTAGCCACCCCTGCCTATGGCCTTCATACCAAATATATATATGTACAAATGTACAGCATTATATCTTATGATTACTCATGCTAATATTGGATGTCCAATATTAGTGATTTCTATCCACTCTCTTTCTGTTTTTTTTGATGTTTGTATTTGTTATCTATTTAGTTATCAGTTATTCCATTAGTGTACATGATAACTGTAAATATTTTCCTGCGTATTAGAAGTTTCATTAATTCTTTTGACTTCAGCTTCAACCGATTCCAGAAGAAGAAGTTTTAGGGGAAAAAACCAGACAGGGTCACCCAGCGTGAGTGGTGATGAAGAGGATTCAGATGGAGGTAAATTCAGTGGTTTTTGTTTTAATATTCTTTGCATGAGAGTTGGCTGGATGTAATAATCTATTTTCAAATTGAGTTAGCCTCTTATAAAATGGAATGATTCATGTCTTCATTGTGTAGTAGTTTTGATCAAATGCTTCTTATTTAGAATGTAGTGCCATCCCCTAAGCTATTTATTAGAATTGAAGCTGTGTGAGAATGTTGAAATAATGAACCAGTATAATGTCATGAGTTTTCACATTCAATTCTCAAGTCTGCTCTTACTACCAACTCAGTGTTTTTTGTGATATCAGCAGTTTTATACTTTCTTGAAGTGCAGCCCTTGCATCAATTGATGTGCTTTTCTTAATATGGGAAGCCTAATGAACATACTTAATGGCTTCATGTTTTAGGTAGCACTTGATTTTGCAGTGCTGTGTTAAAAACAGCGTATATTTTTCCCCATTACTTACCCCTCTCCTTGATGAATACATTTTAGTAACTGATATTAATCGTATCAAAAAATAATTGAGGAGATTGGCAGGAAAAAAGATGTCTCTTTGGTCTTTCTACTTGGAAGATATATAATGGCCATTTCACTTTGTAGTTAAACCTTCATCCCTGAAAATGTATTTGATGGTAATACCATCACCTAGAATTCAGGTCTTTAGAATTCTTTGATTCTACTTTTCCTTTTTATCTATGCCTTAGTCCAATCATTGTCATGTGGTTATTTTTCCCTCAGTGGCTCGAAGACAGCCTTCAAAATTTTCTGCTGCAGAACCTCGATCATGTGATTCAGAACCACCAGCCAAGTCCAAATATCGATCTGTTAGAGAAGTTTTTGGTCCAGGCGAATATTGTTACATCATGGATGCAAAAAGTATTGGAAATGTTGGAAGATACCTGAATGTAAGTATGGAAGAGAGTATTGTTCTTTCTCACTTGATGGTTTTAAGGTGGTTCAGCACTCTGCTCAGATTGCCTATTAAATTCTGATAATTGCTACCCTAAAAGTGCAACTGTTACTGCCATTGAAATACCTCTTTCCTGTCTAATTTCTTAGTGATTCTTCCATTTAAGTAGAAATTGAACATGGGCTCTCGTATAGATTGCAAAGCATTGAAGGAAAACTTGTCAGATTGAATTGGAAAACATACTTGAATTATTAGATTTTGAAAGGTAGATCTAGCTGATTTTCCTCGTAAACCTTATCAGTTTTTGACAAAGTGTGTTTTAGTTTGTTGGTGGTGTTTAAATATCCCCTGCCATGTACCCATCACTTTGTATTTGATCATATTTTCCTCTATTATGCTTTAGACATCATACTGCCGAAACTATAAAGTAAATTTTATGATATTAATGCATTTTGTTTAGCCTACATATTATGTTTAGCACTATGATGGCCAAACTCAGGTAACCCATAGAATACCCTAGGGACATCATTTCCACTCCCCTAAAACAAAATCATTAGTTATTCGAAGAAATAGATTCAGGCTTTATGTTGTGGGAGCTATCCATCATTAAGGAAATGAAGGCATATAACTTAATTCAGTCATTTCCTCCATTATTCCTGAGTTTTCCTGATTCCAAAAAAAAACAAATTTCATCAAGCTTAAAGTTGTTTTAAAGAACTGTTTATTTCCAATGATATAAAACTTCAGTCTGTCCAGCTGAGCACTGTGAATAAAATCTCAAAAACAGACTGCCATTCCTACAATTTTTTGTCAAAAATAAGAATGTCAAAGAAATTATGCCGCAGATTGAACTAGATTTTGACTAATTATAGAATTTATATTTTTACTTTCCATATCAAGTGAGTAGGTGGGAATGATCTCCAATGATTTTCAACCATAGTGGATACCTGATTTAAAGTTAACCTCCATCCGGTATACCTGCCCTTCCTAGACTAAGAAGCAGAGAAGGCCAGCACAAAGAGTGCATATTCTTTGACTCTTCAGGAAGTTTGCCTTATTTAAAATATAGATAAGAATCCAATAGTGTTCACCAAACTTGAATCTGTTGAAATACTACCCGTTAAGTTCAGTTCTTGAGGCCTCATTGAAGATACCTTGAGTTTACGTTGTTGAGGTCCAAGCCAAGGAGAGAAGTTCTGAGTCGATATCTGTGGCAATCATTTTTCCCTTTCGGTCACTGTACATCACAATTACCATTTTGAAGCTGATACTATTGATAACTTCTCTTTATTTGTGGCCTCCACTTTCAAATCCTTCTTGTCTGCAGAAACTGTTGGCTATCAACTGTCCTTCGCCCATTCGCATTTGGGAGTTCCCTCTAGCCTTGGGCTGGTAGGGTAATAGGGGAAGGGCCAGAAAGAAAGGCTCTCACTTGGTCTCAGCTCAAGAGACATTTAGCTACCTCTTTTGGAGTTAAAAATGTGATAACACTTATGGCATATATGATGAGTGCTCTTGTAACTGCTTATGCTATATTATACACAATTTACAAAAGCAAAATGTAGCTAGATTCATATGGGGAAATGGCTAAACTGATTGAGAAAAAAATTGCAGCTACTTTCCCGGGTGAAGTCGAAATGATACCAATGGACATTCTAGTGCTAATGTGCATCTTATTTTTTCTCTTAGTTTACAGGTGAAATTTTTTTATCAGTGTGTGATTTTTTTTTCATTTGTCGGAGAAAGTGTGAACTGTAAAGCCACACATACATATATTGCCTTGGTAGTGAATTAAATTATCTTGTTGAAACCAGAGATTTGATAATATTTTGGTAAATTGACCAATAATACTGTTCGGATCATGATTTAATGGTGTTTGAATGGAGTTGACTGATTTGGTAATGTTTTTTAAATGTTGAATTTCTTCCATTTGCAGCACTCGTGCTCTCCCAATGTTTTTGTTCAAAATGTTTTCGTGGACTCTCATGATCTACGTTTTCCATGGGTTGCATTTTTTGCTCTCACTTATATCACAGCTGGCACTGAGCTGACATGGGATTATAACTATGATGTTGGTAGCGTTCCTGGAAAAGTGATGTACTGCTATTGTGGTGCAAGTGATTGCAGAGGAAGATTGCTCTAAGTGACATTTTTTAGTTGAATTTAGAATTGTGATCCATGGACCATATCTGTGAGTTTTCTTATCTGTTATTTGTGCATATGGATTCCCTTACATGGTGCAGCCGTCAATTTTGTTGATGTTTAGTATTTCTAATTTCTTGATGATCTTAGTGCTGTGCTACTTCAATCGATTAGTATTTTGTAAGTTTTTATTTATGAAAATTATGTGAAGTGTATCTAGCTGAAATAAAATCTATGATTGGCCCATTTTGTGTGTGACTTGTTATTCTGTGTTCACTGGGAGCTAGTTTATCTCTACCAGGAATCAATATTTTGCCTTTAAGGCAGAATTTATATAATTTTTTAATTCAATGGGATCCAAAAGTGATCTTGCCAGTGAACATGCAGGCAAGCAGGATTTCAGGGTCGTTCAATAAGTCCTTAGAAAATCCAAGAGATTGTGCTCGTAGTATTGAAAATGGTTTGTTTTTAGCAAAAATCATTACTCGCTTGCCAGCTGTTAACCTTTATCTTCTGAGCGTGTCTATCCGGCACAAAAATTGTGTCCCTAGACTGCCGAGTGTGTTCGTTTGGCACATTGATGGACATTTAAAAAACACTGGTCATTTAAAAAACCCCGGCCAGCAAGGCATATGACTACGGAAAAACTCAGGAAGGTAAAGGTTAAAGTCTTATGTATATACATCAGCATGGTTTCATTTTTATTGTCGATTGAAGCAAAGACGTCTGGTTTACTTATAAAAATCGATAAAACTGAGTTTCGAGTGGTGATCAAACACTTATGTTTAAAAGGCTTAACACCGAAAAAGATCAAAGCAGAGTTAGATGAAGTTCATGGCACTTCTGCTCCTGTATTTGCAACTGTTTACAATTGGGTAAATGAGTTCAAAAGTGGCCGTACATCCACAAAAGATGAGCATCGTTCGGGATGTTCAGTGGAAGTGACTACTCCCAAAATGATTGATAAAATCCATGACATGGATTTGAGTGATCGATGAATCTAAGTGCACAAAATAGTTGAGGCCACAGGCATATTGCAAGGTACAGTGTTTTCAATTTTGCCCAAAAAATTGGGTGTGAAAAAATCTCAGCTAGATGGGTGGAGATATATCTCAGTGGAGAAGCACAATTGTGTGGTTGACTCTGAGGCAACTTTGGCGATTTTCTGTCACAACCCTGATGAGAGTCTGCGTCAATACATAACTGTGGATGAAACATGGATACATTACTGCACTCTAGGGATAAAGAAACAATCAAAATAGTGGGTTTTTGTGGGCAAACGGGCTACGAAGAAGGAGAAAATGGTGAAATCAGCTGGCAAGCTGATGGCCGTGGTTTTTTGGGATGCATGCAGAATCATCTTCACCAATTACTTGGAAAAGAAAAAACAATAACTGAGGTTTGTGTGTTGTCATAGTGCCGACTGAACGAAGAAATCAAGAAAAAATGTCCTCGTTTGAAAAAGAGAAAGATCCTCCTTCATCAAGACAATGCACGGGTGCACACCTGTGCTGTTTCGATGGCCAAAATTGTAGAATTTAAGTTTGAATTATGAAAACCCACCATATTCACCTGATTTGGCCCCCAGTGACTTTTCATTATTTCCAAACTTGAAAAATGGCTCGGCGGAAAACAGTTCACGTCCTAAGAGGAGGTCATCGCCCAAACAGATGCCTATTTTGAGGAACGTCCGAAATCCTACTTTTTGGATGGCTTAAAGAAGTTGGAGAAATGCTTGGAAAGGTGTACAGAGTTAAAGGGAGCTTACGTTGAAAAATTTTTTAAAAAATTAACACAATAATGTATTTTTCTATCTTTTTCTAAGGACTTATTGAACGACCCTCGTAACATACATTTCATTTTATACATGCAACTTCATTTTATCTGAAAAAGGGTTTAAAAAAAACTGCAGGTACATGTTATAGGTACTAGTGGTGCCAGGTTTTTCTTTATTTGGTTCCTGTTTCATATCTCTTTTTTATTTTATTTTCTTGGTCTCTGTTATGACAGAACTTAATATTAACCCTTTGAGCTTGGATTTCTTTTACCTCGTGGTTAAAGGCTAACCTGAGTTTAATTTTAAATACCCCAGAAGTTAAAGATTGAGAGTTGAGTCATACTCAATGAGCATGTTGCTTGCTCTCGTAGCCCTGTTGAGCTTCGCTCAATGTCAGAATGCTAAGGGTTAATTTATTTATTCTGTTTGTCTCCTAAGTACTGCATGGTTCACAGACTTTTACAGGATTAAGATCAACAGCATATTTATTAGTCCGTGGATTATCAGGGTAATGAGTATTTTAATTGGTGCATATATGTACAATCATTTGCGATTTATGCCTCTCAGGATGTATCTCTTTATGGAAAGTGCCAATATTAGAATAGTTAGAAGAATGGTGGTATTTCCCACATAGCACAAAATATCTATAAAATATCTAATATGTCTTTTGCTAATATCTAGAAAACATCTTGTAATAACTTGTAGACATCTTCTAGACATATTGTAGATATCTGAATGTCCGCTTTTCCTATATCTACAAGATATCTTGAGAAGATATTTTCTAAACATTCATATTCAAATTGGACCCACTGGGAAAATTCAGGATAAATGACTTAAGGCCTGGTTACACGATACATTAACCTGTACAAGTTCATGAACGAACATATATAACAGTAGAAGTAATAGTTGCTAGTAGCAACATGTAGTTTATACAGAGTTGCAAAATTATCAAAAATACATACTAATAAACAATTTAAATATCTCCGGTTATTTTAAAAATTAAGAAACTTTTAAAAATGAATCTATAATTTTAAACCTTTACCTTCATTTTAATTTCATAATTTTCATAATCTATTAAAACAAAGCAGCTGCCCTATGGCCATCGATAGAGGTGCTTAAACATTTATCCTTTAACCCGTTATTTTGTTCAAACTATTCAACTTTGATATTCAGAATTTTGGGATCTCATAGCTATTACGTAGGTCTATCATTTTTTATTGTTTCAAGATGCTGAGGTTTAAACCTGCTGAATAATGAAAAATGAGCGATTTCTATGTTTAAATCGACCTTCTGGGTTAACTAATAGTTGGATTTTGATCGGGTTACTACCAATTCGTAGAATTTTTTATCTTCTACAACTTTTGTTGGAAAAGTTATTGCCTTAACTTCGTATTTTTCATTGT
This sequence comes from Ceriagrion tenellum, assembly GCA_963169105.1. Lineage (NCBI taxonomy): Eukaryota > Metazoa > Arthropoda > Insecta > Odonata > Coenagrionidae > Ceriagrion > Ceriagrion tenellum. The sequence goes on along the minus strand of OY720633.1, from coordinate 126,783,929 downwards.
ATCATTTAAAAAACGACTTTTCTTAACTTTTAATCGCTTTTATAAACATTTGCCAGAAGAATTTCCCTTGCTTTTTTGGTGCACATGTGTACAATGACTTCATCTATCCATCCACCAAAAAGCATAGCAGTTACATTTTTTTTAGATTCCGGTGTTTTTTGGCTAATTGCACTAGACATATAATAAGAGTCGTCGCTCAAAATAGACATATTCTAGACATCTAGTAGATATTTAAAATATCCAAGACATTGAAGACATGCTGTAGATATCTAGTAGATATTTTGTGCTATGTGGGTTAGCCCTTGGTGAATTTTTGAAGAAATGAGAAAAATTCGGCCTGGACCAGGAATCGAAACACGGACCTTTGATTTGCTGGACCGATGTACAGACCACTATGCTATTCAGGCTTCCTAATTCTCATGGGAATTTTGGCGGATACAATGGAACTAGATCTTAGGCTCGTGCGGTCCATCAAAGATGGCAACGCAAAGGAGAAGAGGGCTTCAAAGAAGCTACAACCAGGAGACAGTATCCTTCACCAGCACTTATGCCGTGTATCAACCACATTTGCCATGAGAATGAAAGCGTAATGGTCTGGCAAACCAAAGGTCCGTGGTTCGATTCCTGGTCCAGGCTGAATTTTTCTCATGAAAATTCCTTCAAAAATTCACGTACTATCTTTGAATATTTTCCTTGGTGAATTGTTCCTGGATTAACTAATGCTTCAGCTACTAAAATATTGTTGAAGGGAAAAAAGATTATTTTCATTATTGAAATAGATTTTTCCTAATTCTTCATGTGATTATGCCCATGATATAGCCCTGAATGATATATATATATATATATCTAAATTTTAGTTGGAATATATTTATTTTCTTAATTAATCTGTATTGTATTCAATTTAAATCTCTTTTGGTGGAGTGGCTGGTCAAATTTTTCACAGATGTTTTAAATTTTTAAATGTTGTAAATGTTCAAGTCTTGTTTTCAGCTGGAAAGATATTAGCTAAAATCTTTGACTCGAGTGGAGAAAAAAAGAGCTTGCCTCACTTTAGCTCTTTGCTTCTTCATTAAATCAGTGAACCTCTCAAGGCCCTATAGTAAATGCTGAAACAAGGCATGACAGACATAGAATACTGAATGGTCAAGTTCACCATGAAACTCAATGTTCTAACATGTAGTAGTTTGGTCATCGTCACCTTTGAGGGAATTGCTATGTTTTGCACTATGTGGATCTTTTGCTAGCAGCAGAAGTGCTAGTAGCGTGGTAGTTGGTGGTGCTATAAGTGGAGTAACAGGTTAATTGGTTTATGCTGCAAATTATGATGTGCTATTGAATAAAATTTTGATTTAGAAGTGTGGTTTTGAATATAATTAGATATCCTTACATCTGGCAGTGAGGATAAATAGAGCAGAGAAATATGTGTTGGAGAATGTTGTTGAGCCAGTTCAGATATTGGCTGGAAGGAGGATGTTTCCATTTGTTCCTGTCACTGAAAGTAAAACAAATATGCAGCAGCATTTATGAAGCTTGTGGTGAGTTGTATATCCTTTGGATGGCTGTTTTGTTGGATTTATGCTTTGACAAGCATAGAAGCTTGATGATTCAAGATTTCATGCTAAGAAATTCGAATTTTTTCATTGCATGCTGAGTGTGAGCTTATTACCAAGTATATCCCCAACTAAGTTGCCCTGCCAGCTTTTATATACAGCACCCATCATATCAATAAATGTGTCTACAGAGAATGTATCATCTGAAGGAAATGTGACAAATGGTAAGCAAATGTATTTTTGGGTCCTTTCCATTATACAATGGAATTTGTTGCATGGGTTTTGATTTTAGCCAGAGGTATTTGTGAGATATATTATAATGGTTGGCTATATCACACCTCAGCCCCTACGTTATGAAAAATGTGACTTTATGTTTAAATGTGATGATAAAGTGTCTTGTATTACATTTTACCTTAGGAGAGAAGAATTGTAATAAAACATGGGTACATATTTAATACTGGCTGTGTGGGCTACAGGTGATGTTAAATGGCTAATGTAATACTTGTCAGTGCTAAACCATGACCTAATTTCACTCAAGGTGGCTATAGTCTATGAGTGAGGTCTAGAAACAATAATTGGTGAACCTGCGGACAAAAGCCTTTCCCAGGACCTGTTTTGAGGTGTGAAGGAAGAGCAATTTATATCGCTGGGGGAGCAGGACAGTGGCAGTAGCAAGGCACCTCTCCTTGAATTTTCTATTTAGTTCACAAAGCTAGGTCATAATTTTGAGTTTGCTGGGCAGCTAGCTATGCCTATACCAACATGAAACGTGATTTGATGCTCTTCTTTAAAAATAATTTATTCTCTTAAGCTTCTTAGTTTTATTCTTGAGCTGCAAAGGGGGGCAGCTGCCCCTAATCTATTCCTCGCTAGGTTTGCCTATTCTCTGTTAGGTCCATGCCAAAGATTCTATGTGAGGGGGACCCAAAAGTAACCAGATGGAATTTGCTGAGTGCGTCGGTTTTGTTGTTCGGGCTTCTCCCTCTAGGTGGTATTAAATAACCTCTTCTGAGTCAGTATTCCTAGCAACATTGCTGGAGTCTCCTGTAGCGAGCCCCTGAGACAGTTTTTGTGAGACTAGTTTTTCGACCTCTTCGATTTTTTTCATTGGCTGAGAAATTTTTCGAGATCAGCGTGCGGTGTTGAAATTTTGTTTTCTGCTAAGTAGAAGTGCATCGGACGCGGTTGATATGTTGTCTAAGGCTTATAAGAACACGCCTTGAAATTATCTCAAGTTGATGAGTGGTATTTGTGATTTAAATGCGGCGACATGTCGATCGAAGACATTAAACGCCAGGGACGGGTTTCCACGTTTTCCAGGTAATGAAAACGCTCATTGCATTGCTCATCATCGGTATTGTTCACTTAAGAGTACATTCCTAAGCATCAAGCGGTGAACTAAGTCCGCAACCTGAGTATTTTGAAGCTGTTGCGCGATATTGTCCGCTTGAAACGGCCCGATTTGTGGAGGAGTGGGGACTGGTTCTTCCACCATGACAGTGCTCCAGCTCACAGCCATTTCTGTGCGTGATTTTTTGGCGAAAAACAGCATGACATTGCTTCCTCACCCGCCCTACTCACTGGATCTCGCACCTTTTCATTTCTTTTTGTTCTCCCGGATGAAAAGGGAGCTGAAAGAGAAACGCTTTGCAGACATTCCTGGGGTGATAAGAAAATCGGAAAGGACGAGTACGAAAGGTGTTTTCGCTATGGATAAAACGTGTGAACCAATGTATAAGTGTTAATGGAGAGTACTTTGAAGGTGTCTTAAGTTTGTTTCTCGAAATAATAAATTCTGTATTTTACAAATATTTTAGGGTCTTTCCCCCTCTTATACGGGACTCGTGGACTCAAATGGACTCAAATCCCGCCCATTGTAATAAAAAATGAATGCCGAAAATGCGCTCACGTATTGACGCGCGGGCGAGCCCACATCGAAGTTTGTTTACCGTTGTGTCCTGTTTATAAATATCGTTATAGGTGCATGTTTTAGTTGATGTCTTGTTTGGTAAAAGATACCTCTTAATGCATTTCTGTTTTCGTTATGATAATTGCTAATGTCTTGCGTGAATAAGGTAAGAGGAATCCTCCTCAAGAGTGCGTAATAAGTGCTGATTCACTGTGATAACCGTAAGTCGCTAATGTTTTGTTGATAACATGCAGGTTAAAGGATATAAGGTAGCCGATTCAAAGAGATCGCGCATTTGTGGTGTTGCATGCGCAAAATTAGCGGACCTTCGTGTCAAGGGGTGCAGTAAGCTAAATGTTAGAACAATAATTTATTCTTGTCATTTATTATAGTCACAGTCCCTATGTTGAAGCGCACAGTGTTCATTTGCAGATAAATCAATCCGAAGCAGCAAACGTCAAGGTTTTGTTGCAGGATGGAACATTTGTTGAGGATGACGACTACTTTCAAACACTCCCTGCGCAGACCTTATTTATTTTTCAAAAGGAAGGCGAGACAGCTTTAACTGGTAATGTTTAATGCAATTTAATTTAGCGAAAGATGTAGCATTAATTGTTTTTCCTAATATTTACCGTGTTTGCGTTTCATCTTCGGCAATTCAATTTTTTCAATCTACGTAAGATAGATTTTGCCCTTATTATCGTGAGTCACTGTTTTGACCGGTTCCTGTGATTTCACACAATCAAAAGTATGACCTAAAACTAAAAAAAAATGTGTAGAATCATCTAGTATTTTTTATCCTTCTGACTATTTTAATGAGTATATTCCACCAAGTTATGTTGCTTCAGCTTCCACCTCTCCACCAAGGTGTTTGTCCTATTTAACAGAATGTGCAAGTGATCTGATTGTTGTGGTGGCTGGAATACTGGCTTCCTATCCTAAGGGTTGGATATAGCCAAAAATTTTTCAGGGGAATCTCCCTTCTATGATTGGGTACGGAGAGTGTTTAAAGCTCGGTAATCCCATCTCTCAGATGGGATGTTAAATTTTGGTCATCTGTGCACATCATTAAGAGTAGGCTAGCAACAGCATCAGGCTTTCCCTCTTTCTGTAAATAATCGTCCCCTTACCAACCAACTGTCCTGTTTTCAATGATACAAATTGGACATTTACCTCCCAAATTTACCCACCGAACGGATGCATTTTGCTTATGACTCTCATAAATTCTATTAGCGTGATGGTACCATGAACCATGCCTATTAAATGTGTATCAGGGAATAGATTATCCAATGAACGTTCTATCTTGACCTGTTCTTTCTCAGCAGCACTCGTAATGTAATAATAATAATAATTTATTGTTCTGTTGGTCCAGCAAGAGGCATAGAACAGGAAATAGATACCCTTACATAGTGCAAGTAAAACCCTTACAAAAAGTCTATTTACAAATTATCACTTTAAAATCCATCCATGTTAAGCTGGAAACATTTTCCTGTTACCTCTTGGTCACTACCCTCAATGATGAATGGACTACCATTTTGCATTCCCAAGGTTCATCACTATGCAAAAAGGTGGGGCAGAGCCCACAATTATAGGCCACCAGGGTTCTGATTTTTCATCATCATCATTAGTGGTCAACAAAGCTTAGAAAAAGGTAATCTTTTTTTCTGCTGTGACTTATGAAGTTTAACGACAGTTCTTCTCATATTTCATTGAATACATAATACATACCCATCACGCCGTTCCCTTTCGGGGTAGGCACAGGCAAAATGTTTCACTCATTAATACATGATTGTACTCCTAACTCTGCTTTAATAATTTCATCCATACTGACCTATCCTTCAAACCTCTTTTGCCTCATTTACCCCCAAACACTGTTTCATACATGCCCTCCTTTTTTTAAGACTCCTAATATTCCTCCTCCTAAGAATTTCCTCAACCACAACTTTCTCGGCCTACCTCTACCTCAACTCTATCCAATCCGCTGGAACCTCAAATCTTCCAATCTGCTGGAACTACAGAAACCTGTAAGCATAAATTTTATAGTTCATGCAGCCTACAAATTAGTAATTTACGCCCACACTTCAACATTTGACTTGATATCCCATCTATGCCTGCAGCCTTCCCATTTTTCAATATTCTCACAGCTGTTGTGACCTCCTTCTCACTGATATCCTTTTCCATCCTCACATTCTCACATAATACCACTTCACAAGGCTCATCCTCAACGCCTGCAATATTATTGTACAATTCTTCAAAATACTCCCTCCAGCAGTCCCTGATATTGCTCTCGTCCCACATGATCTCTCCACTTTTGTTCTTTACCGCATTCATTCCCCTACCTTCACCAATCTTAGCCCTTTTTACCCACTTCCAAAACAGCTTTTTATTACCTTCCAAATCACTCTGCATTTTGTTAGCTTCATCCGCACGCATTCTGTCTTTGCTCTCTTTCACAACAATTTTGCATTCATTCTTTTTTTTCTGTAAATCTCACATGCCTTGGTACACTCTTCCTCAGATTTGGTAGCAATCATATTCTTGTATGCCTCCTTTTCTCTTACTGCAATTTTCACTTCTTCATTCCACCAAGCATGACCTTTAATTCTTCCTAACACTCCTTTTCCACATACACTTTCAGCACATTCAACAATCACTCCTTTTAAATACTCCCACGCATCATTTACGTTCTCGTTTGTGATATAATAATAATAATAATAATGATTTTTATTCCAGATTAGATAAATACAAATATTATTTTACAAAGATTTCTCCGGAATATAGGTGCCCCATTGGACAGTATCTCCGTTTTGGGGTCACCGTATGCTCGTCCCATTCTCTCTGCTTCAACGATAGAGTATCCTCAAGCTTGCAACCATACCGCATTCTTACCTCGCTGTCTAGCAACCTTTCCACTTTTACTCTCAACTGCGTACATGCAACATTCTTCCTTGGCACCCACTTTCTGCCCAGATTTACTTTGGAGAGTACCAAATAGTGGTCTGTTCCACATTCAGCACCTCTCATCACTCGTGTGTCCCACACTAACTCTCTCAATCTCTCATCTTACAAAATAAAATTAATCATGCTTTTACAATGGCCCCTTTGCCAAGTATACATATGTATTCTCTTATGTTTAAACCATGTATTCGACACAATCCTTTTTCCAAACACACACCAAGTTTTCACCATTATCATTCACTGGGGGGTCACCAGAAGGCCCAACCACTCTCTCAGATGCATCCCGCCTCACACCAACCCAACCATTATTCTCTCACCAGGATCACAATCATTCAAAACCTCTCTGTTTTTCCCAAAACTCATCTTTCACACAGTCACTCTCTCCATCCACTGGTGCATAGCACACCACAATCACACCTCTCCTAATACCTACTTTTATGCGAACCCAGAGCAATCTAGGGTGTACTAACTCGTACTTCCTTACTAGCAACTTAGCTCTCTCATTAAGAATGAGTCCTACACCTAGACTGCCGTGTAGTACATTATCTTCAACTCCTGACCACAATGCCAGACTACCGCCATCTAATGTAACAACATCACGCCCCTTATGCTTCTTTTCACATACACAAAATATCCATTCGTCTCACTTTCATTTCATTCAACAACTCATGCTCCTTTCCATACACTCCTCTCACATTCCAAGTACCGAGAGTCCAGTTCGTTTCCAGTCCTTATCTTGATGGGCCAACCTTATTCAGCTTCCACCACCCATCGTGGCTTCGGCTGTCCAAGGCAACATTTTGACGTTTAGCAGTAAGTTGTAATAGAGTATGCAAGGTTACCAGCCTTCGCAGTACCCGCACCACGTGCAGCTTTCCCTGCTAATGGTTACGGCGCTCTACCGGTCAGTTTTGGCAAATTTTCACCAGAATGCCTCAAGAGAAACCAAAGCATAGTAATACCCTAGGCCTGCTTTCCCTATTCTGCTCAAGCTAGGATCCCTTCTGAAAGGACTACCTTGAGAGCCAGCATACTGTTGCCCGCGACCCACCACTAGGAGGTATATGCGGTGTAAGGACACACCGGGTCACTATTTCATTGAATAGAACATTTATTCATTACTTTGTTGGACTTCCTTTTTAAATACGCTCTCTTCTTTATGCTCGGGTCATTTTTGTCCACGGCAAGCAGTGTGTCCTTGATGTATCATATGTATGTCAAATCATCATAATGAAATGATTCAAGTGACATGGTCAAAAAATGTTTATGGTTAAAGGATATGAATCAAAGCACCTGCATGATAACTGACAATTATCATTATGAAATTTTGATAATATTCTATATTAATTCTATGCTTTATATTCGGCATCATTTGGTATGATGGAAAAATGAAATTATATTAAAAATATGATTTTGAACTTCAAATAGAATGGTTACAAAAATGTAATCACATTTCAAAATTTACAGATGTGTGAAGTCACCCATGAAACAGCACTTCGTCAGCTCATCACATCAGTCTCACGTAAGATTGAAAGAAGCTGTGAATTTGCAATGTGTTGCAAGATAGTTATCATTTGCATCGAACTGCAATGTGTTTGCAAAATACTTGTGCAATTATTTTTGTTGCATTGAATGTTTTCTCTCAAAAATCAAAGCATTCCTTTTTCACGTCATAGATGTAAAAGTATTCAAGGACTACATTTAGCTAGTTTTAGGTGACATTTTTCGTAATATTGTGGACTTTTCTATGCTCTAGTATTCTACCCAAGGAATCTGGTCTCTACTGACATTTTGATGCACAATTGGCTCATAGTCCTTTGGGCTATGATGTTTCTCTATTTACCAACTATTGTGCCAATCCTGTAAGCTCAGGTGCCAACTGATTGGCCTGTGGTCACCCATCTCTGTTGTTGATTTTCTCACTCTTTTTTCTTGCTCTTATGTGGTACTCATTGGGAAGCCTGAATCCCAGATGAAATGTCTTCTCTTGAGATAACTCTCTATGGCTTAATTTGTAAGGTAAAGCCAGTATCCTACGGAGTAACCTTCTGTGGGCGATCAAAAAAGCAAGGGAAAATCACCAGGGTTGGTGGGTGACAATTGGTCTACCTGTGGTCACCTGACCTCTCAGAATTGATGTGTAAGTGATTAATTTTCACGAAGAAGCATCTTGGCACTGACATCAGTGAGTGAGTCATGCATCAAAACATCAGTAGAGGTGGAGGACTTGTCCCGGTGTTTAACCTGAGAAGAATTCACAATCGACATTTGCTGTAAAAGAATTAGTTCGTACATTACCCAAGATAGTGTGACTGTAGCCCTCTTGTTCATGTGCCTATGCCTCCTGATCTATCTGTTTTGTTTGTCCCATCTGTGTCTTTAGGTAGAGGATAACATGAAAAATCTAACCTTTGGAGCTCAAATTCATGCACGTAACCCTTTTTAGAGTGTGAATGTACATGTGTTGTCATTTCAGTGCTCAGTACAATAAATGTCCCTTCCATGTGGCCTAAAAACATTTAGCCCTTTGCCACTGACCATGAAAATATTTAGTGTGTTTATGTTAATGTGATCAATGAGTTTGTCTCTTCTTGTTGCCAAGTTTTTATTAAATGTATCATTTCTTCATAGTTCTTCACAAAACTTTTCAGTGATGATTTTCTCTATAGATTTTGATCTTCATATTCCTTGGATAATATGTACCGCATGTCTATTGCTTTCAATATTTTCTGTATTGCTGCTTGCATCCACCAAGTTTCACTGCCAAATAACCTCTATGCATGTGTGTGTTTTAATGCCAATTCTAAACATAAATTTCATGACTTTGTAATGATGATTTTTTTCTTTCATGCATTTTAGTTTTACTAATATCCATTTCCACCAATCCATTCATCCACCAAGAATTTAATAATATACATTTCAATTTATTTTTACTAATACATGTTTTGTTTACATCTTCACCTTAAGTTGTAATGAAACCAAAATAATGAGGGAATCAATGAGCCATTTATGTGGAGGATTATCGAATAAGTAATTCTTGTCAGTGGGTTTTCATTATCTGTATCACCTTCTTACGTCATTCTTCTGAGGCAAGCAGGAAAGTGATACAGTATTAAGTTTTCAGCCCTTAAATAGTAGGAACTGATCACAATTTTGCTCTGTTGAGAAAAAATGGGCGAACTGTATATATTTTACATTTAGATGTTTTGTTTGTATACTCCATATTCAGTTATCTTCAAGTGTGCAACATAAATGCGCGAATTCAATAATTATGATGCCTAGTGAGCAAAAGGTTCTTCTTGCAGGTCTTGCCATGAACTGTAATCACATTTTTGTGTTACATAATTTTTTCTAACCTACTTGTTTTGCTTTCTTGTGTTGATAGAGAAGGGGTTCTCCGTACTCACAAGTTCATAGGGGCATATAGCAGTGCATTTTGCCATGATTGGGTGAACAAGATAATACTCTTCTTTGATCTCACAGAAATGTTAAGAAAACATTTATATTGAAGGATTGCCCTCTGTATCAAGTGTCTCCAGAGTGAACACTTCTATATAGGACTGGGTTGGAAAAACCGGTAAATGACTGTCTGAGGACTACTGGAGACTCCTAATTGAAAAATAAACTTTTACTCGTCGTCACTTTGACCTGAGGTGGTTTGGGGGTAAAATTAAAAGAAAAAAACTATAGCTCAGGCTCAAAATATCGGTGACACCTATGTTATTTAAATCATAACTGATACATCTGAGTTTGCTTATAGCTTCTGAACCTGTCTGTCGTCATCATTGGTCTTTATTAATATGAAATTTTAAAAGCCAATCAAAGAATTTTTATTACTTTCATCATGTAATGTCAAATAGTTATTATTTTTTAAAATTATAATTTTGTAAAACTTAATCCATTGTCATTTTATTTGTTTTTGAAGGCTCTTCTTTTTATATCTATTTTAGGGTATCAGATATTGTACAATGCTCTTCAAGCTGTGCACAGTGATTATTTGCATTGTGGTGAAGAAGCTATGAAATTTTTTGATCACACCACCAAGGATAAATTACTTCAGCTGCTGAAAAATGCTCACAATGAAGAAAAAAAGAGTTCTTCCTTCCTTAGTCATCGAAGTGAACATCCTGAGTGGTTTGAACGTAATTTAATTATATATTACTATTTTTCATTAAAGTCTAACCCTTTTGTATATTAAAAATCACCCTGGGTCTGATAGACCCCTGAGAATATGAATCTTGGAAAATTATGAAAACTCATTCTAAGAACCTATTCATATTGGGTCCTGCTGTGACACAGTATCATCCTAAATGTAATGCCCTTTCGTTTTGCCATTTTTTTGTCATGTAATTTAGTATTAATTCCCGGAAGCCTAGGGTTCAATGCTTACTGTCGGTGCAGAAATTATGTGCTCTCGAGTTTGGATGCAAATAAAATAATAATTAAAAGGCATGCAGAAAAAATAATGACAATTTTCCTTTTTTAACTCTGTGTTATGTAATGATAAACTCAAATTTGTAAATGCATTTTTATATTTTTTTACTACGGGTGTTACATAATAAGTACATACCAGTTTTTGACGGTGCCCAGGCTAAGCTTCGACTTTGATACTTCGTTATCCAAATGAAAGTTCTTCAATGACAATCATATTTCTGTGAATGGTGGATAGATATGTTCACTATGAATTGTGTCAGTTTCAGCTTTGTATTTTTAACAGAAAGAATGTTATTATTTATTTTGTACAATGATTGGATTTCAAAACTGGGGCATTGTACGATTTTGTTCTTCGTCTCATTGTAATTTGCATGCCTTGAACGTTTCCAAAATGTAATTGTCCAAAATATCTATCAGCGCATTAAATTTAAATCGCATGGTATTTAAAATGTATGAAGTGAGTGTTCCCGTTGGGCAAATCGGTGCAGTGTTGCTGCGTATACCTGCTCGGGCTGCCAGCGCTTGGCGCCGGCTCAGGCTGGCCTGGACAGCAGCCCTGGGTAACAATGTGATCACATTCCTTACACTTGTGCTCATTCACATTCGCTCATCCTTATGATGATTCACATGAGGTATTTACTCATCAATAATGAAAGCAGTGGTTTATCACTGCCATTATCCTACTGTGCACGATAGTATTCCGTTTCTCTCAAGATATTGTGGAGTGAACTACGCTCAAGATGCCTCCAAGATCTCCGTTTTCAGAGAGCAAAATCAGAATAATTTTATGCACGATTTGCATTTTTAAGTTAAGAAGGAGAGAAACTCAGTGATAAGCGAAAGGATTGCAGGCTTTAATTTGTGGAAGTTATACATAACGGAAAAAATTACTCTGTTGACTCCTGTTGAGATTCATAACAAGACCCGGGTTTCAACACTTTGTGTCATCGTAAGGACCTGGTGTCGAAACTCGGGTCATGTTATTAAATGTCAAATGGATTTAACGAAGTCATTTTATTTCTCTGTTGTCTTTACTCTTTTTACGTTACACCTATAGTAAATAATATTAAAATGCATTTTAAAAATTTGAGTTTACCAATATATAATGCCAGTTAAATGAGGAAAATTATGATGTAATTTTGTTCTGCATGTCTTTTCATTATTATTTTATTCGTACCCAAACTCGAGTTCACATAATTTCTGTGCTGACAGTAAGAAAGTGATATTTTTTGTAGACCAGTGTGGAGGTTGTCTCATTTTGCTTGTTTTATCTCTGAGAAAGATGTAAATTTGCCCTATTACTATCATTCAGCAGAATGATTTTGTATTATTATTTTCGCAAACAGGCTAAGATAGACATGGTATTCCCTTGATGAAATCTTTCTTGTGGTAAGTAATTAACTTACCCATCTTTCACCAAGGGTTGAAATTTGCCTTGAAAAAAATTCATTTTTACTTGAGTGGCATTCGAACCCAGATCTCCCTATGGCTGATCAGGTGTGTAAGCCAGTTACACACCTGACCGGCAGTTGGGAGATCCGGGCTCGAATCCCAGTCAAGTCAAATGACTTTTTTAAAGCAAATTTCAACCCTTGATGTATATGCACCCTTAAAAGTGACTTTGTACCATATAATTTGTACATGCAATGATTGGAAATTACCCATCTTTATTTTTTCATTGATCCATTCTTATGGTTATTTAACCTTGATGTCTTCATGGTTTATTTTTTAGTACACAGTAATTGAGCATGTTGAACTAAAGTTTTAGCCAATATGTGGCTGTATGACATGTTTACAATGTACATCCAGTGTGTATTATGCATGGCATATTATCCTTTTATAAGCAGTGCTGTATATTGTATTGCTAGTGAGCATTTTTTGTTTATAATAGTACTGCCTAAGGTACCCCTTATTCCCTGGTCTTGGGAAAATAGTGCAATTTAGTTCTGTGACAAGTCGCAACCTCCCTAGCATGGTGGGTGAGATTTGGATTCCACATTGGAAACATCATATGGAATATCTACTGAATGTATTGCTCTCACACCTTTAATGATAGCGAAGTAACAGAAGTGTGAATGTGGATTTATTATTTATAATCTGCAATAAATGCATTAATGGTCGAACTTGTTATCACAGAAGAAGTTGAAGCGATAACCTTTTTTCTAATCCTCAACTCATGGGGTAGCCAGGATTTATGTAAGCAGGACACTCATCCATAGCTGTTGAATTTTATTTGGTGGGCATGGCATCATCTTGGTTGGCTCCCTACAATAGCTTTGGTATGAATATCTCATCCAGGTGAGGAGGGGGGGGGCAGTTGCACCCCCTGCCATCCCCTGGCTATACCCATGCCTCAACTCAATTTTGATTTAGATAATTTATTTACTCTTCTTAAAAACTTTAGGCTGCATAGTTTTAATTGAAACTTGATTATTTCATGCTCGTCTTTTTAATTGACTGGAGGTATTTTCTAGAGAATAAATGTACTTTTTGATTCATTCCTTCTGCGTAGTTTTACACTAAATTTTCATCTTACATTCTTTTGTTATCCCTGGATATAACTTCTCATACTTTTATCAAATCCTTTATTCTATTGCATGGTCCAGCTCTGGATACCAGAGTTCAAACAAAAGAAGAGTACATGAGTGCTAGAGCTCGGGACAGAGTGCGTGGCTATCTTTATAAAACACAAGATGAATTGAGGAAAAGGACCGATTGCAGAAAACAGCAGAAAATAATTGAAAATGTTTTGGCTAAGTAAATGATGTTTATGATTTTGACTTAGGCCCATGTGTCCAAGTCTTTACAAGTATTGGTTAAACTTGTGTTGATATGGTTCCTCATTATAGGTTGAAAGTTAAGCTGGCTAAAGATGGACACTTTGGGTGCTATTTCAACCGAAAAGTCAAGGCTAAGTCAAGTCGCTTCTGTGATCCAAGTGGCTTTTTTCTGTGTGAGGGTCGATGGGATGCGGGTAAATGCCTCTATCATGAAAATCTTCATGGCATAAACCCATATGAAAGCCATGAAATGATGGTGATTTTTTCTACGTGGAACCTTGACCATGGGTAATCTATGTGTATAATTTCCTGTTCTACCTCTGTCATACACCCTAAAGGATATTTGAAGAAGTAGACAAAGAGAAATGTCTCTGATGCCGTGCAATTCATTAATTTTAGTAGATGATAGTCCAACTTAAATTTGGTGTTATGGTTTCTTTAGCTTTTTTGAACTTCTTGTAGCTAAGGTGACAGTTCAGTCAATGAAGTGAATTTTTATACTTTTCATTTCAGCATTGAAAGGTCAAGAACCATCATACCATCCCTGTTGGAGGCCACAAAAATGGCTCTTGACAACGATAAGGAAAATGTGTTAAACTGGGAATATTTTTATTCTCTGCTCTTTACAAGATCCAATCTCAGATTAGTGCACATAGTTTGCCATGACAAGGGGTCACATATGTCAAGGACATGCAATCCTGAAGAATATTTTCTGGAAAGTCAGAAAAGGTGACCTCATAAATATTATTATGTAGTGAGAATTTCATGCAAAGAAATAATTGTATACCAGGAGTGGGTAGGAATATTTCTCTCTCCATATGGGATATCTGTTGCTGCTCTACGCATCTGAAATTTGACTAATGTTTAATTTTTGTGGAGCTGAAGGTAGATTGAAGGATACATTCCATGAAAATTATTTAAGTTTGATACAAGGGACAAATCACACCCGGTGACCCTTATCTTATGCCATTTCTAGAGATATTTTAGAATCAGAGGATTTAAAACTTATTGACTTGTGTTCCATGGGGCCTTCTTCCATGGTCTTATTTTAAATTCTTCTGTGTGTAAATAACTGTCATGTTTAGTTCTTATCTGCGATTAAGTCATTATTTTTCTATTCTTATGATTGTGTTAGTATTTCATCTAGCCTGGTTCATAATTAGAGATGGACCATTCTGTAAATTATCGCAGAAATTTTCATTAATTACAGAGGTATGTTATATAATCTACTGCAGCCCCTGAAAATTACAGTAATTTTTGGTAATGTTCATCTCCTTGGATATTTTTATACTTAAATATTCCAAAATTATTTTTTGGCCAAGTTTATACGTCTTTAATACAGTCTTAATTATAAATATTGGCACTTACAACTCATTTGTGAAATAATTGTGGGGCTATGGTTTTTAACAGTTTGAACGAAAGCTTCTTGTACCAAACAAAAGAACGCTGAATTGACTGTGGGCTGCTGCTGCTGCCGTATTTGTTTTTAAATTTTCTTTATTTCTAATACATTAATGTAGCAGTGGTAATGTCTTAAATGCCATTAATTCCTTGCTATTGCTACTGACTTTCCTATCAAATCCTCTATTAGCTATTAGTTGCAGAAAATTGAAAATTATCAGAAAATTACAGTAATTTTTGAAAAACTGTAATTTACCTCAATTGAAAAGTATGATAATTTACCCATCTGTATTGATAAAGGCAAAATATCAGACTATATCAACAAAGATTGACACATTGATTTGTCTATAGGAATGGAGTGTAGACTGAGATGTTCTCCCTATTTTAGGTGTTGTAAATACATGTTTTGGACCCAAAAACTGATATCAAATGGTGATGGCTCTAATTTATTGGTTTGAATGTCAATAGAGCTCATGATTAAAAGAGAGCCTGTTCTCTTTGTCAGCATCAAATGTGTGTGTTTTATTCCGTTTTCAAATTACAAATGTCCCTTGTTATTGCTAGGTCTTGCAGCAACTAAGTAGAAATTAAAGTCTCTTGTATGCTTATATAAATGTTAATCCAATGTGACATTAATTGGAGTGTACTTATAATGACTTTATTTATATTTTTCAATCAGATGCGAAATAAATTATGTAATAAAATAACTTCATCCTTGTGTCTAAGTAAATGTCTCACCCTGGAATCACATTTACATGAGTACAATTGAGCCTCTTCTCATAAAATTGTTCATACTTGAGATAGGTTGGGTTCAGCCTTTCCTGTCCCTGGCTAATTTCATTATACATACACAGATTTTCTAATCCATGTCTCACTTTATTTCTCTAGTGTATTTATATCTGTGTCTTCTTTATGAGACTTTCCCTTCTGTTTTCTATTGTGCTCTCTGTGAGTTCATTGTTTTAGGGTATAGTCAATCTGTCTGTGTCCTGTTATTGGGCACCATATGGTTTTCCTCATGCATGTATTTTCGTTTTCTGTAAGCTTTCATGTTTCTTATTTTATCCATCTGGTAAATGATGTACATTAGCATCCAGCGCCTGGTTTTATGAGTCTCCAGGAGCATATTTTTCCTTCCTATCTCTTCTTCCATTAGTATATCCCTTTTATCAAAAAAGTGCAACCCCAAACCTCAAGTTTTTTTGCTAACTGCTTTCTTATCAGTAACTTTACTTATTTGCTTCAAACTGTATAATTGTCTTTTCATCATAAGCGCCTTCGTATTACTTGGGGACTCCTTTACTATATGTCCACTGAGCTTCTTTCATTCCATGTTTTGCTGGTCTGAAGGTAGTTGAAGGATTCCACTTGTTTTACCACCCCTCTGTGTTGGTCTACAGCTATTGAGAGCCACATACTGCTACTTTATTTTCTTCCTATGAATCTTAGAGTTGTGGGAAGATATTTTTGATTCTAATATTTTTGAATTTTTTTACACCTCCAGTGGTCTTCATGTTCCTATCCCCCTTCATATTCCTTTAGTCTCTCCTGGCTTTTGACCAATGTTTCTGAGATAGATAAATCATTATTATACCAAATCCTCATATAAAACCCAAGTGTTTTACACATTAACTGTTCAACTAGTCCAACATGCCCCTTAGCACATTTAAATGGCTGCAGTATATCTTTGTGCTGTCATACAATATGCCCCATCTAATCTTTTCTTCAATCTAGGTATAGTGCTTTCTGGCTCTCCCACCTGGTAACAGTTATTCTAAGATGAACATGGAATAGAATTGTCATAATTTTTTCTCTTAACATCGTTTTGTAAGCCTTAGAAATCAGTAAGAAGGACTAGGACAAGACTCAGATATTTATGTAGTTTTAAGATGGCTTATGAACTATAATTTCTCAATGGTGAAGACCAGCTTATACTGTATTTCTCATTTGCTGCGTTCAAATTCTGATGTTGCCTGCATATGTGTAATATTTTCGCTCAGTCATTGATAGAAATATTTTCTAGAACTACTGACCTCTCTCTCACTATTTCCTGTCTGACCTGTGAAATGATAAGTATTTATCCATAATTTTACCACTTATCACCAGTGAATGGTTGATAAAATGTCACCTCTCATTGGTAACAGATGACAGTGGACATTAGCTGGCTATTACACTTTAAGCAAGAAAATCCTTTTATCAGTTTCCATATTCTGGTACAGTTAAAATGGTGGGCATTGAGCAAGAACAGTTTCTTTCAATTAAAGGAAGCATCTGAACCAGATATGATATAGATACTTCCTTATGAGGATGGAAGATGGACCCTTATTATGCTGTGGAAGTAGCGAGTCATACATCCTGAAAAAGCAAGATTGTCTGGAATTTTGGTGTGTATAAAAAGCATGTACGAGTAAATGATACATATTTTAGATGCGTGGAGTATACTTTTGATGTCACATCGGGAAACTGAAGTAAGATGATCACATGGCTAATATGTTGATTTAGCCAATTAATATCACAGTGTATTTATTACAATATAACATTTATTATTAGGAGCATTCTGAGACAGTTACCATATAATATGTGATGATATCCTATTAAACGGAGATCATTGGATAGAATTGTCGCAGCTTATACCATGAAGGTAATGAAGACTAGCAGAAACATATGACATCCTGTTTGCTGTATTTGTTTTGCCGCGTAACGTGGTATTTAATTTTTTCGGAAAGAGCGATTCAAATGAAAATGCTGCCCCTAGCATTTATGAAGTTATGCATCAATCCTATCATTATATGCGGATGTGCTAAGGAGAGATTAACGGCGGAGAAGAGTATTATTTAACATCAAAGTGAAAATAGATGTACCTACAGTGTGAAATGGTTATTCATCAAGGATATTTCATTCCTACGGAATTTGTATTTTAATTACGAATTATTATGTGAAGGTTGAGTGCGCGATTTATATATTTGGGCTGAGCGAGATTAACTATGATGATGATGACTTCTTCAGTTGATGACTCTGAAAAGCTCTTAAAGAAACAAAAGAGACGATGAGCCCTATTCTTCTTGTTCAATCACGTTAATCATAAACTAAGATACCATGAAACAAATATAATATCTGTAATATTATCGTTTACTGCAAAATTATGTATTACGAGTGGGAATTTATCTTTCACCTCGTCCGTGCGACCGATTTTATCTCCTAATTTAAGGGCTAGTCAGAAGGTTAGCAGGTGGAATACTTACTATCAATTTGGTAATAAAACGTTCGGACGTAGTTGTCTAATTAATGATAGAAATTATTTGGCGCTTTCTGCTCCTACATATTTTACGATGCAACCCACCAACCAACGACCGTCATCAGCTATCTTCACGCCGTATAGACCAACCCCACGGATTGTACTGAGTTCTTGGCCAACCCAAACAAGTGTCAAGGCCCAGTGACGTCGTTCGCCAGCGAAACGATAAAAGTTGTATAATCATACGTGATCATATGTAGAGGTTTATCAGATGTCGATGTTTTCGTCAGGTAATTTTTATCGCTTGATTTATCTTTTCATTATCTTATCTGTAACAAGAATTTTGTGAATTTCAGGATGAAATGCTTTTGAAAACTGCTTACATCTTGCCATTTGCGAAACTCGGTTAATGATCGGAATTATAAACTTTGTTGATCTGTAAGTTTTCTCCTTAAATTTGCTCATTTTTTTTACATTTATCTCTAGCTAATTTTCATGGAAAGATCTTGCAGTCGAGTAGGCGTAACCGCCTTGTTGATGGTGTAGGGAATTTTTTCTGACCAGTCGCTGTCAATTTCGTTTATGATGTCACTTCAGCATCTGCCTGCGGCTAAAAAAAATTCCATGATGTTTACTTAGCTGGAAACATTCGGGTGATGAAGCTGTGCAGCAATGGGTTTTCGCTTACCCTATGTTAGACGAAACATATGTCTGGGGTATTTCCGACCTCAGAATTGCTCATGTTAGTATATTTTTGTTGAATCGCGCCTGTAGTGATTACTGCAGTGGTTAGGTATTTTACTTAAATCGCCTGACCCACAGAATCTTTTTATTATGATAAATATGGTCGCAATGACGGCGGTAGAAGTGGAGCCTAGGAAGTAGTCGTTGTGAGGTAATGACTGAGTCACTGCGCGCTGAAGGAAAAATTAACGGTATCAGCTTCTACTTAGCATATATCATGCTTACCGCGTTGTTAATGGAAGTGGGTGATGTCTCGAAGGCTGTGCTCGTGTGACTGTACTCTCAACTGTTGCGCGTTTGTGTGGGGTACGAGTGCTTAATTTGACGCATAAGCTTGTGTGTATCATGCAGTTTTTGTGAATTGATGTATCATTCAATCGATACCTTAATTCCTATCGTAACCTTCTCCCCTGGTAATTATTAGGGGGAATAATTGGATGTCCCTTCAAAGTACACTCTTTCGCACGAAAGCGAATGGCTTTAACCTGTATTTCTAGAAAGAATTCAATGTGAGAAGATTGAATGAATAGGCTTTATCAAGCATGTCCTTTGTTTAATCAATTGCAGTGTCAAAAAAAGAGGCATCTATGTGTGGTATTTAAAACCCTATGACTTCCACAATACAGTTGACCAAAGTAGCTCTTGGAAATGAGTGTCATCCCAGGAAAACATGTGGCACAGCTGCTTGTGGAATCAGCTATTTCCTTCAAAATCCCAAGAAAATATACGAGAGATTCAATAGCCAGCTTCTGATTGAATTTAATCATTCAGTTTTGTAATTTTCTGATATGGACCGTACACGCTCATTGTAACTGGTGTTTCAGGAAGCACAGCTAGTGGGTGTTTTACTCACTAACAACTGAAGATGCCTGCCATGGAGTCACCAACTTCTCCCACTGGTAAACAGCATCAGTCTAGCCCTAGGAGGAATGGTAGTGCCGGAGGATCAGGATCTGTTGATTGGGGCCGCTATGGACTTGGGCCCGAAGGAGGACGGCATCGTATTAATAGCACTGGGGGCACCAGTGAAGGCTATTCAGTGTATGCTACTGGAGACAATGAACTCTTTGCTCAGGAGAGAGTGAGTTTTCAATCACTTTATGCCTTGACCCCTCTACTCACTTTCCCCCACATCTAACCACCCTTACCTCAGAAAAAAAATCTCTCCCTATGTATAGTAAATAGTTACAGCTATAGAATCTTCCAGAAGGTGTCGGTGCTGCTTAAAATGAAATTGGTTACAAATGGCATTCAATTGTAGAAAAGGGAAAGTTATCTAATTGTCTAAAATATCAGTCATTTCTTGGAGGTTATGCCTCTAAAACCATCAAATTGTCCTGTGATGATTTTGAAAAAGCTTGGAAAAGTGTAGCATTTTCATTATAATTGCCATTTGACTATTTAGATTGAAGCAAACACTTTCATTATCACCTACTGCTTCCTTTAAATATTCTTTGAAGTTTTTATCATATTTCTTTCTATTTATGATTTAATGTGAGAGAGTTATTATGAAATTTCCAGAATTAAAAAAGTTGTTTATCATTGTAGGGTGACAAACCATGGTGGAAATCCCAGTTCTTCATTTCTGAACCAGTTCTTTTTGGCACATGGGATGGAGTGTTCACATCCTGCCTCATAAATATCTTTGGAGTTATAGTGTTTTTACGATCAGGATGGATAGTTGGGCAAGCAGGAGTGCTTAGTGCCATTGTAATTATTTTTTCTACAGGTAAATAGTTTTTCTGGTTTTTTAAAAATAACATCCAAATCTTTTTTTGTTTCATAGGCGCTTTTAGTTTTTATTTATTGCTTGGTCTAATAAATCAATTGTGTATAGATTTTTTATAAGGGTAGAAAACCCCAAAGGCTCGCTGGTAATTTATCTTCTGTATGTATTTTGGTGTGGTGTATCCTGTTGGATTTACCGCATCATTTCATGAATATAAGTTTGGTGAGCTTTTGGTTATGTAAAGGAAATAGTGATAATGCAGACTAGTAATCTTTGGTATAAAAGTTAAAACATTTATTCTGTTTAAATAATTTGAATCCATATTAAAACATTCCTTGTACTTTTCCACGACTATGCATTTTACAGCTTGCTTTAGTTGTGGAAAAGTACAAGGATTGTTTTAATATGGATTCAAATATAAAATACTTCCGCGAAGTGACGCCTGAAGGTGTAAAGTTTACTGATTAAATAAGTTTGTTGTGAGTTTTTTCACATGATAATCATGAAGCAAACCTTAACAATGAGTATTTGTACAGTTGTTGTGTTAGAAATGTTTTTTTTCAACTGTATTTGGTCAAAGATGTCTCCAATATGTGCTTGAAACAAAAGAAATGTCTTGCCCATGGGCGTAGCCAGGGAATTTGGCTGGGGGGGGGCCATGGGACCACCTACCTTCCGGGGTACCCCCACTTCAAGAGAGGGTGCTTCTCCCCCAGAAATGTTTGAAATTGAACCTTCTCAGAACTGAAATTAAGCCTAATTGCTGATGACATTTTTGTAAAATACTGAAAGGGATTGTTGTAGGCTAGAAAATGATCACACCGAGTTGGAAAATAAAATAGCTTTTATTTTCAACGAGGATTTATACATTTTCAGAGGGATCATAGTAAATTTTGGGATGGTTATCTGCTAATAAATTAAATACAACTTCAATATTAATTTAAAGTGAAAACAAAGAAAAGAAACAAAATATTTGGTTTAAAGGAATTTTCTGTTTTTTTGACAAAAATGTTCAATGATGGTAGTGCTGGGAACCCTTTCTTTAACAAGTTTTTTTTCGATGTGAAGAATGGATAGATTTGAAAATCTTGATTGACCGGTTGTAGACCGAATCCATGACTTGATTCTTCGCATGACTGAAAAACTTCTTTCACATCCACCCGAGCTGACGGGCAGGCCGATTGCTACTTGGAGAAGTCTGTAAACATTCGGCATGATATCTTCATTTATTTCTGCTCTGACATTTTTAAGTTTGACCTCTAGTTCCTTGTTTTTTAATATATTTCTCAATACTGTAGCCTCGGCATTTAAGGAATGGGCATCAATATTCAAAATTTCTTTGTAATTATTAATGAAATCTTCAGCTTCAGTCAAGTTCAACTGAGTAAAGGCATCCGCTGCCTTTGCCAGGGGAACGGACTCAAACCTGTGCTGAAAATGTGAAATAACGTTATCCAAAACCCTGTTGTACACATTGATTTTCCAGTAATCTCGAGTGTTGGGGTTGGTGTCAGATGGTAGATCGGTCAGCTGGCTTTTTCCTACGGTAGTTTCAACATAGTAATCGCTCATTTTTGCGGGCGGCTGCTGCCTTCTTTTCTTTGAGACAGACACAGGCTCTAGCAAAATGTCGTTATTGTTCGCAAATTCTACTATCTCGGCCCATAAACCATCAAAATTATTTCTGCTCTCTGCCAAAGTAGTTTGAATGCTGGCAATAACTGAACTTGCTCTCCCGAGCGTCGCATCTGGGCCTTGCAAATACTTACTCAGCACGTTGGTCACCGATAAAACTGAATGGATTACGAAAAGATTAACAACGAATTCAGGTTGTACGATAGATCTCAACAAACCGATGGCCTCCACCATACCCCCATCTCGTGCAGCGTTGATTTCCTCCTCAAGGGCTTCCTTGATTGCGTTGAAGTTATTTTTTACAACGTTACAATTTGTGTAACGGCAGCACCATCTTGTACTACTTAAGCTCCCCATTTCTTTCCCACCCTTAATGCCTAGCTTCTTTTGGATCTCTGCTAAGATGGCATGATTACCAGGTTGTGAATAGTGCATATGGAGGGCTTCAAGAGTATTGAAGAAAATGTAAGCTGACTGGATATCGTTGCAGGAATAGACAACGGCCAAATTTACTTTGTGAGCTAAGCAGTGGATATAAATTGCCTGTGGGTGTAACTCTTTCATTTTCACCTGGAGACCTGCGTTCTTTCCTGACATTACGCTGGCACCATCGTATGATTGTCCAATCATTGGTATATCGTCCAAGCTGTATTTAGTTAAAAAATCTTGAATCATTTGGCTTAGCGACTCGGAATCTCTTGCTGTGGAACAATTTAAGAAACCGAGAAACCTTTCGATGGGCTCCAATCCTCTTACGTACCTCAAAACTACTGACAACTGTTCTTCTTTGTAACATTTGGCTTCATCAACCATCAATGAATAAAACCCACACTCCCGCACTTCCTTTACAATTTCTTGAAGAGTTAGACCGCCTGCAACTTCTATTATTTCGTTCTGAACCGTTGGGCTGCAGTAGTTAAGGCACTGCTCAAAATGTTTGGCAAAAAAGTCATCATACTTCGCAAAAAGCTTACACAATTCAACAAAGTTTCCTCTATTCTGAGATTCAGAGCTCTCATCATGTCCTCTCAGTGGCATGCCTTGACAACTGAGATAGGAAATAATATCAGCTACTTCTGTCAAGTAACGTTTTTTCTCTTCAATCTCTTCTTTACTCTGATTTACGACTCTCGCGTGTACAGTACCAGATGCGTTAGCCATTTGGTACCCCAGATACTTTTGATGACAATCCAAATGAGATCCTGATTTTTCGTGTTTTTCGATCGCATCTTTTAATTTTTTCCATTTGCAAAACCCCGTTTTAATAAACTTTTCCTTTTGGTCTCGCACAACCCCGGTAAAGAAAAGTCTACACACAAAGCAGTATGCTCGATCTTTTTCCACACTGTACTCCAACCACTGGTGTTTTTCATAGTAAGCGTCGGAAAATGATCGGTTTCTGTCACCAAATAGTGTTTTCGGGAAATTAATTTTCAGTTGTTTCGGTCCAGTTTCCAAAGTACCAAGATCTGTCGGTTCAGATGCTCTTTCCTCGATTACTTCCATTTTTTCATCTGCGGCTTTCGTTGAAGTTTCAAACGTTGACGGTGCAGAGGAGGGGAATGTGCGGTCGTCTCTGGGAGGATCATCATCTTGACGTTGATCATTTTTTGGAGGGGGAGAGAGAGTTTTCTTGAAAAATGATCGAATATCTGAAACTTTCTTCATCTTTCACCTAAAGAAAAACAAAATAGAAGGGAAAAATCACAAGATTGCACGAAACATAATCAACTGCACAACACTATAGTGCTTTCCACATTTAGTTGACAGTATGGACTCTTATGGAGATTCGTTTCCCATGTTAATCTCCATAAGGGCGGGCGTGCGCTGTTATCAAATGCAGCATAAAAATTAATATTGCACTATGCACTGAATAAAAATGTGCCATAATGCATAAAGAGACGTTTCATTTAATGGTGTCAATAGTTTTTCGATAAAGTTTATAAAAAATATTTCCATAAACTTCCCCTACAAACGCGGTTCTTTTCACTTTTTTTCACTCGATTGTCGGCAAACCGTTCCTCGTGCTGGATTAAAACTTTTACATAAAGGTTCCTCATACCATTTTCTTCGTAACAGTGCTCATGTTTTTTGTGGTTAATTGAGCTAAAATGTTGTTATACTGATGTAAATATCTTAAGGACAAAAAATTGAATTTTTGCAAGGTAAAAAGTAGCCGCCTGCTAACTTACGTATTTTACATTGTAGGTCCATTAATGCTGCATATGAAATGTGAATAAAAGTATAAAGTTGTTTTTAGTGCTTAAATCATATCTTTATCTCAATCGTGAAGGGAGTTACAACGTTTTTATCTTAAGAAAAATGATTACGGCGCCGTCGAGGCGCGATGTTTGCTCAGTCTGCAAGTGAAGACAGGAGGCAATTAGCAACGGCAGCATCATATATCATAGTTGGTGTTTTGTGACTTGACTAAATTGCTTCGAGAGAAATAAAGAACCTTATCTGCAGGATGAAACCCTCACGTCATCCCGATTCCCTGTCACAAGACACCGGCGTCATTTCATTTGGAAACTTACCTTTTCACTCCGCCCGTTATCACGTAATCCGCAAGATGCACCGGTTTGCTGTCACTGGGAGCGCCGCGGGAACCACACTTTTAACACCACACTCACCACAGTGGTTGAAGAAAAACTGGCCAACTGGCGCCAGCACTCCAGCACAGCGCGACGTACGACGCGCGGCTTGTCTGTCAATGTAAACCAACAACAATCCTGTCGATGCTTGTTGAGGCGGGCGAGCCGGCGCGGCGGGTGGAATGGTGAGGTGAGGTGGCAAGGGAGGGGGGAAGAAACAGCCAGGCAAGCGCGCTGCCGGGCAGAGACTAGAGGTCCTACGTAGGGTAATATAGTAACTCTTCTGAAACGAGTGCCGAGCACCTCAGCTACACCGCTGGAGCCAGACGAAGCAGACGAACAAAGCAGCAGTGCCTGTCCGCGGCGCACGTTTTCAAACTTCGCAGTGCTGCCCCGGCTGCTTCAGTGTAAATTGTAGCTTACCTTCGGCCAAAATATAGAACCAAAGGGACCGCACCGCCGTGCTGTGGCTCGGCCGCAGGCGCGCGGTTGCCAGCGCTGTGTGAAGCGTGGCCACCACAATTTAGATTTGTCAAATTTTTCTGGGGGGGGCCACGAGCCTTCTGGGGGGGGCCGGGCCCCCCCAGGGACCCCCCTAGCTACGCCCATGGTCTTGCCTAGAAATGGGTAAATTACTGTGATAAATTGTGATAATTTTAAAAAATTGCCATAATTTTCTGCAAATAATAGCTAATATAGGATATAATAGGAAAGCCATTAGCAATAGCATGGGCTTGATGGGATTTAAACCATTACTATTGTTACATTATTGAATTAGAATTAAGGAAAATTTTAAAACAAATACGGCAGCAGTGGCAGCCGACCCAGCTCAATTCGGCATTCTTTAGTTTGGTATGAGAAGTTTTCAGTCAAACTGTTAAAAACCATAGCCCCACAATTATTCCACAAATGAGTTATACGTGCCATATTTTTAATTAAGATAAATATGTATAAATTAATAAGTTTAAATATGTATAAATTTGGCTTAAAATAATATGTTTGGAATATATAGGTATGCAAAATATCTGAGATGGAGGTGACTATTTCCCGAAAATTGCTTTAATCTCAGAGCTGTAGTAAATTACATACAATACCTTGGTAATTTTCAGCATGGCCCATCTCTAGTCTTGCCGTATGTGAGGGAAGGTTTTGCTGGCAGTGCGTAATGTATTGCATTGCAGATTTCTGCAGCTATTGCCTCGTAAATTTATGATAAAAGGGAGTGCGATATAGGTTGGTGGGGTGTCCTTGAGCATGTAAATTACCCTCTTGATAACCTCTGTTGCCATGGACCCTTGGTCATGGAACCTAAAGAGATATAAGACTCACAATTTTTGTATTAGCTCGATAGGAAGGATGTCTTGCCTATTGCTCTGCTTTCCAGTAACAGATGTTGTCCTTTGTAGCAAACATTTTGGGACGGTGTGTGAGACAACGGATTGGGAGATGGGTCTAGTTCCCACCCCAATGGCACATTTCTGAGGAATATCTTATGCTTTGACCCCCTTTTGTATTTGTCAAAGGAAAGGATAATGGGTGCATATTCTGCTAGTCTTGCCAACCTTTGTACATGAAGTTTGAAGGGATAGGAGGGAAAAGATAAATAAATGTTTCAGCTTAAGCAATGTTGAATAGGGTTGACACAAGTTGGAGTGTTGTTAACTGGTGTGTCATTATTTCACATATAATTGTTACTTCTCAATCAAATTTCTCATTATGCTTTCCTGATAATTAAGAACTTCCTAAATGAGATGGCTGGCATTCTGAATTCATTTACATTGTTGAAGAATTACGAATACATATGTACATGGTTTATTCTGTTATCAACACTTCCTGTTATCTGCTGAAGGTCTTGTGACTGGGCTTGTTTTATGGTTGAATTAATTGAAATCAATCCAAGATTAATAGATGGTCAATAGTCAATTGATTTTTGATGGTCAATAAATTTTTGATGGTCAGTCGATTTTTGGTGGCTAATTAATATGACAAGGTCAATGTAAGGCATTTTAGGTACTAGCAGAGATTTTTGGTGACCTACAGAGGGTGTGCACTGATGAATACTGCCAGCTCATTGACAAACATGCTGAAATGGGGACATCCTTGTACCATAAGAAAGATCTTATTAGCAAGTGGTAAATTAATTTTAATTTAGCTAGCTGAGATGGGCTAAGTTCGAATGGGAGCCTACAACCTCAGGACGGTCTGACAAGTAACCTTAGGTATCAGTTGAGGATGGATTAGCAGATTAATGATGGAAGACCAGAACAGGGAGCACCACAGGCACCCGAAATGAAGAAAGTATAATGGCAATTTTGGAACTACCAAAAATATGGGGATGTATGTATGGGGATTGCCTGGCAATAAATTGGCCTGGACTGAGAATTGAACCACAGACCTTTGGCTTGCTGGGCCATTGGAATTGCCACAGGCATTAGGAATTAAGGGTAGCATAGTGGTCTGTGCATTACGTGGCTAGCCTAAACGTCTGTGGTTTGATTTCCTGTCCAGGCCAATTTTTTGCTTGTGGTAATTTCTAGATACATATTAAAATGTTTAAGATGACTTGCATTAAATGTAGATATGAATGTGGATCGGATAAAACAGAATGTTACAAGTTAAATTTTTGTGAACTTTTTGAAAAGCTGTTGCCACTTAAGTTCGTGTGCCAGTTTCACTGGTTTATTGAGTTGGAAGGTATTCTTTTTAAGGTATAGGCAGTCATTACTCATCGGAAGGTATGTAAGCTAATTGCAGCTACATGTAACATGTGCTTCTGTTCTTTCTTCTAAGGTATTCAATCCTTAGATTGGTCTGCAGCAGTCCTCCAGTCGGCTCTCTTTTTGGCTCTTCTTTTCAGTTCCTGATAGCTGGTGCAGTTCAAATCCTCCAATAACTGCTTCTTATAATCAAGTCAAGGTCTTCCTCTACATCTTTTTCCTTGAGTAATTTCTTCTAGTACCGTCTTTATCATGCTCTCGTGCCTCAGAATGTGCCCCACGTCTCCTGTTCCTTATACTTCTCCATATGTCATTCTTTTCTCCTATTTTCTGATAAACTTCATTTGTTATTTTATCTTTCCAACAGATCTTGAGCATCCTCCTGTAGCTCCAGTTTTCAAAAGACTCCTTTTCTTTCCCTATTGTCCAGGTTTCACACCCACATAGGGCAACACTCCTCACGTACGCTTTTAATAATCTCTTCCTTGTACACAGCTTGATACTGTTTGTAGTAAAGAGGCATTTTTTTCTTGTTAAGAGCTATCTTTGCTTGGTTACCGTATATAATATTGACTAGCCATGATAAAAAATTGTAAGCAATGTACAACACTGGAGAAGCATTGACTATTGATGACCATCGCCAATTGACAGCCATCGATGGCCATCAATCCCATATCAATTTATTGATGCCCATCATCAATGTCGGAGTCCATCAATTAATTTTAGCCATTGAAAGTCAATGGCTAAAATCACCTGTTAAACTAGACTACTTGAAATGTGTCTGCTGTAGATACAGGAGCCCCTTTTAGCTTGTAATTATTTGTGTTGGGTTACCGAATATACTTAATTGATAAGTGCTGCTATATATTTTTTATCTGCTTTTAATTGGGTACGATGTATGTCTTCAAATTGTGGAGTAAAAGTTTACATTGAAATATTTTGTGTAAAAATATCATTGGATTTAAGTCATGTGTTATGCTAAAATAGAGAAAAATTCAAAATTTTATTTGTATGGTTTTCAATTAATTACCTGTGATCCATTAAATGTTTCAGAATGCTCTTCTTTTGAAAATTCTTATTGTTAAATGAATTGAGGCTGAAGTCCTAGTGTACAGAGAAAATGTGGAAAAAATTAATGAGATATATTTTTGAAAATCTTACAACAACTCTGTGCCTGAAGAAACTCTAATTTGTCTAAATCATGTAGGATTTTGAACTTTTTGTTCTTGTTAAAAATAGAGGTGAAGCATGTACATTTTACTTTTTTATTTATAAAGGAGTGTGGAAAATTTTAGTTCTATGTGGAAGCATGCCCACGTGGCATGTTTGATTTGTTTAAAATTGTAACTTTTACCTGCTAAGTAAGGGTTACCCTTCTGATGTTATTCAAACAGTGTTGTTGCATATACTTTCTTTTGCAAAAAATGCTCTCGCTCGTTGAGATATAACAGAATTTCATGTGCTAAGTTTGATTATACTTGTACTTAATGCACTATTTACAATTCCTTTATTGATGTAGTTGGCGTTGTCCTGGTGTCTGTTTTATCAGCAGTGGGGATTTGTGAACGATGCCGTGTAGAAAGTGGAGGAGTTTATTTTCTTCTTGCTCATGTTCTTGGGGCTCGTTTTGGAGGAGCCATTGGGATCTTATATGTATTTGGGCAGGTGAGGTCATTACTGTTAGTCATGCTGTTATTATTAACGTAGGATGGTATGGTTGCTTAGTGAGACGAGCATTTAGTTGATGACTGTAAAGGTGGGGGGCTCAGGTGCAGGTGATGCCTCTGACCATACCCTTGTTCAAATCCAAGAATGTAGTGTCATCTTCTGGATTCCAGAACCGTTGAGAGAAACCTCTGGTGGCATGAGGAAAGGAACTAGGCCTCTTTCCCTGTTTTAATTTTACCCGCTCTTTGGTGTGGTAGCTGGTAAGTTCTTTTGTAGTTTATTTTTAAGTGCTTTAACTTGTTGCATTTTGGGTTGGCTAAAAATATCAGCTATAACTACTATCACCACCAATCTGCATTCCCTTGTTCTGGAATCAAATGAAGCTGAACTGCAGCCAATGGCTGGACACTCTAGCTTAAAAATGCCCCTAAGGAAACAATACTCAAGAAATCATGATG
This sequence comes from Ceriagrion tenellum, assembly GCA_963169105.1. NCBI lineage: Eukaryota > Metazoa > Arthropoda > Insecta > Odonata > Coenagrionidae > Ceriagrion > Ceriagrion tenellum. The sequence goes on along the minus strand of OY720633.1, from coordinate 126,754,117 downwards.
ATTAAAGAAACCAAGCACAATTTATTGCTGGTATAGTAAGAATGGTATTGTGGAAACATTATCCACGATATGCACTAATGCTCTCTTTTTTTCTAACTTGCTGTATTAATAGCCAGTCCTTATCCAATCAAAAGCTTGATAGCTTGTTCTCATACTCTGATTGCAATGTTTTATGTTTCTTTACTTTGAACAGAATGTAATAAAAAAGACTTTTTTCTTCAATTTTTAATATTTTTTCATCCTTGCTTTGCCAATGCTTCTGTCCTTTTTATTTATGGTCAATATATAAGTGAAGGCTAATCCCATGGGTACATTTTTCATGCTCTAGTCTTCAATTTTGTCCACAATTGACTATGATCTGGCGGGAAGAAAACTTACTGGATGGAAATTTCAGTATTTGGAATGCAAACTTATCACCATAATTGATATTATTTATGTGCTAACTGCTAAGCAGTTATTATAATAGTGATGTGGTCAATAAATCAAACATGGATTAGAATTTGTTTTATAAATATATACATATTGGTGATGAAAAGGAACTGGAATTCTTAGTATGGTAAAAGGAAGATTTGGAAGGTTAGGTATTTGAGATTTAAATGAGAAGAAAGATTTTGATACAATAATTATTTTATTCAGCCCTTCACTAATTATTCTTCAGGATATTTAATTTTATCATCTAAGGTCAATTGAATTTGGATGTGTACTTTTTATGGAATTGTACTGGTTTTGAAATATTTTTTGCAATATTATTACTTGTCGTGATTTATAATATTTGGTCATGTGTTAATGCTACTAATATCGCAGGATATTTGCATGTGTCTCAAAATTTTGTGATATATATGATTGGTTCCTGATGTTATAGTTTCAATTAGTCAAAAACAGTTAAGGACTCCAAATCCAGAATCCAAAAAATCATAAAACCCAAAATCCGTCATTTTTTATATTTGTTTTTTCTTCAATCGAAAATACTTGTGTGTGGTTCTTTGACTCGCCACCACTTGGTGTCACTATCAATACTCTAAAGGCAGGCTCACCTGCTGGCATTTCGCATATGCATAATTTACTCATGCTATGCTCAAAAGATTTACATCCAAGCACATGGAGTTTTTGTGCATGATGACTCCATGTGCTGACATCTATCAGGAAATTAACATAGAGGCAATAAACTGTTGAGCCTAGGTGAGCTCACAGCCTACTTTGGTGTTCAAACATTTACATGGTTACAGGAGAATACAGGAGCAACTTTACCCTTCTGTCCTTCATAATGAGGAAATGTAAATGATGGAGTTAACGAAAAATGATGCCTACATTTATGTTATATTTTTTCAATTGGCATTGAGATCCCATTATTTCTCCACTCAAGCTGATACTTACCTCTCATAGGTATGATCTTTGTTTGCTGAGACAAAAATAATCTAGAAATAAGTTCAAAAATTGAGCTAGAAAATATTTCATTTAAAAATATATGGCTGATATTGTGAACAAGCAAAGTTTTGAGGTTGAGAAAATTGGGGAAAGAAAAGGTATGACGCAGGAATCAAATGCACTATCACTGCCATCAAAGTTCTCTGCTCTACCGACTGGTCTAACATACGCATCACATTCGGAGCAATTCCAGAGTCATCTGGATATAGCATGAGAATGTTTGCTACTTCCTCAAATTTAGGTACCCATAGCTCATATTGTTCATATTGAGTGTCTTATTTGTACTGAAAATAATTTGTTAATATTCACATCCAGTCTGATGTAGAGAATAGCTTGAAAATTATAAGAATCCTTGTATGGTATCTCATTGTTGCGTGGGGAGGTGAACATTGACAGGGAAGAGGTTGCAATTAAAAGTGAATCACTTATACTGTAGCAATTAACTTTGATTGGCATTGCCAAGAAAAATGATAGGTCTGCTGATCTATGTAATGAATCTGGTGAGGGTGTTCAACATCCAGCAAAATGTGTTGAAATGCATGCAAACAAAATACATTAATTTACTGTTTTAGTTCTCAGTATTCTAGTGCAATATAATTATTAAGTTACATGTTCTCATCGAAGGCTAATCATAGCATTACAATCATCCATTTGTTGGTAATTTCAAACTAATGGTTTTAATACATCAGTATGTTCAAATGAAATACTCTACATAAGTGATAGTTGTACGTGGACACTTGCTGTGGAAATTGAGGCTAAGGGTCGAGATTACCTCTGCCTCTGTCCAAGGAAAGGATCTGCCTCTCTGAGAACTTGGGTCCCAAGTGGAAAAAAAGTTTATTTTTTTATTTATTTATTGTCATTCAGAAGTATGTCCAATGAGCCCTAGGTGTAATAGGACTGTACAATCAGTAATAAAGGTATTATAAAAGATGGCAAATAATAACAATCATATTGAATAGAAAATAATAAGCACAGGTCGAATACTTATAAATAAAATTGTTATACTGTAAATTTGAGTAATAATGTTTTTTTGTAGAAAGAAGTTCTTTGCCACAGCCATCTTTATTTCAATAAAATAGATATAAAGATAAAAAAGAATAGTTGCAAAAGATTACAAAGAAAATACATACTAATATACAGTATTAATACACTCAAAAATATTACACAGACACACTTCAGAAATAGACATAATTGTATTCAATGTTTACCTTTGCGCATTTACTAAAGAGTGTGTCCTGAATGGGGAAGTTGAGTATAATGTTCAAGACACTTATGACAAGGGAAGAATTTTCATTGCTAGGCTCTGGGTTCACTTAAGCTCCTGAAAGTTCCCTCTCTTGGAATCCTTGGTCTTCTCCAACAACAGTTATGTCTGCTAGGGAAGTGGTGACAGTTGGTACTTTCTGGTTTATCATTGGCTCACCCATGTGACTGGTAATCTTCTTTCCTTACAGGCTGTGGGTTGTGCACTCAATGTCACTGGTTTTGGGGAATCTGTTGCCAAATTGGTTGGCTTGGGTGAGTGGCCGTGGGCTGAGCGAGGGTTCTCTGCCGCTGCCGTCCTCCTCCTTGGAATAATCAACATTGCTGGTGTCAAGTGGGTGGTAAAGTTGCAGTTTGCACTTTTGATAATCCTGTTGCTTGGTGCCCTGGATTTTGCTGTTGGCTCATTTGTCCATGTTGATCCAGGTAAATTTAAGGCCGTTCATCACTGCTGATTTCACTCAAATGATTGATACCTGTTTCAGGTTATTTCTTAGGAAACCCCTGCATCTTTCCATGTATAATTGCTACATAATACTAGACCGCATTATTGTAAAAGCTATCTTCCAGTTAAAAATTAGAACTTGAAAGTAAATGTAAATCAATGTATAATTTTTCTATACCAGTGGTTCCCAAACTTTTTTATTCCCTAAACCCCAAAAAAAATTTAATATTTTCTCTTACCCCTTAAAGTAATGATTTTTTTTAAAGTAAAAGTGAAGGTGACCAAAAAAATTATATAGTCAATTTTTAATAGTGTAAGAACAGAAGTGATATGTATTGAAAAGAAGGATTATCACCATGAAATAAAAGTTGCATAAACCCTATGAAGAATTACATTAAATATATACCAAAAACAGAAATGTTATGTCATACCTCGTGGAATACTGTCTTGCATCCCTAGTTGGGGAACCCTGCTGTACTTAATTTGATATTTGAATCTAAATACAATACCTAAAGGCCATTTCCTAAGTAACTGCTAAAATAGAGATATGGAAGTGGGAGTGTTATAGATGCTCATGCACAAGTAGACCTAGGGTAAACCTCCATGAAATATACTTTTTCTGTTAATATTTATTTATTTTTGGGGGACATTTACAACAATTGGAGTGTTAAGGTCTTTTCAAGGGATGGGATCAACCCACACAGTGCCATGTATAATTTGTATGATTCTGCAGTTTTACAATGAAATTCTCAAAATGAATTTTGGAATAGTAAATGATATCTTTAAAGGAGTTATAGTCTTTATCTTGAAATATTTGCATTTATGTTAATTTCCTTTTAGAATAATGTTTCTTAATGTACATTGAGGTGATACATATGCTATGTGCTGGGGCAAAGCATGGGTAGGCTGAGAATGATCACCTTTGTGTGTCGTGATTGTTGCATTATTACTCATAATTTTGTACCAGTTAATTGTGTAGCTAACATGGATTTTTTAAAGCACAAGTCTAACTCTTATTGCTGGAATAGCACTTGAGAAGGAACTAGTGTATGAGGATGCAATGACGTGTATGAACTGTTAGGCAAAAATTCTAAAAAAGTATGAATCACCAAACCTGACAGCATCACGTTTCTCAAAAAAATTATCAATGAAAAACTTAATTCCACATAGCTTGCCTCTATGTACATGTTTACACAACGTATAGCCTTATTTGATATATATTAGATCTAGATGACTGCACATATCAATTTGATTGCAACAAATTTACAATTCTCTCATCTGGGGGAGAATAAGGATGAGGCTGTCAATTTAAACGTTAGCCAACAATCTCATTTGGTATGGCCTTATGGCTAGCTCGAAAGCACTGTGCTGTGGTACCTCTTCACTATATATTTGTAGTACTGGTTGTTACTCCTCTCTGAATTGTATGCTCACGACTGTTATGTGTGTGGTACACTGACTTGGGACAGCCTTCGTCCTGGCATCCCTTGAGGTTTTCTCAGCTCAGTGTGGTACATTCCATACCCACATGATTCAACTAAGCTGACATCGTGACAGAGCATCTGGACTGTGCCGAGCTACTCTTCAAGTTGCTGTTTATATCAATTACCCTAAACTTGTATGCAGAAATTCAACGGGAAATAACATTTGGAAGTCAACCCAATGAAGAATTTTTCTATTTTATTGGATGGGCTAGGCCTTAAAGACTCAATTGATGCTTTGCATCTGATCATTTGTCATTTTAAAATGCTACATGTTCTATTCATTAATTCACATGAATGTTTTTTTCTTATTGAATGCTCCTTCAGCGAGTGGATTCGATGGATGGCTCACTGGCAATTTTTTGAACAATACCTTTCCTGGGTATCAGGATGGAAATAATTGGTTCACTGTGTTTGGAATCTTTTTCCCTACGGTAACTGGAGTAATGGCTGGAATCAACATGAGTGGCGATTTAAGACATCCTTCACGGGACATTCCAAATGGGACACTCTCAGCATTAGGAACTGGGTAAAAAAAATGTGGAAAATCTTGGTATTAATGTATAGAGATGTAAATTAGTGCTAGCTAATGAGTTGTTTTTATTTTGTTTCAGGACATTCCTATATCTCCTTTTTGTCCTGTTCTTGGGATGTACCTGTGAACGACAAGCTTTGTTGACCGATTTCATGCTTGCATCCAAAGTTTCTGCATTGCGTAAGTTTGTACTATTTCTATGATTATGCCCTATTTTTCTTGCAATTCTTAGTCCAGTATTATAAGGAAAAGTGAATTCAATTAGTTTCTGTGTATGCTGCATTCACAGGCCATTGAGTTTCGAATCCATTTTTTCTGTCAGTGTACATATAGGCAAATTGTGATGAATTAATGTATATTATGAAAGTGAAAAAACTTATTAATTGTCCTGATGCTGATGCATTGACTTCCAATCTAAGAACCCTTTTAAATCTCAGGTAAAATAATTGTATTTGGAATTTAAATAGATAATTGTCATTTGTTCTGCTTGAGACTTAAATAAAAATACTTGTTTTAAATGAGCTGTTTTTTTTCCATAGCCCTTTGAAAAGATAACAGTTTTTATGACCATTGCTTTGTTGTAACTGTTTTTTATGCAGTTAGTATTTCCATTTAAGGCCATTGATGAGTGCTGTCAAGAATTTAAAAAAATATTATTGTTAATATCTTTCCTCTGGTATCAAAGTTAGGTTGTCAGAAATATTTTTGTATTTTTTTCTCGTGTCTTCCCTTGATTTACAATGATATTCCATTTTTTTTCAATTATATATAATATTTTAGGCTTTTATAATACATGTCCATTTGTCGTCGGATTGAATAAATATCCTTCTCTAACCTATCCAAACCGTTAAGCCAGTGGAAGGGGTTGTTGTAAAACACACATACTACTCGTTACGCTTTTACTCAAGAACTGCTGCCTTCTTTATTCAGTGAGAGGAACTTACAAAAGGGTCCCCAGAGGGCAGCACCATACAGATAAAACAAAAAATGGTATGTTTATTTTGAATATACCAACTTACAGTACCTCTCCCCAAAAATCAACCCAACATCATATCAAGGTGAACACTTTACTCCAGGATCATAGCACAATGTAACACAAATACCAAAACTGAAACTAAAAAACTTAAGGTACATTTATGTTGATAAAAAAACTTTTTTTTAATTCTCAAAAATGAAACATTCACTTTGAACTATAATATACCCAGGGAATGAGCAAACTTTTTGGTACATGCACCAGAGAAGGGTTTGGTCAAAAGATCAGCAACATTGGTAGTTGATTTCACATACTCAAAAGTTATCTTCCCCTGTTTAACTAGATTTCTCACATAATGGTATTTCACCCTGATGTGTTTAGTCTGGTCGAAAATTGCTTCTGACTTAGCAATACATATGGCACCCATATTGTCAGCATATATCTTACACGGCTCTGATACAAAATTCTCCTGACGTATTCCTTCAGTAACTCCTTGAGCCACACAAAATCAGTAGAACACTCATACATTGCCACATACTCGGCAAAGGTTGAGGATGAAGCTACATCCACCCTCTGCTTCTTACTACGCCAAAATACTGCAGCATTGGATAGAATAATAACATAACCTGAGATTGACCCTGAATCATTAATTGCTTTGAGATCCTTGGCTCGATCGAATCCGATAATATTGTTTATCAAATCATCAGACACAGAGCTTACAATGAGTTACATGGCTAAATTATTTGCACGGGCACGTTTTCTAACATCAGTTTGATTCAAAGCTGCTCCGTCTGCATCTTAGTAACCAATGACGGCCTCATAACATTCCCTCAATAACAATTCTGCCCTCACTCTGCACATCCATGCTGTATAGTTCTTCTTGGTTAGTTTGGGAATTCAAAAGGATCTGTCGACTGAGTCTTCTCCATTTCTCGCCATTTTGGACACGCCAGCCGCCTTGCCTCGAAATCCAAAAATATCAAACTATTCAAATCGCTTGAATAATTACAAGTTCCACAACACTTAGTCACTGACTGGGCCCATAACCTGTCGTTGAATTGAATAAATATCCTTCTCTAACCTATACGCTTTTACTTGAGAACTGCCGCCTTCTTTATTCAGTGAGAGGAACTTACAAAAGGGTCCCCAGAGGGCAGCACCATACAGATAAAACAAAAAATGGTGTGTTGATATTTTGAATATACCTACTTACAATACCATTGTTGTTGTTGCTGCTGCTGATTTATTTCATGAAATTTGGGCTTTGGTGACATACTGGCCAAAAGCATAAATTGTGTTTTTCTCTGTTACTTTTCTTATAGAATTTTTTCTCCTTGCTGGCCTGTATGTGTCTTCCATGTCTAGCTGCCTAGGTGCCATGTATGGCACTCCTAGAGTGTTACAGTCAATTGCAAGTGAAAATGTTATACCTGGCATTTCATTCCTTGGTAGAGGGGTAAGTACTAACAAAAATTTTCTCATAGGTTTAAGGAATATGAAATTTCACTGTTCATGACCATAAGAAAATTCTGTTGAAAACTAGCAAAATTGTTTTTTTTTCTGTTCTCTTTGATATCCCAGAGAAAAAACTGTATTTGAGCAAATAATTCTCCAAATAGCTTTCTTCTCAATATCTTAACTTTATAACTGCCTATTTATTGTAATGTTGACCTTCATTGCCTGTCTCAAAAGCCTGTGGCTGTTTTTTCTGCCTCTACTTTTATCTGAAATGACCTTTTTTACATTACTGCCTTCAGATTGTTGTGGTCATCATTTTCACTCTTTTTTCATGTGTATCCAACATTTATGGAAGAATGAAACTCAATTGGAATAAATATAACAAGTGATGGGTTGAATCCTAAATTTGTCAAATCAGAATCTCCTATTTTTATCGAATCTTGTAGACCAAATCCGAATACTACTTTCCCTCTAGTTTATTTCCTAGTTCCTAATAATTTTTTAATACTTAAGTAAAAATTACGTTTAAAAATAAACAAAAATCGATTTTTTACATTTTCTTGTAAATACATGAACCCATCAGTTGTTCTGGGTTTTCCCTTTTCCTAAAATCTAATAATTTTGCTTAAAAATATGAAACTGAACTGAAATTTCTTTCACAGTAGAGTCTACCGTGATTTTCCATTTATAATACGCTTTTTTTCTGTAAAAATTCATCAAAAAAGTATGGTGCATATTATACATGGTTGCAAACTTATCGCATTTTTTCCAGGCCGTAGATCACATCTGAAGTTATGTCAACGTACTTATGGTATTTGATTTTACTATTTTTAATGAAAAACAATGCAATGAATCAATTTGATTTATTTATTAAAGCAAAAATTTATACGCAGTTCCTCTTGTCTTTAACACTGTTAGCACTGAATCTTTCGAATTCAAAATCACTATCCCTGCTTGATTCGAACAGTTAGTGCAAAGCACTGACATCACGCTAGCTGGTAGCACGTATTGCGTCACCAAGAACATCATATTTGTCCTTCTCATCATCCGCTACGCCATGGTAGTATGCGCTATACTTTCTTCATCCCTAGGCAAATCGTCGTCTGACCCATGTATTGCATTCGTGAGGCAGCATCTTTTAAAACCTCGCTTAGTCACAGATGAATCAATGGCATCCCAGGGCTTTTTAATCCAATAACTAATTAGCGATAACTCCGGTTTCTTTGACTTTTCTGAAGTTGTCAAAGACTGTGATCCGGAATAAAGCCACTCATTCCACTTTTTATGCATCTGTGTCTTAAATGGAAGGTTGCAACTGACATCAATCACGTGCAACTGGCTTGTCATCCCTCCGGGAATAATGATGAGATCTGTGCCATTCGCGAGCAATATATTCTTGATGTATGGCTTAAGATGGCATCTTATGCATCTAAAACCAACATATGACGTCTACAAACCACATCTTTGCACAACTCATTTCGCAGCCAATCTTTGGTTGAATTTTCATCCATCCAGCCTTTTTATTTGCGTTTATGAGCATATTCTGTGGCCATATGGCATTTAGGGAGAGTTTTTCTTTTAAATATTACACAGAAATGGAACATCTTCAAATTGCAGAGTAACATATCTTCCACTAGTAGATCGGACGGAATCCGACACAAACGGACATAAAGTGAGGAAAAATGAATACAGACAAAGGTACTTTTTAGCGACAGTGTAGCAAATTATCATTTATTGACTAATATTTTCATAGGCACGCATGAAAGTTTTGGAGGGGAAGAACCTACTACAGATAGATCGTCATATTGAGAAACCAAAGGGGTTTGAAAGAGCAAGGGGAAAAGCCATCCATAGGCAGCATTACCGCTTGTGCAGTGATCTTTTGGGTGCTGAACGGCGTGGCGGACAATGGCGTAGAATGCCGTTCTCTAAAAGCTGACTGGATATTATACTTGGTGATAAGTAAATTCTTACATTGTGCTCGCCATAAAGCGGTCTTGTAGTGGGTGCGTATTATGATCGGAAAATTACGGTATTACTTTCTCAGGAATAAAAGTTCAGTGAACAAAACTGAATTATTTTTACATATTCTTGTGCATTCTTATTTATTTTCTAAGGCGTTGGTTGTTACAAAACTTTCCATAGATTTTTTTGGCCAAAATGCTAATGTTGTTTTTCTGACTAAAATTGAAAATTTTCATGTGCATTTCCACATTGCATTGGTGGATTTGGAACAGGTATCATGAATTATCCAATGTATTTTCCTTATTTTCAGCGTGGACCTAACCGTGTTCCTGTTCATGCAATGGCCCTCGTGGCAGTTGTGACATTATCATTTATTTTGGTTGGTCAAATCAATACATTGGCTCCTATTGTCACAATGCCTTTTCTACTGACATATGCTGCAATTGACTATGCTTACTTTGCTCTTGCACAAACTTTTGAAATTCAGATGAGGCGCGAGGAAAGGTTTAGGTGAGTGTTTTTGATAGATCTCTAGTTATGTAGAACATCAAAGTTTTTTTCATCTAAACATTGAATTTAGGTATTGCTTGGGAATGCATTGTTTCATGCTTGTCATAATCTTATCCATCAGGCATTTAATGAATTGGAATGAGGTGCATTTGATTGTGTCTCATTGTTAGGAACCTAGAAAAATGCTGGATCAATACAAGAGAAATCAGCTTGAAAATATTGGTCACTGTGAATTAAAAACCTCAATTTTTGTAGGATTTTGCAGTAAAAAAAAAGTTTTTTATTCTCAGTTAAATCAAATAAACAACCAGAAAAATGACAGTTTTAAAATCTGACCAAATGGATGTTTTTTTGGTAAAGTGAGGTAAAGTGAAACCTCTTTTTACCACAACCCTTCATTTTATATCCCAACCTTTATTTTATATCAAGCAACATAATGTAATGATGTGTATACTGCTCTTCCAAAAATCGTGTATCTTGTTGTATGGAAAAGGTTTATGATGGAAATTCAGCTTTAAAATGAATTAGAGGTGGCAATGGTCAACTCAAAAAGTCGAAATCAAGGATTGTGAACCTGTTACTGCTCTTGCCATCAAAGTTGGTGCTATTGGCCTTATCATGAACTGATGATTAATTACAAATTATCCTTTAATTTATGATTACTGTAATGTGATGATATTTGCTGAAGTAGTTTACAAATAAAATTACAATTAGGAAAAGTAACAATTACAAATAAAATTCCTTCAAATGTATTCATCACTGGTAGTTGGATTAGTTGTTATAAATTGCCCTCTATCATTGCTTACTCTTTTACTCTTACAGGAGTCATCAAGCTGTGGGAAGTCCTACTTTTCAGGTTGATGATGGTGAAGAGGGTGCAAAGGCGGTTGGATATGGTTCCACATCTCTTAATCCTAATAATCCTTCAGATTCAATGCATCAGTATAGTAGTGATTTAGATAAATTATTTCCGGAGAGAGTCCAGCATCAGAAACTGACAGTAAGTAATGTTCCCCATGTGCTTATCGTGATTAAAATAAATTTGGTTTTCTCTGTGCTAACTGCTTGATTTTCATAACTCATGAAATGTATATTTGCCTCCATAATGTAAAATTGCTCATTTTGTGAATAGTACGGCAATGTCCAATGCATATCTGCTGGGCATGACTGTGCTAGGGAAACTTTTAGGAGAAGCACTTGCGAAGAAACCATCTTTTTCCTTTTTTATGAAAATGATAACTTTGTATAATCTATGCTGAAATTTAATACTGATCATGGTTTCAGTAATTCATTTCCATTATCAAGGTTGAATTAATGAGTTTTAGTTTGGGTGATAGTAGGCTGATGTATTTATTATTTGTGACTTGGGTCTACAAAGTTAGGCCCAAAACACTGCATTGCACTCATATGCCTCATTGGAACTGTGTGCATTGATGTAAAGTAGTTTAATTGCAAGTGGAGGCCTCTATTTTGCAGGCAGTTTGAAAGTGCAGGAAGAACCTGTACTTTCAAACTACACAGAGTATTCTCTTCATTGAAAGGCCATTGCTTTTATTTCATTTTTACTTTCCTTGGGCACTTAAATAAATCATCGAATTACGTTAAAGATTAGTTGTTGAATAGTTAATTGAACATGGAAAGATGGCACTCAATTTCATGGAATGTAATCTTTTTTTAATTTGTTTTTATAGGTTTTCAGGCATCAGTTTTTTCAAATTTGTTATTTGTAATTTCTAATTGAAGAAAATGTATCTACCTATTATTATTGGGAGCAATTTAATCATTTTGTATTAAAGCTAATTGTGTTCACTCTGTGAATCTGAGACAGCACAGTGCAGAAAAATATTACATTTCTCTGGAATGTGATCTTTTTTTAAATTTTTTCCTACTTCATAAGGGGATGCTCCTCTTTTAAATTTATTTCTTGTAACTTCTGGTTGAAGGATTTAAATTCATCAATCTCTTCTTGTTGGGAAAAAATTACACATTTTGGTTTTAGTATTGTATTGTATTGTATTGACCATTGTATTCTTTTTTGAATCAGAGAGAGCACAGTTCACCCACATCAAGTGCAGTGTCTTCACCTGAAGAACAGTCAATTATCCACAATCCCAGTGGAACCAGAGGCACAGAAGGGGAGGGCTATGACGGAGTAGTGGTGACTGGACCTCCTGCCAATGGGGTCATAAATGGCCCCGAAAATAGAAGTGATAGTGCTACTGCGGAGGCCACTGCCAAACAAAAAAGAGATACACACATAAGATCTAAATCTAATAACTGGTATTCAAGCTTATGTAATCGGTGGATGTCCTTGATTGGGGTATGTATGATTTCGCATTGAATACTTTGAATGGGGTAGCAGTTGATTCGAGGAAAAGTTGGGAAATTTAACTTGTGGAATGTGATTCCAATGAATCATTGTGAAGATTTGATATAAAAAGTGATAATATCTTCTAAATCCCTAGGTTAGTCAGGTGGTATTCATGATTTTACTCTTGATTTATTCCTTTCCCCCTGTTGAGTCAGTTTTTCAGTCTGATTTTTCCTCGAGTTTTGCAGTCTCAGGATGTGAAGTATGATTTTACTTTTCTACAATATGCTGTGAGAAAAGTTAACTAGGTAAATTATCACTATTAAGGAAATATTAGTAAATTGCTAAATTTTTCATGATAAAACTTCTCAGCTGATGGATGAAAAATAATCCACCAATAGCAACACATTTTACATTAATTCATCAGGATAGGAGCTAAGTAGGAGAGATTAAATGTTTTCAAACTTTTCTTGTTAATTATACTGTTTTGGAAATGTTAGGAAAAATGGGATGTTAACATTACATGTCTTCAACAGTCTTTTTCCAGGGTTTGACTCAAATTCACTTCATCTCCAAATTTAATGGTAAATTCTATTTGTGTTTCTAAAGCCATAGAAAGGGCTTTGCTAGCCTATGATTACTTCTTGAAACAATCAGATCTTCACATCTCTCTGTTACAGCTGTTAAAATGTCATTTTATGTAATTTACCTGTCTTTGATTAATCTAAGTTTCTGTGTATCACTTTTCACTAAATTGTTTTGTATACAGCTTGTACAAAAAATTTTAGGGTGCTGTAAAAATTGGAAAGACTAAAGTATTGAAGTGTGATTTTTATCTTTTTATCAGGGTTATACGTGAAAGGGTCAGTTTTGTAGGCATAGAATAAAGAATGTGTGAAAATTATCAGAAAATTTGACTCACTGTCAGGGTTAGCTGACAGTGGCAACACTAGGTAATGCAACTGGAGGACAGCATGTCACAAATGGCTCTTCATTATACATGTGTACTTGTTAAGGAAAGGGTGTACACCCAAAAAAATGTGTGCTCAAGGTATTTTGTGTAAGCTTTTGGCAATTATCACTGGTAATGAAGCAATTGCAATCTGCAAACCTTAAAAATCTGCTGCTTAACAATTTTTTAGGGTTCAATTTTGAATAGCCCCTGAAAAGTTTTTATGTTGCTCAGGGTTTGGCTTAATTTTTTATTTTTCTCTGATTTTGAATTCCAACTGCCACAATTATGCTATGAGGTAATGAAAGGATATCCTAAAAAATTGGGCTTGTTTCGTTAACATTTAGAGGTTGCTCAATCGGCATTAATGCAATGATATTCAAATTTCCAAATTGGAGAATAAAAGCATCATATAATAATAATATATTTTTCCCCTGTTGACAAGTACAATATATGGTACAAAATATCATAAATAATGTGATTGTATAGGGTACATCAAGAGTATTTGCAATGCAAATAAAAGGATATAAAATAACACCAAGATGTACATATATCAATACAAGATTTCATTAAAATATGACACTGAACTTGTGTAATCATTCACACTATAAAAACAATTTTAATTAAGGTACATAAAGTTTATTTTTTTTAAGTAGTTAATGATTTTTCATTTTTTAAACTCATGGGTAGCTTGTTATACATTTTTATATGTACAGAGCGGGGACCTTTGGACATCATTGACATATTGGCAGATACCATACAAAGATGATTACTTGTCATGGTTGCATGGCTATGTTTTCCATTGTTAGATGGAAATAAGGTCAAATTCTTTTTTACAAGAATAACTGAATTATAAATATAAACACAGGGCACTGTTAGAATACCAAGGCTCTTGAAAATTGGTCTACAATGAGCTCTGTATGGCTTATTGCACATAGACCTGAGCCATTTCTTTTGCATAATAAAAACATGGTTTAACTTACTAGAAGACCCACTATCCCAGATTATTATGCCATAAGATACAATAGATTAAAATCGACCATAATATAATGTTTTTAAGTAGGGATGGGACGGTTCTACATTTTCCCGGTTCCGGTTCTCGGTTCCAGTTCCATTAATCAGTTCCCAGTTCTTTCAATGGGTTCCCGGTTCTCAACTCCACTTCTCTATCACTGATAATAGTTAAACCACTAATACAATTGGAATAATATAATTTGGTATAAGATGTTATTAATTACTAAAACACCAGTGTTTTTAATTACTTTATTTAAAGGAAATAAATGTTGTAATATTTAAGCCTGAATAAGTAAGTGTTAATTACAAATTAATTAGTTACAAGTACATGGGCCACATTTGTAGCTGTGCAAGAAAAGACAGGGAGTACAATTAAAATTTATTTAGATTTGTTCTTAATAACTGATCTTGTAAGTTTTGCAGTACATGCCAGTCAGAATTTTTTTGTTGAATTATAAATTATTTTATTATGAAATAACTTCTTTCATTGACTAACTGTACAAAAGAAACATATAATTTGCAAGAAAAACAACCAGGAGTCATAAACTTATTGCTATTACCAATTAGATGTAACCATTCTTCACAGAAATAGAGCATAATGTATTGCTTTAATACCTGGAATAATTTCCTAATAAAAAATAGAGAATGAGACTTACAGAAAAATAAATGATGTTCTGTTGAAAACTTTTGAGTTAGTGGATCATAGTTCAGATTGCACCTCACAAGTTTTTGTTCAGAAAGAGCCACATTCTAACACGTTCTGGGTCTAGCCTTTTTCGTTTTTTGTCATCAATTATGTTAGTGGTACTAAAAAGCCTTTCTGAAGAAACAGTGGCTCCAAGAATACATAAATATTTCTTAGCGAGTTTTTGCAAACATGGAAATTTACTGCATCCTTTCCAATATTCAGCGGTGCTGGAGTTTGGTGACGATATATTTTCAGAAAGGAAAGATGTAACCTCATTTTCTGCACTATCCACTTCACTTCATTCACCACCAAGTACTTTGAACATTGAACTGTAATGGGACCACTTGCAGCTTTGTAGTGTTGAAGTTTGTTGTGTCCTTTGAACTACTACCAAGTCATGTTTTTTGGAGGAATGCACTTCATTTATAACAATATGTCTTGTTTCAGTTATGAGATTTTCCTTAGTAGCTGCTAACTTTAATGGATCTTTGAAGGGATACGACTTCAGGTGTGGATCCAAGAGAGTTGCAAAAGCATAAAACTTCTCTTCTTCCAAGTTAGCATACCGAAGTTTCAAAGATGCCAATAAATAATTTCTTAGCCCCTGAAGTCCTGAAGCAGGGGGAGCAGTACCTTCTAAATCATGAATTGTGAGGTGGACAAGTGGGATTATCTCAGAGGCTGTTGTGTTTTCCGAACTCACAATAGATGTAGCCGAGTCATACACATCAAGGATTGGAATAGAATTGTCTATGAGGTTCCACTGAGCTGGTGTTAACTCTGTTGGCAGTTTAAGTTCACTACCAGCTAGCAAAAGTGCAGGTTTCTGCTCACGTAGGCGTTTCAACATATGCAGGGTCGAATTCCATCCTGTAGCTTTGTCTTGGACGAGGTGATGATATGGCACCTGTGCCATATTTTGGCAACTTTTCAACACTTGACATGCTTGTGATGAATGCTTAAAATGTCCCACCAATTTCCGGCAAGTTCCGGTTAAATTTGTTATTACCTTGTTGTTGATAAACCCATCTTTTATTACCAATTGAAATGTATGAGCTAAACAAGGGATATGGCTGAACTGAGACATCTCCAGCGCTACCTTAATGATTCGACCATCATCTCTTACTACAGTCACAACTTTTTCGTCAATACCCCACTCACTTAGAGTTTTTGTGATATTTTCGCATAAATTCACAGCCGAGTGACTTACTTCTGGGAATGGGATTACTTCTAGGTTATAATGGTGAAGGACAAAGCTTTCATCACGGAAATGAACTGTTAAGCCCAAGTAGTCATCACAGGCAGACGATGTCCACATATCCGCTGTGATGGCGACAAATTCTGCATTTTGAAGAACACACTTCACTTTAGCCCTCATTTCTTCGAATAGTTCAGGGATCACTTATGATTAGGTTACACTTACTGGGCTGTTATTGACGCTCAAAAAGTTACAGGAATGACTTCTAGTTCTATTCTACTCTTGCATAAGTAATCAGTTATTTGGGAAAAGATTCTTGTATCAACTAAGTAAGGCACACTGAACCTAGCATGTCTCAATCTCGATCTGCATCAGCCATTTAATCGAAGTCTGCCGAGTGTGAAAAACATGCATTAAGACTTATATTTGTTTAGAAATAAATGAGAAAATCACTTAGGATTTGAAATACCTTTCCAACTGGCAAATAAGTACATCAGATATCTACAATTCACAGAAGATTGTGCAGTTTTATAAATAAAACATTCATAATCAAAGTATTACATCACACTACGAAAACTCATATTCTTGTCCCAAATCCAGATGATACTGCTCTTCAACAGATGGAATTATGCGAATCTTTGATAGTTGTTTGACAGTGAACAGCACTGAGCTGTAATTCCTATAAATATCCTAATTTAAACTTAATGTTTAGCTGTTAAAAGTTTCTGTCAACTTGAGTGCTTGCTGAGCATGATCCTTTATCACAGGCAAAGCCTTCACATCCTTTGACTGTTAATAGTCACTGTTTTTGAGCCTCATCCCTAGATCCTTTTCCAGAAAATGTTTTGGAAAGCTAAACATTGGGAAGAAAGAGACTCTTTGTCATGACAAAATCTGCCAATACTAACATACTGGACTCTTCTTAAGTTCTGTGGTAGTCGTTAAGGAGGTTGGAGTAGGCCCTCTTTGTTTTTTAAGCTGCATGTAAAAACATACAAAGAAATTTTCTTTCAAATGGACTTACATCTTCATCAGAAAATTGCATACATATGCTCTCTTGGATACCACAAGTGCCTGCTCAATTTCTTCTGAGCAATGGGTGCGGTTGTATCATCAATGCTATTAGACTATTTTAGTCAAGTAATAAGCTCCAGATAACTTCTCAGTACCTTTGGAGCATTAGTGGCCATGGTAATCATGGCCAAGATAAGCTAAAGCAAGTATTCACAGCTAGAAGTCTCTTGTTTTCTCTCTGTTAAAATAAGCTATTTTCTAAAATTACATTTTTTATGAAAATAATTCTTGGCTACCCATCTAATTCTGCCTGGGAATCCCAATTGCAAGTGAATTTTCAAGAACTCTTTGTTCTCTTCATTTTTTTTTCTTCTACATCATTTAAAGTTGCATTGACAAACAATGGGCCAATGATAGAAGGATTAACTTTGCAATTCCACATTGTAAAAGATTCTTCTTTTACAATGAAAGAATCTTTTACAATGTGGAATTGCAAAGTTAATCCTTCTATCCCTGATATCAAGGAATTCCGCCAAGTGAGGTCTGAAACCATCGTTTAAACAATGGGCCATTATTTCTTTTAAGTCTTCAGTTTTCCGTTGTAGTTTGAAAAGGCAACTGACATTTATCTTGAGTTTCATCAAATCACTGTTGAGCACTCCCAACTTTCTTTTTTCCTTATACATCTTGAATAAAGGCCTCCACACACCTGAGCGGCCTCGGTGGCGGGCGCGATACGTGGCCAAACAACAATGGAGCATTCCATGCGTGCACACACATCAGAGTGGCCAGACAGCCACAGCCATGGCCTGAGCAGCAGTCGAGTTTGCCTGCAGGCCGCGGCGGCTTATGCCAAGCAATTTTCAACTTCCCCAAGGGGTGCGGTGACGAAACTAGGCATTGTGAACGCGAAAGTGTCGAAATAATTTTGATAGTGATTTTTTATCAGAAACATTATCTATTTCCATTGCACATATGCCTTCGTGAATTCAGATATACTGCATGAATAGTCAATCTTGGTCAGTTTGTCGCTCACACCAACAATACAGCATTTCCGTGGCCGCGACTGCTTAGGTGTGTGCACAGCGGCAGCCGTGCGGCCGATGTTGCCACCGCGGCCGCTCAGGTGTGTGGAAGCCATAACAGGAATCCTGGGCATATCAGTATAGAATGGGACAACAGGCGTCATTGGTGCTTTTCGACTTGCAGGCACTGCTATTTTTTTATTTTGTGGTGATCATAGAACACTTACAGCATTTTGCAATCCAAAGACAGCATATTTCTAAGGAAAGAGTCTGCTACAGTTCCAGGGAAGCTGATTATGTACATTGCACCAGAACTACGCATTGTGACAGAATTCATTGTGGAAACAAATAATAGGAGAAAGTTGACTCAGGATCTTAACTAGACTGAATTCGGAACCAGACAATGTTATTATTATTATAACCAGACACCTGTGAGGATTGTAATTTTTTGTCTGCCTCTAAGCAGTATGTAAGTGTAACCCAAAGGAAATTGATCCCTCACTTCTAGCTTGGGAAGGCACAAGGAGGGCTCAGGCTGTGAAGGATGCATGAGGTATCCGCTGACTTAGACTACAGCCTGTGCACACCCAGTATGTGGAACGCGTGGCAGTAGCTGCGGCAAAAATATTTTATTCATGGAAAACAGTAGCACATGCATAAAATGGGGTGAATTTGGACTCTAGAAGGGCTCTTAACTAGGCACGTTACCCTTAAAAATGAGGTTTTTCTCATTCAATTGGGAAAATAGAAGTGTTTGCATTCATGCCTCTTGAGTGACCTTTAAATGTTAACTAATTGAGCCAAATTTTGTAGGAAATCCTTTCTTCTCCCCATTTCATAATTTGAGAGGTTGAAATTGAAAATCAGGGAAAATATAAAAAAATAGCCATGCCCTTATGTTGCTTAAAATACAACGATAGTGTTTTAATATGAATGCTTAACATTGTTTTTATTCCTGATTGTCTTTACTCTTGGTAGCTGAATATATTTTGATTCAGGCCAATAATGCTCACCTAAATCCTTTGGTTCTCAGTTAAACTTGATTGTGCCTGGGGAAGTATCTCCATAGTTGGACATTTGAGTCTCTTCCTAAAGATGTGCTTAGTCTGAATTTCCAGGCATTGTACAGTAGCATTGCCTGTGTATGTGATATCATAGTAAAATATTTAAAATGTGATTGGTCCGAAGTGTCTCTAGGTTTAATTAACAATTGTAAAAAATCTTTTCTCACTTTCTTGCGGAAATGTTTTACCATAGTGCAAGCAAGTTACTGCTCTATGGCCTTACTCTGAAGTTGATGAAACAATAAGAGATTATTTTGGTGTTTATATTGTTGTCAGTTATTCACAATATGTGTTTATTAACAGTTTTCTAATCATATTTCAGGCTCTGGTGAAGTTACTGATAATGTTTTTAGTAAATTGGGTGTATGCTCTTGCAAATATCTTGGTTGTATTTTTGGTGTGGTTTTATGTTGGCCGAGCAAACCCAGCTGTTACTCCGGGCTTGGCTTCTCAATTTAGATTTCTGCGATGGTTCAAGAATTCTCTCCTGCGATTAATGGGGTAAATACTTTTGTCTCTCTTCAATACTTTTGGGGGAAATTTTCACACTGTCAAGTGAGTACATAAAAAATCTTCATTCACTCTTGTGGTTATTCCCTTTTTTTGTTTTGGAGATCTCCAAATTGTTTAACGGATATTAATACCAAGGTGGCTACAGAGAAGAAAATTCTGGAAAGTAGAAAATTCGTTTGGAAAAAATTGAGAATGTACCTTTTTTATTGAATGATACTATGACCCATGCACTAAAAACACATTGAAAGTTCTTGTAAAAATGCCCTGTAGTACCTGATTATTGCTGAGAACAATTCATTACTAGTGAGGCAAGTTGCACATTGTCTCGTTTCAGCTTTGGTCATGGGTATGTTTAAGAATATATGTAGATATGTACAGTAGACCTCACTTTATGATGAGTTCACTTAAAATCAGCATGCTAGAAATTAAAAATGGCACCATTTTGCACATCCACTTTAAAACTTCCCATTTCGACATTTTTTCATACCCATAATTTGCTATTCATTCAGCTTTCAATCCTTAATTTGTACATTAATAGCATTTTTTGTCTTAGCAACTATGTCATTTATTACGATTAAAAAATGAGCTGTCTGTGCAATTGGAGCAAATGGTGGAATGGTTGTGTACCACTGAACACACTGGCACATCCCTCGTCTGGTAATATGCTGGGTCACTTAAATTTATGAATGGTCCTGTGGAACAGATTAATATTGTGAAGTTGGGATTTACTGTACGTAAGATGCCTCTTACAGATGCTTTGTTCTGCCAAAAATGTGTTATACCCAGAACATCTGCCTAAATTTTCTATTTTATTCTAGTGATCAAAAATTAATTGGTGGGATACCAATGCATTTAGTTTGTAAATTAAAGTATAAAATTGTAGATTGATAGTTTTCTTAGGTTCCATGGATGTGGGCTGATCCATGGAGAAAATTGAGATTTTCATTTCTTATCAGAGATTGGTTGTGGCAAGGCTTATGTTATTAAGGTCCAAAGACCAGTTTTTAGTGCGAGTTATCACTTCTTTGGTAATATAAGCAATTTTTTCAGATTCCTGCAATAGCTCAGCATAAAATAAGGCTATGTTTAGAATATGGGATATATAGATATTTCCAGTTTAGAGGGTTAGGAATGAAGATATTTATCTGAATGTGGACATGTAATTGTGAACTTTTTCTCAAATTTGGAATAAGAGAGAGTAGATTTTGTTAGTTCCTCATAATAAAGATGATTTTTGGTTTCACTCTGTTTCCATTAGTGAATTATCTGGATGTATTTTTTCAAGACAGTATAATTTGTTGTGGCTTAATCTAACGTCATAAATAATGTTGATATATCTGCGTGTCATTTTAATCCTTGTTTTTTTTAAATAATTTTCCCTGAAAACTCCTTTGCTGTGTGGGTTAAATTTTCAAGATGGGGAAAGAAAATGGCTGTAGTTATGGAAAATATCAGTTATATAAATAGCTGATGAGGGCTAGTTGAGGTGTATCAAAAACTGGAAATGAAGCTCTGTAGCCACCCTGAATTTACAGTATAAATTTAATGGTGTAATAACAACTTTTTAGTGTAACCATGTATGTATATTGCTATAAGTTTGTAAATAGGTGAATCCCTGTGTGATTTAAAAATATACTTTATGGCACATTATATATTTTGTTTCCTCTCTCTGGTGAAGGAATTTGGTTTCCGGTATAAAATGTTGAGGGATCTTTTGTTGATGCTGATTACTTAGTTTTAAAAAATGTTTCCTTGCGTGTATCTTTCCCCATAATTAATAACTTTTCCCTTAATTTTATGTTGAAAAATAAGCCTGTAAGGTAAAAATAGGTACAGTTGTGATCGCAAAATATTGAAGGTGTAATTTCAATATTTTTAGGGATAATCACTTGGATGCCTGCTAATCATCAACTGTTCTTTTTTTCTTATGGTTGCTTCAGTGCGTTGTGAAATATGTAATCTAGAAGTTGCGAAGTGAAGTCATTTCTTGTTGGTTGGTGTTTTGAGGAAGTGTTACACATTTTTTATGCATTACGCGATATGTATTTTACGGGCTACTTTAGTTGGTGAAGTATTTGGTTAACTCTCGCAGGTCTTCCTCAGCAGGACTCCCTCTGAATCTGAATGGAGAGCTTCATTCTTATGACACAGCAATGCTCCATCTGTAAAGTGGGAGGAGTTAATGTGGAGGAGTGAGATAATGTCAAATATCTGGGAATCGTAGTGAATCCAGATCTAGGATAGGAAAACACTGATGAAACATTAGTGGCATTGCGTTAATAAACTAGGATTTATCAAGTGAATGTGGGCAAGGTTTTCTGCGGAAAAGGTGAAATAGAGGTGTTACTTTGCGCTGGCTTGGCCATATCTTGAATACAGACCCCTGGAAGAATAGATTTGATTTCCAAAGTGAATAAAATACCAGAGAAAGCCTCGCCTTTAGGTGAAAACTACTACTAGAGTATGCATACAAAGCTTCATACAGCTGATGGAAGAATTTGGTTGGGAACCATTGGAGACTCGGAGGCTAAAAGTCAGGGTTAGATAACTTAAAAAAAACTTCTATTAGGAGTGTTTCACTACAACACAGAGAATATTATCTTATCCATGTGCTTTATCTCTGGAACTGATAAGAGTGACAAAGAAAGAGAGATGCACTACTGAACAGCCACTTTTTACCACGACCTCATCACATGTTAGGCAATGTAAAATTTCATGAAAACATGTCTTCCCTCCCAATCCTTTCAAGTTTTCATAAATTTTTGGATGCATGCATACAGAACTAATTGATGAGCAATGTTCAGTACAACTTAAGCTACCAGTGGGAATACTGAACAGAAGATATAAAATGTATTATTTTTGAGCTGCATGTCAATGAAGCTAATTTTTGCTGCCTGTCAACTTGAAACAATTCGGCAGCCGGGAGTGATCAACGCATGCCAGTTTTCATGATTATTATAAATGTGTAAGAATATTAGTGCAAAGCTACTCAGAATATCCAACTTGTATTAATAAAATAGTGGAAATTCTACTGCAATGGCTAATTTACCCCTTTAGAATATGAAAGCTAGCATATGTATTTATATGTGGCTTCTTGTCTGGATTGGAGATGATTGATTACCATCTTTTTTGTTGAATGTCTAGTTAAATGTTTGTATGTTTTATGATCTCATTTTCACTATGCTATTCCACACTTCATTCTGTATTAATACTTGTCAGGTGCTTTACCTGGGGCCTTATCTCGTTATCCTTTGTTTTCTCCATTCATTGCTGTTTTAAGCCTTTTAGTTGCTCTCCTTTTTGCCTTTTCTTTCAACTTTGACCATCAATCTCCTTTTTCTTTTTATCATATTCTTAATGTAAATGTTGGATGAGATTGATTAGAGAAAACTTTATTTTACTAGCCAGTTCCATCCAGCCCTTTAGGCTTTCGTTTTCTTTTCCTGTGTGCTCTTTTCTGCCTTCAAGTAATGACCTCAAATTGTATATATATTATGCTGGTACTTTTATCTGCTTTTGACAGTCTAGTTTGTTTGTACTATCGTGATACTAATTGAAACTCTCTGTGAATATCGTGAGTTGAGTTTGTGTTGTCAAAAAGTACCTATAATGGTTCTATCATCATTGATCAGTAGCTATTCCCTCTCATCCTGGAAAGCATGGCATTTCAACCTGTCATCTCTTGTCTTTCAGTAAAACACTTATTATTCCAAAATCTACTCAAGGCTTATTGATGTTTGAACTTTTGCAGGAAACGTGTGCAGGAGTATGAGCAAATTGTTGTCACCCCACTTCAGCCTGATTGTTTGGCAACCTCCTCCCCATTACAGCTCACGGAAGAAAATGAAGACTTTGCCTCACGACGACGTTACCATCAATCATCAACAGTTCAAGGACATTTTGTCAATCTTGGTGACGAGGATGATGATGATGATGATGACTAGTTTTCTTGTGACATTTCGAATCAAGAAATCATCATGTACATCAATTGAAGTGCAAGATATCTTAATGGTTGTGGAGAAAAAAAGATGAGAGTTTTTAGTAGCTATAAATTTTATTGAAATGTACTTATTGATGACAGTAATCATGAATCAAGAGTAATATGCCTATATTTAATTCTTCAAAAAGTTTTCATGTTGGAATCAAATGAAAGAATGACTTTTTATATTGATATTGCATTGAGTTTATGGTGCTTTAGTGGAAGTGTGTTTGTGCTAATATGTGATGTCTGAGTGTGTTCAAATTTGCCACCAATTACAAATCAGCATTTCCATCCACTTTTGTGTGAATCAAGGCTACTAGGTACATTTGACTTGGTCACGCTATGCCTTTAAGATGGTGGTGTGGAAAGCAACTATTAATGGATGCAGCTGGATAGTTCTGAAGGTGAGGAAACAAAAGAAAGTTTTTTGTAATACAACTCCATGTTTGGTGTTTTGTTAACCGTTTTTAATCCTGCTGTCAATTGTGATAACTTTTTAATAATGTAAGCAGGTGAAAAATAATTTTTCTTTATATTTTATGAATTTTCCTTGGTTTTGTGGTCATACAGTCAAGAGTATGCCGATGATTTTATCTTAACTGATACCTTGTTCTAGGCATATTGATGATTTGTGAAAAGTAGTGCACATTTGTGTGCATCTATTTGATATTAATTAATTTCATTATCTTTCATTCATTCCTCTGTCAAAGATATTAATTTATTGATGTCCAGTCTATATTTCATTCCATTGGCCTGGAAGTTCTTTAAAAACCTATATAATTGAGAAAATCATGTAACGCACAAGTTGAAACTGACTGTGCCTATTACATAGCACTTCAAGGTTGAGAATTGGAAAGAAAGTCAAAATTTTGTACAAAAGCCTGTAAAATGAAACTTTTCAAATTATTACTCTACTCAGGTTATTGAAGTAAACAATGAAATTGTTTTAAAATTAGCTGAGTATATGGATATGGTCCTTCTTGCAAATTTTGCATTTAATGAGTTTTCATTCCAAAATTATGTTAATGCATTGTTTAAATGTCCTATGAAGTATTGTAAAATTGTCCATCATGACATTTTAAGTAGGGTTGTCATTATTTTTCATAGCATTTATGTTTTAATATTTATGATTAATTATTTGAAAATGCATTGTCCTTGCATTAATGAAATATGCCAGTGATTACCTTGACCATTTCTTAGATAATGCTTTAATTTATAATTTCTCTGTTGCATATGGATTTGAAGGTATCATTGGTTATGCTTTATTTATTTCATCTTTTACACAAATAAAAAAATTGCTGTCAAAACTAATTGCTTCATAGTACCAAAGACTTTTGAAGTATTAAAATGCTTTTTTATAAATTATTAATATATGCAGCTTGAAGATATTTATTTTACTTCCTTATTCTAATTCTGTAAATTGTATTAGGTTTTATCTCCTATCATTCATTTATAGCTATGTGTGGCTGTTACAAATAGACCCTCTATTTGTTTTGCATCAATATTCATTATCATTTATCATCAAATATTTTTTATCTGTTTTGAAAGAGATTTTACTTGATTATCTTGTGCAGTCGTAATGCACTTCAGTTTGGTTCATCAAGCTTGTACTCTGCAAACAACTGCACTTGTTTGCACTTAGTTTTGAACTGAGGATGCTCAGGGAAATGCTAAAAATTAGCAGTGAGGCCGTAAATTTCTTCTTGTGAGCTGGGAAATGGTTCTTAAATCTGAGATAATAAGGACTTAAACATTTATATAATGTTTTAAGTTGCATTATTTTGTTCATTAATTCATTTTTTCCTCAGAAATTCTGTGTTGCTATGAGGATTACTTACCCTGCTCCATTGCTTCAATCATTGATCCTTACTTTTCAACACTGTGTTTTCCATTCAATGTGGTCTCTCTTTCCATTCTTTGTGGTCTATCTCCTTTCATGCGTTGAATCAAACATGCTGTCCTGTTTCCCCATCATTATCCTCCTCCTTGGTGTCTTGCACGATGTTCACCCCTCTTTTTCCTGGTCTTCCACTTTTCTCAAGTTATTGTATCTTCTGTCGTTGATCGTCTTGGTGACTTGGCATGACCTATCTTTGAAGAATACTCCTTACATATGCTTCCATTACTGGAGTATCCATTAATTATCTTGTCGAGGCTCATTATTTATGTGTCTGTCAGACTGTGGCGTAACCATACCATAGATATTATTCATCAATGGTGAGTGGGAAACAGGAATAAGTTTCTTTTAATTAAAGAAAATGCTAGATTGATCAGTTACCTTAATGCTGTGATCCATATTTATTTGGTCTTCACTGAGCAATTATATGTAAGTGCTGAGCAAGTAAGGAGTAATAATAGTTAAAATTTATTGGACAAACTAAGTTCAGGGTTATGAGTTAATGCATTTAGTGTTAATCCGATAATTACTCATCATATTTTTGTTGGTGGTCGAGAGTCTACAGCTAATAGATTCATAGGTATTCAGCTATTGTCCTCATGAGATAAGGTTGTGGACCTGGCATTGCCTTCAAATGCCTTGAAGACTGTTCTTAGAAGACGAAAGCCAACACTAAAACCTGGAAAGTCTTTTAGCCAATGATAGTTAGGTTTTCTGTTAACCTAAGGTTGCTCCTGGAGGTGGTTTCATGATGAAGAATGGATAAGCTGTGGCTATTCTGTATTTTTGTCACCCATCAACGTACATTAACTGTCTCCCCTGTGGTATTTATTGATGTCGATGAGTGTATTCGCCTATTTTTTCTCATATTTATAGTTGACAAATTTGGCAGTGTGAGCTATGATTGTAGCGTAAATAAGTAACCAAAGCCATCCAAGTAGCTCTCAGGGATTAGACAGTTGATTAAGATCAAGAATTGTAGTTTGCATTGCAAAAACTGTCTAGGAAAAAAAGTTTTAAGACTAGTCGTTGTTGGTGGAAGAGGGACGGGGTTTGTTGACTGACAAATTAAATTAAAAGAATAGGCCTCTCAGGGGTCAATTTTGAGGCTGTATTTTTTTTATTTTCAAGTTGCCCTGGTATTCAAAATGCATGAGCTTAGAATGCTTGATATCAGTGTCCAACCCTTTCATTTTAATGTATTTGTTGAGATTGATGCTGGAGTAATATGCTTTTTCAATTAATGATAACGTTAAACAGTATAAATGAGTATGTTGAGCATTTTAATTTCTGATGCAGACACAGCCTGGAATAGTTGCAGTATAGTTCCTTTAGAATTGTAGGGGTAGAGTGATTTTTTTTGGGGTATGGAACACTTAAGACTCAAATGTTTTACGTCTTGGAGCACTTGTCCATTTAATGTGTATTAGTGTATCATGGGGTTAGTCTAGAAATCTTACTTATAATTATGTCACTCACAAGTTTTCATCGTTAATCGTAATGATTAAATCATCTATTCTTGTATTTTGACCATTTTATCTATCCCTTCATACGGTCTTCTCGTCTCACTTTTCCTTCCCTGTCTACATGAGCTGCCGCTCAAGTGAGTTGCTCTCACCAGTTTTTTGTCTTATTTTTAACAATATTAATGGTTGGAATATATATTTCTAAACTCTTCTTTGATTGCCTGCCTCACTACCTTTATCATCATATTCATAGTCTCTGATAATTACATGAGAATTTTAAAATTGTATTTCTAATCGTACTTGCGTGGGTTTAAGCAGCAATTCATAAAATACATTTTTACAACGTTCTACGTTTCATTAAATTATTGTCACTTAAATAATATAAAGACTTGCACAAGCGGAACCCGCTCCTTGGATCTTGGAAATATATTGCCGCTGGCGCCAAGTATCTTTGGAGCGTCCTATTGTTTCTGCGAATTATGATCGCGTATATATCTAAGTTAAATTTGAAAGAATGATGACAAAAATTTTGTTCATATACGACGGCTAAGGTTCCAAATTATGTTCATTTTCCAAATGTAGTTTCATGATTGCCGCTACTGTGACGTCAGAAAATCGGTGAAGTAATGGGTGGTCATGGGATATTTTCGGTCTTTGTTGTAGAAGTCGGATTGAGGTCTATGTTTTTTAGGGACTGTCGGCGATCTATTGCTTCTCATTGTTACTCCTCCTGACTGCGTTTAGATAAACAGAAGTGATAGTTAAAAATTATCTCTATATGACATATTTGTAAAGTTTATGGTGGTTGTTAGTTTTAGTAAGGTCATTGGAACTGCAGGCTGAATCACCAAGTATCTCGCAATTACATGCGATAGGGTCGCCACTGTGATGGATTACCGCAAAAATATGTTTATATTTTAATTACAAAGATTGCATGTGACCATATCAGTGATTTTTAGGGCCGTGAATTGTGTATTCATAGTTAATCTGTTGACAGTTCTTACGAGTATAACCAATCATGGCGAAGTGGGTCACGTGGTTCAGACGTCGTGGCGT
The DNA here is from genome assembly GCA_963169105.1 of Ceriagrion tenellum. Taxonomy (NCBI): domain Eukaryota; kingdom Metazoa; phylum Arthropoda; class Insecta; order Odonata; family Coenagrionidae; genus Ceriagrion; species Ceriagrion tenellum. The sequence goes on along the minus strand of OY720633.1, from coordinate 126,725,879 downwards.
TTCAGCTGCTGTTCGAGGCAGCCTTGTGTAGGATGTCCCGCTAGTTTGGGGCTATGAAATCGCGGGTTTTCGTCTAGTTTTAGCTCTCCGGAGATAGATATTTTATTGTATATTGGGGGATAACACTGGGCGATTCACTATGACCATAATAGTTTTCCTCATAGACACTTCCGCGTCTATGAATCAAAGAGCTTATTTGGGTGGACGCCCAACGCTGCTGGATGTTGCGAAGGGCGCTGTTGAGACGTTCGTGAAGGTAAGCGTAAATTTGCCGGGGCAGGTACGGGAAATGAAATCAATTCTCAGCATTTTAGGAGCTTCTCATTTTTATTAATTGACCAAATTTTTACTCTTCAGGTCCGGCAGAGATCGCTGGAAAGCCGTGGAGATAGATATATGTTGTTGACTTTCGAAGAGCCTCCCGCAAATATTAAGGTAAACGCGGTAATAGGTTGAGGTGATGTAATTCAATTTATAAATAATGCCGTATTGATTTTTTGTCGGCTGTAACGTAGATTTTTTTCTGAGTCAGAAATATTTGTTATATGTTTGGGACCTCCGAATGATACCGCAATGACAGTTGGCACTTGTCATGCGCATTTATTGTCATGTCGTCTGCTCGTTCATCATGAGCCGAGGGAGTTGCTTAAACTGTCTAGTATCACTCTCGCTTAATCATCCGGAGGCATACTCATATAATAAATTTAATCTCGGACAGGTTTTTAGTTTGTTTTTTCTTTCATTAAAACGGTTTCCTGGATTTAAGATGTATCAATGTTTAATTTTTACAGGCCGGGTGGAAGGAAAACTTAGCAACATTTATGAATGAGCTGAAAAACCTCCAGTCTACTGGAATGACCATGATGGGGGCTGCATTGAAACACACTTTTGATGTTCTTAATATCAATCGAATGCAAACTGGTATTGACACTTACGGCCAAGGTCGATGCCCCTTTTACCTTGAACCTTCTGTCATTGTTGTTATAACAGATGGGGGTAAACTCTCCAACAGTGTTGGGGTTCAAGAAGACGTAAGATCAAGATAGCTTATTTTGATGTTTTTTTCCGTCTGAAATACTTTAGACGTTGATTGCATGAGCTAAATTTTTTACATAACAGTTTGTCTTGTAAATCGTTGTAAGCTAACCCTGTAGCATCCAAATTTTCCATTTGGAATATGCAATATTTAATCTAAGTGCATTTCACCTGTTTTTATTTTAATTTTACAATGTGTGTCTATAGCTGTTCAATTGGAGAGCATGATATATTTCCTAGTTGCCTACATGCTGTATTCGTAGTTTTTAGATCGTTGCCTAACCAATTTCTCACTTTTTGCATCACTTGGATGCGAAATTTCCCTATTAGCCCATTAAGACGCTTGTTAAGGTATAGCTCGTAGTTCATTTATTGTATGTGAAGTTAACATTGAATTGCTCTTTGTATTATTCAGTAATTTTGTCTCGATTGCATAAAAAAGGATGACCTCTCAGCCATTGATAAATTGCATTTAAAAATGGCGCCATTGGATATCATCTAATTGTACCAATAAATGTTAATCTGGCTTGGCTAATATTTGCTCCCTATTTTTTTCCACTCTTTAAGTGCTCTTCTTGTGCTATGCCTCAAATAAGCTCAGATTCCTTTGTTTTTGTGTAACGCATCACTGCTGACTGCAATCCTTCCAATGCTTAAGAGTAGTTTTCATCTATTGGTTGGTTTATTCCAGTCTTCCCTTTTATTTTACTTTCTGAAGTGCCACTTGTCTAGGATCATCCTTCTTGTTTGCAGTTTTAGTTTAGATAAGTGTAATAGATTGGTTTTAAATATATGACTCACTTTTTCAAATTTACATTAGTGTGGATATTTCAATTAAATATGAAGTCTTGCCATGGAAAATCGTTAACTCATATTCACTAAATCTTTGTTAAATTTATAATTCCTTATCAATATTTCACAGTTTTAAATGTTGTGGAGTTATCAAAGTTCTGGACAAGACTTGAAGCTGTTATCCTTTATGTTAACAATAGAGCAGTGGTCACCATCCCTGGCAGGCTACTGATAGCATTAGAGAAAAAATTAGTGAAACTTCCTTGAAGAAATATGGGTGTTATTGATGTATTATTTGATCATTTGGGGAGGTGGCTGACTACTGAGGTAATTTGCTCCATTGAGGTGTCAGGTGGGTAGGTAGGGAAGGATCTTTGGGGAATGGAGGGTGGAGAGAAATGTGGAGTCAGCATTTGTAAGCTTTTAGGGAAAGATGCAAACCACGGGAACCACAGTTTAATGTCTCATTCGACTGACAGGCACCAGACTTTAGAGTGCCTTTAAGAAGACGCTCAAGTAGGGATCAGATTTCTTCTGAAAAATATCCACCTATGCCAAGATTTGAACCCTGCCCATCTGTGCTGTAAACCAGTAATCTAGCCACCACACCAACCTGATCCCTAGTGTATCGTTTGAATTTATGTTTGTGGTCTATGGGATGGAAAATTGGGAGTTGGGTAGTCCAAATGGTTGGAGACCCCTGCTCTTGGATATTTTCCTGTCTTCTCTAGATTTATTGGTAATGAGAACAGTAGTGGTGAATAATCATATTCATCCCCATGTGTTCTGTTTGAGTTTGCCATCAAGTTTGTGTAGGTGTAATTTTAAAGTATATTTAGTTTTTAATTTTCTTATGCTGATTTTGTGCTTCTTTCCATCATACATGAAAATGACAGTTCAACCTACCTATGCACTCTCCTATACCGGGTTCAGAGTTGACACGAGAACCATTTCGTTGGGACCAACGTCTTTTTTCATTGGTGCTTCGGCTTTCTGGAACCCCGGCAGTGGAACGTGATACTGGTCTGGTTCCAAGTGATAATTCTCCTATCGATGCGATGTGTGAAGTGACAGGTGGTATGTATTATTCAGTATTATGATGTTTACTTTATTTTTTGGATTTTTCTCTAATTTCACATACCTATAGTTTCTTTTCTTTCTTTAATTTGGGCTTTGCACTCTGATGAAAGATCTGCCTCAGGAATCATACGGATTCAGTTAAGCAACTGTGCATTAAACTCAGGCGGCTAATTTGGTATGAGCTCATTGCATAAAATAAATCTGATAAAGATGGCCCATTGTCAGAGATACTTAAATTTGCAGCATGTTAATTGATCCTAACTATCAATGTAGATCTGTTCAAGCCAGTGCTCTTTGTCTTTTTTTGAGAGCATTTAAATCCTAGTGTAAGCTTTTACTATTCTAACAACCTTACTTTTTATTATATTCATTATTGCTCTTACAAACCTTTTCCTGTATTTTGATATTGGTTATTCATTTATTATCTTTTTTTTATCAGGGAGGTCATATTGCATTACTTCTCATCGGATGATGATGCAGTGTATTGACAGTCTAGTACAAAAGGTTCAAAGTGGTGTCGTAATCAACTTTGAAAAAATTGGACCTGACCCTCCTCCAATTGGTAGTGAAGGTATTGTATGCTTTTAACTTTTATTTTAATCGGCATAATACTTAATTCTTCAGCTGTGGTAGCCTCTTATTTCATTACCATTGTGTGCAGGAAGAGAGTGAGAGGGAAGGAAAGCATTCTTTTCCCTAATTGTGCAGACAAGGGAGTGGCATGTGTTGGACCATTTTAAACCAGGTCTTTTTGTGCAGGTTGGGAAAGTAGTGATTGTCAAGCGCTGGTGCTGCTGATTTTATGTGATTTGAAATTTTATTTGAACGAGTGCTCCACTCAGTGGCAGATTCCAGTGTGTGTAAGGACCAGGCAGTGGAAATGATAATGTCATTGATAGAAGTAATTAGATAATTTTATGAACACCACTGATAAGGTCCCCAAGTATGCCTTTCCTAAATGACTAATTGTCATTGATTTTTTAGTTGAACCCAGCATTTATTGAAAAACAATAGTAATTTTAAAAGTAGAAGTAATTAAGTGTTTGATCATTCATTTTATTGTTTTAAAAGTTATATGAATAAAAACCACATGCCAAAGTTGCAATACTGTTTATAACCAGTTCAAGTGGTAAAAGGCGACATCATCTGATACATCTTTTAAGTCAAGTTAGGAATATATTTATCCATGATGGTGAGAGGAGGGAGGGAGGAAGGTAGAGGGTTACAGATGAGGAGTAGTTGAGTTGGGAACAAAGGAGTTTTTGAAGTGATGGAAGGGATAGGTTTGTGTAATAGGTGGATGGGGGTATAAAGTGTGTAACAACCCATGCCATGCGTTTCATTTTATACCCAGTGTCCACCTAACTCAATCCCCCTCTCTGAACACCTTTTCCCTGCTTCCACAGACTTCCCTCCTTCTCCTCACCTCCTCCATCATTTGCCTTCCTCCTCCTCCTCCCAGTTATGAATATATGGAGTATATCTAGCCTAGCCCATAAATATGCCCTGGCCCATAATGCACACTGCAATTATTTGGGTTAGATTTTACGAAAAAATAATTAATATACCCTCAAACCATAAGACATGCCAATTACAGATCACATTTACTAGTCAAAAAGTGCATCTTATTGGCCAAAAAATATAGAATATATATTCTGTACTTGACTGAAAGTCAAGTACAGAATATATATTCAGAGAGCTGGACAATCACAGCAGCCATACGGAAGAAGATGGAGGCTTTCAAGCTCTATTACTTCCGAAGAATGCTTTGAATATCATGGATGGAACGAAGAACAAACGTGTCCAATCTTGCCCAGCTGAAAATTGTGGACAGAGACTGACTGCTGCCAACAATATGCTGTAACTCCCTCAAATTCTTCGGCCACATTGTAAGGCGTATTGGCCTAGAGAATATAGTGCTCCAAGGCAAGATCCAGGGCAGAAGACAGAAGGTCGGCCACCATTAAGACTGAAAGATCAAATTAAAAAACTCGCAAATCTAAATCTGAGTGAAGCAGTCCACGTGGCCCAAGATAGGGGAAAGTGGCGCCAGATAGTCCAAAAAACATAAACTTAGTCCATATGAGTCACAACGCTCTATATCGAGCCAATGACTGAGAGAGAGAGAGAGACTTGACTTAAAACTGTACCTTATGATATGGCTTTTTGCTGCCAAAACCAATTTTAAATAAATAATATTAATGTAAAAATTACATTTATTTTGCCAATTCTATCTTTTGGGAGGGTCAACCTATAAAATTTTAAGAGGGACTGAAACAGTTTGGAAGGAGATGGTCTAATACAAAAGAGCATCTCCCCTTTGATTACCCCTGTTAATGTTGAAGTGAATTTCCTGCAGCTGAAGGGTTTAGTATTATCTTTTGTAAATTTAATAAGTCATGGCATCTAATCTGTGATGTATATGCTCTGAATTTCAGGGTCAAAGGATTTCTTTGATGATGGTGAGGGTGAGCACAGCAGTGACAGAGATTGGGATGTTATTCCAGTTTCAGATAATGCTGATAGTGGGAAAATGAGCTGCAATTCTGCTTTGAATTCAGCATTGTCTGCATCTGTGAATGCTAATGGTAATTGTGGCAGTGGTACAAATGGGAATAACTCCAAGGCAATGCTTAACTCACAACTATCAGTTACATCCTCTTTGGGAAATTCATGGCATTCCTGTCGGAAGTTGATTTATGTCCAGCGTTCGGCACAGAAAGGTTTTGCTGTGGGATTTTGGCCGATTCCAGAATCATTTTGGCCAGAACTTAGTGCTTCATCCTTGGTAAGCTGTTGGTTGTCAATCTTTATCTGCTTAAAGGGAACTTTTGATCCTACCAGAAACTGGTTCCCGTTTACTGAAGGGGAACTTGAAGTACCACTTGGCAAAACATGTTTCAATTATAAATGCCTGGAAATTTTATGGCCGGTGGGACAATCATTTGGAATATAAATGCTGGCTAATAGAGGTTAATTATGACCATCATGATTGATTCCTCTGTCTGATATTTTGTCTCTCTATTTTAGCCTCCTCGTTCAGCTCATCCAAATGTCAAGTTTACTTGTACCAGTCAAGAACCCATGGTCATTGAGACTTTGCCATTTGATAAGTATGAGCTGGAGCCGAGTCCTCTTACTCAGTACATTCTGTTACGAAAACAGCCTACAGTGTGTTGGCAGGTAGGAATCATGTAATGATTTTTATTTTTATAATCATGCATTATTTTGTATTATAAGTGTGAAAACCTCATATTTAAATACCTTTGTTTATCAAGCTAATTTTCTTCATGAACCTTAGAATCCTGTGTACATGTGACAAAATGTTATATCCTGAACATTGTAGTTTGATTATTTCACCCCATTCACTCCAAAAGGTAGATTTTTCCCTTTGAAGGGCTTTGTTTCTATAAATTAAGATGAATTCTCAATGAAGAACTTAATTCTGGTCGTCATATATCTTGTGTTGAAGGACCTAAAATAGTTCTCATGCTCTATTGTGCTCAAAACTATTAACTGTTATTGTGATTAAGAATAGATTTGAATTTAATGACTCACATACATCCATATTTACTCTAATAATTATCAGATGACTACAAGTACTTAGCATGTATTGCTTTATTGAGTATTTTGACTAAACATAATTTTTCTATTTAAACCTCTTGCTATGATTAAGATTTAGGGCATTATTAATGACTTTTTCTGGCTCTGTCAATGTTTCGCTGTAATATTTCCCTATTCTTTAACATTGCTAAAGGTAATAGAGATGAAAAAAAGAAAATAACAATAAAAGCTATATTTCTTGTTTAGGAAGGACATTATTTTTGGGCATATTTTTGAATAATGATTAGCAATATTAAAAATTTGCTGTACTATTATCTGTAATGCTGTAGCTAGAGTGTGAATTTTTATATTTAGTTTATTTGTGTTAATCTTTTTCCAGGTATTTGTTGCTAACAGTGCCAAAAATTCTGAAGTTGGTCATCCGTTTGGATATCTCAAAGCCAGCACAAATCTCACTTGTGTCAATCTCTTTGTTATGCCATACAATTATCCAGTATTGCTTCCACTCTTGGATGAACTATTCAAAGTACACCGATCAAAACCAACAAATGAATGGCGCACACAGTTCAACAACTATCTTAAAACAATGCCATCCTACTATGCTGGGGTATGTATTGCAATATTTTTTGTTAAGATTGATTCTGATGCTTTTCATATTTATTAAATTTTTAAATAGAGAAATGGACAGCTTATGAAACAAATCTGTTTTCAGCCTTTGCGTCGTGCCCTGATTCGTATGGGCTCACAAGCATTAGCATCTAATCTTGTGCCAGATGGCACAGATAACAGCCTTAGTTATAGTGTGTTGAACTACTTGAAACGATTGAAAAATCAAGCAAGGCACGAGTTTGACAAGCTTTGTAGTGAAGTCGCTAAAAACAGGGGAGCTTTTGCTCCCAATGCTGGTACTGGTACAACAGCGGGAATTCCTGGAGCACCAGAAGGTATCAGACTTGTCTCAAGGTCACCATTGAAAAAGGAGTTGATATCACATCCACTTTTGTTAGGTAAGTGGATTTCTTTGCCATTTTTTCTCTTTAATATGTAGTAAACATACCTGTTTCATGTGTACTTAACATATCCATTGTGTCTAGTGATGACATGTTCTTTAGACTTTAATGTTTTACTGTGTTTACTTAATTTATACTGTGCATCATTGATTAATACTCTGCAATTAGTACTGTGTAATACTCTGCATCATCATCATGGCCATGGGTGTAGCCAGGGGAGCTGCCCCCTCCCCTTCCCCTGCCCTCATCTAAATCATGGCTACGCCTATGATCATAGCATTTGACTTACTGTGTAAATGGTAGGTTCATGGTGTCACTGCCTCCAACTTCCCTTGGTTATTAGGAGTCTTATCTGTTTCCAATTTTCCTTTCTTTATGTTCCATTCCTACAGTTACCTTAAGATCTCCCTTCTATCACCCACTTCAGTATTTTATTTACTCACATCCTGCCAGTTTTGCTGACTTCATATTTCTCATTTCAGCTACTTGATTCTTCTACCATGTAACACTTCCTCATTTGTTTTCCTCTCTGCTCAGCTTAGTCTATCCGTCCTCCTCCTAATAAAATATGCATTACCTGAAATTATACACTATTTAATGAATACTTGTTAAAAAATAGCTGTTGTTGTGACTGAATTCATGCATTTCTCTGTTTACTTTTCAGATAAATTTTCTAATCTCAGGGATCAACTGAATGATTTTAATGGTTTTGTTATTGGTGTACGTGGGTGCATTGGTAGCTCTGGGTGGAGGCGAGGTCAGAGTTACCGTAATCCCTTTGACATTCCCCGCAGATTGCTGCTGGATCAGGTAGCACGTATGCGGGCCAATTTCCTGCAAACATCTCTTTTGCATACACGGCTTGTGGATGAAGGTAGGTTTTTCTACTTATCTTGTCAGAAGAGACCGAAGCTTCTGATTGAAGTAATTACTCAGTTTTATTGTGGAGAATGAATGTTTCTCTGTTTCCTGCATTAATGTTATTATTTGATGTTGCCATTTGGCAATTTTTACTTATTCTTTGCGGCAAATTTTGATGCTTCAAAGTTTTCATTTAAATGTAACTTTTATTGCCTTCTTCATGTTTATTTATTCAGTAGCAATCACTCTAGTATTTAAGCTCCACTGTGTATTTTGTATATCTGATATTGAAACTGAAATAGAAGATGGCTTCATTTTTTTTATTGCTTTTTAAACAGATCAAATGCACAGTATGCCTGTGGGACAAATGGGTAATTATCAGGAGTACCTGAAGAGGATGCCACCACAACTCCGCGAGATTGAGTCAACGCCTGTGAGACAGCACATGTTTGGCAATCCATTCAAAATCGATAAGGTGAGGTCATCTGACTAGTTTTCTCATATTGCAGTTTTGACGTAAAAAGGTTGGAAAAATATTGTTAATTTATGGTGATGTAATTTGATGAAATGGAAATTTTATTGATTCTCTCTTAAATGATTCGTCAATGTTTTTACTTGGTGCAAAGCTCCTCTAAGGTGTATTACAGTCATAATTCCTTTGGGTCATTTATTTATGATGCGGTTTGAATTTTTTTTTCATCAGTGCTTTTCTACAATTGATGAGAAATTAGTGTAATTTTGTCATGCTGTTGAAGACACTGAACAAGTTTACTGCCATTTATTGTAATGATTTATTCATCAGATGTCAGTGTGTTATTTTTCATCATTATTGTATCATGGATGAAGAGCATGTCTAATCCTGGATTACTATTATTATTTTGCAGAGGATGATGGTGGATGAAGCTGATATTGATCTTGTGGGTGGTAGTGGTGTCAGTGGAGGCCGTGGGGTGAAACGTTCTGCTGACTCACCAGCTGGTTCACCTCGTCCAAACAAGCGGAAACCAGGTCCAATTCCAAAACATGTAGTTGTGCGTAGGCCTCGACTACGGCCACCCACTCCTAGTGTTCCTCCTCCTTTATCTCCAACTTTACCGATCATGCCCTCTCAAACGCTGCCTGTTGCAGTGGTGGAAAATCGGCTGGAGTCACCTGCACCAATGCCTGGTGCTGCTGCACCTTTCTGTCCTGTGGAGGGACTGTTTCCACCCCCTGCTCCTGATCCCATCAGTAGGATTGGCCTTGTTAATGGCAGTATCGGTAAGTATTTCTGTGTGTGTTGCAGATACTGTGTGCATTGTTATCCATGATTTTGTGGTCACTTTTTTGGGCTTTGAAACATGAACTTGTTTGAGAGTAAAGTCTGACATTTCATGCATATGTTGATTCCCAATGAATGCCTTTATAGACAGCCCTAAATGGTATACTATATATTCAGTTATGTAAGTTTAACTAGGGTTATACTTATGTAGTGTTTTGTGGACCATAATAAGTTGTACAGCCCATGCGATGTATTGCCCAGCATTTTTGTATGTGTAATGAATATAAATTTGCCTGTTGCCGTTACCTTCAGAATACTGTCAATGCAATATCTTTCACCATTCAATTTGCAAATGTAAGCATGCTCCTTAAAAGACATTCATTGGTAGTAGGAATAGACATTGAATTTTTTTACTGGAAAACTTCAGCATTAAAAGTATGATATTGAATGACCTTGGGAGTTTTATCACTTAATTACTGGAGTATACGTGTAGTGGAAGGGTAAAATACTCTCTTTTTTTATATTAATGTGTTATATTTCACTCTTTATGTTCCTCAGATGATCAGTTCCAAAGTGGACCACGTTCCCCATCTCCGCCGGAGATCCTTAACAATACAGACTCATTGACGAGCCATCATCACCACCCCCAGGCAAATGCCCCTATTCCACCTCCCTCGGGACTCATGTTTCTAGCGAATCATGCTGCTGCTGCGTCAGAGCAAGAGGCTGCAGCTGAGGATGCAACCAAACTAAACTCCCGTGTCCCATCCAATCATGTGACTCGCTGTCTTTCCCCCCCACCTGTGCTTCAGCTGTGTTCAGACGCTCAAATATCTGACCCCAGTGTGAATTCAAGACTAAATCAATTACCACCTGTGTTGAACCATATGAATGAGGGTGAAGGTGATCAGTGTGCCTTGGACCCAGCCGAAATTCGTCGCCACAACTTGCAGATTAGGAGACAAGCTTATAAGGAGGTTCGGAGGCCGGGTAAAAGTAAGTGTTTAAAATATAGATGTGATAATTGTGACTATTCAGGATACAAATGGAAGGTTCTGGATTATGGGTTTCTTATTAGTATTTACTGTATAATTTACAGTTTCAAAATGCCTGCAGTTTTCAAAAGAGCCTATCAATGATCATATAGAGTAGAAGCGACCCTGCTGTTGAGCATTGTTCTCACACTAGCGGCATTATTTAATGGCGTAATTGGTAAAATCATGTTTTTAAAAAATGTACATCCTCACAGAGAAGGTGAACACTTCATGCGTAAAAAAATTACCTACAGTTTAGGTTATTACCATTACTGTAAAACTCTTGCTTAAGTTAAGTATGAGATTGTCTTCCTTATCTCCAAAAAATAACTCTTCTTTGCCAATTGTACATGGATTTGTTTTAATTTGTATCTAATAAAAAAGTGTGGATTTGCAAGGAAAATAAGTTGATGTGATAATAACAGCAGGTATGCTCATTCTCTGCATTGTAATTTGCTTGCTCCCATAGGACTATCTATCTAATGACAAATTGTCTAAATAGGCCTCGTATTCAGATTATGGATAAATTATAAGTTACTTTTATTTCTTTAGGAGTCAAATAGCTAATATTGGAGATTTGGCTACTTGATTCGCTTTTTAAATGTTAAGGTAGAGTAAAATTTCTTTTCATCGCTCAGTCAGCCATACACTCATCATCTCATTTCATCAAGTTCATGTTTTGTTTTTAGATCCTGAAGCTAACTATTACTTAGTGAAAATATTTCCAGTTTATATGTATTGTATATTTGGAATTGCATCTTGACGAAGCACAAATTTATAATTGAAGTCTAAGCTTATAGGTTTTCTTTAAATCCGTTATAATTTATTAGAGTGGATGATTTTAATACATGAGTACACTTCTCACAATTTTGCTCAATGGTTGCATTCTCATTGATTTTTTGTATTTTTATAAATATCTGTTGTTGCAGCCCCACTGTAGCCTCGCTAAATTGCACCACAATTTTGAAAATTCCCTAGCTAGTCACACCAATACTCACATTTTATCCTGTAAGGATCTCAAAAAAACAAATCAAGGAAACTTGAACTCTACGGCCTTGTAGAATTGACAAAATAGGGTGAGAATATTTCTCCAATGGCCGTAACTATTGGCACCTCTAGTCAAAAGATAGAACAGAAAATATTTACTGTGTTGGTTTGATGGTAGTGTCAGTGACCTTCAGTTGTGTTAGGATCATAGTTACTTGATTAAATATTTCTTGAATACCATTTTTGTTCATGTCCTTGGTAGGTTGCATCTAAGGTTTGCTGACTTAACCCTTTAGTATCCCAATACTCTGCGTTAATCATAGAAAAAGAAGACAGGTTTAGTGCTTCTGAATTCTAGCTAGGCCTGTGTTTATTACTCTTATTGTTTATTATGTGAGTAAGATCATCACACAAGAGAATTACATGAATTCTGATGTGTTAGGCCTTGGGAAGGCCTGTTATTAGTGAAGTTAAATTAGTTGCTTGAGAATTATAGTGAGGTGCTATTGCTCTTTGGTCAATTCTCATTGATCGGTTTATAGTCTTGTCTTCTCTTCAGGCTTCAAATTGGAAATTTAAGATTTAATGTGGGAGTAAAAAATAAATGTAACTGCCTACATGCATCTTTTGTATATTTTTTCTTTTTTATTCTTCTTTTTCTAATATTTGTCTCAAGTCTTTACCTGGCATATGATATTCAGTGTTCTAACTCTTGTGAGGTATGTTTAAAATAATCTTAAAACTTATACTTTGTGTTGACGTCAATTCACCTTATCATCCCATCCACTATGAAGAGCAAAAAAATGCTGGCAAATATTTAAATTGCATTTATCTCCATGTAAAGATTTCACGTTGCTGTTTGGGCATCTAAAGACCATCCAGGGAGCCTTGGAAGTGAGAGTATCACTTCTACGGGAGGTTATACAGGAGTCCTTACGTTTTAAACGACGTAACCTTGCTGCCTTATTGGAAGAGTTCCTTCAAGGAATGATTGCTGCCTCTGCCACACCTGAAACTCTAAGTTCAAGTAACTCATATGGGTTCTCAGGGGTGCCCCCATCACAACAGAAAAACCATCACCCGAATTCTTATCAGGTGAGTTAAGCTTAAATGAATTTCTAAATACATATGATGTTGTATCTGAGGCACATGTTAAATTTTTTTTCAAAATTCATCTTCAATATTATGAAGTGGTTTTAATCAAGCTAGATGATGCTTGGATGTTGGAAGTTTTCCATCTACATGTTGAAGTTTGCACAGATCAGAACATGTTGCACACAAACAACAGCTAATGGAATAAGGTATTCTGGCAAAATCTCCACATTTATTGGTAATACGTTGGTTGGTAGCATTTTGTTTGTACTCATTAATCATGGCTGAATGTTTTATAACATAGAAATGCTTATATTTCAACCAGCTAAATAAAAAAGTATTCTTTTTACCTCATGGTGATATGATACTTCAAATTATCTATGTTTGACTCCTTGCCCTATATTCATTATATATGAATCTCCATATATAGCAGTAGCAAAAGAACCTGGCACACTTCTGCACGGTGGAGGGGGGAGGTAAGATGGAGGGGAGAAGTGAATTAATGGAGGGAAAGGTATGGGGGGACGCAGCAGAGTATTAGGCAGGGGAACCATACAACTTTTCCAGAAAGATAAAATTTTACCTCTCACTTCTGGGTGCATGATACATTGGCATAGAGTGAAAGCAGTTTTCATCAAATGGATGCATTAAAATCAAATCCTTCGGCAAATATGAAAGGAACTGGTTGTAAATGAATACTAATGGTTATCTCAGGCGAGATATAGTGGAACTTATTACACAACTAAAATAGTAATTATCTACTCCACTGATATGATACATAACAGCAGTTCAGGCATCAACAGGTGACTGGCAAGTGATGCTAAGCACTAAATAATTCCACAAAATTGCATGCATAATTGCTTTTACTCCAAAACATGCCGGAAAAATAAAATGTAATTAGTATAATTTATTTATTTAGTCTAACACGACTCATATTCACTTTCCTTTGAATCATCATCATGCAAGTTTATTATGACACTGTCATGAGCACCATGAATGACTACCTCCCTTTCAATGTAGTCTTTTTCAATCTTCATTACTTTCTCACACGCCCTTTCCCAGGCCAGCTTTAAGCAGAAAGAGAAAATGAAAGAAAGGAGGTGAAGAACTCTGAATAGAACTGTAGCAAAAATTGCAAGGATCTCCAGAACACAAACGCATGAGGCACACATGCACTAGCCTAATAGGCAAGTGGTTTTGCTTTATCAATGCCATGCTTTACCCATGCACTTCCCTATCACATGCAAGGCATGGTTGTGCGAATACAATGTAACAAATGGATTCCTGGTAGCTGTGACTCATGGATATACCAAGGCACTAAGGTTGGCAGCAACTAGAAAAGGTTTGCTCACTGACGCTCCACAATTTGCAGCCATCCTCCCCCGCCAGACAGTGTTTTAAAAGTTCTTATGTCCATGTCCCAAAACTGTCTACGGTGCAGCGACAGGAGCTTTTGCGACTGCTATACAAAACCAACTTTTATGCACAACTAATCAACTACAATTCAGGATGACTGTCAAAGTTATTTTCTTCTGGAAAGAACTTCGTTGCCCATAAATTCTCCTCCTAATCAGTTTGTTGTAAGCTGACAAGTGTGCAGGGTGGGAAGCAAATGTAATGTTGTCTTGCATATTGAATATTTAAAAAAATGGAAAGCACCCATAATTATGGGTATTTTTTCATTGCTAGCTTTGGTTTTGATTTTGTCAATATCCCTATTTATGATGTTGTTAATGTCATTCACATTATTGCTCATTTGTTTTTATACTTGATGCTCAAAGAAATTGTAAGATATGATTGAATTTATTTTTCATGTTTTGTGCCTAAGTAATGAGTGCTTGAATTGTGTTGTGATTCAGGGTTTGGATGAAGGTTGATTCTTCCATTTTCTGGGTTTTCCACTGCGTAGGTTCATCTTGGAGAAGATATTTCGCCAGCTATCTTGCAGGCTTCCTCAGGTCCAAGTGACAAGACCTGTACTGACTGAGGAAGCCTGCTGGATAGCCGGAGAAATATCATCCCTAAGATGAACCAATGTGAGTGCATGACTTATTGATCATTATTTTTAATATTGAATGCTGAATTTTCACTTTTGAGTCTTGTGATTAGCATTTAACAGGGCATAATCTATAACATAATGGGAATGTTGTTGGTAAGTGGTTGTATGGCATAAAATGTGAGATTTAAATTATTTTGCATGCTGAAGAAACAAAAATTTATCATTTTTAATATTATGTACTTTTATGTCCTCTTTACTGAATCTTTCTCACAGGGTAGGGCATTGCCTATGCCGACCTATGGGGCAAGTGGTGTAAAAGCTTTGGGACCTGACGGTAAAACTCCCTTGCCTAATGTTCCACGGACAGAGCGATAGCACCCATAAGCTATCATTAGACTTGTGGCTCATGTTGGCTGAAAGCGGTTTTGTGAAATCTATGAATCACGTGTGATAATATGACCTCAGAATCGGGAATTGAAAAAACTAAATGTTACTGTTTTCAAGAAAGTGATAATACAATTTTTCAGAACATATTGATATAGATATGTTAACATTCAATGTATTTTATATGTAAAGTAGGAACTTGTCTTAGAATTTTTCATTGCATTGCTGTTATATATTGAGTCATCAGCGGACAGTTTATCTCATATCATCAAATCAAATATATTTCTTTTAATTATGGTACTCCATCTGCATTTGTGAAGAACACTCCAGTGAAGGGTCTACAAATGGTTGCTGCTGTTGATTTCAGATAATTGCCTGTGCGATCAATCCCTGTGAAATTTAATTATGATTCAGATTTAGAATTGTGAAATGTGTTTTCGTGATTTGTTGACTTTTTGAAAATTTGTTGCATTTTTATTTGCACAGTGAATGGTACATCTATTGTGGTGGCCACCTTGATTGTCTTTCTGTCAATTGATTCAGATGAAAAAACATTTTAATTACCAAAGCTTTTGTTTTTCTGTGTATGTTTCATGTATATTTTGATGTCATGTGGTGGCATGGAATGAATGCGTTGTTGATATTTGCTTTGTCGCTAAACAAAGATTTGAGAAAAAATACATTTTGTATTGTGTTTACTTCAGTTTTATTTTCGACCCCTGGACAGTGATGATTGGTGACCCTGCTTCGCCAGGGGAATTTCTTCACTTTCCTATGAAATTTTCTTACAATACACCATGAAAATACCTTTGTGGAAGTCTTCAGCTGTGTATCATGAAGATAGAGGGCCATATGTCCCCAGTTTTTACTTAATTCTGAAAGTAAAATTGCAGATGATGCCTTCAAATTGTCTGTAGAAAAAGAAATTGTTATAGTTATTCTGTTGTCCATTTCTCCTTTTTAACTGAGAAAGGCTCTTTATTATTGCTGTTGCCTTGAATTTTTTATCCCTCACTTACATAGAGAATATTAAACTTTGAATGACATTGTCAGATCTCCTTCATTCTTGGAACTTTCAACAAACTTCTTTTCGGAAATGGGCCTTATGCTTTCATGCAGAGGTTCTTCATTTGAGTTTTCCATGTAGATTTTGAGTTTTGACTCTTAATAAAATCATTCGTGCACACTCAGCCATGGACTGTTGGTTAAATTAGTGAACATCTCTTGGTGTGGCAGTATCAATTTCATTCGACATCCATTTTTCTTCACTAAGATGTTTTCGTTCGTCATCATCACCTAATTTTTTTCTCTGATCATTGGCATCTTTCACTATTTTGCATCCTCTAAAATGACTTCATTCCTTTCCAATCTTATGGAATTTGTAGTATGATTTAGCCACCTTTCAGATTTCTTGACACATTCCATTTTTTTATACTTGCCAAAATGCAGTGAGGTATTAATATTTGTTGAAAGAGTGCATGTTATTTCCTCATTTAAAAAAACATTAAAATTTCATTTTCGTAGTTTTCAGTGGTGTGTGTTATAAAAGGCTCAATTTTTAAAATTATGCCTTGTCAACATTAATGGCTTATTTTAACCTGAAGCTGATATTTCAGGTCAAAACCGGCCTTGGCAAGATAATATCTATAAAGTAATATTATCCTATTCAGAGGTAAAATGAGCCAATTGCTTCAAGCTGATGGATGGTTCCATGCCATCTGTTGAATGCTGGCTGAGAGAATCAGTGATGCTTTCCAAACCAGTCAGGATATCTGGTATTAAAATGGAAAAAAATTATTAAAGATGTTGAAATGCTAATGTGCAATGTTCTTTTTGATGAAGGTAAGGTGCGTATGCCCTCTAAGTTAAAGTAGTTTAAGATTTATCTGATGGGATAGTAGTTATTGCTTGATGTATGAACCATACTCTAGCAAATAACTATTAGCACTTGATTTAATGTGCAGCAAAAAGAAAGCTGAAGTTTGTCACAGTTGTTCTTATTGTTTTTAAGTTTAAAAAAATTATATTTCAATCGAGAGGATGGGTTCTGTTTTCCAATCTGTTGTTTTTGATGGAATTTTTTCATAGTGAGGTGATATGCTGTGATTGAATGCTCCACTCACTTTATAAGTCATTTCATTATCCTACTCTGACTAACTGTGCCTCTGCTGCTAATTTTCTCCAAGCCTCCCTCAATCGCCTATTATTGTCCTCCCAACTGGTCCAATATTTTTAAATTCACCTAGCCCCTATCCAAAACCTGCATCTAGACCCACTTCCTCGCACTGTAATCTTTTGAGATACAAATTACATGTAATCTTTACCTCTAACCCTCCTACCAACCTCTCCATCACCTATCTACCCCATCTTCCTCTTTCATCACCAGCGATCAAGTGTATCACTTGCAGTGTAAACTCTGCCTGACCTTGTGTATTGGCTAATCCTCAACTCCCCTTAACATACAGATCAATAGTCACTGCATCAACTGCAAAAAACCCTCCTAATATGCTTCTCTTCCTGTAGTGATGCACGCCTTGCTGCTCAAAAAATCCCTTTTTTCCCTTCCTACATCTGTTTACCCACTTGACTTAAAATGGCTGTACTCTCATGTATTTGGTTTTATCAGTCTTCCCACCTCCCTGGCATTGGTGTCTTTCACAAGACACCCTCCCCTTTTTATTACCTTCTAGTCCCCTTTTTTTTAAGCTATCCGGGACTAGCCACGGAGTTCCACTTTTACTGCTCTAGTCTCCTACCTAATTGCCCCTCACTTCCTTTCTGTCCTTCACCCTTCATAACCATCTATTGCTCTAATGAAGGCGTTAATATGCTGCTGAAATATTAAAAATCTTGTTTCCTTTTTTGTTTTATGTGCTGGCCATGCCTATGATGTCCTTTTATATGTATAAAAAATTTTTCATCGTTTTTTGATCAAATAAAAAAAAAAAGAATTGATAAGCATTAAATAGATGGCTGTGGTCAATTGTTTTCAAGTTCAGTTAAGTAGAGGTATATTTAATGTTGCAGTATAGCATTTGTCAGTCTTAGTGGTAGAGTTTAGTTGTTGCCTTCTAACCTAAGATTGTAGGTTTTAGTCCACTGTGGTGGGGTTTTACTACCTAGGCCATGGCATAATTTGTGAAATACATGTTTATAAGTGCATAGTAAAAAGGACTTAATTGGGAATTGTTAGGGGTTTAAAGGCTAAGATTAGGTGCATACTTGAAAATTGCTTATAATGTTAGCTTCAGAGTAATGAAGGGTATTATTTTAACCCTGTACCATATCTCCACAGCTGGCTGAAATGAGAGTGAACTATGAAAATTTGGTGTAAGAATGCTGTATTACCACTTACCGTTAATGACTGGAACTAAGAGACAATGTATTAATGCACATTTTGCTATTTGTCCTTGACCTCTTACAGTGCCTCTTCTTCATTTTCTTATTATCTTGATGGATTACAGGGTTACACGTAGATTATGATGAAATTGCCCTTAATCTTAGCCAACTGAGGGTAATCTATGTATGTTAAGACATGCTGGTTGCTATTGGAAACGTATTTTTAAAATGATCTGTGGCAAATGTGGAATAGATTATTCTATGAATTTAAATTTAAAGGTTTTACATTAAGTGATGACTATTAACATCTCCCTGAGGTATGATTTGTTAAATGGGCTGGATGTATGTCTGATATCATGGCATCATGTATTTGCTACTGGATTCATTTATAATTGAATATTTAAACATTTTTGCATCTAATGAGCTATTTATCTATCTATTTACTAATCTGGTTGATGTCTATGCTTCACATTAATTTGACTGTCAAGAGGCAGTGATATGGAGTGAAATGAGAGTTATGTGGGTTTATCATTCAGCTACTAACTACCAGTGAGACTCTTGTTCAGACCTTATTTTTCTCTGGTCCACAGCCTAAAACGTAATCCAGCTCGATGTATATGAGCACTTGATAGGAAGTCATAAATTATTTTCGGAATAAAGGCTAGCCATTATTTCCAGACTGTCCTGAATGTGCTATTATTCAAGTATGGAAACAAATATTTGGGTTGGGTACTGGTTGAAACAGCATTACCCATGCTGTAAATTATTAATTGAAGTTGGAGAAAAACCTGTTTCTTTGGAGCTTTACTGCAGTCTAATTTTTCTAAGTGATGGTTTTGATGTAAATTTGCTGACAGACATCCTGTATAACTACTCCATATTTGACTGTAACCTTCAAATAAAACTTGCATTTTGTTGTGTTAGCATGATTATTTTCAACATTACAACTCTTCAGTTTGCTAATGCATAATTTATTTCCAGCATCCTTATATTTTCTGATAAACTTAACCCTGCTTGGATTTAACATTATCATGGTCCCAAAGTAATTTATGGTCAATCATTCAATCTTCAGTATCTTCATTCAGGTTACAAATATTTTACAGCTGGAAGGTGTGGAATTGTAGTCAAATATGCTTTAGTGTTGATAATATGCTAATTGGATAATTATTTTGGGGAACAAGCAACATTAGGTCATTTAATTTGTACCATTTAATATATGTGGGTAGGTTTGGCAGGGGAAGATTATTAGAGATAGGAAGATGAATGGAGAATAAACTAGCATCAGCATACGATTGATACAAGGCACCATGGGTTCCAATGTCACTACCCATCTGATAGAAAGAGTTCAACTCTTTAGCATGCTCTCCATGTAGCTTTAAATCTGGGGTTGGTATTGTAATGAATAATATCTACAATTTCTAGGATTAAAACCCCTTTCCTTCAGTATGAGTGGGATTTTGTAGCTCATAAACTTCCTGAGGTGCAAAAATAAAGTAAAGTTGAAAGAAATCAATCTTCATTTATAAATCAATGAGAATCAGCTCTATTTCTGCTGAGTAAGCAGTCGTGCTTTCCTCACTAGATGCCACTATTTGTCCACTTAATGGAAGTAGCCTATTTTATTTAAGTGAAGTATGTTTAATTCTAAGATGATAGTGGATTGGATTAAGGCCAATTTCATAAGTGACCTTAGTGGTAAATAACCATTGTGGGTACATATTTTAAAGCATTGTTGTTCAATTAAAGTCCTTTTAAAGAAATTGAGTAGCCAGCTCACAGTACCAATATCGATATTTTTTCATTTTTTATTAGTTAGGTTAAAATTCATTGATACATCTCAATGAATATTCACTGCTCCACATTACAATTTTTTTTGTAGTTATTGGTGTTTTTCTTATTTCTAATGTGAAATGTATTGTCATCATTCTCGCTACAGTTTCAGGTACAAATGAATGCTTGTTGAACTGTGAAAAGAATCCACTCTCAGTATTTTTTCATGAAAACCTATTAATGGAAACTAATTTCAGTGTGAAGTGGAAAATGAGCCAATAATAGGTAAGAATTACACTTGAAGGGTATCCTCTGTTCACGCTCCACTGAAATAAAATTCCTGTGATGCTTTGATGTGGGACATATTTGTATTTTTTGTGTAACAAAATTGATATTTAGTGTGGATATAATTGACTTGATAATCACTTAACCTTGAGTAGTGAATATCTTGTGCTGAGTTTTATCCTCAAAAAAGTATGTTTATGTTGTTGTGCCACCCTCTACACAACCACACACCCCTCCTCTTCAACCTAGCAGCCACCCATCCTGATTTCCCGTAGCTCGCACCCTGGATATGCCCCTGTATCTTGTCTAGAATTTATGCTGTTCTGGTGATACCCAGAATTTCTTTTGGGCTAATAGTGAGCACTCAAGGGATGTAGGTACATGAGAAGAGTTCAAATCAAATCTCTGGGAAGGATTTACCCTCAGAGATGGAGATGACATAGGAAATTCCTGCACAGTAACTAATCCTACTTAACTAATGATTATGCATACTAATGTTTTATTTTTCCAAAAAAATATGAGACTTGAAAGAAATATAAGATGTCATGCATACACACTTCATTTATGATTTAGTCATTTGATCAACTCGCCTGTTTAGCAGTTGTTACTTAACTGTACTTCATGCTTTTTATGCCTAGAGTTTGCATACCATATCACATCTGTATACATGTTGCTGTTGTCATTTCCTAATACATATACTGTGATTTTTGCTACCAAGAGGAAACTTAAGCGGAATATTTTTTTCTAGTAATAAAAATTTCATGATGGAATGTGACCCAGTTTCAAAAGATAGTGTTTTATTTTTGCTCTCTCTAATCTGTGGCATCCCTGTTCAGTTTGGTTGACTAGTTATTTTTATTAAACTTTTTATTTTACATTCTTAAATTGCACTGGTTATATTACAAGATGCGCACATTATCATGGAGAAAATGAAAAATAACTTTATGCATTCTTTTGGATGAATTTTTGTGAAATTACTCAGTTTAGAAACTAATATCTTCAAGTTCCTCAGCTGTGATGAATAACTCCCACAACTTAAGCTTAAAACTATTTCTTTGGTCCCTGGATTATTTTAATTATGTACAGAACAAATATAATATATTCTTGATGTACCATTGTTATGTAATGATATTTCTAGATTATATCAACTGTGTGCTGATACATATCATTATTCTTCATATACTGAATGAGTTCCTCCATATTGTACAATATAGATGTATAGTACAATATATATATATATATATATATATATATATATATATATATATATATATATATATATATATATATAAACAGTTTGCCAGAGAAAGGCGGACGCTAAACACAGAAAAACAAAAAAAAATGAACACACAGAGTTTCTTAATATTTCGGTGCCACTAGCACCTTGTTTGCAAGAGCGTAGATCAGTCTTCTACGCTCTTGCGAACAAGGTGCTAGTGGCACCGAAATATTAAGAAACTCTGTGTGTTCATCATTTTTTTCTTGTTTTTCTGTGTTTAGCGTCTGCCTTTCTCTGGCAAACTGTTTATATATTCGTCACTTGAGTGATCCTAAGTGTAGTTATACAATATATATATATAGTACATGTAAGTACTAGATGTGTTATCTGGTTGATTGGCAGAGTTTTGACGAATACGAAATTCTTTTTTTGGGTATATATCTGTCATACTTCATTGTTGTTCATCTTAAAGTGAGTTGAAGCATATCTACTATGCTTGTGATGTTCTATACTTCATTCTAATGCAAATATTAGTGGCCTACATTTTAGTCAATTGTTTGGTTCTTCAATTACAAGATGAAAATATTTCCTAGTAGTTCAATGACTGATTGAATTTATAGGATGTTTTTCATGGTATGATAATGTGATAGGCGTATAGTAATATTTTGTTTGCTTAATCCTTTTTGGTAAAATGTTAAGTGTTTATTAGTATAGCAATGAAGGTATTCACATGGTTATCATTTCTATTATCAACATTTTTGAAAGTCACTTAATGTCTAATTTTTCCTCTAGCTTTTAGGCAAAATAGAAGAAATAGGTAAACCAGTATTTTTATTTCATGATGTGGTCCATTAGTTGTGATTGCAGACAATACCATTATGAGCTTTAAGTAATGTTCTTTACAAGTGGCTATGGTTCTATGGTTGTTTGGCCTTAATGTGTTTTTTTTCTTTCTTTTTATGAGGTAGCTCTGTGGGTTATAAGTTGCGCTGCTTACAAGAGAGCCATATGATTGAATTCCAGTGATGCCCCTGCATATACTGAGCTAAAGTCTAGCTGTGTGAATTCCTGGAAAGCCAAGGGCTATCAGAGAGAGGGAATGGTCCCTCAACCTTAAATTATACTATAATTTAGGGCTTGGTGCCAGGTGAGCTGTATTCTCACCAGCCAAGTTGACCTCTGGACTGGTATATGGCTTTGGCATATTTTTTATGTGATCTTCATTTTGTTTTCATTTTTAAGTCTAGGTATTATGTAGTCTTTATTCTGTATACTTCTTCTACTGCAATTAATCCAGATGTAGAAATCTGTGATCATCCCGTCAGCTGTGGAAGCCATGATCTAATACTTTCTCGGTGTGTGTGGTAGAAAAGGGATTTTCTAGCAAGAGCAAGGAATTAGTAGGTAGTAAAACCTAATAATTGAGGTCAACCATCTTCCTTAGACTGTGGGAGATGTCTCAGCTGAGTACCATTGGAGACAATGAATAATTATTGATTTATTTTTTTAGGAACTTTATGGAGTATGCATTCAAAAGTCTGCCTTGCTTTTTTATCAATGTGGTATCTGAATATATTTATGTTACTTCATTTCTAGCTATCACATCTAATGCTGTAGTATTTAGTAAAGTGGCCATGAAACTCATTGAAGGAACATGTGCCCTCTACTAGTTACCCAGGAACATGAAACACTTCCAGGACAATTGCTGGTATTCTGACTGGTGTAGTGATTACACTTTTCATCGGATGAGATGGTGTGATAAATTGCCTGTACGTGTTCCCTGTAGTTGTTGTAGTAAACATAGAAATGTGTTTGCAGCAATTGGTGGTAGTGCTAAATGCTTATTTTTCTTAGTGACAGCAGGGGCAATTCTTCACTTTGGAGAATTTTTTAAAATAATCTTTGCTGAGTTTTACTGCTCAACTCCTTTTTAGAGATGGGTTGCATATGTTGGTTCAACGGGCAATAAATGAATTATGATAGTATGTAGAAATGCTCACTATTACATCATCAGCTCTGCACATAGCTTACTTCCTGCAAGCATCACTCTGTGTAAAGTCCCTATTTATCTTCCCTTGGCAGTAATTTTCTTATATTTCTTAGCCCATTATGCTTATATTTCTTAATTTATCTTTCTTTTAGGTCATTATCTTTGATAAAGAATCGTATAAATTTTGTTTTTTGCCTTCACAATGGTCTCACTAATAAATCTATGAAAGTCAGATTGTAAAAGCATGATTGCGTGCTTTATTTTTATATTCAAATGGTAGAGTCCATCTTCCTTTGATTTTGTGCCCTAAAATTTGAGGTTAGCTGACTGGCATAATTTTATGTTTAATGTAAATTAATTAATATGATGATGATTAATGAACTGCTTAAACCAAGTATGACTACATCCAAGCTCCTGGGCTTTCCTCTACTATCAAACAGTGCTATGCATTATGAAATTTTATGTATTTGTTGATAACATTTCATGGCAATGTGTAAAGGCCTTGGTTTATGATATTAATGCTCCATGTAATCATTAAACCGAAATGGAAAATAACTATTCATATAATAGTTCTTACCTCACTTTTGAAGGTACAAACTAATCATTTAGAATCTATTTGTGTAATTTTTCAGCCATGTAGACAATTTCATCTTTAATTAAGTGATTATTTTGAGTAATGAATCAGATTCTTAGTTTGTTAGTTGGGGGAGCCTTTGATTGGAGCTCGGGCATCTAGACCTTGAATGGTCCATTGTGCCAACCCCATGTTTAACCTGCCTGCCACATGCAGACGGGACAAGAACACCACGGTGAAGGTATGAATGGTCACCCTTCCAACTCTCGTCCAGGCCCAACATTGCTTAACTTCAGTGATCTCATGGGAACTGGTGTTTCAATGAGGCTAGGCCCTTGCCCAAGTAATGATTCAAATAGATGTTTACTGCCTATGCTTATGGTGAATGTTGCAACAGAATGTTAAATAATAAATGTATATATTTAGAGTGCATCTACTCACTCACTGCAAATGTTTTGAATTTGAGGTGTTCTTCATTTCCCTGAGATGTTGATGAATGCCTTGGGGTTGAAGTGTGCAATTCCATGGCCAACTGTAGCCAGGAACAGCAAGAGCGGGCTTTATCCACTGCTTTGTTTCTCGGTAGTGGTCTTGATTGTGATTATTTTTTTTATTTTCACTTTGCTTAAAAACTTGTAATATTCTTAGACATATTCCTAGCCTTAATATGTTGATATATGTATAGAATTATACTATTTCACTTTGGGCCAAGTTCCATTAACTTATTAGATGTATCATGATTAGTAGCCTTTGTGTTGAGTAATGCTGATTTCTTAGTATTACTGAAATGAATAAGTCAATGATGATGTTATTTCTTTAAGGTTAAATTAAATAAATTCATTATTATCGAAATATAGTCAGAAAATAGCTAGGAGAGATGAAGTTCCTTGTCATTCCTGTTCATTGGTGTTGAAATATAATAGCTGTTGGGTGTGAGTTGGTGAAATGAATGATTGATTCATTTGTGGCAATTAATGATTATGGCTTAACTGTTTTAAAGTTGAAAAGTTCACTTGTACTGATAGGTGAGGGAATTTTGAAGTTCAACTTGCTTCATTGGTGACGGTGAAGATGAAATGAGGTAATCAAACATACATAGATGAATACACTGTATATAATGTCATTTCTGATACTTGATATCATGGATGCTACTACTCGAGATGTATTTGAGCTTTGGTTGTAGCAATAGCATTTTCTGAGTAACTGATGGTTATATTTTTAGTGCATGCTTCATCTTTTTGTTAGCATCTTCTAAAATATTGCTTTAATATTCAGTTGTCATATGAAATTCTTGGAGAATTCAAATACATCTCTCTCCAAATGACTGGCTTGGTTATGGCACAGAAACGTCGACTGTTGAGAAGCAGCATGAGAATAGGATGCAAGCAATTGAGGAGATGTAGGTGTGGTTGAGAATGTAGAAATTGTTCTGGGATAAAAAAAGATGAATGAGGAGTGAGAAAGGTGGACAAAATGGAAGGTATTGTGGGTCATGGATGTGGATGTTGTGGGTATTGTGAGTCATGAGAAGAAACTTCTGGATGTGATTAAGAGGAGGCAGAGTGGATAGTTGGGTCATGTAATAAGGCACTAAAAACTTCTGAAGGCTATGAGGGAAGGTTGTTGGTTAAATGGGGAGGCTTAAGAAAGAGAGACTGCTTTATGGATGGGTTGAAGGGGGGTAGGAAATACTCTGAGATATAGAAATAAATCATGTTAAGAGACTGTCATTTGCACTTGTGTAAGTTTAAAGGAAATTTACACTCTTCCATATGAACCTGCTACAGCTGGTAAATCACCCTATTTATAATTATCCTTGTCTAAATCTCTTATCTAAACCTCTATTCTTTTAAACTCACATTGTTTGTGAATCAAAGTTTTTGATTGGTGTAGTCTTTCATCTTGTTGTCTGAAGGATTTTATGTAAGTGAGAAGTTTTCTATACCCATCAGCTGGACTTAAACGTGCCGATGGCTGAATTAACAATTCAACTTGATGGAATAATGAAACAACTGTGTTTGATTAGAAGTCACAAGTCCCCAGGTCCAGAAGGAATACCTGCACGCATGCTGAAGGAGTTAGCACCACAGATTGCACCATTATTAGAAATAATATTTAACAAATCATTATCCGCAGGCAAGGTACATCAAGACTGGAAAATAGCCTATGTCACTCCGATATTCAAAAAAGGAAATAAAAGTGATCCAGGAAATTACCGGCCTATATCGCTAACATCGCTTTTATACAAGATTCTTGAACACATTGTTGTTAGTAATATTATGACATTCCTGGATAATCATAACTTCTTACTTAGCAGTCAGTACGACTTCCATAAGGTCCTGCTGGTCCTGTGAAACACAGCTTGTGCTCTTCCTTCATGATATCCTAAAATCAGGTGAATCGATTAAGCAAGTCGACTCGATATTCCTTGTTTTCAAGAAGGAATTCGACAAGGTTCCTCACAAAAAACTGATATATAAATTGCAATCATGCGGAGCAAATAGAAAGTGAATTGGATAAGCGACTCTCTCAATGATCGAAAACAAAAAGTAGTTATTGATGGTTTTTAGCTCTGATATGGTCAAAGTCACATCTGGTGTTCCTCAGGGAAGTGTGATCGGCCCTCTTTTATTCATTATTTATATTAATGACCTTTGTTCTAGAGTTAGCAGTAAATTAAGATTATTTGCAGATGATACAGTTATCTATCGTGAAATGAGTGAAGATGCGGACTTTGAAGCTCTGTCATCGGACCTTTACAATGTTCATTCGTGGTGCCAGGAGTGGGGTTTAGAACTAAATATTAGTAAATGCACCACAGTTCGCTTCCTGCGAAAGTCATCACAAAAATGCCATACCAATACTGTGGGTGGGTTAAACATAAAATCTTCAGATACAGTAAAATATATTGAAATTACCTTAGCATCTGATATATCGTGGGGATTACACATACAGAACATAAGTGGCCCAGCATTAAAGAATTTAGGCTTTGTAAAATGTGTAATAGGAAGGTCCTCAGATGAAAAAGTCAAAAAGAGATGCTACTTCTCTCTGGTTAGGCCACACCTTGAATATGCCGTGAGCATTTGGGACTCTGGTCAAATAGATTTAACCAATAAAATAAAAAGGAAAGCAGTGCACTTCGTTAAAAACTGCTGCGAGCGTACATTAGTGTCTCGCAACTATTAGAGGGATTAAGGTGGGAGCCCCTAGAGACTTGAAGGCTACATGCTAGGCTTAGTTTGCTTGATAAATTCAGAACTGATATTTTTTAGAGCGACATAGAGAATATTATCATGATGCCTCACTCCATCTCTAGGTCTGACAGATGGGATAAAACAAGAGAGATACTCTGCCGAACAGATGGGTACAAAAACTCATTCTTTCCGCGAACAATAAGCGACCACAATAAAAATTGAGCTCCACTAAATACACTCTTATAATACATGTCACCATTTCATCTCCAAAAAACGTACACCTTTACACAGCTGGTGACCTAACTCCCCCTGCCACATGCCCTAGTGGCAGCTCGCAGGTTATTATTTAGATGTAGATATGAAACTAGTTTTAGAATAATTTTTTTCATTGCATAGCTTTTAATCTTGATATTTTGAAGCCTCTATTGCAGGCACACTGACTATTGCATTCCTGGCAGGACAATGGAGACCCAGGAATGAGATGCATCTTCAAGGAAGAATCTTAATGGCATGCTTTATTTCTATATTGCATGCACACAGCAAATGCTATGATGGGTGTGGCCTCATGAGAGCAGAGTAACAGTTGCTTCAAATTATAGAAAAATGGACATTCTTCGGCTCAGTGCTGATCAAGGGGGTAAGTGATTTATTGCTATTCAACTCTATTCATTTGCAGTTGACTTGAACAATGTTGTCATTTGAACAATCTTTTAGTTATAATACAAACATTTACTCTCATTGGTTGTATATGTTGCTTTTCCCCTGTGGAACAAGAAATCTTTATTGGAACGCTTGTATATACACATACATGGCCGTGGCATGCACCAATGAGCATTTAATGGTGGGAACTTCTTAAATTTTCCAGCATGAATTCTCTTTCATATACTTTCAAAAGATGTAGAAGACTGTTGGTATATATTTGACTATAAGTCAAGAAAATCTTGCCTTTTTTCATAATTTGAAAACATATCTTTGGCTCTCCATGAAGTTACTAAATGAGGCTACTTTTTTGTAGTCAATATTTTTACAATTGGCCCTATTAAGATTATTTTTTCACCTGTACTCTCTAGGTACAAAGAATTTTCCATGAGAAATAGGAAGGTTAAATTTATGTTCTATGTTGCAAATTTGGTCCAATCAATGCCAAATCACTTAGTAACCCTGATTTGTGGTGGTCGTATATTCCTCCAGGTTGATTTCAATGAACAGAAATTTTAAAACAAAGCCATAAATACAATGATTTATGCATTTGTTTTAGGTAAGGCTGAGGCCTAAAATCTTCATATACTTGCCACATATGTATATTGGTAATGGTGGTCTCATAATTTAGATGAAACAAGAAAAATTTTACTTCTTGGGAAACCTCTATTAGGCCAGTCACTATGCATACATTACTCTACCACGTGTAAACTCTGAATCATTTTTTCTGAGGTACCATCTATTACACTGTATTTTTTATGGGTGTTATAGCATAAGTTACAAATATTGAGGAATATAATCACTTTGTCAATCATGGCTATGGCAGTGATATAACTTTCTCATGATATAATATTAGCAATCAAGGGATGCTGAAGATGCTTACACTGCTGATTATGCTAGATCAAAAGAGCTCCTCAGTGTCTTTTCCAGAAAGAATGACTTTCTTTTTTCAGTGTTTGTTGCCCTTTGTCTCATCAACTACAGTGATGTCTGTTGTGTTTCATTTTATTTATAATTTAATTTATACATTTAGCCTATATTTTTTCATTTCACAGTAAACTTGAGTCGGTTTTAAATCTTGTATTTTCGGCTGAAAAGATGACTTCATCTTATTCTAGAAGGTTAATGGTGGCTTTGCTGAAGGAGCTTCTCTCTAAGCTGACTAACATTCTGGTAGATTGATAATTACTGCCAAACATTTGTGGAGAGTGCAAATAGGCTTTACTCTGTTCCAATACCTTTGAAACTAAAAATATATCAAAGCGATGCTTATGTCAGCATATCCTTGGTCTTTTTCTCCTAATGTTCCTGTATTATCTTCCTTAGTCTCTTTTATTAAAGGGTAAAAAGACTGCAAAGCTAAATATGGGTTTTTACTTTTTTGTTATGACCTGAAGGTGAAACAAGTAAGGCGTTTCCAAATTTCTCACAGGTAACGTGCTACATGCTTTGTGAGTTTTGGTCTTTTTTATCATCCCATGAGAAATATGCTCTTGGAGGGTTGGCTAATCAACTCTAATCATCATCTGTCATTTCTTTGCAGCCTTTGTTAGCTGAATTCCACATTTTCGTAACCAAATATGAATATGCTCAGAAGGGATGAAATGCACAAATATATGAAATGGTATGAATATGTGATACAGGATTGCTATTGCATGTATTCATGATGAAATATCTGCTTGGACTAGAAGCCTTGTCTTTTTGTAGCATTCCTGTGAGGATGATCTTTTATATTTAAGTAAGTAACGCATATATTTGTATTCTCCTCAGCTGACAGGCATAGAATATGATAAATTGTTTTGGGTGGATTTCTACTTTCCATATTTTTTGGACTTGGAATGTCTTTTGATTACCATTTTATCTATTTTCCCAGGAATTATGTTGGAGGTTATCCCTCCATTACCTCCTTTTGGAAATCAATTAAATTGCAAGATGAGATCACATGTGTCTCTGAAGAAAAACTGGGAGGATATGCTTAGCTGCAATTCAGTTATGACCATCTGAATTGTCAACAATTTGGCAAACAAGTTGATCAGAAGGTTTCCACCGCTCATAGCTTGAAGAGTAACAGCTTTTGGACATTGTATTCCTCTGTGTGGTAAGTTGATGATATACCTGATGACAGAAACAGTATGTCTGATGCAACTGTTGTCATCAATGGACACCACATGGAGGAATACCTCGAAGCTGTTACTCTACAAATTTGGCATTTTTTTCTCACAAAATCTGAGGTGTTTATCTAGTTTTTTGTCTGATTACTTATACTTATTTATGATTAGAATGTCTATTTAATTAAATACTTCTTAGTGCTTATTGTTTACTCCGAGAATAATGCCAGGTTCTTATCGTGAGGATGTATAATTCTCTCCCAATATTGTTAAAAAATTAGCTTATTTTACGGTAATCATGATTTCAAGAAATAACAAATGGCACACAACAATTTTTTAGCTCAGGAGTAGGTGTTACTCTTAACCCCTGGTTACCTCCTTAACATGCTCAAAATACACAATCAGTTCTTGATCAATTATAGTACATTGTATTCCAAGTTGAATGACGTGCAAATAATTGAAAGTAATGCTGGGCAAGCTCCTTACCCACCTTACTAATGACCGCAATACTGTTATTCTCCTCTTTTTTTTTAATCTCCCAGCTAATAATGATTTCACTCATTGATTTTAGCTGTGAGATTTTGTCTGTTTGAAAACCTCCTGCTTATATTTTTTGTTTTACTCAGTTGGAAATCTTTTCACTCTTATGTTGTCGATAGAATCACTTGCTTCAAAATTATAATCATGTTCTGCGCTGTGAAACATTTTTCAAAATACTTTCTTGTGCTGTTAGTAACTACCGAAATGTGTAATTTTGGTATCGGCATGCTGGAAATGAATTACTTCCTATAGATCATGACATAAGAGTTAAAAGATTTCCTCTTGTTCCTTAATACTGATCATCTTTATGACCACTCCCAAACATTTCTTCGTGGTGGCACCATTGTGACTCCGAACTGAAAGTAGCTAATTTTTGATCGGTATTGAGGACTTTCTCCTGGAATATTTTTTGCGTCTTCTGCTGTGTAGCTTTCATTGCCAGTAGCATTAAACCATTTTACAATATCGCTCTTTATGCTCCTCAGCTCTTCAAACAATGCACTGGAGTGTGTTTCCACCGTGATGCTCAGTCTTTCCATACCTGCAGTATGTGAGAACAATTTTTTGTATGTTAGTTAATATCATTCTTTAATATTGATTCCCATTGAATTGGTGAAAATATCTCCCCTTGGGAACATCTAGAATTTTTGGTGGGGAGCATGTTTGAGTTTGAATGCCATGAATTATTGAAGATCAAATTCAGCCCACATACATAGACTAGGGTGATGTCAAGATTTAAAGACTCGACCACTGAAATTCTAAACTAATAGCAGGTATTCTTGACCCTTGAGGGCCACAACCTTTGATTTTTTTCGGGATCAATTTGTTCTAGAATCTTTACAATGGCCTTACCATGTAAAAGCATTTAAATTTTTAGCCTTAAATATTCTCTTTAAAAAGTCAGCATATTCTTGAAAGTTGTTTAAGGAGAAGGGGTATAGGATTTTAGCACTTGATAAAATAATATTTTGTTGATAGTGCAGACCTTATTATCTTGCTTTTTGTGTGCAATAACTAGTATACTACTGTCCAGTTGCAACCAAATCTGGAAATATGGTTTTGATTGGTTTTTTGAATTTTTGGAGAAATTTGTTGACTTGCATATAGTCTGACTGAAACTTTTGTTTGTACAGTCAGTTGAGTAAAAATCATTCCTCATTGCTCCTATTTTGGGTTATTTTTGAGTGAAAATATTTTTTTAATGAGGGAGGTAATGCTTGTAGTCTGTTCTTCATATTTTCTGCCTTTAAAGTGTCCTTATTACTTTTTAAATACTGCAAATCTCCTATTTACGTGTCACTTGGTTTAGATAATTTGGAGAAGAAT
Source organism: Ceriagrion tenellum (assembly GCA_963169105.1). Classification (NCBI taxonomy): domain Eukaryota; kingdom Metazoa; phylum Arthropoda; class Insecta; order Odonata; family Coenagrionidae; genus Ceriagrion; species Ceriagrion tenellum. Next base: position 126,693,733 of record OY720633.1, on the reverse strand, counting down.
GCACTGAAAGAAGGGCAAATCCTTTGGATCTCATTTTCTTCTCCCTCCTAATAAGTAAGTTGTCAACCAGTGCCTAGGGATTGCTTTCATTTCTCGTAACTGCATTTTGGGGCTAATTTCATAGGCTTCGTGTTGATGTAGTGGCCAGATTTAAACAATATTAATGATAGAGATTCTGTATTGGCTCGTGGTTTGTCTGGATTCTTAGGTAATTGTGACTGCAGCCTTTCAGATGTGTGTATTCAACAGATGGCTGGATATTTAGTTCTGAGAGATGACCAACTAGTGAGGTCATTTGGATAGATAGGTAGGTTGGTCAGGGTTATTTGGGAAATCGAAAACATGGCATTAATCTGCTTTCTTTGAAGAAAGATTCATTTTAGGGGTCCACATTTAAATGTTCCATCTGATGAATGGAGTACTACACTTGCAGTTTTACATGTTGTACACATCAATGATCAAGACTTACCTAAACAATTTCGGTCACTGTTTGGATTCAAATCTGGGCTGTCTAGATGTGGAACCTTTACTCTCGCTGCCATACTAACCCTTTGGTAGATGTCTCTAGTCTTCTGTAAGGGTGCATACATGGGGCTTTGATTGTTTTTCGTTCCCCATCCCATGGTTGTAATGTGGGCTGAGTACTTATTACTAGTCAGGCTGAATGTCTCATTTGTTGAACCACTCCCCCTGCTGCCGTATACCTCCCACCGTGAGCTTCAGGGTATGTTTTACTGCTAGATGGCTGAGAGTCATTGGTGGTTCTTTGTAGCGGTCACTATCTTCGCGAAACGACGATGCAATCGACTATCGCCACGAATTTAATTTCGATTCCGAGTTGGCGGATCACGCGTTTCAATAGCGGTTGCTACTTATCCTCGGGTACGGATTAGCAGCAAAATTCCATTCCGGTGCATTTTGCGCCGCTTGGGCTCAGCTAACTTGAATATGTTGTGTCGCAAAGGCGCACTGAACCATTTGCGTTATGTATCTTCAAACTGTGATTTGTAATCTTTGACTTTATAGACCGCGGATACTGGAAATGAACGAACTGAAGTGAATCCTTTGTATTACATCAATGATACCGATGACATTGAGAAAGGCCGTTGAATAAATACAGTTTGTTGTTATGTCGCTAGCGTCATGTCTACGCCGAGATGTTTATGTCTACGCGATTTCGGCCCCGGTAAGAAGTACGGCCGATTTTCGACGTAGTGGGGGCCACCGTGGGTGAGAGACCGAACAAAAAAATATCCGCTAACTTCGGGTAAAACTCAACGCTGTTAGAGCTATAAAGTGTTATTTTACTTGCCCTTCTATTCCATATTGAAAATAAGTGTTATACTTTTTCACAGTTATACTTATTTTCAATTTGGATTTAAATATAAAACACTTCCACGAAGTGACGCCCGAAGGTGTTAAGTTTACTTGCCCTTGTTATTTTCGTCTTTATGATATTGATTTTTATGAAAATGACGTCATCTCCAGCTGGAATTCTTCCCTAATTTTTTGAAGTCGTCCTAAACAAAGCGATTGCTTACTCGACCGGAACGGGCGTGGCGTAGCTTTCTATCGCCCTCTTAAAGTAAGCAATAGCTACGGAAGAACTAGAATTCACGCCCATGTTATCCATCCCAAAGACCCGTGTCGACGCGATCTCTGATCTAGGTGCAATCTGACCGATTGCCTAATTCTCCTTTTGAATCTTTAATGACCTCATTACTCACTGCTCACTACGTTTCGAGTAGGGGCGGATTAAAGTCGTTTTTGGGGTGGAAGGGAGGAGTGGGAGCTCATTGTTACTTTCTGGGGATCTGTGGGTGATGGAATACTTTATGATTACCGTTATTTCCTATTCTCCCGGAAATTGTCGGAATTCTTTGTAAATACACCCCCTATGCACCCTCCTTAGTTGGTTGGAGCGATTTTTGTGAAACTTTGAGTGCTTGTAATTATTAGGAACAGGTGGAGATAAAAGCAAAACAATTGCACGTATTTCGAAAAACTTTATTAGTATGGTTTATCTATTGATCGTTCTGAATTTATGCAGCTAATCGTTGCAACTCGCAAAGGTTGCTACATTCATGCTTTAGGTAGCTATCTACGCGATACCCTCTTGCTGCTGTAGAGACATGCGGCATGAGGTGTACGGGCATTAGTCATGGATACCTAAGTGAGAGAAGATGTTGAAAAGGTGAAGGACGAAAAATGAAACCTTTTGACGGCATGTGCTTTTCTCGCTATTTTTGTTGTAGTCAGCGATAGTGTGTTGGACGAAGTGGAAAGATTTCTGTCAATACTTGTCTTCGACTGTATATCTACATATTTTGTCCCTTCGGTCAGTTCTAGAGACGTAGTGCGGGGACAACATAATATCTTCTGTCTCTTATCAAAGAAGCTGTTTTGAGCGAGAAGTTCGGTTAAATTGCGAAGTTGTGTAAAATTTTCCGTCTATTGAAAGGGGCCTTCTTGTGTATGGGTTTAATAAGTTCGGAGACAAGTGGAAACATTCTGCTCTGTTAGCATAAAGCATCACCTACATCCCATTCTGGAATATTCGTTGGTACTTCATTGCAGCCTTAAATACTGAATCCTCCCAATACTGAAATAAGCATACGTCTCAAAATAGGTGCCTTTATGGAAAGTGAATTTCTCTTTCGTATATGCAATGAGTAACATTCCCTTCTAATCCAGGAATTTTGACGTATGGATGGATTAAAATATGCTCTTAACTTTTACGGTCTCCATTGGGTTATAAAATCTGTTCATCATGTCACTTCTACGCGGTACGGCTATACTTGGATTTTGATGAAATTCCGAACCGTTATCTTCCAACACCGCCCAGTAAAGATGTTATCGGCATTTTATTAGCCTTGAATTTGTCATTGAACTGAATTATTTGACGCTTTTTTCTTTCCAGAAGTGTTATCATACTTCCTCTGCTATGAATTTGCAGCCGGGAGCTTCAGTTAAAAGCAATTAGCAACATGCTAAAGCATCCGACCCTTAGACGGAAGCAAACAGGACGTGTGATTTAACTATTAGGACTGAGTTGAGAGCCGTTAGTGACTCTGAGGTTGCATGCTAAGCCAAAGTTATTGGAAAAATTCAGTGCTCATAAGTTGAGGGTAAATAGGCGGCTTTCTTTGTGCCTAATGCTACACCCGAGATAGAGAAAAAAACGGTGTGAGAAATTCGCTTGATTGATTCTCGAATTACTTTTTCTTTCGTAACGTAAACCACTACCAGAGGAGCAAATCGAACGAATAATCGCGCCCGTCTGTTAGTCATCCATTTCCTCTCCCTATTCCTTTTCCCTCAACCCTTCATTTGAATGGCTGCTATTCAAATTCTCCGTGCTCTAAGCCCTTGCCGCGACTCATGATGATGCTCGTCGATGTTATACATGTAAATTTTCGTTCTTGAGTCACAATTACTTGATCGGTTCCAGATACAAACTAAGGAGAAGAATCTTTGTCATTAGGCTAGCTAAATTTGCCGGTAACCTGTGCACTAATGACGTGATAAAAATATTGACCTAGTTCTTTTTTGCAACCTGCATGATCATATCAGAAAATTCGTATATACTATTCCTAGGTGCTAACGCTGGAATTTAATTTGTAATGATGCGCATGATGGTACCTCAGGTGATGTTGATGAACGTCGTTAGAACCTTGCCTATGATAGGTTATTACGGTTTTACAACCAATTGTTTTTGGGAGAAATTACTTGAATAGTTTCTACCTTGTTCTTTTAACCAAACGCTGATGGGATGTATTGTAATGCATGTTCTTTCATTGTAATTGGGGTAATAATGATTTTATTTAGTGAAGCGGCGGAAAACTGGTTACTATTGGCCCAATGACTACTAATGTAATCTATTTCTTAATGCATTTGTTCGTTGACTTTCAAAATACTGCTTATTTTAGGAGTCTTTTGCTAAATTTAATTAGGTGAGTTTAAACACAATACGTACGGGGCCACTACGATGATAGGTGAACTGATTCGATCGGTAAATTACAGAGTCTTCAATATTCGGCAAATCTCTTTTTGGTTATGGCTTATTGTAGGGACATTCCTCGGTGCCTTTGTTTTTTCATCTGTTCGTTTGAGATGAAAAAATCATGTGAGACTGACGTATTCTGATTGCTGAAAGAACTGATCTGTTTGTTCAAAAAAGATGTCTAAAACTTGCTCCATGATGCAATTGGATAATCATCTAACGGATCCCTCTATCGTCACTCATTGTCACGCATAGAGATTTTTGTACTTACATATATTCCGCTGAAAGAAAGCCCAGCATATCAGTTTGATAACCTCTGGATTCCTAATGGTCCCGCGGAATCTGAATGACTTCAAGTTCTTGCAATTTTGGTAAAGACTGATGAGGAAGTCGTCCAGGGTAATGTATCGTCGTAACAGGCTCACATCCACGTCCTCTGTGAAAGGAACCAAAAGAAATTTGACGATGAAAGCATCTGGTGAAGCATCATTGGCATATAATTGATGATTAAAGCTATGCACGGATGAATTAAATCATTAAAATGTTTTACTATTCTGTTTCTGCTTCACTTCTGGATTCTTTTCGTGCACGGATGATGTAAATATTGGCCCGAGTTTTCACTCTAGTAATTGATCATTATGTGCAACCTCAATTGTGTGCACGATTGAATATATGCGCCGAAGTCTTTCAATCAAAGGACAACTATCAGTAATATCATACGGTAAGCATTTCCTCGATAGTATATTTTTAGCATGTGTAACCACTGCAATTAAAATCGTTATATATTTTACTACTTTATAGTTTTTTTAGACACGCGCTGGGGTACTTTATCGTTCAAGTTTAAGAAAGACGAGTTTTGGAGCGTTTACAATGAATATTGAGCTCACCATTCGTGAAACTGATGAAAATTCATGAGGGGGAAACTGGAATGACATCTGTTCGAGCTGTTATGCTCCGCCGTCAGCGCCCCGCTATGGGACAATACTGGAGAAATAATTGCATCGGGATTGGGATCTGCTGGTTCTGCTTGGGGCCTACATGGATGCTATGTAGAGGTAAGGGTTACAAGGCGTTGGAAGGAGACTACGCGTATCACCGCTCAAGCTGTGGGAAGGGCCGAGGAGATTTTAATTTTGGCGTGAAAGATAGAAGCAAAATTGATGAAAGAAACCTATGGCTTCTGTGTTGGTATTCATTTTAGTGTGCAAAACTGCTAATTATGCTTAACTATTTCTGAATAACTTTCGCCTTGGTATGAAAATCTTTTCAAATATGGGGGTAATATATGGAGCGTCAATCGGAAATCGAGTCGCTTGTTCATTTTTTTCAGCCTAATATATCAGCATAAATGAACGCCATCTGTCTCAGGTTAATGTTAGAATTCTCTTTTCCTCTTCAGATTTCGAGATTAAGTTGAAGACCTAGCGATATCTATGATTGGCTGTAATTATATTTTTATTAGAAAGCTGAAAAGGTAAAATATTTCACTACTTAGTGATGCCTTGAGCATAGCAGTGCATCGAATCGTGCCACGTAAAATTAGCCGTTAGATCAATTCAGAATAGGTATGCATATTTGGTCTAGTTCATTAGGTGAAATTCGATATCATGGTTCTTACCTAAGCTGTCCGAAAAGAGGCGCTGGAGATGAAATAGGAATGGTACGAGGTCACCCGAGCGAATTCCTTTGTATGGTGAGAAGACACGAACCCTTTTCAGCGGGGCCATAGGCTGAAGAATGCAGTATAATGGGTAATACCACACAATTCCTCCTGAAAGAATATGAAGTCACATAAAAATCTATTATACGGAAAATTGTCACCATAGCGATACCTATTGAGAAGACTTTTTTGAGAAGAAGAAAATTTCGGAAGGGACGCGACCATATTCATCAAGGAAGTGCACAGGAGCGGTCAAGACTGAGACGGTCGACCGGGGGCATCTCATCGGGGAATGATGAGGGGGCGCCACATTTAGGTCGGACCATGGAAAATATCGAGTTCAAACCTGTTAATATGAAGTAATATATTTATTGGTATTACATTTGCAATAATAGCTATATGCCTTATGATAAAGTTTGGTTATTCGATTTTTCCTTTGCGGCATTTCGCACATATAACCACACCACGAGTCGTCTCCCTTAAGGGATGACTATAGGCGTCCACAGTCACCCAAAGAGATCCCGCTCTGTGATGAAAATTTCTGTGTTATTGGCTTGAGCAAATTTAGGATGGAAAAAAATTATTCATGGTGCTTTGGACTGATCTATACAGGTGGAACATATTGAAAGATACCGCCGGTACAAACGAATAGAAGCATGCTCATTCAGCGATTTGGTTTTTTTATTACTTCGTTCATTTTTTTCTCTCTTGTCGGGAACGATTGCCCTGAGTACAGCGCGTAGCCCATTGTTTCTTAGTTATTTTTTGCTTCTCCATTCACCTATAATCTCGTAATTGCTCATGAATGGGGGTCAATTTAAACCACCACGAACCTACAGGGTGACGACGGAACTTCGGCGAGGCGTCTGACGGGGACGCTGGCGACCGAAGGTGAAGACAAAAGAGCATAGATTGCGAAAGTGAGTAGTGGATTGTGGCTTGGAGAATTGGGTATCTAGCTCGTTCATCGAAGAATATATCGGTCTTTCCTCATTTTGCTGCTCAAGTTTTGTGACATTTTAGTGAAAGTGAAGGAAAAAGGAACTGGTCTCGTTCTTCAAACGTCGGAATTACTTGGATTAATTATGTTTCCCACAGTGTCAAGTTGGAAAATCCGCTCCGGTGAATGGAACTTAAATATGGTAACTATACTGATACAGTTTTACGAATTTTGAGTTAGATATCACTCCTCATGTTCAAACCTTCATATTTTTGGATTCCCTCTGTTAAGTTTATAATATCCTGGGTAAATTAATTTGAGGTAAAGTCTTTCTTTGTTCAACAATGGTTGAAGTGAAAGTTTTTTATTTTTTTGTTAACTTAGTTTTAGTATGTGTGATTCTCAAACCTTTCTCATTTAGACCAATGGTGTAGCATTGTGAATAAATGCGTTGATTTGTTGGTAATGCTGTGCTACCGATTGCCAGGAGTCCAACACAAGTCATCTGCTTTGGTCGATTGGTTGACTCCTTGAATTCCAATTGTTGTGAAGACGAAGTTATTAAATCAAATAACTTTGATGTTTGACAGCAGTCGGGCAAACAAGTATTTTCAATAGTTGTTTCATGTGTTCACTGCAGTTCTGAATATTGATTATGCGCGTGGAAATACATTCCATCAGCCAATTCGGAATCTCCTGGTAGTCTCTCCTGTCGATGTACTTGTTCAGTTCGGTTCAGAATTGGTTCAGTGTTAGCATTATTATCGTGTGATTTTTTAGAATTTTTCGGAAAAATGAATTTTGAGGAAAATCGAGAGAGGTTTTGAATGACTGTGACCCTGTTAAGAGAAATGGTTCTAGGCGACATGCATGGCTGAGGCGGTGTAATATGGGATGCCTCTGAGCAAGTGGATGGACCATTTGGTGACGCTCGAGTGAATGTCACCGATTAGAACTTAGTTGAATGCTTGAGAAAGGGAATGTTTTTCTCAAGTACATAGAATGAGCGCAAGAAAATGCTTTTTTATTGATGCCAAACGGGCGATGGTAAGAGCATGATTGATTCTTTTGTATATAATGGGAGAGTTTGAGTGGGACACAAGGGTGATATGAGGAGCTGAATGCGGAACAGGCCTTTGCAATGAATTTGGGCAGAGAGTGAGTTCCTGAGGAGAATTTTGCGCGTAAGCAGTTGAGATTCAAGAAAAAGTTGTGTAATGAATGCTGTGTAGATACGTGCGTGAGAATGCATAACCCATCGATGAGAAGGAATCGGAATAATGCGTCAGCAATGGGTGTGCGGTTTAATGCTTGGATATGTTTCAAAAGAATGATTATGGAATGTGCAGGAAGTGTATGCGTTAAAGAGGACGGTAGAGAAGTAGCGGAAGTAGCTATGTGTTGGGGAGAGAACTGAAGAATGAAAAGATTTCAGGTGGAGATGGGGCATCAGTATAATTTTAATTTGTCAGTTATTTGTTGATCATATGTGTGAATTCTTTATGCTTGAAACTTGTGTTGTACCAAACGGCCGGAAAAAACGATGATAGTCGGTACTTTTCTACGACGGAAGGCAGAGTGTAAAAATTACAGGGCAATTAGTTTATTATAGTTTTCGTTACTTTAGTAACATTCCCCTCCGAGTCCGCTTTTGTACCCTTAGTTTATTATTATTATAGATATTAGTGTATATATTAGGGGGAAATTTTGATAAAATACTAATCGAAGGGGTGTGGAAGATTGCAATTGGCAGAATCTGGGTTGTGCAGTGTGGGTGTATGCCTGGAACGGGATCTACGGATCAGCTGTTTCCACTTCAGGTGGTACTAAAATGTAAGGAAATACGATGGAGACTTTAAAGTGAATTTGTGGGTTTAGAAAAGGCATATGTCAGGGTTAATAGAAAAAATTATGGAACGACCGTAGTCTGACTATGGAGTGAATGAGCCATGAATGTTATGATGAGTTTGTGAAAAAGCAGTAAGGCTAATATGAGAGCGAGTGAGGAATGAAGTGACTGGTTTCATATAAAACAGGGAGTTAAACTAGGATACGCAACGTTTCCGTGGCTGTTCAATGTGGCTTTATGTATATATATATTTCATGAATTATTGTGTAAGAAGTACTTGTAGTATTAATTCTGGCGTAATGGTTTGAGATTTAAATGTGCGAGTACTTCTCAACGACGATGATACTGTGTTGTTGCTCTCTGAGAGCCCACTGGAGATACGAAGGCTCCTGGATAGCCTTTTGAGGCAACAGAGGGAATGCATCAAGACCTATTTAGTGGTTTTTGATTCGGAGAATATACATATCATGATGAGGGTAAATGGTGAAATAATTGAGCCAGTGGATGGTTTTTGTGAAAGATGAGAGGTGAAGTGATTAGTTTTAAAGGTGTGCGATTGATGGAAAGAAAGGTCGTAGGTAGCATGTGAAGTATATGAAGGAATGAGTGATTGAGGAAGAAAAAAGTGCAGTGCACGAAAGTGTACTGGTTCCTCTTTATTGTATGATAGCGAAACTTTGGCATGCTCCGACAAGCACAAGAATAGGCTGAATGCTGTGAGTAGGGGGTATCTCATAAGTGTCTGCGTTTGAAGTAGAAGAGAGTTGGTTCGGGATGAGTGGTTGATGGGAGAACATGGAATAGATGCTGCGGTAATGGATATGCATGTAAGCAGCGTGTTTCCTTCGTTTGGCCATTTAGCGAGAATGAATGAGGGTGGAAGTAAATGGAAAATAGTCTTCTGATCGCTCATAACTCCATTTGCCCGCTCTGATTGTTATTAGGTGATCGAAGGCTGATTGTGAGGCAGAACTGCAGTATGAAAAAAATGAGCAACTTCCACTATGAATATATTCATTACGACCGGTTTTGCTTTTTACAGAATCTTCAGCTAACAAATATCAAGTGTGCACAAGCTTATATAGGTAGGCGGGAAGGAGGAGGTGGTAAGAAAATGTGACGGAAGAAGGGGAAGGGGAAAGGCAAAAGGAGAGGAGGGCGGACAGTCATCGGTGCCTGATGGTTGGGAAATATTGGAGGAGTCGGGGATGTGTGAAAAATACTCAAGGAGATTCTAAATAAAATAAAATCATTATGTGCTTCCCCTTAAGAAGGTCGGAGTTGTGCTGGCGTTAATCTCTGGTATCCTGGGTTGGACGCCGAAGAGCAAGCGCTGGGAGAGCGTCCCGGGGTCAAGTTGAAACCTTGGAAAACCCCTGCTCGTCGTCCTCTCCTGGTCACTGCTCCCTCCCTGGTGATTGTTCGGCCGCAAAAACTTCGCCATGGATGTCCTATGGTGTCGGCCATCGAGGAGGATTGGGGAAAGCTTGGGTGGGGTATTTCCACCATCTCTGGTGGAAAAGAGAGTGGGGAGTAGGATGTCCCCTATTGGGGGTTGTGCACACTTGATATTTGTTACCTGAATATGCTGTAAAAATCGAAACCGGTCGTAATAAATATTATCACAGTGGAAGTTGTTCATTTTTTCATACTGCAGTTATGTTCCGTTTCCACGCTATCAGGCCTGAAATCACAGAGTAAAGGGAGGCGGAATGCGCCACTTCTTAATTTCAGCAATCGAGATTATTCAAGTCGTGGAAAGAAGCACGGAAAACAATAATTCCGTAGGACTTCAAAATTGAGAGCATTGAAGAGTAAAGTGGCTAGCTAACACAAGGGTGGGGTTGAGATGTGCAGTATTCCAAAATTCGCATTGATGACTGTCGATGGTTGTGAAAGAGTCTTAACTTAAGAAATTAAGGAAGCAATGTGAAATTTTCCGTTCATCTATTTGCTTTTGGGACACTTTCAAATATATTCTTGTCTTGACGTGTAGATTATCCTCGTAGCCCCCCATATTAAAGGTGTATTGCAGAGGGTGATCCTTTGCCAGTCATATACTACTTTTTTAGTACGTGTGTGCGTACTATTTTTAGTTGTTACTATAATAAAAGTGCTTCTGTGTGAGATTATGGGAAATCATAATCGCCCGTGTAAGAATGTATGTATGGAGAGTAAATGGCGTCTATTGAGATTTTTCATAGTGCTTTGAAGTAAAGACATGAAGGGTGTCCGTTCGGCAGTCTCTTCCTAATTTGGTCAATAATAATATCTGCCTTGTGTCCTTCCAAATCACACTGGTGCCCAGATTTGATATTTCCCCAATATTTGCAACTATCTACAACAAGCTCGTGAAAATTATCAAGTTGTCTTTCTTCTTAGCTTTAACCCTGATTGATCTCAGCCTACCGCGGATGTCCATGGATTCGAAACCTGATTAACTTTTCGAAGTTCGCGTTTCTTCTTTGGTGCTACACATTTGTTCAGATTCATTTCCTTTCTTTATCATGAAGTTAACGAAAAGGCAACGTTTTTGCGACTATCCCTTGGAGATATTTCGCCGTATAAAGTGCTACAGATATAATTTTGGGATATTCATTTCTGTTTTTAATCAGTAATCATGTAATGATAAGCGTTGAATATTCAAAAAATTATGAAGTGCATAACATGAAAAAGATGAAATAATTTTGAAAATGAAAATCGCTTTGTCTGCTCCACCTCCGTGATGACGTCGCGGATGCGTCAAACTTGCCTCACAGAAAGCCCTGAGAAATCTGATACCTCATCGGCTCTATGCGATCCTATGTTTAAACGCCCACCTGCACTCTTAGGACGGACAGACATACGCCTGGAAGTGGCTACCGAGCAAGCCTCGGAGCCTATCGGCTGTCTATACTCGAAAAGATAAATGTTACTCAGTTTATAGGCTAACCTTCTTCGTGGGTCTTTCCTTTTTATTAGTGTCGTCCTGAAACCACCTGTCACACGTTCTTGCGGCAGCTCGCAGCGTTGTCCGAGGACGAATTATACTGGCGAGAGCCTTCGAATTTGGTTAAGATCAAGAGGATTTTCCCAGAGAATATCTGGATCTGGTCGGATACTGGGTTTTAAGGGAAGCTGGATGCGCGACCCTTATTGAGAGAAATGGATCCCGTACTCATGTCGAATTCCAGGACGATGTGCGGGCACCGCTCCGTAAGTTCTCTCCACGCGCGGTTGTCGCACAAGGAATTTCCCGCCAGCTTCGCAGGGGCAAATCCGTCGCTATCTACCTCTCCGTGGCGCGCGATGAACTTCAGGAGCCTCATTGACGACGGCAGGAACCGAAGGAGATTCATCGCCAGCACGTTTGTGTCCAATATCAGGTGGAGGTCCCTCAGGCACGAGAATCTTTAAGACATAAGAAGAATTGCGTCGGTAAGTGAGGTGTTCACTCGCAAGAGAGAACAGATGACGGGGACAATGGATAACCATGCAAAGGATAGATTTGTAAAGGATCTGGTTTGGAGTGTAGCGTTGTCTGACACATGAACCTGGACTCAGGTTAAAAGGGATAAAAGAAAGGTCGCTGGCTTTTGAGATGTGGTTGTGGAGATGAATGGATAAAAATGGGGTTGTCGGAATCACAGACGAACGAGGAAGTGCCCGGTATGGTCGGAGAGGGGAAGAAACAGCTTGATGAGATTCATTCATTCGAGTATTCTACCCGCTGATTGGTAGGTTTTGGGACAGTACTTATCCTAACATCCTAATGTCTGGCATATCCTTTAGTTTTCACTCCTATCGATGACCCTCCCCTAGATCTCTCGTGAATTCCTCATACCGTCTGCCTCTTCTTATATCGTCCAGAATTCCTATCCTCACAAGAGTTCTCCCCTCTATTACTCTCTTAAAATCTACTACTCCCTTTCTTTTCAAATCATACTTCATCCATCTCTTCTACCTCCTCAGAACCTCCACCACCAGCTTCCACTCCTCTAAAGCCGCGTCCAATACCTCCTCGTTCGCTCTTCTCGCCGCCCAGCTCTCACTCTCCGTTCTTCTCCTCACCCACGTCTCAAAATCCTAAAGTCTACGTACATCCTTCTTTAGCAATGATCACGTCTCCGACCCTTACAGCGCCACGGTCTGTATTACAGTTTTCCCCAGCCTTTTCTTCACGTCTCTACTAAGACTCCCATCGTCAATTCTCTCCTCTTTGAAAATACTTATTTAGCCAATTCTAAATCTTGTGTCCCTACCCATTCTCCTCCTAAACACTACATAGATACGTGAACTGCTCTACTTGCTTTATTTTGTGCCCTCCTGGAAGAGGCAAAGTGCGTGGTTGAAACGGGTGGCGAGGGGCGATGGGGTGCTAAAGGCCGTGATAAGGTGAGGATTTTGGAGTTAGAGGGGACGGAGAAGAAACGGAATTGGCGTCGTGAATGGGATAAAAAAAGGCAAAGCGTGAACTGAGCTTGAGAATTAAATCGTGTTGTGAGTCTGGGCAGGATTAGTGTGCTAATTCTCTCTTCCATCTAAGCCTATCCTTACGAGTAGATTATTTTAAGTAACTATCATAGCAGGGTTGTTTCAGGCCTGGAAAACCTGTGATAAATCTTGGAAATGAGATGTTAACCTAACATTTTTTCTAGTTAACATCTGATGTTTTCAGTTAGGGAGGCTTTGCCATTTAAGGTGGTATTCGTTGATGTGTGGACAAGGGCTGTTTTATACCTTTTCTGAATGTGATTAGCGGACCTCTTTTTTTTGTTTAGTGTAGTATCTTTTTTGTTTGTATTATTAGTATCTAAATGTGGCTGTAAGTAGGCTGAGAACGAGGGAGGTAGATAGAATGTTCCAAATCTATGCAAGATGATCTAAATTAGTATCCATTTAGCGAAGAATGTGTAGTACTTTTCTACAATTATTTAATTTATACGACGCGTTTCTCAGTTTTACTGCATCGTTAAGTACATGCTGTGTAGCGCGTAGTAACTGTAGAAAATTACTGTGCAATCTTTGCAGTATGGATACTCGTATAAGATTCTTCTACTAATTGACGCCTGATATCGTCAAGTTTAAGGTTATGTAATGTGTCCCCGTTTGGTGGCTTGCGCGAATAACGCTCGGGCAGGCAAGCAGCCGTTGGACAATGAGTCCACCACCTTGTGTTATACTTTCCATCGCCGTGGATGAGAGCTGAGAATGTATGCCACAGTTAGGAAGGCGATTCCCCGTGATCGATGGTGGGGGTTCTCCATTTGTTGGTAAATTATTCATCCATAGAGCATGCGTTAATGTTTTGCGCCTTGTTTAAAATACACCTTCGACAAGGAATGGATATACTACCGAAAAATTAAAATTTTTGTCTTGGAAAACCCGTAATTTTATAATTTCTGGTCTGAACAACCATGCTATAAGCACAAACTTTTCTTATCTCGCGTCAACAGTGAACGTTAAATTGGGAACTGTGGACTTGCAAGTTGACTGTTGACGCTTACTCGCGATTGAAAAGCCTCTTTAAATACTGTTGTACTGAACTTACGTATGAGGATGAAACATACTGTGAAGACTATCTTAAATAGACCTTAACGCTGAGTACAGAATGTTAAGGGAACTAAGGTTGCTTTAACTTCTCTCAATTGAAGTTTGAGATGTAAAAGTTCCATCAATTGTGGATTCACTTACCTCGATAACATTAAGCCAATGCCATTTCCCGGACGGCGGTGGTCGTGGGGGGCGTGGTGTTGAATGCGCCATTCGTTATGGGGTGCTCTGTGGTGAAATACCGCACCATGGTTATTCGGATGGCGGTGGTCTTGAGAGAATACATGGTTCAATTTTCTTTGCAAAATTGCGCCTTGTATATTGATCGTTGTTATTGTTTTAGCGCAGCGCATGGCCGCCGCATTCAACAGCTTCTCCACCTCCCCTGGCGTGAGGAGGGCGTATCTTAGATCCAGCGTTGTCAAATTTCGTTGGCTCCTTTGAAAGGAAGAGAGGTTTTTTCAAATTAGGCATCAATTGATTAGTTTAATATTTGTTGAGACTACCGTGATTCTTTGCGCCGTTAAGCCTGAATCGTAAGGTCATTTTTCGCGAACAAGTCCAGGGTTTATTGAAGCTACAGCTTTTCAGTTGTAGAGAAAGTGATGACTTTAGCCATAATATTTCCCATCACGCGGTCATTTTTGCTGTGTCTTGATCCATCATTTCCGTTTTGTTTTCTATCCTCAATCGATAAAAATTCACACGTGGTATCACATTTGCTGCCGAGCGTCATAATTAGATGTAGCTCATGTAAGTGTACGAGGATGGAAAGCAGGAAGATCTTTAATGATGGAAAAGCGGTAGGGATCCCTATAATTTCCGCTTTTATCCCTATAATTTCCGCTGAAGCTGATGGCGTCAAAAACCATCGCTTGAGGTATAATTGAGCTTCCAAGCTTTCCCTCAAATTTTATGTGAAAAATGACCTTGTGATTGAAGGCGTAAGGACTGGGGGTGAAAAAATTGGCTGGTGAACAATGATTTATTTGACCAGGAATGAAGGGTGGAGGGAAACCCGATGTCGATATTTCTTGCTACTTACAAAAGGCAGTGAAGGAGCAAAAGTCCATGTGAGGATCCGAGTTCTGGGCTAGAATTGCTCTGCGCACAGCTCTCAGATAAGGATCAGGATTCCACAGAAATTATTTCAGCTACTGCCGAGGTTCGAACCCAGACCCTCGAAATCTGGCTACCTCACCAACCCGATACCTATTTTCATTAGAAGCCGCGTGACCGTTTGTGGCAATGGGTGCGAGGGCCGTTGGAAAGGAAATTGCAATTGGATGCAAACGAACGTAGTGGAAGTGAGAGTAAGAAGTTGTTGCATGGAGTTTACTATATTGAAAGTTTTATCTATATGTAATGACTTGCATATGAATTTATTTGGATGTATATTGACCGTTCTTGACCCTCTAGGCAACCACTAATTTATCAAACGCTGTATAAAAATTGATCTGAAACTGCATTTACAGCACGTGACGTAAATTAAGTCTTTCAGTAGTAATTATTGGTGTATTTGGCCATATTTCCGCTTAAGCAAGCGGTCGTTCAACTTCCTCGGAAATAGGAAAATGACTTTCTCAGCCTTGTAATTCCCTTATATGGGACGTTAACTTCTCTAATGTACTATACCTATTCTCGATAGCCTCTGCCCTAATTACCCTGAAATGCCTCTGGCAACTATACATTCTTTAAAAACATCAAGTTTTCAAGACGTTGACCTTAAGCTTACCACTTCTGAGTAGGCATGAACATATCTGTAGGCAACCAAAGAAATTTTTCTGTATGTTTGGTGTTATATTCGTTGATTATTTTAATCAGTGATAATAATTAATTTAATTCAAGGAAAACTTGTCAATGTACACTTACAGGATGAATCTTCTCAACGCTTTCATGATGTTGAAACGGGCCCTCTGATCGTACCAGGAAAGTGAAATCCGATCGAAATTCCTTAGCGCCAAAGTCCGAAGTTGGCATCCTTTATAGCCAAGGTCTGCTATGGCTTTCGACATCCTCTGCGAGACACCTTGACATCGGATCCTATCCTCGTTCGACCACGGGCACTCGATGTTTAGATGGCGAACGTGTTTTGCAATCGCCTCCAAAAGGTTACGGGGCAACCCGTTAACGTTGTAAGGATGTATTTTCCGGTCCATTCTGTGGCCTTTCATCGTGCGACGGATGTTCAAGTGAAATGCTCGCCAGGCCGATGGTGACAAGAAGCCGGCACTCCAGCTGCGACAGACGAGCGAGGCATTGTATCGGCAGGGTTCCGGAAGGTAGCCGAAAATCTTTCCCAGGATGTGATCGGGCAGTGCCGACCACTCTGGGTAGAGAGCATCATCTTCATCCATGTCGCTCTTCTAAAGGTTTAGCTGGAGGTGATTGCCTGGAGCTACATATATTTTCAAAGCATAGGAGAAAATTTTTTTTACCATTATTATGTTCTTTACTTTTTAAAATTGCCTACAAGGTATCTTAATTCATGTTTTAGTTATTGGCTAGGTGGTTGTACTTGAAAACAAAATTATTTAGATGCTGACACCTTCATATTTAATTTTACTTGAATGAGTATCGATAACATTACATATCTCGATTGCCAATGTATACTTTTGTACTGAATCTGATAATTGATTTCGTTTATTAGTTTTAGTGGCCATATTTCGGCATTTAACTCAATTAGCTAGAAGAATGTAATAACGCTTTTGAGCAACATATTTACTCCGGAGTATGGCATCACGTAGAAGTATATATATTGATATATCTTTCAGCTTGTATGCTACTACTAGACAGATTGCCAGTTGTAAACGTTTTAGCATAGCATTATAAGAATATTCCTCAGCGCAGTGATGGGAGAGGTTGATAACGTGCGATAGATGATGTCTAATATCTGAATGTATTTTTTATGAAGCTGTACGCTGCAACACCTACGTCTGAAATTAATGTTACTTTTACCTCGAAGCTTCTTTCATTGGGACCTCCTTACAGTGGGGAGGTACATCTGCTGAGATTCGTTGTAATGTTTGTAGTATTGTGGCAGTACTCCATCCGATCTGTCAGTGTATTAATCGGAAAGGGTACATAAGGTATAGAAGAGGACAAAATAACACGCGAATTATGAACAGCTATCAATATACAGGTTTACGTCAAAGTTCATGTATTAATAATCTATGTACCTGATGATATGTCTTTGGCTAGCATACATCCAAATAAGATGTAATATCAAAATAACATATCACGCAGTAAGGTGGAGACATTACCAGGGCGAGTTTCTGTGCATGGACTTTAAAGTGTAATGTTTGAGGCCACTTGTTTTCATCTGTCGTTTGTTTTTAGTTTTGTAAATAAAACAACAATGCCGCTCTCCCCAATGTTTTGTCTAATAGTCTATTTTGTTAAGTAATTTATCTATGTGATGTGTGATGCTCTGATGCTTCGGAGGAAATCAGAGAATGACTGGTAGGAACGTGAAGGTATTTATTGTCGCTGGGAAAGTAGCATTCATATCATTTTCGTGCTATACGCACGAATTTAAGTATCAAAAAAGTTTTTATCTAATTGTAAAAGTGTCATATTGAAGTAAAACTTTCTCCACTAGTAATATTGTTTCCCCAAGGAGAATTGCTGTACGAATGACTGAATGATCTTTTTTAGTTTCCTTAGGTGGAGTTCTGTGGTGTCTTATGGGTATAGTGGAGCCTTAATTTTCTTCGATGATTGTACGCTCTGAAGAGAAACTGCTCTGAAATTTGTCTTCTAACAGAGTTATCTATCAGGGGTTGTAGTGAAGATGTCTGAGATATCATCTTTACTCTGCGGCTAGCCAATCCCAGGGTCGCGAAGAATGTTCGGGATCATGAATGAAATGACCTCAACAAATGTGCCAACTACCTAATTTGCAAAAAGTCATTTTTTCCCTGTTACTTATGGGGTCATACCATTTTCTACCAACCGATGAAAAATCGCGCTACGTCATCTCTTCTTTCAGCTTAGTGCGGCATGTGGGTAGTACCTACCTTAAGGACCCTTAATCCGCTAAATTCTTTGGAAAAATCTTATATCTGAGTGTTACAGAAATATACACATCAAAGACGCAAGAAAAGAAATTTCACGCCATATTTTTTAACATTTCCGTCAGTTTTGTTTCAGTAGTTTTGAAGTAGAAAAGATATCAATGGAAAGCGAAAGGAGTGTACTTGATATTACTAAAGTTGCCAGTAGCAAAATCAGTCAAATGCGAAGCAATTAAGTAAATGTTAGAATTATAAAATCATTGTAGGTGGTAATCGGTCTTCATGTCATGCATTGCTATAAGGTGACTTTATTACGATTGTTCTATCAAGATTCCTCAAGCGTTAATCGGACGTAGTACATCAATTGGGTCATGTCGGCTTTATATGTGAATTAATTTAAATACTTGTTAGGTGGGCCTTTGTCGGTGTCAGTTTTGAATATCATCAGTCCAAAGCCCTAAATTGGTTAATGGTAAATAACAAATGGCTATTACTGTCAGAGATGCGAAATAATGCCTCTTGAGAATTAGTCATCATCAAATGGCAAGGAAAGTATATTTATTGCTCCATAGCCATTATTTCGTACAATTATCTCCATTTTGATTCATTCTTGTGGTATTTCGTGGGAATGGACATAGGTTTATGAATTAACTACAGTTGTTGAGCGCCCCTTCTAATGGAGTTGTTAAGTGCTTTGGATAATATACTGATATTGATTACCATTTCTCGTGCGTAAGCATTTTACTCAATATATATGTCCGCACTTTTTATATCTTGCATGTTTTATTTCATTTCATTCCTTAATTTTGCTCGGCCTCGAAGATAAGGTCAGTGACAATGTCATATGTATAATACATATTGAGGGATATGAGGAGTAATATACCCTCTAGCAAGTGATGTAAACTCTCCAATACGTTTACGTATTGAATATAGTTCCAGCGTATTATGGTGAAGCCAGGGTATTCTATTCCCTTTGGTATGTGATGTTCTCATAGTAAGATCCTTTTCATTAAATTCTTATTTCAAATTTATAACTTATTAAATTATTTTCAAATTTATTCCTGATTTATGCTACTTAACTGTTATTAGGAATTGCTGTTCTTTGGGTTTGGATTGCCTTGGTGACTTAGCTGAACTCGCCTTAAAGGGCGATAAGTCTGAAAACTTAAGGCGGGAAAAGGTGGGAACATAACGATTGCCATTTTAGATGTCATTAGTTCAAGTATTGGTAATAAGGGATTTGAGATGCTGGGCCTACATTACTCCTCCTGTCGTGTGATCTAGTAACAATAACATAAATTTGGTTTATTCCGGATTCGGGGTCTCGACCTAGTGTCTGATTCTGTTGAGGTTGCGACATATTTATACGTGGATGCCAACCGAGATAAGGGTGACGTGATTAGGTGTTGATTAAACGAGAAGATTAATCGTATTACAATCTGTAATTACCTACTCATTCTTAAAACAACCCGGAAAATCGGAATGGAACCGAGCAGAGAATTGTTGAAGCAGCAGGAGGAGAGAATTGCTGAAGCTTGAACAAATGATTTTTCGAGGAAATTAGTCACCTTGCGCTAGTGTGGCAAGTCTTCTGTCGTGAGCGACGTTCCTTAATTGCAAATCATGATTCCCAATCCGAGTACTTGACCTCAGCACAGGTTATACAAACCCAAGTAATAGTAATCTGTCTATTAAATTTTCCTATTAAGTCATCTCTTCATCCCTGACGTGCTGCGGTGCAATATTTGTGTGAGGACCGCTCAAATGCAATGACTCATAACTTAATGTTGAATTTTTGTCTTGTTTCATCTAACTTTTTTCTAAGTTGAGCGTAGTGAATCGCCTTTGTGGCGTATGACAGGGGTGTTTGTGCATCGGTCATGTTATTGATCCATTAAATGAAGAAAGAGTTTGTAGATAAGGAGATGTTGTAATGAATTTTTAAATTACTTTGCCGTGTTTCTGTTTTGGTCTCAAATTGTGCGAAGGAAAATGAATTAATTAAGTCTATCTGTCCCAGCGCTTCAATATTTGTTTTTTATCTTTTCGATCTAGATGGCCGATAATCATATGACATGAGTTACATTTTAGTTGGACCCTCATGATTTCTTTGAACTTTTATAGTCATGACGTAAATTGGTTAATTTTTTATGTAAACAGCTTAGGTGTATTTTTTATCGACCATCGGTATTCCTTAGATAGGAGATAGAATTTTCTCTGTCAGTAACACTCACACAATTAAAACAATCATTTTGGAATAACATTATCACTAAAAATGAACATTTTTTCGTAAATAGAGGTTTTGAAAATATTATCAGATTTTTTTACCAACTTTTTAATTTTACCAGAACACAGTGGATGATGCTCGCTTTTTTATTGGCACCGAGTGCTGATGAATTACATGTTAAAAATTACTCGCTGACTTGGAAAGAGGCCTTCAGAGACACGCAGGAGTATCTTAGAATATACCTCGAAGTTCCAAAGTTTGGTTCGATAAACATTGCATGTTGTGCATTTTACTTTTATTGAAACATATTCGACCTAATTATGCTTTCGCACCAAAGCCACAGTGATGGCTCATGACTCATCTCTGCTTTCAAAAGAATGACGTACGTCATGTCTCTTACTCATAGTACAAGTACGTAATGCATGCGATATTAATATATGCTTTAAAATGTATGTTACTGTCGTTTACTTCTTTCTTACTTATTTAAGTGACGCATGCAAGTATATCATTGCCATCGGTACTTTATTTTCTCGAACTCCATTGGTTTGTCTTATGTAACTCAAATAAATGATATAAACTTGCCCTAGTCTGACGGGGGTAATTTATCTAATTCATTTATTGTCCATCCTTGATGAAGAATCTAGTGTGATGAATTCTGTATTTAATCTATGCGCCTAATTATGACATTTTCTTCGTTACACAACTCCTTTGTCAACTTGGCTAATATAATCCATTAATGCATTCCCGAGACAGTCAGAATAAAGTTGCCGTGAACTCTTTTCATGATGAATGCCAGGTCAAATGGATACCTACTATCTTTCACAGTTACAACGCAGGTTTGAAAGTAGTTTTTGCTTCCTTGTGAATGAAAATTCCCGTTTTTGCCTGTCACTATGTCATAATCAAGGCTTCATGGAGTTGCAGTCTATTATGTTTTTTGTTATTTGTGAAAAACGGTTCTTACAATTTGACAATATTTGCTTATGCATGAAGTTACTTTCTTTTTACTTATTGCCTTTCATCGAGTTGTAATACTTTATCATCGTGCATCTTATCCTTTTTGTAAACTTTTATTGTTTCTGAAATACTTTTAATCTAGTTTCGAGTCCTAGAGTTTTCAATGAATTGAGCTTACAATTTGCTGTGAAACTGATTTTTTTGTAGGTTATGAAGATAAATTTAGAAAATTTCAGTTGGATTTTGTGCAAGTTTTGCTGAGTTCGATGGTTTTCAGAGATAATTCTATTCATTCATCACTTACGGGAAAAAGTTAACCTAATGATATGAGCCGTTGAAACTCAAGTTTTATTCTGTTCCATAACATATTTCAAGGCGAAATCGCAATTTTGGGAGGTTTAGGGTAGAAAATTAATAGGTTCTAGATGTCTTTTTTGACGAATGATGCCAACCGCTCGTAATATATATGAAACTAACTCGCATTTAGCATATGCCTGTGAAATGATTTTATGAGTCTTCGAGCGAAAATAACTTTGAAATGGATATAATGCTGTTCCCCAAGCATTAAGATGAAGATATAACTCTCGCCATGCTAACTCGCGCGATATTAACCAGTGCTTTCCAATTTTTCTCACGTTTCGGCGCGCACGGACGTTACGTCACACAAGTTAAATTTTCTCCTATGTATGATCAATTTGACACATAACTTGGATTGTATTTGGTGGAACTTCCTTTATTTCAAATATTTTCCACGACATTACCAGCCACAAAATAGCAGACTCTAACTCCACATTAATTGTAAAAACTATCATATATTTGCTAATCCCTTTAACAAGCGGAGTCGACCAAGAGCTGCGTTCATTTAACCATTAACGGTACCTAGGTGGGAAGATTGGAGAGGGTGTGGCTGTTAGAGGGAATGGAGGAAGTGTGGAGAGAAACGTGGCGACGACATTAACCTACTCTTTACGGAAGGAGTCTTGTGGCCGTATTCCAAGATTTGAAGTTAAACCTGGGGATAGGAGATTTACTTAATCCGGACCAAGTGTGATGTAAAACTGAACTTGAAGTTGGTATTCGTTGCTCAAGGTGAGGGCGTTAACCATGTGGACTAGCGCAGTCCGAGACTTGCCTACTGCGCTAAGTGGACAAAATGTGTTCAGTGAGCATCAATAAGCACAGAAATAAATAAGCTTTCATGTGTATTTTACTGCTTACAATACTTCTTTCATTTAGAAGACAGAGTATCTCTGGTATCTCTACTCATTTTTAAGACAGAAATAATGGTACCACTTAAACTTGCTCTGACGAGGAGATCACCGACGATAATTCACTGAAAACCCTCGACTATCACCTCACCAAAAACCCGGAAAATGTAACGGCTACGCGATGAGCTTAAACTAGACGTTAAACTATAGTTTACTATAGAGATTTTACTTTCTTCGAACTGAAGCCACCACGCATTAAGTCGGCCAGCGCTAAAACATCGCTATGAATACGGGCTTAACAAAACCTCTGGTCGAACTCCCTTAAACCTGCCACAGACGAAGTTTAACGTATCAATGAATACAGCCATAGGGGTTTACGGTTCTTCATTCAATCCGGCAGACTGAGTATAGACGTGACGAAACTTGGTGGAGCCATGGCTGGAGGAGTGGAATAAAGGGGCCGCGGGTTTCTCCAAAGACCCCTCCGGAGGTCCTTTGGTATCCTTTACTGCTCATTAACTCTTGTATGCGCAAAAACAGGGGTAGGAATTCCTCTGAAAGATCTCCGCGACTTTCGGGACTAGAATCCCTATCCACGGAATGGGGAGCCCTAGCCGACCCACCAAGTCGATGGATCTCCTAATAAAATCAAGTTTTTGCCGGCACACGAATGTGCCGTGGGTGGCCGGCACACCGGTTGATAATATCTGTATGATGAACCAAGAAATAGTTCGTTCTGCCGTCCCGGCTGGCTGTACGGTCCGATGACAGAAAAAAGATCTAATTTTGATAACTTCTAATCGCTTAGATGCTCTTTGGAGTGCGTTACTCTCCACGTATCCATCTAAACGATGTAATAATTTTACCGTGAGCATAAATGCCTTGGCTCCAGAGTATTAAATAAACTCGGTAAACGACCGTAAAAAATTGGTTGGTTTACTTTGTAGTTTTTGTTCATAAAATGACAATCACGCATCGTATTATAACTATAGACGGATTTCTAAGCAAATTTTCTTTTTTATTTTCATGTGCCATAATTTAAAATAAGAACCTATCTTTTTCTAAATTATCCACGCCTTCTACTCATATTTATCATTTTCAAGGGGTTTGCATGAGAAGGCAATATAGCAGACAAGCTCATGTCATGTTTAAAATCACCAGTTAGAACTTGGGCGTGCAAGGGCACGTGGTGAAACAACATGGTAAGGGGAGAGTTGAAAGGAGACGGGGACAGATAAGACAAAACACCGGGGAACAAGGTCAAGTTCTTGCTGATACTTGAGAGGTGAAGGGAGATGACGAGTTCATCGGAGCATAATCACGATGTTTTTGTTTAACTATTCATAATGAGATGAAAAGTCGGGGTGTGGAAAAAAAGCTTTATTTGAGCACCTTCTTTCGTATTAGTGTAAACTATGAGATTGAAAATTTATAAAAGACTCATGATCCGAACAATTTCTTCATATTTTTATAAAATTTGGAATATTCCGGCTCCTAAGCTAAATTTTCACCCAGAAACCAGGATTTTTCAAGAGTTATTATACAGGAAGGATGTAGAGCGTATAAGGACCCCAGAAGTCAAGGGTCTAAGTAACAAAACCATTGTTTAGAGAAAACTTATGTCAAAGTTGAAAATGTTTGGTACTACCCACTAAATAGTTTAGAGGCATTACCCTAGATAGCAGCACCTGTCAAGAGAATCACTTGGATCCCTTTACCACCTAAAAGATTAATATTTTCACAGCCCATTCCTGTACCTAAGTTATTTTTTTCAAAAATGTCACTTAGACTCCTTGACTTCTGGGGTTCACATATCGTATATCGTCTCAAATATTCTCATTTACCCAGAAACGGAGGCTTAAGCATTACCAAATTTCCAAAAAAGCCTTCTTTCATTTTCCATCGAAAATTTTCAAAGTTTAGCAAATGGTGGATTTTTGAAAGGATTTTAATAAAAAAAACCTTGCCATCTGTGGTGTAGCCGACGTATCGGTTGCTTAATTCCGACGGAATACCTGTGATGATGTCACTAGTACTATTTTTCAGAGCGACATAGAGAATATTATCATGACTCCTCACTACATCTCTAGGTCTGACAGATGCGATAAAGTAAGAGAGATACTCTACCGAACAGATAGTTACAAAAACTCGATCTTTCCGCGAACAATAAGCGACCACAATAAAAATTGAGCTCCACTAAATACACTCCTATAATACATGTCACCATTTCATTTCCAAAAAAATTACAACTTTACACGGCTGATGACCTAACACCCCCTGCCAAACGCCCATGCGGCGGCTCGCAAAGTAATATTTAGATGTAGACTCGCTGTAAAGGCACGAAAATCTTGCACACGTATTCAGTATTTATCGTTTTCTTACAGTTTGTTAAGTGTTGCCTTGTTCGCACGACTCCGAATATTCGTCGTTCTGAGAATTTTATAGACCGCTCAAGCCTTTTCATCCCTCGCTCCACCTCTTACTTTACGACATTATTCCTCAACCGTCTTCATTTTTATTAACTTTACCATTGAATCCTGGAAAAATTTGTTCGGTGATTTGAGCGTCATTTGTTTCCTTGAAATAGCCATTGTAGCGAGCCTCTCTTCTGTTATATATTCTCATTTTTGGAGCGCAATATTTTCATAGTGTTCTTTTCTCTCTCTTCGCGGATTTCTATGAAATTTTCATTTGCATAGCTGTATATTTTCACAGTATTAATTTAACGCACGACCGGTTGCGTCGCATAGGACACATCATCAGGTGGTAAGGTCGCCACAGAGATTAATGTCGATTCCAAAATTTTTTCAGATTAAGTGAATGACGTTCTAATTTCGCTTTACGCGGAGAAAGTCATTCTATAAGTATCATAGAAGTATGAAATCTCTTAAAAACGAGAACACAGCAGGATGTCAAGTCAATACTTGAAAATTTGGTGACTTACTCTGAAATTACGAAGGTGTACTGAATTTCAAAAGGGAAAGGGAGGGAGAACGGATGGACAAAGGGAAACAGTAATATGCTATTGCTATAAGTAACTAAAGGTTGTATAGAACTTATGAGAACTGTCGGAATTTCCGGACAAAATGCCCAATTTTCATAGTATATTCTCATGTCTCTTGTCATACTCGAAACAATTGAGTAATTAGCTTACTCTATTCTCGAAACATATGATGCCCTGCTCATATTGTCCTCATGTATTAATCTTTGCGTAACCAATTAACTTGCTGTAACGGAGGAAGGAGATGAATGCACAGTTACTTCCTCTCTTAGGCCAGAATTTATTTCATGGTGGACTCTGTGGATACAATGATCCTTCATGAAGCCAAATCGTTCTTTTAATTCTGATCTTTTTGCACCCTACGAATTCAGGCACCACTCCGAGCAAGTACGAGGTGTCGGCTCTAAGATAGAAAACAGTGGTACTAACCCACATGTTTTATAAGGTATGACGCGTTTCGCTGGTCATCGGCCTATTATCAGGTGTCCAAGCCGTTAGTCGGCGTAACGCATCGTGACAAATGAAAAAAAATGTGGAAAATCATCAGTGTTTTCTTTTTTCCGAAGAAAGTGGAATAGTAAATTTATTTTTTCCGTTCGGATGCTGTTCTTCCGTAATACTTCTTCCAACACTTGAAATGAAATTAAGACCTTAAGACTATGGAGAAATAGCTTCTTGTGAAATTATTATATTTTGATTGTTTAGAGTGATGACATTTTTGCGAAAATAATAAAAAATCTACATTTTTTTGCGATACAATTGCAACGCAATACAAGGTATAATGGAGATGCCAGCCTGTATTGTTTATGGAATTATTGTGAAAATTTCTCCCTGCTATGTGGACGAAATTATTCGATAAGAGCATCCGCGGCAGTAGTACGAAACATATTTAAAGTGCGTGTATTGAGTAATAAGCAAATTTTCGCCCTTTTCGTTGTTTGGACATCGCTCAATGTTTTCTTTGAAAGCAGTATTTTTTAGATTAGTGATTAAAAATTTCGAATAAATCATTTTCTTACTCAGTCGCAATCCAGCCATTTGAGCATATGGGCAATGGACATTTTCTTGCGAATGATAAAACGTCATATTCTTCGCAGTTGTTTCGAGTTGCCGCTTCTTCCCGGAGACGACATCCTTAGCAGTATTGAAGAAACCGTTCAATTTTTATGATTCCAGGTTAAGGTACTTCAGTCAGCTTCCCAGGTTTAGAAACTAAATTACTTATAATTAATTACTTAGAAAAACGGCATTTTTTTCGCCTTCCTTCTTTATCTCTTGCTTTGCTCCTCAGGTTGAGGAACTTAATAACTTAAAATTAATTTCGTCTAAAAATCGTTATCTTTATCGCAGTACTTTATATTATCTAATGCTTTGGCTTGTTAGAATTAAAATTAGTTTTTTTTTAACACCTGGATGAGCAAGATGAGATTTTCTCATGTTTTCACAGGCATTAGCCAACCATCTCTAGTATACTTTTATGATTTCCTCGAGAATGGTTCGATGTTTTCTCTCTTTTTCTCCATTGTTGCTCGCGATCACCGATTCTCGGAGACGTCATCTCAGTCAACATGGGGCGATCCATTCAATATTACATGAAAGCACTCAACTCCCTTCATCTGTTGCCGACAATCGATTGTTGTCATGGTTGTCATCGACCAATCCCTTGAATGTTGGAAATGTTCGCTCCCTGCGCAACCCAAGAGTTCCGAGAGTCGATTATTATTGTTACGTATGGGTGGGTGGGTTGGGGGGGGGAAGAGGGGAGGGGCTGAGCCACGCAAATGACGCACGTCTGCTTGACATTGTCGCAATCGACAGGGCGGGAGGGAGGTGACGGGCGGGCGGGCCGGTGGAAGGGGAAGTTGTGGGGTAGGGATAGTGAGAAGCGGAGGGAGCAAATAGGGTTCTTTTTTGTGAGAACTGGACTGGGGTGGAATGAGACGAGTGGGCAGCGGTGGGAGGGAGACAAGAGGTGATATTACTCCAGCACAATGTCTACGAACTCCCATTTATTCCTCTGGTGTCGGGTCTGCCGGGCGAAGCACGTCGACGTACGCCTTAACCCTCTAACCAGCGGATCTGTTGCTCACCTATTCTTGGAGCTTGAGCTGGACCAGTGATTTACAGTGATCTCTGCTATACGTCCCTGGTGAAACCCCCCGAAACTTTCGGTGTGCCTCTGAATACCTCCAGAAAATTCACCTTTTCAGTGCTCATGATGGCGGAGCAAGCTGCCATAATCACGACGGAAAGGTTAGTGTTTACGTGAAACAGTTGAAGCGCTATGCTTGATTGTTGGAGATCACAGGAAAGGCAGCAGACTTATATTAAAGAGAGGAGAAACACCTTTCGACTGTGGCCGATAATTCCAGGGATAGAGCTCTTTTCGTTACGGGCAGTATTAGCATGGATGTAATTGCGGAATAGCTGAGTAATCTCCGATTAACTGTAGTGGTTAAATAAACTACGACACATTTACTATTTATATTTTACTAAATTTTTATCTGGCGTCTGATAATTTTTCGATCAAAATCAGGCTAATTATGGCCGAGAGTAGAGAAATATTACCTAATTCCTCGTGTGCCGTGGCGTAGAACTCAAGAAGACTCCGCTCCACTATGTACCGCTCCACCACGCACAGCATAATTGAAATGCGGTTACTAATATAATTAATTTTTATCCTATTAATTTGCCCTGTTTATACAAATTATTATAATGAATGATTGAATGATGTATCATTTATACCAATGGGTCTTGTGGTGAGGACGAAACCGGAATCCGAACTTGAGCAGTACACGATATTGGTCGTGGCATTTGCATTGAGGTTAATCAGTTAATGCTGCCCTAAATGGACGCGTGTTCACGTAACAGCTTCTGATTTAAAAATTTCCCATTTGCAAGTATTTCTTCAATACTTCGGAAATACCGAATCGAAGTGCTAAAAAATTAATGGATGGGTTGATGTTCGAAACGTGCTGTTTTTTGACGCTAGATTACCTGGAATAGAATGGGAATACAATTCTATATTTCGTTGTGATTGATTTCGATGGAATGAAATATGCCGAAGCCTCTCCTTGTTCTGTCTCAAAAGGGAAACCTGAAGCTGAAATTTCATTGTGTCGCAAGAGCAATATTTCAAAGTTAACGCAGCTAGTGACCAGCCGTTGGCGATAACGAAAAGGACTCGGATCTGATTACTCCATGCAAATTTGCATTTTCCATGCAAATAATTGAAAGCACTAAATTAAGCACCGCAGGCCAATCATTTGGCCATGAATGGAAATGAAAACCAGTTTGTTATTCAAGTACCTTTGATAGAGCTCTGGATATAAACCTTACTTTTAGCACTAACAAATAATTTGCAACATTTCGCTGTCAAGGTTTCAAGTCTAGTGGTCAAGATTTAGATTCGGGGGTGGAAAAAGTTCCATCTTTTGCCTTATCGTTACCCGAAACAAAAAGCTTTCTAGAAGGGCAATGTTCACAGTTACTGCCCTAATAACACACTTTATTAATTAATATTAGTGAGTTACTGCACCTGACAAAAATTGGCGAATGGCGAGTCTCTTTTAGCTCACATGAGCGCTTTTGAAAATAGCGACAACGCTTGTACTCGCATTATGGAGGATGATAATCGCGCCCCTGATTCTTCTACCCGATTATGATGCAGTCACAGCAAATGCCATTCTGGGCTAGACTAAAATCATCCTAGAATTTCCTAGTGCTACTAGTTTTTAACAAGCTTTCGGTCATGCTCTACCTCAGGGTTGGTCTATTTTAATGCTTTTATGACCGAGAGTTCGGATTCAATGATGTTCTGCATCGTAGCGGACCTTTCGTGCTTAAGCATTAGTTTGAAACGTGAGGAAAGTCTGCCATGAGTATCAGATTTTGGATTTTCCTGCCAAATGTCTTCCAAAAAGTTTAGGTATTCATATAAATCCATCAATTGCGACTCATTTCAAACCTTTTTTTTCCGTTACAGACAGCCGAAGAGAATCTTTTACGAAATACACCCCTGAACGCTAAAGCATACTCTTTCTCATTGCTTTCAAGATTTGATAACTAGCGTTGTGGTGCTAAAGTTAAACGGTCTTCGACAGCCGAGGTGACTTCGGTTCCACTGCCCGCCCCTTACAGATAAGGTCAACAGCACTCGTAGCAATACCAGTCCCTCCCCTCCAAATCCGAGAGGAATCCAATGATGTACAATTTCGGTGATCGGAAGGACATGGGAGTTTCCTTTTCGTCGTTAACTAAAAATATTCTTCAACCAATTGTTAATACCATAATAATGTAGCACAATCTGGTGAATTCATATAAAATTTCTATCTCAGAATGGATAATGTACGAAAATCTACAAAATAATTACTGTGATTGGCGCTCCTGAAATGTTATCCAGCAAACCTTAGTCAGAATATCGTTCAAATGACGTGGTATCATGCATTCTCAAAATAACGTACGTACTTGATGTCGATTGGTACATATGCTGATGAGAAATCTTGGATACTGTCCACGGCGTTTCCTTGGAAGAAATCTGCTGTGCAAAGGGTATTTGTAATATCGATTATCATCCTTATTAGCGAGCTGAACTGCGTACAATGCGAGGGTCGACTAGGGTTGTGCACTTTTTGTCCTGTGAAAGGTGACCTTCTTGTTCAAATGACTTGGCGAATATTGACGATTGGTGAGCGAAAAAAGTCCATTTTAATTAAACGTTACGCAAGAAATAATTCGAGACATACGGAGAGAAACGAAGGAAAGAAATCAATAAGTGCGACATAAAATGGGCTGCGTTGCCGAGGAATTTGTTGTGCAAACCAGGGTGGAAGTTGAGGCTAAGAAAGGTCTGTGACTACACTTTTTAATCACTGCGTGTCTAGTTTATTTTGAAAAGCAGCAAAATACTGAGTCCATTGGCGTCAGATAGGAAAGGATTTTTAATGATTGGAGGCAAAAAACTGACGAGAGGCGCTTGGATCCCATGATTTTACGTCCCATCAGATGGACGACATGATTATTGAACTTGAAGTTTTCTCTACATATCATCTTCGTCATCAGTATTCATCAATCCGAAGATTGGTTGGTAGCAGCTCACCTCTCCACTGTCCTTTGTGCCAACCACTTCATTCTTACGCAATTGTTCATTTTGACGTCCTTCACATTTCGCTTGATGTATTCCATTCTTGATCTTCATCTGTCATTCCCACTCATTCCTCCTCCAAAAATCGTATTTAATGGGCTTTTTTGTCGCTAAATATACCTAAAAAGTTGCTTTCTCCTTCGCCGAGCTTTCATTATACTTCTTATCTCTCGAACTCTTCGTGGTACATATTTATCAGAGATCCTTACTATCCATTTGATCTTCATCGATCCTCTGTGTCACCTCACCTTTATGGCTTCCAATATCTTTTACTCTGCAGCAGTTACTGTCCAGGCTTCACTACCAAATAAGAGCATGCTCCAAATATATGTTTTGATAAATTGTCTTCTTTACTTCAATACTTGTGTTACTTGCTGTGAGCGGACCCCTCATCTTTCAATTTCAGTAGATTACCTTCTTTGCATGGGCTACTGTGCTCACGTATATTGCTTCTTAAATCGCTGGTAATCCTGATACCCAGATAGCATTATTCTTCATCTTGCGAAAGTTTTTTCTGCCCAAATTTGGCTGTGATTCTGCCGTCTTGTCGTCTTCCTTTTCTAGAATATCGTCTTGGTCGTCATAGTATTCGTATAGTCTTGGTCCGTCTTTGGACTAGCTCTAATCGCATTGGCAAGGTCGTCTGAACCTTACCCCGCCCCTGAATTGACGGTCGTCTGAACCGTCTGCCCCCCCCACCACATTAAGTTGTCCACAAAATTTAATAAGGGTTCGGAATTCCAAGTGAAAATATTCACTACTACCTGATTTAGAATACTATCCCTAGGGTTTGGTAGTAAGTACTAAAATTTGCCTGGAAAGCACTAGGTGTGACATTACTCAGGACTTCTTATTTAAATGGGCCTACGAGGGGCATCTACGTGAACTAGTGAGTTGTCTGTGGGATCTTTCGTTAACGTCGCTTCCTTGAAGCGCAGTCTTGGCGTACGAGTGGCATCCTTGAGTGCTTTTGGTATGCGGGAATAGCGTGTAGAATAGTTTTATGGGATCTATTCCAGTGTGCGGTACGATTCCCGGGCCAGAAATAATTTTCCTCTAGGAATTTACAACGTGAACCTTCTCAGCTTTACCTATCTACTACAGTTACGAAGACGGTACGACTTAAAATATGTTTAAATGTATAAATGTTTGCCATATTTATTGCGTTTGAAATTGATGTATTAAAAAAAGTCAACTAAGATGAGCTAGAGTGCTTAAAATTACTGGCGGTGCAAGTTGCCTTTAGACTTCCATACCTTTCCCTCATACCGGTTAGTCATTTTAAGCTGTCAGGGAAAGACTGTGACGAGCATCATGATGGAGGTTTCCAGGTACATACATAATCGTGTAAACATCAATAAATCATGTGCGTAAAATTATTTATTCGAAGATTTCATAAAATTTGGCTCTGTTATTGTCTAATTGTAAATTGGAAATAAATTGTAATCCTTTTTTTTTCATTTCACTGTGAGAGTTAAAAGAAAACAACAGGCCAAGCAATTATGGTTGGCACTATTTTAGTCCAACCTTGTCTGCTATTCGACTGTCCCACGAAAATAGATCGCAATATGGACTTATAATTTCGCAATGGCTGCGGTGCTAAGATATTAACTTTTTGCATAGCGTTGCAAACAACTACTAAAGGAGATGACGAAACTAAGTACTTGTGAGTCGGGTGTGGCAACCGTGACCAATGTCATGTTGTCACGCTGTTTCGTATTTTGTCCTCCCCACACGATCGTGTTGAGGATCATCGAGATACATATTGTGACTGCATTGGACGGTGATAAAGGCTGTATCATGGCTGCCATTGTGACGAGGGAAAGCGTCCCCAAAAACAGTGGCTCATAAAAATTCACGGTTTTTTCCGGCGGATCGGAACATTAAAACCTTTACTGCGCATGTCGAAATTTGAAGCGGCCAACAATGTTTCGCTCGTGGTCTTCGTATTTTGCTTCGTGACTCGTATAGGCGTGGTTATAGCTTCGAAGCCGAGTGCAAAGAAACGTTCTTGAGAATTATTTTGCCTTCCCAAAAATCCTTGGCTCATTGTCTCCTCAAAGGGATCTTATAGAATGTCATCAAATATTGACTTATGTTGAATGAAAAAAACTCTGTATTGACAGAAGTTCTCACCATAGACTCGTGAAAGTATGGGCGGATGACGGTGGAAAGCATGGTTGCGTGATATCGGAAGATTTTTCACGTAGCAACAACCCAGTCGAAGTTGTCTTACTCTTCTAAAAAGGGTTTCTTAAGTGAACAGTAATAGAAGCACAATAGCCGATGACAACTAATGCCTGCTGCGAAATTAATCGGCGCAGATTCACGAAGATATTGTTGTTTTAAGTGGACATCTTATGTTTTTGAATTTTAATATTAACTTGCGATGTATTTTAACTGGTAGTTTCTCTGGCCATTCTTAAAGGGAGTACGAAGTGTCACGTAAAATATTGTGAAGCAAATGGTAACTCTGTAATTTGAAATTATTTAATTTTCTGTTTTTTTACTCTAATGATATTAAGAGTATGTAGTTCTGCTTCACTTGTGATTTTTTTCTTTGTGTAGATTTAATTTAAACGTGATAACCAGCAATTGTTAAAAATACGAAGATTCTTGCGAAGTCGATTTGAATTCCTTCACAATGAAGAAATAAAACGTGCATTTTGCCACGTGATGATGATGTAATAACGTCGAAACCCGAGTCGGAAGAAAATTTTCATCTTTTTGGGTTAACTTACACGTATATTTCTTCATCGGCGATTTTTCTTTACCCAAGAGAGGATAACGCAGAGAAAGAAATTTTTCTTCCGTCTGCTTTGCTGTTCGAAGATTTCGATCGGCATGAATGTCATGCATTGGAGACTGGTAAAGACACTAGAAAATTAAGATTGCACGAGTCCTTTTCTTACTCGTGGAAATTATTCTTTTGCCATTAGTCACAAAACAGTGGCAACATTGGAAAGGCTGTAGATGAAATAGATACTGTATCCGTAGGTACATTCACTATTACTGCATTAGCAGCGCTAGACCCGAACCCAAGGAAATCATGTTCTTTTTCCTGGCTGAAATTTCCCGGCTCTTTCAATTCTTTCCACGTTTTTTCGTGATTGCTGGCATCTTTTGCCGCACGCCTTTGCGGTTGCTATCAAGGTAATATCAAAATGTAGGTGCTGTCTGAAACTCATTCTTTACCCTGTCCTATCTTGTTTTCCGAGTCTCTCTTCTTATTATCCTCTTTATTATGGCGTAACCTCACAACATCTTCATCTTTTATCAACTTTCGTGCTTCTCTCGAATTTTCACCACCGGGTTCCTCTTTTACCGATCTTTAAGTTTTCTCATGTCTACATCTTCAATCAGTTTATTATTTCTATTGGTCTCCCTTCCCACATTTGCCAAAAGAGTTGTCATTCAGCGCTGTGCTTCATGTTATATGATTGTCTAATCCTCGTAAAGTCCCTTATCTTTTCGGATTTGGTATGCATAAGTATTTTGATTGGTATTTTAGGATTCAAAGTCTGTTTGTGACCTTTTGAAATTGTTTGTACAAAGAGTCATAGAATCGAGTGATGAGTACATATATGTTATCTACCATCATTACCTCCATTGGTCGCTCAATCCTAAGATTGGTTGACAGCAGCTTTCCATCCTTCCCTATCTAATGCCTGTTCCCTTACTCCTTGGGAGTTCATCTCATGTACTTTCTTCTTTATTTGTCCTATGTATTTATCTTTTAACCTTCCTCTTGGGACTTTTCACTCTTATTTACCTTCTCATATATGTTTCACAAATCCATTGTTCCTCAGGGTGAGCCCAATCCATCTGCTTCTTCATTTCTTATTTTATCCCTTCATTTTATCTTCAGCATCCTCCTCCAACACTAGGTTTCGAAAGCTTCTAATCTTTTCTATATTACTTTATCTATACTCCATGATTAACGTAAATTCTTGTAAAAATAGAATGTTTGATCACGGCAAGTGGTTCGATCGGACTTTTTAACTGGATTCAAATTATTTGTATAGCGTAATTTCTCTGTTCATATTTTACTTGTGTTTTGACTGTATGGTTATTGAGTTAGGAATATCTTGAAGTCTTTTCTAGAGGTGAATGGTAGTCCTCCGTGGTCTGTCAAATGATTTAGCCAAGTTCTCTTCGGGCTTTCGTTGAAAAATATTATCATGCGTGTAATTTTGAACTCTTATCATGAAGTTTTTATCCTTTCAGTTTAATTCATGTTCATTTTGGGAAAAGGAGAATGGAATTTTTACAGGATGTTCTTGACAGTGACTTCAGCAATTAGCAGTAGAAGCAGTAGCTCCTCTAATAACTTATTTATTAGCTTTTCTTCAATTTCAGCTAAGCCCATGTTTTGCGAAAACCTCTGATAAGTTGATCTGAAGAATTATGTAGGAAAACATTCCTTGAAAATTATGAGCTTTCATTTACCGTGCCGTTGTCAATGGAAGTTTGTTATGCATTGCATCTCGTTTGTGTTTTTACAAATGCTGAAACTCATCCAGTCTCGTGAGCAGTGAGTCCTTGGTATTCGAACTCTCATCGATGAAGGCGTCGGATATGTCGTAAGTCTAATGAGAGGCAATTTAAGAAACCCGTGTTTTATGAGTTACTAATTGCATGTGTTACTGTAATTGCATTGATGTGCAGTCGACATGAATTAATGACCAACTGCATCTACACCGGAAAATTAGATGGATTTTACTCGCGGAAATGTCTTTATAGCATTTGATGATCTCACGATTACTTATCCTCGATTTTCTTGTTGTTCCATTTCTCCGCTTATCGTGAACGAAACGTTTTCGATGCATGAGTATCGGAGGTACTCCTGATGGTTTCGCCTTATGATATGCTCTTGGAAATACATATGAAGTGAGGTTCGGTGATGCGAATAATAAGTTTAATATTGTACTAATGGCTGATCTCCCTGTTATTTGCGGTAAATGATTCATTTGCCGAAGAAATCCCCCACAAGCTGACGTCATTTGCGCGGTTGGGGAAAATTTGATCGGTTAATTATGGTGGGAAACGAAGAAGAATCGAAAGAAACATCGTCACTATTCTCGTGGAGAAGGGTAATGCCAGCGCCGTGTAAAATCATAGGCTGTTCTTAACGAATGGCGTCTAGGGATTCACTGTTTTGCGTTTCATCCGACGGACGTAGAACTATACATCGAGTGCTCAACGCTTACTACTCATAAGGATATATCTTCAGATTCCTCTGCATATATCTCCGCCACTACCGGGATTGGAACCCGGACCTACTAAATCCTAACCAGTTAGTTTGATGGCAACGTTGTTAACATCTTACAAACTCCAACATGCTGCGGTGGATTAGATAATGAGAATAAAATTGGGAAAATAGACTGCAGAGCCAGAAAGGGTAGATTTCAAATGAAATTTTTCCCGCGATAACGAATACCCGGAACGATAAGACCATTACATCTATCAAGGATACTTTTAACTAAGTCTTTTGATAGGTAGTGAAGCTACTCCCTAAAGCCTGTATCCTCATATGCTGATATTTATATCAGGCCGTGAATTTTTGCGGTGTACTTTTTAATGTCTGAGCATTTGTGAAGTTGTAAAATTATTAATACAAATTAGCTTGCATTTGGTGTGCATGTATTGGAGAAATTTTGCCTCATAACGAGTGTTTTCAGGTTTTTGGGTATGAATCAGTAGTTTAAGTAACATTTCCTTGCGTTGTATATTCTAGGATGCATGTTGGTGATAACCGCCTGTCACGCACCTTTAATGCCGTTCGCAGTATATTATGTACCTATAGATGGAAAGCCGGTACTCTAGCGGCCACATAAGCCCAATATCCGGACATAGGCTTTTTGAGACCTTTCCCGTGATCAATAACAGGTTCCCCTTCCTTATTTTCAACAATTTTAACAGTATCGAATTGTGGTCTTGAGTTTCTGGTACTCGGGTCGTAAGGTTATATCTCATAGTCTTCTCTGACAACTTAAAAGATGCTTTACAATGCAGCGTAATTCGAATCCCTTTGGCTTGCCAGCTCGACGCATTGTTAAGCGAGAAACCGCCGGCAGTTTTCATGAAAAATGCATCTGTCATATTTGTACCTAAATGGATAATGAGTCTATTGAACAATCAATAAAATTCTAAATGTAGATGTGTGAAATAGGAAAGCACGCACTGGTAGATTAATGCACATTTACTAAGAAAATACTTGAAGGTGAATGTTCACTTTGAAAGCTAGTTATTATTCATTACTTATGATCCTTCTCAAGTATTTCTAATGAATTTCAGAGTGGATGGCATAGTAATTATAGTCATCGGTAATGGGGATCAACCCTTGACGGGCACATGTGCCGAATATAATGCTTCTTAGGCTATTAATACAAGTGACAATTTCTAGGGAACTAGATATAATGTCCTTGCGGTTCATCAAGGATGGCAACAGAGGGTAAAATAGGCTTCGAAGAAGTCATTGGACTTAATCCTATATCATCCCTAACGATGGAAGAGGTGGAATTTTTAATGTTTTTGACTTCTCCCGCTAATTACGGCGATGGAATATTAACAAAGTGTGTAATGGCGAATGATATATGAATGAAGTATTTTATTCGATTCTCATTGCCGTGATTTTTGGCAGAAATATTTGACGAGTATTTCGAATCCCGGGATTGGCGGATTTTTTCTCGTGGGAGCTATGTCACGTTTTGGAATCCCTCATATATCGATATTGCT
Organism: Ceriagrion tenellum; assembly: GCA_963169105.1. NCBI lineage: Eukaryota > Metazoa > Arthropoda > Insecta > Odonata > Coenagrionidae > Ceriagrion > Ceriagrion tenellum. The sequence continues at coordinate 126,656,459 of OY720633.1, read as the reverse complement.
TTATCTTAATGTGTGACGTGGTCTAAAATGTAGACGGCGTTTAATATAATTTTAATGATATCATTCATGGAAGTAAATGGGAGGAGCCCTTGTAGTAAAGCTCGACGTCTGTTTTACAGTGAATTTGACACGAAGGTATGAATTCTTTCATCGTGAAAAACAGAACAGGACACGTTGGAACAATTGCTTTCATGTCGATTGTGGGGAGTAATGGAGGTATCCCCTCTGCCGGAATAAATTCGAAATATTTCATCGAGGCAGCAACTTTCTTATAAGTGTGGTAGGACATTTATGTGCTAGTCTCGTCTAATAGTGCAATAATTTGCCTTTTTTCACATTGAAGTTATTAGTTCATCTGCCTTAATCCTAATCAAAGGTGGACCTCACAAAAATATACTGGATGAGTTTTATCAAGTAGCACCAAGTATTTGATAAGTACCTGCAGCCGTTTTATTTCGAGGAATGATGTTTCATGTGGCTTATTATTTCGATTTTAATATAATCAATTAAATGGCCTTGATGTTTGGATTTACAGTGTTCGTGTTAATTATTGGTAGTGGTTCCGATTCTTTGGAGTGACATGTTACCTCATTCATACATAGGGCATAAAAGTGATTTAAATTCTTCCTACGTTGTGAATATATTATTTGGCAATATTTCTGTGTTCGTTTCATGGTTGGGAAGAGAGGGAACTGCCTTCAATTCTGTTTGCATGAGCTCTATTTTTCTTATCTCTATAGGTTCTTTTTTTCGATAAGCCGAAAAAGCTAAATTTTTTTCATGTTTCCCCTCCCTTTATATTTCACTTGACTGATGTCTGACCTTGAAACTGGTTAGTAGGGATTGTCGAAACTTATATTTAATCCTTTTTTAGCCGGAGGAAACCAAAGTCTTCGCTCGGCGTAATTCATCATGAGGTCGCTGTATATATTCTATTGCTGGCTAATTTAATTTTGGTGATCCTAAAAACACGTCCTTTCCGACGGAAAGATTTAACCGAATGGTTTCTTACGCAAATAAAAAATACGAAGATAGAAAAACGAATATTCCCCCACTTCGCAATATACTTTCTTAGGCGTATTACCTACTTGAGATTTTAGCACCTCTGTGCTAATCGATTCGCCATCCGTCTGCCGTCTCCTTCACTCTTGTGTAAAGCGCTCCTTGCATGTACACAGTCGCGGTCTCATCTTCCTTTGAGGAACCGCCCGGTTGTGTGGGAAGTGCTATCAATATGGAATGAATGTCGCGTGATATCTTCAGGAAAGATGCGCATTTCTTCATTCCTCCGTTCTTACTTTGTCGGCACCCCCATTCTTTCAGTCTCTTTTGAACGCAAGCTAGAAACCTGGTTACCAATTGTTAAAAAATATATTATCGTTCAGTTTAATCGCTTTATAAACCGGATTTCTATATACCTACTCGAGTTACAGCAGCTGAACTAGGATCATTTCGGTGGAGTATGATTTTTTTCAGGAATAACTGCTCTACTATTAACTCATAAGCTCGCATTGGCAGGGGCTGATATAGGTAATTGATTTTGTGAATTGGGGTATGGGGGGCATTTTACTACTTCCCGGAGATTAGGGGGTATGGAATATCTCATGATAACTATTTCATGATTTTATCCTGGACTTCGGGGGGTAGGAGAGTAGGGGGCGGCCGCCCATCACCATTACTTGAGACATCGTTGCCGCAGTCGATACGCCTCTCGAATTGCCGACTTCATCCTCCTCTGTGAAATTTGATTGAGAGTTGAAGGAACTCCCAAGAGCATATATTGCAGTTTATTTTTTCAACCTCGGGAAACGGTAAACGTGCGGTATATTTGATTACCATAATTAAATGGCCACCATAAAAAAGGTGAATGACCACTTTGTCCTTGGCTATCAGCGAAGAAAAATGCTTGAGAGTGTCTTTCGCGACGAACCGGAAATTACTGTTAATTAGGAGAGAACATATGAAACATAATAACGCAAACTTATCGACATCATCGATAGAAAATGATTAGTTTCATATTTTATCTAAAGCGTTGCAAAATACGGTAGTCAGAGAAATCGGTGACATTATTCAAACTTTGCATAAAAAGTTTCGATAGTTTTAAGTATTATAGATTACATAAAATAAAACTAATGACGCGAATCCTTAATTTCATGACTGAAATTCTCAATAATTGAATAAATACCAACATTTTAGGCTTTGACTAGACAAACTTGTTTCTAGAGATGGGCAGTATCAAATATATATGTATTTGAAATACGTATTTCTGTAGTTTGTTCCGAAAATACTTTTTATTAAAGTATTTTGTATTTTGTCGCATAACTGCTATTGAGAAGTAATTTACGTTTTGAAAATACCTTACAATATAAAATGCGAGTTATGTGTTATGGATATCTTAAAAACTTTTTGTCTTTTCGTATTTAGTGCTCCCAGCCAATAAGAGGGTAGGAGAGAATAAGTATACATCACTATCCTCCATGATCTGCCTTCTTTCCACACTGATAATTGTTCCCGTGTTACCAAAGTTTGGTTTAGGACCTTGCTGATTAATTTATTAGAATTGAAATGGAATAAGTTTTCATTCAATAGTAATCAAGGATTGTTTATACATCGATATATCGAGGAATATGTTCTGTATTTTAAAAATTTATTTTGAAATTACCTTTTTATTCTATATCAAAAATATATTTTTCCAAGTATTTTGATCTTTGTATTTACAATACTAGTTTTTAGAGTAGTTCGTATTTCGTATATAAATTACAGTTGGAGTATATTTTACCCATCTCTGCTTGTTTCATGCCGCAAGCTGAAGACACATTTACAACCGAAGGATGATTTAGTATGTTTATAGTATGCAATTATAACTACAGGTAATACGATCTTCTCTCCGTTGCATTTCGGACACGATATATTCGTCAATCTTTCTCATTTTGTAAACCTTTTTATGGCCATCTATTTTCAGTCAACCCTTTCATAATAGCTGAGAAAGATTTGTTAATAAAATTCTACGCTTCAGAAGATAATTGTATCGGTCAGAAACTTTTTTACTATCCGGTTTAATTTTATCGTTTTACATTTGCTTAGCTGCTAACAATTTACTTGTTTTGCGTCACATTGACTGCAAACTCTGCAATTAATATTTGATTAATTCCTCTGGTACCTTTCGCCTGAGCATCTGAAGCAATATATCGGCTTGATGCAGTAAGAGGGGGAAATTTTGTCTCCGATGAGAGCACAGCAGTATCATAACACATAGAAAACGACTTATATATTTTTGGCAAATAGCTCGAAGAGAAATTTATAGTAGGTAGTCTACATTTTTGTATTAAAATGAAAGGTGAATTCTTTGCCTCTTTGTGATTCCTCATTAATTATATATCATTATCCTCGAATTTACGAATTTATAGAGAAACTTAATACGGCATTGGAAAGTTGATTACTCTTTCTCTCCGCCGATTTTATTTTGCTAGATATCTGTGAGTTGGAAGTTTATAACATTGGGAAAATTTTACTCTTGACTTGTATCCTCTTTTGAAATTTTAATTTGATTCTCCCGGTAAGTCGAACGATCTTTGTGTGTTGTCTCCAGGATATTCTCTGCTAACTGCTCAATGGGTAAATTCATATTTTCTATCACGACTGATCCATATCATCAATACATGAACACTGTAATTTTGGCGTGTAGTCTCGAGAAAAATTATCCGTGGGCTCAATTACCAAAAGCATATCAGTTAACTTGTCAATAGAACCCCTACGTGAAGTTAAAATTTTACCCCATCATCAAATTTAAACTTGTGTTTACCTGAAACAACGCATTCATTATTGGTGAATAGTCGTAAAAAAATCACAACAATCATTCCCGACAATCTTGCTTTGTATGCCAAGTACCACTCTCTCGTTTGAATTGTAATTGCGGCTCCTGAAAATTTTTAAATTTAAATGACTTAATTCGCGGCAAGTAGGCGCGAATAATGGTTCATAGCACGCTGACTTAGGGTTGTAATACTCTTAATATTCTATAAAGCCTCGCAGCACTTTTTTATGAGTGATAACTCTGAAAACGCAATGTTCAAAAATGAAGGGATATTTTTAAGGAAATTTTGAGCCAATCTTATTGTACCCTGATTTTGATGGTATCCATCAATACGTCGGTAATAACTTCAGGCGAGCCTATCCATTTTGCGTGAAAGTTTTCAAACAGCCTCACAAGCACGAAGGAGTTTACGCACCGAACACCAGCGATGCGGTGCAGCGATGTAGATTCAGCTGGTGGCACAAAAATTAATTCTTCCGATCCAATTTTGCACCGCCCGCAAAGAGGCAAGCATTGCCGGTGCTTTTTTTGCTTCGCCGAGTTAATTACTTCAACAAGGAACATAATAATTCACGCATGAATAAAGTGTGCTCTTATATTATACTTTGGTCCCTCAAAATCCATGAATCACCGTGCGCCACCTCAGACGGCTTGGCTATCATCGAACAATTCCTGAATGCATGAGGAGTGGTATCGAAGAGATAGTCGTTGCGATAGGATTGAACAGGTTACGTGGCCGCGTGATTATGATTACGCTTCACTTGAAAACCTTCCATTCCCACTGCCGAGACCGAAGTTTTCCCGGATCATTGACACTAAAGCACTATCCTTTGACTATGGCCTTGGGGCAAACAGATTCCTTTTAAGAGCTCATATTTATTCATAGCTTTTGTCATTATCTATTAACCTGAGGCCACGAATATTGTTTAAGCAGCCTTGGCTTCACTCTGTGAGTGAAGTGGACTGGGCCAAAGAAATGACAAGGAAGAAAGACTAGTGGAGTTCTGCAGTGATAAAAGTATGGAAGGTGTTAAGAACAGTATATAAGATAGGGAAAAGAAGGAAAAAGTATAGATATTTCGGACTAGGCAAAAGAAATGTCAAGGGAGGTAGACTGGTAGAGTTCTGCAATGAGAAGAATACGGTGGTAGCTAACATTCTCTTCAGGTGCATCGGCGTAGGAGGATGCCAGGTAATATTTCCAGATACCTAATAGTCTAAATACTCGTCATAGTCAGGTACAAGAGTGATGTGAAGCAGTGCCAGGGCTATCCCGAAGCGGGTATAAACAGTGACCACAACCTAGTAGTCATGGAAAGCCGCCTTCAATACAAGAAAATAAAGAAGAGCAAACATGAACTAATGTGGAACTTAAAATTCTGGCAGAAAAAGAGAACAGAGAAATATGTGGTACAACCGTTGAAAGTAAACTAGAAAACGAAGGAGAAGCGGTCACCTAAGAAAAATTGGATGAACTGAAGAGTACAGTGGCAGAAGAGCAACTGGTGAGTAAGACAGCCGACACGAAGAAGCCATGGATTACGACAGAGATAAGAAAACTAATAGAAGAAAGCAGAAAATACGAGGAACCTAAAAACGATGGTGAGGCAACCCTTTACAAGAACCTCGGGAACCTCGTCAATTGAGAATGCAAGAAGGTGAAAGAGAATTGGATAGGAAGCTGTTGCGAAGAAGTCAACTAAAAAAATGAATAAGGGAAACACCGGAACAGCATACAAGCTAGTGGGAAAACGCCTCGGTGTGAGACAAATGAAATACAACAACACTAGGGATGCGAACGGGAATATACTGATGGAGGGTGAAGACATTGGGAATAGACGGAAGCAATACATAGAAGAACTCTACAAAGGGCTGGTGCCGCTCGAAGAAAACCTAATGAAAGACGAGATCGAAGTTGACGAGGAAGACCGGGGCCCATACACACTGAGGAGCGAATTTGATAGAACAGTGAAAGACCTTAAGAAAAACGAAGCACCTCGAGCTGACAACATCAGCGGAAAAATCATCAAAGCCCTCGGAAGTAAAGCCAAGGACAGCCTGTACGAAATATCACAGATGGCTACCAAAGCGGATGGCTTACAGAGGACTTTCAAAGGAGTGTAATGATTACGATACTGATGGAGACAAGGACTGAGGGATGTGAGTTGCACCGAGCTATGAGTCTAGGGCGACATTCATAAAAAATACATACACGAATAATAAGCCAAAGGATGGAAAGGAAAATTGGATACAATCTCTCCAAAAACCAATTTGGATTAGGAAGAACAGAGGAACAAGGAGGCCATACTGTAAAATCGAGGATACCTGAGCTCAACGACCTCGTAATGTAATAAATTTGGAATAAAAACTCCTAAGGCCATAAAAAATCGGCACCACTCGTCAGAAAGGGAAAAGTTTCTGTGCTGGTTTAACGGGAAAAAGGGGCAATTCCACATCAGTGACCAACCAAAACCTCTCGACCAGTAAACCCCTCGGCGGTAGTTAACGGTAATGTTGCTTCCTCGCCAATGACCACCCACAGACACACACACTCAACCCAAAATGGGATCCTTCACGGGGCTAAGGGGTCCTAAACGGGGTCCTTATTAGACGTTATAAATCCTCACTCAGCTTACTGATAAATAATATTAAAAATCATGACTCCAGTTGACAGACCAGGCGTATAAATCCGGGCCTTATCTGAGAAAGCACTTCTCACTAATCCCACATCATATTAATTTTTCCTATATATACTGTTCTTTTTTCAAAGCTAGTGTGCTAATATCCTCTGCCGCACACCCTAGCCTTACCCTAGAATCGGCCTAGCTAGGCTAGACCTTTCAACTGTGCCTTCGCGATGGTTCGTGGGCGGTTAATAGATTTTTAATTCGTAGGTGTAGATAGATCATATCCTCGAAAAGTCTGGATGTGAGACCCAGTGTTTTTCTAATCAGGTCCCACTTATTGTAGTGTTGGCTTGGTTAATTTGGGAGGCGAAAGACAACTGAGATCATTCGCGCCATGTAGATGGATTGGCAGGTATGGAAAGGAAAATAGGTAACGAGGAAAGTTTGAGAGAAACTTTTGAGAAAATGTCGGCTTTAGCCTGCTCTTTTTGAAAGGCGTCACGGGGACCACGGTTTAACGTCCGTCTCGTCGGATGGGGTATTGTACTCGGCATGGCACTCAATTACGGATTGGGATTTCTCTGAAAAATCTCCGCCTCCACGGGATTCGAACCTAGAGGGTCGGGATTGGAAACCAGTACTCCAGCCACCACACGTTCCCCATCATCAAATTGTTGTTTCTTCGACTTATTCGCATGATAATCGTAGTAAAAGTGGACCATTTTGATCGTTGCGAAATCCACGGAAGGTGAAATAGCGGAAGACTCGAGCGTCATTCCTTTTGGCAACTCATGTGCCGACTCTACAATTTGCTGACTAAGCGAATTAGACAACCCTGGATAAAAAAATACCCAATTCCGTCCGAACATCAGGTGTCGCAAAAACTTAATTGCGGCCACAGCATGATTAAGTGGGCAAAAAATCTATCTGTCGCTTATGATGATTGAGTTAATATCCATATTTTTTCGCAGAATGGGTTCCTTAGCAAGATGGTCCCCCAAATGGGCCGATGCCTTCTCTAGCCTTAAAATTTCTCCGCCCGCATATTTTTATTCACCATCCCTTGGTGTCGATGCTGGAAAGCAGCGGGAGTATGGAAGTTGTGCATTAAAAATATCAACGGATGTAGAATAGTGAACATTTTGAGACCGTTAGAATACATATATTAATTTCTAGGAAGACGATAATTGCTCAACGAGCGGATTGGTGAAATAATAAAAAAAATGCAATTCACTGGGGTTTAGTTTACTGATTTAAAGGCAATGCTTTTGTTGGTTATCTATATGGGGAGGCGACGGGTAACTGAGGTAATTTGCACCATTTAGAGAAATGGGATGGAATGATAAGTGAAAGAATTATTGGGCTATTAGAGGACGGTGCCATTGAACTTCAACAGGAATGAGAGAAAAAAATGGTGCTCAGGATTAAGTCTTTTGATGTGACATTCGAAATGCATTGACGTACAATGTAGCAGTCATTGGTTATGCATGGAGTGTTCGGGATGAAATATACCCCACTAAAATTTCGCTTTGACTTTGTTGAGTAGATCATTAAACTAAAGCGTTAAGTACCTCTGGCACGTATGACCAGGTTTAATGATCTCAATGATATGAAATTTACTCAAAGCCTCTGCGGCGTTAACAAGTAAATGAACACTTATTTGAAGTCGATGAGAAAATAGTTGTATCTTCCCAATAATATTTATTATTATATGTATTCATACAAGGTCCAACGAGTTTCATCGAATAGGCGTCATATTCTGGTGCAAATTTTGTACCTGATGGTGACACCAATGCGTTGAAACTAGTTGTACTCTGTGCCTGCAGTAATAAATATCCGTGGAGAGATAAGTTATTCTCTCTCACTTCGGAAATGAATTTCTACGCAGTTCAACCTTAAACCATCGAAGATTTCTGTTGTTGAAAGACTGCATAAATGGACCATTTTGAAGCCAGCACTTTAAGTAATAGGAAATAACCAGTGTATACGAATATACAAAGCTAGAGATAACACCATAATTAACCTTTTTTCTTTCAGTCATCCGTTTATAAACAGTTCTAAGCCCACATTATGAGTGGAAGTAATTCAATTTACCAAAAAAAGAAACCCCCACACCAAATCAAGTGCTTATCTTGTGGAGGTAAAATTTAATAAAAAAAGGAGGAGGGATTAAGAAAAAGAACTCACGTACGCCCCTCGGGCACTTGGTTTTTTATAATATATCCTAATAACCCTTCGATATTTACGTCGTAATGAAATAGTGTTTGGAAGTCTATGACGTCCAAAAAAAATGGAATTTCAATTTTATAAATATTGATGAAGGAGCAACTTCGGCAATTGCCTATTCCTTGCTCAAGGTGCCTTCGGCACCTCGGTTTAATGTCCTTTCTAACAGTCGGAAGCCCGAGCACTACTCATGAAATGCCCTCCGCATAACACTAAGTTTGGGGTAGGCTGAAAAATCCTAGCCACTTTTGCGATATGAACCCATTCCCCTCCGAAGGGGAATCCGATGCTATAGGTACCACACCCAGCCTACAGCGTAGGGTGCCCTTTCTCCTGTTCCAAATCGTGCCGAGTGACGAGTTATAGACCGCTCTCCGTGGTTCCGGATTCATGATGAAAAAATAAAAGAAACACGTTCTTATTTCCGAATGATTTTTTCCCATAAATGTCCTCTTGGATCCTTCTTAGAGTAAGATAAAGGTATTAAAGCGCAGAAATCCTTCATTGGCGCCTACATCCCTGTTAGCTTTTCTGTCATTTTAGACTTGTATTAGCTTTGTGTAACATTGTGGGATATCCTATTGCCCCAGTATTTATATAATTTGGGTTTATTTTCGTTACTAACCATTTCAGATCATTGTAGCTCTTCATCCTTCCTCTGGAATTATGTTAGCATGCTGTTGGGTTTTTAGAGGTTGGCTGTGATTTCAAATTATTTCTACTGCTGAGGTTATATTGCACCGCCTAACATAAGTCTTAATCCAGAGGTGATAGAAACACCTCTTCGCAAGGAGGCTGAATCAAAACTCACGACCTTTGGGTGGATAGTCCAGCGTTTCACCTGCTAAATCGTCGTTGAAGACGCTATGATCAAGTGAGATGTATCACTGTCTCTTTGATCGAGGGCTCATTATTGACGATTTTGATCCTCTCTGTGGAATTCGTTTTATCCCAGCTTCTCGAATACTCAGGGATAACATTTCTATGGGGACTTTTTCAGTGCGACCCATTTAGCTGTAAAAAATGATGTGTACCTCACAAAATACTTCATTTTATGTGACTGAGTGATGAACTACAATGATATTCGAATCCTGCCTAATATCAGCTTAATTTTTACCCATTCTGCTTCTCTCCCTCTTTGTAATCTCTTCGTCGTGTTTTCATTTGTTGGAGGTCATAAAAGGGCAATGTTGCATCTTTTATATCTCCTTGCATACTTAAATATGGCCTGAATAGTGAAAAATGTTGTCGATTATATATTATTTGGTCGTTAATCTTATTTTCAAGGGCTTTATCTCTAATTTGATTCGGGGAACATGTTGGTTTCGTCGATGTGCCAGAATGTGGCCGCTGTGAGTAATCTATTCCAAACCTAAACCCCTAATAAGTCAGGATAATTATCCTCATTCCTTTTTAGGGTTATCGTGTGAGCATGCGCTATATTTCTTAGGAAGTGCTTGCTTTTATGCAAGTGAAAGGTCACCATGGCTTAACTAGGCGTCGTCATTGGGGATAGCAGCTCTATAAATTTTCTTTAACGAGGCTAAAGACAGAATAGAGGCTAATGCATTATAACCGGTTCACAATGACTTGGATGTTGGGAGCGAATCAAAATTAAAAATATATAATGAGGCTCGCTTTGACCTACAGTGAAAAGCCGTAGTCTGTCAGAAGAATTGCGTCAATTCACCCAGGAAGAAATCAACGAGGAAGGAATAAAAGGGGCCAGTAAAAAATTGAAAACTCATTCCGCCTGTTTAGCACGGTTGAATTGGTTAGATTTGGCTAATGGACGGGCCATAAAAACTGTTTAATTACGCATTGATTGATTTTATTTTAGCGATAGCATTTTCACAATACTTAGCACATTTATGCGAAATAGCGTGCAGCTGTTTGTAATAATACTGAAGGATAATATCAAGCTTCACAATAGGGAGTTAATATTGTCATGCCTCATCGCTGGAGAGTATTCTAAGGTAACCTATGGATAGTATTTTTGTAAGCAAAATTGTTAAAGTTTGCTTTTAGTCTTATTATAGATGGAGTATTCTGTAAGCGTGGTCTTGGCGTCGCATCAGAATCACTAAATGGGCTTTCTGTAGCAGATCGTATTTATTTTTTTAATTTCATCTCAATGCTTTTTTTACATGGGTCCTTGCAGAACTATCGTTAGAGAATTTCGTCAAAACCTGAAACATTATCCATGTATCTTCCTCTAGATACTTTTTATTGGGCCAGGGCCGACTACGGTGGGAACACAGGCTACTGCTCGATCCACAAAAAGAAGGCTTTGCTCGGAATCGGAGGGGTGATCCAACAATTCGTTAAGTGCTTTTTCCTATGTCTGCAAGTGGGAGATAGTAGATCCTCAAGAACCTTGGCCCTCCAAGCACGTTCAACTGAGTTTTTTTACCTCTACTGTTGATATTTGTCTCGCCCTATCGTTAAGTTTCTAACTTACCAGCCTGTAAACTAATAGTTATGTGTACCATACGGTGGATATTCCTGCGAAATTATTTTTTACCTTAGTCGCAGATCGTAAGTCGATGCTCGAAATTTCAGCGGAGCGGTATCTGAGAAATGCAGAATACGAAAGGTTTAGCTATTTTTCATATTAAGAGAGGCCTTGCATATTGGTTCTTCGCATTGAACCTCGGGAATTAGTTCGATTCGTTGGAATGGATTAAGAAATAAAATATTGATTATATTTATCGAGGATGGCGAAGGAAACAGCCCCTCTCATTCATGGTTTTCTACTCGCTCTAGTTTTATTTTGGGTTCTTATCTAATCTGCCAGTACCAAGTTGGGGAAGGTATAATGAAACTTTAACATCCATTGATGAATGCATTATTTAATACGTTGATTTCGTTCGTTTTAACATATATAAGCGTATGGTAATTTGTTCGATGATCGACCGTTTTAATATGAGATTAAATTGTGCATCAACTTCATCCGTGGGTTCAACTCAAAGCATTTTAAGTATTGTTAAAAAATAATCGATGATTAATTCAAATGTTGATCCAAAAGTATCGGTAAACTTTAATGTGGTACACTTATTGGTTGGCGATTTCACGCAAAGGTTATCGTGCGATGCACACCTATGACTATGATCGTTTAGTGCATGTATTGCATTGCCGCTATTGCAGAATATTTTTCTTAGGTGGACGATGACATCGAGGACTGAAGTTCTTCCGTAAGGGTTCATCACATTAATAGGAGGCAAAAAATGGGAAGTATTTTAATTTGCCTTTAGTTTTAACATCTTGAGTGTTGACGGTTTTTATATATTGTGATTGTCGGGAACACACTCTACAATCAGTATCTCCTCATCTGTCAAAAAATTTGCGCTTGAACTCTTTGCATGCTCATAAACCAATTAAAAATGTTATCGTAGTGACATTGTAGTACTGTGATGATATTTTGGAGTCTTCACTGAATGAGAACCCCGATGGGTTCGCTATGTGATTGTCAGAACTATCAACAACTCACCGACTGTCCGATATGCCAAATAAAACCGGTCTGTCCACAACCTCCACACTAGCTAATAACTGGCGTTAACCAGTCATTATTACCAGGAAGAAAATACTTCATCGTAAGCGATGCGGACTTCGTTTATGACCTTTTTTCCTCGCTTGTTTTCCATTAATATTTGCCTGTGACGCCGCCCCATCTGTCGATTGGGCGTAAGTCTGATTCCTGAGGGGTCGTGATCACTTGACTCATAGATCGGTCCTTTTATCGATTGACATATTATTGCGACACGAAACAAATCTATATTTGTCAAAATTTTTATTATTTCGAGAATTGAACTGGTGCCATCAGCTTGGGCATTTGTCACCTTACTGTCGACATTACGTGCTTATTTTCTTTACAATTCGAAAACTAATTACTTTCGTAGAAGTGAGGTTATCTTGTACATCCTCATGAAAGAAGAAGCTGATGTATCTATAATGAGTATTATGTGCTATGCTTATACTTTTTATTCATTTTTCAAGACCGTGGTGGAACTCCAGTGGCGATGCTACTAATTCAGTTTTTATCGAAACCTCGTGTAATCGATATATTTGAAACATATTGAATTATTATCAATTTTGCAAGGATCAGACGTAATAATGATATTCTTTACGAACTTCTGAATAATAATGAATACACTTGTTTCCCTAAACAGCAATTGTGACGGAATAGGGTGAGACCGTTCTATAAAATATACTATAATGAAATTTAATATAATTTGGCCTCATTTTTAATTGATTTTATACTCTGAGAGTAATCCACATGTTTAATTTATATTTTCTTTAAATTGGGGCACGATCTATTTTTAATGACCGGACTACCGTTTAAAAACCTCACTGCAATGATTCTCAGGGTTTTATAATACATAATGATATTTATTTATCCCAATTTTTGATGAAGGTAACGTAAAAGTCAAAGAATTAAACCAGTATCAAAGGCCATTTAAATTGTCTGAGCAGTTTGTATTGTTTCATTAGTTTTTATCGTTCTTAGTTAGAGAGGTAGGGGTAGAGATGGTTTGGTGGCCGGAGAACAGGCTAACCATGTTGCAAACCGCGGCTCCCGGGGGAGATATTCTATAAGAACCCCTATACATTGCGGAGAACACTTCTGATATAGTACTCCTGCCGTCGGTTGACGCGTAAAACTACGGAGCCCTCTGGACCTTTCGGTAAAAGGACGCTATTGCCGACCTCTCTGCTCTTCTTTCATTCCCCAAAATAAACCTCTCTATACCCCCTACCCTTCTCTACTTAAAGGGCTAAATGTATTCTATTATCGGTCACCTCCCCTGATTTTTACCTCTCTGTTAGCTGTCGGCCGTTGAACTCGATCCTAGCGTCCATTTAAGATAGTAGCGCAGTTGAACTATACTGATTTGGCTTAGAAAGAAATGAAAAGTAAAACAACTTAACGATAGTATGAATGAAACGAAGGCCGCCATCATGGATTCTTCACATGATTTCCTTCCTCAAACAGAATTGGACGTGTTTACAAAATGACTGCATCTCTGTCAACTGCGCTCTCATCATCGAAGGACTACCTAGATTACCAGAGTTTATGCTACCTCCAGACTATTACTTGATTTGGTGGTTGTATGCACCAACTTTTGGGGAGGCGAACGACAGCGGAGGTCATTCACGCTAATAAGAATTAGGGTATTTTAGTTAAAGAGGAAGGATTGGATGGAAAATCAGCGTCGGAATTACTCTTCTCTGAACGACGGACTCCTAAGGGTCCAAATGTCCCCATCCAACGGAGAGAGTACTGAATATAATGCTTTATCCTCGAGGCCTACAATTAATGATCGGGATTCCCGGCAGAAAAATGTCCGCCACTACCCGGATGGGACCCCTGTCCATCGGGACATTAAGGGTGCTGTATTTTCTTCAGCCATAAACACTCTTTTTAGTTCCGGCTTCTGCCCTAGCCTATGATAGATCTTCACCTTCCTCTCGATTCCCCGCCTCGGACAACAGCGCCACTGATGACACATTAGAAAATGCGTTGCAAGGACTAAGGAAAATGTTCATTGCGACGTTATTATACACAATGTTCAACATTTTGAAAATACTCGATAGAGATGAAGGACTCCCGTTTACAATAAATTCAAAGATTTTAAGAACTATACGTCGCACGCGTCATGGTGGTCACCTGATTTTCGACAAATTTCCGTTTCTTCCGCAGTCGGGATAGTTATGCAGACAGCGAAAAGTTTCGAATCTTACTGTAAATATTAATCTTCATGAAGAGGCCTGCGCAAACAGATTAACTGTAAGTAGCAAAGCAGATTCTTAAAGTAAAAACGCGTAGACGTCTGTGATGGCGTTTGGGCCGTGGCATGCAGGCCCTTTAACCCCCGAGTGGTGACCTCGGTCTCTCAGACCGGCAATATAATATTTCTGGTGACACAAGCGAAGTATGAAACTTTTTTGTTTATGCTATTCGGTAGCTTCCTACTGTATACTGCTCCTCCGATATACAAGCCTAAAAATCACTTTGTGTAAGCATATCGCTACTTATAGCTGCTTCCGGTCTCACAGACCGTGCGTCACCACTCGTGTTTCTAAATACTACCTATTTTGTCGTGCTATATAAAATATAATAGGTATATTGAATATTTGGATAAGTGATTTTTGACGTATAATGGAAATGAATCTTGTTTTATATACCCATTCCTTGTTACGGTTATTTTTCTCTTATGAAGAAAAAAAATGCTCTAGTCTACCCCCATTTTATTGTATTACAAAGGTTGAATACAAGCAGCATTCAATCTTCTCTTTTTGCTGTGAAAATTTTGAACAAATGTTTTTAAATACAAGTTTAAATGCTGATATTCTGGAATATCCAGGAAAAACTGATATCATCTTTCTTAAACTCCATAGTCCAAATCGGTCCAGAAGACCGACGTCACTACTCATGACCCGATAGGTCACGTCACTACCGTAGGGTTCTTAGCCCGTACGTTCCTACCTGATCCTCTTGTGACTGGTTGGACGTGAGTGTGTCGACTCCCCTTCCCGCGATCCTTCCCAGTAATGGTTCCCTCGATCGTCATCCAGTGATGAAACATTATGACAGGACTCAACGGCGGAAGTGGTCGTTCAGTCGACTCCCTCTTGCGGACGTCCGCATGGCATTGCCAATGCGAATTGAAAGCGAGAGGCCACTCTCGATTCCCGCGGGAATCCGTGGATTGCGTGGGCGGCATTGTCAATTGGGTGCCCACCTCTGTTACCCCGAGTTATGGTCTCCTTGGATGTTTTCAGGCGCACCCGTTCTCATGCGTGGAATGTCCAGGCGATGGACAATGCAAAGAAACGATCACTTTCTCGCTTGCAGACGGAAGCATGAGAGCCAGAGAAAGTGTTCAAATGGTTTAAAGTAATACCTTTCAATCTCACCCCTTGAATGCTTCCTGTATCGTTGTATTATGGTCGAGTTTACGGCGTTGACATTTTAAATGAGCCGTTCCCGTGGCGACCTGACTGTAAGCGAGCAACAAAAACGCTCTATGGCGACGTGAAGTTTAACTAGACATACGTAATCGGTAGCACCCGAGTGGGTTCAGTTGGGAGTATCGAAGCGGCCGCTTTTGGGTATGTTCTCCAGGAAAAGCAAGGGGATGGATGGACAGTCATTGGTAAATCCAGGCTTCCCACGAGGGATTTAGGCTTGAGAGTTACGTGTGATCTTCAAGATTGCTGGAGCCGTCCATGCAGTGTAAAAAAGCATTTTACTAGTTACATATTTTATCCCTCTTTGATAAATGGATACTAATATGGGTATGGTGGGGCCATTAAGTCCGAAGTGTTGCACGAAAGTTTACAAAATTCGTATTTCGCATGTGATCGAGTGAACTTCGGGAACTTAAGTAGCACCTCGTATTGCAGAAGGCGTTTTTGGAGAGTGGCGAAGGGGCTGTGGGGTTTGGATCTTCTTACATTATTTTATGTAGGCGTGTGTTGTGAGCCTTAAGACTAGAGTGTTAACTTAAATCTAATTTACGACCATAGTGTTACTCTTCGGATGGTATTTTTGTACATTTTGGAATTATCGCCGAACGAAAAATTTTAGTTATGCATCACAGCAAACGGCCCATAGGAACTTACCCTCATTAATAGTTGTCCCCACCAGCCGCCACCACTCCGACGCTTCACAGCTCTAGCAAAAACCTTAATAGTGCCATGAGTTCAGCATTCCCATGGTAAGCAGGAGTAGTGCGAAGTATCTTGTTTATCTGCCAACTGATGTTTTTCTTGCGACCAGAAAAATATGGCTACCACCGCTTTAATTTTTTTGTTGAGTTTACAATAGTAAAATAGCACTTTGTTAATAAGTAAATAACCAATTCTTTCCTGGTAAATAATGAATATACATTCATCTTGAGTTGTACTCCGTGTCAGGTTCTCTCGCTCTTCCTTCTTGCTATCCTAGGAATTGCTTCCTTGCCACAATAAAATTGCCTCCAATGCTGCCATGCTGGCAGGGGTCGAGGACCTGACCAAGGAAAAATTGATATTGACCAAAAATGTCTTGCGATTTACTCTAATGGTACCAAAGATCAAGTTTTTAAAATGCATTTACTTTGAAATTAATATGCGTGTAAAAGTAATCACGTCGTGTCACATGGCAAAACATTCTGTGATGCTTTCTCTCCAATACATATGCCTCTTGCAATTTAATGTTATGTGATTAGTTCGATTCAATATGGGTTTCCTTCCTATTATTGATTGATAGCTGATTGATATTACTGATTGATAACTGCATTATGACTCCTGAGAAAATGAGAGCCTGTCCTGGAATCGTACTCTTCAACATTCGAATACAAGAAATTATGCATCTCCTTTAGAACACATTGTGATGTTTAAAGAAGACTGTAATGTGCGTCAACGTCTCAGATAGTCCTCGGCCTTTGGGACATGAACTTATGCATGTGCCGTTTATTTTTTTAATGACTCTTAGCGGTAAATGGAGGTTGTAGCTAATTTTTCAATCATTGAGAACAGGAGTAGTTAACCTGCTTCATGATTTATTTTATTTCAAAATGTGCACGTCAAAAGTATTTTTAACCCGTCATTTAGACATTGAGATTTGAGTTAGCTTATTTCAGTGTGCAGCGATGAAAAGTGATGAATAGATGTGGATTTGCAATAGTACTCAGGTCCTTTTCTAGAAGACTAGCCTACCTGTCCATGGGGTCTTCTTTTACGGAGCCTGCTGCAGAACAAAAATTAATATAAAACATTTTCCCACGGTCGACGAATCAGAGCAGTGCTTAATTATGTTCATACTTACGGGGAACATAATATACTGCACTTTTACTAGGAATTATAACTTTTCGGTGATAGGGTTTGAGTGTTGTGATTTGCCGTTGCCGGGAACGCCTGAGGAAAACAAACAGCGGTGATCTCCTCGGGTCATTCACCAGGTCAGACATTTCGTCTCTGAGATTTCAATGGCTATCTCCTTCATCGTACTCTGGTCAATGAAGCTCTGAAGAAGATGGCGGAGGCAGCCATTGAAACGTTGGCAATGAAATACCTGACCTGATGGAAGACCCGAGAAGACTTGCATACGACGAGAAAAAACCAAAGCCTACAGTGGGGACTCGAATGATATTTTTTGGCTGTCTAATTTCCACTCTGTTTTGTATCAACTTCGAATCCTTTGAAGGTTCTTGTCCTGAATTTGATACAAAGCAGCGTTGAATTTGGCGCATAGAGTGTTTGTACAAAGGACCGACGCTTAAGCCATCATTGCGAAAGCTGTGACGTAGGTGCCATTAACCTTGCCTTTGTGAGCTGCGGTCACGCAACCCTAATGTTGCCCAAGCTTTCAGAGGCATTTTGGGATGGGTCATGAACCCAACTGCCTCTCTAAATGCCCTCCACATGTTATTCGATGACGATACTATCGAAGTTAATGGCAGCAAGTAAAAGTTTTACAACTTAAGGCCTGGCATATATTTTACACTTATGTATATTATGGGCTAATATTTTTGGAAACGTCATTTTATATCAGAGTCTTTCATTATGATAAAAATCGTGGTAACCGAAGATGATTGAGCCTTTGGTAGAGTTAGCGACGAATCTCCCATCAGATTTCGCTTTGGTAGTGTGAAATCGAGTATTATTGTAATCATTCTCACTCTTTCTTGTTGTTTTTTTGTTCATCATTTCATTCAAACTCAGAATACAGTGGTATCGACACTTGTTTCCTCTTTATTAGTATTACCGCTTTAACTTCCAGGCTTATTACATCATTTTCAGAGAACCTTGGTCATTTCTCAAAAACTGTCGTTTCATTTCTGTTACACGAGTTAACCTTGGATCAATTTTAGGCTATGGAAAATAAATATATATTTACGCAGTATATTCTCTCTTGTTGGCGTGAAAATTGTTCAAGGAAAAATGAATTCATATGCGTGAGAAACAGACAAGATGTTGTGGTGCCGAAGCCTCTTTTACGTTGCATAGATTTACTAGGCTATGACGTGACTGTACGTTTTTTAGTGACATGATGTAATTATCTCTATTTTGCCGTTGAATTTTATTTTATCTAATTATATATGTAGGGGAAGCGACAGTGTTGTGCAATTCTTTTTTTGGAATATTATCTGCTCACCTTGTTAACTCCATGTAGCCAATTGAGCGTTCGCTCCTATTGCGAACATTCGCTCTCTCATGTGTCCCCTCATCTAGTCGTGGAATTATGAATCTGCATTGCGTGGAGAGTTTTTCATACTGCCCAAGAAGTATTAAATATCCATTGCATTTATGAACGGAGTAAATTTTATAAATAATACGCAAGAAAATGTCGAAAATTTGTATATGTGCTTCTGCATTTCGTGTCCTTGCTCAATTAAAAATTCCTCCTTCGGTCGTGGATAGTTTGGAAATCAGCTGAGGAATCCGCGAAAGGCAGAAAAGTAAGGTCAAGGGGAGAAAAACTTTTTCTTTTCGGTGGAGAGGAGTGAAAGTGGACGGGGTAGTTGGAGGAGGTGAGAGGATGGGAGGTCGAATCCGGGAGGACGTTGACTGGATGGATAATTGACAGGAAGTTTATAGGGCACGAAGCGATGGGCCAAGGAGCCGTGGTGAGAATTTTTAGAGAAATGAGACGGAAATGGGTTGGTTATAATTTCAGCTGTGGCATTGAATGGAGGATAAATCGTGCATTTACATCAATGCAATACCCTGCAAGCCACCTCATGGGTAATTGGCAGGGGGTGAGTTACTATCAGAATGAGCAACACTTATCCTAATGAAGTTAATGAGATGCATTTGCAAAAACCTGAAATATTACTTTCCAGGAGGTGTCCAACATGCGCTACACTACTGGTTTGCTACCTATTTTAAAGAAACTATGTATTTTGCAACTGCAAAATGTTCAGAGGTACAGTAGTTGTACAGATAACATGCAATGCGTGCTGTCATTACTACGTAGTAAACAAAGAAACAGGAATAAGGGGCTGTCAACGAATCAGCTTCACTAACTATCGGTATACTTAATGAAAAGTCTCATTGACAGCTATTAATATTTCTTATTGTTCGCGGAAAAAATTACATTTTAAACCTGTCCCTTCTTCTGTACATATCCACAATTTTATTCTCATGATTAATCGACCGTAATTTGTCGAGTTTCGTTGTAAGTTATTGCGGTCGTAAGAAAATAAGTAGTTCCGGAACTTACAAAAATTTCAAACTTGTAATCGACGACCTGAAAGAAATTCCTATCTCAGTTGTTGTTGAAGGCTTTTTGAGCAGTTTCGTACCTTTCTCGGACTCGTTCCTTTTGTTCTCGTTCCCTAAAAGGAACGAGTGTAATGATTCGTTTCATTCGTTCCTTTTTTTTCAAGTTACCCCTGATATTAATGTTAAATTCACTTTTTTCACTCGATCCCTTCGTTTCTTTGAAGCGATAAAATTATCACAGCCGGATGCGTTCCATCTAGTTTCTTCTAACTTGTTAATGCTAATTATATTATCATAACAGCCTTTTAAGTATCTTGCCGATCATCGCTGCAGGCGTTCTAACTTCGATTTTAAGCCGAATATCTTAGAAGTCCTTTATCTCTTAAGGATATTACGGTTTGCATGGTGAGCGAAGTTTAGATGACTATACAATAGATATACCTCCATGGAGAGGATTATCCGTACTTTTTTCCGAATTACATATGTTACCTAGTACTTCCACTATTGCTTACGAATTTAATCCTTTTTCAAATTAATGACCTCTTTCTTCTGTTATATTATTACAAAGAGTAGTCCTATCCTAGCCAATTTAGATTTTTTTAATCGTATGAGAAAACTTATTTCTCGGGAACGCCATATCAAGTTAACCACAAGTTTTATTGTGAAGGAATCAACTGTCTAGTCGTTACACGGTTGGGGTTGAGAAATGTTGATCATTTCCAGTTAACTCATTGTCTTCCATTATTTCGTTAGTTAAACGATCACCTATATTGATAGTCCATTCCTTTTTCCATAAGTCCATCGTACAATTTTTTTATAGAGAAAGTACTTGTTCAATAGTTTTTTCGGCCAAATACTCAGCCAATTACAACCTACTACTCATTACTTCGTCATTGATTTTATTCGCTTGTTATTATTAAGTGAAAGTGATTAAGGCAAGCAGGTAACAAGTTTCCTGATCATGCTCTAAACAGCTGGTTTTCGAGCATTGCTGTTTCTTCTCTCTGTTTTCAGTAATAATGCGTGACTTCCGATGTTTTTACTCGTGAAGTAGATCAAGAGATGAGAAAAGAGTGGAGGTAATTCAAGCTTGTCCCATGGATGCAGCGAGCGTGGTCTCCATCAAAGGGTGGCCAAGAGATGCATATTTATAGATCTGCTGCTGCCCAGACGTGCTTTTAATTAATCTTGTGTTCAATGCTAAAAAGAATCCAACGTCATGAGTTTTGTGGAGTCGGCTTTGCTAACCGCGGGTTGAGTTTTTCAGGGGTATCCTCATCCCTCAATTGCGTTTCATTTGCCCTCTACTTACTCGGTAAACCGCTCAAATACGCGGTTTACCCGGTTGAAAATGTAATCGCACAGTCTTTGGCGTAATTTTCTAAGAGCAGGCCTATTTTTTCACCAGATTTCGTCGCACTATTCTTCCTCATCCTATCGTTAAAAAAATGCTGGTCGTTTTCATTATCTTTGGCTCTATGTGCTGAATGCTGGCTCTTCTTGCGAGGGTTCTATCCATTCATCCTTGTTTTCCGATCTAGGATCCTTCTTTCTTTACTCTTACATTAAATGATCGATTACCAATAAGGTTTTCTTTTAGCGGATGTTTTTAATCCTTAAAATAAATTTTTGTATTAGGCGTTATGAAATCGATTCATTTGTAATAAAATACAGTAACTTCGTTTTTTTAATATAATTTGAACACGATCCGGGTTTCTTCGCCCCTGAAGATGTCGTTGAACATCGAACCCCAGGTCATATTTAAATAAATTAATGTGGTGTCACAAAGTTATTACTTTTCATTATAATATTTATCCCTTGCTGTTGTCTCGTGATACACGGATTGAAACGTGAAAGCATGAAGTTATCGCCAAAAGTACATTTTCGTAGGCTCTGGAGGTGTATGGATTACAAATATGAATTATTAGTGAAGCGAGCTAAAGAAAATTGCAGCCGTCGAAATCTGGTATTGGCGAAGAATTCCAAACATCAAATAAACGGACACAATGAGAGACAAGAATGTATGCAAAAGAGACAAAGGAAAAGGACTCTTTGGGACAACCCACGGAAAAGTTGAACTTAAAGATTGAACGTAGTCTGAGGGAAAATTAAATCATTAGGTAAATTATGGTGAGTGAATTGGAAAGGATAGTCCCACGAGGAAGACCAAGGTATAAATTCGTTTTAACAAATTAGGAGGGATTTGGAAAAGTATGATCCTTGGTAAGCTCAGGTATTAGCATGGGATGAAGAAGAATAGTGGGCTGTTGCGAACGTATCTCGAGATTGAAAGACTTGATGATGATGACTGTTGCCTCCTAATCCTATTTCGACGAACTCATCCCTCTCAACAACATAAAATCTTACATTTCCTTCCACCTGTTATGAGTGCTCGTTGGAATGCTTCATTCTCCTCTTCTCCTTTTAATCCCACTTAATCCCGATTAGCCGCCTTAAATTTAAACGGCCCTAATTGGTTCAAATCTGTCGTGCGGCTTCTGCGAAGTGCTGCGCAATCTTACAAGTGACTCTGTCATATTGACCTTTGCATTCCGTAGAAAAGGAGGAAAGACCTGAATATTTTTATGCATGGAGTCTAATTGCATCTTTTCCTTTCATATTGTTCAACGGATTCTTGCGACGCCATAATCATCAACCTTTCCTTGTCGCAATATGCCTGAAGCATTAGTATGCGCCGAGCGAGATAGCTAGGATTGGAAGGCGCTGCCCTAGTGACTCAAAGGTCGATGGTTCGAGGCCTACAAAAATATATCGCTGATTTACTACGGTCTGGACCGCTTCTTCAAGCCAAGTCTCCCTTCTTTTCTGTTGCTGAATGTGTTTCCTCCCGTTTCTCTTGGCGCCATTGTCTCATCTTCTTATCTGATTCCTCCAACTTCTCCCTGTTTAACTCTTCTCTTGTGCCGCTCTTCCGTTTTACGTCCCAAAATCAAGAGGGTTGTTTCTTCTCGATCTCTTCTATTTTGTCGGTAGTCTTTGCCGTGCTTCTTATAATTGATCCATGTATGATATGTTCTAGTTTATATCCCCTGGAGCTTCATTGTAAGATGTATATTTCTGCTGATATTAGTATATTATAATTCTTCGTCTTGGTAATATTTTATAAAATAATTGATATCCTCTGGATCGTCTCTGAAAGGAAAATAATGATCGCTGTATCCAATCCCGTTTCGGACGTCATGTTTACGTCAGGAATAATGTCGCATGTTTATTGGTGTGGTAACACATGAGCATCCTTAACACATTAATCCCGAGTCTTCTTCTGATGCATTCCTCAGATGATCATTTCTGAAGGACTGCGCAATTTTATGAGCGAGCTGATCGAGTTAAAGAAGTGGTGACTCCAAAAAAGTGGAGAAAAAAATGAGGTATTTGTTAAGTAGGTGTTTAATGCATATTTTCCTTTCTTTTATTATGCAACTAATCCTGGGAAATCATTGATAACCCAAATCTTCTTGGCGTAGTTGGCTTGAAGCAATAGTGCGTGCCGGCTGCGATACCCAGGAAGGTAGTATACTTTCCCAGCAACCCGTGGTGCTTGCCTAGGACCTGGACGTTGTGTGTCTGATAATATTTAGGTGTTCGATTTGATAGTTCAATATCAGTATAGCAGCAGGATAACCTTTGTCTACGCATGCCTTCATCTACGAACTACTCCAGCCATGAAATGGAATGACCTAAAAGTGGCATTTGTGGACGAATGGAATTATTAGTTCGGCGTACTTCGATGGAATTCGTGTCCCAAGGAATCCAACCCAGTTATTGCGGAAGCTCAATCTCTACTTGGCTGTGACGTGAAGAGAACTTGAAATGTAGTGCAGTATCCGTCGGATGGGATGTTCAACTGTGGACCCATTGGCGCCTCTCGTTGAGAGAAGGCCGATTTTGGCGCCAGGTTTTGCTCTTCTCCCTCCCTTCACTCGCGAATTAATCCTTCACGACCAACCCTCCTTTCTATTCTTACATCTACATCTACGAAATACCGTGCAAGCTACCACTAGGGTGTGTGGCTCGGGATGATTCCACACCAGGCATGAAGCCCTCATCCCAGCTGAAATCCGAACCGCGCACGTTACCTCGGATGCCAGACCAAAATCAGTCGGGACAACAGTGCGCGGTCAGACCAGAAATTAGGAGAGTGCTACGGGGGCGAACGTGCTACCATGCAGTACACTACTTAAGTTACGACTACTGGTTATAATCACTGCGGCAGATAAATAGTTCTACAAGGTAATCATGCAAGAGCTACATCATGCCGGAAATTGCATGCGAGGTAACTAATAATGATGTTGGAATATTCAGCACAAGTGCAAAAACCTATTTTACCTAGTTAGGGTCAAAGTACCCTAGAACTGGTAAATCGCGACTATTATGGTCCCTTATTGTACGTGGAAAAAATGACATTTAAAATCTATCGGTTCTGCTGTCTATTTCCTTAATCGTATGCCTGTGATCCTTTCTGCCATTAGAGTGTGGCTCTAGCAAAATATGTTGAACGTCCGTAAATACAGAGTAAGGGAAATGAGCTTAGTGGTCGGTCGCCTTCTCTAATGATCGACCAGATCACCTAAATTAAAACCCGTGTATCATCACCGGTGATCACCTAGTAATCGCGAGCCTGTCCTCAGTAAAGCACTACGCGCAAATCCGCGAACGCGCTGGCCGCATAGAATACCAATGGACTCCGGAAAAGGGGAGAGAACAAATGGTTATGCGTATTGCGATGAGCGCACGTGTCCCCGCGAATGCGACGCCCCGCGTGGAACGTGCGCGAGGGAAATGAGTGGAGGGGGAGGCGATGAGCTTTTGACTCGAAGTGAGAGGAGAGGGGAAAGCGGAGTTAGCTCGAGGAGGGAGGGGGGGGAAGGGTTGAGGGTGATTGGCAGGGAGTGTGAGGTTGGGAGAATCGGTGCGAGATGCGGTTGAAAGGGGGGGGGGAGTCGTACCCCCTCCTCATCCCTACCTCCCTCTCTTACTCACTCACTCACTCCGCCCATCTTTCCTTTCTCCTCCTCGACTCCTCTGTTCGAAAAGTGGAGAGAGGAATCTGGGTCAGTGGGAGAACCTTTTA
Source organism: Ceriagrion tenellum (assembly GCA_963169105.1). Classification (NCBI taxonomy): domain Eukaryota; kingdom Metazoa; phylum Arthropoda; class Insecta; order Odonata; family Coenagrionidae; genus Ceriagrion; species Ceriagrion tenellum. The sequence goes on along the minus strand of OY720633.1, from coordinate 126,631,489 downwards.
CTTGGGGGAGTGGGGGATTTGCGAGTGGTGGGGAGAGGGGCACTTTGGGACTTGGGTGTGGAGGGGAGCGGGCGAGATTTCGTTGGCGGGCGCGGGAAACGAGGCAGGGCCTTCAGCAATGGCGACAGGAATGGGTAATCAACCCTTTGCCTTCTCTACTACTCCGTGAACTCCCTGTTTGGGGAAAGCATTGATGGAATTACCCAATTCAGTTTTGGGCATATATGTCTCGGTTTCGCTTCAATTATTATGCTTTTGTAGCAGGTTTTGGTCAACTTTCTATTATTTTAAATACTCTTTTCTTTTGTTTATATTAAAAATATTTAATGGCATGTGGCATGATTTCACATTTTGTCCAGAGATTGTCATTCGGTCATCGTTTTTCATAATTATTTTTGATTTAAGGTGTGGCAATTTAAGTGCCATGGTATATTGTTTTTTCGACCAAAATTCCTCAACTGATTCTGATGGTAGGAAATAGATGGAGGAGAGTCGATTTTCGCCTTATTCGAGAGTCGAGAGGAGATTTTCAATATCTATCCTGGCCTTACTGTGCGAAATCTCTTTCAGCTGGCTTAGTATTTGTTTTACCTTGCTTTCCCTTTTTTATTTTAGGAACTTATTTTACGCATGTGTCCTGAAAAGATATAAAAGCGGTGACAATGAAAGACAAGTCTGTACCACACGACTCGGTGCTTCAGACCAGGAGAAAAGTCATCTCTAGTATTATTGGATATGGGAAATGGAATTAAAGGAATGGAAAGTATAAACATGGCGTTGGTGTTATCCTGCTCTTAATCGAAGATACTAAACCTCGGGTTAACACCCCATCTGATGGACGAAGCACGCTACTTAACCCTGTGCTCTCCTCATTGTACCCTGGTAAAGGTCAAAACCAGACCACAATGACAATCGACGTCTCTTGACGTGCTGGAAACAGATTGAATGATGTTCAATATTCCGTCATAATTCCATTTAGGTGTGTATTACAATTGATGTATCACTGCCAATTTTTTACTGTATTTGTACATAAGGATCTAAACGGGTTCGAAGTAGCTGTTTATATTTCCGAGTTTTAATAAGCTCACACTCCTGTAAATATTTCTGCCGAATACGTTCACCGCGAATATTTTGGGCGCAATTTGAAAATCATTACACCGTAACAATATAATGTTTACGCCGTGTTCAAGTGGGGTTGACAGGGTTGACAGACACGTTATCGTGTGGCAGAAGCTTCCACATTTAAAACCTGAATGCAGCGCGTATCTATTAAACTTCGGCGAAAAATCGACTTTGCGGAGCGTGTGCGTTGCCACGCCCACATTTACATAAATTCCTGCGCATACACAAATATTTTTGCTGAGAGTCTTATTCGCCGCAAATTTTTATAGGAATGAACTTGGATTTACAATAAAAATATGAATATTCCGCATAACTACTGACAAATATGATCTGTAGAAGGTTAATCGTTTCATTGTAAAGTTAACGTAATTGTACATTGTAAAGGTAAATGATAAAATGAATTTCATAAAAAAATGAAAAAGAATTTCCTCTTGTTGGCTGACGTTGACGTATGCGTGACGGAAAAGTTGTAATTTGAAAAGGTTCGCTCATCGTCCTTTGACAGCACCGTCGAAGTGCAGGAGTCGTAATACTCTCCACTACATGACGGTCTCCTAGCTTCCGGAAAGACGCCGTCCGTTTCCGTCACATCGGGAAACGTCGATCGTGATCCCGCTCTGTCACTGAAAACTTCCGCCAAGATAGAATTTGATCCTGGGCTGAACGCATGGGGAGCATATAGTGGTTTGAGTGGCTATAATGTGTCATTAAATGCACATTTAAAAGCACATTCAAGTGAGTCAAAAGAAATGCAATACCATATATAATTTATGTTCATCTGTTATTGCGATGGAATTCATCACACCTGCAGTGATGGAAATTGTACAAGAATTGTATTTATATTGTTTGCTTTAATTAAAACGTAATTACTTGGGTTTTCGGTTCAGCATTCCAAATTCAGGTGAAAATAATATTTTAATACGTCCTTTCGAACATTTGGAATGGCATCACCTCTTGATGCTTTGGCGACCAATTTAATATTTTGGAAAATATTTCGCGTTTAGAATAAATTCTGTACGTATGTAATCGAATTATTAGGATACGTCGTATGGGTCGAAGTATATCTCATGTGTATTCTACGTATATTAGTGTAAATTGCCGGGAAATAAATCGACAAAATGCATTTTTTCTCTTTTATTTATAGATGTCACTAATCAGAGCACGCCTGCAAAGTTTCATGAAAATTTGCGCTTGAATTAGAATCGCTTCAACCACCTATTAGTCCTCTCCTCTTTGTACCCACGCAGAGATCGGAATAACTCCGAATATTTCCTTCTAGAATATGACCATGGGCTATCCGCATGGGAAGAAACGCAATCTTCTCCCAAAGCTGCTAAAGAGAAGGGTTAATATCGTATATATTATTACAGAAAGGTCTTTTTCTGTCATTCCGTATATGCTCCGTTAATACTGCACCTACAGTGATAAATGAGGTATCATTTTAAACGTTGAATCACCGGCTTCTGACGAAAAATACAATCTCAATCTCAAATTTCACTATTTATCCATTAATTTGGCTTAAAAGTTTCAATTTTTCCATGTCGATTACACGCTCGAGGTATATCGACTCCACACATTTTTTTAATTCTAAACTTCAAAAAAAGGTTTAAAATGAAAATAGTACGAAATGCACGTAGTGATTGTACATAGGTGAATGGTCACCTGGTAAGTCAATGCAATTAAAACTTTTTGATTTCATATTTATATGATATTCGCTTACAAAAATAGTTTGTAAACATTTATGAACATAACTTGCTCATGCATACATCCCGTTCAATGTTATAGAACTATACAATGGAAAGAGGCACAACTTCACGAGGCAGGCCTCGAGGCAGACCAAGAGAACGGGGCAGACCTCTTGAACCTGCCACTGAACACAGACGAAGGGTTGGCGATAATCAACTAATATGTTGGCTATGGTTACGTGCTTAAAAGACTGTAGGAGGCGCCATCAATTAACACACACGTTTAGTTAGATTATTTACATTTTACGTGCAATCAGTGTGACCGTTTATGTTTACGTTATGTATCTTTAACACAAACATAAATAACATATAATTGCCCATGGGAAGAAACAGATAGAAGAACAGGAAGAAAGAAGGAAGAAACAGGAAGAAGCTGCATACTGTGCGAAATATTCGCACGGGTCAGCTAGTAGTACATAAACATTAAGAAAGGACTTCGGGCTCTGCCGTGCTGATGTGGACCGTATGGCCACACGACGTCGGTGGCAGCGCCTTCCGCATTATCCCCCTGCTGTTGTGTCAGTCGGTTGTCTCGCCCCTTGGTTTTCGTAATGCCTTCCGCGATGTGCTTCGATTCGACCTTGAGGCAAGCAGATCGCTCTCAACGGGATCACCCGAGTGTTACGCTTTGATCTCCCACGAGTTCCCGGGGGATTTAATCTTACCGTGAGGGATGCTGGCTGGGAATTTTTCGATGCGAACGAATCGAGGGAACATCATTTCGAATTCAGCGGGAATTTTGAGAGCCTTAGTTAATATTGTGGAAGCTAAGTGTAATGATACTTCATGAAGAGAGCAATGTACCTGAAATCAAATTAAAATCTAAAGGTTGATCCAATTTGCCTTACAAAGCCAAGGACTTTGACTCCCGTGCATGTATTTCAGTCACCCATCACCATGCGTACATCCAGTCAAGTGAGGGACGAGAGGGAGAGGACAGGGGGAGTTAAAATCCAGTGACCACGCTCATGTTAACGGTAAGTGTCAATGTCGATGGTCACCTGGACAACCAAAGTGCATGGACGGAAGTCAAATTTGATTTGCTTTTGTTGAAAATTTGGATTGATCTTTAATTTTATGATGCTTCATTTTTTTTTAATTTTACCTATTTGCTATCGGGCAGGAAGGTTTATAGATTATTTCTTGCCAAGCAAAATTGATAGCTACAACAAAAACAGATCGAGCCACCATTCCGTCAAAATGCATCCCATTGCTAGCTCTTTTCCTCATCCGTTTCCCTTACCATTCACCGCACATTTTTATGTTAATCGATTTCAGTCGCTAAGTCATTATAATGCGTGTTCCTGATGGTTGATTAACCTTGAGTGCTTTGCATGTAGAGAATTGAACGTGGAAGACTCAAATTATATGATCATTTCGCATTGAGCGGAGTCGCCATTTTTCTACTCCATCTGTGGATCGCTAAATGCGTAAAGATTATGCAAAAAAAGAACTTGTGTCTCACCAGTTGTGTATACGTCAGGGCTAGTTGAAATTATTTGCCCTTCAAGTGCGGCGGCCCGTTGTATCGGCTTGTGCGCAGATCGTTGTTATAATGGCTATGACTTATTATCCTTTAGAAAGTGTGCATTCTCTGTTTTTTATAACACGCTTTTGTTATTTTTTTTCGTTCGTTTAACATATTTTTCATTGAGCATTATTCTTACTATAATTTTTGACACGTCTCGGGAGGTCAGCCTCATCTTAAGCTAGTTTTTTGTCGCTGAGTTGTCTTTCACAATGGAAAAACCCTGAAAAGCTAACAGTATTTCATTCTGCAATCTCATGACTATATTATGATGGATTTGCTTTGATTAAAGTAATGATAACCAAGACGTTGGTGATACGACGCTAATAAAAGTATTGCTATGTTATCATTTTGGTTTCTTCATCCGAGCGAATCACTTGGGCCCTGTGAAATACGATTATATTGTCAGCAGCTCTCTGTGCATGAGGGCTTTGTTCTTTCTCTGCATTGAGGTAGTGAGTACTTTGTCGCTATAGTGTAAGGAAGGAAAATTCTTCTCTTTTGGCCAAGGAGGATAAGGGAGTTCATTGAGGCTTTTCCCTTGCGAGCGTGCGGTTGAATCAAACAATACATCAAGCAAATACGTACGTTTTTATTTTTGCTTTCATTTTGGTATCCCAATATGGCAACTAAAAAGACTCCTTTAGATAAATTAGATGACGAAATGGTGAATTGCTTCTTATAACTTATGATATACGCGCTCGACATTATTATTGGGCGGGATCATGATAACATTTGTAATTGAAAACAGCTGATCAAAGCATGTCGGAAATGTGGTTACATGGCAAATATAAATGAATGAATGATATGCTAATCCATGGACTTTTATGTTGGACTAGATTGTGGAACATCAATCAGTGCTTGGAAGTATATCAAAACATAAATTTACCGTTGGCATATGAGCTAAAGAAATTTTTATCATATTTTGTCATATTTAAATTGATAGGTTTTAATGCGGGAGTCAATGTAGCTACCCTTGAATGTGAAAGATTTGGATTCATTGTGTAATTAGATTATTTCAGAATAATGTATTTGTGAATTGGATGTAACGTTCCTTAGGAAGTAAGGAAAGGGACAACATGAGTGCAAATCAGTCGCATGTCCCCCTATGTGATCCCTACCAGCATTTATGAAGAATTTGTTAAATGAATCCGGAAATCTGTCAGCGAGGAACGGTTCCAAAAATATTTACCTAGCCTCAGTCTCAATTCGTAAAGACACACAAAGCGAAATAGGACTTTTTATTTCAAAATCATTGTAAATTAAGTTATCTTTTTTAACATGCTTAAATGGTTGAAGGCTTCATAAAGGAATCCAAACCGGAACGTTAAGCTAAAGGTACCAGTTGACCTGTAACCGAAAACCTATGGGGTATTTGGTGAATCACATCTATGGCCCAACCCCGCCTTCAATTAAGTGTTCTCCCTAATTGGTCGAGTTTACGCCATAGACATACCTTTCTACGTATTATTACGCGCAGCTTTAAGTGTCGGCTGCATTATAATTGTTACTGATGTTCCCAATTACTCGTGAATCCAGCCTCAGCTAAGACTATTGTTGAGCATAGTGCAATTAGCCCTCTAACCAGTCTCGTTGTATGTGTCTTAAGTCTTATTCATAATAGTAGAAATATCTCATTCCGAACTTCCACAAATAACGCCGAAAACTAAATGACTTGGGTCATCTTTTGTCGATTTTGGGACCGCTGCGGGACATGTTGATGAAGAGTTCACGATTTCCAAGTTTGGATCACGCTCGCACTCAGGACCATGTGCAGAGCTATATTAACATGCATTAGGCGTCTGGAGAAATTTTTCTCAAATGTCAGGCCAACGTCCGGGGAAAGAAAACCGGAATCACCGGAAAAATCGGATTTTCAGTCATGAGCGAGGATGAAGGTTGAATTCTAGCAATCGCCCCGAGTGTATCCAAATTGCCGAATGCGGTGGACCAGTCGGCGGGGTGCGGGACAGGTTGCAAGCGAAGAGAATAAGAAATTAAGAGTTCCATGGCCTACATTGGGATTTGACCTGGCAACAACTGGCTAAAACAGATGCAACCATATCAGGCGATGTGTGATGGAGCTTGAATTCCGCGGGAAAAATCAAATTCCTCGTAAACCAAGACTTTTAGAGATTAAGGTAAAGATTCCAGCTGCCGTAAAATAACTACCTTTTCTGGAACAACGGGTACGCCAGAAAGGTAATTGTTTACGGCTTTTGTAATCGTTACCTTGACTTTTAAAGCTAGCCCTAGGAATTCATTTCTTTTTTACCAAGGCTTATGAGTTGGTTGGCCTGGTTGATGATTACGATAATGCGTTAATATGCGTCGTATTTTATTTCATTGTCATTATTTGCATTTGTTTCCCTTGTTTCTTTTTCTATTTCAATTTATTCCTTGACTAAATCGGGTTTGACGTCAAATGCGCTTGTTTTTATCGTCAAAATAACTGTAATCAAAATGTTTATAATTGTATCTTTTACTAGGAAAAGAAATAATCAAGGTTTATGTGGGATACATGGGGAAAATAGTGATATAGTTTACGAAATATTTTCTGTATATCTAGGCTTTCTTGTCAGGGCAGCATTTACGGTCTATTTTTAAGACATTAGGCATGAACCCAGGAAAATATTATATACTTATTAAGTCTGTTATCATGCACGCATTATATCGGATTCAATTACCTCACCTTAAACAGTGGCCAAGGTTTCTCTGTAGAAAGTGTCAAATAAAATATATATGCCAGCCAAAAGTTTGCGCAGTTCCTGATAGAATTGTTGATGTGAGGATGACTTTTGTGAAATGCCCAGAAAGCGTTTGCATTGCTTAGTTCGTATAATATTGTAATTGGCTTCTCCATTTTTTTCATTATGTATTCTCTGGGTTACTTCTTTCCCTTGAGACGAGATTCTCTATGGTGTAATGATCTGAAATCTTGTCTCAAATACGGAGACATGATCATCGTAACGATTCCATAAAAGTATTGAAAAACTTATTTTGATTTTCTCATATTAGGTAAAAGAGAATAACATAGCTCTTTTTTACTTTTTCGATAATATTTATGTGATCCAAATTTGCGAATAATTTTGGATTGCCAGATTATGAAAATATTTGTAAATAAAGGAACCCATCCTTTATTTTCGATTAATTTGGAAACAAAACCATTGCTTCTTAATATATTATTTTTAAATTTCTTAATTGCGTTGAAACATATCCAGCATTTTTGGCTCCTGGTTACAATCAGTCTTGAATAGTTTTTTCGGGAAAGAATGGCAAAGTTTAATGGACTCTTGCATGATTTAGAAGACGGAGAAATGTCGGAATGTTGGTTACAGTGTCTCACCTTAGTCCATGCATCGCAGGTTCTTGTTGCGCTCAGCGCAAAAGGAATCGGATCCCTTAGAAGATTTTTTTTCTATCATGATCGTCTCCCAGCATCAATCGCCAGCACATCTCAAGATTTCAGTTAACCAGATTGTGACGACGCACTTTGCTAATTTTCGCGAAGTGGATCAAATAACCGCTGACGGAGAAAATAATAAAAATGCTGCACAATCTCCTTGGAAGTTGTATTGAAACGCCGATAAGGTAAAATCATTTATTTATCAAGGACGGCCAGTTGTGGAATGTGGAAAAGAATTATCTTTAATTCTCAATGCCATATGCACGTAGAAGTTACTAACGTCCCTAAGCTCTGTCTCCTGTGAAAGAAATAGAGAGGGAAAACCCACAGCAAGAAGTTATGTTATACCGTGGCTAAGTAATTTCTACCACTGTCAGGTACGTCGCGTTGATCTAGGCGCATGGCGAGCCGTAAGCGGATCACGAGGTCAAAGTTGGGCAGGGCGATTTTTCATGGGCGATGCGTTTACGTGAGGAATCGGAGTTGACACGTGAAAAGGTGATTTACCCGCCAAAACTCCTGATCAAACTTTTCTTGAGACGTAAAGAGAATCGGATAACGGCTCGTCGATCGTCGAAATAGCTTCTCTCGTCCGTGAATGCGGTGATATTTTTGGCAATAGTTCCACCACTGCGTGTGCGATGTTTGGTGTGACTTTGCTCATCGGCGCAATATATCTTGTACGGGTAGGATGATCTCCGCACAGACGTCACCGTTTCCATTGAGTGTGGCAGAGGGATTAAACTGTACATTTCAACTCTACTATCTGTGTCCTATTAGTGATCTGACGCGTACGAGCTTTCCTGGAACGGTACGAGAAAGATCAAATGAGCTCTATTGTTGGGATAGGCGATGGCGGCATTTGTGTAGTAAGATAGCTTGAATTAGTGTCACGTGGGGCTGATATAAGTAGTGCCTCTCGTATATGGGAATCACGGCCCTAAATTCGGTATGCTTAGGTAACCTACCAAACTTACTTAAAAGAAGAGAATCAGCTGAATGAGGAGAAGTCTTGGCAATGACTTAACCATGCAGGGCTTTTCGCCACCGTTAACCTGAAGAGACGCACCAATAAAAAAACAAATTCCGTCTGGGGCAGGTCGCACCTCAGTATTTGTGGTTATGAATTAGCGCTGTTATGGTTAGTATGGCGGTTGTGGGTTGGAGGAAGGGTGTATTGAATCCTTTAGCAGTTCTATCTATTCCTTACCGAGGGGTGTGTGGTCATCTGCAATTTAATATCCCAGCAGTCGGAAGGAGCCCAACCTTAAATAGGCTTAATTCTGTTGACACCGACCCTTTCTGGAGAAAATCTGTGATGACTGAGGATGTGGAGCCCCTACCGTGCACTCTCGGTGATTCCAATCGCTGATGGGGGTTTTAGGGAAATAGCTGGTTTGGTGGCTGAAGTACTGGTTCTCCGTGCCTACAACTCTATTTCAAAACGAGCTGCAGGCATGATAAAGGTGAAAGTTAAAATGTTGATTCGTCTGTGGAATCCTTGCCCTTCCGGCGTGTGGAGGGCACTTCAAGGGCGGCATTCAGTCCGCCGTTAGTAAAACCGTTGACCCTTAAGGTGGACGCCCTCGTTCAAGAGAAGGGTGTACGAGTGTAGGGTTCCCTTCTTCCCTCCTTTTGGTCACCAATATTCCTGCGTATTCTGTACTGTTACCCTACCCTGAATGGTGCAAATCATATTAAATGTGGTTGGTCACCTCCGATATCTACTCGTTTGGTATCCCTCCTCTTTGAAGTTCTGAAATGCTTACCCCAGGTACGTACGATACCACGAAAGTATCATATTCATGCCCTTTGCTGCTACATTTCTTGAAGTTAAATTGCTCGAATCTCAGTGTAGAAAAACAATTTTTGTGCGTGAAGTCCACCCATCTGTGCTCTCCTCAGAGGGTGCCTCTGCATTTGTGAAGGCTACTTACGACAATCATTCTTTGGCCATTATATCCCATTAATCTTCGACTTTGTCAAAATTTACTTGTATTGCTCTGTAAATGGCATTTGAGCAAGAAGCACTGTAACATGATTCATACATTTTTCTCTCGCAAATTCAGTGACCATGGAAGAACTACAATATACTCTGTGCAGAAATAGTTCAATAAAGCTATCTAAATTTTCTCAGAATGCTTCTCTTTATCCCTTAGTATTAAATATATGACTGGTGTTACTCGTACACCTTTTTGCAATTTATGAGCACGCTACGCATGACTTTTCTATTCCTATTTTGTACGACATTGTCTTAGCTATATGTAGATGGCCGGCTTTTACCAAAATTATTTTTGAATCTGTAGATCAAATTTATGTGTTGACTTCAGTTTATCATAAATATGGACGGGGTTGAATGCAGATCTTTGAGGAGATTTTTCTGTAGAATGAAGATCCTTAACCAGATGCCAAGTGGAGAGTGGTTCAAGCACGTTAAGCAGTGAACCCTTTCTTCATTTTGTTAAGAGTTGGCTGGTACCAACACCGAGCTTTTCTCCATACTTTCTTCTTTCCCGAAATCATACATTATCATTTTACCAACTTGTCCTCAGTCATGCAAATGACGTCTGCTGTCGGTCTCCGCCTCGAAAAACAACGAACATATGTTTATACCTTTACCGAAACGGATACTTTCAGTTATTGAATAGGAGGCGGCAGAACCTCCACATTCATTCCAACCTACCATATTTGCCGGATTGTCTCTGTTAAAAAATTAGTGGTGATTTTAACGACCGAATCAACACGTTTGCCACGGGATGCGTGAACTCTTTGACGGCGAGCGCGTTAACCCTGACCGTCGTCGTGCCACCCGCGTCCGCCCACTTTCCCTCCCCGACCGGAAAAAAAAACTTTTTTTCGGCCTTCTTTTATAACTCGGAGAGCTCTCGTCCTCTTGTGGCCCGCCACGATGGGCCCGCCCCGGCCACCACTCCACTCTCACTCACTATATTCCTCCTCCCCACCGGAGTTGTCCTCTCCCTACCCAGCCGCCTCCAACCCCTCCCGGATCCCAACCCGAACACCTTCCCTTCCCCTCCTCTGGCTCACCTGTTCGAGAGCTCCGGACGTTTTCCCTCTCTCTCTGCTCGAAGTCTGAGAGAGTGGTGGCCAACCAGCGCGTTAAAGGAAGACTCTCTTTGTGTGAGATCCGAGCTGGAGAGGAAAATAATCGAGCCGCTGCTGCACCACCGACATCACATCCTTGGGGCCGTCCTCTTCCGTGACCTTCATCCCAGAGAGCCCTCTCCTCATACACTTCGTTTTTTTCCCTCTACGTATCTCTCCCGTTTCCTCCCTCTGCATTCTCGCTCCGTCCCTCCCACGGTCCCTTTACGTTCCTCGCTGGTCTTCCATCGCCGGTGAGACCAGTGTGCGGCGAGCGAGGAAACGCACAAGACGGGACCCCAGAAGGCCGTTGAGGTGGTTAGCCTTCCGCTGCAAGACATCGGCACGCGACACGATCAAAGCCAATTGTGCTCTCCTGATCGCCTTCCGCTTCTCTATCGTTCATCTCACTCTATTTCCTCCCCTCGCTCTTGCCTTTGCCCTTAAAGCTGTCGCCCTACTATTCCTTTCGCTGCTGCTGCAGCCTCCTTCCCCACCCAATTACCCAGTCCTCTGCGACCTCCCGCAACCCGAGACGAGGAATCGACGAGCCGAGGTGTGCGTTTGCAGTCAGCCACTCGAACACAGGACGTCCCGGACTGCAGTGCTGCGTTCGGAGTTGGCCCTCTCTTTTCATCACGAGCCGGCGTTCGTTGTTGTTTGTGTCCCGATCTGTGTTAACCCCCCGGGCTCGGTAGAGTGTTGTTTTTCATTGTAAACATCCGTTTTTGTGACGAACTCGGCAGTGTCTCTGGGTGTCGGCTTGGAAATGGCAACCCGGCAAAGGCAGAGGGAGCTCTTCAGCTTCAGCATCGATGACAGGTGAGAAAGTGGGAATTTTCAGTGGCCCATGTGTGGAGTTGTGAACGTGTGTTTAATCGTGTTGGTGGAGTATAGTATTTCCAAGGATTTGGTGTTCCTGATTGTGGATGAGTTGTCATCTTTCTAACGACCGTATTGATCATCATGGCTGTATGTTTTGGAGGAGGAAGCCAATGTTAGAAAGCCCTTATTATGTCGCGTAAGGCTATCGAGAGGAGGTTATCTTGTATGCACTCTTCCTCACGATAGTATTTATGTAGTTTATAATTGCGGGCGGGATCCCATTCTTCCGATGAGCATTGTCAAATCGTCATAGTTGTGTGTTGTGGAGATGAACTGTTATTTTAAGCAAGTCTGTTTTTAGTAAATCAATCGAGAAGGGGTTACATTATCTACACTTTTCCTTACAATTCATATTTATTTATATCCCTATATGTCATATGATATGGAGTTGGAAGGTTTTTTTTATCAAGCTCTCCCCTCCGCCCAGTAAATAAGTGGCCTTATTGGCACTTATTCATTTTTTTTCATAATGTCCCCAGCTGTGGTCGGATTATCTTATATTTGACGACAGCTAGTTGAATCGTTAAGGCTGTGATTGGTGAACTAGGAATTTTTACGATGTTGATCAGTCTAAGCCGTAAGAAGTTGTTACCATGTTAATATTATTCACCAGAGATGCTAAGTGCATGCTAATGCGTAGTCAGTCAAGGTTTCAGCTTTGTCTCTATATCCAAACCCATTTATTTGTCGTGCTGTCGTTTGCTGTCTGTTTTTTTGTCGTTCGGAGACTTAAACGCCTGAATAGCCAAGACATTTCCTTTATTGAATTTCTCGTAGTTTTTTGCTGTTGTAAAACTCGACGCTTCCGTGATTAATGGTTCATCGACTGTGCTATGTTGCCATTGCAGAAGTTGGCAGTGCTGTTTTCTGCGTTTGAATGCCATTTGGAAGTTCAGTAGTGTTTGTGCTTTGGCACGCCTACGGTTTCTTAAACGCTTAAAAAGTGAAATCTCTCCGCGCGCAGGCATGACCGTACGAAATTGAATGTATCGCATTCTGCCACTTTCACGAAAAACGGAGAATGGAATAGCACGGCTAGTCATAACATATATTCGAGATTCGCTCTTCATTATGAGGATTTTCTGATACTTAATTTGTTATATGGAAAGTATATTCGGTGATATACTTATGTTAGGGTATAATTATGCCATGGTATGGTCTGTTTTTTACGGATGTTTAGGCGCCGTGCATTAAGTCGCGTATTTCGTGGACACACAAATTTTTAAACAGATTTCAGAGATTAGATACAATATCACGTGACACTTAATACTCTATTTTAATGCAAATGCTACATGCATTGCGTCGCACGATATGTTGCACTGGCTCTTCTTTAATCATGTTAACATATGTTTGAGATCAGCAGCTCTGTCGTCATTTGTTTAGCCGCCCATCATTCTGCTGAGTATAACTTGGTGCCTGTGGTCATATCCAAATTGTCGATTTCGTTCGTATTAGGGTCAAGGCAGTCGCCACCAGTCGCGGACTTTTATCCGATTTCACCACATATCTTGTCTCTTTGATGCCTTCGAATGTGGAGAACACCGACCAGAGATCTTTATTTTACTCTTTAGTTTTAACGACAAATGGTTCGACCAATCACGACAGAGTGTTCCGTAACGTCACATATATGCGAAAACGAGGTCACGGTCTTATGATTGGAGCGTGGACCAAAACACGTCTCCTAACCCAACATTTTGGATTGTCCCAGGCCATTTTGCGGCGCGGATAGAATTCCCATTAACGTAAACAAATTGCACAGGGCTAGAGGACGTTTCATCTAAGCTCCGGAAATCGCTTAACGTTTCTGGAATGCAGACAGTTTTGAGGAACTTCGGTTGGTTGTTTGCGTATTTTAGACCGGCTATTGCATTAAAGAACAAGACTAAGTGGAAAAAAATGTTTTGAATTCTGGAAAAATCGAATATTAGATCGGTCATTTAAGGAGTCGGCAGAGAACTGAGGTCATTTGCGGCATTTAGGCTAGGTGGGGTGGTTGGTTAAGGAAGTATTATTTGCTAAATAAAGAAAATGGGTGAGCTAGGAGGGAATCGTTGTCGATGTTATACTCATCTTTACGAAATGCCTCAAGGGTTCCTCAGCTCAACGCTTCATCTGATGAAAGCAGTGCTACATTTGAAGTGCTCTTCACATAGCACCCAGTCGGGGAGTCCCCTGTAAAATCTTCGTCAATATAAGATATTATTCAGTTATAATTGGAATCCTGGCTTTACGTACGGGTAAACCAGTCCTCAAGCCACTACACCTACTAATTTCTTTCATAAATATTGTAAAAAATACCCGTAGACAAAGGTGTAGGCGAATGTCTTCAAGTTGAGTCACTTTCGTCTCGAACGACGGCGATACAAAAGACTCGCGGCACGAGCAGAACAGCGAGAAAAAATGTCAGAGAAAGCAAAAAGGAAGATGATGCGTTCCGTGACCGAGGAAGAGCGACATTGTGCGAGATAAGATGGAATTCCAGTGACTCGTGTTCCACTCGAGTAAGGCACTAGCAGTCCTCGTGAGCAGAAGTCATCACGCGAGCAAAACACGAGATGGGAAGCATCCCATTGACTGGTGATCAAGGGTGACAGTGCAATGCGACACAATGTTTTATATAATTTGCCACATTCCCGCCATCCCATACTAAACTTTACGATGGTTCGAAATTATTATCAGTGACGAAGAAGCATTGTTGGTATATTTCGCATACCAAAGTAGTTAAGTATCTATTTCAAATACCACGCTTACCGGAGGGAATCCGCTAAATATTTTGCTCGCACCGAAGGATAGTGGATATTTTGAGATCCATCCTTATGAAAGTGATGGACCTAGAAATTAATCTTTAATTACCTTTTTTACGGTTCAAACAAGTTGAAGAATCGAATGAAAAACTATCTAGCGGTAGGCATCATATTTTTTCGATATAGAAATCAGAAAGGAAGGCTCAGAAATATGCCAGGAAGCTGATACACTTTGCTGAAATGTTGATTCTTTTTTTAAGAGATAGGCGGATTTATGATCCAGATAAAAGAATAAGATAAAGTAGTTCTTTCGCTAAGTACTTCACTCAAAAGATATATATTCTGCAATATGCAGAATAAGTTTATTAAGTTTCTTTATAATGATTTTGTTTTCGTAAGTCTACCGTAAATATCTCAGCCAGTGTAAAAATTTAGTTCATACAGTTTATTTCTCTGCTTTCTTGAGAGGCAAAACATAATTTCAATGGAAAGATATTGTATTTACTTCAACACAAATTAAGCGCGAATTTTGTTTTCATTGGCATTTTGTACCAAGTGGTCGATTGGGAAATGTGAATTGGTAAACTGAGACTGAAAATAGAACATCAGCCATACGCAACGTTAATACTGGATTTAATCGTCAACCGGCTGTCCTATAGTGTTCGTAATATCGTAATTTTAGACTAATTTTCATCATATCGTACATTGTCGGCACTCGTGGTCAGCGAAGGGAGAATAGCAGATCGGAAGAGGCCTTTCACTGCCTTCGTACGCCACGCCGTCGCATCTTCTGCCGAGGGCGTGCTTTCGGTGGCTCGCGCTGGGGAGCCCCGGGCGGAGCCGGGGAATTTGAAGAAAGTTTTCGCGGCGTCCGAGTGCGGGAGAGTGTGCATGGGAGAGATGAGAAAGGAGTTCGCGTCGAGGAGGAGCGTAATGCAGAGGACGAAGAGAGTGAAAGGAGAAGCGGGGGAGAAAGTGGTGAGGCGCCCCCCCCCCCACCCTCGCGGGGAGTGGTGTCCGCTCTCGCCGCCGCTTTGCCAAGTGGAGTCGAAGGAAAGTGAAAGAGGCAGCGCGGCGGTTTTCGTCGCGGCTTCCAGCTTGCTCATCGACGAAGATGTTTGATATCTTCATGTGCGTGTGGGCCGCGGGAATTCATGCGTGTGTGTGTGTATACATGTATATGTATGAAGGGCGACTGTGCGACTGATATGTGGTTCTCTTCGAATACCGATGTCATGATCTCACTAAACTGGGGATTCGGTAGGCATGAGAGGACGTGAGCAGGTCAGGTGGTGGAATCGCAGGTCCTTATTTTGCGTTGTCGGTGTCGCTTTCCAAAGAAAAAAAATCTAGAAGGACAATGTTCACAGGTGCTGTACTAAGAACGCGCTAAGACTATCGAAACTAGTGCCTGACAAAATTTGAAGAATGGCTATCATAAATTAAATTTTCAGGCTTAATTTAGTGGAAAAGTGATACATGAAATAAAAATTTGCTTGTAATTCCCACATTGTTTTATTACTACCAACCATAGTTTCGACAAAGTTATGTCATAATGAAGTTATTAGTTCTTTCTTTCATTGTCCATGTAGGTGTACACATTCACATCGCCCACCGTCGGTGTATCTATATGGACAATAAATGAAAGAAGTAAGACCGTGATAATCACAAAATTTTGTCGAAACCATGGCGTGTAGTAATAAACAGAGTGGAAAATACAAAGCAAAATTTTATTTTATTTCACGACGATCATGTTTTACGTCTCCTGCACACAATTGAAAAGCGTATTACGAGAGTGGTTGCGGAATGGAGAACTGTTATCGCACTCCTAATAACTGGCTGAAGGGGCTAGCTTATACCTGAGAACGAGCTATAATTAAATAACTCACTATTTCCTTATCAACCAAGTACATTTTAAGCGTACTCTCTGTTTGCCAGCATTAGTCATGGCGACTCTGGGAGACTCAAGTTTTTGAGAACACACTCCAACCCCTATGGTTACATTTCACCGTCGAGCCTAATTTTTGACGAGCGCAACGTCCGTACCCAAGGATGAGTTGGAGCACGAGCTCAGAGGTCGGCGTTGTTACCAACTGTCTGTCGGTGCATTAAGACAAGCTGTCAGTGTCGTACAAGCTGTCGGTGCGTTAACCCACCTGGCATTTCACAACGGTCGTGGAACCTACGCTCATTTTCAGAGTTATATTTAATGAATACAGTTGCTGATTTTGGTTACTTTAGCGAAATTAATTAATCCTCTAACTATATGGTTTCGAGAGCTATTTAATCACTCTAGGGATTCTGGAGGAATGGGACGAGATGGACAAGTCCAGTTAATTATGAGTGGTTGATTCTTGAGAACGTTTCGTGGTATAAATAGGCCAATGCTTTTTTTTGTATGATAGGTTCAAAAGTAGGCCCAATATAGGTATATCCCTTGTGGCACTTGTGAATTATTCTGAATTGAACTGAACATTTTACCACATAGGACAACCTATCTTTCGTGATAGGTATTCGATGTAAGAATTATAAGTAAAAACACCGATATTAAGCATGAAATATTTGTAATGGAAAAGGTAACTACATATGAGACTATAATGCTCTAAAGCCGACGTCCAGAATAAAAATACCACGTCCGATGTCTTCTAAGGGAAAAAGTTCCCATGCCGGGAATCGAACCCGGGCCTTCTGGGTGAAAGCCAGATATCCTAGCCACTAGACCACATGGGAGACGTACTGTTGTTAGAAAAATAATGAGAAATATCATTAAAAGTATGGAAAAAGAAATGGCTTGCTATTAATAATAAAGCCCAGAGCGTTGGGCATAAGTAGTATATCTGTAGTTTCTGTTAATTGCTTGTGGTGTAGATTGGAGAAATAAGGTTAGGTACGTGTGGATGTGGTACTAAAAGAATTTGTTGTGAATTCTCCGGTAGTGGTCACATATGGTGGAGCGTATTCCGTTGGTTTCACCATGTTGTGATAGAGGAAATGGTGTGAGAGGAAGGAGCCAACCTTGAAATTAATTAATGAATTTGATTTAAAAGACGCTGAAGGTGAAGAATATTAGGAGTTTTCAGAACGAGTGAGCGTGAATGATGTAGTGCAGGGATGGCCAACCAAAATGATCTTGCGGGCCACTTTGGAAATGCATCATAACTCCACGGGCCGCATATAAAATTATATATACCCATATTAGATTTAGACCCACTATAGACATTTTTTTGGAGTGAAAAATTGAAACATAATGAGTTATTATTATTGTGTTAAAGTTATTGTATTAAAATTTGATGAATCTCGCGGGCAGGAAAAATGTTCAAGGCGGGCCGCATGCGAGCCGCGGGTTTGCCACTCCTGATGTAGTGCATGGAGGAAACGGGGCCAAAAAGGCGTTTGCCAGTACACCTAGGGCGGTGTGGAAGAATCTATAAACAATAGCTATCCCATAATGGAATGGTATGATAGTATGTGCGCATGTTTGAGCATGCGGGAGATTTTTAAAGTAGCATAATTACTGAAATTCTTGTTCTGGTGACATTTAATATTCCTTTATTTCCGAATGTATTCCACTATGTTCAAATTTTTCCCCATGACTTTCTTGTTCAACCCCTTCCTCTCACACTCACACCAGTAAGCCTTCAATGCAACCTCTGTTTCTTCATACAACACTGGTCAATTCTATCAACGTCAAACCACAGAAGCACGCTCCTATTTAATAAGTGTTTGGCCAGTACATCCAAACCAAACTCTTGCTGGACTCACATGTTCCTGAGCTTAAATTCCTACTAATTTTACCGCTCTCACATCTCAGATACTCCACTTTCATGAGTCTACACTTAAGCTCATCCAGGCATACCCAATTCTTACAGTGCCATAAAAGAGTATAGTTTTGTTAACATTTTTTTATTTGATTCCTGAGACAAATATGCATTCCAAACTATACTCTACTTACCGACGACTACTACGAAGTTCTAATATTCACACGGCTCGTCATCTGCTCATGTATCCTTCCTTGCTCTGTTACCATTCGACGTGGGAGCATTAAAGCATCGTGTTGCTCAATTATTTCTCCACTATCCCTAATTTTAATATCATTTGCCTAATTTTCCTGGTCAAGCCACTAGTTTTTAGGCTTTTCCCCTCATTTAAATTGGATTTGTCAATTCGTGAAAGTCATCCCGGTGCCTCTGGAATTATTATGTGATTATCGCACATGCAGTATTGATTGACTAATTGTTCTGTAACATTCTTGAATTCATTAGCTCCATATCAGATTTCGCTTTTGTTTTGTTTCGCTCTTACACTCTGTGTCTCATCAGCAATGCGAGGACGATTGTAGAATATGATTCTATCGGAGGAATGTATTCTGTGTGCCAAGAAATAAGCCAAATAAGTTCAAATTCAATGATGTTACAAGGATTTATAGTCTTGCCTTTCTTTTAAATTGCTTAATCTTTAGCATCTAAATCTGATGAAATAGCGGAAGGAAAAAATATGACTAAAGTAATACTGAGGAACATGATTCCCGAATTTGCTTGCGTGAAGTGCTTTGCTTTCATATCAAGATTGTTTGCATCGCCTCTCTATTTCATTTTTTATTATTCTTCTCTCATGGTCAAGACTTTAAGTCAGTGAAAGGAAAACCACAGTCATGCCTTTACATTGCCCGTAATTACGAGCTATATGCTGAGCCAACTATATTTCTGGTTGCCACCTTGGGGAGCTTTGCCTTTCATTACTCAAGGAAAGCTAAATTGAAAATAATTTGACGACGCATTTGCAAAAAATCATCAGACGGCATTGTGAGTACGTCACGTAAGCTTTCTTGTTACAGCCATTCTTTTCTGGTATCTTATCCGAATCTGGTCTGGTCTATAGTGCGGCTCCATAGAAACGAATCTTTTACCTTGGTTTTTTTCACATTATAAAATATCGGTGATGAAATGTGTTGCTGTTGCATTTTATATGAGATTACATAGTGATTGTTCTCGTTTACTTTGTCTCTTTAAGTATCTGGATATTTTTCGAAAATTTGTACTTAAATCCAAGTACGTTATATCCGAAGTGTATTTGTTAACTATATTGAAGTACGTTTCCCTGTTCGAACCGTATACATGCGAACTCAACATTGATACACTGATTCTATGGTTGATTGATGAATTGATGCATCGAGAGGACACTCGTAAGAGAATTATGGGAAGTCTCAGCGACTCCACTGCTTTGAATAAATAATGCGCTTTTCATTTGTTTCACCACAACCAAAAGCGTTGTTCCCATCCTCTGTCCAAGTGTTATCCGACTCCTCCTTTGTGTGATGAGAATTTTTAAAACCTCGAGGAAGACATTCTACCGTACATTTCCTTAATTTTTTTACGTCAAAGAGTATTATATTTTTTGCGTCAATCAAGAAACGTCCCAACATAATAATAGGGCTTAACTTTAGTTTATTACCTTGTCCTCGCCTACGAATTACAGTCCTTTTTGAAATCGAGTTGCTCCCGGTGTATTTTTAATTGGTTTTAAATAACTTAGAACGCTGAATCTCGCCGGTATTTATGCTTTTTTTAAATTTCTGGAGTAATAAAAATATACCCTGCACTTTTTAAATGCTCATCTCATGATTTAATCGTACGCCCTTTTTATTTACTAGCAGTATTTTAAATCACTTAATCAGCGAAGTTGTATTCACCATACATTTCTAAGTTATTTTTGGAACTTGTAAGCATTTGACGCATGGTGAAAACATTACGTAGAAGAAAAGTTAAAGCAGATATAATTTGATAAGTTAGCTGAATGTAAAGGAAATATGCGCTGTAGGTCGGAAATTAAAAGCGCGTGGGTAAAATAAATATTTACTAACAGAAACTAATATACCTACGTAACTTCCAGTAGAAACGAGAAGGAAATTTCCGACTCTAATATGGAGCTCTCTTCGTTGTTCGGTTTTTAAACCTCATCTCACTGTAAAAACAGGGATGGGCGTAGAATTGGAGGCTTTACAGGGGTGGGTTTAGAAACTAGGGAAGAAAGTAGGCTGGTTAGAGAAGCAGACGTACCTAAAAGTGAAAGATAAGATAAGTGGAAGAGAGGATACTGTAAGGGAGAATGACGAATGGTGGGGCTTCAAAGGATAGTGGGGTACTTATTGAAGGTTACGACAGAGGGTTGAATTGCAACTGAGAGGGGGAGGAGAGAAGAGCAAATGGTTGTTTTCTTTGCGGTAAGAAGGGAAGTAGGAAGTATTTAAAATGGAAATAAAACTGACACATGGAGCGTATTCTGAGAGTAATTTCTGCATTAAATACAATGCACGACGTGATGTACCAGACAAGGGCTCAAAGAAGACCGACATACTTTCGTTGAAATAGCTAAGACTTCGATCATGCTTCGCATTCTTATACAAAATGGATATGCGATCCTTTTTTTTCTTAAGAACAAGGGCTTATAAAGGGGCTCAACGAATAATCTCTGCTAATCTTCTTTCTTTTTACTCGGGTAGCAACTGCAACAATTTTAGACGAAGGTTCGTTCACCTTATTTCCCTGTTTGTGCTGCCGATGGTGCAGTTATTGTCACTCGATTACGGCGTTAGATATTTTTGAAATGATTTCTCACTCTTGCAGGAGCAAAGAAAAGAAAAAAGGGTTTTTTCCTAAGGGTTTAAAAAAATGAAAACGACGTGCGTAGTTATTTGCCAATAGCAGAAACATATGACTACTTCTGAACTTTATACACTCAGGCGTCACTTCATGGAAGTATTTTATACTTGAATCCATATTTAAACAATTCTTGTACTTTTCCACTAATATTTATTAATGTACTACGCGTTTCACAGCTTGCTGCATCCTCAGGTGTTATTGTTTACATGTCATTTATTGATAGTTACAATGGTAACCAACGCCAATAAACTGTGGGGGGGGGGGTTGGAGAACAAATTAATTTTTGGGTGGAAAGGAGGGGGAACATAGGTTAGGGGCTTGTAAAAAGGGAAATTTTTTCGGGAAGGAGTGGGGAGGGGTGAGGAAAAAGAAACTCGTTGCAAAGGTTGCTTGACTCTCTGATAATTTCCATTTGCTCCAATGCATCCATCTTAAAACCTTTTGGTAGGACATGTAGAATTTCGGGGATAAAATCACTTAGGTGATTATTATCCAGGAGATGCGTAGCAAATTGTGAGTTGGTATCCATATGACTACTTCATTGATTCCCTTTAGACTACTGTGAGGAGCTGATTTAGAAATAACCGGAAAGTAAAAACTTCTGAATTTGTAAAATATTTTTCGCATTGCATGCCTAAAATTTCGATTGACTCAAATCGTCAGGCTACATGTTACTCACAACCAGTTTTGTGCATTTCACCTCCTAGTGGGCATCTGGTTGCTTAGGAGACTAATATTTCTCAGTCACTCTGCCATTCTTTGCTCCCCGCCGAAACAGCACGGCAATAACAGGTATCCGTTTAAATTTTGGGGGATGGAGTCTTTTTTTTGGGAGGGAGGGTAGAGGGACTGGAATTATCTGCAAGACGAACCGTTATAAAAGATTGGCCTGCCGAGGAGGGGCAAGTTAGGGCAACCTGACCTTTGAGAAATGTTTTACCTGGAATTTTTGAAATGGATTTTGGCCCGGAGTCAGGTGGTTTTTTCTGTTTGTTGAGTAAGAAGGCATGCACAAAAATACGTCAAATGCTGGCGTTATTATATATGATTATTTTGTTTCTCTTCAGTGCATCAAAAATACAAACGTCGTAGCATTATTGGATCAACGATCCCAGATCACAATTTCGAATTATATTTCAGCCCATTGATGTCACTTAACTTTCTTTAAAACATTTATCTATGCTCTCTAATTTAGTTAATAAGGAGAGTACGCAAAAGTTCCCATAGAACAATTGAAAGATGTCAGTACACGGGATATTCTCTGTGATTCACATCGAATTAAAGCGTTTTGGTCGTGCAAAGTAGCGTGTATTGTGTGTGTCAATTACCTTGAAAAGGATTCCTGCTTCACGGTTTCATGCAGTCAAGTAGCGTTGGGCATGGGTACCAATTGTCTCACAATGTAATTGGAACACACTATGGTCAGAAGTCAAATATTTAACCTATTGTCCTATGGTGTTGCACATGGATACATGCATGGATAGTGAAATGGAAGAGAAAACTTGTTGCTTCACGTATAATGTCTTTTCTGCGACGTAGGGGACATCATGGTGACGCTATTCATCGAAAAAGTTCAACAAATTCAGGCCTATCATCGTGAAAATAATCCACATTATATCACACAAAATTGACTTTTTCTCTATTTATATTTAACGTTCATGTGAAAGAGTGAAATTGTGTGTGATTTAACATATACATCGAAATCCAAGTCGCAGGATGTATTATGAATTACATGCAGAACGATAAATATTTGTGGTTTTATGCATGCGTAACATAATCCATGTAGTTACGCCTTGCACAGCGAATTTCATGAGGTCCATGTGCATAACACACGTCACTGGTACTCGTTAAAATCCTCTTTCGGGAAGTATTTGAATGATTTTAGATAGAAGTGAGACACTTCTATTTTCTTAGTCTGACAAATAAATTGTATTTTCCTTAGTTTGTTACTTTTAAGTCGAGGTTTTTGAATAATTTCTCTGGCGATTTATACGTAATCACCCAGCGTTCTAAATAGAGATTGAAAGAAGTCGTAATCTCAAACTTGACGTGTATATAATGACGCCATTTATCCCATACTGCCCCCAAATAGTCATTGACTCAGACAGATTCGATCAAGGGCCAGTGGAGATGAATTCAGAGACTTACTGTGCTTTATAGATTGCTCAAAAGCGGCCTTACGTTCGGAAGCCAGTCTCGTCCTTCCTCATGCTTCTATTCTCGTGCTTGCTGAGAAGTAATGAGCTCTGGTTACGCACCCGAGAATTGAGTCTTCAGTGCCATACCACAATCCATCTTCGTCCAATGTTCAGTCAGTTAATGAGATTGACGTATCCTCGTTACAAACTGGTAGAAGTCTGTTGTGGATAAAATTGAATTTGACTAAGAGGGCAATACCAGTGGGTATTGCTAATTCGACGTATCGCACGTGCAGGCGAGTCTTGAAAAAAACAGTTCTTTCCATTTTTATGCAGTTAGTCATTTCGAATGCTGATATGGTTTATTTTGAAGAATGTCAAAATATTCACGTTTGGATGTTTTTTGTGATAACTCCAAATTAAACTTTCCCCTAGAACTATTCTGCTTCAATGTGCTTTAAAAATCTCTCTGTTTTCAACCTTTTTGAGAATAAAAACCATTTTTATAAATGGAAATGGGTACAGTCAAGTGTGGTTGCTGCGATTTTTCCTGGATTAAAATTTGCCGCACAACTTTCTAATAATGGGAAATCGATTCCTATTGTTGGAATTACTTTATTTTAGAACTCTAAATGCTTTTTTTAAGAAGTAATCAATGAGATACGAATTATACTTATTTCTCCGAAGTTCTATTTCAGTACGAACCATGGCGTCTCCGAAATTCTCCATAGTTACTCTTATCATTCATCGGTGACTATTTTCTCAATGAGGTAACAGATAATATACGGCTCGCAGTCCTCATCAAATTATGCTAAATGTAGTTTTAAAAATAGCTAAGGAACTCAGAATTGAGTGTATGTTCAAGACATTGATGTTGGGCTCATACAATAGGCTGCACCATCATTGACATTATATCTGCGACTTAAGTGCGGTGAAGGAAATAGATGCAAACAATGTGGCATGACCGCAAGAACTAACCTTTTTGAAAAGAGATATTGCAACACCAACCGGTTGGACAACATTTTTCCGCCCTCTCTTGGCAAATCAATAAAAATTGCATTTATCTCATAAAACTGAAAACAAAACACGTGTTATTAGCTCATGCTGAATTATATTCACGCTATTCTCACATCACACTATTGCGGGGATCTCCTTCAATCAAAAAAAAATCGAAGTAAAAAATCATTGGATACAAGATATTATAATTTGTTGCATAACGTAGTGATGTAAAGTTGAAGTGAGGCCGATGGATCATGAAAGGGAAGAGTTTGGTATTCGAAGGAATACGGGGCCTACCTATATACATGACAGTGGTAGGCCCATGAAAGACTGTCGCCGGAACCGTCATGATAGATATCAAAGATATAATTGGAGATAAAAACGTGATGATGGCCCGTCAAAGATTTTGGAGTGCTGTTTAATTCTTCTTGAAAATTGAAATCTCAGCTGAGGCAAATGAGCCGAAGAGAAAGAACGTTGATTCTTCCACTACGTGATCCCATTGTCAGTAATAATAATTATTTATAAGATTATGGGAAATTTTAGAGAAGTGGTTCGGAAACCAGTACAAGTTCAGTGAGGACAGGAATGTGATAGAGCTTTATCATCATTGGTCGTTCAATCCTAAGATTAGTTAACTGCAGCATTCCACTCTTATAGTAATGCTAGTTCCATTACCTCCTGGTATCTTTCTCTATGTACTGTCTTCTTTATTTGGTCCATGAACTTATTCCTGGGTCTTCCTCTGGGGACTTTTCCCTCCATTTTACCTTCAATTATGTTCTTCACAAACCCATTATGTCTCAGGGAGTGTCCGATCCATCTGGTTCTTCTTTTCTGTACGGTGTTCCATATAGTCCTTTCCTTTTCTACCCTCCTGTACACTTATCATTTCCTGTTTTTTCCGTCAATTTATATTCACCATTCTCCTTCAGCACCAGATTTCCAAGGATTCTATTATTTTCTAGCCAGATTTTCCATTGGTCCCTTCTTCCGATCCATAGAGTGCCACGCTCCACACGAATGTTTTCACGTACTGTTTCCTAGTTTGTAATCCTATCTTTTTTGGGCACAACACTTCGCAAGTTCATTGTATAAGAAAGAAAGTGATAAAAGGACATCAAGCCACTGTTGCTGGTGGTTGGTGGAACTTGTCGATGTGCTGCTAGCCGCAGCCAAGGTCGAGTGCAAAAAATACTAAGCTCAGAAGTTTTGCTGCCTCAATTTTATTTACAAATCATGTCCTTAAAATATATTTTTTTAAGCTTTATCGGACTTTCTTTGCAATAAAAAGTTACGTTTTTTTTGGTTGAGAAAGTAGTCTTCTCCGGTTTATCTCTTGGTCGATTTTAAATTCGTATGGTTAATAGTGCAATTAATGGAAAGGAAATGTTAGAAAATACTAGTGAAAAATCATACTTAACGGATAAGAGTTTCGAACACAGGAGTTTGGATAACTGTCACACGTCATGTGTGACGAATTCACTTCTTCAAGACCCATCGGAAGATAAGTGTGCCGCTGTGCCTTCATAATGAGCGGCAGCTACCTTTCTGCGGCAAAGCCACGTCAACCAACCACAAAAACAGATATGTAGCGCAAAGCGCGTGCGCTTGCGCTATCGCCATTTTCCCATTGCACTCAAGCGATAAAAACGTTATCGCCATTCTTCAAATGTTGCGAAATGTGTAAAATCTACAGTTTTCAATACTGGAGTGCTTTCATGGAACTAATTGTGAGCATTCTCCCTTTAGAGCGATTTGCGTTTTGGACAACGATAATGCGACATTGACGGTTGTTCCGGTGTCCCACATGGTCCAACTTTCCTTCCCTGCGAAAGATGGAGAGTTGAAGAGAACGCTTTTCCAGGTGTTCTCCCGCGTTAATCCATTTTTAAGGACAATATTTCGCCAGATTTCCAGCTGGCTTCTTAGGGTCCGCTGAAGTGCCGATGCAGGGTTTGTCCGTCCTTTTATGTTACTCTGTTTTCACGCCTTCGGGTGGAGGAGCGTCGTGATTGGTCCATTTTGCTGAAGAGCTGTTTCCACGCGGTTGCGAGAGTGTAGCCGTCCTCTCGGATGAAATTTTGTGGTGTTTTCGCTGTTTCTATTGCTTCACGTATCATTAGAGGGAAATAGCGGGCTTCTTTTGTCAATAATGTGGTGTTGTCGAAATCAGTGTCATGTGTGGGCTCACTCCTCTGATGCTCTGAGACTGCCGACTGGCGGAGTCGTCTATTATTGACTCGGCGGGACACCCGAATAACCTTACGCCATACCCTCTATACGCCGGGAAGGCCTAAGGCCTTTCTTAAATATAATGGCAATGCGAAAAATAGCTCAGTGATCCCTCACCTGGAGTACCTTTTAGTCCTTGCCCCTCTCTAATATCGTTATTTTTCCCTGAAAATCGGACAACCTCCCATTCCTTTCTCAGAAACTCCATACCTATCCCAGCGTCTCCATTCCCATCCACGCATCCTCAACACGAGACCACAGTCCAGAAATTTCTATTGAATGTGATGAGACCCGGAGTGCCTACTCCAGCGGTCACGTGACGTCACCGCGGAATGCTCATTCTCCGTCTGTTGATGTTGGTGGCTTCCATCGGCCCTGCCATACCTTCCTCGCAACCCTAAATTATCGGCCCTTGCAGCCCGGTAATGGGAACTGTTTCTTTGGGCGGTTGGTTGTGAAGCCGCGGAAGGAATTCGACGGACTTCGGGGGGTCTCAGGAACCGGGTGGGCTCAGCTTTTTTAAAGGGAACTCATCTACGTAAAATAATGCCACTCGATGGATTTATAGTCTTGTGGGAGAATATTATTTACGGCCACTAAGTGCTAACTCTTCGGGACATCTTCGGGACAATTATTGCCACGATTGAAATATTTTCGTCGTCTGTGAGGCTTCTTAATTTCCGAAGGTTCCTTTAACTAAAGGTCTGTTCTGTGACTAGTCATTATGCACGCCTCTCCAAGGATTTATCTTGAATCCAACATTTGATGCGGGATTTCTAAAACTTCCCTTAGTCGAAGAGACAAATGTGAGAAATTCTTTCAGCAGGAATTCAGTATTTTTTTCCGTTGATTCACTAACGAAATGAAATTTGGGGAAAGAGAATGAATTTTTTCCGTCATATACAATTAAAAATAATAATAATCTCTATACTTCTGTTTAGCTCCTGCTTAATATTTTGAAATCCGCGAATATTTTCAATCACTTGTTCATTCAAGTGTCTTAAATGTATTTTTAGCACCGTTTGGGGTATCGAATTCCAATTAAATTTTTTACTTCGTTGGAGTCGTTGTTTTCCGGTATTTATATATCTACTTGTGTAATTTATTATCTTAGCTTGTGTGAAAAATTATGTTTGTGGGTACATTTCTCTATTGTTCCTCTGCTTAGGCTGTTATGCTTCAACCCTTTGACTGCTCCCATCGTCTATTGGCGATTTGAAGTATGGTTCTACTACCAGACACCATATATTTTGAAAGCAAGAAATTCGTCTTGTAGTAAAAACTATCAATCAATTCTTATTTAAAAGGAAAATCAGGTGACAATTACTCATTATAAAATATTTAAACAATTTTTCCCCTCAATATAAAGTGAAAATAGATAAAATTACTGAAAAATTTAGAAAAAAATTGCGCCTGGGGAGAGGTGTATTTCAGATTATTTGCGCAGTCAAAGGGTTAAGAGAAGTATTATTGTGCGGCTAATAATGGCTTTGCCTCAATGTAATTAGTTTTTCTTTACCAAATTTAGACTTAAATCCCCAAAATCTACCATCAATTATATTAATCTTGACATTGAAGGACTTTAAGTGAACTTTGGACGCAATGGCGGTGCTTTACAATGATTTCCTATACATGCTAAAAACAATGCTTTGTGTCAAATACTGCGCCTTTAAATTTGAACTTTTAAATGGTTGATTATTATTCGTGTACTTTGATGGTTGTTTCTCGTGTAATTGCCTGTTTTTACGAGGAATATGCTTGCACGATCAGATGCGTGAGTATATCTGTGAACAAATTATCAGAATAGAGCTATTTTCAGGACATTGAATCGTGTTTTCGCGCATGTATTGACTCAGAAAATCTTGATTTAACATTCGTGTTTATTCATCAAGCCTCGTATCACTACAAAATGTTTCACGGCCTTGCTATATCAAACGAATTTTTGTCGATACATATGTATTCCTGAGATGAGTTAATGCTTGGGGAAGAATTTTGAAATAGGCGATTCACAATTACACAATTTTTCACGGGAAAGGAAAAAATATGCATAATGCACTCACTTCTATTTCAAAAACACAATTAGGAAAAAGATTTTTTTTAGATTTACTGTTATTTTTCAAATGAGTTCTGCGTAACCGTTTTGCATCGTTTGCCAGCTAATGTCCGAGGATAGAAATGAAAATGCGATCGATGGACATATAATCGGGTAATTTAACTGTTGCAAATAGGAATCTCTTGTAGTTAACCCCACATTTCAGTATATTACATGAAGAGATATTGAATTTAATAGCTCTTTACGTGCTTTGAAAAACATAATTGAGTTGTAAAATTGCTATGATTTACCAACAAGGTTACCTTGATGGTAATATTTAGGTAAGAAGATTTTAGTTATTAATTGAAATTTGAAAGTTTTGCGACGCCATTAAACGATTCAATCGTGAGTCGAGTTGTTCATATGACGTATACGATGTACCATACATGCTATAGATATTAATGTACTGCAAAGTTCATTTCAATTGAGAAAATGTAATTTCCTCGTCTTAGTTCCCTTTAAAACTGTCCTCTGATTGGCTTCCCCATTACTCATGGTGTTCTGCCTTCTCCTGGTTTAGACATACCTGCAATTTTCCCTTCTTTGCGGCGATGAGTTATGATAACGAATGATTTATTGCCTGTATATATTGTGGTGGTGGTGTAGTTACAGCACTTGAAAAGAGAATTCGCGTTGTATTTTCCACACTTTTTTATTCTCTCCAACCGTGGTTTCGACAAAGCTTGGTCATTATCAAGGTGATGATACCTGGATAATGACCAAACTTTGTCGAAACAGTGTGGAAAGTACAAAGCGAGTTCTCTTTTCATGTGTCGCTTTTCCACAAAGTAAAGCCTGAAACTTTAACCTGTAATTACAGCACCTTTTTTCTTACTCTTACGGCTATTATGTCCTTGCCGAGATTCGAACTCGCTACCCTTGAGTGAGTAGTCTAGTCCAGCATTAGTCTAACCCGTCTAACCTGACCTTTATGGGTTGTGAAATATCACAGATCCATTGGAAGCCACCTGTTTTCCAACAAGTTTTGATCATTCCAAACCTGTTTTTCGTCGGATTTATTGTTGTCAATCCAGATGTGGATGTTGGTAAAAGTTACAATTATGAGTGAGCATGCTAGCTCAAGGTGATCTGCACAAATGAGAAAAATTGAAGAAGTTATATCTAAGATTAATTTGTGACGCGAAGTTTGATCAGCCCTTACTAGAAGTTTCTACCTCTAGCCAGCCAAGTAGTTTTCTATCTCCAGCCAGCCAAGTAGTAGTTTCCAGACTAGTAGTTTTCATCTTAGCTCCTCCGCATGGTAGAATTTGCTCATAACCAATCCCTATTCTACTTGGTCTGCTTTGGAATGAACTTCTCACCATGTTGCAAAATGGTATTGGAATTAGGTATTAGTGTATAACATGGCCAGTTTTTTATCAGCCATTCCTTCAAAACGGGGACGTCTATCCCCCTGAAGGACGTGTTTCCGATTCGCGTCATAATTCGATTGACGAATGCTTTAGTCCACCGTGTTGTTATAAAAATTACCGTACGCATCTGAAATACCGCCATAAAAGTGTCGACCAACGTGTGTCAGGCTTCGGTTACATATTGTTTATTGCCATGTTGCGTACTTTTTTTTGTAAAGAGAATTGGTGATTCGAACGTTCAATAGAAAATTCTGATTATTTCTTATTTGTACAAGCATTATGGTTTTATCTAGTCATCGTGGCAGTATTGAAATCCCCCGAAAAGCAGTAGACACTGAGTATGGAAAAACGGCAAGGATGTCATGGAGGAAAATGATGGTGGGCAATGACTGGTTTTCCATTTAAGTTGGCGGGAGGGAAAGTGATTAGCAGTGGGACAAGCGAAAACTTGTTTCGGCATGTACCACCTTGAAATAACTTAGGGAAGAAGCGACCAAGAACAAGGTCGGATTTGGAAGGAATATTTGTGTTCAGTCTTGTTGCTGGGGAACTATGTATCGGCGTCTGCTACACCTTCTCAGATGGTTAATACTTTCGGTTTAGCTACACGGAAGAATATTCTACGGAGAAAAATGTGGTTGAAACGGGCATTGAATTGTGGACCAACGGCTTGTTGGGCCAATTCGCAGACCACCTCGCACCCAGCCTTCCAAATTGCCTATGCTATATTGACATGCTGTACATTCTGTAATTATTAATCTATTTGAATACTTAAAAAGTTGAGTAAACTTTCGTAATTTCAGTACACGAAGCTTTCCATGGGAAATTATGTAACAGCATTTATCCTCGTGGATGGTGGCTTATTTGAAGCTCCTTTTTCCCACACTAGTGCCATTCTCGTTGGTCAGTGAGGGCACAATATCTAGTTCGCCAAAATCTTCTCATACTTCCATGAAAATCATCGAACTTGATGATCTTTGGTTCGATTCCTTGACTTGATTGTTGAGTAAAATCATACGGTAAGTAAGTATACTTACCCTTCGGTACCATCTGGGTGAACTTTAAAAGAGATCAAATGGCCAATACATTTACGTTAAATGTAGTGTCCTGAGCTATCTGGCGCAGTCACGAGGTGACGATTAAGTTGATTTATTATGCAATGTATACAATTTAATTATCTTTAATTATTATTTGTTTCATATAATTGCTATGGTAAACGGTGACTAATTTTAGAAATCAGTTGACGATGCAAAAATTACTATAATATTTATTGATTCATTGCCATCAATCCTTTGCTCGGGGTTGGCTTCAAGATAAGATTTCGTTGTTCCCACGTGAAGAGCTATTTCCATGCTCGCATTTTCGTTGTGAGAATGCCTCTTGAGTTAACTTCCATTGCGCTCTAGTCTTTAGCGGCGGCACATTAGCGTCGACGAGAATCGCCTAGCTGGTGCACGCTGGCCTTAGCGACGACGCGTCGCGACGGGAGTCATCCAAAGCAAGGAGCGAAGTGGAGACCGCGAGTGACCTTCACTGCTTGAATACATACATGTAGCGATTCCGTTTCTGGCGACACGGAGTGCGAATAGCTCTGTCGGATCAAGCATCGGTCGCTTCTAATAGAACTAATTTTTTCAACTCTTTACTTTGGGCGTACTTTACGGGTAATTGGTGCTTTTAACGATCCCTTGAATGAGATGTAGTGAAAATATGACGAGGGTTCTCAAATTTATCAAGTATCACTAATTTTTTCTCTGTTTCAATCGATGATTTCCCACACTATTTAGTTCCCGTGAAATATTGTACTCCTTTGTCAGCGCTGTATCTTGTCAGAAAAATATTTGTGGAACGCATGTTCTCATAATCCTTCGCTGACACTATGGCTTTCATTTTCCTCGTAAATCGTTGGTCGTAAAATATTGATCACAATTATGCTTCAATTTTCGGGAAAATTTGAAAGTTCGTTACGGGACGCATTAGATGAATAGGGTGGCAGTAAATACTTCGGTGTTAATTTTGTCTCAAAGTGTACTAATCACTGGTGCAGTGTGAAGTTGTGGGTTGCTGCCACTATTAGCGAAGTGAGAAAGAAAGTTGTTATCAGTAGGAAACAAAAATTGTGAAAAATAAAGAAGAATACACGTCATATTTTGCTCTTACCTTGCACATCGCGCACATTGCACGGGTATCATTCTCCAGTTATGACATTTCCTTTTTAGTAATACATATACAACAGTCGTGCAAAGAATTACTTTAAATATGGATATTATTGATGTGGTGTGTGATTATGTCATTTGCATGAGCGGCCACGCAAGCAATAACGCCAAATAGTCGATTTACTCTTATTGAGGAAAGCTTCAACGGGTTTCAAGCTAGACTTCTTTTTGATACACGGCGTCAAACTACGTTGTTGACTCCGATCTACCTCGGATGTATACATTTAAACGAGTGGCTAAATTTCATACATGTTGACACACAAGTCACCGAATTCCTCAATGCTGTTTGAGTGGTCATTAATTTTCATTTTCCACCCACGCTTTAGTATCGTCTCATTAAACTTTACGCCAGGCAATTGAATATTCCCACCTGAGATACAGCGTTGGCTAGCCGTTACAGAGAAATTTTGTTTAAATAATCTCCTGGTGTAAGAGGGTGCCTACTGAGAAATGTGGAACATAGTTGAGTCTCCGGAAAATTTCCGTTAATCGAGTTTATTTTTCGGGCGAGATCTCTCTGTACGTTTTCTCTGCCATCCATCAGCATATGCTCTCCGTTCTCCTTTAGCGCTCTCTTCTGCACGGTTCTCCCTCATCTGCCGTAATAGCTGCGATAAAATACCGGCGGAAGAACTTGGATAGCATTTTTGCTAGCATTAGCGATATAAAAAAGTAATAACGACTTTTCGTGTGCGTCATTAATATCCGTTGTCCAGCCGTAGAACGTTGAGTTCTTCGAGAAAAATGCTGATCTCATCGAAAAAAATGAGGCCTCAAATCTCTTTGGCGATGTTACATGTCTTTTACACCTTTCCGAGTTGAGGCTTCTGTTGTTGGAGATCGGAGGCTCTTTTTCCTGCTAACAAAGTCTGTAAATTAGATTTTTGAGATTTATTAGGACTGCTCTATTGAATTTGAACTATGATGGACGAAGGGAAATAGGAATGCTTCGATAAGTTTTCAATACTCATGTCTTTAAAAGTTTTGTTCGGAAACACGCAGTGATGTCATCAGAATTCTATTTCAGTCATTAATCCTATCTTTATCGTTATTTTTGTAATTGAGGATATGAATTCCGATACCTGAAACCAATGTCGGATGAGCTAACTTAAAGGTGGCGATATAGATTCGGATGCAATCATTTTCTGCCATACTAGATGGATTATTGCTCAGAAAATTTTATGGAAGATTCTTTATTGCTAAAAAACATCAATATTCGCCATTTCCAGTAACTACGAAGACTTTCAAAATAGATAATGTGAATTATAGGAGATAGGAAAGCTTAGTGGAAGTAATTCCTTCAGCAATTCTTCATGGAGCTCTTGATTCCTTTTCTAAGTTAGGTATTGGAAATTCAAGTCATTAAATAAACTTCAGTTTCAGCATATGATTATTTATTAAGTTGGCAGGAGTGTTGGAATTTTTGCTTACAATCCCGTGTCTCTTAAATACGAATGAGACAGACCTATGGTAAACCAGTATGGATAAAACCTGCTCAGTAAATATGAATCAATATTTTAAAGCAACGGAAGGTCTCGAGAACTAGTCCCACCCACCTGAGGACTTTGTGTTGCCATGAGGAGTTCATGCAAGACAAGGTAGCGCAGCATTTGGTCATGAATTGTTCATGTTCAGTTCCGACTAGTTAGGGATTGGCTGGTATTAAAATGCGGAACTAGGTTTTACAGTAGATTCAGAAAAAATATCGACACTTAATTGTTATGAAAGTGATTCTCCGATTTTGTCTCTCTTGAAGTGTTTTCATAGCAAAATCGAACAGAATGAGCCAGTTAAAATGAGAATGGGACCCATTTAATCCACCTTAAGAAAACGAATATAATCTAGATAAACTCTGCTCTCCGATCCATTGCAAAGATGGTACTGCAGGAGTTGTAGCGGGACCCCTGACACCCAGGTGGGTTACTAATATTCTTCCTTTGGTAAAATGAATCGAGAAACTGTGTAATAACTAGTCCTGTAATAATATTTAATGTTCCGATCTGGATGAATACGTAAAACAGAATTGCCTCTACTGGATCTGGTCAGACCCATAGGCGGTTTAAAGTAAATCCGCATTTTCCCAAGGGGGGTTGACCCCCCGGCCAAAGTATTTTGAGCATATGTTCCTTGTCACTTGCCATGAAAAGTCAGGAGGCCCCATCACCTCACCTCAAACGGTGCGTAATTGGCGGGAGAAAGAATCGCTCACTGGGTTGGGCCAGTCTGGGCCAGACCTATCGGTGGTTCTAGTGTTAAGTGAGGTTGAAGAATGATTTTAATGTGTTTTCTATCTCCTTCGTGCCAAAATTTGGTCTGGTCGCAGTACTTTTTGTCCCCTCCGTGTCTTCTTCCAGCCAAACATTTGTGTACAAATATTTTATCTTGTTCTTTTATATGAAGTGTTGTGTGTAACTAGATCGGTTTAGCTCGTTTCAACTGACCCTGGTTTTCACTGTGTTTAGACTTGTATTTGGAGCCGTCTTACGTGGTCGTAGGATTCTATCCCTCCATTATTTCGGAGTACTAATGTAGAGATCGATGCGATGGCTGTCCACGAAGCCCGAAGTGATCCATTTATGTTTGATCAGCACATAATTAAAGTGGTTGTTTTGGAGTTTTGCGGTATTTTTGCTTATGTCGGTGGTGTGTTGCATAGTATGGAGTGGTTATACTTTATAAGAGATCTTGATTTATCTTTATCAATTAAGTGCCGAATAGTTACAAGGGTAATTGACGGATCAAATGATGTCTTAATGGAACCAATGATGTGAATTCTTATCATATCCGTTGAGTGGAGTAAAAATCCTTTTAAGATATGCAATATAACACACTAAAACCGCCATTATGTCGTTGGGGTGCATTTTTTCTTTTGCTCAATATATAATGAGTTTCGAGTTTGTAATGTGATTATCGTTATTTAAAAATGGAGAGCTTATAACTAGAATGCTTGTGGTACAAAATTGTCGGCTTTGCCTCCTCAAATTCTCTGTCGATGATTAAATTTGGCTTGCATTGTTATATTACAGACTGAAAACAAAATATGCAGTAAGAAATTACTCGTAGAGCAGGTCGCGAATTCTTGTGATACATTGTACGATGACAAAAAAGACCACATCGGACGTAAACCTTGGTCTAAATCACCTCAGGGAGACACTATTAGTCTATTTTATTTAAGAAATATCAATGACCCCCTGTAAAAAATACATGAAAAGGATCAGCAAATATTCCTTGGTTTAGTTAATAACATAATGACCGTCCATTTGATACTTTTTCGGATGGTTAAATTACTCTTTTTACTCTTACAAGATAATACATTAATGATTTCGACAGTGAGGATGGGATAATATTGTTGTTCGCGCAACATTCAGTCTTGGAAAACAATTCTGCATGGCTTTTGACAAATACGGGCGATTTGTTAAGCTGCTCTCAATTGAGAAACGGGAAGATACTCTCTGTTCAAGTGTTCCTTGGCATACTTCGAACTCCACGAATAGCTATTGATATTATTTTAATGTACCGTGTATTAAAGGTCTCTCGAGATTCCACGGGGTTGGCTGCTCTATGTCCCCCGACGTTTCGAATGACGACTTGTTTCTCATCCTCAAGTGTTCTGCGTGCCGTACTCTCAGTTTGGCCGGTATTTATGCACAATAAACTGTGGTCAAGGGTCATCTAAATAGCTCAGGTGTATGTTTTTTCCCGCCTTCCCGTAGTTGTTTAATTTTTTTTATGTAGGACACAGGGTACTGCTCAGTTGGATACCAGCGTCACGATTGAAATTGTTTGGTTGTAGGCGGCTCTCGATTGCTTCTTTGACCAGTCAGCCCCTATAACCATACGTGCGGCTACGGAGTTTGGCCCTCTCCCACTGTATAGCCCTGGTTACACGATACATTAACCCGTACGAGTTAATGTGCGAATGCATGAACGCGTGAATGAACGCGAAAATTCATCGTGTAACCACACCAACTTGTACGAATGCATGAACGCGTGCACAGGGAAATAGAACCTGTTCTATTTGGTTCATGCATTCGTTCATGAACTTGTACATGAACACGTACGGGTTAATGTATCGTGTAACCAGGCCTTATGACATGGTTCTCGTTGATGCTGTGCTCCGCAGCTGCTGACATCTGCGGTTGAGCCATTCGGAAATGCCTTTGGTGTTCCTTTGGCCTGGTCTCAATTGTGCGGCCTGTCTCTCCCACGTAGATCCGCTCTCAGGGACTTTGATAGACCCTAGGTGTCGTCAAGACAATTGGATCCTTGTGAGTGGGGAATTTGGAACCTCTGAAGATGAAGACCAAATCGTTCTTCGAAACGTCGGGAGACATGGAGTTTGTCACCCGGTGGAATATCCAAGAGACCTTTATTCACCAGATACGGCGGGAAGATCTTTTGTCGTGTATTATTACTGGATGTCACATTATCCTCTTGTCCTTGATTAGCTGCAGGGTCGTATTCAATCGTAATTTCATAGCGAGGTATGCATTGGCTTATACATGCGTAGGCTCTTTGTGCAAAAGTGCTTATATTTTTTTCCCTGCGATCTTTGGGACCTCTCAGATTTGTCCTTCGCGTGAGACGACTCTCTTATTCCCGCGAGTTCTGCTCACCCTTTTGTGTGGTTCAAGCGGATTGCGTCATCACGCCATGAGACGCGCTCGAAATCGACTCTGCCGGTGCATTCACCACCACCGACGCCATTCGTTCTTTTCCGCGTCCTTCGAAAGAACTCCGCGTATACACGTTTCCCGTGGCTCAGCGCGAGAAAAATTCTCCGATACGGCGACTCGGCGTTGTTCGCTCGACTTTCTCCTCTGCCACGGTTGGAAAACAGTTGGCGCCGCGCGGTAAATAAGTTGGCCATTCGGCGATCCGTGATGGAGTCGAGACGAGGAAGGAATTCTTCTACGTGTGGCAGCGGCGGAGGAAATCGAACGAGGAAGTGTTTGTTGCTATGTTATCAGGAGGTTTTGGAGTCAGTTTTGGAGGAAGTCAGACTGCCGGCGATGTTTATCGAAAGTGTTTTGTGGAAAAATGAAGCCTGAATCAAATTTATTTAGTAGAGCTTTAAATTTAATAGAGAACGGGGAATTGAATAATTAGCTGGGGTAATGACTTTTTGAGGGTGATGATAACTGAATATTATATTTCAAATGTTTCATGTGACATTTTCGTGTTTTAAATACGGCGACCGGCTGCAACCTAATTAGTGTCACATACAATGGAACTGGGAAATGAATACAATAAAAGATTTGAATTTATTATTTTATTTTCATATTTTGCTTGTGATTTGAGTATTTTGCCTCATTGTAGTGTTATTGCCTGGGGCATTGGGTCTCATATCTACTGATATATAAGAAGAAGTTCCTGAAGAAAGGTTACGCGTCGAAATATTTCTATTCAGAAAACTAATAACACGGAAAATATAGGCACCGTCGTCATCATTCAAAAATACTTTATATCTTCTCTTTGATTACTTGTCTTTGTTGCTATTATGTCAACTGTTTGTTATTCATTCAGCTCTTGGCTGACCTTAAATAGAAATCCTTCACTTTTTAGCCGGTTATAAAAAAATGAGACTACTTAACGCCCTTACGTGTGGTGCACCGTCTTCGGACGGAATTCAGATTTCTATTCTTGAACACTAAACCTATATGAAAGACATGAATAATATTATTAATTGCGTATGCCCTCCACCATCACCTTTACCTTCCCAGTTAACCTTAGGAACGCTTCTAGGTAAGTTGGCGCTTTGATCTTTATTGTTCGCACTTATTAATGTAGTAAACAAATACACTGAACTGTGGCGGGACATAAATATCCAAGCGGCGTTTTGCCGAAGGAGGGTAAATTATACGCCGTGCATTCTACGTTGATTTTGACCCATTGGACTATTTTCGTCTACATCCAAGTACCAACCTACTAGCGTACGAGGCATCTGTTGTTTTGACGAATCAAAATTTAAGTTATCTGATGAGAGGCAGAATTCTTGCTGGGCCTCGATGACAGATTTTATGAAGTTCTTGTGCGCCTTGAGGGAAATTTTGAGATCCCGGAAATTTGACGTTGGGGAGAAAAATCCATTGCGACGTCACTCTCCACTGCTAGACTTTTGATACCGTAAATCGAGGCGAAGTCCATAAGACGGGTGTAGATAGTACAGGTACAAAAATTCCGAATCTGAAAGGAATTGGAAGACTAAGGCAATTGGGTGTTGGACGATGGTGGTAGGCCCACTTACCGGACACTTGTTGGCATTGCCATACAATGCTTAAACAACGATTCCGAGTTTCACCTCCATTTGGTTTACATCATCTTTGCCTTCAATGTTATCACGATACCACGACAATATTGCCAAACTTCAGTTGTTGTGACGTTCTAGTTAATGACATCATGGGGTGAGTATTTTTACTTGTTCAAGAAACAGAGTAACAATCCGT
Source organism: Ceriagrion tenellum (assembly GCA_963169105.1). Classification (NCBI taxonomy): domain Eukaryota; kingdom Metazoa; phylum Arthropoda; class Insecta; order Odonata; family Coenagrionidae; genus Ceriagrion; species Ceriagrion tenellum. The sequence continues at coordinate 126,592,796 of OY720633.1, read as the reverse complement.
TGAGAAAACGTAAATATATGTTTAAGTTTTTTTATTCTCTAAAATGTCTAATAAGTGCCCTTAGAGGAGTGAATATGGTCCACCGAAGTTTTATGTTTATAAAATGCTTTTGCCTTTGTAGTCACTGCTCTCAGGATTCCACAGACTTACAAAAGAAAATACGGTTAAACGTCTTAGGTGGTACGTTGTGGGAGTTAAAAGATAACATATCGCAAAATGAACAATACTTAGTAAATTTCCACACATTTTTATTTCTCCGACCCAGGTATCGACAAACTTATGCCATCATCAAGGTACTTAGGTTCATATATGCGAGTTTAGGCTGGGTGAAATGTTTCACGTTTTAACAGATATGAGCTCGCAAAAATGAACCTCTCTACCTTGATAATGGCATAAGGTAATCGGAACCTATGACGGTGCAATAAAAACGTGTGGACATTTGAAAAGTATCTTTCATTTTGTGACAGTGTTATCACTAAAGAAAACAGAGAAAGTTGAGGAGATTATCGAGGCGATAACCGCCAAAATATGCAGTGAAGTTGCAATGGTGTCGAGAAGTGGTTAACGCTTTCCTATGGAATATCTAAAAAGCACAGAGGATTGGTAAGGCGTTTCCCAAGTGCACAGTCTGTAAGAAAGAGAGTGAACACAAAACTAATGGGGTAAAGTTGAAATGGAAATAAATGTCTACGGGTTTTCTATAAAAAAAACTTTCCTGCATCAAGTTTGCTTGAGAAGTTCAGAACTGGTGTATTTCAAATAGACGCAGAGAATATCATTTAGCACCACACTGCATTTCTAGGTCCGACAGAAGCGATCAAATAACAGAGATATATGTTGCCGAACATATAGGTACACAAATCTGTCCTTTCCTCGCACAATAAGTGGCCTTAGATAAACATTAGATTTACTGAGAACACTCTTATAATACACTTCACCATTTCACCTCCCCAAACCGTATACTCAACATGGCTGGAGTACTAACTCCCCATAAAACACGCCCATGCGGCGGCTCGCTGAGTAGTATGTAAATGTAGATGTAGTATATAGTATATAAGTTGATGTAGTATATGTTTCACTGACAATATCATCATTTTTTTAAGTGTCCTCACCCTACTGCACGGATGACAACTACCTTTACGAATACTGAGCTCTTCCCCAGTGCGTTTGAGAATACACTCTTCAGCCGAAAATATTGCTGCCGTCATGCTTTTGAGGTTATACTAATCAGCGGGAAATGGTGGACTTAAAACCTATTATTTGACATCATCTAATGAGAAAAAGTCTCCGAGTGCGTATGAAGACCCTAGGACCAAGGTGTTACGCTAAGTCTTGGAGTCTCCTACCATCTATTCTTTCATCTCTCTGATGACAGAGCACAAAAACGCCGCCTGTTTTATAGACTCTGTCAACATCTAGTTTGGGGGTAGCAGTGGTACTAGCTGGTGCCCTTTGATATATAATGACTTAATGCTACGCCCATTCAAGAAGTACAGGGTCGTTTCTTTTAGGGAGTGTGGTTGTGCTGGTTATAACATCGAATTATTCTTTCTGAAGTATTATTTATTCTCTGCTCCATCCAAGTTTTAACCCAAGGGATTTATTTCGGAGAGAGGAAGAAGCTGGGATAAGTTGCGATCGTCTCAGGTCGCCTGTAATGAAGGCAGTGAGTATTAGTACTTGCATTTTGAATCAAACTCCTCTGTGTGTAAAATTGCGATTCTGCCGAGTGGTGATGAGTACAGAATTCGCATGTCTTATTTGATATGTTGGGATTTCCATGAAAGCCAATGACCCAATCCGCGGTTCCTAGTAGTCCTGTCTCATCAAAAGATTTTATAGTCGATAGGCTGCGAATGTGTATGTATGTCCTTTTAAGTGTTTGCATAGATGACGAATACACTTTCAAGGCTGTTTTCATAGGAGGCAACATTGACATTTCTTATTAGACACTTCAGATAGCGAGGAAACGAATTGGCCATACATATCCTTCGCTCTTTAAAGTGCCTTGCGCAGTTTTGAGGTGAGGCCTTATGGGATGTGGTGACGTGGTGATTAAACTTTGTGGAGCCGTGGAGGATGAAGGATGTGTGAGGAGTGTTTCAACGCTTGCCTTTAGTGATGCCGTTTCTTGAATTAAGATATTTCAATACACGATCCACCATTGCATATTTGAATTCTTTTTATTTATTTTGATTCTCTGGTTTGGGTTTTTAATAACAATTTTCATTTTCGCAGTGGAAAGTTGGAAATTATCTGTAAAACCTGAGTTGAAGTATGAGGAATAAGTGTGGCTAAATACTGCGTGATTGGTACCTTGTATAGCGGCCTTAAGGGATATGATGACGTGGTTATTAAACTTAGTGGAGCCGTGGAGGATATGAGATGTGTGTGGTTTGTTATTACGCTTGTCTATAGTGATGCTGTTTCTTAGATTGAAGATATTTCGAAACACGATCTATCATTGTATATTTTCATAATTTAAAATTTAAATTGTCCGGTTCGTTTTTTTTGGAAATATTTTCATTTTTACAGTGGAAAACTTCGAATAGAAAATTATCTGTCGAAACCCAAGTTGAAGTATGAATAAAAAGTGTGGCAAAATGATGCGTGATTTGTATCTCGAAATGGACCTTTTCCTAGTAAGGCTTGCTTCTGTACTATATCGAAGCAAATCGATTTTGAAGGGTAAATATTTTGTTTTGCAAGGAGATATGTTTTATGTGCAAGCCGCTCCCTCATTGCCACGGGCACTGTGCACTCCATTCGTATTTTGGCCACAAGTTGATCCAATTGGAGTTACGTCGGTGCATTGATCTAATGAATGTTGGAATGGCATATCGATTAATACATATTCATTCGATCATAACTGGAGAAAGTCTTTTGGTAGCCTATTCTCGTTCTTAGTCACGCTGCAGTCGAGGGAAAGCGGAAGTCATATCTGAAGCTTGTCTTGGCTGTCTTTCCCTCTCTCACGAAGGCCAAGCATTCTCAAATGCACGTCAGGTTGCTAGATAAACAGAGGACGAGTACCGAGTCGGTTAAGTATGTGCCGTTGCCATGTGTCACTGATGGTTGTCATGGGGTGATGTCTAGTGACACAGACTAACAAGCTGTGACTTTTTTTGTTTGGTTAATATTAACCAAATAATTAACAACTTTGAATAAATTTAAGTTTAACGTACAAAACAAACAAAAATGTACGAAACAGTCTAGAAGTTATATTCGGGAGGTCCACCGCGTAGTCGTTCGTCTTCAGGGCAGATCTTCCGGCTGACAGTTATTCTGGGCCCTGAATAAGACGGATGACTCGGCCTTTGAAACTTCGGTAGCCATGTTATCTGTTATCCGGTGGACTTCCCGAATAGGACTTTTTAACATCACATGCTGGGAGAGCCTCAGACCTTACTTCACAAAACAGTCATGTGACCAGTTATGACCTACGGTTGCCAGACATAAACGTTACAGATACAAAGGAAGACTTAACTTTTTTGAAAGAAAAATACTTAAAGACACAAATTAAAGTTTAAGCCATACTTAGTGGAAAAGCGTAGCATGAAATGAAAATTTTCTTTGCACTTTCCTCACCGTTTTATAAATACTGACCTTGGTTAGACAGATTTTGTCCTTGATAGTGACAATATTTTTTAAGACCATGGTCGGTATTAATAAAACTGTGTGGGAAGAATAAAGTAACATTTCATTTCATACTCAGAAGACTTCTTCCAACACATAGATTAAGATGGTGAATGGAAAATTCATAGCAATGCAGAATTAAATTAGCTTATACAGAAAGAAATCGTTGTCCGCTTAATGAAATCACTTAGAACTTTATGGTTTTGTCACATATCACGCAAAACAGGGGTAACATCAACAAAGAAATTTACGAATGGACGCCAGATGGAAGTAGGTCCAGAGGGAGACCTGAGAAAATATTGAGAGATCATGTCGCAGTGGATTTGTATAGAATGAATTTCCAAGTGGAAGGGGCTTTCTAAAGGAAGAAGAATATAGGCGTTAACTTTTGAATGGACCAAATCTCACTGATGGTTGTAGCCATCAAGGAAAGAGAATATCGTGTCTCTAAATTCACCCATTATTACTACCTACCCTGCAAGTCACTTCTTAAGTAAGACGTGTTGCGGGGAGTAGTGAGACATCAACCATGAAAATGTCGGGTATATGGAAAAATAACGGGAAGAAGAAAGGAACGATTCGTGAAATAAGTTTGCGACGAATATACGCTTGTTGCGGTCGTGAGTGGTGTGCGGGGAAAAATAATTTTTTACTCCTATCTATTTGACAGTAAAATTGTATTCTTTCGCTTGTCTGTCGCTCTGTCCCACTCTGTCGCTTTCCTCCGCCCTAAAAATGCAGTGCGAGGGGAGAAGTTAATATCCGTCGTGACGACGAGAAACTTGTAGGATATGGATTTTTCGCGATCACATTTGCAGTGTATTTGGAGAAGGCGATCGACGACTGACATCTCATGCGTCATGGTGGGTAGTAGATTCGGTGGGTTAGGGAAGGTTGAACTGGGGGTTGGCAGGAGGGTGGAGAAACACCTGGCGTTGGCATTGGCTTTGACCGGCGCACAGTAGTCTGAGAACCGCAACGAGCGTAGATTCGTCGCAAACATATCTCACGAATCATGCCTTTCTTCCCCCCTGTTAATTTTCGTAATATCCGAAATTTTCATGGCCGACGTTTCAACACTCCCTCCGACACGTCTCCCATAAGAGGTGGCTCGCAAGGTAGTATTAAAGGATGAATTTGGAAACACAACATTCTTATTCCTTGATGGCTACAACCATCAGTGAGTTTTGGTCCATTAAAAGGCTGCCAATAATTGTTTTTTTTCAAAAAGTTGAATTTAAATCTCATATGTTGTTTTTATAAATATAAATGATTGTTTCATCATAAACAAAGTGAAATTTTATCTTTCGACGACCTGTATCTGAGTAGTTTGGACGAACATCTTTGATTTCAAGTAAACCAAGTAATATTTATCGATAGTTATGATATGTAATATGCCGACTGAGATGTATTAATTTATGTAATGAGAATTGTTATAAATGACTTCATTTTTAGCCGTTTAACCTCTTTGAAAATGATAGGAGACCTCTATTTCTCAGCACGGACTGCTCTGGCGGAACGTGAGAATGAAAAACTAGCGGCAGAGCTGGCAGTGGCAACCACTGTCCGCGCCTCGGGACAAAAGTGCCAATAGCTTAAAAAATTGCGCAAATAACTCTTCCTTTAGATAAGGGCTTTTACCACTGTTCGGCGGCGCTAAGGGGTCAACAGTTTTACGTTCCGACAGACTGACGACAGATGCGATCATCACGAAGCGACCAAGTCGGGATCTCGTTTCCGCTGAAAGCTCATTGTGTCTGCGGCATCTTGGCCTCGGAATCGGAAGAAAGTCCCCATAACCAAACCAACCCGATACCAGGGTGAAATGCGTTATCATTTTTCAGACTAGGGGTTTATTATTATGGGTTAACTGAACGAATTCACTTATGAAGCGGAGGTAATCAATCCCGTTTCATTGTCCTAACTAGACGGAAGATGACCGTTTTTGAATTATTTAGCCTTTTTGTGACCGTTGTAACAGGGAAATTTTCTTGCAAGTCGATGTGGAAGGTCATGTTTTCATCAAGGTCAGATTATTTTTCCGTTAAACCGTTGCCCAACGTCCTGCATAGATTATGCTTCCTGATAATTAAGATTTGAAGAATTATCGTTTACAAAAATCCATTCCTTGTTTAATGGTTTGGCTATGTTCATCTTGGCGCATACTCTGAATTTCTTCGCACCACATCTTTTTTCCTCTCCAAAACTCTAATTGTTCTCCCAATCCTTATAAGCCGCAAGCTCATTGACTTGCGAGAATAACTGTCGCTCAAGAATACTTTTACGGGTGGTATAATACCTTGATAACTTTATTGATATTTTTCGGGTTCTCCCCGCGTCGCACCATTTTTATGGATGACCGTTTCGCCGGCATTCCAGTTGACTTCATCAGGTCTTAATGAAGCCGCATGGAATGCCGGCGAAACGGTCGACCATAGAAATGGTGCAACGCGGGGAGAACCCGAAAAATATCAATAAACAAAAAGCCACGGAAACCTTCGTAATTACCGAAATAACTTCCTTGAAGGTCAAATACGAAGAGCGTACTTGGATGAAATTAACAGGAATGTGCCTGGCTTCATTTTATTTTTAATATGTGTATTCAGTATGAGGTAACAGTCATTTAGTGTGGGACACGAACAATTTTTTTATAAATGAGCAACGCAGTACTAACATCACGTTTTGCATGATCCGTGCATGACTCTTGTATCTCATTTACGTAGTCGCATTATACATCAATTCAATAGTTTCTGTAGGATTGGTATCATATTTTTGGCGTAGAGCATGTTAGTGATAGCTCATCCCCTTCCAAAACCTATTGAGATGGCTGGCAGAGTTAGATGTAGATGCAGATGAAATGGCCAGTTTCAAATTCATCGCAAGTATTTGCTTCTCATTGACGTAACTCATCTCTTCATTTTCGCGTACACATTCCAGATTACCTCTTGGAAACATGATGAATAAGGGGAGTGGATTGTAGAACAGAAAGGTTTAAAATGTCGTTTTTCCCGCGATCAATTAGAGATCATAATGGTTGCGTACCTTGACATAGGTTAGCTGATAGGTAGTGTAGCTGATTAATTCATGTGCTCCCTAATGCGTGTTTCTAAATCTGCGGAGTAGTGCTAACACTATGTGTTGCATGTTCCCTGCATGACTCTTGTGTCACGTTTTCATAGTTACATTATTGACAATTATAGTAGTTTTCTGTAGCATTTATAGTATACCGATAGTGTGGTGCTTGTTTGTGAAAGTAACTTTCTTCACCGTAGTTCCTGTTGGTGTTAAGTCACCCCCTGCCAACTACCCTGGTTGTTGCTTGCAGGGTAATAAGTAGATTTAGATGTAGAAGAAAGATATAGGAAGTTATGAAGTAGTGAAATGTTGATTCATTTGCTTTTCGGGCATGATAAAAGCCTTTAAATGGTCCGGATTGGCCGCTGGACCATAGTGTGCGCATCAGTGCTTGAGGAGATACATTCAAGGCAAGGGATCTTTTTCGGGATCCATGACTCATGGGTTTTCTCGCCGAACTCTTTCACATACCTTCATTTCCGGTGACTTTTCCTCTGTTCTTTTGTAAAAATCAGTCTTCTCGCTAATCTACCCTTACCTTCGTCTACGTAATACCCTGCGAGCCACCGCGATGGTGTGTGGCAGGGGGTGAAGATCACCAAACATGCACTATTGACATGCAACTAGGATATTTAATGGAGACATGGTAGATAATTGGGTCAAATGCAGCTAGATGGTTAGTATCTACATAATAAGAAAGGGATTATTGGTTGCTATTACATGCTTCATGCACTACAGACTACTTTAACTATATTTCACCTACCTATCCCTTTGCTACGCTGCCTATTGTTCTCTCTTATGGTACGCGGGAAAAATGGCATTTTAAATCTATCGGTACGACAATCTATCTCTCTTATCTTGTTAATATGATCAAACCTAGCATTATACGCAGGGGTTCTCAATATATATCTAACGTCATTTGTGAACAAATCGGTTTCGAATTTACTTAAAAGGTTTAACCTAAATTTTAACCTGCGTTCTGATAGTAATTCCCATCCTAGTTTTTCGATTAAACTCATAACACTTATACAATTATCATAACGGCCTTTAACAAACCTAGCGGATCTCCTTTGCACGCGCTCTAATTCTTTAATCATACCTTCCTCGTACGGATCCCATATACTAGCGGCATATTCTAAATGAGGCCTGACAAGTGTAAAATAGCTTCTTTCTCGTACTCTCTCATCGCATTTTCCTAGAACCCTTTTTACGAATCCCAATCTACGGTTTGCTACACTAGTTATTTCCCTGATGTATTTCCCCCATGACATGTCTTCAGTGATGGTGACGCCTAAGTATTTAATATATTCTACGTTAGATATGTTCTTTTCTTTGATGGAATAATTATTTCGGGGAAAGCCATTCTTTTTCCAAAAGTTCATTATCGCGCATTTCTTTAAATTTAGTTCTCGCTGCCAACTATCACACCATTCATCAATCGCATCTAAATCCTTAGCTAAAGACTGACTGTCCTCTTCATTTCTAATTTCCTTATACACTACTGCATCATCGGAAAAAAGACGGAGCTTGCTATTTTTTACTACTGTATTCAAATCATTTACGTATTCAAGTCATTTACGTATTCAAGTCATTTACGTATTCAAGTCATTTACGTCATTTACCTTCGGACAAAGACTCTCAGCGCCCCGGGGAAAAAGTCAATTTTCGCGCCCCCTACTGCACCCCGCGTAACAATGGGTGAGCCATGGTTTTGATAGCAGATATTTGTTTGACATATAATACATATTTGGTCATAAATAGTTTTGTTTTGACTATACAAGAATTGCATTGAAGGGGAAAATATTTAATTCCGGAAGACATTCGTAACAATTTACTTAACATAAATTTGTCGCCCCCACATCCTGCACCCGGGGACAGATGTCACCCCTTATACAGCAAGCTACGTGATATATCATCAGCAAGATTTATCAGATAGATTTTTCAGCAAGATACGTGAAAGGCCTTTATGATAGTCTGGTTTGTGTTACTGACCTTTTGCAACAACTTGGATGGGAATCGTTTTCAGATCGTCGATTGAAAATTAGACTCAATCTGTTATGTAAATTTTAAAAGCTATTTATTTTCATGCGAAGTTTTAAATATATTTCGAACCCCAACATACTACGGTTGATCAGATAATGAGAATAAACTAAGGGAAGTAGATTGTAAAACAGAAAGGTTTAAAATGTCGTTTTGCCCGCGATCGATAAGAGACCATAATGGCTGCGTTAAGACTTTGAATTAGGTTAGTTGACAGTAGTGTAGCTGATTGATTCATATGTATATTCCCTAATGCATGTTTCTAAATCTTTCGAGTAGTGCTAACACCATGTTTTGCATGTTCTTTGCACGGCTCTTGTGTCACGTTTTCATGGTTATATCATGGATTATTTTAGTAGTTCCTGTAGAATTGGTAGTATACCGATAGTGTGGTGCTTGTTGGTGAAAGTAAATTACTTCAATGTTGTTCATGTTGGTGATACGTCACCCCCTGCCAACTACCATAGTGGTGGCTTGAAGGGTAATAAGTAGATGTAAATGCACAGTAGCTACTGTTCTGCCTTCGCATAAAGTATTCGCAATGAGTGAGCAGTATTGTCCACGCTATCTGAAGCAGGAAATAACTTCTCCACCCACCTTTGCCTTCTACCATTATCGCCGAACATTTTATGGATTATTCCATCACAATTTAATCCTCCTATCTCAAACATTAAAGGCAATTTAGTAATGAGGATAATTACAATTTACTATAATGGAGTGTAAAATAGCGAATTTTCTCTTTTTGCTCAATGTGGTACAAGGATACGTGATTCTGACGCATGCTCGATGGCGGATGACTTCCGCAAGCTAGTCGAGAATATTGATTATTTCCTGTTTACCATAACTCCTATGGCGTCGTTGGTAGATCAAAGAGTGAAAGCGATCGAAACCAGAAAGAAGTAGTGCATGCAGTTCTGTGACAGGAATCTCTATTCAACATGACTTGATGGAACCAGATCGTGTTTCACTGCTATTTAAACATCATTTCTCTTCGAAGAATGGCTTTATTAACTCTTTGATGGGCATCTTCTCCTATGCTACGCACTAAGGTGAGAGGGAGTCATATGTCCTCCGAAGTTTGGTGCTAATTGTGGAACTTCCATTCGAATAATATAATTTGTTTTTCTAGATTACTTTTTTCATTGAGGGCTTTCTTTTACCCGCACAAACTATGGCCGAGTACAAAATTTTTTAACAAAAAAACAGTGAGCGCGTAGCAGCAATATGACGGAGCCGTGTGTGTGACACCTGACGCTCAGCTTGATTTTACACTAGGTTGCTGTTTGTCGCCTGTGTCACCCAAGTCAGTTTATTACTCACTCATATTTGAGTCTGGAAGGCTGGTGCGTTTCTAATGACATCATTTTTACTGAACTCCTCTCGAAAACTGCTGCGCATGACGCATGCTTAGGCCAGCCCGAGAAAGAATGACGCGAAAATAAAAGCGCCTGGTGGGAAAAAATCATCCACGCACTTACCTAAAATATATATATATATATCCACCCGACGAAAAACACGTGTAATGCACAAATATTGTAAAAATGTCACAGGCGTGACTGGCAGTTACACACAGAAAACACAAAAAAGAAAAACTCACAGATATTTTTTTATATATTCGGCGGACACAACCGCCTTCGTCAGAAATAAGTAGGTACTCACCATATGAAAAGCATATTACAGTTGAAAAACAGTGCTTCTCAATCATTTTGATAATTTTCGTACTGTCCACGATAAAATGACTGCCCTACGTAGGTACGATGAAGTAATCCAACGTTTCTTATGTTCTCTCTTATTTGAACTTTAAGCTTTTTATAGCGGCGTCAGAGGTATTTTTCTAAATTTCTTGGACTTGTTTTTAATAAACGTAAGTCTCAATAGTGTGTAAAAATTAAGGGAATTAGTGGTGTCAGTTTTCAGCTTTAACTCAAAATTTTCATTTCCAGTTTATTTTTAGTTTTCTGCCGTTAGGTTTGTCTTTCGTGTTACCATTTTATGAGTGAATTTAGTAATCTGTTAAGTATTTACTAATGAAATGAACTCGTTTGGATATTATTATAATCACGGTACTGATCATATTATGTTATACCAATCTGAGGAGGTAGATTTACTCCCCTAGACGTGTATTGTTCACGAAGTACATTTCTGCTGGAAAGTTGGAATGGAATTGATTTTCTTTGAAAGCCGTGAACACTTGAATGCATAGAAAGTTGTCCTGCGACTTCTCATTGCGTGAAAAACCGAGCTAGAGAACTGTGCTAGGAAACCGTCGGTAAATGAAGTGGTCGCGTAATTGTTTGAACCTGTTATTGTGAAGTTGGTAAAGTTGTTTCCTGTTTGTCTGAATGAATAATGGATTTCGGAATTAAAATGTAGGAATTTATGTCAACGATAAGACATAAAATACAATGGCAGTTCATGTGCTATAGAGTTAATGTTTCGACGAAGGTTTCTGCGTCAATGTGTGGATGACACCTTGGTGTTCGGGATGCTCCCACTTGATGGACGACAATTCGTTGGCGTCGCAGTTGGCATCAAGGCTGATGTAGTCTTGGATGAGGAGAAATGTAATGAATACATAATGGGGCTCAAAGATGCTTCAAAACCAGCCCAACTGTCTTCCAACGAGGTGGAACGAGGCTTGGGTTGCTCTAAAACCGTGGTGTGTTTTCGGACGGTCCCTCGTTGCTTGCCGTGGAAATGACTGTGCGCGGTATTTAATGTTTATTCGGTTCGTGAATCCCAATGTTTGTTTGTTTTTAAGACTCAACGTCATTCTCGTAGTGTGGATACACACGCCTATCCAGGATCATTGTTCATCACCAAGACTCAAGTTTGGTATTGCTCCCCAGTTTGGCAGTGTGAAAATATTGCGACTGAAAAATGGTCTCGACGTCAAACAGGTGTCAGAGGCTGATCACGCCATCCTTGGAAGAGCCTATTTCGACGGCAGGCCAATGTTTTGCTAGTTATGATCGGCTACCCTATAATTTTTTTCAGCGATCGACAAAATAAAACTTTGCTATATGAAGTTTTTATCCATGTTTACACGAGCTATGTACCCGCGCGAGTGGATGCATGAGCATATTCACCATTAAAATTGCACCGTCTAAACACCCAAAATTGCACAAATATATGAACGCGTGGCCATAAAATGGTTCCTTTTCTAATTTGAAGAATCTGTCCAGTACTTGCGCGGGTACATGCATCGTGTACACATGCCTTTAGAAAGTGTTTTTCGTTTATGCTCATTCTTTGGCGCACTCAAGAAGCTGGTATTTCTCCATTTCATGGACTCGCGCTGGCATGATTCAGCTTCCATCGACCTTCGTCCCTTCTTTCGGCCTCTGAATTTTTCCTCGAGAGACGGGATCATTGCTCCGCTCGTACCACCTCTTGTGCTCATCCGATGACGAGGCGAAAGTGTCCGACAAATGAAGTGCGACAATGGCGCCTGGGCACACTCTCATGATTTGAGTTTCATACCGGTTGAGCGCCTCTCACATTAACCGTGGCGAAGAATGTTTCGAGCTGATTATTGCATTTTACCCTCACCTTAGGTGTCCTCCGAGGGACATCTAAGTTGAGGGTCGACCACCTAAGGGAGGTGTAGGGTGCGTTCCGAGATATAACCAATAACGCCGGCATGTTGGTAAAACGGTACGCGAGACAGTAGCATGCCACTTCAGAACGGTCCGTATCAGTGCCAATATGGTCACCCGAACAGTTTTGCATTCAAGGTGATTAAGTTTGCGCAGATGGGAACAAATGATTGCTCTTCAGCGCGCGGGAAAGGCGATGAATCGAACTACGTGCACGGTTGGAACTTTCGGTAACGTAATGAAATAATTTGCATTACGTTTAACGCCTTAAGTTAAAATCTACACATCGATCACAAGAGGGGTTGCGAATATCGCAATACTCTTCTTCTAAAGCACACATGAATTATTTTCCCCATTTGTTTTCGTGTGCACCTCCAAATTCGCAAGGCTGATGCAAATGGAAAGCAAATGCGGCTTTGGGTCATGCACTTACGCGAATACTTGCTTTTATTCCTCTATTTTGATATTTTTCCAATGAAATGATATTTGTGTCCTGATGATACACCTCACGCCTACGCAATTTATTTCTCGATTTTTTCACTCATCTGCATCTTCTTCTACATAATACTCAGATAACCACCTTTAAAGGCGTGTTACAGGGGGTGAGTTATCACTAACATCTACTGCACAGTACTCCACTCAAGTTAAAGTTATTGGTACATTAGAATATACTTGCAAATTATTGTCAGGAGGTGACATTTCTCCAACATGCATTGCTCTAAAGGAATTTCCCCGATTCTAGAGAAACTATTTGTGCTTATGCATTTTCCAACTACAAAAATTGACAGAGATACATTAGTTATTCCGGAAACAGAATTTGGGAGTAAATGAATAAACTTGCTACACTACTCATTGAGAAACCTAGTTGAAGGTCCCCCTGGCAGCTGGAATGGTCTATTATCGTTAGCAGGAAAAATAGCATCTTCAGCTCATTGAAATCAGCTTTGTTAACATGCAAAGTTTTTTATTTGTTTACAGTATTTAAAAACCCATTTTTAGTGGCTTTACTGCAGCTATCGGGCTGCGGAGGCGGCAACAGAATACGCGGAGGGGAAACGTCATCATTTTATTGACATCTTAATGTACCGCGTGGTGGTGCCAGTTGATAAAGGAACGCTTAGCCTCAGTTTACTTGCAGTATTAAGGGTGTGAATTTTGGAACCCTTTTGGAACCTGTATGTGGGTGTCCTGCGGTGAGTACTTCAAGCGCAGTATTCCGTCCATCGGAGAGGGCGTTAAAATGACGTTCCAAATGCGTTTTTCGATAAGAGAAGCCGGATTTCTCGCACCCCTTGCTCCATTCCCCACGTAGTCATGCACTTAGGGACCTGTGCTCACATGCTTTGTGTCGCCAATTATCCCAATTATCGGCAGCATCCCCAATCAACCAATCACTCTAGTTACTTGTTTATGTATCTGTATCAACTCTGTGAACTTCCCTACCGCGACGGGGTGAAGGAACGAGCGAGGTGATGCATGAGGAATATGACAGAGAAATAGTCCGTCAGATTTCTCGACAATAAATTCTTGCTGTCCCTCCTTTCGTCTCAATTTGCCCCTGACCAACTGGCTATAAAAAACTGACGGTCAAAATCTATCTTTTAAACTCCTAACGGGCGTAATGACCCTAGATTTTCGTGTCAAATCGAGCGTGAATCGGAACTTGATTGACAGTTGGTGGAACGGGTGGCCGTGCAAGTCAGTGTCCTCTCCATCGCTGCGTCTTCCTTTCGATTCCCAGTCTTAATCCACTGCATCAGTTATTTTCTACCTGTAGCACGCGTGCCCTAAAAGGAACGTGATTGGCAGTTTAGCGGTACATACTCGAAGAATAGTAATAGGTTCAAGGTTGAAAAATCAATCAAAATGTAAATAAAAATTTTTCTTCTGATGAGATTGTTCGATATTTTGGGAATGGGTGTTCAAGAGGCACGCCGTTCAAAAAAGGGTGGTAGCCACTGCCCCAGATCCATGGCAGGCATCACAGGACAGTATATGTACAGGACAGTACAATGTATATGAATTGTGCGATATTGCGTTGTATGTTGCCGAATTTGTGTCGCAAACAGAGATAGGTCATGGAATCGAAGTCAGTGACGAGCGATACGTGGCAACTATGGCCCTCATATCACTCGATGCACATCATCAGTCATAAATTCAAATATTGGTTGGTCAGCGCCAACTTTGGTGGCTCGTCTCCCGCTTCTGGTGACATTTTATAATGGCATTCCCTATCCTTTCGTCTTGAACGTCTGTCATCCCCCTGTACACTATCCTTTCACTCGCCATAGCTAATATTTTATTTATTCGGAGACTGCCTACTATCCACAAATATTAGAATAGCCGAAAACTAAGAATTCGCAAGAAATATATACTAATTCAGAAAGGCTGGGGGAATCCCTAGGAAAATCTCTGTAAAAATTACTTTGCGAAAGTTAAGTGGAATGTCGGAATAATCGACACCATCGAGCAGTGCTCTCGTGTCGTATTTGTCATGCCAATTAATAGATTTAAACCAACGCAAAATGGCGTAGTAGTGCAATGTATAATTGATAATTGATATGTAAGAATGGAGGAACTCTATTGCGAGAACTTGAAACCTGAAAACTCATTAGAACCGCACAAAAATAGCTGAGAAAATTTATGAAAATGTCAGCTCCTGTCGCCAAGTATTACAGTTTTTATTGAGAATATATTTGAGGTGTTTGGTATTACCCGAGGATGAAGAGCAATTGTAAATGAATTTTGCGACCTATTAGAGCGATCGGTTCAAATCTGGGTGAATTGTGCTGATATTCCTTGGTGGACATATACTTTTTTACTTCATATTCTGTTGAGCGAAACTAAAACCTTCAATTTCATCATATTTGCATGTTGAGGTGCGGTAAAGTGAAAATCCATTATCTAGATACTAAGTGGTTCATATTAATCTACATATTACCCTTTAAGCAACGATAAGGGTGTTTGGCAGGAGGTCATTTGTCACCAACATGCACCATAGTGTTAAAGTAACTGTCACCAACATGCACTACACAATAGGTACTTGAATCAATGTAGAATGTAACTAGGTACGTAAACGAGATACGAGAATCACGCAGGGATCGTGCGAAATGTGATGTTAGCATAACGTGGTAGATAAAGAAACAAGCATTAGGAGCAAAAAATAATCTGCTACACTACCTGTGGACTACTCTTCTTATAAGTCTCGTTAGCATCCATTTTGGTCTCTTATCGATCGCGGGAAAACGACATTTTACATCTGTCTGTTTTGCTGTCTAATTGCCTAATTTAATTCTCAATACCTGATCTACCATAGTATGTTGGAGTTCGTAAGATAGCAATAATTTTGGTAGAAAATAAATTGGTTTATAATATACCTCTACATCTACATCTACGTAATACCCTGCGAGCCACCACGAGGGTGTGTGGCAGGGGGTGAAGATCACCAAACATGCACTATTGCCATGCAAGTAGGATATTTAAGGGAGACTTGCTAGATAATAGGGTCAAATGCAGCTAGATGGTTAGTATCTACATAATAAGAAAGGGATTATTGGTTGTTATTACATGCATCATGCACTGCTGACTACTAACTTTGTTTCTAAGCCTACGTCATGAGGATCCCAAATTCTGGCAGCGTTTACCATGTGGTTGTTACATTTTATTTCTTTATCCAAAGGAAGCAGCCTAGAATGCCACGAATCCTCGTAGCACCGGCTGAGAAGAAGAAATACGATAGCTATCATATTTCCATTTTGAGCTTCAATAAGCTCCCCAAGCATTCTCGGTGCAGTTGAATTTCAATTTGATAAGAAGCAGTTTGCTGGGAATCAAACAAGTTTATGCTAATGACCAGACATTTATCATAATGTTGGTACGAGGTGGCCTAAGTGAAGGCTTTACTCATAATTTGGATCATTATTGCGATAAATGTCCTGGTATTATCTCTTCTCAACCTGCCTGACTTGCAATCAGTACTCATTCTACGATCCTCTTGCTAGAAGTTGACTAGCTAGGCTAAGTAAAATAATCTTACCCGCGCAATTTTCGCGTCATGAAATTTCATTCTCGATAAATAGCGCGATAATAAACTCGTCTCGCTGCTTCAACCATTCGTCACGTATTATCTACGATTATTAATGTTCAGCTCGATAGGCAAAATATAGGTCCGCGCCACCACTCACTTATCACTTGTCGTCATTCTAGGAAAGTAATGGAATAAGTTCTCGGAATTTCTGTATCACCATTTAGGTCATCAACCTCTACATCTTCAGTCTTTTCGGACATGTCGCTAGGGAATGACCATTAAATTCATCGTGTGGCACCCGAAGAGGACTACGCTTATATTCATATGTCGGTGTAGGAAGTGTTCCACCTTGGAATTTGCGTCCCTCTCCCGACCCAGCCTTTGAAGATGTGACCTTTAATTCACCTCGTACGCTATCCAGCGTTCCGGTTGCGGAAGTTGTGGACATTCAAAGCAGAAGGTCGGAATTAATGTCCAGGAACGCCGCCGCACATTAAATTTACGTTTTCCTTCAGATTAAATAGCTCATTGTCTTGAGCAATATGCGTCGAAGCTTGAACCTTAGAGATGAAACGAATATATAGTTTATCGATTACTTGTTCTTTCTTTCCCGTGAAATCTTCAGGGTAGAAATCCAGAATTCAAGCAGGAGTCAAAATAAACTGGCGTTGATTTTTAAGCATTTCTTTATGCCTTCTTTTTCTTGAACATTTAATGACAATTACAATTGTCCATCCTAATTGATTGATGCTTTTAACAATCTAGTTTATCGCCTATTTTTACAAATTTTCATATAGACTGCCGGGAACCCATTCCTTAAGGCCGCTTACTTGGTACAATTTATTGTACAAACGAATGTACGAATTCCTTCATGAAGGAAATTGTACCGTGTAAAGCGGAAAATTGTATGATTATCTGAATGACTAAACGGGAAATAGAACCTGCTCCAATTCCGTTCAGTTTCTTGTGCATTCTATGATACATTCGTTGGTAAAATAAAATGTACCGTGTAAAGCGGCCTTTGAGGTTCCGCGTGATTGTTCGTCTCCGTCGTGGTTGAGACGTTCTTGAAGGGGACATGAGCAATGGCTTTGCAAACACGTGAGTACTCTTCATTCCTGGGTTGCAACAGGTCCTTTGAGTAACAATATTAATTTATTTTATCCAGTGAATGATAGATAAACCTCAGAGCTTCATTTGTGACCGTTCACAGAAAAATCTTATGCGTGAATAAAGCATGTACCGCGAAAGAAAACTTCTACGAGTGAAGAGTGAGTTTAACAAAGCTAATGGAAGGATTGCTTGAAGCTGCCAAAGATTCAGAGGCAGCGCAATATACACATATTGCTTGAATATTTCAGATCAGATGAGGTCCAGGATCACAAGCAGGATATTATTATAATTTAAACAATAGCCAGCGAGAGAGAGAGAGATAAACACGCTGCTGAACTGAGAGGTATAAAATTCCCTCTTTCCACACACTATTATTGAGTTCAGCGATAAGAAAGGGGGTTCTAAGACACTTCATTAATATTACATTTAACTATCGAATCGGACCGTATGCAAATATCAATGAAGTTTCTCGAGTTTATATCAAACGATTGAACTTTGCTCAATTCATAGCCCCGAAGATTCCGGATAATGGGCGAAACGTCAGCATTTAACCATAAAGCATTTGACCAAGACTCAGGAAACTTCATTGATATACAGTGAAACCTGTATTAAGCGACCACCGACGGTTTCGCTGAAAAATGGTCGTGAAGAGGGGTGGTCAATCGACAGGGGTTCAGTTTTTTAGGAGTAAATATTATGCAAATGAACGGGCGACTGATTTGGAAAAAATGGAAAAACTCTTGAAGCATTGGTTTTGTTGAAACCTGTACAGCTGACGTTTATTTCCTCATAATTTAGTTGCTCCTGGGAAATTTCAATACTTTGAATTGATGATTGAATTTTATTTGATGAGTACATACAGTGAAACCTGAATTAAGCGACTAGAGACGGTTCCGCAGAAAAATGGTCGTTGAGAGGGTTGGTCGCTTGTTAGGAGTGGTTTCATTGTATTACGAGGGCAGTTTTTGTTTCATCTTCCGATAGGCCATACATAAAAGACAAGTGAATATGAAAAAATTATTTTATTACTAAAATTTGTGAACGCTTATGGTTACTTTTCGATATAATCGCCCTGACAATTGAGGCATTTGTCGTACCTGCGGACAAGCTTTACAATACCCTCTTCATAAAATATTGCCGCCAATGAATTTAAATAAGTTTATACGTTGTCTTGTGCTCCTCGTTAGTTTGGAAGCGCTGCCCTCCCAGCCACTTCTTCAGTTCAGGGTAAAGATGGAAATAACTCGACGCTAGGTCGGGACTGTATGCCGGGTTATCGAAAATGCCCAATTGAAATTGCTCAAGGAGCCGTTAGGTTGCACCAGCACTATGAGGACGGGCGTTGCCAGTCAACATATTCGGGATCCAGCAAGCACAAAGTGTTTGGAAAACTAAATGTTCTGTAACGATAGAGTATGGAGAAGATCTTGAAACTTCCGGAAATACCATAGACAGAGCACTTATTGTGAACCTACGGTTTTCTCTAGCCACTTCGTCATCTCGTTGAACAAGGCCGTCTGTAGCGATAGACTTGCATCTTTGACCCCCATCATCAAACATATCAGTTCGGCCATTTTAAATTTTCGACACCATTCACGCACAACACCATCACTCATGAAGTTTTTTCAACGCACTCGGCTCATTCTTCGATGAATTTCTGCTGCAGTACTCCCTCCTGCTTGCAGGAAACGAATAACGCTGCGCAATTCGCATTTGGTGGGAGAATCAATTGAGACCGCCATATTTATGTGCCTGCTGCTCAGTACAGACTGATGACTTGAGCTCGGTAGTGACAGAGCGTGTAGTGCGGGAGATGTGCAGTTGCCTACTTCGCTCACCACCCGCCCGTCGCTTGTCTGGCGTTAATGCTGTGCAATCGGAGGTTAAAAAAAACTGCCCTCGTACATTTATCTCCTGTCATTTCCCTCTTCCAGTTACTTTAATTCCCAGACTACAAATCCGGAATCCTGGCATCAATGAATGTACAGTGGAATTAAAATCCGGCGAATAAAGGTTAAGCCCATTTCCTTCTAATTTTCGTGGCTGGTGTCCCATCATCCCTGGACTCTCACCATTGTCGCGCGACGGTTCGCGTGGGTAGTATTCGGATGCAGATGTTCATTTACAGCTGATTACATCCTTCAAAATTCTATCAAAGTTGTGAGCATTAAGAGGCAATTGCCTTTTTGATCGCTAGGGAATAAAATCCGATCCTCAGCCTTCAATTCTAAACTTGATTTGAATGATGGGAGTGGAGCTGTCCAATTACTTACGTCAACGGTGTGTTAAATTCGCACATGCAAGATAGGAAGCCAGTTCCTTTCTCTGTACCGCCTGTGAGTTCCCAGAAAGATTTTCTACCCAGAAAAACGCAATGCATAGGTTTCTCTGAATGTGCTCGGGCCAGAGGCCTCGCACGTGCGGGACCTCTGCTCTGTTGCCCGACGGCCAAACCTTTTTCGATCCGCATACCCTTTAGTTAACAATTTCGAAAAATCTCACTCCTTATATTAGGAGAATGTTTAAAATTTGTGCCCTTTTTGCTGTTTCGATAAAGTTTTTTGTTTGTGTACTCCTACACTGTTTTGAAGGTTAGGGTTTTTGTCTAGTGTGTTAGGGAGTAGAGGACAGAAATCATAATAGACAGAAATCCCTTGACGCGTATCTCTCAGTGGGGATTCTCTACATTATTCTATATTGTGTTATGGAACGGAATGGTCGATAGGACACATTATACCTCGTTTTGATCTCAAAGATCGGTTTAGACATCAAAGCATGTGAGTATCCGGAGACTTACGTTTCGTTGTGCGGTGACGGGGTTAAAAAACTACAATTGTTCAGACTTCAGTCCTCCTAACGATTGCTGTGTAATGTGAAATTAGAGGATTTAAAACATGCCACTACTTGTATTGAGATCGAAAGCCGTAAGTAATTTGATTACCACCATCCACCGTCAAATTAAGTTCATCTCGAGTAGTGAGAGGCAAATTTTCTTGGAAGGTTGTAGATGATGGGTCTCATAGACTTGGCAAAAGTGAATCATGAACGTAGTATTTCAGGTATGCCATTGTGCTCTCTTATCACGGCCTGTATCGTTTATAGCGCAAGCTCCTTAGTTTATGTACAAATCAATAACTTTGCTTCAATCGAAATCCATTCGGAATTCGTCATAAATCAAAAAGAAACATATACTAAGTAACCTTTTGTCAACTTTTTTTGTGAATGAATGGTGCACTTAGAGCGATAATGTCAAGGCGGCTTTTAGTGCCTGAATATTTTATTTTGAAAAGGTTCAAAGCATAAGCAACAGATTTTCCTGCTCATAGACATTGTAGTTGAATTTAAAGTAGCACCACTTATGAATTATTCCACAGTATAAAATATTGACGCTCTCGAATAGTTGTATCATCATATTGTCGAAGAGTGAAGGGAGACTTTAAATTGTAGCCATTTATTTTGGAATTATTGTTTTTGACGAGGCAAAAAATACCAATGAAGCTTTTTGGCGTCAATTGATCTGTCATTTTTAATCATAATGGCTCTTAGATGTTTCTATCTAGTCATAATGGCTCTGTAAATCGTATGTCGTCTTAAAAAAGTAAGTTGATGCAATTTTGCTATGGGATCGACTTGTTGGCAGATTTTCTATCCAGAAAATTCTGTTTAAAGAAGGGAGAAACGAAGTCGGACTTGAATTAAGGTTTGACTTTTGGCTGTTCTGTATCCGTAAATGAATGAGCATATAGCTCGTGTCGGAGCATATGCTGACTGAAGCCAGTTTTTCACCTCTTTCTCCTATTACCGTATCCACCTCGCATGAATTTTTATCAGTTGAATGTGGCAAATTTGTGATAAGCGACTTTTTTCTCGCTTATTCGGCTTCCGCTTGCTTGAGTCCCGTTTCTTATCTATTCATTCCTACTCCTATTTTTAGGCCTTCGTTTCCTCGCGCGATTCTAAACTGTCAAATATTTGCGCAACCGTCTTTCCGGTGAAACTGATTCATCGATGTTAAATCTAAAAAATTCGATGGACATGCGTGGTCGCTTGTAAGCCCATTCCATGTGTTCTTCCTAATCGCTACCATTGTGCAAAATACGAACTTACTCGCTCATCACGTCCCCTCATGTGAGATAAGCCCTGTACTTTTTACGATGAAAATTCTGAAAAAAAATGTTCCACATTTTTTTTATTTTATCAAAAGCAGTAGAGGTTGAAGAGGTCGAAGAGGAAGACTGTGGTGGAGGATGTCTGTTTCAGCGCAGTCTTGTGTGTAAACTACAATGTTTTGACAGAGAGCCGGGCCTCCGGCAGAACAGGCGCGGTATTTCCAACGTGTCCTCTTGTGTGTCGGGGGTCTTATTACTTAACGCTAATATTTAGCGGTAAAAAAGTTATCGTGTTACATGCGTAGATTGAGGTAGTTTGTGACTGTAGGACACTACATTATCTATTAATTCCACTGCTGCGGTTGTATGGCACCCTCTAATCTTTGACACTCAATCATGACTCTATGCGGGGTTGGAGGATTCGATCCTGAGACACCTGAGTTACCAGGCTGGTGTGTCACCTATTTGACTAACGCAGTTGGCGTTATAGATCGTTTTCATTTTGTTGGCGACATATATTGTACGTGCATTCTCCTTTCTTTGAATTACGTACGGGCAACGCTGATCATTTATGTGGAACCAAGGGGGGATTTCTGGCTTAAATTGTTTGCGGGTTACATTACTGTGTCTTAATTGACTCCGAAAAGTGTAATTGCCCAGGCTTTTACATCGGGGGAATTTAAAAATCAATGAAAACCACAAACTGATGAAGTTAATATATACTTGGCGGTATCTAAGTGATTTCCATGCCGTAAAAGTCTGCAAGCATGATATGCTAGCTAATATCGCAGTGAATTGGGGTTTGAACATTAGTAAAACTGTGAATGAAATGCCTTAACTACTGTTTACATAAATTGTAGCGAGAAGTCCGAAATGAAAAATCCTTTCACGTTCCTAAAGTACCGAAATAGTTTGCCCCAACGTCATTAATCAGAAGCTGTGGCGTTTTCTGAGTCACCGAGCAGTACTCATGTAAACATTTACAACTTTTAATGGCTGAGTCCAAGTTTTGGGCAATATTAACCCAATACTGAATAGTTGGACCTACTGTGTAGTTCATTGCCAAGGTCGTTTAATATCGATTGTATCCTTCATTGTAGTCCAATATCGATTGCATACTTCTTTGTAGTTAAATATCTATTGCATTCTTCCTTCGGTAGAGGTCTTCACAACGGAAAAATATCCGCCACTAATGTGCGTATTTGGGTGTTAGCCCATATATCCTCCATAAGTTAGCCAAGTTTGTTCAACGTTTTTGTTGATGTGACAGTGAATTCGTATTCGAAATGACGACATATTCGCAGATTTCCTTTGATGCGCTACCGCAGTACATGTTCACTCTGTAGGCATGTACTGCAGCACATTAACGGAGGCCGTGTGGTGGAATTGGTTGCGAAGACCCATGTCGATAGAGCTATGGATGTAGCGAATCGGATGACCCTGATCCATTGCTATATCAAACAATAGAGGCCTTGTGTATTTCAACCTTTTGCCACAAACACCCACGTCTTGGGCTGCGAAAACCCATCCAGGTGGAACCCAAATCCGGGACCGAGCAGGCGAGGAACATTACTCGACCAGCGCCGAGAAATTTACCTGCAAATAACCCTTGGCCGAGAAAGTGGGCAATAGGATTCTGAAGCAATAAGAAAGATAGCTGAAAACTCAACATAAGCTTAGGCACTGCTTCTTAGAATTTCTTTGGATGCAATTCTCGCACAATTCGAACGATTTACAGTTAGGATTAATGTCGTTCTTCTCTGAAAAGCGCTTGCCTTTTTCGCGCTTTCTTCGCAACTCAGCGCCGCTGGTGTTTGCCAGTTAAACCTCCCCAACTGAGAGTTTATGGCCCTCTCGTATGTTAGATGTATGGATGTCTAAGTTTTAATTGCTCATATCCAAAGAATGCCAGCCTTTATTCTCTTGTGGAATTCGCGAATTTTCGGTCCAGGTGGTCGTTAATTCGGAGTTGAATTTCTTTCTCAATAACTCATGGATGTACGAAATAAACGAATTTTCGACTTAGTACCTCGAAAATTTACTTTCGCGCAGGTGTAAATCTAATGCCCCCTCAGGTGAAAATTTAATGTTTTAAGAAAGCATGTACTTGTAAATGCCTTAAAATGTATATCATGGATAGGGCCCATATCCTGTCTTGGACTATTGGTATTAAGGCCCATAGTGTTGATTGTTTGGCTGCAGGAAGGTTGATAAGGTCTTGGGACAGCACATTGGGCCTTCTATGCAAATATATAGCATAGATATTCGTTGAAAACTGAAAATCACCTTGGGGAAGGGACTATTCCTTTTCCAAATGTGTTTATTCCTCCCTAGGTGGGGAAATAGTTATTAAGCTCTCCCATTTAATGCCAAACTATTCTTAATGTCCTATCAATGTGTCAAACTATTCTCAACTAATACACTCTTAATGAAGGAGTGAGACAGAATGCGAAAAATAATCGGAGCTCTAGTGAAGCATTCATTCATGCCAGGTCAAAAAGAGCTGCATGAAAGTGATCCTTGAATTGCCGACCGTCAAATTGAGAACTGGTTTGGCCTTATGTATCAGTAGCCCGTCTTTGGAAGTCATGCCACTTACTTGATTGTTCTTTATTTTAATCCCTATTATGCCATACTGTATGTTCAAACATTGGCAACAAGTATTACCTCTCGCTAAGTTCAATTTCGAAACCTGGTGCTGGAGGAGGATACTGAAGATCAAATGGACGGACAATATAAGAAATGTCGAAGTTTACTGAGGAGTAGAAGAGGAAAGGACCAAATGGAACACCATACAGAAAAGAAGAACCAGATGCAGAAAAGAAGGACACACTCTGAGGCACAATGGGTTAGTGAAGGACATAATTGAAGGTAAAAGGGAGGGATAAGTCCCCAGAGGAAGACCCAGGAATAAGATCATGGACCAAGCAAAGAGGAAAGGACATAGGAAGAGCTACCGTAAAGCAAGGGGCCTAGCATTAGATATGGAAGTGTGGAGGGCTGCTGTCAACCAATTTTAGGATTACTCGACCAATGCTGTTCGATTTTTAATCGAAAAAGTGATGAAATGTCATCGTAAGGCGTAGGAATACGGTATTAATGCAATGAAACGACCACCACCTACTTACCTTCTCGGTAAGGGCTAGTGGAGAAGGGTCATGATAGATCTTTCACTTATTTGGGGCCTCCGCAATACATGTTCATTTCCTGTGTGATATGCCATTGGCTGTCTGGCAATCTTCTTCAGGTCCGGTCGACGAGGAAGAAACCTGTTGGGTAGCCCGCGTATTGTCCAGGAAAAGGACAACGAGTGAGTAAGGCGGAGGAGGTTTGCGGAAGTTAAGGAGTTTTAGTGGTGTCAATGACCGGTTCGATCGTGACTTGAAACGTATTGGCTGTCGTATTTTGTGGGGTTGCATTTATCCTATGTTAATTTGACGCGAGAAAGGTGTGGTTTTCGTCTGAGCGGAAGATAAGGAATTTTGTGATCTTTATGGTACCCGCTAACTTTGAAGTATTCTGAGAATTAGGTTGAAATGTATAAACCTTGGGTTTCTAAGAATCATTATCCGGTTGTGGAGTTTGAGGAATTGTAATTTGGTGTTGAGCTCGTTACATCGCAGAGAATCTGAGAATACCTGAGAACAATTCGCAAAGTAGAAAAAAATTACATTTTGGAGAATGGTGACATAAATATGATAAAATGAGATTTTTCTTATTTAGGTTTAGCTCTAATTTTCTTGTATAGAAATACATCTTGAAGAATATGATACCTTAAATCATTTTACTACGAGCCCACCCAGGCTGGATAAATGTGTAGATTGAGTTTTCGAAGTGTGTTTATCTTTTTTTATTTATTCCTAACCAGTAGAGATAATTACCAAGCAAATTGTGTATTAGATTGAATGCCAGCATGCTATTTTTTATCGGCAGTTGTCTATCATCTAAAAATGCGGTGCCAATCGGTTCTTCAACCGTGGTTTTAGCCGCGGGATTCTGGTAAAGTGAATGAAAACTCGAAAAAAAAACATTTCGAATGGTCTTCTGCATCTTAATGATGAGACAGTCATTTTTGAAATCGAGTACGGTACGCAGCGTGATGTTGTTAAGAAAATTGTCCTTTGCGGCCAGAGGTTTATTGGAGCTGAGAGGATTTTTAGGTGGAGACATAAAGGTAATTAAGCTCGGCCTATAGATACAAAAACTAGTAAAATATTGAGAGGAGGAAAAGAGTTACATAGTAGAAATTAGGTTGTAGAATTTAGGAATAGGCTGCTTGTGGATGTGCATGTTAATGAGGGATAATGTTGGTTGCGCGCGGATGAGGAAAGAAGATTGGCAATATTTTGCAGTGCGAGTATACATAGGATGAATAGAGATATAAAAGAGAATCTTGAAGGACAAAGGGATATTTTTATTAAGGAAAGACCGCAGAATGTGCTGCGATGGAAGGATTAAAGGTTGGATTTGTCTTCATACCAAAAATAAAAATTGAAAGAATATCATTACGAAAGCCTGGAGGATAGGAAAATCAAAGAATTATGTAAATGTGACATTTATATCAGATAATTGGGACTCATACAAGGTTCTGTATCTCAATATAATATGTTGGATTTAGTATCATCAAGCGAATATGCTCCGGTTTATTCTTCTATAGCAGAAGGGATGAAGACTCACTATCTGCGAGTTGTTTTGGAAGTGGTTTCCTTCGTCCTTGTTGTACCTGCAGCGAAACCTTTCACGTCCAAACTCCATTCTTAGTGATTGGCTTTTCTAACACTGTCGGCTATTTGACGCTCGGTTCGATAGAGATCTGTGATATTCAAAAATAATACTTAGGGGAGTCAAAATTGGTACATTTCTTCGAAATTTCTGAAAAACTTAACATTATGTGCTTGGGAATATGGCTCACAGAAATTTTTCGGTGGTAAGGCGGTATGATATTGTGCAGACATAAATTCGAATGATGGATATTTATATACGGTTGGAATATTTATTAGTAGAAACGTTGACCTTGGGTGCCCTTTCAAAGATGTTTACACCGGGGATGGGTGGCGGCACAAAGAAGCGATCTTTCTCGCCAGTCGTCGTTCCCAGAATTCTACAGCTTTTTTTTTTTTTAATTTTCCTCCCTTAGTTCAGCTCGCCGCATCAAAGGTTGTTCACTTTTTCCGTCTAGCCATTGTATCATTCGATGTTAGCCTTCTTGCTTCATCAAAATAATTAATAATTAGGTTGCATATATCGTAATAACTTCTAGCTAAAAAGGGACCTTAAAAATGAAGGCGGTGTATACGATTTTTTTTGTTCTTGAGAATATACTTATGCTTGGAAAACCTCAAAAAGGACACACTTATCGGTAAAATAAAAAAAATTGAGCCTAGAATGAAAGCATCGATATCCACTTTGCGATGTGAATAGACGACAGGTTGTGCTAATTCGCGGCAAAATCGTGACTGAATTTAGGGATATGACTTATTTGGAAAAAATAATAAAAAAACATGAGGAAATCGGTTTTTTAAAACATATGTAATCGATGTCATGTGAAAATATACGAGAAATAAAAGGTTGTATCTGCGTATAGGAAGAAGAATATGTTCATTTTGGCTTTAGGCTTCGTAAAAAAAACCCGAGATGCATAGGAATCGCGAAAATTGGTGGCATTCGTCGGCTTAGGATACGATATGGGGACCAACGCAACGGAGGGACCATTGGTATATATGTCCCATATCGCTTACACGTTTTCTAACCGTTGACGGCACGATCTTTACTGGTGAGTGTCACCAAGTATTGCTGCTCCTTTTATGTTGCTCGGAGTTATGTTTTGAAAAAATATGACACTCGCAGTAGACACTTTATCATACATTACTGTCCCCTCTATAACGTACAAAAACCTCGGGCATATTGGTTGATTGTATAGTTTTTAAGTCTTGGCGCAGTTGTACTGACGGTATTTAAAGTAAAATAAATTAGACTCTGGGTGGTAGGGAACCTATTAATTGTATTCAATACTACTGGACTAAAAATCTCATGTTTTTTCACTTTAGTAAACTGAAGTCTATGGCCCTAGAACTTTTATTTTCTTATTAATATGGAAACAGCGGTTCCCGCATGATACCTGTAGTTGTAGCTATTCGACAATAAATCGGATGAATGATCGTTCAAGCATTCACGTGTGTTGTTTTTGCGGTCTTCAAGTGGCTGACAGTGAGGGTAAAGTGACTTATTCTGTGAAAAAGTATTAACCAAGTTAATTAATAATTTTAATTGTGAGCATCTATCGATGAATGTTGCATCATCCCACCATTTTATCGTAGCTTCAGTGGTGCACTAATAAATCATCAGAAGTGAATACAAATCTTTCATTCACCTCGCCCATTGCTCTCTGAGAACGACCTTCGTTTTCAAATACTTTTCTGGCGCATAAGTGTTATAGGGTTGAAACTAGGGGATATCTGATGGAGGAACCGGTCTTCTCACTCAACCTTACCAACTCAAGAACACTCAAGGGCAAAGATTACGGACCCAATTCCGTACTGTAGCCCGAAGGCCTTATAGTTGGAAAATAGTTTGTGTTATGAAATGAAAAGTAAATCTCCGCGGCTCTCCCTTTTATGGCAGGCTGCTGTGGAAAAGGGATGCCAGCTGAATACATACATCTGATAGTGGTTCTTCATCAATGCACGCAAAATAATAATTTTTGAACTAATCATCAACAGTTGAAGGAAGTGGAACACGATCGGTCAGGTCAATAGATGAATCGCCAAGAACTGTATTATTCAATTCTCTAGTGTTGTATATCTTTCGATGCATAGGTTTATGTTGCATATAAGTGAAATTTTGATGAATTATTATTTTAGCGCTATTGGGATTTGAGGGCCATGTATTCCCTCAAAACTTTGCCATGTCCAATACTCGGGAAACTTGTGACTTAAAGCGGCGGATTTATGATCGAGTTGAGACGTGGGGGCAACATTCATTGAATCCTTACTTTAGCAAGAATATTGAGGGCTCGGCGGCATCAAATCTTTTAATACATGTTGAAATTTATAAACTCTTAATCCGCTGTGCTAAGGGATTGGGAGACAAGATCCTTTGAACTAATCATCAACATTTGAAGGAAGTGTAACGCGATCGGTAAGGTCAATAGATAAATC
Source organism: Ceriagrion tenellum (assembly GCA_963169105.1). NCBI lineage: Eukaryota > Metazoa > Arthropoda > Insecta > Odonata > Coenagrionidae > Ceriagrion > Ceriagrion tenellum. Next base: position 126,564,040 of record OY720633.1, on the reverse strand, counting down.
GCCAAGAACTGTATTATTCAATTCTCGAGTGCTGTATATCTTTCGATGCATAGGTTTATGTTGCATGTAAATGAAATTTTGATGATTTATTATTTTAGCGCTATTGGGATTTGAGGGCCATGTATTCCCTCAAAACTTTGCCATGTCCAATACTCGGGAAACTTGTGACTTAAAGCGGCGGATTTATGATCGAGTTGAGTCGTGGGGGCAACATTCATTGAATCCTTACTTTAGCAAGAATATTGAGGGCTCGGCGGCATCAAATCTTTTAATACATGTTGAAATTTATAAACTCTTAATCCGCTGTGCTAAGGGATTGGGAGACAAGTTGTGCTAATTATTTTTCCATACATCCATATCGGGGCAAAAATCGTGACTGAAGTTATAGAAGTGACATATTTGGAATCATCTTAATTTTTAGTCGGAATTTTCTCACTGATCCTCCATTGCAAGCTATATATGGTCTTGTGTTTTTAAGTGGACCTTACTTTTTATTTACCTGAACTTTTTATAATAACCAGAGCACGTGGAATCAACATATGCCATTTATTTGATTTTCATATTTATTCGTTCATGGAATATTACTCGGATTACCGTTATGGGTATTCCATTAATTAATTAATCATATTCAGACAATTTTAGTTGAATTTTTATATTTAATTTACTAGAGTGACAGGTACTTGATAATAATTGAAAATTATTTAAAATCTTCTTTTAATTTCATTTGCTCTATTACGTCCTTCAATTATTGATCCGAAAAATGGCAGTATTATTAATGAAAGGTACAATCAGCGTTTAGTGTCCGCGATTTTCTTGTTCAGATTCTGGTGATGGAAATGGATGTCGAAAGATATCTCGTGATGTTCAAATCATTTTTATGTTGTAAAGCCGCGAGCGAGTTGTATTTTCATTCGAAAGAAAACGAGTTTCATAGAGGAAATTTAGTAAATTTGAACCCATCACTTTTGAGAAGGTAGCTGAGTCATCCTCAAGGGTGACTCGGCAACACCTAAGGTAAATTTTGCTTTCGACGTCGCCTAGTCTGGAAACTCCGGCATCATCCATGTTTATCGTTTCGCCGGGATTTTTCCGTGTTCGAAAACATCAGAAGACATCTACCGCTGAGAAACGGTTACTCCGTATGCCAGCACACTATGAGCTGTCGCTATCTCGCGGGAGAAAATTTAACCAAGTCCTTTTTTTTTATTCCTTTTGGATGAAACGCGGGAAATGTTTTGCTATTCTTTGGCTCGGTTAAGTTTTACAGAAGAGTACCATCCGGTTGGACAATGTCCATATCGTCGTTGAAGGAATAATGCCATCTAATTGACAATTATTGGAAAAATTAGGTTTTAATTCAAATTGAAGCCTTGAGAGCTCGCATAGTGTTTGAAGATGTAATCCGATTAATTCCCTTGAATTCAAAATTTGAAACATGATTTATGTTCAATTTTTCTTACGAAAAAAACTAAGTTTTTTGTCTCTTCTGGAAAGTTTTCCCATTGTATATGGGCGGCAGCCCTAGAAAATCTGAATTTTTGCGTTCGTAACTTCTTCAAAGCTAAACAATTTAACTCAAAAAAATGACCCTATACTTTTTAACTGTTAAGTTTTTAATATTTTTAATAATTTATGAGCACATTCTGAGATCGTTACCCCAACTTCGAATTCCTATTTACTGAAAACTCCATGTACCAAAGAGTGACTTTTCGGTACGGAAAGGGCAAATGCGGCCATCCACCTACACACGAGATTTTCAGCAATTTTTTATGGGCAGGGCATTTGAAAGCTGTGCAATGTGTTGCAACGATCCGACCTTTATTACGGTTAATCGTTCGATTACAGACTGACCGTCACATTGTCTGGCATTCATTTTAATAATTTCCCCTAGTACATATCGGTTAATTTTAAAAAATTAGACAAATAACAAGTATTTTCATGTATAAACTTTATAAAGTGGATTTCACATTTGGTAAGTATACGGATACTATAATTGTGTTACGTAAGAACGTCTCAGTTGGAAACAGGATTAAAGAAAGCTCTTTTACATTTATTTCATATTATCATATATTTGGTACTGTGAAAGAAATATATCTTGAAAATTATTTTTTGCTCTGTTGCGAAGTGGTGTCAAGAGGAAAAGTATGGAGCTTATACAAAAAGTACGAAGAGCTATTTGGGAGAGAAATCACCTCAGTCGCCATATAGAACTGCAACTAACTAATGATTATGAATTTTTTTGGAGAACATTGTATACGTACGAGGAAATATAGTATTTTTTGTAAGAAGTTATTTTTTTCCTTTATTGGGTTACTCTAAATAATAATAATAATAATAATAATATTATTATTAAGTCTTGTTGGGATCGTTCAGCTCTTCCAAATATGTAGCGCAGTGTAATTGCTTGTGCTCTGAAAGTACTATTTATTGAACCGTAGATTTCATTGAATGCACAAATCGGTGACGGTTAGCCAGTAGTTCGTATAGGATACGTGAAAATGTCTTGGAGGTATATTTAAATAAACAATTTGATTTTAGAGGAAAGTGAAGATAACACCCAGTCACTTGAAGCATGCTGCTGCTATTGAATCGAATCCGACAGATTCTTCAACGAAGGGTAATGTGGTCTTAGCTGGGAAATTCGACGGATGGTACGGTTATTATGATCATACTCTCATTTAATCTTTTTTCTACCGTAAAACAGCACTGTCGAGTCATCAGCACTACCAACAGCACTTTCATCGAGTTTTTAACTTTTTAAATAAGTAAAAAAATGTTTTTATCAGTACTTTTACCTTTGACATGAAATATTATATTATTGTAATCATATTCGTCCTTTACCGCAGAGGAATGTGTTTTATCAATAGCTTTTAGAGCCAAGGGTACGTTAGAATAGTTACGTCTTCGTTTGTTGTAGTACGGCCTCATGCAAATATATAATCTAGAATTCATATATTCGATAATGCGGGGTTGAAGCCAATCACAAATTGTTGGACTCTTTGGTTAAAGTTTCATCCCTACTAATCGGCATTCGAGTTTATTTGAGTATTTGCTTTCATTTCTGATGTTAAATATCTTTGCTGGCGTTCAAGTTTCGGATGAAATAAAAAATAGGACGGGTATCGCTGGCTCATTCACAACATGTCTAATGATGATGTAGATCAGCATTTTGCATCCTTCGAATCGAATTTATGGTACTTTTGTTCAAATTCTGTATTCCTGAAATATTTTTCGGATCCGAGTCGGAACTTTGATATGTGATGTCAGTTTCAAACCGAATCATATAGCTCACGTCCTCAGCTCTATAATTATATCAGATTATGGAGTTTTATTCAGATAGCGATCATCATCATTTAGTAAGTACCTAGGCAGTTCATATGAAATAGCTCATATCTGCAAGTTTAATAATGGATGCCTCAGAACTAATGTTTTGGTGAAAAGGACTGCGGTTTCAAGAGAAATATTTGATCGTGCTCAAATTATGTTTTCTTCGTGGCTCTGAGATTCGAAGAATTTATCTGATCTTTTCGTAAGAGATTCGAGCCGTTTTAATTCAAATCGAAAATCGTCGTATCTTGATTCTGATACCAATGTTCTACACGTCTCTGCCCTAGCTTGGAGTTTGACGTTCACGGAATAAAATTTTTAAACCTCGCGCCAACATGTGTGTTGAGATTATCCCTTGGTAGTTTATAGATCACACGCTAGGTGGCTCTGCCTGCGTATCGCGCGCCGCGTTCGCCCTTGCAATGTTCTCCCACCTGGGGGAAAGCTTGTGCACGAATCGCTACCTGGCGGACTTCGGTCGAAGTCCTCCATTGAAGGAAGGAAGGAAGGGCGGCGGAAAAAATAAAAACATTTCCCGGGAGTCACATGTGAGCAGACATTTCTTTTCCACCCGCCTTCCTTCAGTCAATGGATGGTAGCCTTCGTTGGCCTCCCAAGGACGATTTCTTTTCTTTTACGACCACTGTTGCTGTCGGAAGGGAAGCGAGTCCTTCCTCCACTTGCACACCCAATATCGTTGCTTGGTAGGGGTTAATTAATTAGTCATCCTTGTACAAAGTGCTCGCGGGTTAACCGGAAGGAATTCTAACGGCGGATTTTCCGCGTTTGCGCGCTTATTTCGCAAAAATGTCATCGAGGAAGGTTGATTGGGGGCAAAAAGATAATTTTTGCTATTTTCCTTATTCTAAGAAACTGGTTCGAAACTTTTTTCTTATTTTTTTTGGAATTGTCAATGACCAAATGAATTTTATGCGACAGTTCATTTTATAAAGAGCCGTCGATTCTGTGTGCTCCTCAGAATATTGAGTTAAATGTTTATAAAATTAAATAGTCTAAATGAGACAGTCCTTGCGTAATCAAATATGAATTAGGCGACTACTATGAGTTGGCGACAGAAGTTGGCAAGATTGTGGCAAAAAAATCAACAAAATCTAGAAGTAGATTTTGATTTGATTGCAGAATGTACGGACACAGCCTAGTGTACTAAAGACGAGACCGTTATTAAAAAAGACCCTTGTTCCATTATCACTTAGTTACTTGCACTTCTGTGGAGATAATGAATTTATATTTATATTTTCATGGTGCAGTTGATTTCCGCAAAGTGAAAGCCAACTATTTCAGCCACATAAACGGTAAACAAGGACGGTAATGGATTTTTTTCTTCCATTTCTTTCGATTTAGGCCGTCTGAGGACCACGTAGCCACATGAGCCAACGCATTCATTTTCGTTTTTTTCATTTTCCACTTTTCTTGCTCTCCAATAATTCTCCATCCTTTTGCTGTTTTTACTTCTCTCTTTCGCGTAGGTGTTATTCCAATTTTTCTTTTCCTTCTTCCATAAACCCAGGAAGTTACGTATTGATCTTCTTATTTAGTTCTAACTGTAATATTCTTCCTTCTGTCCCATGCCTTCTATGCCTTTCGTTATCCCTTAAATCCTTTGTTTACTCTTCTTTCTCTGGTAAACATGAACGAAAATTCGTTTTGCAAGTCTTCTGTAGCACATCGTCATCATGTGTTCGAAGACTCTAATATCGTATCCGTCACGTTTTCTCTTTCTTCATTCTTGTGGGAGCTTTCCTTCTTCCACTGTTTTAACTCGCCTGTCACTGTTTTTAGAGGTCCCTGAATTTGTGTCATTTCTCTTTTCTTCTTTCTTCCTTCATCTATTTATCACGAATTTATTTAGAACACGAATTCGGTGGTATCGAGACACTCTGGCATGATTGCAATTTGTAGTGTCTGTATTCGTTTTAATTCCGGGTTTTTTTCTTATTGTAATGATTTTTCATATTTTAAAATTACAATATTATTATATTAATATTTAATTTCTATTATAATTTTGATTATAGGGATGAAAGATTTAGCCTTCAACTCTCTTCCATTTACACACTTTTCTTTGGACAAATTCAATGGTAATTTTTTGTCTGGGGATAGGAACTCCCTCGTTTCACCTTTATTTAGTCCTTAGGCGAAAATAACCAGAAAATCTTTTTAAATTCTCTGCATTATCATTTTTGGTATGAAAACATTATCTATTTTTATTACATCCTCAGTAAAATATAAGGTTTGCATTTGCTTTACCACCACATGCTTTTGCGAAACCACATTTGTCAAAAGGACGGGATAACTTTTTTCGTGGTCACATTTGATTTATTTATTTCGAATCTTGATGTTGGAAGACGTAGTAAATGTCGTAATTATTAAGTTGCCATTCATTTGAATCAAGTCGCGTATTTGTTTCTATTTTTGAAAGATAGAATTTTTCAGTACTTCTTTTGTGCAGATCCAACTGAGTTACATAGCCGCATTTCTGCCTATTTCAAGTTAGGTGTGAGATTATATTCGTCCTAGTTGCGGGGAGAATGATGAACGTGTTGACGAGGGACTTCTCGCCAGCGACATCACGCTTGTCCATTCATCCCAGTCCGGAGAAAACCCAGCTCTCGCATACCAGGAATGCCTAAATGCTTGATTGCGCGTGCGTGAACGTGATCGAATTAAAAGATGAAATTGATTTGATGCAGAGATGCTGCGACAAGTCATATCACGCTCAGAGATCACTCCCGCCGATGCTAATGTGAAGATCCTCCACTGGCACGCGGCGGAAACCTCAAGCGCTTAGTTGGTAAAAGCAGGACGACCAGTCGTCGTTTGTTTCATTGACCAAGAGTCTTGTTATCCGTGCGCTACACGGAAGGAATGCCTGGAGAGAGGTGTGGCAGTCATAAATGATAAGACGCTTGATACATCTACGTCATACCCTGCAAGCCACCCAAAGGGTGTGTGGCAGGGGGTGCTTTCGCACCAGGCATGCATGAATGATATGGTAGAACACCGACATTACATTAAAAACCCGCGTACCACACATGCAAAGCGCCAATTACAAATCTAATACCCAAGAAACATTCTATCTCCAATCGTTCTAACATGCAAGGGATACAAAGACTACTACTACAGATTCAAAATATCATGCATAAATAAGAACATCATTATTTACATCATGCATAAATAAGAAAGAGGAGAATATAGTGAGAAAGATTAACTGCCTGCCTATTGTCAATACTCGAACTATTCATGACGACGATCACAGCTGTTATGGTCCCGAATGGTACGCGGAAAAAAATCAAGCATGCAACATAATATATAATGCGAGCCGTGACCATTGGTTGCCTTCAGGAGGTTGCCGCAACAACTTGGGCTGTGCCAAGCGAAGTGCGGAATTGGCGAATACGCGGTAGGACAGCCTCGACCGAAGTCGATGGGAATACGGTGAAATTCATGCTGGACACGAATACTTGGAGAATTCCATTTAATTCTTTCCCCCACTCTCGCTTGTGGAGTATTAGAACTGTTGAGAACAGAAGCTGTGTCCGAGGATGAGCGAGACAAGATATTGATCATCAGTGTGGAGAGGAATAATAAACATCAGTTACCTAAAATAATCTATATTTGGATTGCTGAACGGGTCTACCCCGAAATATACTGGCATGAGTGTTGTACGTACTTGAAAATTCCACATTTACCCCTGCTACCATTACCAAAAATAAATCCATTATTTTAGTTTTTTCTATGCGCAAAAATATTATTGTCGTTATATCAGATTATATTGCTCCCTAGTATTTGCTGAGCGGGCTCTCAGAAATACGAAAAACCTGAAACACTTTAGTAATATCTCTCCAGCTCCAAGCTACTCTGTCCAAATTAGAGGTACACATTTTGTCAACAAAGTTATTTTTCAAACTATTAGAGTGAGTCCGTTTACTATCAAAATAATAGAAAAAATCGATATGAGCATACCTCAAGCATGGCAAATTATGTAGCCCGCTAAGGAGATCAACCCATGTGGTTGAGCGACAATACTTCACGGTTTTTTGATCGTTGACGACAGAATTAATTAGTAATTAACTAGCGTATAATTTCAAAATTTCGTCATTAAACGAACAGTAATATAGCGGGAACAAGTCTGAACGACAAATGTTTAATGTAAAATAAATAAAAATGTCTAGAATTTACCATAGAATCCCGTATTTCTTGGTGAAAATTGGAGCTGAATCTTTCTAGTTTATGTGTTTGATGGAAAATGCCAGGAGAAACTAAGGCTAATACTTGCCAACGATTTATGCTCAATGGCGAAACTGATATTTTCATGAAGCGAATGGCGGCTATACCGGTCCATTTTGTCACAAGTTTGGTGGTCTATAAATACATATTTTACGTTATTGATTCCCATAATTCTTCTCCTCTTAAGTTTATCTTATTCGTCCTTAGTAATTTGGCGCGGTCTCTACAATATCCTTGTACTCTTATACGGTGAAAATGTAATAAAAAGTATTCCTGTTAATAGAATATTAATATGGAATTGTATCTGGACAGGCATTAGAATGTGAGGATCCATTAGAATTGACTGCTGGTATAGAGCTATTTTGATGCGTGCAACATCCTTCTGGAACAAATCATTAGCGATGATCAAAATATTTCTTCATTGAAGTACTCTCGGGCGCTCGGCTGCTTGCGATTAGCTCCTGTGTTACTTCCTTTAAGATAATTGTCAACGTTGTAATAGTTAAAAATTAATGGAATGGAAGTCAGGTGACAGCTACTAATGGAGCAGCTTCAACTTCCAATGCGGAAGTCCTGTTCAAATTGGATCGCTCTCCTTATACTTGTCATTGGATTGCTATTTTTTTTGTTATCCATTCCTGCGGATCTATGCTCAAAGAAAAACAGGTTAGGTTAATGATAGTGTCCGAGATCTATTAAGAGACGGTGAGATGGAGAGGGAGCGGCGTAAGAGGAGGAAAAAGGGAGAAAGAAATGGAATTGAGAACTTTCCCCGAGCAGCTCTTACCGGCGACTTTTTCGTGAACTTTCTCCGACTCAGTGTCGTCAGAGTTTGAGTAATCCGTTGCGTAGTTGTTCATGCATTTGTAATCTACGAAGTGAAGCGATCTGAGTGGCCTTCAACACATCCTATGACTAAAGAATTTATTTATTTTTCCTTTGAAAGTGGAGTATTGTCTCTGTGTGGTGGCTTGCGTGTTGCATTTCTACTCTATGGATTCGGGTTTGGGTCCCAGCTGTGGCAGTGATTTGGATAACTAGAGTCATAATCACTTCTTGGTTACTGTGTTGAAGACGCTTCAAGTATTTCACTCTATCTTTGGGGTGGGATATATCTTTAGTGTAATTCGCTTGGCGCCTATTGCTATGATAAGGGAAAATGACGACGACATGTACCTCTCCACCCGTCCTCCGTTCCCCAACAGGTTCTTTCCTTCCCAACCGACCTATCCTTAATAGCCCTTTTTCTTACGGAAGAATCTTAGCTACCGATTGGTCCCCAAATAACAGAAAAAGCAAAAGCAATACGCTCAAGGTGGACAAGAACCCTTTGGCATCCATTGAATCGATCGATTGGCGTTATGTGTCCGGGCGAAAACTGCCACCAGCCGGTTGTATAAGCACGAAAATATTTATGCAAAGGAAATAATAAAAATGCTTTAATTTTAATTGCATGTAATATGGAGTATAAAGGTGCTACGTTTTACCAATTTCTCCCAAATGTGTATAAAAATCTCATAAATATTAAACTTGGTAGAACGAACAAGTACAAGTATTAAAATTAATTAAAAACTACTACTTTAAAAAATACTGGACAATGAGTCGGCAGTCTTAGCCCACCCTACTAGGAGTTCTTAAAAATTGAAGGGTTTTATTGAGTATGGCTGTGGCATTACACGGTAATGAAGCAACAACCTGACATTTCTTTGCTAGTTGTTCACTCGCTGCGCGACATTATATTAATGTCTTGGTTGACATTAACAATTAGCTAATCAGCCAATTGAACGACCACGATTCACGGTGGACGTGTGTGGCACCTCAGTCTCACCCTTACATCGATACTAGGTCTCATTCTGACCATAACTTGGTACCAAGACGGAGCCATTGCTGAAATTACACAAATCCGGAGGTTTGACGAGCATTGTATAAAGTGAAAATATCAATGGAAGGTCGTGTAACAAGCGTAAATGTCAGCGACTATGGTCGAATTTTACATGGCCCTACATGAGTAAGTTCCTCCCGAGAATTAATTCAAGAATAGTGGCAAATATACTAGCTATTATGCATGGCAAGTGACCATTGGTCACCTTAATCCTGGTTCTGTATCTCGCGATACTCCCGTGCAATTTTACTTGTCCGTATCCTCGAATTTGTAAAGGATTAAGGATCGCGTGATGCACTTAGGCTTTAGAGCTCCCGGATCAACCCACAATTGGATATGGAGGCCTTGTCGTTTGTTTGAAGTATGAAGATGAATTAGTTTTAGCAATTTGGCTTATAATGCGTCTTCAACCTTGTCGTTCACAATGCAAGAGAAAGTTAAGTGCACTTGTAGGTGCCCATATCTAGTTTTTATTTTATGCTCGCATTTATTCTCTCGACTTGTCAATCGCCATTCGTTTGGACGTTTCCATCCCTTGCTTAATGCCTGCATAAAATATGGATACCCGATTGAAGAAATTAAGAAAAAATACTTATCCTCAAAACAAAGAGCGAACAATTCGTAAAAAATCTCTAATAACCATAATTATTTGACTCACTTTATCTTTCGCGATGCAGAACTGTTGATCATTTTTAAATTTAGTGATACATGCGGGATACTTGGAAATGTAAAGTGATTATTTTGTTTCTTTTTCTTTACAGGTAAGCTTGCCTGATATGTTATTCTCACGAGTACATGATATGCCCTGAATGAAAGCTTGGTGGAGTTGATTGAATATCACTGGCCTCCAATGTCAAGGAAATGTGAGTACCATTGCTTTTATTTAAGGTGGGGATTTTAGCTTTAGCCAAAGCTTTTAACTTCCACTCGTGGGGAGAATTCTATTCCTACTCGTTCATAAAAAAATTCGTTCCATTGTTTTACGATTATTTAATGCCTATCATATGAACATTCTGACGGATGTCTAGGTCAAGGAATAAAATCTTTGATGCAATTTACGCGTTACGGACATTTGTTTAACTTCTACATTTTGCCAGAATTTGGCTAGAGTAACCTTTCATGTACATAGGGAGTTTGGTGAGAATAAAATTGCAGCTCGAAGACAGCCCTTGGTTTCATGAAGCCATATTTTCCTTAAATATAATTTTCGGTCCCGGAGTGAGATTTATGGTAGCACGGGGTATTTCGATTGTGCCGTTGCGTCATAGTATTGCATCATTTTGTTATTTTGGAAGTGTTTTATGTTAAAGGTAGGGTCAGATAGTCATCTTAAGGTTCCACAAAATATGAGCACTCCTCGTTCCCTCCCCGAATCTGAGTTGATATGATCATCGACTACATGATTTATTATTTCAACCGAAGTAGCCTCGTAATTAAAGCGGCCCTTGGCTACTTGTGTGGAAGGACTTGAAGTTCAGAACCTGGTAATTATATCTCTTTAAATACCAAGGTGGAACTCCATCTGTGCTTTAAGTTTTACGCTTGATTTGCGAGTTAAAGCTTCGTTGGTAAATAATAGGAAAAATAAAAGACCATTCAAGTTTATAGATGCGCTGAATCGCATGCAAAGATGGGTACTAAGGACTAAAATTTTTGAAGTATCGTCCTTTCAGCTATGAAGCGAATGTGACTATCATGTTTAATATATTTTGGGAGAAATTCCCATCGCACTATATTCGGACCGATGCAATTTCTTTATCTGTAAATCTATGCTAGCACACGAAGTAAGTGTGATTCTATTTTCACAACAACCTGAGGATAAATGACTGCTAATGGTGTATTATTATAAAAAGTGCTATACAGTTCGTCTATAGAGATGTATTATCAAATTCCAATTCTTTCAAAACATATTTGTTTGAAAAGCTTGCCATTACATTCGTTGCTTGGGCACAAGGAGGTTTGAAAAGAGATAGAGACGACATTCCACTTGATCCTTGAAACCAATTCCGCCATTTTAGTCATATAAACAGTTTAGATATCGCTCTTCTTTACAACTCCGGTAGTGGCGCTTGGTTTGCGCCAAATCTTTTCTGAAATCCACAGGTAATGTAAAAATAAAAAAATGTTTTACTGGTAGGCCAGTAAAAATGTTTGACTGGTAGGCCACGCCTACTATGCTCAAAATTCTTTTTCTGCACCCCTATTCTTGCTTCACCTTCGCTCATGAGCGTTTACGGTCCTGCCTCCTCCATTTCAACCTCCTTCCTCGGGCATAGGTGGTAAACAATAAAGTGAACGCTGTCATCTCTAGCGATATTTAACTAAGTAGAAATAAGCCGAGGTAGAGTAAAATTTAAATATAGTATATTTCATCATTATTTAAATCTCGTACTGTTTAAAACGGAAGGTAAATCAGTTTACAGAGACATGGTTGGAATATATACACTGGAGTCATTTTTTTTCTGAGCTCCCTAGTGACTAACATTTCAATTTCTGGGAATTCTGAGCTGAAGCGATGTCGGAAACCGTCGGGAGTCTATGCTTAACTCACAATATGGCGTGGGATTTTTTCTCTCAGGACGTGACTCAATCTTTAGAGGCCATCCACCTTGGTTTTCATCCCGGAGGTCGCGCACATAAACGCAGGGCTCTTCCATAAATTAATTCCTGGGGCGACTGTATAATATTTTTTTAAGCTAGCAGGGTTTTTGTGTTCTTTGTTATAAAGTCTTGTTCTTATGGACGAGAAGTGGGAATTTTCCGTCCGAGCTTTGGATAGAAGTTGAAAATTTCCCAGTACAATTGCAGCTGGAAATATGCCATCAAATGCGTGTAGTAATGAGAAAGAAGATGTTGGAAAGACAATGGGATGAAATAGTGCGTGTGAGATGTAATTGTTCTTTCTTCAATGGAACCATTTTTTCTTCTCCAATCGTATTTTATAGTGATATAAACAGAAGTATATGAAAGATCTTGGGCGTATCAATCCATGAATGATGTAAATGTAATTATAATTTAATTTTTATGATAAATCGTTTCCTGCCACTGTAAACAGCTCTCTTTAATCAAAGCAAAGGCTGGTTTCTTGTCTTCTCTCTTTCGTTCTTGTTGCGTTTCACTGGGTATAACTTTTGTATTGGTACATTCTGAGTTAAGTTAGCAGCTTACTCTCAATACAATTTTATCCTCTTAGTTGGAATATGTATTCAATTATATCATTAACGGACGAATGAAGGAATTTTATTTTTCATGAATAGTTCATTTGATGCTACTTTAGTTGTGTAAAAAAATTAAAGCAATCTCTCTTCTAGAAATATCAAGAATAATAAGAAAATTAGGCATTTTTTATCATCGGCTCTTAGTAGTTTTCTATCTCTGTGCAGAGTTTTCTTTGTTTCACTTCTGGTGTAAATACTCTCCTTCTACATGGTTAACCTCAGTGATTTTCCTAACTCTAGATCGTGTGTCTGCAAGTTGTAGTATATATGGCTCACCTACCTTGTATCTTTGATTTTCCGAACGCCTTAGGGCATCGCACTTGGTGACCTCTACCCTAGGCTACAAGGCAGACCTTCAGGTTGAAGACCGTCTGTTCCGTCTGCAAGTTTTCTCCCAAACGAGTTGCTCAATCGTTGGCCTCATAATTTGATTTCAACGAAGCAAATCGCATAGCGATTGAATGCTGTCAACCAACTTAAACGTTAGTGTTTAGTTTTGTGCCCTTAAATGAATATTCATTTGTTATGACTGGAATTATTTTATCGCACTATTGCAGATCTTGCCGATCAGTTTTTCTCGCCAGATATCTCCTTAACCGACATTTCTGAGGCGGAGCAAGTTAGTGACCTCAAGTTAAGGTGTTGGCTACTTCCCTCAAGGGTGACCCCTCATAGTTTTCCTTCTCTCACCTCGAATGGAAGGCTGTGTGGTGCGAAGTTGGAAATTTATGAGTAGCCCGTAACTTGGGCTGTTCGTGCAAAATTTTTGCAACATTTTTATTGATACATATTTGATGCGAGCAGTTCAAATGCTAGTGTTATTTTTAATGAGTTTTTGAATGGAAATAGGCCTCTCCTTCGAAAATAGTAGTACTATATAAACTATAGATCGTGGCATCAACATGAATATATATTGAAGTAAGCAAATGACCAATTTTTTCGATGGCTTATCTCCAGTTTGGCATTTATTTACTACGGTAGAATGCTACGGTTGGTGTTTTCTTATATTGCTAGTGAATCTCTGGCCAAAATCGTATGCGTTCTGGAGGAGCTTAAAGTGGGGCGATTGTATTGTGATCCCACTAGATTCTTATCGGTGTGCTTAAAGGAAGGAGAAGAGCCCCCCCCCCCTCTTTGACACCAATGGCGTAATATTCTAGAAAGGCAAGATGGCGCACCTAGTTTCCATCCCATAACGTATATGTAGGCTCCGTCATATTAGTAAAAGACTGTTAAAAGAAGGTGGTTCGTACTCAGCCGGAGCAATGCGAAAATCGTTTGGTCGTCATCATCTTTGATTGGGCTTACTGTCCGCTTGCATTGGCCTGAACATCTTCCAGTGTGGAGGCAGTTTTACCCTTTCAAACCAGCAGATTATTTCAACGCATTGGATTGACAATTGCATTGAGTAAAATATTGAATTTAAGGAGGTTCGAGCAACTTTTTTTTTTGTTGATTAGCGGATTTGCGCAGCACTTAACATACGTGTTATTATCAGTGATACTTATGAAAAGGAAAAATTGCATTAACTTACTTGTTTTTAAGGCAACTCATTGATATGTTATCACGCCTTTTTTATCATAAGCTATATTTCGTTAGAGGCAATTCAATTAGTATATTCATACATACGGATCTTCTAAATACGAAATTTTTTATTTAGTTCCACCTCATAAACAGATAGATGCAATCTAATAGAATGCAGATGCACTCTAATGGGATGCTAGAACTTTTCTTGACTTGCTCGAAAAATTATAAAACTTGTGCATTCAATGGTCTTAGACTACCGCTCCAGCTACCGTAATAGTAAATACCGGTATGCATGAACGGAAGCGGGTGAAGTAGGCTAGATTGCCATACATTGTTCTAAGCATACTCTTCTAGTGCTACGTAGGGGGCGCAATCGAGTGACTTATCATAGCTGTCCTTTAAAATGTCTCCTGCGAAGTCGGACAATTGGCCAACTGGGGAGAAGGGTTTTTGGGGGTCTTTCTGGTAACAATGGATCCATATTATTTGTGTGGACTGACTGTATGTGTTTACTTCATGCCTCTCACAACTGCTTGAACATTGAAATTCGTATACAGTTTCTGTTATGCTATAGAAAAAAAGCCCACACTACCAACTATACAAATCCCTACAATGATGTTTTTCTTTACTCGTCTCAAACTGCGCATTTTTATGGACTCGGTATTCCCTCATGCTATCGTACCGTATGCCTCCACTAGGAACAATGCTTGAGCATATGAATTTAAAACTAGCAAAGGTAATTCGCAGATGATTCAACCCACGGACGGATTTCTACGAATGCGTCATCGTCAGTTTCTTCGGAGAAAATCCCGCTTAGCGAGAGGAACTCTCATTGCTTCCGAGGTGGCGGTGGTTTTGGTTGCGTACGGATTTGGTAAGGTAGGTACAGCGGAAGCGAGGCTGGTGATGAGGAAGCGGCTGGCTGAGGGAGTTTGCCGCCGGAGAGAGATAGAGAGAGACCCCCCAAGGTGGATGGCGAGGAGGAGGACGTGGACGCGGGGAAAATGGGGCCAAGGCCGCCGCCGTTGGATAAGACGTCGAATGGGGCGTGGGGAGGCGTGGGGGTGGGGGGTATGTGGGAGCGGAGGAAAGGGAGAAGGGCAGAAAGGGCAAGGAAATGGAAATGGGGAGTTGAGGAGTGCCGTGGGTCTTTGAGGTCGCGAACACGCACACACTCTCTCAGCGTCGGATGTTTTCACCTGCTCCATTTATCCGAAGGCTGAGATTGTTTGACGAACCCGCGTTAGGGGGAGAGGGGTCTATTGTGGCGGCTCTTTTGGCCCGGTCGAGGCGAAGGTGACTAATTTCCTCTCCCATCCGCTCCGGCTATTCGGCTGGATACCGCTGCGTAATCTGCAGACGGGAAGAGCCACCGGACTTCCCACGACGCTCCGCTAAAGAGGCATAGGTGGCCCCATCGTCGTCCATTATGTTTCGACGCAAAGGTTTTCAGGAAATGAATGTGGGTGTTCTCAAAAGCCGCTGGAGTACTTGTGACCTCAGCTTCCTTGAACTTTTTTTTTTAATTTTGCGGTATGGCGTGGGCGACGCGTCACGGTTCATCAGATCACGCTTTCGATGAGAATTCCTCAGTTTCGAGTTTCATGGATACGTTTTGTGCATGGTATTACGGCGCGATGTCACCATTGACTTCCTTGGAAGGTATCCTCTTATTGATTTCGATACCAAACCTGTCTTACGAGATTGCGGCACGGTACTATTCACTATTCACCAGGTAAACAATGGTAGACAATGCTACCGAAATGGTGGTGATCAATCCCATCACCTGGTTGGTAAAACGAAAACCCTTCCTCATCTTGTTAGTTTTATCCACATTGAGACAGAAAAGGTAATATTGCTATTGAATCTTCATAATGATTACATAATTTATTAATTACTGCATACCAGAGCGTTTTTCGGTCAAGTGGAGTTAGCGGTCGTTAAAGTCTCCTCGCCTGAATCCAACCTTTTGAGGGACGGATGAAAATGAAAATCCTATCGTCTGAGTCCACTGCTACTGCTGTATCAAACACCCTCATTGCCAATACTGAGATGTTTCCAGTGCAATAGAAGGCCTAACTCCTTAAAAAGGGAGAGATGAGGGATAAATTAGACAAGTATAGTCAATTAAAAAGGATGAATATAAAATGTCGTTTTGCTTTATTATTGGCTGCTGTGGTCGTGAATGGCGTGACGTATTAATGACGGATCTTCGGGAACATCCATTTGACTGCCTCGCCCTTTCCTCATGTAAACATTGAGTGAAAAGAGGGGACCAGAATTAATTTCTCAATGCTTTAAGTAGGTAATGAGACAATATTATTGTTCTTATCCCTGATGTCTAGCAGTAAGTATCTCCATCTCCCTCTTATGCAGTCCTATATTTAAAAAAATTATTTTCGACGCTTCGCCTTCTCTGGAATAAATCTTGGGATCTGTCTATATATATCCTTTCTTTTTTCTCTCAAATGCAACCCGGTTTCCTTACGCATGGACATGTTATGTATATAATTACAAGAACACTGCAAAGCAAGAATATTCATTTAAAAGATAATTATTCGTCGGAAAAAGCATGGAGTGATTGGCTTGCAAAAATTTTGTAATACTGTATCGTTTTACGTGTCGAGGGAGTTGAAATTGCGAAGCAACGTATTCTCTCTCATTTTTGCATTGTGTGTGCGTTGTGTAGCTGAAGGAGCGGGACCTAATCTAGCAATGGAACTGCCTTGGTGAGAAGTTAGAGGGGATATCAGACGTTAGCGAGCCTTGGTAACGAAGTCGTCGTTGGAAGCATACCAGGCTTCTCTCTTCAAAGGTCATCTCTCGTAATATTACGTGCTTAAACGTTTACACTCGATACGAGGGTAGTTGTAGTATCATTTCTTCAGGGCATTCTTTGACTTAATCAGGTAGCAGGTGGCGTTCAACTAATGGGAAGGCATACGTAGCTTTTATAAACTCTTCTCGGGCTCTGCAGTTTATTAAAGTAATTCACCAGGAGAAACTTAAATCTTTTATCCTACGTAGCTTATCCCGCAGCATTTCTGCTGTATGCTATGCTGTCTTTATTTTAATTTTAAGGTTAACGCCTGCTTGCCCTTACTATAACTGTTAGGCGAAATGATAATGGATAAAATAAAATCGTCTATTATGCGAGTTAGGTATGAATTCGAAGGAATGAGATTACTAAGACTCCATAATAGGAAGAGGTAAGAATCAAAATTACTCGCAGTCACACATATTGTTATAGTCAAGTGAAAAAAGGTATAGGGAACGTAATATTAACGGAGGGACTCCTTAGTCATTCTCTCCCTCAGATCAGGGGACGCAAACTAATGCGTCGACTCCTGAAAAGGTGACAGATCTACATCTACATATTACCCTGCGAGCGGCCGCATGGGCGTGTGGTAGGGGGTGTTAGGTCACCAGCCGTGTAAAGGTGTACATTTTTGGAGATGCAATGGTGACATGTACTATAGGAGTGTATTTAGTGGAGCCCAATTTTTATTGTGGTCGCTAATTGTTCGCGGAAAGGGGGAATTTTTGTACCTATCTGTTCGGCGGTGTTTCTCTCTTATTTTGTCGCATCTGTCAGACCTAGAGATGTAGTGAGGAGTCATTATTATATTCTCTGTGTCGCTCTGAAAAATATCAGTTCTGAATTTCTCGAGCAACCTAAGCCTAGCGTGTAGCTCTAGGGGGTCTCACCTAAATCCCTCTTAAAGTTGTGAGACATTATATGTACGCTCGTAGCAGTTTTTAACGAAGCGCGCTGCTTTCCTTTGTATTTTATTAATTTTTTTGGTTAAATCTATTTGACCAGGATTCCAAATGCTCGCGGCGTATTCGAGATGTGGCCTAACCAGAGCGAAGGAGTATCTCTCTTTGACTTGTTCATCCGAGGACCTGCCTATTATACGTTTAACAAAACCTACTTTCTTTAATGCTGCGCCTCATGTGTTCTGTATGTGTAATCCCCACGATATATACAGATAATTCCAACTCGCGAAATCCGCCCTTCTGCAATAAATAGTCTCGTGTAACTTCAGGATATGATTATTGATCACACTCTCCGCTGACATTCTTTTTGGCGCCAAAGTCAATCCTGCTCTTAACTTTGACTTGGCGTTCAATTTGTTGACGTCCAACTAAGATATGAAAAGAAAGAAAAGTCAATACAGGAAAGTACTTGTGCGTTATTCCCTCCTGGTGATCCTAATGCACCTTAGAAGTAAATCAAGGTAAATAAAGGGAAGTTTATTTGCATTGAGCAACGTGACGTAGGAAAATTTGGATCAAAAATGATCTGCATGGTTGAGGAAAGCACTCTGCCCTACAAATATAGGGATGACAACGAGGTGCGGATAGCTGGGGAATGGGGAAAATATTATTGAATCGAATGTAAATAGAAAGCACATATTTAGCTGCAGGGCTGAGGAAATTTTAAAGGAGGCGTGTGTGAGGAGAGCGAATGAATGTGTTCTCTTCACCATTGGCGAGGACCGTGAGGCAGCTGGGAAGGAAACGAAAGTGAAAGTCTCTTGGGGCGTATGCACCATTTCTGCCGGAAATATTCGACGAGTGGTGAAAGAAGCGCAGCTGTTGTTTTTTAGCTGGATGCTTTGTGGAGACCTTTTCTAGGATATAACTGCGTTTGCTGCATGGGACGTGAAATTGTGGACCCTTTGGAACCTTTCGTTAAGAGTAGGTGCTAATATTGGCAACGAGTTTCTCTCCACCGTAACTCTATTTCTCATTTTGTTCTTCCTTTACCCATCCACCTGAATATCCTCAACGGTGCAATTGACGTCGACTCTCGGTTTCCTCCCAAGACTCGGAGGCCGCGACTCGGAGGTTGCGAGCGAGGCTAAGATCACTGGAAGAATCCAGATCATGCGAGTTATAGGTTGTCGTGGGGGATATTATTTTAGCACTTGCCTGCCTGTAGGACATGCAAAAGCGGCGACATAACAGAGAATAATTTCCCAAATATAAGTATCAAATTCCGTCTTCCTACCGATGAGTTCCACTGCAGATTAAAGAAAATGGTACCTATGTAGTAGCGTCCTAATGCACTAAAGTGAATCCTTATTTATTTTGAGAAAAGCGATCCTATTTACATGGCTATACCGCGCTATTTGTTCACAACTTAAAGGAATTATACTGCGCCTCTATGAGAATTGTTTCGATTTTGCATACGTCTCGATGGTTCATTGCGGTATCGCGACGATTTCTCCACTGATATGTTTTCGTGGTATTGTCTGCACAACTGAGCCATTTAGTATGATTAATTCTATGGCGGCAACACTCTCCTGTGCTGCAATACCGCGTGGTTTGCTCTATACTTAACTATGAAAACAACAAATGCAGAGAGAGACACGAATTCCTCAAAAAAATTACCCTCTTTTCCCCTTTTCCCTTTTAACCTCCCTTTTTCAAAGTACCGACTGCTCTTTCCGCAAACTCCCGCGAAGGATGGTAAGGTTTAATGTAAGTTAAGTCGTTAGTGAATTAGTGAATGATGAAGTTAGTGAATTTGTGAAGTTAAATAATTAGTGTATTCAGCAATACTTTGAACATATTTTATTCCTCTGCAAGTGTATATTAAATAATTTACACACGATGAACGACGAATATAAAAGTTTTGACGTAGGTTCTACAAGATCTGCGATAATGAGGACTTAACCTACCAAAAACAAATGAAGCCTCTACGCTGCTCTGCTGCACGAATAAGTTGAACGAAGACGCGTATTGATGATGAGTGTGTATTGTCTCAACAATAATTTACTCACGACCATCTATGTCTTGAGAGATTCGAACTATGGACCTGCATTCAAAGATCATAATGATGTCAAGGACATTTTTCTTGGAAGTTGAAATTTTAGGCCACCCTTGGTAAAAACTTCCCCGTCCAATTTTCCTCCTTCAGTCCAACTGGGACTCATTCTGGACGGTCGTGAAATTGCTGTACTTCGTCGACAATAACGGATTGCCGTGACGTCAAAGTCTTGCTGAAAAAAAATTATTATCGTTCTCCTGAGATCGACGTATTACGTGCTTGTGACGTCAACTCCAAGATGAGTAACTGAAATGGTTCTGACGTCAATTTGTCTTCGTTGTCGAGGCTCGATATTTTAGATGCTTTCCTGCGCGAATGAAGCGTCCCCATTCAGTTTTCATCATAACTCATCATTACTTGCTCATTATGCCTATTCTGCCCTCTAAAAATCGTAATAAACCTAAAAATAAATTCAGCTATCATCTATCCGAGGTTTAATTTGCTGCAGTTCTCGACTTCTTTCTCTTTTCTGGTGACCACTAAATTATTCCGTGAGGCCTTATTTTGGAGCCCTTGAAATTCGCTTGGTTTTTTTTTTCATCTTTGGCCTTTCTCAATGTTTCATTTTTTTCCATTTGTTGTACCTTCCGTACTTATTTTTCTGGAGGTTGCCTCGAGTCAGAATATTTACAGTAGTGTGAAATTCTCTCGGGATTCACACCGGGTTAAATTTTTGGCTGCTGCCAACGTTTCGATGGATAACACTTCCATCGTCGTCAGGGTAATGACATCAGGGGAATGAGGGTGTGAATCCCGAGAGAATTTCACGCATAATATTCGCCGGGAAAGTACTAAATCATTTATTATTCACAGTAGGTTTGTCTCTTATACTTAGGAAAGTTTTATTGAAACATTTTTCTTTCAAGCCTTCACAGTACTTATTAATTGGTAATTCTCTCCACCCGCTTGATATTCTTCTTTCTAAATATTAAGCACATTGCCACTGCTTTCCCCTTATCCTGCCGTTGTTGCATCCAAGAATCCCTGCCGTATCAAAGCTTGCTCCATCCATGTTATCCATTACATCAGACGCTTGTGTGGATAATATATTATAGTGCTCGCAGAGTTTCTGTGCACTGGAGAGTTCCTCCAAGCCTAGCTGCCCATGGTGGAAGAGCAGCGATTGGCTGCCGGCGTCCAATCCCGTAAAACGGTTCTTAGCTCAGTGCGTGCCGCGTACGAATACTGCATTAATACTGACTTAAAGTTTTGTTTATTTATCGTGTAATCACGGTGACCTGCGCCGATGGGGATTACTTTCTAACCTCACTGCGATGGCTATTGCAATCACTGCAAGTTTTGACTCAATATCTACAGTAGTTTCTCGTCCTGAGTATTTCTATTCTAAAGGCCCCCGCGTCGGTGAGGCATAGCGTTCGTTTTCGCCGATTCTTTTGGGTCGCCACTTACAGTATTCGTACGCGGCGCGCACAGAGCTAAGAACCAGTTTACGGGATTGGACGCCGGCAGCCAATCGCTGCTCATCTACCATGGGCAGCTAGGCTTGGAGGAACTCTCCAGTGCACATAAACTCTGCGAGTACTATAGTGTCCACTCTTTTGCTGTAAACTCCTTTTTTTATAATACTAAATTACGATAAGACGGTTTCGTGAAACCTGCGTGTTTCCATTTTAGATGGAATAAAATAGGTTCTGACACCATGAAAACGTATTTAAGAATTGTAGAAAATGTAACTTAAAACTTTTTTGTAGCATTTGATGCTATCATAACATAACCTGCTCCATACACGAAGCATGTTAAGCTTGAGTTTGGCAGTTGATTTACTTTTACTTAGTTATTTAACTATTTCCTGAAATCTGATCGTGTTCTATATTGTATGGTAAAAAGTATGTTCTAATCGCATGAAAATTCATTAAATAATTCCAACGACAATTTTTGGAAGCTCCTTTCCAAAATATTTGACGTGAGCAACTGGTATTACTCACTATTTCTTCCTCAATTCTGACTGAAAAGTTGATCGTCCTTGTATCTCTTCCATCTTCAGCCCCTCCCCCGCCCCTTCATTTCTTCTCTCTCCCTAGCCGATCCCTCCGCCCGTATCTCGCGGCCAAACGTCCACTTTCACTTTCCTGCGCAGTTGACGGCCTCGCAGCCGCCAGAGAGAAATGGCTTCGGCTGCATCATCAGCGCACCCGAGAAGGCTCGTGCGTAAGTTCGAAGAAAGTCCGCCAGCACATCAGGGGCACCTCTGGGAGATAGGGGGAGAGAAATGGGAAGGCCTCCCACCTTCAGTTCTATCCGTCGGATCATGAGACGCGAGTGCTTTCGAGCTTGGCCGAGGGAGGTTTTCCTTCTGCGCCTCTCTGCATTATGGCATGCTGCGCTCAGTGATGGACGTTTGGGTCGTGAAACGAGTTTTTGGAAAGGGTTCAATGTGGTGTTTATGTGAGTGGTCTAGAGCGCCTTCGATTCATCGGAATTGCATGGTGATATTTTGCGCTTGTTGGGTCATATCTCGAATATGCTGCGAGTATTTGGGGCTGCGCATAGAAAAATTTAATTCACCGAGTAAATAAAATATAAAAGGGAGCCGTCCGCTTCGTTAAAATTGCTGGGAGCAAAAATAAGTGTCACACAGCTGATGGAATGATTTTCTTTGGGAACCTTTGGAGACGCGGAATCTACGCGCTAGACTTAGATTACTTTAAAAACTCCGATCTGGTGAGTTTCTGCACGAATCAGAGAATATTATCTTCCGCATTAAATTCACAATACGATTAAGAATATCATTTCCAGTGTAATATTATCCCGCGCAATGTCTCGAGAACTGATAGGAGTGACAGAATGAGAGATAGGCCGGGGAACTGACGGGTACGAAAATTCCTTCTTTTCACGCCTCATTAATAACTATAGCAAAAAAACGTGATCCTAAGACACTTAAGACACACGGTGACACACATGTTACCCCTATCCTCTCCCCCTTTTCCCTTTTCCCACCCATTCCATGGCTAGTGCTCTGACACCCCCTGCAAAACGCCTCTGTGGTGGCTCGCAGGGTAGTATTTAGATGAGTGTTTAATACGTTTATCTCCATGTCTCTCGTGTTATTTTCCCCTTCTCATGAGCCTTCACTAGTTTCCTTCAACTATATCTTATCTACTTTCATTGTTGATGGTTGGTTATTTAGGGAGACAAGGAACAACAGAGGTTACCTGCGTTTTTATGGATAGGTGGGCAGGATAGTCAGGGAGTGGTTATATGGAGTAATGCAAACGAAAGGCTCCAAGAGATCTACAGGGTAGCGTCCCATCCGCTTCACGGAGAACCTGGAAGTTATTGGTTGCTTTTTCTGATGAGGCCACTGACACGTGAGGTCTTTTGAGTTATAAACGATCGGTGAGTTAGGTGATCGGTATTAGATGGGTTACAGTACGTCCTCGGTATGCGTCGTTTCTATTTACGTCTGATTCGATGTTTCACCCATGCTGACAAGGGTCGTCGGAAAAGTTTTCCCTGTTTAATGTTAATAAAATAGACCATATGTGCATATTCTTATGTTTTTTGAGAACTGAGACATAATTATCCAATCTGAAATAGCTTTTTTTTCCAGGACAAAGGCAAAAAGCGAATTTTGAAATTATCGCCTCGATTTATCGCGGGATTAAAGTGCTCAGGAATGTCTGGATCCGGTTTGCGTTCTTTCGACTTACGTCGCTCTTCTTCCACACGCATCTCCGATGTAAATCGAGAACTTACAGTATTAGAGAAAGGATGGAGATAGACCCAGCTTCGGTATTAGCCAGCTCATAGCAATTGGCTTCAAGGGATCCGCAGTTTAAAGCATCATCTAACGGGCGGAGCACTATCCTTGAATCGCTTTGTACAGAGAATCCTGTAATGGATTTATTTCCGATTAAAAATCTCTGCTGATGTTGGGATTTATTTTCGGGACATACAACATAGCAGCCAGTATTCTAGCCACCACACCAGCCATATCCTCTCATCATTGAATATATCGTTAAATCTAAATAGTTCCTTTTAAACTACCAATACCAGATACTTAAGTCAATATTATACTATATGAGTTCGGGTGAGAGATTTTCGTTTGTGCTATTGAACCATTAAAACGATCTAAATAATGAAAATCGTGACCTACCCTCTACGTAAAACTATTAAAACTCAAGTTGAGACTTTTTTTATGGTCATATATTACTCTCAGGGTCAGTATTGATTTCCTTACTTTTTTGTTTTTGTTTTTTATAGTACTTGGGAATGCGTATATTCGATTATTGGTTCTTCAGATATTCTGGAAATGCTTCAACTAGTTGTTTATGCAAATTATGGACGTAGCAGTAATCCTTGGAGCAAATAAATTTATGCTTCACCTAAAATACGAAATAAAAAGCGTTCATGTGCATAAATATGAAGTCAAAATAAATAACACGATAGGTGATGGGTCGAAGAACATATGGAAGTACAGACATATAGAAGTTAGTACAGTTTTCGTTTCTACAACACCTTCATGAAATACAGCGGACGAGAGCATTAATTAATATTCGTCAGATGATATCCTTGAAAGTTAGCAACGTTTCCGAAACTTGCGGTAATATCTTGTTCCGCGTGTAATGGAAAAATGTATCTGCAGCGGTTCCTTCGCCATCGCGACCTGGCGATATACCATGACATTTCTGTACTTTTGGTTGGAAATAAATATTATGAAATCTCTATTTGGAATGGTCATTTGGAAAAATGTAAAGGAAAGTAAATGAGGCGAAGGAATATCGCCTCATATTCTACACTTTCAGAATATTAAAGCGAATTGCTACCGGATTCCACGGTAAAAATTGCGAGAGATCTGCTTCGCTAGTTTTCCTTCAATTGCCACTGAATACGGAGTATTGATAAACAACTCTTTTCTTGTCCCTCGTATTTTTTTAATTATTTAAGATGCTATTTACAGCGATAGAAAAACCGTTCCCGAGCGATAATTAATTGAAATTTCTGTGCAGGTAACGTATCCGCCGGACGTAAGGAACCTGAGACATTCACATTGATTGTTGTGTCCTTCGCCCTCCATTGAGGATTTTGTCATAATCGGGTTCGTTATGGATGACTAATATCTGTGGAAACTCATCGCATGAGGGCGTTTACAACACAATGCCTTTTTTGCATGAGTGACGCTTTGAACGAATTTCACCGATTTTGACGAAGTCGGAACTATGAATGACTTAATTGGATAGGAATGTGATTGTTGTTTCTAGAGCGGAAAGAAATATTTCAGGCGGGTTTCAGGAGTGTTATTCAAATATTTTGGACCACTAATGTCTTTTAGTCTTTCGAAACGAAATTATGTTGAACATTTTTTCCATTATCACATTGGTGGGCATTCCGCATTCATCCATTTAATTCCTTTGAGTTCTTCTGTCTTTTGAAGTACCAAATTTTCATTAATATGTTTTATGGGTGTCAATGCATAGTTAGCGTATTGGATTATTATACCGAGGGCCCGAGTTTGAATCCCGGCTATTAGGGAGGTTTAAAATGGAATCTCTATCGCTATTCTTAGGCGGAGTGGACATCATCTCTATCGCTAAGCGGAGAGCACGTCAACTATGGTGCTTTGTCCGTAGGGCTAGAGACGGTAAATAGAGAACCCCTCTTTGGTGGAGAGTAAGATGATACGGATGCCGGGTTTCTCTCCTTATCTCTTACATTTACGGTTGTGCTTCCTTTACCAACCTACGCACATATCCCTGATGGCGCTAATTAGCTCAATTGTCGGACGGCTCCCCGATTGACCCCCCTGATATATGTTTTTACGTAGGCAATTCAAGGCGGTTTCGTATCCCTTAATTTAGATTGGGTACTTTTTTATGAGAACTTCTTTCGGAGTGGTATATCTACGATATCTGCCTGACGTGACTTTACCCAAGTGTGGCTGCTATCCGCAGATGGCCGACCTTGGAAATCGAAAGTCACTGAGAGTAAAATGCGGAAACGAAGAACTCGGAGAAATTTAGTCTCTCTTTGCGGAAATGATGTCACAGTTGCAGTGCATCAGTCAAGACATTCTTATAAAACCACTATTACGACTGGTGTGAAATACTTAGAATTAGAAAGTTTCTAAGAAAGACTCCTCTCTCTGTAAGGGAGACTTTCCCTTTTCAGGTGCACCCTTTAGAAACTGTTATATAATCCTGTCATCACTCTTACTCAGCTATTCCTAGCCCTTTTTGCTCATGGGGATGTATCAGACAATAGCATAGGCTTTTCTCAAGTAATCATTGTCGCACTCCATCAAAGTTTTATTTTTCACGCTCAAAGGGCGCTGTTCTTATCCTCTTGTACGTTTTACATTAACTATTTCCTGCAACGTATAGTGAGAGGATTTTGATGTCACGTTTGACTCACAGCTTTTAAACTAAATTTTAGTGCTTACTGCTAACTTAGCGGAGATTGATAAAGAAATTTATAAAAAAAATTGCCATTCGCTTTAGATGTAAATATTGTATCTTTCTATGGTTACTCTTAAAATGCCTAGGTGGTCGTGATTATTTCTATACCATTGGCATACCATCTCTGTCTAAAGATTTAGAAATGTTGACCGACAACCTCGATAATCTCGTTCAATGTGTATCTGTACCAAACTGTTGAAGATAGTTGGTGGTTCCGGCGTGACTTTATGGAACTTGCTATGCATTTTGAATAAAATGGTTATACTTTGTTTGCCCTCAGTAAATTTTTATAAATTAAATAATGACATAAATAAATGTATTGTGTAAAAACGAAGTATAGCCATTTTGTTCAAACTGTAGAAGGTACTTAAAATATCTATTTATCTAAAAAAAATGGTATAGTTTAGTTAGTTTACATTTAGCGTACCAATGTCTTCGTCTTGTTCTTATTGATGCTCTCCGCGACTGTCTTGGTGAGATTCAACCATTGAAGTGAGAAGTAGATACCATAGAATGGAGAAAAATATGGGCCTCGGACGAAATATGGCATCTCGGCCTTCATAAAAGGGTAGTGGCAATTTGAAAGAGCTAATGAGGGTAATAAGGAAGATGAGCGAGTTGGATCGGAGGAAATGCAGTGGATTCCCGTGGCTTCGTTTTTTGTCCGACACAGGCTGCCCAAAAGCCTTCTCATTCTTACGCTCGGATCTCGGATACCGTCTGTATTATGGCCTGGAATTATTTATTATTGGGAGTATTTATCTACCCTATTTGGTGCCTGCGTGCGTGTTTTACATCTACATCTACGTCATACCCTGCAAGCCACCCAAAGGGTGTGTGGCAGGGGGTGCTTCCACACCAGGCATGCATAAATGATACGGTAGAACACCGAAATTACATTGAAACCCGCGTACCACACATGCAAAGCGCCAATTGAAAATCTACCAACAAACATTCTATCGTCAATCGTTCCAACATGCAAGGGATACAAAGACTACTACTACAGATTCAAAATATCATGCATAAATAAGAACATCGATATTTACATCATGCATAAATAAGAAAGTAGAGAATATAATGAGAAAGATTTACTGTCTGCCTATTGTCACAATTCGAACTATTCATGACGACGATCACAGCTGTTATGGTTCCGAATGGTACGCAGAAAAAATGACATTTTATATCTATCGGTTCTACAATCTATCTCTCTAATTTTATTGGCGCGATCTAATCTACCGTAGTACGAGGGGGTTAATAGTATGTTTTTTACGTCGTCAGAGAAATGATTTTCCTGAAATTAAGTTAGGAGGTTAAGCCTATAATTTTATCTACGCTGTGATAGCGATTCCCATCCTAAAGCGGTCATATATGTTTGAACCGACGTAGTAAACATTATCTTCGAGTTTGGGTATTAATACGGGGATAACTCCGACACCTGGTTGCTCTTGGGAAATTATCATTATGTACCTCTAAACTTTTTTCTTAATTTACAAAAGAAATTGGGTCTATTTCGTTGAAAGACTGGTGAACTAATTTTCGTCCATCATTTAGAAAGAATCAGCCAACCTGTTGCGTATACGTATGTTTTTCTTCTCTTCGAAAAATATTCTCCAAGACCAGTGCTTGAACCTGGGCACTCGGGCAGGGGAGCCAATACTTCAATTATTACAAAAGGCTGATTTTTTTCTTCCGAACCACATTATGTCGCCTGGAAACCTGGAAAGGAGATAAGTTGGTTTCAAATGAGATGTGGCATTTTATAATCCAAGAACTTAGATTTTTCGAGAAAGGGAAGTTGAAGCCCTTTGACTTTTGTTTAATGAAGAAGAATAAAGTGAGTAGCGGTAGTAGTGAGTGCGGGAGGTAAAGATATTAACCGGGGACTTAAAAGGAGGTATAAGAATAAATGAAGTGGAGGATATTATGGGGGTTGTGGGCCGTTAGGAAGTAGCGAGACTACATTCTAGGGTAAATATCGAGTGATAAGTGTCGCGGGAAGAGGAGAACGGGAGATTCGGATGGTATGAGAGAATGGATAATTTAGAGGAGGCAAACGAAAACTGAGGAAGGATAAAGAGAAGCCCGTCGTCGACATTAGCGTGCTATTGACGAAAGACAACGTGGGGTCTACGGCTATGTCCTATGCGAAGGACGGAGTACTGATGAAAGTTAAAGCGCCTTTGCAAATTCCTCAAAATCTTTTAAAAACTCAATACAAACAGTCTCACCCATGATGTGATGATTCCTTAATAGATGAAACCAGTTTTTTGAGTTATTTAAAAAAATTGTGAAATTTACTGAGTCACTTTGATTTTTTTCACTACGTATCGATTCCACGAAGTTACGACCAGCAATGTTCATTTTAGGACGGAGTACTGTCAGGAAGCGTTCTCCGCAAGGCGGTCAAGTGGAGAAAAGATTTGTTCGAAATATATTCTCCAAGATCGGTGTTCGAACCTGGACACTCGGACTGGGAAGCCGGTACTGTAGTCATTACTGGTTAAATGATGTGATGATAAGTTTCTGTGACATAGGTTGTTTTGCATGCAAGATGATATAGATAGGTGACATGTTTTAGACAAGTTTTGCGATATCGGTAGTGTTTTTAGCGAGGAAAGAATATAAAATGGACCGAAATCGCAGTGAGGGACCTGGGACTGTCCAATAGCCTACATTTATTCTTAGGACAACCAACGGCGAGTGATAACATGGGGCGGAGGGACCCAGTAGGCGGAACGATCTGCAACTGTTAGTAGGCTCTGAATTCAGATTAGATTAGATTTTTGGGGAGGCGACCGACGGCTAAGGTCATTTGCGCCATAGGGAATAATAATAATAAAAATAACAACGTTTATTATCGTGGGCTACTCTTAGCCCCTGAGATAATGAAGTACAATTTTTCAAATTAATACAATTTTGAAATTCAAAAATTAGATTAATAATACAGTGATGAAACTCAATATACAAAATCGAATTTATTATACAATGATGACAGGCAAAACAAAAAATAAAAAATAAAACTCTGTAAGCTTGGAATTCGTAATACAGCCGTACATAGTAATGCACAGAGCACTACTAGGATAACATTTAAATACATGATTAAGCATATAAACTGTGAGGGAAAAGGTAATTAATGATAACAGTAATAATTACAAGTATAAAGTACAAGGAATAGGTAAGGGAGGAAGGGTGGATAGAAACCCGGCGTCGGCATTAGCCTGCTCTTTACGAAAGGCGCCAAGGGGGCCACGGTTTAACGTCTCATCCGACAGATGGAGTACTTGTACTTGAAGTGCCCTCCACAAGACACTCAAGTAGGGATCGGGTTCTGATTTCAGATCTGGAAGATAGTCCAGCTAATTCTAAAATGTGTTATTTTCTGTGACCAGATTTTTCCAGGAAAGTACTTGTTGCTCAGGAAAAGGCACTCTCTTCCTAATATTATTTGAGAATTCCATGCGCGTTAAGGCTTACTGATGAGAGAAGGAAACTCCAATAGCCGGAAAACTTCCAAAACTTCAGGGACAATCTAGGGTGAAAACTTATTTTACTTGGTATACTTCACTCACTCAAGAAACGTGGGTAATTTAGCAAAAATCTCCAGCTACTCGCAAATTTTTTATTTAATTTTAATTTTAATTTTTTATTTTTTTTAACGGCTGGTGTCCTAACACCCCCGCCACACGCCTTTCGAGGTGGCTTGCGGGGTAGTATGTAGATGTAGATGAATCCCTCTCTCGCCCGCTCCTATAATCCACGTAGAGGTGAAAAAAATGATCAGCTTTTTGTATCACTCACTCTGGGGTTGGGTGCGTAAAAGTTCATGGTTAATGAGGTTTTCACCATTTTGGCCTCGTATCAAGGCCGTAGAGGTCACATAAAGCCAAGTGTAGGGGCTTTGCTTTTGGTGAGGTAAGCCTTCACTGGCTTAAACGAATTTTAAGGGGAAAAAATGGGAAGGGTAAATCGCCGGGATAGTGTAAATATAATTTAAGGAGGTTGGAGAGATAATCGTGGGTCATCTAGAGCTAATTCAAAGAAATTTTTGATTAGGTCGGAAAAACTTCGTGTACCACATTTCATTTATATGCATCTGGTTAAGTGAAGTTCATGGAGTAATGGAAATCTTTCAAGAAATAATTTTACTATTTTTTCCTCAATTAAACCGTATTATGACTCTAGTTTGTCGCATTATTGGCGAAATTTAGAAGAAATTAAATTGAATTATATTGTTTTAGGAAATTGTACGCGAAGTGGAACTTTGACATTTGTAAGTAAGTATGTTAAAATTAAAAAAAATTTAATAAAATAACTAATAAAATAATAAAAATAAAAGAATTAAAAAGAATAAAATAAGAAAAGAAAGAAGAAAGAAAAAAAATAAAAAGAAATTGTATTTTTTCGTTTTGAGGAGAAAATATGAACACATTTGTTACATTATATTGAAATATGTGTCTTATGCCATAAATCTACATGTTAAAATAAAAAACATGCTAAATTGTCAAAAAAACTAAATCAGTGACCTGCAATTTTGTTCACATCATCAAATGATATCACTAATGAAAATACGTTTGCAATATATCTCGCTAATCTGTGACTGCAAAAAAAACGCTTTTATCTCAATATGATCATCGCATGTACGACTTTCCCCAAGAATACAATTACAAGATCAAAGGCAGTCTAATAATCCAAAGTTCTAACATGCTGATTTTGGTGGAAAGCCAGTGTTCGGGATCGACTGCACAAAGACTCGCGCCTTGCTCCGTGCGAAAGTATTTCGAGAGAACGCTCGCGGCCATCTTTTGCTCGCCCGACCACCTCTCCGAAAACATAAATAATCCGCGTTTCCCAAATTCCCTCGCCCGCCCCACCCTCACACAGTTGGATCGAGGTCCCGGGGTGCCGCGAGTGGGTCACATACGAGAAACCCCAACCCCCCAATAGAAAACCGGGTCGTGGTACGCGCGAAACCGTATGACGTCGGAAATATCCTCGACGCGGAGCGGAAGGCCGGCTCTCTAGTCTCTTGGTGCCGGCACTAATCCCTGCGGAACTCTTTACACATCCTCAGCAGGGGCTGGAGTTTAAATAATCGATCCTGAGGCTGTACAGATTACCTCCGCTCACCTGACGTTTTGATGTCTGCGACCCCTCCGGGCATTACAACTACTCCTTCTAAATCTGCTGATATGTTTTAGCCTCATCTTTGTGTTAGTTCTTTCACTGAATTTCAATCGTCTGTTTTAGAAAGTAAAGAACGCCATGTTATAATAGTTTACTACTCTCGGTGGGGTTAACCATGATCATAAGGGCTTTCTACGGCATGCCTCTTTATTGTCTTCCTCTCTATTTAGCTAAAGATTTAAAACGCGCCTCTGAAACCATTTATGCGTCTTTTTTTGATAATAATATCCGCTTCCAATTTCTTCTTTTTATTCTCGAGGTTTGCAGTCCTTGAATACTGAACCATTGTGCGTAGGAGTAGTTTTGAAAGTTAATAAAATTTTCAGCTCGAGGGTCCATGTGCCTTTCTTCAAGGCTACTGCTGCGTACAGAGATTCCTGCATTCAGTTTCGCATGAATACTTTTAAATAACAATGCTGCTTTCGTTTGAAGGGTATTATCCGTCTTCCTCATCACTATTCCGCCTTGCTTGAATGTGAACATTGTCCTTGCATTTTAACTAAAGAAGAATATACTTAAATTACTTAAGTGTATCTCTTTGCCCTTAAGTTTCTCTTTATAGGCGGTATGTGTAGCCGATGAATGTAGATGGCTGCTGTATATAAAGGGCGTTTTGAAACGTTAGTCATATGAATGATACTCGAAATGGAGACATTAGGAAAGTATATCTTCATTGCACCAAGTCTTACCGCGGAATACCGTGGTACGGCGGAAATCAAAATAATAAGTACATCGTTTGCTTCAATATATGCGTTTGCATGTGACCAACCAAAAGAATTCACCTGCCGGTGTTGGCCTTCTAACGGTTGACGTACTTCTTTTGTCGAACCCAAAATGACTATAGGATTGTTTGAACCATTTGTTCAGTTTGTTGTCTTATTCATTTGCTGATTAAATGGTTGTACATGAGGTTGTAAGCTTAGGAGTTAACTGATTATTAAGGTTATTTTAGCCTTTCGAGATTTGCAGCTGGATTGGTTTTGGTTGTATGATTTTGCAACATACGATAACATCAATTGCAATTATAATTTATTTAAAATCGTAATTCTCATCTTAATTTATATTATATTTGCAGTCATTTTGATATGGCTTAGTTCTAAAATTCAATTAATTTCATTTTTGACTGAGTCAAACCGTATATCAACTGCTGTTGAACATCGCGCGCGGGGGTGTTGAAACGCTTGCTTAAGGGGGAACCAAAAGCTAGAAATTAGGGTATGGAGGATGGGGGAAAACTTGGCTTTGGCATTAGCATGGTCTAAATGAAAGACGCCAAGGTATCCTCAGGTTTAAAATTCTCGACAAAATTTAGACCCTTTACATGCTGCCTCTTAAAATGTTCTTATGTGCCCCAATGTAGGGATCCAAATGTTCCCCGGTGCTTCGCGAGCAGTCAACGTGGATGGTAATCAGCATAGCGACTAGAGATGGAATTAATTTATTGACTGGTAGTTTTATCTAAGAGATATTTTCGTCTCGACAATGTGCCATGATGGAATCCACTAAAGACCAGCCTCGGTTTAAAACATCTCTGTTTTTCTCCGCTGTGTGCCGGTGGAGTGAAATAATAATGAAATAATGCGACATAAATAATAACCTATTACATGTCATGATACCTCATTTTGCAAAAGAATGTCCCATTATTATTAATAGTATGAATTATATTATATGGTAAAAAGTATGCAGGAAAAAATATAGATTAATTTTTTACGAACGTTTGATGTAGCGTATTCTCTGCCAGACGTTCAACTTATTTTGCTTGAGCCAAACTGTTATGGTAGATATCCATGTCAAAATGAAAGACAATATTAACTTTCCGCACAGATTTTAATCACAACCGACCATGGTTTCAGCACCTAGTGCCATTATCAAGGACCCTTCCATGCTTCTTCCCACTTCCTTGATAATGGCACTAGGTGCTGAAACCATGGTCGGTTGTGATTAAAATCTGCGTGGAAAGTTACCATTGTCTTTCATTTTGAAATGGATATCAATATCAATTACTTCCACAAAGTTAAGCCTGATGCGCTTGTATATATTATGGCAGAAACGATCATAGACATAAATTTAAGGAAATATCCTGCAGAACCGATAGATTTAGAATGTTGTTTTTTCCACGTACAATAAGGGACCATAATTTTTGCGATAGATCAGTTCTATGAACATTTGATCCTCACTAGGTTGAATAGTGTTTGTACTCGTGCTTAATATCTTACCATCATTATTAATAGCTCACCCCGCATGAAATTTCCGGCATGATTTAGCTTTCTTCATGGTTCAGAACCTTATAGGACTACTTATCAATACCATTAATAACACTAATCAGTTGTTATATCATAACTAGTGTTGCATGACAGTATTTTAGTCTGCAGAGCGCTCTCTTGGCTTCTGGTCGGACCGCGCATTTTATCTTGACTCATTTTGGCCTGCGCTTTGCTGCTGAGGGACAGTACGCGGTTCTGAAATGAACTGGGATGAGGTCTGCAATCCTGGTGTGGAATAATACCGTGCTGCACACTCTGATGGTGGCTAGCACGGTATTTCATCGATGTAAATACATTTCCAGAATCTAACTGCGAGAGTTGGTACTGCTGGCGCGGGCGGTGGTTGCATCAGAGACTGCCTCTCGGATTATGTATATTTTTTTTTTACTAAATCACACCTTTGGAAACATCACATATTTTTGTCTATGTGACTGCCTGGTTGTCGCAGTCAGAAATTTGGCCACACCCCCTGTCTCATCCCATCTTCAGTAGCAGCCTCGCTGACCCGCTCCCCGCATAATCTGGCCTCCACCAAAAAATCATCAAGTGTTAAACGTTAAAACGTGCCGTTTTCCTCCTTCAGGAGTCATCCACCTCCACTTTGGAATAGTAATGATCTTCGTGCCTCACGAATCCGCCCCGTGGGACTCGAGACGCCGTCTCCTTTTTATTTCCTCTTCGTCATTCCCGCGGCGCAATCTTCTCAGGAAAAGACGTCTTCTTCTGGGGAAGTACCTCCGCCTTTCTCTCAACTGTTGCGTGGGGCGGGAGTGACGTCAGCAGAGTTAGGGAAACATAAACACGATTGGTGCTGGAGGCGAAGCGGTGGAAAGAGGGGTGGAGGAAGTGGAGAGCAATAGAGATTTTTGCGCCTAAAGAATATTCACCACCAGTTTTGCTTTTACGTTTGGGGACGCGACCGATAATTGAGATTGTTTGCGACGTCGGCCTCTGTGGCCGTGGCGGCGTTAAATCTTAGCCTGTCAATTCGAGGGTCACGGGTTCGTTTCCCAACTGAGCAGGATTTTCAACTCCTAAGAAATGGCTGGCTGTTTGTATATGTCCGTCAAAGAGATAAATGCATGAGAGAAAAAAAATTTCCTGATCTCGCTTTGAAATAAAGACAAAATGATTTAGGGTAGATGGATAGGTTTAGTTTACGTATCTGGGTAGTATTTTTCAGGAGAATGAGTTTAGTGGTAGGTACATAAATTGTAGAATTACAACTGCTTTAGGAGCATTTCAAAGAGGAGGAAATTGATGAGGAGGGGACAGAGTAGAGACGTAAAGTGAAGGCTAGTGAACACTAGCGTGGCGCTGCATGGGTCGGAGACTTGGTCCCTGCAAAGGGAGGATGTACGTACACTTCATATACATCTACATACTATCCTACAAGCCGCCGCATGGGCGTGTGGCGGGGAGTGTTAGTTCACCAGCCGTGTAAAGATATAAGGTTTTGGTAGGTGAAATGGAGACGTGTATTATGGGAGTGTATTTAGTGGAGCTTAGTTTTTATTGTGGTCGCTTATTGTGCGCGGAAAGAACGAGTTTTTATACCTATCTGTTCGGCAATGTATCTCTCTTATTTTATTGCTTCTGTCACACCTAGAGATGTAATGAGGCGTCATGATAATATTCTATGTGTCGTTCTGAAACACACCAGTTCTTAATTTCTCAAGCAAGCTTAGCCTAGTGTGCAGCCTCCGTGTCTCTAGGGGCTCCCACCTTAATCCCTCTAAAAGTTGTGATACACTATGTGTTCGCTCGTAGTAGTTTTTAACGTAGCGTGCTGCTTTTATTTGTATTTTATTAAGTTATTGGTTAAACCTTTAAGACCAGGGTCCCAAATGCTCGCGGCGTATTCGAGGTGTGGCCTAACCAGAGCGAAGTAGCATCTCTCTTTGACTTTTCATCCAAGGAACTTTTTATTATACGCTTAACAAAACCTAGTTTCTTAAATGCTGTGCCGAATATGTTTTGCATGTGTGTTCCCCACGATGTATCAGAAGTTGAGGTAATTCCAAGATATTTTACTGTATCTGAAGATTTTTCTTCCCTTTTCAGCGTCGTTTTCCGTTTGTGAGAACTCAGCTTAAAGATTTGAGGGGGAGAGCATAGGAAATGGAGGATCGAAGTGGTGCGGGTGGATATATGTGTAAGCGGGTGGCCTGAAAAAAACACTTAAGGCGTGGAGTTTGAGAGGGTAAGCAGCTTGGCGAGAAGGACGAACGAGGTGGTGTTTGGTTATGGTTGGAGCGGAGAGGGAGCTAGTAGCGAAGGTTCGGAGGAGGCAGAAGATATGGATGGAAGACGTAATATTGGGAGAGAGAATGCTGGAGAAGGTAATAGGGGTGAGAACAGAGGAATTGCGGACGAAATAAGAGAAGTGTGACGATATGAGGGTTTTAAGAGGGATATGACAGCGGATCACGTAGGGGAGGGAAAGCAGAACGATTATCAAGGAATTAGAACGCTAGATTAAGTACTGTCCAAAAACCTACCATTCAACTAGTAGAATACTGAAATTAAAATGTGGATAGGTTGGAAAGGGACGATTGTTTGATGGTTTGTGAATTGGACCGACAACTTAGGTGTTTGTGTCATACACGATAACCGAGAGTAGGTTGTTAAGAGTTGGTTAATTTGGATTACTTAAGAAGGGTAGAGGTGAATCTGGCGGCGGAATTCGCCTACTATTTACTAAGGGCGCCAAGGGGACCTCAGTTTAACGTCCCATCTGACAGACAAATAAATACTCATGTAATCTCCATATAGTATCATTAGGAAAAGTATGTGTAGATATTCATCCTGCCAAATTATGGCGATTAAATACATTAAAATTAACGAATTTAAAAATTATGGGGACCGGAGATCGAACCACGGACCTTTGTCCAATGCCAATGCACAGACCATCACGCTACCTGGGGTATTATTTTCGCCACAGTCCATGCTTCGCTCGAAACGCCAAAATGGTACTTACTACTTTCGTTGTTATGGACAGGTTTCAACGAATGTCTCTGCTGCTGCCTATTTTTTTCGTATTTGAATGAGAAATGGCTGGAGAAAGTGTTCTTTCAGAGCATTACACGTCTTATTGGGTGGAGTGAAGGATTCTTTCTTTGTAATGAGCTGCGCGATTTGGATGAAAAAATGACAACCCGAAATTCTTCTCGTGTATCACGTTTTCCTGGCGCTCAGTGTGCTTGGATTTTAACTTTCACCACTCTGAAAAGTTGGAGTGCTGGCGAATCCCGTGGCAGAATCAACTGTAGTTAAATTGAAAGAGTGTTTGCCGAAGAATGACTCGACGGTTATGCAGGAGGAGGGAGTTTTGAGTTGGGCGTTAGAAGGCACCATCAAAGTCTGTAGCGTGTGTCGTTCAGATTTTGATGAATGGATTTCCCAGGTCTAACTAAAGCTTTCACAGGACTATAACCAGACCCCATGATCTGCTGGATGCTATGGCGCGGCGACTGATTCGACGAATACACCTAGCATACTCCGTATCTCTGTATGTACTGTATTGATGTCTGCATTGCTAGTCTTAGTTTTTCAAGCTTGAAAAAGCCTATTTTTTCAAGCTTTCAGTTGCCTCTTAAAAGAGATGACGCTGTTCCAAATCAAGCCACATATCCCGTTATCTTAACCTTTACCTCCAAGTTCGATGTTAAGTTATCTTGTCAAAAATATGAATTCTGGTTTGCTATTATGAATGAAGGAATTTATCAGGGATCTGGCCTCAAAGATACCAGAGCTCCAAACTGTTCAAATCGACTTTTTGGCCGGACCTTGACTTCAAGTGCAAATCGTCCCATTTTCTTGGATACTAGGTCAGCAAATAAGCTGAGCATACTTTAAACCGTTACTTGGAGACCTCGTTGGAACGCCTTTGTCATTCTCTTCGCATTAATTTCTCCGACAAATGGCTTTCCTCTCCGAGAAGTTCTCTTTGATCTTCACTTATTAGTCGACAATCAACATTTGCTTAAGATTTTCGCGACTTATCGTCATTTCTGTCGCCCAAATATCTTCATCCGTCTTTGCTGAATGCGAAGCTGCAACATTGCATGCTGGCAATATGGCCTGAGTGCGCTAATTTGTTCGAACAAAGGACAATGAAGGAGCGACGGACTCGCTGTCGGGCAAATAACCTTAACAATGTAGGAGAGTTCGAAGAATAGTAAGTAATGGCGTCCTCGGTTAGAACGGATTGTTGCTCAACGTCCTCGAGCGTAAGGTGGCCTTGTGGCGCAACGGTAGTCGGTCCATAAGACTGATAAAAAAATTGGAGATTATTGTTGATGGAGAGTTGGCTGTAGTTATGCTGCGAACTCGGGTCACCAGTGACGCAGGTGCCTGCTCGGCAGTTTTTCTGTTCTCGGTAGCTTGGATGACTGAGTGAGAAGCCAGTGGAATGAAATGGCTTTCTCATTATAGATATAGAAAAAAATTCCCAGCCATTAATTTACGTAAGAGAGGACGTGGTGACTTGGACAGAAATATTTTAATCACAGTTAACCCCTAGGGAGAACAGGTGACGGAAATCATTGTTTGATATCTGAAGTCGATAGTCCCCGTCCATGAATATTCCTATGGAAATCTATTAAATGTTAGGTAGTGTTTAGAACCATGTTCAGATGCTCACATGGTGAACTTTGTTTAGCAAAAAAGGCGATCGTTAGTCTTCGATAGATTTCGAAGTTCTTAATTTTTATTTTTCAGCTTTTTTATTGCGTATTGAATTCACCTAATAGGAATATTTTAATCCTTAGCATCGGAAGATATTGCTATTTAGCTAGTTTTTTCTTTGCTCGAAATAACGTATCCGTTTATATTTTTTCTTCCAATATTCCAAAAAAAAATCTGCCTGCCGTTGAAATCTGGTATAAATGTTAGCGATTTCTCTTCGATTGCTATTTCTGACTGCTCAAAGTAATATTTTCTTTGTACTGAGATACCACCATAGATGATATAGAAATCATCTATTCATAAGTGGCAATGTCTATATCGCCTACATTTTTCAGAAGGGCAAAGTGACCCACGTGAAACTGATTCCATGCTCCTTGCCTCCCTTTTCACGTTGACATTGTGGAGAGAGATTGGCAAACTTTCTTTATACCACCCACACGGCTTTGTCTCGCTGCAGCTTTGATGAATCATCACACTTTCTCTCGGTTTTATCTTTCTCATAAATATATTTAACTTCGAAACTCGTATCCGGGTATCCAAATGATTTGCAATCCGTCAACACTCAGTATAATGCAAAATTTCGATGACTGAGAAACCAAATTGGCCAAAATGTTGCCTTTAGCAACTATGAAAATGAACGTTGGCGATCAGTGGCCCCACGGTCTATCTCCTTTATGATTTGGCCTTTTCTGACAAAAGCAGGCTCCAAAATCAGCCACGTGTTACTTATTTTGCTTGAAGAGCAAAGAGATGTTACGCAGGAACTTAACGTGCATACTTATCCATCTCTCCATTCCCGTTCCTGCTAGGCATAGTGAAAAATGTTTAATTCTGGGTGATAGGGCAGTATAGTCAACTCTGATTTAATTATTTTATCCTCTCCTTGCATTCCTCTTATACATCAGTTGCCAACGATATTGCTTCATACATACGCTTCTCTTCTTAAAGTAGTTAACGCGAGATATCTTTTCTAGAAATCAGCGTATTTGGTCTCATTTTAAACAAATATATCTCACCCTTACAATATCAGCCCCTTACTGCGCTAGTTTTCGAGATAATTGCCGAAAAATACCAGACCTTTCACATGGGAAATTGTACGTCTGTACACTCTAGAGAGATATTATTTAAAAAAATGAGGTATTTCTAACACCAAGATCTCATCAAAAGAATTTAATGGTGCATTTTATATATTTGCTCGACTACTTTTAAACATAAATCATGAACTCCCCGCAGAATTTCATTCAGAATCGCAAAAACCCTTCCCCTGTGAAGGAATTTTAAGCTTACCGTGTGAAAAAATGAATCAAATTAAAGGCTTCTTATGATATGTTTGTTCGATTAATGAGAATTTGGGTGATATAAGAGCGTATTTATCAGCATTTTTTGCATTTTGCCCGATATCAGCATTTTTTGCACCATTAATATTGCAATATTTAATTTTTTGCACCATTAATATTGCAATATTTAATTCCTGTGAAGGAATTTTAAGCTTACCGTGTGAAAAAATGATTCCTCTAAATGCTGATATAAAATGGTATATTCAAATATGGTCTCCATTATGACAAGGGAACTATCTCGCTCAAACTACCTCAAGGCGCCTTATCTTTCTATTAAGAGAATCTTTCTTCTCATACATCTGTGTCTTTCTCGGTCTATACTTCCTCGAACACTATCTATGTCTCTTATAAATCTGCCTCGTTATTCTACCCTCATCGATTCTCCGGACGTGGCCTAGCCAAATAAGCACACTACTTTCATTCATGTCCATTACAGCAGCATCCCATCAACTTTCTTACCCTCTCATTCCCAACCCATTCCCTACTGCTTCTTCCGCAAACACTTTTAGAATACCCCGTCCTCACTGCATTTGGCCTTGTCAATTTTTCATCCGTGTATCTCCGTTTCTCTACCGTACAGTCAAGTGGGTGGTAAAGATAGAGCGATTTTAGCTTTCTTAGACAAGCATTTATTCCTTGACACCTATGCCATTCAGCTGAAAATATGTAGGGCGATACGCAAGCGGAGCAACGGCCTACCACGATGGAAAACTTCGGTACTCGCCTGATCTACTGAAGTTCCGCATGGCAGTGCTCGGCTTGGCCTCCCACGGGTGACCCTACTATTCGTCTGATTCATGCTGTCCCTGTGAACGTGTCAGGTATAATGCGCGATATCATTGAGGTGGATGGAGAGGGCACTAAATCATCGAACTATTGCCTGGCAACCGAAATAAAAACCATAATCGTTATCCCTACTCTTTCCTTAATCTACTTTCCACTGGATGGCGCGAGTGAATGGACGAATCAGTGGATGTAAAGCAAAAATATCCACCATCTATTTAGTTTTAGGCAAATAACTCTTGAAGCATATATTTGCTACCTTGTGCCTTGGATTACTCTCTATTTTACCATAGTTTTCACCGGGAATGGGGATAATCATTAATTTAAATAGTTGAAAAATATACGTTAGGAGAAACCACTTAAACACTAGGAGAACGGGAGTTTCGCCCTACCTAGAAGGACGGCTAGGGGTCATTTGACCCAGCTTCGTTTTTTATAATTTTAAAGCCGTTTAATCTTCCCACAAACTATTTTTTGTAATATGTAGTTTTGTAGTAAAGCTGCTGTGTTCTCATCTGAAGGTTCCGCACCTATTGCGGAACGACTCAAGCTGAGCACACCCTTTTATATACATAATTGGGTTAGACGTATTCTACCGATTATAATAAGTATAGATGGGTACACAATCATAACCATTTGCTCATCTAGTTATTTTTAAGTCATCCACTCCAATACGCCTCCTGTTCTCTCAGCTTATTATACCTCTAATCACCCTTCATCCCATCAAGTCTATATTCCTTCCTCTTCCGAATTAACCAATAATCTGCCTCTCTTCAGACTTTCTTCACCATCTTAGCATCACCTGCTCATCCTATCTGCTTTCTCAGAATATTCACTAACCGCTTCCTATCCTCATTCTCCAGGAACTTCTTCGTTTGTTCTTCTCTCCGTTCATCGCACCTCTTCCGTCCTACTCCACATTCACATCCGAGATGCCTTCAGTCGGTTCTCAACCTTTTTTTCTCTGCGGAGTCCATATTTCTGCGCCGCCCACATATATTGATAGAAATGAGCCCATATGTCGGGTGATAAAGCGACCATTGAGGGGGAGGATTCGTTCAGGGAGTACCCAGCATTGTCGAACCTCGATAAAGTCGTAGAGGTGAGGTTGCAGGCTGAGAATTAAAAATGTTACAGGTTTTCGCGTCAGAATTCCGACATTAACCTGTGACAACACTCTCGGGCCTCCCCGATTGGGGTATCTGGTCCCGCTCCTCATTTATGGTAGCTTGAACGAGATTTTCTCCGGCCATAATAGATACCATGTCACGCAAAAACTTTATTTTATGTGACTGAACTTCTCAGTAATCCGATAAATATGCATAGGTGAGTCTCCAACTTGACTTTTTTGTTTCCAGTCGTACACTCGAAACGGCTTCACAACCGAAGTTTTTTGCGATTTTACTAAAGATAATTACTCTGAGTAGTAAAGTTTGTTCTAAAAAAAGGTTATTACGGGTAATAAGTGAAAACTTGTTAATGTATGACGCGATTAATATTTTATGAAATCCCTCAGGTGAGCACCGCCGTCCCATGTCCCTTGTAGAACGACTCCCAAGCTTTTGGCAGATATCTCGATGAAGGGTGCGGTAAAAGACCGTAATTTAATTATCATTAGAAAGATGAAGTCTTTTTCTCCATCATAAGACATAAATTGAACATGAGTGCCAATCTCTGGCTCAAGCCATCCTAAGTACGCAAGCAGAAAAGTGGAATGCAATAATGAGTGAGTATTTACGTTGTAATTTAATCTATTTGTGTGGTGTGAACAGTTGTTAAGTAAATGATTCTTATTCCTGTAGACAATTTCCACTGTGCCAAGTGGAATATTTTAAAGTTTATCTTGGAATTACCATAAGGAGGTTGGTCCGAATACTAAAGTCCATGTCATTTTCTTCATTATTCACAGGAATTATAGAATAAAAGGCCCTCTATCGATTGGCTTAATTAGAAATACACCTTTCCGTCCTGGTTTTTCCAATAATCGCATTTGAAAATAACTATATTTACATTACGTAGCACAGTAGGAGCAGATCCTTGGTACATATAATATAGATTTAGAGTGTTGAAACCCATGTCGTTTATACAAAAAACGGATGTGACATAAACAAGGATTTAAGAAATTGATTAGTGCAAAAATGACGGTAGGTCACCGACTTAGTTTTTGAGAAATTAAATGATTATTATCGAAATTTTATCCGAGACTTAGTAGTTAGCTGGTCGGGGCGCTGGGGTCGGTCTTACATGTGGCAGCGTTGGAAGTGAACTTACACATACCGTGGAAATTCAAACAGTGAGGCACATTTCCGAAGCTGTAAATTGTTTGTTTGAAAATATAGTACCACTTCGATCAATGACAAACATCGGTCAAAAAACGAAGGGCTTCATATAACCCAAACAGGTATACATTACAGGTAAATATTCCTAAAATATTTTGTTGTCACATAATAATAATTATCAACACATATAAACGACTGATTAATGCGGAACTTACAGCTTTAATGAATGATTGTTAACATAAATATTTCTGAATAATACAAACTAGTTGTTTTTAAATCCTAATGTATATCTTTTTGATTTTGAATTCATGTCTGTTCATCGTCATAGACAGAAGTAGGCATATATACTTGAATTATGACCTTAGGTAACATTTCTATTCTTAATGCCATTAGCCCATCATATATATAAATTACTTTCTTTACTCTTTTTTCAATATCATTTCTCACAATTTTGAGCTCTAGCGTCTGAACCGTGTTAACGGTCGACCTGATCGAAATTCTGACGTTCAATTTTTGTAGGCAACGAATCCTGCCTTCGGAGAGGCGTACTCCCCCCAGCCGGAGACGTATTTTCCTCCTTCGCATTGGTTTATAAAAAAGATTTATTTTCCATTGGATTTCCAATCTCGTGATTGTATCCAGACGGAGTTACGACCGTGGAAGCGTAAGGCTGCACGGGGAAAGCGGTCATGTGCGTGTGTGCGGATGCATAATAAGGTCCGGGAGGGGGAGATGGGCAGAGAGGAAGGAGAGAAAAAAACGCAAAGACGCCATTATGAGGAAATAGCTTTTTGTCCGCGAGTGTCAATGAGTGATGATTGCGGGCGGCATTATGACCCTATTAAGTCGGACGGAAAGTAAGGCATGAGGCAGAGGGGCTGTGCTTCGAGGAACAGGGATGGGGTAGAGAGGAGTTTACACAACCTCTGCATGCGAGTAATGACTTAACCTTCGGCTCGAAATGAGCGGTTTGGGAATGCAAAACCAATCGTCATTGTGGCTGAAAGCTGGTTCTGAGAAGAGCGATTTCATTAGCATTCCAGGTTGTTTAAGTCTGGAGTATTCCAAATCAGGAGAGATATTCTTGCTCAAGAGAGCAAGAATGCGTTAGAGCATGATGAGTTAGAGAAATAGGAAACTTAAAAAACTGCAGTAATTAGACTGGGGGAGTACTCGAGCCCAAGCATGTAGAATTTAAAAAATTTTAAT
This sequence comes from Ceriagrion tenellum, assembly GCA_963169105.1. Taxonomy (NCBI): domain Eukaryota; kingdom Metazoa; phylum Arthropoda; class Insecta; order Odonata; family Coenagrionidae; genus Ceriagrion; species Ceriagrion tenellum. The sequence goes on along the minus strand of OY720633.1, from coordinate 126,519,841 downwards.
CCGTATCTGCGATGCCAAAAATGCTATTACTCGTTTTTCCTTCGTTCAGTTGGGGAAATCCAGAACCGAAAATTCATGATGATGCTATTCATGTCATATATCTTCGAAAGAATCGAATATTCGAATATTAGCGAATCCTTACAGAAGAATAGGTACTTTGCAGGAATACTAGTTCATAAACTAGAAAATTTGTCACTCATATCAGCAAGCTTTGTCATGACATGCATGGCATAATGGTTGTCCACACTCGGCGTATTCAAGACTACATTATACACAAAATGAAGTACGGCGTGTACAAATTTTTCCCTAGCTATATCCGTTTACGATAAGTATCAGAGAAAGGTGCAGTGACTTGGAGTCTTTGCTTAATTCAAACTCGTTGAATATGCTATTAAAGTTCTTTCTTTGACTCTGAAATCTACGTGGCAACCAGGTAGTCGCAACCCTTAAGTCCTGTCATATGTTCACAGCGTTCGCACGCTACTCAAATATCTCTCTGACTTAAAAATTTTCTTCATCCCCAACTTTATGGTTTTGAAACAGTCTGCTGCATTTTCTTTTTTATCTAAAGGAGTTAACAACTCTCTCTACTGCGGAGCCTACGAACAGCGCATTCAAGGAAGTGAACTTGTGTCATTTCTTTGAACATTTCAAAATGTTCCACCTCGTGTTATGTCTTAAAAGTCGCCATTACACCTGGTTCCAGTATTCTGATTCTTCTGTTACAATATTTTATGGTAATTACGGGTACTACGAAATTTTCCAGTCGCGGAGTCTAGTCGCTCATTAATATCAGGTTTTTCTTGCCTGAAACCCCCCTAGTCGCTCATACACTCAATATACCTCTTCCTATCAATAATTATTTGTATGAATCTACTCCTGGACCTGCATGAAATTCGTTGGGGAGTTTTTATAACTTCCATGAGTAATATTTTGTGGCATACCTGTTCAATATTTACCACCCTCACCCCCAATATTACTTTCAATACCATAACTATAATTTTAATAGTCCCCGCTGTCCATCCATCTCGCCTCGCACCGACCCGAAGAATCTACATTCTCTTACTTCATTTCCTGTATATTATTTTGTAGGTTCTCATCCCTCATCTTTGTCCTAACTTTCCAAGTTATTTTTACTGCTACTTTCCTCTTTATGTCCTATTAATGGAAGATTAATGAACAGGAATGAATACCGATTGAAAGCAAGGATGGAAATATTTGTTAATGGCATAAAATGATGCCATTATTTAGCAGACAAATCATATAGGATGTTTCATAGGAATCCTGTTAGTGTGGCGGTTGGAGGGCTGGCTTCTCAACATGATGGCCCGGATTGGAGTTCCGGAAGAAGTGAGGATTTTTTCCGTGGATCTCGATCGCTGTTTGGGTATTACATGGAGAGAATGTCAAGGGTAGTAGCCTGTTCGTTGAATGCTACGTTAAACTGAGATCACCATGGCGCATTTCGTCAATAGTAGACTAATTGCGACGCTCGCGCTAGCTTCTTTTCGACCTCTCCAACCCACCTATCCTAAAGGCAAAAAGTCTTCTGTTGTTGAACGCCTCCCCAACAACCATTGAGGTAGATGGGAAGGGCATTACGTCATCAAACTGTAGCCTGACATTTTGAGTTACAACCAAATTGGTAATCCCTACACTTCACTTTCCTTACTTTGGATAGCGCGATGGAAGTAACGAATTAGCGGAAGTAAAGCAAGAATATCCACCATTTGTGAGAAATTGAAGGCAATCAACTCTTGAAACATGCATTGGTTGCTTATTTCTATGCATTGTACTCTATTTTACAATAGTTTTCACCGGGAATGCGGATAATTACTAATTTATGCGAATAAAAAATATAGGTAAGGAGGATGCATATAAAAGAAGTATGTATGGTGATTTATAGTAATTTATATACGAAAAATATCGTAAAATTGCAAAATTGTTGCGTCGTACCGTAAGCGCCAATGGAATATCAGGGTTAACAAAGATGGCAGATAGGCTACACCCACGTTACAGCTTCTGGCATTGGCCACAATACCAAGCGCCCTCTCCATCTACCTCAATGCCAACAGTTAACCGGCGATTTATTTGCTGAGAACCTATAACAGCCGTGAAGCCTTTTACATTGACTTTGGACTAACCGAGGATTTTATCATGAAATATTATTTTGGAATGAAACGGCTTGCTGATAGTTACGTAGAGTGGAAGTCTTTGAGGTTTATTTACTGTAAACTGATGACTGATTTTAATGAAATTTGGTTGATGACTTTCGATGATGATAGTTTAAGATAACATAAGCGAAAAATATATATTCATATTAGAAATTCACGCCTGACGAGCATTTGTTATTAATAATCCTCAGGAAGTACGGAATGGGTTAGAAATGGAGACGCGAGATGCATGCGTGCGGCGATCGGGAAAAGGTTTCTACTTCCTTCCTCTGTCCTTCGGACCATACTACTATTTCTTCGAGACATCTGATGACCGACTCCACTCGCTTTTCGCTCAGAATAACAAGCTTCTTTCCCGATGGCAGACATGTATCGAGGACTAACCTTCTGCGCGCGGAAGCTCGCTTTCCCTTGTCGCTTATGGGTGGCGCAAATGGAGGATTGGCAATTATGTTGCCATTGACTTTACTGATTTCTCCGAATGAATACGAAATAATTTATTTAAGTACTTAATACTTTTTAATTGCATACTTTGTAATGATAAATACCCTTTTTTAAATGCTAACAATTGCTTGAAAAACGGGGACGCGCTTCTCTTTACCCTTTGAAAAAGAAAAATCGGCGAATACATTTTGACTAATTTAAGGAAACAGTCTCAGGAAAAATTGAATTTGGGTTGTGCCTAGATGCAACGGTATGTTGAAGACTTTGACCGAGTGCGATTTGCGTGGGAAGGAGTATTATAGACGGAATATAGACGGGTAATTAATTTGAGGATGTGCGATATAGCGGGGAGAGGTAGATAGGTGCAATTTTGCAAGCCTGGGAAAATATATTTGCCAAGTGCGAATCCTATTGTTCCTCAAACGATGGTTACAAAATTTCCCACAATTCCCAAAGCCTTCTTTTAAATTCAGAAATAAAATATCATGAGAACAAAGGTTTGAATACTCATTAAAGCTTGTTAAAAGTAGTAGTTGATCTTTAGTACAAGTGCAATATTCAGTAATATGCTTCGCTATTCCATTTTTTTTTCAATATTCATATAAAAAAAGAGCATATTGTTACTTCCCTGTCATTAGGGATTTGTTCAGTTCGCCAAACTTATGTATTTTTGTGTTATTTCTGCCGTGTTTTATGGTCCAACTGCTATCACGAGTTCTTCTATGATTACATCTACACCTGATACTTTAACGTTTTTCAGGTTTTTAATTTGTCTTGTTGTTTCTTCTTTATATGGTGCCTGTGGATTAAGGTTGTTTTCATTGGGATCTTTTGGAGGGAATCTTTCCTTGGGTTCTGGGCAGTTCGGAAGTATTTCGAAATAATGAGCAAATTCTCAGCCATTATCTTGATTGATAAGTTCCAGTTTCCAATTATCTTCTCTAAAGCGATAATAATGGAGTTGGTACCCCAATCGTTTCTTTTTAAATGTTTGGTAAAAGTTTAATGTGTTTTTCTGGAAAGCTTCTTCGAATTCCAAGAGTAAAAATTTTTTATATTGCCTTTTTGTTCGTCTGATTAATTCGGATATTAATGTATAAATATTAAAATTTTAATAAAAATCTAAAAAACGGGAGGCCTTTTCCATGAAATCCTCCGCTCTCAAAATTAAAATGTGGTACATAGATGAATGCAAGAGGTGATTAAAATACATATCGTTTGAACGGTATTTCATCATATTTGAAAAACTATAAATAAAATTTTAACTATGAAATAGATATAACTGTTTACAACGAAATTTTTCGCTCGCATTTGAGATAACAGGTTAATTAGTGATGAATTTGACTTACAAAATTTAGTATTGAAAGGGTATAATATTAGGTTTGATTGTAGTTGTACTATACGATATTTGCATAAATCCTTAAAATTATAAAAAAATTGTCGCATACGTAAACAAAAATGTAATAAAATAAGTTTTAACCTGAAATAAACAATTGAATACATTAAATAATGAGAAACAATGAATAATTTATGCTATAACATGCTGAAATACTTGTAAATACATTATGGGTGGATAAGTACGCCGCCGATGAAAACCATAGGCTCGGCGCGCCGCCGGCCGCCGACCCATTTCCAGCCGGCGTCCGCCGCCGATAGTTTATCCATCGGCGCACAGGTCTAATTTAGAGGCTCGGCGACCGGCAACGTATGTAGTAAGTGAAAAGTGGAAGCGTAATTACGACTTCTCTGGCACCCGTTCTTCATGTGTGGTGCTTTTCGCCTGAGCTCCACCCAACTGTAGCCCTGTCATTGAAATGTAAAAGAGTTCACTGGAGGAATGGAAGGACTAAACAAAGGAGCATTTGCATTTTCAATCGTCCTGCTCGGAGGCTGTGCGCTCGAGATAAGTGGTTTGTGCCCAGCATGAAATGAACGCGCTCGTTTTAACTGTGGGAACTAGTATTTATAAGCTTTTGGCGGATGGTGTAGTGCATAAAATAAAATGTGTAGTCATAATTTGTCCGTGTAATGTACAAGTGTAGTGTATATTTCCATAAGGTCACCAAAGAATTTTGATTTCTAATGTGCTTAAATTGAGTATGTCTAGGGATTCTCTTCGACTATTCATATTGTTTCTGACTCTTTACTTTACTTCGGTCCCCATCGAGAGGAACTAAATTCTGTGATAATAACTACATTTCAAAGTTCATGAGTTTATTTTTGTTCTTTTTCTCGTATATTTTGTTCAGTAAGTATGTCTAAATCCATGGAGCTGACGAGGCCACGAGTCATAATTGTGCACATTCGGTCGAAGGGAGTGGCTTCTAAGTCTCTTGACTTGTCAAAGGATGTTCGTGAAGAGGGGGTCACAAAAAACGATAGAGGTTTCGATTGTGTCACTTTGTGTCTCCGTTAACCTTGGGAGAAAGGCGTTGACGCTCAGTTATTTCCGCAGAAACGTGTATCGCATCAATTCCAAGATGTTATATTCTTTTCGACTCAATGGTCGTCTTGAGTATTAACTCTTCCGTTTCACACCTCCCATATCTTTCCTTGCGGATGTCATCACGCAAAGTTTAGCGCCTCTTTCTCGCATTTATGTTTTCTTTGGGCTTTTACGGCTCACTGGAGTCCTCGAAGAATCCATGCTTTAATGTTCTCAGCTGCAAACATACTTTCGTCCAGTCTATTTGCCTGCGCTGTTCTTGTCTATGGTGTCATTTGAAATTCAAACATGGCGGGTGAATTTTTCTGAAGAAATTGCCATGAGAAAAAATCGGCCTGGACCGGGAAACGAACCACGGACCTTTGGTTTGCCGGACCAATGCGCAGACCACTACGCTATCCAGGCTTCCTAATTCCCATAGCAATTTTTGGTGGATACAAGGTAACTAGATCTTAGGCCCTTGCGGTCCATCAAAGATGGCAACGCAAGAGAGAAGAGGACTTCAAAGAAGCCACAACCAAGAGACAGTATCCTTCACCAGCACATATGCCGTGCTTAGCCAGTTGAAATTCAAACATGGTCCCGGTCCAGGCCGATTTTATGGTGTCATTGCCAAAATTATATGAATACGAGCTTGAATCACCATTTATTTATTGATATTAAGGATTTCCCGTGGGTCAAATAAAATATTTCAGTGCTCATAAATATTTTGCGTTTTTCAGACGTGTCAGCGTTATTCACTACATTAATAAATGGGAAGGGCAGTACGAATAGCAATTTATCGGCCACAGAGTTGTGAAGAGCCATGGGCATTCACTGGAACATCTGTTGAGTATTATAAGTTAAGTCCCTTTTGATAAGAGATGAAAAATATTGTAAAAGTTTCCTTAAAACATTATTCTGGAAAATCCAAAGAACCTTATCACTGATGACTATTGGATAAAAATGCTCTGTAACAGAAATTAGGGAGACAACTGAGTGAAAATTGCATGGGCTGTGATGCACTTCGTGCAGGAATTTTGGTTGGTGCTTCCGCGCTTTATGCTCTTCTGGGAGCAATTTTGAGCTGCAGAATTGTGCAAAAAATGAATGATTTGCGCCAGGTGGCACATTTATATGAAGCAAAAGACGAACATGTGCGCATTAGAAAATGGCTCACAAAAAATCATGACGTGTGTGCGATTCTCTCTTGAGTGTAAAGGGAGGTGAGAAATGCGCTTAGATTAAAAGAAATTCTGCCGGAGAACGATGACTGTAGGTAATGTTGGAAGAGAACGTAATTAATCAAGTTGTTTTACTGAAGGAGTAAGGAGATCCAGCAGAACTTATCTGATACGCAATATTTCTCTGGAAACTAAGAATGGTAGAAATAGTGAAGGCGGAACCCAGAAAGGCAAAGATCCAATGCAAGTTAGTTAATGTGAAAAAAAGCTAGGCGAAAAGGAAAAGTAATTGTGGGATATTACGGTGGGAACTAAAGTGGGAATAATAGTGGGAGTGCGTCTGACAACTTATCCGATCTTCATTTACTTATAACGGTGATGCAGTAGAAAGTAATGCATTGAATGTTTACATTCTTGATTTAATTAAGTATGTCGGTAAAAAGGAGTTCAGCAGCTCCTTAACTCCTTTTCTTCGGGTGACAGTGATGTATGGAATGGCAATAGGATTGAAACGCATGGTTCAAACGACTCAGTATTTTTGTATGGTGTTGCGGTGTTCTCTGTCTTGTATAGGCTGCCAAGTTGCTCGCAGCAACAATCCTGTGGCTGCTATTTCGAGTCTTGCCTCAGGCACGGATGCCTTGTTTGTGTAACTTGTCAGTACTTCGGTTAGTTGGTGCGATATAACCTCAGTAGTTTGAGCCGCTGAAGCCCGCGCCAACTGCAGCGTATTTCTTCCGAAAGAACTCGCGCTGAGTTTTCAGCCGGTTGAAATTCAAACGCAAGACTGGGACGTCGACCATGAACTGTGGCTGGAGTGAATCGGAATATGAGGTGACTTGAATTTCCGGAATATCGTCTCCCTCTCCATCCACACTTCGAGAAACCTTTGCTAACTCACTCCAATCAGCTGACAAACTTTTCCTCCTAACTCGAACTGTCGCTTTCACCCAAGTAATAGGGTGAAGTTGCCTATAATGCTTCAAAGATTACATGTATTTCAATGCGGGTTGATGCAGAAATGAAATGAGATGAATAATAATACATGTGTAGACTGCAGCGATCAAACATGATATTCATTATGTTTTTCTAATACCTGGGACATGTTAGAATTAATTCAGTGTGCAGAGAGTAACTAAAGTTTTTATCATTAAAAGACCTGTACACGACTGGATTAAACAATGCGTGAATATTGGGAGGATAACTACGAGTCAAAAACAAAAGACAAACTAAATGCCAATCATGAAAAATATGGCAACGTCACTGGTTTGCTTGCACATATTAGGGTATATAAATATATTTGCAACAGGACCGAAATTAGCTTAAAGAAAACCTGGGACGCTCGGTAAAAAATCTGAACTTGTTAACATTGAGCAAACTAAAAATAACATTATTACCTATGCTTGCTTATTTGTTGTCATTAATTGAAGAGTGATGGATTTTTCATAAGGATTGAAGATATTTCCTCGTCCTATGCTTGACTCAAGAGGTTTCCCAATATTATTTGACATTGGTATTTTATTGTGCTCCTTAATATATTTATAGTATCGTGATTGCATATCGGAAATTTATATATCATTTATAATCCGTGTCCTTTTGTAGAAATACTTGCTATGAAGGGCTTTTTTATGAAACTAAATTTTCAAAAAGTAATTATAGTTAGATTTGGCGCATAAACTGAAGGCTTCATTTTCCGTTTCTTAAATGCCCTCCGTGTCAAAAAAGAGTTTACGATAAATATTAACTGATATAACTTTAAATAAAAAATTAACCAAGAGGTTTTGGAGGAGTAAATTTTAATTGTAGTTAACATATATTTTTTGCGTTTTTTTACATATTTTTGCATAACATGTTTTGCGGATATTTGTATAAATTCGAAATCTTACAAGTGTTTCTACTCAATGTTTTATTAAGATTAAATACTGTGGACTTTCTTCCAATATTGAAACATCATAAAAAAGTTCGATGGTTGAAAACACATTTCTATTCTCCGAAAACAGTTTCGAGTCACAGCTTAGTGTATCTTATATTACACGTGCTCTCCAGTGCTTCACTCCCTCGAGGAACGAAGTGAAATAGAAAGTTAACCAAACTCAGTGTTCGTCTCCCTCGTGTTTCTATTGTGAAAAACTAGTTTCTTGTACTCTCTATTCAGGACAAAGTTGAAATAGCAATGTCATTTCCATGTGTGAGAGTCAAGTGCCATTGCAAAGGAAACTCCAGTAAAAGCTATTGAAACATGCTTTCCTTGAATCAGGTTACACATTTACCTCCCTTACTCGGTGTGATTTCGCGGAATTTGTTCATGCGTGATAACGCCTTGCCCCTACACCTGTCGCACCAATTACAAGAAGTAATTTTATTTCTTAAACCAAGATGGTTGATGTAGGTTATTTTATCAGATCCATTTGTCTAATAGCAAAATTAAGTGATGATAAATCTCTTCTTCTTACTCGTATCATACATTTTAATCAACATTTTGGCATTCTTCTGTAGAATTTTTGTGGAAATTATATAAATAAATAAATTCGTGAAACATTCGGAATTTTGCCAACGACGAATCTTCGTATCAATCATGACTTTCTTCTCTGCTAATTTATATTATTTCAGACGCATTGGTCATCTAAGTAAATAATGTAATTTTAGTATCGTCACATGTTGCTTAGGACATAAATACACATCTTGAATACCTGTTGCATAAGTTTGTCGAGTGGCGTGGATGCTGTAACCTCCCTTAACCGATTTTTCTATTTGCTAATAATACAACCTTGGATTTTTTCCAAAGACATACTTACCGTGTGAAGTAACCAGCTTTGTGAACGAATTCACTTGAAGTAACTTAACCCCAAGGATAATGGAATAACTTTACCGTTTTCTCTTCTGAAACCACAATTGAAGAGCTGAGTGAAATGAGGCCATGGACAAGTAAAGGGATAATTAAGATGAAAGTACAATGTAGAATGAGCCAATAAGTTACTTCACTCATTTATCTTGAATGATACGCAGAATTGAATGACTCGTTTTTAAGTTAACTGTGGGGGGTAACCACCTAAACCACAAATGGAAGTCAAACATTGCTGGTACAGTTTTGATTATTCTGTCACCTTTATATAAATCACTACGTATTTATTGAACAAAACGGAATAGTTTTTCTTCTTGTGTAAATTGTTCTTTTTAATTCACTCAGGTATGGGCTTGTATATTCTTTAGCACAGGGACAACATATTGTCAGAATAATTTATCATAAAAAACAGAGCGTTTGCGGCTTGGATATTGTGGTAGAAATCTAGAATTAAAAAGCGAATGTTTTAAAAGAGAAAATGATCTTTGCTATTCATGGCTTAAGGATATTCCTTGGAAGGAGAAATCGCAACGATAAAGTTCATTATCTGTCTCTATAAGCGAAGACATAAGGAAATAAATGTCGATAGCTCACTGACTGGCTGAAACATCGTTTCTTGTAGATATACTTTATTTTCAAATGCAAATTTAATTCGAGGTTCGCCTGTCAATAGCTGAAGTCTTTCAATGGCTTAAATGTTTTCTGCTTTATTTCAGTACACCGGATGGTTTTTTTATTTCTTTGTCATTATAATGCTGATTTTAGAGTTATCATGAACATTTATCTTCGGAGCATTACTTAGGATGAAATGACGAGAACGAATCCTTTCCGAAATGAGCAAAAATAACGCAAAATAGACGGATAAAAGTTGCTATTACATGCAACAAAACGATTCAGGTGAGTGATAAATTTATGCAAACATTGCATTTATAAGTGTATATAGATCTTAATAAGTGGCATTATTCCAGAAGCACGTATTATCAATCGTTAATATTGCATGCTCCTGTCCCTGTTTCATGTTCATCATCCTCGATCATCTTTATTAATTGACTAGGTAGTTAGTTTAAGGTGCTGTCGCTGTCAGTTAAAGAGACAAAAGTAGTGTGCCAACGCATGGCATGGGACAGATAGGTCAAAGGGAGCCATATCTCTCATTTCTGATTCAAAATTTATCTTTTCGGTCGCATTATCCCAGTAAAGGAAATTCGCGAAGGGACTGTGCACCCAAAGCATGCACTGATGATTGAGACAGAAAAGAATGATCCGTTTTTTATGTTATGTTTCCCTAGGATTGTATGAGTAAATCGTTTCATTCCACTAGCAGGGTCTATCGTCAAGTTTCAGAGAATCTCGCCGCCGTAAAGTATTCTGATAACCACGAAGTTAAGAACTTCCCTTTGTATCCGCATGTACATAAACCTGAAAGTGGCTTTCGCCATAACGGTTCCATTATTTATTTAAAAAAATGGTAAATCGTGTATGCTTAAAGAGTCGAATGCGAGTCGTATGTGCTGAAACAGGGAGACAAATTGAGGAGCCTCACATGAGGAAAAAGAAGGGAGGTTTTTAAAATACGTTCCCAGAAGGTTGTGTGTTTGCACGAATATAAGTTCATTTTCCTCCACCAAATAGCGATCTGGGCCCACCGAAAATTTTCCTCCGTCCTCCTGCCGGCGTCGAAGTTTCTTTGCTATGGACTATTCTGTAAGAGGGATTTTGACTCTGGTAATGCTCCGTAAAGGGCTATAAGACACAGTAGCGAATGAAGAAAACTCTGTCTTACAAGGGAGACAGGGTCGTTTTGGTCAACTTCTAGCTCCTTCCATAAAATGCATAAGAACCTTAGTTGAAAGATTTTATACCTCAGGAGTTCATAATGCGATTGTCGTCAGAAATGGGTGTTAACTTACTGAGTGAAATGTTGACCACTCCTTTGTGTTTTTATTCTTAGTATCTTCCTATTTCAGGCACACTTTTGATGAGGTATGGGAATATTGCTAAATTGATAATTACCTCTAATTACTCATTGCCTTGCCTGTGGTTATCCTTCATCTTCCTCACTTAAACATCCTTACCGAAATTTCTTCTTTCACCTCCGTTTTCCCCGCTCTCGGAACCCTCATTCCCGTTGTGAGCTTCCACATATTTGGAGCCTCAAATATCCTCTATCTATCTTCTCTTTGAACCCAGGTGTCGGTACAATCACACAAACGTCCACGAATTTCTAGCTACGTGTTCATGAAGCCCTTTTTGCGTAGGTCTCGCCGATGCAATTTGCGTCACAGTGAACTCTTTTTCCTGGCAGCAGGAGGATCGGATGAATTAGAAGATGGGAAAACCGTTACGAGTCCACTCTTCACAATTTTTCCCTCTTCATTTAGAAAATGCTGAAGAATGGATTTTCATGCTTATCCCTAAAGTTCAACATTTGTCAAAAATCTGAAGATGACCCACATTTCCTCGGGGAAAGTCACGTGACCAACCAAAATCACGCGGAAAGCGTCGGTCCTCCTTCTTCGGCCTCAGCACAGACGGCTGATGGCTTCTTCAGGAGCCGATGGATGGGACACGCAGTCTGTGTTGAAGATCTTGCTTTTAATGTGCTACGTAGTGCCTGAATGAGAACATACGGCTGCATGAAAATGTAGCTTTAATTTCATTAATGTGCAAAATTTTTCTTTAATTCTGAACTTTGGGTCCGTATAACCTAAGATATTAATTCTTGTCCCTATTGCTAACTCAAAGTTCCTTCTCTTTCCAATATTTTTAGGAGCACAGTGGAGACTTTAAATAATGGAAATGTAACTTCTTTTCTCAGGATATATCCTTTAACAGCTTAAAATGAGTTTCATCGCCTTTAGGTTTTCACTCATTACATTTTAAAATGGGTGACCATTTATTAAAACCAATACATTACCAGTTAATCATGTGCATACATGTGATAAAATGTCTTCGTAATATGATTTTCGAAGGAATATGCCAACATCAAATCTCAATCGCCGTCTCTTTTGTAATATTGCCGCGTGTTTTAGCGTTTTCGATAACTTTGTACTCCATTTTGTCGTGAAGCTTGTTGGTTAATTGCTGAGCTAGTGTTACCCGTACTTCTATGATAGTCGAATGTGACCTCCCTCATCAATATGTATGATGTGATATCATATTCGATGTAATCATTCGAGGCGACTAACAGCTGACTTAATATTATCCGTCAACGACAGTGGATTTGATAGCTGAGATTGGAATAACACGGAGGGGAGGAAGGGCAAGGAGAAACCCAACGTCCAAGTCTGCTCTTAATAATAATAATTGCGTTTTTATGTCAATAGTTGCTGTGCCTTGAGTTCCTTACTCTTCGATCGCAAAGGTCATTTTGCTCGTACGGTGTGCCGTTTACTGACAGGGGCAACGATGAAGTATGAGGATCATTCCTCCGAATTTCAGTCTAGCCCAGCGATACTCGACTTCAGTGTCTGAGCGAGAAGCGGTATCGCCATCCAATCTATCCACTGCTCAGGTTCATAGGTTTTCATCCCATCGAACCGACGAGACACTACGCTTGAAGTGATCCCCTCAAGATTCCTTAGTATTGAGGGCGGTAGTCCACAGTAAAAAAGGCGCCGAACTTCGAGGATGGAACCCAGGCCCCTCGGGAAGAGAAGCCGGTAATATAGCAACCAGCCATCTCGATCCTTCTGAGAAATATTTCCATTAAACCTCCCTTCCTTCCCTTCTCATTTACGTCGTCCCTTACCTTCAGCTTCTGTGATACGTCTAAATCTAAATTTCGAGTCACTTATCGTGGAGCAGTATTCGTCTCCTCCTTCCTTTTTTTTAAAAAAAAAAGAGCACTCCCACTCTCTTACGCACACCTAACTTGTTGACCAATTTCTCCGGAACATGCAAATCGCAAACGAAATGGTGCAAACAAAAAAATATACATTAAAAATAACACGAAAGAGACCGCTTCCCCGTGGAATCCAGGTCAAGCATCCGGTTCCTTATTTCGGTGCCTCCCTCCCCTGCTTCCTTCGCATTTTTGCAGCTTGTGGATATAACGCGGGAGGCCTCTCCCGGTTGCGAGTGACCGTCGTTGGGCTTTATTACGCGGACTCCTGCCTTCGGGGTAGAGCTGTGCTATAGAAACGGAAGTTACTGCCGACGATAGTCGATACAAGCGATAAAATAAGAGCTGTGCGATTGATGCCGGCATATAGCAAGTGCCCTTAAATGAGTAACTCTCGGATGCATAAAATATCCGGAAAAATCCGAATGTAAATTATTTATTTTTGAGTTTTCATGTATGTTTGAACATGTTCCCGAGTATGATACCAAATGTACTCGAAAATCTCTTTCTTGTCGTCAATTCACAAGTCTACTTATCGAATGTCGGGTGTACTTAACATAACTATAACTTTTGGGTATCAACACATTAATGTAAAGGCTAACATAATCTCTAGTTTTATGTTTACAGGACATTAAAATCTGACTTTAAACGCCTGTCAAAAAATATTATAACATTAAGATTGCATATTTAAAGGACCCGTGCCAGGAAGTCTCTCCAAAAATGTAATTCCTTCCGTGCATTTAATGAGAAAGAATTTAAGAGTGTGGACATATGAGAGTGAAGACTTTTTATGGACTGCTTGATCCACCTAATATCCATAAGCCCGAATTTTTTCCATTAATTTCACCAGCAACGCAGTGTTTTTTTATAATTTTCCATTGTGCATTTTTGTTTTTTCATTTTCTTGATTTTGATTGATCTCTTCAGACCGCCAATCATACAACCGATACTTAGTTTCACGGTGTAGCAACTGATTTGCTGTTCCATTCAATCTGGCCGATAAGATGTTGTCATATGCATATTAACCTCAGCTTTCGTGCTGTGCGGTTTTATCTTACATCTTATTTTACCTCTGAGCCTACCGTTGTCTGAGCGGAAATTATGGAGTGGAGGCCAATCGGTATCGCTGATATTTTGTCTTGTTATCGGATCGTTTCGCACCGCTTGAAACTCACAACTATTAGGAGATGTGGAAGACCGACTGGTCAAGTGGCGGCGGCAGTTCCTGCGCAACCGCCGTCTTCCCGACGATTCGGAATAACTTTCGTTATTCAATCGTTTCCTCTCTTCCACCCCCTCCCCCTCTCTCCCTCACCCCACCGCCCCTTTCTCTCTTTCTTTCTGCCCCTCATACCTCCTCTTTCAGCGTAACCGGTGTAAATGTGTGCGTGTATGTGTGTGAGAGAGTGTAATATTATGAAACAGCTGAGGAGCACTTTCACTCGCTTGTGAAGAAAGGAAAAGCGCTGAACCCACCTTGCTAGCCGTCGGCAGTTCCGCTCCTCTTCCTCCCGCCCCTTCTCCGCCGGTCTCCTACCTCCTCCTCCTCGGAGTAATTCCCCCCCTCCCCTACCACACCATCACATCTTGTTCAGGTTTCAAACCTCTTACTCTTTAACCAGCTGCCGCGGATCACCTAGAATCCATAGCCTCCGTATTTGTGGCAAAAGTTGGGGGGAAATATTAACGCGTCCAGCCTCATACTTTGAATTCACTGCACATTATTCAACTAGGACCAATCGAGAATATATAGGGAAGGTCCTCGGATGAAAAGAGAGGTGCTACTTCGCTCTGGTTAAGCCACACCTCGTATACGCCACGACGATTTGGGACCCTGGACAATTTTTACCAAAAAATAAATGTAATACAAAGAAAAACCGCACGCTTTGTAAAAAAAACTGATACGAGGGAACATGCAGTTTCACAACCATTAGAGAGATCAGTTTTTGGAGTCGCTATAGAATCGGATGCTACACGATGGGCATTGCTTGAGAAATTCAGAACTAGCGTTTCTGAGAACGACACAGAAAATATCATTTTTACGCCTCAATACATTTCTGAGTCCGGCAGAAGCGATGATATAAGAGATATACACTTCCGGACAGATATATGAAATTCCTTCTTTCCACATACATTAAATAACAGCAATAAAAACTAAGCTCCACTCAAAACACTCCCATGATACAGTTTACCATTTCACCTCCCAAAACCTTATCGTTTACACCTTTATACGACCAATATCCTAACATTACCCCTGCCACACGCCCATGGGGCTACTCGGAGGGTATTATGTAGAAATAGATGCACAGTAACGGGCGAAGCTTAGCTGCCTTGCTTCATTTTTGGTGGGAAATCTACATAAAATAATTTTTCATGGTGGTGACAAGTGGTGGCTATTAGTTTTGTTTATTCTTTGTGGTATATTGCTGCTCATATGTGAAATCATATAAGTACGAGCTAAGAGCGCTTTTCCTTTGAATGCGTCGTGGAGGAACCCTCAAAAACAATTTATAAGTGCATATTAGTTGTCATAGCCGCTGCATCAATTAAGGTGCTTCTGAGTAAATTAGGATCGGAAACATGGACATTAACCAAAGACTCTGAGAAAAGCTAATTGTTTTTGAAAATTAAGCATTAAGGAAAATCTTTGGCCCCAGTTCAAGACCAAGATGGATGGAGAATTAGGAAGAACAGAGGGTTAAGAGACACCTATGCATATCCAGATATAGTTGCAATGGCTAAGAGCCGAAGATTAAGATGGGCAAGACATGTGTGGAGGAAAGAGGAAACTGCAATAATCAAGACTTTATACCTGAGAAACCCTGAAGGCAGAAGACCACCTCGTAGCCCAAGAATGAGATGGAAGGACCAAGTTGAAAAGGACGTAGATAGAGTAGGGGCTACACTTCAATGAACTGAAGATAGAACAGAATGGAGAGGCGTTGTTGGTGAGGCCTAAAACCTGCTGTTGTTTCAATGGCCTGGGAGGTAAGGAAGTAAGGTACTGAGTAAATTACCCGAGCATATGACTCGTGTGTCGTTGTGGAGAAAATGTATCTATTATTGCTATAGAGATGTCCAATTGTTGGAAAAGAAAATGTTGTTTTCAATGCATCAGCAGTTAATAGTATTCCTTCTTTTGTGTCATGTTCTCCCTATCGGGGTTGTGAAATCAGTTTCTCTTTATTTGATACTTGCAAATGATTACTGAAAGGGTGCATTAGCTGTATAAATTGTATTATTGTCCACATTGCGGTGTGAAAGTTAATCGATTGTTTACATAGTGAAGGATAAGTCTGGGAAATGTGAAATCTGTCCCATTTCCAGGACAAATGAAAGTTATTAACCGTTTACTTCTTTCTAATATTTTCCTTTGATGTGTTTTTTCGATTGACGGAACGATGAATACCTTTAAGGTGGCTAGAGCGAGAATCGTGAGTCGTTTAGTGCGCATTTGAATAACTTTTCAAGTAGAATGCAAATCTTTGACCACGCTTCACTTGAAAACATCTGCAAATGTAGTGGGAATAACCATAAATATTGTCAAGTGAATGATGCTAGAATTATATTTTGAAATTTCCATCTCAGGTAACGCATTAGTATGACTTGGATTTACTGCGCAAAAATTCGAAATTCAAGCAAGAATCGTATGTAAATACGGGTTTTCAATTCGGCACGATTCTTCTACTTCTTTCTGTCTTCTGACAGGTTTCAACTGGATGCCCTCCATCGCAGTCGGTCCTCAGCATCTTCTTTCATTTGCCTGTAACTTCGGCTATTTTTAATATGTCATCGAGCATTCCCATTCTTCTTCTTCCCCTTCCCCGCTTTCCTTCTATTTTTCCTTCAATAATTCTCCTAAAAAGACAATTTTGGCGTAATGTATGTCCCATCCAAGCTGTCTTCTCTTTTTGATTTCTCTCAGGAGTTTTCTTTCTTCTCGTATTGTCATTAGTACATCCTCATTTCTCATTCTATCCGTCCACTTCACCTTAGGCATTTTTCTCCACAACCGCATTTCGAAACATTCTCAGTACTTCTCATCTTTATTTTTGACTGTTGATGTTTCGCTCGGCATGATACCTTGTTATTAATTAGAAATGATTATAGTGATAAGAATCGTGATTTTTCGCGTTTAGGAGAAAATCTGTAAACATGTCATCGAATTATTTCGAAATATATGTCCAGTCTCACAACTACTACGTGTTAACATTTCCCAGAAACCAAATGGGTAGTATGCATTTTTTTCACACTTATCTATGCGTACTAGGTACTATTAAGCACACGTATGCAAAGTTTCACGCGAATGTGTACATAAACGAAAATCGCTCCAGCCACCTTAAGCAATCGCTGTTTATGTTTCAGTGTTAACGATGACTTTATTTAGCGTAGTTGCATGCGGTTAGTGTTCGATGCGTTGAAGTTGCTGTGTGGACCATTGAGTTTACAGATTTTTCCAAAGTATTGGCGCAAGTTGGTGGTTCGCGTACACTCAATTTGCATGGTGTCTCTTTATGTTGCGTTAATTTTGACCGAGACATTGCATCGAGAGTGTCTGGGGGTTAGAAAAAGGCTGCTGGAAATGACGTGGATATCTCGGATGCGCGCGATGCGTGGCGTGGCATCGAATAAAAAAAAACGGATATGCCCGCTTTTTTGCGTCGTTGTGGGCAGGATCGTCGATTTGCAAGGTTATTTCCGTGAAAGTCCCCCTCTTAACGAGAGAGGCAACTTTCTCACCCCTCGTCGTCAATTCCCTCTTTCTTACCCCTCGTCGTCAATTACGGTTTTTGTTGAGCTTCTAGATCGCATGTGGTTGACTTTTTCCTCTTTTTCGTCGATCTCAGTGATTCGTAAAGTTATATTTTAAATAATGGTATCCTGAGCTGGTCGCTAAGGGGAAAAAAGGATGTACTCGAGAGATGATGCGTTTTGCGGACATATGCACCTTGAGTTGTCTTCATGAATTTATTCTTGAATGTGAGATTGATGGTGAGACTTACATTAAAGAACAAAATTAATAGAACCATTGGCTTAAATGGCGCGGGAACATCAAGGCCGTTAAAATGCGTAATTAGTCTCATTAAGCGAATGGCAATACACTGGTAATTTGACGAAATCAGAGGTTAAAGTGGAAGAATTGTTCCGGTGCATTTGATTAATTTTAACAAATATGAACCGAACATAGTGTACGTAATACCAAGGTCATTTTACCAGCGATGATGGTATGATTTCGCACACACGCTATCCCAGCTGGATAGATCATTTTTCCTTAAAACGGCTTCACCTTCGTGAGATAATACGCCCTGTAGCCCCCTCGTCATCCATTATAGAGATCTATAACCAACTAAAAACTGAAACAGCATTCAGCTTAAGGTAGCGGGAAATCGCTACATGGCATATATTTCGTGCATTCATTCTAGTCTGTTGACAAGTTGGTTTGTATCATCTAAAAAGTAATGAGTAATTCCTCTGTTATAACTGCCGTGCATAATAAATGTATTTGTTTACAATTTGATGGCTAAGAAAGGAAAAATCATACGGTGTTTAGAATATTGTAACGCATAAATGAAACATTAGTTTAATTTATGATATTTAAAGTGTTCGCTAAAACTATATTTGAGAATTCACGAGTCTACATAATGGCTATAGGTCGATTTTCGAGGAATGTATTTAATTCGGAGTCCTTTGATGTGAATTAAACTGGCCATGCATTTTTAGCTCTGGACTTTATTAAACAAAAACGATTTTTGAGTTGAGAAACAATTATGTTAAAATGACGTAAGTATTACCCGAGATGTTCATTCGAAAACATTGTTACATTGTTAAAACATTGTTAACTACCTTACTTCTACATACACTGCTCTCAGTGCCTAATAACCTTGAGGTTGAGTTGCATTGGCTTGAATTGATATTGTCGAGGAAAACCAGTTTTGTCGTAATCGTCTGTTAAAATCCGAGAAAAAAAATTTACGCTGTTGTCTTAAAAAGAGATATTTGCCATTTCTTATCCCCTCAATTTTCAGTTCTATCCGGAATTCAATTTATTCCTGTACTGGGAGCGATACCATTTGAATCCCCTTGCGCGACGAATGCGTCATCCCTGTAATTTGTCTCAAATTATAAAAATATCTCAAGCTATATGAATTTCGAACATTTTTTTTAAATGAGGCAAAATAGTTGATGCATTAATGAGCGGATATGTATTCTCAATAGGTTCCTTCCCGCAGCTCTTACTTGAAATTCAGAATTTATTTTCTCCATACGTAATGACATTGAAACGTATTTTAAAATTTCAGGTCTCATTCACCTCAAAATCGCTTTTGGTTCATTTTTTATCGAGACGTCGAAATACCTTGACTTAGATGAACTGACCAATCTTTTCGACTTGTAACTTTGAAATAGTGGGAGATTTGAAATAGTGAGAGAGCACGTCCTTTTTATTAATCGTCTGCAATAATTGGCTGTCTTCTGCCATATCTGTATTTCATCTACTTTAGCAAGGAACTATTAATGGTGATGGAGACCGTAGTGATTTGGAGATTTAAGTCCGCTGTCGTCTAAAGTGCCTTCTGTATCTTGGTAAATATTTATGAGCGTTACAATAGATAAAACATGTTGCTCAGAAACTTAGATGGATTATGTGGGGTCACCAACTTCGTGGCTTTTATAATGTGTTCCTCTTAGATAGTAACTAGACAAAAAAAGAGCGGAAGTGTATTGCTGAACTTAAGCTCCCGGGAATTCAACTTTATAGCCATGCACCATATCGGTAGTTCCACCGGCTACATTCGTTGATATAAGTAATAGCGCGTATTTTCGTTCTTATCGGTCATCGATGGCTAGAAGGAGCGAAGTTAGGAATTCCGACTCTCGAAAACACAGGTTCGCAAAGGTACCTCCACAGCTTTTTTGGGAAATATTACTGCTCTGTGCACGGTTGGAGCCTGATGAGGTAAGAGCGTATCATCCAAGAGCCAACCCCGCGTTGTCGTGGGGCGAACCCTTGATTCCGGAGGGGCTCCCGGGGCTTTGTGTCAGGGGTCGCGCCTGGCTCGGAACCCCGCCCTCCGATGACCTAAGGGGCTCTGGCTTCATGCCTAAGGGTCAAAAAAGTCACTCACTTTTTTAATAGATTTGGCTGATGGCCCCTTGACTCATAAAATACAAGGTTTCACAAACCTGCCCGGCCGCTGTAATTTGCGTTCGGGTGCCGGCGGTCCTTTACCGCGGTCCCTTCCCTAAGCTTCACCTCCCTACTAGCAGGATAACCGGGTTAAATTAATTGGGAACCGGCCTGTTGGTTTCCCAGGTGAAGGTAGATGCCGCTTCTTCTTCTTTTCGAAAACACATAGACATAAACACATAAGTTCAAAAATTCCTTCAAGCCCTCTTCATGGCTACCTTCGACTGCATTCTCTGTAGCGGCTCGAGTGGCGAAACAAGAGTTGCAGTCGTCTATGACTGTCAAATCCAGTTTCCTTAATAAGCAATATGTTGATCGTTGGCATAGAAAATCGCCTGTCACCGACTCCAGAAGAACCTGTATCCCTGAGTGGATAATGACAGCTTTCTGAAGCCCTAAAACTATTGCGCACATGTCAGCTATTCAAGTGTTTACATAAGACGGAGCCCGACTCGCCTTCTTGTGGTCATTCATTCTTCTCCTTGAAAGTTGTTTCATTGAAAGCGATCATCCTTGGGTTGATTGCTTCATTGGCCGTGCTAATGTAATGTATTGCTAACAAAAACCGGCGAACACATTTTTATAGTCATGTCGTAAGTGGGAATGTCGCTCTACAAATCACTTTTGTTGTGGGTGTGTTTCATGAAGACGAATGACTATTACGGCTTCGTTATGAATTTCTGTTGGTTGGCTATTAGGCGAGGCGCCTGTTATTCGAGGTAATTTCTGCTTCGAAGGATCTACGTCCAAATACTACCCTGGAAGACGTTGCAGGGGTGTGTGGAAGGGGTGGTACAGGGAATTCAGCTGTGAAAATTAAAGGGAATCGGGAAGAATAGTTGGATGAGGGATGGACGGAGGTGAAGTTTGGTATCTTAGAAGTGGTGAAGTTTTTAAGTTAGACTGTATGCTTTCTGAAGACGCTCGCTGATACGCAAGTGAATCGTTGGGCTAATAATAATGCGCGAGACGCAGCCTGCATCGTTAACTTCATCGCTGTCAATCAACTGCTGCGAAAGCCTACACTCCAGGATCTTTGTATCTTATTCTATTTTTGTTTATTCATTAAAGAAAGGATTCTGAAAAATACAAGTATATAAAAGAGATAATATGGTGTGGTACAACTACTCAGTTGAGAAATTAGGTTCGCTGGGCTAGAAATGATCGTGGAGAGGAGGAAGAGTGGTGAGAATCCGGGGGGCGGATTTAATCTACAGGTAGGTACCTGTAGGTACTCTTAAAGAAAGATGCCATGGGGTCCACAACCTAGCTTTCCATCCGAAGGACAGAACGCCCTTCTAATGGCGCCATAGCATAAACATCCTACTGAACGCGAAAGCCTCGGAAGAAGTTCATAGTTTAGCGTATCATTCGATGAACTGAGTACTGCTCTTGAGGTTTTATCTATATGAAAGCCAAATAAGGATAGGAATCCCGTTGAGTGGTATACTCCACCTTTGTCGGAATTCGAACCAAAACTCTCGATAAAAGAAGCCAGCCTTCTAACCAACTCTCGAGTCCAACCCCTTTAGTTCAAGGTATCAAATAGGTTATGGGAGAAAAAACTGCATGGAAATCATATCTGCTGCGCACAGAGTGTGACGCCGCCTTTTCTTATACGTATCTACTATTTTCCAGGGGTTGCATCGGGAATTTTGTCATTAACAAGTAATTACTACGTAATGTAGAGATAGCTGTCGAATGCTCGAACCCAATGCCGCGGAATGAGAAAAAGATCGGCGATAGGCGGACTTTGAGGTCAGCTCGAACACACTTGGATGGCATGGGGAAAGCGCGCGTTCGAATGAGGGCCTTCTGCTTCTCGAGTGCACCTGTACTTGCCAGTGCGAATCACGTGGTCAGCGGGCGTCCAAGCCACTTTTATCTTCGCTGAAGTCGAAAGCGCGTGGGCACGCTGAGCTCGGAAGGAAATCGGATGTGGACGAGGCGGGGACGTGGACGCAGATTTTACATGAATAGGTCTGCGTTCGCGGGTATTTAATCATGGCCGTCGTTTTCGCCGTGAGTCGCGTCGAATTTCCGACGTTCCTAAAGCCGTGTCTCCCGTTTCGCCGCGGAAATTGGATTACTGATCAATGGCTAATGAGGCGCCCTTTCCAATGAGATGAGTTACTGTTATTTCCGGAAGGATTTTCAGTAAGCAAAAGCCAACAGCTGAAATTTTACTCGAAATTTCAAAACTTTTTTCGATTTGTCAACCACCAAACAATGCGCACAGTCGGCTTTGTGATCACAGAGGACGTAACTTGAAGAAATCTTTCGTTTAACTCCGTAATCAGAGAGGTGATACATCTTAGTCACGATATTTACTCCGCGAAAACTATCGCGAACGCCCAAAATGGCCGCCAGTCGCCGTTGGTTCCCCTCTTGCGCATGCGCGGTAACGACTCAGGGTCGCGCTCGCGTCGTGTTTATCTACCCTATTGTACAATACCATATATATTTCGATCGTGTAATTAATCAGGAAGACTTAGAATCGGAATGGATCATCTTGCGAACGTTACATCGCCGTTTCTGTCCAGGAACTCCATTTTCAGACTGTTTTTATAGACGTAGCCACGTCAAAGGTATCGAATGTGGCGCATTTTTCGTCGACCGATTATTGTGCCTCGTTGGAAATATACTATGTACTGAAATCTCACTTTTGGCTGAATTGTTAAAAATTTGCCATTCCTAGTAGCCATTTGAGACACCTTATTAAACGGAGGTCTTACCAATCTTATCAATGGGTGAAGGTACCTGAGTATGGTACCATGAAACAAAAGTCTCTTCACAAAGCATGAATTTACCACTTGGAATACACTGAAGATATACAAACGGCACATCTACCATTCCAAAGAGGAAGAATGCAAGAATTATCTGAGTGGTATTCTGGGATAGCATAATTCTATAACACCTAAGGAGATGAACGCCTAGCATGGGTATAGAACCCCGTATCGCTGCCCGCGTGAAATTAATGTCGCTCGATGTAAATTCGTTCAAGGTGTTCGCAAGTGACTTTATTTGAAAGAATTTAGCTCGTTTTTCTGGGTAGAACCGCGTTGTGAGATATTGAAAAACTTATAGGTATAATGGAAAATGTGCAATAAAACAAAGAAGGTCTCCAAAAGCCGTAAAAAATTGGCACCCGAAAATGTGCAAATATCACCAAAATTTGGTGGGTGCTGACAGTAAGAATTTACAGGATAATAGAGCATCATATGCTCATTCTTTGAAGGGCGGAATATCCTCTAGTTTAATCATCTAGAAAACAATGGGGGCGCCAGTAACATGCATATTGCCAACACCGGTGCACCGGTGGTGTTCCAATGATCGTAATCCTCCAGCACGCAGCCCGGCTGCTCGAGGTGAGGGATGGGAGGGAAGAGTTAATTGAAACGCATGAAACATAGAATGAGAAAATTTTTAATTCATAGGTGTCTTTGAAACTGATTATACTGATTAACAATTTTTTATCTTAAAAAACACGTATTTGTCAGTTATCTACTCATGGATACACACTAAAATTTTCTTGAAATGGAATGATTATATAAAATGTTCATTTATAAATATACATTCCGACAATTTTTTATTTCAGAAAACGATCATTTGTCAATTTTCAGATATCTATTCATGGTTATTTACAACATATATCGTGATATCTGGTAGTGATTTAAAATTTTCATTTAAATTATGAATTCCATCAATAGTTTTGAATACATTTCCCAATTTTATACTTTCTATGTCATCAGATATTTTGTATGCGTAAGATTTTACCCTCGACGTGCCTTCAATGCCGGCCCAGTCCCGACCGCGAATTCCAGCCGTGGACTGTGAACACACTCGCAGAAGTCGATGGAGCTCCGAAATTGCTCCACTCGCCCTCAGCTACCGCGCTTGCTCTCTCAAAGCTTTCTCCTCGCTTACACGACTCTGCTGTCTCATCCCTCCCTCGAGTGTTCCTCTCGCACTCGCGCAGTCCCCACGAGAGGTGACCGCTTGAGGACTCCTCCGAGGACAAATGCGTCGCAATGTACTTAAGAAAAGAACAGCCCCACCTGTTCACGTGCCCGATGGAAAAAACGGCTCTGTTGATCCTTTTCTATCGAAAATTAGAAAAAAAACTATCGGTTTCAGAAAAATCAGTTGGTGCCCGAGAAGCTAACATATATTTTTATTGAATAAAAATTCTCTCGAAGGTGTGTGCTTGTTAAAATGAGATAAATGTAGACAACATCCAGTCTACAAGCAGTTGAAGTCGACTCGGCTGTTTCTGTCGCCCCTGTAATTTTCCGAAACGTTCTGTGGATGACAGTATTGGCGCCCTAAATTCAGAATTCCTCTCAATTAAAAAAAACCTTTTTAAATTTAGATTTTTTTGTGTTTTAATCCCCTCTAACAATAGAAACGCTCTCAGATGACCCCCACTTGATAACTCCTCGCTCGGTTTTATGTTGAACTACGCTAATTTTGCACCGCGCCGGCGGCTGGTACTTCTTTCGATCTCGATGTTCAACGTTAATACCAGCTTTTCTCGGAATTCTCGCATCCATGCTGCGTTCTCGTTAAATGTCAAATGTTTAATGCCTGCTGTTACGAAGAAATTAAGTGGTTCGCTAAAATGAGAATGAAATGGATAACTGCTGAAAACTGTTCCACAGGTCAATGGCTGCCAATTATGACTCCTATATTAATCGTCAATCCGTAGATGGTCCTCTCCAGCTTTATGTAATTTTGAATTCCTACACCTAAAGCAGTTCCTTTCGTAAACGATTTTTGTGTGCAATGATGAGCCGCTGGAAGGTATTAATGAACTGTTGGAGTTATTGAGTCATCCCTATTAGGCATGAGCTTAAGCGACGGCATATCGACTGTTAGAATGCACTCTGCTTCGGAAAGCAAATGACCCTTGTCTCGCTCGTAAAAAGAATTTTCATTTATGAATTCGTCGTACTTTCTCCAACTGTGTCGTGAACAATTCAGTGATGGTTGAAGTCGATAGGTGTGTCTGCGGCGGTGCTAACTCCTGATAACGTTATCCGTAGTCAAAATGTCTTCTGTTTCTTTCGCGAAATAGCCTGTTTCATGAGAAATACTATAGAAAGCCTACAAGCAATGTTTTACTTCTTTCCTATTTTATGTTACTTTTTTTGCGGATAATTGTATTGAATAATATTAATGGCTGAAGGCATAACTTTGTGGAACATAGTCACGGACATGACGAAAAAATACCTTAGTATATCCCAAACTTTAATTGTTTATTACCGACCCAGTTTTCGACTGCACATCAATCGTTATCAAGGTATAAGTTGATAATATGAAATGAATAAGTGTGGAATATGCTAAGGTATTTTTTCGTCATGCCTGTAGTTATATTTATTTGAGCTACGAAAGGGAAGAAAGTTAAGGAAGTAACATAAAAGGAATAAGTTTTTGAATTAGTTAAGCTCAGGAAGTTTCAAAATAGGTGAGCGAGAACCCGCGACGGGAATATCCAATTTCAAGTGAGGAAAGGAAATAAAGTGGCCCACTCGGATGTGCAATCACTTGAACGGGGATAACAATAGCTTGGTGATGAAGATTCTTGTGTAGTCATTTAGTTTGCTTATCCGCTGTGGAGGAGCATTGTCTGAGATCCTGTTCTTTCATTCTAGTGACCACACTTATATCTACGTAACCTTGTATTGCTTCTTCTCGTGTTTGAATTGGTAGAAATGCATAGCGCTATGAATAAAGATAATACCTCATGGTCTTTTTGCTGCCTATTTCTCAAGTATCTAGGCAGTTACGAAATAAAATATCCTTCATGCATGCTTGAAGCTTTTGTGCTACGCTCTTTACGTAACTAGACGTATATTGCTCATCGTTCTCGGAGAAATTGTTAGTGCGCCGCGATGCTTTCTCTAAATGACTAGTTTTTTTAACCCATATTCCCCAAACAAGGACACTTTGTTAGTCCCGCATGGTATTGAGCCAATTTCCTGATCAAGATGGACTGCTCGTACGGAGAAACATCGGCAGAGACGAAGAGTTTGGCCCGGTGGAAACCCGAACTATCAATCTTCAATAACCTCACACGTCGGGATAGGATTAGATCTTTTTTTTTTGTAGCAATATAAAATTATATTCAATGAAAACTGCTATTTTAAGTGAAATTTGAATTGTGCATGAATGTGGAGTGGTAATTATTTTACGTTATATTTGGGTGAAGTCGATTCCTCGTGGTGCTTAAAGCCCCATTTATACGGGTCACGTACTTGAACAATCTGATGTACGTACAAACGTGCAGTTAAAATTGCATCATGTAAAGCGGTGAATTGCGAGAATGCAAGCGCGAATGCAAGCGCGAATGCATGAAAACGAGATGGCAAAATAACCCTGCTCAACCTTCAATTGTTATTGCACGCCAGATTGAGAAAAAATGCAGTTTAAAACTGTGCAAATTCTTTCCACGTGTAAAACTGGTTTAAATTTTATCATAGAATGGAAGTGAGACTTGTGTTATTGAACTATTATAATCATATTTTTGGCCAAGTCAAATATTTCAAACAAACGACATTAGTCACTCTAACTGTTGTTAAAAGAACAAGATCGGGTTTTCTTCAATGTAGTGCTTATAGTAATTATGCCTTCCAAATGATAAAATTGTATGAATATGATAATAATGATTTTTTTCTCGTTTCCAGGTACGTTTAGGGGTTTGGAGTGACCGAGTTGAAAGAAATTGGCGTGAGTTGAAGTCCCTTTTTATCCAATCCAACTCGCTATGTATTTGCTTGAATAGACTAGGGTTGGGTGCAGTCAGTTCAGATAATAGCGCTGTTGAAATATATTTATTTGGTTTAGGAAGAAATGAAAAGTAATCTATTTTTCCATGATCGTATGATTAAGGAGGCTGGGGCGCGAATCGTGGGTGGTTGAGTGCACATTTTTTAATAAATTTCGAGCAAGTCGCCAAACATTCTTGGTCCACGCTTCGATATATAGATTGAAAATGACCATAAATATTGTGATATAAATGATTACAGAATTATATTTTAAAATTTTCGCCACTGTTATGACTTGGGTTCACGGCGTGGTATTCGAAATTCAAGCTTAAGGTAGTGCGAGCGTGATAGTTCCCTAATCATAATAGAGACCATATTCGAGAAATACGTTTTTATTTCACCAACTGTGAGACACACCAATTAAATATTGCATTATTAATGTTGCAATAATATAGTGTTTCATCACAGAAATTGTAAGTAATCCAATGAAAATATCTAAATAATTCTTTAACTTAACGCATTTTTTTCACGCGGTAGGTACGTTCGAAACTCCATCAAAACGGAAGGTTTATTATGATTCCGATGGATTTACTGCGGTGTCAATATGTTTAATTTTCAAAAATAGTTGAGAAAACATACAAACCTCACACTGTTGATTTTTGACGAGATATAAGTGTAGGAAATGCCTCATTTTTAATATAAGGTCTCCCTGGAGTGCATACACGTACCATGTCCCATATAAAAGGGGTTGTATTTTTGGACAAATATCTCGGAAAGTAAATTGGTAAGGGGTTGAATTTTAGGTGTCAATGGAAGGGTGATGTTTTGAAAGAATAGAGTAACTTTGTTTTTCCACTATGAGTTTAATAACTTTCGACCATGGTTTCGACGATTAACGTCATCATCAGGTCAAGATACATAATAGTGCAAACACTTATATAGGTACTAGATAGGGTAGGAAGGGGACTGTAGGTGTGGTGGAGGAAGGTGGAGGGTGGATGGGAGTGGTTGAGTAGGGTTGGGTGGGGGCTTCCCCAGAGGGTGAGCCAAGGGTCTGGAATGTGAGGGGGGGGGAAGGGTGATATATTTTTCTTTAAAATGAGACCAAATTCATTGATTTCTTTTGAAATAATTTTTCGCTCGAACTTCCTTAACTGTTCGTAAGTTCGTGTTTTTTTTTGCGCCATGGCTCCTTGAAATTTAAAGGGAACCATTATAATTATATGGAATGTTTTGTTGCGCGTACAGGAGAAAATCTGTGCATATTCAGCGAAATGCAATAAGGCTACGTGTTAAAATTGCATCCAATTTCCAAGAAACCTATTCGGTAACATGCAGGTTTTTTCGTTTAGATTTATGTATATTACTTACTATACGCGTTTGAAAAGTTTTTTTGAAATCTGTACTTAAATGAAAACCGCCCCAACCTCCTTGATAAACTCCCTGCTGCAACTTCAGCGATGGAATATTTGTCTTTATATTAGTTTGTTGTTGTTAGTGAAAGTTTGTGAAGTTTACGATAATTAATGAGCATTTGAAGCCCTTGGAAGATAGTAACAATACAATGCTGTCAGCCAAAAGTTCCGCGATAAAACAGAGTCATCAGAGAGATCTATTCTGAAAAATTACTTGAAATTCTCCAAGCGAGAGATGGTGGATTGGCATCATGACTAAAGTGAAATAGTAAAACATATTTCGTATCGCCCACTACTTTACGGTTGATGGATTGATAAAACTAAAGGCCGTAAGCTTGATACGCACTAGTTTTGGGGGAGGATAGTAAAAATAGAGTAAGCAACGTAAAAGAAAAAGGCAAAGCACACAATCAGGGTTTGCAAGGATATCTTTTAAGTCAGAAGAACCAGTAAAATCCTGAGTGTGTGTGTGTGTGTAATTTCGATTCACAAGCGTCACTGTTTCCCAACACACCTGAGTGATTGTGTATTTTTAATTTTTCTTTTAGGTTGCTTGCCTATTTTCTATGCCTCCCCCAAAACTAGTGTCTATCAAGTTTACTACGGCCTTTGGTTTTCTCAATCTTTCCATTGTTATACGACCGTAGTTACGTTCGTTACACATTCATTACGGTGCTTTTCGACGTGCAGCGTAGGAGCGTACAGTGCACCTCGCGATGATTCCATTGTCATTGCTCACGTAGTTCTTGTTTCATGACTGTTAAATAGCCATAATTTTTAAATATGTGGCTACCATGAATGGGTGCCCGCTATCGATACAGACTCTCTACTTAAAGAGAGCCTTTCTTCATGCTTCCGTATTTTGCTTTCATAGATGACAAATATTCCCGCCAACCTATCAGATTTTCCCTGTAGAAATAAAACTGAACAAGGACAAGGATGTAACACTCCATTGTGATGATTTGCGCGATTTGCTTAACCGCGAGGTGTTGATCACACTCAGCGAAAACCAATCGATGTTCTTCGAGCTTGGCATTCCTTACATACCTCTGGTTTTTTTTTTGAGCGGACATGCTTATTCAAGTAAACAAGAAAAGTGGCCATTCACTGGTCATTACTCATGTTGATTGAGCTCGTGATGGCATTAAGGAAATCCTATCTCATTTTCTTATGCGCCTCCATATTATGCGATGATGAATAGAGAGATACAGATAATCTTCCGTCATCACTCCTTTCAGTAATGGAAAAACACCGTAACGCAGATTTTGTCGATGGTGTGGTTTAGTTGAGATCTTGAGATTGTGTGGATTTGCTGCGAAAGGTAGGAAACGTCGCATACAAGTACGTGAGGGTAATTTAGATGAATGATCATGATATCTGTAATGCTTTGTGCGAAAATATTATGGGTGGTGGCATTCTATTACGCCCTTAGAACTCTGTTCCAAGGTGATACAGTTTCATGTGTATACGTGCACTCAGATTACCCATAGTTTGTTTCGCAACTTTGACATAAACTCTCGATGATTTGGGGAAGTGACCGACTAATGAAGTCCTTTGAGCTATTGGGGTTGGTGGTTGGAGGATAAGTGAATAGGATGAAGGTTTGGACATAAGTGTTAGCCTATTTCTTGATTCCTCATGGCAACGTCCCACCCGACAGACGGAGTACTATATATGAGGTCTCCTCGCAGGAAGGCTAGGGCTCGGATATTCACCGTTAAACCTCTGCCAGGATTTGAACTCAGGTCCTCAGGATGAAAAACCAGTGCTCAGTTGGATACTTTCGGTTTTTCTGGAGGTAACACTCGATGATAGGAGGGAGAAAACGCGAAATTGACCTCAGCCCGCTCTTAAGGTAATTTGAGCGAGATAGTTCCCTAGTCATCATGGAGACCATATTCGAATTATGCGTTTAATTTCAGCAGCTGTTGGAAGAATAGATTAATTTATTGCATTATAAACGGTTCATTAATATACTATTATATGACTGAACTTATAAGTTATTCAATATAAATATCTGTTAAAGGCATTAACTTGACTAATCGTTTTCGTGTGGTACGTTTCAAACACCTACACCACGGGAGGTTTTTAGTGATCCTGAAAAAATTGCTGCGGAAAACAATATGATTAATTTTTAAAAAATAGTTGAGAAAACTTATAAACTACCGTCTTATTTTTTGACTAGATCTTAGTGCTATAAATTCCTCATTGATTCAATTAGGTCTCTTTGGTGTACTTACGCGTACCGTTTCCCATGTAAAAGGTCTGGTATTTGTCGTCAAAAATCTTGGAAAGTAGTTGGGGAAGGGGCTAATACTTTGTACTCCTTGGAAGGGTGAAATATTTTTCTCTAAAATGAGACCAAATTCATTGAGTTCTTGGTGAAATGATATTTCCCTCGAACTACCTTAGCGAAAGCTGCGAAGGAGACCACCACAATGTAAAGTCTCATCTGGCGGACGGATTGCGGACTGTACTTGAAGTGCTGTCCACATGGCAACCAAGTAGGGATGGGAATTCTTATAAAAAATCTCCGCCACCGCCGGAAACCCAGGTCTCAGTACACGAACCACCACTCTTAACCAATCATAGATGTTAAAAAGAATGTGGCGCATCAGGATAGCGAGGAATGTTAGGTGTGTCATTTGTGCAAAGGGGTGGAGGCGAGTTAGATCGCTCTCCGGAAGTCAGTTTGTTTGGGGCAAATTTCCGAGTGCTCGGAAATGACGTAACCTCTCAGAGCGTCGTAGAATTTCTTGGGCTCGCGCGAACTTCTACCGCCTCTAACTTCCTTGGCAAATCCGCCGTCTCCGAGTCGGATGGCGCGACATCCAGGTCACCAAATTAAAGAGATTACACTTTCCCAACGAGCTAGTGCGAGTGAGCGCAATAGTTTGCTCCACTCGTCTATCTATGCAAACTCGGGAATTTCCCCACGCCTGCGAGTTAAGAGGGTTTCTTAAAAGAGCCTGAGTGCACATACTGTTTCTCTCATTTACATTTTCCTCACGCTTTACTCATAGTTCGATACTTTTCTCACACTTCCTTGTTCTATTACTCTCCTGCTGAATGTTTAGAGCCACAATTCGCTCTAAAAATAAGAGATAAAAATTCCTTCTAAGAGACCTATCAAATCAAGAATTTTGATAATGGTGTGAAGTGGCCGCGTATACCGGACTGGAGTGAAATATTGGATAGCGGAAGCTGGTCAGGTAACCAACCGGCATGGCTACCTGAAATCGACAGTTCGTGCCTCGCCAAGAAATTGGATATTTTGTTCGCCTTACCTTTATAATGTTACACAGATATTTGAAACTTTATGTGACCTTAGCCTGCCTAAAACCCTCGTTCAGGGCTACCGTTACTACTTGCAATGCTCTCCACCGAAGAAGGAAGTATTACAATGGATTATTGATTTTCCATGAGAATTGCCCGTTTAATATACCAGTGAATACCCATTAAAGTATGTTACTTAACATATTAGGCTGGAATTTAAAAACGTCGTGTATTCACTTTCCTAGAACTAGATATACCAAATCGAAGTATTGCATAAATCGCTGGAGGAAACCATTGGAATGAAAACTAAGCCGTTTTCAAAACACATTTCTGTGTTTTAGCATTCTCATCCGATTTCTCGATATTTGAAATGATCTCTTGCTTTTCAATTGTAATTAAATCGCCGATTCTGCTCGTAGTCGGTTTCTTTTACCTTGAAGAATATATTTAATGGGTATCGAGTCGTGACGATTGAAATGAGCATTGAGTGAGCCGATTACGTGGAATGCGGAAATCTGCGGTAGCTTTAATTTTTCTCAATCAAGATCCTCTAGATATTTCTGGACTTATTTTCTTTATTATATCGGATTCTTTGTGATCTGCGAACTAATTTCGGACTCTTTATTCTGGAATATTTGGCAACAATTGCACGTGACTCGCCCGAGTTGCGTCCAGATGGATATCACCGCGAGATATACTGGGAATGTTTCTCCCATGCAGTAGGGAGTGCAAGATTGGTGAGGTGGAATGACATACTGGCGACTGGCATAGTGAAGAGTAAATTTGCTTGACATAGCATGATTTTTCTGGGGTTTTTCTTAAAATTACCCAGATGGCTCATATCCTCAGGTATTTAGATATATAGAAGAGAGATGTAGAAGAATTTAGATATATAGAAGAGAGAAGAGAAATACTTTTTAGAAGAGAATACGTGAAAAAAGAAGAATTTCAGACGACTCAACGAGAGATTGAGTCCATGGAGAACTAGAGAGATCCTCGAATGTGGACAATTGATGCATGATAGAGTTAATCTATTTCTTTTAAAAAGGGAAGTTTGGCCAAGGACTGTGTGAACACTCAATCAAAACGACACTCTTGGTCGTCATCTAACTATTTTCTACCTTTCGGCAAAAGTATCAATATTTTCACTAGCGATGATCGTTTAGCATAATGTAATTTTGAAAATTATGAAGCATGAGGTCTCTAATGTTTCTCATATTCGGGCACGTTATAGCCATACGGAAGGATGGTGCACATTTTATTATCTTTTCTCTAATTCTTTGGCTGATTTTCGTCAATTATCTTAGTTTTTCAAGATTTCAATTTAGCTTCTCGTTGTCCGATCTCGTTTTTACCCTGAATAATACTTATTGGATCTATTCGTTAGAAAATCAACGTTCAGCTTCCAGGAGATTTCAAAGTTAGCGGCGGGATAAAATTCGTAAGCTGACCACGGCGTCGGGCTCCAAAGATTTGCATCATCTCGAGGAGAAGCTTGAACTCCCGTGGGATTTTTCGATCAATTCTTTTGTCATATAAGAAGAGAATTATTAATTAAAAACTATGGATTATTATCTGTCACCAAGACACTTTGCCAATGACAAGGGAAAATCGTAATGAGGATAGATAAATGTCAGAATAATTGTTGATAAGATTGGGTGACTGTGGAAGCTACTCACTGAGTGCCCTCTGGCACTCCTCTCGCGAGTCGGAGGTTTTAAAAATCTGTATTCAGTAATGATATGTTATAGAATTACTGTCAACTGAGCCAAAAATGGTTCAGCTAAGTGTAATTTCTACGCTAATTACCTAATAATTTATTTTTTAAGCCGTAATTGCTGCTACTCAGAATTTTCTAATGGTACTTACAGTTACCATTGAATGAAAGGCCATTTCCTTTCTCGTAACTAATGAAAGTAATGAACTAATGTAAAACTAACCTCGCATAGAGAGTAGAAACTTGAGTTCGACATCAAAAGGAACAGGGAGCCACTAGATGAAAGTTGTTCTAGAAAATTTTTTAGTCTCTATAGAGATATTGAAATTCTTCCGCTCTCATAATCATAAAATTCACAACTAACTGTCCAATTTTTCTAAAAATCAATCCCCTAAAATCAGAATCATGGCATTAAAGTGAATTCTGAGTATCAGGACTACGTAAGTTTGATGCCTGTTAGTGTTGACTAGCTAGCCTCAACTGTCGAGCTATTTTGGACGAAGTGAAATGAAATTCGGCGGATTAAAATGCAATATTAGTCGTTCGTTTTCCAAAAGTTGGGGTGTGAGGCTCACACAATTTCATTCCGCTTTGCGAAACCCCCGCGGTCATGCTCTTTCTCCATTCCTTCCGTGATATTCATGCGGTCCCAAACCATCGTGTTGTCTCAATCCCGTCGTGAGAACAAAAGGACGACATCGAGAGCGTTTTGTTTGCTCTTGGCAGCGCAGCCGTTCGACGGAAACAAAGGAACACGAGACTGCGAAATTGTCTCCATGCAACCATTTCACTGACAGAAGGCAAAAGAGTTCGAAAAAGCTTTGACTTCGGGAAACCTTACTCGGTCTTGACAAAGAGTTGGAAACTTTACCGTGCGATCCTTCTCCTCCCTTCACGATAGGGTATTTTTGCAATCTGAAGATACCAGGCGTGACTTCGTTGAGGAGACTGATTTGAATTTTAATTGCAACACTTTTTTTTAGCAGTAAAACGATCAGAAACAGTTTGTTTTGTAAATTCAACTGCTATCTGGTTGGGCATTTCCTACATCACGTTGCTTATGGGCGGTTGCAAGAACATTTAGTTATGAAATCAATTGTTATGAAATCCACGAAGTAATGTACCTCATGTAAATATTAGCGTTGCAGGAACATAGCAACCAGTTTCATAAGTGATCCACCAATAGTAATTTGCTTCAAATGTTTGATCTAATACTCAACCGCCGGATAAAATGCATGAAAGTTCATCCATTATAATTGCGAATGCACATCATAATTTTCCAGTAAGAATGATCCTACCGGTCATTCGCCTCGAAATAACCCTTTATCAAGTAATTAAGTCTCTAAGCGGTTCATCGCGCATTCACCATTTGGCAACATATGGAACTCGTTACGCCATGTCATAAGTTGTGAAACCAATAAATTTATCGAGTGTTTCAGAAAGAGTTGTTGATTGGTTGCCATGGCTTATGGGTCCCATTAAATTATTGAATACATATGTGTTGTTCATGCAACCTACCATTAGTAGGGTAATTTGGAACCATCTTCCCATTTAGTAGTTGAAAACGAAGAAGGCTGCAATATGTTTGTGGAGGTTTATTTGGTTGTAAGCTTAGGGTATTTAGCGCTGAGCTATTGGATGAAGTAAACTGTTTGTGATGCTGTTAGGTAGGCATGTATGATTTCTTGGACTATGTTTCAAAGTTTTTCTTGCGATCGTCCACATCAGCATTTTCTTCTTCGCATACAGTTGGTCGTTTGAAAGCAATAAGTATTCCTTGAAAGACGTTGGGAATGATTCCTAGAAGTCGTTTTTGCAGTGGCTGCGGTTCCATTCGTAAAAAAGTTTTAATGGGATCGGAGACTTGAAAATGGTTTCCAGAAGGACGAGATAATTTTATTTTGACTAAAAAATTATTCTGTATTTTTTTCAGCTGTCGGAACTTATGGTTGTAATATTATTTTGACGGTAATTTTGGTGACCGCAAATAGTATGGACGAGCCCTTCAATAGTCGCCCAGAAATCTTGAGGAATAAAAGGTTGTCTCCGATCCGAAGTTTGGGAATAAAAATGAACTTATATTTAGCCTATGATGGATAATCTCTTTTCTTGTGACGACGCTTCATTTCGCAGGTCACATAATGTACTTAGGTTTACGTGGAATATTTTTAATACGATCCGTCTAACTTGATCCTAGAATTCAATCCTAGCCGCAAGACTACCCGTCCTCCCTGAGCTTTGAGATAATTCAGAACTGATGAAATTAACCCTTAAGAACGCTAATAAGTTGTATGAAATCCAACCACTAGTTCTATCTAGGGGA
This sequence comes from Ceriagrion tenellum, assembly GCA_963169105.1. Classification (NCBI taxonomy): domain Eukaryota; kingdom Metazoa; phylum Arthropoda; class Insecta; order Odonata; family Coenagrionidae; genus Ceriagrion; species Ceriagrion tenellum. The sequence goes on along the minus strand of OY720633.1, from coordinate 126,484,244 downwards.
CTTGAACTCTCCTAGAACTCCCCGTTTTATATCGAACTGGCCTGTAAAAATGTTGTTCTATTTGTCAAAAAATTGATGGTGTAACTAAAACTCCGGTCATGTTAGTTTGGCCCAAAATTACACCTGAGTGGATAGCATTTTTTATTCTTTTGATAGAAAGTATAGATGCACCTGTTACAAAATGATAAAGGTTACGTAACTTTACTGCTGAGAATGCGACACTTAGTTCACCCTCCTCTCAACAATTTAAATTGTGACAGACACAAATGATCTCCTGATAGGAAGTGCAAACATCCTTTTTTGGGAGTCTACCACGGCAGACTACGCCCAAAACTATTGTGAAACATAAAACCGCTTATTACTTAGGAAGATAAGGGTCACCTCATAACTGGTCATAAAGTGAACGCTATGGAATACGTATAGGTTACTGTTAATTTTGCTACGGAGCGACCCATAGAAACCTTTTATTTGTTGGAATTAGATATTTGTTTTGATAATTTCCGGCTGAAGAGAATTGAGGGAAAAACTGCAAGATGCCTATCTTTCAATTGATTAAGGCTGGTGATTTGGAAGCTGCAAGTCTTCCGGGTTTTCTTCGCGTTGGTTCATCATCTTGGGACAACAGTTCCACCGGCGTTGAAGTACACTTCTTTAGGCCGGTGAGGTGAACATGAAGAAGCCAGCTAAACCGTTATTTCAATGTAATGTACCATTGCTTAGGAAAACCCAGAAAACCTACGTTTGAAAAGTCATCAAGCTGCGGAAGCCAACACACGGACGGCTGGTGATGATGTTTGGTGAGCAGTTCAAAACCATTCCACTCAGATGTGAATGTGAATGCAGCAATTTAATGATACGGCCAGCTGACTCACCTGGTAAGCAACTTGCTCTCCGCCTAATCTGAGAGCTTAGGTCTCGTGTACCGGGTCAGGGCGAGGGCGTTGTGTATATTATGATAATTGAAGTTCAGTGGAACATGATAATTTGATAAAACTGACATAATATGCATGTCACTGTGCATATTTGGAGAGAACAATCAAAAGATAAATCTTAAAAAGATTTGGTCATTTTTTGCAAGAATTACAGAGTGATAACATCCAAATGTCTTTTGGAAATATACGTTCAGATAAAGATATGATTTCGCTTTACGATACATCGATTCATCAAGGAATATATCCTTATACCTCAGGAAATGGAAGCTGGTGACAGTCCTTGATTTTCGGGGTTTTAACAAACAATCTGCGTCATTTTCCGATGGCGCAGGGTTTTTTGTGCCGTGCTGACACCTGGAAAGATTTTTGCACTAGTATCACCTTGAAAGGTACTTGAAAAACTGACAGCTTAAGTACTGCTGGTTGATTGATATTTCCTTTCTTCTTTTCCCTCGTAATTTCGAGGAATACCGTTGATTTCAGCCCTTTTTTATTATTTGTTGTGGTTACATTTTGCATTTTTTTCCAATTTCTTGTATGTGATTTGCGGCCAAATTTTCTTGAAATCCTTGGTGCCTATTACTGATTGCGCTGCTGAAGCCTCGAAGGACGGGATTTGACTACTTTTTTACTTTACATCTCTGCCTCATACCATACCTTCCACCTAGTTCAAAGCCGGATGAAATGGTGTTCGAGGGGAGGAGCTCGCGCGACATAATTTCTTCCCTAGAAGCCATCGTTGCCATTCTGGCCATTACCTTACTTGAAGGAAAAAAAATCTCATATGTTCGAATTGGCCAACACTCCTAACTTAGAACGGCAATTAGGGCAGATAATACGGCCTGAGTCCATTGGCTGGGGCCATAGAAACTTTTTATCTGCTCTCGAAGCCAAGTGGTGGAGTCCACTCTCATTTTGGGTCCGAGCCTCGATATCGAATGGTACCCAACCCTTATCCGCGGGTAATTGCATCGACTGACCAGGCGGACTATAGTTTATAACTTCTGGAAGCTAACAATAAATCGCAAAATGTCTGTTTTTGTATTGCTATAGTCACACTAATGATAATACTTTTTTATCGCAGATATATGACAGATATCAACCCTTGTAAAAGTTTCTGCGGCCCCAGAAAACGGGTTTACGCCAGTAACACATATCAATTAATGTTTTCGACGTTTCTGTCACTATCCAGTTGCTTTTCTCGGCGTTGTGATACAAAATTTGCTATTCCTTTATTTTTGCATAGTGGCGGAAAGCAATTATTCAAATTTTTATGTGAAAAGTGTGATTCAAAACATCTGAATTAGAGATTTGCCTAGTACTCTACCAGCCTTTGGTGAGATAGTACATTTTTCAGTAAGAAGACCGAACCAATTCTGCTCGTTGATGGCCGATTCCCCTCGAAACCTGGCGTATTGTGGTTCGATATCTGTGGTGTGAAATAAAGTAGAATTGCGTCACCGAAATGAAGATGGCGAGACCGTTTCATATATATAAACAGTTTTTCGAATGATGGGTGGTTGATATTCTAAGGTTAATTTGGCGGAAACACGCGAACCCGTTATTTTTTTAGCGTTACTTTAGCTACATGGACAAACAATAATCGTGCATAACAAATAATCTATTTCTTGCAATAATAGATAATTTTCCCCCGCACTTTTTCGTCGCAACGGTTGCAGGTAGCCTTATTTCCCCATCTCTTGATTCGTATGGGTTCATCAGCAGGCTTTAAATCATTTGATTGCTATACTAATCGGAGGACAATCTTAAAAAAATCTCGCTTTACCATCTCATTGCCACCAAAATTAGCGTTAAAACTACAGTACGTAAATTATATATTTAGCGAGGCCTGTTCTACTCTTTTACATGGCTGGGCTTCCTGTGTAATTGATAATTCAATGCTTGATGATAGTTTTGGATTACCCGAGTGTCCGTTTAGAGGAGTTCCATTTAAGAATGATTATGCTGTATTTGTCATGTGAGCGCTATTAAATGGAATATCACTATGTTTTTTAATGAGAATTTGAATTTTAGCGCTATTATATGGAAACACTATGATTTTGAATTAGTTTTAGCGGACGTGCAAGTGGGAAAATGTTCCTCGTGTGGATTACTCGAACAGCAACAACCATTTTAGCCGGGCCTACTATCATTTATCCTTGCACTCGCTTTCGTAAGGGTTGAGGAGCTAGAAGGAAGCAGCATAAACAGATTCATATGCAATCACATTATCATACCACCGTCGGTATCCTCAAATCTAAAGTATTTAATAAGAAGTTAAAGAATATGTGCCACTTATTGTTTGCGCAACGGGTGAAAGTAACTCCTTTGTCGTCAACTGTGAATTTTACGATTTCTTATTTCTTGAAAGACCTTGAGGTTCCCTGGAGTCTTCTATTTCGAAATCTATGCATAAATATTGGTCCCATATTCATTTTGAACAGTGTTAGAACATGATATTAAAAATTTCACGACTACAGGGAGAAATTGAGCTGCCAAGTCTTCGACCTTGCTGTGATTAATACTAGAAAGGAATAATCTGGGAGATGCGTTTTGTCTATTCAAGTAGAGATGAAATGGTTATTTGCTGCTTTCTCAATCCCAGTAATTATTTTGCTTAACATCGAGTGATAAAAGTGTGCTATAACTGTTACGAAATATGAAAGTCGTTCATTGTTTAATTGGAAATGAACAGTTGAGGAAACAATAGAGGGAGCTCTCTCGCTGCAAGATGAAAGATGATATTTTGGGATTATTAAGTACGTATATTTACCCAACTTTGGAAATGAAAATTGATAAGATGACCATTGATTGTAAAGAAATATTATATATGGGTTTTGCATGTAAAACAAGTGGAAATATTCTGCACCAAATGAAATCATTGTTGAGTATCGGGTATTTGTGGTGGCTCTCATCTAGCACAAATATTAGTATCCCATCCTGGGGACTCAAGTTCGATCCCCGGCATTGTTCGAGGTTAATTTGTGTAATGTCATGTCTTGCTAACACATCAAGAACACTTCTAGTGTATTGTTCCACCGATCGGTTGAAACGCAAAACTAATTTATTATGTTATACTAAAAACCCGTGGGATTTTATTACAGCTTTTTTTAATTTTAGCCGTTCTTCGGAGTTATAATCTATATTATCTTGCGTGGGTATTTATTGAGAGTAGTTAAATGCTCACCGAGGGCTTCTTACAACCCCTCTTCTGTTCTACAGATTGTATATCTTCCCTTACTATCCTTGACAACAATCCTTAATGATGCAAGCGCCCTGTGACTACTACGAAGCGTCTGTCAACTTGGTACTAATTTATTTAATAGGCTTTCCTGCTTTTTGAAATGAAAATAAGGAATAAATATAATGGAATCCAAAGCTCTCCGTAAGGATTGCATTCCTGCTTTGAACTTATGAGGCTTCGTGAGCATAAAATATTCAAATTAAGATTATTAACGGCGCTGAATCTCCGTGACTTGTTTGTCGATTGCCCTCGCTTGAGCTCTTTTGTACTTTCAACTTTCTCGTAAATATCTCACGGAACCAAATTCCTCCATCTTCCGAATCAGCCCGCCGGATTGGTTACAAAAATCTGGAAAGGATTTCCTCATCCATTTCCTCCTAAAGTTAAGGGAGGAGGCGAATCCGATGCGACTGGGGAAGGAGGAAAAATGACATCGTCCCGGCAACATTTTTTTTTCGTCTTGATTTCCATGTCGGCCATCGCGGGAAGTTTTAACCTTCATCCTCGTGTTTCGAAACCTTCCCATTCGGCCCAAAGGGCTTGCGCGTTCACGAGAGATGGCTGGCGCAGTTGAAAGAGAGTGGACGGGTTTGTTCCTAAGGAATGATAGGAGCGGTCGGTTGAAGGAAGGAACTCTTTTTTTTTAAACCAGCTGTTCTCTCTGTCGTCATCTCCACCATTTTTAATATATTTGTTCCGTACGGATGTTCGCTACCACCGATGTACCAGGGATTACCGTGGCTATAGCTTAATTGCGTGTGCCAAGAAAAATATTAACTCACACAACTTCATTGATTCAATTTAAAAATCCTGCTACCACCAACTAAACGGATTACCTGTTAAAAACCAAAACTAAGGTTCGAATCATTCAAATTGTTACACGAATATATTTTTAATGATTGCATATATCTAGTTTTGGGAGGCGATTGCAGCGCAATTCGCATGTAACTACCGCATTTAAACTTCAATTACGGTAGTAATTAGCTAATAACTTTTAAAAAATAGGTGGCAATGAGCCCATATTTTTTCATTCTATTTCCCAGGACTTTTCGATTCCTTATTATCAGCTTTTATTGAAAGCTTGAAAATGATTTCTTGTCCAAGTAGGTGTTTTTCTACCGTCATCTGTGTATTCTCCATTACAACCGATGCAAAAACCTCTACATTCAAGGCTGAATTGCTGTAAAGCTAGCCAAGAAAACCTATTTTATTTCCATCATAGTTCATAAAACGCACTTCAGAGATGCTATTTTCATGTTTTCAGAAACTCTGGAATGAGTGACCCGGACTTGCTCTAAAGCAGGGATTCTCTGCCATTTTGTAACCTAGGGCTCATTTTAAAATCAGGTAAAGCGGAGGGCACCATTTAATATTCAGAGCGCATTTATGGTTGGATGAAGATTATAGTACCTAAAATACATTGTTTTCAATATTTAATCCTAACTCTAATTTAACTGATGAAATATATGAAAAATAATGTTTCCATTCGTATGTCGAGTAAATAGAAAATTTGCAATGTGTAATTTACTATATAATATGAAAATTTCTTTTAAAAATATCAATCTCGTGGAAGAGCGGTGGCCACTCACAAACTAGTCGATGGTGCTGGCGGGTGTATGATTAGCAACCCCTGCTCCCAAGCATAGCTACTTTGAAAGAATAATAATGATAAACCTGTATTAATTTTCTTGGCAAAATAAAGTTTTTGTTATCCTTCATTACGTTTGAAGAGATATTTCATGCAGATCGATCTAAATTCCTTGGTAGGCAGGACTTGTGCCCCTGATATTTTGGCCATCAATCGTATTCGTTGTCTTCATCTGTTTGATGGAATTGGAACGCCAACTATGCGTCCAAATGAGGCTTTATGTCAAAAACAATGCATCGGTATGTTACTTAATCTTCAGATACTGTATTTATTGCTCCACGTCACGCGTAAATAAATGGCAAAGGTGAAGGACTGCACACTCAGTCTATGGTATTTTCTTTCCATGCTGCACACGAAGCAAAAATGACTAAAATCTATCAAATTGTATAAAATAGTGGATGCATCTCGGCATTCAAATATGTTCAATACTGATTCCATGCTAACTTCCAAGTCGAGTGACTCTTGCGCTAATATTATCGTTGCGATTTTGCTCATAGTAAGCGGGACGTCACTTCTAACTGCGATGCGATCAAAATTGAATCTGATTCCGCGGTAAAGTCATCTTTGTTTTATTTTGGTAATATCTTTGGTGCATTAGGCTTTATTTTTCTCAAATGGATGCATGATCACTCATGCTCCGATTCCTTTGACAACCTTTTGGAGTGTAGACCTATTCCATTGGGAAATTAAAAAGAAAATAAGAGTTATTCACCTATTTGTACCACACATTGTGTAGTCTTTGTGCACTACACAATATGCAATGACTAAACGTCAGAAGCGAATGAATCAACAATGACTACACAAGTTTTTCTTTTGTGGAGTCATTTTGTGTAGTCATCGGTGATTTATTCGTTTCTGTGCCCAAATCATTTATGTGCGCAATTAGGTGCCGAACATTGTACCGATACTCGAAAGGAAAAAGATTTATTTCTCATCTAAAAGGCATGACATTACTCCCAAACTTTTGGAGCGTATATAACTAGCTACTTGTTGTATGTAAATAGTATGAAACACCTCAAATGTTATTAAATACTGGATGTGTTAGCTTAAGTGAGCTTGGGGCATTAAAAAAATTCTTATAACTTTGACTTGTTTCGGCACGCTGTGACGTATTTCGATTTGGCTAAGATTTTGATTTGAAGATTCTGACTCCAGAAGGAATTAAATGAGCGAACAGCCCATCAAGATATGAAACTTTAAATTTTTCCGAACCGCACCCCCCTCTATCGACCATCCTGGTCGAGCGGTCGTTAGTGTCGACGTAGAGCCCTCCGTAAAGGCGAAGCGCATGGTCGTTGCTTGCTCGATCCGAAAGGCTCTCTCGTGGCTGCGGGAGGAGGAAGTGGAAAACTTTCTCCCCCCTTTAATCGGTAACTTTCGTCGGGTGATGTAACTCCCGTCTGCCTCCCTCCACCGATCTCTTACTTCCCCCACTCCCTTTTTCCTCTATCTCCCCCACTTCTCCTCCTCCTGTTGCCCATAGCTTCTTCATTTCTCTCTCTCTCCTCCCCGGAGCATCCCCTCCCCTCCCCTCTTTCCCAACATTTCCTATTTCAGCCCCAACCTCCCGCACGATCTCCATCGAGCCATCTCCGAAACGGCCACTCCCGATCTCTCAGCTTCCCGTGGGATCCTCCGAGGACGAGATCGCGTTTGCCCATCATTACACGAGACCAAACCTTCCTCCCGCTGTGATTCCAATTGGTCTCTTTCTTAACTTTCTCGGATGCCATTGCGTGCGTTACGTAGAAGTGACTCAAATTTGCCATCGTACGTCGATGCGTGGGAAGAAATTCATTTTCGTGAAAAGTATTCGGCGTCTTTCATTTTTGTATAGAAAGAGGAAATAAAGTACGAGATTACTTTAGGACTGTTGATTGTGGGCTCAGTTGGAGGGGCCGATGAGGAATATTGGTCATTCTATATTTGATCTACATCTTCATCGTACAATGCAAGATACCACGATCCTCCGAGGACGAGATCGAGTTTGCCCATCATTACACGAGACCAAACCTTCCTCCCGCTGTGATTCCAATTGGTCTCTTTCTTAACTTTCTCGGATGCCATTGCGTGCGTTACGTAGAAGTGACTCAAATTTGCCATCGTACGTCGATGCGTGGGAAGAAATTCATTTTCGTGAAAAGTATTCGGCGTCTTTCATTTTTGTACAGAAAGAGGGAATAAAGTACGAGATTACTTTAGGACTGTTGATTGTGTGCTCAGTTGGAGGGGCCGATGAGGAATATTGGTATTTCTATATTTGATGTACATCTTCATCGTACAATGCAAGATACCACGATGGTGAACCACCAAGGGGTGAAATAATGAGGGAGGTTTTAAAGTTTTAGGCAGATGACGACAGTTAGTCGCGATTCTAGGAAAGCCACCAGTCAGTAGAATTATTTCCGGAATTAGAATTTCTATTCATCATCTGCTTTACACCCTGAAAGCCACCTTGTTTTATGACATGGGGTGATAAGTTGTCTAAATATTCATAGAATCATCTGCTTTGAAAATTTATCGTACTTGCTATATTTTACGTATATTGATGCATTAATACATTAGAGAATGTGAGAAATTCGAAAAGCTAAGAAGATATTTGGGACGCGTAAGCATTGGTCAGCGAAATGATTTAACAGATCTTTGTATAGATAGGGAGAAAGGTAGGCTACCTGTAGAACAACTTTTTTTCCAGGCCTAATTACCGCTATTTGGATCCCCAATGGATTACGAAAAAGAGGCACTTTAAAATCGTATACATCGGGCAATTTTCTTCCATTTTCTAGCATATGATTATATTGATATTTTTGAAATGTTCAGAAGCTAGACGCCCACCATGCACTTTCAAAAGAGAATTCAGGTAGAGGAATGATTCCGCGCTATGGACTAAACTTAGGCAAACACTTGTGCTCTCAACGGCTTGTGATCACTGAAAAAACGATATTTAATTACCTTTGTCATTAATTGGGTGTCGACTCCATCTCTCTACTAATGTATAAATTTGATAGAATGTGAGATGTATTTTTCGTGAATCGTATTTTATATCTTTAAAGATTTGGCTTCCATTGAAAAGAAGTTGTCTTGTCAAACATACGCAGGAAAATGAACAAGTAAGCATTACCTAACAGAATATTATCGATTAATCGCCGTCTAAGCTATGCTCGAGGCAATGTCCATCAATATTACTAGAAAAAACTGTGCAAATGGAAGTAGCAAGGAATGTGACCTTAAGCTTCCGAAGAAAAAAAATCCTTAACCTCTGGGAAAATTTTCTGCAATTTTTTGTGCAATAAATTAAGATTTCCTATCCTCTGTACCATGACAGTTATTAGGCAATGATGATAATAACGTCATATCCGGGAGGAATATCTCATAAGTAGATATTGAACGATGGCATGGCGATTTGATTAGCTTGCATAATGTTTAGGTGGGTCGAATCATCATTAATTTAAAAAATTTAATGTTTTTCGCGTTTTTTGCTCGAGGAATTTAGAACACGTACTAAACCCTTAAGAAGAGTTGTTATTTCCATTTTATGGTTTGTTATTGCCTTTGAATAATATTATTTTAACTATCGATTAAAAGTTGGGTTGAAAATAAGGTCATAACATTGGACGAATGTTAGAATGGTGTCTCCGCTTTTTATGTCCCAAGTTGCCAGATTAATACAACTTGAAGTGCTAAAGATAGCCTTTTAACTCGCTATGCTTTTACCCATCTATTTATTTTTTTGTAACAGCATTGGAACACTTTGTGCGTATTTGTTACAAAAGGCTGAAAAATTATAGCAATTGATTCAAGAGATTAGAGAAAAGGGTCTCGTTTGGGTCGGAATCACAAAGGCAAGCTCATTTTGAAACAGGAAGAAAGAAAAAAACAGCTTGGATGACCAAAAAAAGGTAATGACTCGCAATTGCGAGCGAACACTTGTCACTGAGGAAGTTGCTGATTTCCCTTCTTTCTTCACGAGTGGGCGTAGAATGAATAGGCAGTTCCCGCCTCGTGGCGCAACTGCATTCGCGTTTTTTGACTTTTTTTTGGAGGATTTGCCGTGGTTAGTGACACCGCGCTTGGGAATCTGCCTAGGGATTTGAGGAGGATGATGCTATGGAAGTCTCCGTAGTTCACATGACTTAATCATCACAAGGGGAAACAATAGAGGCAAGTTGGAGGAAGGCGGTTCGATATCCTTCTGGCTCTCACGGGGCTGTCCCAATTGGGCCTACATTTATCCCCGATATCTATAACAATGGGAATCGCCCTGGGAGAAAAGAAGACGGCTAGGAGTATATTCTGCCCTATAGTTGCACCATTTAACGGTGGTAAAGTGTACGTTATTTTTAGGCTGAGGAACTTTTTCCTTCATACAGTAGAAATTATAAATTTTGTGATGTTTCGTAACTCTTGATTATATATCTTCTCTCTTCTAATTGTATGCCATTATTAGTCGGTAAATTGTGCATTTTATTGATCTCAAGAGTGTCTTCAGTGTTGCTGTAGAGATTTTAAACGTGGGAAGCTTGGATGTTCTGGGAACTTTCCGGCAGTAATTAGAAAAATTGAGATGTCGTGGGTGGTTGAAAAAAATATGCACTCTTATATTGCATTCAAATGGACGCTCAGGTATTTTGTCGACGTGTACTCCCGTGAAGGCTACCCCTTTCCAGGTACCACTACTAGTTGTTGGCAACCAATGATATGGCGGGGTCCTGTGATCGACGTCGCACTCCTCACTTGCGGAATCCTCCAATTTCCCGTTCAAATCACGTAAACTCGGCGGTTGTGCTTCTGATTTGCATCCCAGTTCCAAGAACTTTGAACAATAGAGGCATGAGATCAAGAAAACTTTTTTCCTACAGGATCCAATTCTAATACCCGCACCGGGGCAATCAAGGGGAAATACGCTTATCGATGCCAACCATTGGATGTGGCCATTTGTTTCCACGTGTCTAATGCGGTGGTCACAAATTACTCTGGATTGTCTCAATCTGCATATTGTATTAAAAGGAGGATTCTAGAATAATATCGTCGTTGTATACTCCTGAAACAGAGAAAAAAATTTCAATTCCACTAATTACTTAGCATTTTACACATTCAACACAGATGTGCTATCGGATGACGGAGGACGTTCCTGAACGCCCACGCTCTAGCCATTCTTTACGGCCGGCCAGCGGACTCAAGTCACTCGTAAAGCGATTGCGGTTTCGCCAGCGTCGTAGATTAGGATTCAATCTTTTCTACGATGTGCTTCGTTCTAAAATGAGTTGTCTAGTTACGTAATGACATTGTTTTTCAAACTTAATGAATTTTATTAATTGAATCGCTTGCTTAGAATTATATCTCTGTGGTTTTTATAATTTACATGTGGTGTTTGTTCATTAAAATCCAATCTTTATGAATGGATGTAACTAGATGGCGTGGAAAATTGAGAAGGGCATTAAAAAAGTCACCTCCTGTCAGACTTCTGTAATTCTGTACTTAAGTAGTTGCTCTCATTGTCAAAACGTCAGCCGGCAGATTGGACGTCACCTGAGTCATTTTTTTCGCTTCATCTCATGTTCAGATGTCCTTCATAAGTATCGATAGAGGTACTTAGGTAACCGTGCGTTAATTAATAATTTATCCACGCTCGCTTTGATTTGAAAATTCACTTCCGTATCGCAATGATTTCTTCTTCTCAGTTATTAAAGTTAATTCATTTTTTCCTCTTAGTGATGTTAAAATTGTCAACTCTTTCACTCCTTCCGTCGTCCAGCGTTGTTCTTGAGTATTGATACGAAGAATCTGTTTGCAGCTCTCAGTGCCCGCCCACTATCCGGCACCGAGGTTATGGAAGCTTCTCACCATTTTTAGAGTGCTATCGTTTTTGTTCGTTTTTAAAGTAACAATCCGCGCAATTTTGATGTTCTCACCAGGCACAAAATTAACACGTTGTAACATCTCACTCTAAAAATTAGACGCTGCAAGAAATCTGGCTTGCTAGAATCTTTTATAAAGTGAATTCCTGAATCAAGGATGAGATTAGTAATCACTTCTCATAAACTTGGCAGGGCTTTCCCCATTAGTGGTCATTACGTAAGCATAGTGTTTCATCCTTGAGAGCCTATAAAGCTCTGCTCGTGTCGTACTCGAGTTTCCCACTATTTTTGATTTGTTGCTCAAGTGAGATCAGAACTGGTTTTATTAAGTGAACTGGCGTCATACATCTATTTCATCGGTTTGCGTAACCGACACGATATAGCACACTTTAAGCATAAGTATCTTGACTTTTAATTAATTAATTACTCTCAGAAGAAAATCGTCTAATCTGAATGTTTCCTTTGGACGCTTTTTATCGGTCCATTTTGCGTGTCTTCCGGGTCGACCACTTTAGAGACGCGCTGTTATGCATACAAATGCCTACAACTTATTACATTTCTTGTCCTTAGCCGTCAAAATTTGGACATTTTATGGATTGTCCTTTGGACTACACGGAATCGCTTGCTTGTAGAATACCAGCGTAATTTGTGTAGTTTCTTCCTCCCACAGTATATAGAAAATATTTCTATGCTTAATCCGTCTGGGTTCAGTGCTGGTGTCTTAGTTTGGACAATTTGCAAGAACTGTGTATTTTCGCGTCCTGGTTGATCTCTTTGATTGCTATTAATCAAGTTCAAGTTTAAACTATCGTAGTGAAGGTAAATAGGGGCGTTTGTGTCGGTAAGGGTGGTAGATAGTTATCTAAAATAAAATAACGAAACGGGGTGATAATTCTCCTCGGTTACGTATTCCAAGTACGCATTAACTACAGATTTTTTTCGTGTTTATGCTAGTCTTCCAATATGAAAACCTGATTTTTCAATAGGTAACTGGCGGATTCATAGTTTTGGGCGAGAATTTTTACTGGGCATTTGTAGACGTATTGGTAGATTCCGAATTCAAACCGGCTTCAGTTTTACGTGGTCCTTGTCTGATTGAGTATTTGAATGGAACTATGAATTCTTACACAAGTTCTCCGTTCTCACTCCTATGACAAATTGCCTGGGGTTTAATTTTCTCGGGCCAAAAACTGCGTGGGCTAATTCTAGTCGATGCTAAAATGTCGCTTTGAACCCCAGTTTAACAGAGGAGCCGGGCAGACTTCCTTTGGCCCCTCTAGGATCTGCCCGCACAAAAATATGAATCGAGACAATGGTTTGAATTTTCTTTCCACCTCATTATGTATATCTCACCAGGTTATGAAAACATCTGTGTAAGTCCGATGCTGAGAGGATGTCGTGTACACGACGTATTTATTGGAGTGCGGGGATTTGAGTTAGTTTGCATGGATTAGTTGTAGTAGAATTGGTTCATACTTCTATAATAATTAGGGAAGTACTGGCCATTTTTCACGAGAATAAGATATAATTTCTCGACTATTTCCGATGAATGATATAATTTTAAAGACTTGGAAGTGACTTGAAAATTGTGTTGAGCATCGAAACTACTCACCAAGTCAATTCATATTTAATTTATGTACTACGATCTCTTTCTTAATGATCATGAAACTGCTCCATCCCACTAGCGTGGACACATCATTTTTAATCATTCCGCCTGCCCGAGAGACTCGTTTCTGGTTTTGGCCTTTTGAGTTCGTGCCACCCGCCCCCTTGACCCTGAATCCCCTCCCATCTCCGTTACAACCCTTCGCTCCCTAATAGCCAATCCACGTAGTTGAAATGAGAAAAGGACGTCTACTTATTAAGATAGTTGTGTGGGTACGTGTGTGCGTGGGCGCGCGGCTGGGACTGGAAAGAGAATGAGACGGCATGCGGTTTCGGATATTACTTTCAGTTTCGTTTTCCGTTACTGCATGCCATGCTGAGAAATTCGGGTTTTGTGGAAAAGAACATTTTGAGGAATTCCTTCCGCCTCCTAAACTCATCGTGATGATAGTGTGGTCATGCTGAGCGTGACAGCGCGCAGTTTCATAGCTACCACTGTCCCGCCGTGATGAGTTTTTCATTCCCACCGCAACCACCGGCTAGACTGTTTACTCGTCATTCGTCGCCCGAAAACGGAAGCATGACGTCAGTGGGAGGATGATGGGGAGTGCAGAAAGCTTATCCGTCTCCGCCCGCGTTCTCAAGTTCCGGTCAGGTATCGCACGGTGAAGGGAACAGTCCAGCGAATCTGTCCTGGAAGTCGATGGCAAAACAATGGCCAACTAAGATGTGAGGGATGGGCGGGGGTTGTGATGGTTTTCGTGTCTGCCCATTCATCAGGCAAAGAACTTGCAAGCACGCGTTACTTATTGGTGGAGACAAATACTGTTCTATCGTCTATTGTTTCTAAACACGAACATACACCGGGTACATTTTGAATGTAAGTATTGGTTGAGGGTCGTTGATGTCTGGTGCTTTAGAATCGCTTCCTCGGTTCCCTCAAGATGAATTATATTTGATTGTCAAAATTCAGACAAATTTTTCATTCACTTGGTGCTTTAACCGTTGATAGGTATTTTTCCGGAATGGTCCTCAATTCATATCAGTCCACCAAAATTTTCAACTCCACTTTATCGTGTATAAATTATTAGAAATACGTGGTGACTGAATTGCTACCACAAGTTTTTAAATTTGTAATTGTGGCCGATAGTAAATCAAATGTGAAAATTACGAAGTCACTGTAGTGATTCAGACTAGCTCAATACGCTCTAAAGTGCGATAAGTTTTTAACTTTAATGAAGAAACCAAGCATTTCATCCACACCGAGTACCTGCTTGGCTCCTCGTACATTCCGCCTCTTCTTGTATCTTCTGTTAGTGTATTCTCGTCCCCTTCATTTCTCTTCCGACAGTATCCTGCATGCTTCAGTTTGGGCCCCTCTTCAAAATTCCTTCTCGCAGAATGCCCTCCGGCTATGTTTGCTCCCTACTCCGATTCCACTGCGCCATCTTTCTTTCCTCTTCTCCCATATTCAATTTAAGCTTCGAAAAATGTAGTGTACTCAAAAAAGAGCTTAAAAATCTCAATATCATTTACTTTGTACTTTTGCTTTATTTAACCTGGGGCAGATGAGACAATGTGGCCCCCTCTTCCTCTGCCCCTGGGAGTAATACTGAGTTTGAAGTGATATTGTAGATGTTGAGTTCATAATTAAAATTACTTTAAGAGGCACAGGTTAAGGATAAATACACAGTTCGTATGCACAGGCCAAGACCATCACGTAAGGTTACTCCGAGGTACACAACTTATCCAATATTCTTATGTCGTAAGTGATGTCTCCTATACATGGCTTATTCAATTGGCCTTTATTGAAGGCTATGCACTCACGAGATGATATTTCAGATTCATAACTTTGTTAACATAGAAGCAGACATGAGTACAAAACTTAATAGATATTTTGCGAGTTTTTTATCTAATAATTTTAAAGTTACAAGTAGTCAGTAGTAGTACAAGTTCATTGGTTAGAAGTAGTAGTGATCATGCTGGTTAAAGTAGTGATCATGCTAATGGAGTATTAAATTTAAAAAAAAATGAATTTTGAGAATTTTTACTAAGCTCACTTTCTCTTGTCAAAAATGAATAAAATAATGCAGAAATAAGAGAAAATAACAATTAAACTTTGATGAAAGGCCATTAAAATATACTAAGAACTTATATTTGAGATACAATGGAATCAGTTTTGAAATGGTAAAAAAGCAATTAAATATTGGAAATAAAATATGTAAATAATAATTACAAATCATCGGCGAGAACTAAAGAGCCATATGGCCCATGATAGTGGTTGGATAATGATTATTTTTTTAATGAATGGAATCTACTGAAGGTGGTACACGTCACGGTTATTTTTTGATTCTGCTGATGAAACCGAATTGTCATTCTTCAATTGAAGTCAGGTGCTCTAAACCACTAGTTTTTACTGATGGAGTGCGTTCGTTTAGTGCAATTTACATTTCTGTAAACGATGGCGACAACGCATGAGAAGGAATCGTGGTTCACAGGTTTGTAATATAGGCTGAATTGGATATTTGGGGGGGCGACCGATAGCTAAGGTCATTTGCGCCATGGGGAATAGGTAAGGGAGGAAGGGTGGATAGAAACCCGGCGTCGGAATTAGCCTGCTCATAGCGATAGGCTCCAAGGGGACCACGGTTTAGCATATCATCCGACAGACGGAGTACTGTACTTGAAGAGCCCTCCACAAGACACTCAAGTAGGGATTGGGTTTCCTCTGATAAACATCTTCCTCTGCAGGGGTTTGTACCCTGGCCGTCGGTATGGTTTGCCAGTACTCTAGCCACCTCACCAACTCGATCACCAGGTTTGTAATATGAAACTCTCTTGTTTTCTGTCTCCGAAGAACTATGCGTGAAGGCAATGATACATCATTTACCATTATCTCACACCGCCTTGCTAAAATCAGGATTCACATATCAAATGTTAACGTGTTCTTCGCTGATGACACATGATACCACACGTAACATCTTTTCTCTTTCCACGCTAGATCACACTTACTACGCGCTATTTTACTGAGTATATCCTCCGACTTTACTCACCTCGCGACAAGTGTGCATGAGAAATCAGTCCGCCACGCTTAAATCGGCTAATGCCTTACGAAGCGAATCATGGCCGGGACTGTCCGAAACATAACAAGACACCTCTCAAGTTGCTCACTTATTTTTTGAAAAGCATGACAAGAAAACTTGTTATCTTTTGATGAATGGTATGACGCACCCATTGTTTTCACGTGATTCTTGGAGTTGGACATAATTCGGAAACGGAAAAACTAGGTGGTGTGCCCCATTTGTGTTTGTGCAAAAGTAAATAGTTTTTCAAATGAATTTCGGGCGTTCAAAAATTTTATCGGGAAAAACCGTGACTCATTCTCGTGGCGCAAAATGGAGATGAGAAGTAATTTCCGTTTCCTTCCTGCTGAATATAGAGTGGACGAGTGTCCTTAATTTTTCGTGTAGACGTCACTAGTGGTTGAATTCGAGAAATTGTTTTGAAGGCCTTGCCGCTTGATGTGACACTAATGTTATAATATCAGAAGCCGATGAGCTCACTGCTTTTGTCACGGAAATTACCATAGTCGATAAGAGTTATTTTCTCTCAGTAAACGCCAATCAATTGGTTTTTTTCGGTTGTAAAAAAGGTATTTATTACTTGCGCTCGATTTGGATGCCAAAATAGAAAAAAAAGCGAGTCGATCTGTCTCCGCAGTATTGATTATATCATTGTTTAGTGCTATAATGAGCCTTCTTTCAACCGATAATGGGAGAGAACTCAGGAGCGAAAGAATTTCAGCGATTTTTCCGCATTCACTTGGATTTACCTTTACTACCCTAATTGCTTGTTGCAAAATCACAACAGCATTTGTGGCCTATATGATAACTAATATGTTTTTGTTCAAGTGGTTGCGACTCCTGATTGCTTTACTTGGATTAATCTTGGAACATTTACGTAATATATGGGGATTTCGTCGCTCACAGAACTTGCAGTAGCGTTCTTTACAGAATTAAAAGACGCTGCTACTTAGTTTCCTATCACTGATACTTTATCATTTCTTTTCTCGTGTGTCGTTAATGACAACATTTTAACTCCTCTCTTAGCCCGCATAAGGAATTGATTCTATGAATGTGTCGTAATTTGACTTATTGAATCGATATCTATTTAACGTATTCAGAATTAATGGCATCTTATTCTAAAGCCTGAATCACACGATCAATTTTTCCGTCCCTTTTAAGGGATTGCTCAAATGATAGCTCAAATGATCGCTCGAAAATGATCGTGTGACGCGAGCAAAGTCAGGGATGGCTCCAGCGATAGGGATCCCTATCGCTTTTTCCATCACTGGGCACGTCCCTTCTTCCGTCCCTAGAGGCATCGCTGGCTCCACCATTTAGCCAATCAGAGCGCTCAGCCGCAAATAGCGACTCAAACGCCACGTTCGGCTTTCAATGGAATGAGAGTAGTAAACGTAGTAAACATATAGAAATGATGCGAAAAGGGACGGAAAAAATGATGGAAAAAGGGACAGCCAAAATGACCGTGTGATTCAGAAAATGATAGCTCGAGCTATCATTGTCATGGTCCCTGAAAAGCTATCATTGGAGCTATCCCTCGGAGGGACGGAAAAAGTGATCGTGTGATTCAGGCTTAACCGTGGGTGGTATTCCAGCCCTAGGCTGCAAGGTTAAATCCCTCCCTAGATGTAAATTGGTTGGTGCCGTGAATCGTGCAATGATGTTCCTTTTAGTCCAGATGAATTTTGTGGCTCATTTCAGAGGGCAGTGATTACATCTCATGTTGGAAAATTTATTCTGGACACTTAGGTACTCCTCTTGTTCCTCTCTTCTCTCCCTAAGAGAATAACATCTTCTGCCTTGAAATCACTAGTTTATTCCCCTGTTCTTTAAGTTTTAATATTTATAAACCGAGCATACTTTGCTTCCGCTATCCAATAATTACATCATATGATAGAATTTTTCTGGCTTTGGTCTTTCCGTTTTTCCTGGGATTTCCCCGCTAGTCACCCGACTTTTTCTGGGGATGAGAAAGACTTTCAACCCTTTCTTGTTAAATGTGTTGCTGGATGAATTTTACATACCAGCAACAAGCTCAATACGCCGGCTTTCTCATGCGTAATTCGAAAAACTCAACGACCTTAATTTACATTCATTATGCGAGCAGGAAACTAACGACCATGAAGCGCCTCGTCTGAAACGATTGAGTCTAGTTTTAATTTCATTCAGCGTCGTTAGAATCAAGGCGATACTATACTTATTGTGTTTAAGGACGCGAAATAAAAACCCATGCGTCATTTAAAAGCACACAAGAATGAATTAATTCTGACTGGGTTTGCTAGAAAGGGCGATTTTATAAGCAGGAATCGTGGTCTTCCACATATTTTGCCTCAGTTTTGTACCTTGATACCTTCGAAATGGAAGAGTGACGCCTGAGGACAGGTAGTTTCAAAGAAAAGGGTGTAAATCAAGGAGAGTGATGGGAAAACACGGATCGACGGATTTGCACCCTAAATAATACTAGCGAAAACGTTCTCTGGGAATCGGAATGTAAGTATTCGTGGCTGTGTTAATCAAATGATGTCTTCTTTCAGCCTATGTCTTTCAAAATTATTTTTTCTAACCTATGGAATGGAGCATTATCAGCCAGTCTCTCGAAACCGGGACATTCGAATATTGGTTTAAATGGATTTAAGTGCATATTCAAATTGAACCATCCTTTGATACTCAAAATTACTTTCAATAATGGGAGTTAAATGCTAGTTAATTATTTAAGTTGCATTTTTTCACGTCTCACATAAAAGGATAGTTTAAATATCATCAATAACAGAATACTAAACTTTATGAGAAAGTGAAATTATGCTATAAAGGATACTGGCAGAACATGTTTTCGCCTGTCTGAAGCCAAATCCTGCAAGCCTCTTGCAGTTACAATGGCGTGTGAAGTCCTATTCAATCGGATAACTTTCCCGATAGAGACAAGTGTCGAGTAAGGAAGTGATGCATTTAATAAGTATTATGCTTCCTTATTCAATTCGTTAATTTTTTATACCTTACAAACAAGATTAAACTGAGGAATGAGTTTAGAAAGTAGGCTGCATTCATAGTTGGGCTTATATTTTTTTATAATTTACTCTTTTTGCGAACTAATATTCTCAGACTTTCGTTAATTGAGAATTATGTTCTTTATACTATGTAAAATCTAACTATGTTTTTCCTCTCTGTAGAGAATGGGATTGGAATGTCGTTTATACTATCATTGCCGACCGTAATCTTTACCCATTTTCTTCACTCCTTTTATCCGTCTGTTTGCTTCAGTTTGAGGAAATTTCAAATAAAAGCCCGCATCTTTGCAAATTGATATGAAATAGTCTGGTCATACGCTTCCATGGTACGATTTCCCGCGATATTTGTTCAGAGGGACGGTGGCTAAAAACATGTGAAGACGTCTTGCTCAATGTCAAAGCCAGATACTTCTACTGCGGGGAAAATATATTGAAATCGGAATGTCGCTGATATCAAAATTCATCTTGGCGAAGCGTTTTGATCACAGAACGGTGCATCATAACATCCGTAGGTTCAACTTCATCATGCAATACGGCATTAGACATCTGGTGTAATGTGCAAACCCTTAACTTCATGGAAACCGGCGCATTGGGAATGGGTTGAACAGTTTAAAGTGCCTACCCCGACCTCAGTCCTTCAGAGCGCAGACACGTGGAGGTTATGAGATGAATGGTGGCTAAATTATTCGCATCGAACGCAATAAAGATGCCTCCCTCCTGCTTGGCTCCACCGAAGCGGAATAGCCTTGTGCCTCCACCGTCCAGCCATCCTTTCTTCCGACGATTCGACGAGGCGTCGTAACATGCCAGTTCCAGGACAGTCCGCGTCTAGCCTTGTGGTATCCCTCACGGGGAACGAACTATAATGCAGATGTGTAAATGTCGACAGCCTTGCTCTCGCACCTTCGTCCTCCCTCTCACTTTGCCTCACCCGCCTGAAGCCTGAGTGGTGCCGGCAAAAAATGAAAAGACCCGAACTATTCGGTAATAAAAGGCTCTTAGGGCGAGTTACAACTTGGTCGTTTTCGGGAAGAGCTTACAAAATTGGCTTTAATATGACTGATTTGTGTTATTTACGTTGCTATTTGTTCATTAATTTTCGAGAAATATTCTCCTACATACTTTAATACCATATTTCAAAGTATTTAACTTAGGTAAAAACCAATATCTCAAACGGAATATTATCGCTTTCTCCTCTTCCCGAATTGCTGGCAAGTTATCATTTATTTTCTTGTATGAAGCTGATAATAAGACTTTGTTTTTAAATGTGAAGATATTTTATAATTTTATTCTTCTTTGCTTGAAATTAAAACGTACAATATATTCTTTATCCATGGGAAAATATAAATACCCTTTCAGGTATTTCAGGTACAATAAATTTATAATTCGAATCAGTGATTTAATTCGAGGCTTTTATGGCATGTATCTCTTAATAGAGGTGTTATACAAATCTATCGTTCAGATAAGATCGAAAGTTGTATTTGATGGTTCATTCTTCTTGGCACTTCATGTACAATGTCCTATGGGGAAGGGTTTAAAAAAAAGCTAAAATACATGACTCGTCTCAAGTTCTTACAAGACTTCGACAATTCGATGTTACATGTGCCAGATTCGACACATGCTTCTGGAGTCATCTCAGCTCATTTACTAATCCCCAATGTGCCGTATTCGGCAGAGTACAAATGAAAAATACTTTAAACAGTTTTTTATTCTGTTTCTGTATCTTTCATTTTTAAAAGATGAGGAGGGAAATATCCTTTCTCAGTAATTGAAAATTTGATCCACAAGGAGTTACATGATAAATCTTGGATTTGTCCTCATGGAATCACAACTGCCAATTCATCACCGCATGTGACTTAGTAATTCTTAACCTGAAAACAAATCATTGAATCAACCCTTTGCTCCATTTACTATTGATAGTTTGGTGTGATATGCTCTATATAAACGTAATGATGTAATACTACAAATCTTGAATTTTGGCGGTTATTAAGACAAAAGAAGTTTTGAAGTGATGGAACTACGGTTATTAAAGAGGACACTATCAAGAGTATTATTAGTATTTTTGCTTCTTAGATTTCCCTTGGGTTTTTCAAAGTCGAAGTATGTACAGTAAACGTGGGGGCTGTTAATACACGATTATTAGGAAGAATGTGATGACGTCGACGAATATCGATGGATTTTATTCATAGCTACGGCCGAAAAGGAAGTTGTGGGAGAAAATTTTAAGACGGTAGAAGTCGATGATATGGATGTGATAACGTAATTGGGGTTTAAATGCTGCGATGGAAACGAGATTTGGTGAGCATGGCTCGGGAGAAAAAGAATAGGCGCTGTGAACCGAATGTTGGGAAAGGATAATTTATAGTATCAGGCTAAAGGAGTGGTCATTGTGCAGTATTCAATCGGTCTTTTTTAACATAAGAGTGACGAGATTTTGTGATTGTCATTTCGCTCCCCCAGAACCTTATCTGAAGACAAGCCTTGATGATAATTCAGACGGAGAAACCGCGATAGTTTTGACCTTCGCTCACCGTTTTCTAAAGATCTTAAGTATCTTGTCACCGCCGCAGTAATTAGAAGTTGCGAAATCAGGACATATTTTCAGAATTCATTCCGTTGAATTGGCGTTTTTTTATCCTTGAGCCATTTTGTGACTTTCAAAATGTTCCTGATTTAGCAAAATGAATTTTTGCGAGTGATTTAAATTTTAAATAGAGCAAGATTTGGCGGAGTATACTTAGGAGTTGGGACAGTAATGAGAAATAAAATCTGCAGGGGCCAAAAAAATACCGAATGCCAGGGACCAGGCGAACATATCTAACTTTTATCTTCGTCGAAAAACGTTATTATGTTCACTGCGTCCTTCATTGACGATAGTGGGCCTTTACATCTCATCTTATGTTTGATAAAACGAATCAGGTGTTTTGTCAATTCATTACCGGCACACTGAGCTTATCTCGGTACACTTAATGTATCAATTATTTTTTAAAAATAAAATGGAAATTTATGTCGTTTAAAACATTTTTGAACATTTTTATTAGTTTCATCATGTATGAAATAATCAATGAATTCTTCAATGTATTTACATATCATATAAAATCAAAATAAAATATTGAAATACATTTACGTACATATAAAAATGATAATTCAACGGCCGACCTCAAATGTCCAATTTATGCTACATAAGTAACCGAAGTTTTTCACAATTGCTTCTGCATTTTGCGCAATGGCACAAATTCTGCACACTACTTCTGCTTCGGAATTTTATCACATTTGCTTCTGCATAAAACGGATTGGTTGCGAATATGGGAACTTTACCAATCGATTAATCACACCATAAAACCCTTATTGCCCACATTCGGGTAGATCAGATGACCAGTTTTTGCTTCAATCATTTCAAAGCAAATTCATTCATGGAGATGGCAAAACGTCAAAAATTGTTACTTCCACCTACTGTTTTTACTGCATGTCGTTTTCGTTATTTATATTCATATTATTCACCCTTCAGTGAACGTAGAGTGCGTAATATATGTCATAGAACATAGAAAAGAATAGAATTTCTTGGGGCTGTGCGAAAAACTTTCAATAAGGGCTCCGTAAATGATAACGTTTAGGAACCGCTTATACATGATATGTAGTAATCATTTGCAGTTTATTGTGGCCACTGTCTTCCCAAACGGCCTATCTCCTCATCATTCTCGGTTACAGTCCTCTTCTTTCCATTTCACTGTGAATATTATCCTTTCGTATTTTCCACAGTCTCCCGCTCTTATTTCTTTCTCCTTTTGTCCAATCTCAAAAATGCATTGGTGTCCTTTCTTCCTCCATTCTCCTTGGGTGTCCCAATCATTTTAGTTGCCTTCCTGTGATTGTATCCAAAATTGTTTTCCCTCTGCGGTTTTTTCTCTAATGTATTCTTTTCTAAAATGTTCTTGTAGAGTCGAACCTCAGTTCAAAAATATCAACTCTGCAGAAAGAGTTTTTTGGAGGTAAGACTCGGGTGTTTTTTTTACGAATAACCGCTCACCCAGGTCAAGCGTTCCTATTCGACGTCTCCAATACCGCGACCGACCGTCGAGAAAGATGTGAGTTACTCAGTTGTCAATATCGATTGCTCTCATGAAAGAGAATTGAGGTTTTTCGACGGGCGAAAAAAATTACAGACTCGCCACACTGCCTTGCGAAGGGATTAATCCACGGAAGTTACTGGCACTTAAATCCAAAACCTTTGATGGAAAAATGCTAAGAGTCAATATGTGAGAGTTAGGAATCGGGTGGTGGGGTTGAGACGTAATAACTTGCAAATTGTAATTTGCGGTAAAATCTCAAGTTGGTGGAGCGCTGGCGGAAGGTCCTGTGATTTCAATTTTGGAGGAGGCTCATTGAGTAATTCAAGCTTTACCCAAACAGTTGAACTTTTATGAGAAACATATATCTGTGGAAAACCACCGAGGCACGGGGAAAGGAGCAGACTCCCTCTCGTGAACATATGAATTTACCTTGCCGTTTTGTATGTACCTGGTAGGAAATTTCCTAACGGAGTAACTACCTTTCGGTTTGAACATGGTGTTTAAATGTACTTTGTTAGCAATGTTGTAAGAGTTCAAACTACAATTCCGTTTGGACATGGTGGACCACCATTGGTGGTGATGTGCGAAATTTTTCGTCACTTCAATTATAATGCAGCAATCATTTGGCTACGATAATCTTGGAAACAGTATCTTCGTTTTGAGAGGTAGAGGGCATGAAATACACCATTTGTTTTTTCCCAAGTACGACTTCTCACGAGAACTGGACGAATCAGGTACATTGGAAAACCTAAGCACGGTGTGTGACTGTAATGAAATGACAATTGGCGTGTAAAAAACGTGTAAAAGTAAGTCCTCGTGGGGAATCGGAACTGAATTGAAGTGAACTACTTGTGCCCATTGTCTCATTCCTCATGAATCATTCCTATATCCCACTCACTTCCGTCGGGTCATTGCACCATTTAAAATAGCAACCGGGCAATGAAGCGAGGTGAGAAAGAACCTTGACGAGCGACGATTATTGACTTTTCCTATACCGACACACTTGGTTTCATTTTCTTGTGAATGGAACGTATGCCTAGTTTTCTTTAGTATATCGACTGCATGACTCCATAGACACTGTTATGGTCGCAAAATATTTCATCGCAATCGAATATATATATTTTTCCTACCTACTCCATTTTGATCGAACTCTTTATTTGGAGCAATAAAACGTGTGACTCTCTCCAGGAATATATACGGATAGGGCATGGAGTGAATGCATTGCAGGCCAGTTATGATGCATCAATTAAAGTCGTTGTTTACGGTGATTTTTTTTCTTGAAATGTGATTGTTTTGATGCTGAGAAAATTTCGAAAAATCAATTTTGCTAGCAGAGAAATTT
Source organism: Ceriagrion tenellum (assembly GCA_963169105.1). Lineage (NCBI taxonomy): Eukaryota > Metazoa > Arthropoda > Insecta > Odonata > Coenagrionidae > Ceriagrion > Ceriagrion tenellum. The sequence goes on along the minus strand of OY720633.1, from coordinate 126,459,457 downwards.
TAAAAGAAATAAAATCACCTCAACACCAGTTTTGTTCCACAGTCCTGCCACCTTCCCGGTAGGGGTGAAAATATAATTATTAATCAGGAATTAGAGATCATCCCTCTTCTGAATTTACTAGAAATTATGGAATATAACAATAACGCAAGCGGAAATATTGCGGTCCTTCTCCTGTGCAATTCTCTTGTAAATTACGAATTTTAAATCTAATCTTTTGGTACATGAATAACGGACAAGGTTAAAATAATATAACGGTACCTACTAAAAAGGCATATGTGTTGTGAAAACTATTGGTAGTGGAGAAAAAATTCAATACGCAAGTTAAGCTCATATTACCGGCGGTTGTTATTAAATCATGAATTACGCATCGACACGCATTGAAATCCAGCGGTCCTAAATCCCATATTCGCTTTGGATCACCATTTGTTAAACTCAAGCAGCGTAATTTCTTGGAGACTGATATTTCATTGAAACAAAAGGCAGAACGGGTTGAGTAACGGATCTAATTACAGTGTTTGCGCAATGTTCACTGCGAACTGGCCGTCTGTCTTAAAATCTTTGCTGGTCGATGAGTTCTCTTTCAAAGCTGAATGTTTTTGTACCTGATTGCTGGGAAGGATGCCCTGGGCTAGAGTTAATTAGTTCGTTTTTTGCTAACCTTTGTACTCATCGGATATTGTTCGTTTTCAGTAACCCAGATAAAGGTATCCATAGATCTATTAATTCAGGTAAACACAGGTCTTGCCAAAATTGCGCCAGACAATATCTGCCCAGGATAGGATAGTCGCCACCGAGGCTGTAAAATATTTCCCCTACTCTGGAATCGAACGTCAATCGAAATCTGGCAGAAAACCACTGAACCAACAGAGCTATGTAATGGTCAATGTGTGTATTTATTTTTAAAAACCCAATAGATAATTAATTTTGTACTTACAGATGTTGTTAAGTTGCCGACTGTATTATATTGTATTGAAATTTTGTGAAGTTGCTAATCCTGTGTAGTTGGTGTCCCTTTATTTTTTAACCTGCCTCCGTTATTTTTTCCTTGAAAATCAATTGGACACCTTCAAACTGTGAGTGAATCCTAATATTTCTTGAGAGCTATATTTTCCAATTCTGATGAAAATCTGTTGATGGTGTGGTTGATGGTTGATGGGTGATGTTTTCAGTTGTACTGAGATACATTATAGCAAGGAATAATACACATCCAGAAGTGGGATTTGTTTGGATGAAAATTTGACGCAAAACTAGTTAGAATGAACATGGATAGAGGCCACGCTTACGAGTTCAAGATGGGCTTAATTTATGGGTGGAAATTTTCCGCGAACCAGTCATTTGACTCGGACTCAATGGGTAGATCCGGTCCCAGTGGCGACGGGGTAAAGTCCTTGCCTGCTAAACTGAGGGTTGTGGGTTCGAATTCCACCTGGATGGAATTATCACCACTCTCGTCCGTTGATGTTGCCATTCATCCGACAAAGTTGGCCAAATGCGTTGCATTCGGAGTGGTAAAGATCTAAAAAATATATATAAAAAATTCGCATGCCGATCAAGTCAAATTATTTTCACCTGGTAAATTCCCCGCGTTGATACAATATCGATCTCTAGTTGTTGGCTGAATTATCCGAGGGATTTACCCAGCGGGCTCTAAGTACCCGTTTGCGTGCAGTAAGATGGGAAATACGCGATATCTTTCTGCTGGCGGACTGCCATCTCTGGACACGATGGTGAATGTGGAAGGATCGAGGTGAATACGATGGAGGGGAGAAGCTAGGAATGGAAAACCTGGTGGAGAGCAGATATTCCTATGTATAAAAAAGACGAAGGACGACAGCACAGGTGTCACGTGGAGGTTATAAAGCAACAGAGGAACGTGCAATGGCGCCATGTCTGTTTATTCGAAAATAATGCGTTTTTTGTGCCGTGGATATCTTGCGTTGGCAAAACTTTTTGCAATTAAGAGTACAGCATCGTATCGGATTTGGAGGGAAAATTACATCCCTCGATGCTTGTGTGCGGAGTTGTTGTTCCTTCGACTGCATCCTTTCACCCTCGAGCTATTGTTCACGTGGCCAATAGGTAACTTTCACAAGCGTCGGTACTTTTAAGTAATACTCGCAGTTTTCTTAGATCGCCGTCATCGACTGGGATTAGCGGCGTAAATGTCTCTCCTGCGTCATACTCTGGTATCATCTGTTATTACGGAGAAATTCCGCTATTGGTTTCCCCATCTAGGTACCTCCGTTTTAATCACGATATTGAATGGATTGCAAGTGAGCAATTACTGATGCCGCGACGAATGAAATCACTTTCTGGTATTTACCGCGGACAATTTTAGTTTCCAAGTTTCTCGGCGTTAGGCTGACTCGACTCAGAAACCTCCCGGATGGAATGTAAAACATAGGTTACTTATAACAATTTGAATTAAATTCGAATTTTAAATTTGAATTTTACTCGCTGCATAAAACGTGAAAGAGAGCGTTTGGTGAGAAATTAAAGAAGTAAATGAAACAGAATTGAGGCCATCAAATGAAGTTTTTGATACTTAAAAGACGTGCACACCATTCGAATGCTGCCCCACTCCTGAGTATGACATCCAAACTGCCAGTGTGAGTTGAGTGACCACGTACGTGTTTTTAAGTGACCACGTACGTGTTTTTGAGACACCACTGTCGAGCGAGATTTCTGTACATGAAATACTCAGATAGGCTTCACAATTCTCCCTCGAGGGACAGGTAATTCTTGGCTAAGAATAAGGATTTTCAAATCTGGTAATCGGCACTTAAAGGACGGTCCTAATTATTTTTTTGAAGATTGACGGAGAAAGGTTCATCATATAACATGGGTCAAAATTGGAGGATTTATTTGGAGGTACTTGTAAAAGAGGTTCTACCTTTAAAGGGCATTTTCCTCCCGTTCCGACTCGAAGTGGTCGCGTGATTGATCACCTCCACCCGGGTCCTCCTAGAGGAAATTGTACCGCCAGTCTTCGCGACGAAACAAGTACTCAAGCCCTGTATTATGTTTTTTTTCGATGAAGACATGAGTTACCTATTGAAAACGAGAACTAATGCACAAAGTATGCAGATTTTTCCACGAAACAATTTTCATCAACACATTTTGCAATTGTAGGAACCAACTGCAGGGTCATTTTTATGGATTTTTTGCATTTTTACTTCATTGTCGCGGTAATTAGCTGCTGAAAAATGAGGTTGCAAGTGCGTATTTTATTTTTATTCAACATCTCGGTCTTTATATATATTCTGCAAAAGTGGCATTTATATTGTTTGGTAAAGTACTATTCTTCCTTGGGTTTCTTACATTCTTCAATTTAACACCGTAGTTTCTGGTTAGATTTTCGATAAAATTTGCGGGGGAAGGTAAAACTTTTTTTTACATAAATCATTCAATCATTCCTGTTTTTCTGCCTTATTCGTAGGGTTTTCTCACGGACTTCATCTCCACTCTACTCCTCACTCAGCTAATCGGCTCATTTTCATGTTTTTTTCCCTCCTTTTTGATATTTTCCAGCATTTGATTTCTTTTCCTTCCCCTTTTCCGCTTTCCCTCCGCCATTCCTTATATTCCTGTCTTTAGTAATCAATCTCTTCTCACGCTATGTCCTATCTAGTTCTTCTTCCTTCTTCTAATCGTTTCCATCATAGCCTTTTCCTTGCCAATCCTCCTCAATACCTCATCATTTCTTACTTTATCCTTACGACTCACTTTTTCCATCTTCATCCATTTTCACATGCCGAGAGCTTCTAGCCTTTTTTTCATCTTCCTTCTAAATCGTCCAAATCTCTGATCCATATTATGCCACACTCCGTTTCTAACACTTCGGGTAGAGGAGTTTTTGTCCACCAGAAGACACAAGATGCGAATGAACTGACATTTTAAAACATTTTACGGTGGAACCGCTTTGAAATCCTCCCGGAGTGGCCTCGCCGTCATCCATCTCGGGTGGCTTTTTCTCCGATTGAGACCCGGCCGGCGAGAGTTATTCCGCGGTTTCGACGGAGCCGCTCGAAACGATTACTCCCGCGCGAACACACATCAGAGGGAGCGGAAATGCCTCGCGGACGCCCTTCAAGGTCCGTGTGCATTCGAAATTGTTTCGTTTCGAAATGGGAAAATCTCGCGAGAGGCATTGGCACCTGAATTCCGCGCGCGGACGCCGCCCTTAACAGTTATATCGGTCTCGGTGGGAGGTGACTCAACACTCGGGCGTAATGCACGCGCTCGCCGTCAACGAGAAGTAATTCTCCACGACTCGTGGGGTGAAGAGGGAAATCCCCTCAGCTCCAGTCTATCAGGTGCAGGTATCTACATCATCAACTACATATTACCCTATGTACCCCCTCTGAGGCGTGTGGCCGGGGGCGCTTATGTGGCTCTGGTCTCTGGTATCCCATATTTTCTGGAAACTTGACTATAGCGTCCTTGAATTTCGTTTTGTAAAATGAGATGAAAATAAAATAGGGTTCTCAGGGTAATTGTTCCGTAATTTAAGCTTTAAAGTGGATATTGATCAGGTAACAGCAGGAAAACGTCAATTTAAACGAGAAAACCTATTCTAGGTTGTAATAAAACTGTTTATAAGAAGCAAAAAGTCCTGAGAAATTCAACAAAAATAACATGTAGGCACCTTAACTGCCAGTTTTTTAAAGCTATTTGCGAATGTCTTCCATAATTGATGTCAAAATGTGTCCTAGTGGTCAGACTCAACAAAGGTATTACTTACCGCCTCATGTACTCTGTCATGACTTCTGTTAAAATGGTTACTTATCAGTCTTCTAGGCATGTGAAATACTTTACAGCGAAGGAATTAAAATATGATAGATTTTGGATGCGAATGATGTATCTATCGTAATGTGTGAGCCAAAAAAGGGCCTTCTGTGTAGGGAGTGTTGTGAGGCCCGTACTTGGACCTAGTTGAACATGCCGCAATAAGACCTCAAGGACTGGTGAAGAAAGAAAAGTGGATTGGCCGAGAGATTCTTTCATGTAGATACGTTTGCTCCTTTCCCGGGCGAACGTTTCTCAACATTATATCGCTTGGGCTCCTCGCTATCCATGCAGGTGTCCATATTACGCTCACAGTTGACCTCCTTGTGAAGTATTCCTTGGATTCAATCGTGGGATATTGAAGATTATCTGATCATTGCTTCCTTTTTTAACGTCGTATCTTCATTAATTTGGCATTAATATCTCTTTTCATTGCCATCAAACGAAAGTTCTCTTGGAAACAAGAAAAAAATGCACATGTTTCGTCAAAATTCAGGTCAGCATACGACATATCTCCCTTTTTTCCATCAAAAAGGCTTTCCATTTCAACCGTTCTTCTTACGTATCTGGCGTACTTAGTTCATTCACCGCATTCAACCCTTCCACTGGTTATCTTGTCTTTTCACATATTTTTCTCTTGCTTTCCACCGAGGACTCTCTCCTCTCCCTGCAATGCTCGTTTGTTATGTTTCTTTCATTGATACAATTTTACTCTCGTTCTACTGACCTAATTTTCAATAACTCCTTTTCGGTGTTCGTCCTCTACAACCATGGATGAGTTCTCTTTTTTGAGATGTTTTCGAAGTTTTAATGGAAGCTAAAGAGGATATCGATTATATAAGTGTTGTCCTCGGAAATTTGAAGTATAGAGGACAGCAAACTTTTTTCTACACTATTTATCCTACCAATTGCACGGCATGCGTTTCACCTTGTAGTGGCTTTATCATTTGCAATCTGAAATCATGCGGAAAGATACATTTGATTGAGTATTAGATTTAGGGTCCTTTTTGTAATATTTTTTCACATTTTATCGGACGAAGTATCTCTGTGCGACTTCGCACTATTGACGTATGACATCTTACCTCGTATGCACAATTTTGCACTTCTTTTCATTCCCTTTCTGAATCTTTTACGATTTTATCTAAATAGAGAGTTTTTCTTTACCTGTGTGTTCTTCTATTATTCAAATCCGGGATGGTGTGTGTCGGCAGACAACGCCCTCTGTCTGAAATGCCCTTCCATGGACGTCTTCCATTTCCTAACGTAACACAAAAGACGCTCCTCATTATCTTGCTATATTCCCACACCTAAGGGTCTCCATCCTTAATTCTCTTCATTTCCTGGTTTGACCAATCGCATTGGCACACTCTTTTCGGTGTAAGACCTGATAAACGAGAAGTTATTGCTTCATGGGAAGAGAATCAATCAAGCTGGAAACAAGCAAACTGAATTGCGGAAGTAATGAAAATTGTTAAATTTTTTTCCCGCATCTGCTCATACTTTTCTAAAGTGAATTGTATCGTCCTATAACACTTGTGGAATATCAAAATATCAAATAGTTTTTTAGTTTGCTAATTAGTTAATGATATGATATGAATTTTAAGGTAAAGACCGTTAAGATTGGTAGACGGTTTGGTAAGGGGATTGGAGAAATATTGGAGACAATCCCGGCGTTGGTATCAGACTCTAATTTGCGAAATTTTCCAATGGGATTACTCTTAAACACCTCCTTAAAGTGTAGTACTTCATGCCAAAGACGGAGGATTACGCTATACACCATTATATATATATATATATATATATATATATATATATATATATATATATATATATATATATATATCCACTTGGCGAAAAACACTTGTAGTGCACAGATATAAAAAAAGGTCACAGGCGTGACTAGCAGTTACATATAGAGCACAAAAAAAGTAAAACTCACAGAAATTTTGATATATTTCGGCGGACACAACCGCCTTCGTCAGAATGTTAGAAGGTAGAGACTACCTTCTAACACCTTCACTACCTTCTAACATTCTGACGAAGGCGGTTGTGTCCGCCGAAATATATCAAAATTTCTGTGAGTTTTACTTTTTTTGTGCTCTATATGTAACTGCTAGTCACGCCTGTGACCTTTATATATATATATATATATATATATATATATATACCATCACGTCCGATATATATATATATATATATATATATATATATATATATACCATCTAGGTCGCGATCGGGATTTCTATGGAAAATCTTTGCCTCGTGTGGGTGTTAAACCAGGTTTTTGAGAGGGAAGCTGGTACTTTGACCACCATAATAACCAGATGCCATCACAGGTACATCTAAGTCTCGATGTGTATACCGATCCGTTAACCATGATTAGCGTGAACTAATCTCGTCAATCTTTCGTCGAATGTGTTGGAAGGGTGAAATATTCCACTGATGGTGAAATATTCCTCTGAGCGCTTTCTGAGATCAGCTTGCCATACTCGCGAATGGAAGAGTACAGCGAATAAAGAAAGTCGTCGCCTGCGAGGTTAATTCCATTTAAACTGTAGGTTTGAGTCAAATCACGCGGCTGAATATTTCTTAGAGGATCGTGACACGGAAGGATTTTATCGGATAATTGAATCACTGCCTAGGCATGGCTAACTGTGGGAATCACGACAAATCACCGGGACACCCGCTTTGAACTCAAAGCCCCAGAGTTAATCGGACTGGCATATAAAGCTTTACCTTTTAAAGGGTTACATATTGACGGTATTTCTAATTTCCATCACCCTACTTTGGGTAATTGGTGTTATTTTTTCCTTACATATTACCAAATTCGAGACAAATTACGTTATATGTTTGCAAAATGCAGCTTAATCAATTTTAATACCTGGACGTTCGCAAACGTATGTGAAAATCAAAGAGCGTCTAGATGATAGCGGTCGATGAAATATAATTCTAGTTACTATTAAACATTTATCATTTATCATTATTAACAATTTGAAAAATTAGTAAAGCATAAAATGAACAATTGAATTGGAACCAGTTACCCTAATTTTTGGATACTTATCATTTAAAAAAAGTTAAACATGTAATGCAACATTTGAATGAAAATAAATGCCTCGATATATATGAAATCAAGAATTCTATGCGAATATCAAGTCAGCGAGATCAACTTTTCCGCAATTTTATCATAAAATGGAAAGAAAACTATAGTCTTTTCGGCGAAACTATGTTACAACCTTTGAGAGCATTCTTTTAGGACAATTTGTCATAGAAAGAATGAACGAGTTTTGCGCATCTTAATAGTTTTTAAATACAGCTTAATGTTTGTATTCATGTACTAACCATGCGTCATTGGATTAGATACTCAATTTGCTGATGGAAATGTCTTCGCAAAATTTCATACAGCTTCATACAAAGGCCACAAACGAGAGCAATTAGCGAGGGCCATGAGTTCGGGGCTGAGCCACCGAGATAATCACTTAAACGATAAATCACCGTAAGGCGCGCGTAAAGCTCTGACTTAGTTTGTTGCCATTCTTCTGCCTTAATGATCTTAACGTCGTAGCTCGTTAAAGCTCAATTATCGATCATTGTAAATTTCAATAGTTGTGATTAAATCCCATCTCTTCGCGTGCGGACCACTTAAAGAAAGGAGTAATTAAGCGAAGTCAGAACTGCGCTAGTTCATCCGGCACCTGTGTTACGGAACTTGTCTTCCCTGGAGTAGATTTGAAATGAATGATGTTTATGCAATAGCGGTAATACCGTCAAACATGTAGAGTTACCAGTCATCCGTACGTGTCACTATAGTCTATCTCGTCCAACTCCCAATTTAAACGCTCTCGAGTTAGTTAGGGCCGGTCCTTGGTGATTAGCTGCAGTGCCTAACGTGCGTATTATGCTATGACTTGAAATTAATTATTGGTTTGAGGGAATTTTCGTCTCTCGAATGAATTTCAAATCTCAGCTGGTTGGGTACAGTACTTTTGACCTTCTAGGAATTTGATTTTATTATTCTGAATATTTTGATATTTGGCTTAAATATAAATTTTAACATTACCCTCTATACAATTTTCGTTCGTGATTACATACAAGCCTTTTGGAATCTTGAATTATTTTGCGGTAATTTTTCGCAACTCATCGCATGATGTATTTAATTGGCGCGCATCATAAGATGCCAGCGATCATTACTCGAGGCACTCGAGAGATTCGGTCATTTTGGCCGTATGACGCAATCTACTTGACTTAAATATATATTTTACATTATCCTCTATACAATTTTTGATCGTGATTACATGCATTTAAATACACACTAACGAGAGAATCAGTTATGTTTCTCCTTTATTTTGCCTTGTGTCAGACCCTTTGTCCAGAGCGATTGGCACCATTGTTAAAACGTCACGCCTTGAAACTGACGCAAATGGTTGGAGACGCGGTCCTTAAGTACACTTTTGAAGTACTACACATTGATTTTTCATACTGCCAATCATGGTTAACGTGTGTCATTTCTAATTCCGTACGCGGATCACAAGATCAGTTAGCTTAAATGTCCTTAGAGTAGGAGGTAAATCTACATCTACGTAATACCCTGCGAGCCACCACGAGGGTGTGTGGCAGGGGGTGAAGATCACCAAACATGCACTATTGCCTTGCAACTAGGATATTTAATGGAGACATGCTAGAGAACAGGGTCACATGTAGTTAGATGGTTAGTATCTACATAATAAGAAAGGGATTATTGGTTGTTATTACATGCATCATGCACTACAGACTACTCTAACTATATTTCACCTACCTATCCCTTTGCTACGCTGCCTATTGTTCTCTCTTATGGTACGCGGGAAAAATGACATTTGAAATCTATCGGTACGACAATCTATCTCTCTAATCTTGTTAATATGATCAAGCCTAGCATAATACGCAGGGGTTCTCAATATATATCTAACGTCATCTGTGAACAAATCGGTTCCGAATTTACTTTAAAGGTTTAACCTAAATTTTAACCTGCGTTCTGATAGTAATTCCCATCCTATTTCTTCTATTAAACTCGTAACACTTATACAATTATCATAACGGCCTTTAACAAACCTGGCGGATCTCCTTTGAACGCGCTCTAATTCTTTTATCATACCATACAGGTATTTGAGAAACAGAAAAGCATTTTATCGCATCGACCCACTGCAAAACGCATCTAGAAACTTTAACAACTGTTTAAAAATTTATTGAGGTCTGTGATTTTACTCTGCGTGCTCTTAGAAGCTTCTAACTATTCGAAGGGTTTATCGTAGCGCGAATAGGGTAGGAAGCCCTGGCTAAATGTATAGCTAAGTTGATTTGATTTTGGAGCTCATCTACAGACCGATATTTCCATCATTACTATTTGTGACTTCTTAAAGGCTTCTGAAATTTACACACTCGATCATCATGTCGCGTTTAGAAAATAAGAGATGTGTAAACGTTGCAAACAGAATTTTTCTGTATTTAACCTATTTTCTCTGATTTTGTTCCCCATTGCATTACGTGATACAAGACGATGATTCGCTACTCTTAAAATGAGAAATTGGCAGTAGATGCTAGAATATGGTGGTCGCAGTTAAAATTGAACATCCCGTGTGATCATATGATAACAGCGAACATTTCTTATTTTGAACTGATATATTTTTGTATTTTTTTGAAACGTACGTTACACGGTTTTTGAGGCAATATCTCCCTGTAATTCTTTTCATCTAAAATAATATATATTTGGTCATCCTAAACCAAATGTTTTTATTATGTAGGAATCCCCATGTGATTGCCTGAAGAAATCCAGTGTTATTGGATGCCTTCAGTTCGATGTCGCAGAAATCCTTTGCTCACTTTTACGAAACAAACATATATACTTTAAGGTCAATATCTGTTGTCCCCTATCCTTACGACCGTATGAGAACATTTGCCGGTAGCTTGCGCGGTATTGATGCATTACTGTGGTCATCATTTATAGTCTTAGGTAGACAAAGAAAAATACGCCAACGGAGTGAAATACTCCCAGGACATTAAGACTGTGTTCGTAGCTCACTCTACATAGAATAGGTTCTAATGAATGTGTTCTTAAGCGCTGAGAGTGTGTAAGTTTGGTAATGACTTTCCTCTAAGGTGTCAAGACTTCATCTACATGCACGAAATACCGTGCTAGCCAACGCTAGGGTTTGTGGCACTGGGTGATTCCACACCAGGTATGTAGCACTCATCCCAGCTGAAATCAGAACCACGAACCTTCCCTCGGCCGCCGGGCGCAGGCTAAAAGCAGTCTGGTTAACAATGCGCGGTTAGACCATAAACTAGGAGAGTTCTTAGTAGTCTAACATGCTGCCATGCGGTACAGTATTTACTTCTTCGAGGAAGACGCCTCGTAAGTCTCCACCCGGAAGAACATATGTCTCGACATCTGCTGACGGCGGTACGACTCGAAGGACATGGGATTTCCCTAGCATCGATCTGGAGCCAAGAGATAGAAAAATATATCTTGGCATGTCGCAGACATCACCGGGTATAAATTAGCTTTGAGTCTGCGGTTCGAGAAATATCCATGGCTGCAACCGGAGGATATCCCAATGCCACAGGCCGAGAAATTTTCCATCACCGATGAAAATCCCAACCGCGATCTGGATAGAATGGAGCTTTGAGAGCAGTGACGTGGGAGGAAATATGAAATCTCAACGCCGTAGAGGTAACAGCATCCATAGGAAAAACCGTATAATAATACGCAGCTATCTTCCACTCCATCAGGAAAAAGTACGGAAATGTTTAATTTTATAGTTAGAATTTTTTCACATCTGCTGAATAGAAGAAGCACTTGTAGCGTACTCCCTGAGGCACAACGAATTCATGATAAATGTGGCAGAAGACTCCGCGAAGTTTTAACGGACGGATTCCTCTGTGGATCAGTAGTGAAGTATTTCGAAGGAGATGAAAAGTTAGTAAGAAGTGTGCGATAGAGTTTTTGAGAATAGGGCCTTGTGTAACACCATGTAAAACGGAAGATCGAGTAGAATTAGTGGTATTGGTAGGTGGTGGAATTGAATTAGTTTCTTTCCTCATTCTCTTCTCACTTATCCTACTCTTTCATCCTTTCTGAATTTGGTAGAATTCCTTCATAATGAAGTGATGCAAAATCTTTTGTGGAAAACTAAGGAATTCATCATTTCATTCAGAAGATCGAGATTCATTGGACAAATATGATGGAGGGAAAAGTATAATAATAGGGAAATGCATTTTGTGGTAGAAGAATAAGACTCACAAAGGACACAAAGGGTAAATCAAAAGATAACCAAGAAGGATATGGGCAGGGAACACTACCAGGATGTAAGAGAGCATTGGATTTGAAGTAATCAAAAGGCAGCAGGAATGTATCTTGGGATTGACAATTACTATGTGGGATACCACACCTTCAATGGAAACCTTAAGTTTTAGTTTAAACCATGTACCCTAGTGTAAGACATGCCCCTTAGTTTTTACGTGGTTCATCGCAAAAAAATCTCCCTTGCATTCATGCTATATATGAAGCGGGGTAGGTTTGAATGACTCATCGGCGTGAATGAATATTGTGAGAAATCAGTTTCTTTAAACACATTATGCAATATTTAGCCAATTAGCCGGTGGCACGCCACAACGAGGGTGATCTTACGCACATGTCGTTTATGATGCGCACCTAATGATGCTTTGCCGATTTTCGGGAAAAAATACGTGCGCGTGGTATGAATACGGTGTTTGCGGGAGCCTTTGATTATTATTCACTCCTATACTCGGTGATGTACTGCCTCGTGTCCTGCGGCGGGTCGGCGACGCGAGCCGACTGACCTCCCGCGAGACTTCGGTGACTCTCTGTCCCCGCGTCACCGATCGGTGATTCCCCGGAATCTTCTTCGTTTTCCCATTGGAACGAGGTGACAATTGTGCTCGTACTGCGTGTAGCAAACATGCTCGGAGTCTGGAGGCGTCGGATGGCGTGGAAGATTACCCGGAGATGACGCGATTCGCTAATCAGCGCTGCAGCGCAGAGATTGGATTACGGTGATTCTGCGACACAGGATGAAGTTATTTTTATCGCGGCCGCTTTAGGAGTAACTAATACTGAATGCTACCTTTTCCTTTGTTTTATTAATATAACGTGATAAATTCATTGATGACATGCCTTAGCTTCTGGAACGTAAATTAAAAAGTTAAATAAAGTGAGGTGTCGACGGACGTACTAACTAACTGATGTCTTTTCCACCCGAATCAGCTGACGGCAGCGGCAATTTTACTGACAGCTTTTACAATGCCAAAGGGTACATACACATAGCGCTGTTCCATCCAGGCACAGTCTAAGAGTTAAATTATTGGTGATAGGGCTGGAAAACTGGAACCGCAAATTCTGTTAACTTTGCATGCACTTACGAAAATACTGTTAATAGTCAAGTAGTTTGATCAATTGTTAATAACGAGGCAACTAAGATGGATTAGTGACTTTATTTCATGAGCATCCATTTTCCTGAAATAATCAATCTCTCCTTTTCACGAGAACGACTGATGTCTCTGTCCGTCATGTTTTATTATAAAATAAACTTTTCTGGAGGTGGCTTCCATTTTGCCTTAAAACCCATTTCATGTTTTGGGAAATACGTGATAGAATTATTTTATGCTTCCTACAACCTAAATAACTTTTTTAATAGTAATTAGAATGTGAAAATTTGTCATTTGTTACTGTAAATTTTTGGTGGGAATTGTATTTTTTTTAAAGTTCACTTTTCTCTCGAAAAATTACATTTACCTCACTTAAAGCATCTACGCATTACGCTCGCATTCACACTGTCCTCGCGCACCTATGTAATTCTTACGTATTCTTCTGTCATGCGCTCGTATTTCTCTACAATAAGTCAATAATACGTACTCATTCCTATTAGTGGGGGTATAGATGGATTGCTCTTTACGCCGTTGACGATTGGAGGGGGGTGTTGGTGTGGATAAACTAATGGTGTGGGGTGGAGGACGGTGGGATTGCCATAGCGCCGAGGAGAGGAGGGGGTAAATAAAGATGGAAAAACGTCCAGCTTCGAGAAGCAATATGGGGTTGAGGGATGAGGGAGGAGGTGGAGAGGGGAAGTGGAGAGGAGGGGTAGACGTCGTGTGGACATTCGGCAGTGGAATGGGGAGTGAGGGGGGAGGTGAGCCAAGGGGGATGGGAGGTTTACGAGGCTGCGGTCTCAGGACGCGTGGAAGGGGGGGGCGGCGCTAGTGACGTCGTACGTCCGTGCCTCTTTTCTTCTGTGTGCGTACGGGTGCGTGAGTGTCGGAGGCGGTCGAGCGTTCCCGTGGTCGAGGCGAGTCCAGTTTGTCTTGAGCGCTCCAGGAGACCAGAAGCGCCCGGAAAAGCGTCGTAAGAAGGCGGGGAATATTTTCATAAACAAGAGAGAAAAGTTTTGGGGAATACTTTTATACATACGTAGCGCTTTTTTGTTCGTTCTTAAATTTTCCGGGCGATAGAGAGAGAGATATATATAAATATATATAGAAAGGGAAAGGTTTGGGGTGGCATCAACGGCAGGGTTTTGTTTTTTTTCATAGTTCTTCCTTCTTTCGATCGTGAAAGTGAGAGCGTCGAGTTAATTTTTTTTCGGGGCTCGTTGAGTCCAGACAGAAGGAAACCTCGGGCGGCTCATTCGTGTTTTCGGCGCGGGCCAAGCTCACGGCTGCGACGAACTCGAAACGCGTCGCGAAGTCTGAACAGAACGCGTGCAGTTCGTTTCACCGGATCGTGGCAGTGCGTTCGGGACTCGTCTCAACATCCTCTCCCGGAATGACTCGTGGACGTCCATTGTCCCTCCGGATCTGATCCGAGGAAGTCACAAGCTGTCTTGTTTTCGACGTTTTCGCCCGGAAGAAAGTTTGCGGTGCATTGGAATCGCGGAGGAGATAGTCATCGTCTACACCCTCTACGTCTGTACATTTTCAACTGTTGGTTTCGCGGATTCCCCCTTGGTTGGAAAATAACGAGTGCTGACTCAGCTATTGTTTTATCGTGACGTATCTGTGCACCAACGCATTGTGCTTTTCCAGAGGAAGGTGACTCATCGCTTGGCCACCAAAACTGTGGAGCAAGCTTGTTTGGATACAGACCACTCGCCGAGGCCGAAGAGGAACCAACTCAAGAACGCGCATCACTCGAACAAGAATCGGCCAAGGATTTTTCCTAACATTAATTCCTGGAGTCTAAAGCAATTATAGTCTACCATCAGTAAGCGTGGATCACTCCAAAAGGACAAAAACCGGGGTTTTTAAGTCGATATCTCCAGAATATTAGCTGTTTAGCAAATCTGACGATCCAAGGAAACATTTGCAGAAATCCGTCCCTACAGTGTGCCAGAAGAGACGATATTTTGAACACTGTGCATCTCTCAGCAGTTGGACGTGCATACCGAGTTGGAGGATAACCCAGTGGCCGGACGTGAAGTGATATTTCCGTGCAAAACATAGCCGAGACGCTCAGTTAACGGATAACTTCGCGGGTAGGGAGAGAGGGATAAGAAAAGAGAGAGAGAGAGAGGTGGCGGAGAAGAGAAAGTGAAGATCAGTAGAGTTGTCGGTGTGGCGTGTGCTCGATAGTATTGCTTGCTTGTGCCGTGAGAGTGGTTGGACGGTGGCATCACCCGGGAGGAGACACTTGAATCGAGAGGACGAGGAGCCAGCAGTTTGGAGTCGTCGATTTTTACACAGCTTTTGGATAGGCGGAGGAATTATTTTTCTTTCCCACCACGAGAGCCCAAGTGACTTAGAAGGCGAACGCGAAAGTACCGAGGAGTGAGTCGGCCGAAATCGCCAGAACGTCTCACGGGACCGAGAGGAAGCGAGATCCGAGAACGCAGCCAACATGCTCATAACGTAAGTCCGAACCCGTTTTCTTTCGCTCGAAGGAGAGTGAGAGATGTGGAGGTGGTGTGTGTGTGGGGGAAAAATAAGGTGAAGAAATTAAAAGACTCTCGATTTCGTCGGCCGTCCGAAAACTTTCTATTTCAGCCTGCCCGCGCGCGATAGCGTTACAAACTCCGAGGTTCATTATTTTTTTCCCTCCCGCAAAGTCGGCCGGGAGTGGAAAAAAGAACGTTCGTGAGTCGATGTTATGTTCCAATTTCCACCCGAGCGGCGTAAATGTAACTCGGCCTGTAATGAGTACCTTGTTCAGACCTAGGCCTAACGTGTTTTCTCACTTGTAGTTCATGAGTGCTTAAAAATGATTTGAAAGTTTGTTCTATATGGCGTGACCTTTCTGTCGATTGACGCAATCAGAAGGGGGAATTCGCTGTGAGTTTTGTTTACCCGGGTTGCTCGACGATGTAGTCGTAGCAACCACCTTTTGTGGAATAGGTATCTGAAATCTCGGTATTGCTTCGCCGTAAAATAGACTGAAGTTTGCCCAACGGAATAAGTAGATTGCAATATATGGTGATGGTTATGAGATGATCATTATTTAGATAATTAACCTTTATCACTCGGGAAGTTCGACGTTGCGATCGGTGTAACCATCGTTTTTAGAGTATTTATGGAGTCATAAGGATGATATGGCTTCACCTAAGGCGAGATTAAGTTCGGCAGGCGAAATAACAAGGTATATAGTGGCTGTGGTATTGAGGCAGTGGGAGGATTTTTCTGTTTACAGCTAATCTCTCGGATTTTATTCACTTCCTTCAGGCATAAGTTTGTGCTCATGCAGTCGTAATTGTTCTCGTGTGGTGTTAGGGAAGAAATGTGCATGCGTTAATAGGAAAGTTCATGGGTTTTATAACATCAGTATGTTTTATGTACGGCTTTTCGAAAGGGAAACGAATTTGCGAAAGGGAAAGTATCCTTCTTTTAAATAATTTGATTTTTGAGACCGAACAAAAAAACCACTTTCGTCAATCTTTAATTACTAAGTACGCATGGTTAGCACCCCATATTTATAATTGATACTTAGCTTTGCTGCGTCTAAAAGAGAATTTTTCCTGTGTTTTTTTTCTTTTTGTTTGGTCCATGGCATCTTGCTATTAGTGCAGTGACACAGTAGAGACTCTTTAAGATCTTATATTCTGAGATTCAATTGAGCCTACCTCAGCGTTACAATAGAAACAGTATCTCTTTAAATCAATTCCTTTATTCATCAAACTGAGTAGTATAGAGTAACGTATTCCTAACATTGAGTGTAGGTTTTAGCCTAAGGAGCTTAATCATGTAGTTATTTTTTCCGACCTTGGAAGTGATATCCTTAATGAAAACTAGTAGGTTATTTCATTTTCACTTCCCGATAGTCTAGTTATTCCTTATTTCTGTAATATTTTGAAGAGCCCATGTATATTCTTCTGTTTTCCACAGTTGCTATGGACATTTTGTCTGCTTATTATCACTAATTAAAGACTCTCCATTAATTGATGCCCAAATATGGGCCCTAATGACCGTCAATCCGCCGCATTGTTCATTAGAAATGTTTTGGCTAACTTTCCGGAAGGCGCTGCCTTATCTCCGTTCTAAATTCCATCGGGTGATCTTCAAGGAGACTTTTCTTCATTTTATGGGATGATGGTCCAAAAGATTCGACTGATTTGAGGAAAATTCATGCGGGAAGAATGTGTGTTTGACGAATCATTGAAGTTCTGGATGAATATGCTACTGGCTAGATTGAATGTGAGCGATAATGAGATTGTCGAGGGGGCATAAGGATTTGAGTTTACCTCTGATATTTTAGCATTTATTTGGGCATTTTTAACATTGGTCATTTAATTTGTTGGCACTGATAAACTGGGGATAATAGTAGGACACAGCGCGGATAGTAAAAGTTTACGCATTTGTTTTTTTTTCCTTTTTACCATGGCGACAGCAACTACCTAAACCGATCTCTAGCCAGCAAACAGCCGTGAGTAATACGACCAGTCCTTATAACTGCTCTTACCTTGCTTTCTGTGGCTGAAGTCGCACGTGACGGCATTACCGACCAAGGTTGATTTCCATCGCGGAAATCACAGCAAAATAAAGGTTGTGTCCATACATTTTGATTTTGGGCAACGTAACTTATACCCGCTGTTGCATAACCTAAAGCTTGCGCTCTAAGACCCTCAGCTGCGGCGTGCTGTGCGTCCTGGGCCTTTAAAGTGTGACGTGCGTTAACGATGTATTACGCAGGATCCGGATATTCGGAGTTTTCACGTCCCGAGGGGTGCGAAACACGTGGTAAGTGGGACCGGTCAGCGGAACGAAAACGCGGAACTCCTTCCTCGGCTTCGGAGGATGAGAAATTTGGAAGTGGGTGCGTTTTTCTTTCGGCCTGTGCGGGACTTCCCCATTTCCGCGAGGAACTGGCGGGCGTTCGGTCCTCCCCCAAAAGGGGCCGTGGAGGTCCTTACAGAACTCCGTGGCGACAAGGCCTTTTCATTTATTTGGCGAAGGGCACCGAATTCTCTCCCACTTACAACTTCCCGACGCTCCCTAGCGTCCTTCGCGCCGGAACTTGGGCGGTGGGAGTTCATTCATCATCGACCCAGCGACATTAGTGCGAATAAAAAAAATGCGAATGAAAAAGTAATGATTCGACGCATTTGGAAAATAGCCCTGAAGGTCCACCTACGGTGCTGTGTGATGCGCACCTCTTGCTGGTTGTTATCATAAAAAAATATGTTCATCAATATTCAAATCGCTGTGTCTCGGTGCCGTCGATTATGACATGACGGCGTCGGGAAGGTTGCGAACGCGTTATTGTGAAGTGGGGACGCCTTGATTGAGAAATTCGGCGAGCTTTTTTTTCCTCTCGGGGAGCGTCATTACTAAATGCATGATGAAACTATTACGACTGTTTCCCCCCCGCGGAATGTCCGAGTCATGGTCCTATTCCATGGTGGAAAACATGCATCGTTTAACATTAAGGGGGGGGGAATTGGTTTGAGCGTTAATTACATTACGCAACATGTATTGTCTCATTCTCTAATCAAGTTAAAACCCTATCGACTCAGCGATCAAGGTTAGTTTGACATTTTAGGGCAGTACTTGCATCCCTTTGGCACTTTTTGTGTGTGAAACTAGCCACTTTATGGTAAGAAAGCAGTTCTTTTCTTTTCGATTCCTCCGGTCTTCTGGAACATTCTGGTTCCCAGAAAAACGTGAATGCCTTGGCGCAGTTTGGCTGAGCTCTCATGGTAGAATAATGATGGTCGAATAATGGACCTAGAAGTCAAAAGCAGAACTCTTTATGGGATCGACAAAAATTCCGCGTGAATTATACGTTACCGGGCGAGGTGTAGTCGGGATTTCATATTAATATTCAGCCCAAATTGTCAAAGTAAATCACCTTCAGTATATCACCAGTTATTGATAGATTCTTAGTTCTTACTTTCATCTATAATCTCCTCCCCAATAAATGTCATTCTTGGAATGAACAGTGCTGATAATCTGACTAACTGGAAGAGGTTATCATTCGTTGCAAAGACGTTTTGTTTTATTCGTTCACAGCTGAGACGTTTCTGTCCTCAGTTGACTGTAATGACAATGATAATTGATGACGACTTTTTGCCAGTTTCAGCCTCCCCTCTTCAATCCTGCGCTAAGATAAATTGATGTGTCTTATCAAAGATGCCCAAAAATTCTACAATAGGACTACTAAGACCCTGGCGGTAGCCTTTCAGGTCCAAATTCCTTCTTCGTAGTTATCACAAATGTTTGACTCTTTCAAGTGTTGCCTTAATTGCCGATTTTCGGTCTTTGCGTGATCGTATTTTAAAATTGTTATCTACTATTCATCGAAAAAAAATGTGAGGTATAGTGATGGCATTTTATTTTAGACAATGGTCTGTGTGAGAAATTGAGGAGAGGGGGGGACTCGTGATCATGATCTCCTACCGCATTGCGTCCGGAAAAGGTTCCCAAATTCGACGAATGCCTCGCAGTGATCGGTCGCATTTAGCGGTGAATTCTCGACTTTCCAGATGATCGGACGTGAGCGGAATTTCAAGACCTCCCTCTTAAAAATCTTTCTAGGCTTAATTTCCGTCGATTGAAACGTGAGCGAAAGGATTCGCAAACTGCACGAGGGACTGTCTGTCGTGGAATTAATCCCTTCGAGATAAATGTTACCGTGGATTACCCTTAGCGCATTCGATAGTACGTTCTCGCCGTCATCAGTGTGTGAAATTTTGCAGCAGAAAGGTTTCGGAAACTATAAAGCTTTTCCCTATTATATGTCGACGATACGATTAACCGCTTTGCATGGTCATGATAGTACTACAGAGTCCGAATTTTCCGCTTACACTCCCTCATAACTTACGTTATCCTCTTCAAATCTTCACTTGATACGTTCGAATGCAAGACAAAGCAGCGCATGCTGTAATCGTTGAGTTATGCGAGTAGCATGAGTTCTGAGAATGATTTGAAGTTCAATTTTCATCATAAATTCATCACAACTATCATGCCTAATATATAATTTACATCCCTAGTTTTTTAAATGTATGGATTTACATCCGTTGAGTGATAATTATGTAGTTGGGTTAAGTGATTCTTAACATTTCACCAAAATATAGGAATGGAATGAAGGCAGAACAGCTTACTTGTGAAACAGTGGAATTTTACCCTATCCGTCGGAGTTGTAAAATACGTATTTTCTTATATTACGAGTTTGCGGGAGAAAAATGATTAAGAATTTTGGTTCAATCTTTTGCGAGAATAATTATTTTCACGAGTATGATGAGCATTGTAAGATCATTTGTCACGAATTTTTTCATTGAGGGGAATGTCGAAATTATCATTTATTTCCCGACATGTGACTAAATGATAAAACCTGGATCCAAAAGAATTAAAGGTTACGCCGAGTATTTCTGCGTATATAGAAAAAATTATTAGTGAATATCCTCTCCCATTAAAATTAATCATCCTCTTGACTGGTTTATTATTTATCACGTAAAATTCAAGCATCGAGAGCAACAATTTCCCTTCGTATTCTGATTTTCGTTCCCATAGATTATCCATTTTCAAATCTTCTTGTTTTAACAATAAAAAAAGTTCGTTAATTTTATTCGTTCTTACTTTCTTAATTATATTTTTACTTACTTTCGCTGTAATTCATTTGTACTCGTGTCTTCCTCGGCCATCAAGAACGCACAGTCCAGAGTTTGCTCATAAACAATTTGGGAACCGCTTATCGGGAGGGTAATTCAGTGTATGTTATTGGTTTCTTCTCACTGAGGTCTGAAATCGGTGTTATAACGGCATGTTGCCCGTCGTATTTTTAGTTAGTGCTTGTTTGTTGACGAGACGAGAATTAGGTCTTCGGAGGGTTGATGAGATGGCGGGGAGGTTTGAAATGGAAGGTAGGAGGGGGGAGGGCGGGAAGGCAGGAGGAGGCGAGGAGAGATTTCGGGGGAGGGATATTGAGAGAGGGGGGGAGAGAGAGAAATGGTAGGAGTGGGGGAAGGAGGTGGGAGAAACAATTCGCGGATGGAAGGAGACGGGGAAACGAAGCAGTAGTGACGACGGCACGGACTGTGAAGTGGCGGTCGGGAGAAAGGGGAGAGACTTTCTCGCTTACATCGCTGAGGGCTCGCCGCCGCCGCTGCCAAAGGGTTACGAAACGATGTATATGCTTGCCTACATATCTGTCTACCTCTTTTTCTATCGCTGCTCTCTTCCCTCGGCCTCTCAGCTGTTGCGCCGATGGAGAGTCGTGTGCCTCGCCGCCGCCGCCACCAGGAAGCGCCCTGGAATGTTTATATTCTCCGAGATTTTGTGAGAGACGAATTTCGCATTCAGTCCGTTTATCTATGGAGAAGTTGCTATTTCATTTACTAATAACCGAGGGGTACGCAACTTCAAAAACAAGTGGACACCGCATTTCCATTTCTGCCATTTCTGTCCATTTCTATCCATTTTTGTCCATTGCTGTCGATTTCTAGCCATTTCTGTCCGTAGCTGTCCATTTCGCGACCATTTCTCAATAAGCGTGCACCATTTCTCAGAGTTTCACACCCCTCGCTAATAATAAACATGGACAGCAAAACTATTATTTCCGCAAGCAACACGACAGTAAGCTTCGCAGATCCTTTTGCTGTCGTTCCAAATAATGGTCTATTGACATCGTTTTCTCCGGGCACTACTCAAGTTTTGATAGACCGATGAATAGTTTTCTAGAGTGGCGAAGTGTATCGTTTTCATGGCTAATACTAAGCCTCCGTATGTTTCTTTTAAGGATTTTCAGAGTAGTTATTTCTATGAAGGGGATTCTGGCGATGCAGAGATCTTGTGCCAGGCGGCACGTGCTGCGGAAGAGATTTTACGCAAGGGAATCAATATTTATTTAATATAATGCAAAATAAAATCCTTTTTGATGTGTATCATAATCTAGAGCATGGGTAGTGAATACAAAATCACGGGTGACCTAGCAACCATCGTAGGCGATATCCTCTCTGTTTTTAGCGACGTAATTCCAATTTTAAAGAAATAAAAACTTCTCAATAACGTTGACTTAGTATGAATTTAAACTTTCAAAGGAAATTTACTATTCAAATAAATTTTTTCGTGAAATATAATAAATTTAAGATTTGTATATACCTGTGGCATGGTGGCAAATAACCAAGTTTTTGGCAACCCCTGCTATTCTTAACCTATCTATTTACGTATGTAGCTTCATGGTTGGTGATATTATGCTTAGAAAATGCAGTGACGGAGTTATGATCATGCATGATAGGCGATATTGTGGCTTGGGGTAATCTTGAGGGTGAATGGAAAGGAAAAACACCTCTTTATAGTTTACATACGCTGCAGAATTTTTATTTTCTTGTTGAGTAGTTAGTTTATTCAAATCGGTGTTTGAGTGCCCTGCGTATTTTCTGTAATTCATAAAAGAAGACTGATTTTTTTCTTACCTTATGACCAGCGCGCGCAAGAGTGAAAAAACTTTCCCAGTAGAAGTTTGTATCTTCTTTTGAGCAATAGCACCTCCTGATAATTGGATTCGCACATGTGCTCCTGTACATGGGTACGGTATGGGTACGCACGGTGCTCCTGCACGTGGGTAGGGTATATTGGTTTTGTCACAGCAGAAATGTAACGCATTGTAGGAGGCATGGGAGGTAGGGAAAATTATATATAGAAATGATCAGCATCATCTCACGAGTCAATCTAGCTATGTCCGTCTGTCTATCTGCCTGTCTGTCTCTTCACACGATAACTGCCGTAAAAATTGAGATATCGAGTTGAAATTTGGGTCATAAGCCTCTAGTTGTCCACAGACGGCACAGTTCTCAAATGGGTTGGATCGGACCAAAACCACGTTTTTCTTAAATAACAAAGTTGAAAGTGGTGTAGGGTATTTAAGCTTTGGCAAGGTCGAAGATAATTTCTTTACTAGTTTTTTCTAAACTACTGACGCTTGATATTTACTGCTTGAAGTAGTCGCAGTTTATTTCAGCTTTTCTCTTTCATATGAAAAAGAAGTCGTATGTCCATTATTTTCGTCCATTCACTATTTTTTTTGGTCCTTAGATATAGCTCTTCTGATGTGTATGACTAATTAGTTATGCCTTCATCGTCTAGTTATTATCTCAATGCAATTTTTTGTATGAAGCACACCAGTTGGTCTTCGTTGCTGCCGCACAGTCTGGGAAAGTCTATGAAGTCATCAACCACTAGCAGATAAAATTCGTAATAGTGAATAAAATAGGGATGGTGCTTTGGATTTCTTATGAAAACATGAATGTCTATGGAAATTCAGTGTAACGTACGGGTCGTTTAAGCGTGTTCCTTCTGGATTTTTGTTGCAATAGTAAGCTACTGGATCTGGTTCCCCCATGAGTTTCTTCTTTGGAATCCAATGCCTTCCTTGGAATTGACTTAACTAGTGCTACAATTTTACTACTAAAAAATGGTGCTCCTTCATGTTCCTAATGTTTGCATTCTGTGCTCTATGAGGTCGCGCTGATAGTTATCGTGCTTTCGGCTCCCCTTCTGCCCTGCTCCCTTTCAGCATTGAAATATTTACAACGCCAGTTAAATCTTCTAGTCTGAATATCCTAAAACATACTTCTTCATATTAATCTACCAGTAGTTAATCGCTCGTCAAAAATAATAAGATATTTACCGGTGCACATTCATTTCCTTGTTGTGTTCTTTCAAGATTCCACCTTTTGAGTTGATAATTCCCTCTAGGTTTTTAGCATCGAGGAAATTACAAATCTAGCGACAGCTTAGCTTTAAGTGTCTGTGTTACCAGTTTGTTTGAGAAATACGATTGGTGTAATGGAACTAAAGAAATCAACATCGGTTGTTGCAACAGATAGGATATTACTTTGGTGATCATTTAGATCGGTAATGGAGTTAGATAATACCTAGCACTATAATGGAAAAAATTTACTAGTGTACTACGGTTGTCATTTCATCTTTCTAGAAGACGTTCTCTGTTGGCAGCATTCTCATCTATCATTTCATGTTGTTATCTTCTCGTTCTCAAGGGAAGAACATGTTGAGCCGATGCTCCTTCAACCGGCCTTTTTCAGCGGACTTTAAGGGATAGATTGAAATGTTTTCTTTATTGGCCTGGTTCATTTCATGCGTATTTCTAATACTTTACACCCATTCCATACATACCGTTTCCTTGTAAAAGGGCAAACTAAATTCTGAGAGTAATGGCTCTGATAAGACGGATCCTAAAAACAAAAAAACGCTGTATCTCTGCAGACTGTACATAAAGCTTTTTTGTCTCGTTGAAAACTGATTTCCCCAATTAATAGGACCGATCTTAACCGATCCGTAATGGTAAAAATACCCAGAGACCGATTTCATCAATCTCCGAAATCCATTGGTGGTATTCAGAACTTATTTTTATGCGTAAAAATATTACCCAAAATTATAGGAGTGTATCAGTGAAATTATGAAAGCAAAATGTGAAATCTTTATTGATGAGCGTCTTTGATTGACTATAAAACACTGCAGATTTACTCATTTAAAAATAAGATGTTCTAATCATCTGTCAGTCATGAGCTTAGATAGTCAGGCATACTCTTATACTTGACTTTCATTGATTTTTTTGCGCTTTGTGAATGTGAGTTCTTTTTTAATGAGCGTCTTTGATAGATTATAGAACACTGCAGACGTACTCATTAAAAAAAAGTGCTAATCATCTGTTAGTTATGAGCTTAGATAGTCAGGCGCACTCTTACACTGAACTTTCATTGATTTTTTTGCGCTTTCCCAAATACTATTCATTTCCACTCTTCAGCTTTCTCGTGTCAAATCACAGGTGTTCCAGATGAAGTGATTGGCGGCTAGTGGTTAATTTTTTAAGGGTCGAAACGTAGATCCATTTATCTTCGTCAATCATGATCTACAGAGGCTCGTCAAGAATTTTCTCAGCGCGCAGATTGGAATCGTTGGTCGAAAGGAATACGACTCAAGTCTCAAAACATTAGAAGACACTGGCATAAGAAGTTCCACAAGAAAGTTGATCCACGCTCAAAATAATCGAGGTTAACATGGTCCCTTTCGTGATTTAACTGCCATTTTTTCTTCCATTTTGGTTTTAAAATATGTTATTATTAAGGTAACAAACTCGGATTTATGTCAGGGCCTTGTAATGCCCATTATCTGTATAAAGTCTCTATAAGATTGAGTAAACACTGATTATGGAATACTATTAAAGTTGAATGAGTGAGAGTGGTGAGATATAGGAATTTTAAAAAATTGTGTGGCTATAATAAACACACATATGAGTAAATAAATAAGGGTTGTATTCAATGTTGTCGTGAATATATCATTCATTTTATGCAAATGCATTCTATGGTTGAATTTCAATCCGTCCATTTCTTGTTCATTTCTCGTATTACAGCTTTAAGCTTTCAAGGGTCCATCATCATTAAAAATTTGCTCCTCATTAGAGAAAAGAAGCGGACTGCATAAACTTATTATCTTAGCTGCTGGACATGTTCAGAAGTTAAGATACGGTCCATTGCTTCTTATTGTGTCCCGTTGTTATCGCAGGTTTACATCGTGCTTCATCAAGATGGTAAATGCCGGAAAAATGAAATACATTATTTTTGTCGACTTATTAGAAGTCAGACTGGCGCAGTTAGGCTTTAGTCGCGTGTCAAGGCTAACTTTTTAACTCCAAAGGGCTAATCTTGATCAGAGCAAAAACTCGATTACCGCACTGTAAGTAATCCAGGATAACCCTCGGAAGTGTCTTTGGCGAGTCACATCCACAGCGGAAACACAAAGTAAAATTATCATTAAGAACAAATCATTCCTCGTCAAGAATTCGAACCGCGACATCCAGGAGTAGAGCCAAAAGCTCCTGGCGCTAATTAGGCGAATCTATGTTGGAACCCCAGTCAGTCCAGGTGTGCGATATTTTTAATCATTGATACACTTACATCAGAATCATGAATATCTCAAATAAAATATAAAACTCGCTCCATTTGATACCGCTTCCACCATTTTCTTTTAAAAATTTTTCTTTAATCAATTTGTTGGTAGCAAACTAAAGTGCAGAGTTTAAATACTGCCTGATTAAATTAAATCCTAAGGAATAGGGCGTAGATCCCTGGAATATTCAATAGATCGAAGGAGGTTTATGCCGTAACGTTTTCCAACAATTAGTATTCATGAATTACTCGATCCCAGTCAAATGCTCTTCATTTTTCAACAATAGTGTCAAAATCTTCCTTCTACCGATTTCCAGAAACCCATTACAATAGCCAACTTGCAACGTAACTCACGAACAAACAATTGACAGGTGCATTTAAATGGTTGTCTCTGCTTCACGAAAACGCTCAAACTTCTCTGTAGGCCAAACAAACAGCTCACAAACGCCTCGCTACAAAAGGAGGAAAGATGGCCTTGAGCAATATTAATGAATTTTAGTAATATATCTATTGCGATTTAGAAGAATCGGGTATTGCTATGAGCCATAAATATCAAACAGTACAGTCTCAACCTGGACGTACAACAACTGGGTGTATTGAAGTATTCGAAGGAGGGGTGCTTCATTTGTGCCTTAAATGCTCTGCGATTGAGTACGAAGATTCAGTGCGCCTTCTCAGTGTTTCGTTTGGTCTTTCCCGTTTCCAGCGGGGCCATTTACTCTCCTAAATCTCTCAAATCGGTCAGTTCCGATCGACCGCTTTTTCTTGACGCACGTCCTCCCTCCCGTCTTAATGACTTCCTCCGTGGACAGACCCGAACCCACGAGTCTCAAGCGAGGCTTTCTTTCGCCGCCGGCCCCAAATACCTTCCTCCGAAGGATGGATGGGGGCGTGGGCCTGAGGCGATGTATCATTTCCCCTCCATCCCATCCTCCCACAGACTGAGATATGGAAAAGAAAGAGTGAATTCCGGCGGTGGTTTGCACTTCCGGAATAATTTACGGCCACGTCGACCCGAATGGGCCGCTTCTGTGGTCATGCCCGGAGCTCTTTTAAATTCATCGATAGCCTTAATTTTCATTTTTTTTCAACTCCCGCAAAAAAACTACTGGAGAGATTTTAAGTTGAAAAAAATTTACGAGA
This sequence comes from Ceriagrion tenellum, assembly GCA_963169105.1. Taxonomy (NCBI): domain Eukaryota; kingdom Metazoa; phylum Arthropoda; class Insecta; order Odonata; family Coenagrionidae; genus Ceriagrion; species Ceriagrion tenellum. The sequence continues at coordinate 126,432,149 of OY720633.1, read as the reverse complement.
GTTGGAGACCGCGGGAGAAGTGGTTCCGGTCCAGAAGAAAGCTTTAGGCAGTTTGTGGTTTCCTGGCGGAATAGAAATGTTATGATTTTTGTGCGAGGTCTTGCATATGTTGCCTCGGTGTAGCAAACGCATTAGCCACGAATGAAACTCTGTAAAAAATTCACGTTAGCACGATTAATTAATGGAAAAAGTTGTCGGGGTCATCCCTCATTGGAACTTTCTTCTGTCCGATAAGTGTTAGTAGCCACGAGTGTATCCACAAGCACATCTCATCATATTCCTAAACTCATTGCCGTACTTTTCTTCATTGGACTTAAAAGTATAGTTTTGGCTACCCATCCTGAAGCAATTGATACTTTGGCGCGGAAAACTGGAAAATTATTTAGAAAACGTTTAAGTTTCTAAGGAGTGCTTATTTGGAGGATGTGTTGAGAGAGTGAAAGCTATTAAAAACATTTTATATTAAAGCCCACATTTCTCCTATAGAATTACTTCAATAATTCATCGTCTAATAAGCATTAAGTTTAGCTATATCGAAGATGGTCGAGCTCTAGCATAGCTAGGTTACTCGCAATAGGACACCTATGATAGCCAATGAAGTTTTCTCACAATGGAAACAGTACTCAGAAAAACTAAGGATATTTATCCGGATTTTCAAGTTCATATGCACGTGTTGACGCTGCACCCGCTTGGCTGCAACCACAGCAGCAGCTTCGCTGATAGGAAAAATAACATATGAAATAGGAATACCAAGCTGTGGCCAATCGCGGTGTATATAATGGTAGCGCATCGGTCTGGTAAGCCAAAGTTTGCTGGTTCAGATCCCTCCTCGAGGATGGGTGTTGTGCTGATCTTAGAATTAAGTCTTTAGATTCGGCTGTGCTGTGGATCCTCTATAGTTCGAATGCCTAAAATCATTGGTATTATACTGCTACGGCGACGCGATGCGTGAATATAGCTGTCCATCTCTTCCGAAATAACGGCGATAAATCTGTAGAAAATTTGCATGAAAAAAGAAGTTTCCTTATTGCCAGTAGTCGTAAAAAAAACAATTTTGATGGCTTTTCTCCCTTACGTTAGTTTCTTTGATTGGCCATCTGCGCATGAAGAGTTTTTTTCAAAGAACCACAGCACTAGCCGCGCGCTAACTTAAACGGAGTAACCCACTAGTCTTCACACAATTATATGAAGAGTTGTTCCCTTGAATTCTGCAACAATTACGGTGAGAATTCTTAAGCCTGGGTAGGGTCTTGCTTCTTTGCATTCGTCTGGCAAGTCTGTGGCTCGTTTCCAGGTCCTGTCGGATCTTTTATCGTGGCGGTTTTCTACTTACTGCAACGCTGTGGCTCGACATATTTCATCACTTAGCATGTACATACAAGCGTAGGACTTCCTAGCTGATTTCCGATCGATGGTAAACTTGGTTTGTCCGTCTCGCAAAACACTCGTGAGAAACAGCTTGGAAGAGTTGGCAAAGGAAGTGGTGGTGTGTGTGAAGGGAAGGAGGTGGTGTCGGTGGTGGTTTGCAGAGTGCGTCCTGGGTGCTTTCGACGTGCGTCCGCGCATATTATGGCAGGAGGAGGTGTAGGCGCGCGAGGTATTCCGAGCGACGATTCGCGAGGAGGGCAATGGAAGGGGAAACTTGTCCACTTGACCCAACTCCGGCAGCGCCGCCATTGATGAAGAAATAGAAGGGGGGAGTGGTTGTGCGGATAATGAAAGGGAAGGGGTGGAGATTCCGCGAGAGGAGCGGTTTGTTTGGGTGTGTGTGTGTGAACGGTGTTTGGGAGTCGTGCTTAGAGTGGAGAGACGAAGTATAGAGAATCAGTGGAAGAGAAATAATTATTCCGGGAAATCAGCTCCGCTAGAAACATTAAACCATACGTATCCTTATCGCTTTCTCATAGTTTTTTTGTGGATACAGTGAAACCTGTCTCGGCGGCCCCCTCCCTTGAGCGGTCACCTATGTGAGCGGCCAACTTTTCAGGAATGAGTACCCCATACAAAAAATGTAAACCTCCATCCAGCGATCATCTCCTCAAGCGGCCAATATTTCATGGGTTCGATGGTGGCCGCTTAATACAGGTTTCACTGTAATGAAAAAAAATGCATGTGGAAATATTAATGGATATTAAAAGTATTGTATACATTATTGCCACCTTTTCAATAATTGATGATAGTGCTCTTCCTTGGGGCTTTTTAATTCACGTTAATAGGTATCTCGATTATTTTTTTTAATTTCTTACCTAGAAAATATTTCTCGTGCCGTCAATAGAGTTTTTTGTGTTAATACATAGGCTTGGGTATATATTTATCAGCTATAAAATCGATATTGGAGATTTGCACTTCTTCTATAGTTTGTGGGAGGTTTTCTGTGTGGTACTATTCTGGAAATAATATGGATAAGGTGTTTAGTTTGGTTTACCTCTATGGGAATGTATTATTTTTAAGGAGAGTTGGATAGAGATTGTTGATCTCTACACATTTACCTCGTGCGGTAATCTATATTTTCTTTAGGATCAAGTAATATATTTTATTAAATGAAATGTTGCCAGGTTCTAACTTTGGTATTTAAGTTTTGAGTCTATGCTCTGCGATGACTTGAATCTGGTTGGGGCAGGGTTTGGCCATCTCTCTGCTTATCTAAGTGGCGATTGGATTATGACTGTTCCGGCAGTATGTCCTAAGGAAGACGCTTATAAACCCATCTGCCGCCTTTCCGCCGCAACGTTATGTCTGACATCCAACTCATCTCAGCGGGCATATGAGTTGCGGAGTGCGTGAGGATAGAGGAGGGAAGGAGTATCAGTGACACACACACAGGTCGCCCTTGCCTGAGGCATACATGTTTCGTAACTCCACCGTCCCCTTTCTCCCCAGTCGGAATGGTTAGTAAACGTCGGGGTTTGAAAAGTGCACGGGGAGGTCTTTGGGGAGGGGAATCGGCGAGGAATGGGAAGAGAACAGCATGAGAGAGGGAGATTAGAAAGAAGTTACAGGTGGAATGGGATGGGGGAAGGGTACACGTCCCTTTTTTTCTCTCCCGACACCTCACCCTCGCACCTTCTCCCTTATACCGACGGCCACGACGCGCCGGCGTGAGCGACTTCTTTGGCTCGACTCCTTAAGGCGGGCTGATTGTCAGTCTCCCTTGCCAGGAGGAGTTGGCTAATTGCGCGTCCGAAAATAGGTGACTCGTGCCGACTACTGGGTGTGCATTCTCTAGTTCCATGTCTATATCCCTGTACCCTTGAACCATATTTGTAGTTGGGCGGCGTTGTTCTACTGGCTCGCAATGTTATCGTCACATTTGTAGTTCTGGCGGGGCATTCGGTGTTGCAGGAAATGTATCCCTGTCATTTATAATCTGTGGAATTAGGGAAGCCAGCTTGATTCTCTTTGTTATTTAGTTATGCACGCGTAAAGTTTCAGGCATTACTCTGTGGAGTTTCTTCATTTTCGGTACTTAATACATAACATTATGTATTTCCATTTGATTCTTTAATGCCTTTTATTGTTTTAAAAATGACGCGAATGTATCTAAACCGCGGTCGACAATACACATCCGTGTTATAACACAAAGTATTTTTTCTCAAAGAGAAACAATTGCATTCGACCTCTTAGCTTCGACCCAAATCTTATTTTTAGCAAATATGGGAGGTAAATTTAACACTAATTGAAGTAAAACTAACACACCAGGATTCGAAGAGGAAAATCCTTACCCTGAGCCATCTGGGCTCCCTCGAAAGACCTGTTACCATGGCAACCATGTAGCTTGAGTATAAGTGGACGTACATGTTGAGGCTTTTCCCGTGTTCGCACCCTAATTGCCTTTTTTTTAATAGCCCGTCACTTAAACCACAAAACTACCGCACCGACACAAATTCACGCAGAAAATCAGTAACTGCACATGAGGAAAATTTATTCGAAGTTTACTTGCATACTTTATCTTGCCCCATACTCGTTATCATGGGGGGCAGGGGGGCGGGAGGGCAGTCATCACTTGTGCGTTCTTAGAAAGGATAATGTTTGCCCCGTGCGAGGTTATCGTTTAGCTCTGTTCTCAGACTCACGCCTAATAGAATTTCAAATATCCAATTTGCATAACGGAGCTACTGTTAAAAATCTTGGCCTTGATCCAAGTACTCTAAATTTGAAGGTGGAATTTAAGCTCATTAATGTGGGAAGAATATAGTGTATAAACGGTCTCAAAGCTATCAGTTTTCAATCGTTGTCGAATAAATTGACTCGGTTTGCACATACCCTTTTCGAGGAATTGCTCTGGGATTTTTTTACTGGAGTGTGCCATTTTATTTGTTTTGCTGCTCTCTCCTCGGTTCAGAGGATGAATGGACTGCTTTATGAGAAAGTCTTGATATTTTCCAAACTACCTCAGCATAAATGTATAAATATGCCAAAAAATTTGGCGTTATATTATAGGATCCTGTGTACTTTCCTGTAACCCAGTGGATTCACCAGCGCTTTAAATTCATTTGTATCCGTGTGGTGGTCATGGAGGCTACTGTTGTTGTAAATGACCTATTACCATCTCTAATCCAACAATGCCTCGCTAGAGAATGTGTTACCTATTGCCAGTTTTACTCATTTCATGTCAATAGATGACAGGAATTTCGTTGGTAAATGCTTTAGGTGTTGTAAATCTATGTAAATTGAGTATGATCTTGAGTGAACTACACTAGTGAGATTTATAGAATTTCGATGTTTTTTACTACTTATTGCTTATTAATATTTCATCAGAGGAATACTAGTCGAAGCCAAAAACCAAGCTAAAATGTATGTATCTAATACACTCATTCCATTACTAATCTAACTGTAATCATTTCAGATCTGTTAAACCTTATATCTTTCATGAGTCTCACTCAATGAACAGTTCAGGACGTTTGATACTATGCATATAATTTTATTTTATGGGCCTTTTTATTTCAACTTTATTTTAAGAAACAATCTCCAAATTTTACGGTAAAGAGAAATATTTTTCTCACTGTTAGTTTCAGAACAGTGGTACGTAAGCTTGGATGCGTACTTGGATAGGAAAAGGAACGTCAAAGGGAATAGGGTGGGAAGGGGTGAAGAAGAAAAATCGTGAGGATGCAAGAGTATGGGCTGTAATGAACCTTTATTGTCCTCTTAGGTCAAAGCTTTAAACAATGAGTATATTAATCCTCTCTTGGTTTGGAATGAATGCTTATTGTAGAGTGGGCTTCTGGATCTTCACTCCTGGTCTGGCCTATCCCCTTATACCATCTTTATGACCAATCGACAGATTATTGGGCAGTACTCCCCGTCTTACTACGCGTCGCGAGCAATTTCAGTTAGCCTTGAAGTAGTATTTTCCTATCTTACAATTTTGTGCGAAACTGTCTCTGAAAATTCCTATCTACTATCTCATTTTTTCGGGTAATCACGTGTGAATCCTTGTTCCCGCAGATGAGAGAGAAAAATTGTGTAACGGCTGTAATTGATTAATTATATCTGTGGAAAGTACCTATTAGATACCGAGAGCTTAGTTTTTATATGATCTCTTCGTTCCTTTTCTTTATCAGTTTTGGGGTCGCAAAAATATTTAGCGTTAACTTTGAAAAGCGCTAATGTTCTTGTCTTAAACATGTTCTTGAATTTATAGATTAATTTTGTACTAACATAAGAATCGTGTAAAGCATCAGGATTTCCTTCAAAACCCATAGGATATCCTTCTTGATCTCTGTGCGTAAGGTATTCTCTTCATTTTAAGAGTCTGTTAGCTGGTGTTTGAGCAGCTCCTCATTACCTGATAAATGGGTTTGACTCCTACCCTGTCTATTGTGCTTAGTTGTCTTTTGCTGTGATGAATCGACCGTGCATGTGAGAACTAGTCTCACATGCACGGTCTCACTGAGACAACTGGTGAATTTCTCTCGCACTTCTGGCTTATCTTCGTGATTTGAGAATTACTTTTCAGCGTGGCTTTATATTAGAAGCGCTATCTGCAGGTCGCTCCGTGATCTAAGTCTTGTTACAGACGGCTGTATCTGTGCTTTATCCTCGTCACCACTTGCTGCGACGCTATCTCTTGCCAAGCGGGAGTCGACAGTTGACGCCTGCCGACCGGTGGCGCGCCGGTTGTTTTCCTACTGGCGCGTGATACGTTGGTGCACGATCCGCGAGGGTTCTATTCCAATATCGCGCGCCCTTATCCGCTCGCCCAAGCCATTCCGTCTCCATCGCAACTATTATTATCCTTGCGCGCTTCATGTCATTGCTGAGGTAATGAGCGAGATGCCCTAGATGGAAAACAAATGACGTGATAACTCATAAGTGATGGCGCATGCAATACCATTCTGCTTCGGGTTGCCTGCCAGACGGACGACGAGGAATCCGTCATAACTCAGTCACATAAAGAATAAATACTCTTTGTTGCATTTGATGAATTTTATAGAATTTGTGAGGGGTTCTAATGGTTTGATACGTTTTTTTATGGAATCAGGATGGCATCTTGCTATAATGACATTGATTAAATAAAAATATTTCCGTGCAAAATCATATTTACCACTGCCTTAGTAAGTTTTTTTGTGCCAGTCCAGAACGACTCTGGTTCATATTGCGTTAATAAAGCGTCTGATTACTGTTAAATATTAATGATTGAATTGGTATGACACCCACTACACTACCCTTTGGGTTGTGGCTGCCACTTTTCGTGACTAGGTAGTATCACTACCCAGTGTTTGACAGCAAAATGATCTTCAATAACTTTCATGCACATTAAATGCCTAAGCTAATTTTATTGAACGGTTACCTTGAAAAAACTTAATAGTAAAACTAAAGAAGGGTGTGCTTTGCAGGAAATGGAGGTTATTTATCCCTTGATGTAAAACCCTCTCGGTTTTGCCCTACAATTTCGCTCGTATTCTTAGTCGAAGTAAAATCACTGAGCACTATGGATCACTTTTTAATGGGCACCGTAATAGGAGAAATATTTAGCAAAATTTTCGTTATGCTAATATGATGTAAGGTACTCTCTTGCTGACCGTATGGATTTCGATACAAAGGCTAAATTTAAAATTCTTCTCTACCTATTTAATTCGTCGGTGAATGTTTCCTTTCTTTCAGTTTATTATAATTTAATTCGGTAAAAAAATATATTCCCTTAAATACCAGTTTTTTCCTCAGTTAAAGTGAATGTTCTCTATAAGTATAGTTATCGCCAGAGATCACCGCATTTTCTTGACACTCGATGGGAAAACGTGTTAAAATAATCAAATTTTAATGGAATGTTCCCTGTAAAGCCTTATTGCTTGTAACATCAAAGTTTTGGTGAAATTAAAAATTGATTTGCTGTATTCGGGCATATTTCCCCGACCGCAATGCGCAATATTCCAGTAATGAAGAAAAAGCTATTCATTCATCATAATCGACCGTTACTGCTTGCTTTGACGTTTGATTACAATAAAAAAAATGCTCTTTGGTTCATCTGGCCAAATCTGTTAGCATTGGCTATCTATTTTCTGCTTCTATTGGATACCTTAATTTAAATTTCCATCCATATGCCATCTCCCAAAGCAATATCTTAGGGGGATTTTAGTCCCCATCGCCATTGGCATATCCGTATCATCTCGTAAACACTAGGGCAGAAGTCGTGGCATGATATTTTCCCAGGTGAAAAGTTGGTAAAGGCTAAGTCACCTAAGGTTTTTCGCTTATAACGATTTTCATCAACTTCCCTCACTGGTCCATCGAAGGCATTTTACGAGGCTCCCGAATTCCTCGTTTTCTTTCGTCTCGTGAGCCCTGGGGACATTTCATCATAGATGGATATGGCGTCGACACGCTGACCTCATTCAGCTACTTACGGGACCCGTTTAGGTCGCACACCATTCTAATATTTTGTGAAAGATTTGTGCGATTTTGACCAAGTAAAATTCCTTCAAGCGCAGCAAATATATCGATCGGCTTCTCCAGTGCAAAAAGCCTGGTGCCCAACTGGTTTAGTCCCAATGTTCTAAATATTCTTGTGATATTTCCCTCGCCTCCTTGGCTAAACGCGTGTCTAAAAAATAATTAAAGATAATTTGCCCGGTGAATTTGGAATCTCTTCCGAAATACATCTAGATATTAGTCCTAAATGTTCACGCATTATCGGTATGACCAGCCAAGGTTATGAAAACGGTGTTTGGTTTCAAATAGATCCTGTTATCTCACCTTTGTTAACCACTGTATGTGTCTTGTTTTTTTGTTTTCTGTTGCTGGCATCTGGTAGTATCCATTTGTTTTCGTTCATCTTCTGCCATTTCATATTTCCTTCCTCATCATAACTCATTCAATCTTAGTGTGTACTGTGGCACTTCACTTTTCTTTGTCCCGCCGAAGTTAACTCATTAGGGTTTTATTTTCCATGGTGTGCACAAAATATATACTGCATGTATAACATCATAAATCTTGAGGAAGTACGCAGAAATTTATAACAAAAGCCTCGTTTTAGACTTAAACGCCTCTTCAAGATTTACCCTCTCTCTTATCGATGCCTTTACAGCTGTTTAGTTTCTCATTTTATTTGGCTTACCTATTTGTCAATGGGTATTTCTTGTGAAACTTTCTCTCCTCCCCTTTCTTAATCCTAATGAATTCATTTAGTCTCAGATGATGGGCTTCAATAGAGTGCGCTATGTAGTTCCCTTCTCCCTTTTTACATCTGTTCGTTTCCTTAAGGTAGTGCGAGCGAGATAGTTCCCTAATCATAATAGAGACCATATTCGATATATACGTTTTAATTTCACCAACTGTGTGACACACTAATTAAATATTGCATTATTAATGGTGCACTGAAATAGTTTTACATGACAGAAATTGTAAGTAATCAAATGAAAAGATCTAATTTAGTCTTTAACTTGACTCATTTTTTTCACGCGGTACGTTTGAAACTCCATCAAAACGGAAGTTTTATCGTGATCCTGAAGAGTTTACTGCGGTGACAATATGGTAAATTATCAAAAATAGTTGTGAAACACACAAAATACGCACTGTTGAATTTTTGACTATATCCAAGTGTAGGAAATACCTCATTTTTAATATAAGGTCTCTCTGGAGTGCATACATGTACCATTTCCCATATAAAAGGGCAGGTATTTTTGGGCAAATATCTCGCAATGTGGTAAGGGGTTGAATTTTTGGTGTCAATGGAAGGATGATATATTTTTCTTTAAAATGAGGCCAAATTCATTGATTTCTAGGTAAAATGATATTTCGCTCAAACTACCTTCATTAATCGTCAAAGTATTGCATCAGTATGTTCCTAATTCATTTTGCTCTTCTTCCATGGCTTTTTCTCCCCTCATCATCTTCGTCATTGGTCTTCGTCTACATTGACGTAGCATCCTGCTATCCACCTCAAGGGTGCGTGGCTTTCGTCATCAGTCTTCCGTTCTATCCATTTAATATTTTAACTCTTTTAACTTTCATTTCATTTCCAAGGTCTACAGTCATCTTTTAAGATTCCGATAAAACTCCACGTCTCACCGTCTCCAATAATTGAAGTCCTTAATTATCTTTTTAATGAACGGCTTCCTCATGGTCAGACTAATTTCAGTCGTCATTATGCGTCAGTTCTCATGATAGCTAGCCTTTGATGAGTGAGATATTGTGCCGTTGTGCTACAAATAATTGTACTCCGTACTTGTTTCAATTTTCCAATTTTATCACAGACAACCCTGCTGTCATTTTATATATTCCCATCCATATGTATAATCCCCCATTCGTGATTTAAATACGGCAGACACTGTCATTACGCGTGAGAATGATAAAGACGCACATTTATCACTGGATTTAAATTATTTCTTGTTACTAGGAGTATTTATGAGTGTTTTATTTTGAACTACGTACTTCACAGTTTCACGCACGCTTGAATGTCCCTCGTTTCTGACCGACTTGACTTGGTATTTAAGGAAAAGGACTCTCGTGGACACCCTCTGCCGAAACTAATCTGCATGAAATTTTATCCAGCAGTTTGGCCTTTGACCCCCAAGTTCTATTCATAGAGTTATTGTGTTATACGGAGGTTATTTTGGTGAATACTTGAACACTTGTGTCCAATGTGTGTACCTTCAGCCTTCAATATTTACAATTAGGCCCAGAACGACAATTCACCAGTGACACACAAATAATCTAAGGCACGATACAACCTGATCGTTGTGATGGTAACGCCATTAGTACGTAAATACCCACGGGTTATTTGCTCGCGGTCCTGGCTCCTCAAAGGGTGCAGGTTTATTCCCTTCTTGAGCATGATGGACGTTTACTTCAGGGAGGGTGTTTGGGGTGTGAGCTCGCATTCTAAGTGAGAACAGGCAAAATCTCAATCATCATCTTGGTTTTTTTGGGCTCTCTCATTACGTGGGCAACAGAGTAGAGGAAGTGTTGCTTGATTAACAAACAATCGGACCGCTGCTTTATCAAGAGGAGGGTATTACGTAACAGCCTTTCTCTCACATTTTATTTCCGTGTCAAGGTCCATTTGTCGAGTGGATTGCAAAATTTAGTGAAATGCAAGGTGAAGAACATGATTGACTCTCTGGATGTTGTGTCATCTATGTCTCATTTAGAGTGACTGAAGTGTTTCTGACAATATTTAATAATTGACGGGTATTTCTCAGCTGAGTTACAATGTGGAATAAATGAAAAATTACTATTCGACCGGTTGAGCTGGGAAATCGACCCAGAACATTTTTCGAATGCCTTGTTTCGATGTTGTTTGAATTCTAACCGTTACGTTTGGCAAGCGATGGAATTTATCTGAGTCAATTATGAGATTGTGTAGTAATTATTCTTCGAACGAGTACGCAACTGCGCATGAACCTGGTAATATCAATTAAATTTCTGAAAACCTTCCAACTCACGTCTTGTTTGGTGTTCTTATCTTCCGGAATTTTCTGTGCCGTTCCATGTTCAGGATGGTATTCTGTGATCTACTGTGTGTGTTTCATCGGGTCCGCAATGTTCCATTTTTTTTGCCCATGCTGTATTTACATATGTGGCGTTGTCAGGTATTGTATGTTATTCCTTGAATTCTAGTTCCAGTCGTTACGAACGCGATCGGCCGCTGATGCCATCCGCCCAATCTTTGAGGAAATGAACCTGAATGTTCTTTCCCCTTGTGAATCATTTTATCCAACTTCTTGGCTCTGAGAAACCGGCTGTGGATAGCCCTGGTGTGGCCGCATCAAATCTCCTCCAGGACGACCTTCCTTGAAACATCTCCGCTCAGCGTTGAGATTGACCCTGAGCGTTTCGACGGTCCCACTTGCCTTCGGCCGACCAAATGCTAAACCAATTCAATCAATCAATCCATCCTCTTTGCATAATAATTTTACTCTCTTATCAGTTGTTAATACGCTACTTGCAGTCTGAATCTGATTTTATAGCAGCTTGGTTATATATTTCCTCCATTAATTCAGTTACAGAAGTATTTTCACAGCGTTGGCCCGATAGCCTTCGAACCCTCTGGAAAATTTACCGAAAACTTTTAACACCATGCCCTTAAGATTAAGCGACGTTATAATAAAATTTGAGGTGATGCAGTAGAACATGAGAATAATTTAAAGTGGTACCAGGGTAATATCTTGTCGGAAAATGGAAATATTGGAGAAGGGTATGGTAAGAGAGTTGAGTTAGCGAACGAGACCTTCCCTATGAGGAGAAAATCTTGGATGGGGACGCTGTCTTATGATGTTTAGTGGAGTCCGGTGATTAATCTAATATGATGCGTAGTGTTCCAGTATGCAGAAATCTGGAAAATGAGGAAGGATGAATAGGGTAGACTGGTGGAGACGGATGTGGGTGCGAATGAAGATGAAGATGGCAGAATGGACGGAAAATGAGTCGATCGGGGTTTCTTATCGCAGTAGATGTATTAAGGGCTGCTTGAGGAGACTAGAATGAGGCAGATTGGTAAATTGAGCAGAAAACTATGGGTACTGAAGGCAGTCAAAGGAATGAGATTGTTAGATAAGTAAGGCGGCAGAAATATATTCCTCAATGAATGAGATGCAGATCTCAGAGCAGAATTAAGATTTAGGTGGTTACATAAGATCTGATGGTAGATATGCCAAATCCGTCGAAACATAGCTTAATCTAGGCTCCGACGGTTGTAGAAGACCAAAGAAGATTACTTTTACGTTAATACAAACCTCACTAAATCGGTCGATATTTTCCAGTGTATTATTTAACTACTGATGATTTAACTGCTAACTACTATTTAGATGCGATTGATGATTGCTGTGATAGTTGGCAGCTAGAATTAAATTTGAAGAAATGCGCGATAATGAACTTTTGGAAAAAGAATGGCTTTCCCCGGAATAATTATTGCATCAAAGAAAATAAAATATCTAACGTAGAATCTATTAAATACTTAGGTGTCACCATCACTGAAGACGTGTCATGGGGGAAACACATCAGGGAAATTACTAGTGTAGCAAACCGTAGATTAGGATTCGTAAAAAGGGTTCTAGGCAAATGCGATGAGAGAGTACGAGAAAGAAGCTATTTTACACTTGTCAGGCCTCATTTAGAATATGCCGCTAGTATATGGGATCCGTACGAGGAAGGTATGATAAAAGAATTAGAGCGCGTGCAAAGGAGATATGCTAGGTTTGTTAAAGGCCGTTATGATAATTGTAAAAGTGTTACGAGTTTAATAGAAGAACTAGGATGGGAATTACTATCAGAATGCAGGTTAAAATTTAGGTTAAACCTTTTAAGTAAATTCGAAACCGATTTGTTCACAAATGACGTTAGATATATACTGAGAACCCCTGCGTATTACGCTAGGTTTGATCATATTAACAAGATTAGAGAGATAGATTGTCGTACCGATAGATTTAAAATGTCATTTTTCCCGCGTACCATAAGAGAGAACAATAGGCAGCGTAGCAAAGGGATAGGTAGGTGAAATATAGTTAGAGTAGTCTGTAGTGCATGATGCATGTAATAACAACCATTAATCCCTTTCTTATTATGTAGATACTAACCATGTGACCCTATTATCTAGCATGCCTTCATTAAATATCCTAGTTGCATGTCAATAGAGCATGTTTGGTGATCTTCACCCCCTGCCACACACCCTCGTGGTGGCTCGCAGGGTATTACATAGATGTAGATACTGCGTTTCCTCTGTATTAGTTCTTACTCTCTGCTTTACTTCACTTTTCATGAGTTTTAAGCTGTGTCGCCACGGGGCATCATCCTATCGGTTCAAGATGCTTAGAATAGAAGTGGCTTACGTCCTTCATGATGAAGGTTGGCTGGTAGTTCACTCTTCAGTCGGCCCAAAGGTTTCCAGGTGCCTTGCAACTGGCAAAAACGTGTTGCAATGCATATCGAGCTGTTTAGAAAACCCGAAGTCCTTTGGCTGCAACTCGACCGTCGGAATTGGACATCTTGAATGCTGCAACATACTTCGATGATCACCTCGATCCAAGAGCATTTCATACCAAAAGATAGTTTCCAAGGATAAACTAGCTCATTCCATCGCCAACCACAATCTGGTTACTTCACCTATCTCCCGAGTTTCCCTTGTCGCATGTTTTGCTGACGGGATATTATTGAGTTGCTGCATCGATCCTTTTTTTCGTTAAATTATTCCTGAAATATTAGTACTAAATTATTCTAAAACTCTATGCGGACCCGTGACGGTTAAAAAGCAGTTTTTCATTCGTGCGTAATTTTTGTTTGAAATTTTCTTTTATCCAAAGCCGCTGTAAATTTATGCGAAATGTAAGAACAAACAGAAAGGGATGTGGGTCACCAAGTCTTGCTTCGTCACCGACGATTATATCGGTATCGGAAATTATTCAAATGCATAACCTACCTCTGTTCCTCTCTCGAGGTTTATTTTTAATTTAATATTAGCTAACGAACATAGGTCTGCTTTTACTTCTCACACACGAGATACTATTCGAAAAAAGTTGCAATATAATCTCGTTCTCACTGAAGAAGCGTTCTATGGCCTTGTTAAACATGGATACTGGTGTTGAATACTGGTGTTGAGTAAGATTAAAACTTTTGCAGTAGCATATACATCTTTCATAAATCCATCAATTCTGAACCGGAAAATACCCTCCAGTGGATGTTTGGTTCGGAGCTACGCAATACTTAGAAAAAAAGGCGTGAGGCCATATTTGGATTCTCCATTCACCTTGCTCGTGTCTCAAGTGCCCTCTAACTATAGACTAAGCGAGAGAGAAAGCTGAATCCGTGGGAGAAAAGAGGAAATCTGGCTGAATCGCCCTTTGACGACTGATGTTCCGCAAGAAACGAAAACGCACGCTTATTGACTTAGATTTTTTTCTTAAGGACGTCTCACCGCAGGATAATTTTAAATTCACCTTTTTCATATTTGTTCAACATGTAGAAAAGCATATTCTCTATCCAATAACTTCAGCAAAATTTTTATTTATTTATTTGATTTCTTTTTATAAATAACTGTTATTAGAAGTTAATTGTTCTGATAAATTGTGATGTAAATTATAAAAGCATAGTATACCATCCTAGTTTCTACATATTTTGCGAGTTACTCCAATGTCCGAAGTTAAAATTTCGCTAGATCATTAATAACAACGCTAAATTCTACTCCTCGTTCTGTAAAAATATTCGTTATTCAGTAAAAAATAGAGTCATCAAGCAATCTGCTTATTTATATCAGATTCTTAAATTGCAGTAGCTGAAGCGTGTTTTCGGGGATCGCAGTATATTTTAACGGTGAAAATTATGGTTTAAGATTCCGTATTTATTTTGAGTGGAGTTGAGCACTGATAACTTTTCTTTCGTCAGCGGTGGCCAATCACCCCTGCGGTGCTGTATTTAGCGCAGTCGGCGTACATTGAGAGTGGTTCCCATCCGTGTTTAATACTTAAATGAAGATAATTTGTTTTCAGGTTTTTCCCGGTATTTTGGAAGTATATCAATGACCAGATTTCAAATAATTCATCACAGTATCACCTTATGATGATATTTATGGCCTATTGTGGTTATGAGGAATGGGTTTTTAGTTTGGATCTGTTAATTTTCTTGATAGTGGGAGATGAGATGCTCAGAAGCACGGTGATACTGACATAATTAGTGACGGCTCCATCCGCTTCGTGTAACCAGGCTGGAACAGTCGACAATTCAAGCGCCAATTCCTCGCCGACGAGAGTATTGGCGGCTCCAACATCCACCTCTTGTAGACAAATACGTCGGGGCTGCGAGAGCCATAAATCAACAAAGGGAAACATTCGGAACTGTTTTATCTAATGGAGGCAGGCGACACTGTGTAGAATTTTGCGTTTAACTTTGTGAGAAGTCGGTAAATGTTACCTTAATTAAAAAGGAAGAAGAAAGAAAGAAAAACATTTGTTGTTCAGGAAAAAAATCCATAAGAACAAAAACAATATAGTTTACAGGGTTAAATTATTACAAAAAAATGATGATATCTATCGCAGCACAAAAACTTATGTGTTCAATACTTTACAAATAACAAAAAAAATTTTTGTTCTTATGGATTTTTTTCCTGAACAATAAATGTTTTTCTTTCTTTCTTTTCTTCTTTTAATTATAACGCATAGACGTTGAAATCGTTAAGGAATGGAGAACTTAGGTGGAATGGAAACTAGCGATTTATTTTCAACACGCTAAAATGGAAACATTCTTTGAACGAGAAACACGCTTCATGATTTATACAGAAATGCAATCATGTCTTACTTCACCCCGTTCAATATACCATTTTAGCGTTGGCGCAAGAAAGACCTTACCCCATATCGATACTGTCTTTGCATTGTTAATCTGATGAAGGCAGCTCAGAAAATCATCCAAGCGAAGAGGACGGACCTGATGATACATTCATTCGGTCAAAGAGTGTTCTGCATGAATCCACACTGTAATGTTTGCGGTCTGGTTATGAGCGATCGTAAACTACGAGACCTAGTTACAGCTAGGTTGCGTGATGAAATTAGCGCTCATTGACTTTCTACTCCAGAGTACTTATGCATCTCTTTGGTGGGGATAATTTCAACCATTTCTGTGGTAATCACACCAGAAGTAGCACAGTGTTGAGTTTGCTCGGTAATCAAGTCTTGGGGTATATTTCGTATTTTGGCGTCCATACAGCTGAGCTAAGAAAACTTCACTCCATGCATAGTTTCATCATGATGAATGTGCATTTCAAGAGTTACCTCGGCCAAAATTTCAGTGAGCCGAGTAACTACATTAGTTAGTGCTTTTTTCACCGAAGGGTGTATGCGTAAACTTGTCCAAATACGTTCATCCTCAAATGTATTATTCCATACAAATTTATCATATTTTCGATAATTATTGACTTAATACTTATAAAAATGCGGATTTCTTCGTCATTTTGATGATGGCTTCTTTATAGTTTCGTCTTTTGAATAATAGAATCCACCAATCTGAAAATATGTTACGATATCAAATGGTTCTCGCCTCAAAAGTACCGAAGAAGTGGTTGCGTTTCACGAATTATTTTATGAATCAGTAATGGTACCACCATTTAGGGAGAGTCTTAGTTTGCTACTAAGGGGACACTGTATTACACTGATAGGTAGATAATTAGTTAATATAACATAGCATCGTATAGTAAATACAAATACTTTTTGAAAACCGCTGAGGCGTACCTGTGCTGGGGTTTCCATTTGTCATACTATGCAAAATATACATGATCATGCTCACAATTTACAGGTATACTTACCGGCAAAGCTAGAAAAAAGCAGGGGATCGGGTTGATGTAGTGGCTACAGTACTCGACTACCGGCCAACACGTGCGGCCAGGGTTCAAATCCCATCCAAGAGGAGGATGTTTTTCAGAGGGAACCCGATCCTTACTTGAGTGTCTTGTGGAGGGCACTTCAAGTACAATGCACCGTCTGTCGGATGAGTTGTTAAACCGTGGTCCCCTTGGCGCCTTTCGTTAAAAGCAGGGTAATGCCGACGCCGGGTTTCTATCCACCCTTCCTCCCTTACCTGTCCCCTATGGCGCAAATGACTTAAGCCGTCGGTCGCCTCCCCAAATATCCAATCCAATCCTAGAAAAAAGCAAGAAAATTCACACAGGCATGCATTGCGGTTTATACATTTAAAATTACATTATAGAATAAGTGCTATGACAATACTTTCATTCAGGGCATCTGACTTCTTATATTTAAGTTCAACAGATACTCTACGATACCCTACGAGAATACTCCGAGATACCCCACGATATGTTAATAATTGGTAAATGTATTTCTCGAATTCTTCCTCAAGTGAAGCTCTCTTTCGGCCTCACATTTAGCGTCTCGCGTGCTGTTACTTGGATTGAGCTCGAGGAAATTGTTCGTAATGGAGTCTAAAACTGTCCAATCATCCATTCCCATGATTCAACAGTCGTCCATTTTCATACCGCCATTCTCCGTAATTGTCGCACTGAATTCGATGCTAAAGGACTGAAACGCCTCATATTTTTAAACATTCTGCCGCGAGAGAATGAGCGCGTTTTCCCCATGGAGCGAGCGAGATAAAGCCGTTGCCGTGACTCTGCAGAAAAGAGTGGCTTTTAGCCGTGTAACAATTTCCCCTCACCTCGAGGACACCCGAGTGTATAACCCGTTCAACTCCCTCTCCGCCTTTCCGTAATGGAATCTGGACTCTGGCGAGAGACGCTGGGAGGGTGGAGAGGGAGAAATTGGAATGGTGTGTTGGGAGTGTAAAGGCCGGTTTATGGAAAACATCGACGCCAAGCAAACTTAAGAACTTAACATGTAATATTGACTCGATAACTAAAGAGCGGGCTTGAAGTAAACGCGGTTAGGATTCTGCTCGTGTAAAATTAATTGATGGCGAATTATGAGGGGGTGCCGTCCGTTGTGTTGTGGAATTCCGTAGGTTAGTTAGTGAGCTGACCTACTGATAAGGTCATTCGCGTCATTAAAGATAAGTTGCAAGGCTGAAGATTGAGATTAATAAGTAACATGGAGGAAGGCGTCGGAATAGCCTTTTTCGGCAAGGGCGCCACCATTAACGGCTAGGCAACTTAAGCCAAGTCTACGGTACGCTAATTTGGAGTTAAGTATGTTCTGTCGATCGGCTTGCGGAGTGAGGGAGCTGAGGTGTAACCGAAATGGTACAGTTGGCTTGATTGGATTTTGGGTTGGCGGGGTGTCTAGAGCAATAGCATTCTGAGGACACGGGTTTCATTCCTCATTGGGGCGATTATTTTTTAGAGAAATCTCTATCCATACTTGGCTGCAGTATGTAATACTTCTGTCTCCGTGGTAAAGTACGTTAGTTCGTGAACTTTAAGAGTCTTTCTCCAAGGGCCAGTTAATATCAACGCCAGATTTCTCTCCTTCCTTTCTTCTTTTCTCCAAGGTTGCTATTGACTCAGGGTCATTTTTTCCAGAAATTCTAAAATTTTGATATAGCGTATTTGAATTGCGATTTAAAAACTGAGATGAAAAATAAATAGGGTTTCTGGACTAGTTTCACTATAGCCCAGTCTTGAAAGTGGAGATTTGAACATGGGCTTCCTCTGAATATGGAGATTCCTGAGTTAACAGCGGAAAAACGTCTATTTAAACAAGAAAGCACGTATATTATTTTATTAAACCTATTTTTAAGAAGCGGGAAGTCGTTAACAATTGAATTAAAATAAAATATAGCAACCTTCCCTCATATTTCTTGAAGTTATTAGCGAATGGTTGCCATAATTGAGTCAAAATGTGGTAGTTCTATGCATATTCCGCTGCAATCGGCTCTTATGGCTGAAAACCTGTGGTCATTAAAACTCTATTTTCTTGGAATAATCTGCATATTTTGCAACTTAATTTTGGTTTTCATTGTGTGACCCATTTCATCAGCAAAAGCGGGATTTTTCAAAACCAAATCAATAAAAATGTGTAATTAAGTATTTCATTTGCTTTTCATACAAAGGCCTGAGCCTTAAGACTTCTAACCTTACCACCTACCCGCCTGACCTCAATGGCGCTAGTGACCTCAGTTCTCGGTTGCCTCTCCGAATAATCAGCCGGCCAACTTTGCTGCCAATCCTCTTCTTCGACCTTATCTTCTGCCCATTCTCCCTTTCGCCTGTGTATGGGTACGGGGCTCGCCGATCGATTCGGCAAACTGGTATCCGACAACCCGCAATGGCTTTATCGACGGGGCAATGCCTCGCTCATGGATCGTATGCATGTGCTGCTCCTTCCTGCAAGGCCGGGCATTGAACCACGCCACCCCGCGTGACGATGTAACGTTCGTCTCGGCCAATCGGCTGTCTCGTGCGTTGGAGCGGAACGATAACGCAGGTGCCAAAATCAATCCCCCAATCCAAAAGCCAGACATCATACAGACATTGACCCGTTTGCTAATTTTGTAGTTGATGTAGACACTGATTTTTAGGTACTCCAACTGTTTAGTTTATTCCGTTGCGTGTTACCTTAGATTACAAACTAGAAAAAATATTTTTGCACCTTCATGACGAAGTAACATTCTAGCATTAAAAATGGCGATCCAAAGTCCCTTTATGACAGGTGTTTTTATTTACGTCGTGCTGTACGTAGCACGTCATCACAAACAGTAGATGCGGCGCAATCAATTGGATTCTAACAACTTCGTCCCAAATTGAAAAGATGCAATGTTATGACATTTAATTATTTAATTTTAAAAACGCACTTGTATGAAGGAACTTGACTCAAAATGGTTGACCAGAATGAATGAGACTTAGCTTCATCTGCAATGTTCTACTTTCAATTATATATTTTCTTGGTATAGTTTGATGACACAATTGTAAATATTACCTAAGAGGTGTACTTGCGTTCTAAAACCTTTCTTTGGAGCTTAATAAATTCTTTCTGCCTACTCGAGTGGGTAGAAAGAACCAAACTAGTGGGTCGATAACGAAGTTTGTGCAAGGATTTCGATTAGTGAACTCAGACATCTGTCGTCACTATGACTTTTATCGCGATATCCCAAATATCCTTCTTAAGTGCGAGTTAACCAACTTCTCACCAGTGCCATTTCTATCTAAGTTTTTATATTCATAACCCATTTCTTTAGTTACATTTTAAGTCTAGAGTTGAAAGCCGATACCACATCAGGCAATTGCCTTCAGTATTATTGCATGCTTGAAGTCACGTCACGAGGCTATCATAAATTCTTGGCTATCATAAATGCTTTGGCCTAATTCTCGTTGTATTCAGCCAGGCGTTCTGGAAGCAACAGTGAGCATAAAAATTACACTTCAATATTCTATCTAGGAATTCAATGACGTCACTTTCGTCTATCAGTTCCCGAATGGTAAAGTGACCTTTCTCTTGAAGCCTTGGCTTGTGACTTCCAGTTGAGCGGGAACGCTGTAGAATGACAACACAGCCGGATATCAGGATTCCGGGTAATGAGATGGTTGCCACTGAATGGGTAGCTTCAGCGCACAAGGAAGTTATTTTAGAATACCTCTGGAGTTGCAAATATATTTATATTTTTCATCTGGAAAATAGGATGATGATGTTAAAAATTTGGGTAATCCTTTCTACAAATTGAAGTGTTAACCAAAGCAAGTAGAAAGTTCAAATTCCTGTTTTGAGATTTTTCATGGGGGAATTTAAGGAAACACATTGTCTGGAAGTGAATGATTTGTCAAATATGTCAGCTTTTAAGATAGAATGATAAAATAAGGGAAAAAGAAATTAGGATTAGGTTTCAATCTCAAACGTCGTGACTTGAAAGTACTACTAAGGTAGAATTTTAATACAGCTATATATTACAGCTCAAATCTCAACTTAAATCGGTAAATAAACGACAAAGTCATTATTTTCTCTTGATTAAAAGACTTTGGAAAATAATTTTTACCAGCCGAAAAGCGTATGCATTTCGGAAGCGAAATTCGTACACAAATTATGCGACAATTTGTCGTTTTTATTACCATCGTTGATGCATTAGTCTTGTATAGGCGCCATCGAAAGAGTGAAACAAAATAAAAATGTGAAATTTCGGTGAACAGTTATGAGAAAGAGAGAGGGGATTTTTATGTAACTCAAACTGTAACCGTGACTTTCCGCAAGGATGCGACCATATAATTTCTTTTTTTTAACTAATTAATTTGCGTAACCGGTAGTTTTCTTTGGACAGGGTCCGAGAAGTTCTTTGGCAAAAACGAACTCGGGTTACATAAGCCATTATTGGTTCTCATTTGGAAATGTGCAAAATAGGACTGGAACTGACTGCAATAAGATTGACTGGCCAGCAAAGTTGTACTTAAAGTCAAAAGATAGGATTTTTTTATTATATTCCGTGAAACATAATCAGTGATGAGGTGGCTTAGATGTACAGTAATTATCATGAATTACTGAGCCCATCCAGTTGGTGTCTTGATGGATATAATGTATTAGACCTTCAAAAAAATAGGTACTAACACCTTAGTGTTTACTAAAAACTATAATTTTAGCATTGAGAAAATCAGCAGTAATTACGGAGTTATCATGAGTTCATTTGAAGCTCAGACGGATTTGATGAGCAGTAACTTGATGAAAGTAGATCGCACAGACGACGTTGAGAGATGAACATGAAGTAATCGGTATTACCTTCAAACTTGATATGAAAAGATATAAGTTAACCATTATTAACCCTAACGAGCCAGTTAAGAAATTCGTGGGGAAAGAAACTTTGTGAAGTTTGTCTTATTTTAAAAACTCCATGAATTTATAGCCTAATCATCTTCTGAATTATCAGATAATATATAGTCCTACCTGAATATTTCTTTGTGTGAATTCAATTAATCGATTGATCCTGTACCTTTAATCCACGAAAGCTGTCTTGTATTCTTGTTTCTGGCTCATCTTGGCGCAGCTTCGCTCAACCGATGGGGATTCGTTTGATTTAGTTTAAAATAATTTTGAAATATACTCAATTAATTGTACGGTGCGCGAATAAAATTTAAAGGCATACGCTTTTGTAATATCTTTTTCAATTAATGGTCGTTGTGCAACGATATAACTCTCCAACTCTTGCCGGAGCAAGGCTCGCTACCGGTTACGTGATAATCGCACCCAGGAAAGGTGATGCCGGATGACGATCGATTCATATGACGTATTTGCTGACTGGTTCTTTCGAAAACCTTCATCCTAATCGCAATGCATGTTTTTCAAGCGAGTCTTATCCCTTACGCAACGTGAATGCAACAACCGGACCAGGAATATGTTTACTGCATACCACGGGCAGACGCTGCAGAGAGGGCTGAGGCAAGAGTGTAATTTCATTTTATCATAAATCTGCCAATTAGAGCTATTTAGGGCTTTGAGTACTGGATATGATTGCTATGAATTACATGTGGATCATTGGTATTAGTGTTGAGCTAGACTTACCAATTCAAGGTATGAAAAAATCATAAATGCCTCGAGTGACATGGACTAATTTAAGTGGGGTTCTCAAAACACGGAAAAGGAATATTTAATCGGTTTCTTGAAGTAGAACCTTGAAACTATGAAGGCACTTTTGATTTGACAGAAATGCTATAGCAATGTTCCCGGCGTCCAATATGGGAAATTCCAACTATTTCTTAAGGTTTAGATTTCAAGGCAAGTTGGATTTAATCAGAGTTCACTCAAATTTCTTGAGCCGAAAATGGTATTCTGCGACACACTTTAGCAAATGATTTATGGAAGCAAATAAACTTATTGAAATTCATCCACATCGTTCCGTATCTTGGAATTTCAAAAATCGTTCGCCCCTGCAGTAAAATAATCACATTCAGCTCTTTAGATCCCTGGTGTACAATTAAGAAATCTTGAATATTTCTTGTCCGTTTCCTCGATGGATTTGAAAGCCTTCTACGGGTTACTGCTGGCTGGAGGTCGTCCACCGTAGCCAGTTCTTTAAAACACTATGGCAAAATTATTCCAATCCTGGAAGGATCTCCGTGCTGTGCTCAGGAAAACGCAAAAGACCATGTGTAAGGAAGCAAGGCGGTAACGTCGGTTCTTAGTCGGCATATTGGAATGAGTTTCTCCAAGGTGAACGTGAAACGAATGAACAAGAATTTAACTTCCGGGATTTTGACCAATCGGTCTTTAATTCCGGCGGCAAATAAAAAGTACCTTTCTAAAATCCTCTACCTGAAAATCTGATTGGATAATTTCTAATGGGAAAGTTAGATTTGGTAATTTCCGTGGGAATATTTCCAGATACTGAATTTTCCGCATACGACATTTTTTGTAATGCACTATTGACGCAATAATACATTTAAATTTAGGTTTTGGAAATCTTGATAGTTTTTCTCATATTACTTGTCTAAATTTTACGAAGCTTGCGCCTTTCCGTTTGCAGGGGAAAAAACATTTGGAGCTGGTTTTTGTGTAGAATATTTGTCTCAGATCTACGTGATTTTACCGTCAAACTGTTAAATCTCCTCAGCTGTGGCTGCATATTATTACTGTGCGTAAATGATGAATAGGTAGCCATTCCAAATATTTTAAAGGTGCTAGAAAAGATGTAACGCAGGTTTGAAAGGTACCCTTAGAAAAAACTTCATGGCAGTTATCGATCAGTGCTGAGAACGCTGACTTTGGCTTTATCAAACTGAGCGTTCTGGTGTAAGGCTATTGAACTTGGTAGCTCCACAATGGTTCCGGAAAGTTATCGCGACAATAGGTTTTACATAACAAGTTTTCTTCCAAAAATACTTAATGATTGGTATCGCGAAAACGGTTATCCTGTCCTCTTGGGTCGAAACTAGTAAGAGTCGCCCAATGTGGTTTGGAATAAAGGTCAAGTAAGAATAGATATATGACCTGGTTGTCTCGTTTAAAACGGGCGTATCGGGGTGGTAACTTCCATTTATTTCCCAAATTATACGGCCAGGTCAAGATAAACTTCCCTCTGAAAACGTTTCGCTTCTTCCCGACTGAAAAAGAAACCATCAAGTAAAGCGGAAATAGCAATTACTATTCATTCGTTCCATACGTCAAGCGGCTTGTTGGCGTAACTGACTAGCTTACCTTAACTGTGATCGGGAAGTCCGAGTTTAAATCCCGGTCAAATCGGAGATTTTTATTGGAAATGTCTTGTTCTTGTTCCTGTTTTGCATCAGTGCGCGTGACTGCAAACCATTTCTTTCTGTCTCGATTTCACGGTGAAAACAGTTTCAAGCGTTCTTCCTCCTTGCTTCATCTGTGGCTATCATGAGAATTGAAACTCCTCAGGAAGTATTTGTGCATCAAATATCATTAGATTCAATTGTGAGGCATTTAATTGCAATATTTTTGCCGTGATAGGGTAACTTGTGTGATCATTATCCATATCCTCCCGCTCTGAAAGCTGGATGAATAAATGTTGAATATTGTCTGTTTTGGTTCGGTGAGACCATCTGTCTCGACGCCTCGGATGTTTTGCGACGTAGTTCAATTCTTCGCAAATATAAAAAAATGACGCGCGCTTTTAGAGAGGCTCGCCAATCCCGGGTAAATATGGGAACAGATGGGAATCCAAGCAAGCGGAGGAGAGTTGGTACAAGTGGACTCAGAGCCGAATGTCGTGACCTCGTGACGTGGCCAGAGTCCCTCTTGTCTTTGGCCCGAGGGGGAGAGAGAGAGAGAGAACCTTCAAAGACCCTCCCTTAGCCAGACGCCTCCTCCTCCGCACCCATCCCCTCTCTCGAGACTTCATGGGAAGGTCAGCGGTTCTACTTTGGGCCTCACGGGCGTCTCTGGCCCGAGCGGCGCTCCCCTGGCGCGCCTCTCGGGTACGTCGCCAGCGAAAGTTTCTGAGCTAGACGGACTCGAAGGCAGAGGACCCGCGAATGGGCGAAGGATGTTCAGAGTCGGAGAGGCAGTGCGAGACGGAGAATGAGAGTCTTCTTTTGGCAGTCGCTGGCCACGAGTACGGGGAATTCGAGGCGGATAGAGGAATGTCCCGAGGACTTCAGACTTGCGGTTCGTCGTTTCGGGAGACTTCAACGGTCGTCACGGTGATGGAAGCACAAATTGAAGGCGATGCCCGAATACAGAGGGTCATGATGTGTACTTAAGAAAACTAACCGCTAGTCAGTGGATGATTTTGGCCATTGCCGGCTTTCCTTTCTTGGTGACGAGAGTACGCCCTCGTCTGGTAATGTGGAGGTAAGCCATAATTTTTCCGTCGAGGCTCGCCCTGTACGTGGGAGAGAGAGTTAGTAGTGAGAAGGGGAGTCATTTAGACTCATAACTTAGGTTTTGTAGTTTTAATCATCTAAGAACGAGTCCTGTGACCACGAAAAACGGTGGTAACGAGAGTCAATGCCCAGCGAGGGTAAATAACTAATATGGGGAGATAGCTATACCCCCGCGAGGACTTCGTAGAGCCTTGCATTATGGGAGTGTCCTCTGATTAAGGTAAATGTGTTGAAATGATCATCCCGCTAAACCTCTCCAACTCGATCATATCGGTACTGCTGATACAATGACAGAATGACGGCAAAAACGTAACTTTGCGTATTATCTTCTAGTTTGTTGCCAAACTCCTAAAATTCATCCGTATTTTAGGAGGTGGAGAAACGTAAATAAAAGTTCGATAAAATATTGTATGATTAATCATGTGCTGTATTTTTTGTATGGATAACTAATATTGTCAAACATTCCTATATTTAAGGCATTAAATGGCTAAAAATATAAATCACTGGGGCGCAGAAATCATACCAAAATATTGCACTTCCGTCGTGAAAGATGGCGTCTTTGCACATTTATGTTCATTAAAATCAGACTCATTACTACTTTATGAGATGCATTCATCCAAATTACCTCTTGCTATCTGACCGACCCGGCCCTCCCTCTATCTCGCAGGTGGAATAGAAACTATTGGTGGATGACTACGATGTCTGCTTATCGTTTCTCGCGATGTTTTCCAATCACTTGAGCACTCTCGCCTCGTGCCCACTGTGTGCTTCATGCGTTTCTCCTGATCCCCACTCCTCTTCCTCTTGCCGACCCTTGTATGGCCCCCGTCCTTGGACGCGGCGTCCGGTGTTCTTGTGTTTCAAACTCTGGATTATTAAGTACCGCCTCTTTGCCAGTATTGCAGCGAACACACTCCACACAGCCTAGTTTGCATGGGGACTGTAAGAATGGAATGGAGTGCGCAAAGGTTTAAGTTCATTTCAAAATGTTGTCTTTCATGTTTAGTGAACCCAACCCAAAATTTGTTTACCCTAATCATGAATGCTGGCTATGAGAACCGTTATTATTTTGAGGAAAAATCATCCGAAGGGAGTGTATACCACCTATTGCTTACTCTGTTCGTATTTTCCTACAATGCAAAACTTCTTTCTGGGAAACGAGAGTAAATATGTTTGTTATTTTCGACAAAATGGGAAGATTAACTCGTATCAATACTTTAATGGAAGAGAAGAGAACATTTTGAGAATAAACTTATCTTTTTTTCTCCATAAGTTGTGAATTTAATACTGAAGTTAAGCCACCAAAGGTTGTGTCGCCTAGTGAGAGATGTAGACTTATGGATTTGGCACCAACGTTTTTAAGTTTATAACGTAATAATCTTAATAATAATATATCGTAAATGGTCATCATTAGATATGTTTCCAAGATCACGAAGAATAGTTCCATCGAGTCTATTGTGTGGTGGGTAAAATATGCTCTCAGAGTTCCCTGAAATCATTACTAGATAAAGCTATTAATTACGTCTTTTTTTTTAGAAATATCTCGCAATTTAATCATTCTGGAATTGAGGCATTGTATATAGTGGTTCAAGTTTTAAAACATGGCAGCTCATCATCAGCTCATTAAAATTTGAAATAGTTATTTTATACTTCTAATCTCGGGAGAGATTTCTGAATGGACTTAGAAAAAGGGAATTTCCAGGAAACTTGATAGCCTTTAACACGGAAAACTAATTAACCAGTAAAGATTATACGTTTTGTTTTGTCACCTTGTGGATTCTGAATTATTCGTGCATGCATTCGATCATATGTAACTCCTCAATCGTGAAGTACCTTCTGTACATTTACACTTTCCGTACCTCCTATTTAAAATCTTCTTAGATTGTTTGAGTTCTAACATTCTCACGATGTGTCCCGCATTTACGATTGTCACGTAGCCTAGTTTTGGAGAATTTTTGTTTCTTTTTGGCTGTTTTATGTGAACTAAAAATTTCGCTCACAAGAGTGTCTTGAGAATTCTATCAAATGAGTGTATAATAAATTTATATATTCACTGTTGGATTTGACGTTGCCTCTTAGAATTGAAAACCCCTTAGGATTTGAGCAAAAAGTACTCACCAGCTATCTGTAGTTATATTGAGGAGTGGCGAATCAGGTGTATGCATTTTACTCGTATTGACCCTGGCGAATTTATATGCTACGCCGGAGTATTGGAACCGCATGTAGCGTATATTTTTTCCGATTGGTTTTAATCCGTTACGATTGATGCTGCCTAATTCATATTTCATTGGTTTTGTTTCTCCTTCTGAACATCACCGACTGAGTTAAGATACAAAGGGACGATTCGATATCATTTTGCATAGGTTTCGTGCTTTTTATTAATTTCGTTTTTCCCAGATGTACCGTGACGGATCGTCGCCTGAGTAAGATTGTTTTCAGATCATTAATCCCATTATATCGATCATTTCTTTTGTTTAGGTCTGCTGATCATTTCCTGAGCGTAAGTTAAGTTGCGATCCTTTGCCACCTATGCTTCGTCAACGATGCCGGGTGTTGCGTGCTGCGCTCTCAACTGGTACCCAAGTCCACGTGGCTGACCGGCCTTTTTCTTTTCCCCAATGAAGGATATCCATGGCTACTGAAAGAACTTTACCGAATTCGGCTACTCGTTTCTTAACGAAAATTTTCTCCGCCCTACCCCCCCTCTCACCTCTCGTCCAAACGACTTCCTTCTTTTTTTGTGATCCCTTGGCTCCTTGAGTCGAGATTACGTGTTCGGTGACCGTAGCATGAGAAGCTGCTCGACGGCCAGTGGCTGTTGCCGGTCCCGAGGGCGAGAGTGAAGAGAATCGAGATCACCGGGGGCCTTCACTTGGGATTTCGGTCAGAGAAAGGGAGGCGATCGACGAACGTTGTCGGACGGGATGCTTGGAAATAGACTCAGCGGTGGCCGCAAATGCTAATTCATTCACTCGATTGGAGTCGGCTCGGTTAGAAAGACATTTGCCCACTATTGATTTGTAATTACGGTGATTGGGACGGTTTTACTTACGCATTATTTTGAATCGTGCTCGTTGCATTCCACGACAGTCACAGCCTCTGACTTAACACGCCGTAACCTAGCTGTTGTCCGTGGCTGCCAGGTTTTGGATAGAGTCGACCTCTGAACCAAAAGTTAGAAAATTTTGGTACCGCTTTAGGTGTGATTAAAATATTTTATCTTAAGATATTAATAACAGTTGGAGGACCAAAAATAACATAATACTATAATAAAAGCTCTCCTGTTTGGGGTTTGCTCAGAAAATATCTGCCGAATCGAGCTTTAATTCGTCGCTTTAATCTTTTTCATGCGACGAAGGCAGTAAAATGCTAACATCTCTTTTAAATTGCTCCTAAAACGCTCGTATCTGTTCCAGAAAATACAGAAATACGGAATGTTAGAATTTTTCAGACAGAGCTCCCCGCAGTTATAAAATATCAGAGGCCTTGGAGGCTTTTGTAGAGCAAGGTGCCAACAGTATCTTCTCTCCGACCACATCCTAATATTTTAGACATTCTTTAATAGACTACTATCTTGATAATTTATCACTTGTCTTTTCTTCATTCTAGTCACCATGCTTGGTATTCTAAGACTTCTTCTTACTCCCTGTCTTAAGCTTAAAGCCTGTCACGACCTTCTTTTTAGTCCTGATCTTTCCATATCTTGTGTGAACATCCCTAGAATCTTCTGCCTCACGCACTATATTTCCGAATTTGTTTAGGTATTCTCTCTTCATCAATCCTTTCTAGACCCTTTCATTCCAATGAGCGACTTTTCTCTATCTCTTGCTATAATCTCGGATTGTTTCGTTGATACTTTCCCCGCCGATTTTTTTCCTCATCTCTATATTTGGTTTTCTATCTGTTCGTGTCCTTTTTTCTTGATTGACTTGTGAGAAGACAATTATAGCTAGTTCCCAGATTATTTTTTCGTCCTTTGAAGTATATTTGGTAAACTTGCCTTCGGGTGTATCTCACTGAAATAATCAAACTTTTAATCAACTTTTGGCTCACGGTGGTAGGCATTAATTTTTGGTGTGCTACCTTATACTAGATATGCTAGGTTTGAACATTAACGTCTGAGGTCAATTTCCGCTCTCCATTATTGTACAGAGAGTAAGACTTCCTCACCGGAAGCCACCAGCCTTCTATGAAGCTCCATTTGGTAACGTCCTACACATGTTCCAGATTATATCATGCTCGTTGGCTGTATTGTTCGGAGCATTTCTTCAATGGAGCAGAAATGTCGACGGAAGTTGAATCGCTCCTCTTCCTGAACGAGTTGCAGTGTTTTTCTTGTGCGGAATTCCAAATGGAAGATGCGCTACTTCATGAATGAACTAGTACTGATGGAATCAGGAAACTGTGGCAATGCTTCAGATGTCGTAGAAGTTAGAGTCAGCGGATGGATTGAGCCCCAATACACGTATTCCAGAGACCGTGGAGATAAGGCTCTCCACGTGATTGTCTTCTCCTCTCGCTCTTTCTTAAGCTCAGGTCTTAACGCATTTAGTACCCGTGAGAGTTTCGTCCACTCGGCAGCTTTTACTATATATTATCGTGTGAAATAGGAATCGTTCAATTTCTCTCTCGGGGTTTTTGCAAGTCCGATCTTTGCGTCGGATATTTTTGAAAGATTTTTTCTGCATATACCAATCAGAAAATACATCAACTTAGGCAATGAATCGGAACAATGACACATTTGTATAGTTAGCGGCCAGGAAAAGAATCGCCATTTTACCCAGCTCACGAATATTCTTCGTGACTTACCTATTAAGCGGTTAATCTTACCTTGTATGTTTGTTGTTCCCTGTGCAGCATTTTTCGGTTTTCTCTGTTATGGCTATTTCAATTATGTGGTGCATAGAAGCAGCGACGCACGTGATGAAGATGGTGTTCAATAAACGCCATTTTTCCGATTGATTCGAAGTTCCTCGCTTCGTAGAATAATAGCTATTGAGCGAAATATTGCGTGCGATATAATATTTTAGAACTACTTTCGCCGTTGAGACATGGGCTACAGTCGAGAAGATCT
Organism: Ceriagrion tenellum; assembly: GCA_963169105.1. Taxonomy (NCBI): domain Eukaryota; kingdom Metazoa; phylum Arthropoda; class Insecta; order Odonata; family Coenagrionidae; genus Ceriagrion; species Ceriagrion tenellum. Next base: position 126,401,922 of record OY720633.1, on the reverse strand, counting down.
TTCGCCACGACCGTGTTAATTGCGTTCCAAAGAGGCGTGCTTGTTTTCTCATTCACGGGCGGAGACTTGAACGCGCGAGTTCCATGCGACCGACACGCGATGCCAATGCGGCGAGAAGAGTAGAATAATATCTTTCATTGGGTCGTCCCATCCATTGCGTCACACGATTAAGGAAATCAGTTTCGTTCCCGCTCCCTCTTCCTCCTCCTGTGACACACTTTTCCAATCTTTCAAATCTCGCCTACCTGAAAAAAGAACGGCACATCGAGTCGATCATGAATGTTTCTCGGTGAAGTGAGTCACAAGGATTTTGGCGTTTTGATCTCAGTCGGTCGGCTAATTACGAGAGGCGGCCGTCAGCTGAGGCTCTTTTCGCACGTAAAGATGGGTTTGAGTATCAGTATGGTAGTATTATTTACGAAATACAGAAAGGGTAGAGAGGAAGACGGCGTCGGCATAAGCCAGCTCTTGATGAAAGGTGCCCAGGGGACCATGGTTTAGCGAAGGAGGGAGTGCTGTAAGTGAAGTGCCATCCCGTTGAAAACCATATAGAGAACAAAACCCTGTACAATATCCGCCTCTGACGGGATCCGAAGTTCGAGTCTTCGGAATGAGAAGCAACACTTAGTTCTAGTCACCACATCAACCTGATCCCCGTACTTCGTTCTTTCCATTGGTTTGCTCGTCAAGAGTTGCATAAAGTCATTTAGTTAGTGCAGGTTATTATCTATTTTTATTTTGACCGAACCTTCTGTGTTACTTATAATATAGCATGGGCAAATTTTTGGTCTTTATCCTCCTTGTACATAGCTAGGATGACAGAAGTGTGAATGAAAGTGAATATTATTATGCCAACACCGTGAAAACCGACGACATACTATATTATTTTATATTGTATTAGCAATTTCGTTTAGAGGAACTTTTATTATGCATTTGCTTAGGAATGCCTACCTTTGGACGACCACATCTTTTGCAAGTTGACGATCAGAGGGACTAATACTGACCTATTTTTTTTAGTAACTGGTGCGCTACTCTTAATTAAACGATAAATTATACCGCATTATTTTGCGAATATGGCAAAATGCCCGGTGGCCTCGTAAATTTAGAAATTTTTTGATCGTTGCTCTTCCTTGTGGTCTACTCATGAGGCCTGAGACGTCAATGAGATCTTCTCGGCTACAATCTCATCTTCCTTTCACCGTGTTCATACTTAACATCTAAATCTACATCAACGAAATACCGTGAAATCCACCACTAGGGTGTGTGGCACTTACTTAAGTGTGTTTATGTTTCGTTTGCGATAATGGGTTTAAAAAAATTGAGTTTAAGCTCTGAGACTGTTGCCTCTGAATGACATCGCCTTTTCCTTATTGATGGGAAAAGGGATGGAAATGGGAAAAAGAAAGTGAAACCAATAGTGAACTCCGCTTTCGATCCTGGAGTAGATATTTTAGAAAATCATATCAATTTTATGTTATGAAACCAATATATTTTATATAAGAAATGTTTTTTTATACTTCTATTTCATTGAAAATCCAAGATTTCAAAAACCCATGAAGCTTCTTCGTGGATCTGAATTACAGTTTATCTGCTTTGTCTCGAACTACAAGAGTATTGGTACAATTTTTGACAGGATCAATCACCCTTCGTTCCATTGAAAATGGTCTTCCCAGGCTTATCGTTTATCCTACATGCTTTCTTCTACTGTTTAAAAGTTTCAAAAATTTGTTAATCCCTCTCATGGTACTTGGAAATACTTGGTGGAAAAAGTACGTTCAACGAAAAATCTCTTTTGTGAGAATGTATCAGTGGTGAATCTATTTGTATGAGTATTTATTAGGTTGATAAGTATTCCTCACCTTCAGTGAATTGCCGTTCTCTTAATTATCATATTGCTATCTACGTATGCATTTTTACCCACCGGCGTAAAATTGAGGCTAGGTATAAATTGTTCTCGAAACTTTCACAGGTATATACTTATTGAGGAAATATACCTGCGCAGTGATCTATGAGCTGGTGGTAAAGTGGCAATGAAAACCACGTTTATATATATTTATCAAATCCGTTCTTGTGAATTACAAAACGTTATTGACTATTTGATTGCTCTTGGATTGGAATTCCATAAAATAAGCCTCCAGAATCAAATTCATCTGCAATAAATAAGATTTTTAATCCAAGTATTCGAAGCCAGCAACACGAATTGAAAAAAATTGCTTGCTTCCGTCCATCTGCCTTGTTTCTATTGAATCATGTCATCTCAGTGTCATGACATCTGCTATCTTTCTGGTGACATTTCTTTTTTCCCGAGAGGTCGTGCGTTGGACACAACTGTTCGTCGTCTTGGATGGCCCGAGAGTTGGCTCCGTCTCTCGTTATCCCGCTTTCTGCACCTCCGACAGGCCTTTTGTCTTCATAATCATCCCTACTTCTCCCCCCTTCTCATCACACACCATCAGACCTCCTCCTCAGCCCCAGTGGAGCTACTTTTAAGCCCCTCTCCGTACGAGACGGCTCGCCACGTTAACTTCCGCATCTCTTTCGCACGCTCGCATCCAGCTTTCTAGCTCTTGAGTCAATAGCAAAGCATAAACGCCGACGATTTTCACTCGCACGCTGCATTTTGATTGCGATCATCATATCTCCGGTTACCATCGAGTTGTGCTGATCGTGCAACACACCTGCAGGTGCAGGAAAAATTCGTTTCTTCTAGCGCCGAGAGCGAAATGTTTTACATCATCGCCTTGAACTTCTTTGCAAATGTTTCAGCCGCATTGCGATGTGAATCAGTTAATATTTCTCCCCAGTGGGCGGTTTGAGTTGTCACTCCCCGTGAACCATTTAATCTGGGATGACAAGCTAAAGTGAAAAAAAAACTTTCAACACTTTTAACGCATTTGCCATTATCAGGAACATATGTTTTATGTTTCAAGTTTCATTGCTCATGTTGCTTGTGGCATTGATTGTTAATTATCATCACTCATCTGCTATTTGATGATTATTTTTCTATTGCTTCTCAATCGATCCACTTATATTAGTACTTGCAGTTGACATTTTATCATTATTTGCCTGATATATTCCATTCTTCCTCACGCGGGTATTGTTTAAATTATTTTTTTGCTTGAAAGCTTCCAGGTAGATTTTATATCCATTAGTTTTCCCAATAAATTTGAGTCTTCTATTATACAGTTTTCTTGTACGCTCTTTTGTCTCTCAGCCGTCTGTTATAGCACTCATATACATGAAATGCAGGCTAGGAAACTTCTTATACATATTTTCTTCGTTATCGATTTTAATAACTGTGCAACATATTTCTAACTAGAATGATACCATAAGATATTTTTTTTCCGCTGACAATCAATCACTGCTCTAGTAGGCTGCTCCATATAAAGAACGAGATGTCAAATGAACAGCCGAAACAAACATGACGCGTCGCAGCTTGAATATGACAGGGTGAGAAGTTGACGCAATATTTGTAGTAGCCAGAGCCATTCAGTTGGATTCGTTTGATATCATATGACCTGACCTGGATTATTATTTGGTATAGGCGAGGTTAATACCACTAATTTGCTGAACGAAATTAAAACATCATGACTTGCACTCTTGAGAACAATATTTGATGTGCTACCTAGAGAATCTCATAGATATTACCGTTCTGTGCGCTGCATCGCAGAGAAATTAGTCACTTCTTGTAGTTATTCCTTACTCTCGGCTCGATATCCCAGCATCGCGATGCATCCAGTTTCTTTGTGGAAAGTGAGGATAAAAAAACATGGCTGTGTTAAATAATATTAATATAGACTGTAGATCTTTCTCTTTATATTCTCTACGTTAATATTCATGCATTATGTAAATATTGATGTTCTTATTTATGCATGATATTTTGAATCTGTAGTAGTAGTCTTTGTATCCCTTGCATATTGGAACGATTGACGCTACATCTACATCTGCGTAATACCCTACGAGCCACCACGAGGGTGTGTGGCAGGGGGTGAAGATCACCAAACATGCACTATTGCCATGCAAGTAGGATATTTAAGGGAGATATGCTAGAAAATAGGGTCACATGCAACTAGATGGTTAGTATCTAACGCTAGAATGTTTCTTGGTTAGTAGATTTTTAATTGGCGCGTTGCATGTGTGGTACGCTGGTTTCAATGTAGTTTCGGTGTTCTGCCGTATAATTCATGCATATCTGGTGTGGAAGCACCCTCTGCCTCACACCCCTTGGGTGGCTTGCAGGGTATGGCATAGATGTAGATGTATACATTTTGTATTTATTTAAATCAATAATAACCCGCAATCCCGTTAAAAACTATTATAAACTCTGTTAGAATCCATTGTACAAAGCAGCAAATATATGTTTCAAAAGTTACTTGCCTCAAATTTCAAACATATAGTTGATATTCTCGCTTAACATCAGCTAATCCGTTCATTCCTTCGTGATGTTCAAATGGAAGTCAGGAGAGATTTGGGTGTTAAACAATATGGTTGCTATTTCAGTTGTCAAGCTTCAGTTTGATGTCGTAGTGCACTCTCCATATACCTCATTAATTTTATGTTGACATGGATTCCAGAGCTCATGCGATGAGTTAGTGAAGCGGATGCAAGTTGGACGAGAATGGGAGTGTGGGTGCATGGTATCACTTTTCGAGAACGGGCTCCTCCGAGACACATTCAGGTTCTCGCGCTGGAGATACAAGCTGGAAATGAAGTGATATGCAAGACGTACTCATTCAAGCATGCACCTTCATAACTTGTACGAATGGTACCTCCATTTCTCCTGATCGATGAATGTCGACTCGGAAGAAACGGTGTTTATGATTGAGACACAGAAGCGCATTCGGAGAGATTGTAGGGATAATTTTTCGGTAGGCATTGTGTAACCAGAGAAAATGACTTGAAAACTGGAAAATAAGATCACTATTTTGCCTCTCCAATAGCGTATTACGACAAAAATGGGAAAAATTCTTAAACTAGAATAGTTTTCGGAGAACAGTTTGGGTGAGTCTACATGAAAGTATTTAGGATGCTAACTTAGCTTTCATGTGTCACACTTTGGTATGTTAAGGAAATTTTTTGTGCATTATTCTTTTGTTTCCATTTGTCCATCCAAAGGTGAAAAAGCATACTTTACTGTGTGAAAGACAGTACATGTGTGGAGACAAATTATTCAATTAATGTAACTATTACCCCACAGATTTTTTTAATATTTTACATTTTAACAATATGTGCTGTTTGAAGGTCTTACTGCCCATTATTTTTTTACCAAACATCTTCTTGATCTGCACTCGTCTCAGGAAGCTTGAGACAATTTTTATGAAGTTCGCGCGCCCCAGCAGTTGACATAGCCTTATTTATAATCCTCTGAGATGGCCGTGTGAACATAACAAAGGTTAGGCAAGGATCATGTCCCATGGGTCAGCGGCCTTTGAACCATTGTCTTTCATCTCTGGGTTCGTCGTGAAATGCATTCCAGTGGTCGTCGCTGTGCATTTCTTAACTTCTTACCATCTTCTTTCATAACTTGTGACATGCAGGGGTTAGAGGAAGACGTTAGCATATAAGTGCAATCTCATCTGGAACAATGGGAGATGTTTCGCACAAAGGAATTGGGTCACGATTTGCTGTTGCTCCTTGGATGTCTGTCCATTCGGCATCTGTTGCCACCAGACAAAGCCACCACGCTTTCAAGAAGTCAGATGCAACGTGATGTTATTAATCTTCTTGCAAATACTTGAGAAAGGTTCATCCTCCAACTTTGTCATAGGTGGGTTGAATGACTTCTCTCAGCAGATTGCGAAGTTACTGTGTAAAATCATTTGCCGAGATTTTGCTGGTTTACTGAAAGATTAGTAATTGTGTGAAATAGTGTGTGAGAGCACCGTTACATTCCTGAATTGTTTAAATTTGAAGAAAATTCAAAATACGGTGGTGATAAATCAGCGTTCCAGCATTTACTTTGCTGCATCTTGGGTTTTAGTGAACTGGGTTGGCATCACTCAGAGTAATCCACCAATGATAGCGGTCTAGTTGTTGAGTTAATGTCACGCTAGCTGTCGTTTATGGTATTTCAATGGTAGATGCGGAAAATTTGGCCTTTAAATTCTTTAAAGTACCGCGAGTTCAAGTCATCCGCGGCAACAGTGCGCGTGAAATTTTTCTTTCAGTGATTCGGTAAAAATGGACGATAAAATCATCGGAAAAAATATTGTTTGCCTTTTTCAGTGTGGTGCTTTTTCGTTCGCCATCAGATCTTCGTGTCTTGCCTCTCACCGTTCCGACTTCCAGAGACAGAAACGAACTGTCACGTCAACCTTTCGCCCCATTCCGTGCCCTCCATCCTCTCAACAAGGATGATGCGGACTCGAGGCGATAACCGCAGAGTAAATGCGAACAGTCCTTCGCAGAAGGTTGGGGGAGGGGCTGGTACGAATAAGATTGTGTGCTCCGCTGCGCCCTTTTTGTGAAAACATTAACTTAACAATTTAAGTGCGCACGGGTAAATGTGAATTTGTCTGTGAGTCTTGAAACGTATGAAGGTGACTCTGAGAATGTTAAAAACCATTTTCCTTATTTCTAAGAAGATTAATGCGGTTTCAGATTAGGAAGGCTACGCCATTGTCCAATATTATGAAGTCGTACTTGATACCTTTTTTAACCCTCGGCCACTAAAAGCTGCTCTTTCTACCCGTACAAAAAAGAAAAATCTGTTTTATTATTCGTATCATACCCGTCAGTCCTCCGGTAGTTTTTTTTGCTCGCGTTTCATTGGAAATGTCACTAAACCGAAATCACTAAAGGAGTATAAATTACGACATCCAAATGTTGACTTCATATTGGGAGAACCAATAATTAGCTCTGAAAAGAGAATTTATGCTTGCATGTGTTGTTTTGGTGCTTAAGTAATGGCTTATTTAATGCGTCATCAATGGTATGAACTGTATTGATTTAACATATCGCTGTCCACAATGAGTCACTCATCGACACGCGCACACTAAGTGATTCAATCACGTGTCCATCTTCTTTGTGTTACATGATTCTAAACTTTTAAAATCTGTTTAAGAAGAAAGAAATTCTCGGGAAATTTTTCCATTATTTTGAATGAAATACATTTTCCTCTTGTCATTCTTAACTCCCATTTTGGTTTTTTTCTTAGACTTTTGGAATGTTCCATACTTCAGAAAAAAATATGTGAGTGGCAGTTGATTTAAATGGAATTGATCTTAAAAGTTTAGAGATAAATTCTCAGTTGATTGGCTATTTCTGAGAAGCCGTTTTCTTGGATATATATGTGAAAAGAAATAGCATCATTTGCGTGCATTAGGATACACCGTGCGGCCTCCCTCTTGTGTTCTCAAAGTGTTACGCAGCCTTGTCAAAGTAGGTGAATACCGTTTACTTCCTCGTGACGCTCATACTGACCTGAAACATTCGATTGCTGGCTAAGGCGCATTTAAAAGCGCAAGAAGGAATATATTTCCCCTCCTTTAATTAGCAAAAACAGTGGAATAACGGTGGCCGTAGCATCCGCTCGTGCATTACCGATTAGAATTGTCAGCGGGTAGCCCAAATGATCTCGACGACTGAAAGTGTTTGTAATTGGATCCAGCTGTGAGCCACTTCACGTGGCCGTGGTATGAGTCATTTCTAGGCGTCTGCTTCTTAAAAATAGAGGTTATCCTCACGATAAATTGGCCAAGATTTCTCATTTAATAATTATTGTAGTCTCTCTACATTGATGGGAGTCCATTTTATTGTGTTTCGTTTTTTCTCAAAATAACCTCCGGACATCCGGAACCAAATGATTTCAGTGCTCACGAGTAAGAGTAAGAAATGAAGTAATTGGTAATGAATCTATTTTATTCAATTGCAATGTTTGGAAAAGTGTACTTAAATTCAATCCAAATCTAAATAGTGGAGTACACTGCTTGGATAACTAGTAGGAGGAAGGATATCTTATATTCCGTCCTAAAATGGTGCATTATCAGGTTTTCCCTGATATAATAATCGCTGCTATCTCCGGAATTTGCTCGCATAACTACTTTTCACCGATTAAAATTTACTGTAAAATCGACCATGCTTCGATCCATTGGTAAAAGATGAGATGGGATGTCGTCTTGACCTGTGGAAGTGAAGCATGATTCTTCGTGAAAAATGAGCCACCTAATAATCCTATTAAGCACAATATGTTCATGAGCTCTGTGATTAGCGCTGTGATTCATTTGGCATTCTCCGTTTAACACTTTTATGGATGAATCGTGACAGTTCCGGATCAATTCCACCGCCATTTACCAAAGTTATCGGTTGATCAAACTCGAAATTGATCCATGCATTCTGGACGGTCGCACTTAAACGGCTTCAATCTTCCTCTGTGATTTTGTATTTTATGACTCCATCCGCTCTGTTCCTTAAACCTATGTTTTATTCTCAATGTATATTCATTGTGTGGATCGATGAACCAATTTCAATTTCTCTTCCCCGCAGCGAAACGACAATGGGAGATGGTATGAACCACCATCATCACCGCAATGGCCACCTGCACCAGAATGGAGTTAGCAACCTGGGATACGTGCACCACCCGGAGACGGTGGTTCCGGGCGACGGGGCGCCACCCGACGACGGACCTCCGGGGATGACGAGCGTTTCGACCGTCTCCGGGGGTGACGGGCGGGTGCTGCAGACCCAGCTATCCACGGTGTGGAACCGAAGGCAGCAGGCGGTGTGCGTCCGATCCGCCTACAAGCACTATGGCTCCAAGAAAAACCCGAACGTGGTGCTGAGCAACCTCAACATGACAGTCGCCAAGGGAACCATGTGAGTGCCCCCGATAGCGTGGTCCATTGCTTGCTAAAGTGTGGCTCACGAGTTAATTTACCGTAAAACGTTTTACAAAATTTGCTGTGATTCCTAATTTTAGATGACCTCGCTTCTAATGCTTTACGTAAAACTTATTTTTTTTTCTTCCTCATAGTTTTATGGAACAAACCGCTGGTTCCCTGAAATCATGAGAGAAAATTAGTTTTGATAAAAATAATTTCATGAAAAATTTCATCTAGTCCGACAAGCGTGACAAGTGCAATTAGTTAAAAATTATGATACCACTTCTTTCATCGAATATTTTTTTTCATAGTGTTTATAGCTGATTTACCCTTTTGAGGTGCATTTTAAAAATAAATCTTGATGCTGCTTTTGAATTTTAGCCAGTAAATTGGTTGCTAATTTGCGTTAAATCATTTCTCTCCAGTGCTTTGCTATATTTTCTCAAACTCTGTATGACAATTTTATCAAACTGAATTTCTTCAGTTTTTGCTCGATTTCATGATTTTCATTCTGATCACATCGATCTTTTTGTCATAATTTTCGGTCAAATTCTTATTCAAAAGCCCACTATTGTCTTTACCGACCACTCTCAAAGTTCGTGCTATTTCAAGTATCATCTTCGCCAAGAGTTGGGAATGACATCGAGGATGAGGTTGATACCTTGGGGTATCATTATTTGAAATTTCCCTCGTGCGTTCCGATTTTCAAATTGCGAAGTAATTTAACCCTTTGAGTGCGGCATGACGTAATATCACGTCATGGTTTTTTTACGCTGGTGCTGATGACGTAATATCAAGTCATGGGTACCGCGAATGTTCCAGCTATCATTAGGGGGCCTAGTGAAAGTTCCCTAGTGAAAGCTGGAACACTCACGGCACCCTTGACGTGATATCACGTCATCTGCACCAGCATAAAAAAATCATGGCGTGATATCACGTCATGCCGTACTCAAAGGGTTAACTCGTTAACTGATTAACTTTTTGGTGCTAATATCTAGGTTACTGTTATCTCAAAGATGTATTATTCTTCAATCAAATTTATCCAGAAACTCGTTTCTCCCATACAACATCTCCAAATAAAGACCGGACTCAAGTCGGAATTCGTTTAAATAAATACGTATGTACAATCCCTTCCAGGAAGTAATGTAAAAATGTTTCTTCGTAGAATGATCAGATGGATACAAGGAGGTGCTTGTGAGATATTCGTTGTAAATGTACTGTTTGGCAAAAAGTATTGGATAGATTTACCCCATGCCTTTAGGCCAACATGATACGCGAATCGGATATTGTAAAAGTTTTATGGCATGTTGAGGGTAATTTCGTTTTAAATATTTTCCTTGTTTTGCCCCTTCTTCGACCTTGGTGCTTGAAGTATAGGAAAACTTCCTCCCGTTTGCAGTACCTGTTATTTACTCCAAAAAGCTATGGAACCTGTATCCAGGGGTGGAAAGTGCCCAGTCTTTTTAAGAGCGTTCCTATGCACGGCATAGTGTCCCTATATAAAGTTTTCTGCTGCTGCATTTGGCTCTTGCGAACAAATAATACCATCTGCACGCTCAGTTCCAGATGTTGTTTCCGATTTTGTGTGGTGAAGGACGTAAAAGATGCCTGCTCTCCCCCCTCCCCTCTGCTTTGTCCCTTTCTCCCTGGAGTCTGGAGTCACGAGCCATATTGAGATGGAAAGTTCATACTTCCGAGCGCTCTCTCTTTCGCAGCGCATTTCCTCGAATGAAACGCCCGATTAATAAGCGTTTCGTAATCGGCGTCACGGACACTCTCGCCGAGGGTCGTTTTTTGAAAATTCGGTCGAGGGGATCCATGCGCTCCTCGGTAAACACAGTGTTCCGAAAACCACCGGCTTTTCCCCCGTTTTATCTCCCTACGAGCCTCTTCTTTGAGTGCTCGGGCTCATTTGGATGCGAAGTGACCGCCTTTCCATCGCATTGGTTCGAATCCTGGCTCGAATCCGATAATTTTACTCCTACTTAGTTGAGATTGTCTTTCATAACTAGCAATATTTATAAAAATATTGATAAAGTTTGTGTTACTACGAACATGGAAATCGGGGGAAACTCAGGTTACTAATAAGGTTAACCTTTAACGTGGGTAATGTAATATGATGTTATCTCGTCCAGATTTAACTTGAATGATGCGGAAGGTTAATCGCAAATAGCAATTGTTGAAAAATTTGAATGTCCCCGTTTAATGGACTGCGTGTATCGTTAGTATTATAATTGACTGGAAAAATAACCTAATTTGCTAAGTTTATTTCCCGACTGAATAAGTATTTTATGCGTGATGTAAATATCTGCATAGTACCGAGCGATCGAGTATTCCTAAGTATAGTGTCTTGCATCTATGAGATATTTGTATGACGCTAGACGTTTTTCATTATCACCAGAAGTGATGGAGAGCGAATTATGGCAATAAATGCGTTAAATTATGTATTTGAGAACCAAATGTTGAAATATGTTATTTATATGCACATAGAGTAAGATATCTATGATGGACGGGAAGGCTTCAATAAACAACAATGTGATAGGTTATGTATCTAGGTAACGATCAACTACTCTGTTTCAAGGATATTTTTCAACAGAATAGCGATCGCTGTTCTGGTAACCTTTAGAGAGGACTTAGTGCCGTTTTCTGTACGTCGAATTTTTAAAATCTCCTTTTAAAAAGTTTTACAGTTATTACATTAGATTTTTCCTTTTTGGCGTAGTAAATGAGTATTAATATATTTTGTCATTTTTAATGATTCCTCTCCTGGAAAAGATGGCTCACATCTTAGCATTAGATTAACTTGTCCACGCGGGCTGGAAGCTGTCATATCTCCCTATCCCTATTCCGTAGTAGTATTTAGGTGAATAGGGTGCTTCGACGACTGAGGTCATTCGCACCCCTATTCCGATTCAAGGAGTGTGGCCGGGTATCAATGCCGGTTTTCTCTCAGACCTATATCCGTTTTAAATAGTCTTTTCTAATTTAAATTTCCCACCAATCCTTAACAGAGTGATTGGCGTCAGTTGCCGTATCGTTAGCATCCTCTATTCACAGGTTTGAATTTTCGATTCGAACGTCACACAGGCCTCTCAAAATGCCTTCCTCCTTGTTTTCGGAATGTTTTTGTGGTAATTCGCGGAAGTGACAGAAACCTGGGATCGTTTTCGTCTTAGAGTACAGATGAGTATTTTCAAAGCTGCCAACATGGAGTAACTCACCCGCACGAAAGCTCGAGAAAACTTTGATAATCTCCAACGCCGGGAAATCATCAGATCTTACTACTGATGAGTAGGTAGGCAACGAATGAATAGTTCAGGTGAGATAGGGTGGAGAGGAATTCTGTGTCGGTATCGTACTTCCTCCACTGAAGGCGCCCAGGGGTCGCAGGTTGTTCACGAACCAACCGACAGATGGAATACTTCACTTTGAAGTATTCTCCGCGTGGTGCCCTTGTTTCCAGTCAAAAGTCTCTGCCCCTGCTCAAACCAAGTTCCTTGAGGCTAGAAGCTGCTACTATTTTTACCTCACCAAACAACGGTCCCCCATGCGCTTTGCTTGGTTGGTAAACAAGACAATGCAGGGTCGATTTTCGCTTACCCCTGTTTCCTCTCCACATAAGCTTCCTGTGCGAGTCCCTTCCTCCTAGTTTTCACATTTTCCACGGTCTAGCTAATGTCTTATCTTGTTGAATCCTCGCTGTTCGGCTAATGGCATTGAGATTCGAATCAACGGAAACGTCCTTCGGGTTTTCTCCTTGTTCGCGGCGAGGATGCCAAATCTCCCTTCCGAGAGAACGAATTTTATGTTCCAAAAAGAGGGAGACAAGGGGCTTCGGGACTTAGTGAAAGGGTAAACATTCGCCGTAGCGTCCACCTGTCACGAAGTAAGCATCCCTAACTTCAATGTTTTCGTTCTATTTGTGCCCGTGATTCAAGCTTCGTCGTTTAAATAACGCTCAGTTTTAAGCACTGGATGTGGGGTTTGGAATGTTTTGAGTCCACATGGGGCTTTGCCATTTTGCTATCTCAGGGAAAAACATTTTGGCTTTCATGTGTTTTTAATATTGGATCAGTTAAGTTCTTATAACGTATTACAGAAAGTTCTGAATTGCAAAATCTAATTTTGATAAAAATAATTCCGCTTGCTTCTTAATATTATTACATCTCCCTCTTTAAAGATGAAACTATTATAACAAAACTAAAACTGCGAACCAATCTGCGAGATAATTTATCCGCGAGGAAACTTGACGCTTGCTTTGGTACGTTAAGCCAGTCTTGGTATGATTGCTTGGGAACTAATTGATGTGAACCTGTGAAATAGAGAAGTACGTCATCTCGTGGTGAGCTTTTATGAAATGAAGATTATAAGTTCAACTATTGAAAAAGAAATTCAAAGAATAATTTAGCGAAGTTGAAGTTATTTATGTGAGTCATATAGCGAGGAATAATTGATTCCAGGTATACAATAAATCATATATTCCATTTTGGATGCATGTGAAATGAGTGTCAAACTTTTTTTAGTGACACAGAAAGAATGATTTAGAACTGTATAATCACGGGAAGGAGAAAATCGAGTTATGTTCACAGTTTGATAGACTCGGCGATGTAAACATTGCGATTGTCGAGGGCGAGGGATTATGATAGAAGCATAACCTGAATTTGATGAAGGAAAATTATAGATATATACAAGTTTATTGATCTAGGGCATGCCTGTAAGATCAAGTACATTTAGTGAAAAAACTATGCTCGGTTTTAGAAAAGTTGTTGCATAAATTTTTGTACAAAGTTACAAGTCAGTATTCGCCAATGCCATTTAACGTACATGTTTTTGATTTGTTTATGACATGCATAATTCTGACTGATTTTGGTGCACATTTTTTCATCCTTGTTTTACATTTATAACTAATATGTAGATGTGATAACCAAATACCCTACTGCAAGTGTTCTGTTGTTGCATAAGAATCCGTATAATTTGATTTTAAAGGATTTAACTGATAAATTTTGTTTTAAGGATATAGGGAGGGAGTTCCGAAATTGACGTATTGAAGTATGAAAAATGAAGAGTTTTGATAGTATTAGAGAAATCACTTAATTTTAGTCACTTAATTCGGCTTGAAATCTATTATTAGCCATGTTGGGTTATAAGTGAAGGATTTTGCGGAGTCTGGTTGCGTCTGTGTCAACCCTCTGGTGCAGCTGCGCAGAGCAATGCCTCGTTGACTGCATTTCTCTCCCATCACAGGTGGCGTCTTGAGGTTGAAGGGACCTGAAGAAGCCTTCCGTTAAGGTTGTTTTGGCGAGGTAGTTCCCTAGTCGTAGTGGAGACCATATTCGAATTATGAGATTTAATTTCTGTAACTGTAGGAAGCATGGATTATATTTTGCATTATTAACGGTGCAATAATATACCTTTGTATAACTAAGCAATTAAGTTGAAATATCTATATAAGTCTTTAATTTGACTCATTTTTTTCACACGACATGTTTAAAACCCCTTCAAAATGGAAGGTATGTTACGATTCTGAAAAATTTACTCTGGTGACAATATGATTTATTTTCAAAAATAGATGAGAAAACAGACGGACTAGACCCTGTTGATTTTTGACGAGGTCTAGGTGTTAGAAATGCCCCATTTTTAAAATAAGGTCTCTCTGGAGAGCGTAACCTAACTTTTCTCATGCAAAAGAGTTGGATTTTTCGTCAAAAATTTCGAAAAGTAGTTCGGTAAGGAGCTGATATTTTGGTATTTTTGGAAGGGTGAGATGTTTTTCTTTGAATTGAGATCAAATCCATTGATTTGTAGGTGAAATGATATTTCGCTCAAACTATCTTTAGGGGGAGGAATAACGTAGTCAGAAAATGTTGATCTACGCAGCTACTCCTGAGGATGGATTAATTGTTCCCTGAAAGGAGGGACGAAGATGTAATTCATAAAACATGTACGCCGTCTCGAAGGTGACCTTTGGATTTGTTTTGCATTGCGTAATTTTTGGTCACTCGATGAAGAAAAGCCACCCGTCGGGGAAAATTTACGCTTTCGTCTTTCAACGCGATTCGTTACTGCCTGCCTATTCGTAACTGCCTTATTATTTGCGTCGGTCGGGATCGACCCCAAAGAAAGTCACTTGGCGTGCGAAAAGTCTTCGCTTCCTTAAATCAGCTGTATGTTTTCCGGAAGGACGTGCGGGGACAAAATTTCTCCACCGCGTGAAGGCCACGGCCCCCGGGCGCACAATTGTCCCCGTTGCTCCCCTCTCCCTAGCTGCCTCCTCTACCCCCACCCCTGTTCCTCCCTTCCCCCCTCCTTCCCCTCGCTAGGCCGCCGTCCCACTTCTGGGCGTGGGAGGATAAGGCTCGAAAGAGAAATGTGGACAAGACGGGAGGAAGCGATGCCTTTCCCCTTGGGCAACTCGTCCCACATTCTCAGCGTACGGGACCTCCGTCGACGCCCAACGAGGATCGGCGTGGAGCAGAATAGCTGAAAATTTTGTGGGCTCATTTCGCGAATTTGTCCATTTTTAAAAATAAATTGCGTGTATTGTTAGTTTACTCTCTGATGAGTTTTTTCGCTGCTGAAGTGCCCATAATCTCTCCATAATTTTACTCCTTCGTAGATGAGTTTGTCTTTGATAACTAGAAATATTAATAAAAACATTCATAAAGTTTGAGTTACTATGTACATGGAAATCGGGGAAAACTCAATATTCCAATCAGGTTAACCTATAACGTGAATAATTTAATATGATTCTATCTCGCCGAGAATTAATTTGAATGATACGGAAAGTTAATCGCGAATATGAATTGGTGAAAAATTTGAATGCCCCCGTTTAATGGAGTGCTTGTGTTGTAAGTATAATGGACTGGGAAAATAACATTATTTACTAAATTTATTTCCCAAGTGAATAAGTATTTTACGCGTGATGTAAATACTTGCATACTACCGAACTATCGAGTAAGCCGAAGTAAAGTGTAGTGTATCTATGAGATATTTGTATGACGCTAGACGTTTTTCATTATTACCAGAAGTGATGGAGAGCGAATTATGGCAACCAACTGCCTCAAAATATGTATTTGAGGACCAAATACTAAAATGTTATTTATATGCTCCTGGAATAATTATTGAAGGATAGAAAGCCTTCAATAAACACCGATATGGTAGGGTATGTATCTAGATAACTTCATTGACGACTCTAGATTTTTTGTCTCAACTATGATTCGAAGGAGAACTAAGCCGACATTGGCATGATTTCATTAGAGGAAGGAAATGATGACAAGGATGCGTACGCATAACTGTCAGGTAGAGTTTCTTTTGAAACTTTCATACCTAGCACGGGGTACTGACAACTATAAATTCTTGGGAATTCAATACCAAAAAACTGTATAGCACGGGCGAGCGATGCAACGGGCGGGTCGTTAAAAAAAAGAACAAATAAATATTCGCTTCATTGCGTGGCCCATATGTGTCGTCCGATGCGGCCGCACCGTTGGTCGGATGTAGTTTTATGTCCGTCCGTGAAAACGGTGTTCGGAGAGAGAGGGAAAGTGAGTCGGAACAGGTTCGCAAGGCGGACGGGAAACACCAGTGGGCGGGACAGCGGACGGACACGAAAAGTGAGCGCCTGGGATTGCGCATGTGGGAATGAGGAAAGGAAGGAATGTAAGTGCAGAAATGAGCCGTTGAACCCGCGCAGAGTGAGCATGACCCACATCTCAACGACAGTGAGAGGTCATCTTTTGCGTCCATGCTGAGAGGTCACTTGTGAATGGAATCATATCATTGTAGGATAGAGAGTAGGGCCGAGGATTGTAGGATAGCGAGTGGGGGGTTGGAGGGATGTTAACGTAGACAATGGTCGACACCATACAGTTCATAGTAAATGACAGATTATCATAACTACCAGAGTAGTTTTTCTATTCCTTACCCTTAAAATCAGCCTTAAATTACACATTGTCCATGACAGTCAATAAATAACCCGTTTCACAGCTTTTTCCGTAAAAAATGAGAAAAGTCTACGAGGACAACAGGGTGAGACGGGGGGGAGGGGGTCCAGATGAAGTCTACGAGTGTCCACGATGGGGAGTGGAGCGGTCAAAAAGTGGCCTATTTTGGTCTGCGTGGATTATGGACAGCCCCTTGGGCTTCTGTTCATGAACATTTCACCGTCTCAGAATCATTTTCGGGAACAGGCAGTAGCGTTACAGACTTAAGATAGGAAGAATTATGTCGATGAAGGCTTTCCCAGTGGCTTTCTATCCTTCCAAGAGTTGTATATTACTTTATACTGGCGAACAGTTTGATTATATGTATAGTAATAGTATATTTGGTATTATGGGAGCTCAGTGCATAAAGTCTAGAGCGTACACATTTCTTCAGGTGAATATCCCTTGCTGAGCTAGCAGCGTCTCCGCCCTACAACCTTTCAGCATTTCTCCAGCCTTTTCTCCCTCTCTCTCCCGCGCCCATGTCTCCTGCACCCGTACCCTTTCCCCCTCTCGGGTGATATTACGTTCTTGCTTTGCGTAACGCCCCAAGCAGGCTATCTATGAGTTCGAGGAACTAATGGGGAAAAGATGGGAAAGTAATATGTTGTGCTTCTCTCCCTTCCCCTTGCCCCCCTTCCACCGGCACCACTTCCCTCTGCTCCAGATCCTCGCCTTCCTTTCCATCGGAACTCAAAATCGCCATGTAAGTTGTACTTCTCGAACCACCTTTTTGGCGATAAACGTATAGCTTGCGCGAAAGCTTATAACCCCTGCGCAGAATCCATTATTTACCAGGTCGAGTCGTATTTTAAAGAACTGTCATCGAATTGGAGGGGTGTAAAATAATATCACTTCTTATAACATAATACGGTTTACCCATGGCCATTAAAACCATTACAATAGCTAGAAGTACATTTATCAAAGTACTAGATAAATTCAGTCTAACATCAGACCTAACCAGTTAAAACGCACTCGCCGAATCTGGATTGACTTGATAAAAAACGTACGAACAAGAAAGATATAGTCATTCTAATAGCGAAAGGAAAAATTTTATCCACCCTTTGCCGTACATTTCCACGACATGTCGGCGGTGTGAACAAATCGGACACAATGGGAAGGAGCAATAAAAAAGGCTACCAATGTCTAAGAAGGCCAATCATCGCCAATAAACAATCGCGCTTTAAGGAAGAAACATATAAAGATAGAAATTTGATCTGTAAAATATTTACCATGCGCACCAAGAGATGGCCATTACAGAAAATCAGTATTTAGCTAGAAGAACGGATGAAGACACCGAAGATAGCCTAATCTTTTGTTGAAAATTGAGTTCTTATGTTGAGTATCTTCTCTTCTTCTCTAGCTTCTCCTTCAAGTTTCCTCCCCCAATAGCTAAGGCTCCTCCACTCACTGTCGTTCTGCGCATTTAAGGTGGCTGGAGTGGTAATTGCGGGCCGTTCAGTGCACATTTTTATGTATTTTTGATTAAGTTAATAAAATAAACCTTGGACCACATTTCACTTGCGTTCTCCTATTTGTGCGTCAAAACTCACCAGCCTGCCAATAATGGAAATGATACTAGAATTATAATTCTAACCTTTTCTCTTAATAATAGAATATTATGGGTTTTCGGCGTGAAATTCAAAATTTAGACGAAATCGTGTTGGAAAATGCTTATTTCAAATATTGAATTTTCTGTGACGCATTGATATAAGTCAACAAAAATGATGATAATCAATGTATAATTTCGCATTTGGTAGAAAATTTGCCCGTGCTGTATAATTATTACGATATACATGTCATTTGTTTAATTGATACAAGTTAAAAATGTATTGGATTGCCAATACACTAAATCGATATGATGCAATATTTTTCAGTAATCAATCCATGTCTGAGATAAGAACACGCATGCAAAGGTACACGCCGCTCTGCACTCAAACGAAAATCGCTTCAATCGACTTTAAAGCTTAAGCGTTCGTACAAAATATACGTCACATAGTTGCCAACTAACGTGTTGTAGATTCAGGGAGATGTCTATTTAAGGCGCAGAAAATTGTCGTGAATATTCTGGGCGTCGTCAACATTTTATGAAACATGCTTTTTCTTTTGATTTTTCCTGAGAACGGTATTTTTATGCGCTTTTTTTAGAATTTGAATGTTAATTGAGGGATCAAACTCTAGAAAAATTAAGGAATGAAGAAAATCTCGAGTTGAAGTTAGTATTTCAGTATGAAATTTTTCTGAGGCATGGAAACGGTTAAGTAAAATTTATGAAACTCCTGCAGTGATGTTTATTCAAATATAACCTTCATTTGATATTGATCGCACAGAAAAGGATCTACCTAGGAAGCCTCATGTCGGTGAAAATTCGAAATGTCGCGAGAAGTTTCCCTGCAACCCGTCGCCTTTCTCTTCGTTAAACTTCCAAGACAGCACCCCAATTAAAGAGTTGTAATATGTCAAGGCATAGTCTCTTCGTAAATAGTATTATATAAAACAATGATAGAAAATAATTGTAAAGTTTGAAAGTGGAAGTTAGAGTGTGAAGAAAACAAGTAATTGAAGATATTACTGGATTGGTGCTGACGTTTTTTGTGGTTTCTTAGCAGTATCCATTGTTGGTGATGAAACTTTTATCGAGTTCCGCACATTTTATGAGCTCTCAGTCGATTTCAAAGAGTAAAGAGCGTCAACTTCAAGGCAAATGGGAGGTTTTTATTAGCGATAATATTTACCTTGAAAATGACGCAGCAGAGTCATTGAAATGGATCGGTTGCTTATAAATTGTGTGGAATTCTCCAAAGGTTTTTTTGTCGCCGCTGTGGAAATGGAAATGGTGAAAGCAAGTTAATACGAGGGCAAGGTGTTCTCGGAGGTTACTTGATAAAGCATCAATCAAAGAGATCTGTCAATCCAATCCTCGGGCTTATCTTAGTTCTGTCTCCGGTGGCCTCCCTTCCTATATACGCCAGTTTTAATTTATGTGGAGTCGAACTCTTGTAACATATTAACCGGCGTTCAATTTTTACATTTATTGTAGTTTTAGTTAAACTCGGTCAGTAGTTAAGGTATGGTTTCGTGAATGTTGTATACTTTCTCCGTGACGGATTTTGAACAGCAATAGACAATTTCAGCATACTCTAAGATTAGGCTAACACCGATGTCTTCACCCGTTCTTCTAGTTAAATACTGATTTTCCTAGTTTTCAGATTTTAGTACCTAGTATCTAGTAGCATCTGATAAATGTACTTCTAGCTATTGTAATGGTTTTAATGACCAGAGGTAAACCGTATTATGTTCAAACTGTTATTCAAAAGTTTCGACCCTTGTTTTTTGTTATATCTTTTTCTTCTTCCACCATGTTTTTTCGAACCCTCGGAGACTATTGCGCAATGGTTTACTTTCCAATTTCTCTTAAAATAGCCGAAGATTTGCAAGAGCTCTGTGAACAAAGAGGCACTAGAGCTTGTTCTTTTTCTCTTCCGACGGGGAGTGGTTCCGCTGAGTCTTATTTTATTCGCCCACATTCGACTCACCTTTCCCTTGCCCTAATGGGTCCAATGAACTCCAGGAATGTGCTGAACAGGGCAGTGATGTGGGCGTAGTAAGGAACTGAAGATTTCATATTAAATGCTGTGGCTTGATGGTGATAATGATATATTTTTGGTCTCGCTGAGGACATGAATAGTTTCTCCGACAAGAAGTTGGATAAAATGTAAATTTACGTTTAATTCGTTTCATTTCTATGTTCTCAATTTAGTTTCCACCTTTGCCGTAACCAGGGTATACTTTAATTGCGCATTGAATTATTTGACCGCCTCATTTTATGTTAAATTTGAATTCAAACCAAAATATTAATAAGTGCTCAATAACCCCAGAAAGGTCAAGTACATTTTTCAGTTGTTTATGCTCGAGTGGCGTCTTTCGTATCGCACTTTAGAGTGGAAGAGAGTGTTATTTGAATTTCTTTCGATCTTGACTCAACGGACAAAAAGAATTAGAGACTAGAAAATGGAATTTACCGTGGCAAGTAGAGACCGTATTGTACACTATTGTTCTTTTTAGCTGACTTATAATAAGGGTCATCAGGAGGAGCTTGTGAATGGCTGAAAGTAGAAATAAAAATATTCTGTGGCTGCTAAAGTCAAATGTCACCAGCGGATGATAACGCAACAAATCTTTTCAATTGACCTGGATTGTAGTAATATGGAGATTATGCCTAAGGAAATCCTAATATAAGTAAATCTCATTCTCAAAAAATGAATATTACGCGATTTAGGGTATTTTCCCTGTAAGTCGACACATTTCTCATGCTCGATAAGTGTTGTCAAACTAAACACATTTTAGCAGGTATTAAAATAGAAGGAAGGCGTATCATTAAAACAATTTTAAGA
This sequence comes from Ceriagrion tenellum, assembly GCA_963169105.1. Lineage (NCBI taxonomy): Eukaryota > Metazoa > Arthropoda > Insecta > Odonata > Coenagrionidae > Ceriagrion > Ceriagrion tenellum. Next base: position 126,380,727 of record OY720633.1, on the reverse strand, counting down.
GAAAATTATTTAAAATAGGGATTATGAGGCTAGTCTGATGGGAAGGAAATGTTTTTAGGAGCTAATGTTTTATGGTTCATATACTTCGCACTTAGGATCCTTGCATGGCATGAGTACCCAAGCATGACAAGAAATGCCTAATTCTGCTGAATATGGCTTTATTGCCTCTTTATTATGCACTGAAATTTTTCCGCTTTCATCCGAAACCAGCGTATGAATAATTGGCTCAATTTCAATTCAGATCGCGGTGCTCCTGGCGCTTGCCAAGCGAGGATCTGTAATGATAAGACAATACTTGCATTTCCGTGCGGTGAAAGGTGTATTAATGATTGATATTCGTTCGAAAGTGAAAGAAGGAAAGAAAATATCTTGGGATCTCTTCTGAATACGGAAACAATGTTCACGGAACGCAATTTAAAGATCCCTATGAGAGATTCGCAGGAGCACTGTGGTGTGAAGATGATCTGCTAGTCCAAATTATGACCTCGCTCCTTTTCCCCGGCTCGCGGAAGGATTCGGTCACCCCGCCCAGCGGTGATCTCGGCGGTGGGAAAGAGTGGGAAAATATATCGCAGACTTCTCATCTTGTGAGGTTGGTAGGAAGAGTTGGTGGTCACTCGCCCGGACGCTGCTTTACTCACTGCCCTAGATTAGATATCTCGGCGGAGAAAGATGCCTTTGTGTGGGGGCTTTGGCACTGCCGGCTGCCGCCTTCCTCTGAAGAAGAACCCGTGATTACGTGATCCGATATCCATAAAAGTGACATGCTGTTTTGTAGTCATTGCTTATTTTATTCCTCTTCATGTCAGAGCTTTGGTTAAAAATTATATGCTAGTTAAAACGAGATAAACTTTCATTCATTGGTCGTTCAATCCTGAGATTGGTTGACTGCAGCCCTCCACTCTTCCCTATCTAATGCTAGTTCCCTTACCTCCTGGTATCTCTTACTATGGACTTTCTTCTTTATTTGGTCCATGAACTTATTCGACATAAACGTACAAAGTTCAAAGAATGTTTCACAATATTTCCGCTATTTTTGTTGGCATTTGCCGTCACCTGCTGCATTTATTAAGTTTTTTCTGTAATAGAAATTCATACTCATAATGTTGTTTTATAAGTGCAAGGGCATCCATATAACCTGTCCCATGGCATTCGTTGTAGTTGTTCGTCTTACGGTCACTTGATTCTCTAGGTTTTATAACTGCTTAAGCTGCGAAAGATCTTGGGAGATATTAATTTGAAATAAAGCGGAAGTAAAAGCACGATCTCTGATGCCATGTACTTCCGCTATCTGGTGCTACGAGCCATCATCAAACGGGGCATTCTGCGTCGTAGGTGTGTTCGCGTGAAAATGTTTATTGGTCCGCTCTCCCCATGTTCTTGATCTTGGGTTGCGTAAAGGCCACCTCGTACCAAAATGCCTCTATGTCGCGGGGCTGAAGCATGACTCACGAATGTTAAGTGTAGCGCCTTCGATTTCATTATGAATTAGTCAGCTGTGCTATTGCGATGAGGAAATTTTTATGTCGAATGTATAAATCTAATGATTTTGAATATTTTGCGGGTATCAACGTAGATATATCATCGCGGAGTTTTCTGGGAATATCTAATTTTGATGTAAATTTGGAATCTCGTTCAACATGTGTATTATGAAATAAGTGCATTCGGATAGTTAGAGTCGACGATTTTCGATGTGTTGATGTGGAGATATCGTTATCGAAATTTCAAAAGATATCGACTTGAGAAAATGTACCTACTAGTCTGGGTGAGAACAAAATGGTAAAATCGAATGCATTGGTGCATTTAATGATGATTGGTAAACAAGAACTCCTTGAATACCGGAAATACCAGGCTTAAAAGATGCCTTACGGTGTGCAGATATCGTAATGAGCTTACTTATATCATGTCATATGTAACAAATTGGCAAAGCTGTATCGACATTCAATCCTGATATCTGTTTTTTGACGAGTTAAAAAATTTTTTTGCCGTAAATCAGACTCCTGAATCCCAACAAGGGTTTATTTTGCTCATAAAGAGAACGTTCTTGATTAGCATATGAATAGTAATAAGTATTGGAGCAATAAAACAACCGATTAGGTAGGATCTGTTCCCCTAACCTTTGAGTAATTATACCAACAGCCACCTGATAGGAAAATCTATTTCCATTAGTTAGTCTAGTACCAGGTGACGGTAGATGTTGCTTAAGGGGTAATATTTGTTTTTCAAATTTTCAATCCGCGATTACGAGACGTTCGCCAACCTGGGCACGATTGCCGTGAGCAGCAAGACTCTTACCCTTCCTCTTCAGTAACTAACAACTCGAACGACGAAATAGTTCCACGTGGCTTTACGTAATGACGCTCTGTAAGTTTGTTTTGGATCCTCGTTTGTGTTGTTGGTGAACGAAATTCACTTGAGCAATCTCAAAACGCTTTGCTCTCAAAGCATACTTCAGTTGCACGGTTACGCTTGTTGTCTGCCCGTGTATTATTATGGTCTTAGAAACGTTCTCCCTTGCACCAGTTGCATTTTTCTGCTGAGAGAAAAAGCAGTCGTGGTCTTTTTTTTCTCAACCCATGTTGAAAGCAAATGAGCTTTCAAATAGCGAAGGAGAGCCTTGGATTTTGCATTTAAGTGAGGCTAATGGAAATTCCCGACATCGGTTGTTAAGATCCGATACGTCAATTACAAATATTACGACCAGACTTTCCCGGTGAAATGTCATTTTTTGCCTTGTTATTCACTGCAGTGATTCGATTTTTTCCGATTTCTTGGCGGTTGAGACGTTATTGCACCTTTCTCTAGTCGGGAAAATAAAACAGCTCTAGTAATTAAAACAATGATATGGAAAAAGTATTCATCTCTTGTTTTATTTTAAAAGCCGATTCCTTCAGGTTATCTGACGAACTCATTACCTTCTCGTTATGCGGTATCTGCTATTTTATGCATTATATTATATTAAATGCAAATTTAAACTATTATTTTAGCCTTATTCGAATCGTTTAAATGTTTGTTAATTCAACCATTCATGACTATTGAGCTTTCATTTGAAAAAATTCTTCTAAGCTATCAGTTGACAACTTATCCTGTGTGAATTTTGGCTTTGTTATGTTACAAATGTACAAAAAAAACAAAAAAAAAACAAAAAAAAACGATATTGCAGAAAAATATGCCAATATAACCTGACTTTATGGCGCCTTATGGCAGATCATGAGTTACTGGGGTGTGCAAGATGGACCTGCCGGTTCATTGTATTCATCGTCTCGCGAGCGAAATTATTGCTAAAAAAACTCCAACTCTACAAGAGTTCTCTAATGATCGGCATAGTTTTGATGCTAAAAATGTTCCGGGAATTTACTGCAAATAATACCCAGCTTTGTGTAATTAGGAGCACTGGTCTATAGAGTGCGTCGACGTCTACTCGTCATTTTAAACCTCACCCAACTTAATACCAAGAAGGTTTTTTTTATATTTGATAAGCGATAGTGGAAGCCATTGTCAGAAAAAAATTGTACTTAGCGGTGTCATAGAATTCAAATTATTTTAGCAGTGGCCAGATTATTTCAGATGAATTATTTGCTAATGCGATGAAGGTTGTCATATTGCACTTGTTCATGACCTCTGCAGATCCCTAGCATAATCCTTTTTAAAAATGGCGATAGCTCGAATGAGGGAATGTTAAGGATGGGTTAATAGACGAAGATTGAAGAAATAGGCACAAATGAAGGCATTGCCTGAGTGGAGGAGAAACCAATAATGGACGCTTTCATATCTACACGGTTCACGAGAACCTCGTCTTTGCACCCTAAGAGACCAGCCCTATCCTTAAGTGACCACAGTGGTGCGTCTAGCAATGACCCTTTGTGCGTGGCTGTTGACCCACTGCGCTCCCTTCCGAGCGACAACACTCAGTAAAGCGTAAACACTCCGGGGCACTTTGCATTTGCCGTGGGGTGCATTTCTTCCCCGCTGTCGTCGGCCACGGAGAAAGAGAAAATGCTTACGTACTGCTGAATTGTGCAACGCCCTCCATTACCACGGACAATGAAAGAGAAAAACAGGCAGTAGCGTTTTATTTTTTGCGTTTCGATTATTCTTGGCGGTCCATGTGGGTCACCTGAAATAGTCGATTTCCAGGAACGTCGTAATTACGAGGAAACGGTATTTTCGCGACTTGAGATGTTTGCACAGGCCTTTTCAAGCCATTTATATTTTTTTTTAATTCTTAGAAACGGTCGATAACCTTTCTCTCCTCTTCGAATATTGTGTTATAGGATCTACCACGAGATTTCCCTCTCAATCTCCTTGGCACACAAGCCTTTAACTGCCCTATTTCCAAGTTTTTATCTGCCCGGCGAAATTCTCTGTGGCACCACATTGAGCATTTTTATTTTCAAAGGTGTTTAAAGGATCATCGGCTTTAGTGTATAGTTCACTATTCTGTAACGGCTAAATGTAATTCATATAATGAACTTAAACGATGAAGCGTCTACGAAATTCCAAATTTTGTATAATATACGCAATATCTTACGAATTTTGAGGATATCTAATTTGAGTAAAATATGACTGCACAACTAAACCTCTCTTCAAATTCCTTGTCGGTTCTCAAGTTTTTGTTCTCTTTAATTTATTGAAGTTTCCATCATCATAAAGACGGGGTAAAATCCTAGCCTGCTGAACTGGGGGTCGCGGGTTCGATCCCCGCCGGGGTGGTATTATCACCACTCAGATTATGGGTGTTTGTGTTCAAATAGGAACCTGCTGACGAGCTATATAGGTATAAATAACTTAGCAGGACCAACTCTGGACTGATATGTCGTGTAGAAAAAGATCATCATTTTTGTTTGGTTTTCACCCTAACGTCACCATTATATGTTGGAGGATAATGGTAGTGGTAAAGAGAATTGTTTTTCGGGTCTCCTTCCGCGTTTATCCATTTTTGATGGACAACATTTCGCAAGCTTTCCAGCTGGCTTCTTCAGGTCTGCTGAAGTGTGGATGCAGGGTTTGGTCCATCCTTTTATTGTTATTCCGTTTTCGCGCATTCGGGTGGAGGTGTGTCGTGATTGGTCCGTACTGTTGAAGAGCCGTTTCCAAGCGGTGGCGAGGGTGTAACCGTCCTTTCGGATGAAATTTTTTGGTGTTTTTGCAATCTCTTTTGATTCCCGTATGATCCTAGGGAAATAGCGGGCGTCTTTTTTCAATGATATGGTGCTGTCAAAATCAATGCTATGGGTTGGCTCACTCCTCTGATGCTCTGCGACCGCCGACTGGCGGAGTTGTTCATTTTTCACGGCCCTCTTTCCCTCGAATCATATGGGAATTACTAGAGATAGCGAAAACACAAAAAAATTTCAACCGAGAGGACGGCTACACCCTCGCCACCGCTTGGAATCGGCTCTTCATCAGTACGGACCAATCACGACACACCTCCACCCGAAGGCGCGAAAACGGAATAACATAATAGGATGGACCAAACCCTGCATCAACACTTCAGCGGACCTGAAGAAGCCAGCTGGAACGCTGGCAAAATATTGTCCACCAAAAGTGGATAAACTTGGAAGGAGACCCGAAAAACCATTCTCTTCATCAAAAAAATTCCCCGGAAGCCTTCACGGTAAATGATAGTGGTAAGTAGGTAGAAAGGAATTATTAAGTTATACTAGCAGTTATTTCAATTTTTGGACGTAAATAATATAAGTGTGTCATTTACTCACGCTTAGTGTCTTATATAACCAAGTATGTTCATAAAATAAATGCTGGATCCTTTACTTCGCTTACACTGATCGTGCTCCTGGAATAATTAGTATATTCCTGCGGAAACCACTTTCGATCCTCTTAGCTCCTTGGGACACAATTAAGCGATAAATTACGTATTTTCCTTTTTTAGATCGTTCTTACGGTGGTGGGACATCGTCAAGTTAGACCGAAAATCGCTTCTCTCACTCAGTACTTTATTTCCCCGGCGAACGCTCTTTTTGTAAGGCGGACGGTGAATTTCCGTCCACTAAGAAATGTAAGTACATAGGCATTCACTTTTTCGCCCAGCTGAAGACCAGTCGAGCGGTCGCTAAGTAATTCTGGTGCCTAAGAAGAGACCCGCTCTCCGAACGGAATGCCAAATCGGTGTAATCGTGGTGCAACCCGCGGGAGTTACGTAAAATCGTTACGGTTGCCGCCTGAGTGAGTTTCTCGCTTACTCAACGACAGCTTTTCCCTCTCCCCCTCGGGTGCTGTCGCCTCCTCCCCTCCCCCCCACCCAGAGAAGACGGGGAGGGGATTCATTGCTCTTTGCAAAAAAGCGACCGCTGGCAAAAATAGACGCAGATGAAGAGACAATGGACTTAAGCGCTGGGAAGATTAAAAATCTTTTTTTAGGTGGTTTCCTGGATTGAGCATTATAAGGAAAGCGTTGTTTTCCCAGCAAGACGATATAGTTGGTAAGATGTACATGTCCAGGAATTACTGATGCAGAAACGTAGATGTTAAATATCAACATTTCAATTTTCAACTTTGTTTGATGTATTTCAATACGCGATTAGTTTCAAGTGAACGAGAAAAGACAACTTTTTTCTATTTTTTCAACTTTTTTCACTCGATACTACAGATTGTTTTCAATCGCTCAATATGTTGGAGTCTAATTAACTACGGAAGGGTAGTTGGAGGTAATCGAATTGTTGAGGTGACTAGAGTATAACTTCCCATCCTGCCATATCAGGGCCAGGGTCCAAAACCTAGTTGACAGATTTTTCGGTTGAATCCCACTCCTTCCTCTTGTGGCGTTTGAAGAGCACCTCATTTATCATAATTAACCTGTTTAGCGAGACATTTAGCTGTGATCCCTTCGGCGCCTTTCGTTAAGAGCCAGGTAATGTTGACGCCAGATTTATCTACAAATACTCTATTCGTCTATTCCTTACCGACCAACCTCAATAGCTCAGATGACCTCAGCTGTCGGTCGCGTCGCCAAACAGCCTAGCAATTAGGTGGTATAAGAATGTCCTCATTTGTTTTCAAATGTAGGCTCACAAAACTAATGCCATGCAAGCCTTGAACAGCGGTGTTTCATTACCAGTGGGGCCAATTCTTTTCATGGTTCTATCAAAATAATTTAACTTGAAATGTTTCCAACCCATCAATGCCGAAACGATAGCTCAAATTGTGGATAACCAAGACTATTGAAGGAGTCTCCATTTTTCTAGCATACATTTGCTTCATAATTTCTCATATTCCTTAATGCATGTGCTTAATGTGAAATTCATTAATATGAGTTCTCTTTAGGTCAAATATTTGTAGCGCTGCTTCAATGAGACTGTCTAAACTCCCTTGGAGGTAGCGCTACTCGACCCTCTATCACGATGGGGTTCTCGTAGAGATCCTTGGCATTTATTGAAGTATGTGTTCTGATGAGGATACTTAATCTTTAAGGGAATATGTTATAGTTATATATGTATTATATATTTTATTTTTTAGTAAAGATTATTTCTAACCATTTGACTCAATCGTGTCTAGCGATCTAGTCATGCCTATCGATGCTATCGGGAACGCGTTGGCCATTGAAGCTCGCTGACGATCTGGGATGCTCCTTAATCCTTCCAATGGGGAATATTATCCATTATGTGCTAAGAGATTGTCGATCAGGGTGGTATGCGAGCGTGGCAGAATGAGGTGTTTTGGAATAGTGCCTCGGTTACATAAATTTACGCTAGAACGTGATCGACTTAAGTAAAATCTATTTTAAGTTTATTCATATGGCAGATTATCCCTCATTGTCAGAGGTGCTGATAGGCCACTAACGGCTACTACTCAGCTTTAACCTTTGAATCTAGCAAGTCAAACAATTTAAGCCAGATCAGCCTCCAGCATAGAACGCTTGCTCACCAACGTCAATAGTATTAACAAGTTCTTAAAAACCGCAGAAGCAAAGAAGTCGGAAAAATAATTATACTCAGTGAAATTGGCTGTGATCGTATGGTAGCTCAAATTCTCCCATATCTACTCGTTTTAAACGTAGTTTTAGAGTGATTTGCTGAGATCAGTTGGTTTTATCTCTTTTTGAGCTTGCATTGTTATTCATTCTTCTCCATACGTCATTGTGTGGTAAAACGATTCGAATATGCGTATTTCCATGGATGAGTTTTACTTAGTGATAGCTCTCCTCGAATTTATTCAAGATCGGATGAAAATAGTCGATAGTCAAGAATGTGATCTGATTATCTATGTCACTTAGATCAGTTAACTCATCTCCTGGCTATGAAAGCAAGTTTCTTGGTACGTTAGTTTGTAGTACGATTTGAGTATGCATAATTCCATGGCTTGGTGTTATCGAGTCAATGCTCTCTCAAATGGATTCAAGATCAGATGAAAGTATCCGATTATTTTCGAGAAAGTGATCGGATGCGACCATTCCTGACGCAGACCTGCCCGCTCGCTCGTAAAACGAACACCACCTACCTCTTTCTCTGGCGTGGCGGCGATGGCCAATTTATGGCGTCCGGTGGATTACGAAATCCCTTTCTAATTCCAGCCCCGACGGACTGCTCGGCTGTTACGCGAGAAACATTTCGGTCAGTCATCCGCGGCGGTTCTTCAAAAAAGAGGTCCCACTGGCAGTCGGCTTGGCTTCGCCTATGGCTACACCTCATCTCTCTCGTCCCCCCAAGTCCCCTTCCACTTTCCCTTACCCTCACCCGTTTACCCCCACTGCCTCTCATAACTTCCACGTGTTCGAAGCTATCCTCGATTTGTGCGTATGGCTGAAGGTTTGCATTGCTCTTCGCTTGGTTCGATTTCAGAAATCCCGGTGGGGAGAGCGCAAGCTCTTAACGAGGATTTCTTAAACCTCACGTGTATAAATCAGGGAAGCGATTGCGATGTATAGGTCTAAAGAGTGATTTGGCATTCTGCGTTGCCGCTTCGTGCCATAAGCTGAGGTTAGCTCATTGAAACGAGATCGACGAGGTGCGAAATTTGACAGCAGTGAACCACACTGTACATAACAGTCAGAGAATTCCGGGATACACCCCTCCCAACAAGTATTTACATTGCAGCCATGACGCCGACATTCGAATCAGACACAGTTGTGTTTCAAAACGTGTCAGCTCTTTCACTCAGTGATGAGCCGATCGATGGTTAACAATTGATATGGCATCATATCAATTACCACTTTGCATCTTTAAGGCGGGTGTACACATGGAAGCTGACTTCTACGGAAGTAGTGAGTGTAGCGATATTTCGAATCGTATCGCCACTAGCAGGGCATCGTTCTGCTTACTCATTCCTCCCGGCTTTTTTAAAAAAATGGGCGACGGAAGTAAACAATGACTATAGGTACTTACGAAAATCGTCTAAATTTGGAAATAATTGTATATCGCTGTTTGAGTCCTGTAGGCATTTGTGGGTTTAATCGATTTGTATGAATTACAATAATTGTGTATTGTTACGTCGAATCTAGTGTGTCAATTGTGACAATAATATTATTATCTAATAAGAGATAAGTCATAAAGTTTACCTTAGGGGTTCGTTAAAATTTAAAATTTTTCAGTACAAATAAATTGTTACATAAGCAGCAATGAGTCCTCCTACTAAGTTGTTTGATGTTTACATTTTAAAATTCCGTCAGCTGTCATGTGACCAAGATTCCTCCGGATGCGTTGCGGTTTTATCGCAGAATCGATATGCTACTTGCAGGCAAAATGAAAACCAATCATATTTCTCTGCGAGTGCAAACCTCGGTCGATTATTGCCATAATCGACCCCTGTTGCCAAGGAAGTCCGTGCTTACGCATCGAAGTGTCGACTGTTATCGACCTCCAAGGCTTCTGTCATGGGAGTGACTCCTATGTGTAATTCGCCTTAAACAATCACCGCCTTCTTGAGTGGAAAACAGTGAGGTGTAAAATGCGACTGTATTCATATCGCTCATTGCGTAACAATCGAAAAATTCCGCGATTTTCCCCACTCTATTATCCTCTACATTGTGGCCATGATACATGTGGCCATTTGACTCATAGTTTTGTTCGGAAACGAGTGTACTTGCTCACTTGGTGATAAACGGAGAGGTTGAAATAGCTGGTAAAGTAATGTACTATACTGTGCTAATCCCAAAAGGGATTGAAATACACATGATCAGTGTAGGGGTGCCAATTTCTCTCTCTTGCCACAGTTTTAATGTCTAGGGAACCGAAAACGAGAGTTCGCAATTGTCAAGTTTGGAGCGATTAGGCGTCCAATGTTGCGGCTTCAATTAGTGTCATAATCATAACCCACTCATTCTTTGAGGTGTAGTCGGAGGGGTTCGAAATGTTGGAACCGCGTACTTTTTATCGCAGTGTTTGAGTCGATCCCCATTTATTGCCTCGTGAGGGTTTTTAGTCGGAGGGGGCTTCGTAAGGATTCGAATCCGGTATCCACGGAAGGGTTGCTGATCGCTCCGAGTACTGTGTTAACACGTCGGCAAAAGTTTTCCCTCGCGGCTAGTGAAACTTCATGCCGGAGAATTTTTTCGAAAATAATGAAGGGTATGTTAGCTATTCATTGTGTTTCCACCCGTGGATCAGGATTCATTTGTACGTCATGTACGTACCTTATTTCTCTGCTGATTATTTCATTCGATGCAAAGACTCGGATCGCGAGTTCAAGGAAATAATTCTCTCATGCTGAACGCGTGGCGCAAACAGTTTTTTGTTGCGATGCCTCGGAATCCTTCACCGTGAAACCTAGCGTTTATGTAACTTTGGTACCTGGTGAGGAATATCCAGGGAAAGGAGAAAGGCAGCTTTTGTGTTTTGATTCTCTGCCAATTGTTCCAGAGGCATGAAGAATCTCAATTCATCAGAGCCATCCATCAGAGAGTCAGCAGCCAGTGGACACACAGCCCTATATTTTAGCGAAGCCGCTAGATACAATGAAGTGCGGAAGTATTTCCTTGGGAATAAATATCTCAAGAAGTTTACACTCTTTCTGCTTGAGAAATTGATTTCCTACTTACCATGGCCTTAATTTTGATGTAATGACTCTCTTTTAAGTACATTTTTGAGTACACAAGAGTGGGAAGGAGGAAACTGTGGATTTCGAGAAATTTGTTCTATCGGAGAGGAGCGCTAACGAGCTGGAAATCAGCTAGCGTATATTTTTCGTAGTGTGCGTGGATTTCAATTACTCTATAAATCCATTGAAAGTCCCGCGGGTAATATTATCATCTTCAGATTTTCTCCCAGAGTTTGTACTCTTCTCTGCAATTCTTGGCTGAATTTTTTTTCGAATTCTCCGTTTTCATTACCCAGTGGCTATGTCAGAATTCACCATACTCGTCTTCATAGTTTAGAATGAGTACAATTTTCCTTCGCAGTGCTACTGCCATTTTTAAAAATAAAATGAGGATTAGAGAGAGGAGAGGACGTGCAATAACATAGATTCACTACATGCTTACACTTTTGGTCTCATTGTATTTTTGATCTGAGCTCAGGTTGGCTACTGTGCTGTTAAAGGATAATATCTAGGAGGCAATAAAGGTTGCTTCTATACTTCTATTTTTCTTTTTAGTATTCTAATGGTTAAATTAAGTATTTCTGAATGTTAGAGAATCTCCTCACGATTTTTTACACATTCTGGGGCCTATCTATCACTAGTGTATCCTTTTTCGCCTCAGCATACGATCTGCTCTTCTTCATCCTGTCCATGAAACCTATTCTCTTTCTTCCTCTTCCCCGCTTGCCCAGCATCCTTTCCTCTATCACATTCTTCAGCAGCCCATCTCCCTTTATTACATCCTCCAGCCACCTACTTTGCCGATCTCAAATTTCATTGAGAAGTTTCCTATCCTCGCCCACCATCTCACGCACTTCCTCGTTTGTCTTCCTCTCCGTCCACCTAACCTTCTCCATCCTTCTCCACACCCACATCTCAAATGCCTGCAGCCTATACTCGTCCGCCTTTTCCATCGCTATGATTATGATTTACAAACATTCATAATCATAGCGATGGAGCCGTATATTACCTCAGATTTGTTGAATTTTAGGTTCAACAATCGCGCTATGGGCTTCCGTCAAGTCTCTCAGTGCTGCAAGTCTTAGTTAGCTCCCGCAGAATGTTTCGATTAGTTATTGTAGTCTTTTTACTTCTAGAACTACTTGTATACGTGGCGTGATTTAGAAAGTTTCAGGGTACGACCGCTTTTCTGGGACGTAAATATCGACTTACGACATTGCCTCTGTCTCCATCGCTATGAGTATGATTTTTTTTATTTTGTCATTCGTATTCATACCGTGTGTCATTTACTAGCAATTCGATGAGATTTTATATCGTCTCCGCGCGGCGAGTGGCGTCGCGGAAGCCACCGGTGTCGACACTGGGATGGTACCCTGCGTTTGCAACCGATGCGGATTAACGTGTATAGTCGCAAAAACGAAAGGTTTGAAGAGAGTTGTTCAATGCAATCGACTCAGATGGCGCGCGGGAAATAGTCGCTGTGCAGACGATCCGGCCTCCTCCGGTCGCAGGTACATGCATAAGAAAGTGAAAGCTGTCCGGGAAATTTTCGCGCCGTGGCGTGGAATCCGCGACGAGGCGAGTGAAATACCGTTGAAGTGGAAGACGAGACGGAGAGAAATCGGGAGAAAGAAATGGCGGAGATAAAAGGCGCGAGGAGCAAAAATAGACATGTATATCCTGCCGGATACTGTGTCAAATTTCGGTGACGAATGCAGACTGGAAAAGGATGGATTCGAAAAAACTCATGACGAATTTCGCTAGCGACAATATGGACGAATATTAATTAGTAATTTCAAACATTAACTATGCTATTGAAAATATTCTACTTAGATTAACAATACTTGATCCCCTGCGCAATATAAATGAGGCGTTAAAGACGCGGCTTAGACGACGATTTACATGTTGTCGGTGCTTATAGTCTTATAGTCTACGCTGATAGCTTAAAGTCGACGGCTAGTCTACGCTGATAGCTTAAAGTCGACGGCTAGATTTAATTGAGATTGCTTTTCTCGCCGGAGAAAGCTGACATCAATAACTCTATAACGGAACTTATACGTTACGCTCGATATAGTTTGTGCTATTCATTGATACAATGATGAACTGCTGCTTTAATTTTGCTAGCAATTCATTTGTTAATAAATCGTCTTTTGTCCTGAAATTTTCACAAAAATACATTTGCTTGTTTTTCAAATAACTTTTCTTTGCAATGACATATCTTCCCGTTAAACCCTTATATTTTATTTTGTGATATATGGGAAAGTTCAACTCTCTCTGTGCTATTAGATGCCAGGAACTTTGTTAGTAAGGGTCAAAAAGTGGAAGAAGATCATATTGCCGTGCCAAGCTCCATAAAATTTCACATTTGTACGGACACCATGACCTAGCTGCTTAGATCAATAGAAGTGGTTCGGCTTGGATAACAAACCAAAAACCTGTCACTAGCGATCTGTTACCTTTTGGCCGTCGGCGAAAGTTTAATTTCCGAGTGCGGTTGCATCCCTCCGAGCTATTAGCGATCATTTGTAACTTTCATGGGCGGAAATTTATCCTTATTTGTTTTTTTGTTCAAATATTTTTGGAATAACCAATTTTTCTTCATTTATTACTTCCCTATTCCACTCTGGAATTTGCAATTGGCCTGTTTCCAAATGATTAGTTCAGGTAACTTTTTCTGTGAGGAAATTCTGGATGAAAAATGGACAACTTTCTGCGGAAATCCGGACCATTGTCCCTGACACCTGCTGTTGTTAATGATGGACGGGATTCCTCTGAAAAAAGAGCGTGATATCCATCAACCATTCTCCCTTCTCTGTTTCGAATGTTTTTGCAGTTACGAACGATTGTGGTGTAACGAAGCAAATAGAATGCGATCAGGTTTTTGTTCGTTGAACAGCCCCTAATCACACCCGTCCGTCGGTTTTATAATACGTATTTGGCCATTATCTCTCACCTCTGTCTACCCTTCAAAATGCCAATAGCGTTATGAATACGTCATAAAATGGCGTAATCATCTGCTTTCACTTTTTTGGGATATTCCGATTTTTAGGAAGTTAAAGGTGTGACTCACGGAAAACCTCCAGCTTTGTGATTATTCGTAACGAATCTTAATTCGATAATTGATAAAGATGCATACCTCTGTCGTTTACGGGCAAACACCGCGTTTAATTTATTGAAATTCTCCGCTCATCTGTTAGTAAGTTCGATATCGTCGAGGAGCCTACAATATTTGTGGTTGGAAAAATAGAGCATTTCTTTACTACTGTCTTTTGAATCTCAATGGTGACAATGAATCACAGAAATGGCACTTCTCCACTAGATAGGATTTAATACGACCATGGTTTCGATGCACTGTATCACCATCACCTGATGATGATGCAGTGCATCGAAACCATGGTCGTATGAAACCTTATCTAGTGGAAAATTTGCTATTTCTGTGATTCATTATGCTGAACTTCCATTATATCACGCCTCATACTTCTCTCTTTGTCAATGGTGACTAATCATTTACCAAATTATAATTATGTGTAGTATCGTTTGTTTACGGGGTATTTGGTGACCTCAAATTCAGAACGGGGGTTATGATTAATGAAGGATTTATGGAGAGGATCCCGGTATAGGCATATTCTTAAGAAAGGCGACACGGTCTCGATAGTAGCACTCCCTGTGCGGCTGATAAAGGAGTGTTCACCACGTAACACTCAAAAGGGCATTGGTTTTAAGCTGAAGTCAATTAGATACCCTGGGGGTCATGCCTTTGGCAATGATTACTAATGCCTTCTCTGAGAACAGGAATTTGGAATCAAATTTAAAGCACTTAAGAGGGGCATTAGTCGCGTCGCACCCTTAAATCATCCGGCTTCTAGCGCGTGCGCTATGGAGAAATATCTGGGACCTTGGCGTGAAGGTATTTGCTTTTTGGTTACAAAGAAGTGGCGGAAATGACTTTCTAGAGCAAGCATTCGGCTTTTGAGTGTGGCCTTTCCGCTTGATTCATCCAAATGTTACGTTAGGATTTTCGCGTTGAGAGCGCTCATGTCTTCACCCTCATGACTCGAGACAAAGGTCTACTCTTGCGCATGAGCGCTGTCAAAAAAAAACTTTCTTCTCGGCACGTCGGGCGATTTTTTGTGCTGTTCTCGCAACGGAGATTTCCTCGGTCTCCTTGTGTGCTGAATCTCGAGACTGTGATTCTTACATTTGTCTGCTGTCTTGCATATGGGGATATGGGATGGTCGAGTTTAAATATTTCACCCAAAGGTTTGGCTTAAATAGTTAGATCAGGGCCTATCTTGGGCGTCCTAATCACATTGGTATAGTATGTGAAATTCTGTCGTTAAATTGTCGAGTTTATTCTTTTCCAATGCTTCCTGTGGTTAAAAAGAAACGATTATATCGCCGTGAAATCTCGCAAACTAATTTTAAATTGGAGAGTCCGAGGATATCAATTGGGTAGCTACCGATTGCTAATATTTTAATAGTAACGTTCATTCTATCGAGCGGTTTTATCCCTTTCTTCACAATTTTTTAGTGCAAAGAAGTAGTAGTGGATGTTGCGTAAAGAAAAGAATCATAATTGTAGGTTTTTTCTAGTAGTTATTGATGGCGGCAACCGACAGCGTAGGTCATTTTCCCTATTAAGGTGAGAAGGGTAGAATAATATTGATTAATCTGAAATAAAGTGTTGAAATACATAGACACTGTAAAAAATGGATGTATATTCCAGGTTCCAAGGAGTAGTGGATGGTATTATTTTTGGTTTTCAAACACTTCTCAGTAGCACTTCTTACTCTTTCGTTAACATATTCGACAATTACTCAAGTACAGAAGTAACTACTGTGCTTAAAAAGACACATGCATTCATATTCGAACACGGTGGATGAATTACAGTATTAAAGAAGTATTAAAAAGGTAGGGAAATGGTGAAATATGATTTTCCAGTGTCGGTTTTAGCCTGCTATTATTTTTTATAATTCTTAATGATATAATTTTAAAATCAGGCAATCAACACGGTGGAAGTAAAAATGATAATAGAGAAAGAGATAAAATGCAATAATTGACTTATTTGGAAAATAATGCACACATTTCTAAACGTTTTAAATTTCAATAAAAGCTCTTAAAAATGCCCTCTTGTTACTCATTTTATTCTTTAATTCCTTGATTTTTAGGGTTTCAAATTTTTTGTTATCTTTGTTTTACTTTATGTCAATGGATAAATATTTATTGCAATTAATGAGAGGAGCCAAAGGATCCACAGTTTCACGACCCAACTGACGGACGGAATATTGCCTTTACAGAGCCCCTAGAGATGCTTTAGTAGGAATCCGGGTTCAAATGATATAAATGATATCCTGTATATCCACCTTTGCCAAGAATCGAGGCCCGATCCAAGGGATGGGAAGCCATCACTCTCCGCAGCAATCAGTCGAGAATTTTCTAGAAGAAATTCGTTGCGTCGCCATCCTCAAGTTAGCCTGAATAGGGCGGTATGAAGCCAAGATGTCATGTTACATAAGAATCCGCCGAACAATGGGCGTGTAATATTATGTGGAGCAGCTGTGAATTTCTGGGAGTTGCTTTGTTCACCATGAAACACAAATCTTTGAGCTCCAGACATCTCCTTCTTTTGTCTTCCCTACATTCCCAGCCAGCTTTTGTGCGATTGGGGCTAATGAATCTCTCGCACGTCATAACCAGGACATCCTAATCTCTTTTGTAATGTTGAGGGTTGACTTAGGGGCACAAAATGGAATCCTAGTGTGAGGCTTAATTAAGGCCGCGAAAAACTAAGCCCGCGTGCTAAGCGCCGGGGAAAAATGTTTAGAAAACGTTATTCAGACGCAGTGTATCCGGAAAAGGAAATATTGAAATTAGTTGATTATAGTTGCCGGTCATGCGTAGTGACTTGGCGTAATTAATTTTGTGTAATGGAAACAATTCGCTATTTCGTATCTTCATTTTATGCGCACATTAAGCTTAAACCTATCCCGAGTAACATAAAATCCATCGTATCGGGCTTCTATTAATTATATTTCGCTGTTTGTTATGTAATAATACGCAATTTTTTCTCTTCATGTCGGGTAAATAATAGCACACGTTGCATATTTAATCTAGAGCGCTCTGAGGAAACTTCGAATGAAACGTTGTGGAGATGGGTCTAACGTAGACTATTGGTGCGTTATTGGTTACAAGACAGTAGGCAGATCGTAAAGAAGTCGCATATAATATGTTACGTAATTTATGAACAGTCATCGATTAGTCCTCTGCCCATGGTCACATTGTTCGGGGATCACTGATCTTCATCTTACCACACCCACGGTCACGACGCAACGCTAACGCGCCCAGCTCAGCCTCATGAATCAGCTAATCCGTACGAATGATAATTCTGTCCCTACCCTTTTTCAGATACCCGAAAATCATCTCCGTCACGGAGGTTGAATGTTTTTTATAGCATAACCGAAAACAATGGAATTGGCAAATGGCCGCGTTATTGTAATTTTTTTCCGCCGTGAGACCACGTGAAAAGTTATTCGCAGGTGTCTGGGGTGGGGATCGCCGGCAGGAATTTAAAGAACCTATTTCATAGTCTCCCTTACCACTCTCCGCTTGTGACATCAGAGAGGGCCTCCCGTTGTGGGGGGGAGGGGAATGGCGGAGTGCTTGCATATGAGACACAGAGGGGAGGCAGAGGGGGACGGTGAGGGATGGGAGAGGAAAAGATTTTTGTCTCCCCCCACCTTTGTTTGCGAGCGATCTCTCAACTATGGATGTCTGGGCGACTGGCTAAGTGGAACCCTCCTCCCTCCTGTCCAAGTGACGCCACAACGTTCGCAAGCCGCTGTCGAGTCGCTCGTGTGCTGATGCGTTGCTCCTTCGAAAGCGTGCGTGAGAGATGGATAAGTAAAAGATTATTGTGTCCTCCGTATTACTTTGTCAGTGAATTCTGACTCATTGAATGTATGGGCGTTTTACTCGGCCACACTTCATCCCCCTCCACGAGAGCGACTCCTCAACGTTCGCAAGCCGCTGACGAGGCACAGCTCCGCTTTTTATTAGCAAGCATGTGTGAGAGCCATGTAAGGGAAAGATTTTTGTCTCCGCTACCTTTATTTTCAAGTTATCGCTGATGACTTTGATGCCTGCGATCCGGAGAAAACTGCAACCCCTCCTTCCAATCGATGCTTCAACGTTGGCAAGCCGTTGTCAACGCTCACGTGCGGCTGCGCCGTTCCTTCGCGAGCGTGTTACGGTGTTTCGTCAGACACGACTCGGTGAATCGCCTCGGAATGCGGGGCATGAGGGGGGGGGGAGGTGTGAGGACTGATCGTGAAGGTGGGGGGAAGGGTGTTGAAGGAAACCGCCTGTGGAAGGACACGCGGCCATGCGATCCTGACACACATATCAAGTTTCGAATTTGGCTTCGACTGCGTCGCGACGTCCGTGCCTTCGTGTGCGGGGTGATTACGGCCGCGAGAGGAATAAGGAAGCGGAGAAGATGAGGGAGTGGGTGATGATCAGAAAGAGCGCGCTGTTCGGCGGAGCGTTTACTGTGGTCCATTTTTTACGTCCCGTCGTAGATATCAGTTGTGGTGGTGGTGGTAACATTTCCGTTAAACGTTCTTCGGACACCTGGGTTATTGCGCGTTCAGTGACTGCCGATTGCAGACGGGTGCCACAGCACTCTGGATGAATTAGACGACCACACATCAAAACTTCAGCCTAGCTAAGTTATAATTAACTTAAACTATGATGCGGTAATTGATGTTTTCATCATTGCGAGACATGGCCGATTATGTCCCATCCGACGAACGATGTACTACGAGTCGAGTTCTCACAGCAGTGCTACTTTAAAAAAACGAATATTTTTCTTAGTAATAGCACTGTTTAATATTATACGATCGCAGCCATAATAAAGGTAACTGAGAATCTCTGTCTGCTCGTGCTTATGTTAAATTAAATTAGTTTAAAGTTAGAAATTGATTACGAAGGCGTTTTTCCTTTAGATCCTTAACTTATTCGTGCAGTTACAGTATCTTATCGTCAGCGTAGTGGCTCATTGGAATCATTTCATTGCAATTTACTGAAGGTGGGAATGTGTGGAGGAAAAGCCGACGTATCATGGCTTTCGTTGTCATGACAGTGTCTGCCAGTGAAACTTCGGCAGAAGTCTGTGGATATCTAATCTGCTGGAAATCCCGTAACCAATATTCGTTTGTCATACGTCGGAAAAAGTACAAGATCCTTCATAACTTTATGAGTAATTACCTTCTCTTAATGAAATTATGTGTTAATCTTACAAGTGTCTCATGCTCATATATTTTCAACCAAACTTCCGGGGATGAAATGATTGTTCACTTTAAGTTATATTTACGATATAATAGCGCACAAATTGTCTGTGAAAGATTGAACGAAATATCGGTTACGAAATATTGCGGGCCAAATTAAATAATAAATAAAAATTTACTTGCACCTGTACTGTAGACCTAATTGTCAAATGCTCCAACTGGTAATGTATCGTCTCATCACTTAATCCAAAACATCGTCCTAAATTTTCGTATCAGTCAAGCACGTAATAGGATTCTGATCCAGGAACCTGTACCCTCAGGCCGCTGCGTTATTGTCCTTCTCACCTTGGCCAGCGAGCTTTCCCCTTACTTAGAAACGAGGCCCCTTGAGTAATTTTCTCTTCAGTGGAAGTTGTAGCCTTGATTATTTATCTTAATTAAAGATTGATCAGCGTGATTGAGGAACGGGCTGAATCTCCTCCGTGTATGTTCCTATTCTTCCTTACTGACAGGAAATGAGAAATATTGAGTAATTACGGTAGAAATGGATGTTTAGTTGGTCTCTTTATGGTAACTTTGCGGTGCAAGTGGTATTATATTCGAAAATTTGTATTGAATAACAGTTATAGCTGTTTGGAAGTTTTCCACGTTGGCGAATTGATTGAATAATGTTTTTAGACTGAGTTATTTTGCGAGACCATTTTTTACCGATCGAAGAAATGGCAAAGTTAAGGATGCATGCATTGTATGAAAAAAAAAGTTTCTTTTCGAAAGAATGGGAAGCCTTTGATGGTGGGGGTCAGGTGATGAAGATGAAACTGTCTGGACTGACAGCTTGTTTGGAGAATAGGCGTATTGTTAAATCTATGCAGCGTGGGCCGGCGTGCTCTGGGTTGTTAAGGAAGGACTGTTGCTGAAAGTTGAGAGTTTTCCAACTCGCACATCGTCTGTGGCTCTTGATAAAGTCGTCTTTCTTCCGAAAGGTCATCGCCTGAACTTAACGAGATCTTTTGGAAGGAAACTCGCTCGATTGGGCAGCGAGTGACAGCTGCCATCCGCATCTGAACTCCAAAGTCTATCTAATGGTCATATCGAATTATGAATTTGCGACGTTGCTACTGCTTTTCATTTGTAAATATTGTGGGTATTGATGTACACATTACGTTTCAGAGTCATCATTAGAAATTAGTTGGGAAAATATTGAACTTTGTACGCCCCGTCATTGGCCTAAGGCCCTACTTGGGTGATAACTTTCAGCAAATTAACGGTGTCAGCCGTATTTTAAAAGTATATTATAGACTAACTTTAGCTTTTGTAAATGATGTAACTTTTCTAATGTGTTTACAAATCTGTGACATTTTGCACTCGATCCTCTCTGTTGATTACATCTAAAAGTAGGTTCTACGCGATGCAAAGAGAACTATGTTATTTGCATACGTAACTCTACTATAGTTATCGGTATATGGGTGAAAAAGTGCGGGATCATATAATCTATCCTCACCGGAAGTGAATATGTATTCACCTTCCATCCCGAAGATTTCATTATTTCCGAAAAGGAACTGTACATTTTTAACGTCTTCAATTATTCCATTCTACTTGGACGAGCTAAAAAGACGCGTTAAGTAAAATGATTAGAGTCAGTTAAAATATCTTCTGTTTTTCTTTCTATGTAATAGCTATTAGAGCTATAAGGTAGAACTGTAAATTACTATACTAAATATAATCAGCTGAAACTTAATCGTCATTGACCTTCTCTCCAGGGTACAACATCCACTCAACGCCATTATGATGTTTCAATTTTTAGGACACCAGGAAGTATCAGTTATAATTGTATCAACGAGATAAAACATTGTGGGGTGTAATGTTCTATTAACCTTGCTTACAATTTCAATGACTTCATTGTTTTCATGATATGCCTTGCCAACCCAAGGACTGGTCGCGTAGATTTGCGTAGAAACCGTTCCCCTGTCTATGCTCTAAAATGATATTTTGGTCTTTTATTCTAAAAGAACGCCCTCGAACTGTCTTTACCTTGAAAATTATTGTTGTCTAATTTCGAGGTTGGAAATAGTTTATTTTCGTATTTAGAGTCCAAGATGTCAACTCTAACCGTTTTGTTTCATGTGATTGAAGCATCGAGGAAAAAGATTTTTTGGAAATTCAGAGGTATAAGTAAATTTATATTCACTCTATGGTTAAAATACGATCAGTGATATAATATATTTTGGATGTTGGGAGAGTTAATGGGAATAAAGGGACGGAAACTGCATTTACTTCAATTTTTGGAACCAATAAAGCCACATACCCTTACCCTCGGAATAGATGCTTTTTAATCGAGAGCAATGTGCTCCTGTGGCTTAGGCAATTGGTAACCAAGCAAGTTACCCTGCTATGCGATGCCACAGGGGCTGAGCCGGCCGCGGTAGTTGGGTCGAAAACCCTCGACAACTGGCAACTCTTTAGTAGCGGCTTAGGCTCCTTCCGCAAGCGTGGATCATGTCTTTGTCCCAAGATTAATGTTTCAGGTTAGACTAGATGAGTTCTCCTAATGCGTAGGACCCGAATAAGGTGGAGAATATCACAGAGAAAGGCAGCCTTCAGTAAAGTCAACCAACTACTTTTAGCCAAAGCAATAAACTGGGGATCGGGTTGGTGTGGTAGCTATAGTACTGGCTAACCATACGGACGGCCAGGGTTCAAACCCCTGCAGAGGAAGATGTTTATCAGAGGAAACCCGATCCCTACTTGAGTGTCTTGTGGAGGGCACTTCAAGTACAGTACTCCGTCTGTCAGATGAGACGTTAAACCGTGGTCCCCATGGCACCTTTCGTTAAGAGCAGGCTAATGCCGACGCCGGGTTTCTATCCACCCTTCCTCCCTTACCTGTCCCCTATGGCGCAAATGACCTTAGCTGTCGGTCACCTCCCCAACTATCCAATCAATAGCAATAAACATAGGCTTAAGGAAAAGATTTGCTGAATGTTTCATTTGGAGTGTTGTGCTTTATGGAGCAGAAACATGGACCGTCCGGAGGAAAGGGGAGAAATATCTAGAGGGTTTTAAAATGTGGCTATGTAATGTGAAATGTGGAGAAGAATGAAAAGATTAAAATGGAGTGATTTAGTGAGAAACGAGGAAGTGTTGGCAAGGATGAATTAGAAAAGGAATATTGTAAGATCAATAAGAAAAAGGAAGGCAAACTGGATCGGACACGTCCTGAGGAACGATTGCCTGCTGAAAAGAATATTAGAAGTAAAGATCGAGGGAAAGAGAGGGAGGGGAAGATGTAGAAATAATATGTTGACGGACATAATGAATGGAAGGAGTTTCGAAGAGCTGAGGGAGGCAGCACAGGACAGACGAGCGTGGAGGGAGCAGTTCAATTGAAACCTGTCTGAGGACAGATTTACCTTAGAAGAAGGACCCGAAGTCTACAACTTCATAGGTTGCCATTAGATTTTATTCCGCCAAATAGAGACATTAAACCCATTTAATCATTAATATGGCATGGACGTGAAAAAATATTGGGTTAAAAACTGATCATGAATCCCTGATTTTGAAGTTAGTTCATGGGTCCACTGATCAACCGCGAGCGTAAAGTATCAAAAATAAAACTGTTCGATTGAAGATACGGTCTGCTTTAAAAGTTGGATTCATGGAGGGGAAATTGCAAATACCTCTCCTATATTTCTTGGCGAACGAAGTTGGCGTACACATTATCATTTGAAAAATGTTTTATTTAAGATATTTACTTCCATTTATAATTTTGTACTTACTGTGTTTTCTTTAGGTTATGTTGCAATGATTTTCAATGAGGATTAAGGGAGGTATAATGTATCTTTGTCAGAACTTGCGTATATGTTATTTTTAGGTGGCAACTATTAAAATAAATGGTGTTTTCAGCCCCTTGAGTTTGTCATGCTTTACCTTGGATGCCACCATTATTTTGTTTGTGTTGGTAGTGCAAATGATAATGTTTGCCGTCGTACACCAAAATTGTTTCTTAAAAACCGCTAGAAACCAGTTCACCTCGCTCACATTGTGGACGGCAGCTCATGGATTTACTTTAGTTTTTGAGCAAAGTCCCTATTTGTTGCTATTCATTTATTTTGACCTGTCTGTCGCCGTTATTACTGCAATTACTATCTCAGGGGTAGTTTATTCTCATGCTGAGGATGTGATCATGAAGATAATAGATTCGTTTTTAAGAATTCACTTTTATTAAGATGAATTATACATTCGATGATAATAAAGAAGTAATATTGCTTAAGTACGTACATCCGTCATCCCAAGCCTCGCTTACCAGGCGTTACTTCTCGAGAATATTCTCATGCTATTATGTAAATCTGATGCTTTGTTATTTCCTTTCATTTTAGTTCACAAGGTCTCTTTTGCCTTCTATTTACAGAAATTGGCCGCTAGTAATGGTAAAAATCATTCCAGGGTATATTTCATTATCTACTTAGGAACTTAGTGGAACTTGCCTTGGTTATTTAAAATTGGACTTAACTGACCGGTAGGGTATCCCTTGTTAACCTTGGAGTAATTTTCTGAGTCATTTCCGCATTTCAGCGCACATACACTTTTACAGCTTGCATCACGGAAGAGAAACGCTCCGACTGAATGATTTATCTAACTGCGCTGTTGTGCATACGCTGCATTCATATGACCGTGTCAATATGATTTCAGATTTTGCCGATTAGAGTGACTGAAGGTCTTTAGGTATTGCTTCCAAAGAACCAACTAGATTGCAACGCTGCTCTTTTAAGTGACTTCGGGCGTTGAGGCTAGGCATCCGTAATTTTAATGCCCACGAATCAATGCTTTCGTAATTTGGTATCTGGGGTTTAGCCTAACTGTTGCAATAGAATCATGTGTTACGGTCTGAGGTCTCATCTAAATACGGGTTATCTTCAGAAATGTCCACGTTTGTTCATTGGCACTAACATATAAACCGTTATTGGAAGAGGATAGACGAAGCCATATTCATTACGACTGCTTCAAATGAGAACTGAGCTTTCTATTCATTGTGAAGCTTGCGTCCATGACTAACTCTGCTGTGAACATATTACAATTATAGCGTCGATTCAACGGGGACGCTGTTTAATGCGTGAGAGTGGATGGATCATTACCATGATCATGGGCATGAAAATATACCCTTTTCAATTTAAATGCTGTTGATTAAGAAATGCTACCATGAAAATTCATCTTACCATTGGGAAGAATATGTAATGAATGCGGTCTTTCCTTGGTCTGATAAGTAATTAGAATATTACTCCCAAAACTATCATTTTGTTCGTGAAAATGCTGTTGAAAATTTGTTTTATCTTAATTGCCTATCAAAAACCACATTTCATACGTTCAATGGTATCAGGCTCAACTATGTGGAAGTTGATATTCACAAATGAAAAAACGACTTCGTTTTCTTCCACTGGTTTATTTTTTTTTGGTACGACATGTTTCGACACATAGAGGTCATTTTCAAGTACAAAAAATTTTAAAATTCAAGCAAATATATACCTGGAAGGGTTTTGGGGGAGGTTGGAGAGGGGTGGAAGAATGGGTGTTAGGAGGGGGGGGAAGGGGAAACCCGGAGAGAGGTGAGGGGTGGCGGTTATGGTGAGAATTAGGGAAAACCCTTAGGAGGACCGCGTTGGTGAGAAAGGTATTTGCTTGAATTTTAAAATTTTTTGTACTTGAAAAAACCTCTATGTGTCGAAACATGTCGTACCAAAAAAATAAACCAGTGGAAGAAAACGGAGTCGTTTTTTCACTTGTGAACCACATTTCATTTTAATGTTCTAAGATATTTCATTGGTTTTTGAAGGTGTTCTGAAGTGAAAGCCTTTCTAAAATTATTTCCATCCCACAATCTTATTCACAATTGCTGGGAATCCCGCAGCATAATCATGGATTCTGTCGCTTTGAAGTGGAGCATCGGAGAACTCGAGCTTGTTTGCGCCGAGGTTTGTTTCCTAATCAGGTGTTTTCATAAAATGTCACTCGCCTTCTCTCTAGCATGTGGCCACCTTGTGCATCACAGAATGGCAGTGAACTATACCTCTCCTCAATCCCTCCACTCTCATCACTTCAACAACCTAGTGGCATATTTTAACTCTATTCTTTTCTCGTTTACCTTTTATAACGGTGCAACGAAACAATCGTCCCATCAAACATATAATTTGAATAGAAGGTTATTACAAAGATTGTTCATTGTGATTGATAGGCGGTGGATGGATGGTGATAGCCATGAATGGCTCTCTAATTCATTGCTTCCGCATAACCTGGAGGACAGAAATATCATATATAGAACAATAAACTATTGCCTCCATGAAATGTCAAGGTTCAAATGGATGTCGGTTATTTCACGATGTTGTGTGCCTACCAGTAATTTCATCATAATAGTTTGTTCATTTCATGAAGTGGTTTTCATCTGCATTAACATTTCGCATTGTGTATTATGCCCTTTGAGTAAATATTTCTGTGATCAATTTCAATTTACGTCTTGTGGAAAACCTTTCAACACTTTTTTAGACATCCAAAGTATGCTACAGGAAAGCTGTGTCCTTAATGTATTGTTCTACTTTACTGAATTACCCTATCCTGGTATAAGCCTTGTAAAGAAATATATTGGCTTTGGAGTTGAAGATAAAAATTCATAGCATTCAAATTTTTACTCTTCAATTTCCAATCATTGCATTTATAAATGAATGGTGCTAATTCACTCGCACGGGTGGATGTACACATGTTCCACCCCACACCACAAAGCTATATTCACATCTGGTGTGGTGGTGTAGCTAGCTAATGAACCTGACCGGCGATAGGGAGATCCAGATTCGAATCCCGGTCAAGTCAAATGATTCTTTCATGGCGAATTTCATCTCTTGGCGTTTCTGCCTTTAATTCATCAAACAGTTGCATTCAAGCAAATGATTGGTTTTATATGTACGTTGATATGTCATTCATTCTGCACATTGCGCCTATTTGGTCAGTTTTTACATCGTTTGTTTCTTCCTTCCAGTTACGGATTGCTGGGTGCCAGCGGCTGCGGCAAGACCACCCTCCTCAGTTGCATTGTGGGTCGTCGCAAGTTGAACATGGGCGAGATCTACGTTCTTGGAGGCAGACCCGGCGGCAAGGGGAGTGGTGTGCCTGGAAAGCGGGTTGGCTACATGCCGCAGGTGAGTCAAGAGTTGGCACATTGGTGGAGGAGGGTTGGTTGACTCCCGACCTCGTCAACAGCGTTGTGCCAATCCAGTGTTTCTCGCGTCTGTCAAGAGTGACAAGGGTCAAATGTTTCTCGTACAAGTGTAGTACATATGCTCTGAAAAATTATACGGTTGGCAGAGGCTGATGTTAAAACGCTTTGAGTTGCATAAAGGCTACTCGGTATTCCATTCGGGTTGGGGGTCCATGACCAACGTTTCGGCCGCTTACACTGCAGCCGTCCTCAGGGTGATGAGATGAGCGGCCGAAACGTTGGTCTTCCAACCCGGATGGAATCCCGAGAAGCCTTTCGGCATTCTATGCACCGGGAAAGCCTGAAATCTTTTATCGCTTTGATTTGGTTGATATCAACAAGATGGCATCATGATGACCCTTTGGTAAGAGCATTGGACTACTGGCTGAAGTCCCGATTTCGAATCTGGCCAGTCTTTAGGGCACGTCTCGCCGTGTGATGTTCTGGATACCCGATCTCTTTGGAAGTACTAAAGGTGGAGGAGGGAAACAAAGTCATTCAATTCAAATTTGAATCTGTCCTGGTTTTCCTCATTTTAAAAAGCCGTTAGTCATACTACGCGACAATGATCAAAATACCAATGAACTGCGCGCGGGAATATATTGATATATTGTTGCTGAATGCCCTCAGTTATTGGATTAACCATAATCATACCCTCTTATGCTGACTGTTGGACATTAATTTCATGTTTTTTCTAAGAAATCCTTTCTTCAGTTTTGGCAAAACAGGCGAAATTCAAATTTTAAGAAATGGAAAATCTGCCAGGTTTACTTTTGACACTGTCCGTACTATTTGGTCCACACTTGGTTATCTTATTTGACACAACCAAGGTGGTAAAGTGAAATCCACTTTCCTTTTAGGTAGTCATCTAATGGACTTAATTTTCTTACCGCTTTACTTTCGGTTTCCGTCCTATTTTTGGCCCATTAGCTGCCTTGTCAAAGTGCGTGCTCTCGGTGGATTTTGCAGCGAAAAGTGTCATTTTGCAAACCTCCCGAGGAGAGTCGGTGACGTCTTGCGAACTCGTTGAGGAATGTTCCTTAGAATTCGCATCAAACCACTATCGCCTGGGAGAGGAGTAAATGCATAAGCCGGAGGGTGTAGAAAGGGAGCGATTCCATTGGGACGGTCGGGACCGTTTTTGCATCATCAAGAGCTGAGGTCTCATCGAAGTCACACTGCCATAGATATTAATCGTGCAATTGGTCCAACGGTCGAACATTTAACGTTTCTTAAAATCATCCAAATTCCTCCTTCAGCAAGGGCCGCAACTGTACTAGTTGCCATGGAGCGGTTAAGCGAAGAGACACGATTACAGGAAAAATTATATGAATTTATGAGAATATTGAGAAATTAATAATATGAATTTTATTTAGCATCAATCCATACTTCTCCATATGCTGTACCTAAGTAAACTTCGTGAAGATCATTCGGCCGGCGCTGTCTACAAGAAATTTAATCGATTGATATCTGGTTTTTCAGGTGGATCTCGAATTCTGCCCGGAAATGGATATGCATGCCTCTTATTTAATACAATAAAATATATAAATAGCCCAAGTTCCTGTAAAATTGCACTTATTTAAAAGAAATTAAAATGAATTTCCCTAAGTGTATAAATATGGCTCGCCTTGAATCCTTAATGTCTAGTGCTTATTTTATGTAATAACTCGGATCTCATTTGGAGATGCACTTCCCATCTCACGGACTAAATTTTTAAACTACCTCTATGTTATCGTGAATGATTAAGACCACTCTTCTTACTAAAGTTCGGAAGTCTCCTTTGCTTTCAATGAGCTAAACTTCTGCTGTTAGTAATTATTGTTAGTTATAATTAAATGAATCTCAAAAAATTATCGCCAGGTGTGGCCTACTACCCTGAAAGAATAAGCTTTTTTATCTCTTTGGCCATAAGCGAATACCTAGTAATATACTTTTTCCATTTTTCCCAGTGTTATTCTCCTCCTCAAGAACCCAGTTAATGGTTTAGGCATCTGTGTCCCAGTTCGAATCTTTGTCGATCGCCGAGTTCCTGGACAACGCTTTAGTTTTATTTATAATCATGTCCGATAATTTATATTGCTAAGGTGAATTGTCATGGGACAACCCATATTTGCCCTTTTTGTTGAAGTCGTAGCCTTAGACTGACCCATTTTTTTCTTCGGCATTGCAGGAGATAGCCCTCTTCGGCGAGTTCTCCATCAAAGAGACGATGATGTACTTTGGCTGGATCTTCGGCATGTGCACTTCCGAAATCAACGAACGGCTGCAATTTTTACTCAACTTCCTCGACTTGCCCAGCCAGAACCGTCTCGTCAAGAACCTCAGGTGAACTTGTACTAACTTCCCCCGACTAAGCTTGTCCCTTGTTCTATACCTGGGCAAAACATACCTCTCATTAAAAAAATTACATTTACATTACTAGAAACTAACTCTCAAGTTCCCTATCATTATTTTTAACCATAAACTGTAAACAATCCATTATTGGCGATAACTTGGGATATTAATCGGCATTTTTAGATCTGGTGCAAGCTTTCTCAGTTGAGGGAGGATATTCCAATGGTTTAAAAAGGTGGTATTTGCATTGTCATCAATCCTCATGTCCTGTTACCGTGGAATGACTTGCTGTGGAGCGAGAAATTGCATTCGGATTATGACGTGTCTATTTTCAATTCATCGAGGTAGATCAGCTAAGGAATCTATTAACATTTTCATAATGAATTTTTATAACAATGGAATTTTTGAGAAGGCAACTGTCATTATTGAATATAGGTTGGAAATGATTACTTTCGTAAATTAACGTATCTACGTTAATATTTTTCATTCATAGAGAGAGGTCTGCTCAGGGAACTATGTGGTATTTTCAAAATGAGACTGAATAATTATGGAATGGTTTATTTGTGGAAGTAGCTGTCAAGATTGAGGAAAGGTTGCTAATGATCCCACTATAAAGGAACTCTTTAAAATCATTGCAGCAGCCTTCAATTTTTTCTAGAACCAAGGCCTAAAAGAAATTGTACGATCCCGCAGCCTATAGTAGCGATAAGTCTTGCCGGAAAGTCGTAAAAGTTTGCCAGTAAGGTAAAAGTTGTTAATTTATGTGATTTCGTGTTTCATTTTAAACATATTTCTCCCAACATTTGATTTATTCATTTAAGTATGTTGCTTCAATCCTCAAGTAATATTTAACGAAAATCAGCATTCCTTTTCTTCGTTTGCTCTCCATATTTTAAAGAATTCTTGCTTAGTAAAGCGCCGTTGTTTCTGCGAGTTATTTTTCATGATTTTAGCATGTTTAGGCGAAAGAACGTCATCCGTAGGAAATGTTGTGGGATTCGATGAACAAAAATGAGTAACTTGAAAAATTTTTTATTGCATTTAGAACTGCTATAGCTTTGCATTTTATGTGCTTCCGTGTAAGAAACCAAATTTGATACTAGAAAGGTGGACTGGTCGAAATCATTCGCGTCTCTCGACCTGATATTTTGGAAAAAAATTATAACCCTCAATCTGTTTATGCTTACCTCCGTGTGTGATATCGGTGAAAGTCCACTTCAAGTCTTGACGCATTTGTTTCTCTCGCTTGTATTTCTCAGCGGAGGTCAGCAACGGCGAGTGTCGTTCGCCGTGGCTTTGATGCACGACCCCGAACTGCTCATCCTGGACGAGCCCACCGTGGGAGTGGACCCACTTCTCCGGCAAAGGTGAGGGCCATTACTACTGCCTTGCCTGAGGCTGCTGATGATAAGTGGTATCGCCTAGTATTTTATGGTATCCTCAGACTCTCGGGTTTCCGTAAAACACCGGGATATCTCGGCTAAGAAATCTTCACCGTGAGGAAATATTAAGTTTTCAATGATAATTTCTCATCGTCGAACTTACTGCTGAAAAATAAAAATCTGCGTAATATCGCTCACTCACTCACTCACATTAATGTCACTGAGGAGCAGTTAATTTCCATATATGTTGGCTTGAGTTCACAAAACGAATGCAAATATTAATGAGAATTTAGCTATCCATTTGAAATAAATTCGTGAAATTTAATACTTTCAATAAACTATATTGATTCCTATGATCAATGGTTTGACTGATGAATATAAATAACCTCATGAGAGTCACCGCGTACAAGTAAATTGTCATTGAGTTCATTAGTAATAGGTGAGCATTCTAACTTCGAATTTCGCTAATACCCTGATGTGAAAGTTATGAAACTCATTATTGAAAGCCATATCTCTGGCTACGTCACTTTCGGTATGATGGAGAATTAAGCAAATTTAGAATAACCTAAAAATATGAAGATTGTTTTGGTTCTTACGGCAATGAAGCGGGATTTTGTGTCCTGCTAATTGGGCTAACCCAAATCGTCCTTTTTCTATTCTAGCATTTGGAATCATTTGGTACAAATTACTAAGGATGGAAACAAGACTGTGATCATCACTACTCATTACATTGAGGAGGCCAGACAAGCTCACACGGTAAGTAGTTGATGTTTTGTACGTGCTACACAAATTTAAACGGAAGTCGTGTATGGGTAGATATCACAAAGATAGTTGACTGGATCTAGGGAAACTCAAGCTAAATCAAGGTGCGAGACAGATCCGATGAACACTACTCTCTCAGTTTTATTCATTGAAGACCCTGAAGTGGGCACTTTTGTTGTATAATTCCATGTTGGACTTTTACCTTTGTGGCTAACGAGAGTTAACACGAAGTTTTCCTCTAGCGTCTAGGATTTTGATGTTCTAGTATGACCTCTCAGCAATTGAAATTATACGAACATCCTCACTTCGCATCTTGGAGTTCAATAAATGTCCGTCAATAGATGGATTTTAGACATAATAATACAAATATAGAAGCTGTTTATTTATAAAAACTTATTCTCCTATTTACTAGTTCCTACTCCGCCTATATAAATATCACAGCCTATAACGATTAAAACACTTGATTCCTCAGGTATATTAATTTTTTTGTTTTGTACTGCCCCTTTGCTTTTGTATTAGTTGTGAATCAATCAAATTAACACCACTTTTTCGTTTTCCCCTCATAAACTGGCTCAAAAACATGTAATTTGTAAACTATGTAGGGGGAGGAGACAGAAAATAGTCGCGTGAGTTTAAATTCTCTCATTGCGCACGTGTGTTGCCAGAAATTCCCATTAGTGATAAATCAAAGTCGAGCAAAATCGAGCGTGGAAATTGTTTTCGAGTCGCCCTCCGTGCAGTCACCTTGCGACTCTTCTGGAGGAAACGGCGAGCGAGGAGAAGTTAAATGACGACGGAGGAGTGAGGCGGGCGGGGGTCGAGGGGAGGTGGGGGGGGGTAAATCGAGCTGACCTTTGGCTCGGCGCAGAACCGCCGCCGTAAAGGAGGAACGAGGATGTGCGCACGTGCTCTGCGCTAATACTGTTTTTCCTTTTTACCCTCAATAGACTGTCAGTCGACTAGAGAGAGAGTGGGGGTTGCGTGGGCAGGGACAGGAGGGCACGCGGTAGAAGGACGGTGCTGTCGCGAGGGGCAATCGGTGGTGGAGGGGTAAGAGAGGCGGCGCCCGAAGGCCTTGCTCTCATAAAAAAACGGGAAATCCTTCCTCTCCCGAACTAGAGTCGTGGAGATGCGTCCATTCGCCATCCATTTCAACATCTACTTCTAGCTAGACCATGTTATCTATGTGATATGTGGAAAAAGTCCAAGCTTGGTTGATGCAACTCGGATACCAGTCGAATTAAATTTGGATGCTTCCGTCAGGAATGATTCGTAAAGAAGTCATCGAACAGTTTATTTTAGTTGATTTTGGGAAAATTGTTGATAACATTAATAGTTCTTATACTGCTTTCATTATGGGTGACATCGGTGTAACTTTAACCTATTGACTGAAAGAGACGGCGAATCGCCGCTGTCGTACGTTACGATTTTGGCTGCCTCCAAGTAATTAACGGTGTGTCATTTCGTGGCCGGATTTTTCAATGTATAATAATGATATCTTGTATATGAATAAATTTTAAATCCATAGAATAAATAATTTTAGAAATGAAAAATAAAATTTGAAAGCGAAATTTTGAAGAAATAAATAGTTACCCTAGGAAAGGCGATCTTTCAAAAAATACTAAGCCAATGGGTTAACCACACTTCACTTTGGTTGGCGCGGAGCTACGTAATGAATATTCACAGATGGTTGGTATTATCTTTTCAAAATATTTTTTCGGCGAAACTTATCTCATTACTTGGCCATTCGGAGGGTAAAATTTACATTCTTCCATTAAAGCTATCATTCTCAAAGTGAGGATACTGGAGAAAATAACGTCGGTGCATAGTCGTTGTGCAGATGCTAGTGCAAAATATGTTTCAATTTCCTGGAAAAAAGCCAACTGGACCAATATAACCAAACGATAGACCTTCGAATTTCCGGGTCAATTTGCATACCACCACGCTACCGTGCCTTTTCTTATTATCTGGGCAATTTTAGAAGGAATTAGGGAAGTGGATGTTGCCTTAATAAATTTTCGTCTTCGATTTTGGACAAATTGAAAATATCTTCAGGTGTACGGTATTTTGTGAACTGTTGTATGGTATGGATAGGAAGGAAAAAACGTTGCACAACTCTCTACTATTGTCAAATTAACTTTGGTGAAAGAGTCTCCAAGTGTCAAAACCTCAGAAAGTTTTCATTTGGGATAGTATTGAAAATATACAAAAGAAGTTACGCATATGATGAATGTCGTGAATGCTTACGAACTAACCCCAGAATCTACTTCATGTACCAGTAATTAATTAAAATACATTATGAATCTTGCAAAAATGGGGTGGTTATTTTTAATATAGTTTGAAATGGAGCACTTTATAGCGGCTCCAAGTTTCAGAAATTCATCAGTGGCAAAGTTCTACCGCTGTTTTTTTCACTCGCTATCTTGTCTCAGCAGTTCGCGTGCACTCTTTTTTTCTTCAAATCCTAAGCGCCACCAACTTAGTCTCCTCCGCGCCTCGCACCTAAGCCAAGGTCGAGAGAGAACCCAGTCCCATCCACTCGCATCCCCTTGACCCTAAAATTGCTTGCACTCTCCGACGACTGTGTTTGCGGAGACTAAAAAACGACGGCTCCGACGGTGGTTAGACGCAGCTGTTACGTTCGCTACCACCCAATTGTTCGTTTATCGAAAATATCCTTCGCGACTCGTATCCTCTTAGAATCCTCTCAAGTATTTTCACGTTCCCACGAGAAAAGCCGAGGATTCGTGCGTACTATCAGTCATGGGAAAGCCTTGATTTTTTACGCATAAATTCATTGCTAATTACCAATGAGAACATTGCACGCTGTCACGAACGTGGAATTAATATATGGCGCCAACTGTAGGTAATTTACTATCAACAAATGCATGTACTTAACTGGGAATCGAATTTCGCCGTCACGTTACTTTAGCCAGTTAATGATATTTCTTTTATTTGTTAGAAATAGAAGGATATCTTTGGATGAATTAAGACCAAATTAAAATGGATTTTTATATAGCTATTGGTTTGACAGAAAAGTCTCGACATTAATATTTTTTTGACTAAATGAGGTAATGATTAACAAATCGGGCGTTGAAGTCTCCAACCATGACAGAATTCGTAGCAATTCTGAGCGGATCGGGTCTGATTAAGTGGTGAACGAAGAGATAAAAATGCTGTGTGATTTTACAATTTATTATTCTGAATTTTAAGCAAGTCTCGGAGATAGGTTGGGCATTGCTCTATAATCTTGTAACCTTTCGGGTAAAAATTCCAAGCCCGTCAGATGTAGCGTAACGGTGTCTTTGGCTAAGCGGCAATTTCGTCTATAATTGGCTGCACTTAATCCCTCCTAGCGGTTATATAACAGAAAATCTCAGTGATTGTAACTGTGAGTGAATGGCTCAGTTATTCGTTACGATTATAAACGCATGAATATCACCTTAAATATCCGTTAAGGTAGTGGTAACTTGGTCCTCTCTTAAAACCGCGCTGTTGTTATTGTGGAGTCAAAGGATGATTTTTTATTGCTGAAGATAAAGCATATATTATGTCTCCAAAAAGTTTTCATTACTCCAAAAAATGTTGTCTCCAGAAACGGATTATTTCTGATTGACCTACCTATGAGTATTCAAAGGCGGATATTGATAATCGAGAGAATATGGAAACATTCGAAGTTTAATACTAATTAATAGGCTAATAATCAACTCGGAAATATATGTTTCAAAACGAACAACGTGATGAATAATGTTTCAGTTTCATGCTCCTATTTGAAAAAATAGTTAAATGAAAACTTTTATTTGCCCACCCTCTTCGGCTGTCTAAAAAATGGTTGCCTTATAGACGAACGTTATCCATCGATAATCTTGATGAATGCGCTTTTCGATTCTTTGAATCCAAGCAATAGTTCAGTTGTTCCTCCCAAAATATTATTATTGCTCTGTTGAAAGTGAGATTCTTACAAAATCAAGGGATCTGACCTTAACGATCGACTTGATTGCCCGATTTAAATGAACCCCAATCCCCCCGGTAAAAAAAGTTTGAAAAATGGACTTGATTCCTAGGCTTACTCCGAGTCATATCTAGGAATAACTTCAGGTAATCCGCGGTGTCGTGATATGCCAAAAATTAATTCGTGACGCGGATAAAATTGTCGTAATCCTTTGTTGTTTTCTCCCGAAATTTTCGAAGAGCCTATGCCGAAGTAAAGTCACGCGTTGAAGTCTCCCAGGAGCCCATTCAAAAGTTTCCCGATCAAACGAGCCTATTTCCGTTGCCCGCTCCTCTCGGTTAAGAAGACAACCTCCTCTCACTCTCATTCTCCTGCCTCCTTCCTGGCCAACTGAACAGTACAGGGCGTTCGATACGAGTGTTTTGATTATCGTTGATATGAACGATAATGTCGGATTTAAGCATGTAAATTGTCTTACGTGAAAACCACGAGGGAATCAACGAAATCAGGAAATAAATGAAACGAGTATCGTTGCCTTCTGGGCATTATTCTGCCTCTACATTCCGTCCGGGTTTTTCGCTTTTAATAACAAAGAAATTTAGGGAAGTGAAAAATGAGTGCGGTGATTTAAAAAATTGCCGCATTTCTGGAATCATTGTTTATTCCTGGCTCTTCTGTAATTCGTTTTATAAGTTTCTGATCCCCTCTTGCAACCAAGTGAATAGAGCTTCAACGAGTATCAATGCTGTATAGCTGCGGTATAAAAATTCCGATTTTAATGGGAATAGGAGGCTTATTTTTTCCGTGAAAGGTCGGGCCATAATCGGTAGTGTATCAGTGAGAGTTAACTCATCAAATTACTTCTAAGGAGCGACTCCCAGAATCCTGCGGCGGTAGTCAACATCCATCTTTGAAGCCACATAACTTTTCGCTTTCCGATATTATCGATCATTGTGCGCGCGAGTGTCACGGTTTTGCTTTGCGGTGGTACGAACCCGTACATACCAATTAGCACGTCTATTATGTTTAATCGGATCCAGCTAAAACTTAATCGCCAATTATATGGAAATGTTTCAGGTTTTGCAAGGCTGTTGGCATCAAAAGAACCACGGACTAGTAAACTCATAATTCATATTTTTCTGATTCCATGAATTAAATATCATCTTGTTGTGTATATATTTAGCAAGAGATTAAAGCGAGACCATAAGGAAAGTACCTGAAGCGACAGAGGTGACCCCACTTTCGGGGACAATTGGGCGTACGTATACAACTGAACAAATCTAATCCGCTGTGGACGATTTGTATGCTGTGTTTACAACTGCACAAAATATTAAGCAAGAAAAAATGCACAAAATGCCGTTTCGCCAAATAGAACATAAAAAGTTTAGCGGGTTGGTTTGGGTTCCATAATTATGGTTTCTCTCTTTAAGTTTCCGAGTTCGAATTCCGGCGTCATCTCATTTTTCTGCTGTATAATCACGATCCCTTCATGGGTGCTGTGATAAGGCAAGCGCTTCAAGTGTTGAAATACCTCCGACGCATGAGACGTCAAACTGTGGGCCTCTTACGCTAAGAGTTCGCCCATGCCGCCGCCGGGTTTCTCTCCACCCTTACCTCGATCCCATATATACTTCCCTTACCCAATTTTCCCATGAATCATGGCTTGTATAGTCTCAGTGATTAGTCGCTTTTCCTAATAGCCAATGATAATATTCTATTACCATTGTCAAATCGTGCATTTCAGGCCGTTCACCGATGGGTCTCGTCGTTTTTTACGTCTTTTTATCGTTTCTTACTGCTAGAAACTCACCGCTAAGATGGATAAGGAGTAGAGGGAGGTTGGAGAAGGCATTGGAGTGGTATGAGGAGGTCCCGCCTGAGTAGGAGAGGCAGAACCGCCGAGACTGCCTGTTGCTCAACTCGCAAAGCAACCTATCCCCCCACCCCCTCCGGCCGAGGCTGCTTTTCCACTTTCTCCGCGATAAGAGGACTTCCTCATCCTACCAATTCCGCTGCTCCCTACCCCTCCCCCCATTTTGCACTCTCTTTCCTATCCCTCCCGCCAATTCTTTCGTCCCTGCACTACGTCGTCTCACTTCCCTCACTTAGAGAACGCAGACCCCCCCTCCCACTGATTTACGACTTACTACAGAGATAACTAATGCCAAATAGGGTTTTGTAACATATTTTCTTCCTGCAATCGAAAGTTTTCCTAAAAAATGAAATGCCGATGATCATCAGTGGCAGTATTTAGAACGTTCTGTTAGTTTTAAAAAGTTTTAGGGCATATTTTGATGCTGAGCTAAAACCTCTACGCCGAAAGAGGCAAGCTGCCACGTTGGCTTTGATTTTAAAGTCACCAGGCAGTAAACACCGTATGCCAATACTAAAAACTCCTATAATCTCGTTAATGTGAATTAAGGACAAAGTCCCGGAGTTAATCTTCCGTACTACTCGGAAAATCAGTACAAGTTATGGGTCATTTTCACAGCAGCATCTTTTGACTCTCTTTTATACATTTTTCTCCGCAATGAAAAAGAACATTCGGCAAAAGGAGTGAAAACTCGAAAAAACGACCCCAATAATGCGCCCCTGCGATAATATCTGGTTGATATCAGTTTTGAACGAATCATTTGCTATTTTTTACGCAGTTAATCGCGGACTTAGCGCTAACAATAAGTAACAACACCGCTATTGCCGCAGGGGTCCTGGGAGCTCGCGATAATTCTGCACTAATTTGATGTCAATTTTACCCTGAAAGCCGGCCTTAACTGAGACCATCGCATTAGTCCTGTGGCGAGTCAGGTGGACCGAGACGAAAGTTTTCCCTTGATCTTTTGGGATGTTGCGTACATAAAGGAGTGGAAAGCGTTCTCGCCATTGGCGTGGAACGCCTTTCTGATGCCCAAGCCATTCCGCTTGTAATTAGCTATGGTCACGGCACTGCGAATGTATTCTGCGAAACTGCGGTTAATGAATATGTTTATTTACGAGGCCTGCTTTCATTGCCCCCACACTGACTCTTCAACCCTGTGGTGGTTGACTACAACCCTACGTTCACTCGCATCCGATGTTAGTTCTCTAACTTTCTGAAAATTCTCCGCTCCTTCTTTATTTGGCCATAATAATTAATATCCCCATCATCTTTCTGGTTTGACTTTCCCTTCTGTAACGTTCCTTAGGAATCCGCTTATATCCCTGCAAGTGCTCAATCTCTCATTTTATAGTAAGATCTGATGCTATGTCGGCTTAGTAGTTGAAGGAAGTATTCACGGGTCATCTACCGGGTCAGAGGAAGCATTATACCAGCTGAGGTTTCGAAACTCGATTCGTGTATCCTCCTCAGGGTACATGATCATCTTTTTTCATTGTTCTTCTCGGTCATATTACGTTCCATAAAAGCGTTTCCTCTTTTAGTTTCACTGGTGACCATGGGGGGTTGTTACGTAACTTTCGTACCAATCGTATCTAGGCTATCAATCGAGATCTACCTCACAATTGACCAGAATATACTAACCGTGCTATCATTTCCCTTTCTACCTAATAAGTTTTCAATGTTTCCGTCCGCTTTTCCGAAATCCTATCCGTAGAAAATTCGATTCATATCAGGCCCGAGATTGCCTGATTAAATGAAACCTCACCCCGAGATTGATGCAGTGCCGTCCTAGTAACCTAATGCTCCAATGCTTATATGCAATGAAATTCTCGCGAGTTCGAATCATAACTCAGGCTTGTATTTCTTGGGGATTATTGCGTTAGGTTGGACAATATAATGTAGCGTTGTCGTCAGTGCACCTCTAACCCAAATCTACGTCTCCTCTTTTGGTCTTTATGTATACGAGCTCGATGCATACCAACCCTGTTCCACTGGCCTAATAGTGTAATACCTCATTTTTTCTCCATTCATTTTTCCCTCAATTTTGTGCGTCAATCTGCATCACCATATGTGGAAGTCTTGTGTATCTTCTCCGGATAGATATTGAAAATTCTCATGACTATAGCAAGAAACGCATCTCTTATTTTATTATCGAGGATTTCAAAAATTTTCCTCCCTCAAAATTTTCCCTTTCCCTTCTCAGCATGGCGTAGAAGCCGAGTGGAAGGAGCATTAGGCTAAGTACCGATTTCGAAAGTGGATGACGCCTTTATACACTCAAGTGCTTAAATCCTTGCGGAATGATTTTCCAGATGTCATGACTTATCGTGACGTGCGTGAATGCGTGGGATTTGCTCCGAAAAATATTTTCCTGGACTAGTAATTTCGCTAAGTTGTGCAAATATAAGCAAGTATCTTAGCAATACTCAAAGTAAATGAACCTTTTCAATGTGCAATTTTGATAGGTATTCCCTATAAATGTTTAGGTGTTTTATTTTTGAACATATCACAGTTTTTCTATCGATAAATTTTCCAGCTTTTTACCGAAGGGCAATGCTTTCAATGAAATAATAATGTCGAAATTTTGACTTTTCATCATGATTTCATGTTTGAAATGCAAAATTCCTTTTGAAAACCAGCCGAAAAGAGCATAGCGATACATCTTCGTTGAGACTCCGATTCCGAGACTCCGATAGCAAACAACGGGTTGAAGGAAAACTACTTGGGTAATCGTTCGAACTGCAGGAAACTGAAACCTGCTCTTATTAAGTGAATCCTGTATATATGCGGAATGCTTTTCCAGGTGTCATGACTTATCGTGGCGTGCGTGAATGCGTGGGATTTGCTCTGAAAAATCATTTTCCTGGACTGGTAATTTCGCTCAGTCATGCTGAGTTAAGAATGAACTAATCCCATCAATGAAAAATTAGATTTCGATTATAATGAATATAAGGAAACTTTTCCGTGGCATGAGGACAATTTTAAGTGTAAACAACTGCCATTTTTTTGTGAATGGGTATGATCACTAGTCTATAACGCTTCGAATGGCCAAATAAACATCCACGCTACATTCTGATGTTTTCGTTTCCTCGGTTCTGGTATCAAGTTAGCGGATGTTTACGCGATAATCCAAGAGACCCACAGAGCAGTGCGTTTTTTGCTTGGGAAAGGACTGTACCGTCACTTTCACTGTCTGCCGTCGAATTTTACCCACGTTATACCTCCGCAACTGCCACCAAGTGCGAGAAATCAGTGACTATCAAAACCTCTATCCTATGAAATGAATATATGACTGGAATATTAGGTCGTGGCCTCCTTCCAGCTGGTCCTAAGCGTCCCCCCTTTCCTTTTTGCTCACCATTAAATGGAAATTGTCAGCGAACTTTATATTTTATTTAGCTTCTGAAGACAGAAAATGAAAATTGAACTTCTTCGCGAAGGACTCTGGCAT
This sequence comes from Ceriagrion tenellum, assembly GCA_963169105.1. Taxonomy (NCBI): domain Eukaryota; kingdom Metazoa; phylum Arthropoda; class Insecta; order Odonata; family Coenagrionidae; genus Ceriagrion; species Ceriagrion tenellum. The sequence goes on along the minus strand of OY720633.1, from coordinate 126,340,456 downwards.
AGTTGTATATTATTTCAGGATCTTCTTCGTCGTTTCGTGTTATATAACTGTATATTTTGCCGCAGTGCTCATTTTTGCTTCCTCTAACTCATCTGTTTAGCCGATAAAATTTGCGGTTGTTTAATATTAAGTAGATCTATTGATATTATTTATAGTCTCGTAATTTGATATCTAATTTGTACGAGTAAAAACCCCTGTGTTGGTCTCAATCAGTGGAAGTAGGTGTTGCTATTCATTTAGTAAAATGCGCCCGGAATGAGAGATACAAACGCATTAATATGTCTTTCTAGTTGTGACTTTTTTGCGATTGTTTTCCGATTTCCTACGAAAGTTAACTAGTTCTACCGACTAAGCATAAAAATATCAGTTATACCTCTGCCATATCCTAATTTTGAAGGATAGCCGTACGAAAATATAAAGATATTTTTAACTTCCTGTTTCTAAGATTAGAGTTATGTAACAGATTTCTAAATGCTGTCGGAAATTTTACTGCAATTAATGACAGTGATAAAATACCTCTTAACTAACTCTACATTGGGCTTATTAATACTGAAATTAGCGGTGAAAATATGCCCGCAAAGTTATTTGAAATTCTCTGATATTAAGAGTGTGGTCCATCTGGCCACATTTCCGGAGACATGTTTAAATATTTCTATGATGGGACCGGCGTTTGTACTTAAACCATGCCTATAAATTTATATTAATGGAGCAGGAAGTACTCACAAATAATGTACAATATATGATTGAAAACTCTCAAGAACTCGTATAAGCCTTTAGTTTTAACTAACCTAAGAGACAGTCGCAGAGCCTTGGATATGTTCACATATGTACAAGGTTGTATTGCGAAAGAAAAACTGCTTCAATCTTCGTTTTTCTGAAATAAATGGTCGTCATTGAGGATGCTTGTTTTTTTTCGCTTCATCGCTCGTCGACATGTGCTCATATAGTAATTGCACTTATTTTCCGCATTGTAATTGGAACTTCCCTCCCCCCCTTCCCTTAGAATCCGCCTATACGCAGGTTCTGCTCGGGGAGGTATTTAGAAATTTAAATACCAGATTGGGAATCAATGATGTGCGTCTGAATAAGTTACGATCCAGTCAAACGTTCGTCTTTCGCGTTTGTTGCATGGAGATGTATCCTATCGTCTCCCTAACCTGAAGTTGGATGAGTCTAATATTGGCCAATATTGCTGTAAAATATTTTTTCGTATCCCTTATATCCACGGGTTGACTTTTGTTTTTTTATCTCACCTAATTCACCTTGTCAGAGTTCATGAAATTCCGATTGATGTGTCCCCTTAGTGTTTCTTAGCACCCAAAAGTGGCGCCGTGTCCAGCCGACCTCCCATTCAAAGCAAACTAACGGACCTTTCCAAAGTTAACATTCATGGCCACCCTGATACAAAACTTTTCTGTTGCCTAGTGTACAAATTAAACCACTCGTACGCGCATAACTTTTCTGAGCGATTTTCCGCCGTAGCACAGTGAGTGACTCAATTAAAAGCGCTTTCTCCCAACGTCGCTACAGCCTCAGTGAAACGAAGTGGTGTGAGTGGGAAAACATTGTAAAATAGCCTTTCGAATTTCGACATATTTGGATAATTCCGCGGACGTATGATTTTCTTGCTGCGCGTTCTCGAATCCCTCGAGGTGGTCTCTGCGCGTGATCGCCTCCAAACGAACTCCGCATTGCTATATCTATGCACCTTGCCTCCGTCTGTGCAAAGCGAGCGCGAAAGAAACTTCGCGACATATGCCACGGAATGCTAAGTTCAGGCGCGTGCGCGGGCAGCCTTGAGCCAATATTCATGTGGCTGTCAAAGCTTCATGCAGATGACGGTCAGCAGGGAGCGTAAACTCGCGCGATAACTTGGCGAAGACGGCGAGGAAAAATCCCATTTGACTATAATCTTACGTCGCGGTGGCGTGTTGTGACAGAAAAGACTGTGTCCTTGATGCTAATTCAGGGAGGAGAATATTTTCTCTGAAAGTAGAAAATCAGAACCAAAAAATTTTCCTGTAGGAAGAGTATTCGACATCGTTGTGCGGCATTCCTTAATTATAATAAATCTTAATTGTTTCACTGCGACGTAAAAATATCTCGCGCTCCTGAAAATGAGCGGCTTTCTAGAATTTTCATTAATTTGGCATGTTATGATACGAATCTAAATCGTAGCGATTGAAAAAACTGGCTGAGCAAGCAATATATGTGCCATATTAAAAAGATGCGATTGAAGAGAAAAGACGCGGGTTAAGATTCTCCTAATTCTAGGAGTGCGTCAGCGAAATAAATTTGGACGGTTCCATCTCAAATTGCTCAAGGAAATACCTCACCCCCTTTGCACTTATCCATGGACGCTGAAAAAATAATTTAAAAAATTGCCAGTTCATCATCAGATACCAGTAATAGTTGTAAACGTAATGAGTTTCAAATTTGGTTCTGAATCCAACACGTGTCCTTTTTTTTAAATATAGCTCTTGTAAGAGTAAAGGCATGTTGAGATTAATTTTGTAACATTCTGCGTCATCAATATTTTTTGTTAAGCTAATTCCTTGCAAACACTCATGAATTTTGATTTTCTTTCAGATTGGTCTCATGAGAAGTGGAGGTTTGCTTGCTGAAGAATCCCCTCAGGTTCTTCTTTCCATGTACCAATGCCAATCCCTGGAAGAAGTATTCCTGAAGCTCAGCAGGAAGCAGGGTTCAAACAGCAGTGCAAATTTGATGGAGCTTAATGTTTCCAACAATATTTCCCTGGTGAGTGATGGAGAAGTGTTTGTTACCTAACAAACCATATAATTTATGCCATGACTCTGTATGTACATGACAAGCAGACCAATTTGAGTTCACACTCATCTAGATATACAATGTACAATAATTACTTAAATTACAGCATATCATGTGATTCAACATTTTGATGATGCTTATTTGTTTCACCAAAGACGTGTTAAGATTAGAAACCATGGCTATATGTATTTCATTTTACTCAGTCACATATAGGTGAATTCCACTAGGCATAATGTCTCATAGCTTTTACCATTAGTTCTTGATGATCAAACAGACATAATGAATCCTTTCAGGCCTCGTTGCACTGGGGCCGTAAAGATGAGCCAGTGTATGTAACGGAAGAAAGTGGAGTAGTGGGACTGAACTTCCACCAGTCCAAAGAGGTTCTCTGCCATGATGGGTCCAATGGTGTTGGTGTTGGTATCCCTGAGGTATGTAATACTGTGTTTACAGTAGCTGCTTATACTCTTACTGCCTAACAAGCCCAATCAGAGTTTTTAATTTTTTCTTTACTCCTTTCATTGAACTTGAATGAAATGTGTCTTAATACTGTATGCTACATAAGACACAAAAACATTCTGAAAGGTCACCAATGAAATAATTCGATATTTATCAAGGAAGAAGTTAAAAACAATGGGTTCACTCTCAGTTTGTTACCTTTTATCATAGGACTTGGAATAAGGAAAATACACATGAGTTTTCCTGCTCATCTACCAGTTACAATTTTTCATTTCGTACGTGGCAATATTGCTCAGTCCTTACATTGAAATAGATGAATTACTCATTACTGTAATTACTTCCGAAGCTGCCAACACAATGCTAGCTGTAATGTCAGTGATTACAGCTTAAGCATATTTGCATTACATTTAGGTGAATGATGTAATTACAGAATATTTAACTATATTAACTAACAAAATATTTAACTATGAACATTTACTCTTCTCTTACCAATTCCTAAATTTAGAAATTGCAGGCTCATGGCACACAACTCACAGCTTCTACCGTTTAAGTTACTGATGCAGGAACTATTTTATGGATTATGCCTCAATGCAGTTCTCACGTCATTAGTAATTAGTATTTACTTATTATTGGGAGAGGCTGCACGATAAAATACATGCAGCTTTTGAGCATACAGCTATGTGTTAGATATTGAATGTGGAACCATGAGCTAGAAATAAAATCAATATTCATGGCCAGATCCATAATGTGATCATAAAATTGCAAGGTTCACTTTAAGTGCAATCTCACTCACTCCATTAACACAATAACTGTCAGGTAATCAGTAGCTACACTGTTCTCTTAGAGCTCATATGTTAGGTATATCTTACCACCGTTAATTTTCTTGGTCATGAAGAGAACTTGAGAGATTAATAGGTTACCATATTTCTTTGACAGTCAAAAAACTGGGGGTTCTGAGCTATTCCATTCCAACTTGACAGTTTTGTATCCTGTATCACTTCTAATTTTGTTGCATTCACACTGAACAAACAAATGCATGAAACACTGAGTAATGATTGAGGCCAAGGAAGAGCTTGTGAGAAAGAACTGGGACATGTGTCAAACTATTGTTAAGAGTTCATTAGTGTCTTCTCGTGCATTTAGGCATCATGAAAACTTTGATCATGTTCCACGATTGTTGAACCAGTTTTGATATATTTCTGAGGAATAGATGACTTTTGGATATATTCTTGTGAAAGCTATCAGTGCTAATTCATGGATTAAGTCACCCTTTCTCTCTTGCAGATGAATGGAAAGCCAAAGTCGAATTCGATGTCTGCTCCTCCTCCACCTCTTCCTCCTCCAGAGCCAGAAGCAGATTGTGATAGCTGTGATGACTGTTCAGACTGCTGCAATATTACATCTCGTGGTAAAATCCGGGCACTTCTTCAAAAGAATTTTCTCCGAATGTGGAGGAATGTTGGGTAAGTGCTCAGAGTTAATTTTATCCAGTGTAATCTCTTCATCATCAATGATGAGTTCTACTGCGATGCATCTACTGGTGACCCAGTGAGCCATATGGCTGAGCTATTAGGATTCCAGTTGGACTCATTAACATCGACTGAATTAGCCATAGAATCATTAGGACTGGCTATATAGCATATGAAATAAATCATAGTATTTTCTGAGTCTCTGGTTGCGATTAAAAATTAAAAGTTATGTCGCAAAAATATCTTTGGTGATGTAATCTCAAATTTTTATCAAAACAAAAATTATATTCCTCTAGATCTTATATAAAGTTCTATAAAATTTCGAATAATCTTTTGAAGAAAATATGCGACTCATTAATGCCATAACTGATTGCAATTTATGTTAGCTCTGAATTTAATCAAGGGAAACATATATAGTGGGAATGAAGAAATCAAGATTGTGGCTATTAAGAATTCTTGTTGAAATTTGTATTAAAGCCTAAGAAGTACATCAGTAAACATTTCTCTCAAAAAACTCTCTCCTGTCTATCATTCCCCTTAACTATCAAGAATTCTGACTGCATTTCTGTGGCTATTTTATTTCCACAGATGAATTCCCAGTCTCCACACCCTCTCTATTGGAAAATTACACACAAAGGGAATTCTGTGCTGTTGGGCATATTATTTGACTGCACCCCAATGCAAAACACTCATTCCAGTTTGTTTGTATTGATGAATTGACATTGCTTGGCATAATATATGGAGTTTTCAAATAATATCTTGTTTTCAGTTAAAATTTTCTATTTTTTGGCTTTTAAGAACCAACTCCCACAATAACTTTCTATTCTAAATTGGTCAATTTTCATGGATCTGTATTTCAATTTTCAGAGTTATGCTGTTCATATTTGCTCTTCCTGTGATGCAAGTTATTCTATTTTGCCTGGCGATTGGAAGAGACCCGACTGGATTACGCTTAGCCATTGTGAACCATGAACTGAATAGCACAGACCAAATGTGTGAGCCAACATCAGGATGTACATTCTCATTGCTCAGCTGTCGATATCTTCAACATCTGAAAAACGATACATTAGTAAAAGTGAGTAAAAACCTCTGACAAGAGTTTTGTAAAGAATACTTCACAATTGTGGTGAATCATAGTCAGTTACATAGATGTTTTTGGTCCTCTGTGGAGTCATGCATTTTCAAGGATACCTTGAGGTGTTTTTAACATTTAAGGGCCCAGATGTGTTACGTCAGGAGGAAAAGGACATCATTCTGTCCGGCTATGTGTCAAAGATTTGGTTTGAAATTTATCATTCAGGGGTGGGGAGGCAACTAACCCCTATGCTACGCCCATGGCCCAGACTAGTGATTGAAATGCAGAAATAGGAGTGGATCAATTGTGTATGGTAAACCAAGTGGTTATTCCAGTTGCTTTCCAAATGCATTGCCTTATTATACCCAATAAATTATGCATTGAATGTGGAATAAACTCTAAATTATCACATTCCTCAGTATATTTTACTCTATTTTAATTGAGTTTGTTCTAACACCATATCACCGGCCTAAAGCTCATACTTTATCCTCGGTATCCTTCAAAATCTTTGAAAGTTTATCTTCATTCTCATTAGTCCTGGACTATATTACAGGAGCATTCAGTTTACCACTATTTAATCATTCATATTGACATCTCGTGTTTTACTGATTCCTGATACATGTATTTTCTTTGGCTGCATGCTTCCTTGGATTTTATTGCAACTTCGATAAAACAATAATTTTTTGACCATTGAATTGTATTATTAATATTGAACAGAATAAAACATTTAGCTAATTTTCAATGCCTATCATCCTCAGGTCATCAATATACAAACTCCTATGGTCTAAGTATATTCTGAGTATCTCTATGCTTGTGTATGCTCATAAGTTTTTGTGTAACATTACAGATTTCTTCAGTGGGTAGCTACATATTAACTTTTATCCTGAGGAAATCTTTTAGTTTTCAAAAGAATGCAAACCATTCGCCACAGATACTTCAGGGACCCAATGTTTTGTGTGTTTCAATTAAATGCCAAAAATTTTTCAAAAGTTGAACTGTCCATGAGAATTAAAATGCTGACTCTCAAAGGATAATCTCTGTGGAGATATCCTTGAATATATTCAGTACCTGGTGACTTTTATAGCCAAGAATGACACAATAAAAATGTGATGGTCATTGATAAAAATATTGCATAATCTGCATGTAGTGATCTAAAGGTGCGATTATTTTATCATAGTGAAGCAACTTTAGAAAACGCACATTATAATTATGGTTACACTTGAATTTTTCAGGTTAATTATCCTGATCCAGAAACAGCCTTAGAAGCGGTTCGGTTAGGTGAAGCATGGGGTGCTCTCTACTTCACGGAGAATTTCACAGATGCTCTGGTGGCTAGAATGGCCTTAGGAAGAGACGCTGATGAAGAAACCCTGGATCAAAGTGAAATCCGAGTATGGCTGGATATGTCTAGTAAGTGTCTTTTCATTTGATATGTATTCTTCAGCTATGAGAAATCTTCCAAACCAATCCATGTCACAGCTATATCAATTCAAGCTGCTAACTGTTCTAATTGATTTTATATAAATGATTAATAGATGGATAAGTAATTAATTTAATATTGAGTTATTTTTTGCTGGATGACAACTAAATCTAACTGAATGGTTTGAGATAATGATTTTTGTACATACTTATTCACATTAGCATGCAGTGTAAATTTTTAATTTCATAATGAATGCTCTAATATAAAAGGTGGCTACCAACCAATGAATATTTTGTCCTAATTTTTTAACCTTTCTCATAATTAAGATCAACAAATTGGATTGACACTGAACCGAGACCTTCAGTTATCTTATCGTGACTTTGCACAAGATTTGCTTGAAGACTGTGATCAAAATCCCAAGCTAGCTGATATACCTATCCAGGTGAGTTGACTTTGATTTTTGAAACGTGTTTTGATGAAATATTATTTATCTCAGGCATTTAAATGAACTTTAAATGACTGAAGCTATTTCTAATATCTTAATTTTCTTATTTCATTTCAGTTCAAAGAACCAATTTATGGCTCCAATGAGCCCAGTTTCACTGACTTTGTGGCTCCTGGAGTGATTCTTACGTAAGTCACTTTACAATTACAAAAAACATAGATTAGTCCCAATTCATATCTCATAAGGTACACCACTAATTCCTGATATAGGTAGTACATTCTTTTGATAAAGTACTGTGAAAAACAACATTAGCAGCTCCTATTGGTCAGTACTTTAGGTTCAAAGTGCATTTTCTATCCTGTGGTGTCTCTGGTGCCTACAAGAATTTTCAGCCACACCAAGATGTTATCTGCCTTATATTATTAGTCATGTGGAAGCAAATTCTAGTCATCCTCTCAACTTTGGTCTCATCAGAATGCTAGCCCTGAAATGAACTCATCGAGTGAAACCAGTTAACCCTGCATCTCACTTGCTTCAAAATTATCTTTGCCGTTTCTCAGAGTAAATAGAGATTCGGGGAGAGCTGAATGATGAAATGGCCTCAAATATTCTAATATCAATGGAAATGGCGTTGGAAAGCCAATACATTTTAGGCTTTGCAGGCTAACCTGTAAGAATCACTTGTGCACCCTGTCATGGTACATAATCAAGTGATCGTGTTCATTTTGGCGGCATTAATGCTATGCAAATAATAACCAACTTTGCCTTCAAACTACAATGAATGTATATTCTGCTGGATTATTGTAGCAAGTAGAAGATTACTCATTTTTACTTTTTCCTTGAATTAATTTAATTGATGTTGGCATGCTAGCTCTCAAATTGTCCTTTTTCGCAGCAACAAAATTTTATCCTAGCTTCATTCTCATAACATTTGTCAGTGGTTATTCCAGAAGATTTAGTTGTAAGATTTCCTTCCTTTTTAACCCATTTCTGCCCACCATAGCCATATGGCTACACCCTGATGTGCTGAGTGTTTGACACTCAATAGGAGGAGCCACGAACTTTATAGCAATCAACTTGTCATCACTGTATCATTCAAGGTCATGTTGATCACTAAAATATTTTGCACAAGTACTTTAAAATATGAGTAAAATACCAAAAATTAATAAAAATCACAAACAAAAATTTTTCTGGGCAGAAATGGGTTCATTGTGATGCATTTGTGATTATTACTTTTGTGACTTGTAATATTACTTGTTATCCACTCTCAAAGTTATAAATACATGAGTGAAGTTGTTACTCTCTGGGTAAATTTTTATTTGAACATAATAGTGCAGTGATAAATTTTATCACTCCAGTTTTTATTTTTATCTATTGCAGAAGCATTTCTTCTCAATCCATAATTTCTATAATTTGGTATTTACATTGCCCCCTTTACTCTGTTCTTTTTGTCCTACTCTTAGAATTCATTGATCTGGTACTCTCAGAGTTTGTGATTGCATGTAAAGTAATTTTAATTGTCTAATGAAATAAATGATTACCTTTTATGAAGGTAATTTTTACTTGTATTGGATTAGTTATATGCTGAAGTAGCTCATACCTGCTCCAATTATGTTTTTTGAGTAATTTTCCCAACACTGGTCATTACTCATACCTCATTTTCCAATTTCAGGATTGTTTTCTTCTTGGCTGTTGCTCTGACTTCTTCTGCACTTATTATTGAGAGAATGGAAGGATTGCTAGACAGGAGCTGGGTGGCTGGTAAGCTTATTACCTCTAATTGTAGAAGATAGGAAGGTTCTACATAATACCTTAATGTGAACATTCATTTGCAAGGATATTAAAGTTCACTAACCTATCCCATACTGCCTGGATTTAATTTCCCATGGAGTCCCTTTCATATCTTGTGCTCTTTCATGAAGCTTGATGTGTGCCTTAAGTACATACCTATATCATTCCTCCTCTCTCCTACCTAAGTTCCCATGTAGCACGCAAACATTTGCAGAATGTTGCCAGAATGTTAATTCAGAACCCAAGGAATGTTTCGGAAACTAACCCCACAAACATTCCCTCAAGGATGCAATGTCGCCCGGCCCAAACATTACGTAAACGTTCGCATGGTTCATGTTGTGAAGGAAACGTAAACTGCTCTGCACATACACTTGGTTAGGAGAGAAATTATCGCTTGGTGAGGTAAATACATGGACACATAAATGCATAAATTCAAGCAAATAATTAGACCACTTAAGCCACAAATATATATTTTAATAAAATAACTATACAACAATGGAATACCTATACAACAGAACGATGAAAAATCACATGGTGAACACAATAGTAAAAACAAGATGTCAGAGGTGTGGCCAGCTCAAACATTGTTTCACAAGAAAAGGAGAAAACTCACTGGTTTTAATACTTCGGCGGCACATTACCACCTTACATGAGCAAGAACTATAAGCTTTGCGATGAGTCACTTCCATGTGTTCACCGGAGAATTAGAAATAATCTCGATTCTGTTCGATCACTGCAACTGCTAGCTTAGAAACTTTGCATGCCTGAAATATACTGGTTCACCAATGATAATCTCCTGTGACGAGTCATGTTCGCATGTGTTCATGGGAGAGTTAAAAATATCCTTGATTCCGTGCGAATACAGCCATTGCTCTCTAAGAAACAAATCAAAGATTATAAAACACAACTTCATCAAGTTTCAGAAACTACACATGCTACCCCTCAACAGCATTCCCTGTTTTGTTGTGATAGATGGGGCTGGTATTCCAACGCTAGGTTTGAGATGAACCTTCTTCAAACATTACATTGCAACGGAAGTGCAACGGACGGCCAGCAAACGTTATGCGTACGTTAATGTACTGCATGGGTTAATGGGGGTTATTCTTTAACTATGATGCCTATGCTATGTACTGAAACACATCATTATGGCATCAGCTACTCAAAATGGCATCGCTAGACTCTTTATATTCCTGTGATATCTTTAAATACTAACTTGCTGCACATAACTATGATTTTATTCAAATAATTATTTAGGGAAGACTGATGTTTTTTGCAACAAAATTCCATCACATTTATACCTTTTTCATAAGTAATGTGCTACTTAAAGGTTTCAAATGAATCAATTTGTTCAGTGTAGATACTTGATAGTAAATATGAACTTTTTCTTTTCAGGTGTTACTCCGTTTGAAATCCTCTTTTCTCATGTTGTGACTCAGTTTGTTGTCATGTGTGGACAGACGGCTCTGGTTCTTATTTTCATGATCCTTGTCTTTGGTGTTGAGTGCAAAGGTGATGTAGGATGGGTTATCACTCTCACCATTTTGCAAGGTCTTTGCGGAATGTGCTTTGGTAAGCCTATATGATTTTATCAATCATCCCAATGAATAAGTAAATATTCAGGGAAAATTATTGCAATTTAACCATTCTTCTCATTATTCTTTTCTAGGGTTTGTTATATCTGCAATCTGTGAATTGGAAAGAAATGCTATCCAGTTAGCCCTTGGAAGTTTCTACCCAACTTTACTTCTTAGTGGTACGTTATCAATGTATCGATGTGTGTATGTAGTTTGCTTACCTTTAATTGTGAACTATCATAGGTAACCATAATTTTTTAAATTTATCTTGATTAGTTATTTTTTTCATGTATCAACGATGATATGTGTTAAGGGTTCATTGAATGTGTGTGTGGATTGATTCTTGTTGATTGAATTACTTTTCTCACTAAGATTTTAAAAAAGGTTTAATTTGTAACTAGGAATCACCAACATTGGTTCAATAACAGAGGGATAAGTACACGTGCTGGTACTCTGAGCTGGTTTTTGACTTTCTCAATTAGTAAAAAAATTGAATAAATATATCACTAAACATATATATTTATATAGTGGAGCTTTATGAGCATATGTGGAATTGAAGGCTTGATATAAATATGTTGCTAAAATGCTCCCTGTGATAATTACTAACCATGCGAAAGTAAAAAATTTGCTGATTCACTGTGTATTATGAATCTAATCAAACCTTGACAGTCGACCCATAAATTTTGCTTCTGGCTGTTGAAAATTATAACTGTTATCTTACAAAACAAAGAAAAATCTTAGGAATATGTATTGTGAGAAATTTTTGGCATCATAAAGGAATACTGCATTTTATACATTTCATTTTAGGTGTGATCTGGCCAGTTGAAGGAATGCCCTGTGTCTTAAGATTCATCAGCTTGGGTCTCCCCTTAACAATGGCCACCACATCATTGCGAAGTATGCTCACAAGAGGTTGGGGAATCACAGAGCCAGATGTCTACAATGGCTTCATTTCCACGATCATCTGGATTGTTTTGTTCCTTTCTATCAGTCTGTTAGTCCTCAAAGCAAAACGAGGATAGTGTTTCCTGCAGTCCTGTGCCAACAGGAGCTTATTGAAACATTTTATGTGAGCCATGAGAGAGTCGTGTGACTGTAAATAGCCAAGGAATGTTCATGCATGGCCTCTCTTGAAGTATCTTGTGCTCTTTGTGGGTTTTTCATCAGTCACCTGTAGCCATTTGCAATCACCAGAACAAGCTCAATGAATTTTGTGTTGCGAATGCTACGAAAAGGAATTCCTAAAGTAGTACTGCTGGAAATAAATGTATGTGCCATTGGTGTAGTGTCAAAATGCAGGAATGGAAACCCAATATCAAGAGATCGTGATGGTTTGTGACCATTTTCACCATCGGTTTGCCTCAGTGAAAATGGTGCGAAAAGAAAACGTGGACAATATTTTCGGCAGCAGTACAGATACCCACAGGTGAATAATATCCTCAAGATAACCACAAGTGCTGGAGTTGAATGAAAGGTGTGTGGACATGTAGCTGATAAATGCTCATCAGTTGCATTGTTTCCTTTATTATTTGTGTGTTGTTGTTGCTGTTGTTACAACATGACTGTTAGTGGAACACGAGGTTAAATTATCCATCATCAGATGATAGATGGGAAGAGAAAACCTCATCCTAATGTTCAAGAGGTGAAGCCAACGACAGACAGTGATGAAACATTAGGAAAAAAAATGCTCGGAGCTAAATAACATGAGTGCATGATCATGTGATACTTTTGATGAAAAGAATAAGTGCTATCACATTTTATACTTTATGCAATTTTTTTATTCTTCTGGATAGCCTTTTCTCTTGTATGGAAAGAGCAGTAATGTTTATCCATTTGATATCATTATTATCTCAGGTGTATATGTTTTAATGTTTCATTTTCAACGAGTCACGTATTACCTTAAACTAGATAAATATTTCGAGACAAACTTCCAACTAGAAGCAGCTACTTTTTAAGGTGCTTAATTTATTTGAATTGTCCTTAATTTAACTGACTTGTGTCTTAAACCTGTCTCTTCAAGTGACTGTCGGCTTCATACTTAACTAAGGAGAAAACATTTTGAGATTGATGATTCAATATGAGGTTAATGAATTAAAAAAATAATAATTTACCAATGACTCAAAATTTACACGAGAGAAAATGACCAAAGGAAAATATTTTTTCACAATATACCAATGATGCATTACTTTCATATTGCATGTGGTGGTGGCAATACAATCTTGCTCAAGACATCTTGTTATGTTCATGACCCGTGATTATTCTCATTCATGTTTCTATGCCTTAAAAAAATGCTGAATGTACCACAGCATAAGTTTTCAGTGAATTTTAACAGAGTTAAAAGCCATTTTAAAATGTTTGGAAACATGATATCAACGAGAAGGTTTTAGTAAGCCAAGACTTTTTACAATATTAAAATGCCTATGAATAATTTAATTAGGTATACCTTATAACTTTCATATTCATATTTTATTTATAGACTCCCCTGATGAAAAATTTTGATATTTCTAGAGGAAATGTTCTTCTGAGTCAATCGTAAGGATCATTCAACTGATTGATGGAAATGAAATATTTTTTCAAATCATGCGAAATAAAATCAAATACTTGGCCATTGTTTTGTATCAATTGTGATACCATTATAACTTATGTTAGTCAAAAGCAACATAGCAAATTTTGTACCCAACATGGTACTTAAAATTATGTGAAGTTACAATTATTTTGCAATTTTGAACAATGCCACTCTGAAAAGTTATTAACAATTTTTTCTACCATATATTTACTGCATGTTATGTCGATGTTGTGCAATAGGATCAGAAATGTTCAGCAAATATATCAAAGCTACAATGCAGTTAAGCAAGACTTCCTATCTGCAATGAAATCTGCTTCTTCGTTGAGGCAATGGTTTTCATTGGCTGTAAAGATTTGTTATTATATATGTATTAAATAAAAACTTTATTTCACTAAAAGCGCCTTCTGTATTATTTTTTCTATTATTTATTGCTGTGCTTGCAATCTTAACATTTGTCTCGTATCCAAAGTTTGCAGTTAGGTATTTTGAGCAAGATGTTTCCCTCTATGGAAACCACATTCAAATTTAAGGTTTTAATTTCATAAGCTGTGGGAAGCATGAAGTAAATATTGTATTATCAATGGTGCAATTATTTACTTTTATGTGACTGAAATTCTCAGTTATTAAAAATTTGAATCTATCCAAGTCTTTTATTCAACTCGTTTTTTTACATTGACATGTGCAGCTATGTCACAATGAAAGGCTTTGATTTTAAAAAATTGCTGCCATGAATGTGATTTATTTTTTAAAAATCAAAGAGAAAGTGTACTAACTACTCACTGTTAATTTTTTTATGAGATGTGTGAGATGAGTCATTCCCCATTCTTTAAATAAGGTCTCTCAAGAGCATACATGTACCATTTCCCATGTGATATGGCTGGTATTTTTTGGCAAGAGTCTCGAAAAGTAGTGCGGTGAAAGGCAGATGTTTTTGTACCTAAGGAAGGGTGAAATATTTTTCTTTAATGAATGAAACCAGACCAAATGATTTTTAGGTGAAATGATGTTTCGCTCAAACTACCTAATTAAACTCACAAGGCCTTGGTTATGCCCTGATATCAACATGCATTGAGATCTCTGTTGCATCTTGAAAAACTATGATTTTTTTCTTCTTGTTGAAAACAATGAAGGATTAGTTTACCACCATTGTTCAAATCTCCCCGGTCGCGCGTGCTCGTGGCGGTTCTCCGGGTATCAATTCAGATATGAACAAAGATAAATGTATTGCTCTTTTCAGGTATTCTCGTCCAGTGTTTAGTTTTTCTGGCAACAGTTTCTCCCCTCTTCCTGGGGGCGTCTTCAGGTCCGTTGGACATTTTGTAATTATTGTTATTATTTATTTCCCATTGTTATGTATTTCGTTGCTAGTTCATCTAGTGTTTTCTACAATTGGCACACTCACTTTGGTATAGGAAGTTCTAAAGACATCAAATTTAGTAAAAAGTGGATAATTCCTTATGAAATTGGTTATGTTGCAGTTTGAAGGTTCATACGCATTTTTATTCATACGTTACATTGATCCGTTACTTTTCTTACGTATATTTAAATGTTTCCAGGTGTTTATTGAAGAATTTCAGTAGGATTTTCAAACTTTGACTAACAATGATCAAAGTACAATTTGTAAAATCTGTTCTTGTGCAATACTCCTTCAGAAACGTAAACTCTACTATTACCGCTATGCTTATTATTATTAAAATAATATCCCAATTAAAGATAGGTTTTATTGAAATTGAGAGAAAATCTAGTAGATTTTAACACCTGAAGGGCCTTAACTCCTCCTGTTATTTCTTTCCTCATCAGTACATACGTCCAACCCTCCTTCGTCCAGTTAATAGAACCTGTTCTCCATCTTCCTCTTCCCTGCTTGCCAAATGTCCTTCCCTCTATCACAGCTTTCAGCAATCCATCGCCCCTCATCACCCCTTCTCGCTATATCTACCCTGCCTCCTGATCCCATCCAAACACTTTCTTTCCTCAACCACCATATGACGTATTCTTCTTTTGTCCTCCTTTCCATCCACCACACTTCCATCCTCCTTCACACTCACATCATGAAATCTAGCAGTCTACTCATGTAGTCCTTTCTCAGAGTCCACATTTCTGTACCATACAAAGCTAACTTCCAGATAAAGCTCTTTTCCAGTCTCTTCTATATATACTTATCCAAGGTCTCAATCATCAGCTCCCTTCTATTACTGAACACATTCTTCACTCCATTACTTTCCTCCTTATGCTTTTGCAACTATATCCACCTCATTTCTCTCTCTAAATTTCACTCACTAAATTACTTCATTCATTACTTTCGCTCTCTAAATTTCATACCCTGATGACGATGGATGCCCTGTTCATCAAAATGTCTGCCAAGATGGAGAGTTTCACCTGGTGGAAAGCCCGAGTAACCTTTAACAGCATCATATGCCGGGAAAGCCTTTGATCATTCGTCTACTACACACATTTTCATCCAGCACCCTATCCAATAAATTAAAATGCTCTGATTGATGGAGGGCATAAAGCCCTCCTTTTATCACCCACCTCACTTTCTTTGTCCTAGAGTTTCTCATTATCTTAGTTTTCTTATGGTTTATCTGCATTCTGTACACCCTGCACTGCTTTTCTAATGTATCAACTAATACTTAAAATTCCTTTGAAGATTGACTTAGCCACACCTGGTTGTCTGCGGATCTATGCAACTTTATCACTAATGCCTGAATCACACGATCATTTTTTCCGTCCCTTTTAAGGGATAGCTCCAATGATAGCTCAAATGATCGCTCGAAAATGATCGCGTGACTCGAAGAAAGTCAGGGATGGCTCCAGCGATAGGGATCCCTATAGCTTTTTCCATCCCTGGGCACGTCCCTTTTTCCGTCCCTGGAGGCATCGCTGACTCCATCATTTAGCCAATCAGAGTGCTCAGGCGCAAAGAGCGACTCTAACGCCACGTTCGGCTTTCAATGGAATTAGAGTAGTAAACATATAGAAATGATGCGAAAAGGGACGGAAAAAATGATGGAAAAAGGGACGGCCAAAATGACCGTGTGATTCAGAAAATGATAGCTCGAGCTATCATTGTCACGGTCCCTGAAAAGCTATCATTGGAGCTATCCCTTAAAAGGGACGGAAAAAATGATCGTGTGATTCAGGCTTAAGCAAAAATCCTGTCACTCTTAAATAATGGGATCCTGAAGGGCCCCAAGAATTTTTGAGCTAAACACTTACGTAATTTTGGATGAAAAAGTTCTCTGCCTATGTTAAAGGCAATAGTAATTCTCTATAAGGCTGAAATTTGGTTAGTTTCTATGTATCTCTTTGTGCTAAGATATGGTCAGGCCAAGTTTGAACTCTGCCTCAGGGCACTACCATACACCATTGCACCATTTCCTTCCATGTAGATTATTTTTAGGCTTCTAGGCCCAGTTCTGACTAAATTAGGTATTTATACAACTTTAAGTAATTCACCCAACTGGATTTTCCACTCTGTACTCAAGCCTTTCCAGTACAGCTGAATTCAAGCCTGGGTTATTAAATCTCAATTCAATCTAAATACTGGGCTTTGATCCAGATGGATTATCAGCTTCAATTTTGTTAGCAATACATATTGATTAGCAAGATGCAAAGAACCAGAGGTCATCCATTAAAACTTAAAATCTAAAGAGCTGAGTACATATGTTCTCTCATCTTGTATACAAATATAACTTCTTTGCACTTGTATTCTAAGTACCCAAGAGTTGTGCTCTGCCCTACCTGTCTTTGTCACCTTAGGAGCCAATGAACCATACTCATTTATCACCTATTATGAATGTTGTGGAAACAATGATGTTCCAAATTCCTCGAAAATGAAATAGCATTCAGCTGTAATGAGAGATTGGTACTCTAAAGAAAAAACACCAGCTAATGTAGTCTATGCAGAAGGAGAATGAGAAGCTTGCCAGTTTCCGAGATGTGGATCTGGAAAAGGGTTCAGACGAAAAGTAGGTTGAAATAGATGACCTACAACAATGTGCCCTGTTGTTGCAAGAAAGAGGACAGTAAAATTATGTAGGGATACTCAAAAGAGACGAAAGATAAGGTGGGGTTAGAGGGATGGTTAGAGGGTGTAATAAAGGTTCGTGGGCTCTTGAAGGATGGAGAAGAAAATGTTGTGAAAAGAGGAAAATAATGAAGAAGATTGGGGATTCTGGATTATTCAAATAAAGGAAGATGAAATGAAGAGTTTCACACAAGGGCTATTTTATGGGTTATACGGTAAACTGGCATTGATAAAAAACGAAATAGAGAAGTATTAAGAGAGGATTATAAAGATTGCGAGTGAAGTAGGAAATGTCCTTATAACAATCAAAACTCACTGGTTGAAAATCTTGAATTACCTATATTTGAACTCCTGGAAATGAAAGCTAAAGATAATTGAAGTGATACTTTTTCCTTTAATTCAGAAATTATCCATTTTCTTAAGATGGAAAAAACGATTATTAATCAGCCTTTCATAAATGACTAACGATAACTTATTTGATAATTCATAGGCAATATAATATTAATGCCTTTGTGGAATTATTAAGTCATGACATATTTCCTCATGTGGACTACTATGGTACTATGGCAATAGTGGTGGATTAAGATTGTTGTGGGGTACTGTGATCAAGGCTCATATATTTTCCCAGGAATGGCTGAGTTACTACACCAACCACCTAGTACCATATATGGAGACGAAAACGATGCATAAAATGGGAAAACCACGTTTTAAAATGCCTCTATTGGTTTATCTCGAAAATTCGTGGAGACTTAAATGCAAATTAGGGAAATTACTCACAATAAATCGTAGAAAAAAAATTCCCCAGGTGAGGCTCGAACTCACAACCCCGGCATAGCTCGTATACTGTCATATAAGTACCGTGCGCTAACCAATTGCGCCACTGGGGATGATGGCGGAGGAGGCGGAAATTATAAGATATAAATCAATACCTGCAAAAATAGAAAATTCATCGTTCATTATAATGTTATTCAAATTTCAAATATTAATTGGGGAATCCGGAAGTTAGTTGGTGAACATGCTTTCTTTAGCTTATATTCAGTTCGCTCGGTTACTTCAGTGGACGACCTTGCCTGGTATCTCAAACTCCGTAAGTCAATTTATCGTGTTATCAGTTAAAGACGAAGCGCTGCGTCAGTTAAAAACGAAGCTTAGCGTCGTAGCCTTGATAGTTGCTAAAGGGGATGTGTCTTTTGAGCGAAATGCTAAGGATACAAGTAGTCATAAGCTCGTCCAAGGATAATAGAGAGATCTCTTATAACAATCAAAGTCCGTGAGCTCGTCATTCGTGCTGGAAGTATAAGGAGTGAAGGATCACTTAGAGAGCGAAAAGAAGACAACGAAGAGAACCTTGATAGATACAAAAAAATCACTGTTAAATTCATTCTTTATAAAAATAATTTTGAGGAACGCAATCGATGTCTAGTCTGCTCTACGGCAAATATTATTGCTATTCCGGCCAATAACTACTCAATATTCACGATATTGTGCATCAATCGCTGTTAGTAGACGACGTTCTGAATAGGCAGTCATCTATTCCCACAGGAGGAAGGTTGAGGTGATTCGAATTGTCGATACCATAGGTTTTAGTGCCATTAATGTGTCCAGTTTTTCATCCCTGGAGATACTTTATAATATATATCGCTCTCATATTTAGTATGTGTATATTACTGTGACTTGTGGCTAGTGAAAGGTCAGCCCTTCTCTTTGTTTGCATATCATTTACTCGATTTACAATTATGGTTCTTTCCACATGAAGGAGAACGAAAGTCTCCGCCCAATGAGTTACCATCCAGAGGTGTGGGTGCGAACATACATTGTGAGAAGAGTAGTGGATCCTCCTGAGGCCCAAGATCGCTCAACGTTAATGTTTCAGAGTCAGAAGTTAGACGTGATATTTTGGTCAATGGAAAGCTAACCAATTACGGTATCGTAAATGAAGAAAGTATTTGTGATATTGCTACGAAAATTTCACTCATCATATCCAGCTGTGATATACATTTCTTTGGGTTATGGTACCCAATTAGGCGCTGCACAGAGAATGAAAGATCCTGGGCGAATGCCTCTTAAGGGATTGGTTGATACATTACAAATAATCAGGGTTAAAAGATCCTAAAGGGGCTAATGTCCAGAAAGAAGATTCCTTTGGAAGGCATTTCCTTTAGTGGCCTTGGAGGTCATTACAAAGGTATATCTAGATTTAAGCTTCCTGATCCATTTTCAGTTCTTGATTTTGCTCTCCTATGATAGTTTGAGTTATTTTTGTTGGCAAGTTTTGTGCTAAAATGGTACAGAGCATAGGCAAGGCAGGTATTATCATTTAGGAGAGCCTTACAATTGAAAACTCCATCTTCCTTGGAAAGTCATTATTCAAAAAAGCATCAATATGGTGACAAATTAAACCAAGTCACTGAAGAAATTATGAGGAAGTGAGAGTTGGAGGACTATTTTTTTCAATAGATATAGCAGCTTGATCAGCTCATAAATTATTTTATTTTTTCCTAGAAAGATGTTATGATGGGCTCCCAAGCAGAAATTCTTCGTTTGGCTGCGGGAATAGAAACTATACTGGGATGTATCTGATCTGCGTGAAGCCATCTTGTTTTGGGGTGTAACTGAGAATGAATTGACACTAGCTCCACCCTAGGTGTACCCCTGTTACTGACGAGCTGGGATGGAACTGGGGCATGGAGGGTAAGGGGGACTAGGGTGCATTCTGTGATTCATCAAGTCAGAGTCAGCCAGAGTGATGACATCACAGAATGCTCCGGCATGCAGATACACAGCTCCGACCCTGACTGCTCCATGCGAAGCAATGATGATGGTTTTGTCTGTCATACCCTCTATTATACTTCCTTTAAAAAATATGAATTTTCCAAACTAGCAGCCAGATGGCAAATAAAACTGCCACTTTCATTATTTAATCCATGGTTCTATTAATCTACTACCACCGCAATTGAAAACAGTTATCTATGATAAAAGTAGTCAAGGTAGCTTTTTTTCTACAGCAATAGTGCAATGGTTTGTCATATAAAGTCATTTAAACCTAATCTCAGGAAAACAACCTATCAAAAGATACTGCTCAACTTTCAAAACTTAGTCTTGAATTTGGAGTTTGCATGAAATTTTCTCTCAATATACTCCTTAACCTCTTCTACAGCTGTTATTTTTTCTTTAACTTGTGATTTAAAAATCAAATATTTAATAGACGTTTTGTATAATTTACCTCTTTTACGGCTTCACCTTCCTACTTTAAAAAATATGGGTATTTCTTCATTGAATATTATTTCCTGGTGAAATTGGAATTAATCATACCACTTGTCGTCCTGATGCTCAGATATCTTCAATTCATATTTTTTTGTAGAGCTGTGGATATGGATTTCTGGAATGTATCGCACAATGTTTCTTCATACTTCAAGGATGATCATTTATTATGTTCCATCTCCAGCCTCCGTTTCTGGGGAACAATGATTTACTTCTTTTCCATTTTGACTTTTATAAACAATTATGCTAAATCCTTAGAAAACTCCAAGAGCAATTAAGCCACTCCAAGAGCAAATAAGCCACAGAGAATTTATGCTGCTCCAAGAGCATCATGATTTATGTTGATCTTGAGTGATGTTGAAAATGTAAGCTTTATTCCATTATTTTGCATCTAAAATACTGGGGAATCTAATCATTGCTCTTCCATTACCTGTCATTTTAAAGTCAAATGAGGAATTATAATTACCCATTTCAGGGTCTCCTCCCTTATTATCCGTCGTTGTCACTCAAAAGGCCAGGCCTTGTCGCTGTCTTTTTATCGAGATTGTAAAATTTTCTGAATTGCTTGGAATTTTCCCATGTTCATGTAAAGACGTTTTTCTGCAAAGAGTGCTGCTTTGTGCTTTCACTTCTTGATTCGTTTTGGTGCTCTATAGGTGACTGGGATGACCTCACATCCAAATTTTATGAATTTGCTCGTTAACTCCTTTACTTACTACACGTTTTGTTGATCATTTGAGTATTCTGCCTGATGATTGGTAGGTTTTCAGACAGTATTTGTTCTCATGTCCAAATTCATGGAATATCATTGTTTTCCCTCAAATATGTGATCTGCCATTATACCCCTCTTAAATTACTCATATCATCTTCCTCTTCAAACCTCATCCAGAATTCTTATCCTCTTTCTTCCTCTTACTCACTTCCCCAGTATTCTCCCCTCTTTTACCCTTTTTAGTATTTCCTTTCCTTTTCTAAACATCCTCCATCCATCTCTTCTGAGTGGCTATGCTGCCAACTGGAGGAGTGGCTTGAGGATGATGGCCCTCTGTGTGCAACCTGCTAATGATTCCTCTGGTTCCATGCCAGATGAAATACACTTCATTTATTATTATTAAATTAGATACTTGTGAAAGGTAGATTTTATTGAAAGTCCGAGAAATCCTCCAGATTTTCACTCTTGAAGGTCAATACATTGCTCTATTATTTTTTTTTTACATACCCACACACACTACATAAAGCTTGTCTCCAGCCTCTTCTTTATACTCTTGAAGGTCCTTGGCTGCTATACAGAATGAAATAGCATTAACACTATCTGCCAGAAATAGCTTTCGTCACACTTTTGTTTTGTTTGATTTAACTTGCTATTCTTCTAAACAAAAGTGTAACGAAAGATGTTTCTGGTAGATAGCATTAACGCTATTTCATTCAGAATAGCAGCCCTTATCTCCCTCTACCATGTGTTTCTTCTTCCATCTTACCAAGTTTGTAGTCTAAGGTATAAGAAGGAGTTTGGGAATACATATAATTACCTCAAAATCTTGAATATTTGTTATTTACATTTTTCTCCATACTGCATCAACATCTTTGTAAGGAACTTTACTCACAATAATTTCTACCATTTAATTTTGTTGTTGAAAATTATAAAAATGCTGAATGTCATAAAAATAATGCTCTGCCTTTTCATCCTAGTTTTATAATTCGTTAAATGTTGTTAATTTTAAAATCAGAAGATGACTTTTCTGCTGGCCCTATTATTTGCTGAACTTGTTTCCTTATGTTAGTGTTTGGTGCAATTTCAGTCTCTTTGAAGGTACAATTCTGTTGAGCAAAAATCTACTAAATTCTACTTGGAGTCTGGGTGACAGTGGAGGATCTGGGTTTGAAAATGGATCCTGTATGATGATTTTCTCAGGATTAGTTGTTTTGTTTTTGTTGAAATTATAATTGAACTAATTTCAGTTGAATAAATCATCTTGACTGTTTAAAGTTATTTTGCTGACTTACCTGTAATGTAACCCAAGAATAATAAAACGATTATTACGTTCCAGTATGTGACTTTTGATTTACTTTGGGACGAGTATAATGTGTGCTTGGATAACCCTCATTGAATGAATCAAAAATTGTTCAATAGGCACCAGTTTTATTCAAGTGTTTAATTTGACAAATAGTGGTAGGTAATCATGTCTAAAATTATCATTTAGGCAATGCATGAAGAGATGCAGTTGCTGAATATTTAGTCTAATATTGTACCTTATGGTGTTGTGCAAATGAAATCGTTATCTATAAAAATGCAGAAGATACTCAATGCAGGACAAAAAGGTAGCTAACATAATGTATTAAATGTTAATGACATAATAATGTGCTGCAGGCCAGAAAGGAGGAAGATAAGAGCATAGCAGGTATATTAAACCTGGAGTAGGGTTTAAAATGATGCGCAATAAAATCTAAAAGTAGTTTTTGCTGGAAATAATCGAGTAACATTAGTTTCGAGCAAATGGGAACATAAAACATTTACCATTTTCTCAAAAATCATCCTTATATATATTCGTCAATGCGTCGCTTACAAGGGCTGCAAATTAACAATGTCATCTTAATTGCTGCCTATATAATATTCAGATGCATTCCGTAGTAACTTCTTCCTTTTTGCCCTGACAACCTAATTTTTCTCGCCGCGAGGTGGGCCTGCCGCTACAAGTGTCCGCGCGCTTAGCAGTAATCATGAAGTTCATTACACCACCTAGTTTTATTTTTGCCCTATAGTCGTCCTTGCCTCATCATGTGGATCATAGTAGTTTTTGAATAAAATTTGGGCGATCAATATTAAGCAAGTTACAGCACCATATCCCGATTTCACCCTCGCTTATTTAATATTACCTACCCTATATTTCCCCATTCGTATTGCTTTACAATACTTTCAATATACGCTCAACACAAAATCAGCAATGCTTTGTATTTCAGTGTTGTTTGTAGGCTATTCCTCCCTGAGCTATTGCAAAGAGATTCCGTTCTCCGCAAGGTCGTCCGGCCGATTCACTCGTCGCGCGTAGCGTATAATTCAAAATAAAATTATTGACAATTTTGATTTCTCCTTGTCGACTTATTGTTGTGTAATCACCGTGTGGACCACGGTCGCCTTTGAACTGAAATTCTACGTTGTATCTTAAGGAAGTTAGGTCTAGCTATTATTGCACGAATCCTCCGCATTGTTGACTTTCTTTATACGATGTATATGTTCAGAGTACGCTCTATATTCCCCCTAGAGATAGGTTTTTGCTTATATTTTAATATCAACATGCAATTTGTAACCAATTGGCCTCGCGAGCCCCTCCGCCACAAATTAAGCTTCTCCGAATTGGTTTGTAATGTAATGCGCATGCATAGCAGAAACGAAAGATGCTTCGTCTCAGCAAGCTTCCGCTATGTATTCCTCCCCGCATCAATGAAAAAGCTCTTTTAATTTTCTTTAAAATGAGGTGCCTCACTCCCATGGTTTACAAGTTATTTGTGCCCAAAATATGCTATTTAAGGATTCTCTTTATTAATTTCTTCGTTTTCCAGTTAAGTGGGAGCAAGCTCAGGTAGACCCACTTGACTCTTAGCTTTGTCCTTCATCCACTTTCAGATGACATTGGCCTACTTTTGGAACTCCGGATTCCCCACACCCCAGCTACTTTTGACCTTGAACAGCCCATTTCCTCCGATTTTTTCGCTCAAGAAAATTCAAGAGTTTCGCATAATTTGCGAACGGGTTGAAAAGGACTCAAAGAGTTAAGGTTTCGCGGGAAAATTAGGGCCGATTGTTACCGTACCACTTGGCTTTACTATTGGCTACTGCGTGGCGCTGCTGCAACATTCAAACGAGGCGGTATCTTTAAAGCGGGAAGTACTTGATATGGACTTTAGCCGATAGCTGCAGCGCAAATATTTTTTACATTAAAACTTTCCTATTAAATTGCTACTTTCAATTCATATCGTGGGATATAATTTTGCTTAATGAATAAAATTCACGAATAAAGATGATTTTTGAGAAAATCATATACATGTTTTATTTTCCTGTTTGCTCGAATTAATACAACAAAAACAACTTTGAGATTTTATAGCAATTTATTGTAACACTCTCTCTAGTAACTTTGTGGTAATTCATTGCAAAATGGATTTTTTATGGGGTTAAAAGAAATGGATCAATAAATCCATTTCTTTTAACCCCTACTCCACATTGAATTTACTCACTACGCTCATCTCATCTTTCATCCTGGCACCACATTATGTCATTGATATTCAATATCTTTATCTTAGTTTCCTTTTTTCTTGCATTGAGTCCTTATCCTTTGCATTTTTATAGATAACGATTTTATTTTCCAAAAACCTTAAGGTACAACCTAAGTTTATATACATAAATAGCATTTTCATCTTAAGGTACCTTTTCCTGTTTTGTCTATTGCCTCAATGATAATTTTAGACACTTTTATCACTGGTCTAATAACTGATACTGATCAACTTAAATGCTTGAGTGAAGATGGTACCTACTTATTAAATAGATTATAAATTCATTTAATGAGGGTTACCAAAGTGCACTTAATACTCACCCCAAATAAAAGTCACACATTCAGGAATGCAATGATGGTTTTCCTTTTCTTGGGTCATATTACAGGTAAGTAAGCACAATGACTTGAAACAGTCAAGATAATTTATTCAATTTAAAGTTATTAAAGTACAATTTCATTAAAAACAAGACAACTGATCCTGAAAAAATCATCATACAGTATCAATTTTCAAACCCAGATCCTCCAATGTCACCCAAAATTCACATAGAACTTAATAGAGATAATTGACTCAACAGAATTATTCCCTTAAAGAGACTCTGAAATTGCACCAAATCATAACATAAGGAAATATTAGTGAAGACTTATGTAGGAGAATAGCATTAGTGAGGAAAGCATTAGAAATGATTGTAGCTAATAACTGGGACCTTGGGAAAGAATATAAAGAAGAGGGTGCAGAAGAGCTTAATGTGGAGTGTGCCATTCTATGGGAAACATTTTTAGACATTGAGAAAGGATGACAAGAATTGAATGTAGGCTTTTGAGATATGGGTGTAGAGGAGGATGGAGAAGATGTGGTGGACAGAAAGGAAGTCAAATGAGGAAGTGCTTGGATTGGAAGGAAAGAAACCTACTCCATGAGTTAAGGAGTCACATTTGACGGCTAGATGTGGTGATTGGTTTCTCAAAGCCATGATACAATGAGGGATATAGGTATGTGGGGTAGCAGAAGAAAGAGTATGTATGGGGTGAAGAAGACTGTAGTATGGGGTGAAGAAGGGTAACATAAAATGCCAAGATGAAGACAGAAATGAATAAGTGAGCAATATATGGACCTTTCAAGAGTGAAAATCTGGAGGATTTCTCTGACTATCAATAAAACCCTCCTTTCACAAGTATCTTAATTTAATAATAATAAATGAAATGTATTTCATCTGGCATGAAACTAGTGAAATCATTTGCAGGTTGCATGCAGAGGGACATCATCTTCGAGCCACTCCTCCAGTTGGCAGCATAGCCACTCATCCAAGTCCTATCAGATGTGGCTGCGATAACTGAAAAAAACCCCTCTGAGTCTTCGAGTATTATGATGGCAATGAAGCCTGATGCTTGCTGAGGACTAGAAAAGGAATGTTACATAAGTAAAAAACACATAAAATCAGCAAATTCCTTGTTTTTGCCGCAGCACACCATCACTGAAAGGCTTTTCAATGCACTCAATTTCCTCCATACCTGAAACCTGAATACTGCAAAAATTCTTTGCCTGAAACAGAAAATATTTTTTGAGGTTTGGGTCACTGTTAAATATTTTGTAATATTGAAGGGAACCTTTTAGACTAGCACTTAGTAATTGAAGGAGCTGATGATGGGGATCATGTGTAAGGATGTGATGAAGAGGCTGGTGAAGAGCTTGATATGGAGTGCAGGTAGAAACGTGTAGCCTCAGGAAAGAGGAAGAGAATAGGCTACAGGCATTTGAGGCGTGGGTGTGGAAAAGGATGGAGAAAGCATTGCGGACAGAAAGGAAGATGAATGAGGACGTGTTTGAGATGGTGGGTATGGAAAGGAAACCTCTGAATGAAATCTGGGATAGGCAGAGGAGGTGGCTGAAGGAAGTAAGAAGGGTAGATTATATGCGGATGTGAAAAAAGAAATACTAAGGATAAATAGGACCTCAGAACTTTAGTAAAATAGGAGGATTTGTTTCTAACTTTCCACAAAAACCTACTTCTTACCTGAAGGGTACTTTTAAAAAATCCATTTTATCAGCCCAAGATGCCTGTGTGATTACTGCCTCCAGCTGATATGTCAGCCAGCATTTAATGACCCTAAATATAAATTTTTAAATGTTCATTATTTTTAATATGCAATTCTTAAACCTTAACATAAATGTTTCCTAACTGCACATGTACCACCAGTGACCTACAATGTTGATTATACATGTATATGTGTTAAAGGTAATCTATCTTTACTTTCTATCATCTAGGGCTACAGTTACAAATTTAGAAGATTTATTTTGGTTTATATATTTTAATAGTTTTATTTAATTATTTTTGTATTGTTGTTAACCATTAGAAATGAAGAGTATGAATTCCTAGAGGTATTGTTTAAATGACTGAAATGACTTCAAGCAAGAAAAAACTGGAGTATTACACTCTTAATAATGATGAATTTGTACGTTTTTGATCACCATATGGCATACTGCAGGCCGCATCTGGGTATATGCAGTTTCAAATACTAATCAAAAAGACTTCATTTTCAAACAATAACGTCACTTAAGATTCTCCAACACTTTGAGACTTATAAATCAAGTTCCATTTTTTCATATTCTCTTTCGAGTCCAATTGTGATTCATTTCACAGA
This sequence comes from Ceriagrion tenellum, assembly GCA_963169105.1. NCBI lineage: Eukaryota > Metazoa > Arthropoda > Insecta > Odonata > Coenagrionidae > Ceriagrion > Ceriagrion tenellum. Next base: position 126,312,671 of record OY720633.1, on the reverse strand, counting down.
AAAATAATTCCTCGTAATCAGTTAGAGAGAAAAAACTAAAAACACAGGTAGTACACTCATATATCTAGGGACAATAAAAAAGATGAGATAATATGAGAAAATCATGATGGCAGCCAGGAACAATTCCAAAGCGCAAAAGTATCTTCACATTTCAGGATTCTAGAGGTTTTATTTTTTTGATAGGTCCATGTACATCTACATCTACATGTATGTAATACCCTGCAAGCCACCACGAGGGTGTGTGGCAGGGGGTAGAGAGGTAGATAAGTGAAGTTTGCAGAAATGAAAATATTTTGATGGTTACAAGAAAAATACTTTTTGGCAGAGAAGGAAGTAAGTAAGTGAGTTAGTATAAGGAAAATAGGTAAAACAAAATGTGACTACTTGGTACTTGGACAAAATAATGAATGGAGCAAACATATACACAGAGAGAGATGAGTGACAGGTTAGCTCCTATTGAAATATATATAACTGCCCTTGGGAAGATGAATCCAAAAGTCTACCACAAAAAAATGTGTTACTGTAATCAACACTAAAGAAGACTGTAATTGTAGAATAAACAGACCACAGGACCGTACTATAAAGGAATAAGAAGGGCATATTTTAAAGTGAAAATTCATGACAAAAAGATCTCTAGAAAATTGAACTCTGCTCTATAATATAAGCAGAAGATATATATAGTGACCCTGAATATAGTTCTTTATTTATAAATTATAAATACCAGACGGATATAGTCACTGCACATGAATATGGAATTGAGCTTAAATGTTTATTCACTGTGTCAATAATACATTTTGAATTCATTTGTCTATTGTTGGGTTAAATTCTTACCTTGCTTTATCAATCAGGCAAGAGAAAACTAGGAGAAATCAATTTTCTACAACATGCAAATTAAGGGATGAATTCCATAATTACTGAAATTCATGGTCCCAGGCGTGGCTTGGTGAAAGTGATTCATGCTTGAAATGAAACTTTTGAATTGGGAGATCCCACAAGCTTTGACTAAAATAAATACAACAAAGGTTTCTAAGTGCAATGTCATCTTCAGGAGAAAAAATGTAGAGATGTATGTACATACATATAAGCATTGGATTGATGGGATGGGAGAAGAAGTGTGGAAGGTGAGGGAAGAATAAAGAGGTTCTCTTGGTCCAGAGGATAGATGAGCCACAGTTGAGTCATGTGCATGAGGGAAAAGATTATGGGAGGACATTCCCGGAGAGAAATGAAATAAATAATGAGAATTCTTTAAAAGTACATCTTGGACAAAATATCTTGGCAGCCATGGATTGGAGAATGGAGGGATATGCATCATTTAAAGGATGTAAAAAGATCTTTTAACATGATACAGGAAGGCATGAATTGTAGAAATCTGCTAAGCATGATTATTTTTCGCTTCTGTTATGCTTGTGCATTATTTCAGACACCAATCCAGGACAGCTTTATTTATAATGAGGTGGTTGTGCATCCAACTAGTTATAAAATGCCTGTCAATACTAAAATATAAATTAAAAAACTATGACTGGGGGAATATTGATCATACTCCTAATGTTTCTGTGCATATGCATCAAAGAAGGAAATCCATCAATGTGTAGGATTTGAACAGTGATGGTAAAGCTTAACTTTCTGAAAACATATCATAGCATTTCAGTTTAAAGACAACTGTATCTCATCCAGTGATAACAGAGCCATTAGAGGACTAGGAGAAATCAAAACTTTTGATAATTTTATTTTGAATGATACAATACCAGTGAATTAGCCAGTCAACCTAATGGAGAACATAATTAGCTCAGAGAGGATTGCTTACAAACTGCAAAACAATATTGGCAAAGAAAGCATTGCGGATTTTGAGGTGTACTTTAATTGAATGTGAGGAATGAATTGAAAAGCAATATGAATGAGGGAATAGAAAACTACAGGGTAATATTAACTAAGTAACAGAGGTGATCGGGGTATGGTACTTACTTGCTTAATACTGATTGCAAAATTTTGATAAAAATACCACTGTGATCCACATGATGAGATAAGGATAACTACAGAAGAAAGCAAAACTAGGAGGTGTAAGAACTTCATGATTACAGAAAAGCGTGTGAACACTTTAAATGGCTGGCCTACCTCACAAGGAGTAAAATTATGTTGCCTGCATGAAAAGGAAGGAATATATTCAAAATGCATCTGAATATTAAAATGGACAGCAATTAAGATAATAATGTTGATTTGAACTCCTTGTAAGTGATAGATTAATAAATATGCATCAAATAGGGAATAGAGGAATATTTGTGAAGGTAAGGGAACAAGGAGCCAAGAGCTAACTTACAAAATAACAATGTCAGAATTTTGGTTCGAAAATGGCCTTAATGCACATTATATGTGAGACTGGGAGATAAAAATTTTGTGTTCATCATATGAGTGTTCATTCTTCTAAATTAAATAAGAGAATGAGAAATAACAAAGCAAATATATGCTGAAATGAATGGAATCTCACAGGATGGTTTGTAGCTCCACTGGATAAGTATTGACTCTCGTTTCCTTGTTGTCCAAGCACAGCACATTTTCCAGTTGTCTTCTGTATCCTATGATGTAACCTGAAATGCATGAGGGAAACAGTTTGATGTGATTAAGAAGCATTAATTACACCATTGGATCATAGATTATTTATGTAATTATTTACTTTTGTTCTAATTAATATAGCATAGAATTATGAATGCACTTTCTTCCATGTGATGTCTTGCCTAGGAGTGGCTTAGATTTTTCAATTGTACATATATGGTGACTAACTGATGGCAAAAATTCACTATAATGGGGAAAGCTATTGATTTCTACTTTGGATTCAAAGTTAAGATGGTCACTCATAGTATCCGATTTTTTAATTACTTAAAGAAGCTAGGATTGAGTAGACCAGGATGACATTTTAAAAGAACAAAGGATAGTTCCTAGTGACTGAAAAATATATTAGAATATGCAAAAATCTTTAAAAATACAATTAACCCACTTTGCCTCCGAAATTTGGTGGTACTAGCGAAAAGTGCCAGAGTAAATTTGAGAGTTTTGTAACATCTTATAAAAAACAATATGAAGTTACTACTTCTGATATGAATGAAATGTTTTTTTTTTAAATTTTACTAAAAATGAATTAATTGTTGATTATAATATTCTGATACGTTGCATAAAGGATAAATGTAATTATTACAACAAAATTAGTTTGTGCTCGAGCCGATATATTGGCTTGTGGCACTTTTTGCCCGTAGAGCAAAAGCCGATAAATCCGCCCGTGGCACTAAGAGGATTAAAGGATTAAATAGATTCAGAAGTTTGAGTTAGTGAAATACGATATAGTAAGAGAAACTCTGTTACGTTTTTTACTTGGGTTGTTGCTATATTCATGAAAAATACATCACATTTGGCAAACTTTCTTGTATTCACTATCTAAATGCTTTGCTTTACTTATGTACAGGTCAGAAAAAATCAAAGAACTATTTTGAGGAAGAGCCTCTATGAAGGAGATAAAAAGAAATCAGTTAAGGTTGCATGGACACGTTAGTTGGTTGTACAAAAATAGAACCCCCGGGAAATTACTGGAGGCTAGAAAACCAGATGGAAGAGGAAGTAAAGGTAGACCTAGAGAGACATGGATGGGATCAATAGAAAGTAAGGAAAGAGAAAAGCAAAGATGGAGAAGGAGATGGAAATTATTGAAGAAGGACCATGAGAAGTGACAGCAGAGATAGAGATTTATATAGACCCCATTACCAAAACCATAAGGGAAAAGAGGAAGACAAAAAGCAGACACCATATGAATTCTGTATACATTACCATTCTACAATTTTATTTCCTCTGAACCTGTCATTTTGCCCATTTGAATGTTTGATTGAAAAAATCCAAGATGAATACAATCCTCCACTCTGCTCACAAGTTCATGTCCATATATTTTCTCAGAGGTTAGAAAAATTGTATTGCACCTCATGATGCCCTAAAGGGTGAAACCGGTTGTGCTGTGAGATTGAAAAAATTGTGGAACTAACGAAGTTAGTTTTACCTTCCATCAGCATGAGTCAATTCCACCATGTTATGCCAATTAGTATCCATCTAAAGGCAAGAATTCTCTTTCGAAGGCCGCTATGATGAAGTAACTGAGGGTGGTCGTACTTGGGCCTGCTTCCACGAATTAAGGCTAGTACCCTGCGAGTACGTCTCATGACAACCTCCGTGAGTTTCAACTTCAGCATCGCCGATATCCTCAATTAAGCCGTTCACCTCGTATGCGGATCTCTTTATATTTTCCTCTCACTCCCCTGCTTTCGCCTAACTCACTCGGTGTTTAACTCAGTTGCGGGCACGTTGAGGAGGTATGACAGCGCATTAATTTTGCAAGAACAATGCTCAAGATAGGCACCTTCGGCAATAAGCGATCATTTGTGTATCAATTTTCAGTTCAGCGAAATGCTGTCTCACAACACTCGGAGTCAACAATCGGAACATTATCGGTGTCTCATGATTCACAGTATCGGTGTATCATGAACGGTGTTCATAGTCAAATTCGCGATCTCTAGCGGCTGCAGTAACAAAAATATTATAAAGCAAATATTCTTCGGGAGTAGGAGCTTCATTAACAAGGAGACATCGCGTGTCGGATAATAAGGATTTAGACGAAAAAATTTTCATTCGAAACTGAAGTAAAAATGACGGAAAAGTGTCACGGATTTCCACTCCTAAGTCTTGGGTTCGTGAGAAATTTCCAATATACTATTTCGTCCCATTCTAATACTACATTCCGCGCTGTCACTCAGAAGATCTCGTGGCCGTGGTCGTTAAGGCGCTCGTCCTAAATCTGTAAAAGTTTCTTGGCGGGGCTCTCTTCTTATGATTTTTTTTCGGTCGAATTTTATTCGCAAACTACGAAAGACGACTGATCCCGCACATATACTGTAGTAACTAGAGCTTTTTTTCGTTTTTAACCTATTCCCTGCATTTTCAAACGACCCTGTTAGAAGAGTGTTGTAGAAAATTGTGGAATTCTATGCTTTGCTCGGAAATAAGACTCAGAGGCGGTAGGAGTGTCATTGACTGAATATGTTCTGATTTTGAAATCCGAGAATACTTCTAGGGGAAGAAATCGTTCCGATAGGTGGAGGAACTTCTGGAGGCCGTGAACGGTAGACACAGATATCATATTTATCGTATATTGATGTGATTACTTTGAATTTCCTAGATTTTCTGCTCCCAGGTGGATATTTTTTACTCTATTTTTCCTTCGATCGTGAAGAGATTAGTGCCAAGAAAGAGATAAAAACAGGTGCCGCGGGCTCCTTTTATCTCAAACTATGGCTGGCATATATTATTTCCCAAACAATGGCTGGCATAACGGAGTGCACTTGTGAGATATCACTTTTTAATTACATGTACATGTAGGTTCGTCATTGATCAATAAATTGTCAATCGTACATTTATTTGTCCTTCCATTTGTTATCCTTTATTTGGCATCATTTATTTGTCCTCCCTAGAAATCGGCCAAAATAAAAATATTTTAAACTACTCAAAGAAATAACTCAACGCCGTGACTGAAATATAAAATACCCATAGTTGAAATAAACATACTTTGGAAAAGAAAATACTGTTTTTTTCATTGCCTTATAACTTTCTTTTACTGGAATGGAATTTCTTTCTTTTCCCGTCCCGCTTCATTAAATACATCGTTCCATGCTAGCACTTCACAAGCCTCTTATGTATACCCTTGGCATCAGTATTCATTTCTTTCCTGGCACTAATCTCTTTGCGGTTGAAGGAAAAATTATGTAAAAATATCCTCCTTGGAGCACAATTTCTAGGAAATTCAATTTAATCATATCGCTTTACGATAAATATTATATTTTATATAGATAGATATTATATCTTTGTCTACCGTTAACGGCCTTCATAAAGTCCCTCGACCGATCGGATCTATGTCTTCCCTAAAAAGTATACCCGGATTTCAAAATCAGAAAATATTCGGCCAATGACACTCCTTCATCTTTGTGTCTGGGAAATATTAACTGGGAAATATTATCTGGGAAAAGCATATAATCCCGCAATTTTCTACAGCACTCTTCTTAAAGGGTCGGTAGAAAATGCAGGAAATAGGTTAAAACGGAAAAAATAGTTGCTATTGTACACATGGGGAATCAATCATATTTCGCAATTTGCGAATCACATTCGACCGAAAAAAATACCAGCAGAGGACCGCGGTCCCCCTAATCATTAGGACGTGCGCAGGCATTTTCTGTCCATCCGCGCGGAATGTAGTCTTTGAACGGGACGAAATAGTATAACGGAAATTTCTCACGAATCCAGGACTTAGGGGCGGAAAGCCGCGATACTTTCCACCATTTTTACTCCTGTTGTAAATGATTAATTTTTCGTCTGCATCCTTCACATCCGTCACGCGATGTCTCCTCGTAAGAAGTAAGTGACCGCGACTATAGTAGTCGGGTAATGAACTAATAACGCTAATGGCTGCCGCTTACATTTGTCCGGGTGATGATTGTTGTCCATCCTTCCATAATGGATTAATTGAAACTACATTAACAAAATACATGGAATCACAATAAAACACACTCAGTGTGCGGGCCTCAAGTAGCACAGGAAAAACGCAGCCCCTTTCAGCGGAACCCTGACAACGTTGAGAGCGCAAAAAAGTACATCAGTCGTCGACTTGGACCATGTTCGGTTCTGTTGACTGATCTTTAGTGGATTTTGACGTAAGTTGGACATTCATCATTCTTTTGGTAGAATTCATAAGAAATACTTTCTACGGATGTCATCTCGTTCCAAAACATTGTAATCTGAAATGAGTAATGTGAAAATGAAACGGTTGCAAACGTGGGCGTAGCCAGGAGAGGCAGGGGAGGGAGGCAGCTGCCCCTTCCTGGACAAGACATCTCATAACAAATCTGGAATACGGAGCAAGACAGGATGATGCCTTCCCCTCCAACATAAATCTTGGCTACACCTATGGTCGCAAAAGCTGCTGATAGCCGATAGACAATTGTGAATGTTACTAAGCTAAGCAGCACCTTTCATATCGCTTCCAAACTCTCTGTCATAAACATAAGATATCGTATTAGAGGGGAAGGCGAACACTTTTTTTCGAAAAGTTTATGTGCTGCAGTACCATATTATGCCAATACCAGTAGAAAACACCCACAAAAAATTTCAGCTCAATCGGACAATATTTAGGGGTCGCTCACGGCCCCCGAAGTAGACAAATTTGGCTCAAGGCATGGGTGTGGATGTCGATAGCTTGGCCATCAGTGAACGTAGTTTAAGGCGTCACCGTTCGCGAATCCGTAGAGATTTGGAAGAGGATATAAAAGATGGATTTAAACCGACTCGCCCGCTAGTAGTTCACTGGAACGGGAATATGCTACCAAGTATTTGCAAGAGCGCAACATCGATTGCCTATCTTGGTGTCAGAGGGACTCGAGGACCGCATTCTCCACGTGGCGAAGCTCGAGAAGGGGACCGGCAGTTTTCAGTGCATTTCGGGAGTATGGCCTGGTGACTCACGTCAGTGCGATGCGCTTCGACACCAGGAGCAGCAATACAGGTAAGAAAAATTGAATGTATGTTAAGATCCGTGCTTCTAATTTTAACGGACGAAACGAAAACATCGCATTTCTTTTCAGGTGAGAAAAGCGGAGTTTGTGTGCTGCTTGAACACTTACTTAGTGATGAGCAAGGGGAAACAAAAGTAATGCTCAACCTGGCTTGCCGTCACCACATAATGGAAACCATCCTCGGTGGTGTGTTTGAGGCATGTGTTTGGCCATCAAAGAGTCCAGAAGTCTCTATATTTGAGCGGTTAAGAAGTGGATGGCCACAAATGAATCCGCAGGAATACATGACTAGTGTCATGTGCCCTGAATTGTGGCAAAAGTTGAGAGACATCATAGACACCACAATAGTCTTTGCTGCAAAGTGTTTGGAGGTAAGAACTGATAATACGGTAACATTTTCATGTGATCACCCCACCCGCACCTACCCCTCTTTTCTTTCGTACGCCAGCCTAGCAAATTTCTCGGTTTCCTCTTATTTACAGGAGAGTCAGCCTCGCGATGACTACCGCGAGCTCCTTATCATGATCTCGGTATCAAGATCTATGCTCCAGGAAGCATCTCGAGTGAAAGGTGGATGGCTAAGGGCATCTATACTCTCAAAATATGGATGCTCCAGGAGCAATTTCGGTTCACGCGCAGGGAGCTCACTGGCCTGGAACGCGTGTGTTTATTCTTGATTCGCGTTTACCTGAAGGTGTGGTTTACAGCGTCACATGCAACATCTGAGCCTCACAGTGATCTAAATCTTCTCAAAGATCTCATTGAGTTAGCATGAGAAAAAATGTAATTGTGAATCTTATTTTCATGATCTTTTTACTAAAAACAGATTTTAGCGCAGGTATGAAGACTATTGTCTCAAAGGCGGCCATAGGCAAACTAAGTCGCCACTTGTGGTATATAAGTTAGCGGCTTGTTGCCTTCGCCTTTTTTGACGCGGAGGAGTCTCTTGAAACCAAGAGGAAGATGGCTTCTGCTACTCAAGAAAGTCCTAGCGACGAGGGTGAGACTCCGAAGCGCCTCAAATGGTCGAAGGAGCAACTAGCCAAATGTGTTCAACAGGACCTTCCCGATTTCGTCACGGGATGTACAACGGAATATTTCAATTCCTTGGGTCTCAAGAGTGATTTTTTTAGGGAGGACCCAGAATCATGGCCAAATCTGGAGCAGTTTCAACGGGCCAATGAAGTCGTCTCCCAGCTGAGAGTTGCGAATGACAGTGCGGAACGCGGCGTTGCGCTCATCAAGAAGTACAACTCCACGCTCACACAAGATGAGGAAGAAAAGAAATACCTACTCACTGTAGTGGCTGAGCATCGCAGGAAATGCCCAGACATGAAAAAATCTACCCTGTTGAACGCTCTCCATGATTAAGTGATGTTTTGTTTGTTTCACTAATTTCAGTACATTTAAATACAATTTAAAGAAACTGTCATCCGCTCATTGTTATCAGAAACTATATAACTTAGTTTACTCACAAGGAGTTGGTTCATCATCCGACCGCCTAGTCAGCTCAGCAGCGCTACCCCGCGCGCGCGCCGCCACCCGCCGCCGCTCGCGCCACGCCAAAATTGGTCTGCTTCGGGGGCCGTGAGCGACCTCTAAATATTGTCCGAATGAGCTGAAATTTTTTGTGGGTGGTTTCTACTGGTATTGGCACAATATAGCACTGCAGCATATAAACTTTTCGAAAAAAGTGTTTAAGGCCGAACCCTACACCCTATCGTTTACTACCGATGTTTGTCATCGCCTACCGGTCATTTGGTTATGATGATGATTAATCACTCGACCAATGGAACTACATTGCATTCGAAAAGAAAAATACCATGCAATCAACGTGCATGGATAACAATGGTAATTTTAGAAATGGTGGAAAAAATACCATGCTAGGTACCAAACGGGTGTTCTTTACCTCTTCTTACCCTTGCAATGGATTACCACGGTTAAAAGTAATGGGAAAAGGCGTGAGAAGTAAATGTTGCATTAGGCGACGGTTAGAATATATTCGTCACGCTTATTTTGTTGAAACAAGTCTCGAAAATTTACCTTCAAACTTCAAGTCAAGTTACTCATGATGAATTACGAGTCTTAGTAACAAAATTCCACAATAAACCCACAAAACGAGTTATGTAAGAAATTATAGTTTTCCCTCATAATTTATCATCACATCAACAGAAAAGATAAAACATACCACTCGAAAAAATCACCTGCGAAATAAATATTTACTTTTACATTCTTGAATCATTCTTGAATGCAAGATAAAATAGAGAGGCCTCCCCATTTTCTAGGAAGATTATGCTACCATTCGATGTAATTACAATGCGTTTCCAATGGACAGAGTGATTCATGATTACATCCTCTTCCGCAAAAAACGAGGAAGATCGAATGATGGTGGTACAGATGAAATTCAAAGAAGATAGGACCATATCGTTACGAATACGCCTTAGTTTTTGAGAAATTTACGAGTCATCTACCGATTTCACACAGCCCCGTGTGAAATGCACTGATATCAGAAGACTTTCGCGGCCAAGGAGTTTTCGGAAATTTATTGGGCGACAGCATCAGGCAAACGCCAAGGTCTACAGGAATACCGCCTGGAGGTTGGCAAGAAATCAAGAAATGAATGGATTCGATAAGAGTTTCCGTACGGGTCTCTTTATCTTCTTCCAGTACCTTCTAATGAATAACAGAACTTTTGGGTGGTCAAATTCGATGTCTCGGGCGTAAATCTGGAATTTTGGCAACACTTAAAAAAAAGCAATAGTTTTGTAATTATAAGTTGGGCAACAAAGCAACTGCTCTCATTTCAATGTTTTGGCAATCGAATTTGGTTTTGCATTGAAAAATAACGCGAGCCCACAAAAGACAAAAGTGTCACGCACGGTGACGCCGTCGCCAAGCATTGGCACAGCTGTATTTTTTTTGGCCGAGTGAGAACTTTTATTTAATCATATCCTCGATGTAGTGGTTTTATTTATATATTTGCTTGGATGTGGTCTTCATTTGTAAGAAATGACAAATGAGAATCGCGAGCATTTCTGCGAAAAGTAGATTGTTTAAATGTTTTTAGATATTCACAGCATTTGGCTCATTTTTCACTTAACGTATTATAACATTCTTATATATTTCTTTTGACTTAACAAACTACCGAAAAAGCCCATAGTTAGCACTGACCGTCATTAACTTATATTAAAGCAATCGGAAGACGTATTTCGCCATTTCGGAGAATTATACATAACCTTGACACGTGTATATTTTGATTTAATCTGCAAATCAGTGGTATGCAAGAAACAGTTATTCCTGGGTGCAGTGATAAGAAATTAACTAAATGAAGTCCTCAGCGAGTGAAGGAGTAAAGATTCGATGAAATTTATCTGATAATTTTCACTCACTCATGAAACATCAATTTCAAGTGCATTTTTTTATTTAACGAAAATCGCGAGTGAAGTACTCGCGTCCGGGTTCAAACCCTATCCCTCGGGATGGGAATCTAGTACTTTAATCACCCCACATACCCGACAACAAACTGCACTAGATGCACCATGAGAAAAACGGGCATTTGGGCCTAAGAAGAAAACTAGCGTTTCTCAGAAATTAGCGCTTTTTGGCCCAAGGTACTATGATAGCGGTTGAAACGATGTTTTTCAAAAACCTTCCTTAAGATTCCATTTAAACCATCACTTATGCTGAAAAAGTAATGAAATGGCGCATCTAATTTTCATCACTTTAGCCTCCCGCAATTAAGGGCAGCCAATCAGATTTCAGGGATTTTAGTCATGGAGGAACTAGCTGCAGAATCAGAGCGAGAGATATGCGCATAATAAGATGTAATACCATTGGATTCTCAAGAAAAGGGAAGGCTTCTGTAACCATTAAAGAGAGAAGCCATAAACTGTGACAGGTTAAACACATATTTTGGCAGTACACTGAATAAACAAGGATAGTTAAGAAATCCAGAAGAATTGACTTACTTGCAAGAGTAGGGAAAAATTGTTAACTAAGTAGGGGAAATGCTGGCTAAATACTGAATAAAGACACAACGATTAGCGCAGGATGATTAGGTTCCTATGAAGCGTAGATATGGGTAATTACAACACTTGGAGTCTCACACATTGTATTTTACGTGAAGACATATTTGAATGTACCTTTGGCGTATACCTGACTCGAAATATGTTATGCAACCAAGAATTAAATGTCCTTATCTTTGACGTTAGCGAACAATGAGATGGAAACTATAACGCTTCCAGTGGAGTTGCTGAGGGCAACTGGAGAAAAATCCGAACATCTTTGGCCAGTGATAATACGTATTTTCTTAGCTTTCGGAAGCGCAAATGACTTGATTTTTTGCCTTTAATTTCCGTAGCATACAAATTATGAATCAATGAATCGAGAGATTTGCAAAAACCCGCATTTAAATTTAATATTATCTTGTTCATCAATCGTTTTTAAAGACAGCAATGGAATATGGCACTCTAGGATGACACAAATTAGTCGTGCGTCGTAAGATTTATTATTTCGCATGCCGCTCTGCTTGTTTTTGGAAAAAATTAAGACAAGCTCATGTTCTTGAAATTATGCTTAAGAATTTTGGAAGAGAAGAATTTTTATGGTATCTAACTGCTATCGGCGAAATATTTTTGCTTATATAGATGTGAGCGATGTTATCTAATATCCCCTCCAGCAGCAATTAACCTTATGATAACAACTAATTCTACATCACTCCTAGAAAAATTCAGTCTCTCTAAATAGAAAATTTTCAATTTCATCAATATTCTTTCAATCCCAATTACCTATTTATATGTTATCAGGCGTTTCACGGTGAATTTCATTAGGCAGTGAAAATCGAGTTACCATCTACCCTCCCGAAAATGTCTCCAGCTCGACGAAATGAACGCTGTGGACTATATAAGCCATTCAATCGGCGCATTTTCTTTGCGTGGTCTTCCCCTCTATATTGACGCTAGAACAGGTTCGATGAGTTTTGATTTTGTGGTCAATTGAGTCGCTATTCACAGGAAAGTCGTTTCGCGTTAAGGAATTCAAGTCTGAAAGCCATTAGCTAATGAATATTACCATCCAAGGTTTTACTGCGTCCCCACGTTGAGAATGAGCAAATGCGTATCTTTAGTTGTGTACTTTATTTTATGGCAAATAAGATAATCCCGTTGTAGTAAAATGTTGATGCGAAAATTTTTAAATGAGGTTACACTTCTAAAAAGAAAGTCTCCTGAGCACAATCGCAAAGGCGTATTATACAGTCCGGAAAAAGCACCTCAATATGTATGAATAAAGCTAAATATTCTTAGACAAATAATTCTATATATTCTTAGTTAGTTAAATTGCAATTTCTTGATTTAATTCAGCATTTTGATACGAGAGCACATAGAATATCGCTTATTCGGACCTTGCGGTGTTAAATAATCACGTACCCATAAAATTATTATCCATGTCCGAAATATAACGTGCGAATTCATCATCTACGGCGAGAGATAATGTGTATACAGAGAATCTGACAGCCTCTTATCGGAATGATACTTAGTAAACTCATAAATGTGAATTTACTTTCGCTGTACCTTAGAGGAAAAACATTTTTCAAAAAAAAGTTGGCCATGAAGCAAAAATAGCCAAATTTCTTTGACTAATTACAAAACTATCCTAATAGAAAAGATACATTTAATGCAAACACCTAGGTTATATTTGCGTGTTGCGTTACTCCTACTGTATACGAATCCGCGCCCATCTTCAGTAGCTAAGTCGTGGTCTTGTTACTCACAAGAACACGGTATGTTCAGAGAAACAAATTAGGACGGATGGCATATCGTGAAGAACGAGAGCCCCCCCCCATAGAATGGAGTTACTTAAGATCATAAATGAAGTAGTAAAAATGTCAGGCTATATTTAAATCCGCATGTGAACGTTGATTTTATGACGCTATCAAGTTGATGCCATTGCCTCATCGCAGAGAAATAAAAGCTAATAAACAGGGGAGTTTTTCCTTTCGTAATGACTCAACAGGGTGCCGTGTGGAAAACTTCGGCTGACTTTTTCCGGGTGCACTAAATACAAACAGATGATGATGAATGACACACAATTAACCGTAATTATCACCTGTGAAGCAGGATACCCTGCGAAATTCCGAAAAGACTGCTTCTAGGCATGTGACATCAACTGAAAGTCTTGGGCCAACTCGGGATAGCAGTTTGCATGTACCTAACGGCGCAAAAAGTAATCACCGAGTTAGTAGAAAAGTGATTTTCGTAAATATAAATTTTTAACATCTTAGTGCGTAGAGTTAGGCGTATACGAGAGTAATGGTTACAACAATATAACGATATTTATCAAAATATTACCTTCAATGATGTAGCAATTTATCAGGATAAAGACTCGTGGGTACGACGTAAAATATAATCACATAAATAAGAGGAAAGCGATCGTTCGTATTACCAACCACAACACCGCTAACCTTCCTCTTAGTAAACAACTACAGCAGATGACCACAGCAACAAGCATGGTCCATTCGCAGACCGCAAGATGGAGGTGAGATGAGAATCTATTATTGCCTCAGGAAAAAATACTTTCAACCGAGATTGCAGGACATATGTACCTACACACAAAATAGCCAATCTTTAATTTTATAAAATCATTAAGTCGACGTCGGAGGTAGCTGACTTGTACGTTAAGAGAATATTGGTGGAATTTGACACCATCAGAAATTTTATAGTGGTGAGTGTATCTTAGTTACAGGCATAAAAAACTACCGCATAACTGCTGGGGATGTCTACAGTACACGTAGCAGACTGCATTTTTCTTGTTATTTTAGGATCTATGTTTCAACGAAAAAAACTGTTTTCACATGGTTTGTGAAGATAAGGAATGAATACAGATAGCTAAACGCAGACGGTATGATGAAATTCGTCCTCAGGGGGCAAATTCAGGAAAGTTATCTGCGTCACTAGTGCCTTCATTCCGAACTATCTTCGAAGAAGACGCAATCTCAGAAAATACGCCAACTATCTATCTTAAAATCCAAAATTAGCAATTCCCGGTAGTAACTTCGATAAATGCGAAGATAGAAGCCTGCGAAGACAATTATTGATGGCGGTATAAGATTACACACGATAATACATTTTTTTAGAATCATTCTGTCAACTCCAAAGATCCAATGCATTTAATCGTAGAACCCGTTAATCACTACATAAGGTTTACTGATATTGGGAGTGGGAAATTTTTCTCACAACATTTGAGCTTGTGTCGAGAGCAGTTTGTTGAAAATGGAATAATCAAAATAAAATCAGGAAAGCATTCATTGTAGTATTTTTTCTTTCTTTTTCAACGATATCAACGACAAATTGCTCCCATTTGTTCTAACATCTGTCCATGCTTTAAAAATAACTTTCCAGTAGACATGTAAAGCATAATGTCACTAACTATTGATTACCAAAGTATTCACAAATGATATTCAAAGTCAATAATAACATCATATTTAGCAGAAATTAAGGTGATGCAATAGTACGGAGACCTAGGAAGTAACTTGAGCATTATTTATTCCTGGAATATTGCAAAATTTCAATCACAACGGGAGAATATTGTGTGGAAAGTAATCTGACGTCTCGAATTCGTTCAATTTGCACTACAGCCTGGGTAATTCATTCCCCAGTCCGTAGAAATATGTCGATTTGCCAACTGCTGTTGGTACCTTAACGTGGTTTTCCTATGGAAGATTTTCATCGGAAACATAGCCTTAAAGTAGCTCATACTATCGTCTGCATGTGGAATGGTCTATACTTAAGTTCAATTGCTTCTCAAATATTAATGTAAGTATAAGTTATGTTATTTCCTAAATTTTTATTGTTATTTTTTGTACTGAGCGATTTTTTTTCTAAAATTAAACCGGACATACAATAGATTAAATCAGGGGTGGCCAACCCGCGACCCGCGGGCCGCCTTGAACATCTTTCCGGCCCGCGAGATTCACCACACTTTAATGCAATAACTTTAACACAATAATAATAACTCATCATGTTTCAAATTTTCACTTCAAAATAATGTCTATAGTGGGTCTAAATCTAATATGGGGATATATAATTTTATATGCGGCCCGTGGAGTTATGATGCATTTCCAAAGTGGCCCGCAAGATCATTTTGGTTGGCCACCCCTGGATTAAATGGTAGGGAGGAAGGAGCGACTATTTCATCAAAAAAATATGAATATTATCTCCCACACAAAGTGAGAGATAAGATTCACAATCATCCATACCCATCAATCATGAAACAATGTATTCTTTCCTCATTGTCGCATATGCATGACAGGAAAAGATTAGCACTGGCGAGGAGATTAGATAAATGTCTGCTTCCTCACGTGTTCCATTTAATTTGTGAGAAGGGAAGTGCATTCGTTCTCCGAGCAGGTATCCACAGACACCTCAAGGGGCTGTGATTCCGCGTGCTTTCTTTTTTCCCCTCTTCTCACATCTCTTATCTCGGTCCTAATCCTTTCCCCGTCGATTTTCTTCTCCATCGGAAGCTGTGAGACCATTGATTTCCTAATCGGGGAAAACCGCTCATAAGGCACCATTTACAAATTGCGTAAGTAATGGCAATTCAAAACGATTTGCGACCACCTTTCACTCCATTCGATGGTAAAAAAATGTTGAACATGGAATGAAAAAGTTCATCAAAAAGAATCCAATAGAATTGTCAAATAAAATATGATCAATAATCACTCGATAGTCTCTCATGTTAGCCAAAAATCTTGAAATGACATGGCTGCGATTCTGGTTGTAAACAGAAACATATGAAGCGCTCAGATGACTAGAACGAATAAGTAAGAATTAAACTCCACGAGTAGATTCCCGTGAAAGACGGCGCTTGTCTGTCAAGTTTTTCCCCAGACTTTATTTGCTTTTAAGTAACTTTGTAGCATCGTATTTTAATGTTAGAATTTTACAATCCATATTAAATTATCTAAAATGAACGATGAAGGATATTCATGGACACCCTGGTCGTGTGTATTTAAGGCAGAGGCCTGAAAAACTTGCGATAGATATTTATTCTATCCAGATTCCAGGTGTAAATTAATGTAGTCGTTTATCGCAAGAATTCAAGTGAGTGCAGTAGACCTGTGAGCGTGATTTGGCTTCCCCGAGACACTGCAAACATGATATGAACAGCACAAACTACCCTATAAAAGACAAGCAAAATACAATACGGTATGGTTCCGTTCTGCCGATTGTGAGTGCATAACTTACTTGACAGAACTCCCACTCTCCTGAAGAATGATGATGAAAATGCCTCAAAAGAGCGTACAAGCCTCTAAAGGCCGCTTTACACGGTACATTTTATTGTAGAAACGAACGCATGATCTCTTTCATGGGGAAAAATTGTACCGTGAAAGAGGCCAATTTTAAGATTGTCTGAAAATAGAATCTGATTTAATACCATTCATTTTCTTGTACAATCGATGATACCTTTGTTTGTGCAATAAGATGTACCGTGTTTAGCGACCTTAAGAAGCAAATGAGATTGAAACAACGAAAATTACATTTTCGCACTGTTTTTTGCTAGAGTTTTAGAGTCACCAATTATTTAAATATTGACCTTACCTTTGATAGCTATCTCGTACTGAATAACTTCGGTGACTAGCACTTCCTGAATATCGCTGTGTTCGATTCAAGGTTGCCAGCCATTTTAAAATGGCCGCATCCCGTTCCCAGGAGGATATTGCTGTGGTGTGGGACAGCCTGAATAGTTTGGACATACCTTTTATGCATGAACGGTCTGTAATGCCGCACAAAAATTACAACCATCAGGAATGTATTCGTGATTAACGAGAAAGGGCCCAGAAGCATCCAATGCAATGTATAGGGCTGGCATAATCCATAACTGGGACGAAAAAGCATTCAAAGCATGAGGGAACATAATGAATTCACTTCATTTCGGGTCAACATTTTTGACTTTCAATTTAACCCCACGGGAAATACTGAAGATGAATTTGTCTTAAAAAAATGAATGTTTTTTCTGAAGCATCAGAATGTTTACCCTGAAGGACACTTTCATCGCCTCCAAATTTGGAGATATGGGAGAAGGTATGCGTGAAACACGACAAAAAACGTATGAAAATCAATCCATTTTATCAGTTCTCCATCACTCTCTACCCGGAAACCGATACGAAATCCTCCGTTGAACTATCGCTTACGCTAGAAAAATATAGACACTCACGATTAACTTTACGTAACGTTAATTTTTTTTACATAACTCGAAACTCATTTGAGAGCCATAGAGGTCTCATCTGATGTTTTCCGCCTTTAGAGAGCCCTGTTGATGTATTACATGGCTAGTGCCGTAAACAGTCAGTTCTAATGATTCTATACATCAGGTGTAAGCTTATCTGCGAAGAAAAACAGTATCGGATCCTTGGGAAGCTGGCGCTAGTGACAGAATACGACTTTTGCATGAACAATTGGCATTCGTTGCCTCGTTGAAATTAACAGAATTGGTTCACGCGCCCAACATGATCATGGATTGCAGACCTTAGGAGAAAGGTAGTACCTCAGATGTTCCAACTGTAAGCAAGAAACATGGAATTCAAACATTTGAAGCTTTTTTTGGTTCCTTGAAGTAGGCTCTCTCTTTGATGGCGAAATTTGAGTTCAGAACTCTACTGCCAAAACTCTAGAATCGTATAGTTTTTTCCAGCTGCTTGCCATAGAGTTACCACAACATACGAGTAACGTAGGATAATATATGAATTTTCTAACTGTGAGCAGGGTCCGGTTCGGACCAATTTATATCTCTACTGTCAGAACTCTAGAATCGTATAGTTTTTTTCAGCTGCTTGCCTAAGGAGTTACCACAACGTAAGAGCATACGAGCAACGTAGGATAAAATATGAATTTGCCGACTGTGGGCAGGGTCTAGTTCGTGTGTCCCACACGAGTCGCCGACTCCGTCTAGAGGTTGCCGATTCGAGACCAAACGACGGAAAATATTTTTCGCCGCTGGCGGTAACCATCTTTCACACGCTACCCGTACTGATCCCACTACAGAGAGGCAGCAGTCTCAGCAAAAGGCATTGATGGTGCAGATCAAGGAGGAAGAGGAAGATGATAACGCAAGAGAAAAACCGACGTATGTTGCTATCGCTCGCCTTATCCCAAATGAGATATGGTTTAATTGCACCCAAACTTGTTTTCGAAAAAGATCGGGGCGAGACCGGAAAGTAAGATAATATTACTGCTATCTAATAAAAAATACGATTCGATTTTAATCTTCTCACACCATATACCCAGTTACAAAGTTGCATCGAGTACCTACTTCAACTGGTAAAATCATTTCTAAGTCATAATTCATTCAGTATCACATCTTCTCCAGTCCAGTCTGTATTACATGTGCATTCATCTGCAGGGGTATCATAGTCCAATGATTGCCGGAAGATCGCGTTGAAGAGGACGGCAGTGCATAAAGCAAGGAGAAAATAAATAATAAAACTGGCAAAATTTTTAATATTATCTGCCTTATTTTTTGCGTTACATTAAATATTTCTTATATTGTTCAAACAAATTCATTACTACAGTAATCTCTTGTACATCTTTTCCCTTATGGAAAAAAAATAATTTCTTGAGATTGTATTACGTTTTCTTGTTTCTCAGTTCTTACCAAAGCTTCGCTCCAACATAGGCTGGTGCAGCTATAGCTTTGTAAAAAATAAACTTGGATTTCCTTTCTCGATGTTTTAGTGATAGTCATGGCAATAAACAGGTTCAGTCTTTACTTGATTTCTTTAGCCACCTGTAAGGTCGCAGCCTATATATTTAAAAGGTTTTGTTTGTTCAAAAATGGTATCATTTACTGAAATATTTGTTCCAAATCGATAAGTTCCTGAGAATGCCATGACTCAAGTTTTGTCCTCAAATAATTCTGATTACAGATGTTCATTTTATTAAAGAGACTTACTTCCTGTGCAGCCAGTTCAAGCGGATGATTTTTTTCGTGGAAAATTCCTCTTATCCATGTTATCCGTGTGCGTGGAGGTTCCTCACCGATTTCTGTCGAGGCTAATACTGCAACAATTTGAATTTCTCCAAATTAACCTTTATATTGCATCCCTGTCTTGATCTTTCAACCGTGGCCTATTAAGGCAGCGACTTATAAAGTTACACAGAAAAATCTTTCAGTAACAGTTCTCTCCATTCCTATGTCCTCCACATATTTCAGACCAATATATTTCATTATTACTACACATTCGAACAGCTGGACATTGAGTTGCTTCGTCTTCCCTGGCAATTCTTACCATGAGACTTTTCTAGGCATTTCTACAGTTTTCGTTCTAAATTTCGTACAACGTTCTAAATGCAAAAACAACTTTGGAGATTCGGTACGAGCCCGTTCTTTGGGAGGGTTAAAGCGAGAGGATTACTCATAAGGGCTTTTGTCTCGCAAAGGACTCAACAGGAGATTGATTTTCAAGATCCTATGAGAGCCGCGAAGCTCATAATTATGTCATCCACTCTCAAACTTTTAAAATGGCATTCAATGAACAAGTGATTGGGAATTGAATAATTCCTCCACGTTTTTTGCCGATTCGCGGATTACCGATCATCTCGACTTTAGAGTTCGGATTGTTGAAGCTGAGTATCTTGTGACGTGTAGGGAAACAATGATACGTATCGTGATCTCAAATCTGGATAAAATGTGTGGAACTTTTATTTCTCCATTTGGAAAACGAGGAGATTGGATTTGATGACCACGCACTTTGTAACATTCCTAATCATGAATAGTTGATCAGTTCGAGGATGGGTCCAAGACAGCCTTCCATTCTTATCTCCTCAGGGCTAACTCCTCACACCCCGATTGTTTCATTCCTATATTCCTCTTTATACTGCACATATGCAAGTCCCTAACACTTTGGTGTCTTACACCTTTCCCTCTATTTCATTTCCTACGAATTCATTCTGATATACATTTTGTCCTACCCATCTGATTCTTCTTCGAATTGAATTTCATACGATCCTCTCTCCTTCCTTCTTCTTCACAATTCATGAAAGCTTATTTTATCCGATGCACCGATCTACAGTAGCCATCAAAATCATCGCATTTCGCAAGCCTCAATTTTTCCCAGGCGCTTTTGTCAAATCAACGTCTCTATTCTGGAAAGAAGCTCGCTCCAAGCGAAATACTTCCTCGATACTTTTGGAACTGTTCAACATGTACTTGAAGGAAGCCATAAGAAAAGCACAAGAGATTGGACTGAGCGGAATAAATACGGAGAATAAATCAACATGCTCCGCTTCGCAGATGATATCGCAGTCATAGCTGGAAATCGCGATGATCTTCAAAGGTTACAAAACGTAAGGGACCAAGTTCTCCAAGAATACAGCATAAAAATGAATAAGACGAAGACTAAAATCCTAGTATGCGGAAGAGAGAAGTTGAACGCAGAAGTCACACTTAGAGGAGAGAAATAAGAGCAGGTGGATTTCTTCGCCTCTCTAGGAAGTACCACCACGTAGGATGGAAGAAGTACAACGGACATCAAGCGTAGAATAGCCCAAGTTAAGAAGGCGCTCGTGGGAAAAGGACAACTGCCGTGCTCCAAGAAGGTAGGACTACAAATCAGGAAACGGTATTTAAAAACATTCGTGTGGAAAGTAGCACTCTATGGATTGAAATCATGGACCATTGTAAAACCTGACCAGAAAAGACTAGAAGCCTTCGCAATCTGGAGGTGGATGCTGAAGATAAAATGGACGGGTAAAATAAGAAATGATGAGGTTTACAGAAGAGTAGAAGAAGAGAGGACCATATGGAACACCATATAGAAAAGAAGAACCAGCAGGATTGAACACAATCTGAGGCACAATGGATTTGTGAAGAACATAATTGAAGGAAAAATAGAGGATGAAGCCTCCAGAGGAAGACCCAGGAATAAGTTCATGGACCAAATAAAGAGGAAAGTACATAGGAAGAGATACCGGGAGGTAAGAGAACTTGCATTAGATAAGGAACGGTGCAGTCAACCAATCTTACGATTGAACAACAAATGAATGAACTTTTAGAAAGTTCCCTGCGTTAGAATGTCAGGAACGTTCGTTTTAAACCTATACATGAAAAGATGGCGAAGTAAGGCAGATGAGGACACACGAAGAGAGGAATAAAAAATAAGAGGAGAAAATTGAAAAAGAGGACTTGTGGAAACGTGATGGAATCTCGGAGAGGGTGATGCAGGCCGTATAAGTGGATAACCAAAGGAGAAAACAATAAATACTTAGAAGAATTAGAATACTTTTCTTACCAATATTGAGGCTCCCCTGGAAACATAACGCACTGAGCCCCGGCCATTCCTTGCAAAATTCCTTTAAACCTTGAACCACTTGGGCTGGTTGTATTAAGGGCTCCTGGGCAGAGTCCAAACGGGCATATGCGTCAGTACGCCCCGGAAGATGGACAGGTGAAATTAATGGATAGAATGAAGGGATTCTAAAGATTAAGGCGTCACAGCGGCTTTGTGTGGAACAAAAAAATTTGTTCGAGAAGAATTAGAGATGACCTTGCGATGGGGGAATCGTAAACAGAGAGTGGCCAAGGACCTGCCGATTGATTAGAAATCTATGGAAAAAAAATTGTTTTGATAAGCATTCCAAAGGAAGATAATCTGTTTTTCGTAGTTGCTACGGGCAGATATTGGAATTTATATCCGAAAAGGGTAAATTTCGGTAACGCGCAACTATTTCATCGCGGAAGCATCGGCGATTTACCAAGTTGAATGTTTCGTAGTTTTTAATACAATGAATGCACTTGTATTACAAGCGTGAAAACTTGAAAGTACATATTGATACAATTAGTACAGTGACCATTTGTAATCGTTGACGCGTGCACATGTGCGAGTAGGTTCGAGAACAAATGCTCCTTAAGCATGGCTTCAAGTAAACACGCATACTTTCACGAATGCCCGGACACGAGTTCATTAAATAGCCTCTGTTCTAATGTAGTGAAAGTGCCCTCGCAAAGGTCATTCACGAACCCGCGCTAGCATAAATGTGGATAATACTACTCGAAGTGACACATACCAAAAATAATAGACTACATAAAATGAGATCTTAGCGAGCAAATGGTGTGCCTACATTTTATGGACTTTTGCTTTCACGAATATCGGTAGCATTAAATCGGTCGTCCTTCATAATAAGGCATCCCACAAACATATCCTCTTTAGGTAAATTGTGTGATGTGGTTTTAGTAAAACAACTGTACGCCATATTCGTTGTTTAGTATAAAATATCTTCTTAAAATATAGTCTCTTCCACAGTTCTTCCCGTGAGCACTCGACTTTCATCGCTCGCTCTGAGAGAATGACGTCACACCAATCAGAGTTCGTCTCTCTGTCACGTGAAAAAATATGAAATTCCAACATTTTTAATCTTAAATATGTCAGTAAAAATTGGATAAATTTCAAAAATATTTTTGCTCTATAAGTTAATAAGAGTGAAAGTAATGTATTAAGATCCGTATTCTTACAATTAAAGTTTTAGAAAATACTCAATTGTGCAAAAAGGCCGGAAGAACATCCACTCCCACATTCATGCAAGTATGTCAGCATGTGCGATGCGATTTTGAGGGAACATTTGTTCACGTATCTACTCGCTCAGTATCACGCACCAAGCAAACAGGTCTTACAGGCTTCTTGGGATGGAGTAGGTCAGGTAGCCTGAGTACTGGCTTCCCGTTCCGAAGGACCAAGAACGAAAACGAATCGAACGAAGGAAAACGAGTTCTCTATGGAGAGCTCTGCACGCGTGGCATTAGGTCCGTCGAATGGGACGTCCAGGAAAGTCCCTCGGCACTTTCGTTAAGGGCTGCTCACAAAAGCTTAACTCAGCATAACTTAGCTTAATCTCGCTCCAAAAAGGATTGTGCTCAAAATTTCTAACTAATCACAGCGTACCTTAGCCA
Source organism: Ceriagrion tenellum (assembly GCA_963169105.1). Lineage (NCBI taxonomy): Eukaryota > Metazoa > Arthropoda > Insecta > Odonata > Coenagrionidae > Ceriagrion > Ceriagrion tenellum. The sequence continues at coordinate 126,289,137 of OY720633.1, read as the reverse complement.
AAGACGATCTTACAATCAATCGATGAGACCTATCGATTGCGTGAGTTTCCAGAGTTGTCGTCAGCTCCCCCGAAACAGCTAAGTTGACTTGTAGATCCATAGAGCAGAAAACGTTGAACTACAGAAGAATCAAAATGGAAGGTTTGACGAGTGTCTAAAGGCTATTCGTTAAAAAGCTAGATCAACTTCTCCGCATGCATTTTTGCATTTACGTTCCCACAGTCGACTCCACTAGAGCCACGTTTTCAATATGGCTGCTCGATTAGATATCGAGTGTAGCAAACGATTGCAACACGATTATCGATGGTGAGGCAGGCCAGACCATGCCAAGTCGGGTTACGGCACTTTAAGGTAGTCCAAGCGAGATAGTTCCCTAGTCATTATAGAGACCATATTCGAACTATACGTTTTAATGTCACCAGCAGCAGGACGCATGAATTAAATATTGCATTATTAATGGTTCAATAATATAGTTTTATATGACAGAAATGATAAGTAATAAAATGAAAATATCAAAATAAGTCTTTAACTTGACTCATTTTTTTCGTGCGGTGCGTTTGAAACTCCTTCAAAACGGAAGGTTTTTGTTTTCTTTTTCACGACATCTAAGTGTTAGAAATTCCTCATTTTGTAAATCGTGTCTCTCTGGAGTGCATACACGTACCATTTCCCATGTAAAAGGGCTGGCATTTTTTGGCAAATAACTCCGAAACGAATGTGGTTATGAATTGAATTTTTGGTGTCGTTAGAAGGGTGAGATATTTTTCTTTAAAATAAGACCAAATTCATTGATTTTTAGGTAAATTGATATTTCGCTCAAACTACCTTAATTCGTTGTAAACTGGCAGGTGTAATTATTAAGGGCCCCACTCCGGTGTTGCGCCGAGTCAAGTCAACTTACACCCAATTGAATTGTTGTAAACGGAGCTGCATGAGTATGCTAATGCCGATGCGCCGGGTTTCTCTCCACCCCACTTCCTCCATTCTTCAAATGATCTGACTCCTGCCAACCAATTCCCGAGTGCCACATGGCGCGAAATCTTAATTCGATAGTCGCCTTTCAAAAGAGCCAATCAACTAATTATAGTGATTGGAGCGCGAATCTTGAGCCATTGATTCCCCCTTTTTCTTGTAACTTTTCAAGTAAGTCAAAAAAAACAGTTTTTGGACCACACTTCACTTCAGTATATCAATTAGTGCGTTGAAAATAGCCATACATACAGAAATATAAATGATACGAGAAATATATTTTTAAATTTTCGTCTCAATCAAAGCATTTTTATGACTTGGGTTTACGACGCGGAATCCGAAATTTAACGCGAATCAGCGAAAATCGTGGGTAAATACGAATTTTTCATCCGGCATGACACCTTGATAGTTATTAGAAACGATTGTAATAATATACCGTAGTCTTAAGTTTTCGCGTTTAGGAGAAAACATATGCGTATGTCATCGAATTATTTAGAAACAACTCAAGAGCCATAAACTATCAAGTACCTGGACACATAAATGCGTAGATCGAGGCATACCTATTACTATTTTGTACACGTGCTGAAAAGTTTCACGAAATTCTGTACAAGAACGAAAATCGCTCCCACCAACTTACATTCCGCTTCACCTTTCCTGTCGATAAACAGCGGGGTTTCCCACCAAAGAACTAGATCGTCGATTCCTACCCGATGTAATAGATGTATCATCTGGACTAAGAAAAGCTACGAAGGAATGTACGGGTGCTATCAACAGGCTGCTATCGCAATCACGCGCCTATGCTTCCCCACCACCGCAACCGATGTGCGACTACTCCAGCAATAAACTTAGGTTTAAAGGTCGCACGCCGCTGACATCTACCAAGCTTCTTCTTCGAGTGTTTAATGCGTTCGGCGCACTCCATTTTAAGGAGGCTGGAAAGAAATCGTGGGTCACTGAAAGCACATTTTAATAGCTTTTTAAGTTTAGTGAAAAAAAATTTAATTAAATTTATTTACGTGCATCTGGTTATGCGTCGGAACTCACTATACAGGCAGTAATCGAAATGTATAAGATTTACATTAAAAATATTTCCCTAAATTAAAGCATGCTATGACTAGAGGGAGCATTTTAATTACTTAGGTAGTACGCTAGAAGAAAACGGGCAAAAGAGCAAATACGTGCGGAAGAGAATAGCGTTAGCTAAGGAGGCGCTTAGTAATAGGAGGGAGCTGATGACGGGGACCTTGGGTAAGGATGTTAAGAAGAGGCTGGTGAAGGGCTTGACATGGAGCGTATGGGGCCGAAACGTAGACCCTCAGAAAGAACGACGAGAATAGGCTGCAGGCATCTGAGATGTGCGTGTGGAGAAGGATGGATAAGGTGAGGTGGTAAGAAAGGAAGACTGGCGAGGAAGTACTTGAGGTGGTGGGCGAGGAAAGGAAACTTCATGATGAAATCCGAGATAGGCAGAGTAGGTGGCTGGAGGATGTAATAAGGGGCGATGGGTTGCTCAAGAATGCGATGGAAGAAAGGATGTTGGGTAAGCGGGGAAGAGGAAGTAAGAGAATAGGTTTCATGGACAGGCTGAAGAAGATCGTGTGTTGAGGCCAAAAAGGAAATACTAGATATAGTTACGCCCATGAAAACAGGGAGGAGATTCTCTGACATTCAAAAGAAACCTACCTTAACCGGTAGTATACTTTTAAAAAATACTAGTTTTCGGCGTGATATTCGAAACTTGGTAGAAAGTACATTGAAATATGTTGTTCGCGGAAGCAGGTCACGGCGTAATATCTTGATACTTGTACGCACTTATTGTAATCTCACGTAATGTATTATGTCGCGTGTAAATGGAAATCTTTCCATATGTAATCGACTTATAACGAAATATATGACATGCGCAATATAGAATGTACTTTTATATCAATGAAATAGTAAGTGATTAAATAAAAATATCTACATAAGCATTTAACTAGGCTCATATTTTCACGCGGTGCGTTGAAAACTCCTTAAAAACGGAAGGTTTTATGTGATCCTGAAGAAATTACTGCGGTAATTATAGGGTTACTGGGAAAAAAATAGTTTAAAAGATATTCAATCTACACGCTGTTAATTTTTTGACGAAATATAGGAGTTGGATATTTTTCGAATAAGGTCCCTATGGAGCGCGTATGCACTCCATCGCTCGATCTCGTTCCATCACTCGATCGCATAGGGACTATGTAAAAGTGCCGGTATTTTTTGACAAAAATCTCGGAAAGGAGTTCCGTACTGGGCTGATATATTAGAATCTTTGGAGGTGGGTGATATTTTCTTTAGAAGAGATCTTTAGGAGAGATTTTCTTTTATGAGATCAAATTCTACGATTTCTAGGTGAAATGATATTTCACTCTAACTGCATAAAGCTAAGTTTCCATGCATCGGTTTTTACGTAGTCACACATTGCGTGTCTTATCAAAATCAAGATCACCAACGGTGGCTGCATTGCCGTCGGGGTTGACAATCTTTCAACTTTCGACGCCATCTTTTGCCGGAGCTGCAGAGGCACGGAGGGAGGGTCGACGCTTTCTGCAAGTAATTTGTGGGTCTCGCAATTCGTTCTCGAGAAATGGTGGGTCATATTATGACTGCTTGATTGTATGAATTTTGGCGGAAGCGTGGCTTCAAAGTGGTTTCTGATGGATGAGAAAACTAACGGACAAATTAGGGATAATCATTTGTATAACAACATAGATGTGAGACAAAGAGATCCAACTTTTCACCCGACTTTATCTTTTTTAATAAATGGAACACAGTTTGACGGAACCCAGCTCAGCGAAAACCCGGGTAAATCCAAAGTATTAACAAACACTACAAGATATTGAGTGAAAAGGCTGCCTGCAACCGTTGCGAAAAAAAAGTGCAGAAGAAAATTTTTGAATACTTCAAGAAATAGATTGCTTGTGATTTACAGCTATTGATTTTGATGATGTAATCTAAGAAACGAACCAAAATAACATTTGTGCCCATTTTCACAAAACTTCTCTCAATTATCAACCATCAGTTATCCGAAAAAATGGGTTAATCGAAACGGTTCCACCCCCATTATTTCAGTTAAGTGAGGTGAATCTACTGTTCTACTGAATCTTTAACGCGTCCCTCATCACCAATTTCCTTGATGACATCATTTTTCCCACAGCAACCCCGCAATAAACAGAGATCTATCGCGAGAACGGACACGTCACGGTCATGAATACACCTAATGGATTCAAATGTTTGGAATCGTTGCCTAGGCAACGTGTTGCCTAAATTTCCACTTTTAGTTCACCCAGTCCTTGGCGCTACTTAGAAAAAAAATCTTCTTAGTCGACTTGTAAATGGTCGTTGTTGATTGTTGTTAACGTGAGACTGGTGAATATTCAATAACGATTGAAGAGATATGAACTACTTGATGCTGCGAATAATGGCTGACTAATTTTGAGACCTAACAGTTACTTTGTAAATGAGAGGAAATATCTACTTCAGAAAGTGTGTAAGAGGCATATGAAACTTCCATCCTGAGCCTTTCCTCTGCTACGTGGATCTTTTACTGTCAATTTTCAGCTACATTTTATTGGTTCATCACCTGTTGAGAGCCTTAGGAATCAGAAGGTATGATCTCGATGGATTGATGTGGGTGTTTATCTGTAATCTACTATTTATGTGTGGAGTAGGTTCAACAATCTCTCCTTTATTTGCTATTGATTTTTGATTCTTCCACTCTAAGAGTAGGAAGTGACTTACAACTAGGGCTAAAATGATAATTATTGGCGCAATTTCTTATCCATAGATGATAATTCCGGATCTTAGTGTTGAAATCCTTATAGGACTTGTATCCGGCTTCTAATTAATTCCACCTTTTTCACTTCGTGTTATTATTAAATTGCCGTAGACCGATGTTCACAAAGTGCTAAGAAGTTAATTGTGCATTTGTGTAATTAAATTGGGAAATTAAATATATCTGTAGACCGGACAATATTACAAAAGTGTTCGATTACGTCCCGCGTAAAGTACCTACTACATTTTTTTATCCACTGCATTATGAATACTGGTAAGTAAAACCGGTAAGACGTGATAATTTACGATCTGTAGACTGTATTTAAATTTGATCTGCCGTATTTTATCACTGGACGGCGCCACAATCGACAAAGTTGTTTGTTATGGAATTCTAGGCAACAGTTTTCGGTGACTAGTCAGCAATCCATATGTATATTCATGGTCGCGGTTCTCCATCGTATTTTTTCATCCGGTGCTATGCTGGTATGGAAACGAGATCAATAAATGGTGCGCACCGATGCCACAACGCGAAGCAGAAACACTCATGAAAATACACTTTCAAAGCCATCAGTTTGTGCGTTAGCGACGCTTTCACCCGATTTCTCCCGCTTAAAGTTAGTGGCCAAGTCTTCGTTAATCATTTAGTCTTTTGGCACCGAAAAAAATAGAACGTCGATGTGTCCCAGTATTAGAGCAATGTTGATTTGGTAAACCCATAGAGAAGAGAAAGTGTTACGTGCTCTGTGCCCTTCTCGATTCCATGTGATCCAATTATCTTCCGCCTCAAGCAGTCTCTTTCCCTTACTGAACCGCTACTATAGTGGGCACTCCTTGATAAAGGGCAAAAATTGAGGAAATATAATCTACGTTTTCGGCATCTCTAGGTGGAACTTCTTCTTGATGATTCAAACTATAAAATCTCACAATCCGTGAACCCACATAAATAGTTATCTATTCTGCATGGATATCTGTCGCGGCGAGGTAAAAATACTTGTAGAACAAGCAAACTTTAAAAAAATATTAATCGCCATAAAGGAAATAGCTTGATACTATAATGATTACTTGTCTAACTAACCTTTTGAAATGGATCATTTAACTGGTAGTGAAATCACATCAATTGGTCCACATGCCCAAGAACATTGAGGTTCCAAAGTGAAGCAGATATAAAATACGTGCTGTTTTAAGGTAGTGGTTAGCACTTTAATTGCTCATTTGAAATTGTTTATTTAAGTCATTTAATTAGGGCAAAGGGTATGATAAGTTAAAGGCGGCTGGCTTTGTTGGTGGCATAAGAGCTAATCTAATATTAAAGGTAAAAGCCAAGAGTGCAGAGTTAAACGCCCCATCCAAAGGCACTTGAAGTGAACTTCACATGACACCATGAATGGATAAGAATTTCAGGGGAAAATCACCGAAAACGCTAGGATTTGAACTAAGACCCTCGACATGAAGAGCAAATACTCTAGCCTCCACATGATCCCAAGATAGAATTACTTCGGGGTAAATGTCTATGTCAGGAGAATATGTAGTGATGACCCTGCTACGAAGAAAATTAAGTTAGATATTAACTAAAACTCCCTTGTCGCTTAAACTAATGAACCTGAGACCTGCTATGTGGATCAGATGGCCTGTCGTTAAGACAAGATAGGATGTTCAGTAGGTTGTCTAGTCAGCAGCATCCTTCTTCAAAGCCTTCTTAAAGTACTAACCACTACCTAAAAACAACACGTATTGTATATCCGCTTCACTATAAAACCTCAAATGTCCATGGTAATGCTGGCCAATTGATGTGATTTCACTTCCAAATAATTCCTGATATTTTCGCGGCATGTATCTAAATCCATTAGCGGATTAAGTCTGCTCCACTACCACACACCTTTTAGGAGACTAGCATATTATTTTTTACATGTAAAGATTGAAAATTGGCAAACCACGAATATGTTTCCATCCATCAAAATTTAGTGCTCGTGATATTGAGGACTGAAAAAATACTCATGAATGACCCTCATGGAATTCTGCTGCATGTTTTGTTAACAATAGAAGGCCATTTTATAGGCTTGAGGTATAAATGAAAGGTTATTTTATTATTTTTATTTACTTAAACTATTTCAGTTGCAAGTTTTCTATCAATTCCAAGCTAAAAATCAAGTAATGACGGATCATCAAGCACTCTGAACACGACACTTACTATGCTTTAATGATTCACCTTCGCAGCGATCCCATTTTTCTCCGTCCCCCTTGAAGGTGGAGAATGCTTCCAATGTTGGTGTCATACGTCACCACTTTTTTACCCATCTTTTATGGAAAAATGGCCAAACCCATTGACCAAAATTAGTAAGTAACGTTGGCCTGAAATCCGTAAAACAATGAAAATTAAAAAAACAATGGATTGAGGAAATCACGCGATCACATCGCCTCTTATCACTGATAAGTAGGCGATGTGCCCTAGCGTTCAGTGCACTGGCATAGTGAGCCATACCTCCTTTCCTGTCCACTGACTATTAGTCTCACTGAGGGCGCCAAAGGGCACTCTCGTTAATGATTCATTGATGGGGATAGATTAGCATTCTTGTTAAGTGCTCATGATCAGTGGTATGGGCGACGTGATCAATGCACACGTAGATTTGTCCAGCTTAACGTTATGAGCGGAGGGGAAATTTGAAAAAGTCACCATTTTTGACATGTAGTTATTGTGTGTGTGTGTGGGAAACTTGTTGAAGACTTTTTGAAAACATTAAGCAGTAATTTGAAATTAATTTTGCGACCAACTCTGGTTTCGATACAGTACTGAAAAAGTTCCAAAAAATACTGAACTCAAAAGAAAAACTTCAAGCTCCATTTTCTTGGAGACCACAAAAGGTTTTTTTTTTAGGGAAAATGAAGCGATAAAACTTGGAGAATTGATGCGCAAGAATGTGGAAATTCTATGAGTTGAGAAACTCACCATCCGTCGTTCCTTGCGGAAGGCCCTTCGCTGGTGCGTCAATGACGTATTGGTTTACATGTAAGGTAGATGAAATAACTCTGGCCCATAAATCTTGGCAAGTTTGCCGATAAGTCCTTATCGGAGAATCATATTTAGCGCTATGGGGGGCCAAATATGCAAGAATAGACCTTTAAAACTCAATCCACTATCATCTAGGGGAGCCACTATCATCTACACTTTCGTCGTTCTTCTCGAAGCTGTTTCTTAACGTCGTCCATTGGTTTTTAAAGTAATAGGGTCACCCATGTCAAGCAACGTAAATAAAAGACGACGTGTAGTAATCGCACCAGTTCTCCCAGCTAAATTCGTCAAATATATAGTCTATCGTACAATCCCTATACCTCTTGTGGCAATCTGTTTTCCCTGGCCTCGAGGAGTAATTGGGGGCTGGCATTGGTTGTGCTTACGATGAAGGACTACATTACACTCAAATTTTCACTCCTTGTTGGCATATGGTATTATTCTCTGGGGAGGCTCAAGTCAAAGCAAATTTGTTTTCAAATTACAAAAGCAAGCTATCAGAATAATATTAAATTTACCCAGAAGAGAATCTTGTAGGAGTTCTTTCTCCAATTTAAATATACTGCCAATTCCACCGCTGTATGTTTTTGAACTAATTTTGTTTATTAGAAAAAAATATTTCAAATTTAGAGCTAAATCAAGATATCCATGCTTATAATACAAGAACTAAATGTAATATCCATGTTGAACATAGAAGGTGTGAGCGCAACAGCAAAGGTCCCTACCATCATGGTGCGAAATTGTTTAATAGTCTTCCTAATGTAATAAAAAGTGTTGAATCTATTTGTATTTTTAAAAGGAAACTCAAATCCTTTTTATTAGACACTCCAATTTATTCCCTCGAGGAATTTTATGACCATTGTAGACACTTAGACTAGTACTTTTGTATATGACTTTGTAATTGTATGACATATTCGATATGATTGACAAGTTCATGTTTGACGAGTTCTATGTCTTTTGTAGACCTGATGGGACAATAAAGAATTATTATTATTATTATTACGAAGTCAAACCTTTAATGCTAATTTTTAATCCATCAAGTAAAGCACTGATACACCTCGTAGGCCACCCCTGATCCCTCATGTCTTTAGGCTTAATTAGTATATTCCTAAAGCGTGCACAGGCGATACGTGCCACACACGTCGTGTTTTGACACCCAGTATATAAAAACTATGGCAATTGACAGGAGGGAGATAATCACGATGATTTCTGCGCGAGGTCGAAAATCTTCCTTAAAAAGTAAGCTATATCTTGTTGTCTCAAATGGTGCACGGGAAGAAAGCATCGTTTAACCGATCTTATAGCAAACTTAAGGAAAAACCGTATACTGCATTTGAAAGAGAATTAACTCTGGTGGAAATTATGAAGTGTACAAATGAGTATAAGGGGCACGGACCATATGGAACACCATACAGAAAAGAAGAACCAGATAGATTGGACACACCCTGAGACACAATAGGCAGGTGAAGAACGTAATTGAAGGTAAAATAGAGAGAAAAGTCCCCAGAGGAAGACCCAGGAATAAGTTAATGGACCAAATAAAGAGGAAAGCAAATAGGAAGAGACACCAGGAGGTAAGGGAACTAGAATTAGATGGGTAAGGGTAGAGGGCTGCAGTCAACCAATCTTAGGATTGAACGACCAATGAAGACTGGTGCTGTCGCCCGAAGCTAGATCTAGACAGTTATTCTTGATTTGCCCAGTGGCACGGCCCTATCCTGCAGATGAGAAGGAAATGCAAATTTTGTAATAGTATCACTTTGGAAGAAGCACTGACAGTTTTTCCTCGAGGTTCCCACTGTAATGAATCGGAATGAGAATGTTATGTGGCACGACTCTTGGCAGTAGTCATCACTTTGACACGTGATCTTCTATTTTCATTCCGCTAGGTGCAGCGTCGCTTGATCTGATGGACCGAACGGAAGACCCTTTTTCGCGATAAGGGACGAAAAATGGTTCGTCAGGCAGCCTCTCAAGGACAAATACTCTTTTTCCATTCAATTTGTCATTTATTATGTTTTTTGAAAGAGGAAAAGGCTGGGAAATTAGTTTTCTTTTATTCAAACCGATTACTTTGACACTTCATCTCCATCATTTCAGAGACATGAGTAATTTCAGCAGGCATAATTACAACGTGGGGATCAGATTGATGTAAAGGCTGGAGTACTGGTCCCCAACCCCGTGAGGCGGAGATTTTTTGGTGAAATCCCAATCCTTATGCGAATACAATGAGGAGAGTACATCCAGAGAAGCACTCCGCCCGACATTTGGACCTGAAAGAGGTGTTATCTGAGCGCCTTCCGTCAAGAGTAATCGCATCCAGGCGCCGGGTTTCACTTAATCCACCCCCTCTCCTCCAAATTATCGTTCCCTCGCCATCCTTCTCACTTATTCTTAAAGACACAAGTTACCTGAGTGGCCGGTACTTTCAGAAATAAGCCAACCAACTATTGCAGTTACGGCCCTCTGCTATTAGATAGAAAACATTTTTCAGCGAATGGAAATTAATGAACATAAATCACATGAAGTAAATCCAATGAAAACGCTCTAAGATGCATGAAATATTGTTCACCATCACTCAGTCTAAATTTCCGCATAACCACGTGTATGCACTTTTTTTATTCGTTGCAAATGAATCAAGCCAGGTTTTCCTTCCAACTTCTAAAACATTTTTTTAATGGAAAAACTGTAGTCCACCAAAAGTTGGTAACGAAGGCAACCTTGACAGCACGCGCTAGAAAATCGTTCTACCACCGTGTATTCCTTTCCGTGCGATGTTCACGGGAAGTAGGATTATATAAGTCTCTACCGCCATCCATTCAAGAAAGGAGGCATGTGGTAGAGGGGGAGAGAAAAATATAGGAACGTCGCTCCACCCATTGAAATTCCTCCTGGGTAGAGAGGAAATGATTGAGCCGACACGCAGGTGGTTGGGGACAATAAAGTCCACACGAGGAATAAATCTGCGATTGGGTGGGCTGGTGAAGCATGTTTTTCTCTTAATTTTTTGTGTGCCACTCAATTGAAAAATGAAATGCGTAACTTAGACGGATTTGTTTAACAAAATCCTCATCGAAGGACCAATCTCAGTCGAGATTGATTTCTTTGCTAATTAACTGATTCTAAACTCTTCATTTTTACTAAACATTACAAGTACATAGTCACCAATACAAAAGTTCTATATTCCATTCTTCAAATTAGCTAACTGCTTGGTTCCTTCATAAAATTCAGTTCAACGTCACTTTTAACTACACCTTATATAACAGAAGAAAAGGTATGGGGCATCACTTTGTGAAGCCGGTGAATAGAAATCATTTACAAGAAAATAGACGCGATAAAATAACACCACACTTTAATTTTATTCGACCTAGGTTTTTATACCTAGATTATGATAGTCGAACTACCAAAACCTAGGTCCGAGAAAATGAAAGAATTTTGGAATTTTCCCTGGCGTTTTATTGAAGATCAATTTAATCTAATGCATTTCATCCTGAGTAAATATTTTTACTCAATTATACTTCAGAAAATTTATGCATCAGAATATTTTCAATAAGCTTGTTTCATACTTCACAGAGTTTTAATGAAACACCTTTAATCGCCAACTACCCATAGGATCTTTTATCAGGCTATCCTCACTGCCCATTCGATCTCCATCAATCGCGTTCATCAGTTATTGTGAAACAATTATCTCAAGCTGGTAAAAGGTTCGTTGTGTTGATTAATGTCTATTCACTGGCTCAAGAAAATAGTTTAAAGCGCCACGAATATATGGACTCGGGGTCGCTGAGAATATGAATGAAAGTATGTAATAATTGCACGGCCAAACTCCATCCCAAAATATGAAAATAATACTGCACCGGACACTCAGAACCTTTCGGGCGAGATAATTCGCGCCAATAATTCAATGCATGAAAAAAGCGTGCATAGCGGGATACATCATTCTTTTGACGGGAAACATCAATAATCCCTTTTAATTTTCTCAAACATTTCACTTCCTCGTGAAAAATATAGAAATAAAACCACTGAGTTAATAATTTCATTATTAGAGATAAGTACGACAGCTGGATATTTGAAATCTGGCTCCATATATTACCTAAAATAATTTTCACTCGCTCATACGAAATATGTCGGCATTGCGATGAGGGTGAATGACAGCAGACTATTGCGAGCAATCGAGTACGAGACATGAGAATTCAATTGACGGACAATACAAGTGATTACTGTAGTATACATACATGCTCAGAGTTTGCCCCATGTGGGTGGTAAGTTCAGTTCTGTCAAAGGGTAACTATGTCACGAGCAGAGATCAACTGGTAATAGGGTTGATTCAACAGATGTACTCGGCGAATTGGCCTTCACTACGATTTTATCCGAGCCAGAGTGACTCACTAAGGATGTTGACCCCTAAAATAACATAAGATTCGATTCATGGCGGCATTTTGTAGAATAAAGGCGAAATTCTCACCACATTTACTTTTAATTCGGATATTAAAGTTGCGAATTAACAGATAACGACATGCTGAAGATGACAGGGTAGAATTGAATTAGCGGTGCCCCATTTTTGAAAATGAAGGAAACTAATAAGAATAGTCCATATAAAAACTGTATTCAACTTTCCGAACTTGCCTTTTTGATGACTTTGAAAGTTTTCAGCGTTGCCTTTCTGATTTTGCTGGTGGAAATCTCAGTCTGCAATTTCTATGCAATTCCGTCGGGGACTATACTAAATTTACCTCATATTATAGGATGACGGGAGGGAGGATATTGGGTATACGAGAGGGAAATAGGGGAAGGAAAGGGATTTAGAATGGAGAGAAGGGATACTAAAGGTTTAAATAGACAAAGTCCAGTAGTATTTCAAAGGGAACTATGATTGGTAAATCCAGACTTTTCGGTAGGAAAGGTCCGAGAAAAGATGGTCAGGACTCTTAAAGAACCTTCCATTTATCCCTTAATTTATTACGGATGATGATGATGATTAAAGCTGCCCTAATTCTTGATTCTATTGATTTAAATCGTCGCTATTAAAAAAAAGCATTGTATGGATGTCAAAACATCCTTGATGATTTACAAATAGTAATGCTGAAATAGTTGGCGAAAGAATTTCGCTCCTATTTGTACAATTTTATGTGTAAAGCAGGTCCGGTTATAGCTGCAGTAATAGCTCGGTATTCTTGGGATTCGGTTATCGTCAATTTTAGTTTTCGTCGATTTTTTCCGCTAGAACTTTGTCTCGGTTTTCGTCGATGGCCTCGAATTGCTGCTATTCTTGCGAAAACAAAGGGTGACCAACGCTTTCTTCTGCTCAGTGTGGCATTGCTTCTCATTATGTGAGCATCACCTGCGCATTTAGCCAAACAATTCCATCTCTTTCCAGTGTTTTTGTGTTTTTTTATTGATTGAGAGGGCTAATGCTACTCTTAAATGTAAGTGGTTACAATGTAAATAGTATTCGGTGTATGTATGTGTTATTTTACGGGGAATTCCCCCTCCAAACATTAATAACTGCACTTCTCTAACCCCTCCCGCCCCCCCTGACACCTTCCATACATTAGTCTTTTTCTATTCTTTTTACATCAACCTTTTTTTGTACTAACCACTAGATTTAAACTCTATAAAATGTGTTTTGGTATTTATTTCGGAGTGTCTGGGACGAATTATTTGGATTTACATTACTTCATAAGGAAATACTTGCCTTAGTTTTGGATTTCGCAGATCGTTTTGAGACGGATTACCGACGAAAACTGAGGTTTCACTATATTCGGAACAATCAGAGAAACGTCCCACTAACTCGGTGATTTCTAGCGATTCGGTTTAATTTAGCCGATCTTAACGCAGGAAATGACTGCGGTAAACCTTGAACTCGGTAATTATCATCAGATATTTTCCACAAGAGCAATAAACATGTGTTGTAATCACTACCATCAGCTGAGATTATATAATACCGATCAGAATTCCGAGCTGAGTACGCGACCATCTTGCATCCAGGGATCCATCAACGCACCGTTAAGAAAAGTACGCAAGCAGCCATTAGCGAAGGACACGCTTGATTCTTCATACTGTGTTCGCATGCGAATGCAAATTAGTATTAAGTGCCTATTGACTCCATCCATTCTCCAAAGAAACCAAGACGTAAGTTTCCCTACCGCTGAGTTATTCATTCCGGCAGATTCGGGTACACCGTACCCATACGCACAGGATATTCGATTGGCATTCAGAGTCATATCCCGGATCGAGAGGTCTGTACAAGTAGTAGCCGTGGCCCCGCTCGCAGCCGGAGAGCACAGTACGAGAACGCCCCTCCGTGCGTGGGAAGCAAATTATTGGTGCCTTCCCATTTCGAGCATCAACAATGTTTTCCCTCTGGAACTCTCAATTCAAGAAGCGGGGATATTGAGCGCTGACAACATTGTGCTCTTTTCGATCCGCCGTCGTAACTCAAGAGGGAATTTTTCATTTGTACAACCGTTCAAGCCTTCGAAACCTGGTGCTGGAGGAGGACGCTGAGAGTAAAATGGACGGACAAAATAAGAAATGATGAAGTGTACAGAAGAGAGAAAGAGGAAAGGACCATATGGAGCACCATACAGAAAAGAAGAACCAGATACACCCCGAGACACAATGTGTTTGTGAAGAACATAATTGAAGGTGAAACAGATGGAAAAGTCCCCAGAGGAAGACCCAGGAATAAGTTCATGGACCAAATAAAGAGGAAAGTACTTAGGAGGAGATACCAGGAGGTAAGGAAACTAGCATTAGAGAGGGAAGGGTGGAGGGTTGCAGTCAATCAGATTGAAGAACCAATGGTGGCATCCGTTATAAAGGCTGCTGACTATCTGTCCAACCCATTTGCAGTCAGTTTACAATGGTTTTACGTATTGTAAATACCCAGTGAATGTGATGCACAGGTTTTACCAAACAGTAATTGAATATGCCTACAAAGTTATAAGGTATCATACTCTTGCCCAAGCAGAGCATTCTAATTGACGTTATACCAGTGGTAACATATCTGCAGTATCGTATCTAGTAATAATGGCTCCTCTAAACAGCCCTCCAGCTACATCAACTTTTCTGTTTCCGAGTGTTAATTATTACAACTACATATTTGTGTTGAAAGCTGATAGTAAAATTTTATACACAACGTAACAGCTCAATCCCATTAATGTAACTGTGAGAAGTAGTTTTAATACGGTACAATTTAGATGAAATTTGGCCTACATTTCATACCTAGCAAATAATTGCTTGAAAGATTGCAAGAAATAAGCATTAATAATATTAACAAGAATAAAAATAGAAGAAAGCAATCCTCGGCCTAATTACTGGGAAAGATTTGGCATGCCTGCAACCATCCTGCCAGAATCAAGCACATGATGAATAATTATCATATACCTCATTTTGTATCCTCAATTATATTTTGTAAATCAATCGAATTTCAGCCTAAACTAAATTAGTCGTTGAAGACTTGAAGAGCCGTAGAAAAGGAACAGGAGTCTTCAATCGTAGTAAATCAAGGTATGAAGAAGGTTCTCACATGAGTCATCGAATTTTTAGAACTGTAAGCCTACAGAAAATCTAACACAAAACCAAAACAGAAAAAAAGAAACCCAAATTAGCTTTGAGAAATTCATTTTCTAGATGAACCCTCGCTCCGGACCTTGAAATAAAATTGAAGGGGTTCATAATCAGTGGTTCTCATCTCGTGATTTTTGTAAGTATACTTCCGCCCGTCCAACATCATTTAAATTGGCCATATCATCATCCATCTATTGTCCATCAATTAAATTTAAATGGATCGAGATCCTATTGTACACGAGTCACCGTTCGTCACAAAAATATGAGACTACGCGAACGGAAGCGGTCTATCACAAATGACATTTGAGATATTAGTGAAAACTCACCAGTGAAATCGTCATGGTAGACATGCGACTTATCCATACAATGGCATGGCATATTTTTGGCCGTAAATCTTTAATGCTATCGTATATTTTATCAAGTTTGACCAATGATATCCATAGGAGAAGCCACACATTCCATTGACCAGGTTTTAAATTTGAATGCATTTTCGAATGCCATTGTCCTCCTACTCCCGTAGAAAATATCGGAAAATTAATTCGAAATAAACACAGCAAGTTTACATATTTTTACGATTATATCCTAAATATACCGCAATTTAATCCATAATACCTATTGCTGCAGTTTAATGTTCACTTCTTTCATGAAAGGAGTGGACTGCGAAACATGAATTCTTATCTTAAAGTAGGATACCACTCTACAGAAAAGCGACGAGTTTTTCATATATGTAGAAAATAAATAGAAGGAAGTTGTTAACCTTGGAGAAAATATGGTGAGCGGAAGGCTTTCCCTTCCACGACTAAGCTCGTAAGAAACGCATCCTTTTTGGGAGTTACGTAACAAAGCCCAACGCATCAACGGACACACGACGAGAGTCGCATACTTTTGGGACCCCAGCTCAGATTATTGACTCATTACTTCCCATTACCGCTCTTGCATCGAAAAATTCGTCGCAGCCGCATATGTTTACGACTTTTTCGCGCCTAACGTTACGTAAGTGTTTTATGGGAGTGAAAACGACTCATAAATGGAGAATTCCGGGTGGAAGGAGGTAGTTTTCCCGACAGAAAGGAATGCGCTACAGTCGCTTCTTCAGCAGTTACTGTCCTTTCCTTTGATAGGTAAGGATGTCGATAATGCTTAGAATTTTGATTCATTTATTTGTATTATAAGTATACGACAAATTCTAATTTCATTGAATGATATAAATTGATCTAGAAATTCCTACTTAATTTTCCCAGAAGAATTTAACGTTATTCAAGGATTGAATAACAATAAATATTAGATTTTCTAGGGCAACAAAAAACTGAAAAAGATAGATATTTATAAATATAAAAGTATTTATTTAGTTTGTAAATAAGCGAAGTGTATTTCCGTGCGTTCAATGCGACTTGAGTACATCTCTTTTAGGCAGTCACCATTGTGTGTGTATGGATTAGATCATGATATCCACAAGTAATCGTCGATCATACGTATTTAACTTTGGGAGATATCATTTGTATGCTCGACCTCAAATTTGTGATAAGCGGTTATCGTCAAATTGATCGCATGTGTACCTTAAAGTTAAATATATTTTCCAAATCTATTAACGGGAATTAGTACGTTAGGAGAGGAAAGAAAGGCGATAGGGGATATTAAAATAAGAGGCTGCATAAGTGCTTGCAGGACATACTGAGAGGAAACAATATGTTATGTTTTTCGTTTCGTAATTCGTAGTGTTTAATTGGAAAATTGATAATTTTTAAGAGGGAAGCGTCAGAAAAAACCCCAATGATCGAGGAAATAATTGGTAGGACTGTCCACTTATCTACCAATTTTTACACACGTCATTCACTTCGCCTTTTCCCGCGTTACACAAGGTCGACGTTTCCCATTCGCTGCCTCCTCCTCCAAGCCTTCCGGTCCACGGCACCACCCGGGCTCATCATTAAGTAGAGTATATTGAGTGTTTCTAGGAAGCTCTCGCGTTTGACACCGGGTTAAGTCCTTCATAACACCCCGTCCAAAAAATATAACGTCCCCGGTGTGAAAACCGAGAGCTCTCCGTTCATTCTTTCCGACGGAAAATCCTGCTGTCATACATCAAGAATGGCTGAAGTGATGACTCACAGCTTCACAATCTACTCAAGGGACGTCATAATATTCTGAGCAGTGATTTGATCCTGTTGTGAGCCAACATCAAGCTCTCAATCCCACAGCTTGTCGATCCTCTGGCATCGAGTTCGCTCTCGTCCAATTGATATGGCACTCGCACAGAGGTTCTTCGAGACCAAGGTAACGACGAGAGAAATTTGGCATTCAACCTTCCATTTTCACTTCGGCGGAGACGCTCTGAAGTTCAAGGAATCGTCGCCCGAGAACCTTACAAAATTACATGACAGTGGAAACATGACGAAGCGATTCCACACTGATTTGTTTAATACGAACGATTTTGTATGATGTATACTATTTTTTTGCCGGAGTTCAACATATTTTGCTAGAACTAAACTATTATGGTGGAAGCGATCACAGGCATAAGATTAAGGGAGTAGACTGCAGAACCGATAGGTTAAAAATGTTATTTTTTCCACGTACAATGAGGGACCATAAGAGTTGCGATTGATCAGTTCAAGGATACTTTGACCCTGACCAGGTAAAATAGGTTTTTGCACTTGTGCTAAATATCCTAACTTCATTACTAGTTATTAACCTCGCATGCAATTTCCGGCATGATATAGCTCTTGCATGATTTAGCATCTTTAAAACTATTTATCTGTCGCAGTAATTATGACCAATAGTCGTATCTTAAGTAGCGTACTGCATGGTAGCATGTTCGTCCACGTAGAACTCTCCTAGTTTCTGGCCTGACCGCGCACTGTTATCCTGACTGCTTTTGGCCTGGCATTCCGGGGGAACATGCGCGGTTCGGATTTAAGCGGGGATAAGGTCTTCATGCCTGGTGTGGAATCACCTCGTGCCACACACCCTAGCGGTGGCTTGCACGGTATTTCGTAGATGTAGATGTAACAGAATAACATCTTCAGGTGATTTACAGTAGTAGACAGTGTGTACACAGATATTGAGAGGATATAGGGGGAGGAACGGAGGCAAAGTTGAGGAGTGGTAGGGGAGGAGGAAGGGTTCATCCACAAGGTTACGAGACTATCAGCTGGTAGGAAGGAGGTTGCACGCGGACGGTGGGAAGTTTCGAGCGAGCCGTCGCCGGAGTAAACCTTAGAAATCACAACACGTAAATATCGAGCGAGCGACACATCACGGTGTTCCGAGTGGGCGGAGAACACAAAGAGACCTCGCCTCCACGTGTCTGTGGACGACGGTGTTACGTAACACATGATCTTCCCCACTCGAGACTAGACGTCTCGGCTGGTCTCGGCTCGAGAAACAAAATCGTTCCGAAATACGTTCGGGGCGCGACGAAATGAATTCTACATCTACTTAGGGGCCATTCAAGTATTACGTAAGACATTTTTGGGGGTAGAGGGGTTTTGATCTTCTTACTTCTTCTTATGAAGAAGGGGTCTGGAACCAATTTACTAAAGATTTATGTCCGTCTTGAAACATTGTATCGTTTTCCAAATAGTATCCTGTGTTTTTTTTCAAAAACCCCGTGATTGTTCACAACTTCATCAGCTGTAGTATTGTTCCGCTCTTAATGTTAATGAATGTGGTACTCCAACACTGTATAACTATAGGATATCTAGTGCTCAAAGCTGTACGCTGGCTTCTATGGAAAGATGAAACTGCAGAGAGAGAGCATTTAACGAAGAGTAGACACAAATATCTAACGTCTTACGTATGAATGAGAGGGAAGTGGTGGAGGTAGGGAAAAATCTTACATAGGGGGAGGGGAGGAGGTCAAAAAAGGCATAAACCGTCTTATGCAATACTTGAACCCCGTATTATGCATTACCCCGCAAGCCACCACAAGGGTGTTTGGCCGGGGGTAACTTATCACCAACATGAATTACAGTGAAGCAATTTATCTTCACCAACAAGCACCACACTCTTGGTATACCACAAATGCTACAGAAATTTAAAAATTATCTATAACGTATCTATAAAAACGTGACACAAGAGGCATGCAGCATGCAAAACATGGTGTTAGCACCACACCGATTTATAAACATGCATTAAGGTGCATATGAATTAATCAGCAACACAACCTGTCAACTAACTTACTTCAAAGTCTAAACGCAGCCATTATGGTCTCTTATTGATCGTGGAAAAAAGACATTAAAAACCTTTCTATTATACAATCTATTTCCCTTGTTTTATTCTCATGATATGATCTATCGTAGTACGCTGGAGTCCGTAAGATTTTGAAAACTTCGTCTGAAAGTAAATTGGTTTTAAATTTACATAAAAGACTGAGTCTAATTTTCAATCGACGGTCTGAAAGTGATTCCCATCCAAGTTGCTGCAAGAGGTCAGTAACACTAACTAGACAATCATTACGGACTTTAACGTACCTTGCTGATCTTCCAGGAACGCGTTCTCTGCTTTTAAGCCTACCTCATGAGGATCCCTAACTATCATGAGGATCCCAAAAACCGAAGCCGTATTCTAAGTGGAGTCTAACAAGGGAGCAGTAGCTGGATCCTCTAACTTTATCGTCGCACTTTCCAAGTACTCTTTCAACAAATCCCAAACTACGACTAGCTTGACCAGTTATTTCCCGAATATGTTTGCTCCACGTGAGATGATTAGTTAGTTTAACTCCGAGATATCCTTACGACGGCAGATGCCTCGTGTCCTCCGTTACGCAATCAGCGATATTTTTCCTCCCTTCCGCTCTCCCACCTCATACGCATATACGTCGTTCCTGTTAATTACTTGCACGCCAGTGCACCCATCAAGGTCTCATTGGTCCTGCAAACCAGAAATTCTCCCCGCAATTCCTGCTTCGAATCAGCAGAAAAGATTTCCTCTAACATAACTAACTCTATTTTTGTTGGAAGACTCGCAGCTTTTCTTGTCTATGAAGAGTATTCAAATCGGCCCAACAATGGTGCAACGGACATTGATGCTTCTGTACATGAATATACATTGTGGATTCTCGACTCGTCGCGAAAAACTGTTGTCTAGAATTCCGTAAACAATCAGATTTTTCGATTGAGTCGCCGTCTAGTGATGAAAGATGGTAGTTCAAATGTAAATACAGTCTACAGATCGTAAATAAGCACTTCTTACCGGTTTTCCATACCAGTAATCATAATGCAGTGTATAAAAAATGTAGTAATGCACGCGAAACGTGATTACACTCTGTTATAATATTGTCCGGTCTACATATATATATATATCCATCCTATCCACATCGTGTGTTCATCGCCGCATGGCTGACTCCAATCCATCAACGTATTTATATATATATATATATATATATATATATATATATATATATATATATATATATATATATATATATATATATATATATATATATATATATATATATATATATATATATATATATATATATTCGTTCACTCATTCACTCAGACCGCACAGCGGCAAATATACTCATATAAATGTTTATACAGAAAGGTAGAAAGAAAGTGGATAGGAAAACGTAAAATTTACAAAGACAATGGTGGTGTGAAGATGAAATGATGGCCGATTCCAAGCAGAAAAAATTCGACTGGACCGGGAATCGAACCACGGACCTTTGGATTTCGCGTCCAATGCTCAGACCACCAAGCTACCCAGTCTACTAAGAAACTGCTGGAATCGGCGGGGGGTTTATAAACCCCCCGCCGATTCCAGCAGTTTCTTAGTATTTCAGCAGTTTCTGAGCATTGGACGCGAAATCCAAAGGTCCGTGGTTCGATTCCCGGTCCAGTCGAATTTTTTCTGCTTGGAATCGGCCATCATTTCATCTTCACACCACCATTGTCTTTGTAAATTTTACGTTTTCCTATCCACTTTCTTTCTACCTTTCTGTATAAACATTTATATTAACAACATTTACATTATATATATAATTACATAAACATTTACATTATATATATAATATTCCTCTCCAAATTTAATTACACAAATGCACAATTAACTTCTTAGTACTTCGTGCACATCGTTCTACGGCAATTTAATAATAATAATACGAGGTGAAAAAGTGGAATGAATTAGAAGCCGGATACAAGTACTATAAGGATTTCAAAACCAAGATTCGACAATATCATCTATGGATGAGAAATTACGCCAATAACTAGCATTTTAATAACAAATAAATGAGAGATTGTTGAACCTACTCCTAGGCCACACATGAACAGTAGGTTACACATTAACATCCACATCAATCTATCTAGATCATACCTTCTGATTCCTAAGGCTCTATGCACGTAATAAACAAAAAAAATATAGCTGTAAATGAACAGTAAAAGAGCAACACAACAGAAAAATATTCACATTGAAAGTTTCATATGCCTCTTCTACACTTCCCGAAGTAGATATTTCCTCTCTAGCATTTACAAAGTAACTGTTAGGTCTCAAAAAAAGTCAGCTATTATTCACAGCATCAAGTAGTTCATATCTCTTCAATCGTTATTGAATATTCAGCACAGTCTCATGTCAACAACAATTTACAATGGCCATTTACAAGTCGACTGAGAAGACTTTTTTCTAAGTGCGCCCAGGACTGAGAGAACTCAATGTGGAAATTGAGGCAACACATTACCTAGGCTACGATTCCACACATTTTAATCCATAATATATATATTCATGTTTCTGTATAAGAACAAGCTGAAGCTGGTAAACACTCATTCTCTTGATGATGCTTCTAGTACGAGGAGCGAAACGTTGAGTTTAAAAAATGAACAAAACGCAGCATTGCCTGAAAAAATCATCCTTCATATAACTAACTCTCTATAAAAGCACACTCACCGCACACACCCTAACAAATTCCATACATGTTCCAATGAATCTAAGTTAAAATCAACAAATTTTGGAAGAAAAAGTATGTTTATATTTTACGAGTAATGAGGTTCAAACCACAGTCGCAAGGGTGCGATGACATCCACACCCTGCCACCTACGAAAAATATATCCTTTAAAAGTACAGAGTAAAATACAACCTTTCTCATTTACTATTACCTAAATGAATTTAAAATACCACCCACTATCAGAAAATAGTTGTAAATGATTGATTGAAGGATATCTATCAATAAAAAGTTTTTCAAAATGGAATAAGAATGAACATCACAGTAGCCATTTAAGTCATTTTGCTATAACGACGAGTATTTCCCCTCACTGAGGTGTAGCCTTTCGGAATCTGTTCTAGTAGCATCCGTTACGTCTCAATACCCTCCTTGAAACATACCGCGCCCTCCTCCTTAACATCTTCGATACGAACTTCTGAACTTCGACGAAATCCTTTCCCTCCCTTCTTCCAACCCCTCATCTCAAGTATATTCCGACCAAACTAACCTTTCGAAAAAAAGTACGTAAATGTATATGCCAGAATTGGGGCTAAACATTCATCGATGAAGTACCATAAATTCTATTAAATCTACTAAATTTGTACTTTCAATTCTTCACTTCCACCAAGTCAGGTCTTAAAAGAAGTATTTTCTACTAGCCCTCAATATATTATCCACTAGAAATATTTCCGCTATCGATACAATTTTATTCTAGATTCCGTTTTCATTTTAATGCATAAATTGGCAATTTCAACGTACAGATTATAGATGGTCCTAAAAATGGCTTTCATTAATTTTTTTCTTAAAATCAATTCCCTCCGCACACTGACGGATATTTTCCTCAGTTTGCAATTTTGAGAGTCGAATTCCGTAATTACAGATTCTATGTTCATATCCACTAGTATAAATGAAGACTTTAAATGTTTATTGAAGATACGATTTAGTTTTTTAAAAACTTCATTATAAGCCGAATTGATACAAGTAAAATATTGGTTCCATAACAAATTTTCGATAAGTATTTCTAACTACTTAATATTTTGTACGAGGACGCGACAGAATTTCCGTTAACTTTTCGTTTTCCGAATGAAAATTTCAGAGAACTGAAAGCTCTTACGATAAAGACCAAAGAATAATAGCTTTACTCCAAATTTCATTCGATAATTTTGACGACGAAAACTATTTCTTAGTTTTCTTCCGATATGTACCGAGAAACGAGGAAAAGCTAACTCAAGAGTAAATACGCTGTATGGTTAGTTCGTACTGGGAAGTGGATGAAAAATAATCGTCCGATCTGAGAAGTAAGCAATGTCCAATTGATAAATTTATGGACACACGAAGGAAATTTATTGGAGCTTGTGGTTAAGCCCTCTGGTGAAACATATTTATCACCCTGCGATTGGTTAGACAGTGATAAGGAGTTAAACGAGGCTCATAGTCATTACCCAATGAAATAAGTCGGTAAATCAGGAAAAATAATTAGCCTTTGCTCGACTATCTGGACATTATAATATTGTCATCATCAGCGGCCGTTAATCGGAAGATTTCTTCGCTGCAGCTCTGGACTCCGTTATCTTTTCAGGAAACCGCTTATGTTCACATCCTTCAAAAACTGAAGCATGTGATAGGGAAAATAATTCAACTTGAAAGGAAAAATACACATCCAACTACATGGCACTGATATATGAATGAACCAAGAGATTTGAAAATGACTCCAATGGTTGACAGTATATTTAAGGTAGTTTAAGCCCTGGTCATAAGGGCGATCATATTCGAATTATACGTTTTAATTTCAGCAGCTTAGAAAGCATGCTTTAAGCATTTTAGCAGCTGTAGAAAGCATGGATTAAAAATTGTATTATTCTCATTGGTTGTTCAATCCTAAGATTGGTTGACTGCAGCCCTCCACCTTTCCCTATCTAATGCTAGTTCCCTTACCTCCTAGTATCTATTCCTATGTAATTTCCTTTTTTATTTGGTCCATGAACTTATTCCTGGGTCTTCCTCTGGGGACTTTTCGCTCTGGTTTACCTGCAATTATTTTTTTACAGACCCATTTTGTCTCAGGAAGTGTATTGCATCATTATTGAATTAATATCATACTTTTTATGACGGAAATTCTAAGAAATTACATAAACATACCTACATCAGTCCTTAACTTGACTCATTTCCTTCACGCGATACGTTTAAAAATCCCTTGCAACGGAATGCTTTTTATGATTCCGAAAAAATCACTGCGGTAACTATATGCCTTATTTTCTAAAAAAGATTAGAAACTACACAAACTAAACAATGTTAACTTTTTGACGAAGAGTAGACGTAGAGTAGACGTCTTTTTAACTACGTCTCTCTGGAGTGCATACACATGCCATTGCCCATGTAAAAGGGCAGGTAATTGTCGTCAAAAATCTCGGAAATCAGTTCGGTCAGGGGCTGACATTTTGGTATTTTTTAGAAGGGTGAGATATTTTTCTTTAAAATGAAACCAAAATTAACCAATTTCTAGGATAAATAAAATTTCGCTTAAACTACCTTAAAAATCTCAATGAGGCCATCGTACTCCCACGAAGGTTGTTTGACAGGGACTATGGAATACATAGAAGTTCATTTCCCGGCGAGTGCACTCCCATTCATCGGAATGGGAAGGGTTCACGACCTGAGTGATTGACGTGATGCCGACGTACGTACCGTAGGGTAAGGACACGATGCAGAGTCAATGGGGAGTGCTAACAGGGTTAAACCACCCTCTCGTCAGCCGCTCGGATGCTTTCGGACTCAACTTCCTCCCCTGACACCGCCCCCCCCACCCTCTTCTCGCGTCGATGAAGTAATCCGCTATCCGATTACTCGTGAGGAGAAACCCGAAATTTTCCAAGGGATTTCATTACTATGGCTTACAAAATTTTTCCACAAAGAACAAGCGCTTTGAAATTGGCTATAAATATTTCTGTTTCCAAAAATACAGACAAAATAGTCCATTCACCTGTCAAGGTTTTAACAGAATTCATCCATGCGTAAAATAATATTTTTTTTTTGGATTCCCCGAGTAATTTATAGAATAAAAACGTTTCGCATTCTCGGCTTGGATCATTGTCACGAATGAAGATCATTGTTGTAACAGGACGATCCGTTGGCCGTCAGCCATTGTTTTTCCTCTCACCACCTTAAATTGTTTTGCTTGACAAATATTTTTCCTGAATCATATTTTTCATGCAGCCCTCTTTCAGCATCTAACCTTAAAAGTAAAATTATTTGAGTGTTTTTCAATTTCTAATTGGTCTTGCGACGACATTTGTATTAGATTCCGAGGTCAGATAGTGCCTTTCTGTATAACTCTGGGAATTTCATAGGCACTAAAAAATGCACTACAAAGACAGGGTTGACGTGTAGGAAAGGAAAAAAAAATCTGTCACCCATTATTGTATGATAGGACAACATTACCTAGCGTTGTTATAATATAATCTTCAATTACAAGGTAAGCTTCGGATCGATAGTGGCTATTACATTTGCAGTTAATTTTTGCTTTCCCTCGAATATGATTTTATAAATGACGAGTTCACACAGCAATAACCTGCGGCTTAATACAATTCTCATTTTCTGTTCGGCATGAGACTTATCCACACCATGCGAGCCGCCGCATGGACGCGTGGCAGGGGGTGTTAGGTCATCAGACGTGTTAAGATGTAAGGTGTTGGGAGGTGAAATGGTGAAAGTCAGGAATGTCTCAAGTTGTGTATTGTGTCATCCTTAGTGAATAAACTTTCGAAGTAGTGGTTTAATAAGTTGGCTTCGTCGATTCTCTTGGTGACCACTTTGCCGTTTGTGTCAATAAAGACTCTACTGTCGAAGATTCGCCCTGGAGCTCTCTCGCGTAAGACCAAAATAAGTTTAAGTTTTCATCAAGTAATTCACCGAGGATTTTTTCATTGAAGTTTCATAGAGTAGTGCACATGATTCTCTTCGTTTTTTGAGCGTTGAGCAACGTAAATTTCTCTCGCCGTGAGTTGCATTGTCTTTCTCCTTTCCTGGCTCACAATTCTCTTCTTCCTTATTTCTCGCTAATCTATCATTCTTCCACGAATCACGGCCTCAAGGCTATTGGTGCGATTTTTGTTGATGTACGGATTTGCATGAAACTTAGCCAATGTGTTAATATAAATAATATACTGTAGCACTACGACGGTGCGGAGCTCTGTGGGGGCAGTGGCGCCAAGACGTGACGGGACTTAAGTCGATTATCGCCGCAGGAATCGAGTGTGGTGGCGAGCGTCGATCAGTGGAATAACAATGATCAGCAATAGAGTGGGTACCTTAAGAAGTGAAGGGAAACATAAGTCTTTCCGAATAGTGAACCAGTGTGTATTATGTCCATTTAAAATTAAAATTTGTAACAATAAAAGCAAAGCAAAATAAAAAAAAGGAAGTACGTAACAAGGTATAAAAAAGAGAAAAAAATTGCATATAGCCGATTTGGTTTCATGAACATTTAATACTATTTTAACGCGTAGTCTTATAGCAGTTGGCAAATATTTCGAAATAATTCGTTTACATAGGCACAGATTTAATTTTTAACAAGAAATAATTGGTTCTATATTACCATAATGGTGGCTAACGAATATCAAGGGATATCATTCCGAGTAAAAATAACACGTTTTCACTCATGAAAAAGTAAAAGAGAGATGCTACTTCGCTCTGGTTAGGCTACACCTCGAAAACGCCACGAGCATTTGGGACCTTGGTTATAAAGATTTAACCAAAAAAATAATAAAATACAAAGGAAAGCAGCGTTCTCCGTTAAAAGCTGCTACGAGCAAACATATAGTGCCTCACAACTTTTAGAGGGATTAAGGTGGGAGCCCCTAGAGACTCGGAGGCTACACGCTAGGCTTAGGTTGCTTGAGAAATTCAGAACTGGCGTGTTCCAGAGCGACACAGAGAATATTGTAATCTCTACTCCCTATATAATCCCTCACTGCATCTCTAGGTTTGACAGAAGGGATAAAATAAGAAAGATACGTCGCCTAATAGATAAGTACAAAATCTCGTTCTTTCCGCGCACAATAACTGACCACAATAAAAACTGGGCTCCACTAAATACACTCCCATAATACGCGTCACCATTTCACCTCCTAAAACCTTATATCTTTACATGGTGTCCTAACACCCCCTGCCACACACTCGTGCGGCGACTCGCAGGGTAGTATGTTGATGTTTATGATACGAGATCAGTTTTCCCATAGGGATCGAAGCAGCAGAGCTAGACCTGGACACCCATGTCCTGGGAGGAGAAATACCACCCAGGTGGGACTCGAACCCGCGAACCCAGGATTAGAAGGCGAGGACTTCAACAGCAATTTACATTGCGTGAAGAGGATGCTTTAACGAGATTACGGTACAAATACATATTCACCAGGCATTCAAATACATCGTACACTCTAGAACTTCGTGTCACTTGCTGCAACCGTTCCTACCAGGTCGCTCGATATAGACTGTATTCCTCCTTCGAAACGGGCCTTCACAATCATTTCCAACACATATCCGCCATAAATGTGCTCACTGAGCACTTACAGCTATGGCACACCCTGGGAAATCAACGAAAATACAGCTCAAATCGTCAATAAAAATACACTGTCAAATAAACATAAAATAAGCATAAACTTAATGGTTGAAGGCGTAACTTTGTGAAATGACTCTACTGACATGACTAAAAAGAGAGAACTCTTAGTATTTTCCACACTTAAAACTTTAATTCCCGACCCAGGTCTCGACTGCCTTGCAAATGACCTTGAAAATGATTGCAAGGCAGTCGAAATCTGGGTCGGGAATTAAAGTGTTAAGTGTGGAAAATACTAAGAGTTCTCTCTTTTTAGCCATGTCAATAAAATAAGCACATGGTATTAATGGCGGACTTGTTTACGTGGCGAAGACCTGTATCGAAAGAAGAATACAATCGATATTTAAGAACCTTGCCGTTCCTATACATTAAGGTGGCTCTGGCATGACTATGTTAGTCACGACAAGTACTAAGTTGCACATTTTTATTTTTTCGGTTTTAAAAATCCTGCTTCCATTGATGAAATGGGTCAATTAATAAAACCAAAATTAAGGTACAAAATATGCAGATTATTACACGAATATATTTTTTACTATGGATCCTGAGAAAGGAGGACGAGAATAGGCTACAGGCATTTGAGATGTGGGTGTGGAGAAGGATGGAGAAGGTTAGGTGGACGGAATGGAAGACTTACGCGGTAGTGTTAGGTTAGGGTGGTGGGCGAGGAAAGGGTACTTTTGAATGAAATCCGGGATAGGCAGCGTAGAAGGCTGAAGGATGTAATAAAGGGTGATGGGTCGCTGAAGAGTGTGACAGAGGGATGGATGTAGGGCAAACGGTGAAGGAGAAGAAAGAGAATAGGTGTCATGGACGGGATGAAGAAGGGTAGATTTTATGCAGAGGCGAAAAAGGATATACTAGAGGGAGATAGGTCCCTGAATGCGTAAAAGACCGGGAGGAGATTCTCTGACATTCAGCAAAACCTACCTATACCGGTAGAATAAATAATAATAATAATTTTTAATTGCCACACTTGTAGAGCACTAGGAGCCGATGGCAGCGCCAGTTGCATGGATCTACCGCATTTTGACTACAACTACGGCAGAGATTCGCTTATTACTTGTTAAACAATGGACGGAAATATGTCTATATTTTATTTTCATTCGATTTCCCGGTACTTTTCGCTTCTTACAAACAGTTTTAGATATAACCTTGAATATGCTATCCTGTTCAAATTAGCATTTTTCTGCTGCAATCAGAGCAGACTCCATAGCCAAGATACCCTATTTTATTGTCATCTCAGTTTATAACACGCCCTTTTAAGATGCTAATTTCATGTTTTCAGAAAATCTGGAATAAGTAACCCCAAGGCAAGAGCTACCTTAAGCATCAACTTTTTTTTAAAGAACCACGGAACTAGCCGCGCAGTAACTTTAGCAGAGTCACCCGCTAGTGATCACACAATTGTGTGAAATTCACAGTGGAAATATCATTCACCTGGACTGGGAATCGAACCCAGATCCCTCGATTTCGCGCCGAGTGCTCTAACCAGTTAAGGTACCCAAGCGTCCACTTCCACTGTGAATCTCATGGGGGCTTTAAGGAGCAAGTTGTCTAGAGGTACTGTATTACCATATAGAGGGGCCTATAGAGGGCCACTACAAGTTGTCCTCACAGGTACCGTGCATAGGATGCCATGCCCCATGGACTGTGGCGCTTAGCGCTCGCATACGGGTGCCTCTGGCACTAACACCATCACGGAATAACGTGCCGTGCCTTTATATATTCTCCGCGAGAGCACTCTCATAACTGTTTACCCCCGTGCGAGTAATGTGTACCCTCAATTACTTCATTCCTGAGTTGAGTTTCAAACGGTAATTAAAGCAACGAACGACTATCTAACGAAAAATACCGTTGATACCGATTAGTTTACCAATCTACGGTACCCAATCAAACTGCAGCAATTCTGCTCACGCAGGTCGTTTTCGCCCAGTTGCTATTAACATCAGGAAAGGAGTGAAACAAGGATATCCCCTATCTCCATATATATTTAATATGTTCATTGAGGAAGCTATTCAGATCATGAAGGAGAAGACAAAGGGAGTAAAAGTCAATATTGAAAGAATACTTTGTATCAGATTTGATGATGACATCGTAATAGTAGCAGACTCCGATAAAGAAAAGAATAGAATGCTGCAAGTCCTATCAGACACTCTTAAACAATAGAAATTAAAAGTGAATAAAAGGAAAACGAAAGCAATGGTAGTACGAAAAATATGGAAGAAATTAAAACCAATATAAAAATTGACGACACCAGAATTGATCTGGTGGAACAATTTTGCTATATTGGCAGTATAATCACTCAGGATAATAGATGCTTAATGGAAGTGAAGAGACGGATTACTTTGGCAAAACAGGCATTTATGACTAAGAAAAATATTTTAACCAGCAAACACATGAATATAAACATCAGAAAATCCTTTGCAAAAACATTCATATGGAGTACACTGCTGTATGGAAGTGAAAGTTGGACTATGGGCAAATTAGAAAGGAGTAGACTTGAAGCTGCCAAAATATGGATATGGCGGAAGATGACGAGAACAAGCTGGATGGAAAGAAAAACAAATCTGGAAGTTTTAAGGGAAGTACAAGAGGAGGTAAGGTTATTAACGGAAATGGAGAAGAGAAAAATAAAATTTATAGGGCATGTCATCAGACACGATGCATTCTTACCCAACATTCTTGAGGGCAAAGTGCTAGGAAAGAAAGGAAGAGGACGGCCAAGGAAGAAGTATTTGGACGAGATTCAGATGAGGGTAGGATGCAGCAACTACGAGGCATTGAAACAAACAGCAAGTGACAGAGAAGAGTGGTTGCATCGACAAGGCATCAGCCTTTAGGAAATATATACTATTAACATGGAGAGACATAAAATGTACTCACTTGTGCACATTTTTATGACTTAAAATGCGCATTTAAGTTCGCCCGCATTTATACCTGATTATTGCGACAATTTTTAATATTTTTTCTACTTACTTAAACACCCGCAATTGTCGCTGCTTCGCGCAAGGGAATACACAAGATTATCTGCTTTATTTTACTTTTCTAGTGACCTATACCAGCTGTGTTTAAAACATTTAGCATTCGTCAAGATTTAGTTGGATATTTTGTATTCACCTAAACCGATAGACTAGATGTTCATTATAGGTTTGTAATATGGTACCTCAACGGTTAACTACCCCGCAACGGCCGCGTCGCGAACTTCTACCGTCGGTAATGGCCGAGAAAAATGAATGCGCGTATTTTGATTATTCTCGGCGATCGTCGGTAATTTTCGCATTCGTGGCGCAGCTCTATTTTATTCACTGAGTCGAGGACACTTGCGTCGTACGCAGTACAGCCAGGCGCAGCTCAATGACCGCCATACAGGTTTCTCCCGGCGCCACACCTCCAGCGTCTATCGACACAAGTTCGCATTACGCGCGGGGAAACTGCATACGTCCTCCCGCGAATTCCCACCGCCACTCCTCTTCCGATTTCCTCCACGCCACCCCTCCCCGCCCACCTATTCTCTCTTCATACGGCTCCATTCGGGGTAGTCACTTCCATAGCAGCAGTCTTCTAAGTTACCAGAAAGGAGCATTTCGACGTGTTAAGCCTGCTTCACACGGTACCTACTTGATCTCGCGCAAGACCCAGAATAACATCCAGTAGGTACTTGGGATTGAGAACGGAATCCCGTATAGGTTTCTCACGATCGGTATTTTCACTCACATCACAGCTCGTGCCTATCATAATTTTATACTGTTTACTAATCTATCGCAAAGGGCGTCCAAAGCCATGCGGCGATTGCGTGATTATTCCAGAGATCATTAGGAGAAACTACACGATGACCAGAGCATGAACACATGCGATAAAATTTCACTTCAGCGTCATTTTCGATACTTTGAGTTGCTTGAAAGAGATAGTCATAATGCCCGCTGTAACGCTACCCATTCTATAAGTTATCCTTTCTCTCAACGGCTGCTCCGCCTTGATGCAAATTTCGTAACCCAAATTACCTCCTTTAAAAAAACACATTAATCATGCGACAAGCACATGCAACAACACATTTTTACACATCAGACACATGCCAATACATTTACTTTCAAGGTATGGCTCTTTTTAAGTTATCATAAGCAATCAATTATTAATTGGAATTATATTGGGCCCAATTTACAATGCAAACTTGGAGGTATTTAGGTTAACAAATAGGCTCTTATCCCTTTTGGTTATAAAAGAAAAACAGGCAATTAGTTACTATAGGTTTTCAGGAAGAGACAAAAGGTGTTCAGTGCGAGATTGAACAGAATCAGAGATTTTAACTCTTTTCTCATGAATTTAACGGCTATTTGGGTACGAAAGTTCTTTTTCTATTTGAATTATTGGTTGTGTTTCCACGCAGCCTTCTCGGATTTCCTGCCCCTGCGTGCGCGTCCAGTCACTTTCCCTCCTCTGCCGTCCGGCTATATTTCTTTTCCTCTCTCGTCCTCTCCTAAACTTCTGCTGCAACCCAAACCACTGCTGCTTTCCACGAGTAGGGATAAGGGTAGACGAGGAGTATAGAGATGACGGATGAACCCACGCTTTGACCATAATTGGTCCGAATTGACCCTCCATGGGTCCGGTGGTCCCTGATTCGATGACGTACTCCGGCAGACCGCACGGCGTCTACCCGTAAAAGGGTGTCGGGGGATACCTTATCCCAATTTTTTGGGCAACGGGCTCCTCTGGTTCTCATTAGATGTGCGGTAAGTTTCCGCAAAAGCGAGACTGACGGGGACTCGTCTTACGTTGTAGGGGGAACCCAACAGATAAGAGCACTGTGGGGAGGCGGTGGCCCATTGACGTCCTTTTGACGTCAATCCGTCTCATGGTGTCGGCCTCGCAGGGGTTGTGGTTCGCTTACCTTCCCTTCCCATTTCCTTTTCCCACTACTTCCCACTAGGGTTTAAGCGAAGGCTTGCAGACCTGGTGGGGGTTTTTAGACCTCGCGGGGAGACCCGAATCACCTGCCGCTTTCCACGGTCTTACTATGCCGTCTTCTTCCTCAGTATATCTCCGTACGTCGGTTTTCCTTCAGTTTCGTCTCTTTCTCTCCTCCCTTCACGTCTGTTACCCCCGACTGCTTCTTTCTTTTTCCTTTCTTAATTGTTTGCCCAAGCGTCCCAAGAATCCTCCTCCGTTGGATTATTTACTCTGATGTTCCCAATTACGCGTACCTAATGACGGATTTTGTCGCCTATTGTTCGGTTGACTTTGCGGACATCTTTATACCATTACACCGCGAATAAAGAAAATGCAATATGGTCGTCCGCCACAAGTTTGTGACGTAACTAACCCACTTTTGGAGGAAAGTGTTGACGATGGAAGAAGGTAACTGGGGAGGCTACTTAAAAGAGAACAAGGTGACACTATCGTGGTGAGAAATGGAGGGATAAGGTTGTGGTAACCAGCCCCCTTCGGCGTCTCCCTCTCATCACGCGCTGCCCTGAGGCCAAAAATCACAAATAAATTCCATGAAAAAATAAAATTATGACATCATGACGAATGATACTGAAAAATAAATAAATAATCAGACGCTGAGATAATAACCTCCCTTACTCACCGTGCCCTAAAAAATAGAAATAAAAAAATCAACTAAATAATAATGTAGGATTACACTTGCAGCGAATTCGGCCGACGTCCAGTTATTCTGGTATTCCACCCATCAAACCAGCAGGCCATACCACGGTGGCTAATCGAGATGGAGAGACAGCCAAAAAAATATAGACTTGCCTCTCATAACTCCAACCGAACTATAAAAAAAGAGAAGCGCCTACGTGCAAAAAACCTATTTCTGCTATAAATTTTTCCTTCTTCTTGGCAGTCTATACCATGTTGTGTTGAAATTTCAAATACGACGATCGAGTGGGGCTTTATAACTGGTCCAGCAGAGAAAAACAGACATAGAGAACACGTGCATGGAGAGGGGTTTGATATCTCCAGAATATCTGCAGAATTTTTATTTGTAAATAGGGCCAGGATAATGAAAAACCATATATCCAGGGAGAGTGTAGATTTATAATTGGGAACACGATATGAAAACTTAAAGAGCTGCACTGCAGGTCTTTGGCTGAAAATGTTTCTAGTCCCGGCACAGAATACCCAATATAATTATATTTAGAATGGGAGTGTTTTTTCGGATAAACAAAGTTCCTTAAAAACCTGTTTTCATCGCTCGATTAGATCTGTCTCTTCCTTAACGTAATAAGTGGCATTTTTCTACAAAAAAATGGTGTGTAGGTCCGTTAGTTAGTTAGCAATTGCTTCCAATAATCACAGTAACTTTGATGATAAATATCAAGTGACTGGATAGAAAGCTTTTATATATAAAATTTTGGAGACATTGTGCCATAAATTTCAAACTGATTTAATGAAAAATGAAGCCAGGAAAAAGGTAGAAATTCCACCCTCTTAAGGCTGGGACACAATCAATGTGTACGTGTAACGTGAGCCGTTAACGGGATTACGCGAAAAGATGGCTGACGGGAAAGTATAGCGAGCGGACACAATCAACGTGTACGGGGAGTACGTGTACGCGAGAGATGGGCAACTTCCATCTCTTCCCGTGTCCCGTACGCGGAAAACCAATCAGAATAGTCCTGAGAATCCGGGAATCGGAGCCATCTGTCGAGAGATTCATCCAACTGCTGAAGATAGCTCTTGGCGAAGACAACTTATTTACTTTCACACTTGTTTACACCTGATCTCTTAGCTGCGCCTGCGTTAGTCAATTGTTACTCCGGGCCGCGTTAACGTCGATTGTGTCCGCTGACTTGCGTTCCCCGTCTCCCGTTGTCCCGTTAACGTCTCGCGTCACACGTACACAATGATTGTGTCCCTGCCTTTACACGTGGAGTGACAATTCGAGGGTGGAGCGCGGTGGTGGTGAAGGGGGTGGTGGTGAGGGAGCCAGCCGCGCTAGTTAGATACAGAATAAATTCTTGAAGCTAGAACTCAGCCATTAGGTGAAACTTGCATACTTAACGGAATACAGCGAAATTTTCTGATCCAACTTTCCCCAGTCAATGCGGGCCAATATTTACTGAGGCAATACCGCAAGTAGAGGTATATATACATGAACAGGCATCGAATATTTCTTCACAACTAAACGTCCAAGGCGAACGAGCAATTAAAAAAACGATCGGATAGGTACCCCTTACATGAAACCATATTTTTGCCATACGTGGAACTTCATTTGGCTCAAATAACTCCATCAAAAACGCGTAACAAAAACTGATCGGGCATCTACAAATCGACCCAGTCTTACCGAAACTTCATTAGTAAGAACAGTACATCTCAGTACGAACACGGTGGCTTTTACTGTTTCTATTTCTAACGTGGGCTAGCTTGTTCATAAATTGACGAATGCGCAAACAAATATGTCCGAAAAAATTATGAAAAGCCTTCAATGTGATACCGCATGCGGACAGACATTGAATTATAGCGTAAGAAACAACGCCATTTTCAATAGAATTTTTAGTGTACACGTTGGTCAACTGATAAATTTTTTTAAGGACTTGTAGTATAACTCTTATATATTTCAAAACCGTGTTGCTAACTACAAATCTACCCTCTCCCTAGAAAAATGAAGTTAAAGTAGGCAGGTTGGTACTTACAAACAAGTAGCAGTGGGGTAAAAAATTATGGAATCTTCAGAGCCCAGCCTGAGCGCATTTCGTTCAGCATATAATTTTGAAAAATGTCTCCTATTTACCAGCCCATACAACCCTGCACTAATTTAATGGTAAAAGTATTTCTAACTGCAAATATCATCATTTTAAGAGGTTATTGGCATTTTTCGGAGCAACAAATTGACAAAGCTAAGCGTGCGACGCGTCGCAACAACTCATTTACTAAGTATTTTTTTTTACAAATCATCTCATTGTAATACTGAGATCTGATAAACAGTCTTCCGTGGAAATGTAATGGAATTTTCTGCATTTTTTACCATGTTAATAACAAAACAGGGAGAAATGAATTGTGGGTTTTTTGTTTATTTTTCTCAAAATCTTGACTTTTATATGATTTATCCATCAGCTACAGAAACAATTGAATTAATATATAATGTAACGACGTAAACGGGATACAAGAGTCATGGAGGGATCATGCAAAACATGATGTTAGTACAACGGGGCCGAGTAAGAAACAAGAATTAGAGAGAATATCAGCTAATCAGCTACGCTTCCAGTCGACTAACCTACTTCAAAGTCTCATTGGCTGCCACTGGCCTCTTATCACGGGGATCAGTTACTGTGCTGCAGTTTATTTCCCTAATTTTATTCTCGTAATCTCAAATACCGTATTATGCTGGAATGAGTAAGATATGAATAGCTTCGTCGGAATAAATTGGTTTTGATTTTCCATAAAAGATTGAGTCTAATTCTTAATCGACGGTCTGAAAGCCCATCCCAATTGAATATAAGACACTTTCCCTGGCGTTACTGGGTAGAACTCCTTCATGGTGAATAAAAAACAAGTACTTGGCTATGATTTCACACTTTATTTGAAGAAGCACGACCTAGGATTCGACATATCATGCCATCATATGGTCTACTGGTCATTTGGTGATTGCATGTCCAGTGATGGGATGATATGCCGAAACCTAGGTCGTTTTGCTGTAAATAAAGTGTGGAATCATAACCAATTACTTGTTTTTCACTCTCATCCCAAATGTTGCAAGAACACTACGGAGACTATCATAACGGCTAGTTTTGTCTATAGTTTATCTTCATATCCACATGGTGGAAATACGAGTACGGAACACTAGTATACGCGTAAGGAAACTGGGAGGCAGTAACTTATGAAAACCATGACTCAGGAGAGGGGAAAGCATGCAAGAGAGGTGGGATAAAGAGGCCTAGGGGTTTCTCCTGAGGTCCACGCAGGAATCCCTCGGTACTTCTGCATGCTCATCGTCGCTTGACCCACCTTCACTGACATCATTTTCTCGGCTGTGGAGTGCCACCAAGTTTCGTGATGGCAATCATTGTACCACTTATAGTTTGCTTCCAATATCATAACATTGGTGGTAAAACAGAGATCAGGTAAACTTAACGTGTGTTAAAATGATGGTCCTTTATTTTATCCTGATGCTACCCACTGGAAAATACTAGCAGAGAGCCTCAGTCAGAAGAAACTAGGGGATCCTCTCTTGGACGAGATGGACGAGAAGAGCCAGAAAGCTGACCTTTTGGAAAGCGGAAAGGTCACCATTTCACCATAGTTCCGGTATCAGGTAAGTTCTATTAAATTTCTCTTAACCTTGAGATTGTCAAGGATTGAACCATCAGATTTTGATGAACATGCTCTAATGGGCAGGAAACAAGGATTTAATTTGTAATACTAACCTGTGGCTCGTTAAGACGTGCGAGACTACATCCTGGTCATTTCCACATTAATTGTACACGAGGGCAAAAAAAGGCCATCAATGTAATCATTGAAAATTGAGGGGCCTTATCACAAAAGTATTGGAAAGTTAGGCGTCATTGGGGTTATGACGTGCATCTGTTGAAAAGCGGGGAGAAATATTATTGGAATCCTGGGACCTGATTGCACCGATCGGCGGAAGGATAGCATGCGACTATCTGAGGGTATGTTAAGCGTGCATCATAGGTCTCCTACGAGGACCTCGCGAGGGATCCTCATTTTCTTGGTGCAACCAGCCTCGCGTGCTTTCCTCTCCTTTACGCGACCCTTAACGTGATCGCCATTAATTTCTGAATTACGTGTGCATGGGGGCTAGGCTTCAAAAGGTCGTTGTAAAGTATTAGAAGAGCAAGGTTCGCTTTGTCAATTTTATGCACTAGTCAAATCGAATAATTTACACATTATATCGTCAAGATATGTAGAAATGAGACGCCTGGAATTAATTTCATGGGTAATTTGAGAAAATGTAAAATAATCTTTACCAAATATCACACTCCACAAATTGCCACATTAGCGTTAGGAAGGGGATGTTTAGACTCCAGACATGAGAAAGCGGGGAGATAGGAAGAAGAAATTTGGAGAGGTAAAGGACGAAAGTAAATTTTATGTTGATAGAATGTCGTAGTGTCTCGCATTTTTTTTGTTGTATCATCTAATGGTTCTTTGAAAGAAGGAATTTCGATGCCTTTCATTTCGGAAGTACATCAAGTGCTCCCCTCTTATTTCGTCGTTAATATCACCTCAAAATATATGGAACGGGGTTCAAATATTTCCTTCCCGTCGCCCTGAAACTTGCGTCGTATGAATTTTTCAAGTAATAACTATTATGCTATCGATTCGCTAAATATACTCGCACACATGAGGCGCTTTTTTACTTATGGGTATTTATAATATTAATTAATTATAATATTAAATAAAAGTAATTACACTATTATATTAGAAGATCCTTGTAAAGTGTTACGTAATAGCCAAATATTTCTGGCTTGAAAAAAAATCCAAAATGGTTAACATTTAAGATCCTTGTAAAGTGTTACGTAAAAGTGAATTATTTCCGGCTTGAAAAATCCAAAAAAATTTTCAACCTTGACAGTTGGTCGATGTCCTTCATGAATAAAGCTTCTGAAAGGTGGCTGCGGAATAGCTAGACTTGGTTTGTAGCACTGGGGCATCCGTTTTTTCCCTTTTTTGACTTCAGGGCAGAGTGAGGGAGCTAAACATGTTTGGATGTGGAGAGCTGGGCATAGGAGGATCGGCGGCCAGACGAAGACTGCTTTTACCTGGTCGCGGCTATCGAGACAAACATTGTTATCGGTCCTTGCCGAGGGAGGCAGTCCCAATGAAGGCTCTGATGAGAGATATGCACCCCTCGTCTAAGGCATTTTCTATTTAACGAAGATTCAACGAAGATGCCCGGGGCTGTCTGGAGGAAGATTCAAGGGAACCGGGCCTCATGCCATTAGAAGACAAAGCAGATATCCTTCATCAATTTTATCTTCTTTCCGAATATTCCTCTACGAAATATCTCGGATACTTAGACATGCTTATAAAACAGTTGAAAATCTATATAAACCCCCCTTGAATGTTCGTTTCCACCTAACCTTACAGTAAAAATTGTCCCAGCTAGTAGGTTAATAATGTTTTTGACGTGCGCATTTTGCATGCCATTTCAAGTACAGCAATCTTTTCTCCCGGGGCCTATTTGATAACGTGGTTGAGAAACGGCAATATGAACTTCCGGACCCCAATAAACATCATCAAATACAAAATATCAGTGAAAGTCATTGATCAGTGTATTGACGCAACCTTATGGAATAAAAGAGCTGTAGAGACCGTGATCGAATGTATCTCAGACTCGTAATTAACTGGCTAAATAGGCAGGTACGGAAGGAAAATCGAAAAAGGCCCGCAGGGTATCATGTAGGTGTAGCTAATGCAAGTCTTTACGCTACTTACCAAAAATGATTTTCAAATACTCCCCTGGACAACGAAGTTCGAAAAATACAAAATGACCGGTAGACCAGTTCAGTTCCAAATAGAAATAATATGAATAGCGAGCTCATACAGAAAAATTTATTTAAATTTTTTTAAAAAAATTTAAATTTATCACATGCAGTCTCAGAAAATCACATTTTATTTTGATGGCTCTACAGAGTATGCCATAGCCACAATTACCACAGGTCTACGGCAAAATAGCGCTTTCATTTTTTTAAAGGGATGAATTTTTGTTTATTAATTTATCATTCAGCTTGCTATATTCGTGACGATGAAGTCACCTAGCGCAAAACTCGGCTACGATACTACAAAAGAAAAAATGCCATTTTCCATTTCGGTGCCTCTCATGTGCAGAATAAGAGACTGAAGGCATTAGAATAACAAACATAATATAGTTAATAGTACAGAATTACTCTGCAACATTTTGAATGTCATTCATTTTTAGTTGTGATCACGCTTAGAGCCTCTGTAGCGGATTGTTGCTACGAACTAGCGTAAGGGTAAGGAGCTGTGACAGCTGTGATAGAAAAATTAGCTTCAACTGACAACTTTTCCTTCAACTTTCTTTCTTAGTTGAATATTCAGGTTGAAATGTTTGATGTTCGTGACAACAGACTCAAGGGTTACTCTCAGTTCTCGTTTTTTCGATATGGCAGTTATTAATCTCTGGTCAAAATCTTTCACTAATCTTAAAATTTGGAAGCCGAATGATTATCTCGAGTAGGATATTTTTAAAAGTGAATCTGATTGCTTTGATAAAATAAAATACCGTGGTGTTGTTTTCTTCTGCTTGTTGTTCTAAAGTCCTTTCACTGGTCAGCCGAATTCATTTCTCAATCGACGTCTTTGATGTCCCGCCGTATTCGTCACAGCCGCTGTCCCTCCGAGGTTCAGGCTCTTCGAACAATTTGACAACAATCTCCCGATTCGGGGATTAAGCTAGTAAGGTAGCCTAGGCTCATTCTGGGAGCCTAAATTTGAATCCCAGGAGTAGCAGCGATTTTTCATATACATTCCAATCCCTGTTGCGGTGCCATAAACTGAGTACTTCAAAGCTGTAATCAGTCCGTTGGATGGGACATCAAATCGCGGACCCCTTAGAGACTTTCGTCGAGAAAAAAACTAACTCCGACGTTCCTCTCTACCCTTACTCCATTCTCCAAATAATCCTTAGTCTGCATTCCTACCTATCCTAATAAAAAATTCAACAAACCAATTCTCCATATTCTAATCTTAATAATCATTCAGCACGTTTCCGTTTGCTAGCCTAACATTATTACGATTTGATTTTCGTGGTGTCAAGTTTTTTAAGTAGCCTATGTACTGAATCTCTCTTTGCTACCATTGAAATTGTAGTAGTATTTGGGTGATTAGGGTGCTTCGACGACTGAGGTCATTCGCACCCCATTGAAATTTCGAGGAAGTATATGTCAATATACTATTGAACTTCTAGCCCCTGAAACTGGTAGCAAATATTTGTAGTAGTTTTTTCGCCTTGGCTACTCAAGTTATTTCATATATACCCCTTTTACCAATATCTCAACGTGAATTATCCATTTGATCAATCCAGAAGATTGGTTGTCGCATTATAGAGTGTTACTCTTCGCCTTCATCGCTGGTAAAATCCGCAGCTGGTACGAGAGTGAAGGAGACGTCCTTTGAGAATATTACCCAGCCGGATGTGTATTTCGAGATACACACTCCGTTGACTCTCCGAAATTTCTGAACCCCAATCACGCTTCCCAAACGTTTTCGTAAGAGTGAACCTAGGGTTTCTCTTTTTTGTTAGCGATTCGTTTTCTGCCCTCAATATAACACTCCTCGAACGCTTACTGTCCATTGAAAAAGTTGAGTCCGTTGAGTTTAAGACGCTGTATCTTCAAGTAGGGTCAACCTATTTTAACGAAATAAAATGCATAAGATAGAATGATCATTTCTACGTTTAATGATGCGTGTAAAAATTTTTCCTATCCTTATCTACACTTTAGCGATGTTTGTTATGAAAAAAGCCTCGGCGCTCGAAAGGTTTCGGCGCTCAAAACCCGATGGCCCGAATTTATGTTATCGCCATTCTCTTAATATTTATTGTAGAGATTAGTGATGTTGATATAAGTTAGCCAAAATGTTTCTAACACAGCGAAGGAAAAAATTCTTTCTACGTTGAGTTTTACACGAGCTGTTGTAAAAGTTGTAAACCTCGGCTAATTCCGAAACTAACTATGTGATATAGGTTTGAGTTATACCGTTGTAACAGCAATGACACCAACTATATATGTACATAATTATTCGTCAAATATCCTGCGATTTCCAATAACGATTTTTATTTATATGTATTTTAAGAGCAGAGAAAGCAAGGCTCTCCGCGGAAGGAACTTCATCGCATCGCTAGGGGAAGGTAGGGACTCAACTTTTTAAATTGTTTAGTTTAGTAGGAGGTAAGCGTTGGAGGAGT
The DNA here is from genome assembly GCA_963169105.1 of Ceriagrion tenellum. Taxonomy (NCBI): domain Eukaryota; kingdom Metazoa; phylum Arthropoda; class Insecta; order Odonata; family Coenagrionidae; genus Ceriagrion; species Ceriagrion tenellum. The sequence continues at coordinate 126,247,376 of OY720633.1, read as the reverse complement.
ATTAAGGTGGCGGGAATTTGACGTTAATGTAAGAGGAGACGATCTTTAGTTCCATTGATGCCTTATTTTTACTGACACGCCCGAGGATACAATTAAACTTAAGAAATAACGGCTTTGAGGATTCGCTTATTTACACCATAAGTTATGAACGCCTATGTCATTCGGAAGGCGTATTTAAGAAGAGAGAGCTATAGCTGCCCTCCAAAACTCCAGGGCAGGTTCATAAGGAGAACCGACGAGTAGGAGGAAAATGTCTTTTACCATCCTCTAAGACAGGGGTAACCAACCACATAAATTTATCAGGCCCGCTGACGGTGCTCGAATTTGCTTGATATGGGCTTCGTTCTGGCTTGCAAGTATTGTACATAATGATTATGCGGCCCGCGCTCGTTATTTTGTCTGTCATCCGGCCCACTGTGCAGAAAGGTTTGGTGACCTCTGCTCTGAGAGATTAATTTATCTACCCACGCCTGTTTTAAGGTATATCCATACTTCCTCCTTTTTGTTTTCCGTTGAGTTTTGATTAGCTTACTCATGTGATAAGGTAAAATATTCTCCCAAATGAGAAAGATAAAATATACTGGATAATCAGTTGATAAAAAAATATTGAATATATTATCCCCGCAAAACAACCTCAAACACGTATCAGTGAATAACTAAACGTGTAAGCGGTTTTCACAAATGTTGCAATTCAGTCCTCATTCAACGAAGTCGTCCCTCAATAAATGTAGCATACTTGGAATGAGACAATAGTATTCTTACTTAATAGTATAATTACCGCTATGTAATGCTTTTTTAACGTCTCTCATAATTGGCTTCATGTATTCCATCACGGGTTTTCTTCGAAAATTCTTACCATAAGTGGCTCATTCATATTAGTTTATGGGAGGATATTAAGTCTCAGAATGTGTCCACTAAGTTTGTCTTAGCTACAATCCGTTGAGTTTCCATAAATCATCTATTCTCCCAAGCTCTCCAGATGATTCTTCATTGGAGGTTCTCTCTGTCCATCTTCATCATTATTCGATGATGCGACATTTCCATTACCTACTTTCAATTTTCTTTGCTCTCTTCATTTCACTGCCAAAGATTCAATTACTTATAATAGCATGCATATTCGTGCAGATCTTTCTATGGAGAGCTTCCTTACTTACAGGTAGCTAATTATAAACGAATGCCATTAAATGTTATTGGCAAGGATCAGATGGTCTCACGTTTCCGTGACCATATTCCACCGGGTGTTCCACGGTCTTTTTCAGCTGATTGCTGCATTGCCATTGCATTCTTGGGCCTTGATAAAACCGGAGAAGTTGCGCTGCGACGCAATTCTTGTAGTAGCAGGGGTCGACCACATAGGAACCGGTTACGGAGAAAAGTAAATTACCTACGCACTGTCCCCTCTCCAGAGGATCAGTCGTCCCTTCCTTCGAGTTATCCTGCGCAATGCAAAAATGGACATATAGCGGGCTACGTCAAAATTTGCCAATCAAATACTTTTATTTTGTATACGCCACGGACGGAGAGGAGTAAGATATGGTTGGAGAGGAGGGGAAGCTAGTGGTGGCGGTTCGTAGGAGGCACGAGAAATGGATGGAGGACGTACTGAAACGAGAGGGAATGCTGAAGAGGGCGATAGAGGGGAGAACGCAGGGGTAGCGGGAAAGAGGAAGAAAGAGAATACGGATTCTGGATGGAATAAGAGGAGGGAGACGATGGGGAGAATTTAAGAGGGGTTTAATGGCGGAGCACCTATAGCAGGGAAAACGGTACAATATGCCCGAAATTAGGACGTTAGGATAAAGACACTCAAAAAGCCAAACGCTGGTAGAACACTCAAATACATTTAAGCACAGTAAAATTATATGCACTGCCTAAAGCTACATCGACTGACGACTACGCGACACCACGAAAGCGTGAGGCAGGGGTTGATTGGACGACAGCCGTGAGGAAAGAAGGGAATAGCAAGTAGGAATTGGATGAGGGGGAAAAAGTAATTTGAGATGTATCACGATGGATTAGTTTATCATTATATTTTTGTTGTAGTGATAGATAGTGCATGTGAAGAATTAATGTTCGGACTTCTCTCTTCTACAATGTATTTCCCACAGTTCGCGGCTTCTGCCAGCTCCGGAAAAGAAGTGTGGGGTAATAATAAGGTCCTATACCTCGCCCTGAAATAGATATGATCTGAATGTTTCATGTCATTTTATCTTTGCGTGACGCCTCTGTTTATCCAGTAGCTCCAGCTCCAATCCTTCCGTCAGCTGTGTTAGACTGTTCCCTCGTAGCAGTACTTAAAAAAGCGAGTGGCTTTGCTTTTTATTTCCTTTCATGCATAAAATCTTCCCGAGCAGTGTGCTGAAAACATAAGTCGATTATCCTGGGTGAGTCTGGGATGACATCAGGCCGTTATCGGCGTGGTGGTAAATTAGCCTCATGTCAACCAAGAGGTCGGGCCCTGTCGGACGAATGCAAACTTGCGTCGTCACAGAACGTCCAGAGGAGTATGAAAAGCTCAAGTACGACTCTGTGGGTGAGTACATCGTCAAGAGAAACTCATAACAAGCCTCTCCATACGAAAAATGGAATGGGATGATTGATAGAATAACAAGGTCTAATAACAATAGATACAATAGCAAGGAATAATGGGAAAATAGAGCGATTTTGTATTCTTTTACGGATGAAGAGAATAAGATGAAATCATGATTTGTATAATTAAAGCTATTGAAATTAGTACTGCAGGATGAGACAGTAACTTTTGCGGAGTCACTTGCTATGAATTACCCTACGCTTCGTGTATTCCACAATGGAAAAAACCATGCATCTGCACTGGTATTCGAAACGAAATACCTAATATTTGTGCAAAGAGCTAAAACCAATTGAGCAATTCAAGTACTCTCGTCAACTGTGGCTTTCTTACTCTTCTATGAACTAAATTACGGGCTACTAAACTTCACCCAGAGCTGGTCGAAATAGTCGAAAATTGTATTTGAAATACAATACGCAAAATACTAAAAAATGTGTCTAAAAGACAAAATCCAAACACATTTTGAAATAAATACTTAAAAATGTTGCAATCAGAATAAAGTCATTAAAAGATCACTACGAAAATTACAGGAATAAGTACACAACACAAAATTATTGACGAATAAAATAATATAAAATACGTACATTTAATTTAAAAAGTTGGTTCATAAATGAAATACGATACAAGTTTTCGTGGCCGACTCTTTGTTGAGCAAATATTTTTAAATAAGCAGCAAGAGAATCTCGTTCACATGAATCGATATAAGACGATAATCCTTCTACTGAGTTTGAACACTCTGTATTGTGCCCTTAGATATTACTTCGATAATCAGCTGATCTCAACTTTCTCATTTTGAGTTCAAAACTACACAGGAGAAAAAATAACTTAAGTGCGAAAGAAAAAGTTTGACATAGCAATAAAGAGTCACACATCATGTTTAGGCGAAGACCAACATTGACTAATGAAGATGACTGAGTCTCAAAAAAAAACATTAGCAAGAATCTAGACATACAAATTTAATCTTCCTCATTTAAACTCATGAAATGTAAGACAGCCCTGAAGTTAAAAGTCACACACAACCTACCCCAACGACAAAGACAGTTAAACCCACTCCAGGCCAAGACGTTACTGCCTGTAGCTCGTCAAAAAAGGATGAGTATGAATATCTCTCTTATATTATCATTAGGGTCACCTGCCATGGTTTCAGTCGGGGAAATTTTTGGAGCTCAGGGGAAAGAGAAAGGGGGGAGGGCGAACCATTAATTTCAATTTCCTCATCCTACGGCATTGCCTCGAGCGAGTCAGAATGTTTAGCGTATAATAGGAAGGTCCTCGGATTAAAAGTCAAAGAGAGATGCTACTTCGCTCTGGTTAGGCCACACCTCGAATACGCTGCGAGAATTTTGGACCCTGGTCATAAAGATTTAACCAAAAAAATTAACAAAGTACAAAGAAAAGCAGCACGCTTCGTTAAAAACTGCTACGAACGCACATATAGTGTTACACAACTGTTAGAGGGATTAAGGTGGGAGCCCCTAGAGACTCGGAGGCTGCACGCCAGTCTTAGGCTGCTTGATAAATTCAGAACTGATATTTTTCAGAGCGACATAGAGAAAATTATCATGACGCCTCACTACATTTCTAGGTCTGACAGATGCGATAAAATAAGAGAGATACTCTCTTAAACATCAGATCAGATGCGATAAAATAAGAGAGCCAAACAGATAGGTACAAAAACTCGTTCTTTCCGCGCACAATAAGCGACCACAATAGAAACTGAGCTCCTCCAAATACACTCTCATAGGACATGTCACCATTTCAACTCCAAAACTGTTACATCTTTACACGGCTGGTGACCTACCACCCCCTGCCACACGCCCAAGCGGCGGCTCGCGAGGTAGTATGTAAATGTAGAACGTATAATCATCGAGAGGATGCTGGGCGGGATAAACTCCTTCACCACGCTCTGTGTGAATGAGGCAGAAGTGACGATGGGACAGCGTGGTCGAAAGGCGCTAATGTGAGGTTGAGACAAGCAAGGTAAAACGGCAAGATCAAGGAAAAATGCAATGATGGCTCAAAGGGGTGAGTTGGCTCGCTGCTGTTGACTCGAATGTGAGCGCGAAAATTCCGGCGGCTAAGTTCAAATCGAATCAGCCAACTTGGGTTTACTCAACGACGAGAGTATAAAATTACCAAAAGTCATGTGTCGAAAAGTCTCAATTTCACTTCAGTACCTCGAGTCCTTCAAAAATATACGCGAGAAATACGGTAACATTTCAAGTATTGACATCTAATCAACTCTATTTTCTTCAAAGGAATAGCATTTTTATATTCCGAGATAGGATGACATACGCATCGCCAGAAGGTAGCAATTTATATCAGCCCGGTCCTTATGAACTTACTGTTATTTTCCCCATTTTCTCAACCTAAGATAAGAGAAAAGATTTGATGAAGAGGCTGATGAAGACTTTGATATGGAGTGTAACATTGTAAGGGGCAGAAGCGTGGACTCAGAGAAAGGAAGAAGAGAGAGTAGTTTAATAGGTATATCATCCATCACTCTTGGGTTGGCAGCCCTTGCAATATAAACAATGCCATGGGAACGGAGAGTTTGTTGAAAGAGGAGTGTGTGTGAGGGACAGTGTCGGGCCATGAGGGAAAAAGTGTGTAGTAGTGAACCTGTGTGGAAGGAAATGGAAGTGTAATACAGTGTTGAGTGAGTTGAATGTGAGCTGTTATAAAAGGAAGTGTTTAATAAATAGACATAAAAAGGAGGGAGCAAAACGAGTGTAACATTACTAACAAAATAAATCGAGTGTTACAGTAGGCTGCAGGCATTCGAGATGTGGGCGTGCAGGAGGATGGAGAACGGAGAGGAAGATGGATGAGTAAGTGCTTGGAGCGGAGGGCAAGGAAAGCTAACTCATTAGATTGAGATTAGGAGGAGGCAAAGTAGGTGGTTGGAGGAGGTAACGACGGGCGAACGGTTGCTTTTGGCTGCGATAGATGGGAGTATGTCAGTACATATACATCTACGTCATACCCCGCAAGCCACCCAAAGGGTGTGTGGCAGCGGGTGCTTCCACACCAGGCATGCATTGATATACGGCAGAACACCGAAACTACAATGAAACCAGCGTACCACACATGCAACGCGCCAATTAAAAATCTACTAACCAAGAAACATTCTATCGTCAATCGTTCCAATATGCAAAGGATACAAAGACTACTACTACAGATTCAAAATATTATTTATAAATAAAAACATCAATATTTACATCATTGATAAATAAGAACGAAGAGAATATAAAGAGAATGATCTACAATCTAGCTAATCTCACTATTCGCACTATACATGACGACGATCTCAGCTGTTATGGTCCCGAATGGTACGCGGAAAAAATGACATTTTATACCTATCAGTTCTACAATTTATCTCTCTAATTTTATTGGCGCAATCTAATCTGCCATAGTACGAGGGGGTTAATAGTATGTTTTGTTACGTCGTCATAGAAATGTTTTTCCTGAAATTTAGTTAAGAGGTTAAGCCTATAATTTAATCTACGCTGTGATAGCGATTCGCATCCCAATTCTTCTAACAATCCAGACACACAACTAAACTTATCGTAGCATCGTTTTACAAACCTAGCTCCTATTCGCTGCTCGCGATCTAATTTCGATAACAACCCCGCTTCATATGGATCCCATACACTGGCAGCATATTCCAGATGAGGCGTAACGATTGAAAAATATCTACTTTTCCTCACGTTATCATTACATTTTCCGAGTATTCTCTTGATAAAGCCTAGCTTCCTGTATGCTTGACCCTATATTTCCCGAATATGTTTTCCTCAAGATATGCACAGCTGGGATGAAAGAGAAAGGTTTCATGGAAGAGATGAAAAAGGGTGAGTCGTGTGCCGAGACGAAGAAAGAAATAAAAAAACAGTGATGCAGGGCCCTACAGATGTAAAATTTCTGGAGGTTTTTACTCTTTTCCATTAAACCCTGCTTTGACCTAAAATCAAGCTCACGGAACCTATGTTACCTAAAATTTTAAACATTTTGACTGCATTATACTTCATTCATTGATCGTTCAATCCTAGGATTGGTTGACTGCGGCCCTCCACCCGTCCCCATCTAATGCTAGTTCCCTTACCTCCTGGTATCTCTTCCTATGTACTTTTCTCTTTATTTGGTCTATTAACTTATTCTTTGGTCTTCCTCTGGGGGCTTTTCCCTCTAGTTTGCCTTAAATTAATTTATTTACAAATTCTCAGGGTGTGTCCAATCCATCTTGCTCTTCTTTCCTGTATGGTGTTCCGTATGGTCCTCTCCCCTTCTACTCTTCTGTACACTTCATCGTTTCTTATTGTACTAGTACTCCTATCGTATGAATTGTACTAGCAATTATACAACACATTCCTAAGTCGTTTCATCAAACAAATGATTCAGGCCACTTGAGAGTTACATTAAACAGACAGTTTTAGAAGAGAGATTGCAGTAGGCATCGGGGCAAACAGTGGCCGCGAGGAAGAAAAGACAATTATTTCATATCTGAAGAGGCTAGAGATAATTCCTCTCATTCACAGAAATCTCAAAAAAAATGTTCAAGTTGAGAGCTATTACGTTCGTCACACATTTTATCACGGCGGCGCAATCATCGGAGTGATCGAAAGGATATCGCTTCCCTATGATTAAAATTGTGACCGTACGGAAATGAGTACGGATTTAACTCCCAGATAATGCGCATGAAAAATTACTTCATTCGGAAACATCTTTGAAAATTATAAAACAATGCCGGAACAATGGAGTCAGTCAACACTCAAAACACATCCATTACTCACTCTTAAGAGGTACATTACATAAACGTCCGCATATTCTTGTCTCCCAGCTCAAGCTCGGAGGGTGAATACGCGCGCATTTATGGCTTAGTGGGAAATATACAGGGCAAGGAAGTAATGCTTGAGAATAAATTTACAATTGAGGACTAATGTTACTCTATTAGTTCAAGCGAAACTTGACAGCACGCGCTATACACCTAATAACTGTCACACTCGTCGCAGCATCGGTTAATACGGCTCCAACAGACGTTTCACCAGCAATATTTCCGTTTCCTTTTAACTGCTACAGCACGTTCTTTATTGTAAACGTTGATCAAAAATGTTTGATTTTTAACAAACCTAATTTAAGTTCACAAGTTTATGCGCTTTTATTGTTGGATTGGAATTTGGGGAGGCGACCGACGGCTAAGGTCATTTGCGCCATAGGGGACAGGTAAGGGAGGAAGGGTGGATAGAAACCCGGCCTCGGCATTAGCCTGCTCTTAACGAAAGGCGCCAAGGAGACCACGGTTTAACATCTCATCCGACAGACAGAGTACTCCACTTGAATTGCCCTCCACAAGACACTCAAGTAGGGATCGGTTTCCTCTGAAATACATCCGCCTCTGCAGGGATTCGAACCCTGGCCGCCCGTGTGGTAGGCGAGTACTTTAACCACCACACCAACCCTATTCCCCACTTTTACTGTTGACTGAGCGTTTAATTATACAGTTAATTATCCGTATTTCCTAAGTGGTAAATGCAATTTTAATAACTCCTGGAGTAATTAGTTTTAATAGCTCTCATGTCATTATAACTATCCCCGTTTGAAATGCCCGGCATGATTTAGCTTCCTGCATGATTGAGTATCTTGTGGCGCTATTTATTAATCGTATTTTAAATACTAACCCGATGTATCTTAACGAGTGAATTGCATGTTAGCATGTTCGTAAACGTAGCACTCTCCTAGTTCCAGGCTTGACCGCGCAATGTTATCCTGACTCCTATTGACTCTGTACCTAGCAACCGAGGGAGCGTGGGAGGTTCTGAGTAGGACAGGGACGAGTGCTGCATGCTTGATGAGGTACCACTCCGTGCCACAAACCATAGCGGTGGCTTGCAAGGTACTTCGTAGATATAGATAATGAAAGATTTCGTTAATATAAAATAAAAAGAGTATCAAAAAGTAGCAAAATTTCAAAGCGCATCATTATGTAGTGCAACTCCTGAAAATAGACTTTATAAAAATTACCAATTACACGTGCTAAGTAGAATTATATTACAAGAGCACGTTTTATCGACAGCTTTTGTTCAGAGTCAAAACCATTGAGGAAGATGGAGAGGGCGCGTGCTGTTGTGGGCATTGATAAAAGATGTTAGATGGGCGTGGCCTATCCGCCATATTTGTTAACCCCAATTTTCCTGTGGCGCTTACCTGCTGACGCACTAATCTTGCAATTTTTAGATGTTTTGCGCCAATAACTTACTATGAATAAGCATGCACTTACCTATGGGCCAAATGTATTCATTCACTGGCAATCGAGTTCCCGAATGAGTATCTGCGTACCCGGGCGAGTACATGAGTACTCGGATTAATACTTGTCGGATGAGTCGAGTACCTAGGTGGATACCATTGAATAAGAGTACCCAAATGGAATACGCAGGCGAGCACCGAGTACCACGCCATTGACCATGGCATTCGACCGGGTATTCACGTATCCATATGAGTACTCAAAGTACCTGGATACCAGGTATTCATTTGAGTACTCGTATGAATACGTGAATACCCGGTCGAATGCCACGAATACCTGTCATGAATACCTGTAATAAATACCTGGAATCCAGGTAATCATTTGAGTACCCAAGTATTTTTTTGAGTACTCATACACACGCCCAGGTATCCAGGTATTCATTCGGGTACTCGATTACTAGTGAATGAATACATTTGGCCCATGCCTACATGCACTTACTTCTTCAATATACATTCTCCTAACATGTATTGTTTATTTATTTTAATCAATAATAATCCACGTTCCCGGTAAAAACTACGGTCAAATGGAGTAGGATCCAGAGTACCAAGTCACCAATGTATGCTTCAGGAGTTTTTTCCTTAAAACTCAAACAAACGGTGGATATTCTTACTTTACGCCCGGTAAGTCGACCATCCTGTCATGCTATAATAATAATAATCTCATTGGTCCCAGGACTTTACATAGTAAAATATAGGAGAAGTGAGAATATAACACATCCATACAAGATAATACACTCATCTGCTTCTGTGATCAGCAGCCTCCTCCAAAAACTCATTCACACTATAATAGCATTTTTCAAGCAGAAATAGTTTAAGATCACTCTTGAATATTCCCCTTCAGGGGGCATTTTTTTATTCTTGGAGGCAGATAATTCAAAACTTTTGTGGCCATATGAAAGGTGCTCTTGTTGTACATTGCTGTAGAGTGGCTGTACATATGTACATCCCCACCATGCCGAGTGATATGCCCATGAACTTGAGCATTGGTGGTAAGTTGATTCAAATTATCCTTGACATACATACATAAGTAATAGATATACAAAGACGGTAAAGTAATGAATTGTAATTGCTTAAAATATGTTTTGCAAGATTGCCAAGAGGGTATTTTTGCTGCATGCAATCTAAAAGAAAGTAAGGAAAGAGTAAGGGATGACCAATATCGTTGTTATTTCGGTTGTCCAGTTTGATGACATAATGCCATCTCCATCTACCACAATGGTCCAAACGTTGAGTGAGTCTGGGCATTTCCCTTATTCAACAGAAGGACGTGCGGGTGCCCACGCACGCAACAATCGAAACGTGATAGGTCCGCAACCCAACCGAATTGGGGCACATTAAAGCCGAGGATGAATGATGCCCTCGATACCAAAGGGGTGAAAAGACGTCTAGATTGCGCCGTCAAGCCAGGCTTGAAAATACCCCCGGACACTGTTTCCTCTGCATGGGATGTGAGAGGGCTGATACCCGGGTGCCGTGTAGGTATTGTGGGCAGCTAGCCACATTCTCCGACCACAAGTGATTATAGCTCCTAATCGATTCTGCACACGAAGTGCAACTTCACCACTATCCGCAGAGAATTTTTATACAAGAATAAATTTCACCTTGCAAACCTGCATTGCTACTTGCACATAAAGCGTGGATTCCATCACGTTACTTGCAGACACATTTCTTTTAAATATATACTGAATTCGTACATGGTTTGTTTTAACAAACAAAAAGGGTCGAAGCTATCCAATGTTTATTGGAAAACGTTGTCCTTCGATGAAAATTTCAAATTGCGTCCAAACACGACACAATTGCTGAAATAAATGCCCATCACAGTCATTAAGTGACGCAACTAAAGTATTCATAATTCATTAATTATTTAGCAGAAAGTAATGGCAACCAAAACTGGAATAGTTGTCAAAACCTCTCCGACCACCATGCTAAATTGCAGTATTTCCTCGCTTCCATATAAAACGCTGAAATCATTGCATTTCAATCGACATAGAATCGATATGCATTTCAATCGGGATGGAAACATGGTGAAACTCGTTTTTTAAAACATATTTAGGAGTAATTGTGTTCCTAATTTCCTATTTCACAATAAGTATTACTATAGAGTGAGAATATATTATACACGGCTTACATAGTACGTGTTGACAGCGTACTCTATAGTATGACTTGACAGCGAAATGCATTTTTACATAAGCAGAAGATGAGCAGAATTTCGTCGATTCCCATTTGCTAATGTTCAGGACAAGGAGCTTCTACGCGGTTAATATTTGTTAATCATTTATCACTCGTACAACAATGCCCATATAAAGGCAGATATTTGTAGGATGGCGGGCGAGAGCCTTCATTCATGCAACTGCAATTCGTCGTTTCAGGGATAAATCTGTGATTATTGCAGTGCATATTGAAAAGAAGTCAATAATTTCGTTGTTCGACATGAAACCACAGATTTCATTGCAATGTACACAACTGCGGGTGAGTAAGATGCTACCATTAGTAAAAACATTCCAATTGATCAATAATTGCTGCCTCAAGGGGCTCTTCACCTCTGTTTCATCGCCATTGATATTGATGTGAGGAAAGAGAGAGCTGAAATGAACTGGTATTGAGATTTACTTCTCTAGAGCAATTCGAGTGGTCTAATTTACCAGCGTAACGTGAGGTCCTACTATTAGGACCATCTCGAGTTCGGAAAGATAAATCGGATTCCCGACATCTTCTGAGAAACCTTTCAAAGTCGCCACTAGTCGCCGCAACTCGAGGGGTTTTTCTCCTCAACAACCCCAAAATATTTGCCTCCCAATCGAAACATATTCTGAGTAGCTTGGCAGATATCGGAATTTCAGTTAATTTCAATCATTGAGGTAGATGGATAAGGCGCTGGCTATGGTGGCCAATGTTAGAAGCTGTGATGCACGGAGTAGGATATCCTACTCCGTGCTGTGATGTATGCGTGGCCTGTCCTCCATCTTTGTTAACCCCGATTTTACCATAAACGCATACGTGCTCACGCATTACTTTTGCAATTTTACGAAGTTATCATCAATAACTTACTATAAATCAGCATGCACTAACTTTTCCAATCGGCACTCGCCTATCGTGTATTTTTTATTTATTTAAATTAATAATAACTCGAATACCCCGTGAAAACTATGGTAAAATCAAGTAGAATCAATTGCACTAAGTAAACAATGTATGTTTCAAGAGTTACTTGACTTAAATTTCGAACAGACGGTAAATATACTGCTTTACATCCGCTTATTCCTCCATCTCGACGTGCTATCCAAAGGAAAGTACGGAAGGATCAGGGATAACCAATATGGTTCTCAGGGATCGGGTTGGTGTGGTGGCTTGAGTACTGGCTAACCATACGGGCAGCCTGGGTTCAAATCCCTGCAGAGGATGTTTTTCAGAGGAAACCCGATCCTACTTGAGTGTCTTGTGGAGGGCGCTTAAGTGCAGTACTCCGTCTGTCGGATGAGACGTTAAGCCTGGTCCCCTTGGCGCCTTTCGTTAAGAGTTTCGTTAAGATAATGCCGACGCTGGGTTTCTATCCGCCCTTCCTCCCTTACCTATGCCCTATGGCGCAAATGATCTTAGCTGTCGGTCGCCTCCCCTAAATCCAAATCCAATGGTTCTCACTTCGGTTGTCAGGCTACAGTTTGGTGACGTAATGCCCTCGACTCAGTTATTCCAACAAGATACGCTCTTTCCAATGAGTAGCATATGTTTTCAGGACTTTGTTCAAAATGTAACAGACTCAGATTCACATTATGCACAGTTCGTAATTGTTTCGTAGTACAATAGATGAAAGTCGAAATTAATCCTCAATTACGATATAATATAACCACATTAAAGTTAATTCATATACCCTTTTTTCCTCTCATTGGTAGTCTCTTCCTAAAGCGACAACATATATCCTTCCATCCCTTCGTAATCAGCCGAGGACTCCTTGTGATTTGCGCGGAACGAGAGAAAAGCCAACTGCTCATCCTGCATACGTGACAGACATCTCCAAAGTCATAATTTACATCCAAATCCGTCGCATGTATGTTTCCAGAGAGGACAAAACCCAACGGAGCGTTAATATTTGAGTGGTCAGAGCAACATTCACCACAAAGTAAAATCCGAAGGGGGTGGCTGACCTCTCTACCACAAACGCCCTACCCCCGAATGAACCCGAAAGTCCACCAGTCCATTCACATGGTTCTCGTGTAACAAATCCACTTGAAAAGCACCGATGAACCCTTCTGGTTATTTCGTATCTGATAAAGTTTCTCCTGGAATGTGAACCTTTTGAAAAAAGAGGGAAAAGAAAATAGATGGAGCTATGGAAAGCTGGGACAGACGGGAATGAATACTTTTGAAACTTGGTTCTAGTGGCAGTTGCTTACGATCACATGGAGCTAGAAATTGTGGTGAGCAATGAAAGAAGCAAAAATCACATGAAACAATATCAGGAGATAAGGTCCAGGTAGGTTCGTAACGCTTCGGGGCACATTGGATTGGCAAGGAATATAATAGACGGGATAATCCAGAGAGAAAGACCGTGGGACAATATTACAGGCCAGGGGAAACGGGTCAAGAAACAGAAGATCTACAAGGGCAGAAGAAGTCAGCAGGGGACAGGGTACCATGAAGGGCTTCAGTCAACCAATCTTTGGACTGAATGACAAATGATAAAGCACTGAAACATTTCTTTCCTTCAATATATCGCACACTATCCACCCTCACATCGAATACTCAACGAAGTGAAAATAAAGTCAAAATTGCATGATGATAAAACAAATTTAAAATGGAATTGTGTAAATTAAACCGGCTTTAAGACCTGGGGTCGATAAAAATTACCGGTATATTCTCTGGTGTACAACATTAACGTCTCTTTTTTTAGAAGTTTAACTTTCATATTTAACGTAAACAGTCGGCACGAAGAGCTTTTCCCTTCACGGTAACGTACCGACTAGGGAGCACAAATGTCACGGGTTCGAATCCCGCCTCGGTATTGGATGTTATTTTCATCTAAGGATTAGGGCCTTATTATTACGGAAAACGATGAGAAATGGTCCGCTAAGACCAAGTACCTAAAATAAAAGTACGTCTGCCCACGGAGAATACGGATAACCTACTGTTCACTATACAAATTTAAATCACTCTAGTACCGTCAAAGTCTCACTGGGGTTCCACTTAAAACGTTACCATTGGTCCCACTTTTACATGTCTAATATATGCACATTATTAATACGATGAGTGTATGTATCCCAGCCTTTACGCATCGATGCCGGATGCGTTGCGTAACCATGAATCATCCCTTCGGAGACTGACCGGAAGACTTATATGGGAGACGTGGAATTTAGCGTAGAGATCCTGTGGTTGTGACCGTTGGACCGTTGTTAACACGGAATGTCATCCCAAAGGAAACCCTGCACCTCAAAAAGAGGTCGACCAACCTGAGATGAGGGAAAGGGGAGGACCAACCAACGCCTTAGTAAAAAGAGAGCCTGTAATAACCCCGGAGAACACGCCCGTCTCGAACTAGCTTATCGGAAGTTGACACCGCGGGCGACCGCGGTCTCAAAGACTCACCCCTTTAGAGACCCAAAGTTACGTAACGTCCGATGAGATTGGCGGAGGTGGGAGGGAAGGGAGGGACGACCTGCTAGTGGGGGAGGGGGAGTCGCGTGGAAATGGGGAAGGTTTAGAGGGCGGTAGGAGGAGGAGAAGAAGAGAAGAGGAGGCCTTGACGCGATGTGGAGACGCCGGGATGCTTCTCCCGCCAGTAAGGGGACGGCAGACTTGCGTTGAAGGCGTTGTTATTTTTTGGCGCCCGCCCGCGAGTGCACGCGTGCCGAGTTTTAGTGCCTCTCCTCGGGAGACCAGAGACAGACGAGTCCCGGCAATAGCGACCGTACTCACCGGGTGCGATGGGTCTCCTCCTCCGTCGGCTCGAGCGCGCAATCTCGACATCGCAGAGACAACGCCGTGTCCCGACCGCGACAGCGCCGGCATCCAGGGACGCGTGAGACGAAGAGAGGAGACTCGAGCTGGTTCTGCCGCACCAGAAGAAGAGTCCTGCGTATTTTCTGCGACGCACCCGAATGTCGACGATCGCACACTGAGGAGTGTTCATCGTCATTTTGTACACTTTTATTTTATAGATCTCGTCCGCGGAATTAAAAAGACGGAACTCGCATTAAAATGGGCCGCTTCAAGAAGCTGACAGGTATTTATCAACTTTTTATCCCTTTTATGGAAGAAATTACACATTTTCTATAGAGTTACCACACGCGCTCGGTTCTACTAAGGGGTTTGGTAGTCACACCACAGTGGTTTCCATCCTGTGGTTCACTCACAAGAGGTACTCGCTCGATGATTCAGGGACACGTTAGAAAATTTATTTTTTATTTTTTTATTTAATTTTCACTACCCCGAATACAGCACACTAGGCCATTTTCCGTCGGGTGAACAACAGTAACAACAGACGAGAGACAGACACCCATGTCCTCTGCAGAAAATATTCCACCCAGGCGGGACTCGAACCCGCGACCCTCGGGTTAGCAGGCGAGGACTTTACCCCGCCGCCACCGGGGCCGACGAATAAGCTGAATAATGCACACAAAAGGGTAAAATATTCCCGACCGAGGGGCTTTACTGATACGGGTATTTACACGGTAATCGGCGAATAAGGTGTGTAAAAGTAAAAAAAGGATGAGGACCCTGATTTCGGCTTCCCATCTCAAGACTCCGAGTGCGTATATCGAAAGTGGCGGAGATTTTTCGATGATATCCCCGTCATAACTTAAGTTGAGAACGTTTCCAGTGCTCCATCCTTTGGATGGCGCATGAAACTGTGGTTCAGTTGCCACCTTTTTTCATTAGTGCACCGAGCTTCTCTCCACCCTCCCTCGCTACCAAAAGAACGTTGCACTTACCAATCATCCCACTTACCCCAAATAGCGAAAATCTCCTCCACCGTCGTTTTCTTTTATTCCCAAGTACAAAACGCTCTTTTCGGATGGGCGGCGGGAAAATCTTCCTCTACGGGAATCGTTGATATTTTTACAATCCCTCTGAGGAAAACGGGAAGTATTTTTTAGCTTCGCAAACGATGAAGCACATACATGAAGAAGGCCAGCGGTGACACCGTTGACTAAATCGCACCCTTTTCTCCGCGGTCACTGAGCGATCAGAATACTGATGCTATGAAGTTTCCTCTTTGCGTTCACACGAGACTATACCAATTATCAACATGAAACAGATTGGCTTCCTCCGCCTTTAGCTGACTGGGAGTTTTACCAATGAAAACCGTCTAATCTTTGCTCTCTCAACTATTTTTTGACGAGATGAATGTAGTACACATATTAGGAGCATGTAGAAGGTGAAAATCGACTTGGAGGGTGCTCAGAAAAAGATGAACTGTGATAAGAACACACAATGAATACCGATTCGGGAAGCCCACAGCTGGTGACCGCCAAAGAAATTAAAACCGCGACACTCCCACTTTCCGCACCATGAAAGTGAATTACAATCATACAGTTGCTCGTCATTAAATTATTGAAATATTTGAGCGTAAATTAGATGCCAGTAATTTCAAAGATTCCTGAAATTTGCAATGATTAAATTTTAACTGAAGCGGGAACAACATATTTGGCTCTCGATAGGAAGTATATCATTCAAGTATAAACTGCGGAAACTGAGGCTCAAATTATCAAAGAGAGAGATGATTATCCCTCCCGAGAAATTCACACAATGCGCATCACACACAACGCTCAGATATCGCTCATTCGTGGAAACCGTTCTAAATTAAATTGAAGGCGGCCCTCCAACTTCTTCCTTTTTAACGACCAAGACACCAACTTTCTAAAATATTTGATCAAACTCAAAAACAAATTTCTAACTCTGGAGGGGCGTGGTTATATTATAACAGTGATAATTGGAATAAGTCGTTACATTGAAAGATTTGTTCATTTTTTTCGATTTTTTTGCCGTTGTATGTTTACAATATTTCTTATTAAATATTGACTAGTGAAAGTGAGATTGTTACATTACGTAACGCGTGAGATAAAAATAGCTTGGTACAGATTCATGATTGAAATGAGGAAAGAGAAGTACTTAAGTGTTAGCGAAACTTGTGCTGCGATTGTATGTGAGTGAACAGCGCGTTTGGGATTATAGCTCCCATTGTCAAAATTAGGGCATTTAACTCATAATCGAAGTACCACGAGCGATTTCAAAAGTTATTTTCCCGATGCGATATCGCCAGATATTGACGCCGAAGTAAGGAATATGATGAATGAATTATCACTTCGTGGAATCAGTGTGTCTGTCTTGCATAAAGTGTCACATGTCCACAGCTGTTTCCTTGGATGAAGGAAAGAGCGGCGACCTTGAAATCGCGAATCTCGGTAAGGGTCATAGTCCTACAACCACATCTGTTGGGCATTCACCGGCTCTAACGCGCGGCTTCAAAAAAATTACGGTGACAGAATGGTTCAGTATGTGTTGTTGAAATATTATACGATAAATAAACTTAAATGAACTTTATACTTTTAGGCGTCAATTCATGGAAGTATTTTGTTCGAATCCATATTGAAATCCGCATTGTACTTTTCCACATTTATCAATTGTAAACGTACAATGCGTTACGCAGCTTGCTGCATCTTCAGGTACAATTGTTAACAATTTAACAATTGTTAGGTATAATTGTACTTGAAGATGGAGCAAGTTACGAAACGCGCTGTACGTTTACAATTAAATACTTTGGAAAAGTACAATGCGGATTTCAATATGGATTCGATTATACGATAATTTAAAATGAAGCCGATAAGATCTTGGATCGCAGTCGGTGGGTATTAAGCACAAGTATTAGCTTGGTGAGGGGAGGAGGAGGGTTAAGCTATTTCTAATAATAAAGAATTAAATTATTATAAATAACAACAAAAAAATTTCAAATAATAATTGCAAAATCTCCCTCTCCTAAAAAAAACAAATCCAAACCTGAAGGAAGGAAAGAATACGAATGACTCTGCTAGGAATTTATTTTCAGTAAACCGCAGTATAATGACGCTGCCAAAGCGTCTGAAACAGCCGAAGTACTCAATTAAGTGTGGCAGGGGGTGCTCACGCGAGGGTGACATGGCGCAAGTTGCGCCATTGAAATGTAGGGGAGGGGGGAGAATTTTGAAAAATTATTTTAATAACAATGGCGGAATAATAAAAAAAATAAAATTTAAAAACCTGGAAGATAAGAGTGACTAATATGATCAGAGGCATTTTAATATTATTTTTGGGACAAGGGGGGGTAAGATTTGGAATAATTTTTTCATGACAGAAGGAAATAAAAAAAATATTATGCATAAAAAGACATAGAATACGATTTTTAGGATAAAAACAAAGATTTATGCTCTAACTTATAATCCTTTTCTTTTGTTAAAAATATTACCTTTTAATGATACTATTGTTTAAATTAATTTATTCTTCAAATTTAAAACAAGGAAGCCGGAAGGAATAACTCAGCTTTAGGAGGGGATAGTCATTTGGGAGGGGGGTTTGTGCTATAATAGTTGAGGGGGGACGGCATCCCTAAAGTGTGGAAAATGCGAAGTATTATTACTTACTTTTATGAAAACATTTTACGAAGACGTCAAACCTGTCCATCCAAATCACTCAAAAATTATCCGGGGAGCCATTTATATATTTTTAGAGGTGAGGAAATTTTCAGTAATATCATAACAAGAATACATAGAAGAGGCTGATGAGGAGTTTGATAAGGAGTGTGGGGTTGTATGAGGCAGAAGGGTGGATTGTGAGAAAGGAAAGCGAGATTAGGCCACAGGCTTTCGAGATGTGGGTGTGGAGGGGGATGGAGAAGGTGCGGCAGTCGGAAAGGAAGGCAAACGAGGAAATACTTTGGATGGTGAGGGAGGTAAGGACACTTCTAGATGAGATCAGGAAGAGGTAAGGTAGAAGGTTGGCAGTGAGGAGAGGTGAAGGGGTTGCATAAGGGGTGCGCGATGAGGACGGTTAGGGCGTACGCTGAGACGAAGAGAGAAATTGTGAAGGTAGATACATCTACATCTACGTCATACCCTGCCAGCCACCCAAAGGACGTGTGGCAGGGGATGCTTCCACACCAGGCATTCATGAATTATACGGCAGAACACCGAAACTACATTGAAACCAGCCAGGGGCGATCCCAGGAATTTATTTCGGGGGGGGGGGGATACTACCTCAGTAATCGGAGTGTTCAATGTTGTATTTGATAACTACATCTGGTTGTTAAAATTGTTTTGTAACACACTAAATTTTCGGGGGGATGTGTTCCCCCCCCCCCCCAGGATCGCCCCTGAAACCATCGCACCACACATACATACATACGAATCACGCCGTTCCCTTCCGGGGTAAGCAGTCTCAAAGTTTCACTCATAAATACATATTTGTACACCTAATTCTGCTTCAATTATTTCCTCCATACTGACCTATCCTTGCAAACCTCTTTTGCCTCATTTACCCCCATACACTGTTTCATACACGCCCTCCTGTTTTTAAGACTCATAATATTTCTCCTCCTAAGAATTTCCTCAACCGCATACAACCACAACTTTCTCGGCCTACCTATACTTATCTCACCATTCTTTTCACTCTTATATATCTGCTTCGTTATTCGACTCTCATCCATTCTCTCAACATGGCCAAACCAACGAAGCACACCCCTTTCATATATGTCCATTACAGCAGCACCTAACCCACTTTCATTTATTTCCCACTCATTCCTGACCCTATCCATCCTACTTTTGCCGCAAACACTCCTCAGATAACTCATACCCACGGCATTTGGTCTACTCTCATGTCTATCCTGACATACCCATGTTTCACTACCATACAACAAAGTGGGGAGAAGTACACTTCTGTACTAGGCGATAGATAGTGCTCTGAAACCTTCTTCCACCTATACCAACCTTAACCGGTAGATACCTAACCTTAATGATAATTATAAAAGTTACGATATCAAATATATATTTAATAAATGAAAATCCACCATCATGCAAATAAAATTCTCCAAGCGTTTTTTATATGAAGCTAAGAAATTTTAATTTCCCTTTTCATTTTTACGTCAGAGCCACACTTAGGCAACCCCGAGAGACACATTTAGTTCGCAAACTGAAGTTTGCCGACCCCTGACCTCGACCATTATTTCAACCTGTATGCCTCCTCCTTCGAGATTTTCACGATAAGTACGCGCTCAGAATTATTCTCTCACTGGCAATTCTCCACTTGACTAATTCCAAGTGACTGAGATGGGTGTCGCTTAGGTTGGTCGGTCCACAGTGGAGGAGGAGCGGACCTTGGACTTGATGTGCGCGCTCAATGTTACCTGAAATGCTATCACAATTCATTGTCTTTGAACAGAGTTATTCCAAATATATAGGACCCGTTATATGCTGCCAATTCTACGAAAAGGTGTACCACACAAAATTTACTTTAATTTTGGTTGTTTAACGCACCTTTATCATCAATACGGTACAAATTGAAGGGAAGAAGATATGTGAAAAAATCTATAAGAGAATTGTTCTCTTTAATGCTGAACAACCAGTAAACATTCACGTGAAATGATTAAGTTAGGATGGCCAACTGTGAAACGAAGAGATCACGATGATAATCATCGGCCCTCTATAAATAGAAGTACATCCCACAAAAGGCTTATTTGAGTTCATTGCATTTTGTTGCTTTAAATATTAGGACGTATTTAAACTTTTTTTTCAAGTTTTGTATAGGACTAGTAGTACTCTCAGAGAAGCGCACTCATTCTGTGTTGACTACCGATACCTGCAGCGATAATGCTTACATTTCCTACGTAATTTCTTCGTTATCACTCCAAAAATCTACAACCTTGTATCACTTGTATCATTAAACCCGCAAAATGAACTAAAACTCCATTTCCAAAAAAGAAGTCGGCAGAAAAATAGCCCAGTTAGGAAAATAACAAATGTGTTCTACAAATAACCCAATGCGTCTTTCATTTCCAACAGCCGTTGTAGATATATGAATTTTAAGATATGTTGAAAAGTTTTCTTATGATTAAACGAAATGGACTACGATAAATGGAGTTCATATCGGAAATTTGGTACTCACATTCTATCGTTTAGAGTTCGCGATTTCTTACCACCACTAGATTATCGAGACGGTGGCGACACAACTGGCAACATTTTGTACTGTCACAGAGTATACTCTGTGGCTCTGTAGTGTTCGCGAGGCTACATCCGCGCATTTGAATCACTTAAAAAACATGTTCAGAAAATAGCTCTTTCCCGAGGAGCGGATATTTCAAATTACTCAGCATTTACCTTTATCTAAACGAAATTGACGACGTTATCTCTAATATCTTTTTCAATGCTCGTAAAACCGTTAATGATTGGTGTTCTAAGTATTTAAAGCAACAATCATTAATCGACCAAGACACAGTTACGCACGCAATTTAATTTCGAGACAACCACGTAGTACAAAGCTATAAGCAAAACCAGGAAGAAGTGAACCAGTTCAACCTTTCAAATTACTGGATATGACTCTGGTGATCCAAAATATTGGGTATTTTTCTAACATTGATTGCGAAACAACCGTCAACTTTGGCTTTCTTTTAAACTGGCTTGAGGAATTCAAAGCTTCAAATGCGAATTTAATATCAAGCTTTCTAACCGAGTGCCTTAAATCAAGGAAACAACAATCCATGCCCATGGTGGGATTGGAGCCCATTATTTTGGGTAGCCAGGCCAGAGTATTACCACCATGGCAACTTCGTTTACCTTCAAGTCATCCAACCAGTTCATTATATTCCTGATACACCCCATTTACACGGTGAAGTCCCCCTATGGAAACCTCACCCCTATACATTCTCCACTTACTCCACCTTCTCTGAATTCCATTCTGATGTTTCTTCATTTCCTCTCACCATTCTTCTAATCCAAGCCTCAAAAGCCTAAATATAATATTTACTATCTTTCCCAAAGATCCATACAACAACTCAAATATGAATAATAGGTAGAAAAAGCTTCAATTTCTATAAGTGGACATTGAACATATTAGAAATAATATACCTAAATTAACTTTTTTTCATAAACAGATTTAAATAAATTTTTTCCTCTTTTACCATATGCTCTCGTCTCTTATTCCTGTTCATACTTCTTGCTGTAAATTTCGGTTCAGTGGATTAGGAATGACTAAATTCTTCAAGAAATGAAACTCAACGTCTTTAAAGTTCAAAGATCAACAATGCAAGGTGGTTGCCAAAACATATCTTTTTATTTACTTCCATTTAAGATGCTGTGACATTAGCCACTAGATTAGAAGTACAACACTTCTTATTCATGCTTTTCTTTTCATTTTGCTGTGCTCACTCATCCTATAAATTTTCAACCAAAATGATAGGTACCTGCATAGCACACCTGACCTGAAGATTGTGTTTGTGCAGTGGCCAAAGCACAGGTTCATCATTCCAAAGACCCTTGCTTGAGTATCAGCAGTGACATGAGATTTTTCACAGATATTCCAATCCCAACTAAGGTGTCATGTACAGAGTACCTCAAATATAAGACCGAATCTGTAAAATCGGATGATAAAACAGCTCTTGGTAGCTTTCATTAAAATTAAGGAATTGACAAAGCCAAGTTTCTCTCAACCTTTATTCTGATCCCCATATCATCCTTCCCTAATTTACCAATCCCATTTAGAGAAACATAAACAGCAAAAATTATTTCAATGGTCAGTAGCTTCCCCAATAACCAACAAGGAAACATATATTGTTTTATCTGGCACCTTAACCACTAGCCAAGCTTTCTGACTACTGCTAAAATTCCCCTGCCTCATGACGACTTTCACTGTATTTTATATTTCAGGAGGAATTCCTGCTCGACATGTCTTGTGTGTACTTCTTTTCTTTGGATTTGCTCTGGCATTTATGATGAGAATAAATCTGAGTGTGGCAATTGTTGCCATGGTGAAGGTGAAGCCAACAGAGAATGAGTTCAATGCCACAACCAACAAATGCTTCCGAGATGTAACTGAATCAGTCAACGGAACGTCAAAAAATGTACGTACTAATAGAACCCTTTGCTACACAATTACCCTTAAGTCCTGAATTAAAAAAATACATTGGTAATCTTAAAACATCCCAGCAGAAGCCTAAGTAATCCCAATTCATACTCTATTTGAAATATTATAGGATAACTGACTGTGAGTCATCAAAGTAAACATCCCAAGCCATATTTTTCGGTGATTGCTCTCACCTCAAATCCAAATAAAAATTATACCTGAAATTATAATTTATTGCTGTACCCAGAGAAATTCAGGGAAAATGAAAAATGAGTAAAAATAAATGCTGCAGCACTGTGTAAGGATGATTACCTAAAGCATCTAAGAAACCACCTGTCTTAAATGATGGAAGAAACCAAATGAGGCATACAGGACTGTGCCAGCAGCAACTGTTTTGGCAGTTCAAATACATGGAGGAACATATCATGCCTACAATTCATATAGGTATAAGTTTTTTACCCATACAAAATTTGGAGGCATGCTCTTACCCCAATCCTATGCTGCATTTGTAATGAATTAGCAGTATGATTTATGCACATTAATGCCTTATTTGGCACAAGGAAAGCATTCCAGGTCGCCAATGCACCATTTAAATTTGTGCCAAATGAGCACACTATTTCACTATGTACTCATAATCTTGCAAATAAGAAAGCAAAGTCACATGTATGGAGTTGGAGGCAGTTTCAGCTGGAAAGCTAATTTACACAATAAAGAAAGCAAGCTACATAAATATGCCCTCAACAAACCATGACTTCATCCTAAAGTTACAGTAGGTAGAATGATTTATTAATTACTTAAAAGATAAGCTTTAATGATGAGTAGCAAAAAATTTGGCCCACAAGCACTTAATGTGATGCAGTACTGCAAGGGGCAATAATATATCATAGTGCATGAAAGAAAGGTGCCCTCAAGTCTTCATTTTTTTGATGAAAATATCATGACTTCCTGTGACAGACCATGGGCACCATTAATGGACAGGCTTGCATTTCATTCAAAATCTGCTCTAAGAAGCCACACACCCTCCCCTTACATAAGTCCTGGCAATGCCCATGTTCTATTGACTGTATTGCATAGAAGAATTGCTCTATAAGTTAACCAAGAACAAACTTATTTTTCTCTATAGGTTAACATGGAAGGTGAATTTGACTGGAATGAAATGCAGCAGGGAATAGTATTTGGCTCATTCTTTTGGGGATACTTGTTATCGCAAGTTCCAGGAGGACGTCTAGCTGAAATAATTGGGATTAAAAAAGTGTTTGGAGCAGCAATAATTTCCAATGGCATTCTTTGTATTTTACTACCTCTTTTCGCAAATGTCCATTGGTATCTAATCCTCGTCATTCGCGCCATTCAAGGTATTGGACAGGTGAGTATTTTTCTATTAGTTAACAAGCTCTATTTATAGAGGTCAGCATTTGAACTCATTTTGATTTCTTTTTTGCTCAAGGGGGTGCTGTTTCCAGCTTTAAATGCAGCAGTTGGGCAATGGGTACCTCTTGAGGAGAGAGATCGCTTCATCTCATTTGCAGTCCAAGGTTGGTAACTTAAAGATTGAAAGAATCCACTATTTACTAACACTGCATGTCGTAAATGATACACAAAGGATATCGTACTATCTACTTTATTTTCAACTCGTACTACATACAGGTGTTTCAACTGACTAGTCAGACAGACTTCGGTCATCATCAGGTACAACTAATCCTTGTATTTAGATGTATATGATGATGACTGACAGTCAGTCGAAACACGTGCATTACAAGTTGAAAATAAAGTAGACAGTATGATATCCTTTGTGTATCATTTGAAAATGCTGTTCTACACCATCTCGCCTAAGAAACAAGGGAATTTATTACCTATATGTTGTGCTGGCTACTAGTCATAGAATTAAAAATGAATAAGATATCTTACTAGGCTGTATTCAGGATGTCCACCAGGTTAAAGAATTCATAGTGGCCAATGTCAAGTCATCTATTGTCTTCAGTCCTTAAGACAATGGATGACTTGGCCATCAAAACGTTGTCAACCATAGATTCATTAACCTACCGGACTTATCACATAGAGCTTCTTAGCATTACATGCTGAGAAAGCCTCAATTCTGCATTGGTATTCATTTTAACTCAAAACCACACATGCAAGATAAGTTTCATCCAAGCATTAAAGTTGCATCCCCACACAACCAACCAACCATGAAATACACATGGATGTGCTGTGATCGAACCGTGAAATATGCACATATCATGTGTGCATAAACCACTTGTAAGGCAGAGTTATGTAAATTCTCACCACTGTGACAAAAATGCTGGTAACTGCAAGTTTAGGGTTAGTGTAGTTCTATTGATTGGAAATATGGTCGAAAGAAAAATTATTTTTTTAAAATTTTCATTTCCTACTGAATTGAACAAGGGAATCACAAATATTATTTGAACCACTGAAAGTTGTAATTGAATTGTATGATTTCAAATAGATATTTTTTCTATAAGTAGTGAACAATGGTTTTTCATAGAAAAGTTACCTATGTATAATGATTATGATCAATCTATCACAACAAGGTGCAACACTGGGCACTGTGGCTTCACTACCCCTCTGTGGAATAATTCTAACTTCCTTGGGATGGAGGTCAGTTTTCTACATTAGTGGACTATTGGCAGTGTGCTGGGGAATACCATGGTTCTTCCTCGTCTATGACTCACCGTCTGTACATCCAAGGCTGTCCAAAAGTGAGCAAGAATACCTTAAGAGTAAAATGGCTCCAGCTTCAACAGAGGTGGGTAAATAGCATAATTACCTAGTTTGATAAAAGTATTCCTCCATAAAACTTACTAACTATGCAAAATCATCTCAAGTAATACTAAATGAGGAAACCTAGAAAGCGATAGTAATAACAACTTTCACTTTTCAGAAGACACCAATGCCTTGGCGTGCAGCATTGACATCAATGCAATTTTGGCTGGGGTGCATTCCAGCCCTGGGAAATGACTGGGGATTTCATACTCTTCTGACACTTGCACCCAAATTTATGCAGACAGCCCTTGGTTTCGACATAACCCAGGTATGAAAAATGCCTTTGAGTTAAGTCCTAATTGAATGCCAGTTAGGAAAATTGAGAGAAATTCATTCAAAAATTAATTTTTGAGCTTACAAATGAATAGTTTTGGCTTAATATTTTAGTTATTTATATATAAAATATTTAGACGAAGATTAGAAGGAAAGAGGAAAATATTTCAGCCAAAATCAAATAATAAGTGTTAAGAGATGAATGCCCAGAAGAATGTAATGAATGAGACATTCATTGATGATAGAATGGAGAGGCTAAAATACTGGGCAGTTAAAAATTTACAATAGTTGTGGCCACACTAACTCAAAATAAATATTAAAATACTCACCCTAATTCTGTTAGGTAAATAGACACAATCTCAATCCTAAAGTTTCATGTATCTCTTTTTCAGAGCAGCTTTCTTTCAAGTTTACCATTCCTCTGTCAATATGGTTTTGCTTTGATTTACGGTTCTGTCATGGACGCTCTATTGGAGAGGAGATTTCCAGTGATTTGGGTTAGAAGAGTGTCAGTTATATTTTGTAAGTACACAAAATAGTTATCATATTCAATAGTTAAACAAACAATATTTTCAAAACATGAATACCTACATAAAAATAAGATTCTATTAATAGGGCGATTAACAAATCAGAACTTTTTGAAATGTTGAATGGCTTATTGATTCTTGATTACAGTTTGGAAAAAAATAATGGGGAAAATTTTGAACTCCAAGGGACTACATATAGAGATGATGCATCGACAAAATAGCAATTTCCCTCAAAATACTGTTAGTCCTTGATTTACGTCGGAGATGCTTGTGGCAGAAGAGCGATGTAAGTCGAAACGACGTAAAACGGATCCAGATATTCGTGACCACTTAAATCCCACAATAAATCTAGGCGTGTATTTCAAAATTCGTTTTCTGCCTCCATCCAGGAAAAAGTAGCAATTTTAGACAGGATGATTATGTCTCAGTTATTAAAAATTCAAGCATATGCCCATACGGTCTATTTCATTAGCATTAATCAGGGAAAAATTTTCCAACGACCCTCGTCAGCATGGACGTAACATCGAATCAGACATGAATCAAAACGATGCATGCCGAGGACTTACTGTAATACATATTTGCCATAATGTCATGGGCCTGGCATTCACGAGGGAGGGTGTTGACATTGGAGGAGATTCCAATTACGTAGTGATTCATGGTGACGAACATAATAGCTAATACACCAGGGTTGAAATTCGCTATGAAAAAATCATTTGACTTGACCGGGATTCGAACCCGGATCTCCCAATTGCCGGTCAGGTGTGTTAGCCAGTTACACCACCAAGCCATCTTCCTTCAAGGCCAATTTCGAGGGGGGTTTATGTGAACTAGATGTTCAGGCCTCAAGTCTACATTGTAGCACATGAGACGAAGTCGTGCTTAAAAAGCCACTGTTGCGGTGGATAAACCCAACATTGTTGTTATTAAAACGACGAAATTGACAAATCATTGTAATATCCAACAATATCCCACAACAGCTCCCTCCCCTCCAACGACTACTTTTGTTCCTACTCACAGCCAGGGGCCATGTTCAAGTACACAAAACTGCTACATTTTGCCCACACACAAGGCTTTCCAGCAGCAGGCTTTTCATTTGTGCGGATGACATAGTTGCAGTACAGGAAGTCTACTAATTCTCTGATTAATATTTGCACGTCTGGGGTGAGCAGGCTTACATTGCTCCTTTGGCCATTTTGTATGTACTAAGTTTCCTCCTGTGATGCAATTGTATTAAAATGTCTAAATCTTAGGGAAAGGGGGAGCCCTTTTTGTACGACATTGCTGAGCAGTTTAAGGAAATTAAAGAGAGAGATTTGTTTCAAGTGCCATATAGTTAGCAAGCCACATAATTAGGGCAGTCTCTATGTTGACTTGTATACTTCGAAAGTAGACTGAGAAAGTACACATAATGGACTCAAAACCTCCTAAAGGGCAACCATTAAGTGCTGCAGAAGAGACATGTGCCTGGGTTAGCCATAGTCTGGGTTCTGACACTGAGGAGCTGAAGCTGTATTAGCATGAGTCAGCTACCTTGATGCGAGTCTCAAAAGTTAAATAACGAGAAGCAAATTTTGTCGATCAGCAAAGGCAGATTTGCCATGTTGAGTGTACTACATTGCAATCAAATTAAAATTCTTACTAATGGGAAAGTATCAAAAGTAGGTATATAAAAACAGAATGCATTATGCATCTGAAAATAAAATTCATCACCCAATGTTCCATGATTTGATGGTGCACATATTCTGCATGTAATCAGCAGACTTCAATTTTAGCTAGCAACATGTTTCAGAGAAGTAAATGGAATGAACTATTGCCTGTTAAACAAAATTATGTAATAGGAATACAAGTAATTCATGAAATATTCCATAAGACTTTGAGAATCCAGAGTGCAGAAACCATTGCCACAACTACCATGCATTTGAACACAAACAAATAATCCATCACTTTAGTTTAACCAATTGGGCTTCTCAGTTCATTGGCACAGAGAATCAATGCTCTACTGTACTTTCATCATAAACTATACATACCTTCATAGGGAAGTTCAAGATGAGAATTTGAATGAGATCCTTAAATGACCTACTACTTGTGGGTAAGGCTCCACTGTTCAGGAAGGTTTTTTTTTCATATTCAGATGATAATCAGCATTAGATTTTTCACAATGTCTGACCTGCCAAAATAGTCACATAATTCCTAATTGAAATAAGTTAAACAAAAAATGTATTTAAATTAAAAAAATTACCCTAGATACTACTGAAAGCACATGAAATATTTTTGCAATACCTACATATTTACTACAGCAATCAACAAAGTAAATATTGTACTGAACAGATATTTCAAAGGGATAAAAATGCAGACCAAACATTGTGAATTGATCCATGTACATACAATCTTACTATGATTCATTTGACAATGGTGGTTTTCTTTGATTAGTAGTAAAATGATTTGAGGGCTGAAATATGTTCTTTTATGCAGCACATCTCCTGCCTGCCCTTGGATTAATTGCCATCACAACAGTTGGCTGTAATGTCTCACTGTCGGTAGCAATCTTGACATTCTCAGTGAGCATGATAGGAGCCTTCTCATGTGGATACTTCCAAAACCCACTCGATGTTGCACCTAACTTCGCAGGTAAGTCATATGGAGAAGTATTGCATTGAATGGATGTATATTTAGTATCCACAAACCACCCAGAGACTATCATCATCAGCAGTGATCAATCAGAGGATTGGTTTGCTGTCAGTCCCCACTTTGTTCACCAATCACTTTTTCCTTTGTACGTCTTCCTTCTAAGAGCCCTAATAATATACCTGATATATTCTTGGTCATCCTCAATAATTCTAATAAGAAACTGATCAAGGTCATTGAAAATTATCGATGAGTGCCACCCGGTTGAGTAGCTAAAGTTGGCACAACTATTATAATCAGTGCATAAAGGCATAAGTAGTTATCAATTTTTTGTACAAAAATCATTAAACTGTTCATGGAAAAAAGGGGTGGATGGTGATAGGTAGGGGAGTAAAACAGGTTTGTTAAGTTTCATCATTACTACTTAACATTAACATCACAGAATTGTTTGAAAGCTTAGGATGAGCAAGACATATAAAGAAAATGTGGATTGCTAGTAGCACACTCCATCTGAAGATGACCGGGCATTAGTTAATCTGTAGGCAGAAAGATTACACATATGCTTTTAGATGCTTTAAAATCAGCCACACAACCAGGGAGCAAATTTTAATTACAAGCAAATGAGGCTGATGAGACTTTTTCATGATGAAGACAGCAAGGTTAATTTTTGAATAAGGAATTCCATTAAATTTTAAAATTTCAATTTCATGAAATGGGTGGTATATAGTAGATCAATGGACATAATCATAAGGATAGAAAGAGATGAGTAACATAATTTTGGGAGGTGTACACTGTATCACAGTTAAGTAATGACAGAGATCTTATGTTGGGATGTTAAATAAAACTAAAACATTATATAAAGTGAAGAATTATACGATACACACATTTTGGTATACCCAGGACAGGATACTCAGGACATGGAGGAAGACAATTGAAGAAAGCTAGGTAAGGGAGGCAAGAAGAAGTAGCTTCTGGATATAATTAGGGGGCAGAGTAAGAAGATAGTGCAACTACCAAGAGGTAATTGGATGCTGAAGGCAGTGATAAAACAATAGGAGTTACAATGAGTAGGGAAAGGAAAAGACTTGCAGTAGGGTTAGCAGGAAAGGGAAAGGAAAGAAATAGATTTTTTCAGATCATCAGATGAATAGGGATAGGAAATTTGGCCGGCCTTATATGGTGATAGCATAGAGAGGTGGAGACCAACTATGACAGACAATTAGGTCCTTTATACAAACCTACTTTTATCAGTATGTACAAATTTTAACAGTAATAACATGTGCTGAAGTTACCTCAACTCTTGAAATATGCTACAAAGGCACATGAATTTTGAGATACTGCCAATATGATATTCATCTATATAAGCCTATACAACCAATTCTCATAGCCCTTGAAATGGCCAAGTCATCAAACTTTTCCACAATAAAATAAAGAAATTTTGGTTGTTCTAACATCATGATGATTTTTGCTCAACAGTTACAAATCCATTCCTTGAGTCTAATATTGCACAGAGGTGAATAATGGAAACTTATGGTAACGAATAATACACCAAGAAATAATACACCATTTCTATCAACAGGATCTCTAACAGGAATTATGAATGGCGTTGGTGCATCCACAGGGCTTTTTTCTACTCCTGTAGCAGGTGCTTTGCTGTATGTGCAAGTAAGTGGATAAATTATACCAAGATTGATTTTACATAATATGATTCATAAATGTAGTAACAAGTTTCAATCATACTAAAGCTTTTGAATACATGCATCCATTTTTAAATCTTACATGAAAAAATAGGACCTTCATTATGATAAAACAGTAAGTTGAAGTAGAAAGTCAACAACAAAATAGTAATTCAGGTCAAAACTCAGAAAACTTTTAAGAAGTGAAGACTAATCAATTAAATCTTTATCACTCAAGCACTAACATTTCAACGATTATTATTGAAAATATTTTCAAAATCCTATATTAGAATATACTGTACATGAGCTGATATGTACTGTATATTCTAAATGCTTCCAGTAGATTTTGCATGAATCAAAGGGGGAAAATACTCAGTATACAGTGAAATAATTTAATTATTATTCTGAACTTCCTCTGAGTCAATCATTACATTCCTACAGTAATTCACATCTTAACATTTTCATTCCCTTAATCTGAAAAAATAAATGGCATTTTCACAACAATAAATTCACCAAATACAATTTCAGACAAGTATCACTGGATAACTTCCTGCACATAGCAGTACTGCTTTAAGCCTCAATATTAAAAATATGAAACATTACCACAGTGACTTCTTTTAAATACCTAATCAATATTTGAATGAAAAATTATGATTATGAATCCAAATCTGCTGCTAAAGAATTCATTTTCTGATGAATATACAAAAATACTTTTTGAGCACAGTTCACAATGATTTGCAAACTACTGGGCCAATCATTTTCTTGGAATTTTACTTTAATGTTTTTTCTTGAAAATTTGATCAAATTATGTTGAATAATATTCAAAACAGAAGTATTTTATGAAATTATTCCTTGATTCAATAAAAAATACACTAACACACCCATGGGTTTTACTATACTTAAAACTACAACTGACATGAACAAAAATTAAAATCAGTCAAGATGGATAAACTTTTCATTTTAACGAAGGCATTAGGTTTGGAGTTATTCCTGAAGAATATAAAGTAATTCAAAAACATTATTCAGGCCAGACATGCTCATACTTATGCACAAAATGACAGCTGTCATTCACCCTTCCCTGCCTTACAGACAACGGATTATTCTAGAGAAGGGGGTGGGCTTTTCATGGCCTTGCACATTAACAAAATTGTAGTTTCCTTTAGGCTGGACACCAGCAATTATCTATTCCAGTCCCTAAAATCCAGCAAGGTATGCACATGAATTGTTCATCCCAGGTTTTCCAGCTTCCCATATCATTGAAATCTATGGGATTTTATTTGTAATTGTTCGGCCCCTGTCTCACATAAGGGTACAATATATGCAGGTGAATACACACTTATTCCTGTGAATATTAGGATAATGCAAAAATTCCAAATTACTGCTAAACTCATGAATAACCTTTATTTGCAGGGTTCACCTGAAGGTTGGCATTCAATTTTCTGGATAGCTGCCGCAATATACATCACAACAAGTTTACCATATTTATTGTTTGCCACTGCTAAGGTGCAGCCATGGAATGGCCGCAAGGACGAAAATGAAATGCATCCAATGAATGTAAATGGAGACAAAAAGTCAACAGCATTTAATGAAGACTGAATGGTATCATTCAAAAAAAGAAAAATGAGAGGAAACAATCTGAATGATATTATGCACCAAGATAATTTTTTTAAATATTTATGTACAACTGTGATTAAATGTATTCAAACTAAATCTGTGAATTGTCAATGAACCAACGTCAAAGTCCAACAAACCAGAGAAAGTTAATAATCATAAGCTACTTAAAAATTTGGATAAAGGGCTCTCAGAGGTTGGGCCTGTTTTTGAAAACATTTCACTCATTTTACTGCTTTGCATTAGCTTTAAGGCACCTTTTGGAGACATATAATCACTTCTTTTCAAAAACTTGGGTTGCCCGTTGTTCTTCGCAACTGGTGAATCCATACGGCTCTCAAGTGATTTCTTTTTTTTCTTCCTCTTATTTGAAATCATAAACTCTTTGTTAAAAACAGGTGTGTTTGTTTCAAAAGTTCCCGTCACCCTCTTTGAAGATGTGGGGGTAACAGATGGACTTTCAGTGCTCTTTTCATTGGCACTCGATGAGATGATTACTTTCTGTAAAAGAATGAACAAGAATGCACACATGAAGAGGAATGATTAATAACAATCACATCCCATTAAATTTTCGCTAATGATGCCACCTAACTGAAATATTTCAAATAATCTTGTTTAGAACAGAAATGTGATGCAGAAACCTATGAAACACTGCATAACAGAATGATGCATCTCGATGCATAAGTATCCTGACATTACTCTATGTAGTAAAACATGCATATAAACTGTAATTTTAAAAACTACAAACAAATATTAAAATAACATGTTTACATTCAATTCAATTCAACATGCCCAGAAAGAAGAGAGAAGACAGAAGAAGATGATCATTAACAAATAAACAACCCATATCATCCCAAAATTGAGAAAATGCAACTTTACTTATGATAATTTTTTTGGCTAGTTCGTGAATTTTTCCCATCAATTTTTTTGTTAATATCATTGACGCATACGTTATAATTTCTTTCCATATTTTTTGCTGCATAATTTTTCCATTTCAGTTAATATTTAGAGCCTGGGCAAATCGTGCTTTTACAGTTTTTTTCCAAGCTGCATTTTAATTAATTATTCCTCACCAATTGCGAAGTGATAATCAAACCTTGAAATGATTTAATAATACAATGATATGTTATCATGCTTTAGTCAAGACATGAAGTCATCATTATTTATTAAAAGGTAAATTTTTTACTTTAAATTTAATGTTGCAAAAATGTAATGTTAGTTATTAGGGTGTACAAATGTTTATAACCCACAAAAAACATATTCTGGGACAAAAACCACAATGGTATACTGTATATCACAGCACTGAGGATTTCAAGTAAGAGCATAACTAATGATGTATTGATGGCAAAAGTATGTTAGCAAGTGTTCAATTTTTAATATTTATCAAGTTACTAATGCATAGTGAGGTATGTTTTAAGTCTTACTTCAGTAGAAATTTATTAATTTTATCCTCACAATCCAAATACTCAGAGACTACTAAGTGCTAACTTTTTCATGAGCCTATATGAGAAAGACAGGTTTAGGCTCCACAATTTTTTTCATAAATGATCTATGCGAAACTCATTTTTGCTACAGTGACATCAGTTCAGCATGCCACCATTGAAGCTACAGGCAGTGAGCAGAACCCCTCACAGATGAGGAAGACATCAACGACAATGTGATGGGTCTTGATGAGTGCCGGAAAGCTTAGAAGGGATATAGTTATAGCATTTGAACTGTAACACATAACAATGACTATGATCGCGAAGAGACTTAGTCATTCATAGAGTATGAATCAGAAGCTACGGTCATGACCAAAGAGCTTCTAGTAAAAATTCCAAAATTTTCCAGATTACCAAAATTAACTCTTGAAAAACCTAATTAAGTTATTAGGTAGTATTCATTCTATTTAAATTAATATGAATATGCAGTTATGATTAATGTATTTAGGCACTCAATTAAGATGATTGGTTTAGGATATGAGGGTACCTTGATTTATGGGAAAAGCAAATCTATTTCCATGATAGATTGGACAGCTTGTTTACAGCTCCCAGTTATTGAACTAATTATATAATTACCCAAACTATAACTTATGATGTACATATTGGGATAGTAAAAGTTAATGGTTTCTTCCTGTTTTTTCATTAAAATTTTATAACTTCTTGACCAATTTCACAGAAATTGGAAATGTAAGGAACTGCCTTGGATATTCATTCTAAGATATTAAATGGCTAGCGATGAAAATATAGCAATTTTCAATTGTTTAAATATACGAGTGGTTGCATATGCATATGTGGGATGCTTTCACAAAATTGAACACATGTAATTTCAAATATAAGAATCTACATTGGATACTTATCTAACATACTAAATAGCTAAGGATGAAAATGTAACAATTTTCTACAGAATGTAATATGTAGTTCACTTTGCAACAAATATCACCACATCAACCATCCCTAGGAATGGATTAATTCTGTAAAGTGGGGTTCCACTGAATAGAATCAGAGGATGTTAGCTAAGAATAGGAGTGCAAGACAACATCTTGTCGTTGGGTGAGTACACATACAACTCTGCTGATTTATATGGTACTTATAGAACATAGTATGATAATTTTAATGAATTGATCAAAATTCAATTACACTCACATAGATGAATAAATAGTGTGACAAGTGCCACTTAGTGAATCTGAACTTGGTGATTTCCTTCATGCTATGGAAAGATTGATGATACCTATCTGATAATTTCGTAAAAAATGACCAACTCAACCTCTAGATATAGAAAAAAGAACTACACTACCTCTCGCTTTCTATCCAACTTTCCCTCAGAATGAAAATTTGGCGGAATATTAAGGCCAGCAGTTGGATCTCTGGACCGCCTTTTCTTTTTCTTCTTTGATTCTGTGAGTTCATCCTCCACAAAATGCTCATTCTCATGCATAACAATTCTCTCTGGTTTAAAAATATCTAATTTTGTTTCCTTCTGGCAAACACCACATGTAATGACCTTGAAATAAAAAAAAATGGGATCATTTATTGCAATTACAAGAATAAAATAATATAGGTAATACAATTGGTGACAGATATTGACAGTAGGTGGTTTATGATAACTCTTTTTCATGGTGATATCATTTAAATTAAACATTCATCCCCATGAGCTAAGCAGACTTGTTGCTCTTGAATCTGAAAACAAACAGTGTAACAAACGAGCCTGAAACTGTGGTATTTATTTGCATAATCTAAATCTACGTACTACCCTGCAAGCCACCGCATGGGCAAGGGATGTTATGTCACTAGCCAAGTAAAGATGTAAGATTTTGGGAGGTGAAATGGTGACGTGTATTATGGGAGTGGATTTAGTGGAGCTCAGTTTTTATTGTGGTTGCTTACTGTGCACGGAAAGAACGAGTTTTTGTACACATCTGTTTGGCAATGTGTCTCTTATTTTATTGCTACTGTCAGACATACAGATGTAGTGAGGCGCCATGATAATATTCTCGGTGCCACTCTCTAACTCACCAGTTCTGAATTTCTCAAGCAAGCTAAGCCTAGTGCGCAGCCTTGGAGTTTCTGGGGCTCCCACCTTAATCAGTTGTAAAACACTAAAATATGATTTAGTTCTTTCCTGGCATATTATGCTGATGAAGTCTTCTCCGGTGGGAAGCTCTGGGTGGAAGGCCTGAGGACGATGGCAGTAGTAGCCACCAAAATGTCAGCCCATAACGACCTGACCCGGTGGAAAACCCGAGAAGACTTCATTTGTAAAACACTATAATGGTGAGCATCTGAATATCAGACAAATATTTTCAGATTATGACAACTCATATCGGAGTTAAAGATGCAATGTATAGACTCTCATTTCTCTGAACGGGGGGGAAGGTTGATGCACCATGAGTTAGTTCACGGAGGTGAAAGAGGGGTACGGTCTTGGAGGGGAAGGGACTGGTGCGGGCTATTCCACAGTGGTGTGGCGGTGCTGGGGGACACCGTTAGAGGGTGGCA
The DNA here is from genome assembly GCA_963169105.1 of Ceriagrion tenellum. Taxonomy (NCBI): domain Eukaryota; kingdom Metazoa; phylum Arthropoda; class Insecta; order Odonata; family Coenagrionidae; genus Ceriagrion; species Ceriagrion tenellum. Next base: position 126,210,946 of record OY720633.1, on the reverse strand, counting down.
AGAGCTATCCAGGGCCATGTCTGAGAAACACAGAAAGATACAAAACAAAACCAACATAATTTTGGCCCCAAGGACTTTACTATTGCATTTTACATAGGAAGGGATCTTTTCTCTAAAGAATAATGCATATTTGATTTAAAAGAATTTAGGGCCCATGGGGCACAGTTTCCCACTAAGAGAGAAAATATACTATAACACATAAATTTATGCTTCACGTGAATCATTTATAAAGGTGGAAAACATTAATACTCTCAATTCTGAAAATAAGTGCCACCCTAAGATACAATCATCCAAAATTCTGTGAGTTGAAACTATCATTTTTAAGAAATGCAATACTGTGATTTGCAATGAGTATGAATTTTGTGATGTCACTAAAACATTTCCAGTTTAGCTGGATAAGCATTCAGAAAATCATTGCTCTCGACTTCACTCATATTTTATATATAGGGACGTTATATAAGGATAGAGGGATACGTATAGGGATATCATATACATATGGATGAGCCAGCAACTTGAAATTTGTTGAAAGTTAAAGAAAAACCTTGACAGGAGCTTTATAAAAATACTTGAGTCAAGTTCTTTTTATGTATAAGGTAACTAAGAAGGAAGGAGAAGAGAAAAACTATACCTCTCGAAAGGGTTAATATACATTTTGGGATTGGTTTTACGTGGAAGTAAATTTTTTTCAGTTAAACTCCATTCCTGGCCCACTCCAGGTATGTTCTTTAAATTCCAATTCAAACAAATATAGCTGAAGATATGTGATATGAATAGATACATTGAGTCTATTAGCGAGAGATCAAATTTTGACCAAAGTTGTGATTTCCTACTTGTTTAGACATGAGGGAGAACTGTAATCTCAAAACCCTTCTACAGGACCTAGCATGGAATTCAGCAAAAATACCTCAACAATGTTCCACGCCATAAAAATCCAGGATAACCCAGTAGATATTCCCAAATTACATAAAAGAAAGAAATGCTAAAATTTTTCAAGGAGGAAGAGCTCAATTTCAAAGAGTCGTCTCAGTTCTAAGAGAGAGGTGGCCACCATGAGTATGAGATGGAGCAGTGTTGATGAATGTGAGAATCATTCAATGTTCAGACATTGGTGACGAATTGGTGGACCACCCCTCCCAGCCCAAAAACGTTCAACATTCGCGTAGAAACTAGTGTTTCCATTACCCTAAGCTGTTGGATGCTCGACTCAGGGCAATGGCTAAGTGATCTACTGGAATGTCAGCGGCACTTTAACGATAAAATTGAACACAAAAAAGTTAACAAAGTGAAAGTTAACATTTCACAGAAAATCAATGCAATAACACAGAATTGTAGGAAAACGTCCTGCAGCATTAAAGTACTTAAATATATTTTGACTTCAAAATATCTATCTAAACCATCAAAGCTGCTGCTAGGTGCCAAAAAAACACAAGAAGAATCTACTATCGTAACAGCTTGGCTTCTAAGTACGCACAGGAGAAATCATTGAAATTAAATTTTTCAACTGCTCATTCACCGCACTTCATCATTGGATCAAAATTACTCACTAAGGTGTTTTTCCTTCGGGCATACTTCTTGGCCAAACCAACTTCAAATTTTCGTAGGCAACTTGGGTCCTTATTGTACCGGGAAATAATTTTCCCGATAGATTTTGGTCGTTTCCTCTCTGGAAGCACTTTAATGGAATAAATTCCATTTCTCCACAAATTGGAGCAATGTTGACACATCGCAGACTTTTGGGTGATCTTTGCAGGTATTTGGGCATCACCTGCTCCGTCTAAACTTCTACATACTGACCTGGAGACGATTACAGAAAATAATACATAAGCGAGGCAACTCGTTTGTTGTAACAACAGTTGAAAAAAATGTCACGATCAAAAGCTTTTCAAGATCACCACCTACATGAAGTGGCAACGTAAAAGATGAGTAGCCTGATTATTTCCAGGCAATAATGCCATGGCTTTCCATAAGTATTCTATCTGAGCAGACTCCATTTTTCAACGCAATTTATACGTAATAAGACTTTAAACAATCCTCCCGAATATCAGGTAATATTGCATTAACGGAGCCAAAGTTCCGCAATAGCGGATCAGCTTCCCGATACATGGATGAACACAAATACTGGGTGTGAAAGGCAAACGAATGCATAGGCGTATATCATTCGAATAATCACACAAACTTCAACTCTACATTCGTCTAAAGTAGTACTTTTCACTTCTATCACCACTAACAGTCCATTCGCCGATTAGTGCTATTTCAAGCAGAAGAAATCCCTAGGCACTCAATTCCGCCGAGAATACGTGTTTACATTTCGCACATCTTGTGTGAATAGACAATTGAAGATCGATTTAACAGCAACAGTGGCGCCCATTTAAGAGCAGCGAAACGCGGTTGAAACAAACCAATATATTTTTTAGTCATTCAGATCGAGAAGGATTTATCTAAGAAAATAATTTAATTTCATCTAATTTATCGAAGTATGAATGTGAGGTCGAAGAAAAAACAAATTACGCTCGGTAAATGTTAGCACCCCAACTCTGGATTACAAAGTTGATAATTCGTAATTATTTTCATTGACCAATATAAAAATTAATGAAAAGGGTAATTTAAAAGAATGCATCCCACAGGCGACAGATAGATTTCGCTGCAAGTCAGGGAAAATCTGCCCTATTTTCTATACTGTCAGGGACCTATCTACCTCTAATATTCCCTTTTTCGCCTCATCATGCAATCTACCCTTCTTCATCCCATCCATAGAACCTACTCTGTCTGAACTCTTCCCTAGTAGTCGAACATCCTTCCCTCAATTTCAGTCTTGAGCAACCCTTCTCACTTCTAGCCACCCACTCTATACCTACTCCTGCTTTCATCAATAAGTTTCCTTTCCTCGCCCAACATACTAACAACAACTTCATTAGTAATCCTTTTATAAACTGTACCTTCTACATCCTTCCCCACACCCGCATCTCAAAAGCCAGAAGTCTATTCTCGTCCTCCCATCTGAGGGTTCATATGGAGGAAGGGTTGATGGAGGGAGGAGGAAGGATGTACGTTTCTGTACCATACAATGCAACACTCCATATCAAGCTTTTCACCAGCCTCTTTATCACATCCTTACCCAAGGTCCCTGTCATCAATTCACTTCTATCACTAGAGGACTCCTTAGCTTATGCTATTCCATCAACCTGCTTTTCAAAATCCACAAGGTAAGCAAAAACATCCTGATTATACTCTATGTTTCTTTTTACGAGCATTCTCATCACCACAATTGAACCTCGATTTGACCTTCCCTAAGGAACCCTAACTGGTCATCTCCCAAATAGTTATTTGCCTTACTCTCCAACCTTCTTTTAATTATTAAAAGTAAAACTTTGGCTGCCTGTGATATGAAGCTAATTGTTCCAAATTCCTCACATTCTGATGCTTTCTCCTTCTTTGTGATAGAATTCAGGACAGTTTTACAGATGTCCTCTCGTCATACTCCTTTTTCATAGATCCTATGAATAAGTTCAAAAAAAGGTTGTATACCTTCATTGCCTAAATTCCTTAGTCAAGTATATTTAGTCTGTGGTTATCCTCATCTAGAGTTCCCTCATCCTCAATAACCAGGATCGCTGGTCTACTTTCCATGTCATACATTTCCTCCATGTATTCTCTCCACCTATTTTGAATATCTTACTTGTTTGGTCCTTAATATCTGGTACTGTTGGCCCTCTCTTACCACCTGATAGCAATATCACTTGAACGTATAACCCATCAACATCAAACGCCCTTCTTTCTGCATCTTTAACATTTCCTTGATTGCCCACTCCACAATTTTCCTTTGCCCAATAGGTTAATAGCCAGAATTCATTATTAATTCCTTGTACTTCCTCCTGCCTTGGCCGGTGCTGTTTTTTCACTGCCTCCTCTCCTCCATTGCTGGAGGACCCATATCAAGGACCAAACAACACCAATGAAGACTGTCTTTTATTTCTCAGCCAACAATCAAGTGATGCCAGCATGAGTATTTCTCCTTGCATGGGCTGGTCTCTGGCCTCGGTCATTTTTATCCCCAGGAATCTAAAAAGACATAACTCCCAAGATATCTTCCTCTAATTCTGTCTACTCTTTATCTCAATCCTTCCATCAAGAACCAATTCTTTCCTTGCACCACATTCCCCACGCGCACAATCCTTGCTACAATTTGGTTCAAATAATAATTGCTCTATTATTCTGTTGGGTTCATGTTTTCTGAGGTACTGGGATTGTATTGTGTACCAGTCAACAAAGCCCTCTAAGCAGCAGAAAAATTTCTAGACACTTCGGAGGCTACCATTGAACTCTTGAAACTAATGCTTTACTCAGAAATGTTTTACTCGATAATATTTTATACTGGTTCAGATATGTTGATGATATTTTATGTGTATGGAAGGGCAGCAAGCGACAACTTGATTGTTTTTTAACCTTTTTAAATAGCCATCATCAAAAAATAAAACTAACAGCCGAAATTGGTGGATCATCTTTGAATCTTTTAGAATTAAATATCTCCATTCAAAACAATAGACATAACTTTTCAATCTACAGAAAACCAACCCATACGGATACCTAAAGATTCATGCCACCCCAATTTTCATAAGCTTGCTCCATTTCATTCCTTGATCCACCGCCTTATGAACATTCCCTTATCCACCGCAGATTTTAACTGGGAACTTATTATAATCAGACAGATTGCCCGTAATAATGGGTACGACGATCTTTTAATATCCAAGATTTTAAATAATATTTTAAAACGTCTTGCATCTACAACTTCCAGTTCCTTGCTACCCGTCCAACCAAGGCGCAAATTAAAATGGTTTAAAATTCCCTTTATAGAACCGATGTCATATTCTATTTCAAATACTATCCCGAGGGATGTTTTTAATGTATGTTTTTATAACAATAATACCCTGGGATGATTGTTAATCAATTCAAAAGACATAATTGAACCTGGTTTTTAAAGGTGGTGTATATAAACTAGTATGTCATGATTGTATGGGGTTTTATATTGGTCTAACGGGGATAAGCTTCCAGTTAAGAGCTAAGGAACATCAGGCATGTTTTAAAAACAAAAAAGACGACTCATCGGCCTTCGCCCGACACATTCTGGAGGTGGGGCACCGAAGTGACTTTAAACCTGAAATATTGTATTGTGTGGAAAAGGAATGCAAGATGGACGCATACGAACAGTGGTCAATTGTCCTTGCAAGTGAATCTAAATGGCTGCAAAATGACATCACCTTCTCCAACCCATCCCCCCTATTACGCATCACACTACCCCCCCTCCAAGCCTTCCACTTATCCCTCTCCCCTAAAAAGTCTAGACTATATATACTGGCTGTATGGAGATTATATGTACCTGAAGATGGCTTAACAGCCACAACCGGTCGTCTGTCAATAAAAGTCTGTGGAAGTCACAAAGTGTGTCAGTTGTTATTAATCATGGCAGCCTTCCATAAAATAAGAGCTTCTTCTTTCGATTTGAACACAATTTTTTTTCTTAAGATTAATACCTGAATGTAACTAAAAGCATTTTGGCTAATAAAAATTAATGCATAATTTAAGAAAACACCATGTGCAGTTGATACAAATTTTATTTATCAAAATTTGATAGCTGTGCCTTCAACAAATAAAAAAGCTGGTGTGTTATGGTATCCCAGTGCCACAATATCATTCCCATTACCTTGACTAATGCAAAACTTTAAATGAATTGCACTTTGTATCTCATCTGTTTTATAGAGGTAGGATGACACTGCACGATGGACTTTTCATAAGGTAGGTAGCATTTTAGTTACAAAAAGGCAATAGCACATGCCACTCCTGGATAAAGGTTGAGAGTGAATCACAGACTAGGAGATATTTTTTTTTAAGATTTCAAAACAATTAAGATGGGCTTACACATACTGTACACATCATAATGAAATAATCTGCGATACCATATTTTTTCATGCTTGTGTAAGCCCAATATAAGATAATTAACTGACAATAACATATAATTGACGATAATGACAAAATCATTATTACTGCTTTAAGTGTAATGTTACGTTGAAAAATAAGAATGAATCCAACAGGTTTAAAATTCAGTCTAGCCGCCACAAGGAGGAGCCATTCCAAGACGATGAACGATGTTTCCCCGTTGTCCTCTTCATTTGTCCCACTTGCGCCACTCCATTCCATCCGGTGGTTTAATCTCGACCTTATCCTTCCCAACTTCTGACCAATTGGTACTCAACACAGTGCCTCCCGATTCCATCTGAAAATAGAATTAAATACACCATTACCAAACATAAGCTGTTTGAACTAATGGCTCCAATCATCATATATAGGTGCTACTAAAAAGTTCCACAAAATAACTGAATTCTTCCTGATCAAGACAGTTTGGTGGGTGCACAGCCTGGAGTCACTACCCTGAGAGGCTAGGATTAATCAAGAGAATAGCAGTAAGGTCCTCAGATGAAAAAGTGAAAGAGAGATAGATGTTATATTGCTCTGCTAAGGCCACATGTTGCATACACCATGAATGAATACCCGAGACAATTCACAGAAAGACATAATGCACAAAATAAACAAAACACAAAAGAAAGCTACATACTTCACTAAAAACTGGCACAACGAGAGCATAAAATGTATAGTACAGCTAATGAAAAATTATTGTAGAAAGCTGCTAATGACTCCAAGGCTACACATACGGCATAGATTACTTGAAAAATTCAGAATGACTCAAGGGATATTATTTCAATCACACACTATATGTCTATAAAAAATAAATAATTACAAAATGATGGAGATATAATGAGGGGTCCAGTGATCATCCCAAATGCTCTAAAGCATTTGTAGCACAAGTTGACTGTTCTTTTGAAGTACTAGGACCGATTGGACCACTCACTGGACAGCACCCAATGCTTAACTAATATTTTCAAAAATTCCTTTTTCCAACACGCCATTGATGACAGAAAACAACAGAAAGAGACAGAGACACTTTGTTAACACACAATACCCTTTATCCTTTCCTTCCACCCAATCCTTTCCCACATTCCTTCACATTTTCATTATTAGAGTCCTGACATCTCCAGCCACATGCCCCATGATGGCTCACAGGGTAACATGTAGTCGTACCTGAAGACCTAATGATTCTGTATACTCCACTGCATCTGTACAAATAAATGCTGCCGGCACTACCCCAATCTTGCAATCAGGCAATGGCTACCTAGAGATGAGCCACTGCGAAAATTATCATGGTAGCTTTCGTAATTTATAGCAATCCCTAATAATTACCATAATTTTCAGGAAAATTCACCCATATTTCAAATATTTTTCATGAGGATACATTCCAAACATATTGTTCTGCGCCAAGTCTATACATACTTAATACAGACTTATTTATAAATTAAGGAAATTATAACTGATGTGTGGAATATTTGAGGGGCTAACATTTGACCGTTCGAACAAAAATTTTCCATACAATGACAAAATAAAACTAAAGTGCAGGTGTGCTGCAGTATTTGTTTTCACCTTTTTCTTCCTAATACATCAATGAACCTAGTTACAGTAATGGTTTTAGGGTCATTATTTTCTTACTTTAGCCTTTGACTTTCCTATTAAATTCTTCCTAGCTATTAATTAGTGAACATTTAAGTTTACTGGAAATTCTAGAAAATTACATTAATTCTAGAGAAATCTTTCGGTATCTGCGATGATTTTTTTTAGAGCAACAGTTTTGCCGTGATATTCTGCTGGCTTCGTCAGGCTTATTGTTTCTTTGCCGTTGGTGGTTGGGCATTTATAGGTTCAAACAACAATGGTCTTCTTTAAAATTTTGGCTATTAATTTTTTAAAGACTCAACTTGATTGTTTTTTCTTTTCCAAAAGTCTCTTCTACGTTAATGGAAGTTTAACCCATCATCTCTGTTCAGGTTATTAGGTCTTTTTTCTATTTCAATTGCTTCTCCGATGAGCCGTGGATAATAGCCGCTTTCTTTTGATAGAATTATCACGGATGTCTATGGTATGACCCTCTTCCATGCATGTATGTGCAGCTATGGCAGAGTGATACCAGTCCTCCTTAGATATTGCCCTTTCATGTTCTCGAAGTCTACAGTTATGACTCTTTTTATTTGCCCCACATACCAATTTCCACAGCTACAAATGATTTCGTATATTCCTTCTGACAGAGACGGAGGCAACAGATCTTTAGCTCCTCGAAGGTAATCATGGAGTTTGGAGACTGTGTTATATCTCCCTAGAATATTATGCCTTTTCATTATTTTGCCAATGCGATCAGTCGTTCCTGCTACGTAAGGCAGCATAACGTATCCCAATGGCTTAGGCATCTCCTTCTTTTGACGATTTTTTGTTGCTACACTTCAAATTAATTTGTTGCTGTATCCATTTTTCCTCAATGTCTTCCGCAGGTGGTCTGTTTCTTCCAATATGGAATCAACATCGGAAACTTTTTGGGCACGATCAAATGACATCTTGATGACTGAAGCCTTCAAATACTGATCAGTATGCATCTTTTTTCTATGTACTTGGTGGCCAAGAGTACCATCTCCCTTTCTCTGTACCAAGACATCTAGGAGCGGTAGGCATCCATCTTTCTCAATCTCCATCGTGAACTAGATGGAGGAATTTTGACTGTTCAGGTATTTTAAGAAATCTTCTAGCATATCCCTTCCATGCAGCCAAACTACAAAAGTATCGTCAACATATCTTAGCCAGACTGTTGGACTTTGGCTAAAGGTGTTTAAAGCTTCTTTTTCAAACTCCTCCATGTATAGGTTGGCGATGACAGGGGAAAGGGGAGAGCCCATGGCTGCACCTCCCGTTTATTCGTACATCTGTCTGTTTCATTAGAAGTACACGTTTTTTAGGAGCCTTTAAAAAATTAACGGCCGAAATTTTAAAGAAGACCATTGTTGTTCGAATCTATAAATGCCCAACCACCAACGGCAAAGAAACAATAAGCCTGATGAAGCCGGCAGAATACCACAGCGAAACTGTTGCTCTAAAAAAAATCATTGCAGATACCAAAAGATTTCACAAGATTTAATCAGGAGCTGCGAAAATTTATGAAAAAAGTAAATTACATTAATTTACCCTCCTATAACCATACTACGAGTGGATAAAGTATTCCACAACATTTGGGAAAATGGTAAATGAGACTCTACGAAAACTTTATAGAACAACTTTATTTTCCAAAATATTAAAAATGAGAAGCAATAATCTTTCAAAGCACTCACTTTATGAAACGCACAATTCATTTTCCCTGAAATGCCTGTCACTCACATCAAAACGTTTGTTTAACAATAAAATAAAACAGCTAATTATAATACAGCAAATTTCATGCTCAACCACTTACTCACAGTCATACTCGACAGTACATCCTGTTATCATGAAACGATCAAATTAATGCTGCATAGAGTTTTAATGATGAATTTAAGAAAACCATTCCATGGCAAATAATTACAGAAAGAATTGACAGAATATTTCCTTTCCTAATTTTTTGATAACTACAATCAGCAATTTGTTTTAACAGTTCCCGCTACATATTTCCTTTGCTATCCTCAATATTTAACCTACTTGGCCAAGTGGCCCATTAAACCTTTTTACAAAGAAATAAAACTCAAATGAGAAAGATTGTTTCAGGATGACAGTAAACAAGGAAAACATATAAGCTACAGAATAGAAAAGAAAAAACATAGTAACCCACTTACAAATGACTTATTCATGGCCTTCTTGACCTCATCATTTCCTTCAGTGTATATTTTTTGAAAGAGGGCATTAAGCGCAGCATCACCTTCTGGCTTCTCTTCCTCCTCCTCTTTGCTTAACTGCCCAACCAGTTTGTCCCAATCACGAGTCTTCAATGAAGAACTTGGGTATTTTGGTGGGCCTGAGCCAGATGGAGCACTGAGAATTGCTGAAATATACAATCCAACCAATTTAGACTATTTTCATATCCAAGAGTGATATACCAGCCTGAATGGAATAATTTCCTCATGCACTGATTTCAATTTTAACAATTTTACTATCATGAAAGGCATAAACAAACCCTTATTCACCAATCAGTGCTGGTGTAGACATAGCAGCAAATAGAGATATTTTAAGTCAAAGTTCACCCAAGAATGTGAATTCCTTCAAGAAATGAAAACGTTCGCTGTAGTAGATGTGATCATGATGTCACAGCTCTGTTGATGGAGGAAGCAGAGTGACTGAATAGCAGGGATGTATTGATCATATTTGTTTATAACAAAGTCAATTGCCATTACCAGAGTTACAAGAAGCAAGATGGATAGTGGATTTATCTAAGTATACACAGGAGATTCTCCAATTGTTGATGCTGTGACTGTGAGAGAATTTTTCCAAAAACAATGACTGCAAGAGTGCTGAGAGAAGAATGAGAAAAATGGAAATGGAAAAGGAAGTTTATCTGATATCTTCAGGATGCCAAAGTTGCTAATTATGTTTTTCACTCAAATCTGGCCGGTCATCCTACGGCAACACTGATATTGGATATGTGCAGATCATGAGAGATGGTAGAAAATAGAAACTTCACAGCAAATTCTAGAGTGACACTGGAGCACAACCCAGCAGCCACAAGGTGATATATAACCCTAAAAGAACAGACACTATCCATACAATTAAGGATAAGCCATTCCATGTGAGGATAGGCTAAACTTGAAGAAAGGATAGGTCAAGGATTGATCATGAAGAAGACAGGGATAGTTGAGGCATATTTGTCTGTATACAGAAGGATAAGTGACACATTGGGATAGATTGTGTGGCATCTATCCCTAAATTACTTATTTGATTGGCTCAGCAAACCAAAGAGGACTTAGGCATCACTTCTTGATCTGCTATCAGCCTCATCAAACCATGATGCTCAAGAGCTTCCATGTACCTAGTTCTATTCTTGACCAGCATCCATCATTACACAGTACCAATTCAGCACCTAAACTGAAAACATAAAACACAGAAAAAGAACAAGAGGCACATTTGCACGACCACCATTAATACATTAATAAAGATCCCCCCAGAAAAATAGTGCTATCGAGGATTACACCAACCACAGGAAACTATTTTCCAGAAATTAGTTAATTGACATCATATTCACTAATAATAATGAAATAATCTGTGTAATTAAAAATTCTGGAAGCAGAGTCTACAATGCTGGACAGGCATCTTGACTCCCATGGTCCCTTCAAGTGGTTTCTAAATGGTCTGAAAAAATTAACATGCAACAAATTTGTTACTTATATCGCTGTAGTCTTAAGAACATGCATTCTCATAGCTGCTGCCCAAACATTATGAAAATGCATTGAATCATTTTCAGTTGGTAAAAATGTATTTGCATACCACTTTATGAGTAATTAGGCTCCATCCAAGGGAATTTCGACTACCATAACTTGTGGTTAGGCCACATGTAATAATGGTCATTTTCTTCCAGTCCATGCATAATTAACTTACTTAATTGAAACATGGACGTTACTTTAAAATCAGATAATCAAATGATTACTCACTAACTTGAAGAATAATGAATGTTAGGGACGATGAAACATGGACGTTACTTTAAAATCAGATAATCAAATGATTACTCACTAACTTGAAGAATAATGAATGTTAGGGACGATGAAACATGGACGTTACTTTAAAATCAGCTAATCAAATGATTACTCACTAACTTGAAGAATAATTAATGTTAGGGACGATGGTGACAGGGTAGTGTTCTCATGTGTCAGTATATAGGTTGTCACTTCGAATTTTCCCTGAATGCATTTCTTTTAACCCAGGACACAATTTTATCATCTTATTTATTTCGTTGCAATAGGAGGGGGCTATTATCAATGGAAAAAGTATCATCATTATGGATGTAAAGGTTAGTTTTTCTAATAACTATGATGTATAGCTTGTTGGCATACAGTGAAACCTGTCTTTAGTGGAATCTCTAGGGACCATTATGTTTTTCCGGATAAGACAGGTCTCCACTTAATCCAGGGTCAGATATTTAAAAAAAGACCTTGAAAGCCATATCACGCCCATAACATGCATTGTCTTAAAGGTTGGTTTGACTCAAATTCTGCATGTAGGCGAAATCATTAAGAAACAATGAAACAGTATCACATAGTGGTAAATTTTTTTATTTGAACTAATGAACATAAAAATCAATATAAAATACACTTTTAATCTATCATTTCTGTCTGTTTTTCCTTTTTTTCCTATACAATACAATGCTCTATTGTTTTCGCTGGAGATGCCATTAAAAATATTTTAGGATTTTAATTTCTTACGGTAAAAATTGTGCGTGGAATTTTTTAATAAAATCTGCTGAACCCAGGTTCACGTGCCTGAGAATGGATTCTATTTCTGTGTTTGACAGTTTCCATTAATGGCAGGGTACCAATGTTTGCTGAACCCTATTACGATCGCCGCGACCAAATTTATTTTCCAGATAAGACAGGTTTCCGTGTAGCTCAGGTTCCACTTAAGGCAGGTTTCACTGTAGTTCACATAGTTATGGTAAATGCATCTTCCTAATTTTATGCTTAAGTTCATAAAATAATAATCTGAGAAAAGGTCTACTCATGAGAGAAAGATTAACCGACGGAAGCAGAGTAATAATGGACACATACCAGAAAAATAGAATAAGCATTGCCAAGAGGATGCCAAAATAGGTATGATAGCCTAGTCCAACAACTCCACTTCGGAACAAAGTCTTTAAGAGGTGTTACTGGACATCATGCTTGATCTTTTTTTATTCACTGGATATTACCCTTATCACGACTTTTCTACCTTCTGCCCCATGAAAATCAAGATCTTTCAGCTGCACTTCGACAAAAATGCTGGTTTTCGCTGTTGGCAATCGAAGAATTGAGGAACAAAGTTTTCCTTCATTACCACAGGTCCCCATCATTTTAAAGGGCACGAAGTTCTTATCACCTACAAACTGTGAAGAAATTTGCACTGAATTTGATTCTTTCAAAAAAATTGAATCTTACAACGAGAGTCAGATTACCATACTTTCCTGATTAAGTTGCACACTACTCTCTAACAGTGGCGAGAAAAATAATTTGATTATACGAGAAAGCTGAGCACTTGTGAAGGTTTTAAGCTAGCCTCAAAGAGCCAAATTCAGGATTTCATGATGTTTTCCAGGGACAGAACCTTGATATGGTCTTCAATGACACAACTAGCTGTTTTGCTGCTGATTTTTTTCTTCGACATTCACCTCAGCAGAAAGCTTGTCATTGCTTTCCTTTCCCTTCTGTATTTCAGGACATAAACCAAAACCTTTTCTAGCACATCAGTCAATATATTACTTCACAGGGGAACAATACTAAATTTATAATATTCTTTGTTTAATGAGCAATGTCATCCAGAGAAAATGTCTCAGAGCATGCTGATGCCTGCAGCATGTCCAAAACGGGAAGCTGAAACAGAGTTGTGACATCAGAACATAGAGACAGTGCGTTTTCGGTGCAGCATTTCAGCAGGAAACATCTAGCTTTGCTTGCATAAAATGCAGCATAAAAATGAAAATTGAATTCTAATGCATGCATGAAAATGATGTATAAGGTGAGCAGATGAAATAGAAATGGTTAAAAAAACCTGGACATTGATTACTATGAGACATCCAGTGATAAAAATGATATGGGTTGAATTTATATTACCTTGGGTAAGTATTTATTTTTGGAAAATATTGCAGGCACTTTCCCCTTAAAACTCTTATTTTCCACATTTAGTCCTTATTCAAATCCTTTCTAAAAGTCCTCACTTTTGAAAAATAAATCCTGTGCAATCCATAAAACTGATTATTAACTCCTATTCCTAATTTTTACTTCGATTTAGGAACATATTCACGAAAATACTTAGGACTTTTTAAAAAAATATTTCAGAATTGTCAGATGACTTTTCCAAAAATATAGGGACTTTTAGATATGCTCTAATGATTGCCATTGAAGAGTGAGGGCAGATGCCCATTAGTATGCCAAAGCCACATGAGACTGTGAAGCAGTGAAAATCACTTAAGAAACTTGCAAGCCTCATTGATTTCGATGAACCAGAAAAAGAAAATTAATGAAATCACTATGGATTAGAACAAAAAACAGAAATAAGACTTTTCCTTACCAGCTGGAATTGGTGTTACTGGAGCAGCTTTTGGGTCTCCTTCCAAAGTATTCCACCGCAACCCATCCCTTTTCTTTAACTTTATCTCAATCTAAAGCAAGAAAAAAAATAATTTTGACCATTAGTGCAGTTGACAGACAGTGACAACGCTATTTTGACAACAACAATAAAAAGGACAATGAGGTAGTGACTATAACATACAACTTGCCATGATGAGGCTGTAATGGAATAGCAAATACCTCAAGGGTTTTTAAAAATTCTGAGAGAAAAATATTAAGGATGTACGAATAGGAGACGGCTTGGGTAAATGTAAGCCGATTTAAAGGGTTCAGCCTGCATATGATGTGAACCACACACCTGCCCAATAAATTACCACATTCACCTGAGAAAAATATTTGCTCTGAAACAGCTCCTATTTGGTGCACTCTTTCGTAAACCTAAGTGGTATGTTAATTACTGCCATTCACTCAGCTTTAAAATGAGTTATGAAGGGCGGATGAAGGATGATCTGGAAGCGGAGAAATAACGGAAATGGGTGGTACCCGGATTGTTCCTATCTACCAAGAAAATAGGTGGGTCCTGCTTTGCGAATATTCGCCCACACTTAAAACGTTCATGGGGGATACGTGATCAGTCCTCAATAATGGCAAGGCCTGGCACCACACACATCATTTACGATATCGTGTGTCATGAAACTACGAGCATAAGTGATCTCATATTTCCAACATACCTTTGAGGTAAGTACCCGATAGGAGCATTCCGCAGGTACAACACTGTGCGCTAGATCCAATTCCAAAGAATAATCATTTCCATTGGGTAGTCGGGCAGAACAACTGAGCTGAAATGAATTAACAGTCATACATTTTCATTAATAACTCCAGGAGAAAAATTACCGCCAAGCAATGGCCCTCAATTCATTCAACAATGAAGGAGAACATGATGGAGTTTTCTGGAACACCTACCGCGTTCTCATGGTAGTCAATTTTTACATCCTCAGGTTTGACGTTTTTCGCGAGAATGGTCAAGACTACATGTGTTTCAGTTTGATACCAGTCGTACTTTATCTTAACAGCAGTCGGTTGACTAGCCTGACTTTCCGAGTCAGGTTTATTCGGACTTGCAGGTGCATCGGTCATGACTCCTTGTGAGAGTTACCACTAAAATCAAGGGTAAAAAGACAAAAGATAGACTGACGTATTCAAACACGGAGTAAATTCGCACTCAATTGAAAGTTGTAGAAAGTAACTCAGGTTACCCTGATACTCGATTTCTGCACGGTCAACCCGGTCAACCACTGCGTGACCCTGTGTTTATGTTTTTTAGTTACTCAACATTCATCTCTTAGAAGAGGGCAGCACCTGTTGAGATGATTCAGATGATTGAGGATTCTTGAGACTCGTCAATGGTCGTTCATCTCGTTCATTAAACATTTTCATTAATAGTATTATTTTTGGTTTTAATTTAAAAAGCACGAAGAAGAAAAACATAATGGTAAAAGACGATATGAAAAATAAACTAAATTTCTTGGAATTAGGCTGTGGTGAAAGCGCGGTTATTCAAATTAACCGATTAGTAGTACTTAGGAGAAACTGAGCATCCTCTTTTCAATGCTGGTACGAAATGTACCTTGGGGTCCAGTTCAATGTCCACATCAATCCATCATCCTATAAATGCTCTCCAAATTGTACTCAAATTTTCAGTATTCCACTAAATATCCTTGCTATAATCTGAACCCTGGACTGCATTGGAATAGATAAACCTCACTTCACACACTACAGCAACCAAATCTCCGGGCAATGGATATCCAGGGAAAAATACTTGGCCAGTAACTGCCCTGAAAGGCTAACATCTGATCTTGAAGTGGTCTATTACTAGACTGGCCTGGATTTTGAAGAAGTTTCAAATCAAGACCAAAAACACACCACTTCCAGACAAGATATTAGTCTTTCAGAGCAGTTACTGACCAAACATTTTTACCTGGGGTACTTTTTACCTGTCGTACTCTCTGAAATTTTGGATTTTTTTACGGAAGACATCGGTGGAAAGATGTTCTGCTCAGTAACTAATTAATTATACATATGCATGCCCATCATTCCTCTTTGAATTCAATCACTTTCATCTTTGTCAAAATTGTTTTCCCACATATAACATTTGGTCTATCAGTCTTGGCAAATAGCTTGTTCTATATTAGTTCAGCAAATGTTAAATGAATATGGAAATTTATTCGTTATCTTAAGAGTGCCATTATGGATGTATGCTGAAGATTTGAAAGACCCCTTCACTCCATTCAATATCTCTACTTGGAGGAAGTCAATCTTGCTCAGCATACAGTTGGAGACAATTCTTGCATGTACCCTGAAAGCACACTATTGTGAGCTAAGTTGCAAAGATGGGATTAGTTCCTGATTCATGCTTTTCCTCAACAAACCACTTTTGTACAGTACTATAAAAAATATAATGAATGTAAATTTAAATTGCTTAGTAGCAATAGGTATGAGTCATTTCTACATTATGAGCTGCATCTCCTTGGGAGATAGAAGTGGTGAGTTCTTGTTGCCCACCATATCACAGTTTTCCAGGCAATTCCATGAATTTCACTCTCACACAAAGCTTGAAGCATCAACAGGAGAGGGGGAGAGGTCTCTCTCCAAAAATGCCCTTCAAACAAATTCCAAAAATACAAGTGAGAAACAGGAGGTACTCGGGAACAAACAAGTATATTGAATAAACCACAAATGATATAAGTATATGTATTTCACCAGCTTAAGAATTATAAACAAAATATTGCAAGGGGCAGACAACCTGTGTCCTGATATCTAATGCTCAACAATCATCATCAATTTTGACTAAATGCTGGACAAACAGTATAGCCATGTGCACATCATGGCAATCACCAGCAAAAGAGAGCAAGGAGTCAGGTGTGCTGTAGGAGAGGAGGTTTTCGGCTAGTTGGAAGGTGGAATGGATGAGCTGGGGAGTAGAGGCGATTGGTAGTCTCGGAGGGGAGGTTTCAGCAAGGTCAAATAGTGGAATTTGGTGAGGGAGTGAATGGAATTGGCAGCCTTGAAGGATAGTGGAATGAGTAATCATATGCTGCGTAGGATTTACATTGGAGCTTAGGGAACTGTTTTTCATCTCCAATTGCCAAATGGAGGATTTTGCCTTTGTATAATGATTTTCTGCCTTAGAATGCCCTCGCAGTCTTCCGGCATTAACTGCTATTTAACCACTTGGGTGGGGATGACGAGATATCTCATCATGCTCGAATATGTGTAAAATTTTTTTCCCCACATGAAATGCGCTTTTTGGAAAATTGGTTCGCCAGTCAAGTAGTTAAGTGAGAGAGGACCTGGTGAGGGAAGGTGGCAGCAGAAGTTGCTGGCAGGAGACGCTGAGTCTCGGAGATCGATAGATATCTCATTATTGTTTGCTCGCCAGATATCATTAGCATGACAGTATCAGAGTGCGCATCTCGTGCAAATCCTTCAGCGAAGTCTGGAGGGTAAACAGTCCACAGAGGTGAAACTGTCCAAAGATGGGAAGATTGAAAAAAAAGTGGGGGTATGCTAAAAAAATGCCACAAGCTGCAGCATCAATAATGGATTGATCATCTTGATTTGTGCCATTAAGTGCCTTCTGCTGAGATAGCCGTCTTTCAACGGAGGAGTTGGTTAGTTTGGGTAGCAGGTAGGGTGTATTAATTACATAATCTATAATCATAAACACTGGAGATTCTCATAATATGCAAAGTTTGGTCGTGCAATGTACGTACATTCACAATTGGCTCTTTATGTAGGAGTGAATACAGAGTCAAATTTAAGTTTACAGGTTTGCTGCTGCTGATGCACATGTGCATCAAGGCGTGCTAAGCCCACAAGCTGTCAATGCACATGAGCACCACAGCAGCAAAGGTTTTCCTAATGAAGTAATCTCCATTAATTTTTGTGGATGGACTGTCCTTCAGAAGAGGTACTTGGTGCAGTTATTGACTTCATCAGAGCAGTTTTATTCACAAGCTGATCCAAAATTTTATTTTCACTGTATTGAGAGAGTAAAAATTCATATACATTTTTTTGATTTTCCGCTCCTAAGCATTATCATCAGAATATCAGTGGCAGCAAATGTGTCAACAAAGGGATATCTTTACATATTTTTTTCTGATAATAATATACAAAAATATTGGAATGGATGCAAATTTTCTTCTTCCGTTTCAACCCTTAAGTTGGCTGGCAGCAGACCTCCATTCATCTCTCTGATCAGCTTTTCGTTTAAGTTCAAAGTATGTTCTGCCATTCATATCCTTCATAATTTGGCTCATGAAGTCTAGTCGGGCCTTCCTCTACAGTTTTTTCCCTCAATTATCCTTTTCACTTGATTATCGTGCCGTAGTAAATATACAATATGTTTAGCTCTCCTTTCTTTAATGATTCTTACTATGTTTCTTTCTTCTTGAGCTTTTTCAAAGATTTCTTTATTAGTTTTCCTTTCTGTCCAGCTTTCTTTCAGCATTTAAACTTAAGCAAATTTAAGAGCTCATAACTTAAAAGAGCTTCCTCAGTATTAAATGAAATACATACATAGGTACTTAAATCAAATGACTACCTCTTCTATTTAAGGAGCTGATGAATAATGAGACTTAAGCCATTTTTATCCATTATTTTATTGTACTTTGAGTAACAAAAACTAAAAGTTACAACAAAAGGTGATTTGGATACAATATGAATGCAAGCATTTGAAATACTTTTTCTGCATGAATAGAATAAATAACAACTATGAATGCAATATAACAGCAACACACTTCAATACACCGATGAACACCACAGTGATTACATTGGTAGACACTAAGCAATAATAATTTTAATTATTACAATAAAAATAGATGTGAATATAACAGATTTGTAAATCTATAAGATTTCCTTTAATTCATAACACAATGCAATGAATTCTAGTTTGGGAAACTTTAAAAAAATATTAAGGTAGCCCAATATACTTTGATTCCCTGGTAAGAAGATCATAAATAGATACTCTATTTTACTCTATGGAAGTCTTGCTTCATTAAATAACTTTATATTACATAATGAATTAACTGCTTGCAAGAGAAACTTTGATTGTATTCATTTTCAACATTTTAATTCGTCACATTTATATACACTGTAAACCTCTTAAGAGAAGCAAGGAATGCTTTACTATGGATGTCAAACATCAGTTTAACAAGAAATACTTCTTCAAGTACCACAGCCAAAGATAATTTCACCCTTCAAAATAGAATATAATACATGTGGCTATGTGAAGTCACAAGTCATGAAATGCATAGACTTAACAACCAATTGATTTTTCTGACACAGCTACAAATTTTCTATGCCCAATTTTTCTTTTCTAATTTTTTGATAAAATAACCATTATATAACAAACGTTTCACGCCTAAATCAAAGCATAATACTATCTTTATTACAACACCAATGTTTTTCCTCTTATTTAAAAAAATTAAGGAATCCATTCCTCAGAATCATGAATGATTATTACACATTAAGAGGTTGATTGCTTATCTATAAAATTACAACAACAACTTTGTAGGGAATTCCCTGAAAACCAATTAAAAAGCATTTCAAGAGACCACATTCATGATTAGAAGAAGTAAAAATTACCAAAAAATTGCCTCTTTTCATGCATATTAAAAATTAAAAATCAGGTTTGATGACATAAAATTAGAGGAGATATGAAGATCCCTCCTTGACAGCTTTCATTCCATTTGGATGCATGGATCTTCTCTGTGTTAGCAGGAAATAAGTGCCATGACAAATACAAGACAGTATACTTTTACACTATATACAAGATGTAAAAAAATGACTTAGAATGGAGAATTAACTTCTCCATTAAATAGGATATATAATCCTCCCACATTTGACATAGAAGATACATCCTAAAATTTTCATCATAGAAATTTAAATTCGATGAAAATGCATTTGCAAAAGAAATCATTATGGAAACCCAAAAATATAACAAAAATATACCAAAATCACACACTATATGCATGAACCTATTTGTATCAGTCAAAAATCCGTACTACACAAAGTTATGCACTGAATTACACCTTGATTCATCTCATTGTTCTCCTATGCTTTGTAAAATTACACTCCTGATAAATAATTTAAAAACACATGCAAAAATTTTTGGGAATGATTACCTTGAGACATTATCATATGATTTTTTTAAATTACACAGAGCAACCTTAGAAATTGAGACATGCTATTAAATGAATCGCAGGAAAGAAATAACATTATATAATCAAGTTAATCCATGTACATAATCACATCATTAAAAAAGGACATTTCAATCAATGTGTTAATTTCAGCTAAAATACATTTTGTGGAGAGTGAAGCTGGAGTGGAGCACCACAGAAATCCCATGATGAATCCAGAATGATTGAATAATTTATGTAAAAACTGTTCAAGCTGTATTTTAGAATGTTATTAAACAATGGCAACAATTACACCACTAAAAATTACAACAGTATATTAAATTCGATGCCTCCCCCCTCCGACTAAATTATTGCTCCATTATGCATGTATGAGAGAGTGAAAATATATGAAGACATAACAGAGGGATTACAAACTACTTTTTATGTACACATGAAACATTAAAACACAACCTCCCATTTTTAAAGAAATACCGATGAAACAACAGGTGCACTAACCTTGAGTTTTCATATAAAGAAATGACTAAAACAACCTGAAGAGTAGAGATTCATTTCACCTCTGAAAGAGGAGTGAGCAAGATGTACTTTTATTATATTTTGTTGCAATGTAAAACTTTTAAGATCATTAGAATTTTATTACACCTATGCTTTCTTAACAGACTTCTTCATTTATTATCACCTTTGTGGGAAACTTATTGATTTTGACTTTTAAATTTCACATTTTTAGGTGAGACAGGTAACAATGTCGGAGAACGGGGACTGTGGATGAACATTGGCAGCAGTCCCAAATGTAGACAGGAAAGTCTGTTTCTGGCCATCATTAGTCAGCTGAAATAGAAAAAGAATCATAAACTGAAAATCATGATAATCTGGTATTAAAAATATACACCAATAACATTTTCTAGGAAAAAATAAGGGAAAATAGGGAACACAAATAGCTGGGAGAAAAAAACATAAAGAGTAAGAACTATATATACTTAGGTGTTAATCTTTCAGCCAACTTGGAATGGGGTATTATACTAGTAAGGTGGCAGAGAGGCTTTTAAATCTCTTCTCAGGATCATGTGTCACCACATGGGGAGCAGCAAAGCCTAAACAGAACTAGAGGACACTTCTATTGTTAGGCTGATAATGAAGAACCTAACTAGTTTATAGGATCCACAGGAAAAGGCATTTTTAAAGATTGAAAAAGTATAGACAAAGGTGGCCAGGTTTGTTATACTTACAGGAAGGCATACAACAGCAATGTTAAGAGTCACTAGGAATGGGAATTGCTTCCAGTCAAGCATAATAGAATATTGTTACTGCGACACTGTAAACTGGCAGAAATGCTGTGAGCAATTACTTATATAAATAAATAAAATAAAAAATAAGGTGAACAGAGTATGTGGAATATTTAAAATAATACAAAATAAAAAGGGCTGGGAGGAGCAATCGGATAAATTTAAAAACCCCAATCACAGAGGGTGGAAGGACCATGAATTTAAACGAAAATGTAGGCAACAAAAACCTAATGTGATTAAAAACTCCTTCCTCAATTATGGAATTAAAGAGTGGAATAAGTTACCAGGAGAAATTTTTAAGCCCGGATTTGATTAAAATGAAGTTCAAACTTTGTTTAAATTATTTGCTAGAATATTGTGGGTCTATATTTTCATACGGTAGAAATGAATATATTTAGGGTGAGTGGAGGAATATTAGGGCACCCCATTGTAACAATCATCACAAGCTAACACAGGAGGAGACATTGTGAATGGATCCGGAAAATAACAAGACTAAACGGTCTTTGGTAGTACATGAAGGAAGTACAGTGCATGGATTATAGTAAAATGGAAGGAAGAAATTACCTTTTTGAAGGGAATGTAGGGTGGTAGGCAAATTGTTGAGACAAAGGATGAACGGACATGAAGAAATAAGCTCTAATTAGGAAAGTAGTGAGCTTATGAACAGTTTAAGCCTATCTAATCTTACCATTGGTCAGTTAACAGCCCAAGTTATTATTTACCTGGTGGTAGAAGTCAGATGCAGCAATGCAGAGCAATCGACGATCTTCAAACTCACACCGGCCAATGCGCGACTGTACATGGGGAAATCTGTCTTAATGTTAAGGAATTAAATCAACTGCAACAAACCATACAAGTGAAGCTAAATGGGTTAAAATATACAGGATGAGTATTTTAATTATTTTACTAATAGAGAGCATAAATATTCCACACCTTAACAGCATGGCCTGCATATGTACCATAAAACTGACTAAGAACTTTCAAATTCCCATGACCCTTAACACTTTGGGTCCCTAGCCCGAGTCCCACTCGGGCTGAAGGATCTTGCCCAGAGACCCATTGCACAGCCATTTGAACCATTACTAAACTTCCTGCATGTTTTTCTCGTGCTCGGGCGCTTTAGACCATTATTCTAGATCATTAATTCTATACCAGTATGGCGCTGCCACCATTAGCCTTCAGCTCATACCTCTGCTCCTCACGTGTTTGTTATTTCTATGTCAATGGTTTTCATTCCCAAACATTTGTATTATGTAAATATGGCTAGAATCCTTGATGAAAGTGATATTTTAGAGGTTTTGGAGGAACCAATTTTCAATTCTGTGTGAAGAAGAACTAGAAGATGCTCTTGAGGACTCAGACTTTGCTGTTTATGGTACGGCACTACTCATTACATTTTTATTGCATTTCATGTCTGTGTTATCATGTTCATTTTGGATGCTAATCTTTAGCTAACAACAAATTTTACCACACAAAATTATTTTTTGTAACCTCAGTTACTTTCCCTTTTCAAATTTCTAAAGACGACAGTAGTGAAAGCTCAGACGAGGTGAGCGACAAACCTGTTCCAACCATTACATTGAATTCAGCGTCTTCAATCGATGGGTAGGCATTTTGCAGAGAATATTCCAGGAGCTGAAAAAGTTACAAGTAACTAGGATGTGCAAAGTGTGTGCAGACAATGGAATTCGTACCACTGGGAAAACTAGTAGAAAGGAAAGCCTGGTGGTGTCCCTCCTGTGCAATGGCATTTTGTATGCAAGATGGTTTCAAATTTACCACACCAGAACACATCACTGTTGAAATGCTAAGAGTAAGACTTTTTATTTTTTTGAAAAAGTGTGATCATTGTTTACATTGTAACTTTTTATCATTAAAATATTTTGAGTCAATTTTTGCATATTGAAATAAAAACATTGAAATTAAAGAAACGAAAGCTTTACTGTTTTCATTTACGTAAAGAGAAATATTGTGATTTTTTAAAAATAGTTGAAAATGGGTTTCTGAACCTGCTTAGTTATAAAAGGCCTGGGCTTCAAAGTGTTAAAGATGGGCAGCTGAGAACATTAATAACTGCTCCTGACAGGACCATTAACGCCATATATGTTAAAGGGTAGGAGGCAAACAAAAGGCAAGTAAAGCAGAGCCTGCTGCTCAGTGAGGCATTTGTGAGAAAAACACCCAACCTTAAGACATAATAGTTTTAGAAACACTTTTACTAAATTTGCTACTATGGGACTAAGCTCACTAGAGTACATGTCAAGTCCAGTCATAAGGAAGGCATGGCTTCTATGGGTCTTCGTAACATGAAATGTATACCAGAAAAAACAATGATTCAAGAAAAATAGAAATATGATTAAAAGACAGCAACACTAAATTGGACAGCAATGCAAAACACCATGCAACATGATGCACAGTAAAGAAAAATCCAAGTTCATTGATGTATTATGGGGGAAAAAATTTCCCAACAAATGGTTAGTGCCTCTTTTGCTATGGAGAAAAATCTACTCCCTTTCTCATGGCATGTCACCATGAGAGAAATTCAAATACAGTAAGGTGATGGACTCATCCTTGAAGTCCTTGATGGAGCATTGGCTGCTTGGCTGCCCGGAGCACGTGGACTTGGCCATGAGAAAGGAGGTACATTAGATAACCTTTTGTACATTAGAAATGATCCATTGAACTCCATCATATACTTTGACCAAAATCAAGAAATAAATAGTTTCTTGAGAAAAAATTATGCAGGTAAGACCACAGGCAGCTAATCGCCAAGAAACTTACAGCTATTGATTGGCAGGTATGTAGATTTCAATGCATTTGCTTCTGTAGTACTTTATTTTCTGAGCAAGGACTCCCACCAATATCCTAAATTGCATCAAAGTCCAGGCAAGATGGGAAATTCAATTGGATTATCTAAAGGAAGGAAGTCAATTTTTATCCTGAGTGATACTGCCATCACTCAGGATATTGGGAAACTATTTTCTCCCATTACCTATCACTAGAGATGTGGAAATATAGTAAAAATTATGTGTCTGTAGCAAAAATAAATTGAAAATTTTTGTTTTATAGAATTAATTAGCAAAAATTTTACTAACACAGTAAGTATATCCATATTATGATATGAGACTAATTGACAAGCTTGTATTTTGTGCCTAAATTTAATTTAAGAAACACGTACCATATAATCTAAAAATCATATATAAAAAAAGAAACATTATAAATTTGCACAATACGGAATACACATAGGCCAAAGTTCTAACTACTCTGGAGGATG
The DNA here is from genome assembly GCA_963169105.1 of Ceriagrion tenellum. Classification (NCBI taxonomy): domain Eukaryota; kingdom Metazoa; phylum Arthropoda; class Insecta; order Odonata; family Coenagrionidae; genus Ceriagrion; species Ceriagrion tenellum. The sequence continues at coordinate 126,186,054 of OY720633.1, read as the reverse complement.
AGTTTGAATGTGTATCCTTCCTACGCTCCCTTGTCAAATGACAGCATACTACAAGTTTCGATGGTACTCTCCTTCATTCGGGCTCGACGATCAGTGAGGACAAGGTTGTATACACTAGAAAATCGTTCTGCATCTACACTGCTAATTGAAGCCCATATGGTTTTCAGAAAAGCATCTGCAAACATTTGATTCTTCATTCTTATCGCTAAGAGAAGCTGAAGTAAGTCAACATTGTCCTCTTTAATGGCATTTACTAACTGATGGTGAAAATACTGATAACTTTCATTGAATCCTTTTCTGCCCGCCCAAACAGGAAAGTTGAGCGGTGGGAGACGACTTGGAGAGGAGAGCAGAGGGGGGGAAAGGCGTGCGACATTGCTACCCATAGAATTTAAATGCCATGGCTCACGATGCACGAAGCGGCAACAGTGGATGGTTTAGGGTGATTTCCCCTACCTTACCCTAGTGATGCCTCAACGTTCCTTCCACAAAGAGCATAACTTTCTCTGCACGTAAAATACATATATAAAAATCGTCATCGGAAATCCCAGGATATTTAACTAATGGTTATGCAGGCGTTTATAAAGCTGGTGTCATTGCGGTTACAACGGTGTAACTCAAACCTCTATCGCATTGTTAGTTTCCGGATAAGCCGAGATTTACAACTTTTACAACAATTCGTGTAAAACTCAACATATAAACAATTTTTTCCTTTGGTAAGTTAGAAACACATTTGGTTAACTTTTATGAGACTTTCTTATCTCTATAATAAATATTACGAGAATGGCGATAAAATAAAGTCGCGCCATTGGGTTTTGAGTGCCGAGATAGCCGAAAATAGCCTTTTTTCAAAATAAATATCGTAAAAATGTAGATAAAGATAGGAAAAAATTTTTACACGCATTAGTAAACATAGATATGATCTTTCTATTGCATGCATTTTATTTTGTTAAAATTGGTTGACCCTACTTGAAGATACAGCATCGTAAACTCAACGGAATCGACTTTTTTAATGGACAGTAGGCCTGTGAACAGCAGACAACTATTTACCGCTGCGTCACTGTGTCTGCTCGTTGGCGTACTGCTACCGCGCTGTCGCAGTCAAAATCAGATCTTGAGGCTCCCTCAAATTTACTCAGTACTTGTATGTAACTCTATATTTAATCTTTATTTTGCACTTCTTATATCTTGGGAGTTCAATTACCAGTTGTCAGTATGCAATTTGCGCATAGATGAGCACCGCCGCAAGCCGCTGAAAATATGCCCCGACTCCACTGTCAACAAATACTATAGCCGGCGCACAGGTCTAAGTAGACCACTACTGAGATAGCTAGGCCTAGCCTAGGTCTAGACTCTTCATGTCACTTGGGACTTAGCATTAGACATCAATTTCTTGGCCTTAGTATACAGTAAGTCAGACTTATAGAAGGTAAAAAAAATCGTGGGTCTAGGCCCTACTTACTTTTGCAGATATTCTTGAACTGCAGGATAGTCAATTTTGTTTATGTGTATGTTCGCCTAAAGGCACATTTTAATCATATCCTGAATGAAAGTGATTTTTTTGGCTTTAGCCTTCTTCTGGGAGTCAATACATCCGTGTATTGTCAACTGACATTTGGCAGTCGCATTCTTGGCCTTCTCTATTATTTTCTAAATATCCATGTAATCACATGTGCTTGTTCAAGGTATATGTTTTTTCCATTCCAGGTGCACATTATGTATCCCATACATCAAAACACTGGTATCACTTTCCTAAAACTTCTCATCTTTGTAACTTGCAGCACGCTCTATTCACTCTTTCCCGTCCAGCCGCCATGAGTGGGGAAAGAGGTGCATGTTAAGCCAAATTTGCGACAGAGTGCATTAATTTAAGTATCTTGGCGGCTACACAGTGAACTAATCAACCCTCCACAACATAATTCTACGTGGTAGCGTGGCAGCATACTTGCCGTGGTCTTGGGGAACGAGTTGGAATGCTTCCGTAAGAGACAACGATATCATCTATATTCACAACGTAAACAGAAAAAAACACTGTCAATAGCACGTCACCTATAAAAACTACAATAGTTTAGTTGTAATTGATTACGTGATTTGGACGTAATATTGTCTGTTTTTGCAGGGAAGATAACATCATTGGCTCTTTTGGAAACCCCTAGTCATCGCCCGCATTAGTGAAATCTGTGCAGTCACCTTCGCTCAGTGAAGCGGATCAGTGGGTCGGGAGGTTGGCTGTTTTTCGACGAGTTCATGCGTAAAAATTACGCATCACTACAGAAATGCTGGAAACTTGAATATATCGCACGAATTAGCATTTATTGCACTTCATTGCAAAATAGACCACATGTTGCATTTATTCGCAAAATATCACTTTTGCAATTTTTCCGTATCTCTACCTATCACCACTATCACAGCAACATTTTTGAGAAATATTCACGTGATGTTTCATTTCAGCTCACATTAGATGAACACTTGCCACACAAAAATTAGAAAATAATAGAACAATACTTGATAAGAGAGAAGATAGCTAACATAAGTTGAAATTAAATTGGGAACACAATCTCATAATTTATTAATTCAAAGACAATCACTAATTAAAACATCAAAAGGTGATTCTGATGACAAATATGGTCAAAATGACAATTAATCTATTCTCTAGAATTTATATTTATACATTGTAATTGTAAGTTAAATTGAATTAGATTAAAATATAAAATACAATAACAGTAATCAAATATCTTAAAATATAAAATTAATAGAGATTAAATTGAAAGGATACATTGCTCGCAGCCAAGGATTGGTAGAGGCACTTATGAAGAAGCATGTGAGACACCAGGTGGCCATCCCCATTGGAGAACACTGAGTGAAATTCGATAGACTGAGGACAACCCACTCTTGCAGGAGAGGTAGCTGAGACTGCTGACATGCACTTTCAAACACCTGAATAAAGCAATTTTCCACTGAAAAACTACAGATTGATTGTACACTATCTGAAGAATTATACACAAAACAAAATCTGTTCACCAATGAAGGGAGAGCTAAATCTTAAAAACTAAACCCTGCATAAGGGTTGCCCAAAGACAAGAGAATGAATGTTTAGAAATGTAACTCTACATTACCAGTTCATATAATTATTGCAGCCGTTAGGGCCATGGCAGTCAAGAATTTAGCCATAAAGTCAAATAAGCATTAAATTTGCTCAAGCAAGATATTTAATAGGACAAAATGACCATAGCACAGTTGACCCCAGACTTAGGAATGGCTTTCATGACAACAGGTTCATGTACTGTTTGGTAAAAATAATGATATCATCAGTACAATCACTTTGCATTGCAAAAGTATGTGTTTTTGGACAACCCAAATTGATTGCAAATGCATCAAATATTGAAATAGATCATTTGCCATTTATTATTCTGTTAAATGGCCTCCTTCTGTCAACACCAGATCCTACCAGCCTCTTGCTTGAGAGCCAATGGAAATTTTTGATGCTGTCCTTTCTAGCATGGCGAGTAGTCTCCACCTATCTACCAAAAGAATTGGTTTTCTTTCTGATCCATGACCTTTAATTGATTCCAGTAACTTAGTGGTTAGGTATTTTACTCATGAAAATTGACTATGCTTTGTTCTGTCGGTATTCATACTGTAACAAGTGCTGAGTACAGGGTGTCAAGCGAATTGCAATAATTTTTTCCCCTGAATTTTCCAAGTTTTCTCAGTAAATTATTGCATCTTCCCGAATCTAATTGACTAAGGATAACTTCAGCAATTCATGAATTGGTTCCCGATTCTATGTGTTACTATGATGCACTACGAAGCTTTTGGTGATACATAAAACAAGCAAATTAAAATTTTTTATTCTTATTTTCCATTTTATTGCCAAAAACATGCTCAGGACATTTGGGTTTCAAGCGATTGTGGTGACAGGTTTACCAAACCATAAAATTCACATTAAGACGATCATTTGGAATGAACTAATTTAGTAAAGCAGGAGCTCACTGTAATTTTTCTGGCATCTGCCCCCAGAGTGTATTTCAACAGGGTTAATAAAATTTTAACAAAATCAAGTATTGATAGTATCAAATAAAATTCAACACTAAAAAGGCAACTCTGGAGGTACTTAAAAGCATGCAAATTCATTACAGTAATGGAAAACATTAAAAGACCATGATGTAATTCGTGAAAGAATTCATAATTAACCCTTCAGTAGATGCGTGGGCCACAGGGGTGTGGCCCACAGTGTTTAATTTGTGTGCCGTTTCTCATAGGATGGCATAATATATTCGTAAGTTTCAGTAGTTGCACATTATTATGTCCTCAAAGCCTCACATGGTCGTTAGTTACAAATTGTGGCAGGGCTAGTATTAAATAGCACGCAAAAGGAAGCTGGTGTGACTGGGCCATGAGTGTGGCCCATGCACCTAACAGTGTAACCTTTTTCTGTTGGCAACATTAATAGTTGTGCACCAAATTTTTGTCAGATATTTGTCTAAGAGCAAACACTGTTTGGGACACTTATGTTACTTTTTTTTGGGTACCTTGGCAAGAGTCCTGCTTTGTCACATGGATATTCGATGCTCAAAATATTTCATGATTTTTCAGTTCCTTTTGGTTTTGTTCCACGAATAACTATAAATACGTCCCACAGTGACAAAAACCTAACTAAACAATAGATATTAGTCTAAATTTATTGCCAATAAAAATTGATTACAAAAATTTGGGCCACCGGTGTGGCCCACACACCGAACCGTGTGACAAAATTTCACATGCCCATTGAAGGGTTAATCAACCTTCCCATCATAGTTTTACTCCTTATCTACAAAGGAAGGTAGGGGTTCCTGAGCCAAAGGATTGTAGCATGATAGTGATCTGCAAAACAGATAACGTTCTTGGATAAGTGTCAAGTCACCATTTTACCTGAAACAGCACAGCTGCAAGTAGACGTGGATGGGGTTGCTGGCTGGAAAGAAATTCACCGATCACTTTGGTGAGAATTTCCGATGGAGGGAAAAAGTGAGTGAGCAGCAGAGGCAGAACGCCACACACAACTTCCACTTCAAATGGGTAGCCTCTCTTGACCCTGAAATGTAGACAGGTTTCATTGCTCAAAAAATTCATATTGTATTGTATTTTGGGGAGATGACCGACGTCTAAGGTCATTTGTGCAATAGGGGACAGGTGAGGGAGGAAGGGTGGATAGAAACCCAGCATCGGCATTAGCCTGCTCTTAAAGAAGGGTGCCAAGAGGACCACGGTGTAACGTCTCATCCGACAGATGGTGTACTGCACTTGGAGTGCCCTCCACAAGACACTCAAGTAAGGATCAGGTTTCCTCTGAAAAACATCCTCCTCTGCAGGGATTTGAACCCTGGCTGTCCGTATGGTTACCCAGCACTCTAGACACAACACCAACCTGATCCCCTCAAAAAATTCAAAGATTTAACTTGTGCAAATGAGTTTTTACATGAGTATCAATTTTAATGCAACAAATTTTTCCTTTCATTCTTCCTTGGAATTCAACACTTGGGTTGTTGCTGAAAATTTGAAATCACTATGAAAGTTATTTTGGGAGGAAATGAAAACTGAGGTCATTTTCATCACTTAGGACCAGATATGAGACATTCTGAAATTTTTATAGTTTTTTTTGGTATATTACCAGAGTATTTTTGTATTTTACCGCACCCCGGCAAATTACCACAATTTTGTGGAAAATTATGGTAATTTTCAGATTATGGTAATTTCCAGATATTTTTCATGCAGCTTTATTCCAAACATATTCTTTTAAACAAAGTTTTTATATATTTTGTACAGGGTTCATTATAAAATAAGGCATATGTAACTCATTTGTGTAATATCTTTACTTGTGGGGCTCAAATTTGAACTGTATAAAGAAAATTGTTCATAACATTGCGAAGAGAAAGTCTGTGTGTGTGATGCCGTATTTGTTAATACATGTTTTTAATATCTAGAACATTGATGTAGCAAAAGTATTGGTTTAAATGATATTAATCCCTTAGAATTGCTATTGCCTTTCCTAATAAATCCATCAACAACTAATAAATTCTGAAAATTTAAAATTACTGCCATTTATCTCAAATGAAAATAAAAATAATTAACCAATTTCTTCTGAGGAAAGGTGTATAACTGAAGGGTTACATGGAAAATGAAAGTGGTATGGGGAGAAGCCCAGCTGTTTGTTGATTTAACTCTAATTTCAGGTTTATTGCTAAAGCATAAGTGTTTATGATACTGACATAATGCTAATCTTCATGAATATATAATAAATTCTCAGGCTTCACTTGGTGGGACAGCATTGCGATGATTTGTAAATGAATTCACTTTGTAATATTCCACAATGGTTTTTATTAATCCGACATAGGTACAGGATGGGAAAACAGCTAATTGGTGGAGAGTGGATAACTGGTCCGAATAAGGTGGGGGGGAGGGTGAGAAAGGATATTGTACCTTAAACTATACTCCTTTCTTCCCCTCACCCCCTCCCCCCCACAGTCATCCACTCTTCACCAATTAGCTGCTTTCCCATCCTGTACTTCCCCTCCCCTACACCTTGACAATGTATATATGTGGCTCGAGGTATAATATTGTCACCTCGATAATGACTTAACATGAGTTGAAACCTAGGTCGGACTAATAAAAATTGGACACTGTGGAATATTATAAAGTGAATTCATTTACAAATCATTGATAATCTTCATGTTATTGATTACAATAACTTGAGCTTCGACCCTATGTGAATGATAATAATATGCTAAATGTTTCCCCCGGATTAAGGAACTATCCCTAGGAGTTCCAAATGATATTTTTTGGATAGTTTTACCAACAGATTGATGGCCAAGTGATGTGTAATCTTGAAAGTTAAGCAAAAAAAATCGGACTGTTTCCTTTTAAAAATGATGTGTTTAACAATGGGTCATTACTGTGGAAGGCATAGGATATTTCATACAAATTGTGTTGGATGTTCAACATTTGATCGGGTTGCACACTCAAATTTGGATGCTTTTGAAATATCTTGTGGAATTTATATGCTAGTCAAGTGGTGATGCTGATTTATGTTACAGAAATGTTGTGTGACAAATGGCTATTACTGTGTTTCCAGTCTTCTCAATCATACATTTTCATAAATAAAGTTACCAAGTTAATAATTATTCACTATCTTATCCATGTATCACTTTTTTGACAAATGCTATTATAATGAACAATGATACTCAAACGATATCGTACTGTGTACCAAATTTATCTCAAACTCTTACAACACATGTTTCAACTGTCTAGCAGTCATCATCAGGTAAGACTAGTCTTGGTACACAGTACGATATCGTATGAGTATCATTGTTCAATATGCTGTTCTACAACATCTCGCCGGAGAAAGTGGAGTTTATTATAATGAAGTTTGGCTGGCTTGTCAGACACTTTCTTTCTCTTCTGAGATGATTCAATAATTTCAGTGTTAATGAGCACTACAGTAGACTCACGTTATTACGAAGTTCATGGGACCAAAAAAATGGTGGTTCGTAATAACGTTGTTCGTATCAACGTACTTTTTTATGTTAACATTGCAAAAACTATCCATTTGCTCTTTTTTGACCTGTTTAATCTTTTGTGTGTTATAGACGTGCTGTGAAATGATATGAGACATGTATATAACAATCAAACTATGCGCAAAGATGTGAAATCAAACAGTCTAATTTGTTGTTCGAAAATCATGCATCACGCTATATTTTGTAGTAATCGTCGCCAGCTGGGAAATAAATTCCACTGGGAGATTAATTCCACGGAAAAACTGCTCGGCTGCCTGTACAATTACTATGCAGCAAAGTTAATACAGTAGAATTCCAAATTTAAGTATAACGATTTTATGGAAAATTTGATTTCTCGCAAGTTAGTGAGTGGTCCTGTCAGATTCCTTATGCAATATGGAATTATTAATTGACCTCATCATGAAATCATCATTTGAATTCACATAAATGCGATGTTACAATTTTACGCATGGCTGTTTCGGTACCCCGTGGAGATATCGAATTGATTTTATGAAATGAAATGACAGAACTTAAAGAAATTTTAGCAAAATCGGCCAAATTCCTGCCCGTCTTTAACGAAAATCTTCATGATAATTCCGTACGACCATGAAATTCAACTGTACCTAGGTAATATGTGGCATTTTAATGGTATTATCTATTATTTTACTCTCCTGTCTTTCAGCATGGAAAGTTATGGGTTCAAGGTGTTAACTTATTTACGCTCGGACAGTTGAGCTGGAACCTTGTCCTTGAAAGATAAATCCATTCAGCTGTTCTGAGTGAAGAGATAACGCTTGCTTTTGGGTCCTCCAAAAGCAAGCGTGTCATCTCACCATCGCATGTTGTTGAGCAGAAGTTGATTCACAGTTTGGCTTTACAATTAAATAAATTGAATTGAAGAATCAAGCCAGGTCATAATGACAGCAAACATAATGTAGTTCAAAACAAAAATGACAATTTTTAATAAATTATAATTACAATTGTTGTTATCGTATACTACCTGTGTTTTTTTACCCTTTCGCACTCGCAATTCGCATACAATGAAAAATTCTATCCTTGCCATGAGCGCTGTGAACATATTTCTCCGCATAGAACTCTCTCGTGACAAGGAATCGCACAGGCACCAATGCTTCTCGTTGTCTTGGAGCACAAGTCAGTGGACGCCAGACACTTTCCTCGAACACGTGGTGGAGGCAATCATGACCCTCGTCTCAGCACCATCTCCACTCATGGCCCGTGGCCAACTGTGTATTTGCTTCACATAATTTGGATTAATGATTAAAGTTAATGGAGACAGGTTTTGTTAGCTTTTCAACTTATTTGTTATTTTTTTAATTGCCGTAACGTTTAAATTTTAATCGATAACACTTTTGTTAGTGATTAAATTATTCGTTCCTATCTTATTGTTACGTGCAATCCTTATGTTTCGCTTTGAATTTACCAATTTTAAAGGGAACTTTATCTTCATTGATAACAAAGTTCTTGTATAATGAACATTCAAGACAATTTCTGAGCTTATATTTTTCAAGCATTCAACATATTGTCTTACTAGTACATCCACAAGTTAAAAAAACAATGGACCATGGACACGGTCTGGCATACCACGAGATGGGGTGCCTAGTTACCCCTGGGACTTTCTTTTGCTTGCTTGCATTCCGTTCAGCCGCAAAGGCATGTTGGCTTGATGTTCGTGCACGTCAAAATCTACATCGTTTACAAACGACTTTCGACTGCCTCCGTTGAAAAATCTGAGGCATGTAAGCACAGTTGCATTCGTAGCGAAATGGAGAAATGCCAAATTTTACCATTCATAATGTTGCTGGAGTTTATTTGCTATGCCTTTTCATGAAATTTAAGATATGAATAACAAATTTTTCTCATCTAAATGGAAGAACTGACGTCTTTCTCTCCAGACGAGCGAAAGAGTGTCACAATTTCATAACATTTCAATGCATGCATACGAAGTGTAGGGATTTTGAGGCCAGAATTTCGGTACGCACGAAGATACTTTTTCAACAATGGAAACATGATGCTGAAACTTCACAAACAGCATAGTCATTCCCACAAGCCCAGGCAGAGAGTTTCGCCAGGTCATTACAAAGCACTGATAACACTTCGTCGATTCAGACTCGAGTGATTTCCCTGCCGATTGCTAGTGATAACGCTAAGCTGCTGCTGCCTGATGGGAAGAGGGACACATTTCACCCACAGCACAGTCAAATTGGAAAGGGGTTTGGGAGCTAGGGACGGGAAAAGGGAATGGGTGGAGAATGGGTGGATCCAAGGCCACGCCGGAAAGCTGGTTTGGGAGGGAGGATTAGCCGGGAATTGTGCCGGACCCCCTATTGGGTGAGTGACCTTCAGAGGGACAACAGAGGCATGAGATGTTGGGGAGAGGTGAAGGGTAAGAAGAAAAGTCCTTATCTTTCGTTTCTTCTGTTTCACCCCTCCTCGACCTCTCATGCTCTCTCAGACTCCTTTCAAAGTGCAGTAACCCAGAGGGAGTTCTGTACCCTCAACCCAGTTAAATAGCTTATGCGAAGTATCCATTGTATATATTTTAGTTCCCAAGCTCTTGGGCACAGTACGTGTGGCAAAGTTTCCTGATTTGTAATGCAGCATCGTGCATAGCCAAATGAATGCAGTTATTTATGTGACAGGCTTAGTAATAAAGTATTTTTTGTTCCTGAGGGGACCGGGACTAAGGTTCGTTATTTCGTAATATTGTTTCTTTACCATACATTTAGATACCCTTTCGTCGTGACCAACGATTTGGTTCGTAAGAACGAAAACTTCGTATAAACGATGTTTGTAAAAGGAGAGTCTACTGTATTGGTGGGTTGGCTGCTACTTTTGAAATATAGTGATATGTTGTGCAACTGAAGGCTATAACTAGAGTTCAATAATCCACTTATCATGTCAGTAACCCATTTAAGAAATATACACATTAACCATATTACATTGAAGACAATTATTCAATATAGGCGGGAGTTGAATATCATTTATTTCATATTAATATCTGTGACCAATGCACTATGGTTGACATTTCAACCAAGATCCATGACTTAGCTTAAAAACTAGGATTAATATAAATTTGCACAAGAACTTTTATTCTATTGTGCGAGGAAGCAAAAACAAAGGTTGAATAGACCACCTTCTAGATGCATTTTATTGGCTAACCTGTCAAATAGGGCTGATGCCTGCTCCATTGCATGCAGGAGAAGCTCAGGATTGGGAGGATCTACGGCATCTGAACTAGGTGCACCTCCCTTTTGATCAGGACTGACCAATTCTCCTTGAGCATTATTCAAGCCTATAATGACACAACAGTAAAAACTTTGCTATCATTTACTCATAATCTAAAATTCTAAACAATACATCCAAGTCCCATAATTACTTCAAACAGAGATAGGTAATTCTCTTAGACTTCAGCAGCTGGCTCCGCTGTACTTGAAGGAAGACATATTAATGAAATATAAATCAGAAGGCACTTACTATATTTCATTGATCAATCTGATTAATTGATATAATAACCAATTTTACAATGCCAATGCTTAGAGGTCCTCGTAATTAATGCAATAGCCTTCAATATTAGGAAACTATGAATAGATGGTTTTTAGGTATATTGGAGTATCGTATATCAGTACATAAATAAAACGATCTCCCAGAGAATTATCACGAAGCAAAGTAATGTATAGAAATGAGACTTAACTGATCATTTTCTTACCAATAATGATGTAAGCCATATACCCACAATATTTGGCAGAACTGCCTTTAGTGGGTAAACTAATGTTGACAAATTTTCCAAGTTAAAATATTCCATGATTTTAGCTCACTTCATGCTCAAACAAGGTTTAACCACAGCTTTTGTAATTACATTAATTCTCCTAAGTACAAAATGGAAGAGGATACCCGGTTAGCATGATCTGTTACTGCCTAGCATACAATTTATGGTACATTATACAGGATTTTGTTTTGGCCATGCTAATACATGAATACAACATAGCTTTTGCTTCAAAATCATTTGCTATAACAGTGAATTCTTTATCCATACATAGTTGCCTGATTACATCATTTTTAGACTCAGAGGCTAATTTGTGAGGCTGGAGGAAGGAGTTCAGTGAATTGCAGGCTGAAATAGAGTATTTGAATTTCCTACTGATTTTTTGAAGGGAAAATCACAGTATTTTTTCAAAAGAGAGACGTACTGGGAAATGCAGTAAAATTAATTTGGACAAATAAAAATTATGTAAGTATAACTTTGAGTAATAATCAGTACAGTCAAAGAGAGAGAGCAAAACATGATAAGTGAATGCATCAATTTGTTTCTTTAAACTAACATAAATCCCTCATCATTTTCAATTTTTAGCTCTTTCAATAATGGATATCTCCTGGGCAATGAGGCTCTTTTTGGAGTTCTTCCAGAGTAATAAGGTATTTGAAGTAAAAAAATGTTGATAGACTGTTAATATTATAATTAGAATCTTATGACTAACGCCAACATTTGTTCTTTACCCATATACATGCAGGAGAGGAGGAGTTGCAATGCTGGAAGTGCAACAACTGGGCTGGTATGCCTAAGGAGTTCTGCAGCTAAACTGGCAGCACTCATCCTCACGCGGGCACCAACAGGACATCCCGAAACTATTAGACGCTCCAACCCCTTGAGAGATCAAATATAGGATGATGATTAATAGAGAGTACACGCTGAAACTACAGTAAAGTATTACATGCAAGGCTGGGATTTATCTCAGCTACAGATTGGTCATTCTGAAAATTACCCGGGTAGTTTTCGTAAATTTTGTGGAATATATTGTAATTTACTCCAACCCCTGCAAATTACTGTAATTTATGGTAATTTTCAACCTTATTTCAAAATTTTCATTCTGATGTATTCCATAACTTCTTTAAAGCCAAGTCTGTATACATTTCACAAAGGATTAATTAAAAATTAAGGCATTTACTATAAATTTGTAGAATATTATTACTTTGCGGGGCTATCCTTTGAAGGGTTTGAGCGAAAATTTATCACGCCATGACTAAATAACAGCCAAATTGCATTTGGGCTACCGTACCGTACATATTTGTTTATAAATTTTTAAAATTTGTAATACATTAATGTAGCAATAATAATGGTTGAAATTTCAGAAATCCCATGCTATTGCTGTTGGTTCCCATATTGAATCTGTCAGTAGCTATTAATTTCTGAAATCTTAAAGTTGATGGAAAATTAAGGTGATTTTCAAAGGTTTCTGTAAATTGCCATGGTAATGTATCACAAATGAAATTTACATTAATTTCCCCATCCCTAGTCTAAGCTCAATAATGGCTTGCTTAGATAGAGTAACATCCCAGAGAGTAGAACATACATTAGGCTGAGGACCATGTGGCCATATGTTTGAATTAACACGTTCATTGTGGGGCTGATCAAAGCCCTACCCCTCACAGCACGGCGTGGCCCACTGGTGGGTCATAGACCTTCTCAATTCCCACTCTCACAATACTCCGCACAAGTTAGGATAGTTCAATGAATTTTTTGGCAGCGTTGCTAGTTGGATTTGCGTGACCCACCAGTGAGCCACGCCACAGTGAACGTGTTAAAGCATTGTGACTTCTTAGGCCACATTCACTTCATACAATCCTTGACATTGAATTTTCAAGATAATAGCAATTTGTATTCCTCTTCTATTATGACATTTGGATGGTGACTCAGGAGGCTCTGCCACCATCTGAGAATGTCAATCATTTTGAGGGGGGGGAGCCAATATGAGCCAACTGCTGAGTTTAGGCCATTATGATCTCATAATCTCTAATTGTAGAATAGTCAAGGGGAAGGGAAAGCTATCATAGAATGGAGATGCCAATGGGGCATAATTACAATCATTAAAGAGGCAAAAATCATAAAGTACTGAAAATCACATACAGAATTTAGGGTACATTTTGAAATTCTAATGTTAACATAAAAAACACACCGCTACTTTTGCTTTTAACCACAAATCTCTCACCAAAATAGGTTGTCTGGGGTGTGACACGACCATAGTTGTAGAAACACTCCAAAATACCAATTCTACACATACTATAAATGTCATTGTATTGGAATAAATACCTGCATTAGTGCCAAATATATCCTCAGTGTGATAGAGTGAGACCTTGATGGAGAGGAGGAAAAAGGATTAAAAGGCCCATAAGAAGTAGGCGATGACACAGGAGTGGAAGCCACATGAGAGAGCATGGACAGTGCAAGACGAAGAATTGGAGGAAGTGACACAGTGCCCTCTCTTCCATCAATGTGATGCATTGACGTAGATGGCTGTGAAGAGAGGAGTGATATGGTTTCTTCACGGCCTTCATCCAACGACTCCAGCAGAAAAAATATCAACGCCCAAAGGAGCAAGGTATGCTCCTCATTGTGCTCCAATTCATAAGGGCTGTAAGAAAACAATTCTGTTAATAGTATATGGCTATTAGAATCAAAGACTAATTACTGTATACTACATAATATCTCAGATACCATCAGCATGTAAGAAGGCTTCCTCAAGCAACAGTCGGGATTGCTTCCAAAAAGATTCTGACAGTGAAAAATTACCCTTTATCCATTATAAAATTAAAAGCCATCATATAAATTCTCACAAATAGACACACTGACCAGAATTTTTCCAGGTGTTTGATTTAAATAACAAAACCAAGTAGTCATTTAAGATTTCACTTGGTAAACAGGACCCATTCTTTGGAGGGAACAAAACCTTCCTTTAGGTAGATAAAGGTTAAAAGGGCATATTGATGCTTTTCTATTTTTTGCTCTTATTGTGATACAATATAAGATGTATACATGCTTTTTTAAAAAAACACATGTAATTGGTTATATGAGAAGGTGACCGATAGCAGAGGTGATTTGTGTCGTTAAAGTTTGGTTGGTAAGTTGACAGAAAGCAGATTGAATGGGGAATGGAGGAAAGAAATTAGGAATTGCCATTCTACGACTGTAGTAAACTGTAAACACCAGAACATCTTTCATTAAGAGCAGGCCAATTGTAGACCTGCATCTTCTGTTAAAAGATGGCAAGGTGTCAACAGTTTTACATTCAATTTACAAAATTGGTGTCTGTATACGCATATGTCTGTGGATACTTTGGTGATATAAAAAAATTAGGCATATAAATTTTTCACTTCTTATTAGTCAACTTCTTCTTCATAAAATCCCATCCCAAAAGTCATCTCCATGACTATCGCTTCCTCATTATCAAATCACTATTACAACTGTCTCATTCCACCATTGACCCTTCCTCCATCCACTCCATCCCCTATTCCATCTGCCAGAAATCCAGGCTTGTCATGACATTTCCCAAAAAAATATGAGGTAGATGACACAAGATGCAAAAGGTTTTTACTTCAGCACCAAAAAGGGACAAATATTCTGACACTGCACATAATTATTATAAGTCTAAAAGAAAGCCATTCATTTTTCTATAAATGAAGTTAATAAGGTTCTGCAGGACACAATTTCAAGACTAAAGCTGATACATTTGCACCCACAACTAAAAGTACAACTATGTACAAGTACAACTGAAACAAAAAAACTCACCTTAACTCGTCACCAAAATGCCTCTGAATATAATCCATTGCAATTGGAAGTAAAAGCTGAAGTTCACTGCCCAAAGGAGGCTGCACAATTCCCACACCACTGGCCACAGCCCTACGGACCACTTCTCCAGCCTTTCCGGACAATTGCTGCATGTTTATTTCACCTCTTGATTGGCGGTGGGCACTGCGCCTCAAACTATTCATGGAGTCATCACGATTGCCAATGGGCCCTACTCCACTGACAATATGACTTCGAGAAAATGCTGCCTGCAGCAGGTAAAGTAAGCCATGAATTGAGGCTAGCCTGGTGGGCATGAATGAACTCCTGAGTCCTAATTCAAGAGCTCGACGAACTCTGTCTTGTGCCTCCATATCCTGAGGAGAAAAAAATGATGTGGCTATAATATAATAGGCTTCTACTTGAATATGAATAATCCAGATCATGAAATAAATGGTATCAATATACTAAGGATCAACTCAAAGTTACATATTAACTGATTCATTGATGAAACATTTATGACTTACAATTTTTTTCTTGTAAAATAAATAAGTAAATGCTTAAACAAAGTAGTAAAGCTGATTAAAAAAATGAAGTGCCTAGTTTTATCAACAGCCCAACATATGAATGTGTTAAGTATTTGGTGAACATATTATCCCATGTTACCTCGAAGAACTATAACATCCAAGATTCATTAGATTTTTGTAAGAAAATAAAAGAAACAATGTCATTATCTTTGAATGCAAAATCTCTTTTTATGAACATACCATAGACATTATAAGTGAGATGATAACTAATAGAAACCCATCAAAATTCATAAAAACTTAAGTAAAGTTATTTTAAGGCAATGTTTAAAATTTGCCCTCAAGGCTACTAGAAATTAGAAGACAAGTTTTACCACATAATCAATGGCATCCCCATGAGCTTTCCAATAGCTTTGATTTTAGTTGCCTTATTGACGGAAAAATTACAAGATGAAGTCGGTCTACTTCTTCCCTTCATCTCCTTTTTTTACAGATATATGTCAATGACATTTATTCAGCGTTCTAAGCACATTTTTCTGAAGTAGTCTTACAGAAAATGATTTCCACCCTGCAATACACTACACAACTGAACAGGAAATTGAAGGTAAGCTTCCTTTTTTGGGTTTGTTAACAACTAGAAATCCACATGGTACTATAATGGTAGCCTTTTGTAAGAATCCATACAGAGTATACACATGTTTCTATCGTATATCTCATCATCTCTTAAGTTACAAAATTAATACTGCCTTGCCTCTAACACACACAGCTACACTCATCTGCAACTGTGTTTACACGAAACAATCTTAGAATGATCTTAGACTTGCCTCTTACAAATGAATTCCCAAAAACTGAAATGAACTTCCTCCTTTTCTCAGGTCAAAAAGATATCTCTTCATCACATACAGGCCCAACACAAAATTTCCACATTCCTTCCCAAAATTTTTCTTCATTAGCAACACTGAGAAAAACTATTATGGACACAACTTCCAGTAATTCCTCCTCACCATATCCTACATATTTTGCATTCCAATGTAAATAAAGAAATATAATTTAAATTTTATCAGAACTGAGTGTGAAAAAGTTTAAAAACTCAAAATTTAAAATTGCTTTTTAAAATCACAACATTCTGGATAAATTGTTATGTAAACCTTTTAAGACCAAAATTCCTCCAGATCTTATTAGTAATAAAGTTTATTCCATTCCATAAACTGATTGTGACAGTATTTACACTGGATAGATGTCACAGTACATCAATGATAAGCAGTGTTGGTAAGTAATCGAGTAATAGTAATCGGATTACTTGTAACGATTACTTTTGCAGTAATTTGTACTTTTAACGAAATGTAATTTTTACTTGTAATTTACTTCTTACGGTGAAAGAGGAATCATTACTTTCGTCGTAATCGTTACTTGCTAGTATTCAAAGATTACTTTACTAGCTCCCATGTAAACTTTAATTATTTTCAGGCAGCTTCGCTATACATGCTTGAACAGGGAAGCGTTCAAGGACGTATCTCGCAATCGCGTGAATTGTCAAGTAGCATCCCCTTGCTCTCGTGACTTTCCGTGGAGCGTTGCCAAGCGTTGTAGTATTTTTTGAGCATACCCTCCCCCCCCCTTTATTTCCTCTTTGGACAATTTATCCTCTGCGGACTATTTATCCTCTGGACTTAGCTGAAGGACTTGCCTGATTATTTCGTTTGGGTTCAGCCACCCTTATGTTGTAGCCAACACATGATGGGTACAAAACATGACACCCCTAGTGTTGTTTCAGCAATAAAAATCTATGTATTGCTAGTGAAATAACGGGCTGTAGCAATTTCTATGACTCAATTTTTCCACATTTCTACTGAACCATTTGACAGCTGCCGGGTGGTCTATCAAGTGGACGATCTTACGAGAAGTAATTGTAATTGTAACTGTAATTTTACTGATTACTTTTTAAAATCTGTAATTTGTACTTGTAATTGATTACTTTTCTTATAAAGTAACTGTAATTGAACCCAGTTACTTTTTCTCAGTACTTTTACCAACACTGATGATAAGTAGAACTAGCATGAATCACCTATTAAATTGACAAAAAAAATGTGTAACAATGCAGACCATGCCATTACCAACAGCCAAGGTCTGATTTTTTAAATACTTACCTAAAAAATTTACTGCAATCCTAGCTTACTTAAAGACTTTGCTTTGTTTAATGGTTGAATTTCATTAATTACACTGGTGAAAAACTAGAATGATAACTACTTAGTAAAAATGTCTCACTAAATTAGAAAAACAAAACCGTTGTAAATCCTTCTTTGTTGATTTTTTTTACTTAAGCCCTGAAGATGCCAGAATATTTGGTGAAACATCGGCAATGAAAAAATAAATTATTGACCAAACTTCATCTTAAAAAAATGAACTTAAGGAAGTTAAAAGTCAAGGTATAATTCCTACATTTATAAAGTTGGCATAAGCATACTGAAGTATAATTTAAAAAAATCTACACAAATTCAATGGTTTTGGGCTTAACTCTGTGAAGATTCATTGGGAATGCCAAGGTAACTTTGATTATTCAAAATGGACACTGAATAACCACTTGAAGGGTAAGAATTAAATTGACGACAAAAGATAGTCTAACAAAAAATGTCTAATTTCAGCTTACAGCAATAAGGGTACTTACTGGGCTAGCTGGTGACATGTTAGCAACAAGCACAGCTGCTGCTTTGCAGGCACTTAGCACCAAATACTGAGATGTTAGCTGATCTTCAGGAGCATGTACTCGTAGAAGACTTAAACTTGAGCGTAGCATCCGAGCAAACTGCATGCCATCCGTGAATAAATCGCTCAAGGCCAAAAGAGATCGAATACTTTCTCCAATGATGTGCAAGGGAACTGGAGACTGAATGAGGAAGATTTTTATGAGAAATGCATTTATAACATGAAATATTTTGACTAGGTTTCAGAATATTTTTTGGAAAAATACCAATTCAAGAAATATAGGGGTGAGTTTTAGTCCATATATATGTATACGTGAAATAGCATCCAATTTCTCTCATACTTAAATTCAGTTAAACAGAGATCATGATACCTTAAATACCCAGAAAATGAAGCTTACAAGTGGTATACACTTAGAGTATAATGAGTTATGCAACTTCATAGCCCAAGCCTTTTTGTGACAATAATATTAGATATGCATTCATTTTCGTCAATATTCACTAGAAAAGGTATGGTAAATAGTATTTTCTGTTAAAATTATCCTAACAGTACAAAATCCATGCTTTATCCAAAAGCAAAATGTGGAGGATCACTTAAAGAAACAATTATTCATTTTACAGCATGAAAAAAGTAATACCACAGTACTACACTTTAGTCTGATATCAACTTAAGCTAGGTGTAGTTTTAGGTTACTGAACTATATAACCTAAAGTTTGTGGAAGGTTTAATACAAAAATATTAAAAATGCAGTAAAATCTGGTTATAATGCAGGATCAGGACAGATATGCCCCTGAATTTAGGCAACCCACACTGCTGCTGGGAGCAAAAAGAAATCGCACCAGAGTTACAAATACTGCCCACATAATTGAAGATCAAAGTAAAAACATGCAGCAATGTTCACATTACTATAGTAGAGATGACAATAAGGTTTCACGTAACAGAATCTTTCTATTTTGTATTTTGGTTCCAGCAACTTATTGTTGTTTTGGTTCGAAGACATTAAACACAATTTTCATAGCGTAACTGGATGCTGGTGATCTAGATTCCTAATCTCCAAAAATTCTGCTTTGCTTTTCAATGTGTATAATGTGTAGAAATGGACATATATAGCATCCCATGCAGCACAAACATTCATGGAACGTCAGGAGAAAGTCTTTTCAGAACCCAAGGAATGTTACGTAAACCTATCCCAGGAACGTTCCTCTAATGGCTGCAATGTCAACTAGCCTGAACATTGGAGAGTAATTGGCTTGGTTCATTGGGCCTACAGAACAGATACTGCTCTGTGCATGTGCATGGCTGGTAGTGAGATAACTATCTGGGGTGATACATACAGAGACATATTATGCAAACGACAGAAAAGTCTGTCAACACAAACAAAAAAATTAATCATTAAGATCTAAAATCAAACAAATGGAAATCATCATTCGACTTACTTGTGAGTTGGACCATTGAGAGTAAAGATCAAGAAGGAAAAACAAGCATGATGGAAGGTCAAGGCCACTCTCATTTAAACACCGAGCCCGCTCCAAGCATTGCTTTGATGCTAAAGAAGAGAAGGAAAAATATGATGGTGTCATTATAACAAATGCATAAAAGTTTTAAAAACAGATACTGTATGCATCCAGCTCAAACTGCATAAAACAGTATTGAAAATACCAGTCACTGACCTTTACTCTCTGGTTGTGAGCTATTTTCATTTTCTTCTTCATTTGATTCCGATTCTGTAAAAGCTCCAGTAGAAGTCCACAGGTATTCCAAAGAAACTTGGCTATGTCCATATCTTGATAAAAATATAAATCCAGTTCAATAAGAATATTTTTTCCAACAGCACTTTTTTACGCAAAAAGGAACATATCTAGCTAATAAAAGGTCAATCAAACAGCCTCACCTGAAGGGATTATTAACCTTCTCCAGGTTTCCACGGTGAAAAACGTCTTGGAGATGAATGCCACTTCCAAGCAAGCCAAAATCGCGTATCCTCCAGCAAAGAAGCTCATGTATTGAAGCCAACTTCTGACCAATACTTAAGTGAGGGAGATAATGGAATGCAAAACAAGGAAATTAGATCTATTACTCAACACAATGGGCTAATATAGCCACACACATGTACATAAAGGCAGAATCTATCACCTGAAACAGGTTATATTTTGAGAGCAGAACTAAATCACCCAATGCTAAACATGACAGTAACAGAAAAATACACCAAACTTGAAAATGGGGCTTCGATTAATTATCATAATGCTTAAGGAAAAACTTTATTATAATTTATAATGAGATGAAGAAAGTAAAAAAAAACTGAAAGTTCAATGATCTAGAAGTTCAAACCACGAACTATACATGTCAGACACCAATAACAGCAACTGTGTAAATCACACCTTGATATAATAAGGGTTAGATACTGGGGTTGTTGCATAATAATCATCTTATGATCGGTTTATCAGTTGCCTGATTATTAGCACTTTACTACACTTTCAAATTGAGCAAACCTCTTCTTATGTTTCATATTCAGACTCTCAGCTGCTGCTACTGTGGATAACTGAGCATCTATTTTATTCTTCATGGCTGCCTTAGTGATTGAAACTGGACCTACCTTTGAAATAAGGCAGCCAAAGATCAGGGAGAGACAGATGTTGAAGAATATCCAAAAACATTCATAGCCATCACAGATGGCCCACATTTTCAACATTTTTGAGCTGAGAGAACCAACCAGTATGAATTGCTAGCTAAGTTTGTTGCCACACTCCATGAAGTGACTGTGGCAGCATTTACTGAATAGGATTCCAGGATCAGAGAATAGGCTACCATTAGTTTTATCATAAAATTTGGAGGATCTTGGATCAATAAAATTCCTTTACATGAAAGCATAATAAAATCAATCAAAAAAAGATTATTAAGATTTAATTTAATTTAGACACATTTTAGACACGACAGAATTCACAAAGTATGCCACACTATTCCATCAAGTACCATTGCAATATAGAGAAAAATATTCCTTCGTGTTCTAATAATGAAATTTTAAAACTAGAGTAGCAATATTTTTCCAAGAGTAGGAGCAAATAAGGTCACAACTGCCTACATTCTTGGAGCCAGTGGTAGCATGAGTGGCTTTAGTCAATTTTGTGCCATATTTTATTAAGGCCTGCTGAGTTATTACTTTACCTGATTACTGTTTTTGGCATGAATATTCTGAAGCCACCTTCAGAGTTTTTTCACTATATAGTAGGCTTTGATGGTTAAAGTAGGTATTCGTATCACTTTTAGTCTCTTTTCACAATTTCCTGTCAATTTTGACTCAAACCACTATTGCTCTCAACAGTTCATTATAGATATCATAACATATAAACATTCAGATAAACCATAATGAGTCACCCAAGTAACCCTATTGAATCACACATTTTTTTATTTCCTGGGCCAAACTATTCAGGGAAATAAAGCAATCAAAGCTCAGAGTACTTACCCAGAATTATGAAATTCTAAAGGATTATCTCTTGACTGGTGAATTAGATGACTGACACTAGGATTTCCAGGCACAGGCAACAACAAAGTCTGCATTAAAAGTGCAGTCATTGACTGCACAGCTAAGCTATTAGCCTATAGTAAAACAGAGAGTTCAAATACATAATCACAGCGAACTTGAAACACTGGCATATAATTGTGAACAAAATATATCTCGGAGTCATAAAATTGTACACTCCTACAAATTCATACAGACTACATATTCGTATAAATATGCATAAAATAAACATGGTAATTGCATTTTTTCAGTAGGATAAGACTCCTTAAGAACAAGTATTTGATATTTTCCACTTTTGAATTCAAAACAATGTTTACCTGCGCCATTAGGAGAGTTTCAACAGGACTGGTACCCTCATTTGGACTGGAACTGAGCACACTTAAGAAGGCTACCCACATTTCTTCAAACTGTTGTCTGCTTATCCATCCCAACAGTGAAACTCTGTGGAGATGACATTGAAAGTCAACACAACTCAATGAACAGTGTCTAAGGCTGAAAATTAGCAACTCTATTATGATAGGGATTACTTTCCACACTTTGAAATATGAGCCAGTTAAGTTACAGATGTTTAGCTACTACAGAAAAACTCAGATTAAAGAGTATTTTGCTTTGAATGCCATATAACAGTAGTTAGAAAATCTTACACAAGGGATTATGACATATGTCATTCAGTTGAGTGATAAGCAATACGAAGTTCATTTAGTACTGAATTTGCCTACAAAGCTAAAATATTACAACATGTTTGAACTAGACATCATTATTACATACCTGAAAACACTTTTCAAGGGTTCAATAAATTTACACTACCAATCCATGCCTATTTTTAAGGTCACAGTGACAGTATTAACAACAAAATCTCCTCTTTAAATCGAGAAATAGAGACTGACAGTGTATCTAATGGTAGCAATGGAACTCTAAATGCTCTCCACTTTTATTCCATTAGTACTTCATCATGGGGGAGAAGTTGATTGTATTAAAGTTAAAGTAGCTCAAGTTGATCTTAATTTAATAACATCAGTTGTAACCATGAGAAATAGAATGTCTTGATGTGGTTCTGTTAGCTATTATGTAGGACTATGTGACAACATTAATGAGTGGCAAAAAGTACTCCTTAGCTATCATTACAATAATAAAGGACTAATAAATTTAAAATTATATTTTACATGATAGGCAACACAAAACTTCATTCCACACACTTAGACTGCACAGGAAAACAGAAATTTATTTTACCGGAATATAAACTGCTCCAGTACTTCAACCTCCTGTAAATATTCAATAGGCAGGGGTGGTAACTGAGTTTTGTATGAACCAGTAGGCTCTACTTTCCATCCTTGCTTCAAGGCTTCTGGAGGAACCAGAGCATAAGAATTGACCAGAGGCATCCTGGCTAATCCAATCACAATGCACCTAGAAGAAACATGGCAGTTGCCTATAAGTTATTGTTACTGAAATGACTTAATGCAAATTTTCATATATTCCCATTGAATATATGTACATCATCAATACACACTCAGCTCCAAAAATTGGCACCGAGAAGAATATTTCATTTGCACTAATTAAGCATAACATAACTCACGGAAAGGAATGAGAAGTATCGTTATATACACCATACCAAAATAACCAGTCTGATTATGAAACCTATCACTAAAATATTTTAAATATATATCTTAAAACTTTTCATCTTTATGTAGAGCTATTTTGCAACCCCAAAAAGGGCCCTCAAAGATTTTGAATGCAAAACAAACAATAGAAAATGCTCTATATGCCAACCAAACCTCTCAAACACAGGAGTCATTGCAAATTTCACATTCAGATAAGAATATATGGCTAGCACTCTCATTCAACATTAGAAGGGCTAATGCTGATGAAAGAATAAAATGGTGTGTCTCACAAAATAATACCAAATATCATGGAATCAAAAGAAACTCACTTTAATGGAGTGGCCAAAAACTTGGGTATATTTGGCATCTTCACTTTAGTCCTTTCCAACCAGTGGATTAAGGCAGCTATCTGGAGGCATGGGTGAGCACTTACAACTGTATCAGGATCCTCAAGAGCACTAACCAACCCTATATTATAATGATGACAGTAGTAAGATTAATAATGTAAATTGAAAAAATAAACACAAAATGTCATCATGATTAAGGCTGTAAGGTAGCTTGTATTGTCGTATTCTCAAGGAGTACAATTTGTGAGCAGCAAGTTGTTATTTAATCCATTGAATACCATGCAAAATTTTCAGAAGTCATGTCAAAATGTTCAGACTACTTCAATGAGAAATGCAGTATGCATATGAATTAGTAAATAGGTTCAAAAATTGGACCAATATAAGAAAAAGTAAAGTAGTGATGCATGTTTGAAAAAAATTGCCAATGTCACTTACAGCTTTTTCTACTCCACTAGCCTTGATGAATTATCATTTTGAATCACCTCAAGCCAGAAAAAATGTAAGTAAATCTCAAAGATACAGAAAATAACACCTTACCAGATGTAGATACGCTGAAGGGACACTGTAGGTGCTGGTCTCCTCCTAGTAGAAATGTGGTAAGTCGTGTGATGGCTGATACTCCAGATGCAATCCAAGAAATGGATGGATTACTGCCATTGTTAGCTGATGAATCACCAGCAAGCCATGCAGTCAGGACAGAACAACTCAGCATTGCTGCTGCACCTTCTAATGCATAATGCAAGCTCTGTGGTTTAGGAAGACAACCACTTTCTTGCATGACCAGCCAACTGGCAGCCTAAAAGAAAAATGAAATCAATACATACACAACTTTAATGAATCACACCTCTTCAGCCAATACAAAAAAAATCATTTGGCATATATGGGAATATAAAGAAAGTTAGAGAAGCTCCAGGTAATGCAGTGGTACCTACCTCAAGGCAGAGAATCCCAAATTTTGAAAGGTCTTCAACAGATTCTTCTGGTATTTGGTACAATTCAGTCTTAGATGGAGGAGTACTTTCTTGATTCTCTATATTTTCTGCTTTTTTTTCACCATCACTTTCTCCCGATTCATTTGTTGGAGAGGACAGTAAAGAGCTTAAACGTATGAGGCCATGGAGGTAGCATGTAAGTGAGGGGATGATTTGAAATAGGGCGTCCCAGAATTCAGAATCAGCAAAGAGCTCTCCCAAACGTGAAGAATAACGCTCCTCTTTTTGAGTTGGAGGACGACCAACAGGAAGGAAAACCTGTAAAAATATATGATGAAATTTGTATCAGTCCATGGATATCATGTTGATGGATACCCCTGATAAATAGATGAATTGACCCCAACACTGACTTGCAAAACTAACCACTGGGCACAGTAGGCTCTCTCACATATTGTAGTAATCCAGCTTACATTCCTAGAAAACTTATCCTACCATCAACCAGGGAATGGAAAAAAGAACATGCTTTTCACATTGTTTTTTCTTCTTCATGCAGTTGGCAATGAATCATAATAAAAATTGAAATACAAGGGAAATGAGACTAAGAGTAGGTATTTATTTTGGCACAAATGATCCAAACATCCTCAAAAAATTGAAGGAACCTAAAATTTGCTACTTTTCAAGAAAAATTAGATGTCGATCTTTTTTCCATTATTACTCAAAAATATACTTGCAGAATCTCAATAGTCATAAAATTTCACAAATGACATCAATCATGGTCCAACTGCATAGCTATCATTTCTAACATTTTTTTTCAATATTTTCTTATTTCTACAGCTAGCAATGTTAAGGATGAAACTGGATCCCTTGTCTGAGCGAAATTTAGCAAACAGAATTTGTGTAAATATAACAACCACGAGATAAAGTGACTTACTTGGTGGGGTCTTGGAACCAACCCATTCAGGCGAGTGATGCTCTGCAGAAGAGTGATCTTTGAGGCTTTGTAAAGAGGTGACACAGGATCAGATGATTTCAAATCTTCCGATGACCCAAAACTAGATTTAGACCAACCTTGGAGAGCCTTTGAAAAGAGAGCAGTTATTTCACTTCAACACATGCAACACAGACAATCACAAAAATACACTTATAATTTGGACAACCTGCAAAACCCTTAAGGCAACTATTATTGCAAGTGGGAAATATGGATTCAATAACTGAGGTATGAATTTTAAGATTTTGAGTAAGACCAATGCATAATCTATTGGAGATTCACTAAAAATTGTAAATAGTAATCTGAGATCCTATAGTGGGATAGCAATGTATAAGATACATCAAAGCCAACATGGGAATAACTTCATATTTCATTCAATGAATCAGTGATAACTTGGTGATAATTGCAGACTTCTATTACAGGCTTAAAAACATATGAGCAAAGAGACCTCTCAAATGATACTTACAATGAACACACTCATTAATGGAAGACTTAAATCACCTTTTACTTCTGACAAATGACTTACAATAAATTGAATTCACATTTTCATGAGCATAGGCATGGCAAAATTTGGTGGAACTTTCCAGCAGGAAGTTTGATGACAGAGAAGATGAATCA
This sequence comes from Ceriagrion tenellum, assembly GCA_963169105.1. Lineage (NCBI taxonomy): Eukaryota > Metazoa > Arthropoda > Insecta > Odonata > Coenagrionidae > Ceriagrion > Ceriagrion tenellum. The sequence goes on along the minus strand of OY720633.1, from coordinate 126,159,716 downwards.
AGGGAAGATGAGTGGACAGAGGTACTTAAGGGTTTCTGTAAGGAACTGTGAAGGGTCCCTTTGTACATCTCTAATACACAGCTCATCATAAGCAAATGCTGCCAAGTTTTGCAACCTATACACAAAGCTTGCTTGAGGGCAAGTTATTAGCCATGCAGACTGGCAATTCGGAGGTTAAAGAATATTTACCATTTGGCCACTTTTAAACTAAAAGAGAGGAGATAATAGCAAGAGCCCTTTACCTTTTTTCACTCACTTTTTCACATCGTCCCTAAGAAGATATATAATGTCAGTAGTCCAAAAGAAGAGCCATAAAATCAAGAATGCTCAATTTAAGCCCTTATGAACTCTTATATGTACCTCCCCTTTAACTCTCTATGGTTCAATGGGTGAGTTGAACTAAAAAATTAGGAGCCCCTGCTCTATTATACATACCAGAAAAGACTAGAAGCTTTAACTCTAATTTAGCTTGAGAGATATGCCTTCCATCACACTTCCTAGCAAAAAATGATTAAGGTTTAATGTTATAGGTCTATGGAAAAAAAACAATGCTGAGTTTTTTAGGGGGCAGGCGATTCTCTTGACTGCCCCCCCGCCTTTTGAGCCACCAGCAAGAGTAGATGACAAAAGGACGGAATGGAACACTACACAGGAAAGAAGAACCAGGTGGACTGGCCACACCCTGAGGGGCAATGGGTTTATGAAGAACATAAATAAAGGAAAAATAGAGGGAAAAGTCCCCAGAGGAAGACCTAGGAATAAAAACATTGACCATATAAAGAAGAAAGTACATAGGTGATAAGGGAATAAGAACTAGATTGGGAAGGATGGAGGGCTGCAGTCAACCAATCTTAGGATTGAACGACCAATGATGCTCACCTACATAATTCTTCAATTAACTTAATAAAAGTTCAAAATGTAACTTGTTTCCTAAGCTTAATATAAAATAGAATTAAAAAATACATTAATGCAGGTATGCTCATTAAGCATCATAAATACTTTACTAAATGAAATAAGTACTGCAGTAATTAGTTAACACCAAGAATTAAGCAAAAAAATAAAGCTTTGATTTACATGCCACATTGAAGAAGAAATCATACAGATTCCTCATCTTTATGATGATTATGATTTTTAGGGTTACACTTTTTCATACTAACTTGCAAGGTAAGCTGAAGGCCAAGTTTCAGACAGTTCTCAAGAACAGATCCATTAAAATCTTTGCAAGACATAATGGATATTATGTCATCAAATTCAAGTTTGCTAAGCAGCTGTGCCACTTCTTGCCCAGAGCACTTGGTCTCACAACACCTGAAAAATAAGGGAAAATATGTACCCTGAAGATATCATTGGCAAAAAATATAGTGAAACACAGCAATAACATCAATAGCAAGAATTCTAATATCAAAAATAACTTTCTTATAACAGCTTCTGTTCGTTCTCTTGTAACAACTGCTTTCATTAGTGCTTGAAGAAAGGAAGCCAAAGTCTTTGTGGCAAGAAGTTGAGAACACACTACAGTGAAACCTCTTTTTAAACAAAAATGATGTCCATTTGGGTAAAATCAGGTTTCAGAGTACGGTAGAAACTCTAAATGACAAAATTTTGATTTTACCAAGCTGAATCTCCATCTCATCATCTTGGTCATAACCATGCAATAATAAGCTGAATCCAAGGGAGAATAATGATAGTGATTTTGCAAAATTAACGGGCATGTCATATATTGTGTAAAATACATAGCATGGACCAATGGCATAGAATCCACGAGAGAATCCTATTACTGTCTTACCTTAATATAGGTACATATATTATGTCTGACATGGGGCATATGATCTTCTAATGAAAATTTCCATATCCGGAGCAAATGATCACGCAACTCACACACTTCCTTAGTGTATGCATAAATCAATATTACTGGTATTGCAATACATTGCTCACGCCAGAGTTCTCTTGTTAAGAAATGACATAGAAAAATGAGCTATGAAGCTTCCTCGGTGTAGTCCTAACTGCATGAAAATTTTGCAAAGACGCTTGACCGCCTAATCTCTTACTCATTAAAAAAACGAAAAGTTAGTTGTTCAGATATAGATTTCTGAGTCGCATGGATGGAGGTTGATTCTTCCGATTTTTTAGGATTTCCGCCACAAAAAGATGGAACGACATGGTGCAAATTCTGTGAATTGGAAGCGTCAACCTCGACAAGTTAGCTATGTTCAACTTTATGCACTCTCTGTTTTATGTTGATGTTTTATGTTGACATGAATACAAATTTATACAACTTTGATATTTTATGACTTCGAAAATCATGCAAGTATGTTGCAAGAGTGCGTCATTAATTTAAGGAAACAAAAAAAATAGCTCCATCATGATTCTCTTGAAAGATATTCATACGAAATTCGATATTATGAAGGGCCTATTTTTCTGGTCCCATTGACTTTGTAATTTCGAGTTTTAACTGTATTTAGATTTTCATTAGCTACTGAACTGTGGTGGTTAAAGCAATAAACTAAGACCACCATTACAAGAAATTTAAGCTAAGGCACTTGATGGAGATACTAACTGAATGTGTGCATTTAAACCAGTTCATTTTCTTTGGTAAAATATTTTGGCACGCAAATGAGGGCACTGTATGGTTATGTTATAGTGATAAAAATTATGTAAATTCATTTTGATAGAGAGGAGAATATAAAGGGAAGGAAATTGAGTAGGAGTCATATTTAACTGGCAACCTGATTGGTTTCATCATAAAATTGGATTGGATTTTTGGGAAGGCGACCAACAGCAAATGTCATTTGCGCCACAGGGGATAGGTAAGGGACGAAGGGTGGACAGAAACTCAGCATCAGCAATAGCCTGCTCTTAATGAGAGATGCCATGGGGATACCATGGCTTAATGTCTCATCCATGTTGCAGATGGAGTACTGTACTTGAAGTGCCCTCCACAAGACAATCCAGTAGGGACTGGTATCCACTGAAAAACATCCTCCTCTGCAGGGATTTGCACCCTGGCCGCCTGTATGGTTAGCTAGTACTCTAGCCACCACACCAACTCCATCCCCGTTTTATCATAAAATTATCCCAAACAAACATCCTCAGAATATAGTATGACTTTATTTTTTGGCAAATGAATTATAATAAAAAAATTGGAGAAGAAATTTCATGGTCAATGTGTGCTCAACAAGTTTCCAGCATAAACCTATTATATGGTATTGAGAAAACTTACTACATACCTCCTCTTTACTTGTCCAAGGTACCAGTTTTTATTGGCAGTGATATTGCGAACATTTGCAGGGTTGAATGACCGACCATGTTCCACATCAATAGGTGAAAGGTCATAGCATTGTGATCCTAATTTGTTCAGCAAACTAACAAGGCGACTATGCCTGGAAATAAATATGAAAATCAAAAGGAAAAAATGTCAAACTATATGCCAACAAACATACAATATTTTTATGCTAAGGATAGAGGGTAAAGGTTACAGGCCATCATAAAATAGCATATAAAAGTGGGTCTGCATTCATTAAATCAGTTCGGAGAGAAAGCACAGGGTAAATAAACATCAACTGAAAAATATTGCTCCATTTAAAAAACAGGCATTACACAAAAAAAGATGGAAATTTGTTAAAAAATTAACAAGAAATGTTGTGATATGTGGAATCAAAAATGTATCAAATCTAAATCTCAAATCCTTTTCTATACAGATATCTAACACCAAATCTCGAATCTTACATTCCCTGAATCATGAATCCCAGTTTCTTTTATTAATCAATGCTTATACATATAAAACAAATCCTAATCAATTTTTTCTTATAAATGAATAGATCTATAAGTAGCTCTAGGTTTTCCTTGAACACAAAACAAACAATTTAGCTTGAAAGAGGAAATAAAATTGGCAATTCATAATGGCAAAAACTAATTCTTAAAAGAAGAATGTAAAAGAAAGCTAAATGATCACAATTAATCTGTTTATTTTAGTTAATAAAATGGATAATTTATAGTCTGCGAGGATATATTGTATCTTTTATTACTAACCAAATATCCAGGAGCACTGAGGACTTTAAAAAAATACTGATGTATGAGCAGTCAAGACATGTTTTTGTACAAGGCCTTTCAAAGCCTGTCCATGGTTATTTTGGACAAAATTTCAGGATTTTGCTGCTTCATGAGCAGGTACTGATGGTTTTTTTACTCGATTCAATAGTGCATCAGTGGCTTCAGAGATGCCATTGCAGCTAATAAAATATGGCCCCAAGAGACAAAAATCGTAATATTATCAAAAGAATTTTTCTGTACAAACCAATACCTTAATTCACTTTTGGGAGATTCCACAAAATGGCCATACACAAGTACTAAAGACCTGACTGGTTTTGATTCTAAAACTTATGAGAAATAGGAAGAGTTAAATATTAACTCTTAATACATATTCATGAATGTAAGTTTCATGATGAATTAAATATCTGTATTTAGTGGAAAATGACATGATGTGGTTTTAAACTGTGACTCCAATGAATTTAATCCAAAGGCCAGACTTTGAATGTATCTACCTGGCAAGGAGACAAAAAACTTACATTTTTAAAATGTTGGGCGCATAAACCTCTATCCCCATCTTTTAGCACAGTATAATTTTGCCCATTATTTTATTGACCCATGTTTAGAATGAAATAACTTCACTTAGAATGGACCAGGATTAATATTACTAAACATTCATATGCAGGACAATGCTTAAAATGCATGGTATGCCTTATATTTGTGGTGCTAAACCACGGCATCATGGAGCAACAACAACCACTGGAAAAAAACTTTGCAACTTTTGTGGCATGATAAAAGAAAAATATGACAAGTCCAGAATAAATACAGCTAATTCACAGCACATTATTTTCCTAGAAAAAGCAAACATTAGCTTACTTTCGCATCAGCCTGGCTTCCTGCATGACTTCAAGTAGTTTTTCAAGTTCTTCTTTTGGTAGCTGGCCAACTGTTGGAGTAGGTACCGGGGTAGTATCTAGCAAATCACCAGGTGACAGAGGCACAGGTGATGGTGGTCTTGGTGGAGGCTGATGCATGTGCTGAACAAGAAGAAGTTCTGCTCGGCGACAAGCGAGAGCTGACGCCCGCCTAGAGAGTGCCAAGTGAGGGCATGACAGAAGACGTGGAACCAGCAACTGGGATAATAGAGCTCCACTCTGAGAAGGGTGAACTCCTTCAATGCATCTCAAGAGATTCCAGGCAAAACTAGGCTGTGAGGTAAAACAATAATACATTCATAGATGACGCAGAGTCAAATGAACATTATGTACATACAGTAGATGTAACATCTAGAGTCTAAAAAACTCCAAAAATTGGTGCATTATCTGACTGGAGAATAAGATTTACACAACTAATTCCAAAGTAACACAGCAGAATGTAGTTTATGTTAGACATACTCTCCCTCATTTTTGAATTGTACACATTTATCAATAGCTCTGGTAATCAGAAATGGTTAACAACATTTCTCATGTAAATCTGCATTTTTCAGCAACCTTGGACCTTCAGCCAAATCTGAATATGTATTTGGCAGCCACTATATTGCCCTATACTTAATTGAAGAGCATTCTAGGCTTTTCTAGCAGAAAATAGCATTTTTCAGAGGTTTTAATGATTGAAAAGCCAGTTTTTAGCATGTATCTAGTGCCATATACAGTAGAACATATTTTAATGTAACTTGCTGAAGCCAAATATTTGATATTACATCCAAGGAAAAAACTGACGAGAACTCTATGATCACATATGTAAATATCTCCTTGTAACATAAAATTTTATGCAATTTTATACCATAGTCCTCAAGGCAGCACTAGATACTATTATTTTCCTGTTACATAAATGGGTTTAGCCCCTGCAACCTAGGTGGATGGTGCTGAAGTAGTTACTAATGGGGAATACAGACTAAATGGGAATCCCAAAGTGGGAATTTTAATTTAAATGAATTTAGGAAGAATAAAGAACATTAAAAAATCCTGGCTCAGAAAAGACTGAACTCATATTGAGCGACTATAACTGTGAAGCAATTGGATACTTTAAAAGACTTCACCTAGATACCATACAAGGAACCACCTTACATCAATCTTTACTGACATGGTCCTTATTTGTACATATGTTCGGAGAAATTTAGTTTTTTTAAATGTATTACATCAACCAGCAATTGCATGTATTTATTTACGGAGGGCAGCCTCGATTCAGGTGCTTGTACCTTTGAGGCTGCCTAAAGCTCCAATTTATTTGTATTGTAAATGAAAAAATTCTATTCTTCTACCTTATGCATGCCTGTGTCATCATTGTAAGAGAGTATAGAATTGTTTCGAGTTATTTCAACTTGTTCTTCATGACCCTTCCACACTGTTGCAATAGTTTAAGCATTGTGAACTACTGATTCTAAAAGAAATGAGCAAGCACTTGATATTTAAGAAAATTGAGTTACTGTAGGAGTAATTTTGTCCATCTTGGATTGGGATGCCCTGATTCCCATATGACTAATCATGGAATTGTAACCAGGCAACCTACTTATGTAAGGAAAATTTCATAGTTTAACCTTAGAAAGAGCCAAGATGCTACAATAATTTGGCATAAGCAATGAGCAGGAAAATGTCACAAATCTGGAAAGTGAAATAGATTTTCTTATATTCAAAGTGTATGATAGATTATTAATACAACCAAAACACATTATAATTTATGTCACCAGGGCTTTTTCCTAATATGTATATATTAAGGTATTTTGACATAACAACATTAGCTTATGCCTAAGGCATTATGAGGTATACACTAATTTCTTAAATAAATAGTAGTACACTCACACTAGAGAGGTCTTGACATCGAGATGCAAGAGCTTGGACTAGAAGGCCACTTGCAGCTGAGTTTTGATGCACAGCAGCAATAAAATCCCGCACAGGAGGTTCACCACTAAGACGAACAACAGCCTCAGTATGACCGACTAACAGCCACGCTGCATGTTCAGCCATTACACCCCTAACACCACCACGCTGCAAAGAGTAATCCAAATAACAAATGGACTTACCAAATAATGTAAAATATGAATGTATGGAATCCACAGGGGAAAGAATCGCTCATTAAGAATGGGATTTGAGTCCAGATTTCCTGAATTTAAACCATGTTCCTCAATCAATTTCTACCCAGAAGCGCTCTTCTGCAGTGAATTTTAACCTTAGAAAGGCTAGGGAACTAGATATTCTTGGGATGAACCATACGTTCATCTAAATCTACATAAGTAAACTACCATAGAGTAAATATAATATAGAACGCTCACCGCATGCTCAAAAACCATATACGATTTTAAAGTAGTTTCGGAAGAAATACCTAGATGGCGGAGGAACAATTTTTTGATGAGGGGGAACAATTTTCACAATCTACAAGCCTGAAAATAAATATAGCGCTATACGATTGAAATAAATGTATTCTCTTGCTACACCAGAACACCAGAGCCATCCATCCGCTCTTTCAAGAATTAAAAAAGTGATATGCTTGAGGCTAATGCGGTGAGCACTCTAGATACTTTATTACTCTATGATACTACCCTGTGAGCCGCCACATGGGTCTGTGGCAGGGGGTGTTAGGTCACTAGCTGTTTAAAGATGCAAGTAAGAAGGTTTTGGGAGGTGAAATGATGGTGTGTATTTAATGGCGATCGCTTTTCACTGTGGTCGCTTATTGTGTACAGAAAGAATGAGTGTTTGTACCTATCTGTTCGGTAATGTCTCTCTCTTATTTTGTCACTTCTGTCAGACCTAGATATGTAGTGAGGTGTTGTGATTATATTCTCTGTGTCGCTCTGCAACATACCAGTTCTGAATTTATCAAGCAAACTAAGCATAGCGTGTAGCCTCCGAGTCTCTATGGGCTTCCACCTTAATCCCTCTGAATGTGGCGAAACACTATATGGTCACTTGTAGCAGTTTTTAACGAAGTGTGCAGCTATTCTTTGTATTTTATTGATTTTTTTGGTTAAATCTTTATGACTAGGGTCCCCATTAAATGATAGGGTAAATCCACATTTAAAAAAATGGAAGTACCGAAAAATTGGATCACGGAAAATAAACAACAGAATACATACACAAAAAGCAGATAGCAAATGAAGACAGTAATACCTGACCTCAACATTAGCAACTCAGGCATAAAAGATACTCAGAAGAGAAGCTAACACCCACAACATTTAGTACATATAGGCAAATTTAAAATCTATAATGACAAAAACATTAACAAAACTACATTATTAAATTTGTTTTTTCATCTTCACTAATTGAGGCATATGAGTTAATCAATGGTCCTCCTAAAAAATACTGAACAAATTAAGAATACATTTACATGTAAAAATTAAATACAGTGGAAGGGATAACAAATGTTGCATGATCCAATTAGTACGGAGATTATATACCAACCAAATAAAAAGTAACATATTCCAGAGGAGAGTCCAATAGGCCTTACGAGCTAATTGTCAGCAGTTATTGGGGTATAAGCATAGGGTAATCTTTGCCTCACACAGTATGATTTTTCATGAATCTCCAAGATACACTAATTTTCATAACACTAAATGGTTCCTTCATACATAATGCAATAAAAATAATATTCTACACAGTTCAATACATGCAACATAGCTTTAACCAGGGAATCTCAGCTTACCAGATAGCCACAGAATAAAATAGTTCCTGCTTTTTTCACAACCTCAACATTGCAACAAGGAGATGTACCCAGGCTTTTGGTCTGTAATGGACTGGACATAAAAATAAATTAGATATTAGTGACATACATATTCACAAAAAATGTATGTATTTCATATATTCAACTAGCTTCATTAAGTTGCAAATTAAATATATTAACATTTTTTTCTTCTTAAGATTTTCAAAAACAAATCTGGCTATCAGTAAAAAATACCAACCTGTGAGCAGAACCATTAATTGGAGAAGGCTCATCATGCAGACCAAGCATTTGAGACCACAGCGATTTATCACTGACTTCCAACAAGACAAGAATATAGCACCACAGACTTGACAGCAGAGGACAAACGGGTGTTAGCTCAAGGAAGAGCCTGCTCAAGCTACTACGGATGCCTTCTCCTTCATTACCTGGTTCTTCAGACTTGACAAGCTCGATAGCCACAGAAGTAACTCTACTGTAGCTTCCTGAAAATACAGAAGGAGATTCCTTCCCTTTAACATTAAGATGCACGAATGTATTTTAAAGTGACTTTCAAAGGCTGTCAATAACACCACATGTACATTTACAATTAGCATAACAGTCATTTCTCGGTTCACTTTTTGAGGACTTCATTGATACAGTCATTATGCGAGCTCCATGCACAGACTGAAAAATGCCATCAACAAAAAAGAAAGGGTTATGTAGCCTGACTGAGATAAACCTTGAAACATTATTCATTCAATTTATTTTGTTCATACAGGGTGCAGCACCATAATTTGCTGATTTGAATTTAGCACCAGGATGCAAGGTTCATATACGATTCTGTGATGAAACAAGTTTGTCCAACATATTCACCTTGACATGCACAACACTTTAATGATTGAAACGCATGTTATAGAATATGAAAAAAATAATTACAATGATACTCATAACATCATTTGTTTTATTAGCCCTTCAAATCAGCAAATTATGTTGCCACACCCAGTATTTAGATTACTAAGGGGTCACTGAGAAAGTCAATCATTGTAGGCTGTTAAAAACCTACAATCAATCAGACAACTTGGCGAGAAAACTCTTTGATAAAATGCCTAGCAGTGGCTGCTCAGTAAGCTGAGAGAAGTTCAAAAATATAATCAAAATTGATTATGTTCTAACCCACTGTACTCTAATCATGAATACTTTGAGCAGCAGTTGTATTTTAAATGTATTGTTGCCAAATGATCCTCATTTCATTATGTACATACACAATGCTTTGATGACATCTACAGGGGCATCTTCATGGGCAGGATGAATAACGATTATAATTATCATGAAAAAAATGTGACAGAAATTGAAAACATACGCCTCCTTACCAGATTCAAACATGTGAATGCAATACAGCAGGAAGTGACAGAACTGTTCTTGCAGGTAAGATGAGTCTCTCTGGCAGTGAGAAGCAGGGTCAAACACTATCTGATGAATCTTCTTCACAACAACTCTCATTACATGAAAAATGAACCTGCAAAGAAAAGGCAAGTTGACAAAAACTTGAGAATATAAAAAAGAGGAAATACAAAGAAAAGCCTCAACCATTTCATCTGTCCAATTTTCAAAGCCCAATTGCAGAAAAACAATTTCATCCTTGCATACATTTCTAAGTACAAGTACACTCACAGAGTAAGGTGTTAATGGCCAACAACACACTTGCATTGCTTATGAGTACCTATTTCCCTGTGCTGCCAACTAACCAATAAAGCCATGGCAGCCATTATACATCCTTTCATCTAGTAACTACAGAATTACGAGATACATAATAGCCCCACAGGAATAGCAGAATTTGTCATCACATGTCTTAATATCTAGAGGTTTCTATGGCAGAATGACCTTTTCTGGGATTAAACAAGTGCAGAGAAAAAAATACAAGAACTAGGTCCAAAAGCAGCAAATCAAATGGTCCTGTGCTATTTTTGATTTAACTCTCTCCTATATTAAAAAAAAAATTGATGACAATAAGATACAAAATATGAGCACTTGGCCTAAATATCCTTGAAATGTCAAACAGTTTCAATTACATGAAACTAGTTACAATGCAAAAATTAATCACAAGTGTCAAGATTAAATCAAGATCTCAGCCACCAATGATTACAATTGCCAAGAAATACACAAAGAGGAAGGTGACATCCAAGGACTAGGGAAGAAACAGATTTCTAAATTTTGGTATAACAGCTTTGAATGTACCATAATTTTCCATGCATAATGTAACTGGGGTTACTATTTTTTAATTTTAATTTATAGGGAACCTAGGTTTGGCTGACTTCCCAATGACAAGGGGCTGTAATTTCTCAAATCCATCCATATTGCAGTATAGAAGAACAGTAACTCTATCTTTACTGTGTTTGCCTCTGTTGCACGACTCATGAAACACCATACACTTATCAGGGAGCAGATTTAAAAAGTCCCAATTCATATGAATTGAATGCATTTCTGGGCAAGTAGCCTGTGCATTTTGTATTCACCACTAATTTGCCGGTTTAAAACTCCTTTTGTCTTCCAAAACTGTTCCAGCCATCCACTGGTAGTGGCAAACCCTTGAGTTTCCTGACCACTAAGCTTTCTTTCTTTGCTTCATCTTTAAGGTGTTGACCACTGAGATGCATGTTATTGGCTCAAACTTAAAAAAACATTCTGCAAGCATGTCTTCTAATACCTCATTCTTTACTGTTTTTAGTTTCTTTCTTCTTGTTTCCCTCGACTATAGCCTTCTCTACGGAAATCTTTAAGCTAAAACAGTAGTGTGTAAAAGATGAAACATCATATTTCTTAGCTATCTCCTTTTGTGAAATTTTAGGATTACTGTCCATACTGTTAAGAATTTTATCCTCACTTCAATGGATAGAGATTTAATTTTCGAGTATTATTTTTTTAACTTCACTTAAAGACTGGACCAAATACATTTTTGTGAGCCAATCACCACGGTTGAGAACAATCTTGCTGTTGATTTCCTGGGGTCTGAATTCTAATACTCAACCACATAAATGTATAGAGGAAGGAAGATGTGCGAGCTCAATTGTAATCTTACTTGTAACTGATCAGCATTTTTGACCCTAAGCCATCAAAGAACAACATACCTCAATCTACCTTCAAGCAAAGCTCAGCACTGCTAGCTGCCAAAGAACGTCTGACTCAAAAACAAGAGTGACAGTTAACACACCACCACACACACACATGGCTTTAAGTGCAACTTCATATCACTCATAGTGAACATGAAGCTACATCGTCTAAATTGCCAGCGATTTTGGGTTTTGGTTTGATAGATAATAATTTGCTCTACCTTGATTACCTTGAGCCAAAAATGTTGACCACTTGGAGTCATTGAGAGGGTGTATTTTTCCTCTCCTGCTGTATTTTTTTGACACAAAAGGATAACTGATTCCATCATGATGCATTGGGTTCTAATGGCCTGATGTTTAGAGTTTTGTAACATTCTCTAAGCAAGCAATAACATAGGTACATCTCATAGAGGGTCTGTACTATAATTGGAAAATTATGGTACATAATTGATAATGAAATTAGACAGAGAAAATGAACAATATCTCATCATAAGAATTATTTCATGGATCTCCCAGGACAATAAAAAAATTCATACTTGGCCATTATTAATTCAGGTGCCATTGGCTCAGGTGAGTTGGAAACTGGAGTGAGAACGAGGGCAGCTCCTAGTGGATCGGCTGGAGTATCAGAGGCATCATTTCTTAAGGGTTCAGGCCCCACATGAGGCCCAAGTGAGAGCCCAAGAGCTTCCAAACGAGCAAGAATGGCCTCCTCTTTTGCTTGTTGGGGTGAAAGTAGGGCCAGGAAAACACCAAGTACCATTCCAAGCCATCTCTCCACACCTACAACTTCCCCTTCTTTTCCTGCAGGTGCATACTCCTAAAAATATACAGAAGCACATTGGTTAACATGGCTTCGTAATAAAGAATACACATGAACTTAGATTTTCATCACCCCACAATTCTAGAAAATATAAATCCAAAAAGGTTAATCAATGGGTAGTTAAAAGGTAGTCAAATGGTTGACCATTCAGGTAGGCATAAGACTAAAAAAGATTCCAGAGTCACATACAAATAACTTCACTATACACACACAAACTAAAATATGGGGCTCTTCGTGAATCTGAGGACACACAGAAGGCACATCCACAATAAAATCAATATTCCCAAAGGCAATGGTTGTAGGCTTGACTTTGGGGAAGTTATCCTTACGAAAGAATAAAATAACTTCATTAGCTCAACTTGTGAGAACTTATGGTCACACCCAGGTTTGGACACCATGTCATCTTCAGGTTATCTCATATTACCAGCAGGCAGTGCCCAAAATTAATATGACCCACAAAAGAGATACATACAACCACAGCTCGAATTTCTCATAAACAATAGTCCATGGGATGGGAAGCCAGTACACTAGCCATCACACAAGATGCTGAAGATGACAAAAAGTGTCGAAGCACAGGTTGTGACAAAAAATTCTCACAAGTGGAGTTAACAAAGTCACTTTATTCTCCCGTAATCAATATTCATTTACATTAAGTGCGCTAACAGGTGAGCTCTGAGTAACTAAAAATGTATCTTGGATAAAAAGCTGATCAATGAGTAAACTGGAATTATAAAACATTTGAAAAATTGTAGCAGTAGGATGGCAAATGAATTCAAGGGATCAGACCTTAATGTGGATAAGAAAGCTCGGCCTTAGAGAACCTTTTCCTTTCCTCAATAGTAACATTATAGCATCAATAGACAAGACTGAAGATCTCTTTCATTGCCTTCAGAAGAAGAAGCTAAGCCTAACTGCATGAAGACAAGATAGCCTCAGGGTGCTTTCTCACTTCTTTAAAAGTTCATCATGGTTAGAGTACTACTCAACCACAGAAGAGTGATGGTACATTCAAACTCAGTAGAAGAAAGAAATAACTAAGGAACAAAAAGCTTACAGGCCAGCATCCAATGATGGAAAATATTACCAGAAGGCAGTGTTCAAAATAAAAGTGCCCCACGAGAGAGATACACGTGTCTCCTTAGAACTTTGCATAATCAGTCATAAAATATAAGTGCCTCACAAGAGAGATACACGTGCCTCCTTAGAACTTTGCATAATCAGTCATTAGGCTGAGAATGAAAAATAAGCCAATGTACTATAATCTTGATGTGAAATATTAACTAGCACACAAAATGTGAAACTATAACCCTTGAAAATTATGTAACCGAATGGCAAAAATTTCATAAGTATCAGCTATTCAAATTCTGCAGGTCTGTTTGAGCATAACATGCACCAAATACATTATTTTTGTACACCAAAATGGTTTGTTGGTTTCTCCATGAGGTGAAAGGCAACTGAGGTCACTACTGGCATCAAGGGCTGGTTGGTAGCTGGTGGGGTAAGGGTTTTCTGGAGAATGGATGGAAGGTTGTAGAGAACCTCAGGACTGGTATTACCCTACTCTAATGTAACAAAGTGAGTGTTCCCTTGGCGTCTAATGAAATGCACCAAGAGGACTACAGTTAAATGCTCTATTTGCAGGATTATGTTCCACACCCAAAAAGCACTCCACTAAATACCCCATTAGGAATTAGGATTCTGCTGAAAAACCTATACCACAGCTCAGATTTCTCATGAACATTGGTCCAGGGGATGGGAAGCCAGTGCACTAGCTATCACACAAACCAATCCCCAAACCAATATGAGTATATATGAAAAGGCATAAACTATTTGGATGCTATTTTTATAGGTGGGAAAGGCTAACCAGTGAACTACAACCCGCTCCATTCATCTCCCTTATTGATGTTTGTCCATTAATATCCATTAAACCACTGATATCCCTAATTAATGTCAGCCTCCTTTCTCAAACCAAGCATTCAAAATTCTCTACAAAACATGCTTTTTATACCCTACGTCTTCACTCTATTAGTTATTTTACTCAAGTAAACTAGGCTCTGGAGACAGAAATACACTTACAATGGCAGCCATTTGTGAGGGGTGATGGGAAGTGGAGAATAAGGTGCGCAGCAGTGGGTCTACTGGACGCAGGACAGGTGGTGCTAGTGCAGCCAGAAAGCGGTGAAGGGATGCTTGAGGGCAGCCAGAACCATAGATGGCTGACCTCTCATCCCTTTCCCCTTCCAGATGCACACGACCCCATGCCACAAGGGGTAGAACAGCATCAGCAGCATTACGGGACCATCGTCTCCACAACTCTTCACTCTCGGTCCGACTCTCCCTCACCACAACTGCCAAGAGGTCTAGAACCTGAAGTTGATCATAAGTCCAGAAATTAGGAAGTAAGCATGGGCAATTATGCTCCTTTCTTCATTGGTTTAAGAGCTACCCTTCTATATTAGCCACAGGATATCTCTATTGTTTCGATTTGACAAATGATTTTCATGAAATAACATTCAACGAATAAATGTTTGCATACACTGGCAAAGGGCATGAAAGCGGGAGACAGGAGCAAAATTTATGCGGGACAGGGGAGTGGAATTTGTGCGGGACATGGGAGTGGAATTCATGTAGGAGACGGAGGCGGAATTTGTGTGGGACAAAATTATGTGGCAGAATACAACTGCACACAAACTGAAATGAATCCTGCCCAGCATAACTCTGGACTGCTGCAAATAAATTTCAGTTCACTGTATGCAGCATTTCTTACATCCCGTGACTCCTACAACGAAATTGCCATGAGAAAAAAACTAACCTGGACCGGGAATCGAATCATGGACCTTTGGCTTTCCAGGCTAATGCCTAGACCACCATACTACCCAGGCTTCTTAATCCTCATGGCAATTAAGAAGGATACTTATGAACTATGATTTTTTCTCATGGCAATTTCATTGTATTTTACTGCCATATTCGTGGCAGGCCAGAAATCTTTGTGCCCAAGCCTCCTACCCTCGAGCTAAATTACAATGAGAAATGATAATGTAAGAGCTCATTGAAGTCAAACATAGTACGAAGTATGCTCGGTAGACATAAGCTTTATCGGTCAGACACAATGGCCCAAAAGTCCTAAACTAAGTTGTTCAGGTTTTATCAAATGCCTTTATCAGTAACTTTGGCTGGTAAATAATATTTTCCATGGTATAATCGGCAGTATTCAATGAATGGGAAGAAAAGGAATTGACACACACACTCTCTCGCTAGGGACCAGGTCAACTTGCTAACATAGAGGATGGGGTAGCAATTTCTGCAGATTTAGTGACGCTCATGCCCTGCAACTACTGTGAATGTTTTGCTTAAGGGCGCATTTACCTGGCGCATCCTGGAGTATTTACATGTAAATTTTCCTCCCCATCCTGCACCAGTGTCAAAGGTTTAAAAGTGATTCATCATTTAAAATATTTTACTTTACACTTCAACTCTTCAGAGTACTTTCATTCAAACAGAACTAATTATGAGCTGACAAAAAAATTTTTACATTATGCAGGAAAAAGAGAGATAATTGATAAAAGACTCTGCAAGGAAGAGAAGAGAAATGAGCAATTGAGCCTGGTTATACTTGAACCCACACTACACACACCCACTTTCCAATTTTGCAGAATCAGAAATGAGGAACAGTAATCATCAGGCAGTTTAAATTAATATTCAAGACTCAAAACAACAAATGTTTACACAAAAGTGGTTATTAATATTGAGACAGTCCGTGGGAATGCAAAATGGCTAAGCTCAGTTCAAGCTAGAGACCATAAAAAAAAATCAGTTAAATAATTTGAACTGTACATGATTCAAGTGAAATACTCAAAATTCAGGATGCAGATTTGACCTTTGACCTTTGGAAACTATGATAAATTGTTTAATTTATGCTATACGAAACAAACTTTGAGGGTGTAAAGAAAAAAGTCATGCAAGTATGTAAGTATAACTTGTCTTATGACCAGTTGCAGGAACGACACACATGTATTCTATTATAGTTAGTTAAGTTATGAGACCCATAAGCCTAGGCAACCATTCAATAAAAGTTGCAGAAAAATTTGATAAATTTATTGGTTTCCTAACTTATGGCATGGAGTTATGAGTTTCATAAGTAGCCAAGATGGCAGATGCGCAATGAACCACTCGGAGATTTTATTACTTGATAAAAGAGTTGTTTTGAGACAAATGACCAGTTTGTTTACTCTTACTGACTAATTATTATGCGTATTAGCAATTATTAATAGGCTAAACTTTCATAAATTTTATCTGGCGGTAGAAGATTAGATCAAACTTTCAAAGCTGTTACCAATAGGTAAATAAGTTATGTAAATAGTATATGTATTCCTGCAACTCGAATATTTCATGAGATCTATAACTTCATGGATCTCATACCTTATAACGATTAATAAATAAAAAACCTGCTCATTTATTTTCCCCACATTTTCATGCACATATCTATTCACTAAAACCAAGGAATTACCTGTGGATATTCAGACAGTCTTAATAGCATAGAAAAAAGTACTTCTCGTTGTGTGTCAAGTTCTTTAAGCTCAGCTGCTTGACTACTTGAGCTGCTTCCTCCACCACCTAAACCTTTCCCTCGGACCACAAAGACATCTTCTACCACAGGAACTAATGCAGGTACACCTATAATGGTAGGATAGTAAGTTAATACATAGCCTTAATTTACAGAAGCACTTCATTAAGCTGCCTAAAGTATCACAAAAGATTGATTCAACTTTAGTTTCTATCCTCCTGCTACACTTAAAAACTTATTCAACTAGACTCTTGACAAAATGAACACATATTCATGATCCAGTGTGTATGAGATAAAACGTGACTCTTGTGATACAGTGTACATGGGTTAGGTGGTGAGGAATTTTCATGTGAATGCAGAGGAACACATGAGATGCCATCAAAATAAGGACATTAGGTCTCTAATTACCAAGCATCTCATCAATGAAGGTTACCATAGCAATTTCACCCTCAATAATCTGCAATCAGAAGATTAAGGATGCCGCCACGACCCACTCGAGCAATGGGAAATCATTCAGAGAAGAAATTGAGGAACTAATCTCAAAAACAAAATTGAATTTCAAAGTCCTCCCCCATAATCTCCCTCTCACTCTGAAACCATGACCTTAACCATGAATATTTATTATGGATTCGGATGTTTGGCATTGTTGCTGAGGCTGTGTGTTGCCTAAATTTCCACTTTTAGTTCACCCAGTCCTTGGCGCCACTTCGATTTGAGTCTTTTCTGTTGTTATTGTAAATAGACATAGTTAATTGTTACTAACGTGAGACTTTGGTGAATATTCAATAACGATCAAGGAGATATGAATTAATTGATGCTTAGAATATATCTTGCTATTTTTGCAATCTAAAATTTACTTTTTTAATGCTAGAGAGGAAATATCTATTACCTACTGGAAATCAGTAAGAGGTTAATGAAATATTCATTGTGTGCCGACTACGTTGTTTGCCAGAATCCAATTATAATTGGAATGCATTAACCCTGTTTGCCTAAATAAAGAATTCAGAATACCTTGTTTGAACAGAACTTGCTTCGTACCAGGCAGCAAAACAGGGTATGCGTCTAGGAGGATCCAAAATAGGAGACTTGGATTGAAAAATAAGAACCTGTTCATGGCGGCGGTAAGAGCATTCCTTTCACCTACACTGCAATGATGGCCATTGGGAATACTCATGAAGTCACCTCGCATTATTATTAAATTTCCATACAGTGATATTCACAAAGTGCTAGGAAGTTGCGCATTTGTGTAATTAAATTTGGAGAGGTTAAATATATCTGTAGACCGGACGATATTAAAAATGTGTATAATTGCATCCCACGTGTAGTACTACATTTTTTATCCACTACATTATGATTACTTGTAAGAAAAACTAATTCATCCAAATAATAATTTGGGAAATTTGAAATTCATGGCAAAACCGGTAAGACTTGTTTATTTACAATCTGTCGAATGTATTTATATTTGAACTTCCGTCTTTCTTCACTAGGTGGCACCACTTTCCAAAAAGTTATTTGTTTACGAAATTCTCGACAACAGTTTTTGGCAACGAGATCCCAATCCATAATATATATTCATAACCTTAACCCTCACACTCCTCCCCCACCTTTTTTCCTCATTTACAAAGCATCTATGTACTTCCAGAACCGCCCTTCTCCCCTTCACCTCTCACTCTCCTGAATGACACACTGAATGGTATATAAAGTTCTCTTTTTTCCTCCACAAACATTGTACCTGATGAGGCATGCATAAAAATGCATCACAGAACAAATTACTCAGTGGAAATTACATCTGCATAATACCCTGTGAGCCACCGCAGGGGCATGTGGCAAGGGGTGATAGGTCACCAGCCGTATAAAGGTGTAAGTTTATTGGACATGAAATGGTGACATGTATTATAGGAGTGTATTTAGTGGAGCTCAATTTTGATTGTGGTCGCTTATTGTTCGCGGAAAGATCGAGTTTTTATACATATCTATTCGGTAGTGTATCTCTCTTTTTTATTGTATCGGTCAGACCTAGAGATGTAGCGAGGAGTCATGATAATATTCTCTGTGTCACTTTTGAAAAATATCAGTTCTGAGTTACTGAAGCAACCTAGGTCTAGCATATAGCCTCCATGTCTCTAGGGGCTCCCTTCTTAATCCTTCTAAAAGTTGTGAGACACTACATGTATGCTTGTAGCTGTTTTTAGCAAAGCGCGCTGCTTTCCTTTGTATTTTATTTTTTTTTGGTTAAATCTATTTGACCAGGGTCCCAAATGCTCACAGCGTATTCGATGTGTGGCATACCAGAGTTAAGTAACATCTCTCTTTGACTTTTTCATCAGAGGACCTTCCTATTACAAAGTTTTCCTCTAAATATTATCATGATGTTCCACCAAATCTCAACCGACGTAGCTGATTACTCCTTAACCCTAGCACTGAGCCACACAAGGGGATAAATGCAAAAAAAATTGTGACCAGTAAGGGCAATGCTCATTCCATGATTTGATTCTGCTAATCATATTCAATTATTAGAATCAATGGTATAGCAAGTAAATAAATGTTATTGTTGCTTTTCTTTGGTGATACCATATAAAATTCAAAAGATTATCAATAAAGCATTTGTAACAAATGGAATATTACATCCACCTATTTTCTTGATATTAGCCAAATTTGTCACAAGTATGTAAAACATTTTAATGCAGCAAAAGCGTGAATCTGTTGTCATTATTAGAGCGAAAATTAAACAAATTTACAGAGGCCTAATACATATTAAACATTGGCATAGCTGGAGTTTCCAACCATTCCATCTCTCTGCCATAATCATGTTTGTTAATTTTATTTATAATATGTATTAATGCCAATTATTTTTTATGTATTACCTATCCCTTTCTTTTTCCTTCCCTCAGAACATGATACATACATAAATCTACTAGTGTAAATATAATAATCTCAGAAGAATTACAAATGCATCATTTAAAAGTGCAAACTCTATGCCATGTTAATATTTGAAATAGTTTTCACATGAGGAAATATCAAATATAGATACAAATATAAAATGAATGAATGTATAAACACCATCTAGGCTCACACTTCTAAACTAAGCAAGTCCAAACTTAGCCAATTCTGAGTGAAACCGTAATAACACAACTATCAGAGATAACTACATATATGATGTATCATTTTGAAAAATGAATTTAAAAATACAGGCACTAAAATAAAATGGAACTCACAGTGAGTGACATGAGGCTGACCACTAGCCATTAAGCCATCACAGAGTTGAATGATTTTTGGAACACCAATTATTGCCTTTGAATGCTGCTTCTCATACGACAGATGAACGAGGAAGTAAAATATGCAAGGTATGAGCTCTTCTGCTTGCCTGAAAGAGATATTATAGAATTAATAATAATAATTCTTCATTTATGGGTTAGGAATACATTCTTCACCCACAAAATAATTAAATATATTGATGCAGGAATTTTTAGATGTGATAAATTCAGTAACGGGAAAAAAGTCAACCTAACTTTAACAAAGTGTGTTGACCAATAATGCAACCTTTGGTAAATAAAATTTATATCTTAAAAAGGATGTAAATGGTTCCTTGCAATCCCTGTTTATGAATGTTGAGTGGAAAGACACATATGCATATGGTTACTTATAATAAACAACTTCAACTACTTAAAGAGTTGCCATAAAGACATACATACCACACACAACTCTCTCCCAGCAATTATTGCACATGAAGATGGTGTCTCCCTAACTTGAGATGAAGTTCTCAAGATAGCTCTAATCTCATTTAAAAGCATCAGTTCCTTTTTCTCTTAGACTAAGATGCAGGGCAAGAAGTCAAGGCTGGAGTCTATCTGTGATTCAAAGTATTAACACTTTGGTACCTAACACCCCATACTTGCATATTCATTCTATTACCCAACACAAAGCACACGAGAGAGCACAGATAACATTCAGGAATGTCATTTTTCAAGGCATCAAAGAGGGAATACTGCAGCAAATTAAAATTCATGCGTATTAAGTTGAATGCTAATTGCAACAATTCTGCAAGAAGTTCATTCTGATACTAGCATCAATGATATAGCATACACCTACACCTATTATATCAACAAAGACAGATAAAGGGGAGCATATGTAGTGGCAATCGCATGTACTAATTAAAATGTGTAAGTCGCATTCAATTTCTCTTAGGACAACGTAAAGCTGTTTATTAGAAAATTTCACTGATGACCACCATAACTACTCCAAGTGTTTGGAGTAAGAGTTTTTATATTCACCAGAGATGATTTTTACTAGAGATGGGTCTAATAGCATTTTTCTCGAATTCGAATATCGAGTTCGAGTATCTAAAATTTTTTCTAAAATCTCACTCGAATATCAAATACTACATGGGCGTTTTTTATTTATTTATTTTTTAATTTATTTATTTTCACTATCCCGAATACAACACAATGTGCCAATTTACGTCGGGTGGATAACAGTAACAATGGACGAGACACAAACACCCATGTCCTGGGCAGATAATATTCTACCCAGGCGGGATTCGAACCCGCGACCCTCGCGTTAGCAGCGGTTAGCGAGGACTTTACCCCGCCGCCACCCGGGCCGACTTTAAAGAAGATTATAAGAATGTGGAGGATTTAAAGATTTAATTATTAATTGTATTTTACTACGTTAATCACAAACCTTTAATTTAATAAAGAAATCACAGCATTTGAAAATTCATTCATTTGCTTTTTCATGCAATACCCCTGAAGTTATTATGGATTAATTTTGTTTGAAATATTAGTCAATGAATTTGTACCAGCCAAATCTGGTGGACCAAACGCTTTGTAACATGTAAGACCTAACCGATGACCGCGAATTTGAAAAACATTACAGTCGATTTGTGTAATATATTCGAGAGGCTGAAATTATTAATTTGTGTTCTCGAATATCGAATAGT
Source organism: Ceriagrion tenellum (assembly GCA_963169105.1). Taxonomy (NCBI): domain Eukaryota; kingdom Metazoa; phylum Arthropoda; class Insecta; order Odonata; family Coenagrionidae; genus Ceriagrion; species Ceriagrion tenellum. Next base: position 126,137,622 of record OY720633.1, on the reverse strand, counting down.
GCAAATAGCTCATAATTTGGGGTTTTCAAGAATTCGACTATTCGAATGTCCCATCTCTAATTTTTACAATATTTGAGCATTTCAGGATTAATAATATAATGAATAAAAAAGACTCCATGACATCTTCTGTCAAATAAATATAACATACTCCATCAGCCACAACCTGAACAGAGAGAATGAAGACTATTACTCAAATTCATTAACTGCACTCCCACTATCCCAGCTCCATTATGTAGTGCTGTACGTATGTGAAGCCTCTAATAGGTTGTTTTGATATGATAAATTTTTGTAATGAATATTCGTTACGTGAAGCATACGTGAAGCCTCTAATAGGTTGTTTTGATATGATAAATTTTTTTGATGAATATTCGTTAATGCTGAAACCAAAAGGTATTGCCAACACTTTTTAAGAAATAACCACCGTTGGCTAAAGGTCTTAATTCTTACATAATCCTACAATATTATTTTCAACAAGAGATATATATGATCAACAACAGGGTGCAGTAAGAGATATAAATGATTGAAGCCATAAAAATGATTGCTTTATGACTGACCTACGCAAAGGGTATTGAAAAATTGGGAAGTGTTATGAACTTACGGAATTTGTCCAGATTCGATGAATTCAAACTGTTTCAGCACAAATCCAATAAATATTTGCTCTGAATCTAGAAGACAGTAATTTACACGCAGCTGTACCAGTTGGCTGAGCAGAAGTAAAACACGACACTGGAGCTGCACATCACTCGTCACAGTATATTGCTGTGCATAATAAATTGAAGAAGTATTAAACATCACATGAAGTTTATGTTCTAATAGCTATTTCCAAGAATAAATATCTATATTATCAAACATTAAAGTCACAAAGTTCAGCTATAGCTTTGAAATAAAATGAAAATATCTGCTATAGAGAAAAAATACTTTTTGTGCAAATAATGTATATAATTTTTCCAACAAATTCAATTCCAAAATATTGTAATTGAAAAACAACTAAACTCAATTCAAGCAACTGTTTTTTTACCTACTGATGCTACGAACCTCATTCACCTAAAAATACAGAAAAAAATAAATTAACATACCTTCAATGCTTTGATGACCATGGGTTCAAAGAGACGGATGTAGGATGCCAAAGAAGCCTTGTCAGAGCTCCTTCCAAAATTCTTAAAAATTGATGAGACTTTCCTTTCACTTCTTCGCTTCAATGAGTTCAACCACCTTAACAGGTTTCAATAGACATAAAAATAGTTCAACCACCTTAACAGGTTTCAATAGACATAAAAATAAGATTTACACATTCATGAACTTCACCTAAAAAGTAATAACAAGTTTAGGTTTACTAAAATTTACTAATATGTAAATAAAATTCTATGAAAAATCTGTTAAACCTTTACCCACCACCGACCAAAGGAAACTTGTTTCCAACAGAAATGGGTCCTGTTTGTAGAGTGGAAAATTTAGGGACCACTTTGTTTTGTTAATTTCAATTGCATGCCCAGAAGAATTTTGCCCAGCAGGACTAACATAGAAAATTTAAATGTCAGCAGCTGAAGGTAATTATCCAAAATTTCTGTAGAAAATGCAATAAGGAGAAAAGCAAATTGACTCTGAAAAAGTCAATTCATTGAGAGACAAAAGTCAAACCTGAAGTCAAAGGTAGGTTTTCTTAGCTACAACTGAGGTGATAAAAAAAACTAGAAACGTCTCGAATTATGCTCAAGTACATAAATTAACAAATCCACATGAAATATTTCTCCAAAATGGGTTCAAATAAAACATTTTATCAGCCATCTAGTATGTAGTAATTTCAGATCTGAAAAATTTTTGCAAAAAAATTCACTAAGCTAAATTAAACTAAATAATCCCTATGACTCAAGTTTAAAAAACAATAAGATCATAGAAAAGGCAAAAACCCAGAGCCATCGCCACTAACTACAGCAAGGCCCAAAGACATTTAGGCTTATTGAAACTTAGGTAATTTTGATAAATTACAGACCATTAATGTTCTTTTTTTTCCTCAGTTATGGAAAATATTCACCACATCAAATCAAATGGACCTATACAACTGTTTTACTATGAAGCACATTTACCTTCTATGGATTTTCCTCACTGAGAGGAACAAACCAATTCTTTAGACTGTCCATCAGGAATGTTTTCCACATGAAAAACCTTTTTTGAACAATTTGTCAATAAATTTCAATCTGTTGCTTACCCTGGTCCTTCATCACGATTGCTCAAAACACTAGAAGCAGGAGCACCAGGAGGAAGAGAAGAGGAGCTTGAGGTTATTTGTGAAGTCAGGGACATTCGGTCGCTCAAAAAGGGAATGGGCCTCCCCAAAGCATGTGCCAATTCATGGCAAGCATTCTGAAAGCATACAGAGTAGAAACCATCCCCTGGGTGACGAGTGGATGATGGTGGCTGATGATCAAAACCAATGCCAAGAACTCCCTGATCTTCTTCCCACTGAGCACAAAGATTGCTCCCAAATAAACATTTGAGAAGCTGTAAAAAAAGGCAAAAATATGAGTGATCAAATTTGAATGAAGATCCACATCCATGTCACAAGCGATTTTTTTCTACTTAAATTCAAAATCAGAGATTAGACAAATATTTTTTGATTAATTTAAAAAGTAGTAGGGCAGTGTCATCTAGACTGACGAAAAAATATTTTCCTTTTCACATGCATCTTTCTCCACAGAAAATTTTTAAGGATCACTAGACAAAATAATCCACTTCTCCATTATAAGTAATACTACATAATTTGCAGAGAAAAATACTACAGTAGAACTCCTGCATCTATGGGATCAGGAATTGCTGTTCACAAGGCAAGGAAATAATATGAGAAAATTTGCAGTAGTAATCAATGTGCCCATGATGCTATGAAGTGACACCAGCTTCCTAAGTACTTATGAGGATGACTCATTCCACCTCACAGGATTCAGTCCAAAGTAATCACTAAGGCCTACAAAATATTCACCAGTACTCCTTGGGGGTTCTCTGAGTCTACATTTGTTGGAGAGTCAGGTTTGTGCGGCTGTGGTAGTAACAGTTTATTTTTCATGATGGCTTCAAATTTCAAAAGTGGTGAAGGCACTTCCATAAAAAGGAAGAGGGGGAGTGAAGCAAAAATTCCCAATTTTATTCAGAAAAAACTAGCTGAAATAACAAAAATTTACAAAAATAACAAATTGTCTGTTATTGAGGTGGTAAAGAGCAAAAATTTGATCTAAATGTGAAAGATATTTTTATGAAATAACCAAAAAATGTATATTTTTATAGTAATTGTCTCAGATATATACCACACTGACCGATCAGCACTCAAGGGCAACAGAAATTACCACTAGAAATGAAAAAAAAAACATTCATCTAGGGAAAGGGAAAATATGACATATAGTGCCTGAGAGTATTCTTGGGAGGGCTCAGATTCTTTCGTGGCACATATTTTTGAAGGAAGTGAGCAAGATGTGATTTTGGAGGGTTATTCTGTAGAGCAGGTAAATGATCCTTCAAAAAACCACTGCTAATTCTACAAGCAACAACCTAGGATAATGAGATTATGAGGACAATTGGAGACAGGAGAGAAGACGAACTGTTGATTTATTGTACTGCTTTCAAGAAGCTGATGTTTGTTAATTAGAACATCTTTGAGAAAGGGATGTTAAACTGACTGGGGGAAGGATCCAGTCAACATCTCTATGGATAAGTGAGTACACAATGTATTCATGTTAATAATTTATATTATACTGAATGATTCTTTGAGATGAAGATGACAGGATACGATTAATGGTTGGTCAGTACTTAGGGAGAAATCCCATGCTTTGACATTTTAGAACATTACCTCAATTCAAGAAAAGTATTGCATGCTAAATTCTTCAACTCTGGTTTTCCTTTATAAAAGAATGAAGTCTGAGACTTAAAGATAAAGGAAAACGGAATCTCTTTGCAGTGATGTGTTACATGGTATAAGAAAAACATGCTGGGTGGAACTGTGGCACTCTAATTCACACACGATTTCTTAAGTTTAAAAAAATATCTCGCACAAAAAACACCCTTCACCCACTAGACAAATAATTTTTTCAATGCTACCTTAAAAGAAATAGTATTTTCATCACAGATTTATTTGATGAAAGCAGAAATATACTGCAGGACATTGACATCTACTAGTTGTGAAGCAAATGCACTAAGATAGCAACAGAGACAAGCAAATATTTTCTTTGATATGGGCTTAATATTGGTTGCTAACATCGGGTGAAGCATGCTGAAGTCACTCCTGGAAATTTACATGATATGCAGAAAACAGATAAACATCCGACCCACATTGATCAAGGTATAAGTAGCTGAAGGGTTGAGTAAGAATATTGGGAAGGTGATACAAAACATGAATCCAACATGTGTATCCATTGCATGATAACCTGGAGTCCTTTGGAAAAATGAGAAAAGACAGATATATTGCACACTCAATTATCCTTAGGAGGTCTTGGACTGAATCAACCACAGATGCAGAAGCTCTACTGTGCATGGTAATCAAAGGGTAATGTTTGTGACATGAATTAAACATATAGGTACAGTGTAAAAATAACATCAACAATAATAACTAACCTGATGAACACAGGTAACAGTAGGAGTTGGTGCTAAGGAGACAGTAGATCTCAAGTGACCTAGCAATTCATCAGCACCCCTTCCTATTTCATGCAAGGAAGCCACTTCAAGCAATTGAGATAAAGCTTCCAGAGTAACCACTAAAAGACGTACAAATTTTTCACTGGCATTCTGATCAAGAGTAATCTGAAAAACAAAAATATATTATTGAACAAGGGAGTAATCACCACGTATTTCATTGAAGATATGTATGAAGGTGATATACCTAAGTGCACCATTAACACAGATATTATAAACCACACAAAAAGTTTTAGAAGAAAACCAAGTAAATATACAAGGCAACTTCAAGCCTAATTCACTGGTATAATGTTGATCCTCTCAGAGCAAATGAATAGAACCAATCTCAGATAATCATAACTCAAATACGATGAATTTTTCATATGTAGAAATTATTAATGCACTGACAACTCTATTGATATGTCAGACCAATGGATGATAGACGTCAATTTACCCCTTTATAATGGACTATTGTTATGACATTCCTTGATAGCAAATTTTCCTTATTTGCATGTTCATTTCTTCAGGTTTGAGTCTCACAACCTAACAAAATAAATCTTAGTAAGCACTTTTAAGCTACTTTTCTCACAAATTTGATGAATAACTCGGCTTAAACTTGGTCCCGGATAAAAAAAACACTGCAACATTAAATTCTACAGTATACATCTGTGAAAAGTTTTAATTCTTCCATTAGAAAGCTTTCTATCACTCACAGTATTATCTGTATTGATATGTTATCATAAAAAATGTTCATGTTGAAGCAAAATGTGGCATTCACAAACATTGGAATGACCTAGTTTATATTTAGCCATGTACCCCAAACATTCACTCGTTTACTGTGATGTTTGCCTGTTTTTTAAATGCTGCCATGCAGTCAAAATTGGGAGAGCACAAGTACTTAGTAACACTAAAATTAAGACAAATGCTCAAAATTAGCTTTGAGAACATCTGCTGAAAAACCACAATTATTGAGGATTGAAAAGTTTTACCGCCTCCAAGCAGTTCATGAAAATCCATGTCTGGAGAGAGTTAAAATAGTGGCAAAAAAGAAAGATGCACCGTCAACACTACTTAAAACCATCACCATCAACTTAATTTACTAAATAGCAGACATAGGGGTATGAGAAAAAATGATCATATTCACTGTCAGGGTGATAAAAACAGCAAGTATTAGAAAATAAAGTAAATTTGAGAGCTTAATGGTCCCATTAATACCCAGGCAGATGTTCTGCAGTCAGTACTGGATTCCACCAGGTTAGTACAAGCACTAAGAATTTACCAGTCATGACTTTACCTTATAATTTACATATGCACTCTTGAGTATATCATAAATTTTCATGTAGTGTGGAGTAATAGTTGAAAGACTGAAGTATGATCCCCTGCCTCCTTTTCTTTCTTCTGCCTTGTCTTCCTTGTCTGTTAAAGTAAAAACAGAGGAAATAAGTCAAAAGAAGGGAGTTCAAAAATAAACAGTAATACAAGAGTTGATTCAAGGATTTGTATGTACATAAGTACTTGGAAATGGAGAGATATCCGGGTAACAAGACACTAATAGTGATGCTATATTTGCAATATGATCCATTTCATCACTAAGTAACTATGTGATTACTGAAATAAATAGTCTTGTTCAATCATTCAAATGACAATGATGCAAGAATGATATCCAGCTGGTGCCATGAATGCACAAGGTAACTTGACAAGTACAAGTATAGGCTTATGGCTATTAGTGATCATTTCAGACATGGGAGAAATCTCTACATGGTATACTCCAGAAAATCTCTACTCCAAAGTGCTTGTAGCCTGATTTTTGTGCCAAATGAAGGAGCTCATCTAATTTGGTCAAACTAATCCTAAGATTGAATTTTAAAACAAGCCGATTAAAAATAAATTAATAAGAAATGAGTTAATTATAAATATCAGATATCACCTCACAAAGTAGAGCACAAAGGTAATACAAGAAAATAACCGTATCAGGTAATCATGTAAAATCCCCACAGAATGCACAAATTTTGGTCATTAATCCTATCTATTAGAGTACTACCTGAAGGGTGAAGCTTGAGAGAACAAATGGCATGCAGGCACAAACAAAGGCCTTAAACAACTGCCATGTTTTGTATCATGCCACCCATGCACACTACTCTCAAATGGGAAATAAATGTTATGTATGTTCTTCATTAGAAAATCAAAGATTCTAGTATGTATGCCAGTGATTCCTCTTGTAGGATTTTGCAGTGTTGTTCTGGAGCATGTTTTTCTGGATTGTATGACGGCCTATTGCAGCCAAAGATCCATGATAACCTTACTCTTATGCATTTGATTATACATGAGTGACAGCATCCAGGTTCTTCATCACACAAGAGCCAATATGTTCCCTAGCATCTTTGAACATGTCATGGATCAATTACCATGTGATACAAGCATCAGGGTGTAAGTACATCCTTGTATGTACAGTAAGGACTAAATTCCCCTGAGTTCCAAGGAATATCTCCCACACGGATCATGATGGATAGCACATACAACAGCAGTGAATCATGTATCAGTCAATAACTATTGAGGATAAATTTCAGCAAAGCAGCACAGCATGAAACAAACTGATACAAAACATAAACCAAAGCAAGGGAGACTCACCCAAAGAAGACTTTGATGGTGACATAGCTCTCCCCCTATCAAGTGAAAGACTAGATGGTACAGATGAGGCATCAACTGTTGAAGCTGAGGACTGAGATGAAATCCCTCCTAAAGTTCCCCGCCGCTTGATTGGGGATGCCAGCGAGGCAGCAGCCACAGCTGGGAGGGATGGGGCAGATACACTTGAGGTGGAAATGGATGAGGTGGGCGTTGACATTGTGGAGCCAGGGGAAGGGTTGGGTGAGGGTGAAGGGCTTGAAGAGATTGAGTGGGGAGCAAGATGAGGAGGGGGGGTTTCATCCAAGACATGTGCAAATGTGGCAGTAATTTTGGCCACATGCCCCAAAAACATGTCTGCCGATGAGGCCAACTAGAATAAGAGGATAAAGCATTACAAGATATGCATGATAAAATCAACATTAAGATATACATGATAAAATCACTGTTAAAAGGCTAAGTGATTGAATGCAGATGATTGAGATTAGTATTTTTCTGTTCAGAGATAAGTTAAGTTCAAATAGATTGCAGCTAGATAACTAATGCATTTTCAACTGCTCTAAACTTCGTATTAATTTCTCTTCACCAAAGGAAGCCTGAGAATTTGATATATATTCTCTTAATCTCTTGAATCTTAGACAAAATAAAGACTATTAAATGTTTGAACTGAAACTATGCAAACATTAGATTTAACAATGGTCAATAGCATTTTTTTCCCAAAAGATGTTTTAAATGCATAAAATAATGTTTTTTTTTCTTTTTTAATGAATATTTGTGAACTTCAGTCAAAAACTATTCTTAATTTTGAGTTTCAGTAATGAAAGACTTTTCCCTTAAATTGCATTAAAGAATTAAAATTATATTTCTATAGAAATTTTGAAATTAGGGTTAAAGGTTTAAATTTTCCTCTTGTTATTATTCTTTAATGCATAGTTTGAAATATTCAAGAGCATTTCAGGATCTGGATTCAACTAAACAATAAAGGATTTATTTCAACTTAAATATGACAGTGCTAAAAGCTTCTCCATGACTCACTTGTCTATCACCTAACACAGACCAACATTGCCGATGAGCACTGTCTCCTTCATGAGAACCTCCTCCATCCACTCTATGGTTGCAGAACACAGCCATGCCTAAACGAATTCAAAGAAAAGTATGAATTAATGACACAAAAAAGATTCATGCAATTATAAACCTCATGCTGTTTTGATGCTCAAGCTTTTGCTGTGGCACACTCAGAAGAAGAGTTGTCTTCCCAGTGCTGAATTGGTCCAGGAATTTTTCTCCCTCCAATGCTGAATACTTTCATTTTGGATATTTAAGCATAAGTTTTTATGACCTCATACTAAGGAGGCTGCAAGAGGAGGAGAAACTTCAGTTTAGGGATATGGAAAACCCACTCCCTTTGTGTCATGAGAAGGGGTGGGGGATGGAAACTAATGTACACAGCTACACATAGGTGATGACTAGGCGATCTGCTTTCTCTAACATTGTCATTTTACTGCCATTAATTGAAGTCGGTGTCTGGTGGCTGAAGCACGTATGACTCTCAATGACTGATTTGCCAAAAAATGCCCAAAAACTGCGTGGTACCATTTCATTTTTGTCTTTCGCTGACTGCCAAAGCACAAACGAGTTGACAAAGGAAATATCTAATAGTCTGAATAACACTGCCAATGGCCACCTCATTGTCCTTCAGCTGGATGAGTGGCAACAACACATTTTATCCAATGTGTCTACGTCACCCTTGGTCGCGTAATTAAATGCTATCATTTCTGGTTTCCCCGACTTGATGTCGTCACTATCCCTATAGTGCATTGAGGAAACCAAACAAACATCCCTATTTCTCCTAAAACATGGGAAACTAGTCTTGTTAGCTGAGAATCTGTACAGTGAAGAGCCCACTGCACGCTCTTTAGATGACCCGAACTCACTCGGTATTTCCCTTTTGTAACAACGCACGACAGTCCTTTCCCTTTCAACGTATCCCAAAGACTAACCGTGAGGTCAATCACCCAAAGAAGGGCACAACTGAATGGCACAAGCGAGACAAGGGCGCATGCTATTTCAGGGTTCAAAGTCATTCTCCCAACATATATGACCTGCATATTGCTTATAAGGAGTACAGGCATGATGACACAAAAAAGGCAATAAACTGTGGTTTTATTAAAATTGTTAACAAAATCTCTAACATTTTTCACATTTATAGGGCTAGGAGCGTGAAATTTCCAAAAAAGCAGGATTTTTTCTTTTGAGAGTGTCATCAGCTTGTCTGTCTGTCTTGATAAACCATACTTTTATACCGAACGCATTTTCCAAAAGTTTATAAATAAATTATGCACATTGCAAGACTATCAAATGTTAAAAACAAGGAGATCTTCATTCTTAAACTTGTACAATTGCATAGGTTTGTCTTTTTTACCTCTTTCGGAATGATATCCACTATCAGAGCAAATAGTGGTTTTCCAATTTTGTGTCATGAGGTCCCACAGACAGCTCATTAAATTCAAATCCCATTTTACAGAATTACAGGATAAATTTATAAAATTTTGAGGACACTACATCCTTATTAGACAAAAAAATGAAGGTAACAAGAATTGCAGACGTTTTGAAAATAACAGAAAATATTCACAATTTAAAAATTACAGTGGTCTGTCAGACTGCATGTAACAGGTTAAGGGTTAAAAAGAAAACCTGAAACATATAATAAGGAACAGATAGTTACCAGATATAAGATTTCCAGCCAATTTGATCAGCCATGTCTGAGCAGAGAGATCAAGTGAAACAGATGTAGATGTTAGAAGAGTCAGTAAAGTAGAGAGAAGACCACACGCTGGACTAACAGCTGGACTTTTGTAGCATGATCCAATGTCACCACCTTCTTTGCTGTGAAAATGAGAAAAAATATCTTCACTTGAACTGGAACAAGTTGACTACTAAAAAATAGAAAGGGCACATAAAAATAACATATTGTCCCTTTTTACATTTTGGAAGTCAATGAGTTAAGACATGCATAGCAAATACAATTAAATTAAACAGTAATACAAACATTTTAAATCTTACTAAGGTATACCTGACATTATGCTTCTCTGATGACTTGTCAGCAAGGATACAACTCCAAGCCCATGGATACACAGTGGTCAAATACTCGTCAGATAGCATGGAGAGAGCCTCACAGCAACCATGCTAGGATACAATTATGAAAATAAAAGTATATTCACACAGGAAGTTTAACTACAAAAGAAGTATCTGTATCAACTGAATAAAATTATGAACTACTATGAGAATAAGAAGGTTTTTTGAGTCTCATTCACTCACTAATTAAAAAGCTCCTTAATAAATGTCATGGCCATAATAGTATCCCATGAATAAGTCTTGTTATGAAGGTCATTTTCAAATGAAAGGTTCTTCAAGGTAATAACTCAGTGTGTAAATGATATGCCAAGTGATTTCAATACACAGAGATATTGAATGGGTTAAGGCATAAGCTCACATCATGGCAAAAGATTTTTGAAATTTCAAAAAATACACTGTTTATGGTAGCTAACCCTTCCTTGCAATATACATAATGACAAAATAAAAGAACCTAGAAAAGTTTTACTTGGTCAATCACCTGATGTGATTTAGCTTGACACAAGATACATTCAGTCGTAGGACATTAAGTGGATACAAAACAAAACTTCTCAACACACAGTTCATACCTAAGTGAATGGTACTCTTTTGGTGATGCGTATACTCATTACACTTAGTAAAGTATATGATAAAACATTTTCAAAATCAACTTCCTAATTCTTTCATAACAGGCCTACTTACAGTCAAATACCTAGATGTGGACATTAAAAGTGACTGTGACAGTAGGTCAACAACTCTTGACAGGGCATCTTCAATTTGTGCCAATCTCCTCAAGGGTCCATTGTGGTTCACTCCAGCAAATGGAGCAGGTGGTCCATTGAGATGAGCAGCTGGGGATGGAAGAGGCAAACTACTCCCAGGACCCCAACCCGCAGCCACTGGGAGCAGAAAACGTGAAACAAGAAAAGAAGCCCTGGCTGTTGCCGGATCCTGACCAGGATAATCAGCGGGGAAGAACAAATGTGGGATGATCCTGTGCACAAAGATATTGAGGCATAATAAGCAAAATGAAAAAATAACTTTTAGTGCAAAATTATATCAATATTTTCTCCGGCCAGAGGCGGTCCATTACTCTTTTAAATATTCTTGATGCAATACTAAATAATTTACCACTGCTACCAATACTTTCTCAATTTCCAAGTGGACTTTTTTCTCTCAATCTAGATATTTTGCAAAGCTTTATTGCATTACATATGCCTTACAAGACTTGCAGGACAAAGAGCTTCATAAGTTCAGAGGATTTTTTTTCCAAAATAAGTCCTCTTAATAAGGCTACTTTGGTCTGAAAGTATTCCATTAGTCTTCAAGAATATACTTAGGCAGAACATGCTCCTATGCTAAAAACCACATGAGCCACAGCAGAAATTTTTAATGGCATTCAATAGCTTTAATTTAATGGCAGTAAACTTTGAGAATATGAAAAAACACAACCAATCTATGCCTATCATTTAAATGTTCAATCAAAAGTTCACTAATTACTTCAGACAATAGAAGGTAATAAGGGAATATAAAAAATTCCTTTTTAAGCCTAACTCAACTTTTCACAGAGCTTAAATAAGGTTCTGAGGCTATTCTTTATATAGACTTAGCAGAAATTTTCAGCAGAGAATGCAAGGTTACCAGCCTTTGCAGTACCTGTGGCTCTTGCAGCTTTCCCTGCTTGTTTACTATGTTCTACTGGTCAGTTTTGGCCCTAAACTAAAAAGTACAATTATTTGATTTAAAAAAACTTAAAGACTGAATAATAGCTCACCTAACAAAAGCAACGGCTGCCGCATGCCGTACACGGTTATCCTCATCACCTAAGAGTGGTAGAAGAATTTCATGCAAGACTTGATCCTGGAAATCAGATTTGTGGCCTTGCTCCATTTTTCCTTTGCTTTTGCTCAAGGTTGTTGACAGCATGTGACTTAGAGATACCATGGGCAATTCACTGACAACTTCCAGTAACTTAACCTGCAAATAAGAAAGGAAATAGATTATATATTATTAACAAAATCTATATGTTGACTAGAGATGGGAAGAATATAAGTTTTCTTGAATTTTAACATCAATGATACCCAGAATATTCTATAACATTAGAATTGTCGCTGTATATCAGCTAATGAATAATTACAGGGTTTGTCCCAAAAGTAATGTGTTGCATTATTTTTTAAATTTATTCATCCAATTCGTACAACAACCTAAAATTCTTCAAAATAATCTCCTTCCATGTCGATACACCTCTGCCAGCAGTTCTTCTACACCCGGATGGCACCCTGGAACTCATCGGCGGGAATGCTCTAGAGAAGCCTCATCGAGGTAGCCTTGATGTTGTCAATGGTATCGAAATGTGCACCTTTCAACTCTCTTTTGAGGCGGGGAAACAAAAAGAAGCCTGGCGGTGACAAGTCCAGACTGTACGACGGCTGCGGCAACATTTCAGGGTGCTGGCCGGTCAGGTAGCGGGTGACAACGAAGGCGGTGTGAGCCGGCACACTGTCATGGTGGAGTTTCCACAAATTCCTGATCTCGGGTCAGACGGCACAAGTTTTGCGCACACTTTGCCCATGAGCAAGTCCTCCGACACAATCCGATGAAACTTGATTTGGAATTTTGAAGGCATGTCCAGTAAGTCAGACATTAACCTGACACTTAATCAGAGGTCTGTGTTCAATAATTTGCACACACGTTCAACACTGTCCTCGCCCCGCGATGTCAACAGCCGTCCTGAGCGAGCTTCGTTGGCAACGTCCTCTCGGCCCTCCAGGAACATCTTGTGCCATCGGTTCGACTGGGATCAGGAGAGGCAATCTTCCCCGAAAGCTTCCTGAAGCATCTGAAAAGTTTCCAGCGGCATCTTTTTAAGTTTAATGCAAAACTTGATTGCTGCTCGTTGATCAAAAGATCGCTCCATTTTTACCTTGACAAGGTCACACTAGAGGGGTTCACAAAATCACGTGTGTACACACTCCAAGAGCTTGGAGACGACTGGCACACAGATCACTGGAAAGCTTACACCCCCCACCACCTACCCCAACCAGTCTGGTTGGTCTGCGACGTATAGTCGCGTCAGAAGAAAATATGACGCATTACTTTGGGACAAACCCTGTAAATATAATCCTGAAAAATTATTAGCTATCTATTTTGGTAAAAGGTATACTTTCAATAAAAAAATTTAATTCTTTTACTTTTACATTTCAATACATATTCCAGTTATATCACAAAATCAATGACAACATTCAATGAAATCAGTTGAAGCTTTTTTACTACACATGGTGAGCAATTTATTTGATGAGTAGCATTAAGAAGTATGAGCAAGAAAACTATTTTAGAACATCTTATTTTTCATTTTTCCTCTTATTGGAACATGAGAATCATTTTTGGGGTAATACACCTCATATAAAGGATATTGTGCTTACACAGAAGACAAGAATACGGCCGTAACAGAAATATTCAATAGAAAACATAACAGACCATTAGTTTTCAACAGAAAATATGATTGTTAATTGGTATATTCATCCGGTTTGATCAACAGAAGAAATAAGCTTTTTGACTTTCAATTTAGGAATAATGCCCATTCAAATAACACCTGCATTATTACAGAGTTCTTCATACCATATCATATTTTGTCCAAATCACTCATTATTATACGATAGAAACTCCAATAAGCAACTCCTATTGAGAAATTTTGCACTTTTACATATTTTTAGCATTTAAGAAGCATTGTAAAATGTCCAGGTTCTATTTAAAATGTAAACATTTTAGTTTTAACAAGACACAGCAGAAAATGCTACTACATCTGCTAGTATTCTTAAATCAAAATCTTTAGTAATGCAACACAAAAAAACAGATATCCTTAAAACTTTCAAAATATGTACAGCAGAGTGCCGATTTTCTTATTCAGATCAATTGACGCATGTATAATCAGATAACCAATGACAGCTCTTTCACTTGTGTGACATCAAATTTCAAGTAAAATAGATACACCTAAAAACCAAGATCTAACTGTATTAACTTCATGACATACTAATTGTCCAGGCAGCAGAGCAATTTTTGGCAGAATTACACTCCTGCCTCAATCAATTTCCCTGTTTGCGACAATTAGGACAAAAAATGGCATTATGTGTGATTTTCTGATAATAAATTAGAATATGTTCAATTTCATTACTTTGCACATAATTTGATCATTAATCATACTTACACATACAAAATCATATACAGCACTGCTGAAACATACATAAGATAGAACAGACTAGAGAAATAGCAACGGGACATGCTTGGCATTGTTTATAAAAAATACATTGATACAAAGTCTGATTTAATAATCAGCCCTTTTTTGGACCCATGAACTGCATAATAATGAGTCTGCAATAACTATCCATTGAGGAGACAGAAATTTCATGTACAATTTTCCTCATTGATAAAATATTAGTATATTATTAGAAAGATAATATTTGTAGGTTCCCGTAACCAATACAATGACGATTAATATATAAAAAGTATGAAATTTGATATACATTGAAGGATGAAATTTATCATTAGCTAAGCTAAAACTAATTACAGCCAGTAAAATTCGCAAAGTAACGAATTCAATATATTCCTATAAAACTATAAAAATGTAAACTTATGTATTGATGCCAACTCTCTGTGATTTTTTCCTTATCATTGGAAATTACACACCAAGCATGAGTATGAAATATTAGAGCCATTATTGGATCCTGAAAATATGTACCTGGATTCTCCTTAACTCTCCTGCCCTTGATGCCCATTGCATTACTTCCCCTCGGATCAATTACAACCTCATAGCCTTCACGCCATACATAATACCCATATTAATGGGCTGAGGCCATATGTATTTTCTGAGACCAAACATTTGCCAATTTACAGTTATAATTATTTTGGCATAGACATATACATTTTGAAATAGCCCAACAAAATGTTCATGTAAATGAGCCTTAAATAGGAGATGAACTATAAATTGTTGATGGCAAAATGAAACCTTAACCTCTGTTGAGAGGCTATAAGAAATTTACAAAGCTATTAGGACTTTTGTAAGAGGTAAAGAGATAATTTGTCTTCTGTCATTAATTCACAAAAACATACCTTAACCAACCAGTAAGGGTTTTTGTGAAGAGGCAGTAGTGCTGTTAGTAAAGGTTTGGCTGAGGGACTTCCTTGACTTTCAAGTAGAGGTCCTAGGCACATTTGTATTGCTCCTAATGTCTGGCGACAACAAAGAGATGACTCATCTTCAAGCCCCTAAAAGAAAAATGATTTCCAACATCAAAGAAAATATGGAGATTAAACAAGGAGAGATGCATGCATCAAAATAATATTTACTTTAATAGACTATGATCATCAAGTGTGTTCCATTAAAAAAAAATGCCTTGGATTGTCTGCTTTCAGTATCAGAGAGGTGAAATGTGCCTACATGTTGCTGATGCCATTAAGATTAGCATTAAAATGTGATGCAAAAGATCTTGGATCCTCAGTCATAAAGTAAGATGCATAGATTCACAACAGATTGGATTAAGAATATTGAAAATTTCACCAAAACAAGGATTATAACTCGGCATAATGAATTTTAATTTAACTCTACTTGGGGAACTAATTCACATCTAATGGCAAAAGTATGAGGTTCTATGAAAAGGTAAGTATGAGTAATAAAAAAATCATTTCACCTGAACAAGAAGGCTGACAAGCTTATCCAGAGAAACTGAGCCTTTGGAATATGTCTGAAAATCACCACCAGATTCCACGAGAGCAGCCCAAATCAGGTTTCCAATGAGGATACAAGTGAGACCTCTCAATTGAGGGTCAGTATGCATGGCAAACAAGAGAACATCACTCACAGGTTGGCCCTTTGATTGTTGGATGTTATCACCTGCCAAAAGAACAAAGTTTGTAAGATTTAGGGGAATTTAACTAATGAGCCCATAATGACCTCTTTATCAGAAAAATATTTAGAGAGTATGACTTCAACTGAAGTCTTCAAAGTAAAATTTTCCTGAATACTAGATTGGAATTAAAAAAAAAAATAAAATTTGACATGAATGGCACACAAACTTAATAAAAGCCAGAGGGTCCTGCCGATCTATGATGCTTGAAACCACTATTATTTCCATTGTAAGACACCATAATTTTCTGTATATAATACGCATTATTTTCTACTAAAGTTCATCAAAAAAGTAGGGTGCGTATTATACATGGTTACAAATGTATCACATTTTTATTCAGGCAGTAGTTCACATTTGAAGTAACCTCAAGGTACTTATAGGTATTCACTTTTACAATCTTATATACAAAACAATGCAATGAATGAATTTAATTTATTTATTAAAACGAAAATTTACATGCAGTCCCTCTAGTCTTCATCACTGTTAGCCCTAAATCCTTTGAATTCAAAATCACTATCCTCGCTTTATTTGAACAGTTTGTGTGAGGCACTGATATCACGCCCGCTGGCAGCATATATTGTGTCGCCAAGGACATCATATTCGTCCTCCTCATCATCCACTCCGCATTCTTCATACCTAAGCAAATCGTCGTCGGACCCATTGATTGCATTCATGAGGTAGCATTTTTTAAAACCTCGCTTGATCACAGATGAATCAATGGCATCCCAGGACTTTATAATCCACTGCCTAATTAGTGATAACTCCAGTTTCTTTAACTTTTCTGAAGTTGTCAAAGAATTTGGTCCAGAATAAAGCCACTCATTCCACTTTTTACGCATCTGTTACTTAAACGGCCAGTTGCGAACATCCATCACCTGCCACTGGCTTGTCATCCCTCCAGGAATAATGACGAGATCTGTACCATTCTCAAACAATATATTCTTAATGCATGGCATTCGATGGTATCTAAATGCATCTAGAACCAACATATGACATCTAAAAATCGCATCTTTGCACCACTCATTTTGCAGCCAATCTTTGGTTGCATTTTCATCCATCCAGCCTTTTTATTTGCGTGGACGAGCATATTCTGAGGCCATATAACATTCTTAGGGAGGGAGTTTTAGGGAGTTTTTCTTTAAAACACTACAGAGAAATGTAACGTCTTTAAATTGCAGAGTAACATATCTTCTGCTAGCAGATCGGATGGAATCCTACACGAATGGACATGAAGTGAGGCAAATTAAATACAGACATATGTAGTTATTTTTTAGCGACTGCATAGCAATTCTATAATTTATTGACCAATATTTCCATAGATGTGCATGCAAGTTTTGGAGGGGGAAAACCTACTACAAATAGAATGTCACATTGAGAAACCAAAGGGGTATGTAAGAGAAGGGGAAAAGCCATCCATAGGCAGCATTACCGCTTGCGCAGTGATCTTTTGGGCACTGAATGGCACAGTGACAATACTGTGGGTCATTCCACGTCAGATCAGCAGTGAGTTGACCCTTGGTGTCTCCGATTCGAACCAAAATTTTTGTGGGGGTTCCATCTGGCGTTAAATGAAAAAAGGTAGAAGCGTTTTTGGCAAAAAAAAATTTTTGGCAGATCTAGAGACAATCAAAGTTTCGACCATTTTGCGCTTAGACCTTTTTTCTTTTTGCTACCTAAATGGAAATAGCTAAAGAAAGGTTGACATATTATTTTGTTTTCAAATTAATGTACAGTAACAGTGTTATCATTTATGTAAATAAACTAAATTTTTTTGAAATTGTTTAAATTTTAAATGTTTAAATTTTAATAACAAAAATACAGCCATTTTTATTTTTGAATTTTTTTTCTAATTTGACACTCGAGTCTTTTGTCTTACCTCAGAAACAAGTTTGGTCATGGGCAGTTCATAAACAATGGAGATATTTAACTTCAAAGATTGGACTACGCCCTCGTTCGCCACGAGGGTTAGCGTTAAAATGATGTGCCTCTGTACTTTGAGAATTTATATCTTGGTCCGTGTAAATGCAAATGCTATACAAATTGGCAAGCAAAATTTTTTAATATGCATCTTTGGTTGTTAACTAATGAAAATGTTTAAACATTATCCAGTCCTACAATTTGCACAGAATCAAAAGATTAAAGCCAAGGAAATACTTGAGTTAAAACTTAATTTATTTATAATTTTTATATGATCCAAAAATACATGATTTATGCATAGCATAAATCGAAAATTGCAAAAATATGCAGGAGTGAACAATTGCTGATTGTCACTTCTTGCATGCACAACTTAAAACGGATATTTGGACGAGCGGGGTGTTCTGCGACTGACTAGTTAAAACTTAATTTATTTTTATTATTATTATCCTGGAGCGTCTAGGGACGCAAGGTGAGTGGCTCACAGGGGGGTTAATGAGACCGTATCACCAAAGCCATGGGCAGGGGTTCAAATGGGGGTAATATATGGTATTTAGAACCTTTCTTTATTCTTTTCAGGGAAATTTTGCTCTTGTGGTCCACCCACATAGTGTTTTAGGGCCTGCAATAAACTCGTTATTCTTAGTGTACACACCTTAGCAGGGTTTGGACGCTAGGTGGGGGGCATGGATGGGGTTCATGGGTCTGAATCATCAAAGCTGTGCACATGGGTTCGAAGGCAGGCAAGATATAGCATTTCTATGCTGCCCATGTAATTTTAAAGAGTGATTTTCAGTCGTCGTTTACATACATTCTCTTTCCAAGGTCCAGAAAAATTGAAGAGTGAAATTCTTAAACTGATAAATGGAGGGCGTTTCTCCAAAAATAATAAATGAATTAACATGATACGTACGTCTTTATGATTGATTAGAAAAAGGTATTTATTGAACATACCATCAGTTTATAAAGCTCGATGGAAAATGGTTCAGTCGCAGTGCACCCTGCTGTTCCAAATATCCGTTTTAAGTTGTGCATGCAAGAAGTGACAACGCAGCAATTGTTCACTCCTGCATATTTTTGGAATTCTCTAGTACGATTTATGCTATGCATAAATCATGTATTTTCGGATCGTATAAAAATTATAAATAAATTAAGTTTTAACTCAAGTATTTCCTTGGCTTAAATATTTTGATTCTGTACAAATTGTAGGACTGGATAATGTTTAAACATTTTCATTAATTAGCAAAAAAAGATACGTTTTAAAAAATTTCGCTTGCCAATTTGTACCTTTATCATCTCTCGTAACCTTTGGTGAGAAGTCAATGCTTTAGATTTCGACGTTTTTCCTCGGCTGAGTTACAAAGTTCATGAAGTTGACAAAACTGCTAAGTTTAGGTAGCGCGGTGTCACTTATTACAGTAACGTGTCTCCATTTTTTGTTATATTATATATAAAAATTATTGATGAAATAGACATAAAATTATCTTAAAATGGGAGTATAAAGTATTGCACTAGCATTTACATGGACTAAGATATAAATTCTCAAAGTACAGTGGCACATCATTTTAACGCCGACCCTCGTGGCGAACGAGGGCGTAGTCCAATCTTTGAAGTTAAATATCTCCCTTGTTTATGAACTGCCTTGTTAATGACCAAACTTGTTTCTGAGGTAAGACAAAAGACTCAAGTGTCAAATTAGAAAAAAAAACTCCAAAATAAAAATGGTTGTATTTTTGTTATTAAAATTTAAACAATTTCAACAAAATTTAGTTTATTTACAAAAAATAACACACTTACTGTACATTCTTTTGCAAGCAAAATAATATGTCAACCGTTACTCTATCTATTTTCGTTTAGGAGATATAGCAAAAAGAAAAAAGGCCTATGCACAAAATGGTCGAAACTTTGATCGTCTCTAGATCTGTCAAAATTTTTTTTTGCAAAAACTCTTCTACTTTTTTTTTCATTTAATGCCAGATGGAACCCACACAATAATTTTGGTTCAAATCAGAGACACCAAGGGTCAGCTCACTGCTGATCTGACGTGGAATGACCCCTGTAGAATGCCGCTCTCTAAAAGCAGACTGCGTATTATACATAGTGATAAGTAGATTCTTACATTACGTTTGCCATAAAGTGGGTGCGTATTATAATCAGAAAATTATGGTAGTTTTGAGTGGTACCATTGTGCACAGTAGAGAAATCTCCTGTAACCTGTAATGAGTGAATGAACTCATGATGTCAGCTGCCACATCAAGCAGATTGCTAAGGTGGGAGAGCATAAGTTTCATTTATTTGGAATTTTAGAAGAATTATGAAAATATGTTATGCATTCACTCTATGGGAGCAATTCTGTAACTTGGAGCGTAATTTTCCACCGGTGTTATTCCTCGTCCACAAATTATGTCTGTTCCGATTCTGGAAATTCCGCTGCACCATGTTCCGCCGATTTTGAAGTCGCTAAATAAAGCCTTCGGGCATGCTTTGGGGCGTTACAGGACAGTATGAGAAATTTATCAGGCAGACTTCATAAACCTTTTGGAATACAAGCAAAGCATGCATTAAACATCCAGAATATGCAATTTCATCATTACTTTTTACGCTGTGTACGATTTATCCATAATTATTTGTTAAAATACCATTTAAGATAATTTGTTACTTATTTGTCGATCGAAGTTGACGATCAAAAAGCAAAAGCGCGGTATTGCAGACAGCAATTTACTTTTGCTTAGAGGCGGATTGCAACGGAAAAATAATGGCTTTGGAAATGTAAGTAATCTATTCAATAAAATTAGAGATGTAAAAAAGCATATAATTTTGTTTAGCGTATATCAAATATGCCTATATACTACAATATAATGAGTAACTCTGAATGTAAATATCGCTATATTCGCTACAAATGAAAATTTAGTAATAAAAGAAGAAATTCAAAGATGACACAAAAGCAGGCCTCAGTAATGGCAAACTACATGAGTGACCACAAAGATTTTGCTCTCGGCAAATTTGAATGTCTCGGAGAAAGAGGGTGTAATGTATTAAGTCATAATTCCCTATTAATAAATCTGATTGGCTGTGCCTCGCAATGCTGACCAATTGGCTCGTGATATTTTCATAACCAAGTACGTTTAAATCATGCATTGTCGGGAATTGTAGTCTGTTGTCCCAACCATGCAGTTAAGATGGTCATGAAAAGGGATGCTAACTCCAGATAGATAGTTCGGGTATTTACACCATTTGAAGGACTCATTTTTGGTCGCAGCCAACTCTAACAAGTCTAAAGCCTTTTATTAATATTCCCGACCGGGATCCCTAAGCTAGTATCGTCAAGTGGGCGACACTTCAGAGGGCAAATCCAAAAGCAGTGGGAGGAGTTGGCAAATCTTGTCTCTACACGGGCCTCCAAAAAGTGTTGAGCAATGGAAAAAGGTCTTTCTTCTAAGTATATTACTCGCGCCAGTTCAAACCACATTAATTGTCATGCCATTACCACGTACTATAACATACGATAAACAGGAAAAACAAAAGACAGTGCTGATCCAAATGTTAGTTACAGGGGCTATTTGAAATAACGCAAGCCTAAGACAGGCGTTATTGTGGGTGCTATTTACCGTCTCCTTTTTGTCGTTATCTGAGTTACAGAATCAGGGGGGCGTTATTTTATGCCAAAATAGCACTTTACATCATAATAGCGCAGGCGTAGTTACAGAATTGCCCCCTACAGCCCTGTATCATACACATATCACTGTTGCTTTTCTCTAAGCTCTCCGAGCTTAGGAGTCACCTCGCAAATAGCAACAAAGATGATATCCTGTTCACTCTTCCTTGATGATATGCCACTCCCATAATTTGCCATACCACCCCTAAATTAATCAGAAGCCCCATACATAATATGCAATTTCAATGAACGCCACAATTCTACACAAAAACATGATTCTTGATTGATTATAAGGACTCAATTACTGTTTCATACTCAACTACGGGAGAACTAGATGGATATCCTTGGCGAGATACTTCATCACATTTATTTTTACTTGAAAATGGGCAAGTACTGTAGAGATGTGAATCTTTAGCTGGTTTAGCACAACAACTTCACACTGGATGGAGTAAGTGATAACACACCCAGGGAAAGTCCAGTTTTGAGCAAAAGTAAACGTTTGACAAACAACCTCTCCTTTGATTCAGAATATGCAGTAGACCCCCTCTTTCTGATGGGTTCCCTTTCTGATCTGCATGCTATTGCATGCAGATTTAAAAGTTCAATGATATTTTACACTCATAATTTATTACCATTGCTTAAACATTTAACCCCTATTAGTAAACAGATTGCCTTTTATTATGATAGCCAGATATCAATATTTATTGTTACCGATCCAAAAGCAGGTAAAATGCCGCTTCACTTTACAACAGAATTCACTTTACCAATGGTCCCATGGAAGGGATTAACAATGTAAAGCAGGGGTCTACCGTATATTTCAATTAACCCCACAATTATTTTTTAAATGATTGCACAGGAATCATGAAATGAAATTGATGGTTTTTAAATAAAAGAGTAGAATTATGGGACTTGTAAGGCTACTGTGTTTAGTGAGATACAAATGAATACTTCCAGCTATTACAACTAATACTAAGAAATACAGCATTATAAAAAATATGATGTCAAAATACATTATGCTCAAGAATGGGCAACTCATTAGCTTTTGAAATGCTATTGTAAATCAACCAGAAAACAAATTTCATGACTACATAATTAGTACAGATTGCACTAACCATTTGGATCCTCATTCTGAGCTGAAAATCCATCATCTTCATCACATTCTGGATCAAGGGACAGGAAAAAAAGTTGAGGGCTTAGAGCTAGTGCATTGGCAACACAGCCTAATGCAAGGGCTTTCACACTGACACGAACAGCAGTATCTGGAATTGTGTGGGACTCTAGGCTCTGGATGCCTTCGGATTCAGGTCTTGAGTTACTTCTATCACCATTTTGCAGAAGGAATGAAGCCACCAAGAATCTCACACAATTATTGAGTCTAGAAATTCCTTCTTTGGCCTATAAATAAGGAGTAAATAATTCTTTAAAAGTTACAAAGAGGTTATTCACAATTACACAAGAATGTTCATCAATGATAAGCTCTTCACTGCATAAATATTTGTTCAATTTAAAAGAATATACCTAATGAATATGCCAAAAATGCATAACAAGAATTTATTACTTGCACGACAAGCTTAAGATGCTATTACTAATTAGGATTATACAATAAAACTCTCAGCAAAGTGAAATACCTTTGATACACCAGTAAGAAAATGTATACATTTTCAGCTAAAAAGACACTTTATATAACGGCTAAAATGAGGTATACCAAATTTCTAGGCCTATACAAGGCACTAATTATTTGGGTTAGAAATTAAAAGATTTGGGATAGACTAAATTTTCGGGCTAGAAAAATAATTATAAAAACTGTACGGCACCAATTATCTAACATTTCTATGACTGCTTTGTACTAGCTAAGTCTCCTTCAGAGATATAATTGATAAGAAATGTCTAATTTTTCAAGAGAGAGGAAGTACTTCATGAAAGACATTTCTAAGAAGTTGAAGATCAATGTAAGAGCATCCATGGGAGATCTTCATATGAAGTGGAATGTAGTAAGTGCCAATGAATTAAGGCCGGTTGATGATTCTTTTTTAGGGCTAAATAATTTAATTTTAGACAAAGGGAAAACCTGTAACAACTCATGCATTAATGAATTATGAGAAAATGTAAAATTGGATTTGAATTTGTTTTCAAATGTTACCATTAATTAATTTATGCACTGGTAATGATATGGGACTGGGAAATATAATTAACAGAAAGTAGGATTCATAATTCAAAGTTTGATAAAAATAGGATAATTCAATTAAGGATTCAGATTCGATAAATTTTTTATTCAACCTATTACTAATAATGAATACTAGTATTTCAGCACAATATCCAATAAAGACTTCGAAAAGGCATGGTGCTGAAACTATTTGTCCCTAATGATGACTCGATTGGTTTCCCCTTCTACTTGCACTGAATATAAGCACTCTACATTAGAAGCAGGATGATTTTAGCTCACACTTTCGAATCAAAAAAGACCTAACATGTCAGAAAATGTGGTATCCATTATTATAAATCTCAAGGACACAAGTGACCAAAATTTGAACTTTAAACTTCAAACATTTAACCTCAGTCTTTCCAGAAGAGATTTAAACTTCAGTAACATTAGTACATACTATTAGATGAATACATTGTGGGACTGAGTTTTTCCACATAATTTATACATTGTAAAAACACCTGAGGGCCAATGCTTATTTTGCAAAGATGTTGATATCATGACGAATAATAGTGACTTGTTTCCCAGTTATGATGAAATGTAAAAATGAGTTGCGTGCAAAGCCTTTGTGAGACAAAACTTGTTGATACTTGCTTCGTCACCACTAATTGTAAGCAATATACAATTTAAATAATCTTAAGTAAAATGTTGAAGTTGGCTGGTAGAAGAGTGAAGAAGTCTGCTTGGATAAGTTAGCAATGTAACTCAAATTCCCATAGATTGTTTAGTTATCCTCAATTACTCCAGAATGTAAATTTTTGGCAAAGGAAAAATGAGGGTAAAAAAGAACATTTTCAAATGACTACAAAAATTTTTTTATGAAATTGATTCTCATGTTCTTTATATGGCAAGCTCTTTGAGAATGTTCACCTATTGAGCAGCTAATATGCTTTGGGGTACTGGTGCTACAGGATTTAGATAACACTTAACACTTATTCTAGGGAGTCAAGAAAAATTCCAATAAGGAATTTTCTAGGATTTCCTAAATAGTTCAACTGCCAACCTCAAACATCTTGAGTATGGTGTACTATTCCAATTTATGTTAATGTTATTGTAACTGGAGAAACTTAGATAGATGTGCGAAAGTCTATGCATCAGAAAATAGCAGGCAATTTTGACACTACCCACAACCAGACAATCTCTATATGGCAAGCTCTTTGAGAATGTTCACCTATTGAACAGCTAATAAGCTTTGGGGTACTGATGCTACAGGATTCAGATACACACAGTAACCACCCATGGCCAGTCAAATGATTGAAGATCATCAGTGGCCACAAAATGAAAATTTTTACACAGTAATCACACCTATATACAGGATAATTTTCATGTATTTCTCATTAGATTAACCAATTAGTATAAATTAGAAATAAATTGGTCACTACCGCTAATTTCCTACTTACTTCAAGATATTTATGACCCTTGAGTAATTCCATGGGCCTTTGAAGAACTTCAGTCTTATTTTCTACAAGTCTTGTTTCCATGGAGGTCCCTGAAAAGTGGAAAATATAAAAAAGAAATTAAAGGAAGCACGCCATGATACTTTTGTTGAACAAAGTCATGTCTCTTAGACTGTCTGTTTTGTATCCCTATAAAAGACCACTGTAAGCAGTACTCATTTGCTGCAAAATATTATTATACGTGGACAGCAACTCAAACATACATGGTAAGTAGGTTTTCATCAATTGTAAAAAGCTAGTAATTTCTTGACTTACACTTGCCACTTACAGTATATACACACATAAAATTTGTTTTTATTAAAGAAGGGATTGCATTCATTTAAATCTTATCATTGATTTCCTTCTAGATATAATTAGAGCATTGTGTTTTTCTACTACGAACAATCATTGGATTCGCATGCAAGACTTAAATTGCATAGACATCTGTAATAGATACTACAGTAAAACCTCCATATAACGATCTTGCCGGGACTGGAAAAATGAAGACTTCGTTGTATGGAGGTTTCCAGTATGGAGGTTATGTGCGGGCTGCATTGTCACAGGAGCAGCCAAGAGTTTGTGTTGCTTTAGGATGCGACTCACATTAATTTCGCAATCCAGTTTTGATGGATATAACTCTAATGCAGTATACCAATTACGATTACTCGCGGTAATTGATAGTAAAATCTAATCGGATAATCCATTCATGATCCATTTCAAAGTAGATTTGGCACTTGCTAGTATTCAGCAATAATTGACTTTTTTGATTAAATTTATTCGCAACAAATATGTTATATTTTAAGATCTTTTGGATGAAAATAATTATTTAGGCACGTGAGTTATTAGCCAAGTGGCTATATCAGGGTAATAACGGTACAAAAAAACAGGTAGTATCTGTGTATTATGTTGCACATGTGCCCTGGCACAACCCTCACCAGCACAGCTATTTGCCTAGACACTACTGGAAATTCGAAGCAATATAGCTATGCTCTCTCTTCACCTTTGGAGTTCCTAGCTCTTTGCTGTATCTGGTGTACATTGTGTGGTATACTTGGCTTTTCCCACTTTTTTGAGCATAACATAGCACTGTACCGGTGTTTCATGGGCTACATCGCCGGCATTTCAGCATTACCTCTATGAGAAACCTTGAAAGCCACCTCGGAGCTGTGTAGTGGGGGAAATCCAAGTTACATCAGGTTCTATGGCTGAAAATCAACGCAATTCCATCGTGTTTGGATTTAAATCAATCGGTAACTTACAAGTATCATGATTATGATATATGTTTTCCATAAATGTTCAAGAAAAACATTATATAATTGAAATTAAAAGTCCATGTGTTAGTCACAGCGCTTGCCTCGGATGACCCTTCGAGGTCTCAAAGTATGTTTCGTAACATAATACAAGTGGAGATAAAGAAACTCTGACTCGGGCTGAATTTCAGACTTATCTCGATGGGAGGCGAGAATAGCTTCTCAGGTTTCTGTAGGTTGGGGGGAAGAGCAAACATGCAGCGAACTTGAAGTAGTGATGCTCAGTCAGGGGCCCAAATCGCTGCACGGGCACCGCATTATCGTGGCTGAGCACCAGAGAATTGTCGGGATATGGTCCACTAGTTTCCCGATTTCTCCAATAATAAGCAAAACATAAATACTATAACGATACGAATGATTAGAGAAAGGTTTTTCTGTGGGCTTACATTTCTATCGCCAAAACAATCCATCTCATGGTTGAGTTCTGCACCGGGGAAAATGGTTGACTTTGGGTAAACATAACCATTTATATTTCTGATATACAAAGTACCTAGAAATTCAAAATAGAACCCATGCTGTACCATTACTCTCTTCCTCTTCATTAGTGAAAACTGTAATTTTTATCTGTCAGCGATCAATCATATTAGGGAAAATGCCCATGGTCTGCAAACGCTTTTTTTGCGATGTAGCCTGCTCCCTTAACATTTTGAATGAAACTTAATTAACACCACACATTGCAAAGATAAGAGCTGAAGGAATGAGTACAGGTTTTGCATCCAGGCCGTTCACTTGGATCATACTGAGACAATGCTCTTATTAACGGCGGGAAAAATCACCTGAACATTACATCACTGTAGAGAGAATAGCCGAACATGATCTCGATGTTGGTTATAACACTAATAACAATAATAAGTACAAAGAAAAATGCTTTTTAAGAAATAAATTTGTTAAAAAGAGGTCACTTCGATGTTGGGGCCCACACATGGACTTCGTTATACGGAGGTTTCGTTCTTATAGAGGTTCATTATGGGAGGTTTTTTTTGCATTCATTATGTATGGGAAGGGCCCGGGACCGGGTGCATGACTTCGTAATAGGGAGGTTTGTGTCAAATTTTTCTACATGGAGGTGCGTTATATGGAGGTTTTACTGTACCAAGATTGCTCGAGTCATCAAGAAGAGTAAGAATTATGTACATTAATTATAGGAGATAAACATACATTCAGCCCCGGGAAATATTGATATACCACATGTCCATAGGCAAAACACCACTAGGGGAATCCAAATCACCCCATGAATGTTATACAATTTTTCATAGTTATTGTGTTATTACTACTTTTCGAGTTTTTTTATGCCAAACCACATGTTCAAGAGATTTTTGTTTTTTTATGACAAAAGTAAGATGGAACCATGATTTTTAAAGTCTATAAACACCTGAATATTGCAACTATCTGATGCAAAAACATTTATTAACGTATTGCATTTGGAAATTAAAGTTTTTTGGAAACCCAAACTTACATTGTTCAATGGTTATATTCTGAAAAAAAATCATACAACTTTTTTCAAAACTAGGTTAAAATTATCCAAAGAAGGTTAGCTTTTAATCCCGTAATTTTTATCAACTTGTCTCAATCCCATCACTCTTTAGGTTGGATTCAAAATGCATTAAGTACAATATTTTAAATTTTAAAATATATCAAAAAGTAAAAAAGCTTCAGCAATATATCTTTATGCATATTGCATTCATCACCATTAACGACAGCATGATGCACTCCTTTACAAGAAATTACTTTTTACCAGCTAGGCTTGCATTGTTGCAGTCGTCAGGAAATCTTGACTTGAGGCCACTTGACAAGTGATGACAAACGCTAAGGCAAACGGAAATATATGTTTTTGCATAGGATAAGTGCAACGTTCAAGCGAAAAAAATTAGGGGTTTATCTCACTTACTTTTTCCACTATTGGCAAAAACATCTTAGGAAAGTACTTTCTTTTTACAAGGGAGGCAAAAAAACACTGGAAAAATAGAAGTAACTCAAAAACTACAAAATATTGTAGAAAATACATAGGTAGGTGTGGTTTGGGATCTCCTGAGGGTGGTCTATCTCTAGACTTGCGATTATCCAAGTTTCCAGGGGCAACCTGCAAAAATGGTACTGCAGATTAAAAAGATTTATCACCAAGGGCATTCATATACCATAATCCAAGGGAAGAGACATATTCAATGGCATTTGCCAACAATTAATGAAAGGCACCAAGGAAACTATTACGTAAGTCTAATCCGATAGGTCTTTATATTAGGTACCATAAAAACTTGTGCATAGTCTATTTGAGCCCAAATTTTTAGTCTACAAGTTTGGGGGTCCAATTATGAGGTCAATAATTCCAATGCCACAGTGCTTCATCACTGAGAGCAATCTCCAAATCCACCAAAACCATAAGTGGAACAATGAGTTTATCATGTGATCTTCAGTTGAGATATGTAGCTTTAATTTAACGGTTTATCAGTAATGTCAGCTGGTTTTCTGCTTCATACAATTTGAATCAAAGTTGCTGACATCAAGTGGTGGGAAAGAGAACGGAAGTTTCCAACAATGTTGGCAAGATTGGGTACAGGGTTGGGCATTCGTGAACTGTCAGAAAATTACACAAAATAATTAGAATGAGAGAGAAGACAAACTTTTCAGGTGATGGTGTACGAGTACCCTTCCCTGCCCATTTGGCTAAGAGACTCCTGGCACTCAGCCAATATTATACACTAGTGAACACACTGAAGTGACCACAGGCTGTTGGGATCATTGGCTTAGAGAAAGTAAAGGCATAGAAGAACAACTGCTTGACTAATGCATAATTTTTGAGGTACATTAGAAATTCCACTTTTTTCAAACTAGCGGAAAGCAAAAAATACACTTAGGAAGTTTGACACATTCGAAATTCACTAATAGTAGCCTAATTACTGTCGTAAAGGGCACATAACAATTTGCATGTTTCACCGAAAAGGTGGAAATAATTTGGGCGCAAAAGCTTTATTCTTCTTAGACTCAATTATTTTTTGACCTGATGAAACATGAGGGCACAATTACCATGCCAGACTATACACGAGTCATATGAAAAATTAGAATTTTTTGGCCAAAAAATCAGGGGTCAAACTATACACAAGGTAGGTCTATACACAATAATGTACAGTATTTCTACAATGAGGGCAAATATTGGAGCAAGTACAACAATTTAATCACTTGAGAATGCAAGAAGAAAATTGGTATAGACACAAAGACATTAGCAGGACAATTGTGCTAGCAAAAACACGTTCCACAATAGGAGGGGCTGATGACTGGGGTATAAAAAAAGAAGTATAAAAATCGAGACAATTTTTTACTCTCTATGTTTGAAACCTACCTTAATCACATGGTACCAAATTATTATTAATATATCTATCATGCATACAATTTCAAAGGGCAAGTCCCAGACAAATATCCACAATTAGTCAAACACAAAATTTATTTGCGGTTAATGTCAACTAAAGGACAAAGGGCAATGAGAAACATTCTGATCCTTAAGAACTCCAGGAGGTGGCTATTAACCACTCCTGCCTTTCTAATGTTTGCCATTGTTTTCCACCCAAACAATGAGCAAGCATGCATTAAAAAACGACAGAACCAAAAATATTCGGATGATTACATAGGAAGTTAAAAATACATAGAGGCACATACAATAGTTCAACATGCATACCAAAAAGGTACTAAAGAAAACAATGCATCAGGCATTGCAAAAATAGAGTAGGCACACAATAGGATTCAGAGTTAACGAAATAAGTAGAAAGGAATTATGGTTAAAAGTTAGAACATTTATACCTGAATTGTTAATTGATTCCCCATCACCAATTTCACCATCTTTGTTTCTTTTGTCAAAATCAATTTCACAAAATATCTCTTCACTGCTGTCTTGAGAGTCACTCCTCTCACTTAAACTTTTCTTGTTTTCTTCCAAAAAATCATCACATAATGAGCAAATTTTATTTGGTGAGCTCAAATCAACGCTACCTAAGACCAAAGAGCAAGCACAAAATAAAAGGCTTCCTTCATTTAAATATAAGATGAAGATTTGATGCAAGCACAGGCTTTTCACTGCTTTAGGCTTACACAGCAATCAAGAGGTCAAGTGACAAAGGATAATAAGATATTCATACAATTCCAGAGTAAGTTATAATTTCCATTATGTCAGTCATATTATTAATGAGCAGACTTTAAGCAGCTTGTGACTTGCACATAAAAATGGGTTTTCTGATTTAATTTAGATTAACCAATCAGAAAATTATTAATTTACAGACATTTTATGCACCTCTGAAAAAAAACAATATCCGTAACATTGAACCGTAATAACAAAATCTTCTCATCTACAAATGCCATCGTAGACATGCCAAGACATTTAGAGAATGGTTCATTCAACCTTGACAATAAAATGCGAACTGTAATTCCCACCAAATCCTTACCAATAACTTAAATTCCAACACACTTTGACGAATCTTCATATTCCGAAGGCAAGGTACTCCCAAGACTGGAAAATAGCCAATGCCACACCAATATTTAAAAAAGGAAACGGATAAGACCCAGAAAAGTAGTAGCCTATATCGTTAACATTGCTTTTAAGCAAAATTCTTGAACACATTGTTGTTAGCAATATTATGACCTTCCTGGACAATCGAAGCTTCTTTTATGGCAGTCAGTATAGATTTCAGAAAGGTAGTCAAAACAAAACTTGAGCTCTTCCTTCAATATCTCCTAAAATTAGGTGAATAAAAAAAGCAAGTTGATGCAGCATACCTTGATTTCAAGGAAGCTTTTGACAAGGTCCCTTATGATAAACTTATATTCAAATAGCAATCATGTGGAGTAGATAAAAATAAAGAGAATTGGACATGAGACATTCTCAGTGTTTACAAACAAAAATTTGTTGTTGACTATATCAGCTCTGATATGGTTAGAATCACATCTGTTGTTCCACAAGGTGCTTAGGTGGCAAGGTGCCCCCTTTTTTCATCATGCATGAAAATGACCAAATTTATTGAGTTAGCAGTAAACTAAGATTATTAGCAGATGATGAGGTCATCGACAGCAAAATTAGCAAATACACGGACTTAGAGGTTCTATCATCTGACTCAGGTAATGTTTATCTATGCTGCCAGGAGTGGGGGTCAGAACTAAATCTTAGGAATGGCACCATAGTACACTTCTTAAGGAAGACATCACATTAGCGCCATATCTACACTGTGGGTGGAGTAAAATTGGTTTTCAGACAAAGTCAAATATTTTGAAATAACTAAACTTCAGACATATTGTGGGGAACACACATAAAAAACATAAGTAACACAGGACTAAAGACACTAGGATTTATCAAGCACAAATTGTTGGCCCTGGTAGCTGTGGGGTAAAGTCCTCGCCTGCTAACCCGAGGGTTGCGGGTTCGAGTCCTGCCTGGGTAGAATATTAGCTGCCCAGGACATGGGTGTTCGTCTCTGGTTAATGTTTAACACCCGATGTAAAAGGCCTTCGTTGAGCTGTTTTCGGGGTGTGAGTATAAATAAATTAAAAGGAAGGCCCTCAGATGAAAAAGTGAAAGAGAAATGCCACTATGCACTGGTGAGGCCACATATCAAATATGCTGCCAGCATTTGGGACTCTGGACAAAGATTTAACACAAAAAATAAATTAAATACAACGAAAACTATGTGCTTAATTAGAAACTGCTGTGAGCGAATATATTGGGTTACACATCTTTTAGAGGGATAAGGATGGGAGCTGCTAGAGGCTCAGAGGCTGCACGCTAAGTTTAGTTTGCTGGTGAATTCAGAACAGGTGTGTTTCAGAATAACACAGAGAATATCATTTTGATGCCACATTACCCATTTAGGTCAGACAGAAGTGATAAAATAAGAGAGATACATTGCCAAAGAGATAGGTACAAAAATTTGCTCTGTTCCATACACAATGAGTGACCATAGCAAAAACTGTCGTCTACTTAAAACACTACTGAGATACTATTCACCACTTCACCTACAGAACCTAATCCTTTACACCTGTGCATGGCTGGTGTCCTATATCCCCCTCCCACATGCCCATGTGGGGGCGTGCAAAGTAGTATGTGGATGTAGATCAGCCATTACTAATTAAGGTGAATGATTATTTTATTCACTATAATTTATGGAAAGTTTTACAGCCCAAGGTCAAGTCAAGAATCATATTTTATTACAATAAAGCACAGAAATCATTACACTCCATACACCAAGATCAGCTTCCATTCTCAGTATTGATGACTTGGACAATTCGAGAGATCAACACGCAAGGTATCCAGGTTAGCTTGATGAAAGGACACTTATCAGCAATTATAAAATAGCTAAGGATTTGAATAGAATTCTAGTGAACTCTCCTTGAGCTTCCACTGGGTTAGTGTTGGCAAAACAGCAGACATATCGAAAGAAAATTTCCCCAAGATCCTCATGTTCAATGATATATTGAAAAAAATTATCCATGATTCTCAGGTCTGCAGATGCAGGAGTTTCCACAACATCAAGAAAATGGGCCTCATGGAAGGTGATGCTAATGAATACAACACCAGCATCTGTAGTCTTGAAGATGAAGGGAGAGTCTTTCATCAAAATGTCAGAAAATATGCAGACATTGACCTAGTGAGAAGCCTGGGAAAAATATACCAGAATAATTTCCCGGGAAAGCCGAAATTGTCGATGATAAATTCAGTTGAATTCACAGACTTTAAAACAGATTTCTCCCATTTAAGATGGAAGTTGAAAAAAATTGTGGCAATGACCTAATTTTTGAAACTATGGTTTTATTCTGTTAACTATAGTTTTATGCTCTGAATTACTGAAAAATGTGTTAATGATTAGGAAAAAATGAAAATTTTCACAAAGGTAGGGCTTAAAGTGTCTAGCTTACTTAAAGCTTACTTTACTTGTTTGTTTACTTACTAACTTAAATTGCCCTGGCTTACTTACTAGACTTCAATGATAGAATGAATAAAGATAATTTTGTGATTCCACTGAAATGTCTTAATACAACACAACCTAGCTTTTGATGGACAACGTCATATGCAGGTGGCACTCCTTTGAAGTTTGGCTTTTGAAGGATTGAAGATTACTAATACATAAACAAATAAATAACAGCCACCAATCCTACATTGATCAAATCTTTCAATCAGTCAAGGAGAGATTTTTGGATACTAATAAGGAATAGGAAATTGTGAAAAATCACATTATTTACATAGACCATGACTGGACCAGGTGGTTGTCCATCATTTATACCCTACATCAATTTGATCAAGGAGGAGATGGGAGGTTGGCTATACAGAACTCCTATTGACTGGAACAAATGATGGTGCAGGGTGATTAGATTGTGAGTTGGTAAAATTAGTAATGCCATCAGGAAGTTAATGAAAAAGAATTAGGCACAAAAATAAAACTATAGGTCATTAATGAGAATGGTCTCCTTATCTTTATCAACGATTTCCAAGCTCCAACTATTATCTACCATCATCACATCAAACTCTTCTTCCACTACCACTACTTTTCATCTGTTGCCATCACCATAACACACAACTGCATTCAATACACTTCCTTAGGCCATTCCAACTCAGTGGATACTGCATTTCTTATGGAGAGCTTATCTTAATAAATCCGGAGAGCTTTGGCACACTCCTCTGACTGCTACCATTTTTGGCCATGGCCAATTACATGCTCTAGTGGAACTATGCAACACTTCAAATATAACAATTGAACATTATGGAAATCCACACCAGCACCAGCCTTCCACAATTTATTTGCTGGACTAACATAATATGGATTAAATGTTGTCCTAAAATATGTTCCCATTAGCTAACCCAAAAAGATTATGCAGATGCACAGAGACACTTCACTATGTATGGTTCTCAAGTTCTGGGAAATACCTACAAGGGTTTCACTTTGAGGTGTAAAAAAAAACACTTCTAGGGTGACTTCTCCATAATTATGTTGTAGTTACACATGAGTATTTTGAGAATATCTGACTGCAATTACCTCAGTACCTCTGAATATACACATAATACTTACAAAAGTTAAAGTTTCAGGCTTCACTTTGTGGAAAAGCGACACATGAAAAGAGAACTTGCTTTGTACATGGAAATCCACACAAGAAAAGTGAGTTCTCAAACAGCCTGTACAAAGCGAGTTCTCTTTTCATACATAATACTAAATTATAAAATATGTTTTTTGGAAACTTTAGAAAGTTATCATGATTTTACACACGGTAGTCTCTCATTTCCTTTTGGCCTTTGGCCTTTCTTTCTACCCAAAAATAGAAGCAAAAAGACACTTTTTCATCCCTTGAAAGGTTGCACACCAATCAACTTGTGGTGTGATAAAATCATGAGGGCCTCACTTTATTTTAAGTACACAGAACAGAAAAGTAAGAAAACCCTGAATATGCATTTATACTCAATGGCAATGAATCTCACAACACAGGAATGAGATTTCCCTTCCACCTCCTTCATGTTTCTCTCCCCCCATTCATTTACATCACACTGCTGTGCTAATGACACAGCTGAACTTCTGTCTTGAAGTTCACTGAATACCATCCACTAACACTAAAAGAGAAAAAGACTTAAAATTTTTCTATCTTTCAATTTGCTTGAACTCATTTTGAGAAATGAAAACGCAGTACTTAGCACCACAGGTAGGCTTGTGATACACCATGATTCACAGCGAAGACGTTGTTACCTGCATTATCCATCCTGTCTTGGGATAGGAAGTATAAGAAGTAGAATGGGAGAAACTAATAAATATTATACTAGCTCAGTTTTCATTCCTTGAATGATAGCAGGTCAAAAAATGATTTATCTAGCTTGGTGCTTACCATCCATTCTTCACTTCTACTTGATAACAGATTCAGATCCAGGAACCACTTCATTTTGAGACTTGATGGAGTGAAATTTAGTGCATATATTTGCTTCATATATCCAGCCAGAGGAGAAAAATATCTTGCATACATTGAATAGCAAGATACTCTAGGCAGCCAAAAATGCGTAATACAGTGTATGTATGCTTATTTTGAAAAACATGCAACACTAACTCTTTACTTAGTAAGTGGTGCAAAATATGCTTCTGATGGTGACTCAACTTTTTGGCCGCTAGAGACAATGCCATTGCAACTAATTTTGGGTACTAAGAGGTGAGTAGTAGGAATAACTGCATTTCAGTTATGGCATTCAAAGATTGCTTATCTTAATGGAGTAAAAAAATGTAGTAAGAAGTAATTTGAATCTTAGTATTGAAATACAAAGCAATAGTTAAGATCAGTGAATTAACTTTGATAAGGGGTTTGATTTTTTTAGAAAAAATATCAAAAATGATCATTGAAAAACCCTGTAGAAGTGAGCCATCATCCCAAATTACATGAAGTTCAAAACATATGTTCAGAATTAGAATAAATTTGAATCCAAGAAGAGGGAAGCCATATTCCCTGAAGTTCTCTTCCTCTTGCGATACGTTAATTCATAATTTATTCTCTTATAATAAATTACTTCTCTCAGTGGAGTCAAATTTAAGGAACAACCACATCAATGAATTCCAATATTGCAAAGATGGCTGGTTTCACCTGTTTTCTTGTGAATAGCTGTAATTAATTCACCCTTCATTTAAAGAAATTAGTATTTTAGCTCCACATAAGCACAATTAACCAACCATTTACAAAAAAACCTAGGGCATGACTCTTCAAATGGTGTGATAATCCATGTCTGGCCCTGAAGGAATGTGACCTCTCTCTTGGTAAGCATGTGATTGCAAATTCCTCTAATTGTAAGTCTGCATCAGGCTGGTTTGAGCCATGCTGGGAAGCAACAAAACTTGAAGGCTTAAGCAAAGGGGCAATCTTTCCACCACTGAATTTACCATACTGGCCATACTAATAAAATATCATTCCAATTCAAAGAACAAGAGAATGAAGTTGCCAGAGAACTTGGTCAAATGCCTATTGGCTAATTTTCGAATGGTGGCTTTCTTGAATTTGACAAAGGCACACTTTTAAAACCGGTATTTGAAAATATGTACAGGCATTCACTTCTACAAGCCTTAAGCTCAAAACTTCTCAAGTTGATAATAAGCCAATGTAGCATGTGCTTAGCAAAGTCTTCAGGATGAGAACAGCACTTTGAATTCATAAAAGCAAAATTACTACCACATATCTCATGAGAACATGTTTCTGCAGAATCTAGCATGTTCAAACTGGCTTGAAAATGGGTCAATTAGCTCGGTTAACAAAATTTATATCAATGAAATCATAGGTTTGAGATCATACTGAGTCTATGATAGAAGCATTGCAATATCAGACTCTGACATTTCAAAGACCTTACAGATTGTACATAAAATCATACAGCCTAACACCAGCCTCTTGAAACACATCAAGAGACCTTGGTATTAACAATGGCAGACATTGTAGAAAAGTGTTTTGTCACATCAATGAATTCTTACAACCTCAGCACGTAACTATTTTCCCCTTTATTTTTTTCATTATCATTTGATGTGTCCAATGCACTTTTCATACATGAGCACCAAATCGTGCTCTGTTAGCTGGACAAATAAATTTATAATTACTTTTGTCAAGCAATGGCCAGTATTAACAATAGCACAATAACATAAAAATTCCCCCTTGCGATCTGCTTCTATGCTAGTTTGAAAACTGCATGTTGAAGCATTTACAAATGACTTGATTCATTCAGCTGAGCAAAAGCTTCAAAGCCAGATGATAATAAATATTTGAGGAATACAAACCATGATGCTCAATATTTAATTAATGCAAAGAAAATACACAAGTAATTCATATAAAACCAGGAAGCATACCTGCAAATGCAGAGCTGGAGGCCATGGAAGAGGAGGTATCTTGCAACAGTGAGATCAATCCAGATGGAGGACTTCTAAGAAGTTGCTGCAATGTTTCGAGAGCAGCATTTACCACATTGTGATCTTCATGCTGAGCACATAAGAGACACAATTCATACACCTGTTGAAGAGCAAATAAATTATGGCTGGTTATTTGGGAAGGTGATTAGCAACTGAGGTAATTTTCCCTGCTGAGAAGTGGGAGTTAAGAGGGAATGAAGGAGGCAGTACTTGAGTAGAGGTGGGCCATTCTGAAAACTGCTGCTGTAATTTTCATAAATTATCACGGTATAATACAATATTTACCAGAGCCCCAAAATTACTATAATTTCTGGTAATATTCACCTCCATCTCAGATATTTTTCATATCAATACATCTCAAATATACTATATTAAGCCAAATTTATGCATATTATCTTAATTATAAATTAAGGCACATACAACTCATTTGTCAAATACAGTAGAACCGCGATATAACGAACACGGATATGGCAAAATTTCGGTATTACGAAAGACTTTCTGCGGTCCCGACAAAAGTTACATGTAAAAGTATAGGACAGCTTCGTTATTACGAAATTTCACAGTTACGAAGGAGGTCAAAATTATTGTTTCCAAATTAATCGCTAAATATACCTTGCGTCGTATTTTTCTTTATTTTCCTTCAAAATTTCAGCCGATTTTCGCAATTCCATGGCTTAGAAAGCACTGCAGAGTTGTACTGTTGATGACTACTGGACTAAAATTTGTCAATTCATCACAATTGTTAATGAAGTTTCGTTTGTCAATGGCTTTGAGGTCCACTGAACCTCAAGGAAGTGAAGAGGTGGGAGAGGAAGTTGAGTGCACGGTTGTCGTCAAGTCCGCTAACATTTGCGGGATAATATCTGGCGAGAATAATAGGCTCCATTAACATCGACTTGGCAGCTTTACGACACTTCCTCTTTTTCCTCTGCATGCATCTTTGTCGAAAGTTCGAGGCAGTGGCTTAACTAGGGTGGGAATGCAAAGGCCGGCCCGTCCGGGGTGCCCTTTTTAAGGGGGCTGCACTGTGGGGTCTGCCGTGGGCGGCACTGTGGGACCGGGGCCGCTAAACTCGGGGCCGCTAAACTCAGGGCCGCCCCGGGCAGCACAAGCTCTAGATATGCCACTGCCGGGAACTGCCTTCCCCTCCAACGATTTATGCGTGATCAGCTCCACTGCCCGAACATGCAATAAACAATAGCCACAACCTGAAAATTTTCTCCCCGTGGTTGCAGCATCAAGAACGGATAACTAATATTTTGCCTTAATATTTGTCAATTGGCTGATTTAAGCCACTCTCTGGTTAACACTAGTAGATTAATGATGCTATATAACCTCAAGGAATGCTATTTTCGTTGGATACAAGGTCATATTTTCTAAAGCCATCATAAATTAAAAGTCTTAACATCTTAAATATATCGTAAACATTATACGCATCGCTTAAAGAATTTTTTACTGAAGCAGAAGGGCTCGCAAATCATCCAAAGAGGATTTATTTTTGATAGGCAGTGGGTTTTCCCGCTACTCGGCCAGCTTCCGCCGCTGGAGAATTCAGTCCAGATTCAGTCAGGCTGAATATTTGCAGCCCCCGCTAGCTATCATAGCACAGCTCATCAGTCTGACGTCTTGATTTCTAAAGATGTGTTCTCATTGACTGAGCACTACCACTTCCACCGCCAACCTATGAAGCCGGCCTAATTCTTCCATCCTGTGTGTTGCTGTAATGGTGACGTAGTTCAATATTTTCAGCCATAGATGGCAGCTATGTTCACTTTTCCAACGTCGACTATGCATGTGTTCTTCCCAAGTGTGCATTGAGTACGCCTTTCCAGCAGTTCGCCGGGGTACAAGTCTTTGGAGTTTCTTTTTTTAGTTGTCATTATATTTTATACTGGTATTAATTGAAGCAAAATAGGCGTGTACTTCTTTATATTTTCTCCTCATATATATATAGTAATACAGTCGGATAATCGGTTGTTAGTTGTTCTGATCTTATTACACTGGTTCCTCGGACTCATTTATTTAGGGGATGGAATGGGGTGTGGTAGAAAAAGGAAGACTAGTGATGAATTCATTTCTGAGGTTTCATCAGAGGATTCTGAAACAGATTCCATCAATCTTGGAAAAGAGTACAGTACCAGTGGTGATGATTTGACAGATTCATGTGAAGACATTGAGTCAAAGATGATTTTGATGAAGAAAGTGTCGAAGATGGCAGGACTTGGTATCTGGTGAATATGAACAGCATTCCTCCGGCACCTCCCAGATTTCCTTTTCTTTCAAACCCGGGTGTTACACTAAACATAAGCCCTGATTTTCTGCCATTGGACTATTTTGAGCTATTCTTTGATCAAAAAATGCTATAAATTGTTGTCAAGGAAACAAACAGGTTTGCTGAACAGCATAAAAGAACAGTTATGCAGGTCACGATTCAAAAATTGGACACCAACCACAGAAAGAGAAATGAGGCTGCTATTTTTTGCTATTTTGATGCTTCAAGGTGTAATTTAATTACCATCCCAACAATGGTCATGGTCAAGATGCCGAATTCTTCGTGTGCCAATTTTTTCTGAAATTATGACCCAGGAAAGGTTCCTCCTGCTAATGCATTTCCTTCTTTTGTCAAACAATGAAGAAAGTATAGTCAACCATCCAAATATAAAGTTAGTGAAGTTTTATGAATTGATGGATCACTTTTTAGGCAGATTTCGTGATCAGTACATTCCAAAACAAACTCTCAGTCTGGATGAGAGTTTGGTACTTATCAAGGGCTGTCTTGGATGGAAAATGTATATTGCCAAGAAAAGGGCTAGATTCAGACTGAAGTTCTTTGTATTATGTGAGTCGGAATCAGTTTATACATGTGATTTTCTGTTGTACAGGACAGTGAACTGCGTGCAATGAAAGATATGAAAATTTACCTGTAAGTACAAAATCTGTTCTACATTTGACGGATTGTTTCTTAGGTCAAGGATATTGTGTGACAGTAGATAATTGGTATATGTCACCACAACTTGTTGACTTACTAATTGAACAAAAAACAAACATTTATGGGACATTAAATAGTAGAAGAAAAGATCTTCCAGAAGGATTTAGTAAACAGAAGGTAAAGAGGGGAGACGTTGTAGCATATCAAAGAGGAAAGGTCATGGTTATGAAATGGCAAGAAAAAAACACTGTTTGCCTCTTGAGCACAATCCATAACGCTGTCTCAAAAAATACCAAAAGCAGAAGGGGATTAGATGTAGTAAAGCCAACAGTGGTATGCGATTATAATAACATCATGGGTGGCGTTGATCATTGTGACAAGGAGCTTACTTATTATCTGTCTGTTAGAAAGCAGCAAAAAAAATATTATAAAAAGATTTTTAGACATTTTCTTGATCAGGCAGTGTGGAATTCATATGTTTTATACCAAAAAGAAACATCTCATAAGTCCCTTAAGTTCATTGAGTTCAG
Organism: Ceriagrion tenellum; assembly: GCA_963169105.1. Lineage (NCBI taxonomy): Eukaryota > Metazoa > Arthropoda > Insecta > Odonata > Coenagrionidae > Ceriagrion > Ceriagrion tenellum. The sequence goes on along the minus strand of OY720633.1, from coordinate 126,096,479 downwards.
ACTTCTACTAATAGAGGACGCAATTGAAAAGTATCATGATCCAAATTTCAAGTCACCGAAAGGAAGACCTAGCAAAACTCCATCACCGCTAAGACTAACAGCACGCCATTTCCCAAGGCAAATGCCACCTAATCAGATAAAAAAAGAGCCCAGAAGACAATGTGCAGTATGCAGCTCCAAGAAAGATAAAAAAGGTAAATGAAAGCGGAAGGAAACTAGGATTTGGTGCGAAGACTGCGGAGTGGGACTTTGCCTGGAGCCTTGCTTCACAACTTATCTCACTGAAAAAACATTTTGAAACGTCAGTTTGATGGAATACAGGTGTCTGTGTTTACTTTATTTTTTAAAGAATCTATATATTTTTATATTTGTTCTTGAATAAAAACAATTTGGTAGCAACAAAAAATTGCTACAAATAAGAAATTGTAAAAATGAAGGTAGCTGAAATTGCATGTGTAAAATGATTATATTGTTTGTAAACATTTAATTTGTGTAATATTATCTTATCTTACATATTAAGTATATGCATATTTGAATATTCATCAAAGTTTATAAACAACTACAACCTCTTTATAATAATTAAGAAAAAAAGCAAAATAACACTTTTTAATATCATTTATGAAATTGTTGTTATTTCATAAAAACAAGATAAAAAACTTCAAAGAGTTATATACTTGCAACCTAAGATTTGTGCCCAACTTATATCAATGATAAAAAAATAATTTTTTGGACCAGATAATTGAAAAAAAATTACCCACCTGGAGGGTTAATGGCACAATGTTATGAATTAATGGAAAATTATCGAATTTTGAAAATTACCATAATTGACCAAGGAAATTTACCTCACATGAGAATTATGATAATTTACCCATCTCTATACTTGAGTGGGTGTCATGGCTAAATAGGGAGAATTTAAAGTGTGCTAATGTTTGTTTGGCTTGGTGAATAAGCCACAGGAGAATGATGACAACCTAAGAACACAGCATTTTTGAGAGCACATTAAAGGACCAATGTTTATGGGGTAAGAAGTCTATTAACAATAACGTAAGCCGCTTTTATGAATGTTGAATGAACATTTACGTACTGCAGCTGTTGTTGTGGGACAAAGAGGCGAAAAGTCATTAGATGTTTTTCAATGCATGTAATTCTTTCCTAACTCAAATATCCAGAAGAAATTCAATTGGCTAATGACCCAAAGTGATTGTGTTTTGATGTTAACAACATTTACATGTCAAAACTAACTGGCTTCCTAAATGAAGGCATGCAATGACATGACATGAACATAGGTTGACATTCATTAAACTGCACTTATTTAGAGTCAAAGGATTATCATTGATAGGTGTCATCCGCACAATAATTCTCACATTTAAGACTGTCTTGAGCAGTTGAGCTTTTTAAAAGAATTACTTTCAGAAACATTAAAATTTCAATAATGAGAGATATAAGTGACAGTTTTCTGATTTTTGCACTCTGAAAATATTCACATGATTACAAAGTAGACTCAAGCTAACATTTTGAATATACTAGTGTAAATTTACCAATGAACGCATATTAAAGCAGTCGAAAAAATGATGACTCAAGACCAACCACACTCTCACACTGTATACTCTCTAGTGACTACTCAAGACTTTTTAAGCAGCATATAGGGTACTAAATGAACTATATTTACCTGAAGTATTTTTTCCACTCTTGGCAAATGAATGCCATCTTGAGCATGGCGTGGTAAACTTGCACTCCCTTCGGTTGCAGCACCTGGAGGTGCAGTTTTGTTGGAATTTGCAGGCCCAGAGAAGTGGGGCAAAATATATCTCAAACAACCAAGTACCCCTAAAACTGGTCCTGTATCCACAGGAAAAGTAGTTTTGCCATTCTCTAAACCTTTGACTAGAATTGGGCTCACAATTTCTGCAATGAGACAAAGAAAAAATAGAATAACAAATGCTTGTGAAGAAACACAAATGAAATAATTTGCAACAAACAAAATCAGCACTCTTACCCAGAAGACACTGCAACACCCAGTCTAAAGATGCTAATGGCTTACGACAATGCAGGCATATAGACAAAATTGATGAAGCAGCAGTCCTTCGGGCTACAGCTGATGATGAGCTTAGGTTTTGTAGAAAGGCATTCAACAGAATCTAAGTAAATATGAGAAAATGTACACTCAATTACATACGTTATTAACACCAAAAAGTAACAAATAATTTCGAATCAAACGAACCACAGCTGGGCTCATGAGAAAATATTACCCAAACATGTCAAACAAGGAATGCACAAGTGGATAAATACCTAAGACATTAATAGATCACTGATGGGAAACATGAAAAACATTATACGGTAGACCCCCGCTTTACGATGGGTTCGACTAATGATGGATTCGACTTACGATCTGAGCTGATTTTGCATGTGCTTTTTAAAATTTCAAATCTCTCCGATTTTGTTTTAAATATAGATTGTGTTTTAAATATTGGTGTAATAATATTTTAAATAATTTTAATCCAGGATATTTTGTATGCATTGGCTCTGACGCGTACACTGAATGGATTGGCACTGATGCTCTTTAAACTGATTCCTCATCCGGAAATAATGTCGATTCAACATACGATGGAATTCGCTTTACGATCAGTCCTCCTGAACGGATTAATTTCGTAAAGCAAGGGTCTACTGTATAATGGATTATTCGACACATAATAGGCTTGTGATTTTCAGGGTGACATGGATGAGTTTATTCTACTATACTACTCACTATACTACACTACTCACACTATACCTCAAGAACTGGTATTAATGTCTGACTGGCTCATTTATTCATTCAATTAGTATTCTACCAACTGATTGGCAGGCTTTTGAGACAGTAATTTTCCAAATCTGTTTTTATTCCTATGACTGGCCCGCCAGTGTATCCTGGTTGAATTCCGCATATCGTCTCACACTTCTAAATTTATCCAAAATTCCTACCTACCATCTTCTACCACCCTTCATCAATGTTCACCCCGCTATAACCCTTTTCAGCATTTCCTCTCCATTAAAAAAAGTCCTCTATCCATCTCCTCTGCCTCCTCTGTACCTTCACTACTAGTTTCCTCTCCTCTCCAGCCATATACAATACCTCCTCATTCGTCCCTCTCGCTACCCAGCTCACCCTCTCCATCCATCTCCACACCCACATCTCAAATGCCTCAAGTTGATACACGTCCTCCTTTTGCAATGACCAAGTCTCCAACCCTAACAGCTACATGCTCCATATTAGTTTTCACCAGGTTTGACTGACAACAGACAAAATTAGAGAGATATATTTCCACATGGATATGAGCAAAACCCAGTCATCATTAGTGATTACAGCAAACACAAATTGACATACTACGATACTCCATTTACTAATAATTTACTTTCATACATTTCCTCTTTCAATTCCTTTTTACATTCTTTTTGACACCGGGTTTCCTAATACCCCTTGTTACATGTCGCCGTGGTGGCTAACAGCATATTAAGTATATTCCAGAATTTGATGGCATTCACACAAGCAGCTAGAGATGCTTACTAAAGGAAGGCTGATGGCAGGAATAGAAAACAAAGGATTGCAAGTTCCTCTACAGGTCATCAAAGCATATATAAGGTTTCTCTGCCAGCTCATCTACTGCTACTTTTATCACCCTAAACTCTTCAATCAATTTGACAGTAAAAGCCTATCAATACATTGATCTTGATGAGTAACTAGTTTTTAATGATAGAGCTATGACGTTGCAACTATATATACGATATTGTTCGGTGAACAACAACATATGGTTGCTAGTAACATAGTTATGTCTATGAACAATATCATATGGTTGCTAGTAACTAGTTTTTAATGATGGAGCTATGATGTCGCAACTATATGATATTGTTCGGAGAACAATGATATTGAGTTACAGAACAGAAGGCACATTTTCCACAAAACCTCACGTATACATTCAGTTCATAAGACTTTACTCAGGGGCATAGTGACTATTATCTTGGCAGCCAAAATACACACTATTATGACAATAGATCTTGGACAAGCCTACCTTAAACAATGATGCACAAGGAACAGATCTAATATTAACCCACGTCTGTGTGTGCTGATTAAGCATACAAACCCAAGTATTGGAAAAAACTGTATTTTGAGGTTGGTCACAGTCAGTGGCTGATAAAAGGAAGTAGAAGAAAGGTTATCTAGTGCATAACTGGACTGAGGTCTTCCCAGCCAAGACTACATTAAATTGACTTCAGGCTGATAATCCCCAAAGAAAGCAGTGACTGTAACCATCCTGATATGAGGTCTATCATCTGAGGATAATATTTAATCAAAAAGTAAATCACCTTTATTTCATTATCCGTGGTAAAGCATCCCAAACATTTGAATATTTTTTGCAGTGCAGCAGCAAGGGTTTCCAACACAGATTCTTCATCGGTTCTTCTTGCAATCTGCACAATGCATGGAATCAGGTACACGACATATGGTTTTCCTTTAGCAGGCCTAGGATGTAACCAGCGAGTTAATGCACTTCATAAAATAAAAACAACACACCAAAATTTGAAACTTGTAACCCTTACAAGGCAGTAATATGCTAAGTATAATAAGTCACTACGGTGAAAATATTAATGTGTCCACACCATGTTTACGATATATCTGGGTATATAAGATTTAAATACCATCCAATAAACATCGCTATGTTGAATCGAATTAAGTTCGTCATCATTTACTCAGCATAATGACGGGAAAACTGATGTCAACGATTACTGCTAGGGCATTACACGGAATGAAAAACATTTAAACCATTAAGTCTTCAACAACATTTACCGAATCATATGACACAATTCCGCAAATCTCCACAGGGCAGCTCTGAGCGTTCTAGCTTTGCCATTCTTCTTTATTTCCTTGTGAAGTTCAACTTGAATCTTCACTACATTAGTATCAGTTAATGCCTGTAAAATAATTTCAGATTTTATCGAGTTACAGAGAATATTGTGCTACGCTACAAATTTTCATTGTAAGCCCTTAACCTATGAAGACAAAGAAACAGGAGGACATACCCGAATAATTCTATTGAGACTCTCATCGGCTATCATCCTAACATTAGAGTCCTGGTCATCACAGAGTTGAAGTAATGTTTCGATGGCTACACTGATTAATTGAGAAAAATCATGAGACCCTTTTACTCCAGAATTGCACATTGCATCGGCAATAGTTATGCAGTGGGTAATTTTCTCCTTTTTCCTGAAAATAAGAGTGGTCACGTAAGTTCACATGTTCAACACCCCTGAATATGTTGCTTAAACTATTTTCATGAGTGAATTAATTTATTTTATTGTACTGGTTAAATAAATATAGCTATAACATATTCCATAATCTCAGGTATTCAACGTGTCTGAAACAACAAGAGGCATAACACCTAAATCAGCAATGAAAATCGATGGGGAAAGTATCAGAACAAAGAAGAATAGTAAGGTTAATCTTCAGTACTCTAATAAAATAGCACAACCTGACAGATTCATCATAAACTGGGGAAGATAACTGCACTGTTTTCAACCCTTCAAAGGCCTTCACTAATTTTTCTAAGGTAGCCATGACGGATCTTGCTGATAGACACTGTTCAAGGGGCTTCACTCATACTGTAACTTTACTGATAGGACTGTGCACGTTACAACACCATTTTTACAAAACTCCTTCAATTAAACGTTTCATCTTGCATTTCCCACAACCACTTCCATTACAACAACTAATGCGCAGTGGCTTATTTTCTCATGTCAGCTGTTTTCTCACAGGCGTTACTGGCGTCCCATTTAAGTTCGTCAATTGCTCGTTCATGAATTGAGAAACCATACTAGAAAGTTGTTGCCGTTGCTGATTATTCTGAGGATAAAACGTAAGAAATAACCTATTGTTCAAAGAACCTTCTCTCGCAAACTTATCTTAAAAAGTGTACTTATATCGAGCATGCCTAGAATAATATTCTCAGAAGGAAGATGTGTTAGTGGGCGCGAAGTCGAAGCTGATATAACGATATCTACGCGGTAAGAAACATACTTTTTCTACATTTTTGCTTTGTCTGCTCTATTCAAGCACACAAAACGCTGATTTTCTCACTCTCCACGTGTCTGTTCCATTACACGCTACACTCCTTATTAAACATGTTTACACAATGCATGTGCTCACGGGAGTAGACGCTTGGACATATTCAGCAGAACAAATTGCATCGTGTAAACACGCAAAATTGCACATATGCCCTCTTACCTGTCCATAAAAAATTATTTGTTCTAATCTAGAGCGTTTGTTCACGTATCTGTCCTGCCAAATTCTTGCGCGGGTACATGCATCATGTTAACACGCCTTTACACAAGATCCCCGTCATCAGCATCGATTACCAAAGAATATGATGGGATTATGCCTGCTATTATGGCATACCTGCTATGATAGCATACCTGCGATGGTGGGCGTAGCCAGAAATTAAGTTAGGGGGCAGCAAGACACCCATGTGTAGATGTAGATTAATGTTCGCGGGGCAGAACATCATCCTGTCTGGCTCCTATAAAGCAGATTTGGAATGAAATGACAAGTTCAGGAGCTTTCCGCCCATGTGAATCCATATAAACAGAATCCACCGGTCTTACTTCACTTTCCAGACCAGACCCAGACATCACATAAACGGTCGTCCACCAGGAGTTGGGGCCATTGAAAGTAGAATCGGTTCAAACGTGATATAATGGAACATCACCCGAGAAGAACCCGAGCGAAGACGCGTAAAGCTCACATTAAACAACAGTTCGCAACGTATCACGTTCTCACCGATACTGCGCACGATTTTTTTCCCTAGACAATTGTAGAGACCTGCGTCCCTGCGCGTGAGGTATGCGATGACGCCGGAACTCGTGAGACATCCCAAATTGATAGTTTAGAATTCGGGTGCCATGCATCATACCCCGCCGCGTCGAACAATCCTTCCTTTTTTTCCGGAAAGGAAAAAAAACCGACTCCCCCTGGCTACGCCTGTGCTTGCTATTATCTAATTGAAATTGCTTGGCTCGCGTGGTTCTCAGTCAAAAGTCTTATTTACTATGCCGATTTTTCTTCGCTGTGGCGAAACGCATCACCACTTGCTTTCACAAACAGACGAGTGACGTAATCAGTCACTCACCGGCTGCGGGTAGCCAATTTGAAAATTTCCAACATTTCCCAGCATATCTTCCGTCGTGGAGTGTATTATGTGTTGTGCTAGGATTTGTGGCGAACGTCCGCTGAAGTATCGTTGATTCCGAAGCAATCAATTTCTTTGAGCTCATTGCTAACATATTCTTTGTGTGTTTTAATACGCGTGTTTATTGTTTGGGAAGACGTTCTATCAGGCAGCTTTCATTTTGGAGGCATTCTGCCTAGGCCCGCTGTGGAGTGATCATGTAATTGGAATGGGCCCCATATCCGTGACTCTAGAGTATTCATCTTTACATGTTGTTGAAGGGGGGGGGGGGCTGCTGAGTCTGCTGCTGGCTGAGATGAAATATTGCAGGAGCGGGCGGTTAGTTTTTGATAGGAGGGAGTTGAAGGGTGCCGAAAGTCCTAATGAATAGCCCAATACGGATACCAAGTTCTACCGGGAGTCCAGAGAAGTTGCGACATTTTTGTAAGTGAAGCCTACGGCCTGTGTTGGAGAAGAGACGCTCCGGATTGAACGCTCGTCATCAGGTGCGTATATTTTCTCTAAGTTTCTACCACTAAAAAATTATCGAGAGAACATGCTCAGATTAAGGGTGGGTAGGTAATCTCTTAAGTTTTAAATTGCTCGCCACCGAATGAATTTTAAAATTATGCGAATGTACTTCCTAATAAGTTTTCACGGACTGTTCTTGAATGATGCACGGATGGATGTACATTGAAGTGTGCGCTTGTGAAGGACTTGCTCAAATGACTTCGCGAATTCACGAAGAAAAAACATAAAAAACTCCCTGCTGTTAATCCATTGTTCGCGTTCTCGAAATTTATTTTCATCGAATTGGGCAAAAATTGGGACCATGATACTTTAGTATCTTATGTTGCCGATGGACGCAGGCGTATGAGGCTCTCTCTGGGCAACTATATCACCCTTTCCCAAGCGAGGCATTCAACGGCCATGTTTTTAAATTGATCAATCCATCGATTCTTCGGGAAGTTCGATTTCACCTGTTTTTTATTCGATATTAAAACTAATGAATGTTCATCAGTTATTTGTACTGAAATCATTGTAGATGGAGATAGCCCTGCGTCATAGAACTGAAGCTTGACAGCCTAAATAACAACCATATTGTTTTATCCTGCTCTCTCTTTACTTTCCTATGGATAACCCGACGGAATGGGCGAATAAGCGGGTGTAAAGCAAGAATATCAACCATGTTACTTCCGTTACTTTGGCCCCGAAAATTTATCCCAGGAAAAGCAGTGCTACCAACATTTAGATACAACCTGATACCACCGCATTTACGTTATATATTGTTACTATTGTCACTTAAGATTTAGATACAACATGATACCACCGCATTTATGTTATATATTGTTACTATTATCACTTAAGGCAGCGTTACGACAAAAACCGTATTAGGTGACTGATTCGGAGGGGATACATTATCTTAGGCTAAAATCACGGGACCTATTATATTTCAATTACAAGGAATAGCATTCACGTCTCTGAACCTTTAATATATTGTTTATAACTGTCTTCACCTAAAATGTTCCTATTGAAAGTCGCAGAACTAATCAACTTTTAGAGATATTAAATGACCAAATGTGAATTTCTGGACCGAAAATCATGGAACCGATTCGGAGGGGATAGATTTTCTTGGGCTAAAATCACGGAACCGATTCATTTTTAATTACAAAGAATACAAGAACATTCATGTCTCTGATACTTTAATATATTTTTTATAACTGTCTGCCCCTAATAATATTGCTAATGACAGTCGCAGATCTCACCTCACATAAGGGATATTAAATGACAAACTAGTAACTACGACAAAACCGTATTCAGAGACTGATTCCGAGGTCGGAGGTTCATTTTTTTATACAAGGAAAACCAGCACATTTATGTCTCTGAAACTTTGATATATTGTTAATAACAGTGTACTCCTAATAACAGTATTAGTGAAAGTCGCGGATCTCACCTCCTAACTGGGGTTTTTCCATGACCAACTTGAAACTACGACATAAACGTATTCAGTGACTGAATCCGATGTCGGAGGTTCATTTCTTAATACAAGGAATACCAGCACATTCATATCTTTGAAACTTTAATATATTGTAAAAACAGTGTACTCCTAATAACGAAAATAGTGAAAGTCGCGGATCTCACCTCCTATCAGGGGTTTTTCCATGACCAACTGGAATCTGCGACATAAACAAATTCAGTGACTGAATTCGATGTCGGAGGTTCATTTTTTTATACAAGGAATACCAGCACATTCAAATCTTTGAAACTTTGTTATATTGTTAATAACAGTGTACTCTCCATAATGGCAATAGTCAAAGTCGCGGATCTCACCTCCTATTAGGGGTTTTTCGATGACCAACTGGAATCTGCGACAAAAACGTATTCTGTGACTGAATCCGATGTCGGAGGATTTCTTTTTATACAAGGAATACCAGCACATTCATATCTTTGAAACTTTGATATGTTGTTAATAACAGTGTTCTCCTAATAACGGCAATATTGAAAGTCGCGGATCTCACCTCCTATCAGGGGTTTTTCCATGACCAACTGGAAACTGAAAATAAACGTATTCAGCGACTGAATCCGATGTCGGAGGTTCATTTTTTAATACAAGGAATACCAGCACATTCATACCTTTGAAACTTTGATATATTGTTAATAACAGTGTACTCCTAATAACATTAATAGTGAAAGTCGCGGATCTCACCTCCTATTACGGGTTTTTCGATGACAAACTAGAAACTGCGACATAAACGTATTCAGTGATATTCCGAGGACGGAAGTTCATTTTTTTAAAGAAGGAATACCAGCACATTCATATCTTTGAAACTTTAATATATTGTTAATAACAGTGTACTCCTAATAACGGTAATAGTGAAAGTCGCGGAACTCACATCCTATGTGGGGTTTTTCGATGACCAACAGGATACTGCGACATAAACGTTTTCAGTGATTGATTCCGAGGACGGAAGTTCATTTTTTTATAGAAGGAATACTAGCACATTCATATCTTTCAAACATTGATATATTGTTAATAACAGTGTACTCCTAATAATGGTAATAGTCAAAGTCGCGGATCTCACATCCTATGTGGGGTTTTTCGATGACCAACTGGTAACTGCGACATAAACGTATTCAGTGACTGAATCCGATGTCGGAAGTTCACTTTTTTATAGAAGGAATACCAGCACATTCATATCATTGAAACTTTGATATATTGTTGATAACTGTGTACTCCTAATAATTGTAATAGTGAACGTCGCGGATCTCACCTCCTATGTGGGGTTTTTCGATGACCAACTGGAATCTGCAACATAAACGTATTCAGTGACTGAATCCGATGTCGGAGGTTCATTTTTTTATTAAAGGAATACCAGCACATTCATATATTTGAAACTTTGATATATTGTTTATAACAGTGTACTCCTAATAACGGTAATAGTGAAAGTCGCGGATCTCCCTCCTATCAGGGGTTTTTTCATGACCAACTTGAAACTGTGACATAAACGTATTCAGTGACTGAATCCGATGTCGGAGGTTCATTCTTAATACAAGGAATACCAGCACATTCATATCTTTGAAACTTTAATATATTGTTAATAACAGTGTACTCCTAATAACGGTAAAAGTGAAAGTCGCGGATCTCGCCTCCTATCAGAGGTTTTTCCATGACCAACTGGAAACTGCAAATAAACGTATTCAGCGAATGAATCCGATGTCGGAGGTTCATTTTTTAATACAAGGAATACCAGCAAATTCATATCTTTGAAACTTTAATATATTGTTAACAACAGTGTACTCCTAATAACGGTAATAGTGAAAGTTGCGGATCTCACCTCCTATTAGGGGTTTTTCGATGACCAACTGGATACTGCGACATAAACGTATTCAGTGACCGAATCCGAAGTCGAAGGTTCATTTTTTAATACAAGGAATACCAGCACATTCATATCTTTGAAACTTTGATATATTGTTAATAACAGTGTACTCCTAATAACAGTAATAGTGAAAGTCGCGGATCTCACCTCCTATTACGGGTTTTTCGATGACCAACTGGAAACTGCGACATAAACGTATTCAGTGATTGATTCCGAGGACGGAAGTTCATTTTTTTATAGAAGGAATACTAGCACATTCATATCTTTGAAACTTTGATATATTGTTAATAACAGTGTACTCCTAATAACAGTAATAGTGAAAGTCGCGGATCTCACCTCCTATTACGGGTTTTTTGATGACCAACTGGAAACTGCGACATAAACGTATTCAGTGATTGATTCCGAGGACGGAAGTTCATTTTTTTATAGAAGGAATACTAGCACATTCATATCTTTGAAAGTTTGATATATTGTTAATAACAGTGTACTCCTAAGAACAGTAATAGTGAAAGTCGCATATCTCACCTCCTATTACGGGTTTTTTGATGACCAACTGGAAACTGCGACATAAACGTATTCAGTGATTGATTCCGAGGACGGAAGTTCATTTTTTTATAGAAGGAATACTAGCCCATTCATATCTTTGAAAGTTTGATATATTGTTAATAACAGTGTACTCCTAATAACAGTAATAGTGAAAGTCGCGGATCTCACCTCCTATTACGGGTTTTTTGATGACCAACTGGAAACTGCGACATAAACGTATTCAGTGATTGATTCCGAGGACGGAAGTTCATTTTTTTATAGAAGGAATACTAGCACATTCATATCTTTGAAAGTTTGATATATTGTTAATAACAGTGTACTCCTAATAACAGTAATAGTGAAAGTCGCGGATCTCACCTCCTATTACGGGTTTTTCGATGACCAACTGGAAACTGCGACATAAACGTATTCAGTGATTGATTCCGAGGACGGAAGTTCATTTTTTTATAGAAGGAATACTAGCACATTCTTATCTTTGAAAGTTTGATATATTGTTAATAACAGTGTACTCCTAATAACAGTAATAGTGAAAGTCGCGGATCTCACCTCCCATTACTGGTTTTTCGATGACCAACTGGAAACTGCGACATAAACGTATTCAGTGATTGATTCCGAGGACGGAAGTTCATTTTTTTATAGAAGGAATACTAGCACATTCATATCTTTGAAACTTTGATATATTGTTAATAACAGTGTACTCCTAATAACAGTAATAGTGAAAGTCGCGGATCTCACCTAACAAAATTTTAAAGTTTCAAAGATATGAATGTGCTGGTATTCTTTGTATTAAAAATTCAACCTCCGACATCGGATTCAGTCACTGAATACGTTTATGTCGTAGTTTCCAGTTGGTCATGGAAAAACCCCTGATAGGAGGTGAGATCCGCGACTTTCACTATTACCGCTATTAGAAGTACACAGTTATCAACAATATATCAAAGTTTCAAAGACATGAATGTGCTGGTATTCCTTCTATAAAAAAATGAACTTCTGACATCGGATTCGGTCACTGAATACGTTTATGTTGCAGTTACCAGATGGTCATCGAAAAACCCCACATAGGATGTGAGATCAGCGACTTTGACTATTACCGTTTTTAGGAGTACACTGTTATTAACAAAATATTAAAGTTTCAAAGATATGAATGAGCTGGTATTCCTTGTATTAAAAAATGAACCTTCGACATCGGATTCGGTCACTGAATACGTTCATGTCGCTGATTCCAGTTGGTCATGGAAAAACCCCTGATAAGAGGTGAGATCCGCGACTTTCACTATTACCGTTATTAGGAGTACACTGTTATCAACAATATATCAAAGTTTCAAAGATATGAATGTGCTGGTATTCCTTGTGTTAAAAAATGAACCTTCGACATCGGATTCGGTCACTGAATACGTTTTTGTCGCAGATTCCAGTTGGTCATCAAAAAACCCCACATAGGAGGTGAGATCCGCGACTTTCCAAATTACCATTATTAGGAGTACACAGTAATCAACAATATATCAAAGTTTCAAAGATATGAATGTGCTGGTATTCCTTCTATAAAAAAATGAACTTCCGACATCGGATTCAGTCACTGAATACGTTTTTGTAGCAGATTCCATTTGGTCATGGAAAAACCCCTGATAGGAGGTGAGATCCGCGACTTTCACTATTACCGTTATTAGGAGTACACTGTTATCAACAATATATCAAAGTTTCAAAGATATGAATGTGCTGGTATTCCTTGTATTAAAAAATGAACCTCCGACATCGGATTCGGTCACTGAATACGTTTATGTCGCAGTATCCAGTTGGTCATCGAAAAACTCCTGATAGGAGGTGAGATCCGCGACTTTCACTATTACCGTTATTAGTAGTACACAGTTATCAACAATATATCAAAGTTTCAAAGACATGAATGTGCTGGTATTCCTTCTATAAAAAAATGAACTTCTGACATCGGATTCGGTCACTGAATACGTTTATGTTGCAGTTACCAGATGGTCATCGAAAAACCCCACATAGGATGTGAGATCCGCGACTTTGACTATTACCATTATTAGGAGTACACTGTTATTAACAATATATCAAAATTTCAAAGATATGAATGTGCTGGTATTCCTTGTATTAAAAAATGAACTTCCGTCCTCGGAATCAATCACTGAAAACGTTTATGTCGCAGTATCCAGTTGGTCATCGAAAAACCCCTGATAGGAGGTGAGTACCGCGACTTTCACTATTACCGTTATTAGAAGTACACAGTTTTCAACAATATATCAAAGTTTCAAAGATATGAATGTGCTGGTATTCCTTCTATAAAAAAATGAACTTCCGTCCTCGGAATCAATCACTGAATACGTTTATGTCGCAGTTTCCAGTTGGTCATCGAAAAACCCCTGATAGGAGGTGAGATCCGCGACTTACACTATGAGCATTAATAGGAGTACACTGTTATTAACAACATATCAAAGTTTCAAAGATGTAAATGTGCTAGTATTCCTTGTATAAAAAAATGAACCTCCGACCTCGGAATCAGTTACTGAATACGGTTTTTGTCGCAGTTACCAGTTTGTCATTTAATATCCCTGATAGCAGGTGAGATCCACGACTTTCACTATTAGCATTATTAGGAGTACACAGTTATAAACAATATATCAAAGTTTCAGAGATATAAATGTGCTATTATCCTTGTATAAAAAAATGAACCTCCGACCTCGGAATCAGTCACTGAATACGGTTTTGTTGCTGTTACCAGTTTGTCTTTTAATATCCCTGATAGTAGGTGAGATCCGCGACATTCACTATTAGCATTATTAGGAGATCACAGTTGTTAACAATATATGAAAGTTTCAGAGAATTGAATGTGCTAGTATTCCTTGTATAAAAAAATGAACCTCCGACCTCGGAATCAGTCACTGAATACGGTTTTTGTCGCAGTTACCAGTTTGTCATTTAATATCCCTGATAGCAGGTGAGATCCACGACTTTCACTATTAGCATTATTAGCAGTACACAGTTATAAACAATATATCAAAGTTTTAGAGGTATGAATGTTCTTGTATTCATTGTATAAAAAAAGAATCTCCAACCTCGGACTCAGTCACTGAATACGATTTGTTGCAGTTACCAGTTTGTCATTTCATATCCCTGATAATAGGTGAGCTCCGCGACGTTCACTATTAGCATGATTAGGAGTACACAATAATCAACAATAATTGAAAGTTTCAGAGATATGTATGTGCTGGTATTCCTTGTATAAACAAATGAATCTCCGACCGTCGTCAGTCACTGAATACTGTTTTTGACTCTGTTAACAGTTGGGCATTTATTCCTCTGATAGTAGGTGACATCCGCCACTTTCACCATTAGAAATACTAGGGGTAGACATTTATAAACAATATATTAAACTTTCACATACTTCAATGTTCTGGTATTCCTTGTATAAACAAATAATTATTTCACCTCTGAGTCGGTCACCGAATACGGTCTTTGACGCATTTACCACTTGGTCATGTAATTGTAAATAAAGTATATTGTCACTGTTAGTCACATTATGTCACCCTTGTTATAATACTGATACTTAAAGTATATAGTAACTGTTAGTCACATTATGTCACCCTTGTTATAATACTAATACTTTTCACCGTTACTCGTATTCATTTTGGTACCCCTGAACTTGGGCTAGATTTTCTTGGGCTAAAATCACGGAACCAACCATGTTTGAATTTAAGGCAAGTAAATTTTTGAACATATCTCCGCCTATTCGTTTTCCTCCGGCTGTGGTTGGTTTCATATCGTCCGCTTTCTGCGTTTCCGTCTGCCGCCTTTACGTCTCGGTTTCCTTCTAAGTGAAGCTGAAGTTAGGTATTTGAAAATTCATTTTGTTGTTCCCCTTTTCCAGTGATGTACGGTAGTTCACATTCTGTAGTAGCAGGGCTTTGAGTGGGTCTCTTTCCTTAGTACATGTTCTTTTTTCCCGATTAGTCAGTGTGTCTTTTAAAAAAAATATTCCAATAAAACCTTGAATAGTGAACTCAAAATGTTCTTACAAAGTAAAACTGTTGTTTTAACCTTAAGGTAATCCCAAGTGTATGTAACATCATACAAGGACATACCCAGTGTCTGAAATAGTCAGGGACAGCTCTTGTTTAATTTGGAAAGGGTGAGGGAGGGACCGAAGTGCTTCTGCTTTGTGTTTCTTGATGGTACTCAAACATCTGACAAGCCTACGGTACTGAAATCATGTCTATGGTACTAGGCCACCACTATACACCAAGCCTATGGTACTAGGTACTGAAATCATCAAGGAAGACATTTTTATGAACAATACCACACAAGCATTGTTATTTTTTTACTAGGCAAGTAGAAATAAAATTAAAGATGCACCAAAGATGTGAACTGCATTGACGTCTGCTTACCAAAAATTTTACAAGTGAGTTCAGGGGCGGATCTATGGGTAGTGGGGGGGGGGCTAAGGGAGCTATAGCCCTCCCCCCCAATTGGGTCAAAACTTACACTAGATAAAATGGAAATTATCCCCCGAAGCCCCCTTCGGCTGGGGGGTATTCCCCTCAGACCCCCGATTTGCCCTCCCCTTGGACCAAACCTAGATCCACCACTGAGTGAGTTAGTATCCCTGGTACTGTAGTATATATGGTAAAATGCTACTATGGCAATAGCATTCTGAAGTGAAAAAGTGTAAAAATACCTTACAAGCTTAGGTGTAACCAATGGGGGCAGGATGGAGTAGCGGCTGCCTCCACCCCCCTGAACACTAATCTGGTAAATAAATGAAAGCACTCAAGGGAAAATAGAAACAAGATTTTTCATTCATTTCAGTATTCTATCAGCTGATTGGTAGGTTTTTGGACAGTATACTTATTCTAACATCCTAATTTCTTGCATATTGCTCTGCTTTCCCTCCCCATACATGATCATGGCCTAGGCTCTGTTATACCCTCCTTACCTTTTTGAGTTTAACACAGTATTTCATCACTAATTAGTTGTGGTCTTAGTCTACATCAGCTCGTGGATAAACATGAGTTTTTAGCACTGTTCCAGTGTTGAACCTTTTCAAATATGGTGATACACAGAAATTGATCGAATTGATTACTGTGTTTCACCATAATATAATATATCTGGAACCTATCTGCGTCTACCAGGTTTTTCCATGTGTAAATGCATCAAGGGTGATGTTTGAACCATGTATTATTTCACCATCACTATATCACCATAACTAGATTTTTTCACCATCAAAACACTACAGCTTTCTAGCCATGGTCTTTTCTTCTTCCTAGCCCATAATCACCCACTTCCTGTCCATCTCTTCCTTCACCCACCACCACATTCCTATCTCCCATTACTACCAGCTGTTTGCTCCCAGGTATTCTATTAATTATCTCCTCCACCTGATCATATACCCCATGTACCTCTTCCTCTCTTTGATTCAAGGAGGGGTGTGCAGCTGGGTTATTAATAAGTTCATTAGATCTTCCTCCAGCCTAACAACTACAGTGCTATCTCTCACCTGTTCTACATGCACTACTTTTCTTCTAAGTTTCTTGTTTATTACAAATGCAACTGGGATATATAGGGACAAATAATGGAGGGGAAGAAAGACAGTGTGGACTTTCTTCCCCTCCACTATATATTACTCTATAGTCATTGGTGTAATAGTCTCTACTATCTATTCATCCTACTCTCCTTAAACCTATGATGTCAACTCCCACTTTCTCCATTTCTTTTTTTATATTCTCTAACTTGCCTGACCTTAGCATAGTCCTAACATTCTATATGTCTATTCTGATGGTTGTGTTCCTCTTCTGCATTATCTTTTCTTTTGATTCTCCCTTTACTTCCCTGCAAGGATTTTGTGTGATGATGACTCCAATGGCCTTGCTCCCTCTGCTGCTGGGCATGACAATTATCCCATTGGGTTGAGTCCTATAGTTATCAGGATTCATTTTCATATATGTACTGTCCATGATTTCAAGGTTTTGTTTCAATGGTGTAGGTATTCCTTGGCCTTATCAATAGTCTTTATTATTACCACCTCTTGAGGGCCTACCCCACTGGGATCAGATGCTTTTTGCAGCAATCTAACTGAGGAACAGATTCTGTGCAGACCACCATTCATCTGTCACCTAACCTTTGGCCTATCTGTCATGGAAGGCCCTACCAGGAGCATTGCTCCTGCCAGTTCAGCTCAAGGAGTCATTAGAACACACAAGCCCTTCCACCACCTCAAGTTGGGAAAATTACCCTTGTTCATAATTGGATCTGGAATCCCTTAACATATTTCGTGCAGGTGATAGCTTAAGATTTCATAGGCTGTTTCATGTTTCATTAATTTTTTTCGAGCTCGCAAATGAGGCCAGATGCCTTCTTTTGACACTTACTAACCATCTGCATTCCAGTATTTGTAAAGGATGCAGCCCTTCTTGACTACCAATGTTTTTTGTCTAATTATCACCAGCTTGTTTCTAAGGTTAGTTGCATCTAATTATAATGCTCTGCATTACATGTTAGAGGGTTACTATAAGTAATGTATGGCTAGATTTAATAATTTTTATATTAATTATACCTTATTATTTGTTATATATATTGTATATACCCTTTTATTACATATTGTGTGGTTTTAATACAAAGATTTTTGTGTGTGCGTGTTTGCCCGGGCTTGTCTGGACGCTTTTCTACTCTGGGGCGATTGGCACTCTGAGCAGCCAAGAGAGCCCCATGAGCAACCTTTTACTCTCTTTCGGTATTGGTTTTCTCTGCAGAAGTTCTATGAGTTGTTTCATATATCTATTTGTATTTGAGAAGTTGTTTCATATATCTATTCATTTTACTGCATGAATCTTGAAAATGTTCCTTCAGTATCCTTTGAGGGGTATGAAACTGTGTAAATGTTGATTTTTTGTCATTGACAAGTACCCAGTTATCCACAGTACCACTATTAAAATAAGAGGGATGATTGTTAATGTATATGAGAAAAAGAAGAGGACCTAAAATAGACCCTTTAGGGACACCTCTAGTGACTGTCAGAGGAGTAGATGTGGTGTAGGAACCTAAAGTGGAAGAGTAAATACTCACTGCTTGAGATCTGGTGCTTAAAAAGGATTTTATCCAATTATTGGCAATTCCAGAGATGCTGTAACTATTAAGTTTGTGAAGTAAAATTCCATGATCCACTGAATCAAATGCTTTTTTAAGGTCGTAAAAGACTCCTGTGACTGTGTTTTGCTGGTCAAGTTCAGTAATAACTTCATGAATGAACTTAGCCATGGCAATTTCCGTTGACCTATTTTTCATGAATCCAAATTGAATTCTAGAGAGGATGTCAAATTTAATTAAAAATGATAATATTCTATCAAACATAACTTTTTCAAAAACCTTAGAAAATACAGAGAGAACTGAAATTGGTCTGTAATTATACATATCATGTGGATCACCGTTCTTGAAAATGGGGATGACCTTGGCTACTTTCAATTTGTCAGTGACTCATTAACTAAAGATGTTAATGGAGGTATTATAGCCATTTTTGCATTTCCTTTCGATATGGAACCTGGTATATTGTCGTAGCCAGAGGAGTGCTTCCTACTTAATTTAACTAATATGTTGTCAATTTCCTTCTCATCTGTGGGGTAGAGAAAGATAGAGTGGGCAAAATATTCCCTTGAGTTAACAGTGTTAGCAGGATAATTAGGTATGTTGTAGACAGTTTGAAAATCATTGTTGGTGTTAAGGAAGTTGTTATTGAGCAGGTTAGCTATGGCAGTTTTGTCTGATATTAAAGAACCGTCGTGAAGAACTGAGCTGATAGAGGATGAAGAAGTTTTTGAACTAGTGCAATTTTTAATAACATTCCAGGCAGCTTTACATGGGTTAGTAGCAGAATTAATGATGGACATATTGAATTTTCTTTTTGTCTCATCAATCAAAATATTGTGTTCACTTTTAAGTGTTTTATAGACCCTTTTAAGTGACTGAGAGCCACTTGATTTTAATTCATTAAAAACATGTCTTAATCGAGCAGAGGCGGCTCTGATTTCATTAGTTACCCATTTCTTCTTTGAGTTAGGAAAAGTTTTCATTGCTTTTAGAGGGAAAGATACATCAAAGCAATGCAAAACAGTAGCTAGAAAGTTATCAAATTTAAAATTAAAATCATCCCCTTCGTACACAGAATCCCAAGATTGCTGCTGAAGTAAGCTTTGAAAATGTGCTTGGGATGGGGGTGAGAAAGATCGTCTATAATAAATGTGAGTGGGTTTCAGGTTTGAACTAAAATATGTAGTGAACTCAATCAATTGGGCTTTGTGATCAGAAAAGGGAGTATCTAGGATAAGACTACCAGTTGAAGGCTTATCAGTGAAAATATTATCAATAGTTGTGGACGAAGATTGAGTTACTCGTGTTGGCTCATATACTGTAGGGACAAAATTAAATGATCTAAGTGAATCAAATAGCAGCCTTGATTGAGTAGATGTCTAGCTGAAATCAACATTGAAATCCCCACAAATAATTGTGTTCTTGGCGTTCTTTACAAAGATTGGAACAACATTAGTTAGCAGATCCAAAAAAATAGAAAAATCACCATTAGGAGAACGGTAAACACACACAACTGAGATGGCAGTGCCACCAAAAGTTATTTGAATCCCACAACATTCAAAGTCAAGCTCCTTACTTGGATTGTTAAATCTAATGTTACGTACACAAATCATATCTCTAACAAGAATCAATACTCCACCATTTTTGCATTGAGTTCTACAATAAGAGGAGCAAAGATTATAACCTTCGATTCTTAATGTACTTAACTCATTGGAGTTTAACCAGTGCTCTGAGATGCAGGCAACATCTGGTTCATGTTCACTCAAGAATAATTCCAGAACATTAATTTTGTAACGTAAGCACTGAATGTTTAAGTGTAACACCTTCACTTTAGTTTCGCCAGTATGTGGTATTAAACTAATTTGGCTGGTAGGCGGCACACAAGGTAAGGAAAGGGATTTCAGTTTAACTGCGGGCAACTGAAAAGTTGGTTTGCCGTAATTATCCCCTGAGTGTAGTCACGAAGATTTTGGTTTCAAGATTCCAGTGGTCGATCTGGTAACTCTATCATGGCCAGAGGGTAGAAAATGAACGCGGCGGTCCTGCGGAGAATCATTCAGCACGATGAATGCGGAGGTTTCACTTGTACATGATAAGTTGTGATCACTTCCAATACTCTCAACGCACACACGATTTCCACCACTTTCATCATTGCACGCGCTGATTTTGAAAGAACCACCTCTTGACTGAACAGAAGTTTCACGTGGAGGAAAAAATTTACCCACCACAACATTTGAGGGCCATGTTGTCTTATTTAGTAAATCATCACGTAGATTTCCCGTAGCCACTGTGTAGAGGAGAAAGAGGATGGCAGGAGATGAAAGTGATAACACAAAAAGTGGAATGTAAGCGAAACTATCGTTCTCCAGTGAGTTTCAAAACAGCTTTAGTTTGACATTTTTTATTTCATTTTAAAAATTCATATTTTCTACTTTTGCCAATACTAATTTATATTATCTATCAATTACAAGAATGTTCAAAGAATTATCCATAGCCAGCACAACCAAGAATGACCATGCATGAGCTGTAGAAGCTGCTATTTGAGACGGGTTCATCGAGAGAAGACGACGTGTGATTGGAGGAGGGTGATGAAGATTTCCATCCCACAGCGGAAGCGGAGAAGGGAGCGAGGAGGAGGACCTATGTGATTTTGAACAAGAATGGACAAAAATTTCTTTGACTACTTCAGCCTCCATGGCAACCGTGACAAACCCTTTGTCCCCCAACCCCTCAGGTACCATGAAACTTCTCGATACTTGGAGTAATGTCTGACTGGGAATTCTGAGCATACAATTCACTGGGTGTCCTGGGTTGAGGGAATTTCCAGCTGGGGATCACCCTCACCATCATTTTGACCTCATAGCCAACGAGGCATTTTATGACCTCATCGTGGGTGAGACAAGTAGACAGGCCAAGACCCTTCTATGGCAAATGTTTCGCCACATGCAAGGATTGCCGACTGGAGACCCATTTCAAAAGAAGAATTTGAAAGATTTCTTGGGTTATTGTTCCATATGGGAACAGTAAGGCTCAGTAGAATTCTGGATTATTGGAAAAAGTATGATTTATTCAATTTAACTTGCTTTTCAAGGTACATGCCTCTGGATAGGTTTCTTGCAATTTTGCAAATGCTTCACTTCGCCAAAAATCCTTCAGAAAATGAACCTCGACCGGCAGACACATTGTACAAAATAAGGCCTATGATTAACCTTTTTCATGATAGAATGGATGCTATTTATTCCACTGATAAAGTTATCATTTGATGAATCCATGGTTTTATGGAGAGGTCATCTGGTTTTCCATCAATACATGAAAGGAAAGCTCCATAAGTATGCTATAAAAAATTTGTATGCTGATGGAACCATCAAGGATGCTATTTCGAATGCTGATATACTCGGAATCTGCAGATAAGGGGGTAGGAGGGCACGGGCACTTAGGAAATGTAGTGCATAAACTCCTTGAGGGCCGAGAGCATTTTGGTGATTCTATTTATTTCCACAACTATTATAACGGTGTACAATTGACTAGAGAACTCCTAGAAAAAAGCATATTGTACAGGAGCATTGCTGTCATGACTCCATCACTTAACAACTTCACCCTTTTTAATCTTTTGGGATACAATTTCTTTGGGATTCCCTACAGAGTTGGGAATCCCAAAGAAATTGTATCCCAAAAGATTAAAAAGGGTGAAGTTGTTAAGTGATGAAGTCATGACAGCATCTGTGTCTTGAAATGGAGAGATAGGCGGGATGTTTTAATAATTACTTCTGAGTTTGGCAGCCAATTGCTTGAGGTCCCAAATAGGGAAGGGGTCATGAAGTTAAAACCAGAACTAGTTGTTAAGCATAACAAATACATGAGTGACATTGTTAAGAGCGGTCAAAAGCTAGCGTAATACCCCTGTGAGCAAAGATCCCTCAAGTCATACAAGAAAATAGGGATTCACATCTTTCAGGTGATCCTTGTAAATAATAACATTTTTTCAAAACTATATTGGAAACAGAAAAACTCTGTATGAGTTCCCCATAGAACTAATCTTGGAGCACAAATAGGCCCTACCGCATGACTATCTACACCAAAGTTCCCCAAATCTCATTTCCCCGATTTCCTCCCTGTCAAGGGCGGGGGTAAACAGAAACAAAAGAGGTGCCGTATTTGCCATAAAAAGGAATCAGGAAGACTATCTCCACCTTTTGCCCAGAATGTCCAGATGAACCAGGGCTATGTCTTTGTCCATGCTTTATTGAATATTACGGGAAGATGAATGAGAAAGAATAAATGTTTATTTTAAATTGTGAAAAACAAAAGTATTTTTGTTACATCTTTAATTTTACTGTAATTTGGTTTTAATAGATAATTTTTCTGTCATTATATTTTACTCCTTATACTCAACAGTGTTATTAGCATACATTTATTGTATTTAGTGTTAAATAAGGGTGTACTACATGAGATTTTGTTTTATTGCAGTTGATAGATTAAATATGTATTCAGTAGTAGTTTGTTGGCAAAAGTGATCAATAAAATTTCAAATCAACTAAAGAATCCATCACAATAAATATGTGAATAAATGCTAGCACAGGTGTAGTTCTGGTTGCATATACACATTTTCGTTGTGGCGGATGACATCTTAAGAAGTCTTAAAAATATGTTTTCCAAAAATTGTTTTCTTGTGTTATTCACTACTAATAACATAAATCTATCCTTCAAAAGCAAATTTTAATCAATTGTGCGGAAAAAAATTTTCAGTCTCTGGGAAGACCGCATAATGTAGCTGCCGCTAGGAATGTGTTTACTAAGGTAACACATTCCACCACTGCATGGCTCTTTTAAGTTGTAAACTTTCCCCTTTTCAAACAAAGGCACATACTCTTCATGACTCCACTCTTTGGGTATCCTTTTCTCTTTCCATACACATTTGAATAATCTATAAAGCCACTGCATACTGACTGGTCCAGCAGCTTTCGTTAAACATACTGTTACTTCGTCCAAGTCTAATTTTTTTTGCTTTTCGATTAGTAAAAATAACTTTTGCTCCTCACTGGTTAGCTCCTAGATCAATTTATTTATTGACTATTATTGAGTGAAAATATATTGATCAATCCAGATTTCGATGCCTGGCATCATCATCAAGTGCTTCATGACAAGAAAAAAAGGTGTTGCAAAGGTTTATATAGTAAAGGAAGGTGGATGGACGGGGGAATACAGGATGAGAGAGCTTCAGGAAGTAATCGTTGAATGGGAGGGGGGAGAGAAGGGGAAGAATAGCCATCACGGTCAATTAAGGGATGTTCGGCATGGGGCAGGGGGAAAGGACTACTTCATTGATGGAAGCTGGCTCCAGGATTTAAGGATTAGGGAAGAGGCAGGAAACAAATGTTCATTAAGAATTGAATGACCAGGGTCATACAATATTTTTAAAATTTTGAGTTCTAATGGGTCCAACCCATGTCTGCGGTCAATGAAAGCTAAAATTTTGGCTTTGAAATCACTCTGGTGTCCTGATGTTATCAGATGCTTTGAAAAGTTACTTTTGTTTTCCAATTATATTTTAAATGCACATAAGTGTTCTTGTGTTCACAGTTTGAAATTCCTAGAAGTTTGACCTATATACTCACTGGCATAGTCACCACACTGCAGTACATAAATGCCACTGCTCTTATTTGGTTCCAGTTTGTCTTTGCACTTCACAAGGAGAGGTTTTAAACTTACAGTAGATTTGAAAGAAACATGGAGATGTTCTTTTGGAAACTTATTCATTATTCTTTTCATTAACCTGCCCGAAATCTGATGGAACAACACTTGTTCTTCTCATTATGTAAGCCATTGCCTAATGGTGAAAGTTCCAAGGCCCGTTGGTGATATTATTTGGATACCAACTTGTTGATAAGTTCTGACCAATAGCCATTAGCAACAGGAATTTACTTGATGATATTGAGTTCTTTCAGAAAATTTTCCTGGGAAAGGGGAACATTCAGGAGGTGGTGAATGAAGGAGTGGAATGCCATAAGTTTCTGTGAGTTGGGATGCTGAAAATCCGCAGGAGTCACATGGCCAGTTTGGGTTGACTAATGATGAATGGCAGATTTATGTCTGCCGTTATCAAGAGAGATGGAAAGGTCTAGATTCATAATTTAGGGTGTGGTTAACATCGGTTTCGTTGGTGTAAGTGATGTTCTCGTTAAAGTCATTCAGGAAGTTGGTGGTTCCCGGTGATACTTAATGGAATTTGCTAAACATTTTGAAAGAATAGAGTAAACTTTGTTTTTCCACAATGAATTTTAATAACTTACAACCATGGTTTCGACGATTGATGTCATCATCAGGTGAAGATACATCTTCAACAACAAAATAGAAATATTGCATTTTGAATGTAAAGGCCCCCGGCTTGACGCTCTTCAGCAAGTGGAAATTTTGAAATCCGTGAATTCCAATTGTGAAATTGTCAATGATCTGTTTTATACTTCCCGCTCTCCCCTTCTCAACCTCTCCCCCTTACATTAACCCCCCCTTGACCATAGCACTCACGGTTTCCACCTTTTTCCTATCCCTTCAATCTTTGCCAACTCTTCACCACCACAGGTAGTCAGCTTGAGAGGCGTTAGCTCTACCTACCTCTCACCCTCCCCCCCCACATTTCAGACCCTTGGCTCACCCTCTTGGGAAGCCCCCACCCAATCCTACTCAACCACTCCCATCCGCCCTCCACCTTCCTCCCCCACACCTACAGTCCCCTTCCCACCCTATATTGTACCTATATAAGTTGTTTCACCAAGATGTATCTTCACTTGATGATGACATTAATCGTCGAAACCATAGTCGCAAGTTATTAAAATTTATTGTGGAAAAACAAATTTTACTCTATTCTTTCAAAATATCATTCAGGAATTGGGCAAAAAGCTCCAATTTTCTGTTAGTACTCTTCCACAATACTAAAATTTTGTCAATGTAACGGAACCAATTTAAGACAATATAAGAGTGGACTGTCTGAATTAAAAATATTTTGTTCAAGGTTGTCTAAAAATATTTCTGCTAGTAATGGCGATAGCGGTGAAACCATTGATAAGCCATTTGTCTGTTGATGAAAGGTGTTGTTGAACAGAAAATAATTCTGTCCTAAACATAGATTTAAGACAGTGATTAGTTCATTTTTCACATTGTCTGTTACATACATTTTCTTCAATCGTATCTTCATAATGTTTTAAACATCTGTAACAGGCACATTTGTGAAAAGGTTGACATTGTTAGAAGGAATTAGCCTTGCTTAGGTGGTGCAGATATATCTTTTATCTTAGATGTCAGTTCTAGTCAATTTTTTTATTCCGTACTTTGGTTTGAAAACAGTGTTCTGAGTAATGAGTTTGTTCTAGGCATGTGTCACCTTGTGAGTGGGAGAACCTATACCAGATACAACTTATCGAATGGGTACCCATGGTTCATGAATTTTTAGGAGACCATAAATGTGTGGGGGTAGTGGATTAGAGTACGTTAAATTGTAACAGTCTTAAGATGTGACGATGTTGGTGGATGAATGGATTGTCTTTGATGGACTGCTGGTATTATTCTTCCTAGGGTCATTTGGAAGCATGATAAACATGGATTTATCAATGAAGTCTAAGTGAGGACCATGTCATCACTTTTGTTGATTTGATTTTTTTATTTTAAAAATGTATTCTACCAGTTTTATTGAATGTCAGAGAATCTCCTCCCAGTTTTCTACACATTCAGGGGCCTATCTCCCTCTAGTTTATCCTTTTTTGCCTCTGCATAAGATCTACCCTTCTTCATCCCGTCCATGAAACCTATCTCTTTCTTCCCCTATCCTGCTTGCCCAACATCCTTCCCTCTATCATACTCTTCAGCAACCCATCGCTCCTTATTACATCCTTCAGCCATCAGCCCTGCCTATCTTGGATTTCATTCTAAAGTTACATTTCCTTGCCCTCCATCTCAAGCACTTCCTCGTTAATCTTCCTTTCTGTCCACCTCACCTTCTCCATCCTTCTCCACACCCACATCTCAAATGTCTGCAGCCTATTCTCATCCTCCTTTCTCAGGGTCCATGTTTCTGCCCCATACAATGCTATGCTCCATATCAAGCTCTTCACCAGCCTCTTCTTCACATCCTTACCCATTGTCCCCATCATTAACTCTCTTCTATTACTAAACGCCTTGTTAGCTTGCACTATTCTCTTCCCTATATGTTTGCTACTATGCCCGTTTTCCTCTAGCGTGCTACCTAAGTAATTAAACTGTTCTACTTGCTCTAGTTTGTGTCCTCCAACTTTAATCACAAGCTTTGCTTTCTTTGTCCGAGAGAACCTCATAACTTTTGTTTTCTTATGATTTATCTTCCTTCGGAATATCCCGCACTGCATTTCTAAAGCATCTACCAAAGCTTGCAGTCTCTTTGAAGATCCACTAACCAATACCTGTTCGTCCACAAGTCTAACAGATTTTATAAGATGACCTCCCACTTTGACTCCAACCTCAAGTTCTTCTCATGCATGTCTTACCATTTCCTCAGCATAAATGTGGAAAAGTAATGGTGGCAACGGTCACCCTTGCCTTAACCCACAACCTAGAGTTGCCCATTCTGATTCACCATCAGCCACCCTCACCTGCACCCTTTGCGTCAAATATAAGTTTCAAATTAGTCTCCTGTCTCACCAATCTATTCCCCTTTTCCCGTGTATCTCCATTAGTTTATTCCAATTTACTCTGTCGAAAGCCTTTTCAAAATCAATAAAGCATACAAAAACATCCTGATTATACTCTATGTCTTTTTATAAGTGTTCTCATCACTACTATCGCATCCTGAGTTGACGTTCCCTTCAGGAACCCAAACTGGTCTTTGCCTGAGTAGTATTTGGCCTTACTCTCCAATCTTCTATTGATTATTGGAAGTAAAACTTTGGCTGCGTCCGAAATTAAACTACATAATTGTTCTGTAGTCCTCAAATTCTGATGCATTCTTCTTTTTTGGGATAGGAATCAATACTGTTTTCACAAAATCCTCTGGCCATACTCCTTCCTCATAGATCTTATGTATAAGTTCAAAAAAAGCTTGCCTACCTTTACTTCCTAAACTCTTTAGCAATTATGAGGGTATGTAATCTACTCCTACAGCTTTTCTTGCCTTCGTCTCTTTCAATGCTTTCTCAATTTCAATGTCGAGTATCATTGGCCCAAGGTAATCTTCCTCTAGTGTTCCCTCATCCTCTATACCTAAATTAACTGGTCAACCATCATTGCCATATAGCTCATTCACATATTCTCGCAATATTTCTAGGATATCTTCCTGATCTCTCTTTTCCTAAATCTTTTGTACCGTTTGCCCTTGCTTACCTCCAGATAGCAATTTTACCCTAGTGTATAACGCACCCACTTCCCCTTCTTTTTGCAGTTTCTTCATTTCCTTGCATTGCCTTCTCCTCCAATTTTTCTTCGCCTGATTGTTTATTCACCATAGTTGATTATTTAGCTCCTTTTATTTCACCCTACCCTTGTTGGTGTCAACATTTTTCCAATTCCTTCTCTCCTCCATTTTCCTAATCATTTCTTCCGTAACCCACTACTTCTTTACCCTCCTGATTTCCGCTGCTCCTGTTGTATTTTCGGCCACTCTTACAATGCTTGTATTTATATTCTCCCACTTTTCCTTGGTTGTTCCTGCTTCTTTGGCTTCTCCTATATTCTCATCCACTATCTCTTGGTATTCCCTCCTTTTCTCCGCTTTCAATGCTTCCAAGTTCCACCTCTTCATCCTCCTGCTCTTATTTAGCTTCTTGAATCTAACCTCTCAATTCATCATAGCCAAATTATTATCCGAATCTGCATCAGCCCAGGATAGCTCCGCGAGTTCTTCACACTGTTCTAAATCTTTGTCTAACCATGATACAGTCACTTTGGTATCTTCCAGTGTCTCTTGGCATTTTCCATGTGTACCTCCTCCTGCGATGGTGTTTAAACCAACTTTTTGTAACTATTAATTTATTCCTCCTATGAAATTCGCCTGCCTTCTCCCAGCGATCATTTCTTGATCCTAATCCAAATCCTCCCACTTCATACCAATCTCTCCCTTTCCTCACTACTGCATTCCAGCCGCCCATTACTATTAGATTTTTCTTGCCCGGCACTTCTCTGATTATCTCCTCTATCTGTTCATACACTCCATCCACCTCTTCCTCCCTATGATTGCTTGTCGGCATGTAACCTGGACCAATGCGAAATATATAGGGCGTGCTTTTATTTCTACCACTAGTGTCTTGTCGCTCACCTGTTCAATATTTACTACCCTCCTCCCCAATTTTGCGTTCAATACTATGGCTACCCCACGTTGACTCTCAACCCCACCACTATTGATTACCCTGTAACTATCACTCTAGTATCCCCGCTGTCCTTCTATCTCATCTCGCACTGCCCCAAGGCATCCATTTTCCCTCTATCCATTTCCCGTTTTATATTTTCCAGCTTCCCAGCCCTCATCATTGTCCTATAATGTTCCAAGTTCCTATTTTTATTAGTACTTTCCTTCTCTTCTTCCTTTTCTTCTTATCATCCTTGGTCTTTGTATCCTGTGATGACTGTGTTGTGCAAGGATTTCGTGTGATGACGACCTCGGGGGCTTTACCTCCCCCGATGCCGCGCCCGACAACCGCCCCATTGGGCGGCGTCCCGTATTTGCCAGGATTCATTTCTCTTTGTGCGACATTCATATTTCTTGGTAGTATAATATTCGGGAGGGGACTCACACCCCCGCTTCCCAATAGTGTGTTTCACGTGACACTATCACGGGACTACCTTTCGTCTGGCTCCTACCCTTCGACCTATCTGGCATGGGTGGCACTACCGGAAGCAATATAAATTGCTCCCGCCAGCCCAGCTCTAGGCGTCATTGGAACGAGCAAGCCCTTCCACCACGTCAAGGTTGTAGTCCACGGAGGGGGACATTATTATTTATTTGGTTGAAAAACATCCTGATTCCTCGGATGAAATGGGTTTAGAGAAAGGCCATTCTTAAAATTATCGCGTTGATTTTCACAAATTACCGTGGTATTTACGTCATTTATCGCAGCCCCGGGAAATTACCATAATTTTCGGGTACATTCACTTCCGTCTTAGATATTTTTCTTATCTATATATATCAAACATTATATTAAGCCATGTATACCCAGTTCAAACTATCTTAGTTACAAATTATGGGACGTGCAACTCATTTGTGGAATAATTTTGCTTTTGGAATATTTGTTGCACGGTCATATTTGTGGGCCTAACGTGTTAACAATTTGAACGAAAATTTCTCATGCCAAGCAAAAGAACGCCAAATTGCATGTGGACTGACGTATTTGTTTTAAATTTTCTTCATTTCTAATACATTAATGGAGTAATAGTAGCAGTTTAAATACAGTAAACCCCTTGATATTGACTTTCCTATTAAATTTCTCTGTTAGCTATTTATTGCAGAAAATTACTGAAATTGTAGACCATTACCTACCATAATTTACCACGGTAATATACCTCAAATGAAAACTACGGAAATTAACCCATCTCTAAATGGGCTATGCATTAAAATCCAAAATTAAGGCACATAATATGCATATTATTCCGCAAATATATAAATCATGGCCACATTTGCCCACTCATTGGAGCCGAGTGCAGTGCCATTAGCAAAGCTAGTATGGGACCCTTATTTTACTTCCTTCTCAGGTTACAAAACTTAACTCCACTTAAGGAGGCGTGTTCAGAATATCCGGAGTAATTAACTCTGAGGTCAGAGCCACCTAAAAGCCCAATCTACAAAGGACGTAAGACGTAAGAGGGCCGCAAGGCCGTGCCGTAGGTGATGGTTAAGTCCCATCCCATCTTTACATCTTACGTCTAACGGCAGGCGAAATATCGGCCAATCAGAGCGCCCCAATACTACTGCCGGTGTCAGTCACTGCTCTCTGCTTGAGCGGAAGTACCCACTGAGGTTAATGGTTAGTGTAGGATATTTGCAAATATCATAGTCAAAACTTGAGAAACTATTGTTGAAACATTTACATACAATGTATATGTAATTCCATGATGCGGAAAAAATATTTCGACTCTCAATTGTCTTCGATATCCATGTCAAACCTCCGAGTAAATATATGCTATACTTCTCGGAGTGTCAATATGTTACGGCCTCTTTCAGCGTTGGAGAATGGCTGCCTTAAGGAAATCCACACATCTTAAGCGCTACGGCTTACGTCTTTAGTCCATTGCAGAATGGGCTTAAGACTTTGTGTAAGACTGGGAAGAATGTGTATAACATATACCCCAGGTGAGCACCGATTTTGGTCTTACATGTGTTACTTTCTTAGTTGGGCTCGTAATTCGTAAAGCATTTAAGCGTTAACTGATGGAAAGGGATAATTGGAAACAGAGACCAATGGGGCAGCATCAGTGGGAGAGAATGTGAGTGGGCGAGGGGAAGGTTGAATGGAGATAATGGATTAGGAAATGGGATTTGAACCTGCTAGCCTCTCCCTCTCTGCTCCTCCCTCGTCTCTTCTCCCAGATCTGTTAATTGTTTTTTCGGCATCTCGGAGCCTCATCCTCTCCCCATTCCATTTTCGCCTCTCACTCAAAACCTCGTTTCTCAATCCGTCTCAATCACGCGCCTTGTCTACGTTTTCGTTAGATTCGCGTGGCTACAATTTGGAATGTCTTTTGAGAAAGTTTCACTGCGACTTCACCCGTCAAATCAAACACTAAATGCCATATTTTCGTTTAAGAAGTGCTGTATCGACACTTGTCGACGAATTCATTAATAATATACTCGATCAAATCATAAGGACCTACCAGAGGGATATTTTTCTCTGTCTGTTACCTACATCGTGACTATGCCTACCCCGGATGGGAACGGCGTGATTTGTATGCATGTATGTATGTATTACCAACATTTAATAACTAATATACACTTGATAACAGCATTAAAAGTATGGTAATTCATTGAGAAAAGCTACTTTCTTCGAATTTCATGCAATTTCGTGTACATACCTACCTTGCCATTTCAAGCTCACGTAGTGCTAAAACATTGTGGAGGGAGAAATTTGCCGTCCAAATTAATCAAGAATAAATTTTTCTATAAGCAGCCCTAAAATTAATAAAACGATTTTGGAATCATTTTAAGATGGTACTCACTAAGTCTATGTTTCTACGATTTCTTTCTTCCATTTTTACTCTGCTAGTCATTTGTGTCGTACTCTTTGTTCTTCTGTAATTTTTATTTAAGCCGTCCTCGCTTTCTCGTTCCTATTTCTTTTTAAATTCCCTCCGGGATTTTAGAACGAGGCTATGATCTGAGTGAAGTTGGAGGAAAGAGAATTAATTGGGAATGTCTGTTTGGAAAATAAACCAATTGCTTTTTTTTCCTCCTTCGAAGATAAATGGAGTGTTTTTCTATAGTGGTGATAGCTCAGATTCAGCCGACGGTGGGAGATAGAGGTTAAACGGGGTATTTCTTTGAAGGAACTATAGTAATCATTATTTCGGCCTTCGGTATCGGCAGACAAACATAAGCCACCACACCATTTCAACCGTGCTTGCATCTTTTTATCATGTTAAGGGAATGAATGGGAGTCGAATCAAGTTAAGGATTCTTGGTAAAATTGAATGGTGTTAGGGGGTGAAGAACTCTCCGAATTTCGAGGGTAACTATTGTGGAAAAGACTGAAAAGGAGCTATTAGGATCATTCCATTTAAAATGATCTGACAGTTGCATGACAAATTTTGATAGAATCAATTTTTTTTCACGTATGATCACTTTTATTGTAGTTAAATGCAACGATTAAAAATATTTTCCCTCGTTTTCTCACGGAAGCCATTTTTCCAAGGTGGCGCATGCGAATTTTTGATAGTGCTGATGTTTTCTCCATCCGTAATATCTCAAGCACTAACAATAACAGAGGAGAGATACTGAAAACATACTGTATTAAACATAATGGAAAAACTTTCCTTTGATTTTTCTTTGTTCCTTTTACATTTCTTCATTGTTGGAATAGAACTTGGAATAAACATTTTTTTCTTTCAAAAACCGATTTTCTACTCAAAAATATTATACGAAGAAGAAAGGTCGCAGATTTTACTCAAAGTAATAAAGCAGAAGAATATTCTCAGGTTTTGCTTTGCGTATGAGGCTAAACCCGATGGGGTCTCAGAAACGCGAGAGAATGTATGCAGCAATGCATGAAAGTGGATATGTTGTAAGCAGAGACATAGGATGGAGCATGTAAGGATCATTCCGACGGAGTAATATACTAAACGTGATCTGCGATAATTATGCACTCGTATTATTCTCTTAAGAATCGTATCATTATCCCTACTCTTTTCGTCATTGAAGTTCGTTTGGTAGCCTGAGATATAGTCACTGTACTGAAAAGCAGTTTTATTTTAAGATTCAAATAAAGGGGGATGTCGATGGCTGTCCAATACGTTTTTCATTGACAAGGACATCAGTAAATATGGGAGTAATTGGAGTCTGTACCAAGGAATTCTAAATGATAACACTCTTGATATATTTGGCGGTGAATTTGAGTTTGTTGCCATTGGGGAGAAATATCGATTCCGCCTAAAGGTAGGCGAGATTGTGCATTGCCGTTCGCTCGGAGAAAATATCAACGTGAGATTAGGTATATCCATGACTTTCTATTCAGTTAATTATCATCTGATCATTGATCACGGCCACGGAAACTTTCTGTTAGAGGATTAGACGATCGGAATTGACTCTAACATCCGAACTGATCAAGAAATCCCTGATCTGAACGTATTTTGTTCTCTTTTCTAGCAAATAAATGAGTTTATTTGTAACAGAACGGTTTGTATTGCGTATGTGGACATTACGTTAGTGTTTCAAGGTGCACTGTATGATGACTGACGGATCGGAAAATGTCTGTTGGGATAAACTGTTTAATTTACTGTTTGGCCTCCAGCTGTATAAAATTAAGCGGATATTATCAAGTTACAAAACATAATTTGCTCGAAAACAGTTTTCGTAATTTATAATAAAAAGGGCACGAAGTTTACTGTCGTAGATCAAATCGTATTTATTTTATTCTGTAACAGGCAACCGACAACATTTGCTCAATGGGTTATCGTCAACAGCGTGATTTTTTTAATGAACAGAATTAATTTTTTTGAGAATTTTATGAAAATGAAAGATAAATATCGTTCCTATTATTAAATGTAGAAATTTAATCCCAAATTTACCCCAAAGTGTGAGAAGCGAATTAAATACTTTTATCCGTCGATGTTAGTGGCTTTTAGATTTTGGGTGTTTCATTCCGACGGGGTGGAGTGGGTTTTTATTCCCTCAATACTGATTGACTTGGATGTAATGCAACATTATTGAAGTATCATTATTTCATTTTTCCTTCTTGAATAGCTTTATATCATTCGTGATTTGTTCTCCTCCCGACGCTTGCATTCTACTTGTTGCAGTGTTATATTATTTCCACTTATTGCAGTGTTATAATATTTGATAAAACACGTCCAGCTAAAATCTTTCCCATTATGTGTGTCTGCGATTGAATTTTGTCGAATCATTGTTAAATTCAATATCACGTTTGATTTTGGTCATGGACTGATATGGTAGTTTTAATCAACGTAGTGTTGTGCAAAACTCGCTTCTTTGCCTGAGCGATGGAGTAAATATAAAACAGCAGAGGATAGGTGTTTGTAGGGTTGCGTGCGTTCCAGGTAACCGTGGTTCCTCCAATGCCTTATTTATCTTCAGAATTAGCCTGCTATGACCTTATCCACTCCATATTTGAAAAAGTCGTCTTCAAATACATTTTACCACTGTCGCTATCGTGTAAGTGCTTTTTAGAGGGATGGTGTTTGTGGTGAGGATTCGGAGGGTGCAGTAGTATTGAATAGAAGCGCTGTGATGAGAGGGTATGTTGAAAAACCCTAGGGTGTTGGTGCGGGAAGAAAAAATGAGAATGGGTGTTTTGGATGGTATACCTACAGGTGTACAGAAGATGAGAGTAGTTGAAGAGAGACCAAGTAGAGGAAGTAGTAGGATGATTGAAGATAACCCTTATTTGGAGTTCTTTTAAGTACGGCCTATCCTATGATTTCACGTGGTGTGTAGCACACTATATGGATCGGAAACATGAACAGTTGAAAAAGTTGACCAGAAAAGACTAGAAGCCTTCATAACCTGGTGTTGGTGGAGGATGCTGAAGATAAATTTGACGGACAAAATAAGAAATGACAAAGTGTACAGAAGAGTAGAAGAAGAAAGGACCATAGAGAAAACCACACACAAAAGAACAAGATGGATTGGACACACCCTTAGGCAAAATGGGTTTGTGAAAAACATAATGGAAGGTAAAATAGAGGGAAAAGTTCATAAAGGAAGACCCAGGAATAAGTTCATGGAACAAATAATGAGGAAAGTACATAGAAAGAGATACCTGGTTGTAAGGGAACTAGTATTAGATATGAATGGTTGGAGGGCTGCAATCAACCAATGTTATGATTGAACGACCAATGATGATGATATCCTAAGACATAGCAATCAAATTTCAGACTAATAAATGATTGCTCTCAGCCTGGTAAAAGGTTATCAGTTGCTTCATCAGCAGAAAAGTTCATAAAGGAAGACCCAGGAATAAGTTCATGGAACAAATAATGAGGAAAGTACATAGAAAGAGATACCTGGATGTAAGGGAACTAGTATTAGATATGAATGGTTGGAGGGCTGCAATCAACCAATGTTATGATTGAACGACCAATGATGATGATATCCTAAGACATAGCAATCAAATTTCAGACTAATAAATGATTGCTCTCAGCCTGGTAAAAGGTTATCAGTTGCTTGTGCCATTGAGCGCAAACGTGGTAATAGACCCATGCGTTCCGTGTTGTTCGATAGTATCTGTTGAAATAAGTCTGCTCATGACATATCGCAAACTGCAGCGAATGAAATGCATGAGGAGAGAATGGGTGTGGTAGTAAGTGTAAAAACATCTGAAACACGGTAATTTCAAAGATCGAGGTCCGGAAATACCATTGAAAATAAGATCAATCAAATCATTTTCGACTCTTTGCACGCACGACACCGGTTCAGTTCAGTTTGTCTTTTTACTCCCTCGTTGTATCTCCCGAAACTTTTTTTCTCTACTTTTGCTCTCTTAATTTTCGACTCCTGACGTCATTTCGGAGGGGGGGGGGTGTAGAGTGCTCATTTGCGGGCGCGGTGAGGGTGAAAACGCTTGACCGCCGTGCCTCCGTTCTCAATTAGCTCTCGCGAAAGAGGCGGAGAGTAGTCGAGGTTAAAGGGGTTCAGGAGGAAAAAATAAAGAAATTCTAATAAAAAGAGAGTCGGAACTCAAATGGATCTCGTCCGCCGCGTCTAATCACTTTCAATCGCTCTCCATTTAACCGTCAAAAATTTGAAAAATACAGTGTGGGTTTAAAAGGCGGGCTTAATTTGGGAGGGGAGGCACTGGGGGAGGGGTGGGGTTTGAAACAATTGGAATGTTCGCTTTTTATTTCCATCCTCCCATGGGTGGGTTCAGGGTTTTTTTTTAGGTGGAGAGAGGGAATTTGCGTGTGGGTGAGGTGGGGTTTGCACCGGATTCCCAGGGTCACGACGTGGTAACGTATCCATTTTTCGTTTTAGTTCTCAGTTTTTTTTCAATTTTTTTCGACAAAAAAAATTGAGTTTTCCCCGGCGATGAGAGGGACCCTGATGGGAAAGCAGGGGAACGAAGCCGTGGGGAATTGTTATGGAGAAAAGCGTGGATAGAAAGGGGTTTTGTGGGAGAGGGGATTTCGAAACTGGAATTCCCTGCGCGTGGGGATGGGGTTCGGTCGCACCCTTGGCGCCTACGTGTGTGGCACCTGCGAGGCGCCTTCCCAGTCTCCAGACT
This sequence comes from Ceriagrion tenellum, assembly GCA_963169105.1. Lineage (NCBI taxonomy): Eukaryota > Metazoa > Arthropoda > Insecta > Odonata > Coenagrionidae > Ceriagrion > Ceriagrion tenellum. The sequence goes on along the minus strand of OY720633.1, from coordinate 126,059,867 downwards.
CATAATGCACAGTTCCCCGAAATTAATGGCCGTTTTCAGGGGCTTCATTCCGATCCCCCCCGACTGAACCCTTCTCTCACTCCCCTGGTCTTCCCAGACTACCCTCCTCCGCTCCTCGTTCGTTATACATATATATTTTTTATTTAATTTCGGGTCCCCTTCTCTATCGCCCACCCCTTTTTCCACAGGAGAGAGTAAAATTGCGGAGCGGGATTCGTTTGGTAATACGTGTGGGACTGTTTTTTAATGACCGACGCCGCGTACAATTTTTTTTGCGCGAGATTTTTTTATATTATTTTCGAACCTTCTCTTCCCCTACGCCCAACCCAGCGACTCGATCCCTTCCCCTCAGGACTACTCTACGGCCCTCCCAATCTGCCTTGAATGTCGCCTACCAAACCTTTTTACCTTCCCCGTCTCCCTCTTCTTTATCTCCTCACTTTTCCTTCCCCTACCTCTGCCTCCCAGCTCCTGCCAAATATATTTTAACTCTTGATTTTCCTCCATTCTGCTGCCGATCCCTCTCCCCATGAATCCTTCTCTCCTTCTCTGGTATCCTTTTTGACCCTTCCGGTTTTTCGTCTTAACTCCCCCGTCGATTAGTCCTCGCCATATTTCTTCCATACGATTCCTCCATGTCTGCCATTATTTTAAATGTGTGATAACTTAATTGAAGTGGACGAGAAAAATGAACTTCCCTGTTCAACATTCGGCGTGCACGACAGTCACTTCAGGTTCTCTTTCAAAGGAGACATGTTTGAATACCCGGACACTCTGTTTTTCCAGGGGAATAACTGATGGGATTACTTTTCGGGTGTAAGTGCGTAATCCCCAAATGAGTATAATGGCAATTGATGAATTAATTTTCCATCTAGATGGAAGTAAATACGGTAAATGTCTTTCTCACAATTTCCGCCTTAATATCGTATAACATTTTCTTATTATTATCTACAACCTATTGGGTAAAGGATGGAGAGAAACTGGGCATCTTTGTATGACTGCATTTTACTAAAGGCACCAAGGGGTCCTCCGCTTTACGTCCCATTACATGCGAGGTCATTCTTAGTGTTCTTAACTTAATATCCAAGTCGGATCACATAATTCTCGATTTTCAACTTATTATAAACGAAACTGCTAGAGGTGCAGAAATTTCTAGTCCAATTTAATGAGTCTATTCTGCATGACCACAAAATTGAATTTAAAATCAAACATTTTTGCGTTCTCGGGTGTTCACCATGGAGGTAATTCTAATCAGACTAATTCCGCCCTTAGGTATTTCAATGGACGCGTCCGGACGTCTTCAGGTCTAAATCTTGCGGCTTGAAGGTTTTAGACACCTTCGTCCTAAGGACGCCTGGTGAAATATTGGCGAGACAGTTATCTCCGCGATTGACTACTAAGGATGCGGAAATAGCGCAGTTTATTTTTCTAATTGACCTGTACTAAATCTCTGTGGCTAATGGTTTTTTAATCTGACTAAAATAGCAGAGGATATTGAGTTCCAATCCACGTCATTTTGATAAACTCTCACGGAGTGTCTTAGCACGTACTTCGTACAGACTGAATTTCATTTTAAATTCCACTGACGAAGAAGCGTCCATCCTGATGGGAAACATGACCTCACTATGTCCGTGTCATAAGTGGGCGATGCGAGAGGGTGGAAGAGTGGCTAAGTTTTTATTCCATTTGATATCAAGCCATCTTAAGCGCAAAATTAGGGGTACGCTCTGAAATGTTCACTTTTTCATCATTAAATAAATCTCCAATTTCTGCGAATTTGATGTGATCACGAAATTGAATGCAAAATTTCCCGTTGAAAATTCATAGGAAAGTGTTAAATATTTTTACTGCACGCTGAAGTTGTTTAGTAATTATGAATATCCTTCGATAGAATTCTGATGGTTGTATCATTTAAACGAGTAGCGTAATAATTTTTGTCAGCAATTGCGAATTGGATAATTAGTAAATCAATCAATTTTTGATATTCATACTTTCCTAGAAGGCCTTCAGCAGCAGCAGCGGTTGAATCTCGTTAATTGATACCTGTAGGGGCCATAAGTTACCTAAAGTTTGAATCGCTAACATATTGATGGAAATTTTCCTGGCATCCTTTTCCTTTACAACCGCAACTTCCTAATGACGCCCTCGCCATTGTAACTCAGGGATGTTATTCCTGTTTTCCTCTAATTAGCAAAGTTTCTATGGCTCCTCTTGTGGCGCGTTCAATCAATTTTAAATAATTTCCTCCTAGCATCGGTGAGAAATAAGTTTGGCCATAATCCATCATTATCAAAATTTCAAACCCTAGCTAGAAATAATGATAAAATGGAATTATATGACTCTGAAGCTTTGAATTCATTTGTGTGTGCAGTGAACATTATAACAAGTATAATATGCCTTTAATCAAATAAATACTGCGTACCGTACTTGTAGCAATGAGGTCGGGCTAAGAATGGCAAAGTTAGGATTAATAGGAACGTTTACTAAATTTTATCAGGTCATTACATTTCATGTGATCAATGGACCCCGTTTGACCTTCATTCATCTCATTAAAATTTAGCTATGGTTAAACTACGTTTGGAGTTGGTCTATTATTAATAGCCAAACGTATTCGTATGACTGGAAGGTCGGAGGCTAGGTCACCTTGCTGTGATGTAGTACTCATGAAATTGCGTGAATTCGCGTGCGTTTGTCCACGTATGAATCGCTGATGTTCAGTGATTAACAAAGCTACGACCATGTTAATCCGCATATCCGTTTCACTTTTTCACCTGAATATTTTACATGATTTCCTTAATTACCGCAAATATATAGGCGAAGCAGTGATCGAAACTGAAAAATGGGTAAAATTCAGTGTCTTTTACGGTCAAAGGACTTGACCGGTGTAGATAAGACTAGTTTAATCGATCGACTATGTATTTGGTGTGTGTTTCATAGAAGGAAATGACTAAGTTGATTACAATTCAATGTGTTACTGTATGGAAATGAAGCTTGGGCCACTTGAAAAAACGGCAGGAATGGAAGATGTTTTATATGGGTGTGATGGAGATGAGACGGACGGAAGTTACGGAAAACGAAGAAACGTTCGGCATGGTAGAGAGGCAAAGCATGGAGGAGGCAAAGGAGTGGCAGGAAAAGCATTTGCGGGTGTATGAGTAGAGCTGGTGTTTGAAATGACGTATGGCATGCGAGGAAAGATTAAGTCCGTTGCTGATAGTTGAAAGTTGTGAAGGAAGAACACGGTGGATGAGATGATGAAAGGTAGAAACTCTTTGTGTTTCAGTCTCAGCGGAAGTATTGTGAGGGAATGGATGTTTTCAAGATAATGTAGTAGAGAAGTGAGGGATAATCTACTAATGTGCATATTTTGTGCTTGTTTCTTATGCTTTCCAGGCGTTTTATTTTGTTGAAAATTTTGAACTCCGTTAATGGCGGACGAGAGCTGAGATTCAAATGTAGCGTCGAAGAAGCCTACTCAGGGTGCCAATGGGCTCTCGAAAAGGCAATCGCTTAAGCTCGTTGTACGAAACAAAGGAATACAGTGAGGAACGTGATAAGCAAAGGTCGCGAAAGAAATACAAGGTTTCGTTTTTATGTTTCAGGCTTTATCATGGGCCTATTTCATGATATTTGCTCATATTCTCTAATGTTAGCTTAGCGTGATGTGACAATTCTCTCCTATGAATATTGCGTCCCGTATTTCAATAAATAGCTCTTTCCGAGGAAATAAATTTACCCATTTTAATAAATGAAACCAATTTTAATGCATAATCTTCTATTCTCCGTAGTTTCCGCGGGAACTTATGTATAACTCATTCCCTCCATGTGGTTATCTCTAAAGCATAATGATGAGTCACTCTGTTTCTAAAGTGGAGAGAAATGGTAATCAAATGCTATTTTTATCGTCGTTAAACTTCTATTTTCTAGAAGAAAAATCGTTGGGAAATGGTAATTCTACTGAAAATCTTCCAAAATCTGCGACCAATCCGGGTTGTAGTTTAAGTGGATTGGGGTTTCGGCTCAAGAAACAGATAGTTTGGTCCAGCAAAGTTTTTTCCCTTTATTAAAGAAATTGCTTTTATTTATGTGTAAAATTTATACGTTTCAATTTAATTGTGCCGACGGTAACTTCTGTTTAATTATCTCATGCAAAGTAATACATTTGGCGGTGGAAATGATTAGGATTCCCTGGGTTTGAGCATAGGTAATACATTGTTCGGGATCAGTGGAGCTATTAAGATGAAAGAATTTCATGGCTAGTATGCTACCTGAAGGGTGTAAATTATTAATCAGAAGTATGGTAACGACGGCTTTTCGGTTGCTCACTTATCTGTATAGAAAAAAATCCCCGCTAGAACAGCATCATAGAGCGAGGATTCCGTGTGTATTGCCCATTTCTAGCAAAAATTCTGATTAATATATATTATTTCAATTCTGAATCATCAGTTGAATATTATTAAGAGAGGACCTGCGAGCAAGAAGAATATGATCAAAGAGTCTCTCTGAAAATTATCGTCAATCACATTCTCTATTAAAGGCTTTCACGACCTGAGTCTTGTCTCATTTTTGGTCTTGTAATGTTATTACCTCTTTTTCGTAACTGACTCATTCTTCGATCCATGAATCTCAAACATTTACAGATTATCAGATTCCTTGATATTTTAATGGTTGATAACATTTTTAGTCTGTGGTTTATTCTTATTAGTTATTACAGTGACCTATAAGCATATCTGAGTATCATAGGTGGCAAAAAGTAATCAATTATTCATCCTAAAAGTTTTTCCCTGGTTAACTCTCTCTTTATATTGAACACGTTACCGGAAATTTGAAGTGTTAGACATTTCATGTACTGAAACATGGGGCCATTTTCACAAACGTCTCGAATTACAAGATCCATGGCAGTTTCAAGGCGGTGAAGTCAAAACTTCGAAATTCCGAAAGAGACTCTGCACCAATATTAGTTTTAACCTAATTAAGCTATTTCACCTTCACTTCTAGCGAAACAAAATTTAGATCCTGAGTTGATGAAGTAATCACGTGTTAAGTATCCGACAGTATATGTAAAGGTTAGTCCAACGCTAAAATTTTTTCATGTAGCTTTCATATGTAACGACAAATTTTATAGGGAACCCAAAGTTGAACAACTTTTTCACTTTGCTTGATATTAACAGTTGCTCTTCTTCAGATAATGGGCCACTATTTGAATATCTAAAGTATCAGGTTCAACTCTAGGTCTGTCACATCAACTATCATACACTATACATATAAAGCTCATTCTTGTCGCTTGAATGTTTTATGTATTTGAAAATCAAATGAGAAACAATGGTCGCACTAACATGGTTGATGTAGAAAAAAGGAATGAACTGTTTCATCGTTGTCATCGAATTATGTTTTCGATTCGGAAATACGGAAACTTTTACAAAATATATTTAGAAGTTTCTCAAATTCAGCACTGTTTGAAAAGCGCTTAACCAGCTAATCTTGCCATTGTTGCGCAATGTATGGGGGAGAACATACTAAAGGGAGAAATGGAGAAATCAATGCTATGGCATGTTAAAATATTAGTGATTATTTGTTGCTTTCTATGCTCGCCAAATCAGCGGAATTTCCTGAATAAGAGCTCAAGTTTGGGTGTGAGATTAACAATCTACTCGCGTAGTATACCTTCTTTCCATTAGGTGTTAATTTTAATATTTTACCTCTCCGGCACATATTTATTTACAAGGTACTTAGCTTATTTTATAATGGAGGAGGTCAAAGAAATAAACCGTGCCTGCATAAAGCAAGGCTAAGAAATGTCACCAATATTAGAATTCCGAGGCTCAATGTTGAAGCATACAAAAATTCACATCTCTGTATTACACCTAAATTATGTATTAACTTGCCTATAGAAATATCTTCAGTATAAAGTGAAGCCAGATTTCTTAGCCGTCTAAGAAACTGGTTACTAATGAAAATGGATACAAACAATATTCTTTACTGTCAAAGCTCCTACCACCATAACATGTCATTGATATCATTGTTTTTTTATTCACTTATATTTTTCATTATTTCCTAAATTGTTACCTCTTTTGTATTGCTCTGTTGTTTAACGAAAAAAGTCTATGTATTTCTATTTATATTATATTGAGCACACTTTAGTGTCAATTGCAATGTCTATAAATATATTCATATGTTGTTAAATAAAATGCTGCTGAACACAGCGTAATCCATGGATGGCAACCCCAATACAGGTCTCTTCAGGGGTGCCAAATTTCACTAATAACATCGTTTGTTGGATTATATTGTATGATTCGGTGTGTAAAATAAAAAATTAATATTATTAAATTGTTTAGAATGAATACAGTAATTGCCATTGCCAATTTTTAGCTTTGATTGCTGTGGGAATATGCTTTATTTGGAGGCGTGAAGTCACCTAGGGAGTCTGAAAAATAACTTCCGAGCTATCGTCGTGCGCGGAAGAATGACAGCATTTAGTTTGTGGCGTTAATTCACTCTTGGGCGATTCAGAAATGTTTTAGTGTAGAGCTCCGCCTTGATTTTTCACCGTCATTTTTTTGCACTCGCTTATCCTTGCCGCTGTCTCCGTCTGTGGATTTGATTGAAGGGTTACCACTTCGAGGAGCACGATACGCAAACATTGTTCTGCGCCGGGAGGAAACTAATTGGATTTTCTTTTGCCGACCCCCTAAGAGTTTCTCGCGCAGGTAGGGAGAATATTTGCCCCGGAGAGTGTTTGCCTTCCCCCCCCGTGAGCACACGGGCGTCTGTCGGTGTGTGTGTCTGTTAGCGCGCACCTTGGCGAGTCCGCGGTTTCCCACCGGAAGGTCTCCTTGCAATTTTCTCGCTTTGCGTTGATCTGACCGAGATTAAATAAAAAAAATAGAACAGAGGAGAGAGAAATCGCCGGAAAACATGTGAGGAAAAAGGTTGGTGCGAAAGTGGTGTACGCGAGCCGGAATATGTGCTTTCTTTTTCTTTTCGTTTTTTTCTCTCTCCTCTCTCACTTCCCAAAACTTTTATATTTAATTCGCGGGGAGTGCACACTTGGGTTGCTCGCAAATGGAACGGGGCGACCTCGGCAGTGGTCTGTTATGTTCGCCGCACCCGCCTGCCCGCCCGCTCGCCGGCTGCCGCCGTGAAAGAGATGCAGAGAGGGTGGCAGTGGCGGAGCCGACGTTAAATCACAGGGCGGGAGAGTTCGCATTGGAGAGGGAGAGGTAGGCAGGGAACTCGAACGGGCAGGGTCACCAACTGGATCAGAACAGACTTGGGTTGGCGAAGGATTTCATTTATGGCGATTGTATTTTTTTTGAGGAGGTGGGTGGTGGTAAGGGGTCAGGAAGGAGAGTTACCCAAAATGCACTCCTCCGCAAAAATTATTCGGCGACACTCGAGCAGAAAAGACCTCTGGTTACGGCGTTTCCGGCTTTATTGCCCTCGATTTTTTGCGTTGAAAGTTTTTTATTCGAACGGCTAGGTCTGAAATGTTTTGAAATCCTGCTTTAAGTGATCGCATGACGCGTGTCATTTATTATTTGTCTTTCTAAGTGGGTGAATACAAGCTGGAAACGTGCAGGAGAGGTATGATTTTTGGTTTTATGCCTCAAATCTATAACGTATAGATCTGTTTGTAGATTGCTGAACTTATTTTTTTAGTCATTTGCTAAATTAAATGTTCTACTCTTCTATTTAGTGGCTCACATTTAAAGTATTATTTTCCTCGCGTGAAATTACTGGAAAAGAATAACATGAACCACAGAACTTGATGTGATGGTATGAGGAAAGTGCCTTTGAAAGGCTTTACGGAACTTAATTATTTTTACCGTTACCAGTTTTGTTTCTTACTTTGAGACGCACATCCGTACTGTGTAGTATTTATAAACTGTAAAATTTGGCCGTTCGCAGCTTCTTACTGTGCGTATTTTTATTGAGCGGCTTCGAAACGTGCCAAGCTTCGCCGACCGCGGGATGAAAATCAACTTTAACTCTGGTTTCTCAGGGGTCACTTTCTATATTTATCAGAGAAGGATCAAAAACTAATTAAAAAATGACTCCCCAATCTTTGCTGTTGGTTTTTACTTATGCATGAAGAATCTACTTGCCTTTATATAGTTTTTACGCCATGCGGAAACTAACCTTTGAACTCTATCGCTGAAAGGTGATTTAGTTCAAACATAAGCTCTTGCCATGTCTTTAGTTTATTCATGATTAATGTCGATGGAATTTTCTGTACCATTCAAAACTCGGATTCCGCGCCATGCAATGCCAAACGGCCCAGAGTGGCGCGGCACGATTTTCGCGATCTGTGCTCACTGCATCGTAACATTTTGCGCTGCGCCCTCTGTTTGAAGATACGACATATGCAGAATTTTGTGCACTATTATTCTGTGTATATATGACGCATTTTTTCATGAAATTCTCTTGCCGTTGACACTTGTAAAACTCAGCGCAGTGGTTGTTGAAACCAAATAACAAAATCAGCTACCTATTGAACAGATGAATTAACTATCAGCACCTAGCGAAATAAATCATTTCATGAGCTGTTGCCATTCGAGAAACACAAAGATAGCGTAATCGTCTTGGACAATGCCCATGACACCTCCAATTCTTTTTCTCCCGAGAATAATACGGATGACAACGACTTGTCACATCTGAGATTCGTAGCGTATCGTAGACTGGCGTGTGTTTCGAAGTGATGCTTTTTCCTTCGTAAAAATAGGTACAAGAAGACAATTAGGAAGTGCCTTTTAGGCAGTATTAGCACTTTTGATGTGAGACAGGTACTTCATAAGATAGAAAAATCGAAGTGACTCAATTAACATTTAGTAAATCATCCCTTAAAACTGCTTGCGAAGTAGCATTAATTAATGTTTGATGCGTTTCGCAGCCGAATGCTGTTATTTCAACGGTATTGTCATCATTCTTTCTACTCTGTTTCCGTGTGTGAAAACCAAAAGTTTACTTGCATTAACGAAGCTGAAAAGACTCATTTTAATTACACGCAAAATTAGCAAGTGATCAGCCAACTAATATCGTCATGACGCGAAAGAACCTGCCAAAATGAAATTTTTGGAGTTGTTTCAATTTTTTGCTCTTTAGTGTTTTTCTTTAAAGTGGTTTACTAATGGCCTGAGGCTTAACAACGATATTAACCCTTGGAGATCTGTGCGTAATTTTTAAAATCCTGTAAAAACTCCTGGGGTATTTATTACTGAGAAATACGGTCAAAAATAAGCATAAAAATTCGAATGTTAAATCGGTGTTAGAAAAAGTTATATCAAAATATAATCTGTGTTGCGAAAAAGAGGATATATCGTAAAACACGAAGTATTTCATTGTTATTTGCAATCATAATCCTCTGAGAGAGAGTCCCTGGGAGTATGGCTAGTTTTTCGACTATAACTTGGCGTCGCTCACAGAGACATTGGCTCTCTAAGAGTTCAATATTGACTGTTAAAGCTATAGTTTTTGACATCATCCGGTCTCTCGCATCTACCATTTTTCTCCCACTTTTTGTTGTTGTGCTGTTTTCTTCGTGAATTGATGTATTTGTTGAAATTCTGGAAACTATTTCTGTTTCAAAGCAATACTTGTGTTTTCTTCCCTCAGTTAAATTAATAAGCGAAAAAAACTACTTTTAGATCGACTATGACTAAATTTCTTCCATTTTTCAAAACTATCCTTGTAGTAAGAATATTATTTTCTAATACATATCCACTCTGCTGTATCAAAATTATCCAGTGTGTCCATATGAGGTACCCGTGAGCGATTGAAACATTCTTGGGTCAGTGCCCTCTGAAAACGATGGCCTTAAGCAAATCTTGATCGACCAACTGAAGGATCATGAATTGCTGCATCTAAGGATTTTGGCCATTCTTTATATCATAATCATTTCTGATTTGCTCTTTAAAATCAATATGAAGGCGCATTTATACAGTACAACGCATGCCTTTATGATATCCCCTGAAGCTCTATGGGTGCGATTCTATTTCGTAATAGCGCCGTACGCTACGTTAAAATGGCGTGCAACTTAGTGACCTTGGAATCTGTTTGGTGAATTTCGCGATATCATAACGTGAACTGTGATATTTTAACGTACAGCCGTAAAACAGTTTCAGAGTTGGCGTTAGTTTAGCGAAATTGACTTTGATTGCCCTTCAGTTGACGGAGGGATAAACTCAGTTCTAGATGCAAATGCCTGAAAAATGCCTTGTATGCTCATATATTTCAGGCATTTTCATCGATATCGACCCGGCTGAAAAATATGAGCATGCATTTTTCAGGCTGATCAGTGTGCAACTTGCCGTTTGAGGTGTAAATGAGTCCCACTTGAAAATCTCATAGAATTTTTATAACTAATATTCTCGATTCTATGGAAACATGTCCATCTGCACTACCGCGCGAGGCAGTTAGTTGGTTCTGCCATGTCTCGAACTATTTCGTCAAATTTGACGGCCAGCGTACTTGAACTCCTTTTCGTCTACCATAAACAACTTACGAACATTTGAGGCACGAATCTATGAAATAATACATGTCACACATCGTCCCTTTACTTTCCTTTATGATTTATTCTATTTCCTCCTTTTGCTTAGTATCCCAGCACCCCTTGCCACACGCCTGTGTGGTGGCATACCTTGCTGTATTTAGATATACGTGAAAAGCAGAAGTGGGGGTAAATTCTTGAACTCATGCAAGTCCAACTCTTCTTATGCTGAACGGATATAGTCGAAACGAGCGACGTATTCGTCATGCTTTTTGATATGCACTTTAATCAAGTGATGCAGTTGAAAAATGCTCGATGGACTCGGCTTCAGATTTGTAGGGATAGTGGAATACTTTCGCGTGTTGACAGTATTTGAAACTGTGGCGCTGACTGCTTGAAATTGAAGATACATTTTCAGCTGACTTTATTCTTCAACCTCTTGCAGCTATTGCAATTCCTTGTCGAGATTCGCATGATTTTTATGAGGTAGTGTGATGTAATTTCGTGATTAGCGACTAAATTTTATTATTTTATCGTAGGTTATCGTGATTATAATTGTATTGAAATTGCACCGAAATGCAAAGAGGTTGATTCTTCTTGGCCAACTCGTTGTTTTAATTTAAGAAAACACTTACTTGTTTAATTTAGGTTCTGAAACCTTGAAGATTTATTTATTCGTTTAATAAATATTACAGCTATCTCCTCTGATTTTACTTCTCATATAATTGTTATTAACTCATGTTTTTAAATAAGAGGAATGGTTTTTATTCTATGTCCTCACCCATTCGAAAGTTATTTAAAAAAAATGATTGCAATGACTCGGGAGTCTTTCTCACAAGATCTAGTCGCGTTGTCGCAGATTCATATTGAACGCGTGCAATGAGCGTCAGTTAATTTGCCATTCTATTTTTCTTATTATTTTTCTCGTTTTGACGGAGGCTGTGAAACGACTCTGGCTACCTCCAAACTATCTCCTCACGCATGCTCTGACCCATTCCAAAAGGAAGACAGTTCTTTCAGTTGTTTAAAAACGATTGGTCTCATCAGGGTATTTAATCAGTTGATCGGAACAAATATTCAGTTGTGTTCATTGTATGGAATCTAATGCAATTATGTTTACATATGTAATATATAATTTAATCTCATGAACCAATGAATGTCTAACTTTTAAACGAGTTATCAATTTAATCGAATCGAAATATCCCCATCCACAATTAGTTAATTCTACCTTCGTATCTTTTGCTTCAGTTCGAGTGAATTAAATCCACATTATTGCTAGCCGAGCCATTTTTTCAAGTCTAGCTTTTTTGGGATTTAAGTGAAATATTTCAAAGATTTTCTAAATAGGCACTTCATAAATATATACGTGTAAATATATAATGCGTGTAACGTGACCTTTGTCAAAAATAATGCGTGAGATATTCATAACTTAAACGACGTATGAGTGTGTTTAGATATTTTGCGTGTCCATTCCATTATACCCAAAAGTTTTTTAATGCTATATGTTGCTAACAATAAGCCGCTAGTTTACTGTTGAGCATCGTGATTATTCAAAAATTACATACACCACCAAATGCAAAAACAGCATACCCAATCAAAAAGCTAATGTTGGTTTGATCCATCAAAGTTGGCTGTTGTGTTATTAAACAGCATTATTATGTTCATATTTAGTTTTAATGTAATATTTTATTCGCGGTTAATATTTATTTTAAGATATTTGAAGAAGAAGGAAAACTTTTAAATGTTCATTTGGAGCCCATAGCAATGTAGGGTGCTTTGTTTCGGATTGGTGAAATTAAAGAGGTCGTGGCTACCGATAGCTTTTGGAAACAAAAGTGCACAGTACGTTTTTTATTCTATCAAAACTGCATACATAGGACAACAAGGTTTTTAGATTTATTTTCAGTTGTGCAACGTCAACAGAAAAAGTCGAAATTTAAACTTTGGCCTTTATTAATGACCGAATTTATTATTAAAAGCGCCAGAAAGTTATCAAAACGTTCCAACGGCGAAACATTTTTTGAATGTATATGTGTTAATCTCACCTACTTGATACCTTGCAAATATATCCTATCGTTGATGAAGCATAACTTTTTTTCTGTAAACACCATTCCAAAAAAGAGTTAAAAATTTTCATTCACCTCGTTTGGCGAGAAGCGTACTTTTAATTTAATGGTCCCACACCTCATATTTTGTACCCCTTGTCTCCCAATGAAAATCGGCCTTGCGTATTATGCGGTGTTTTTATTCTTTGCAATTCTTTCTGCACTACTATTCACGTCATGTTATATGAAAATTTTTGGCTATCTCGCTTTTAAAATAACGTCTCCTCACTTAAACGTGTGTATTTCAATAATCAACAGGGTTATACAAATTTTTATAATCCGAGGCTCCTATAAGCTTCTTTTTCTCGTAGTGGAGTGGTAGAATGAGTAGTATTTTAACTATAAAAATAACAGTTAAAGTAATGCCAAAATAGATCTTATATCATAGTAATGCCAAAATAGATCTTATATCATGGTTTGTAACTTTTTATAATCTCCTCCTAAAATTCCATTCATAACATGGCCCGCGAAATGTAGCTGAAAAAACGCCTTAGGACAGCAGAAGCCCGATTGGAATTATGTGGTGTGAATGTCAAAAGGGGTTTCGTCAGTTGAACTAAGCAACAGAAAGAGAATAAGGAAATAGAGGAGTGTATGAGCTGGGTAGATGATGGAAAATTAGACCATTAATTATTCCTTCAAAATAATAACCCTTCAATTCTCATTGCGGGCTTTTCCTCATCACACTTTCTGTATAAAAACTGTGATGTTGAGAATCGAGTTGATTAACCAAAGGAGCAATTTGTCGTTTTGAATTTTAATTTGTTGATGAAAAATTTATGTTTCCAAATAATCGGATTAATCATTCATAACCTTTGGAATCTCGTGGTTATTGATGACATTTAATGTTCAGTGCTCGCAAGAATTTATATTTATACATACATATGCAGAATTTTAAAATTTTGAGGGGGCAGGTACGGGAGTTTTGATCCTTTTTCCTCCCACGCTTGTTCTATCGCTGGTGAAGTGAATTAAAATTTCATTACTTTAGCATGATTTCTATTAAATTTCAGGACTGTTGGTGGGTTGTAGATAGGTATTCATTGGCTATATAGGACTTTTTGATGATATACGTTGATGACTATATCTTAATTTTTGCATTGAAACTCGTTTTAGTTCCCTCTTAAATCTTATCTTTTTGAATGTATTAGTAATAGAAGGGAGCTGATGACGGGAACTTTGGGTAAGGACGTGAAGAGGAGGCTGGTGAAGAGCTTGATATGGATCGTTCTATGGAGCAGAAACGTGGACCCTCGGAAAGGAGGACGAGAATAGGCTGCAGTCATTTCAGATGTGGGTGTAGAGAAGGATGGAGAAGGTGAGGTTGATGGAAAGGAAGTCTACCGAAGTAGTGCTTGAGATGGTGGGCGAAGAAAGGAAACTTCTGAATGAAATCCGGACAGGAAATGTAGGTGGTAGGATAATGTAATAAGGGGCGATGGGATGCTCAAGAGTGTGATAGTGGGAAGGATGTTGGGCAAGCGGGGAAGGGGAAGAAAGAGAATAGGTTCCATGGACGGGGTGAAGAAAAGAAGATCGTAAGCCGGGGTGACAAAGGAAATACTAAAGGTAGATAGGCCCCTGAAAAGGTAGAAAGACGGGAGGAGATTCACTGACTTTCATCAATACATACCTTCACCGGAAGAACACTTTAAAAAATCAGAATTTATCTCACTTAGATGATACCTCGAAAATATACCTTATCGTTGATAAAAAATAAAGTTATTTGAACTATGGTAGAAGAGGATGTGTATATGCTGCAGTGTCTAAGGTGTAAAGACAATGAAGTTTGTATGAGCAAAAAAAAAGAAACCAATGTTAGTACCCAATCCTTCACCAATAGAAATATTTTCAACCAAAAAAATCAAAATATGATAACATAAAAACAGATTCACAGAATAGCAATAAGTAATCGCAAATTAGACGTTTTAAAATAACAAAAAATATAAATTTATGAGTGACAAAGATATGGCTGTAATTCTTAGAATTTAAGATAGAAATATCGGCTGGAAATTGTCCGCAGTAAATCTCTTCATCGCCAAAGTTGTATGAATGTGACAAAAAATCGCTGTTGAAGGAATAAATTATTTGGTCATTTGGGGAGTCAATCAAACACCAATGTAATGTATACTATTGAGGATATGTAGGTTGTTAGTTAAGGGAAGCATGTTTGTGGTAATATGAGGAATAGTGGAGAGAAACTGAGTCCCAAAATTTATATTTCAATGGAAGGCGCAAAGGGGTTCATATCCATATCGGGTTTTCACTGAAAAGAATATCAGCAACTGCCGGGTTTAACACTGTTTTTTTAAATAGAATTTATCCTCAAAATAGCTGGGGATGGGAAGATAATACTGTAGCCATCACAACAACCCGATCGGGAAGAATATGTCGCCGCTTTTAAGCTGTAGAAGGTAATGAAATTGAGCCCTAACCGCTCAACCCATAAATCATCGGCTTTGTCTGCCCCGAGGAGGTTTCACGGTTCTCTTGAGTTATCTGCTCTCGTCTTAAAAATCCACCTCACTCGAATACCCTAAGCTTGATTCGCCCTGCCGGATTCTCACTCTCCCAAGATGCGCGGGGCGCTGTTTTGTTTACGGACGGGAAAGAATAAATAATCGAGCCGCACAAAGGGCGCACGTCACTTATTTTTCAGCAGAACTGAGCTCGTATTCGTGGAAGAACCATCAGGCGCGCCTCGTGAGGAAATAAAAAAAAAAACTCAGCGCCTCCGCTCGGCCGTCTTCAACTTTTCATTATTAACGGCTTCGGGTGCCGTAGGCGCGTGACATTGACCTGCTCCTTGTCGCTCATCTCTACCCCTTCTCTCTCTCTCGCACTCTTGAAACCTTTTGTTTGCCCGCCTGATCGAGCGACGAGCTTAAATTCCGGCGGAGGTTAAGCATTTGGAGCAAGGATTCTCCGGTTGCGTCCTCGAGCACTTTTTTCGTAATCCTCCCTTGGATCTCCCTCTCCACTGTCAGGGTGAAACATTTCATGTACTGCTCCTTTTTCGCCAATTAGCCGAGGGTCCTGGGAGTTTCAGTTGTAATATCGTGATGGTGAGATAATTTTTGTTTCTCTGTTTCTTTTGGATGTTAAACACGAATTTGAAGTTAACCAGAAAACATTTTGACTGGAAAACACTTTTTTTATGAGAATATAGAAAATTTTGAGTTTATCGCAGTGATTTTGACATAACTATTTTTCGGCAGGAGTAACGAAACTGCAATATAAATTATGAAAACTATAAAATTAATTCCTATTATTTTTTGCAGGACAAAGGTGTGACAAAGAAGATTAAAGTGGAAAATCAGTTTTACAACGTCCCCTTCCTGATTTCACTGAGAGAGATGTCTTGCGGCCCCTCGCACATTTGTTGCCACCCTTCGTGACCTTATGGTCAACTGTCCCAGTTACTCCTTTTCAAGGCACAAATCTGCGCCATACAAGGCATTACAACCATCCGAACAACTAGTAGATTTGGAAATCTCGGTTTTTTGTTGTAGACAGTGATTTCCTATTACTTGGAGTGATCTGGGTTAAAGAAATACAGTGAAACCTGTATCAAGCGGCCACAAGTGAACCCATAAAATTATGGCCGCTTCAGGCGGTGACCGCTAAATGGAGGTAAAACTTTTCCATCTTGAATGATCTACCAAACTTGATGACTTTGAATGGCCAAAGGCACATAATTTTGGAGAAATATTCAAAATCGCAACGCAACGACTGTTTTATCTCCAAAGAAATCTCGTATGGCTAATTGTTTAAAAATTTTACATTTTTAGTATCACAGGAGAGTCCATTGTTTAAATGTGCCCTAGCGTTCTCCCAAAACTCTCGATCCAACCCATCGCAAAAAGACCGCATCTCTTTCAGTTGCATTACATTTTTTCTGAATTAGTGTCGTTGCTCACGATTTTCATGAATCACTTTTAAACTATGCTCTCACTTACTGCATGTCTTGATAAAAGTGTCCGTGACAATGCGTCTCAAATGTTAAAGAGCTTTAGCGATTTGCAGACACCATTGGCCTTGTCTGTGCTAAAAAGAAGACATCGCCGGATTCGCTTTCGCTCCTTAAGCATAAACGACTGTATAAATTCTTTAGTCCAGATCGAGTGGTAATTTAGCCGTAGTGTCCGGTGGAAGAAACATCAAAGTCTGCTTGAAAGCAAAAAAAGCACGGGGAATGCCGACGTGAAGAATTTCCTTCAGCTTTCCACAATTCATTTTAGAATTTAATTTCTTTTGTCGTGATTTAAAAAATTTCTGATGTCTTCTGTGCTCTGGGTAGCATATCATTTGAAACAGCCAGGCTTCATGGATTGGCTATCATCAAGAGCGCCTCTTCTTCTTCTACTATATGTGCAGTGAAGCTCTTTTATTCCTTCACCTTTTTCCACATCCTTCGCGTTCTTATCTCCTATGCACATATTATCTCTTAGAGTGAGTGATTTAATGTAAATCAACGTGTAAAAAGATAACTCTTGTCAACATATAATATGTCACGACGGTCATAGCCCTCCAAATGAAACTGTAGTATCTTCCTTTAGACAATATCCTTAGGGTTTACATCACCTTTCTCTATAACTGCACGGAAGGCTATATTGTGGTATTTTTTCAAAAACATTCTATATCCACCCATTGTTGGTAACAGTAATCCTCCAACAACTTCTTCACTTCTTAACGAACCCTGTCTTCTAACACTCAACGGAAATTTCTCTCTCGCATGCACGTTAGCCAAGTACAATCTCGTTTACTTTATCAGCACTTGTCTCTTCCTATTTAATTTTAATGCCCTGATTTTCTTCCTATTCTTTAAAAATGCCACACTTGATTTTCTGGGCTTCATTAATTTGAATCCTGCCACTATCAAAACATTCCTCACATCCTCGCTGAGATCCCTTATTCACTATCTAAAGTCGCTTTTCATCTTTCTTACAGAGCCTGGGTGAATTTTATTTTACCTTCCATCATTTTTTTCGTCCCTACTCGATCTAACAAGAAAATACCGTCCACAACAACAACAGAGCTATTAAAATTCAAATTTTGGTCAGTTACTTGAATTGCCTTGAATAATGCAAGATTTATGCCTTGGGAGGAATGGGTGGAGCCAATTGACTTAGGGTTGCGATGGGCGGCAACAAACGAGCGAGGGTAGAGAAGGGCCTCTTATTTCAGTGAAATCAAGAATTTAGAAGTTTAGAAACTTTAGATAAATTTCCACCCTCATTTTATGTGCCATCCGTTCGTCCTACAAAAATGATTGGAATTACTTTGGTTGGAAATTTTGGCTAGTTTTTTCAAAATATCATTAGCTATCTCCGTGATTCCTGCCTACAAATAGTTATGTCAAAAAACCGCGCAAAAGCCGAAATTTTCTTTATTCTCACAATTAAATGCCTACCTAGTTGGCAAACCTAAGATTCGTGTTTAATGGCCCAAAAACCATAGGGATAGAAAAGGATTTCATCTCTCCATAACACCCATACCTTTTTTTAGCCCAGGTATTTTGAACTCTCTACTAGTCCATATTTTATAGCTGCATAAGACTGAGTAAGACTGAGTAAGTCTATCCTAAGACGTGTATATTTGTCTGAATCTAGGTTGTCTTCATAAGTTGTATTTATAAGTGATTTAACAATGCTGTAACTGAAAAAGAAACATTGCCTTTTCTGCAGTCGTTTTTGCAAACAATTGTTGGTTGTTTATCTTCTTGCTCAGCGCTTGTCAGTATCGTTTTGTTTAATTTTCCCTTGAAGATACTTCTATGTATCTAGATTTTTATTTACACATTCTGAAGCTCACTTTTATTGGTCTCACAGGTGATTTAATAGTGGCCGTTGTGACGTCATCTTCTGTTTCCACTTCCCTTTGTTGGATTCCTCGACGTCATCCAGCTTGCGGCGTCTCGATTCCTTGGTAAGTGAATAAACCCCTTATAGTTTTTCCCTTATGGTTATAGATGAATGACATAATGGGAAGAGGATACAGTATGAAAATCAATGCTACCAAAACAAAGATTATGGTATGTGATAGGGTACATGAGGAACGGCGAGTTGCTGCAAATAAATCGACAGATTGAAGACCAAAGAAGAAGAAGTTTTTCCCACTTCAGAGTTTACTCCTGATGAATTTTTCTACACTAGAGTTGAGTTTTAAAAACTTATATTACTGTCTATTAATGCGGAAATAAATTATAGTTATGCAATTTGCGGTAGTGATGCAGTATGAAAATGATTCTTTTTGGGAATATTTGATGGTTCCTTATTAAGTGAGGGTTAAAATGATGGAGTTTTTGCTAAACACTCATAGGAGTTAGTAAAAGATAGTTTCATGTTTTATTTTATAACAGTATGAGCAATTGTGCCCTGAAGTGGTAGGAGGGAACTAAATAGAAAGGGCTTTCTCAGCCATATCCCCAGTTGTTATCAGATAACGTTTCTTTTTTATCTCTCGCTCATTATTTGTCTTATGGCATGATCATCAGCATATTTTTTAGTTTTTTTTACATTTCTTCATTGATGTGAATGGTTAGTAATTTTTTTGCCATCTGGCAATTGTTGATATCTAATTTAAATGTTTGTGCTGATTCATGAGACATATTTAAGGAAAAATCACAAAATCATCTACCGAATTAATTTCTGCGCAAGATAGTCGCTTTAATGTATGTGTTATTTCGATCTACTTCATCAAGTAATATGCAATTCTTTTCTATCAACCTTTGCAGCTCTCCATTGTTTCAGTCACTTTGTTGCAACCGTAATACTGCCATGGCTGCCTTGTCTTTCTTTTTCCAGTTTATTGTTGGTCTGCCGCGATTTCACTTTTCAGATGGGTTACAAGGCCTTGTTCTCCAACGTTCCAAGCGGCATGCCACATCAAAAAGTTTTTAAATGCATCTACAACTATTCCAATAATATTCATCACTCATACAATTATTTAATTACGTACAGGATCCTTTCTTGATATCCCGCCCCTTCTTCTCCAGGGTTCCGTTTCCAGGAATATTAATTTTTTCTGGTCTCTCTTTCTTATTTCCCGTGTTTATTACTTAGAAGTCCAGGTACTTTCCTCGCATATTTACGGGTGTACTTGAATTTGCTAATGTGAGGCCTCAAATGACAGAATTAAATCGTGTCATTATCCTATTACCTTGTTACTTTTTATGTAATATCCTTTTTACTTTTCGCATACTGAGAAAGTATCATACCTAGGTACGTGAAATATGAGAAATTTTTAATGGCTTTTGTTTCCATAACCAAATGGGGTTTTTTATCTCCGACTAATACGTTTTTTGTATCGTAGTACTTGTAATTAGTCCACTTTATACTAGGTTTCATAATCCGGAACCATGTTTTATGCTGCAGTAAAAATACTACGTAGAAGACACAGAAAAAGGAAATTTTTTCTCATCAATCATGCTTGTTACGTAGAAACGACCCATGGTAGAGCGCAGGGAATTAAGTAAGCCAGTCATTACACTAGTATCAACCATTTCCGGGTATACTACTGCTGTGTGGTGAACTTAAACGGCTCAACGTTTCATTCCTCCTGCTGGGAACGTCGTTAGGAGACTGAAGATGATGTGTCTGCTTTCATCTGGTCGGACCGTTGGAATACTGACCATTGTTGCCATGGATTTAAAAAATAAATAAAAACCCATTATATAAAAAATCAAATATGAAACCAGAAAATGCGTTAATGATTGGTTGTCACACCCATATTTTGGGAAAGGTATCTTTTCCACACACTGCTTAAGTGATAATCATTATTTCTATTGAAATTTAAAGGCCGTTTAGATATTTCGACTGCATCTTAAATTAGTCGTGGATAATAAGCAGATGTTCTTACAATAAACTTTGGCCTAATCCAGGAGGATCTTGTGCCCTGGCCCCGGCATAAAATGATCGGCGATAGCTGAAGTCTGCCATCGTCTTGCCTTTAGCGCACTTCTATGCTCTTTCATCCTGGTCTCAATCTTCCGTTTTGTCTGTCCAATATAACTAGATCCACACGAACACGGAATCTCGTATATCCCTTCCACTGGGAACTGAAGAAAATCCATGACAACAATGGTCAGTATTCCAACGGTCCGACCAGATGAAAACAGATACATCTTCTTCAGTCTCCTGACGAAGTTCCCAACAGGAGGATCGAAACGTTGAGCCGTTAAAGTTCACCACGCAGCAGTATACCCGGAAATGGTTGATACTAGTGCATCTAATCGCTGCGAAAATCTAAAAACAAAAAAAAGCCAGTCATTGTTCATTTCTGCTTCCCTTGGGAAAATATTTTTGGATCGTCTCACGGTAAGTTAGGCCAGACCCCCCAGCAATCAGTTGGGTGGAAATGCAGACTTTCTTGCAATACACACATGCATGTAAGAGTAGTCCCTTTAAGGATACATAACCGATATATTCGTGATCTATTACGTACTTGCCTGTAAAATGTGGGACTTGAAAATTATTTTACAGGTAAAGGAAAATTATTTTACAGGTAAAGGGCTTTTTGAAAATGTTATTAGTTTCCATTTGAAACTTAGAGAAACATAATTGAGACGACTCATTTATTCTGGAAAGTTGGTTGGCCATCCGCATTAAGATATAATTTTACTCCAGTTCCATTAGTTTTTTATCGCCTGTTCTCTTGCTGCATGTAAGTCGTAGAAGTCGGAATTAAGTTTATGCTTCTTCAAACTTCATGGTTAACAAAAGGAATCATTTTCTAATTTTAGTGTAGTCAATCATGGAAGAGAACCTGGTTTATAGATTATCACTCAACTTGGGTTTCTGGAGGTTATCGAAGGAATTTAGCCAAATTTGAAGATGGTCATTGGCTGACCGCTGTATTCACTTTCCAGCTGCCACTAATTCGATTATATTAATGATTTTAGGTATAGGTATTAGGTTAGCCTAACGTAGTAATAATTAGTATACGATTAGTTGTACCTGATAGAAATACCTTGTCTCGAAGTACCTTGACTTGAGACTAGTTCCTGTTCTAGTTTGCGTCAATTTAACCCAAGGCACAGAAGTAGTCTGCCTGCTCTCGTTGAAACCTTTTTACGCACCTTATTTTCATTTGAGAATGTTGAAGAGCTGCTCGTGAGTCATAACCTTTGTATCATTTGAAGTAGTCTCTGTAGCCGTAGGCAAATTCTCACTGGCTAGAATTTTTTTCTCATTCTAAATGTTAGATCAATTAGGCTTTGATTGCAGCAGAATCAGCTGAAAGTGGGTGTTAGTGATGTTCTTGCCTTTTAGTCTCGGGAAATAATTTGCAAAAGCTGTTCAGAACGTTTTTGTTCATAAAAGTTTAATTTTAGCTTAATATTGTCCTTTGAAATGCTGTCTTGGTACCTTTAAGTTCCCGGTATTTCTTATAAAAAGGCGTTATGGTATCAATTGTCATTTGGATCATTCCATCAAACTTAATTTTAGAGTAAGCATTAGTCCAGTGGTTAGAGTACCAAATTACAAACGTGGTGTCCGGTTAAAAGCTCGCGGTGAATATTACCTAACCGCGTCGGATGAGTATTTTTCCTACAATATAAATGGTTACTAAATAAAAAGCTCGTTGTTCTAAGGTTTGATTTGTTAGTAAATTAGTGCAGTTACTTGAGGCGCAGTGCCCTCTGTAGAAATAGCGGAGTAGTGGCACTTAGGACAGAAAAAGAAGGCATTCGTAATACATTTGTTTACCATTTTTCTCTAGTGCTTTATTAATGATTTTGGATAGACTGGAAATGTTACCAGTCCCAGTAATATTCTCTAAGGGGTAATAGTTACCGCATAAATATAGTGAGGTTTCTCATTTATTTTGAGCATGGCGTTCTGTGGTTGCTGATCTACTACCTCGACGGAAAATTTGGATACTGATGGTTAGGATAGCAAGGAATATCGTTTTAGAACTTGCATGTCAGTGTTTAATCTGGTCACCATTGATTTTACATCATCTAAAACATGGAGACCTTCTCCGTTCACTCTAAATAATTCAACGGGACAAATAGCTTGGGAGCCACTTTGAATCAACTCGATTATGTTCCTTTAAAATGAGCAGGCATTTTTTTCCGGAGCCATCATACGGGATTTCTTTTTCACCGTTCGGTGGGCATTTATGACATGAGAGGAAGTAAAAAAGTTGGATGGCTCTCAATTTTTCTGATGGTGGTCAATGGACGTCCGGAGTGTTTTCGCTTTTTGTCGCGCCCTCATTCGTTCAACTTAACTTCAAAGGTGAACTTCATCTCGCTGTTGGATGAAAACGTCTCCAAATTGTATTCTCGTCACGCATAGTGGTTAAGCAAGCTAGTTTGGATGTAAATATCGTTTAATATTGATGAGCTAGCCAAATGAACTCGTAAATTGAAAAATTCATACGACGCAGGAAATGTTTCCGCGAATGAATTGCGGCTTGGTTCCCCGAGCGCGTAAATAAAAAAAGGATAAAAGGCGAGACGAGTGAAAACAAAAGAGCGACGGAGGTCGGGGAATGGCTTGTCGGCTACTCTGTGACAAACTTGTTAATTGTGCATGCGTCTATTGGATAATGATGATTTGCTCTACTGTCTGGGTGCGATGACCAGTCCCTTCTCGGTGACCCCTATCGCGTCCGTCTGAAAGCTCTGCCCACTACATTCTCAGTTTGATGCTCTCCAAACTAATCTATATCCACACCCACACCTCTTTATGTGTGCTGCCTGCAAGATTGTATTGGCTTTGGGCTAAGAGGCACCATCAATTTTGGTGCTTGCTGATGAAAAATACGTGTTTGCTTGATTCAACTTAGTGGGGCGCTTTCGTAAGGTTTACTTATGATCACTAGCAACGCGAGGAATAATCGAGAGTTTAATGAGTGCTGTAATTGTAGTGGAGTGATCAGTTTAATTTTGTCTCCCTTAAGTCATTAAATTTACAGAATCTACCGAATCAGGGAAGTAACCCAGTAAACTTGTCGATGTCTACGTCATATACTTGTAAATATCCTTGATCCAGTATCGTAACTCGCTATGAGAAGTATAATAGGAAACTTCCGGCGAAGCGGTCTGGTTGTTTGAAAAATGTAATTTTTTTGTATTTTTGAACATAATGTACTACATACTGTTCACATCTGTTCATTTTAGTCGGTCAATCAAGGCGATTGGGATGTACTGACGTGAAAGCATTGAAAGGTTATTTGGTTAATTAAGGGTTTAATTTCTATCGTGAACTTGAACATAAAATTAGTGTAGCAGTTTTGCTGATGTTGAGCAATTATCATGTAAATTAATGAAGCACACTAAATATTATGATTGTTCCTATGTTTTATGAAGTAAAAGCTGATGTGTAATTCTTATGATTTTGAGAAATACTGACATTTTACGGTAAATAATGCATTTGACTCTTTTTATTTGTATCAGGGTGCTACGAAATATCAAATAAAAATATTTTGTTGTAGGTCTATTTCAATGCTATTCAAATTGCCTTCTACTCCATTCAAAACGAGTTCCATTAGGGGCATCTAGTGAATTAAGTATTGCTCCAATTGAGCGTTAAATTGACAGATTCCACTCTTCCCTTCGATTACTTATTGATTACTGAGAGAGATGTACTAATTAAAGCTCTCAGCTCAATTGGCTGTCACGTTTCATATGGAAATCAGAGTCGGGTGCAATTGAAGGGGTTTACTTTACTTGAAGGACACCATGAGAAAATTTCTAGTGAATTATACCCTACTCATGCTATGCTACTAAAGGTATTTGATGAATTTGTAGTCATCCTTTTACTCAAGACTTTGCTCGTGAGCCTTCACAGTCACGTAATGTGGCATTCGAAACGTAATCGCTAATGTAAAGGTTCGCTGTGAAGTGGTGATGCATTGATTATTAAAAGAATTTTTTTTTATTTTACAAGGTGGCAATTAGAGCTGCCCTCTCTATTGCAATTATACTTGCGTGCATAATGACATCTAGTTCGAGCGAATTATAAGTTGAAAGTTTTATTTCCTAAGACTTCTTTCATTCCGTTATTCCATTGTTTTAACCCATTAGATTTGATTTCACTGTTAAATCGATTCTAGTTATGGCTGCAAGTGACGATAATGGCTTCTTTGTTTTTATTTTTATGTATATACTTTTTGAATTTCTCTAGATTTGTGAGTCTTAGATCGTATGCATTGTTATTTTAGCATCTTATTGTGGAGGTATTGTGCATAATCAAATCATAGTCTTGATTAAATAACCGACGGTACGTGTGACCAATGTGGTTTTAATTACGAAGGCGTACATTCGTCCGAAATTTGTTTACTTTGACACCAGCTCATATTATTATTCCTGCATCATTTTAAACTTCGTTCAACGATGATGGACTTCAATAGGCTGGGTAATTGTATTAAATAATGATTGAGCTTTCTGTTGAGTTATGTTATGAAAAATACGGTATTAGTTAATATGAAGAAAGAACGTTTAGAGACTTGGTATTCGTCGTCGGACAAAATATTGGGCCAATATCCAGAGTGAATTGCGGTAAAGAGCCTTGGCATACAAATAATTAAGCAGCTGTTTATTGCATCTTGACGGCCTAAGTATTACCGATAAAACATTTCTTTTTGAAATTACCTAGGCAGTTCATTTGTAAAGGCAAGATTGCTGTGCAAAATAAACGATGATTTATTTGGACATCTGTGACATACTCGTTAGCGGCGGAAGAATGTCTTTCTGCTGGAAAATTTTGGTGCTAAATTTTTTAGGCATCGTTAGCGGTACACTCGAAAATGACGTCAAACTACAGTAGCGGACACATCCGAGTCACGAAGCACACGAATACGACCGCCTCATTTTCCTTCTCTTCCTCAACTTTGGAATCGCAGCCGATTGATTTGTTCACGTTGGTGGTCATATGGAGTCATGTACATGTTGTTTTTCACGTGGCCAGATGTGTATGTGTATGCTTAAATGCCGGTGCGTTATCGATGCTCAATTCATGTCCGCTCGTCAAGTTCTCGCTCGCTCGATGACGGCAGTGGGGCACTATTTGGGATCTTTTGATGGAAGGGACGAGGTCTGGTTGGAGGAGAAATGTTAGGGTTTGTTGAGGTCGTGCCGTGAAGAGGAGAGGGAATTAGAGATAAATGAGACAACGAATGGAATTAATTCATTTATTTACGATACTTACTTAATGCGCAGTTTTAAGCTTAAGTGTTTTCTTGAAATGATAGACGAAATAGGTGTCGGGGAGTTGCTACAATGTACTTTCATTTAACTAGACTTGAAAACATAAAACTCAAGCATAATTATTTAGCTGCCATCAATTCGATGACTGGTTTGTTTTTACTCTCTATTAATTTTTTCCTCATTTTGACATCCTTTGTAGCTTGTCGCACTCCTTTTTTGGTCATCTTTGATAATTTTTAGTCGTTGCTCCTTTTTCAGTCCATGAAGTTGCTATATTTCGGAATATATAATTATATTTAACTCCTCAACTTTGCCAGGTTTTAATCTGGCATGCTTTCTCCCCACCTTTTCGCATTACTTCTTCATTTATGATTCCCTCATCCCACTTGAACTTCATCACTTTTTGACAACACTACAGAGTTCCATTGCTCCCTATATTTTTTATTCTTCTGCTTTTATCGTCCTAGATTAACTGATATTAAATAGTATTCTTCGCACGCATGTTTTAATGAGGAGTAATTTGATAAAAATTGATGATCTACCAAAGATAAGCGAGGGCAGAAACTGACAGAGACGGCAGGAAAGGGAGTAAATATGGAGATAAACGCGATGGAATGGGAGGAATGCCGTGGGAGAGAGAGTGGGGGAGGGGTGGAAGGGAGATGTGGATGCGGGAGCGGGAGTCGAGTGGGTTCTCTCGCCAACAAACGAGCGCCACTCATGTCCGCGAGACTGCGACAGGTTGGATAAATTAAAACACTCTCCTCCCTCCATGCCCCCCTCCCCTTCTGCCCCCCCCAGTCGTCGTCCGCCATTTCTACCTCTGCTTCAGGTTTATTTATTTCTGTAAATAAACCCCCTTCCCTGTACACACACACACGCACGCGCTCTCTCTCGATCCCTCTCTCTTTTTCATTCCTCATCCTCCCCTCTTTTTACTTCCACTCTCTCCTCTCCTCTCTCTCTCTCTCCCAATCACCCATTCCTATCCTTCCCTCGCCCTTTCCCAACCCTTCTTCACGCGGCGACTCTCCTCCTCCCTTTTCCTCCCCGTCTCTCTAGGCTCTCTCTCTCCACCCGGGCAGGTCCTTTCCGTCCGCGCCCCTCACTCGCCCGACCGAGAGGCCGGGTAGATTAATGAATTCCGGGCTTCGCTTATTTTCTCCCTTTTATGTACGGCAGCCCGTTTGCCAGTTTCCCTCCTCTTCTCTCTCCCCCCCTCCCTGCTTGCTTCTCCTCCCCTTCTTCACTTCCCCCTTCCTCCACTCTCCGTTTTCTCTCCCCCCATGCCCACCCGTCTTCACTCTTAAGCCCCCTCCCTCCCCCCCAACAACCTCCCTACAATTCCCCAGCCACGCCGTGACGCTCAGTTGGCGCCTCTTTCAGCACCCAGTGCACCACCACAGCCACCATATATCCCTCCCTTCTCTTTCTCATCCCTCCTTCCTCTCCTCTCTCTCCCCCTACCCTCCCCGTTGCAACCCTCTTCTGGAGGCCAGGGTCCCTTTCGCCCTCTCTCTTTCTCTCTTGCATGTATACATACTTCAATATCTTTTTATTTATCTCTCTCTCTCTCTCTCTCTCCCTCCCTCTCTCTTCAAGTATGTTTTTAACCGACTCCCTCCCATTCGTTTTTCCCTCGCTCCAGAGCCAGCTATTCGCTCTTGGTGGCACAAGGTGACGCCAATAACATGTGTCATCAGGGAAAATTAAGCACTGATTTTTATTATTCCCATGGGGTTCAGCATCTCATCTTTGGGTGCTTTAAAGGAAATCCGGCCACTTAGCCGAATGCTTTGTAATAAATGTCTGAAAAATTTAAGAAAAACACTGATATTCTCCTGTAGTGGTAATAAAATGTTTGTACAGACCTGCTATTGAGGCATTCCGTTATGGCATTGATGATGATGGTAATTGTACCAACTTGGGGAAGTATTGGAAAAGTATCTTCAACATATTCGATACTTCTGTAAAACAAATTTAATCACCTTCATTCGAATCTCACGATGACGTGATTTGAACAGAGTAAAGCGCATGCTAAGGTGTTGAATTTGCTTTTTAAACCGCCGGTTTTCCGTCCAGTCTCACATCCTTCCAGAAAAAGCTGATGTATTTGTCCTTAGTGGAACATGGGGACGAACTCAGGGAAAATTAAGCACTGATTTTTATCACTCCCATAGAATTCAGCATCATCTTTGGGTGCTTTAAAGGAAATCCAGCCACTTAGCCGAATGCTTTGAAATAAATGTCTGAAAAATTTAAGTAAAACATTGATATTCTCCTGTAGAGGTAATAAAATGTGTTTGAACAGGCCTGCTCATGAGCCATTCTACTATGACATCGATGATGATGGTAATGGCACCAACATGGGGAAGCATTGGAAAAAGTATCTTCAATATATTCGATACTTTTGAAAAACAAATTGTTGCACCCTCATCCATATGTCACGTTGATGTGATTTGAATAGAGTCGAGCGTATGCTAAAGTGTTGAATTTACTTTTTAAACCGCCCGTCTTCCGTCCAGTATCTTATCCTTCCAGAAAAAGCTGATGTGTTCGTCCTTCGTGGTACTCGGGGACGAAATTAGCTGGTGCACACGTAGAAAGAGACACTGAATTCTTCGGTAACAAGTAGGCGCGGATAAAAGTCTTTAGACTTTTTATACTTGGATTTTTTGTGGTTTTAACGACTGGTATTAACCAATTTTATTAAATAGTGTATTTTAAATAACTTTTTTTGGAGACTTTTTCAGGCTAATTTGACATACCGAGACTTTTTCATCTAAACTGCATTAGTTAACCTTAAATTACCACCAAGCCTCATTAGGAATGCATATTTGCGACATTAGAATGATAAAATGACCATCATAAACACTTTTGTTTAAGTTGGCGTAGTCTCATACCGGTTCTTCCCAGGTCTTCTCGCTTAATACAGGTTGCATTGTAGGTTATTAGCATTTAGTGTTTTTAGTATGTGGAAGAACATAAATGAAAGGCACGGAAATAGCATTCGGTTAGATATAAATTTTAAACTATCTAGCTCTATTTGTATATAAGATCGGATAGATGAAAATGCGCGAGGGCTTCTGATTGATGTCTCGCTTCCATAGGGCCAATTGTGCAATTCAACTTGCTTTGGTTTTTCAGTCAAAAATATCCTAAACGTTTACACCATTGTCTAAGTGATTCAATATCGATATTTATGGGTGTGAAGAAGAAACTAACGGATGCAAAGGGAACACGCGCTGAAAGTAGTCATAAGAAATTACTTAACGTATTTAATAGACGTAAAGGCCTAAAGAAAATGTGTGTAGCATGTCATACTCTCGTTGTAGACTATAATAGAGCTTACCAGAGATTTTTTGTAGAATTCTCGTTAGTTAAGTGGCTAGTTTGAAGTATAGCCTTATAATGGCGAGCGGCGTTGAGCATTATAATTATGCATGCGTCACTCTTCTATCACTGGAAAACATGAGGGTGTATCTTGTCGACCACCACTCGTGCCAGTTGAGGAAATTAAATTTAAGACTAATCTGAATTTTTGAAAAATTTGCCAATATCTCTTGAGCTTAAAATCTGTTATTTAAAATTCATATTATTACTTCAATTTTTAACCCCGGCGTCTACAGGGGTTCATTTTTAGCAGAGATAAAAAATTATTTGGTTTGAACATTTTTACCTTACCTTATTCGTTAGTCACGTAACAGAGAGGTATTTAAATATACTAGGAACATTTTCAAAATATTATAAGCAATTCTTTCATGACACCCATTATTTTGATCAGATTAACTACTTATTCAATTTCTTTCAAATAATCCTCTTTTTTAGAAAAAATAATTTCTGTAATATTTACAAATAATCCTAAAATTGAACTGTTGAACTCATAATTTTAATTATTACTTCAATTTGAAATCTTTTCACGAAAATACTTCAGATTTATCAGAGACTTTGTGCGACACTATTTGAGACTTTTTAGGTGTCTTTTTTCGGTAAAATTGAGGAATATTCCTGCGCTCTAGTAATATGTCATTTTGCGACACAGTTGTATTGAAAATAAAAACACAAATCAAATCGAATTCAAATGGTAGATAAAAATATTGAGTTTAGACTCAAAGGTCACTCATACGCATTTCGTCGTCACCCAAGCCAGGTGACGGGGCAATACGTACTTTAAAATGCGACACGGGAGTTCAAATACTCCTACATCCTCCCTTAGTTATTCAACGGGAAAAGTTATGCTGAGAAGCCTATATTTGGAGTCGACCTAGATCTCGAGGACGAGTTTTATGCGAGTCCAAAATTCTTCCGTGCCGAGAGTTGACTTAGTGAAAATTTAGAAATCTTTTCAGGAATTACTCTGTAAATGAAAGTAATAGCAAATGATTTATTAGTAGAATCATACTACTAATTTACTAGCAGAAACTTTATTGCTTACGAAATAACACCATTTATTTTGCACTGCAAGGATTTGTATGATATAAGTAGTTGTTACTGTGGCGAAAAGACCATCTACTTTAAAGACCACCTTACTCTAAAGTTACAGCAATTCAGTCAATCGTTTGATTGGGAAATAGTGTCTTTGAGAAGGAAGAATCTTTAACCTTGATTACCACACAGTGATTTTTTTAAGCAATTTCAGGGACTACACTATACGGGACGAAGCGTAAGACTAGAGTTAGAGTATAGGAATTTTCTATGTAAAATATTTGCCTTCGCAGTTTGGAATTAACTGTAGAAAGCGTACATTGGGTGTGTGTGAAATCGTTGTAAATTATTGATTCCATAGGTCAATATGCACGTGTTCACTCCGCTTGTGAGTTTTTGTAAGACTATTGTTCCTAAATATTAAAATTACCAATGTTTATGTCGAATAGGGGGAGAGGCGAGATGTCAGAATAAAATTTGTTTCCGGCCATTTAACTTTATTTACTCCTGGGAGTCCTGTCATAATTAAATGAGGAAACGCCGTAATGATTGAAAAATGAGAAACTCAAATTAGAATAGCATACATGCACTCTCGTTGCCGCGATCCAATTTCTGCCAAGCCCTAAAAATTCACTTGAAATTTTTCGCAGCTTTTGATTATTTAACGGGTGCCTTTTGATTTCTTGAGTGTAAAATAGCTTGACGGTATAAAATGCAATAAAATGCAGTTCGCTTTTATGTTCATTTTTGTTAACATCATTTCTCTATACGTGTTCAGGAGGGCATTGCTTTTTTATTATACATCAATTTCCACGTGGATGAAAAAAATTCATTGGTTTCTCGTCAGAGAATGCATGCTTCACCCCCAAATTTCCATTGATAATGGTGCTGTGAATGAGAGTTGCAGGAAAAAACACGCTGGTGACGGAATTAAGTTAAAATTAAATATTCAAGTGACAATGGGCTGTTACGTAAATCATGACTTTGGAGTTACGGGATCATTGGAGTTACAATCGCTGTCATGGCTCCATTGGCAATTACAGTAAAAAAAACTACATTTAGAGTTACGAAGAGATCCAGAATCGACCACCCAGACCCGCTCTTACGAGACTCGGCTGGAGCTAACTGCCCCCAGTCACAATATTCCGCATTTCGATTAGCGGTTGCGCGTAAAAGACGAATACAGCTGCTGAATTTCGTTAAGTAATTAATCATGGAGACCCAAAATTCAAGTGAAATCGTTATGTTATGTATTTTTTTGAAATATAGTATAATTTAATTAGGCTAACTGCTACCAGCTGAAATAAAAGCGTCATCTTACTTATTGAAAATTTCCGCTGCGTATTTCTTGGACTTATAGCTGATTACCGATAGGTTAAATTCATATATATCAATAGTATGAGCCTCTATATGCGCATTAAATGGCGTAAGTGACATTTTATGCATGCAAATGGGGTCATACATGCAAATTCAAACGTGAAAATTGAGCACACAGAAGTGGGGGCAGATTTATATGTTAAGCGTATTACTGGGCGAACTTGGGTACTTCTGCGACAGGCATTCAAACTCATAAATAATCGGGAATAATGCCCAACAGAATGATTGTTAACTGTTGTGAAATGACCATACCGTGACTTATCGTACGCATGGCACCGAATACATTTTTCCCTAGGTTACTGGATGTAAGAGTCAAACCGTCAGTGCGAATTATCAGCGGTTTCTTTAATTTCGCAATCGTCCGTGGGACTTTTGGTGCGTTAACCTTCTTGAAGACGCATTCCTCAATAAACACGTAAAATTTACCCATCCCAACTGTGTCTAATAATATAAATGCTAACGCTACCACCTTGGTTTGGTTATTGACCTTCATCAATATTTTATACGGGAACACTGTCCGTTAAAATCATGTGAATAACATATCCGAAGTTTGCTAATGACGTTCTCAAGCATTTAAAAGCATTAGTAAAAGTACACCGTGCACAAGTCACAAATGGTAACGTTCTTTCTCAGCGAGATACGCTACTGATGAGAAAATTACCGTTTATGTTATTGTTATATTAGACTTACTAGGTCTTGCTGGGATATTTTCACCTCGAATTTAGTTTGCAAGTAAAAGCTTGTTAATGTCATGCGTTTTATAATCATCTGGATGCATTGTAATGGCATTGTTAATTATTTTAGTGGTGATGTTGCAGCAATGTAAATAAGGGAATATTATTGAGCGTGCCAAATCGCTTCCTCATCTCCCCCCTCTCTCATTCTATAGGTAGGAGAGGACATTATGTCATCAAACTGTAGCCTGACAGCTGAAATCACAACACTATTGGTTATCCCTGCTGTTTCCTAGTGACCGATGCCCTTAACATTCGCTAGAATGTCCACCATTAGTTCTCATTTTAAGGCAAGTTACTCTTACAACTCACATTTGTTAATTAGTTCTATGGATTTTTCTCGAGTTTGCCATAGTTTCCCCCGAGATGGCGGATTATTATCAAGTTAACTTAGTAATATGCGTGAGGAGAATGTATGTTAAAGAGAAAACATATGCAAATTTCTCATAAGATTTCGATGGAAAAAATCCAAAAAGCACAAATTAAGTGCATCAATCCGTAAGCGCTGGAGAAAAATGATGGTGGAATGACTACGTCTACATTACAGCTTTTAGCATTATACTAGGTCCTTATACCCTCTACAAATATACGAGGTGAGAGATGGTTCTTTTTTCGTCGCTAGAAATATTATTTAGACCAAAATCTATCTCGTACAGCTTACCTATTCCTTTCATATTTGAAAGTTCAAATGAGCGTTATGTTCATCGATAATTTGTTAAAATGAGCAATTCTAAGCACTTCTGGATACTCATTGAAGAAGGGCAGTGCTACGGAATATTGAGCCCGACCCAAATTGGAGAAATTGGAGTGCATTTTTGGATCGTGTCATGACCTGGGTATAAGGAACTTGGCATTATACGCCGTATCAAGCTCTATTTACCACAAGGGTTAGGACTTCTTTCCTTCAACGACCACCAAAAATTCTCCGTCCCTACTGGCTGCTGAGTTGTTTTCGATAGGCTCTCTGAGTTTTTCATTTTCTTCTAGGACTCTTCGTAGCATCGCCTTCCTACGGAGCTACCGTTGGTCTCCAACCTTTCTGTAGTAGAGGCTACACGCTAGGCTTAGCTTGCATTAGGAATTCAGAACAGGTGAGCGACACAGAGAATATTATCATGACACCTCACTACATATGTAGGTCTGACAGAAGCGATAAAATGAGTGGTACAATGCCGAACAGATAGGTACAAAAACTAGTCCTTTCCGCGCACAATAACCGACCACAATAATAACTGAGCTCCACTAAATACACTCCCATAATGAACGTCACCATTTCACCTCCCAAAACCTTTTCCTTTACATATTTACACGGCTGGTGTCCTAACACTCCCTGCCGGATGCCCATGTGGCGGCTCGCAGGGAAATATGTAGATGTAGTACGGTTGAAGCTAAAATTCAAGACAAATCTGGTCGGAAGTAGGAGATAAAATTGACGTAAAACTCTTTTTGGAAAACAGTAGATTTATGCTCAGAACATGCACCTCTAAGATTACACCTGCTGTTGTTTTAATGGATGGTAAAAGTTAAGGTATTGCAGTGCCACGCGTGATAATTTAATGCACGGAAATTTTAGACGGTGTCGCATATTTGCAGTCTTTTTTTTTCAGTGGAAGGCGAAAAAAATTCTAGTCTCTTCGGATGACGTAAAACCCAGAATGAGTAAGGGTACGACTGTCGCTTTACGGTGATGAAGTTTTTGGAACGGGGTCCGTTTTATCTTCTGCAGCTTAGTGGCGTGACCACTTTCCAGATTAACTTCCCTTCAAGTGCATTGCAATCGTCATGCTCGCCATTCAAAATTTAATATGTCCATTTCGCGTGGAGGCGTTACGTGCCGCTCTCTTTACTTTTGAGCCCATCTCTTCGCGCTTTAACATTTTCGCCGCCGTAATGTTTTTTTTTTCTAATTTATCGCCCTTTCAGTCATTTCGCCTCGTTCTGTTTCGATTTCCCATGCATGCAAGTTATAGCTCAGTTAAGCCGTTGCCTTTTATTCCTCAATAATGTTTCATCACATCTCCTTGTGAGGATGGGAGTTGCACTAAGGACCTTAGACCGATGGATTTCATCCACGGGATGTGCAATGCCTTCGAAAAGGAAGGAATACGTTTTGTTAAAAACTATCGCGATCAAACGAAAGTACAGAAATAACATTAATAGTAAGGACTGGGCTGAAAGCTGCTCTGGTCTTGAAGGTTACTCGCTAGGATTAGGTTTCCTAAAAAAATTGATATTCGTAACAAGTCGCGTTGGTCAATTTTTAGTCTCCCTTCGAATCAGTCGAATATAAAATTAAAATTGTGAGAGAAATTCACTGTTAAACAGAGAGGTGTAAGAATTATTTCATCCGGCGTGCCATTAATGATCGTTCCAAGACAAACGAGATACTAGTTCTTCGAAACGAATCTCTTCTTAAGTTAGTTTGAGCAAAATATCAGCCCATAGCTGAATTACTTTCCTAGATTTTTGACTAAAAATACCGGCCCATATATTAGGGAGATGGTACATGTATGCACTCCCGAGAGACCCAAAAAAATGAGAAATTTCTGACTCTTAGATCTTGTAAAATGAACGTGTGTAGTTTGAATGTTTTCTAGAATATTTTTTAAAGCAAATCATATTGTCACCGCAGTAATTTTTTTTCAGAATCGTACAAAACCTTCCGTTGTGAAGGGGTTTTAAACGTACCGCGTGAAAAAATGAGTCCAATTAAAGAATTAAGTAGATCTTTTTAGTTAACTACTAAGAATTTCAGGGTTATAAAAGTATACTATTGCATTATTGATGAACCAATATTGAAATCAAGCTTTTTTCAGCTGAAATAAAAACGTATAATTCGAATATGGTCTCCATTATGACTAGGGAACTATCTCGATCAAACTACCTTAACTGTAACAACTTATTGTTCAGTCCTATACCTTTCGATAAGCATTTTCACCGTTATCATCTCGTCACCTGCTTGTTCCCCATGCTGCAGCTGTTGAGGTAGTTCGTGGATCATCAAGCAAATTGTATGAAGACTTTCGGATTAGAAAGTAAATTACAGATGCTGCCCTTCTTATGAAGCGTCAAGAATTGAGGACCCTGCTCTTGTAAGATTGTGGAAATAATTGAAATTGTTTAGAAATTAGCTAGCTACGCTGAAAATGCTAGCTGCAGAGAGTTTAACATAGTTAATGAAATAGCTGGTTGGATTAGATAGACACTAGGCTATACGCTAGGGTAGGATCATTTGAAATCTCGGGTCATTCGAGTTTTATAGTGGCACAGAACACACAATCTTTATCCTACGTTGTACATGTATTACTGGCAAACTTGACCAAATAAGGAAGATGCCCTGCCGAGCTATTTGGAATTTGGAGCAAAAATTTCCTTTTCCCCTATGCCGACGTGAACTGCAGCGTAAACACTCACGAGTCATGGAGCCTCTCCGTGAACATTGTTTCCCTTCTTTCATTCCCTCTTCCCGTTTCTTATTCTACGCCGAACCGATAAGTATTAGCAATTCTTCTGCTCACGTATCAGTAATGACCAAAGTGGATCAAAACACTGAGACTCCCCGTTAATTTTCTTTACCATTTTTCCTCCTTTCCATCTCATAATATCTTTATTTATATCTGCCCTTATTTAGCTCGTGTCCTAAAAACCCATAAAAAATCGTCCAAAAACCAGTTGGTAGGGCATTACGTGCATGGACATACTTGATTTTTGTGCCTGTTGGTCTTTCACCATCACGAACTCTCTGCCTCTGTCGCACACTGACAATTAGCCGCACACTCTCCTCTCCGCCATGTCCTGGCTTTTTGCTTCTTCCTTTCTCATTCGCATCCTTCCCTACGGGTTTCCGTGCTGTTTCTCTCCAGCGGTAGCTGTTGACTGTTGTCCCTGTACCCGCGGCCATCCGAGTGTATAATCTTTCCGAGGGACATCAAGCACGCTTTGGTTACTTCCTTTGTTTTCGGGTGTGCGGCGACGCGTTCCATTAACGCCCTCCCGTGGCCTGTTTATAAATTAACGGCTTCGCTACGCGCGGCGAAAACGAACATTAACATATGCAATCAATTACGTGGACGTAGAAGTGCGTTTGATACCCAACGCCGGCTGCAAAATAGTGTGCTTATCGGAATATCTCTGCGAGCACCGGCGAACTAACGCTTTATTAAGTAGCTTTTACAAGGCTGAACGCAATTGAAGTGAGCGGTCGAATGATTAAGCAATCCGACGTGGGAGTGAATATCTCTTGATTAAAGCTGGCGTGTATAATTTTGCGCGGATGTAATTCAAAGTTTTAAGCAGAGGTGAGTGAGGCCTCAGGCCATTATGAGCTTCCGTCTCTACTCTGTACCACAATGATGCTTACTTTCATCTCTTTGGTTGTGGCATACGGTCACACGTTAAAGCCATTTCGTAGAAACGAAGTAGTGACTGAGCAGAAATGAAAAAAATCGGAATATAGTTGTTCGCATCAGGTGGAAAATGCTCTTCACTTTTTTTTTGGGTTGCGGATAGTTATATTTCAGGCAAATTTCATTTGTATCGTCTTGATTTATTTGCGTAGAGAAGTTAAGATAGCAGTTAACCCTCTATCACGCAGAGTGACCTAGAGGTAACATATAGAAAATTTTGTCTCTGATTAGGTTTCTTTACGTCTATATGCCATTGTGACATCAATTGTACAGCTTGGCAACGAAAATATCTCTCATTTGTAACTTTTAATCCCTGATTCTCCCATGAGTGGGGTAATATATAAAATGACTTCACATGGTGGACGAAAAAATCCGTATGTTGAGGGTTAAGGAAGAGGAAAGGTCTTCGTAATTATAAATGTTAATCTTAAGCGTCCAAGAAGTTAAAAAAAAAGTACAAAGATTGCGTTTGGACAAAATATTACGAGTTTTTACTCATCTGAAGTAGCCAAAGAATCCAGCCAACTGGAAATTCAAACAATGCTAATGAAAAAATTCAGAAGTTGGGAAAAATAGGGTCGGTGGCAGGAACATATATGACAAAGAGTGAAAATAGTTTTGTCCAATTCTTGAAATGGGGATAGTATTCCCTTTGTAATTCGTAGTGAGGCGCCATTGTATTGCCAATTTAATGGGTCATTCATTATTTATTGTTCCCCCTCTTCGATGATGCCGACAAGCCGCGATGTGAATCAACATTGCTGCCCCTTCTGCGATCCAATGGCACTGTGTGTATGTCCACTGTACCTCTTTCACTCTCTTTTATCTCCTTTTTTTGGCTATGTATATACGTTAGCGTTAGAAGTGTCAACCAAATTATTACACTCTGTAATTGTTGTACATATGGTGAAGGATAATTTATGTATTGAAATAAAAATGTCTCGAGTTTCACTTTGAGCGATTTTGTTGATTGCAACGGACGTTTCGACAACAGACTCGGCCATCTTCATCAGGATAATGAGAGCCTGATGACGATGGCTGAGTTTGCCGTCAAAATGTTAATAGTATTCATAAACATCACCCGGCGTGAAACCCGATACATCTTGTCTCAAATAATTCGCCATGAATGCCTTAAGACTTTTGTATTAGTGTATTTACTTCATGATTAAATTCAACAATTATCAATACAGTCGTGGCTCTGGTTATTCAATCAATTGACCGTCTCTGCTAGCAGTGTTTTTTGTAATCCTTCATTACGTTTATTTCAAGTTCGACTGTCGCTGATATGAAAGAGGAATAAATGTGACTCGTGGAGATTCAGTGGCGAGCGTGGAGTGAGAAATACTTAACTAGCACAATAAAGTAACCTATATAATGTAATCGATGGCGATAACCATTGCTATTTTAATGCTCATGATTTGTTGACAAACAGTGCTAACTGCAGTGAAGACGTAGTATTTTGCCATCAGAATTTATTTATATTGCAACATGTTTCAGTGCAACGGTGTCGTCATGAGCTACAGACTACTGGCTAAACAATGTGGAAATTAGATTTCCCCATTGGTGAGCCTGAAAACATCGAATACATAGGCATAACTAATTTGATTGCTGTGAAAGGGAGTTTTAGTAGTGTTCTTAAACAAAGAGTATTACGTTATCATATACTTCATGATTGTACCATGATAAACTATAGAAAATTAGTTTGATGGTGAAAGAAATACATGGTTGTGAAACATATATTGCCTTATTACTAAATTCGAGTCGTAAAAACCAGTTAAGATTGTTTTGTGGGTACGTACTGGTAAATTTTATGCGTTGATGGCTGAAAGTGAGCTGGGCGAGAATTGAGCCATGTACAGGAGAGGTATTTGATGCTCGCCCGGGGATAAGGGCCTTATGATGTATCCTTTCTGTCGGGAAATAAACTCTTTCGGTAAGACCTTGGGCTCGCTCTCTGTCTCTTACTGAATTGTGTGATTGCCGTCAATCGGTGGCCGGAGCATTCCGCTTTCTCTTGCGACTTCATTAATGCCGAAATGTTGGTATGGCATATTAACGAAGTCGCCGTTAGATTTATTGATGTATAGGTTTGAAGATCGCTTATCGGTTGGGACTGTGCTTGCACGACTTTTTCTCCAATGAAATGTGAAATAACCGGGTAATTGTTAATTGAAAAATTGCAAAAACTGACTGATAGTTCTTACGTTATAAATGCAAAAAATATATCTTCTGGCAAGATTTTTAGCTCCAAAATTATGTGCTTAGGGCATAGTCCTCTGTTTATATTTTCTGAATTTTCTCACATCCGAACATTTTGGGTTTCACGTACGTTCAGGATTAGCTTCTGTAATGATGGCTTCTGGGACCAAAAATTGATAACTTGTAAGTTTATATGGGAGGGGATTTTTTAAAACAATTGCTTATTAATTAAAGAAATGATTATTATTTTAAAGGTGGAGACTGGCTTTCGGTTTCGTAAGAATCCATGGTCTGATGGTTACATTTGTATCAATGTAGCTAAATATGTATTAATGTAGCTAAGCGAAAGTAGGTAAAATAGGAGTAGGTTGGTGAAATAGGAGTATCAGCACTATACGTTTTTCGTCCACTATGAATTTTAGTGTTGAATGAATTCATTTTGCATCTCGTTCCCATCGTTTCAATTGTAGTTATCCTAATTCCTGATCTCAAATTGGTCACCTTAATGATTTGTTGTTCTAACGTGTTAGTGAGAACGTCAGTCAGCGTAATAATGCAGGATACTACCCCGCATCTCATCACTGAATTTAATCTTTCCTCTTTCGTCTAAAATTTAATCTGAAACAGTATATTCTGGGTTTCAAGTTCATTTGAAACTACGGGCTTCTTTTAATCGGATTTATTAATTTTAATACGGTACAATATCTCGTTTATCTAACGCGTCATCAGAAGTGGGATTATGAAAAGTTACTTCCTACGTATTCCAAATATGAGGTTTTTTCATCGTTAAACATAATTATAAGTCGAAAAAAGTTGCTTCCGTTTTTTGTACGAATTAATTATTTCAATTTATAAATTGAAAAATAAATCCACGTATATAGTCGTCCTGAAGGATTTTCCCATTGCGAAAAAGAATTTCATTTCCGCTCTGGAATTAGCATTATGATCAAGGAATTTAAAGATTGTTTTTTTAAAGACTTCTGGGGTAGAGATTAAGTCGAGACTTAACTGTGAGAATTTATAAGGATTATCTTTGCTTTTCAAGAGATCAGCAAGGGTCAGTTATATGTAATATTTTGAGAGTCAGTTTTCGTATTGAAATTCTCTCGTTCTTCCGGGTTTTCTCTTTGAGAAGCCGTTACAGTCTCCTTAACAACAGATGACTTCTAAGTTTATACATAGGAGCTTAATGACTATGTCTAAGATGTGAGTAGCCACCGGAAATATCTATTTTTCCTAATGTTTGTATTATAACTTTACATCAAAATTGAACCCTGCAGGCTATCTAAAGTGTGTAGTTGGGAAGCTGCACTATATCTTGTGCAGTTCACTGCAATATATTTTGTGAATTTTTTTGCAACGGCGAGTAAAGATACACTAGCAAAAACCTGCTAATTCTTGTCAGGTTGTGAGTTTTAACTTAATTACTGCCTTATTTGCAGCTACTTAGATACACTGGAGTGTAAGAGTTGTACAGTACGTAGGCAAGATATTTGCCGTTAGTATTGATAAGCTAATTATGACAAAAACATTAGGGAAAGGAATCTACTAATTACTTAAATTATCTCTCAAAAAACTTCTCTAACATCTATTATTGTTTTTACCGTTCGAGGTAAAGTGACATTAAAACCATGCTCGTTCTCCAGTCTATCTCCGTAATTTTATACTCATGATGTCATCTGTTGAAGTATGTCGGGTTTGAAAACTGTTTTTGAGGTTGTTAAGCGATCGATCGACTGCGAACTAACTAAAAAGATTAATGCTAGATTTAGTCGGATTTCTGATATAAAATCTCATCTTTGTCTTAGCTGTGTCAGCACCCTTTCATATCACTCTAAGGCCAAGTTTTGTAATATCTGGTTAACGTTAACCGACAGTTAGTATAGACATTGTGCCAGTTTCGTGGTTATCGAGAGTTCGGGTCGCCTAAGGCATATTATAATCGCGGTTAGTATGCATGGCAATTAAAATCGAATGAATAAATACAATGTGATTTTAAGACCATGAAAAAATTTACCAGGCTTGATAAAACCGGACCTAATTGTTTCCGTAGGTTTGTTCTATTATTAAAATTGCGTATCGACATTATACGTATTTTACCAACTTCGCACTCGATATTTATGCCTACTTCTTTGGGATCCTAAATCTGAAGTCCCTTTACCTACTAATTAATTTAGTTTAAATGCATTTGCTTCAATTATATTCACTTTCCTAGACCCATTTGAATTCTTATATTGCATGTACTTGGCTCTATATGTTTGGAACGTAGGCAAGAAATTCGCAGAAATTTCGTTTTCAGGAAGTGTTTCCGTAATTCTTCCCCTCGTCTTTGTTTTCTTAACCACTTCTCTAAATCGGCGGGAGTTTGACAAAGTTATATCCGATTCTGGAGAATTTTGAGGAGAGAGGGGGGTGGGGCAGTATTTCGCTAAATTAACTCTATCCTCTTTCGCGAATATTAACTCCGGAGAGTTGTGAATTTCTACTCGAAGGGGCTTGAAGGGTTAATCTCTCTTTGATGAACCCCGCTCATCCTGCTTCGCCTTTCACTTCATCCCCTCGATTCTGCTTCACCTCGTCACCGTCCCAGTCTCCTGCCGTTTCTCCTCTTTACCCTTCTCATTCCCCCTCGCCTCATCTCCCTCATCCCTCTCGCCATATTCCTCACTTCCCACCTCTCACCCTCTCATTCCCTTTTTTATGGGCACTACTCTCCCTTTTGCCTTTTTAAACGTCATTCCATTTCGCTTTATATCGTCTCTCCAAAACCCCCCTTTAGCCACTCCTCTCTCCTCAACGCTTCATCCTCACGCTTGTTCCTCTCATCCAAGTTCGCATCCTCTTCTTCTATATATATATACATATTCTCTTAACATACTCATTTTCTCTCCGGTTTCCATTCTCGCACCTTTTCAGCGTCGTCATCCACCATGCCCCGCGAGCGCGTGATTTAATCCTACGTGAAAAATAAGCGATGGGAATGATGGCCTCGTTGTTTGTCCAGAATCTTTACTTGTCAATGTCGTCATTTATTTTTAACGAGGCCTCGGTGTCTGTTGGACAAACATTCCCACAACGATTTAGTGTGTATTGCTTTAGTTTTGTTTGTCTGTAAATGCGGAGTGTTTCTCAAGAATACTGATTTTGAGAGAGACCTGAGTTGATTTTTCGCTGAGTTTATTCTCCGTAAAATTTTAGGGGCTAGTTGCCCAGTTACACCTTCGGAAGTGAGACGTCATTTATATTCACACAGATTGATCAAACCGTAGCTTGGTCTAATAGTTTTGGATGCTGCTCACGTTGTTTAGCGGTCTAGCGAACCCTTTTTTCCGGTCAAAAGTCGGTAGGCTCTTTTGCTGACGCCTAACTTCACGAATTTCATTGTATATGAGTTAATTTAATACACATGCCTAAAGAGTAATTGTGAATTATTTTCTCTATAAGTGGAGACACAGGTGTTTTAATAATTAATTTGGGCTTAATAAATAAACACGGTAGTAGGGGGTGTTATTTTTGTTAGCCACTTTCATAACTCGTAAGAGATTTTCCGTCAGTGGCTAATTGAAATTGTATCCCAATCGATCTAATCAAAATGTAACCAAATGAAAGATAAAAGCTCAATGAGTGTGAATTAAAGATGCTATTGATACTCAAAAAACGCTATAATTGATGCGCAAACTCATTTTATGGATGGAACAAAAACTTTAAAAATTGAATTACAAATAATTTCCCCCGAATTTAGTGTGTTTATTGGAAAATAAATGTGTTATGAAGAAAAAAAGAACCTTACATTGTGAAATGATCGTTTATCTCCATTTAAGTTAGATTTGTGAGTAATTTGAGCAAAGTCGGAAAATCGAGTTTTTACCGGAAAACCGGGGTTACTAGACCACTGTCCAACTTCCACTTTTAGCTGTAAACTACTCACTCTTTTGTACTCATTTAAACAATACGACCAAAAGCTAAAAGATGTGTGAAATTATTTAACTCATGAGTGTTAAATTTATCCATCGGGGTCGTTAGTAATGTCCTACCCAACACTTGCTGGTGAAATTGCTCACCTTGAATTCTGTATAACTGGGCTTTGGCCATTATTGCTTCATTATCTCATTGTGAAATTGCTATGAAGGCTTCCGCAGTTTTCTTGGAATTTAAAATTTTTCGGGTTCTTCCTGCATCGCAGCATCAGGTCTGAACCTGTTGATGTAGACTGGAATGCCGGTAAAAGAATCGTCCTCTAATATGCTGCAACGCGGGAAGAACCCAAAAAATTCTAAATTATCATTTCATTTTCTTTATTGCCGCGACTGAGCCGAACATTTAAGTGTCAGTAGCGTTACAACTCAGTCATCAAAGCTAATATATATTTTGACAGTAGCTCCTGCTTGTTACTTTCTAAATGTCTCAAATCTCAGGGCGCTTAATTGTACCATAACCCTATTTCCAGTTGCATTAAGTCGATATTATTGCAATTACTGTCAATAATTCTTTTCTTGTTCAATCCTTAGATTGGTTGACTGCAGCCTTCTACCCTTTCCTATCTAATGCTGGGTCCCTTACCTCATTGTATCTCTTCCTATATACTTTCCTCTATATTTGGTCCTTAAACGTATTCCTGGGTCTTCCTATGGGGACTCTTCCATCTATTTTGCCTTCAATTATGTTCTTCACAAACCCATTGTGCCTCAGTGTGTGTCTAGTCTAGCTAATTCTCTTTCTCTGTATAGTGTTTCATATGGTCCTTTCCTCTTATACTCTTCTGTAAACTTCATCATTTCTTATTTTGTCCGTCCATTTTATCTTCTCCACACCAGGTTTTGATGACTTCTAGTCTTTTCAGGTCAGCTTTTCCAACGTATTTCACAATATATTGTGAGGTAAATAATCTTACTGTGAAATATGAAAGTTTTAATAATGGATTAACTCGACGTGAGAAAGGACCTTGCATGATTTCATTCTATCAAACACGTTCCGAA
Source organism: Ceriagrion tenellum (assembly GCA_963169105.1). Lineage (NCBI taxonomy): Eukaryota > Metazoa > Arthropoda > Insecta > Odonata > Coenagrionidae > Ceriagrion > Ceriagrion tenellum. The sequence continues at coordinate 126,016,000 of OY720633.1, read as the reverse complement.
AAAAAACATTCTGCTTTCCGTACTCAAATCGTGTAGGCGTGGCTAGTTTTCCAGGATGTCCTCCCGCCGATTCATCTTTCTACGACAGGTTCGCCGGCATTTCAGCAGGCGTCTTCAGGTATGAAGTGACTTCACTTCATACTGAAAACGCCTGCTGTAACGCCGGCGAAACTGTCGTACAAAGATGAATCAATGCAGAGGACATCCCGGGAAACTAGCCACGCCTACTCCTCGAAAGCCTTCATCAATACTCAAATAGTGTTCTTGAAATCACTTAAGTCGTGTTGTCAAGGTATGGAAATGGAGGCCGCCAGGGATGGCACTTGGGAGATGTTTCACTCAAAGATGGAGGAGGATGGTCTCTTATATAATTAAGTTAATGATGTAACTAATTTAAAAGTTTGATTGTAGGTACAGTTAAGCGTGTTGAATACGTGCAATAAGTATTACTCCATATTTCTCTCCCACAAGGCAAAATTTCTCGCTGCACCATGAGCATTATTGTTGGATGAATCCCGGCGAATCCGTTTCGAGAAAACCTGTTGACTGGCATGTCATGCGAGAATACACTGTCATATGGCTTTATAGATTATCTATAGCTTACGAATATGAAAACAAAATCGGTGGGAAGGCATTAAATATAGTGACATTGATGTCGAAATGCTTTCGTAACCAAAGATATTTTGTGTGTAATGGTGCAAGAATTCCTTGGACTAACAATTTAAAATTATAAAATCACTCACTTGCCGAAGAATTTTTTTTTCAAATAGGATTGAAAAATATGCTTGAATTCTTCTTTTGACGTTAAATTTATTTTCCATAATGTTGTTGGCTGCCGGAAAATCTTCTCGTTATGATTTTTGGCTACAGGAATATTAATTGATTAAACAGCTTCATTTAGAGTCGGTATTTTTGCAAATGGCGAGAATTACCCATATCCGAATCAAACGACTCATTTCGATTCAAATCGTTGATTTAAATTTGACTAGTGGTATCTAAACCTGAATAAGAGGCCAACCGTTGCCATCTTCACTGCTGGTTAAATGCGGCAGAACTTATTTGGCGAAAAGTGATTCCATATAATCATGAAAAAGGATCTTACTTTTAGTTTAAATTCACTATTAGCAAGACATTCTTATGATAATCGATGCTACAAAACATTAAGTAAAACATTATGCCGGATAAGGTAAGCCGTTCGATCGTACAGCACTTTCCAAGCATTTGCGCTCGACCCAATCCAACTCAGAAAAAGAAAGCCCTTGAACTCCACCGCCACTTGCTGCCGTAGCTCTTGAACCCCTATGTTCAGCCCTCTCTCCTCACTCACAAACCTCCCTCACCCTTTCCATAGCCGCTCATGTGACGCTCCAGCATTTCTCTTGACCCATCTCACTTACCAGACCTTAAAAAAACGGTGGTCTCCTGTGTTTGTAATTTATTTTAAACTACTTATTAAAATCGAATCTAGAATTACTAGCAATTAAAAATGTTGAATTGTTTATACAAACGCAACATTTTATGCGGATAGCACCTGATACTTTGAAACCCTCGAAACTGATCAGGCCAAATTAATAAAGTATGGAAAACTACGAAGTATTTCTTTGTCTTTGTGGGAAGTAATTGTGTTTATGGCCTCGTTAGGTATATTTATACTTTTTAATGAAAACATTTAGTAACGTTTCTTTACGTTAGGCGGATTATGACTTACTCAACCACAAATAACTTCTAACTTATATTCCATTGTGGCTATATTTCATAATGAACACGTCCAATTTCTTTCCTGTATTATATCCAAGTTGATGAAACAATATTTGACCACAATAGATGGACCGCAGTTAAGGTAAACAGTGAGGCTAAATACCTTTATTCTTGGAAAAAACTAAAAAAATAGAATTTATCGGACAATTTTAATTTCCAATGGAAAAGCCTGATGATTATTGATGGGGTATGAACATGCCAAGGCCTCACTGAAAGGAGCTCGTCATTATTGACAGGACGTGTCAATAGTAGCCAGTCCAGGTGACCGCTCGAGCCCAGTGCTACAGAACGTGGCTTCCACCTTTCTTTTTTTGTAGCCAGTGATGCTAATTGCTCTGGAAATTTTAGCTAACCTTCGAGGCAATATCCATACAACCCGATAAGAGCATGTTTTTTTCATAATTGTATATGCTCCACAATACAACCATATTATTATGTTGTGAGGCATGACAAAGGTGGAATTTTCGAGAATGGAGGGGTGGCAAAAGAAAATGCATACCCAAAGCCAGTGCCACTTCCACAATTTTCGATATACTACGGAACTAGCGCTTTAATAAAATTAAAATGCGCAGTGCTAACGGACTGTTACACCGGTCAATTTTCAATACAAGTTATCTTCTGAGGAAACACTTGTTCTGACTTCACTTTTGATTAGGTTCCTTAACGTTACTAAGTTCGGTAAGAGATGTGATGAGGAATTGAAGAGACTATTTGTCTTGAAGATGGGGGTATGACTTTATCAGTTTAAGCGGGCAGTCTACGTTTGTTGTAGTGCTGAGTAGGACGAGAACTCTCTGCTCACCACTTTTTCTATCCTTCTACTCTTGTATTCCAGGACGAAAATAATACCCTCTTCAATCTGTTACTCATTCGATCTGAAGTTCTCTTTTAGTTTTAGGCCATCTTATGTTCTCCAGTCTGTCGTTGCTTCCATGCCAGTTTACTTTAAATGGGTGTTAAATGAACTCTTTGGAAACGATCCAATCGTATTCAATCAAGTTAGGGTAAATATTTGGGTTAACGCGCGAATGTACTCATCATACTAATTTACTTGCTTGTTACACTTCCGAGAAGAAACTGAAGCTTCCTCTTTCGTGAAAATGAAGAAATCGGTGGAGTATATACTCTTAGAGGAAGGGCTTTGTTGATTTATTGTGATTTCGGGCTATTTTACGAATCTTCCACTTCTTAATTAGTTTCTCGGAAGATTCATTTGATCTAGCGATAATTTGATTTCTTCTTCCAGTAATTCAGCATTAAATCCCGACATTGATCTCCTTGCAATTACCGCCATCTCAATCCAGAGCTCTAAATATTATCGAAATTAGGTATAGGAATTCACTCAATACCTAAATCCTCAAAGTACATATCCCGAGTCTTATTTTTTCCGTATTTATGTGACTGATCAAAAATATGGGAATTGATAATTTATACAGCCTGGCTATTTAGGCTGGAGTAAAGATTGATGTAAAATTTTAACCATCGGATTGCGTAACATTTATATGAGAACGTTCATAGGTAAACTATCGCTCGCAATCGTGGCTACTGGCCTATAATTTGCTCTTTCATGGGAATTCCCATCAAAAATAGATTTAAACTGAGATTTAAAAGATGTTTATCATTTCACTGCAATTATTCATTTTTGTTTCTCTTGTCATTATTATGTTTCTTTAGCATTACAAACCCGAGAGCTCTCAATACAATATTCATGAACAACATTACTCCTATTCTAGAATACTGCTACGTTTTCTAATCAACTTCCGCTCAGTGGCCTAGAAATCCCGGTGTTCCGGTCAAAAGTTTTTTTTCCGATTGTGTTCTAATAATTCAAAATTTTAACAAAAAATTGAGATGAAAGATCATTTTACAATTTGCAAAATATCAAAAAAATATCGCAACTACTCTTTAGGCACGTACATTAATTAAAGTAATTGATAAAAATGAAAGTCTTGAAGTTAGACTTGCAGTTAAAGAGCTTTCAGACAATTGCAAATACGGCTCACCAGACCACTGAGAGACGGTCCCACCAACTGGAAAGTTCTGAGATGTCCCCTTCTTATTCATTTCCATTGTTCGTTACCGCATACCAAACATGCGTAATTTTTCCCTAACTGAGATTGTGCCATTTCATTGGGCCCGCTGTCCACCAGAAGGATCATACAGGGTGTCCCATAAATGTCACGCCACAGTGACACTGGAGCTAGGGCAGCCTAAGAGGAACCGAACCAGCCTAATATGACCTCAGTAAAAGTTGCACCGTTTCCGAGATATTGCTAAATTAAAGCTTTTTCAAAACTTTCACTTTTTTTACATTTCTAGTCCCAGAATTCAATCGGATAATTTAACGTTCTCATTAGGGCCGCTCTTTTAATCTTCCAACTGTGACTCATGTGCCGACTTCTACCTGGAACAGAGGCCCGATAGGGAGGGGGGCCATGGGGTCCGAACAAACAAAAGAAACGCGAAAGTCGCTATACCTGTCTAACTTTATCGGCTTTCTAAAAATGGGATGGATAGAGAACTTTGTTTGTTAATTTGTGGCAGTAGCCCCATCAGAGAGCCAAATTGAGAGCTATTTAAGTGAATTCTGGGACTAGAAATGTAAAAAAAGTGAAATTTTTGAAAAAGCTTTAATTTGGCAATATCTCGGAAACCGTGCAACTTTTGCTGAGGTCATATTAGGCTGGTTCGGTTCCTCTTAGGCTGCCCTAGCTCCAGTGTCACTGTGGCGTGACATTTATGGGACACCCTGTATATCACTGACCTCTCATTCATTCACTCTGCCTTATCTGTCAGTTCCGTTCGACAGAAATACTCCTATACTATTCATATCTCCGGTCTAAACGACCCCAATAATCACTTCCTACAGCCAGATAAATTGCGTATTTTCCTCTTCCAGCGATCACTCTTGTTTAAGGACTCCCTGAGTTGTTCAACACCATTTCATTTGCCTTCCTTTCCCTTGATCGTCCCAAACTCTTTTGAAACCACCCTCTCAAGGACATGTTTTCCTCCTACATTCCTTTTTCCATATTGACATATTTTGTTAATCAATACTGGTGTTTTATGTGAATGTTAGTTATCATTGAAATTATTTTATATCCATGCATTGTGGTTGATATTTGTTATTTTTCGGATTATATGCTTTAGTGCGTTCGCTGTAAAGGCCAAAGCTGGCTGTTTGTGAATAGTTTTTTCTAAATAAATCAAACTAAATCATATGCTGGTTTTGATGCTAAGTTAGAATTCTTTTCTGCTTTAGCCCATTTTTTTGCTGCAGATTTAAACTATGGCTGTTTACATAATTTGTATTCAAACGGAATGGAATGAGCCATATTTTGTTTGTGGATTGTGACTCCGTGGAACAGTAGGTGAGGTTGTGTGGAAGGAGCGGAGGATATAAATTAAGAGACATGGAAGAGCTAGGGACTTCAGTATCAGACAAACAGGGAATTAAAAAAATTCAACAACCTCTTCACCTGTGTTTATATTCTTCTTCTCTGGCCCTCCAAGCTCCCTGTCAGAGTCCTAGGCCTAAAATCTAGGCCTGTATGAATATGGAGGGTCGGCATCATCCATTTTTTTCTCGTACAGTTTTGACCAGTAGGGTTCTAGGAACCTTAGCGACCTCCCTGAGATAACGTGGTAAAACAGGAAAAACTAGCGCTGACTTTCAGACTCACAAAGGATTTTCTCAGCCGTGAGCTTTAGACCGAAAGGGTATAACTGAAATATCTGAATATATGTGAGCGTGAGAGTAAATTATATTTTTTACTAATACGATTCATTGAAGAAGTATAGATAATGATGTCAAGATAGTTTACAATTGATAAAAGCTTGAGTTATCCGCATTCTCAGACGCTTTGGTGGGAGGTAAGTTGGAGGAAGCTGTTTTTGAACATTACCTTGTTTTTCCTCGTTTTATATTCATGACCGTTACGAAATCCAGTTACTTTGATATTAGACTTTCATATTTCTCGTTGAAAATTTCCACATAATTAGTATAATTTAATATGGTGTGGTCTACCTTAGTGTTACGGTATTTATAACATTTGGAAATTTCTCTGCATAATTGACTAATATTCTATATTTTGATTTTCCCGAGCATTTAATGCTGCTTGCATATCAGAAGTGTCATTTTCCAAAAATGGAGTGGCTATATTTTTCTAATCTCACTCATATTAATATTACCCCTCTTACTATTAATTTACTTGTCGAATAAGTTTTACTCATTATGAAAAAGAAACTTATCTTCAACCAACAAATAAAATATTTTTGTATTTTATACACTGTAATTTTGTATAAGTGCTAAAAGAATTTCATAAATATTCTGTCAGTACTAAGATTATATTGCCATAAGAGGAGTTGTGATACTCTTTATCGTAAAGAATGGTACTGATGTTATGTGATTTTCTATGATAAAAATACTGTTACATAATATCGTAATCAGGTTTTTGAGTTACTTTGTACTGAATTGACGTTTGTATGATAATGATACCTACTTTTATCGCCTGCCAACGTTGTACATTCAGAACCTCGCACGAAAGCAATGTATGTCCCGCTAAGGGCATTAATATGGCGTGTTCACTTCAGTATCTCGTTCGTAGTACGTTGAAAATATTTCATTGCAATATAAAATTCCTCAACGGTTCACGGTTTCATGATTGCGGTCACAAATGCGTTGGAGTACTTGCACATAATTCTCTGTTCTAAGAAATTTTTGCTTGCTTTTATTGTTGTTCATCATTTCTTCATAAATTCTGCAGTCATTAGTGTTTTTATTTTTCTATCATTTAAGATCGTGTCGATCACGTTGAAGGCCAAAGGGGGACCGAGTGTGTATCGAGGCGAGAGAAATGACGTTGAATACATTTTTTCCCCAATCCTCTGTTCTCATCTAAATTTCACTTCTTAGTAAATTTGGTTGTTCTTTGCATACAACCTGTAAAGGTTTCCACTGCAAGTAATAATAAAAATCACATTACTAGCTGATATTTTGACCTAGCTAGATACTTGCTAATCTGTCATTTGCCGCCATTTGCGTTGTGCTTCCTCAAAATCCTGTTTCGAAAAGTATCACTTTGTTCTCGTATGTTTATCCCGGAAACGACACGCAATTATATAGAAGTGAGCTGGCATTCGCTTGAAATTCAACGTACGTGGGTTCTTCAAAAATTTTCCCATAAATTGAAGCAAGAAAAGTTTCTCTCGTGAACTTCACTTTTCGACTTTTTGCACTGCCCAATTCTGTTTAGTTCTAGGAGTTGAAGCTGAAAAATTTTTCTCAAGATATGCTTTGAAATGAAGCTATATGTGCTGATGATTTTTCGAAAATCCCCATCAAAGATGATGTGAACTGAAAATCAGTCTCAGTTAATTAGTGATGACGTTCTTGAAATACGTAGTTCCTTGGTCGTTTGTTTACTGACATAATGGCAGTCTGTCAAAGCAGCATTAGGGGTAAAAAGTCTGTACTGTAATGTTTGGTTCGAGTTAGACGAGCCAAGCATGAATAACGTGTACAGTATTTATGAGTAAATGTACACTCTTATGATCAAAGGTTGACGTGAACAAAAGGCTAATACTGGCTGCTCCTATCCTTCTACTTGTGCTTCAATTGCTATATGGGACATGTAGTTCCTGTCCAGGAAATGAGAAATGCTACACAACGACGGCATTATGCATGTGTAATTATTCCGAAGCCCTCATAAAAGTATTCACCATCCTAGTTTTTAGTGATAGTATTTTATTTTTGTTACAATTTCTTCCTTTGTAGCTAATTTAAGTGTAAATACTGAATTAAAGACCTATACTCATTCTGGTGCTCTAAATCATTCCATTTCTCTCGCTGAAAACAGTTGAAGCTTGCTAGCATTATAAACTTGTATTCCAGATTCAGATATACTCATTAATTTCAGTGACAAATTTGACAAAATGAATAATTTTAATGCTCATTGTTCCACCAATTTTGCATTATTTATAAGAGGGATCGGATCTCTTTATTGTTCGCGGAAAATTGCTTTAGAAATTGGTACTTACAACATATTCTTAGGCTTAGCGAATTTCGGTAATTAGTCCCTTATGGTAGTCCGAGCGAAATATAATTTTATAAATCAATATAATAAATGAATGAACTTGGTCTCATTTTAAAGAAAAATATCTCACCTATACAATGGCACCAAATATTTTACCCCTTACCACATTACTTTTGCTTACCACATTACTTACCACATTTCTAATAAAGTCATTAAAAACCTGTACAAACTGAAAAGTTTTCGTAACCTGATGTCTTTGCCACTGAGACTCAAATTAGCTAAAACCTTACTTATCCCTCATATTGATTACTGTTCGTTGGTAATGTCCAATATTTCAAAATCTCAGATATCCAAACTGCAAAAAATACAAAACTGTGTAATACGGTATGTGTGTGATGTGGCATTTACTGAGAATATCACACCGTATTACTATGAATTAAAAATTCTTAAAATTGAACAAAGAAGAAAACTGCAAATGGGTGTGTTTATGCACAAATTATTAAAAACTGAAACTCCTTCTTACATTTATCAGCCATATAAAGATAATTTGGTCAAAAAAACAAAAAACACCAGAAATAATAACAAATTAATTGTACCCTGCCACAGAACGTCTATGTATCATAACTCTTTTTATGTAAATTCGTGCATTGTATGGAATTCGATTCCGCAAGCGCTGAAAAATATTAAGTCAACAGAAAGATTTAAAAAATGTTTGCTGTCTTATTATCTTAGTGATAGTTAATATTTTGTCAAATATCTTGGATTTAATTCATAAATATGCTACCTTTGTGATTGCTATAATGTTTAAGTATGGAATTGTAATATTTGTTGTAGACAAGTGCTGTGATTGTGATTTTTGTACATAGTGACATGTTTCCTATGAGATTGTTATTATTTTTTTTTCTTTTGCCTGAGTTGTAATTAATTATGCCTGCTCCAAAGGAATTCTTTCCTAGAGCTAATAAATATTATTATTATTATTATTACTTTTGGAGATATTTGCCAAAAAATACCAGCCATTTTACATGGGAAATGGTACGTGCATGCACTTTATAGATACATTATTTACAAAATGAGGTATTTATAACACTTAAATGTCATAAAAAACTAAGAGCGTATAGTTTGTATGTTTTCTCAACTATATCTGAAATTTAATCATATTGTCACCGCAGTAAATTCTTCGGGTTCACAAAAACCTTCCGTTTTGATGGAGTTTCAAACGTACCGTGTGAAAAAAATGAATCAAGTAAAAGGCCTATTTAGATATTTTCATTTAACTACTGACAATTTCTGTCATATAAAACTATATTATTGCACCATTAATAATGCAATATTTAATTCGTGAGTCTCACATCTGGTGAAATTAAAACGTATAATTCGAATATGGTCTCTATTTTGATTATGGATCTATCTCGCTCGGACTACCTTAAGGGACAATATACTTTAACCCTGGGCCGCGAATTAAGAGCTACAGTAACTTAAGGAGGAGCATTGTGCAATTCATATCGGAGTTAGCTCGCCCCCAGCCACACACCCTTGAGGTCGCTCGCTGGGTATTATGCAGATGTGAAGAATTAGTGTCGCCTAGCTGATCTAATTAAATAAATGTATATTATTTCATTATACCATTAAATCTAAGACATATTTGGTGGTAATTTGAATATTTTTATATGGCATTTCATTTTAGGATTATGGTTTTATTTTGTATACGATCCGTGCCGTTTTTAGCTTACGCCTGATAGAATGTTTTTCAAAATAGACTATTCACTTGAAAGTTATGGTAGTTGGAAAGTTATGGTAGTTATGGTTAAGAACCATTTCTTGAGGAAGTTTATGTTATGAAAATGTTTAAAATATAAGGTAGTAATTAGTGACGTGTAGGTTGTGAAACTTTAAAGTTTAATATATCTTTATGAAAAATGTCACTAAATTTTACGGGTATTTGAACGCGTATTTCCCACTTGTCTATCTTATGAGTTTTTCTTCTATAAATTTACAGCTTTGTGTTATTTTCACATGGAATGCTGTTTACATTACGGTTCACAGAGGTATATAATCCATAGTTACACTTCAAAGGCTTACTTTGTAGATAATTAAATGATAGCTTGAAATATGCCTATTGATTTCCAAATTTAATATTTTCTTTTATTTTTGTAAAATTCTCCTCGTTTCTTTTGTGGCAAATAATCTGATTGCTTGAGCAGTGGTAGTAAATTTATTTTGAATGCTCTAGTGTGGGTGACCAAATTTCCCACCCCTAGTGTCTTGCCTACTTTCCGTTCTCTCTTCATAATCTAGTCCCCTTTAACTCTTTCTTCCCCCACCACCTAATCCACCAGTCACTCACTTCACCCCCTTAACCCTCATACTCATGTTTTTCGCCCTCATCTTCCACTCCGTCTGCTCTTTTCTTGTCCACCTCTCTCACCCCCTGCCCTTCATCTCCCGCCCCTGATCCCTCCTCCTCCTCTTCCACTTTATGATCCGTTACGGGAGAGGGCGTATATAATCTCTATCAAAACTTACCTCCGCTCCTCCCGTCTACCTCTTCCTCCTCACCCTCCCCCCTTATATTCCCTTCCCCACCCCGCTAGCTTCCCCTTCCTCCTTCACTCCCTCTCTCCCGCCCCTTGGGAACGTTTTTACACGAGTTCCATCTCTTCAAAAGCCTTGTCGTCCTCATCTTCCTCTTATCTTCGCCATCTCACATTTTCCCTTCCTTCTCCCCGGCTCGCTCCCCCCCAACCCAATCCAGCGCCTCCTTCTGTCTTTCCTCACTTCTGGTACTCCTTTTCTACCGCTTCTCCTTATTCATTTCCGCCGAGGCAGTTTCTTCCTTTGTGCATAAAAAGCCCTTTCGCAGAGCCATCCACCTCCCCCCCGAAGCCTCCTATCTCTCCCCATCCCGTCCTTCCTCTGCTTAAACAAAAACGATAAAATTCAGGCACGGAGTTAGGCTCTCATTTGGGGTGGGGGGGGGGTATTTTCACGAGGAGGAATGCTAAGATCCCTTTTGCTCCCGTTAATTAGTTATTCTTTCGCGAGTATTTGTCTTGCCTTTTCCGAAACTATTAATTGCCGTTTAGTTTGCTCTCTCTCTCTTTCTCAGCTTGATTGTGAAGGTTAGTAGTTTCATTTCTCTCTCTCTGTCTCCTTTCTGTATCAAGGATTTACATGCGTCTGTGTGGCAAAGGTGAGGAGAGTGTAATTTTCACGTCAGAATGTCAGTGTGGTTTCATCAGAGGGGTTGTAAATCTTGTTGTTTTTACTCAAAACTTCTTCGCTTCTGATGCAATTCGTCAATGTTGTTCCATTTTCACAGTTACTCTCAGAAATTTTATGCCATCCGACGTGACCTTATTATCTACTCTAGCGCGACGGTTTCCAATCTGTCATGGCTCGAGTGACCAATGTGTGTAATTTACCCGCTCATCACCTTGACTTATGTCTGAAATGTTGGAGATCATTGCTTCTGAAATATTTAAAATCGGGTGAATTGCTCAAATATGCGTCCAGTACATCCACCATAATTAATCATTTTTATGTACATTTAACCACCAGGCAACTACCCCTATGAGTTCTTTTATTCAATATCGGGAGTAGCTCCGCGAACGTCTACTTTCCGTGATATTAAAATGATTATTTACGTGTAAAAAAGTATGATTCAGATGGCTTGGGAATCCCACCATGTTTTACAGAACGCGATATGTTCATGCACTTCTTTCTTCTCGGCATTTGCGTTGGATGAGTACTTAGCAATGCGTCTGGTCAATTAAACCATAGCGCAGTTAATGTGGATTAAGAGTGTGAGATAATGTGGAGGGTCCGGAATATTTTGCGAAAGGGGGTAAAGGGGAACAATTTATCTCTTAGGAAAGACCCAGTTCTGAGGCAGTTAAGAAACAAAACAGCTCTTTAGCGGCATGGTTTGCACGGAGCACCTCCTCCCGCTTGCCATCCCCCCACCCCTCCCTCTTCTTCAGTCCCCGCGAGCGTGTGTTTCTCCCCAGGAAGACCCGGAGAGTCATTATTCCTTCTCACGTATGAGGCGAAAACTGGGTCCGACGGACGGGCAGAAGCAGACGGGCTAAACCCGAAAGCTCGCGCGGCATTTGCTTCCGCTCGGTAGAAGTAGGTTACGGAGAGTAATCTCCAGGAGGGATAGAGGAGTCTTTCGCGGAGGCTAATTCTAAAAACACAAACTGGTCCCGGGGACGCAGAAGGCGGCGTCCCTCACTCTGGGACATCTTCCACTTCGCTCCCTTGGAATCCGCTGCAGGGGAAGACCGTGCAGCGGAGTATTTGTTGGGTTGTTTGGCGGTCCAAAGCAGGAGATTTTATTGGAAGTTATCCCCTATCTCCCTGTTAAAACAGAAACGTGAAAGCCCTGTGTTGCATGAAATAACGATGCATTGACTGCGTGCGTGGATATTCTGGTGATATCATGTTTTGATATGATCTTCTGGGCTATGCAACATATCTATCCCATTGCCTTATAAATGTGGCTTCAAAGTGTGAGAGTTTTCCTTCAAAGAAATTGCGTGTCTGTAATATAGGGATATCCCTAGGAAATGGGCATCAGTATAACTTTAGAACGCATGGTCAGCATTGACTCAGAAACTTTTTACCAAGTGTCTTTTGAAAAACTCATTCATTCATTAATATACTGGTTAAAGGCTCTTTTTATGTAAGTTTGAAAATAGTTTTACATATGCAGGGAAATCCACAAAGAAAGCTAAATTATCCTGCTTATTCTGTTTTTTTTTTACAAACATTTGTTTTTTTCTGTAAGTGGTCTCATTACCGCAATTGCGTCTCGGTTAGCCCTCCATTTCCCAAATCCGGACTGGTCATCGCCTAAATAGTTATCTGCTCTACTATCAAGCTTATTATTGATTATCCTAAGGAAAACTTTTTCTGCTTCCAAAATCTACCTGTTGTATTTCTATCTACTCCTAGGTCCCACTCTTCTTTATCCCGTCAACAATACATATTTTCTTTCTTCCTCTTCCCCGTTTGCCAAATAACCCTCTCTCCATCAAGACATCAAGCAACTCATCGCCCCTCATTACCTCTTATAACCACATGGGCCGCATTTCCCTAATCTCGCCCAAAATTTCCTCTCCTTACCAACCATGTCAAGCTCTTCCTCATTTGTCTTCTTTTCCGTCCACTGCACCTGCTCCATCTCCTTCCACACCCACATCTTAAATCCTGCAGCGTATTCTCGTCCTCCTTTGTCAGAGTCCATGTTTCTGTCCTAAACTACACTCCATATGTAGCTCTCCTACAGCCTCTTCTTTATATCCTTACCCAAGGTCCCCGTCATCAGCTTTCTTGTCACTAAAAGCTTTCTTTGCTAGCGCTACTCTCCTGCTTATGCCGCTACTGCTGACCCCATTTACTTTTAGCGTTCTTCCCACGTTATAAAATTCCTTTACTTCCTCTAGTTTTTGCCCTCGTACTTTCATGACCAGTCTCGATTTTTTGCCCTAGGGAATTTCATTACTTTTGTTTTCTTTTCATTCGTTTTAATCCGTATTTTCCAACACCTTTTTTCAAATATATATGTATACTAAAATTGCTATCTGTTTTATATTCGACTAATTAGTTTAACTTCATTGTCTACAAATATGACCAGCCAGAGGACCTCCTAGCTTGGTTCCTGATTATACCCTTTGTTTTTTCAGCAAGTGTTCACATTACCGCAATCGCAACTGATTGCCTTTCATTTCCTGAATCCAAACTGGTCATCGCCTAAATAGTAATTTGCTGTAATATTAACTCTTTCTCATACCCTGATGCCTCTCTTTCCAATTCCTCAGAAAAAAGTTTAAAAGGAAATACGACTGCGGGCACTCATGCCTTACCCCTCAACGTGTAACTGCCCACCCCGATTCACCGTCAGCCTACTTGTGTGAATTCATGTCCCCATGGGTGCACACAAGTTTCGAACGAATCTCGTATCCAGCCTATGAATTCCTGTTTTACTGAGTATCTGAATTTGTTTATCCGAATTTGTCCTATCAAATGCCATTTCTAAATCGAAAAACAAGCAAAAATATCCTATTTTTTTACCCTTTATTTTTTTATAATTGTTCCCATTGCCCCAATTGCATCTCAGTTTGCCCTCCATCTCCTGAATCCAAACTGGTCATCTCCTAAATAGTAATCTGGTGTAATAGTAAGCCTTTTGTGAATTATTCCAAACAAAACTTTTTCCGTTTGAGAAAAAACTGATTGTTCTTAACTCCTTGTATTCTGCCGCTTTATTCTTCATTGGGATTGGTGTTAACTTTGTTTTCACGAATTTCCGAGTCATGTTCATTCCCTAAGTTTTAATAATAGCCTTAAAGTTCGTAATAAGGTTGCATTGGTTGTATTTTCATTTTGTCTAAATTATTCGGTAACTCCAAAGTTATGATATCTACTTCCACCAATTTTCTTTACGTTATCTCTCGTAGCTCCCCTCTGTTTCGCTGTGGGGTGACTACGATCGGAGGATATCCTTATCTATTTCTGCCTCATTCTCTATGTACAGGTTTTCAGGTTTATTATCGTTTTAATCTAGCTTGTTTAAGTTTTGTGTCCACCTTTTCTAGATATCTTCCTGTCCGATTCTTGCGAGTATCTTTCTTATTTTATCATTTATCTTTCGTATCATTTGCCCTCTATCATCGCCCGATAGCAATTTCACTTAATTTTATAGTGAACTTACTTCTCGTTTCCCATATAGCTGAATCATTTCCACACATTGTCCTTTCTACCAGTTTAACTTAGTTAAATTTGTCACTCACCGGAGTTTTTACTGTATTTCATATTTCCTCGGTTTGCGTGGGCGTCTTTCCTTATCCTCCTCTCCTTCATATTTAAATTATTTCTTCCTTAGTCTGCCGCTTCTTTATTTTCTTTGTTTCCAGTCATGTGATTTATTTCCCTGCACGTGTCACTACACCTGTTTTTATAGTCCCCCATATTTCCTCAATTGTTCCCATTTTCTAAGCTTCACCTATGTTCTTTCCCAATAGCTCCAGGTATTCCCTCTTTTTAACCATTACAATAATTCCACGTTCCACCTGTTCCACCTCGTATTTCACGCCTCGGTAATTTTTTGTTATAGCCCATACACTTTCTCTTAAAATCCATCCCTTCTTTCCCCATCACTGCATTCCAGTTGCCCATTACTACTGTGCCTTAATAATAGCCTTCTCAATTTGATATCGCCCTGTTATATGTCTACTTAAATTGTTGTTATAATCTAACAAGAACACCCTCTCATTCAATTTTTTAAATATTTTTACTGTTTATCTTGAAGAATTGAAAGGAAGTATAAAAATGCCAATTTCGAAAATTGAAGCATTTCATGCCTTGGTACTCCGCCTTCTTTGCGTTCAACCGGAATTCACATGAACGGTTTACTTACTAAAATCTTATCAATTCTTCCTTCGGTAAAAATTTCTGTTTTAGTTTTAGTTTATTTGGTTCAGCTTTAAGCTGTGAAATTAGGATATGACCAGATGTTATCCTACATATATTGACGCAGAATCGGAATGGCTCTTGCGAGTAAAATGGTTGATTTTTGCAGACGTTCGAAGTGTGTGTACCATCCCTATTTTACCCCCTTTGCCATATGTGCTTACACATTGAGATACTGAGCACTAGCCAATTTTTTTATCACTACTGTGGTAGTCAACTGATGTGTACCTAAAGCTGCCTAAAAGTGAATCTTTCCAAAGATGACTGAAATGTCATTGTATTTATATTCTGGCTTCTTACGTATCCTTCGACAAAAAAGAAACGAAATAGTATCTTTCCACACCACTTTTTCTCCTACTGGACTTGAAGTTCCAGGGCGTTAACGGCGTGAGTTGGTGAAACTAAGGGAAAAATGTATTTTTATACATAATATTAATGCTAATTTACTTTAGAAATTTAATATAGGAGGTGGATTGAATGATGATAAAATGCAGGCACCTGCCGAAGTCAATATACCATGCTTAAATAGAAATAATACTGCAGTTGGCTCCAATGACTTGGAAAATTCTTCATGCAATATATAACCTATATATATTTGTCAAATCTGCACATTTTAACTTTCATTTTTTCTATAGCTAAAGTATTTCATCCATGAAAGCAATATTTTTTAAACAGTGCAACAGAGGATGTGAAATTCATTATTTGTTTTGATTCACCGAGTACTAGTGAAATCTCCTGAAACAACGTTCACTATTGTACGATGAGCGATACATGTCGTATTGCAATATAGGTGCGTAAAAATACTATAATTACCCTTCATCTCCGATGTATCTCATTCAGTGTTGCCTTGCGCTGACTAATCTCTAAGGTGACAACGAGCAGGTTCGATTTCAGGCGAACAAATTATTAGTCAACGTATTTTGGAACAATTTCTAAACAAACGTTGAAAGCACTCATGCGGACGGGGGCATGAAGTGACATCAAAGTGAGGTATTGAGTTATGAAACAATTCATCCGACTTGACTTGCATGCCTGAAGGTTATTATCATACTGGAAGATCCAGATTCAAATGCTAGTGAAGATGGAGGATTTTTTTCTGGCAGAAGTTCCTTACATTGGTGTGTAATAACTGGCGAACATTATTCGTCCATTAAAAATCAAGAAGCCGCGCAGTCTGGATGCGGGGAGCTCCGCACGCCGCTCCTCAATCCTTTCTTCACCTTTTTCCTATTTTCTCCTTCAACCCATTTCCCCCTCTTTCTCATATTCTCAATCTCTCCTCCTCTTCGCCCTCCCTCAACCCTATACGACGGCCCACCCCCGACCCCGCCTCGGATGGCTCCCTCCTCCCCCCTTGCAATTTCCTCATTGTTCCGCCGCCGCTGCCTCTACCCGCTTTATGCAGATGCCGCGCAGGCCATCGAACTCTTTCATTTCTGAGAGCGAAACCGTGGGACAAAAAACCCTCGGGGAAATCCGCTCCTTGGCTCCCCTCTCTCCACCTCTCCACCTCTTCGCTTTTCTTCGCCTTCCACTCGCGTGTCCTACTTCCCCAACCATTCTTCTCTCCTCTTCTTCTCTTCTGCTTATAGCGTGCATCTATTTGTTGTTGTGGTTCGAGAGCTCATCTATCTTCCTGGATTTGAATTTCGGTAATGATGATGATTCTTTCGTGGAATCCTTATGCCTCTCCGCATGTCATGCAGATTGGATAGCAATATGCCAGTAAACTGAGACCGCATGGCGCAAGGAGTAAGATCATGCTGCAGTGCTAGCTTTTTCCACCTTTCCCTGTAATACAGTAAAAATAGCTAAATTTTTAGAGCTAGCTTTAGGAAACAGGATCAGTGATTTCTTCCAGGGTGTCGTACCTTTGCTTATGTCTTTTCTATCTGTTCTACATCTACATACTTCCCTGCGAGCTGTCGAATGGGCGTGCGATAGGGGGCGTCAGGACACCAGTCTAGCAATGGATGAGGTTTTTGGCAGTGAAATGATGAAGTGTTTTATGAGGGTGTTTTAAGTAGAGTTAAGTTTTCATTATTGTCTGTTATATGGCGTAGAAAGAACGAATTTTCGTTCCTATCTGTTCGGCAATATTTCTCTCTTATTTGATCGGTTTTGTCGGAGCTATAAATCTAATGTGGCGTCAAAGCAATATTATCAAAATATTTCGCTAAATTCATGCATTACTAATTGATCGCGCCGTTGTTGATTGCTCCCTTGATCAACCAAGTAACCAGCAGGTAGAAGCTATAATCATAAGGTTCCTACGGGTGGTTCTGGGTTCTATCACAGATCCTTCCCCACTACTAACCTCTTAAATCATTAGTTCATCCATCAGAGGGAAGGGATTTTCAAATCTAGTCTAAACTAATCTCCGTAGGAGCAAAGAAAATCACACCCATTGGTGTCTAATGACTAGGGAAAGCTAAGTAGATATAAAAGATGAAACAGCAACACCACAATTTCGTCTAAGTATTTCATTTATGAAATACTGCGTTTTATTTACATGGCAACATCATCGCCTGATAATGCCTGATATCAATAAAATACTGCGTGAAAGTTAGTGCTATTTTTTTACTATTCATTCCTTCGATGAAAGATTTCCATGTCGTTAAACGTGAGTCTATTGACAAGGCTTAATTAATGCTGAAGTCTGGTTCCGTAATTATCCTTCCTCCATGGCCATCTAATGCTATCCTTGACAACCTTCCCAAATGTCATAAACGG
This sequence comes from Ceriagrion tenellum, assembly GCA_963169105.1. NCBI lineage: Eukaryota > Metazoa > Arthropoda > Insecta > Odonata > Coenagrionidae > Ceriagrion > Ceriagrion tenellum. Next base: position 125,997,998 of record OY720633.1, on the reverse strand, counting down.
CGCTAAGGATCTCAGTTGTCGGTCTCTATCTCACTTGACAAATTGGCATAGCAGGTCGTATGTTAAAATCTTAAGAATGCTCTGTAGCCAGGAAAGAAAAATGAATGATATGTGGTGAATATTTGACTTGGGTGCTCTGTGGAGGACATTTGATGTGTAGCACTCCGGCAGTCAAATGGGACGTTAAATTATGGTCTTTGGGGCGCCCATGGTTTAGAGCAGGGGTGGCCAACCAAAATGATCTTGCGTGCCAATTTGGAAATGAATCATAACTCTGCGGGCCGAATATAAAATTATATATCTCCATATTAGATTTAGACTCACTATAGACATTATGTTGAAGTGAAAAATTGGAACATAATGAGCTATTATTATTGTGTTAAAGTTATCGTATTAAAGTACGATGAATCTCGCGGGCCGGAAAATGTTTAAGGCGGGCCGCGGGTTGGCCACCCCTGGTCTAGAGAATTATCCTCTCTCAATCTACCACCCGTGTAAATCTACCATTGCCATTCTTTCCATCTGTTCTCATTAGCACAATTGCCGAATATCTCCTTCAAACAGCTGACCAACACTCTCCCTTTCCGTTTTTCCCCATACCCCTTCCTCTCATCTCACGACATAATTCCGGCCTGCTATTTTGCCAGCAATAGTCTCAACGGTCATTTTAACGTTTAAAGAAAGGTGTTGTGCACATCTATCTAAATGTGTTCTCTTATCAAAGGAAGGTAGGAGGGGTGAGTGGGATGAATGAAATAGCAAATCAATCCTTCGAGGATGTGGTTGGAATGTTGTGACTGACTGGGGGTGGGAAAACAGATGATTGTTAAGTAGTCAACATAATACAAGAGAAAATGTAGTCGGTTATGAAGTTTAGGAGAATATATGTTCATTGGGGAGGGTCGGATAAGGGACTTATATTTTGTATCTGAAAGGAAGGGTTATGGGTAACAAAGGAGAATATTCATCCAGTGTATTGTCATTTAAAAACACATATAGCATGAATTCATTATGTCGAACATCCCTAAAAAATTTATTTGCCACTTGCACCATTTCATGGTATCAGATTTAAAATAAATTCTAATACCTCATTCCTGGAGGTGTATAGTGAATTTGTAATATATGTCACCTCTCTCCATACTCTCCATATGTCCGTTGAATTGTTTCCTAACTCCATGTAAGTTTGGACAATGTATCGTGCTTGGTACACAAAGTAAGATTATCTTCTCCCCGAAGGATTATACTTATCTTTATAGTCATGGAGAAAGTTATCAACAGCTGAAGGATTATAAAATGAGAAGTGAACCTAATTTCTTCGCCAAAAATTCTATAGGCTGTATGCTAGCATCACCGTAAATGGTAGCGTACACCAACGGTTATGCGCGTCAGTTTTTTAGAGTAACAAATGAAAGGTTTGATTCCAGTGTGAGGCGAGATGATGTGGAAAAAAATCATAAAGGCCGCTTTATACGGTTTATTTTATTGTACAAAGGAATGTATGAACTCTTGCATGAGGCAGTTTTGTGAGAACTCTTGCAATTTCTGGTACATTCTATGATACATTAGTTTGTACAAGAAAATGTACCGTGTAAAGCGGCCTTAATGACAAACAAACGGTTTCACACTGCCCAATTTATCACGACTTGGTACTACAGTACGTGTTTCATCTACCACGCAGTCATCATCAGGTTTATTTTATTGTGCAAAGGAATGTATGAACTCTTGCATGAGGAAAATTGTGCCATGTAAAGCGGCAATTTGCATGATTGTCTGAATGACTTAACGGGAAATAGAACCTGCTCTATTTCCATTCAGTTTCGTGTACATTCTATGATACATTAGTTTGTACAAGAAAATGTACCGTGTAAGGCGGCCTTCATGACAAACAAACGGTTTCACACTGCCCAAGTTATCACGACTTGGTACTACAGTACGTGTGTCAGCTACCACGCAGTCATCATCAGGCGACTGGAGAAATGGGGATTCGTCTATTACACTTAATGATTGTGTAATATTCGAAACGAGTGCTGTGCCTAGTTCCAATAAAATTTACTGGACGAAATCATTATTTTGCTTATAAAACAGTGGTAAAATTGATTTGCTTCTATTAAAGCTGCCTTGCAAGTATGTATAAAACTACATTTTTATTGGAGCCATAATTTTGAGCGATGTACATTATGATCATTCTGAACTAAAATTACGAGGAGTTGGATCTCGTGGAAATCAGAAAGTTTGTGCATGTCGTGGATGTAAGGGCAGGCAGGTTGTACTACTTCAGTGTAGGTAACTTTAGTGGATGCAATACACTGAAATTTGAATAAGTCCTATTAACGAATGTTGCTTTTTGCATCAAAATGTTTCCACGAAGTTATACCGGAAAAATGTTTTCCACGGCCGATATCTCTAGCAAATGGAAAATGCTGAGTTACTGAAGGTCACATTTATACCATTGGTTATTGCCCTTCCCTCAATTTATTTCTGAATATTTTTACTCATGCCAAAAAGTGCTCCTGATACATTCTTTTTATTCATTACTGCTCTTTTTGTGAAGTCATTTACTCACTCCTCCTTTAAATCCGTCTGCATTACTTCTTTTACACTATTGGAGATCACACGCCGGCTGGGGTAATAATGAAATGTGACGTTAATTTTTAGGAGAACTTATCTCATCGAGCCAGGTGTGTTATCCCCTTTAAAGTTCGTCATTTGTTTTAAATTATATTGCGTTTTTTCATAAGAGATAGAGATATGTTTTCCATGAGATATTTCATCCCGTCGTAATTGTTAAAAGTTTATTTGTGATAGAAACCATTGTGCTCAATACATCTATGCAATTTAAAAATTCTTCCTTTTTTATCTTTAATAATTCAGAAAAGGATATTCGAGTCGAAGATCCCGTAGTAATAAAACTGTAGTAAAACAAATTTCTGCGTGAATGCATTTAGTATAGCCGGACTCCATGCTTGAAATAATTTCTCCTGAAGCTTGACATTTATGAAACAACTGTTGTAATCGGATCAGGCGTAACATTCTCATGATGGACATAAGAGTAGTTGACTGCATGCAATGGCAATGGGGAAAAATCGTCCGCCAAACGTATCGATACTAGGATTCGATGATATCGTATCGTCTACGGGTAAGCGAAAGAGAGTTGGAGACGCAGAAGGTAGCTGGTGATAAAGTGGACGTGGAGGGCGAAGGTTGAGTTATTTACATTTTATTTGCGCCTCGGAGTTCTCCGGTTTTTTAATATTTTTTTTACGCTCTTCGGGTTCCAGCAGTTTTATGGAAGCCGGGACCGCCAAGATAACCCGGCCTCTAACGGCGCTGACTCCCGGCCTACGGCCCCAAGCCCCCCCCCCTCTCTACTTCCATCTCCCTCCTCCCCATTTGCTATGTTGACCGCGCGGTGGCGCAGACGTGAATATTTCTGTTTTTCCATGTCGCCTCTCCCATGCACTCCTCTGGGCTTTGATTTATCCGCTAAGCGATTCTTAAGGGGATTTTGGAGCAGTTCCTTTCACCAACCTTACTCCGAAAAGGGAGCGTTGACTTTTTCCCCTGAAACGGATCCCGGGAGATTTTTTTCCATTCCCAAAAAAAAATATTTATGGCCCTTACTCATTTAGTGAGCAGATTCGCTGTTGAAAATCTTGTATTTGAAGGTCGAATGATTTCTGATTTTATTTTCCATTGAGCGCAAGCCTCCTGTGACGGCCGAATAGTGTGTCTTGAAGTCAGTGTTTTTTTAAATAGAAGGTGTACTGCCTCTAAAGACTTCAGCTGCAATGAAAATGAACAATATAATTCCGAGTCGTTGCGTTGAGTTTTTGCTGCTCACTGTCTCATGGTTGACATGCTTTTCTAACTAATTTACTACTGCGTAATAATGCAAAGCTTTCTTTCTAGGCATCTCTGGAACAAAAGAGCTGTTTAATATTGAAAGTAAGCAAGCATCTGGGACATTTGCTAGGATCCCCACTAAGGTCGTTGTTGTTTTCAAGTCGGTTTTTTTGTTTTCCAATGCCTTTTTGAAATAGTTTGTAGATTTATGTACACACTTAATATCCGCGTAATCTGTCTCACTTATATGTTTTGAGGTGACGTTTACTTGCTTTCTTCAAACAACGAGGAGAAAGTTTGTTTTTGATTTAGAAAAGTATGAATATGCTCACGTTGCTCTAGGGTAAATATATCAACTGATCGGTTTGTCAAAAGTCAATGCTTTAAAATTAGTATATTTAAGACAAGTTTGATAGTTGTAGACAGTAAATCATTGAGAATTTCTCCTCTTCATTACTAAAAACCCTCCAACTACACCCGTTAACACGGCGGACCGTTAGAACCGCGGACGGGACATTTTTGTCCCATTACAAATTTTTATGAGCAGTATTAATATTTTGCGTAAAAATTTCTGAGTGTTTGACTATAAATTATTTATGGAGTTGTTCACTGTGGAAAATAATATTCATCCCTCGACTCGAAGTTTCCGAGAAAAAACTAGAAATACCTTAAAACCGTGGATGGGACATTTTTGCCTCGCCAAGATAGATCTGCTTGTCGTATTACATAATTAGTGGTTGTGGGATTCTTTTATAATTCTTTCGAAAATATTGATTATTGGTTAGAGATAAAATTAGTAAAAAGTTGGCCTACATTTATTTTATTTTTACGAAGCATAATCCGAGGTACACTGTCACAAAAAATAATTTCCATTAAGGATTTTCGAGGTTCTGAAGTTCCATCAGTGTCCTCTACTCCTTTTCTTTCAATGAAAATCCTTTCGACAATCTTGAAATCTTATTTGTAACAATATGCTGGGCTGGCGACTGATAGATTCACCTATTCAGTGAGTCATGACACATCGCGAAATGATCTCATACCGTTTTAGGGGGATACGAAAACTCAGCGGTTCTAGTGTTAAGATGTATGACCTCCGTGATATATACGTTTGTGCCTATTGTGGTAATGTGGGTAATTTTTTTTAGAGACTAGACAAATCTTAAGTTTTAAGAGCGGAAATATTCATGCCTTTACCTTAAGTCAACGATATCCATTGGTTGAACTAGGCGTGAAAATGTGGCCAACAAATTTAACGATAAAACAGATGGAAGGTTATAGTGGAAACACTGGATTACAATATTTTCCAAGATATACTGTGGTATTATATGATGAATCTTCTCCATTTCTTATCAAAGAAATTCACGCCAATTCCATCTCACATGGCCAAAGATAATGTAACCAGTATGACAAGGTTCTTATTTTATTTCTGAATTTTTTCTGGGATTTCGAATTTTCGTGTACCTACTTCAGGTATTTTGAAAGTGGTAGTAAAAGCCTGCCATCCTCCCATAAGTATTTTTTCTTCTAATATTCTATATCTTCAAGGCGTTCTACGCGTACATTTCAATTAAGTCATCCAAAATGTATAAAACGTACAAGAGTTTGCATATTAAACTAGACAAACATATCTTGAGCTGAAATGCGCACCCTTTTATTTTTTCCACCAGAAGGCAATTTTTGTGGATTAAGTGAAGGGGTTAAAAAAAGTGCGACCGGATACGTTCAACTCCTTTCTTTGGCGCAGAGGCGGAACCAGAGGGCATGTATTTCCGCGCAAGTATTCCTTCATCATCGGACATCTCGCTTCACGCCCGTTCATTTCCTCTCTCGGCCGTTTTCCTCTCCTGCCCCTCTTTACCATTACCCACACCTGCCGTCCCAAACTTCCATCTTTTTTTGATCTCTTCTTGTGCTCTCGTCATCCCTCTCCTTTTCCTTAATTTCCTCTCGGGACTCTTTCCCTTGCTCACCGTTCCCTACATTAATTGCCCGGCTCCCTCATGAATACGACGACGAGCGAAGCAAAAGGGGTACTACCCTCTCCAACTATCCACCGAGGAAAAGTTTTTTTTGTTAACAAGCGTGGTCTAAGGGCTCACGTTTGATGATCGTTCTGCGCGTAAAATATAAATGCCTTGCCGTGGCGTGGGTGGGAATCGAACATTATGATTTGATACACATAGGTTGGGTGTTGGTTGTATTCGTCGGAACGCAGGTCACTTGGTTGTGTAGACATTTTGTAGGCAACAATTATCCGGATACTGGTTGAAGGGTGGAGAGAAACCCGGCGTGTCGTCGGGATCTGCTTACCTATAAGGAAAGGGACTTAAAGATCCAGAGAGTAACGTCCAGTGATGGCCGGTAATCGAGTAAAAGCAATCGAATTACCGGTAACGATTACTTATAAGGTATAATAATAAATAATAATAATAAATTTATTTACAAATAATTTACATTCTGTAATTTCCCTTTGGATGGGTCACAATAAATTTATATCAACAAGGAATATTTTTTACTTGTAATCGTTACTTTTAAAAGAAAAGTAATTATACTTGTAATCTACTCCTTAACTACTTTGAGTAATAGTTACATTTAAGTAATCGTTACTTTCATCTGCAGTGAACTGTTTGTTCGTTCGAGGTTTAAGATCCTGCCATCATGACGTCAATTCGTGTGCCTTTCCGCTGTGGCGATGTGCCCAATCGGTGTGCTCGTTCAGCGATACCTCGATGTACGTCGTACGAGTGATTAAAAACGCTCATCAAGGAATGTAATTTAGATTACGTTTAAATTGACTCGAGAAAAATTCGGTTATGTGACAGTCAATAGCCAAGCACGGCATAAGTGCTAGTGAAGGATAATGTCGCTTGGGTGTGGTTTGTTTGAAGCCCTTTCATCTCTTGCGCTGCCATCTTGGATGGACCGCAAAGAATGGCCTGAGATCTAGTTCCCTTGTATCCGCCAAAAATTGCCGTGGCAATTAGGAAGGCTGGATAGCGTAGTGGTCTGCGCATTGGTCCGGCAAATCAAAGGTCCGTGGTTCGATTCCCGATCCAGGCCTGCTATGTTCGAATACTGTCATGGTGTACAATTTTGAAGAGTAATTAACTTCTGTTCTGTCACTTTCTCGGTCCCGACAGAGTTGGAGAATATAAGTAAAGTTTAGAATTGGAGTGGGTTGAAGAATAGATTGAGACGCCAATGAGTATCCTCTGTGGGGGTCTGTGGCTATTATTTGTGGATTTAGAAGGCAAAATAATCACTATCACAAATAAACTTCTTGGGGTTATGAAATCGTGCAAGCCCTCCCGCCACGTAATTTGAAATAAATATTTGCTTCCTAGCGTAAGCCTTGAACTTTGAAACAAGGACGAGATAAGTGAATAAAAGATGTGCTAGTGCTCATGTTATGTGATGTATTCCTTCCTTAGAGGAGGAAATTATATTTTCGAGCCATCATTGAATAATTTTCCAAAATATACCCCAAGATAACAACTAGATTTGGAATATGTCCCTACGCTAGGGTTATTTTTAATATTATCAATTAAGTATTTGAGTATAATATTAATCCTCTTTTCAAAAGCATATACTTTAATATATATTTTAGTTATAAAATACCGAAAAACTATGATACATAAATGTCGATTAGTTCTGTTGAGATGACAATAAAAATAGTGGACTTAAATTCGCAAAACGGGAACGGGATTAAGCGCCATAACTTTCTAATGTAAATACGATTAGAATATATGATTGGAGAATATTTGAAGCTGCTTTAGTTTTTTATCGATGAAAATGCAGTGAGTTTCATGTTCTCGTTTTCGTAATCTCTTCAAATATTTAGCTGACATCTGGGGATAATTTTGAAAAAGGTGGGTTATCCAGTCAGCCACGTTTTTCAAAGTAGTTTAGTGATCGAATCCCCAGGTATTAAGGCTCCTTCTGTCCCATCATCATCTCAAATATCTTTCCTGAATTCTGAACACATTTCGCTACCCTCGTAATTGCCCCTGGGTATGCCAAACGTTGAGGACGTGGCTGCGTTTATGGTCCTTCCTGACTGCGAATTAATGCTGGCTTACTCGTTGATCGGCGTCGCTGCGTGGGAATGGATGGAGCGGGCATAACCGTTCGACCTTACTCATCGAATTGGAAGGATTCAAACTTGCAGCCAATGAGTTTCGCTGCGGTAACTGAAACTTAAATCCATCGCTCCTCTCCCCCCAGCCTTTCCGCACCCTAGTCCAATAAGCCCGTCGTAAAATGATTGGATACCTCAGTAGGTGCTCTCTTCTGGTAGTTAATCCCGTAGGATGGTCCGTTGACAGCACTTAGCCCACACTCACCGTCATCCGCGTTCCGGTTGCGGTGGGTGGGTTTCATTTTTCTCCGAATCAGTCCCCAGGTTACCACGTCGAGTAGAGATACGTCGCTAGAAAAGAGAGCGGGGAGGCTTGAGAGATGGTATGGGGGAAATATTTCAGGGGAAGCCAGACGGGTGGCTGGTTGGCTGGCTGCTGGAGGGTATTTGCTCTGGGGCGTGTCTCGGCTCTTTGGAGTCCATTAGACACGCTCCCGGGCATATTCATGAAGGACGACCCGTTTTTTTTTTCAAGAGAAAAGCATAATCCCGTCGTCCTGGACATGCATTTCTCTTAACTGCCCCTCCCTCCCACCCGACCCGTACCCTCGCCGGCCCGTGCCGAATTTCTACCCGTTTTCCTGTTCCTTTTGATTCAGATTAATCTGGCTGCTCATCGTCTCGAGTCGCGCCACGGTTCACCTCGCGTGGTTTGATCAATTTGCAATTGCGGGCTGCTGGACGTGTCGCAGTAAAGTAATTACATATTTAGCTAGGTTGTATGGAAAGAGGGTACATTGAAGGGGGGAGCAACAAGATGCAAGCAAGCTAACCAATTCTTTACATTCTCAATACGTGTGACAACTGTTTGATACATGACAAGGATTTTACGTGCAAATGTATGATTGTCTTGTTATTCCCTTGAGAAATTAAAATTATTTTACCAGGCGGACTTGACATTGACCAGTCTTTGTTTTGATAAACGTTCTTAAATTAAATTCGTCGATCTGTCCCTTGATGAACATGTTAATGAACAGATCTATTATAAAATTCTTCACTTCCAGGGTCGTCTTAAATATTCCTGCTTAAGCATTGTTTATTTCACTTAAGTATATCATAAGATCTTCGTGCAATATTCCTCTTTCTCCCTCATCCAGCACCTTCACCTTTATCACCCTTACCCATAGTCTGCCACATCTTATTGCTTTCTAGTTACGTGTGAAGATGACTCTATATGCAGCTAAAAAATTTGAAAACTTTAGTGTGCGCTGTCACATTTATTGTTTTGTAGAAACAGAACTTAGTACTTAAGTAGTGTAAATGGAATATTTTTATTTTTTGCTCTATATTTTTCATAGTTATGTACTTAACGATCCACAGGTAGCCTATGACATTAGTGCGCGTACAATAGGTGAACCTATTTTTATGAAATTTACTCAACACGTTCTTGTAAAGGCACCGATCGAAGATGCTATCCTATTCAGAGATATAAAATAATAGCAAAATAAATGCACTAACTCTATTATTTTTGAGTTATTATTATCAAAGTAATTCTAGTGTCGTGGTGAATGATTTCGCCCGTTGATGAATGTTAAAGTTGCCGCAGTTGACCTTTCAAGAGGAGAAGATGTATCAATAACAACACTTGGAAATAAATTTTATTTTGCACCTTCGGCTTGTGTTAAGTTGAAATATTAATTTTATATAACAGAAACATATAGAAACACAGGTTGGATATGACAACCGTTTTTCCCAAGCCGGATTTCTTACGAGGCAATCTATTCAACAGAGGAATAGCTGAAAATCGTAATGTCGTCTCCAAGAGGATATGGTCGGGGTAAAATTGAAATAAATCCAAGATTTAGCGGTAAAAAAATTCAGTTAACTGATCCCTGATCCGCGATATTTGATCAATAATCTCGACTCTAGGCTATTGAAAATTACTGACAAAATATGATTTATTTTTAGACTCTAGATTTAGATAACTCTAAACTATTGAAAATTGCTGACAAAATATGATTTATTTTTAAGTCACCTTTATCAGTTGTTGTCGCTGCTACTGGGAAATTTAATTACGATGTAAATGACTTAAACGCTTATGATCGGTCTAATTGCATGAAAATATTTGGTTTTATATTGTGTTCATCAAGGATTCACTTTTTTTGAATTACCATTTGTACTCCTCGATTGAACGTGCTAGTAGAAATTCGTTTCGGAGACAGTTTAGCCTCGTTGAGTCGCCTTTATGTTAATATTTTCTTTTTAATTTTGTGTTTAAATTGTTGATATGATCAATTTACCCTTCCCATGAAGCCCACGGTATCTGGCTGGTATAATGAAGCGGTTTTTCCCAAAAATGAGAAGACACACTGTTATACTCTCCACTTACTTTTGTAATCTCACTTGGTGCTATGGATATCAATATTCAGAACATTGTAAACGTCTGATGGAGAGAATTAGAGTGGGAAGAAATCCTTAAATTTTACATCAAATTAAGCTTCTCGACAAATTTTCCTGCTCATCAGACACCCCTGATCAATCGGCACGTATTCCATTAATTAGTGTTCGCTTGATGAAGGAATGGAAAGAAGCAGGGATGGCAACCTTAATGGGATCATTAAAATGGAGATGAGTCGGTGGATATTGAAGATGATTGTACTACGCATTGGTCTCACGGAACTATCGATGAAAAACTCGGTGACTTTCGCTCAGTCCTCACTATGATCCGCGAATATGATTTCATTATTAAGCGTCTTTGGAAATCACAATTATTGAAACATCACAGAATTCTTTAAGCAGCATGGTGCTGTTTAAAGTGCGTGGGCTAAAGCTGAATTTCCAGCTGCCGTTTTGCGCCATTCATATGGTTTTCTATTCCATTAGTTACCTTTTTAGTATGTAATGCTTCCACTGATTTTTTTTTTAGCTCATCAGATTTTTCGTTTACTTCATGGTTTTAATCTGTCGCATTTATAGGTTTATAAGGTTAGCGTGTAATTGTAGCCCAACCTTCTTTTTTCCCTTGCCTAATTTTCGATGTGTACCCGATTCCTTTGTGCAATTCTTCTCTGCTTCTAACTGCATAAGTATTTTAGTTTTCTCTTTTCTGAGAGCGCCCTCAAGGTGTTTTTCCTGGACATCCCTTCGTACATACTCTATTCCACAGCATTCAGCTTCCAAAACTGCTAAAATATTCTCCTTGCTATAATATATTTCATCCTAGCTTAATGCTTACCTACTCATTAAAGTGTTTTCATCCTAATGGTTTTCGTTTGCCTTTTAAGAGATTAATCCACCATGAAGAAGATTGGGTTTAGTTGTGCGTAGTTTCTGCAGACCGGAGGATGCTTAGTTCTCCTTAATACCTCAATACTGTTGATTACCGTGTTTTTTCTTCTTTTTAACTTTATTCCCCATCTACTTTAAACTGTATTGTACGGAGATTTTCTTTGTACTACTAATGGGAGATTCTCTGCGTGGCAGTTCACCTACCATTAATTTCTTCTTTGGTAAATGAATCGCATTAAGTTAATTAAATTCCCAGAGTTATTTTACCTTGTACATTGTACTACCATTATCTATTTTTATCAATTTTGAAATGAAGTTAAAGTTTTCTATGCCTACTCAGGTTTGTTATTACGTTATGATGCAAATCATTAAATTGTCCAACCTAAACTATTAATGCCTCACGGGAAACAATGACTTCTTGATACTGTAATGTATGACAGAAGCTTACACCGGATGATGAGTTTTGCATGTCTAGTATTACGCGTGAATAATTATCTTATCATCATAAAACCAAAGACCTTGTTTTTCTCATTAAAAAACGTTCACCAAATGTTTTAACCAACAAGTAATCTAGAAAATAACTATGGTTTGTACTGCTATTCAATTTCTCTATTTGGTCTTGAAGAATTTTTGTCTATACTCGTCCAAAAGGTTATTTCTGGTCAAATGAAAACATTTATTCTAAGGAATTGAGTGTTGTGTCGTGGTTTTACCCTCAGGTTTGTCTTATTCCATCGTCTGTATTGCAAGTTTCTGACAAGCCCTTAATTAAAATATCGCCCAAGGTAGGATGCGCGTCAATTAGAAGTGATTAATGGTGACCATCTGTATTCAGGCCTTCAAAGCATTTCAAACTTTCACCAAACCTGCTCCATCTGCCGCGGTAGAGTTTAATTCGCTTGCACGGAAAATTTATGATTTCCCTGTATTGTACTGTACACGTAGCTCATATTCTGGCTGATGTAAACTTTGCACCAGTCCACGAAATCATGAACGCTACTTCATAATGACGGAAGAGTCCCTTTATTTTAGCTATCGTGCCTATGCAAGCTGCGATATCCAACTTCTGCAGGATGTGGGAATACCTTTATAAATTTATGTTACTTTCGTCATGTGATACTAGTTCGGCCAAGTTTTCATGGGTATTTCACGTCCTCTTTGGTAAGCATCTCTAAAATAGAGGTGACTCTAGTTTCAGAGACCTTTTTGTTCATTTCTGGTGAATAATCATGCACTAGAAGATACGTCCAAACTATTTCGACCCTAAAAATTTACAAATTCACTTCCCCTGGTTTAATATCAAGTAAGGCGCCCTTCAGCATCAACTGAAAAAAAGTGTTGCAAAATTCCCGGAAAAATTTGCCTTACTCTTCCGGAATGGCATGTGTGATTCGTGTTTTTATGATAATAATATAAATATTGCTTGGATGTGGTTCTTCGCACATCGCACTTTGCAGTATAATTACATGCTAATTCGGAGAAATAAGCTATCGGATACTAAATTCCCGGAAACATTTGCCTTACTCTTCCGGAATGGCATGTGTGATTCGTGTTTTTATGATAATAATATAAATATTGCTTGAATGTGGTTCTTCGCACATCGCACTTAGCAGTATAATTACATGCTAATTCCGAGAAATAAGCTATCGGATACTTTAGTGGTTGAAGTGATAACTTAAATAGGTAAAGGTTAAAGGGTAAAATAAAAAATTAACGCTGCAGGATTCTTCAGTTTATCTCCTTAAATGGGGGAACGATATACTTTTCCTTTAATTTAACGCAAAGATTAGGTGCTTCAGATAGCGATCATAGGCATTGGGGTTGGAAGTGGAAGGCCTGCTCTAGATAAGTAGACAAACCTGCCGGCATTTGGCTGCTCTTTATGTAAGGCACCAAAAGATCGCAGTTTACCATCCTCTCCTACTGACGGAGTACCGTATTTTTAGAGTTCTACTATTGGCACAAAAATTCGGGTTGCTTCTTATGAGAAAAGCCTCTTCCACCGCTGTAACTTCTACTCTGCCCTTTAAGTGTGAGCCATTACTTTTACCACAGCGGTATTCTGGCTATTAATTTTAGCACACAGCATGTTAGGTGCAACTTGATTATAATAAAATTGATGGTAAAAATGGAAAAAAAAATATATTCTGGTATGTTTTTTGTAAAGCTCAATTTCCTATGCTGTAATCCTGTATGCTTCTGTGAGCGGTGGAGGTTAATGGAAAGGAAACTTGAAGGCTGCTCGTCGTACGTTCTTGGTCGATAAAATCAGCTATGGCTGTCTTAAAACTTCTGCGTTGAATCTCGTGATAGTTTTCTTCTCCTCAAGAGATGATGCTATGGTTTCCTGTGACCATTCGTAAATCATGGTATGTACTCCACGTGAGGCAGAAAGCTGCTTCAGGAGCTCAAATAGGGAACGGGAGGTGGGCGGAAGAACTTTCACAAGGACTGCGAAAATGGCTGCATGCTAACAGGCGCATGTTGGAGCAGTCTTACGACTTAAATTTCTCAGAAAGGTGGGACAGGTATTACGAAACAACACGTTTGAAAAACTTTTGAGTAGCTCTGAAGAATTCCGTTGCGAACATTTTCACGGAAATGTGTATAATTGGGGTGACGATGTGGATCTTTCTACCATTATCACAAAACTTTCAGTCGCATTTACAGCTCGAGAAAGCGAGGAGAGTATTTTTAAATTGTGTGAAAGCGATGGCATTGGATGAAACGGAGTGATTTATTTCAAAATTTCGTTAAAAATAAGGCATCTCGGCATAGGCTAATAGAAGCTATAAGGTCGAGGTAATGAAATGATATCAAGGTTTGGATCGGTTTACCTAATGGTCTGGGAATGAGTACCTCTTCACTGTCGTACTGATAAAACAACCGAGGAAGCTGGATAGCCTCGGTAGGCCAAAACAATTTGAGAAATTACATGAATGAAAGGGGGGCCTTAAACTAAGAGAAATAACTATATGCGTATTTGGCCATTAATCAACCATAGTGTATTGCATAGGCTAAAACAGACGAGGTATACAAACTGGGTTAAAAATCCGTATTATTTATGTATAACTAGCTGGGGTACCCGGCTTCGCTCAGGGAGTTGATATGAGATTGTGTGGCAGTTGGAATAAAAGGATAAACTTTAAAATATAAGAGGTAAAAAAATTTTATCGAAAACATATTCTAACTATTTACAATACTTGTTTCTAAACAACATTTTTCATTTTGTGATCCGGGGTATTTATGTAAAAATTTTTTGAATTTCCTACTCGAGAGCAAGCTACGTATAGTTGACCGTGAGAGAAGCAGAAGTCTTGGAGGTTGATGCCGCAATGTTTTAAAGTTTGTCCTTGCGCTTTGTTAATTGTAAAACTATAGGTTGATTTTATTGGAAATTGCAGTTTTTTAAATTGGAAGGGCAGTTTAGTAGAGATCAGTGGTATTCTGGGGATAAATCAAGTGTGTCCTTTGACCTTTCCAGTCATAAGTTCGGCTTCGATGATGTTTTTAGATAGCTGCTTGACGATCATCCTTGTTCCATTACATAGTTTTGGTGAGTTGAGATTTGTAAGTAGTATGATCGGAGATCAAAATTTCAGGAGTGTAATGGCATTGCTGGTACTTGCAAAGAGTTAAGAAATTCTGTAGGGAAGTTGACACTTTCTTCAACGTTTACCATCGTGTCGCTCGATTTGTATATTCTCTCTTCACCGGGAATTTTCTTCTGAATATTAAAGGATAGAAGTCATTTGGAAGCAGGCGTTGTACGCTTTTATATTTTGAAAAAAGTGTTTGGCAGATGGCAGATTGGCAGATGTTATCAATCGTCCCGATTACCACGTGTTTGTGTTTGTTTTATTCGTTCGTCAGGCCGCAGTGGAATGCTTCATTTGTTAAGTTGTACTGTTTACTTGTCCTCGTCCGCGCTTCTCGTAGGGTGATTTTTTCATGGGTGGCTTGCGTTCGCAGTCTTTTATTACAAGATTGTGTCACAATTCTTAATTCTTCAATTCGTTCATTTCGTTATTCTTCGGTTTATCTGCTTCTCACGGTGCTCATTCTCGTTCGTTGGGAACGTAAACGTGCTTCGTGCTCTTCGACTGTTTCGTTGTTTCGCTGTTCTTTTTGTTTTCGCCGTTTTTCTTCAGAACTGGCAAGATCTTCTCCTCTTTTACGTTTGGGCATTGTATTAAATATAAATCAAATCAACTTTTCATAATAAATACATTAAGTACACTTTACACACTTTATTTTCGATTTATATTCAGTCACTGTATCACTTTGACTACTCACACTTCAGTGTTTGTTTTTATTCACTCACTGCACTACTTTGGAATTTTCACTTCTTTTTTGGTTCTTCCCTTCGTTACTGATAAGAAACTGACGTTCGAACCCAGGATGGATCTTGCTTTATAAACCCCTACCAATGGGTAGCTCCACCCACACCAAAAAGGCTTCGAATGGTCCATAATGTTCCAGAACATTCCGAAACATTCGAGTGTTCTGGAATGTTCCACAATGATCTGAGATGTTCCGGGATGTTCCCGAACATTCTAGACTATTCCCGAACATTCCAGAACATCCCGGAACATTCAGGAATGTTGTGGAATGCTCTCAAATATTCTTGAATGTTCTGGACTGTTCTAGAAGTTTCTAGAGGGCGAAAATGCCAGCCCTTATATCTTCAAAAGCACGCATTTCAGGTAAAAATGGGAACCTTCTTCATGGATGGGGGATACAGGACTACCACAACATGTAACTCCCTTGATCGTTCCGGGACTCGTTTCTGAGTTTAGGCGGCAAACGAATTGTGCACTTACTTTTAGACTATATATTGATATTGATTACTCCATTCTTGTTTCTATTGAAGGACCCAATCATATATGTTTTCTGTTTCACATTTGCCATATTCTCACTTTTTTCTCCTTCATATACCTTGTGTTTTTCCTGTAATATTTCAAAGTAGCGTCACTTATGCAGTGTATAAAAGTCTTCAAATTATGAATGTGTCGCTTTGGATGTTATTATTCGTCTAATTTTTATTTTAGTAGGTTGGATTTTTTTTCTGGTCTCAGGTATTTATTTTTTTCGAATGTATTGTTGAAGAACCTAGCTGCCTAACTTTTCTTAATGACCTGCTTTAAGTACATCATATTCCATGTCACCGTTGCATGTGCTTGTAGGTTTTGGTTCTTGTTCTATTATATAGCCATCAACTTCTATTTGACATCTTTAGGGTTCTTCAGATGCTGCCAAAATCTGTAGCTAATGAATATGTAAAAAATAACTAATCAAATCGAAAGTTCCTCATGAAATGTGGAAGATACAAACCGTTTGATCAGTAGTTTCACTCAATTCTCATGTTTTCAACTTAAGTTCATGTCAGCTACAAGCAAACGATTTTTAATTAGCCGCGAGACCGTACAAGCAGCGAAGACGAGTCTTTTTCTCATTTTGCCGTGGTTCCTTCGGCTTCAATCGCTCGTTTGAAATGTAAAACCTCAGTCGCAATTCGTTTCTCACTCTGCCAGCCCCTTTCCTTTATTTCACCTGACGCTCTTGCGAAAGGAAATCTTTCGTAACGTTTCCCTCCTCACCTTTTTCTTTCTCTCGAGTTTTGGGCGAGAGCGGTATATGTATGTACTTCACGTGCGCTATTTTCCTATCATCTGATTCATTTTGACTTGTGTTTTTCGCTTTCTTTCTTCGTACCTGGCATCACCAACCCTATCTGTGTTGGGCGACACAGAGCCATCTCGAGCCTCTTTTCAACCACTTATGTCTTAAATACTTCTCCTCCACAGGTATTGTACTGCTCTTGTTTGGAAGTCTGAAGATACTATCACAAGTTAACAGAGAGCGTCAAACAGTGCCTAATTTTAGAGCCTTAATTCTTCTGGAGGCCACTCGCTCAGCTGGGATTACTTGAAAAATTCAGATCTGGCAGATTTTAAGGGTGACTTGGAGGATATTACTTTAACCACGTACTTCATCTCCAGAAGTGACAACAGCGACAACATAAAAGAGGTACACTGCGGAACTGGTGAGCAAAAAATACTTTCGTCCCTTATATCATGAATGACTTCGTCCAAAAGTGAGGGAGACACCTATAGCACTCAAAGATATAAGCTCATTTCAATTTTCGCTGTTTCCCTCACCCAATGCTTTTTCTATTTCCTCATTGTTGGTGTTACAGCACCATTGCCGCACGTTCTTATGGAGACCCTTACGATAGTGGGTGGAATATGATTTAGTTCTTTCCCGGCGTATTATGCTGATGAAGTCTTCTCGGGTTTTCCACCGGGTCACGTCGTTGGGGGCCGACGTTTCGATAGCTACCACCGCCATCGTCCTCAGAGCATGTCAGTGTCGTCTCATGGCATGTCAGGCATATAAGGAGGCACCATTTTCGACACTGAGACATGCCCTGAGGACGATGGCGGTGGTAGCTATCGAAACGTCGGCCCACAACGACCTGACCCGGTGATAGTGGGTGGAATTCCCCAATATTTTGATATACCTATTTATTCCACCATTCCTCATTCTCCTATGCTGAGCCGCAATTTTTGAACTATCAATTGACACCTTGTATTGAGTTCTACGAGGTTCAAAATGAGGTAACTGTGGACCTCATAATACTTAAGCATCAAATGTTCGTCAAGTTCCACCATAGTCCCTCTATTTTACTTCTTCACTAACCCTTGAGCCGTCATCCTTCCTTTCCCACTAACTTCTCGTCTCTAATTTGGAAGACTTGCTCTTTTTTATTACTTTTTCGATGAATCCCAATGGAGAAGTTCTCTTTTCTACTTCTCTCTTCCTAATCCTAGAAACCAACACCGCTTGCATGCAGTGGTTTCCACGTACGGACCGTCGCGTATTTTCCCTCCCCTGGCTTTCCTAGGGTTCTCCGCGCTCAGTCACCGGCGTCACCCCCGGGGGCGGCGCCGCTCCTTTCCACATCCACAGCCTTCGCGCCCCCGACCTCCTCCCCTATTATTTTTCCCGCACCCAGGGCAGCTGCTGGGAGATCGGAGCATTAATTCACGCGCGCGCGAACACACACAGACACACACATTCGCGAAGCCCTCCCCACCCCCTAAAACGCACACCCTGTATGCCATGTCGCTTTATATATATATATTTTTTTTTACTCCGGAGCTTTTTGCAAAACCGCAGGGTCGCCCTCTTTATCTGCTTTCCCCGCCAGACCCCCCTCCTATACCCTGGTCTCTCTCTCTCTCTCGAGCTCTCCAGGATAGGGTGGAGGGGTAGGTTGTAGTAGGGGTTAGGGTGGGGTGAAAATCTTTCTCCTAACTTGGTCCCTCTCTCCTCCCGCTCAATCTTCTCCCCCCCCCCTGTTCGCTTACCCTCGACATCTTTTAACCCGGCCGACTTTGCTTGTCTGCTTACTTCCTCTCTCCCGCATTTTTTCCCTGCATTGCTTTCAGGACCAACGTCCCTCCTCCCACAAATCCCCCTTTTTGCATGTTTTTCGAGTTTCCTATCCCCAACGTCGTCTACTCCCTCCTTTTTCTCCTCTTACTCCTCCTTTTTTCCTCTTGCTTCTTATCCGCATTATTTTCCTCCCTGTATCCCATTTTCTGCTCTGACATCCTCGGTTCTTTCCTATCTCCACGCAATTCTCCTTTCAACCGAGCTGAGTCTACCCTTCACACCCATTTTCTTATCTTTTTTCTATTCCATTGCTTCATTTACGCGTCTACTTCCTGATAATCGTGTATCTTGTTTTAGGTTCTTAAAATATATTTATTTTTGAGGTCACCTTTCTTCGTTCTTTCTTATCTCTTATCCCCCCTCTCAAACTACACACTATAAATTTCCTACTCCTTCGGTCTCTACCGCCCTCTCTCCATCCCGACATTCTCAAACCCCCTTTCTTTCAATTTTTTACCTTCCACCATGTTTCTCTTCCTAAAGCCTCGGCCACCTCTCACCCACGAACAATATGTGTCTAGTTTTGAAGTCCTGTGCTTTTTTATACTTAAGATGTTCGCAATAACCATGGACGAAAAATCCAAATATCAGTATTGTTACGTAGAGCGTTGCGGTATTCTATCGTGATATGCATTCACTTTTTCTTCCTCCTCACCTCTTTTCTGGTTTCCTTCTCCCTTAACGCTCGCTTCCGTGGCCTCCTATACCGAATATCTCCCTCAGCCCTACCCTACCAACCCGGACTCTTTTTCTACCTCTTTTGCCTTTTTAAATCTCTTCTTAGTCCCTCGCACAGTTGTTTCGTCTTTTTCACGGACGTTGTACGCATAGCTTTGGCTTATTGTGTTGGTTAAGTAAGAAGATCTCCACATTTCTCAAACTAATTTATTAAAACCTTGATGCAATACACGTTCCAATATCTGTCCAACTCTTTAGATCTTTACATCAACTCTTTACATCAACATCCTACTTATCTATACATCAACAGGCCTCTTTGGCAACAACATAAAATGATTGCACCATATCTGGTCACTACATGTGCTTTCCCACTTCCTCTTTTCCTTTTTCCCCTAAAACCCAAATATAGAAAGAGGAATTAACTCAAGTACTCCAGTTACTACCTCGAGTTGCTGTTTTCCGTGCTACATTATCTCTGTTTCTCTTCTGTAATCCTCATTCATCCAATCCTCTCTCCGTTTCAGCTATCCTAGATTATCTTCCGGCACGCGTTCCTTGAATATCACATCATCCAACTTTTAATTCCCTACAGATCCCTATGATCCTACCTATTCATACCCTCCTTTCCCCTTTTCTGTCCTATTGAATATCTCTTATCCCTCGCTCAGTCGCAAGTGTCCTCTGCAGGCACTGTTAATCTATCTTACACTTTTTCCTTTTTATATTGCGTTTTTGCTGAATCGGAAGAGGACTAGAAGAATCATTGTGTGACATTTTTATACTTTATATTATAATCTATAAAGGTCGAGTTAAGAAACTAATTAATAATTAGGAAGTACCCAAAGCACGTCTATTTAACGTACTTCTTTGTTTGTAACGCCTTTCACTACTTGATAAAATCACTATTACACGAAATTAATGACGATAGAATGACGCGTTACCTTTGACTATAATCGACGCTGAACCTTCTGATTGACTCCGGTAATTATTACGGGGATTTCAGGATTTGTGCTTTTTTGATTGACCAGAGGTAACGCTTGCATTAGGAAAAAGTAATATTATAAACTTTATATGTAAATATGAAATGCTTATTGTTTCTAAAATTATCGAAGGTAAAAAGTACATTTCAGGATGAGAATAATCTGGTATATCTGCTTCCTTACCTCTGTAATGGTTGTGTATTTTATATTTTCCTTGCCTTCGTTTGAGGGAAACAAATTAGTCTTACATTAAGTGTGCTTGCTAAAGCTAGGTATTTCCTCTCTCTTGCGTGCAACCACAAAGCATTGTGACGACGTTTAATAGCTGAATGCGCGTTTTATGTTCTCATGGGTGAAAACTTTCTTCTTTTGAAAACAAGTACTCCAGCATAATGTAATTAGACGGCGTCAATGCGCCCTATTTCTCTCAGACTTCATTCAGAACTCCTCAGTAAAACCATAACTTTTCGTCCCCTCCTGCTGGATGGGATTAAGCCTCACTATTTTGCGCTCCCGAGAACGTATTTTATTCCTCATGCTATTTGCCTAACTCACTCGGAGTGAGGCAAGGAAGTAAGCTCATGTGGCTAAGTGGAGCTGGTGAGAAAAAAAACACGAGCGTTGTTTGTCGCAATATTTCCCGTCTCTTGAGTGTTTTACTCCCAGCGCAACAGAGCTCAAGTTATAGAAATGACTCCTCGCAACGAAGGGAATGAATGAGGGGAGTGGATGTGTGGAGAGAAGGAAGATGAAAAGACTTGATGGGTGAGAGAAATGGGAGCTGTGGAGGGCGACAAAAAGTTAGCGAGCTTCAAATGAGTTATACCGCGAGGTCAAGTAGGCAGGTGCATGTTAGCAACCTCGCAGGTATTATTATTTCGAAGGCGCAAGGTGGGAAATGGTTACCATGTTGACGCATGCGCCAGAATGAATGCACGTTTACGAGAATGTGGATGTATGGAGTAAGATGTTTCTGTTTCACTGAGAAAGAAAATGGAGAGTATTAAAATTGGCCCTAGAATTAAGTTCGCCTGGATTGTAAATTAAACTTTCACCTCAGGGGTCGTGCGTAATCTATGTTACCTACCTAGTGGGGGGGGGGGGGGAGGGAGTCACATACAGCGGGTAACGAGGGGGAAGGGTGGTCCATTCAAAGTAACGTAGCTGCTACAGTGTGCCTGTTTACGTTTTTTTACTCGTCAACATCGCGTCGACAGTACTACAGAGTTTGACATAAGGAAGGGTGCATCTTATTTCGACCTTTATTTGTCTTATTTCAACCTATCCCTAAAAATAAATTCACTCAATAATTGAGAAATTATTTTTGAATGAAAAATTTCACTTGTGGAGACAACGTGACCTGTCAGGAAGAGGGAGGGGTTGGAAATACTACGGTTGACAAGGAAAGAGGGGAGGGGGTAATAAATCCTCGAAAATGGTAATGTAGCTTATGCACGACCCCTCACCGGTACAATACCTAGAGCTCACCTGGAGTCCTCATTCATAAGACAAGTTTAGCACAACATATAGTCGGTGTAGTTAATCTAATATGAAAGATGGGCTTTGACTGTGGCAAATGGGATGTGATGTTTACTCCATGATAAAGTAACGGAGGATATGCTGACTTGAAAAAATTTTGAAAATTTATCGAAGTATAAATTCATGGATTATTTAATGAAAATGAGTCTTTTTATATAAAACAAGTATTTAATGGAAAAAAGTTTAGCTATTAGATATCTCAGGAATTTTAATATGGAAAACACAAATTGGCCACCTCTCTGAGCTCAGTTCCACGCGTGATTGACGTCGGGATTGCCCACCACATAATGCAAAGGAACATGAAGACGCTTGTACAGATCGGGTGTAATACGAACGAAGCTCGTAAGACGGATTGGACATGTGAGAAGCCGCTGAGCATAAGGGGGAAGTAATTGATGGTAATTTAAAAATTCAATGCTCTATTCCGGGTCCAAATATTTTTCCGAAAGTTGTAACGAATCCTTCGCCGTCCTCAATTTGCTTGAGGAAACCCGTGAGGACACGTCAAAAATTCTATCTTTTTTTTTGGTTCAGAGACTGGTAGAGAAATCGAAATGACTGTAATGGCTACAAATGCTTGCTCAGGCAAATATTGCGTCCTGGTTATTCAACTTACTTCGCCAAAAGGAACATTAGGGAACAGGTCCCGTACGAATGATCTGTTGACTAAGGTCAATACTTGTAAGAGATACGTCAAGCAGCCAATGTCTTTGACGAGATGGCGGTAGAATGTGGTAAACGTGCTTCCTTGGTGCGTTCGTGATGTGATCGTGGTCACACGTGTATCCTCGGGGCCACGGACGGAAATGAAAAGTATCTGCCCAGTTGCCAACCGGCCGGTAAAAATGTCTACGCCACAGGAAGGGCCACGGGTGCAGATCGTGATGACGACTACTTATATCGGTGACTGACCCCCGAGTGACGACGCCAGAAAGAAAGAGAGCGCACATGCTCCCGTCGACGCTGTTTATCGTATGTCCCTCTTTCCAGCATCTCACGGACTTGTGAATCACCCACCCAATTGTTTTGCGCCGGAGAAGAGAAGAGGAAACCCTTAAATTGAAAGAAAGGGGAAACGGACAATCAAAGGAACACTCTGAATTCGTAAAAGTTTGAATTAACTTTTAATAACGAACAATATATCGTAACGTACTTATTGTAAGTACGAAAGGGGTGGAGATTCGTCGTAATATATTGATAGTTAAGGAATGACTCGCATACATTTACCATAAAATCGCAATTGATGTAGTTTTATGTCAAGGGAGATGAGAGATGTCATTGGAATAGGTCAAACATCAACTATTTTGCTGTAATTTCTTACCCCGGGCATACAATCTAATCAGTCACTACTGATAATTTAGGACATTATATCTCTTATTTTTTGGTGACGTATGTTGCCCCCAAAAGTATATTGAGCATTCGTAAAAGTTTGAATTAAACTTTAATTCAATGTCGTCCCCGGTGGCGACGGGGTAAAGACCTCGCCTGCTACCCCGAGGGTCGCGGGTTCGAGTCCCGCCTGGGTAGAATATTATCTGCCCAGGGCATGGGTGTTGGTGTCTCGTCCGTTGTTACTGTTATCCACCCGGCGTAAATTGGCACATTGTGCTGTATTCGGGATAGTGAAGATAAGTAAAATAAATAAATAATGGCGAAATATATATTGCAACATGCTTATTATGAGGGGTGGACATATATTTTTCGTTTAGCAATTACTAACGATTAACAATTAAAGTTGCCATACGGTCGAAAGAGATGTTATTTTATGGAGAGAAGAAAAACTTTGACTATTATGTTTGTGATTTCTGACGCCAGGCGTTTTATCTAATCAGTTACTGCTGACAATTTAGGATATTTTCTCTTATTTTAAGGCAATGTGTGTACATTATAGTCAATAAACGAACACAAATTGGCTTGATCATCTAAAGCAAGTTTTATGTACTTGCGGTGAATTCAAATTAGATTTAGAAAAAATATTTAAAGAACAGGGAAAATTGGTAACTAGCGCTTTGAAATTTTAGTATTTAAGCATATTTTAGGATAAATGTTGTTAAAACCTATTTTTAAAGCATGAAGATTCTTTATTTGGTGTTTTTTGGGGGGAAGGGGAAATTAGATTTTGGGTGTTTAGGGTAGAAGTATGAAGAGTTATTGAGTTTATGCGCGCCAGAGGGGAAACATAAGGTAAGTATCAGCCAAGGCTTTGAGAGCTAAGAAGTTGGTGGCGAAAAATTATAAGAGGCTGCTTGAGTGGATGGTAAAGATATTGGGGTGTTTGAGAGATTTTGAAGACTTTCAGAGGGGAAGATTAATGGGTAGGTAGGTAGAATAAAAAGTTCAACCTTTTGAATGCCAGAATAGGTTGGAAAGCATGGAATGCTGGGACGGAAAATGTGATGTTGCACTTCTAAGTGGATACGTTGTAAGGAAGTTGTTTTAGAAGCTCAAGTAAGATTCCTTTTCAAGAATTGGAGAGAATACTATTATCAGTAGACTTTGTGACTGATATCCGTACGTTATTGTTAGTGAGCATTGTAAGTGAAATTCTTTAAAAAATAATTTTGTGTGAACGTACCAATTTACCATGTAATGGGCATTATTCATAACATTGTAGAGGTTAATACTGAAGGAACTAATTTTTACTTTTGGTCGTTAGACATTTTTAAAGCTTTGTATTCCTTTAGATATGCTCTTCACATAAGAGTCCCGAATGAAACGTCGATTGGGTTATAAGTGATACCCGGTGATAAAATTCTCGAAATTGATCTGCCACATAGCGGCGCAGAAAGATTCGGACTTTTTACACGAGCTGAAACAATAAGCTTTTCAACGACTAGGATGTTAGCGTTAGCGTTGAGGTGTGAACATGGTAGGACTGAAGAAAAAATGGTGTACATTGGAAAGGAGCACTATGGAAGCCAGGCAGGAAAATGAGAGGAAAGGAATGTAAACCTATGGCTCGTTATGTGTTTATAAGGTTGCATTAATTTGCTATTTGATTTACAACACTGCTGAATATCGTATTTTTCTCTCCGTCTGCATGCCTTTGTTGCCGCAACTATAAACATACCACGTGAAATGTGTATAACATGCATTTTTTTCTTCGTACTTTTCATAAATAACTGTGCTAATTAACTCTTCTAAATTAAAATTTCTCTTCTTTTATTGAATTAATATAGTCAGGTTATATTTTGCGAGCTCTTTGTTGTTAATTATATGGATGTACTAGGGAAATATACGGAGTGCATCATAAAAAACGGAGCCCACAATAGATTTTGCTCCACGAAAAATTCGTATTAAAGTGTAATTATTGTTCAAAACGGTGTGCTTGTACATATTTTTTTGTTTCAGTATTGCATTTTTTACACTAAAGACGTCTCATTTATTATCACGAGAATGTAGTCAGAAGTTATTAATTTTTTTTTCAGAATTGTGGATTTCCAATGCACCGTTAGAAGCAAGTGTTATGAGATGTGTCTATTAAAGAGGTAGAAGTTATTGCGTAATTTTTAGTGTAAATCTCACCTTTACATAGTCAGTCTCCTCACACCCCTTACCACTCGCCCCTCTGGTTGCTCGCAGGGAAGTATGCAGATGCATCATCTGCTTTTCAATTTTTCAAAAAAATAATTTAGTGACAATATAACCATATTCAAAAGAGGAAACGTTTTGATAATCATTTAGCTATCTTTTTGTAAATTTTAAATTTGTATTCGACGATCACCTCGGAGTTGATGTAACGATAGTTTAGAATGATGAGAAGTCACCCTTTTATAACTTTATTATGAGGGACATTTTTTGTAGTATTCAACTGAGTGAATTGTTTTTTATTTTTGTTTTAATTGTGAAGATACTAGACAAAAGGAAATTTTCAATTCAAAGGATAAGTTTTGTGTCAGCTATTCTACCGCAATTGAACGGTCAAGCAATCGTGCTAGGAAAATACTAATGTAACTTTGGGGCGTTTACAATTCTGCGACTCTAATAGAATTACGGTTTTAGCATATTAATAAGTACGTAATTTAAAGGACGCGATCTCATGGAATTGATGCAATGTTAAAGTTTACCAGCCATAAGGATCTTATTGAATCCGTTACCTAAGAATATGTTCAGTATTTTTATATTCTTCGCCATTTTTTCACTAGGATATTTTCTCCTTAGCTTTTAGTATGGCTTCGTCATTACTGGTGTAACGTTTGATATTTATTGATGTTTATGTTGTTAGGGGGTTGTTGATGAGAGGAGAGAGGGGATTGTTGAGAGAGAGAAGAAAAGGGAAGGTGGCTCGAAGTAGTGAGGCAAAAAGAAACTATCTTTAAGAAAATAAAGAGGATTTGGAACAAAACAAACGTCTGGCGTTACACTGATCATTCGACAGCCTTCACAATATCATTAATAATCATCTCCCTTTTGTCCTAATTTCGATGATGTAGAGTAGTGGCTTGCTTTGAATATGTTTTCATGAAGTGATTCCTTCATTTCAATTTTTTGCTGTTCATAAGCTCATCTTCTGGTAATATGCCTTTGCTAAGGCTACTGAGCTAATTGTATATCTTGAACCTTTCGCTTCTGTTTATCACGGAGTGTCTGTGATGGCAAGTGTACTGGATCCGGTAAATCAGAGCCGTATATTCGAATGCGCACAAGTAGGCAGCGGATATTTGTAGTATAATGCTGGTCCTTATTTGTGTCCTTATGTGTAGATAATTACGATGATTGTGCAACTTATGTTGAATGAAAATCTTAGTATTGGGCGCCTGGACGCTTTTTTGAATTCCGACTCAAGGTCTATCTCTACCCTTTCTCCGTTTTCCAGCAAAGTATTCCGAAACCGTTGTACTCAGTTTTCGTTAATGTATGTTTGTTCGTATGTGTCCTAAATTTTTGGTTGACTCTCGACAACCCAGCTAATCAAATAACTGCTAGTTGTCGACTCGCTGAGGTAAATGGTCATTGTAACGTACATGGAGCTCTTGAGTGGCTTTAGTTCACGCTCACTGTCGCTTCACTTGTAGCCAACCCGATTTCCCTCCCCTCTGTCCCCCATTCTTTCACCCAGGGGATTATCTTTATCCGACTCCAGATTCCTTGCTTTCTAAGCGTTTCAATTCACTCCCTGTTACCGTCGTCGTTGTAAAGGCGCTCTGTTCGAGCTGTAATTCGACGAATATTCCCCGACAGCACTCCCCCCAACTTCCGTTTGCTCTTTGTATCCACCGTCCTTGCTTCCGACTCTTTTAATGTCATTCGCCTTTCTCTTTCAGCCTCCCTCTCCATTTCTTAAGGGACTTGCCATTCCATTTGCTCGATCTCAGCCTATTCTCTGGCAGCCTCGTCTCCTCTCTTCAATTTTTCTCTTCAAAGCATCCCCCCCCCTTGAACGTATTACTTTAATTCCCTCGTGTCTTGTCGCCTCGCGTTTTCCTTTCCTTGGCCAACTTTGCCATTTTCCTCCTTTCTTCCTTCCCTGTTTATATTTCTTTCCCTCTGTGGTTTCTCTTTTACCTCCCATGTTTTTATGAAGCCATTTACCTCCTACGTGGGCAAAAAAGTAGGTGTCTCAGTTATAATTGGCTGGTGCCATGTATGGAGAGACTC
Source organism: Ceriagrion tenellum (assembly GCA_963169105.1). Classification (NCBI taxonomy): domain Eukaryota; kingdom Metazoa; phylum Arthropoda; class Insecta; order Odonata; family Coenagrionidae; genus Ceriagrion; species Ceriagrion tenellum. The sequence goes on along the minus strand of OY720633.1, from coordinate 125,970,533 downwards.
TAGTTTTTCATTTTCGGAATTTTTTTGTAGGGATCTCGTTTTTACCTGCTCGGGAAAAAAATTATTATAATTTCCTGAGAGAAGTGATGGGTCACCTCATGTTTTTCCCGAGGAAATTTTGAGGGTTAATTTGGAAAAATATATGAAAAGATATTCAATAACATTCTTTAGTCTAAAAATGCATTATTTTATTAACCTTCTGGCACGAATCTGTTTGCATGCGTTCCAATTCCCATGGTGATTTTGTCATAGAAATCACGCTTTCTCCGCTCTCGGCTTTATTCCGTTGCCATCCTGTTGCGTATATCTTCCTCTTACGCAGCCAATAATGCTTTACATGATATTCATATTGTCTCTTGCACTACGTATTATGACCGTACTGAGGAGGAGATTATTTCCTTTGTTTCAATGGACACGAGTACTCTGTGTGAAATGTCAGCGCGCGTTCGCCACTATTTAGTTCTAAAGTTTTTACTTTATGAGAGAATTTTTTATGCAAATAATATCAAATTTTGCAAGAAGGGGTTGAAAGGATCCGTAGTTTGGAGTTCGATATGACTTAAAATGCAGGAACGTCGAAGTCACTCAGAATAGACTGAAATATTTTATGAAAAATCGTTACACTACGCATTGATTAAAGATTTTTTATCGTTATTATACCTTAAAATTTGAAATGGAAGGTATCGCGTACGATAGTAATATCGAATGTTGGACATTACAATGCCTTTCGTAGGTTGGAACAATGTTGAAAATGAAAAGCGGTTTTTATAAATGGACACTTAGTTTTTCCGCACACTTTTCTTTTCGACCAGTTTTAGCATTCATTTTCCAGATGCCATTGCTGTTCAGAAGCTTGTTTCAAAACATGCTCAGAAGCTTGTTTCAAACCATGCTGTTCAGAAGCTTGTTTCAAGCATGCAAAAAAAAAAAAAATCAAGTATTGCTTTCAGATCTTTACTCTTTTAGGTTGTTTCCAGCTGTGAATATGATACTTTGCCATTCCTATCCTGATAGACCTTTCATCTACCGTCCTTGATTAACCAACTCTCTATCAATACCCCACTCCGCATTAACGGAAGCATACTTGTATAAAGGTGGCGATCGAAATGAATTTTACCTTTTTAAATCGTATTGAACGCTGAAAACATCGTAAGGGATAAAAAGGTTTGGAAATTTTAAAATGACCATGAAGTTTGTGATGTGCATCTTCCTGCTTCTCGTCCAAGACCTTCCAAATGTAACAGTTGCTGTTTTAGAAAAAGATTTTGCTTTGTTTTGCGAGTTAAAACAATATTTTATGCCACCCAGTCCGCGAGAAAGTTTGATATTTATTTTCATTTTTCATCTACATCACTGTGATCGAACAATTTCGTTTTCTTGTCACGTTCAGTTTGACATGAGGGTCTTTTTTATTTTAAGTTTTCATACAATTATGACCGTAAAATTATGACAATTTTATTGTATGTATTACAATCGGTAGATTCATGAAATTGTTTAATAATGAAGAACTTCAGTATTCAATGACATTTTGTATGTTTTTGGACGGAACAAAGATGATCAGTGGTTACTGTAGCTATTGGCTGTAGCAGTTTGCAGTGGCATATTGTGTCGTATTGCCATGTGAGGCCTGGCTATTCAGGAATAAACTGCATGGAATCAATGCTGTCTATAAATCAAACGTTTACTCAGGGCATTTATTTCGTCGTTAATATCGAAAGGCTGGGTTTACTATGAAACCGAAGAGCATGGACTGGAAGCTTTTAAAAGTTTCCAGTCATATTTCCTGTCTCATCTATTGAATACAGTCTGGACTCGCAAATTTCTCAGAAACCATTTTATGATGCAATATCCGACGGCTTACTCCCATTTCATGTTGAACCCCGAACCTTATCAATGTTTCAAATCCATTTGAAAACATATAGTTCATGAGCTTTTATGTCTCCATTCTCTAAAAATATGTTTACCTTTTTGGAATAAAAATCCTCGCTTCATGACCGAAATAAAAATTTTTCACCCTTAAGATGAATAATTTATATCATACATGAAATATTCCCTTATTTTGTTGCCAAACATACTCAAATAACGATAAATGCTCTTCCGGATTTTCCCTTGAATTGATAATTGTAGTAGTCTAATGGAACGTTTTATTTTTTTGGACGAGAAGCAGATGCATTTTCTCCCAAGGATGGGTTTTCGCCTTCTATGAGAGACATACCTCCTGGTAATTGATTATGAATTAAAGGAGAGAGAATTTGAGACAGAGCGCTACAGAATTGAACGCCACCTTGACTTCTGGCGATGACATTAGGGCAAGTAGTAGACTCGCAGTAGCAATATGATGTGCCATTGAGACGAAGAATTATTCAAGTAGAAATGCTCCTTTTTGGCTTAAGTAAAATAAACAAATGAATTGAAGTGTAGCCCCTCAGTGGAAAAACCCAAACCATAGATTTACACCACTCTTGAACTACAGAAAACAGGCGCAACATGCTTTTCTGCAGTTGATTACAATATTAAAAAAACTGACTCTATTTTAGCTCTCATTGCCTCAAAAGATTTTAAAATTTACCGTGCTCCTTGATGTCTCTCGACTGACAGGGTTTATTTTTAGCTTATACGGTATGGCCATAAAACGTCCCGGGAGCTGTAATAATCTTAATTTATTCTCTCTTCTGATGCATTTTCAAATTGAAACTGGTATCCATAATTTGAGGACTCGGGACACAGAGCCTTTTCCTTTTTATTTTCCCCAATCGTTGCATTCGAATAAAATGCACGCTCTTACACCAAGGCTGTAAATTGAGCCATCAAAATTTGCTTTGGTCATCAATATGTTATTTTTTTACGTAGTCGATGGCGGAAATATCGTTCGATTCAGCGTCGCGAGTCTCTCGAGGGACACATTTTCGCGGTAGTGTCTCATGATTTATGGATGCAATTCTCTTCACAATCACAGTTTTATTACCGGACTCCAGGTGTGCGCTTGTGTTTGTGCACACGTGGAAGAGGAGTGGGACTGTTCTCGTTATTTGACTTTTCGGAATCCCCTCGCGTCGGGGATCGAAACAAATACGAACAATTTCTGCGGCAATGAACGTCTCTCTCCCCGGGACGAAACGGGTCATGCGCGGTCGTCGCATGATGAGGGTGGAAAGGCATTCGGGTGGGTTGGGACGGAACGGTACCGAAAGGAAGGAAGGAAGGAAGGAAAAGTCGCAGATGAGGAGGAGGAGGGAATGGGTGTAATGCCATTACTCACCCACTATTTTTTCATAGCGTCCGTCCCGCGTGGGGAATTGGTATTCCCCGTATTCCCATTGGTGGGCAAATTCGTTTCTCATCCCGTGGGGGGGAACGCGGGGTGGTGGAAGGATCGCAATTAACCGTCGTGACTCGTTTGCACCGAGCTCGCGGGCCAAGAATCGACCGTCATGGCGAGCGACGCCGGTCTGTGTCCGGGAGGACTCTTTTTACTCAATTGTGAGCGTCGCCCCCCCTGGTTCCGCGCACAACACCCCTCTCCACTGGGTTGAACGCCGGGTTGGGTCGGGTGCCGATGCCGACTCGCGCCAACCAACTTCTCAACCGCCGCTGGTGAGAAACCCCGCGCTTTGTCACTTGCTGCTGAACTGGAATTGGCAGAAACGTTCGTCTAGGCCAATGGCCTCGGTCTTTAAAGTGCGGTCGGCGAGCTACACTCGGTCCGAGGAATAATTATGCGTTAATTCTCCGAATAATTATTAGTTGGGTGGTTGGTACTTGAAATTTTCGTTTCAAAATTATAATTTCAGTTTATTAAAAAATAGCAAGCTCAATATCAAAATTAATAATAATGATTTTTCAATGTAAATATCACAATTTTCGTGCAGTGCTCGTCGTCATCCATGTACGATAATTTAATAATCTCTGTTATTAGTTTATAATGTTTTCTGATTTCAAAGACATTCATATCTAGAGTCTCCTGCTTACCTTATATTTTTCTATGGCCCGCTAAAAAGTGCTCAAGCACTCGTTATGGCCATCATAGCGAAAACTTTGGAGACCCTTGGTGTAGGTCAATTGTGCTTCCGACTCGGGTTCTTCACCTCCGAACGCTCTCACCTCCGAGTGCTCAGAGATTGGGAGATATCAAGGGTACTGCTTTCGCCGCGAGTGACAGCAAAAGCATAAATTCTATCGGCGAGTATTTCTACCTTCCGTCTGTTGTCTGGGAAGCCTATGGTGGAGAAAGATCAAGCAATCGGTAGAGTGGCTATTAATGCATCTCTCAATGAACTTTCAAACCACTCTCTAACCCCAGTAATAGACCAACGCACTGGAGGAAAGAAAGTAATTAGCCCCCTAGCTATCAGTTACCCTGCGATAATTGATTACATTGATATTCTCGAAAGCATCAGTGATCTTAACGGAACTTGTGCCACTTAAAAACACAAATGATGGAGTCTATAGCAAAACCAAAATGAAAAGATTTCTGAAACGGTAAATGTTATATATTCAAATTATGTGAAACAATGAATGATTAATGCTCGGAATTTGCAACTAGTTCAAGAGGCAAAAAGTTCAGGAAAGCAGCATGGAGATGTCTTGGAAATCAGATGCTAAGGTATCTATGGAAGTGCTCAAATGAAACTGAAACATCAGACCGAAGAACCTCACCGGTATAATTACGAATTGAAATGAAGGGATTGAAACAGATAGGAAACCTGAAAGATTATGGATTTTTACAATACGACTGAAAACTTCACCCAAATATTGGGGCAAAACGATGGGACTCGCTGAGAGAGTAAACCACAATACTTAGCGCTCAAAAAACTAAGAAACTATTGAATTCTGGAAATAAAAACTTAGTAATATGCCACAGTTTCCTTTTCCAGATCAAGATTGTGTAAAGTTTAAACCTTTCTCGGATCAAATGTATAAAATGTGGAATTTTACTGAGTTAAGTTTTTCTTATCGTTATCTGGTTCCAAGAGATGATACCTGATTATTTGATGTGACTGCGTTCTGCTCTATGATAATTCAAAAAGTAATGTAGGTGAATAATTAGAATGACGACACTATGCACGTAGCAGATATTCCTGTAATTATTTAATCATAATAATAATGCCAAAGCATAAATATACAGTGCAGTAGAATACTTGATCAACTACACTATTGAATGTAAGTAGATTCTGGGACCAAACGAAGCACTAAAATGTGTGAAGATGCTACAATTACAATATAATGCTTGCTCAAGAAGTTAGCTCCGCAATGTTTCTATGAAATTTTTTAATTAGTCATTTTATGAAAGTATATTACCTCAAGACTGGAAAATTGCCTGCTTCTCTAAAAATATTAGGAATGGAATCAGGTAAACCCAGAAAATCAACGGGTTGTATCGTTAACATCGCTCTCATGCAATACTCTCGAGTACGTGGTAATGCTAAGAACTTCAAGGATGTTCGAAACTTATTCCGTATCTATAATTACGGCTTCCTTAAAGGCAGATCTTGAGAAACCCAGTTTGGATTCTTCCTCTATGTTATTCTAAAATAAAGCGAACTGAAAAGCATGTTGACGTGCTATTCCGGGAATCCAAAAAGGGGGTCTTAAAAGTTTACTACCGAAAAGCTAATAAATTACAGGTATGTTGGGTGATCGAGAAATAGTTAGTAGGGCTCTTGATGTTGTTACCGACCGCAAACAATTATTAGTTATTGGAGGCATTTTTTCCTGATCGGATGGGGTAAAATCCATAAAGACGCTGATCAGTAGCCAGTTGTCTATTTATTTTTCAAAAACAGAATAGATCCAGAGTGCGTTGCAACATTATAATGTTTTCAGAATATGTTGTTACCTACCAAGAAATTCCTCAGACTCGGGCGCTTTTACATCGGACCATAACAACGTAAACTCGTATTTTATTGACTGTGGGCTCAACCGTAGCCTTGGTAATGCACAAAAGCACGCTTTTTCGAAAAAATCACTCTAGTGCATTATCAATAAAGTGGAATCGAGTGAATAAAAAGCTTTGAATGGTATTTAATACCTGAGATTCGCTGGAACTTCAGATCTGGCTTGGGAGAATCCGAAAAATTGACGGCGTCACATTTAAGAAATTAGGATTTTTCAAACAGATTGTAGGAAGGATTTCCAATGTAGAAGGGAAATGGGGTGGCTACTCTAATTTAATTCATTTTATGATACGTTTAATAAAGTTTATCGATTGCCAAATAAAAATTAATTCTTGAGCATACGCGACTTATGCATGCCTATTTTAAATTTAATGCCTCTAGAGGCGGGACATATTCTGAACTATGGTGAAAGAGGGAAATTTATTGAAAAAGGTTGTGAACCACTGCGATATATGAATCTGATGGTAGGGAAGTCATCCATTAATGAGAGGAGTGATATATAGGTTAGGACCTTCTTGGTTTTATGAAGCACTTGCAATCAAATATCAATGGAGATGAATATGCAGCAAAATCCTTAATGCCCGAGGGGTGCATCTTATAAATTCTGTTTCTGACAACTCAATGAAAAATCGCCCCGCGCTCCAGCTACCGAGGAGGACTACAAACCATCAACAGAATGCATCCGAGCTCCGCCCAAATATTGCGATCCCTAATAACAGCCTCCTCCACTCTGCCGTTCGTTTAAAATTCTCTCTTGCTTCGTTCCTGCTCCTCTGTTTCAATTTGCCGTACCCTGTACCATTAAAATTTGAACATTTTGCGAAGATTACTGGAGTTTGTATTCAATAATTTAAGGCACCTTATCATTTTCATTCTAGTTCCTATCATGTAACAATTCATGCCTTTTATTAGTGTATGGTTATGGATTATGTGATACCTATCATAAAGTTATTACTTACTTCCATATGCTACTGGATGCGCGAACTTGTCAATATTTTAAATGTATGGTGAAATCGAATTGTGTTATCCAGTTTCAAACTATATCCCTACGTTAAAAATGTTATTTTCACGTTTCTAAATATGTGAAACTTACAATCTCAGTATGTGACCTCAAGGAAATCAGATGATCGATTTTGAGTCTCTTGGTGAGCGAATTATAGTTATGTGCTTCAAGGGTGTCGGTATATGGTCGCATTTATTTGTATTACTTACTCAAAGTTATAAGCTGTGCTTCCTCTAATTATTGGCGTAATAAATATTATGGTATTAATTTTTACAACATTCATCTTCCTTTTGCAATACTTTGGTTAGGCAATTGATAAATTCCCTTTAGTAGCATAGATGAGACCCGGTGCATTAAAATACCCTTCGTACATAAATCAGGTGGCGAGTCTTGTAATTGATGCCAATGTAAAAAGAATAGGAGCCGTAAATTTATGTCAGTAAATATATATTTAGCGTTAAGTTGAAATGACAAGATTTTTGCCCTCCATTTATCTTCGGGGGATAGAGCACTTAATCCTTAACTTTCCTAAATGTTCCGAACGTCTATGTCAACATTTGCACTTTCACTTTATTCGGTCCTTGTTTGCTGTCGTTTGTCCCTCTCACTTGGTAAATCAACCCCTTTAAATTTTCTTCCTGAAACGTATTTGCTTTTCCCGTATTTTCTATTTTTTATCTAATGAATTAAATGTGCGGGGAGTTCAATCATTAACTTTATCTCCTTAGCGGAAAGATGGATTCTCTGGAATGTGCAGCCGACCATAATTATCGATTTTATTCCTTTATGCTCGAGTTCGTATATATGATCTGACGAATGTTTTGCAAAATATATCGAGTATCCTTCTTTAATACCTAGTTTTAAAAGTCTAGCGCTAGAAGGTTTTTCATATTTTTTTAAAAAGTAGTCAGTCGCTTACTTTTGCGTTTTAAGTTACTTCATGGAGTATCCCTCTAATGGCGCCGTTGCCCAAGTTTCGAGGGCATTGATTTTTTTCAAGACTAGGTAGCTTCCTTTAATTAGAAAAGCCTTGACAATTAAAAGATCTTTTCTGATAAAAGGTCATGCAAATTGTATCCAACCGTAACTAATGAATCAATTATTTTTAGGATGCAATCATTGATAACATTGTAGAATCTACAATTTTAAAATTAATTGATTAATATTTGATGTCAATGTCTATTCTTCGCCAAATTAACCTTGAGACAATAATTTAGAATAAATACTTGAATCCAAATTAATTTATTTAAAATTGTGCTGTCATATTCTTCGTTATTTGCCGAATGCGGAGAAGCTTAAAGAGGAGAAGACATTAGTGAATCACACTAGGTTTCTATGTGGCTCTTGAATGCTATGTGTTAGTAAAAGAATCATTTTCCAGAATTTTATCTTGGACGGGTAGAATGCCGAGGGTGTGTGTGTACGTAAACTGTAATGTACTATCATAAGCTTTGTACAACTTTATTGGATGTACATCCACTGTAAAGCTCTATGTAACCGTCAGTATTTTAGCTTAATTCATTTTTTTGATGAATGAGCTTATGTATAACAAAATTTAAAGAGAACATGGTGTCTCACTCACTCATGGTGACTCACGAGAATGAAGCTCGTTTTTTTGCGGAAGATAATCGGCCTAATATGGTCACCACTAGTAAGTTGTTCATGAACTTAACGGATATTTCAGTGATTTTTTTTGGAAATTCTTTCCATTTTTAAGTAAAAATAAATCTTGAAGATGCCATACTTCCACTGTTTAATATTATGACTATTTTTCGGGCATCTGACTGCACAACTGATCCTTTCAATAATAACCAGTGCGTATTTCAATGGGTTCAGTATTTACCTTAGCTCACGTACAATAATAATAATAATAATTTTATTCCCTAAAAGGCCTGCCATAACAGAATATAAATGGTTTGTTTCAACGTAAGATATGAGGAATATAGGCATCCCTGTGAAAAACACACCTGTTTTGGGTTTACCAACTCTTTCAATACATAAAAGCGCAGTGAAAAAATCATGATACGGAAAAAGAAGCATTCAACTTGGTCGATATGTTACAAAACGAAGTACTTAGTGCTTTAAACTGCTGGAGCATAGGAATTAAACATGACTGAATACAATCGGTGAATAGTGTTTTGTTTACCTAAATCAAGGGAAAATCTTTCAGTTCGGGGTACACATGATTTTTATTTACCTGTATTACGTGAACATTCTACATTTATATGTATATGATTCCATCTAGATGATCTTATTGATTCTATGGAGAAAATAAGTCCTGTGAGCTACGGAGCCCAGCTAGTGCTGGAAAAATCGATTTCGATTAAAATCGAAAATCGAGTTTCAATAGTGAAAGATTGAGGAAATCGAGATCGAGCCATGATCTTCGAGTTTCGATCCAAACTCGATTTTTCAACTTCGATCTTGACCATTTCGTTTGATCTCAGCATACCATACAGATTACTCTCGTACCGTTTCGCGATCAGAGTGCTGAGTATGATAACGTCATCCGTCCCATGTGAAAGACTTTTCTCTAAGGCCGATAAAATTGGAAAGGCACGCCCTAGATCATCAAGAAAGCATCTCAATCAGTTGATCTTTCTTCAAAAATTTTAGTGAAGCCGAATGGTTCCAAGCGGTGATGCCCAAACTTTAATGTGCGTGCATTTGTAAATTTTTACTACTAATAATTCAAGAATGTATTCTAAGTAGATTTTTAGGGATTTTTTTATACTATTCAAATGTGTATTATGAGCGTTTTTCGAATGAGTAATAAATATGTTTTTGTACCAACTGTATTTTTTTCAAGAAAGAACCGTCAATTTTTTCGATTTATCGATCTTTTGGTTCAAATTTCGATTTTTGTTGAAAAGTCGAGCTTTTCATTTCGATTAATAATCTATTGTTCGAAAAATCGATTTTGACCGACATTTTTCCATCACTAAGCCCAGCGCGAAGGAAACGGCTAGCGTGCTTATTGGTTACCGGCTCCGATAGGCATCGGATGTCTGAGTTATCAGATCATGAGACGAATTTGGTTTCAGCCACAGGCTTGGCGTGCAAAGACTACCCGTCACCAATAATGGGCCACTTAACCCTTCTCAAGGGTTAAGTGGCCCACGGGCCAGGTAAACCTTTTTGACTCTGAGTGTTTTACACTATTTCCCTATTGACACTTATTTTACCAATTTCAGTTGTCTTTGGGAGGAAAAGTTGGCTTTTTAGATGCTAGTTATTCCTGTGAACTGAAGTGGGCGTATTAGAGCTGGGATTGAAAAGAGTAAAACATTTACCTCGTTCGTAACCACGGTTGAGTGTGTAATATCGTTTCCAAAATTGATATTATTGTTCAAATGAACCTTTAATGGTAGGATGACTGGAATAGGCTTGGCTACAACTCGATTACGGTCGTCTCCTCTTACTGACTCCCAAGGTATCTCTAGTTTAAAATACTCAAACGTGAATAGAAAATTTATTTTAATAAGTTTCTACCATTTATGACAATGTAACAAATGTGTGAAATTAATATATCGCCTCGATGCTTAACCCTCTATCACGCTGAGTGACCTAGAGGTAACGTATATAAGAGTTTTTTTTTGTCTCTGATTAAGTTTCTTTGCGTATATATTACTTTGTGACATCAATTTTTACAGCTTGGCAACGGAAATATCTCTCATTCATAACTTTTAGTTTCTGATTCTCCCACGAGTGAGGTAACATGTGAAATGACTTCACATGGTGAACAAAAAAAAAGTTTATCAATGGTTAAAAGAACTCTTTTGGTACCTTTATCAGGGGAATGTGAAAAGAAACAGCATATTTTGACTGAAACTTCTGAATCGTAATTTATATGGTATTTCTTGCAGCCCCAATAGGAGCTCCGAAGTTCACACAGGTTGCTAGCGTTGTCGGTTTTGATAAACTGTCTTGTACTTCACGGCAACGGAATTTTGTGCAGCTAATTAATATTAACGAATGGTTTTGAAAAAGATAAGCGTTGTGTTTCCCACCTGTTTGGATATATACCTGCGCGGGAAAACCAGTTTTAAATCCGGTAAAGTCGCCTGGCCAGCGCGGGTTACATAGGGTCAGAGGCACATAGCGTCCCGTGTGTTCTCGCCCTATTGCGGGGAAAGAGAGTGGCGGCGGGGGCCGTCGAGCCTGGCAGCGTAGGAGGCAATGACGTTTACCGTACTTACTCTGGGAAAAAATAACGCACGCTGACGGCTAACCAATAACAGCCGTCAGCGTGTGTTATTTTTTCCCAGAGTAAGAAGAATATCCTAGAAAAATAAAGCCTCGGGAGCTGCAATGGGGATCGGGTTGGTGTGGTGGCTAGAGTATTCGCCTACCACACGGGCGGCCAGGGTTCAAATCCCTGCAGAGGCGGATGTTTTTCCGATCCCTACTTGAGTGTATTGTGGAGGAAACTTCAAGTACAATTACTCCGTATGTCGGATGAGACGTCAAGCCATGGTCCCCTTGGCTCCTTTCGTCAAGAGCAGGCTAATGCCGACGCTAGGTTTCTATCCACCCTTCCTCCCTTATCTATCCCCTATGGCGCAAATGACCTTAGCCATCGGTCGCCTATTGGATATTTGTGGAGGCCAATTGGCCATTTTCCAATTGAATTGCAGTTCTTGGATTGGAATTGGGGTGGAATTTTAGGATTTTGCATGATGGTGAAGTGAAAACGAATTATCAAAACCTTTCCAAATCTTTTTAGCACTCTCAGTCGTGGATAGGTTTGTAAACTTCTTAGGGCCTTCTCCTTTTGACGAATTTGAATATTTTTCTTCCCCTCTCTTCACCCGTTTCACGGCTTTTACTTACATCCCTCATTCTTGTCGCCTTTCATCGGCGGCAAAGACGTTCGCTCTTTGGAGCGCTCCGTACTTTTTAAGAAATGAGAAAAGTTTCGGATGCGGGTATGCGACGGCGGGAAAGTGGGATGGAGGAGGAGGAGATGAGAGGTGAGAGAGAATTAGGAGAGTGTGAAGAGAGAGGTTGGGGATTGGGGCTGTGGGAGGTGGAAGAAGGAACCACGTGCGGTGCTGTGATTGGTGTATAGTTGGAAGGAGAAGGGTATGGAGTGAGGAAATGGTTTTTTTTGGCTTGTGGGGCGTTTGATATCGATATGGTCGGGAACAGCTGGTCCGCAGAAAGTAACCCCGACGATTACTCGGGGACTTTCCCGAACAAATCTCTTTCCCACCGTTAGTTGTCTCCTTTCTTTTTTTTGGCGGTGGGGAGAGGGATCGTGGGTGGGAACGATGGTGGGCCAATGTGTGTGGGCGAGGTAGCGGGTGCCATGGGTGGGTTTGGAGAAGCAGGGAGGGAGTTTTCTCCTCTGCCGGCCCTGGAAGAAGGGAAGGGGACACTGGTGGACCTTAAGGTCGTTCAAATGATCGAGGTAACACGCGGTGAGCAGGAGTCGGAACAAACTGCTCGCAATCCGGGACGCGGGTGGGCGAAAATTGGGTCTCCATGCGCTGCACGGGCGAGAGATAGGGATGGGTGGTGCTGCCGACGCGGCCGAGAACGCTGGCCGTGTCCATGACAGGAGCGGCAGAAGGGGTGTCATAAGGGACAGCACGCGCTGCAAGCAGACCGTATCCTCTGTGACCTAACGCAAGAGTAACTTGATATTGTCGAGCCGCGACGATGATGGCGAAATTTTGACGTCGTAGCCTCGACAAAATCCCGATTGTCGTGCTGAGGTTTCGGGAATTCTTTATTTCCTCCCAAGTGATGCGTTCGGAATTTTTGCCTCTCAACATCGATGTAATTTTGGCCAAATGCATTTTGCAAAATCTCAAACAGTGGCATTCTAAAGTAGAGATTTGTCGAGGATATGACATTACATCCGCGAGGTTTATACGTTACAGTATCCATAAACTTTTGCATTTCCTTCAGTTGTTTGTTCATATAGGCATAATCATGCATGCACAATAGAGTGCGATTTTTTCCAAAAATCTTAAAAGTTACCTACTCCACCTCCATAAAATTTATTTTGATGAGAAACGGCGTGTAAGTTTCCGGTCGGTATGCGATGTCTTCTACCCGAGCAGCATGGGGTCCAAAATACTCCACTCAAAAAACTCTACTTTCGCCACAAAATGCTTTTCGTAATAGTTTATGGGTAGAAACCTCCGGGCTAAAAGTTAATATATTTTCACAATGCTTGTTTTTCATGCTATATATCTTCCCATCTTCTCTCTGATTTCCAGTCTATGAGTGTTTTGGTCAAAATTTGATGCTCTATATCCTGCTTCGTTTCTTTTGTATCGCACCGGTAAACTTAATAAATTAGTGTCGTTAAAGAAAAAAGGTCTCTTGCAGTACCCTTGGAAACTATTTCTACTTTAAGGAAGATGAGAATACTACGTTTTTTTGCTGGTAACCTCGCTGAGGCGTTAGCAGAAGGGAAAGTAAACTACATATCACTTTCAAAATCCTTGTGGATGCGTTTAGCCTCTTTTAAGGAGATGTATCCCGAATGAATGTAAATGAAGCTACCATCTGAAGGATACAGAACAAGCTAATAGCTAAATCAGCGGAGAGAGTTGTAGGCTTCTTTTGCCCAGAATTTGCGATAACTTAAGATTTAGATGATAAAATATTACCTTATTTCGATAGTAAAGATACCAAAAATAAGGCTGTTAGTCATTATTACGGGTGACAGAACTGGGCAAAATCTTGCATGTCAGGAGCTTCCAATGGAAACAGGAAAATTGATGGAAAATGTGGTGTACGAGTCCATCAGAGGAAAATATCCAAAAATGGTAATACAATGGAATGAAATTCAAAAAACGAAAACAGATGTTGGTGAACTTTTATTCCAAAGACGATGCAAAGGTTCGATTGATATGCAGTAGTATCAAATCGACATTTAACACCACTTTCTCATGAAGGCATTAAAGCGGCGCAGCGGTTTAGCATATGGGAGCGAGATTGGCATGGTTATCTTGCCATCAAAACATCTCCACAATAGATTTGGAAGGACTATCACTCACTGGTGGGAACTTTAGCTGCGCCCAAAACCTTTTTCAAGAAATAAATTTTTCAAGAAAAGAAGTTTTCAAGAAGTTTTATTGTCAATAGTTGTCTATTGATGAAAGTAATCGTGCGATCTTAGACAGCTACTCTGACTCGAAAGAAATCATATCGACATTGAGGAAAAAGTAATTAATTTTGTCCGACATCTCGATGACCAAGGTTCGTAAAAACAGTTTTCTATCACTTTAATGTGCCACAAAGTATGAGTAATCATCACATTTGAATTTTTAATTTCTTTTGAAAAATGTGATTATTTTTGGAGGTTATGCCGATCTCAATTTAATATTTTTGAGGAAAACCTGCCAGAGGTATTACATTCTTGCTAACATGGCCAATGTAATGTGCAGATTGAATATGCAAAACTTTGTATGCCATGTGTGTCTACATTTTTTTAGATCAAGTGGAGAATATTTTCGTTGATGCTCATGTGCCTCTTGCATATTTGCAAAAAGCCTCTTGCATATTTCTGATAAAAATTTACTCATGCCTTGTTATTGCAGTGTAGCCGCATCAGCTCCTAGTTAAATATTTCTAAACGGCTCCGAAAGCATGAGTACCATCGTTGCCAAGCTTTTCCTCAAATAATACTTTGGGACGTATGGTATCCTGGAAAGAAGTTGGTTGAGAGAGACTTGTAGAAGGTATCAAGTCTTGCGAGGAAAACACGGAAAAGATAAAGAAATCGACAAATAGGTATTGTTCCTCAAATGTTAGGCTATCTAATACGCCTGTCTAATCTCAGAGAACTCGGGTAAGTTTTTTCAAATTCCAAAGAAGTCTAAACACGGCGAGAAATGCTAGTTTTCTCCATAGTCAAACAATTGTAAGTGCTAAGATAGTAATTAATGACCATGCTAAGAGGGGAAGAAAACTAATAGGAAATTTTTCAGAAAAATTCTTCCGAGAATTGTGAACGGGTGTTCTAGAGCATATTAAAAAAGGACACTCGATGCTAGAAAAATTGCGCCAAAGAAGACATATCAGTGACCATGATTATGTTGGTATCTGAAGCTAGTTGAAATTATTTATCTCTGTTATCTGCTTACTGAGATTTAATCTTATCTTCTTTTTCGCTCGTAAGATACATGTCTCCATTTCAATAAACATTACCGTAAGCCGCGTGTTTACTGTACCGCACTGTGTGGTAGCGGGAACAACTTTGTACAGTATGCCACGTACTCTTATTTTAGATTTGCCGGGCTCCCCAAGTGGTTGAAGAAGAAAGCATTTTGGCTGCGTGTGCCCAGTAGCTCGTGATATGTATCAGTTTGTCTCTTAGAAGTAAACTGAGGCGATAACGGACCAGTAAAGCTATTTTCATGTGCATTCAGTTAAGTGTTATAACTTGTTTTGGGGATTGAAATGTAGCGCAGTTTTGAGTTTCAAAGTGTATTTATGTGTATACACAACTTATTATAACAATTCAGAGAAAGAAGTTTTTTGGAGTGTGAAGTTATTTTGTTACACTTTTCAACAAAGGATATTTGACTTTCAGAAGTGTTGTTCAAGTTGTGACAATGTAAGTCGCTTCGTGATTTCTCGTCAGACTTATTTTTAATTTTAGGGTTCAGAGTGCATAGAATAAATGGAAAAAAGATTGCATTATTCCATATTATAATTATACAAACTATTTTTCTGCAAGAAGTGGTGATTATTTAGTGAAATATTATCTGTCCAAATAATAATTTATTGTGTAGAGGATTTGCGCTGGGAAATAAAGAACGAATCCACACTATGAATCAAAGCATATTGAGATGCATACAGATACAACTGCTTGGCAGGCGAGGTGGGAAGCGAGTGACACGCGAGTCTCGTTACAACAGGGAACAGGGGACTCGTACCGGAAGTACGGGTGCAACGCCACGCAGTGGCAGTTCACGGAACTATTTAGAGCAGAGGCGTCCATGATGAACACTATCAAGCTCTGCCCCTACGTATTGCAATGCTCGTACGTAATACAAAGTTGAATAATGAATGTTGCCAATGACATCATTTTAAAATATATTCCCGCATTCTCCTTCAAGCTTAAAAAAAAACAGAAAATTGTCACAAAGTCACAAAGGCCCCAGTTTACGGTACTAATTTTTCTACATGGTTAACAAAGTGAGACTTGGGTGGATAAAAGGCACTTGCTTTGGCCGCCAATTTCTATAAAACAGCTTAAGAAAGGTCCTTTAATATGTAAGTATATGCTGCGGTATAGCACAGGGAGCCGTAAAATTGCATCGTCACCCTGAGAAAGTTTTTTGGTGCAAAAATTATATTTTTATTGAGGGGTATTTTAGGTCCCATGCGACCCAGGTTAATGACATCGTACATCAACCGTGTTTCGCTCATGTATTTTATCACCAAAATGAATGCTTTGGTGGTAGGCACTCTTCAGTTTTTGACACACCATAAAGCACAAAGACGTACTGTTTAGGGAAACTTCGAAAACCTTTTTGGGGCCTCGAAACATATTCACTACTAAAAAATCTGATGAACATTTATAAGAATATGATACATTTTCTTACATTATGAATGATAAAATTGAAAAAAAGGAGCCACAGAATGACCGAGCTTTACCGTGCAAAATAGTATTCACATTCATTATATGAACATATTGAACTTCTTCACGTGAATAATGTTTAAAGAAATTATTCTTCACGGTTTAAGATAATGGTCGATGAGCTAAGAGGTATTTCAAATTCCCATTATTCAAATTAATGAAGAAATTAGCGGAGACTCCAGCCAATTTTGTTTCTCTTTTTATCTTGAGGGTTCAATCTTCGCTTGTAAATAACCTTGCTGTCGACTGTATTCGATATGTATGAAACAATTTTCCTGGAAAAAACTTTTTGATATCAATCTGTCACTGTCTATAGGCTGGTGATCTTTCGACTGAAGGGGTAAAGGAAAATTGACAAATTTTTTTATGAAAAAAGTTTTACTGCTCGAGTAATTAGGGAAAAATAATGCTTCAAGAGTACTCTTTGAAAATATTATTTATTTATCTTGGACCTTAAGAACTCAAAATTACGTTTTATATGTTTGGAGAAAAAAATGTGGTTACAATTTGAGCATATGGGTTGTGTTATTGTCCCTGTTAATTTTAAGTTACTCGTTCGTCTTAGTAATGGAAATATTTTGCGCTCGCTGATTCATTAACTCTATTTTTTTGCAGTGATACTTTAGAATTTTGCATAGAACTGCTAATAAGCTTTGAAATGATATCTACGAATATGCAGTTATCGCCCGAGTTAAGGTTCTCATTCATTCACTGGCTTTCGCCTGCGGGTATATTTTTTCTCGTGACCGTTTAATGTTAATTGAAATAATATTTTTTCGGATTTGATAGCTCAAGAATGCCCTACTTTCTGAATAAAGCTGCACATATGGGTGAACTGCATGCATTTTTATCTCCCACTTGACAATAAAAAAATAATGCGCCCAAACAAATCTCTCTCCTTAACCCTCGTCGGAAATGAAAGAGCGCCTAGCTTTTTCTTTTCTTTGCGTTTTCATTTTTACGTTCGCGTAAAGACCAAGGTGGTGGTGACACATTGGGGAAACAAAACACGCTCACATTCGTCCCCTCTTCGTTCCTCTTATTTTAAGATATTTTTATCCCTGCTTCTCCGCTATAAACTCCGGCATTAAAAGCTGCACCGTTTTCCGATGAAGGATGTGCTTTCTTTTGCCGAGGTTCTTGCAGTGGGTTGCAGTTTAGACAGCAGAAGTATTCATCATATGAAAGGATGGTAGGTGAGAATTATCCTCTTCTAAGGCTAAATTATTAGGCACAAAATTTTGGTTTACCATAGTATAGAATAGTTATGTGCACGACTCGGAAGGAAATATTGTAAGAGTGTAAATACTATTTAGAGGTATAGAGAGTCCAGAGACTAGATGATATTTCAATTTCTTATCATGATGTATACCAAAACTGATGACGCAATATTAAACCTTAAAGGCCGCTTTACACGGTACATTGTGTTGTACAGACGTATGTATAAACTCCTTCCTGAGGAGGACTGTGCCGTGTAAAGCGGCAAATTATATGATCGTCTGAATGACTGGATGGGAAATAGAACCTGTTCTAATTCCATTAATTTTCTTGAACGATCTATGATACATTTGTTTGTGCAATAAAATATACCTCGTAAAACGGCCTTAAAAGAACTTAAGTGTTTTTCTACCTAACTGTAAAAATATGATGCCAAATTTTTCTCGTACATTTACTCAAGGAAAGTATATATTGTACATAATTTATTTAGGCAATTAATTTTTTCGGAGAAGGTAATATATTTTTTAATTTTAATTTGATGATGTTGCAATCTGAAAAACCTTCATGGAAAAGGATTTGTGGACCATCAAGTGCTCTTAAATTACCGCAGTGTTCGGTCACCATTAGAATAAGATCTAAGAATTCATATTGACATTTTCGTAGTTAATCGTGATGGAAGCATCCCTGATTTTGCTAATATTTTATACCTGTCCAAAATCACGAGTATATCTTATGGTATTAGTGCATAAAAATTAATTGAATTTGATGAAAAATTATGGTAATCATTTGAAATAAAAGTTTGCAAAACAAGTAATAGAAAAAATGTAGATATTTTCTCGTATTCTGAAGTTGTTTATAAAATCGATTACTTATAACATACGTACGGTCGCTATGATAGTGTCTGATGGGAATACTTCGGTGAGGAGTGTTACCAGTTGCGCTTTATCATTTGGATTTAAAAAAAAACAAGAAATAAAGGACTTCAAACTCGGCAAATTTGTTTCTTCTATTTATGACCTTTGCAATAGTAATTCAGTCATCGATTAAGAGTGAGACGCTAGTTAGTGCGAGAGATTTTAATGGAATCGAAGTAAAATCTCGCTTGAAAGCTTGAATACTGAATAGTCGTCGTTATCAAACTATCGTTGACTACGGTAACCTTCAATCATAACATATTAGTTACCATAGCTGTTGACAAATCAAAATTTGCCTCTCATATATGGACAAATTGAGCTATTTGCTCTTCCTCCTTCCCAAATTTTGTCGTCAAATTTACAGGTAGCATTTCTAATGATCTCCATAAATGAAAATGATCAATGTCTCCAGGTGACGCCAAGTTTCAAATGTAAACCAGTATATTTGGTGGGTCATGATTGATTAAGGGTTCTATGCTGGTTTTTTCACTAGTCATTTCAAATTAGTTTCGAAGGTATTGAATGTCTTCCTCAAGCCTAAGGTAATGCCTTACATATTTTTTTAATAGACTCACTCTTAAATTTAGAATTTGAAAGATGCCGGGCATATATAACTTGGGTTTTTAGGGACTGGTATGTAAATGGCGTAAAAATTGCCTAGTAAACGATGCAAGGATTGATGGAATTAGCCGTTTCGAAGCAGCTAGAGGGTGGAACTACCCATCAGCGTATCATGCTAACATGAGACGTTTTCACGCGGCTTAGCGTTCTTATGAGATGTACTCGGGATTATCTAATTTTTGGCATGTTTTCGGTCACATATCACTGTATTGCAGCCAGAATGGAGTTGCAATAATCCAAAATATTGCTTGAATTATTTAAATCACTAGTTGCTCTTCCACAGACAGAGTAAGGGAAATGTTTGTGTAAGAACTGAATCACTCTCCATTCCCATCCAGGGTACGTCTTTTAAATCTTTCCGCTAGGACAAAAAGGGAGCTTTTTCCACCCCCTATGTCTGAAATGCTCTTGTTCCTGTAATTTCATTAAGATTTTCCTATGCGTAGCGTCTCTGTTCATTTTAGGTTTACCTTAGACTAAATCAAATGAATGACAGAAATATAAATATGCAAATGTTAGTTTTTATCCGTACAATACAGTGTGGCTCGTAATTTTGAAATTACTGTAAGTCAAGGAAAATAAATCTTAATGCCATTTGTATCAATTGGTATCCGAAACTATGACGAAGCACCGTTCGAACGTGAGTTATATGAGGAAAACAAGAGATTCAGAGAATCTGCTTGGATTAATTTTCCTTCCAGGTGAATCTTAGTTTTTTAAGAGACATTTTTGAGACTTCGAGCGTCACCATAGTTTTACTCTTTTAAATCTATAAGTGCATGTTTAGGTTCAAGAGAATATCTGGAAGTTGTTTTCGAGACTGAAAGGTAAATGAAGAAATCAAGACGTAAAAAAAAAAGAATTAATAATTATGTTTTTGGTGTTGATCGTTTGGTGAGAAACGTTTTTTGCATAAAGAAAATTAATTTCGTGAACTCGGGCCTGCATTAAATAGAAATCTCTTGCACACTGAGCAACGCGGTTAACTAAAATAAAGGCACTTCCCTGTTTTTCCTCCTCGCGAATATTGACTCTGACCTGTTCGCTGTGAGCTCTCCGTCTCGAGCTTTAGGGCCTCTCGTTCCCTCTTCACGCAATGGCGGATAAATTGCGGCGTTGAACTGCGAAAGTGGCGTGCCTTGCGCTTCCGGAAACGAGCGTGCCCTCTTAGCCTTGAATTTTATGCGCCACCTGTTCCCTCAACACACTGATTAATTCAATTACCTGCATTGGGCGCGGAAACGGAAAGGATTTCTTTGTGTGCGCACGTTATTTGAAAATTTTTAGGAATGGAAATATCGCTATTATGCTCGGGTTCATAGCGATACTTTATCCTTTCGAGAGGCAGCGTGAACGAATGTAATTACCAGGTTAAGTGCCTGTGTTCATTTTGAGACTCCTCAAAATTGAATTTATAAATATAATTGAGTTCTCTCTTTCTTAGTCTCCTATTAGGTTTAATGCATTTTCTGTATAATAAGGTAAGGCGCCTTTTAATACCTGGAGAACGCTCGGATTCGTACTGTAAAAAATATCTCTTGTGCAGTTGATAGAGAAGACGGGAAAATTGGCTGGGTGCTAAGGGAAAGGTACTCTAGTATTTCCCTCGGCACTCTTGACTCTTGTCATTAGAAAACTGCCGTATATAACACTTATACTTAATGATTTAAAACACCGGTAGAACTTCTACTCCCATATATAATAATTTTACGTTAGCGAGAGAATCCTACCGTAAGTAAGGCATTATATAAGAGTACTTTAGTTTGCTTCGTTAAAGCGGAGATAAATGCTCTCAACTCAATCAGATTAATTCATGCTTTAAGGTGAATAATAAATAAATTAGTGCGACACCAAGTGTTTTTTGTGATAGCTATGATCATCTTCCTTCACTTGTTATGTCTCTGATGACTGATGAAGGTAAATATAACATTATATATAATCATATTAATACTAAAGTATTATCGCAGAATTATTGATAACGAAATTTGGAATTAGGCAACGCCAATGTTTTTCATCAGTGCATCGTTGCAGCCTGATGATTATAGGCTCCATCTAAGTCGTAGGGTATTACTCGCTATTAACTTCTTTTTATCCTTCTTAAAGTTCGGAAAATCTTTGATGATAAATGAATTGGCGTAACATCTCCATCTAATGAATATTATTTTATTTATTCAATTTTTTTGATGCATTACATTGACCTCCGTAGCGCTTGAGTTGTCCGGTTTAACATAAATAGAAAGCTCCCGACGTATGTCGTGGTCTGCAAGAACTGAGAAAACTGTAAATGACGTTACTTATTCGCTGTTTTTGCTAAGGAATTTAAGGAATTTTGCAGTTGCCCTCTTTTAACTCCTACTTTGTATTTTGACACAAAGAGCTATTCATTGGTAAAAAAATATTTTATATTGACTAAGAATTGTGAAATTAGGATCAGTTTTTTGTAAAATTAAATTATCAGTCAAAGAATACGTGAAATAATGGTGCTTTTTGTTCTTTTTCCATTGGATTACTTGGAATGCTGATTACGCTGTACATTTATTTGCCTTAATGTATTCGAAAACGTGGATGCTATTCAAGTTTTCCATAGATTATGTTGTATTAATCGTTCCGTCAAATGTCAACTTCAGTATATATGAGAAAAGTAGGTTATAAAATACTGCCCAAGCATCGAAGCAAATGAAGGAAAACGTGGGACTATATGGAGATACTGCTTCATCATTCAAGTCTTAATTACTTGATTGGGTCACTTCGCAACTAATTTTATCTTAGAATTTTGAAGACTATTGTGATTCATCAGCCTATTTTGAAGACTATTGTGGTCAGATCATGATGAAAGATAGAGAGTTTCGGGTAAAGAATGAAGAAAAAATTAAAATAATGGGAGGTACAAAATGAGTAAAAGAAAAGAAGATAATCGAACTAAGGAAAATTGCATGAGCAAGTTAGTACCTGCGGTCGTAGAATATTTGGTGGAATTTAATGTATATCCATCCAATCATGGTTTGCCAACCATTAATAATTGCATATTTATAAAACCTGAGTGCAAATTCTGCTCTATGCACTCTTAAGAAATAAGCTAAAACATCTATTAGTATTAGTCATTATATTACTAATATGGCAATAAATGGAGCACCAGCAGCACAATCTTGGAAGTAATGAAGCACTATTAGTTGAAAAAACCATATATATTTTTTTAACTCTTATGCGGCGGTCAAACTGCGATGAGGAAAGCGTCAGAAATTCTGAAGAGGGAATCAGTGGAAACTTTATGCTATAGATGAATAAGGATGGTAGATTGCATAATCAGAAAAACCAATGAAGAAATTCGCTGGAAAGGTGGAAAGCATAGGCGGTTAATGAAATATTTGCAATGTAGTTGAGACAAACTTATCGGACGCATTTATGAGATAAAGCAGCCTCATAAAAACTACTTAAGCACAGAAGAATGACGAAAATATTCGTGGAAAAAATGAAATGAAATTCAGTAGCAAAATTTAATTAGATTGGATTTTTAAGGAAGTCATTACTAAGGTCATTCGCGCCATAGGGGACAGGTAAGGAAGGATGGGTGGATAGCAACTCAGCGTCGGCATTAGCCTGCTCTTATAGAAAGGTGTCTAGGGGACCACGGCTTAACGTCTCATCCGACAGACGGAGTACTGTACTTGAAGTGCCCTCCTGAAGTGACACTTAAGTAGGGACCGGGTTTCCTGTGAAAAACATTCTCCTCTGCAGGAGCCCCCTATATGGTTAGCTAGTACTCTAGCCACCACACCAACCCAATCCCCGGCGAAATTTAATTAACGTTAAAATTATGAATTATGTTCTGATGAAGCGGGTGGTTGTAAACAGTCGAGTGATTAGATGGGGAACACTAATGTTCGGATTGATGGATACTTGTGATGAACACTTCCGGACTAAAGTTAAAAACTAAGATCAGGATTACACTTGAACTATTGGCAATAAAAAATGTGAGTGTAAAACCTCAGTTTTTCATGCTTCATTATCCTCATGGTTTGGCTATCACGAGTGTTGGCGCGTAATTGGCAGAAAGGGATTCGTTAACACAAGCGAAGGAAGAGGAACCGTAAATGGAAGGTGATGAGGAAGGTGAGAGTGCAGAAGAATATTCGGAATGGTTTTAACGTGGAACGGTGTGGGAGGTCAGCGGAGGGAGGACGAAAGGGAGGTAGAATGAGGAGGAGGAGGAAGAGACGGGAGAAGCAGCGGCAGGGAGACGTGTTTTCTCAAGGACTTTTGAGAAGTGGATTTATGAGCCGGGTTAGCCTCGCAAATTCTCCTCCGCGCAAGAGAGGGAACCCGCCAGCAGAGACTTTCCGAGAGAGAGGAGGGGGGAGTAGAGAGGGGGGGGGGGGAAAGAAAAGGTGCAGACTGCTTAGGCGGGTGGGGGGGGGGGTGAATTTGCGAGGGAGTAAGGAGCGGGAGCACTGAGGGCCTCAAGAATAGCAGGCGGATTGGAGGCGAGAAGCAGAGATAACACACGCCTTAGAATGCTGAGTAGAGGAGTCAGATGTTGGTTATGTAGCGATACCAAGTTCTGTTACGGCGTGCACGGTGGAGTTGGAACGAGGGGTGTATGGTCTGGGCTCGAGTCGGAAGGGGCTGGAGGGCAACGGGGTGAGTTCTGAGGTTTGGAGGAGCGAAATGGAATGGGGAACGGTGGGCCGAGTTTGACGGAGGGCTTCGATTGGATGCAGAGTGTTCGGGGAGGTGGGAGATGAGGCTCAGGTAAGGAGAGGCGAATGCAGAAGAGGCAGGGACAGAGGGGTAGGGTGAGCTTAATAGCTGGAGCGAAGAGGGACCGGAGAGATTGCGAGGAAGAAATTACACAGAGGGAAGGGATGGAAAGATTGATTTATTCAAGATCAGGTTGGTGGCAAAGGAAGTTGCTGCTATTGATTTGATTCGAGAACGATGGTGGGCCAAGTTGAAGAGTTGAACCTAAGGATGGTGTTGATGAACTATGGCGGGTGGCCGATTATTGACACACCTTAAGATGAACGAAGTAAGAGTGGTTGATTGATAACTATGCTCTACTGATATTCATACGCAACTGATAGATAAATCAGCTTTTTCCATCGCTGAAAGATACGTCGTAATAAATTTCTGCTCACATCAATTGCATTTCACTGCGTAGTGTTTCATCTGTTGTTGCTTATTTGTATTTCACAATTTTTTTCGGTTTCCTTTAAATGGAATGATCTTCTTTAACAGGAAAGGTTTATCGTGGATTTATTGTCCTTTAGAATCGTTATCTGCTATTCAATGGTGAGTGGCTCTCTGCTTGTTTCTGAGTTTGTCACAAACTATGTAAAAATCTAAAAAAATCACAAAAAAACAACAAGTTTATTTAAAAATAGGTACTAAATCCCTTTAATCATCTCGTCCATAAAATTTTAAACAATTCACTATAGGTCGTATATTTATATGGACATAGTTGTCTACACTAATTTTGAATCCATATAATGATGGTTCCTTTGGAAATCTTGCATGACTGACATTTAGTCCTTAAAAGCGGTTTGGATTTTCAACATAATTGTTGATATTTCATTTATAATACCTTGTAACAATTATTACTTGGTCTAAGAGTTAAATAATAGTAATATTCCCTACATAAGTCAGCGGTAAATATTTGGAAGATGATAAAAAGAACTGAAAAACAGGCTGACGCATCAAAATTGTATACAGGTTCTAACATTTTCTTTACAGCTCCATAAGGATTGGGTTGGGGCGGTGGTAAGTGTACTGGCTTACAATCTCGAGTACACGTTTTAGAATCTCTTCAGTGGCTGAATGTTTTGTTGGATTTCCTTGCTGACATTTTAATTTATTGGTACTATTTCCATTGTTAATTATTGAGTACTTCGTCTGTCGCATATGACGCTGGACTGGTCCCTCCTAGCGCTTTTCGTTTATAGTAATGTACCCATTTCGTTAAGAGAATTATATCTAGTCCCTCTATCCAGCCTGAATGGGTAAATAATCTATTAGTTGACCCATTGTATACTATGACCTGCACGGTATGGATAAATTATCGGTGTCCTCTCCAGTGAACCAACCCAATTCTTCACATGTCGGAC
Source organism: Ceriagrion tenellum (assembly GCA_963169105.1). Classification (NCBI taxonomy): domain Eukaryota; kingdom Metazoa; phylum Arthropoda; class Insecta; order Odonata; family Coenagrionidae; genus Ceriagrion; species Ceriagrion tenellum. The sequence goes on along the minus strand of OY720633.1, from coordinate 125,945,175 downwards.
AGTGTTATAGATATCCAAACCCATATGCCGTTCGTAAGAAGACAGTTGAAGTAGTGAAATAGATAGGCTATTGTGAGGGTAAAATAGACGGCAGTGTTTTGATTGGTGATACCATAATCGAGATGAGGTAACAGCGCAATATCCTCTCGATGATGACGTGATGCATCTAAACCTTGATCGGGTGCAAAATAAATTTATGTGGAATTGAAAATTTGCTCTTTTAATTGAAAATACTGAGCAAATTCAAAGCAGCACGTCGGATAATATGGATCCACGGGTAAAAGATAAACCACAATCGTAAAATTAGTGTAGCGCAGTTGAGGGTCATGCAAACTCCTTGAGAATCATTGAGTTGGCTCATTTGAAAGCGTTTATATCGATTCAGGAGATAAAATAATGAAAAGAATGAATTCTGAAAGAAATATGGAAAAACTTCCCTAGTATAGTGTTGAAAAGTAATGCATTCATGGAAAAATGTCCTTTTATCTTCAGAATATGAAAGTAAATGCCTACTGGAGGTTGCATGATGAAAGGGTGTGGAATTCTTAGCCTAAAAATTCCAGAATGTCATCAATAGGGAAGTGCTCTTGCAATAACTCGTAATGCAGTGTCGTTGGCTCTATCTATAAGAGTCAAAACTCTTAAAACTACTTTCCCGTTTACGTCACCCGAAGCCGCCTGAACTGAAATTTACCTTACCGTCTTAGTCACTCAAAAGCGCCCGCAGTAGTTGAGGATTATAATAGACTAAAATCTTTGGATAGAGGGTATTTGAATGCAGACGGGAAATGGTTAAAAGCTGATAGCTCCGCAGTAGAGTCGTTCAATTTCCTGTAATATCTGAATAACCGTCCTAAACGTAATTAAAGGTATTTGGATCCGTTAAGTCCTGTCTCTTATAGATCGAGTTTTCGACGAACTGAGGAAATCTGCTAATTTTATTTTTAATTATGTTTGCATTTATCTTTTTATTGGTTTTTGCTATGTTTGTTTATTCGCGGTCGTTTTACGAGTGAATCATTTTTATCAGATTTGAAGTACTCTTCTCACATGTTCATATCAGTATTGGGTGACTACGACTAAATTGTAGACATTCAAACATTGACTGGTGACCACTGACCATTGCAAACATTGACGAACCAATCTAATGAATATATATACTGGATGCATTTGGGTAATTTTCATTGTATTTGTATGAGGGACTAGTATTTTTGTAAGAATCTTGGATGACGTGCAATTAGACAAAATGTTGATAATATTCTTATATCTTTAATATACTGGTGACAGCCCAGCCCGTTCATAGTGACTGGAATAACGTAAGCTGATAACACTTCATCAAAGGTTAACTTTTACTATATCTCCATTATGTATGATATTATGCCCAATGGCGATATTGGTATTCCTCTATTTTTTTGCTGGAGCTGGTACTTTTCTTTGATAACCTTAGGCTGAGATGATCTTCAGCGCAATCAATTTTTGTCTCATTTGAGCTTCTATTCAAAATATCAACTGCTACATTTTACAATACATGCCGTGAAGTGAAGATATTTCTTGACGACGAAAATGTGTCATATCCTTACCTTAATAATTTATCAGCACTTTACCTTTACGGTTTTTATGGAGTTTTTCGTGATAGAATACCTCTTTTTGGAGCCTAGGAAAAGATTGATCAGTCTGTGTCTGTATAAGAATTTGGTGGCAATGGGTTTTTAGAAAAGCTGCATTGATCTTTTAGCATCGTAAACCAAGATCTTTACCTCCGCTTTCTATAAAATATCATGCGTCTCAATATGCAAAAGAACTTTTTTGTGGTCATATAAATGCGTCTCATTTTCAAGATTCAAGCATATTCAAGAAAAGCCACCATCGTAACTTCATAGAGTCCTGTTTTAAAGATGAAGTGAAGCTAATCACTGAATTCCCTAGAACATATTTCTGATAAATTGACTGATGGAAAAAAAATGAATTAATTTGTCGACGTTTTCTGTAAAAACGTGCTTACCAGTCATGTAAATGGAGCGCACTTCACATTTCTTCTGATTTTTCAATATCTCGACCTCGTTAATTATTTCTCTTAGTCCAAAAAACTTGCTTTTCTTCCATAGAGATGTTTTACCTAATGTTTCGTTGAAACGTTATATAATTTGTGTCCATATTATTCACATAGTGTTGGTTCAAACTATTAACTTTTGTTTTACATTTTTTTGGTGACTCATATTTTTAATTAGTCTATTGAAGATTCAGGTGGGAGAAAGTACTCATCAAGCTACCACGGTAATACCTAGCATCGTAGTGGAAAATAACGCTATTTGTTTTCCACAATGTCGTTCCTACTCGCTGAATTTTTCTCGCTCTATTTACTTATTAGAATTTCCATTCATGTGCCTTGTAAATATCATGAAGTATCTATCAATTTTTGGTATTGTTTTTCAGTCGGTATGAAACCTATCGCCAGCCACTATGTTCAACCGAGTTATCGGAAGGACTTGAGCGAATGGCCCTCTGTACGCGATGGGAGCGAGCGATGCTAGGATCGCCTGCGTCGTATTTCATTTTCGTCATTGTACTACTACTACTAATTCTTCAGGGAAAATCATGTTCATTTTCTAAAAGTTCCGTCGCTATAATCGACCTTTCTTTTATAATATGAAAACTTTTACTGCAGAAAGTCTGTAGAAATTGACGTTTAGCCCTTTATTCATCTTTACACAACACACTCTGCTAAAAGAGTGGGGACTACGCGTATTAAACACCGTCTAAACTTCGGCAGATTTCAAAGAACTGTCGAATTGGCTGTCCACTAACCTTTAATGAGTCACTAGCTAGTTGTCACACGATGGTGTGAAATGCATAGTATATTAATAATTCGTTTAGCTTTAAGAGTGGAACCCAGACCCATAAGTGGGATAAGAGGGATAAGGGGGTTAGGATCCCGGTTCAGGTGAATGTTTTCTTCATTTTGAGTGTCTTTCTTGTGACTTTCACAAAATGCAACAGTTTTGACCTCCTTCGTGAAATACGGGAAGTAGTCTTTGGCTGTCTGGTCAAAGAACTTCTTTTTCGCTTGCATGTTTCGGGACTATAGCGGGATCAAGCAAGTGGCCCACAAGTGTAGCAGAATCAAGCCAGTTTTCCATAAGATAAAATAAAGCACCAGGATACATACTATGTCTTTTGAAATGCTATTAAATAAAGATGACTGCTGTCATACTACAAGACACACTCTTGTGGTGACGCGCGGGGTACGGTGTGGGTGAAGAGGGAACATTATCCTAAACAGTGTCGGGTCGGACCAAAGGGTGCGAGTGGCGTCTATTCGTCTCCCAGAGCGGAAATGGGTGGTGGTGGAGAGAGAGGGTGGTTAGAAGATGGAAATGAGGTTTGGGAGGAAATGCGGCGGTAGTTTATACAGCGACGAGACGGCTGGCACGTTGAGAGAGAGGGAGCCGCGCATTGGGTATTGAATTGTTTTCCTTCCTCTCGGAGCTCCTTCACAATCCGGGCCGTAATTCGTATACGGCGCTAATGCGTCGTTCCAGATTCAGATGCCGAGAGCAGGTTGACTCTCTGGGAATCGCGCCACAATGCTGTTGATAGCCTGGGGCTGAATCCTCCTGAATCTCGTCTGAGCTACGATTGCACTCCGTCCTCCCGGCAAATACCTTTCGTCTATGTTCGCTTAATTCGCCATTATTATGTCATAATTGTCCGTAAAAGTAGTTATGGAAGGTGTCGTGTCATATTTAAGCATTAATTGTGATTTATTCGATATCACCGTGTTATTAGATAGTGCATCCGCAAATTGTTGGTCTGTATATTTTGGTTTATCGCAAAATTAATGTTTACGTAAAGGAAAAAATAGATTGCTCACTGACGCAACAAACTAGCGTGAATATCCTTTTATCCTCAAACTCGTGACTTTGTGTTGCAGATTTTGAAAGACAATTTCTCCTCATGCAATTATTAATTTACTGAACAATTGAGTTATTTGTTAATTGAGATTGAGAGAGAAAAAAATATTGAGAATTATTTGAACCGAAATATCTTTCCTTTCTCCGCATTGAGATAATAAGGGAATATTGTTGTCAGTTAGGAAGATAATAACGTGCCTCATTCATTAGTCGTAGGCTTATGTCTTTGCCAATGCTTGATGGAGCAAGTTAAAATCTTTCCTCGCATTTGCTGATAATCGATTCGGACCTTTCTCGACACGTTCATACATACGTTTATCAGTAAAACTTCTCTTGTTTTAATCGGCGTGTTCTATAGTTCATTGCCGAGGTTTCTCCATTTTTTTCATCTTCAGGGCTTTTAAATGAAAGTGAATACATAAGATAGTTAAGATACATTTTCTTTTCTTTACATCTTTCCAAAGACATGTTTTAGCATGCATTACAATTTTTTCTGCCGTTGAATGAAACATAATTCACAGTTAACCCGAACAGATGTCAATACGAGCTGTAGAGTTTCAGTAAAAATTATCGAAACAAACGTGCACTCTTGTGGACCATGCCATCTCTAGCAACCATAGTTTCAATTTTAATAAAACCAAAATAATCGACTCAAATTAATGTGTACACGAAAGATTTTTCAGAGTAATAGTACTCAAAATACTAAACACCAATGACTGTATCAGGAGAGTAGACATTGATAAGCTGATCAGGACATACATTGGATTGCTGGGATAAACCTCAATATAATTCTGTCGTTTTTAATAGAATAGAATATAATCAATACTAATGTATACTCAGTTTTTTATAATAGTTTTATTTGTGACGAATTGTGGCTCATGAGTTTTTATTACTGGAATTATTTTTTCCAAAATATTGTTTTTTGATTTATTTGTATTTACTTTATCGTTGTCAACTGGATCTCTACTGCTCATTGCAAGATTATTTACATTTTTCCGTACGAAAGTGATAAGTTGATGCAATAATTTCAATGAGTAGTGAGAAAATTAGCTAAATTATTCGTCAGCCATGATCGTGAGTATCAGCGGTCATACCTTGATGTTCACATCTGTATAATAAACATGACAGTTTTGATCCTGCTGCATACGAACTGTCTATAATACTAGGATCTATTTGTACTAAGCATCCTATTTTGAAATGAGTGACGAGTTCCATAAAAAAGATCCTTCTGAAGCTCTCTCGCTATTATTTACTGTCTTCAAATAAAAAAGCTTGCCAATGATATTTTTGTTAATTTATGATCCCGGCTATCGGGTAGCATTCCAGATTACTGTTCCGTGTATTGTTTTGGTTAAACGATTCCCGGATGAGGAAGTGTAGCTAAGATGGAAGCACGCGTGAAGAAATATTTCAGAATCATTTTAATATTCTCTATGATATTTTCCTCTCTGAAAACGTTTAATACCGTGAATTCCTGGAAAATTCATATTTAGGAAGAACACTTTGTTTGTGCAGTTATCCCTTCAGGCCCATATTTCAACGACAGAAATCATTATTCGGCGACGAAACTTGTTGATGACGCGTTGCGGTGTAAATGCAAATCGTAAATATAAAATTACTGATCGTGGAAAACAAATGTATTGATTTTAATTAATTTCCTCGCTAGATTGTTAAAATATCCGTGACGTTTAATTATTTGTTTATGTGATGCACTTATGAATTGCATTTATTTCTCCTGGGAATATGCGTAACTTTTCTTTGCCTTACTGACAAGCCATCTGTCAACTTTTTGTAACTAACAGTCTCTTTTCGTGACTCAAAAATATTGTTCCATTTCATTTACGCACCGCCGTGTAAGAAGCTCGACGAGGCGTTCGTTAGACGTTCAAGGCGTTGCAGGAGGGTTAAGAGGGTTAAAATATGGGGGCTGGCGAGATTATATAGGCAGGGAGACTGCAGAGGTACATCTGTTTATGCCTTCAAAGAAGTTTTCCTTCTCCCCGCTCGCTGTAATAATTGCACTCTCTCCTTGATTTGTCTCTGAACTTCCTCTGTAAATCTCTCCCTCTCTCCCTTTCTCCTCCCTTGCCCATTTTCTCGCACCTCATCGCAACTGCGCTCTGTCTACGATTCTTATATTTTTTCCAACCCTTCTGACGTCATCTCCCACCCTCTACTTTCCCTTCTCACCCTGGACCCCAACCACTGTTTTTATCCGACGCACTCACATATTCGCTAGCGCAAGCACAAGATGGTTTAAAGAGGCGTGAAAACTGTCTATGTGCTTAGTTCCGATTTATTTCTTAGTCCTCCAGTCCATCTCTTCCATTTTCCATGATGATCTCATTATTTGAGGATATTTATTTCTAATAAATTCAACAGATTCAGGCGATTCTCTTACATTATGATATTTATTTCTGTTGGCGGAGCCACTAAGTTGAAATAAACAAAATGCATCTTTGCTGACGCTTCGTGTAATATGTTTGACATCATAGAGCTAAATACCTCACAAAACGAGGATTAATGATTGACTTTAACAATTCAGCAACATGTAATCTTAAAGCTATATGATATTTAGTTCATCAGACAGTTTTGATCATCATAGTATACTGATGTTAAATGTTTTGTTTTATCCTGATCAACTTCAACTAAATAGCCTATCGTATCATAATTTTTTAAGATTACTTATTATTGAACCGCTATAGTCCATTGTTTATCATAATTTTGTGATCGTTGTAGCTCTGATGTTGTGTGAGGTATATGAGACGTTGTGAGGTATATGATGTTATGAGGTATATGAGACGTCGGCGAAGTCTGATTTAGTTTATTTTGACGGGCTGACCAACTTCCCATTTGAAAAAATTCTCATTTAATGAAGTAGTCGCAAAAAGAAGAGAATTGATGTGATATCATTTTTTACACATTTGTAAAAAATTAAAGCCGAGCCGGAGTGGTGATAAAGCAGTAAAAATTGACAGAGCTCTCAAGCATAGTGTTTATAATTTAGTCATATGAGCTCTAACATTAATCAAGGGAAGGAATATTGTGGAAAGGACTATGGCCAGGTTTTTTGCCGCATTTGCTATTAAATTTTACGGTGCAATTTTAAAAAATTATATTAAATTTACGGATCATCTGTAACTTATTTTGAGCCCTACCCACTCGGCAAAGATGCTCTTTACCTGTCAGTCATTGGGATACAAGCAATATAAGTATATTCTTTCAAATCATGTCAATTACCTCGAGTTCCTTTCATTATGGTTGTCTATGGGTATCATTCTAAAGATTATAGCTGGAGTTTGTCACCTTTCCTGTGCAAGATTTTCCTCAAATTTTGCGCGTCATTTTTGTCTTCATCTTCACCATTCTGAGACGTAACAGTATACAGTTCTCGTTAAAAAATACGACTCACACGCCTGTGACTTTAATCTTTGTATTTCGTGTCGTATGAAATTTCCTTACGATCATCTGCAGTCATCGCCCTGGAAACGACAAGAAACACAGCAAGGAATGATACGCGAGTTTTTACGATGTTTTGTAAGGTATCCTCCTTGGTCCGTGTTTTTTCCCCATTGCACGTTGGTGGAACCTGGACACGTAGACCCTTGCTCTCCATTGAAGTCTTTATTATTTTTTTTCATTTGAAGGCCCTCCTTCCAATCTAGTCTTGTTTTAAACCGTTCTTTTCTTTTTTCATATTATTAAGACTCTTCCACGTGGGAAGTCTCGTCTACAGACGCGCCTCCCTGAACCCACCCTCTCAACACCACCTTTGCCTCTCGTCTTTTCCTCTCCTTTTCATTCCGTCTCCTTTCGTTAACTCTCTCTACCTTTCTCTCCAGCCGCCGTTGTCGCCCGCTCTCGCCCCGGGGGCAATTTTCACGCCCTCCCCACGAAAAGAACTTCCTTTTTCCTCCCGCTCACCTCATCTTCGTCGCTCCTCCCACGACCCCTCTACGTCGCCTCCTTCGTCTCTCTATCTCTCTCTTCCTCCCATCTCCCGCCCCTGAAAACGGCCCGTGCGCCGCCCCTTGCGAAAGAGAATGGGATCGAGAGGATAGGTGCGGGAGAAAAAGGGGCGGCTGAGGCATGTCGGTGAGGGGATAGCGTCGGTGGGTCTTCTAGGAGGTCGTTTTCTTCCACTTTCCCACCTCGTCCCGTTTTCCACCCCCCCGGTTTTTCTCCGCCCTTTCCCCTCACGCCTCTTCTTTCTCTCACCATCCCTTTTCCGCGTTCCCTCATTGACTTCTTTCATTATCTCTTAATGAAGGGGCTGTGTTTTTCTTCGCCTTTTGCGTCCCAGGGGGTGGAAACGGCTGAGGGGGAGGGAGGGAGATGAGGGAGGGAGAATTGTGTGGGAGGGTCCCCAAGGGTGTCTTAAGGGACAGTCGGCGTACAATGTGGGAATGAGGTGGAATGTTAGGGTTGCTGCTGATGGCCAGGGTGAGGGGGTGGGGTCGTGAGGTGGACATAGTTGTCCGGGGGCGATAGGATCGCTGCGGATAGGCATTTTCTCGGATGTTGCTCGGGTGTGAGATTTGGTATACTAGGTTGAAACAGTGGTCAGGGCCGAGAGAGAATGGTGCTAAATTTGCCAGTTATGAAACCCCACGAACGTGTAATGGCACAATGGAACGTTGTAAACGATACCCTGGACTAGTATTGCATCAGCCACTCGAGGTGAACGGCGTCATATATGTGAGAATAAAAGTTAATGGGATATGTTTGCATAAATTAAAGGATAAATTTCTGTGAATGCAAATATAAAAATCCGATGGAATTATTAAGGGTGAAAAAAACGAGAAATCCGTATGGAAGCACGGGAAGTAAATAAGACGAATCACAAAGAGTACACTAAATGTCACGTCCCGCGAGCCCATGTTTGGCGGAATAGTTGAAATAGTCAAATATATGGAATACTTTTCTAGCTTGGAAAGTCGCTGAAGTCGTTCGTAGTTGGTGTTTCCACGGGATGGAAAATAAATCTGAATTACTTGGAACATGTAGGGCGTGCAAATTTTGTCTGTATGTTGCATTCACTTCCAGTTGTGCTTCTTATACCTCTTTAGTTAAATTTTCATTTATGCTCCCCTCTCCGCATCAAACGCTGTAATTTTTCTTCGTAAGATTCTTGCTTTATCATTTTGATTTTCTGATGCATTAATTTTGGAGGAGAAATTTCTTCATTTTAGACCGTATAACTAGCATTTCTCTGTATGTCTTGGAGTACATTTTCCTAATAGGACGAAACCTGTAACATTTTCTCGTGATATTGAAGACGCTCATCGTTCTTTTTTGTTTTTGAAAGTGTGCACTTTGTAGATAAATCACTGAGAACTGGTCTATTAACCCCTGGTATCCCTGTGTCAGTCGTTTTCTCCCAAATATGATTGTGTTATTAAATATTATCGCACAATTATACAATGCATGAGAGGTTTATATGCATTATGTCTCATGAGAATGTTAAATGTGATGGGTTTTGAAAGAATATGTTGAAGGAAATTTCTTGGAGCAAAGATGGACAAGGCCTACGGGATGTTGGCTCGACTCCGTTTCGACAGTTCAATCACTCAGCTCCAGGCGGACTTAATCTCCTGCTTCAGAATACATTTCTATCCTACCAACTTTCTCTTCTCCGCTCTGGATAGACGTTGAGTCAAAGTAGAGTAGAAGGGAACATTTGTGACACATCAGCAACGCGAGCAATCCAACTATCCTATTTATGCAGGAAAATATTTAGAAAAATTGCTTTTCTTTGACGCGCGTCTGTGTATATTTAGTAATTGATCTATTATATAGACTCTACAGGTCATTTTTCTCTCGCATACATACATTTCCATCACGCCATTTCCATTCTTAGTCGGCTTAAAAAATAAATGAAAGAATCTAGTTATTACAGTTAGCATTAGAAAACTGCACCTTTTTCTAATGTTCTTCATGATGCCCTATGGATACAAACCACCTCCTCTTCCATTACACTCATCCATTGCATCAGTCATGCTCTCCGATTCCAAACTCCTAATATTGCTCCTCTATGGAAACTAATCTACCACATTCACCATGATTTTTACGGTCGGCAGATTCCTCTTTGTGTTTAGTTTTCCAACTATCATCCTTTTTCTCAGCATGGCTAAACCAACGATACACACTCCTTTTACGGAATTCCATTTATAGATCATGCAACCAATATATATTATTTTATCACCCTCTCATTCCCAAAGCTAACCACCTTGCCTTTTCCGCCTACAATTCTCAAGTACCTTATTCCCTCTGCATTTAGAATATTCATATGCTTATCCAGGGTGTCCAATTACCTGAAAATCCGGGAAAACTAAGGTAATTTTTTCCCTTGGGAAAACTCGGGGTTATTTGCATTAAAAAAACCTGGATACTTCGTCTACAAGATCATCTGTTAGGTGCATCTGTTGTAGAAATCATCTGTTGCCGAAGAAATACTTCTACCAAAGCAATGCTTAGTTCCAAGAATTGGGAATGTTACAGAAACTTGTCATCTTAATATCAGTATAATAACCTTAAATCCCATAGCTGTATTGTACTCTGATGCTTTCTGAGAAAATCAAGAAAAATGTGAGAAAATCGATTCTAGAGTCAATTTTTAGGACTAATAGTGGAAGATATTCTAGCTAAAGTAGTCTCTAAAGTCTTCCGTATAGGGTTCAGCGATCGCTGCGACATTTTTACCAAATATCATGGCAATTTTGAATAGCCCTAATGTGAAGCGGAAACTTTAATGAGAACAGCATGGTATTAAATCCTTGACACTAAGGATTGGTGCTCGATTATTTGAGAGGCAAGAAGCTAAGAGCTCTTCTCGCCTTCTTTGAGACCAGGCTCACTTTGAGACTGCTATGAGACAGCTTTGAGGCTGCTCTGGTTGAGCTGTTTCTAAAGAAATTTCAGCCATGTGCCCAATTAGTTTCTTTTCTTTACACTTTCCTCCAATCTCTACTCGTAGATTTGATGAGCATATTTATGGAACCAGAAGTCACAAATAGTCACAAGCCTCAGAAAGTTCACATTGGTTACGTAATCAAGGAAGTTCTGCGACTAAGTTATGTAAATGTAGTACTCAATTTGGTATTGGAGAAGGATATGATGCTGTTCCGGAATGAATGCTGAACATCTACAAAGAGCATGTCGTCACACATATTTCATTAATCGCCCCTGGCCCGTTCATCCACGAAGGGTATTACATGTTTGCATCCGGATGTGTCCACTGATGTCGAAATTGTCAAAGAGATATTAAGGCTCTGCTATGCTTATTCTCACTGAATGAAACGGTATAGGCGGGCATGAGACTGGTGCTATTGATTAAATATTCAAGAATCTTTTAGAGATTAGGACAATACAGAACATGCTCATAGAATTTGATGGAAATCGTGATGGTCTCGGCCGATGTTTGATGAATGGCATTTGAAATAAAAGTGGATGTCAAGATTTGAAGATATTTTTCAGACTTGTGCTCTCTTCCATAGCAGTACCATCCTTGAGAGAGCTTTCTGTGATAATTGCTCTGTTTCTGTTGACAATATCGCTGAAGAGTCTCGCTGTTTGCCCTTGTTTATAATACAGTAAAGGTATCGGGGGATGTTAGAACTATTCCTATCACGAAGAAGTTAATTCACAGTTTATGATATTCTCATGCCACGTACAGTGAAGCTGTAACTGAGAAGAAAGAGGCTATAAAAGCCTCAAGAGAAAATGAAAAAAGAGGAAAGAGGTCATGTAAAATATTCTAGACCTTAAAAAACTAATTTCTCGAAATAGTCGATGAATTTTTTGTCGGGATTGAAGCAGAAGTAAAATTATTGAAAAAAAATCACACATTGACTTATTTTAGTTACAAGTATTTCTTACCGAAATAGTTTGATTCTAGCTTCCTATATTTAAATTATACCAATCACTCGGTTTTATTTTCAGAATCCTTTTTAATTAACTTTATCATCTGACTCTCGATTTCATTGTCAGATACCCTCTTTTGTTATTTTTTGTTCTTTTAAAAGAATCTCTCTCTTTACGTCATGTACTTTCCTTCCTCATCAATCAACTTAAAGTAGGCTCAAAAACGGTTGGTGCTTCTCATACATAATACAGGAATCTATGAAAACCTGTTTGGAACGAAGTGCTGTAAGACTGTAAAAATGCTATAATTTGGCTGGAAAACGTGGAAAACTCGGGGAAAGAAATCATTGAAAATCGGCAGATACTCTGTTATCCTAGCATACCCAAGTTTTGCTGCCGTATGATAATGAAGAGAGGGGAACAATTTTGTCTTCTGCGATATTTCCATCCTTTGACTTGCACTCATTTCATGATTAAACGCCTACGGCTGTCCAATCGTCATTCACGATTATTATAATCTCTCCGCGTATCCTTCCGTCTTTCGCAATCATTTGGCCATGACGCGCGGAATCTTCTACTTGTCCAGTTATTTCATATCTTACCCTCTTTATTCAATCACTCTAATAACTCTCCACATCAAAAATTATTACGTTGATCTTTGACTCATTTATAATCAAGTATATTCTCTTTGTTGCTTCATTGAAGTTATCCCGACTCCCCTGTAAATTCAGTGTACCGACAAAGCGCAACACCGCAGCACCTATGTACTAAAGGACTCGCTCATTAATATGTCCAACAATTACACCTATGTTTTTCCAACACGCATATATCTCGCATTTATCCGTAAAAATTATCGGTGATATTTGGAATCTCTGCTTTACACCCTCTTTTATTTCATTGCAGTCTCTCGATACCTCATTAACTCTCACATTCGCCTTGCTATTATCACACGTCGCCTTCATAGGGTTCAATAACTGCACGTTCACTCAATTGTTCTTTAAAAACTTGCTCAGCGTATTTATGTACCCTGTCATATGCCTTTTCAATAAGTTCAAATGCTGTGTATACTTTTAATAGAAGACATCTCTGTCGACGTTTCGATACATGAGTCGTCCATGGATGGATTCAAGGCATAAGACCACACCATACCCCACGATTTTGTTTATAATAATCTTCCTCACTCTGTCGGTAATTACTTTACTGAATATATTTGTATATTATTTTCAAAATTAATTTAAAAATTTTTAGTGTTATTTTTGAAAACGCTATATTATTTTTACATGCGCTCCTTGTACTCTTTTTTCGTATTGTCCCAATCTGTTGGAATAACAGAAGCAATTTAACATATACAATTCAGTTCACACTGGCGACTTATGAGTAATTCATAACCGGATTTTAGTATTTCCTGGGATATCCAATGGACGCTTGCAGCCTTCCCATTGTTCAATATTTCCTCTGCCATCACCTCTTCATTTACATTTATTTAATTTTTCATGCTCACAATGTCGCATACTAATTGGCAAGGCTCATCCTCATCGCCCGCACCATTGTTGTATGCATCTTCAGACTGTTCCTTTCAGTACAAATCTTTTCTCAATAATAATAATTAATCTACTTCATCAATTGTTTTTATTTTCCTTTATCCAGTTGCGGTGGTATTTTATACACATTCTCATCAAGATGATCCTTCCAAGAAATCTTCTCCCCACTCACTCCCCTTTCCTTACGAGTAACTATTTTATTCTTTAATATTGAAGAGGTGGTTCAGTAGTTAAAAGACATAATACCTTCACTGAATCCATTTTAAGCAATAGTTTATTGCGTCTTCCTAGTTCGCCTCAGTATTTGGCCAGTGCTGCCATTACTTTCTTTTTGTCTGCAGGCATGCGTCTATAATTTCATCCTGTGTACCCCTGCAAAATCTTAGTCATGCAGTATCTGTACAGTTTCTCAAATAAATGAGAGGTTTATCGGACCTTACCATTTTTAAATAGCCACAGTGAAATATTTCATCCTAAGGATCATATTAATAATCGTTGGCAACGCCAGAATTTGAGGCTGTGGGCATAGTTTATATTTTTTTGCCTTGCTGTAGTGGAGTGGATTCAATAGGAAACCAGAAAGCTAATGTGGAACGAACATGTTTTCAACTCTTTGCATAGCAAGGTAATTATTCGCTCTTCCGGAAATGCCGTTTTGACAAAATTTTATAAAGTTTTCTTTATAAACATGCACATATGTTCCATCCACATTCGGGTAGTATTTGGTACTAAACTCCCGTTGACCCTGAAAACTTCATCTTTACTGTCGAGACGGAACATATTGTTTCTAAGTCAAGGTTCACTTCTATGGCCTCTCTTTTGTAAAGTACGCACGTTTAATCAAGTGGAACACCAGAGAAGGGTGAAAAAACTGGCAGTTGTGGAGTGCGGCCAGAGGAGAAGCGATGCGAAGTTAAAGGGGATGATAAGAAAAGGCAGTCTTGGGTGGGTTAAGGCAATTGGAAAAGCTGATGGAGTGTAAGGTTGAAGGGGAGGAGTGGGGAGGTGGGTGATGAGTTCAAATGGGTGGACCGGGAACAGGAGAACAGAAAAAGGCAAGGGATTCGGGAGGCTGGAAGGGATGCGGGAAGGAATGCGGTGGACGTGAGAAATCGGGAATAAATAGTTAATGGTCTCGGAGGAAATGAACGGACTTTGACGATACGGTACATTATAGTCGACCGGAGGAATCAGAGATGGGTAAACCACTTGGTTGATTTAGAAATGGGAAGAAAAATGACCCCTGACAAAATAAATGGAGGTGTGTCTTTTGGGAGGAAATGGCCGTTTTCGGACGGAAATAGCTTTGGAATGGCCAAGGGGAAATTTTATGTGGTCCGGAAGGCTTCGGTACCATTGCTACATTTTTAGTAAACACTTTTAAACCTGTAAGCGACTGTTTTAGTTACACGAGAGGTATCGACGGCTTGAACTTATGCTCAGAAATATTTTGGTACATAATGATTGCCCCCCAAATATTTTCCGCACAATTTTATATTCTCTTCCGTTATTGCATGCAGTTATTTTCGTCACTATGATGCTGAGAATTTTATGCTCTGAAATACAATAGGTATTGAGTATTTATGTGACATAAGGGAGTTATAATTATAGGTCTCTTTCAAGAGGTGGTTGAATGTTATACTAGTCTTTTTTACAGCTAGATCGAAGAAAGGAATGTACAATGAGTGATTAAAGGGACGATATGTGGACCAGATATGCGCAGTGAGGGCATAATGTTTGGCAATACTAAATTTATTCCAGAAAGTACCTCAACGTGTTGTAGAAGAAAATAATTTTTGCGCCGAAATTGCTTTTTTGACCTCTAACCAACCCGAGAATCGGAATTCAGGCGTGAATGTAATCAATACAATGCTTGATCTGCCCTTTGTATAATATTTTACTGCTGAAACATTCTTTTGTTAAATATTTAATAACATATTTTTGCCGTATCTGAGAGAATCTTTCAAAGTTTTGGATAAATGAATGGTCATTAGAAAATATTGCTCAGGAAAATGTCGTATTAGCGTTCACGCAGGCTTGTTTTAACTTGATAAAACTTCCTTTTTGTTTTCAAACCAATTATGTTAGTGCTCTAAAGTGGTTTAGTTGGATAATTATTTAGAAATGGTTCAGCTTGCTGCCTGGAAATTTAAATCGTGGGATTAGAGTGAAATACGTTTTAAGTCAACCTTGCGCGGTGAGATGTAGGAATACTCATGCCCGCCCATCTTTGAAGTGGGGCCGAGAGGTTTATGGAGAGGTTGCCTCGCTGAAGTCTTAGAATTTCAAATAACTGTTAGTCCCTCACTAATATGCGTTAGTACTTCAGCAGGATCTACTCAGGAACGAATTATAACCATTTCTTAGAATGTTATCATTTGGCATTGGATATTCTTATCACATGTTAAAACTCACTCACCAAATGTAGTCGCTTTGCGATCTATTGCACTCGTTCAGTGCTCGTTCATAGCTACGTTGTTTGATATAGGCTGCTTAAACCTATATTGGTCTCTTATATCAATGATTGTTCCATTGGAGTTTAATGAGATGAGATATCCTAGTCTTTTCAGTTTTACTAGTGCATATTTGCTCCCAGGGTAATAACCGGCACATGCATTTCATCTAATCTGTTACTGTTTCGCTACTTTGGCATATTTTACTGTCATTTGTTTATAAATTCTTCTCAGAGTCCCCTAAGAGATTTTTCCTTAATATTATTTATTTGCTCTAGTTCTTTGTGCATGTATATTCTCTGAAGTATCTATTGAAAGCGAGCATATGATCATGTTTCAACTTCATTGAAACACACTCGGAGCTGGAGAGGATGGAAATGATATGCATAGCCGCTATCGGACGAGTAGCTCATCAGAGCACATGTGGGAGGAAAAAAGTAGTCCTCTACTAGTTGTGCGACTGAAACCGTCCAACTAGGAAAATCGAGAGAATAGCGGAAAATGGCTCGAAGTTTTGAAAATTAGGACACACTCACCCCCCTTGTTCGAGAATTTTTTTATCTCCTCGACTTAACCAGCGAACCAAGAAGAAAATTCCATTCGGTCTTCCTTGGAAAAGGCGAAGGCGGGGGTAAGGTGAAAAAATATTCAATCTTTTGTGTTTCGGGACGACTTCTGGGTAGGTCAGTACAGCAGTAACCTCAGGATATTAAAACCGATGCCGAGATTCATTGGGTCTATCACCATGTTATCAGTCGTTCCTGGGGTTGGAAAACGGAGGGGGGTGAGGGTAGGTGGGAGGGCTGTGCACGATAGAGGGAGGGGGAGAAAAGGGTTGTAATAAGTGAGTAACGAGGGGGAATGGACGTAGGAGGGCGGTGACTAATTGGAAGAAAAAGAACGGGAGAGAGATGGGAGTGGTCGTGTGGAAGAAGAAGACGCAAGAGGAGGTTGAAAGAGAATTTTCGGAGGAGAGAAAGAGTGTGTAGGCGGTGGTGTAAAAGGGTCCGAGGGAGGAGTTGGGAATGATTTTTTTTTTTCAAATTCAGAGAACGGTGCCGAAAGCGGAAAGATACTGTTTTCGGGGTTGGGAGAGAGAGAGAGAGAGAGAGAGAAGGGAAAAAGGACAAAAGGTGATTTGCCGCTCATTTCTACGTCTCATTAACTCACTGGGTTATTTCCTCCCGCGAGCGCTCTCTTCATTTTTCATTCTCGTTCGGCTGCTGCCAGGCGGTAATAAGAGCGGCGCCTTGTTCCCCCGAACGAATAAAGCATCCATTCATTTATTCTGTCGTCTATTTTTCCCCTCTTTCCCCCGTCCGTTCCTCCTCTCTTTTTTTGTACATATACATTCAGTAGTTTTTCCGTATTTTCCGGATAGGCAAACAGCTGGCAAAAATCCAGTATTTTCTTAGGGTTTTATTTTTTTATGTTTTATGTGGAAATTTTTGACGCATAGTTTCGGCCATCTGTATCGCTGAAGATAATGTAGCAAATACTATGTGAAATTTTCTTTTATAATATTCAATATACCATCCCCAAGTCTCTGATGTGCTTGTTTCTGTATATCAATGCCTTCATCAAATGACACTGTAAGCATCAAACCATGTATCCAGTGATCGTTTAAAATTTTTTAAAGTTGGTTTGATGAAACGGTGTTTTTATTGAAGCTTTATATGAAGTTTCTTTTAAATTAATGGACTTATTCTTCCACTTTTGGCAGCCATCCGTATAATGTGTCATTGCCAAGGAAATCATCAGTTTTAGTGCAAATTTATCGGATGTACCTGATATAATGTAAAGGAGACATTATTCCATGCTGAAAGAGATTGAGTCGAGTACATGGCTCTTTAAATAGAAGTGAGAATAATGAAAAATGCTGTATGAGCCAGGATAACATAGAGTTAAGGCATCACGTTTGCTCAATCGGTCGAATTTGTCATGATTTTCACACCAAATTATTCGTTAAAAACTTAAGGAATCAACTTCAAAATTTCAGAGTATAAATTATAGACCTTAACCAAGGGAGACGTTAGGCTGTCCCACTTTGAATCTATGCCTAAAAGCCATGGGTCTTAGGGTCTCAGATGGTGAAGTTTGATGATAAAATGAGGAGTGCAAATAATTTCTGAAATAGGATTTTATTTAGGGGTCGCGCATGCATCTTATCGTTTAACATGGCGACTCCCATAAGCGCGCGCCGCCCGTTTGAAAAGCCTGCGCTACCGGGCCGCCGCGCCGGCCCCTACCATTTCTTCCCCCACCTATAGAAGGTTCTGATATGTAGACTTGATGGCTACCACTTTTTGAGGGGGGTCGCAAACATCCTCGCCGAGCGTGGCGTTGTTCTCATCAAGGAGTATTC
Organism: Ceriagrion tenellum; assembly: GCA_963169105.1. Taxonomy (NCBI): domain Eukaryota; kingdom Metazoa; phylum Arthropoda; class Insecta; order Odonata; family Coenagrionidae; genus Ceriagrion; species Ceriagrion tenellum. Next base: position 125,927,042 of record OY720633.1, on the reverse strand, counting down.
TCAGACTGGATTGACCAAGGATGAGTAGTAAATGTAGCATCTACTCCAAATAGTGTCCAGGCACCACAGAGCTACGCGAAAGATGACCGAAAAGGCACTTAGTCTTCAATGCAAATATTTTGTGAGCAAAATGTAATCAAAATCTCAAAATGAGTGATATTGGAATATAGTTCTCGTCCCGACCATGGCGCTCCTCATTTCCATTATATTTGTAAATGTTCTAAATACAAGACAATTCTTTGCATATCAGTCTCACCCCCTTCCCAAAGTAGTAACCATTTTAAGTGTACATATCAGAACCTTCGATAGGTGGGGAGTTGCGGAGGCCCGGGAGAGCAGCCTATTCAAACGGGCGGCGCGCGATTATGAGAGTCCCCATGTTAAACGAAAAGCTGCGTGCTTGACCCCTAAATATAATCCGATTTCAGAAATTATTTGCACGCCTCATTTTCTCATCAAACGTCACCATCTGAGACAATGAGACCCATGACTTTCAGACATAGGTGCAAAATGGGACACCCTAGGAAACCTGTATCTCAAATCGCCGGCCCCGGTGGCGGCGGGGTAAAGTCCTCGCCTGCTAAACCGAGGGTCGCGGGTTCAAGTCCCGCCTGGGTGGGTTTTTCACCACCCAGGGCATGGATGTGTGTCAAGTTCTGTTGGTCCGGTCCCTGGAAAACCTGATGACAGGCTCAGCAGCCTATCGGGATTCCGGGGACATTCGGGCCAACAGAATCGTCCGGCAAGCAAAAAAATATATATATATGAACATTTCATTTCAGGACAAGTATAAAACAATCGTGAAATCTGAAAAATGTAGAGTATATTTTTCAAAAACTAATAACTGTACGATAAAATCGTGTACATAGGGAGGTGTATAAATCCTTTTTCTATCAAAATGCTAATAAACATCCGATATGGATGAAAGATAAAATCTATGTTTGGTTCATTTTGACTTGCTTCATCTGTGGCTTTCGCCGCTGATATGCTCGGGCGGTGATGCAAATAGTTCAGCCTTTCCGCAAAGAAATTTGGTCAGCGGTGCCTGTACCTACACGATGGAAACTTGGCGACAACTTGCAAGCGATTGCAAGCTAGGCTGACGAGAGTCAACCTAGCTTGCGTACGTCAGGAGTCAGGAGCAGAAGTATAAGATGCTCCCTGACATCAAAACGCCTCTTTTGGATGCGAGTGTCGCCATCTGGTGGATTTCATACAGAACTATATCTTACTGAAGGTTGAATTGCGTCCTAATGCGTTAAAGTATGCATTGTGAAAGGAAAAATGAGGGATTATACCGTGGACTAAACAGCATTGGGACATTTCCTTACAAGATTTTGCGGCTCGGTTCACAAATAGTACCGCAGAACCTAACTTTGCTTGGCACACTTTATTGAAATTATTAGGTGATCTACCGGTAAAATTTTAGGTTTAAATGGAAGTAAATCTGGAAAAAATCTACGATATTTTTACATTTGTCGGGCCCTGTTTACCAATATTTCTTTTTTGATTGCAGACACGTCCTACCCTTCCTCCTTTCGTCAGCAAAACCAATCATCTTTCTTCCCCTTCTCTTGCTTTCCTGCAGTCCTCCCCTTAGTTACATACATAAGTAATCTTTCGCCCCCCACCATTGACTTCCACCAAACCCACCACCTTAATTTTTTCCATCTCCTTCTCAAGTTTTCTTACCTCAACCACCATTAAAAGGTCTTTCGTCTTTCTTTCCGTATATCGCATCTTCTCCATCATTCTCCATCTCCATATCTCGAACGCCTACAGTCTCTCCTTTCCTTCCTTTTAAAGGGTCCGTGTTTCTGCCCCATATAACGCGATTCTGCTAATCAAGCTCCTCACCAGCCTCTTTCATATATCTTTACCCGTCGTTAGCTCAATTCTATTACTGACTGTGAGCTCTTCCATCGCTAGCGATGTTCTTTCTTAGTCTTTGCATTGTATTCGCCACTTTGACCATTTTCTTCCAGCGTACAGCCCAAGAAATTAAATAACCTTACTTGTTCCAGTCTGTGGCCTCCCACTTTTATGACCAGTCTCACTTTCAGAATCTTATACAATCTTGATGTATTTATTTTCTCATGATTGGTAAGACTTCCGTATTTCTCTCTCTGGTACTAAAGAACGCCTGGATGTCCGTGAAACTGATTTTATCAGCTGGGTTCCTCCTATGATTCCTACATCTATCTCTTCCTATGCCTCTCTCACCATTTCCTAGGCACAAATGCTGAAAAAAAACTGGGGCGAAATCGGGTACCAATGCCTCACCCCACGACTTATAACTGCCCACCATGATTCACTGCCAGCCGCCTTGACCTGTGCTCTCTGGGCGATATATAAGTTTTGGATATGTCTTATCTTGCCACTCCATTCCTATTTTCATCAATATTTTTGTCATTTTTCCCCATTTTACTCTGTCAAACACCTTTTCGATATCTTTCTCTGTAATAATTAAAGATTAAATGGACATGTTTGTAATCGGATACCTTTTTAAACCTATCAATATATTTTATCATAAATACAAATTTCATTAGTTGTGGCTTTCCTACGTGTTCTCAAAAAGAAAATTGTGTACAATGTTAATTTTTTTACTCATGTATTTTATAGAAAATATGAAAGATAACTTAATTAAAGTACATTTTCGTATTCATGAAAATACAATGAAACTTAATGACTAAAGTAATGGAAAAATTAATGACAAATATTAGAAAGTCTTATTAAAATCTTCAATGAAGTTCCAATTAATTTTGTCCTTCATATTGTTCACGTGAGCGACATTGTAATTTAAGTCCGAATTATTAAAAATTGCTCTCCTCCATACATTTTGAGAGCGTTCTCGCGGTAAAAGCACTTTTAAATTGCTTCGTATTTTTGACTCGGGGGAAAAAGGTACGTACAAAATTCTGTGAATAAAACTGCTATTAGTGAAAAAGTATCAAACAAATAAAACTTTTTCTTTTGTTATTCTCTTTTCGTCGTGGGTACTGTAATCAATGCAATGTGCATTAAACATGAAAGTGAGATATAGATCACAGTTTACGCTATTTTCCTGGGGAAGTCTCATTGATTGTAATGAACTGAGTTTTAACTTCATTTATAATTTTACCTGTCCTCGACTTTCAAAACACAGCATTGAAACGTTTTATCCCTCTTATTTCTACGCTGAAAATTATTATATTTTACTTAAAACAAGGAATATAAGCAGCGTCTGAATTCCTCTCGCTATGTTTTATTTGTTACTCTGCTATTGAAATGGAATACTTTTAACTTTACCCGATAAATTCAGTAATAAAATGTTTAAGGTTAGCTAGTATAACATCAACTTCGTTGAAAAAGTTGGATCCTATCGGAAGTTGGTTTCATATAAGATCGAAAATAATGAAGCCAAACGGAGGTTACGGGAGTTTAAAGGAATATCATCAAGAGATATTGTTGCCTCTGAGAGCTGATGAAAGCCTTAAATGAAAAACCTAGTCACTATCGATAACATCCATTCTTGGACCCTAGAAATTATGTTAATTGCTTGAAGTATTTATACGTGTCTTTTAAATACAAAGTCAAGTTTTGAGACCGTAGATTATTTGTCATATGGATACGTTTTGATATTTTCATTACCAATTCATAATATTTATCATAAGGTTTATCATAATCTCCTCTTTCGAGATAAGTCCTCATTGGTTATAATTATTCTTCGAAACTTTTGAAAAATCAGTGATAATTACATTATTACTTTCAATTGTAACTCATTTTCATGCAAAACCTAAGGACCAGATTGTATTGCCTTTCTTCCTTTATATTTTTTCTTGGTTACCCTCAGAGTTATCAATCTGATGTTTTGAAATCAACTTGATACTGAGAGCTTGTTTTTTTTGCTGTGATTTGGTCTTTTACGTTTTCGATGAAAATGGTTGTTATACTTAAATCTGTAGTCTCTTCGTGAAAATTTTCATAGAATTTTCTCCATAGAAAAATGTCATACAGCTCATTTATTCCTTTGGTCGGGAAGGAATCATAGTTCCGAGATCCACATCGTAAGAGCTTCTATTGAACTTATTCTTCGCCGGAGGAAAACATTAGTGGCAAGGGTATGTGGTCCGGAGGGAAACGCGACTCGCGATGGAGTTCGACTGCCCTCGTTTTTACGCCTTCCTCGGCTATCCTTTACAAAACTTCTATCCCCTGTGCTTTTCCGTTGCGAGGCTTTATGTCTAGGAAAAACTGTGAAAGAACGACACAGTTGAATAATCGTTGATAAAATCGGCGGTTCTTTACTATAAAAATTGCGTTGGGAATCTCGACTTAAGTTCGCCGTACAACTCTTATCAATGCATGAAGATATTTCATAAAAGTGATGTAGAAAAACATATATGGCAGTTTGCATATATAATTTTTCATAATTGTTTTAAGGGATGCTTCTGTGGACATTACTGGTTCTATGATATGTTTCTTAAATTACTTTTGTGAGGATTATTTAAGATGATCACTGACTGTTTGGTAGGTAGCTCTCATACATGCTGACGATTGAATATTTTATCTGAGAGACTAGAATACTCCTGACTGACGAATTTTCCATCGTAATATTCCATTTCTATGACCTAGGTTTTCAACTATATTCATGGAATACATTTATGATGTTAGACATACTTATTTACCGGGCACGATATTAAAAATAAAAATGTTACCTTCGAGTTGCGGAAAACTCAGTGCAAATAACTTATATTGAAGTATTTTTTCTGAAATTCACCGCAATCCAAATAGTGTGATGCAGAAAATGTTTAAATAATGGTGACGTTTCGGAACAATTGATGTAGTTGGTCCAATTAGGTCTTCTACTATATTCATGGAATGCATTTATGATGTCAGTAATGACTTATTACCGGGCATGTTATTAAAAATTTTACCTTCGAGTTGCGGAAAACTATGCAAATTACTTATATTGAAGTATTTTTACGAAATTCACCAGAATTCAAATTGTACGAGGCAGAAAAATTTTGAATAATGGTGACATTTCGGAACAATTGATGCAGTTGTTCCAATATGACCTTAATTTGAGAATTAGATGAAAGTATCGTGAAAATAACCTTCGCTTGGAGGGCTGGACTTGGTCGCGATTATAACCAAGCTTATGTGAAACGTTTACCTCCAGTGTGTCAGAGACCAGTAGCACAATTTAGCATGTTATTTTTTAGGAGTTTCTTGTTGTTAGGTCGTTTAAATTACGGCAAACGTTTCGCTCAAACTCTAATTCACGGAATGGCCGCCCAACTGGTTAATGAGGAAACAAATCCGTTTTATTAACTTACCTACGAATATCGTTTACCCAATTCTCAGCAGAGAAAAAAAGGGATTTCCTGAAATTTGGTAATTGACTGTTAGTTATTGTGAAGACTCAGCATGGCGTCGGAAATCTGTAATTAATCAATAAATAAATGATTCAGGTATGACCAATGCTTACCTTGGTGATGATAGGTATGAAGATACCTAGATATTTGCTTATTACTACTATAAACAAGTCTACCTCAAAGTGAAGCGGATGTAGTATATTTGTAGAATAAATATAAAATCTGTATTTTCATTATTTTTAATGTATACTTTTGCAAATACTTGTTTGAATCTGGTTAATTTTTTTAATATTCCATTCCTTTGATTCATTCTCTTCCCTGAAACATTTAAGTCTTCGATATGCACGAATTTCAAGATGTTCAACAAGCAAACCTAACTTCCTTTGGTACTTATGTACCGGGTAGTTGCTTTGAGAAATAGGTATTGTTCTTTTTATTCCAATATCTTTGAGTCATACTCCATAATACCTCTGCTATTTTTCCCTACTTAATATCCTTCCTTTTTATCCCAAATCATGTCTTCCATATATGCCATTTCTTCCTCGTTCACACTCTCGAAGTTATACTTTTCCATGCATCGTTGTATATTCCATTTCTTTTCCTCTGAATTCTTCTCCCAGCCATCTCTTCCTCCTACAAATTTCCTTGAGAAAATTCCTTCCATCTCCTTCCAAATACTGTTCCTTATTTGCCTGAATGAAATATTTTCGGCATTTAAATCATGTCAGTAACATCAAGGTTATGTTTGCGTCCGCAAGATGTATTAATTGTTGTATTCATCTTCGTTCCAAGTTCTCTCTGTACCTAATACTCCTATTAAGCAACAAAAATATTGCTTTAAAATTCAGTAGGAGCGTACTATTAAATTGGAAATGAGCGTTTAAGTTTGTTTTGAACATTTTAGTTTAGTGTTTTAACTACAATCTGTTATATATGTACATTTTAGCTATTAAGTAGCAGTTTTTACCTACTACTGTATATGCGTGTATAACACACTCACCCGAAGGTTTTTCTCGCCCTGCCTTCCGCCGCCCGTCCTTGTGTGTAGGTGTTGTTTGAATATTGGTAATTCAAAACTCGGATTTAATGTTCAGCATGACCTTAGCTGTTCGATAGCTTTAATGGTCTATCTACATCTACGAAAACCCATGAAAGCCACCACTATAGTCCGGTAAAATTAGTTGAATATTACCGCAAACCTGGACATAAAAAATTACCTCGTGAAACCTTTTTCGATGTCTTCGGGAACTTCCCAGGTTGAGACTCAAAAAAGTCCAAAGAGCTCCTGACTGGGATAGCAAAGTTATCCAGGAAAACCTGGAAAAACCTGGAGATTTCATGGAAAAATCTCAAATTAGTTAACGATTCAGTTAGAGCGATGATTTTTACATCATTTTGTCAGGAATTTAATGACAAAGGCAACCGAAGTCTTAATATTCACCATTGACCCACAGAAATATATGTAATCCAGAAAACTTGGAATTTCCTTAAAATTAATTCATCATACTAAATGTATCGCCGGATTACACTGTACTCTGTGATTTCATGATTAATGACATTGCGAATGAAGCTAGGCACATTCAGGTCGTCACTCCACCGTGTCCAGATTACAGGCTGTCTGGAATTCCCCTGGAATACACCTGGAATTTGATTGTCTTATCCCGTGTTTTTCTAAGAAGGAAAGATTCGCTGTTATTGATGTTAAGCGGAAAGGAGGAACGCAGACTAGAATTTGTGTCAGAAACTGCATTTATTTCTGGTAGTCATTGATATTAAAATAACGTATAAATTATGTCGCGATATCGCAATGTTTTTAAACAACAAAAAATCAACAACAACGACAACAGGAATTGGTTTCTACACCAACTTGCGTCGTCTCGCCGCTGACTCGTGGACATCAACAATGCTTTATGAAACCAAGACAACAATTATAAAACAATCCTTCCCTATTTGTGAAGAAGGTAAGTGTAAGACAGTAAAATGTACCGGTTTGGTGATCACGAGTCTGAAGATCGTCATGGGGAACATTACTGTCCTATGCTAGGATGCCATTAACCATGTCCGGAGTCAAGTCGTTGCCGTACCGGCCTCAGTGATCTGGTTCGTTTGTGTCGCAAAGTGTTCATGAAGTGTCAAGCATGGATAAGTGCCTTTTGTGTGATTTTCTGGAGCGCCCTGGAGGTGAAATATTCATGGTAAATTTGTCTATTGTAATTTAAGAATGTATGGATGGATGAGTCCCTGCTATTTTAGTCCCTCTGCATTCTCTTTAATTACAAGTACTTCCATTAACTGGTTCAGTGTGGTACAACTGGTCTTGATACAATTCATAAAAGCAGTGAAATACGTCAGGATACAGTTCGTGACCTCTTCGAAGGAAAGAGTTTCGTAACGCTGCATGTTGAATGTCGTTAGATCTAAACAAAGCGACCAAAATCTCCCTCTGTTCCTGATCCTGAGCTGCAGAAACAGAGAAAATCATAGACTCTAGAATTCGATTTCATGTTGCACTGTCTGCTCTGACAAAATTCAGAGAATCCTGATCATCCTAATCGATCACCCGTCTGTCAAGTTGGGACCTTAGAAGTAATCGAGAGCATTCGCGAGCAGACGTTGCGTATAGATGGAAGCAATACATCGACGAACTCTGACGAGGGCTGACGCCGTCGGAAGGAAACCTAGTAAACAACAAGAGCGAGGTTGACGAGGAAGATTGGGGCCCACTCATACTGCGGAATAAATTTGATAGAGCAGTAGGAGACCTCGAGAAAAACAAAGCACCCAGAGAAGGTAACAACAATGGAGAAATCATCAAAGCGCTCGGAGGTAAATCCAAAGATAACCTGTACGAGATACCCAGAAATAGCTACCAAAGCGGAACACTTCCTGAGGACTATCATTGGAGCGTAATGATTGCGATAATGAAGAAGACAAGGACAAAGAGATGTGAGGAGTATCGAAGATTGAGTCTAGTGTACGACGCATCAAAAATACTAACACGAATTACAGGCCAAAGAATGGAGAGGAAAATTGAAGACAACCACTCAGAAAACCAGTTTTGAATTAGGAAGAATAGGGGTACCAGGGATGCCGTACCCTACCTGAAGTTAATCGTGGAGAAAACAATATATGTGAACAAACCATTGTATGTCGCATTCATAGAGATAAACGGAGAAGAAATCAACATGCTCCGCTTCGCAGATGATATCGCAGTCATAGCAGGAAACCGCTAGGATCCTCAGAGGTCACTAAACGTCATGGACCAAGTTCTCCAAGAATACAACATGAAGGTAAGTATGACGAAGACTAAAATCTTAGTATACGTAAGAGAGAAGCTGAATGCAGAAATCACCCTGAGAGGAGAGAAATTAGAGCAAGTGGATTCTTTCACATATTTCGGAAGTACCATCAAGTAGGACGGGAGAAGTACAACGGGCATCAAGCGGAGAATGGCCCAAGCTAGGAGGGCATTCATGGGAAAAAGACAACTGCAGTGGTAAAAGAAGATAGGACAGCAAACCAGGGAACTGTACGTAAACACCTTCATGTCGAGCGTAGCACTCTATGGATTGGAAGCTTGAACCACTGGAAAAGATGATCAGAAAAGACAAGAACCCATTCAAAGAACCCTGGTGCTGGAGGAGGGTGCTGAAGATAAAATGGAAGGAAAAAATAGGAAACGATGAAAAGCTCAGCAGAGTAGAAGAGGAAAGGGCCATATGGAACAGTAAACAGAAAAGAAGAACCAGATATATTGACACACCCTGAGACACAATTGATTTGTGAAGAACATAATTGAAGGCAAAAGAGGGAAAATTCCAGAGAGGAAGACCCAGGAATAAGTTACTGTATCCATCATTAGAAGAAATAGCTGCTGGAGGGAGAGATCTGATCCCAAACTCACTTCATATCTTTGTGCTCAAGGATGTGAGACGATGTACTGCAGCTGCAGAAAGTACCACATTACGTGCTGTAACATATGTAGATGTTGCTCTGGACATGGGTGTACTAATGGCATCCTAGTATAGGACAGTAATGTTCCCTATGACGATCTTCAGACTCATAATCACCAAACCGGTACATTTTACTGTCTTACACTTACCATCTTCACAAATAAGGAAGGATTGTTTTGTAATTGTTGTCTTGGTTTCATAAAGCATTGTTGATGTCCACGAGTCAGCGGCGAGACGACGCAAGTTGGTGTAGAAACCCATTCATGTTGTTGTTGATTTTTTGTTGTTTAAAAACATTGCGATATCGCGACATAATTTATACGTTATTTTAATGTCTATGACTACCAGAATAAATGCAGTTTCTGACACAAATTATGGTCTGCGTTCCTCCTTTCCGCTTAACACTAATGACAGCGAATCTTTCCTTCTTAGAAAAACACGGGATAAGACATCAAATTCCAGGTGTATTCCAGGTGTATTCCAGGGGAATTCCAGACAGCCTGTAATCTGGACACGGTGGAGTGACGACCTGAATGTGCCTAGCTTCATTCGCAATGTCATTAATCATGAAATCACAGAGTACAGTGTAATCCGGCGATACATTTAGTATGATGAATTAATTTTAAGGAAATTCCAAGTTTTCTGGATTACATATATTTCTGTGGGTCAATGGTGAATATTAAGACTTCGGTTGCCTTTGTCATTAAATTCCTGACAAAATGATGTAAAATCATCGCTCTAACTGAATCGTTAACTAATTAGAGATTTTTTCATGAAATCTCCAGGTTTTTCCAGGTTTTCCAGGATAACTTTGCTATCCCAGTCAGGAGCTCTTTGGACTTTTTGGAGAGTCATCCTGGGAAGTTCCCGAAGACATTGAAAAAGGTTTCACTCGGTAATTATTTTTGTCCGGACCTAATTTTACCGGACTACTAGGATGTGTGGCACGGAGGATTCTGCACCAGGCATGCTGCACTCATCCCAGATGAAATAAGGACAGTATACGTTCGCCCAGATGCCAGGCACAGGCCAAAAGCAGTTAGGATAGCAACGCGCGGTCAGACCAGAAACTAGGAGAATGCTACGCAGATGAACACGCTACCATTCCGTACTTTTTTTTTTTAGATACAACTACTGGTTAGTATCACTTAAGCGACTGAAGTATAGTACTACAAGTTACTAAATCATGCCCGAAATTTTATGCGGGGTGAGATGCTAATAATGATGTTAAGGTATTTATCGAAACTGCATAACCTACTATACCCAGTAAGGGTCAATGCTTGCTAAAACCGTTGCATCGCAACCATTACGGTCCCTTTTTACATGAATAAATGGCGTCAAAAATTTATCGGTTCTGCAGTCAATTTCCATAATTTTATGCATGTGATTGTTTCTAATGAGTAGCCCTAATAGTTTGGCTCTAGCAAAAGATGTTGAACGTCCGGCATTAAGTAGTCTACATCAAACTTTCGTTAAAGATTCTATCTATATTTTAACCTTCAATTTAATAGAGATTTCCTCCCTAATTGTCTAAACAATTCAGTTACATGGCTATGTTCATCGTTACAATTTTTAACAAATCTCGCTGATCTCCGGCGTATTCCATCTATTTCTGAATTGAATCCTACTTCGTAAGGGTCCCATGTACCAGTGGCGTACTCGAAGTGAGGTCTCATGAGAGAAATATAACATCGCTCCTTCACATTCTCAGCTTCTTTTAAAGGTAATCTTTTAATAAATCCCAATTTACTATTTTACTGTACACTAATTTCCCGTATGTGCTTTCCCTAGGATAAGTTCTATGTAGAGGTCACACCTAAGTACTTAATTGACGCTACATTTGATAGTTCGGCTTGACCAAGTGCTGTGCAAGTTTCGTTGGTCAAATTTTTCGGTTTCCGAAAATTCATATTAACGCACTCTTAATATTCATAGGTAATTGCCAAGCATTGCACAATTTGTTTATAGTATCTAGGCCTTTTTTCAACGTGATTCAATCGGACTCTGTGCTAATGTCCGTGTACAATACTACGTCGTCCGCTAAAAGGTTAATTTTACTCGTAACGACGGTGGTGATATCATTAATACACAGAATGATTAATACGCGACCAATGACACTTCCCAGGGGCACACCCGATGTTACTTTCACTGTATCGGTGCTAACGCCATCTAGAACTGCTCTCTGTTTGCTTCATAAGGCTATGTCTATTTTGAAAGAAGAAAGTAAGCCGTACTAAGGCATTGAATATTCCCACTACCCAAAAGAACATTCCATCTCTTTACCATGTGTCAAATAATTTCAAAACATCCTCACTATGAAACTAAAAATGAAGATTTTGTAAAAAAAGATTTTTTAGAATTATTAGGGAGCTAGCCTAACGGCTGAATGTCCAGTCTGATGGAATGTGTAATATTTCAATAAAGTTTCTTCCTCTGACCTGATTTCTTCACCACCCCACTGACTTCAGTCCACCATTTTTTATGCCGTGATTGATAGTCTATTCCTTTGAACTTCGGAATTTTAATATCATCATGCATCCTTAGGACATTAGCATCTTCACATCTAGATCTTTGCAGAGACTCTATCAGGGTACTAGTCGCTGGTGCTGGTAAACCCTGATTTTATTTTTTTAATGAGGTTATAAGTCATATATTCTTCACCCTTTTTCATTCCAGTTCGGAACAAGCTTTGGTGAATTTGGTAAAAAAATGAACTTTGTTAACGGAAAAAAATTACGTGAGTTGATGTGGGACGTTGCACGAGTGCTCTTTTACGGCCGTTAATAAATATACATTTCATCCAAAACTCTAATACCTCTCTTGAATTTGCATCCTTTTGTTGCAAATAATGCCCGAAAATGAGGAGGAATTATGGTATTTTCGACGTTGAAATTAATGCAGGGCGAAAATCATGCTGTATTGTGGCTACTTTGTGGCCGTAATCATATCGCGAGCTAATGAAGCTCACCGCGCACAGAATATTTTGCCTTGCGACCCGAGGCAGTCATCCAATAGCAGAGGCGCATATTAACGAAACCTCATTTTCGAGGCTGCGTATGCGAAAGGGGAAAATTCAATGTGCAGTGATTGACGATGGATGGAGTGGGGGAGAGGCCGCGATGGATTTAACATGAATGTGTGATAAAGGAGTGGGCTACCGTGGCGGCCTGTTTTCGAGTTGACGTTCATGTCGATGGGCAGACTTCGTGCGCTAGCGGCTAATGAAAAGCGGTGATGTGGAACTCATGGGATTGCGTGCATTTTTTTATGCTTAAATTGTATATGCTAATTGAGTTTCCAACTTGTGCAAATATTTAGACTGATGTAAATCGTCTTAGCAAAGCTTTATTGTATTGCTTAGGATTAAAAAACTTGGAAAAATCTACGGTATATTTTCACATAACCAGTAAACCATTTCAATTCGCATCTATTTTAGTTGGCTGATATGAAGTGTACAGACTTCTTGCAGCACAAAAACTTTGCTCTGGGATATTGCTGTTGATACGTTTTACGTATTAATTTACTATTTTGACGAGTTTCAGTGTGCTTAGTCGACTGAAACAGCAACGGAGAGAAATTACTAATCGGATACCTAGCAAGCAGCTCTTGAATTAGGTTTGTGAAGAAAGATCTTTGGGACTGTTTGAATTGCCATTATTCTGGGGAAGTATAATTTGATTACGACGATAAATAAAAATTTATAATCATTTGTCTTTTAGTGATAAGAATCTGTTTAATCATCTTGCGGCTTTTTTTCAAATGACTGAGCCATATAATTGAGTGGCAAATGTTCTTTGCCAACTATTTTCAGCGACGATTTCTTATTGTGTAATTTTGAGATACTTGCCACATTGGTACTTCATGAGATAATTTTCCCGGATTTTTTGTATTAACTCCGGATTTCTTCAAATGTGGCGTTTTATAATTACTGGAATTTATTTCAGTGAATTGTTTTTGCTTAATTGTATTACATCATTCCAATGTTTAATAATTCATCGCATCCAGCTGCTAGGAAGCCTTAGCTCTGCGTGACAAGTAGTGTAATTCAAGTTACCGTTAAGTCAATTGAATCGGCATCATCTGGTGCTTGACCTCATTAGTCAAGGAGAAAAAAGGTTTAGGGGTCAGTTTTCCAATAACTGAGGCCGCGCAAATGATATGGTGTGCTGTCATGCGCACGTTTGCAAAGATATAATGCAAAGAGCGTCAAATATGCCAAAAAATAGTCACATGACTAATATCTGAATCGGGATCTCCAAATCGCACCACCAAGCCATCTCTATTTATAGCAAATTTCGGCGAAGCTTTATACGAACAGAGTTGTCCTTGTCCCCATTCTACGTTGCAGCACTGGAGATGTAGTAGTGCATGATATACCACAGTGGCGGAAAATAAACTCGACATTATCGCTTTAGAAAGACTAACTTTAGACATTTCTGCAACTGGGGTAGGCTTGGGATGAGTGCGGCTTGTTCGTATAAAACCCCACCAGCATTTCCTTGGAACGAAGATGGCTTGGTGCTAACACACCTGTAATAGGTAATTGGAAGATCCAGGTTTCGAATCGTAGTCATAACAAAATTTTTTCATGTGTCTTAACCGGGAGTGGAAAGAAGAAAATGGTTATAGGAAGAAGTGCACCCATTTAAAGAATACTGGTGACCTGAATGTTTATGATAAATTCGCTGTTTTTGAATCATCAGACTAGTGTACTTGATGTAAAGAGATGATTAAATTTTATCGCTTATCATCGTCTTGTGAGGCAAGGAATTGCGACAGATATCTTCAAAAAGGGTGGCACCTTTTTAGAGTTTTTTCGCGTGACAAATTTGAGGACTTTTGTTTGTAGTTAAGTAAGAGCTTCAATTACATCTCTACTTTTGAACTAGGCGTACACTCCGCAAGTTATCATCAAGTTTTATGGAGTGGAAGATGCGGTTGAGAAAAATCGAATGCATCGTCGGTGTGCAATTTGGGGCCTGAGATTTTAATGGCCTCCTATCCTCAGAAAGTCCGCGGGGCGTATCAAAAACCCCCTTCTGTGGAACATTCAAGGAAATATTTCATTTGTTTAGAGCTTTGTCGAGTCCGCTACTTTCAAAGGAGGCTGATATCCCGCAAGATATTGGCTGATGGAGCGGAAGAGAAAAATCGTATTCATTGTTGTGTAGCAATGTAAGACTTCGGATTTAAATAGCCTGCAGTTCTCGGAAATTCATCGTGGTTTCTTTGAAAACCTGCATGTGAAAAATTTTAGGAAATGTCTGTTATTAAGAGCTGCACCGTCTGCGTTACTTTTAAGCGAGGCGAATTGCGGAAGATGTCGGCCAACGGAGGGGAAGATGCTGTCGAAAAAATCGGCTTTATCGCTGGGTAGTTGTCGGTTTGACTTGCCAGCTGTCCTTAGGGAGCCAAGGCTTCGTAAGGACCTGTGAGTCTAAAAATATTTATGAAAAATATTGGTTTTTTGAAGCCTCTTCTATTGTGCTACTTTTTAACCCAGCATGACTTCAGTACTTGGAGCGGGAGAGACTATATAAAAAAACTGAGGAACTATTTGGGAGAACTGGATCATTGAAGTGAAATGAGATGTGTGGGAAAGTGTGGATGAAAGGAGGTGTGCGGAAGAGAGGAGGGGATCTGAGGACGGGAAGGGGGGTGGTGTGATGAAGGAAGGGGTGAAGAAGAGATGGAGTGGGAGGAATGGTGGGGGAAAGAAGGAAAGAGTGGGAGGGAGGGGAAGTGGGAGTAGGGTGGGTAGATTGGGGGTTGAAATGGCTTTGGGTTAAAAGTGAGTGAGGAAGCGAGGTTTTTAGAGGGATGCCGTCGACAGATGTCCCTCGTTTGTAGCGCTATTTACGCGGCGCCACGGAGGCTCGGCAGGAAAGGAGAGGAATTCATCAAGGTAGGGAGGCGACAGGGTTGGGGGGGTTCCCTCGGCAAGACGGGTGAGCTTGGGGTTGTGGTATACTTGGGAGTGGGAAGGGAGATGATGAGTGCGGAGTGGGAGCGAAATAGGAGGGAGATGTACGGTAGGAAGACAATGGGCTTGCAAGGAGATGGGGAGAATGTAGCCTCCCCAGAAATATTGGAAACGGAACATCACTTTATTGCTACCTGCAGCGACAGGTATGAAATGACGCTGAACGCCTCGACCTCTTTCAATGTGACCGTATATTGAGGTGACACTGTGGTGAACGAATGTGCAATGATTGCTAATTTTTTACGTGGCATGAAGAAGTAGTCCCATTTAATTCATTTTCTGTGATATTCCGATGAGGAATAAATGGATTAAGAAGCCCTATAATTTTACATCATTAAGTTCACAGTTTACTAGTGAATGATTTAGTTTTGAAAGTATCAGTCCCTTTATTAACATTTGTCACCTTTATAAATCACGGATGGAGAATAATAAGTTCTATTGTAAACCTAACTCTCTGTGAAAATTACCTTATTCTAAGTTCTGTGACTGGCATTCATCTACCCCAACCAAAATGATACATTATCTGGTTTTAGTAAATCTGAGTTAAGCCTTAGTGCTTGACTCTTGGTTAGTTATAAAATTTTACAATAAATATACTTTTAACTAGACTTTTTAAAAATTTATAGAGTTCATGTTAAAGAGTGTGAAAATACAAAATTGATATGGACAGAATATAACCAATATTTGTGCCTTAAGCACGTTGAGTTTGTCCTGCGTAGTATTTTTTCTGAATCCTACGTTTATTGATTTATTGACAACTACTTAAATAAGAATGTCACTATGACATATTTCACTGTTCCAAGGAAAGTCATCTTCAATTAAAGTTGTTACTGACTGTGAAATCTCAACATTTGTCGGGTCACATTATTTATTTATTTTTTGATCAACTCGTTCATGTTAGATAAATCCGGATTTTCCAAACATTGTGGGTAAATAATTGCTTTTGCAAACTTTTTTAAATAATCATATGCATTTTTTAATTTTAAAGAAGCATCCAAATTAAAAGACCGTAGGATTTTCCCACTTTTCAATATAAACTTCCTTAACTTATTGTAAATATTGGTTCATGTTACTATGGTTTGAGGAGAATGACTTGGTAGATAAAAGTCTTAGAGTGATTACTTTGAAGAATCTTCTGAAATCAAATCGTCGAATTCAGCTCAAAAACATGAGGTGAGAGCCTCAGAGCATTTTGATGGCAATTTTGGAGATATTGGGGAAACGAAATAAATTTTTTGGAGGGGATTTCATTTAAGAAGTGTTGCTCCAACTTGCAAATGCACTGCAAATTGCGGCGGCGCAGTCAAGCTCAGAAGAAAAAAAACTATGACAAAGGAAGGAAACACAGAAAAATGAGTGCGAACGAGGAAAGGAAGGACCATCTCTTTCTTACCAGTTGCGAAATTCGACGTGGATGAATTTGTTTAGGCAACCCAACATGTAACGCGCAAAAATCGCCAAATTTGAGCCAACGGGTGACCTTACCACATCTCTTCTTCTACTCTACTCCCTTCCATCCGAATTCTTTTCCCTTTAACAAATGAAGTCCATTTACCACAACTCCACCATCCGAACCCGGGAGAGCCTCCTCATACGCTTTACATCCCCCCGATTCCCATCTCTCAGCACGCTCCGAAATGTGCTCTCCTTTCCTTTCTCAGGTTTTTTCTTCCATATGTATACATACATATATTCTCGCTACGAAAAATCCCGATTTTCCGCTCTTCCCTTGTTTTTCCCCGGCGACATCAATCACGCCATCTCCACCCCCCGTTCTTTTCCGCCACCGTCATGTTCCTGCCTCCTCCTTCTGCACGCTCAACCCTTTGCTGCATCCGCTATTTTACTTGCTCCGTTCCCTCGCGTTGCAGGAGGGCCTTACTTTCCTGAAATAGGGAGAAAGTTCTTTAAACATTCTACCTCTTTCAAATCTCCGTGATTTGTTCTCGATTTTAACACAATTTGGGGTTTTCTCCTGGATTTCATAGCCTTTCATTTTGGATTGCAATATATCCGTGGTAATTCTGATAAGTCACGAAGAAGTTATTAGTCCTGTAAAAGAACATTCACAGAGCATCACAATATGACTTGTCAAACTATTAAATCATTAATTAGGCAGAAAATTTGTCTCGTAATTCCAGATCCTATTTAATTTCTGCTTTAATGCCTGAAAAATGTGGAAAGTTCTATGAACATTCTACGTCTTTGAAATCTCTGTGATTTTTTCTTGATTTTGGCACAATTTGGGAATTTTTTCCTGGATTTTATAGTCTTTCATTGTGGATCATAATATTTCCGTGGCAATTCTGATGTCACAAATGAGAGAGTTATAAGTCTCATGTCAAAACGCTCCCAGAGCATCACGGAGTGTGACTCGTCAAAGTTTAACGTCGTTACGTAGGCCAATAAATTGTTCGTCTGTAATGATCCAATTTGAATTTTGCTTACATCATAGCATCTGAGAAGCTTGATGGATAGTGTCTGTTTGCGGACTTTTCTGTGCAGTGACATCTATCTATATGGGCAAAACTACGTTACTTGAAATTTAGGCTTGCAAAATGTTTGTATTTTTAAGAACACACTCGTCGAACCAATCTTAGAATTTCCATTCGAGCGTACTGATTCTCGACATGTTCTCAAATAAGGATTATTGTAATGCTTTTATCATGCATGGTAATTTAATGAACATTTGCTTTTGCTGTTTAATGGTATGACGTAATTTTTCTATCAAATGTTTTTAGGTGAAAACAAATTTCCAAATAATGTTGAAATTTGGAAGACATTTTCCATATAATTTTCAGTATTTTTTGCACGAGACGCTTAGCATATTCTATATTCTTCTCGTTTCTCGTGAAATTATGCATAAGCAGTATACAATACAATAAAAAGAGTATCGTTCCCTGTAGATTTCTGCGAGACAGTTCTGTGAATGAGAAAAAAGTTTTTAAATCCGAAAAAAACGAACCCACAATGCATCTTAAACTCCTTGGAAACCCAAATTTTCACCTTGTCAAACCGTAAATATCCCTTGATTTGAAAAATGGGGATATAGTGGCCATCCTGATCCTTTTTTTCCACGTTTGATCCCTTTTCCTTCTTACCTAATCATAAACCTCTTCCCTGTTCGCAGGCCACACGGTCCCCGCACCCCTCTCACCGTCTCTCTGAGCAAATCACTTCACGAAAGAGAGGCTGGAGTAAAAGGTGGGGAAGGGAAGAATTGTGGGAGTGGGATAAAAGAGCCCTTATGCGTGTGCGAGAGTATCGGAGGGGGAGAGCGTATGAAAAAAGTCAGAGATATGATGGGAAGATAAAATAAATGTGAGGGAATTTCTGAAGCAGAAAAAAGCATGGGATGAATGGCGGATTTATTTCGCTCCTCTCCGTCCTCCCTTTACGCCTCCTGTCCCCTCTTTTGCCTCTCCCTCATCAGTATTGTCCTTCCTGTGTTCGACGCGATCTCCTCCCCTCCTACTCCTCTCTGTAGCTTCTCTTGTTCCTCAATTCTTCATCTCGATTCCTCCTCCCTATTAATTCTCTCTCACCCCACCTTCGATAGAAAAAAATACTACAATGAGATATGAATTGCTTAAATGAAGTTTTCATGACTACCTTACAAAATTCCAAAGTTATTTAAAAAATAATTGAAAAAGCTGAACAGAAAAGACTTGACGCCTTCGACACCTGGTGCTGAAGGAGGATTTTGAAGATGAAATGGACGGACAAAATAGGAAATGATAAAGTGTACAGAAGAGTAGAGTACCATATGGAATACCATAGATAAAAGAAGAACAAGATGGGTTGGACACACCCTGAGAGACACTGGGTTTGTGAAGAACATAAATGAAGGCAAAATAGAGAGAAAAGTCGCCAGGGGAAGACCCAGGAATAAGTTCATGGATCAAATAAATAGGAACGTACGTAGGAAGAGATACCAGGGGGTAAGGGAACTAACATTAGATAGGGAAGGGTGGAGGGCTGCAGTCAACCAATCCTAGGATTGAACAACCAATGGTTTTAAAATTTACTGCATTGTAATTACTCCAGAGTGATATAAATGATGCTGCAATTTATTCAATGTAGATGTAGTGATTACGCCAATTCCTTATGTGATATAAGTTTCCCTTGTCACTCTAAGAAATGCCATAATCACAATAAGAATAGTCCAACTATAGCATAACCATTACGACCACAGTCTCATTTTCACGCTAATTGCAGTTCTACAGTAATTGTTTCAAATAGTAATGCGATTATGTGTTGTGATAATGAAAATTCCTGCAATCATTGTGTGGTAAATTAAGTATTTTTTTCTCAGGGCTACATCGTTCGTCCGCCCTTTAACCCGCATCCTTTGAGGGACAACGTTATGGATGGGAGGGGTTTTCAGCTGAAGGATCAGGAATCCTAATACGGATTGATTTTGCGCAGGGTGGAAGCGGTGACTAAATTGGATAAGGAGCCCTGTTTATTATATCCTCGGAATACCCAAGCCTCGGTAATGATCAAACGTTGTGGTCACTGCCTTAAAAATTTCAATCAGGGCCATTCAAAAGATAATATTTGTCGTTAACTGTGATGCCATATCCGCGGAATTCCAGAGGTTCGTCGTGTCCAATTTGTGGCTTATCCTTTTCATATCCCGATTTATTTGATCTGTATGTTTTTTCTTCGGTTTTCTTCGTCAGAAATTCTTTTCAGGTTAATCGTATTTCATTATTCAGTGTGAATGTTGAATGACGCTATTATGACTTTAATAATTACTGTTAATTGCTGATGGTGAACCATATTGTGTATGCCGTTGACACATCAGTTTGGACCATGAGTTTTAAGTAGATTTCCCCTCATCGGTATTGTTTTCGTCCTAAACTCGACAAACATTCTTCTCCTCCTTCCGTTTCTCTCTCTATATATCCCCTCTTCGCCCAAACCTCTTGTTGAATGTTTCGTATCGCCTGCCTTCTTCCACCGCCCGCACCCTTTTGTCCTCAACCTGTGACAACTTAAGGAAGCGAATAAGTTTTCCGGCAGAAAGAGTGCAATTCATTGTGCGATCTGGGCTCGTAGTGCGTTTGGATACTTGGCAATGGCCGAGCAAAGAAGATTAGAAGCGCTGGCGTTGGGAGGCCATCGAAGAAGGTTCGCGCAATTCGATATATCCGTAGCTCTTTCGATATGGGTCTTCGCAACCATTTACACCACATAGATTGCCATTAACGTGCTCACTGAGCATTTACCACCATTGCACACCCTAGAAAATCTATAAATATGCGACGCCAGTCTTCATTTCTAACACAATTTACCGACAAATCATCGAAAACATTGCAAATCCTATGCTATTCTTATAGAGAATACAATAAAATTAGCACATCAATAGCGGACTGGTTTACATTGCGAAGACCTGTATCAAAGGAGGGATATAATCGATATTGAACGACCTTGATCGGATAGCGAAGGCGAAGGATGACGAAGAAGCTTTACACGGAGAGAATCACCGATTCATGGAAGTCTGAGAAGTCAATTTTGTTGGTCAAAACTCCACGAGGTAAGAAAGACTATTTCATTGGCGTATGGTCATATCCTGAGATATAACAAATTTATAGAAGCAATAATGGAAAGTAAAATGAATGGATAAAGTGCACAGGAAGACCAAGGATGAAATACTTAGAGACAATCATTGGGGACGATAAAATGAGGGCTTAAAAAGCAAGGAAGCGGTTTGTGGAAGGGAAAAGGAGTGAAGGGCTGCAGCAAACCTGTCTTTAGATTGGTGACTGCTGATGATGTATGTACAATCTGTAAACAATTTCGCTCAGAGGAGGAAGTAATTAAAATGTGGTGTGTGTGGATATCGGTGATGATGGGCTCATCCCGTTAGTAACGGTATTTGTTGCATGGATGATATCTGTCGATTCAGTCTCCGTGGCGGCAGTTTAAAGTCCTCGCCTGATAATCCTAGGGTCACGGGTTCTTATGCCGCCTAAAAGGAATATTCACCACCCAAGATATGGGTGTTTGTGTTCGTCAAATGAGTTAACTGTAAGAAAGAACTGTGCAGACCTAAATTTGCTCATAATAAAGAAAACTTATTGTTATCGCGTTATGATTTTATTCTGCATGTTTTTGATTCAAAGTTCCGCGCTTGAGCTGACCGCTTTCCGCGTTTTATCAATGAAATAATAATAATGATTTGTAAACACTAGCATTATTGAAGGAAAGATGTATCTCTTACGCTCCAATACTTTTCCGATTCCGCCTACCCTGAGCTTATCTCTCTCGCATACGTCTTCCTCGTTTTACTTCTCTTTTGTTATCTCCCTGTGAAATCGTTAGGGGATAAATTTTGGCTGAAAGAATGCTTCATGTCGTTTCATTGTGAATCATGCTGAGGATATGGATCTTATAAGCGGTGGCCAACTTCGCTCGTTCGGAAGAGTTAAATTGCGGCAGAATGTTGGCGAAGACGAAATTGTCTCAGGTGTAATTGTGCCTGTTATCTGATGAATTTAATTTTGTTATGAGCTATCTTGTAATAAGCGTTGTAATTGAGTTCAAGCAATGCTATTTATGGGTAGTCAAATAAATGGAGTGGGTGGTGATTGCTTATGGCACTGGAATACCCGCAATACTGGAAATCATCATTAAATTGAAGAATTCAATAGCTGGCGCTTTGAAGCAAGGAGGTAAAGCTTGTTTTATCATGAAAAAACTATTCTCTACGGCTATGGTTATCATGCAAATGTCTTCCCGTAGTTCTTATAAAATGGTACGCTCTTTGGGCATTGCTCCTGTTCCTGACGTGTACTCCTTCATTATTATTACACGCAACCGCGGTCAGTTCATAATGTAATTACTCTAATTTGTGGTGAATCAATTATGCAAGATATTTTTCAATCGTAATCATTTTCAACTTATAATTGTTTAAATTTTATTCTGTTCTATCTTGCCGTAATGTGTGTTCCCTTATTTTCCCTCTACTTTCATATATGACTTTTGGAGTTTATGGATTATAGTCCTCAATTGTTCATAGCCAATATTAGTTTGTTTAAACCTGATCAGTCATTCATAATGCGCAAAAACTATTGCAAATTTGAAAGACCACCGAGTAGCTTATAGTGATTCATGAAGCCTACTTTGAAACGCATAATAAGTGGATATCGGCTTTTTGAATGTAATTTATTCCTAGTGCATTGCCAGAGGCAAATCTTGGATTATAATTCTCTGTCACTTGAAGCTAAGCGATGTTTTTTTTTCGAAAATGAAAAGATTAAGCTAATCAGAGCTATGGGCTGTGTAATAAGCAACCGAATATGCCAGTCGTGCTCATGTTTCATCCTCGTATTTGCATTCTCGGAGTAATCGCACCGTGTTCTTTTGTTGGGCGTGCAGGCATCATTGCCCAGCTGGCGGTGAAGCCAAAGGCAGGAAGCGGGTGGATTCAGGAGACCGAATTACCGCTCCCCATTTTTTCTTTCTGTCTCGGTTTCTTCCTTTTCCCCTCTCATCCTCCTCATGTCACCTGTTGGAAGTAATACGATCACAATATTGATGCTATTCATAATGGATGTTGACTCTTCTATTTCTTTTAGTTTGCATCTCTTCCCTTTCTTTCTTGTCACCATCATGATTTTTTCCCTTCTCTGTCCACTATATCTTTCATGCAGTTCCAATCTCTGAACGGTCTCAAGTTTCCATGCCATCTTCATGAAAATTCCTGTTCCCCTCCTGTATACTCCCCCCCAGGATCTACCAAGGTCCTTGACTCATGTTTATTCCCTTTTCTTTCTTTCCCTTCTCTTGGTTCCCTTTCATTTTTCGTCCTTCCCCTCGCCATGTCCTTTACGGACTTCCTTCAGCTTCCTTTTTTTACGTCCGCTCAGTCCTGTTTTTTACGAGTGTCTACCTCCTTTTTGGTTTTCCACAATCCAGCCGCGTGTGCATAAAGATCCCAAAAACGGCTCCAGCGGAGGGAATACCCGAGATAAAAACTACGGAATGAGCCGAGTATTTTATTAGTTTTTACCGTTCTCGGAGTCCATGGATCGTGCGTTTGTATGTCAGTTGCGTGTTCTCGGTTTTGTTGGTCTGTGGAAGTAATCGAACTCCGCGGGTGACTGGTGCGCGCACATGGTACTCGTGTCCCGTACATCATGTTTTCTGCTCCGTTACCGCCTCTCATCTTCCTTCCTCGAGCTTTCTTCCCATCTCCTCGCCATTCAATTCTTCGCGACGCCCAACGAATTACTCCACGCTCCAAGCGTTCTGCCCTTGGGCATCTTTCACTCACTATATTCTCCATATGTTGCACTCACTCGTCGCCTAGTACGTAACTCCAATCATTGCTTTTCGTGTATCGGCTCATCGTTATAATTGCTCAACATCTCAAATTTTGTTGTAAATTGCTTACTTTTCCTAATCGTAGGTTCGCGTTCGTATTTTCACATTACTTTCCAGTGTGCGTGCATCCTTCAATTAACCCTTCCAATAACTTCTCTTCAATCAACCCTTCCATTAGCAATAACCTTCAATAAATGAAAAATATTTAATCCAAATGTTTACTCAAGGAGATTTCATGTGATTTTAGACATCGACATATGATGTCAAAGAAATGAAAGTGCATATTACCAATGTAATGACGGAATAAAACTAACTTTTTTCAAACTTTTATATCATACAACATGTACAACGCAATGGTGCAAAGTATTTTGAGATATGGAATAACAGTCTGGGGAATGGCTTCTAATACTCTGCTGAACTCAATAATCAGGAACCAGAAGAGAATATTAACATTGGTTGATGAAGATAGAGGTAAATATTGTGTTGATTCTGAATTAAAATATTTGTGTAGAAAATATAAAGTGTTGACCGCAGACTTAACAAAATGGGTAATTATAATGGAAAATTATTATAAAAAAGAGTATAAAATTCCATGTAAAAACACAAATTGAATGTCAAAAAGGAATTCCCCTGTATTGGAAACGTACAGATATTGCAATTCATATGATAAAAGGTTAGCAAAATACTATGTACCACACACTTTTAATTGCATGCCTAAACTCCTTGATGATCTTAAAGAGATGGCAGAAGTAAAGAAAAAGGTATATTTATGGTTACTGGATGAAATTAAACATTTTGTTTTGATCTCAGACAGTCAACAGGGATTACAGAAGCTCCTAGATAAGTTTTGTGAATCAATGGAGAGAATGGAATTGAAAGTAAATGCGTGCAAGGCTAAAGTAGTAGTTTTTGATAAGGAGAATGGGGAGAATAACTGTGTGATGAGGGCGAATGGTGAAGTAATTGAACAGGTGGGTGATTTTGTGTACTTCGGTAAGATGTATTCGAAATATGGAAGAATAGATGAGGAGGTAAAGAGACGTGCAAATGCTGGAAGGAAAGTGGTAGGTAGCATGTGGAGCACATCAAGGAATGAGTGCTTGTCTAAGATAATGAAAATAACCGTGTACAAAAGTGTACTTCTTCCCACTTTGCTGTATGGTAGTGAAACATGGGTGTGTCAGAATAAACATAAGAGTAGACTAAACGCCGTGGGTATGAGTTATCTGAGGAGTATTTGCGGCAAAAATAGGATGGATAGGGTCAGGAATGAGTGGGTCATGAATGAACGTGGGTTAAATGCTCCAGTAATGGACGTGTATGAAAGGAGTGTGCGTCGTTGGTTTGGCCATGTTGAGAGAATGGATGAGAGTCGAATATCGAAACAGATATGAGAGTAGAATGAATGGTCTGAGAGGTAGAGGTAGGCCGAGATAGTTGTGGTTGAATGTGGTTGAGGAAATTCTTAGGAGGAGGAATATTAGGAGTCTTAAAAACAGGAGGGCGTGAATGAAGCAGTGTATGGGGTAAATGAGGCAAAAGAGGTTTGCAAGGATAGGTCAGTATGAAGGAAATTATTGAAGCAGAGTTAGGTGCACAATTATATATTAGTAAGTGAAAAGTTTTGACTGTGCCTACCCCGGAAGGGAACGGCGTGATGGGTAGGTATGCATGTATGTATGTAAGAATTATTTGAAACTGGAATCGATTATTTATACTGTTCATAGATTCACTCTTATAGCCTTCGTATTGTAAACATTTCACTTTTATACTTTTCATTTATGTTGATAGGCTCCCATAAACTTGTTTTGCATTAATTATGAACCCATGAGAGAAGAGTCCATTCATGAAATGGATAAAATTTGCAGAAGGTGAACCAGATCTGTAAAAACTTGTACAAAAAAGACCTCATTGTTGCCCGATGTCCGACAAAAGATATAACCAGTGAAATTAAGACTTTTTGGAAGGTACTTGGCAGAAGAGAGTCTCTAAACCTGCCAACATTCATTCTTCCTGATAAAATAATTAATACGGACTTGAGGACTAACGTAAATAGTCTAAATCTGACCTCACATTATTTGGGGCCATTCAAAATCAAGATCAGCCAATGTCAACGAATCTTATCCTAGACAGAACCTCAGCTAACCGAAAACTTGTCTGATTCAGGAAAAAGTATTTGATCGCGACTGAGGTTTTTAACGTTTTTATACATTCATATCTCGGGTTAAACTCTGTTTCCGCCGTTACTCTGTGAAAATCTTTGATACCCTAATTGCTGAAATAGGTCTCTCGGTATGATTCCACATTTAATTACTATAATCTAGGACCTAGGTTTAAAATAAAATATGACCTAGATTTTGGCAAATTGTATCATGCGCAAAAAGTAACAAATCCCTTAAAGTGCCAAATTATATGGTGTGGCTTACTTAAACTGAAACTTTTAAACGCGGGAATCGTGATCCCTGATCCAGTAGATCCCTGTAGATCCAGTAGATCCCTGGATCCAAAATCTATGTTGAGCGGAAATTAAAAGAAAACATCTGGGGAAATATTTTATCGGCAGTACGAACAGCAAAGAATAATATCGAAGAACGCTTAGGAGACTTAAAAAGATTTGACTGGTTGCAGTCTAAAAACTTCTATAACTTCTCTGTAATTATCTCCAAAAAGCCATAAATTATACGCCTGCTTGGTACAACTCTTGAAGGTTTACTTCAAAGCTGAGTAAATTAAGTTTTATATCTATTTCCCTTACAAAAGTCACCAATACATTTCAACTACACAATCAACTCCACCCCCTTGAACAGATTTTTATCAATCAAAGTTCTTGGAGTAATAACGGACCAGAAACACATCTATGCCGACCACTGGCAAGCTATTAAAAGTAAAACTACATATGTTCCTTTTATGCCTACTTAGTCGTTTCGCAGAAAGTATAGATTCGAGAGAATTATAGTCTTATTAAACATTTTCCTTCCTATTCTCTCCTATTGCTCCCCTTTATGGTCGATGTCATCCCCAACTAATGTCATATCTTGGCAACATATCACTAATCTCTTTACAAATACTGTTACACATTGGTCTGACAGAAGCGATAAAATAAGAGAGATACATTGACTAACATATTGGTACACAAAATTGTTCTTTCCGCGCACAATAAATGACTTCAATTATAACTCAGCTCCACTGAATACACTCCCATAATATACGACACCATCTCCTCCCAAATATACGACACATTTCACCTCCCAAAACCTTATTTCCTTACACGGCTGGTGACCTAACACCCCCTGCTACACGCTCGCAGGGTAGTATGTAGATGTTGAGTGCTTCATCTCCGCAACCCACCCTCTGATGCTATCTTGCCCTCACTCTTTGTTACAAATCTTGATAATATCTTCCTTTTAAGTGATCTTAAACTCATCCACAGCACTCTAAACTCCACCATTGAATGCCTTGACCTGGTTTCCTTCATAAATTACAGAATACCTACCCAACCCTAAGGACTCACGCTTTACTCCATATCTCTGCTTCCAGGATATCACTCACCCAGCGCTCTCTTATTTTTCGTCTCTCTTCTCATCTTAATTTCCTTCCTGAAATTATCGACCCTTTCACCTTATCTTCTAATGCCTAAGCAATCCGCAGGTCATTCTCACTCACAATTATTTTTTCTCCCTCCATATTATATATTATTTTTTACCATCTTCCCGTCTTTTTTGCGTTTATGTCGTTTTATGTTTGTTGTGTATTCATTAAAATGACATCATGCTTAGGGTGATTTTTTTTTCAAATAAATAAATTGTCGATGTAAAGTTTTGTATTAAAAAGAAACGAAAATCAATCTATGACCGTGATGTGTGCGTGATAGTCCCTTGATATATGAGAGTCTTGTACAATATATAATGCATTGGTAAACTATTCAATTTAATTTTCAATATAGGACGTTAATTTTCTGTTATTTGTGATGACTTTCGTCTACTTATTAAATATAACTCTACCAAACCTGGGGCACGCATTCTATGATTGTGACATCAGGAATTCCTGATTTTCAAAATATCTGGCCCTTTACTGAGTGAAAAAAAATGTCTCAACCAGAAAAATATTATATTTCTAACAGATTTTTCTTAAGTTTTATTTTACAGTTATCTAATACAACATCCAATGTGTAGGTATAACTTTGACCTTTTATTCTTCCTATCAAGAAAATCGCTGGTGCTCTGTCATCCTGTGCCACCGACCTTTCTGTTGGAATTGCAGGGAACGAAGATGAAGTAGATATGTATGTGTTATTCTATCGTGAGATCTTGGACGAAAGAGAGGAGTCAAAAAGTCACAAGCTCACCCCATAAAATGATGACACTTTTATCTCTATATCTTCCTGTTTCTACCAAAAACCGGCCTATCTTGGGAGCGCCTCCTCTTTATTTTCCGCCTCTCTTTCCTCCCCCCTCTCTTTCCTCCCGCATCCTCGCCCCACTCCCCTCCCAAGCGGATACGACTCGTGGTTTTCATGCGCTCAAGTGCACACGGGGTTCGCCCGAATGCGAGCCTGCTCAATGATTCCGTTTTCCCCAAAATCTCTCAGTCTATTGCCTCTTCTCATATAAATTCCGTTTGTTTCGGCCCCAAGCTGCGCTAGCAGTATATTCCTCGTGACCATAGGCGATGTTTTTTAAAATTTTTCGTGAGGAATCACGAAGAACACGGGATGGATAGAGCTCTGGTTGCAATTATGTGATCCATTTTCGGGAGGATTTCGGCGTAGTTACGAGCTGGTGATTTCTAAAACTTCAAAGGTTTACAGATATGCATCCCTGTCAAGAGCTATGTTTCACTTTACGTATGATTCATGCAACTTAACTCCGAAATAAAAATAATCTTCGGAGGATTACCTCGATTTGGCAGCTTTTAAAAGGATGTTACTAATAATTTTGCTCCAGAAAATTGGTCTTCCTAATTCCTATCTTTCATCCTGTGTATACGGATTGCAAAATATTTTTTGATAAGGTGCAACAGTTTAATTTTAAACTTGTCTTTTTGGGGTCAAATGGGGATGCCAAGATTTCTCAAATAGAGAAAGTGGTTTGTTTGGTCGTATTTGCATTGATATTCTGCCTTCAAACGTAGGCATGCACTCCTATTTAGGTATTTATTTTTACTCTGAGAAAATAATTGTACTGTAACTAAGGTGAATCTATTATCTAACTGTACTGTAACACAGGAAGTGTACTAACGAAAGTACTTAAATTGAAACAAACAGTACACTTTGCCCTATCACACAGCATTTTTGAAGTACACTTATCGCAATAGTTCACTTCCAGTGGTGTAATGCAGCAGTTTCAGTAGTAGAGCCCTCTCCGCAGTTCAGTCTCTACAGTACACTTCCAGTGCAAATCATCCTTAGCGAGTACAGTCCGGTACAGTTGGGAGGACAAGAACTGCATTAAATGCTGAGTTTAGTACAGTTTAAGTGCACCCACAGTAAAGATTTTTTCTCTGGGTATTTATGCTCTATCAATATTAGTTTATTCATTGACAGGGTTTGCTAAGTTCATCACCCTCATTTAAATTGTCGATCCTCAGCCATCCTTGTTCGTATTTATCAGTGGTTCCCAAAGTGGGCGGTAGCGCCTCCTGTAGGACGGTGCTTTCACCTGAGGGGGCTGCTGAGATGGCGGTGGAGGCTGGGCCCTTACTGAACATACATGTCCCTGTATGAGTAAACTATCCCTCTATTGGATTTTCATTAAACAATAGTTTAATCAAAATTTTGTTTTATTTATTTTTATGGACATCTTGCTTTGTTCATGTGGTCCATGACTTAGTTAATGCTTAGCTTATGGTTGGGGGCGCTGGCTAATGGTTTGTGGAAAAAAGGGGGCGGCGGCTCGAAAAAGTTTGGATTACACCGGTATATATGGTCCCTTCTTCTTCAAGAACTTGCCATATGTCCTACCCTTTCTACCACGGGCCAAAGTCCCAATCCCAGTCCTACACCTTACCCTATAAGTTATCCTATATGTCTCACGTCAACCCAATGCCTCTCTAACTCAAAGCTCCCTATTTTCTGAATCCCTCTAACTTCACAGGTCAACCTTTGTTCCGCCTTTAATATTGTAGTCCCTTCATTATTTTTCCTCGCAGCCCTACTCTTATCCTCTGTTCTTCCCTTAACTTACATCTTAAAGGTCTCCGATTTACGTTAGCCCATTCCCCTCCTAAACCGAATTTCGTATCCAATCAACGTTTTAGTCATTGACTTTCTTTTCCTCATTCTCGTATTATGCCTCTAACCTCATTCTGTTGCCCTCTGCTTGTAAGTGCTTCATTTACTTCATTCTCCTTATGTCCTTAAAGCCAGAGTTCTCCCAACAACCTCCTTGGCAAGTAAGTTTCTCCGTCTATTCTAATGTCTGCTCTCCAAACATAATGTTAGTTACGCAGTATGTTAACTGTGTTAGCTGTAGTTTTAACTGAAGGGTGTGGTGATATTGTCTGCGAACATTCAATAGAACTCCAAGGATAGGAAAAGCATACTCTGCTCACTGGTATACGAACAGAAAGCAGTAGTTCTCGGATTTCACCTCATCAGCCCAGTCCATTCCAATCAAACGCCATTAGTTCCCATCGTGCATTTACCTTTTGCAGGGAAAATATATCAGCATTTTTTTAATTCTCGCAATTTGTGTATAAAGTAAGCGGATACCAGTCACAGAAAAATATATAAACATTCACCAATTGTATCGGATTAAATGGAAAATTACCAATTCTCATCCTTTAAAATTGAAGTTTGGTTTCCCTGCAGCACGGGTCTTTAGGGGTTGTTCGACTTCAAACCTTGTGTGTATTGTATTTGCATCAATAGGAACAAAATTAGCTTTAAGACCTTAGCATTTCGGTACTTAGAAATTTTGGCCCGCACTAACGTACATTTATGTTCATTATGTATTATGGAAATATGTATCTTAAAATTAAGAGCTAAAACGTATGCTGATACCACATTCGGATATCTTGGCCCCTTGATGCTCAGAATTAGTTATTTTATAAGAAAAAGTGACAATTTTTCTTTTCCCCATTATTATTAGTCACTCAATTAAACAAAAATGATATATCCGTAGGTTGACGGGGAAAGCACTTGATTAACTTGAGTTTAGTTTGAAATTTGTAAAGTAGTTCTGTCAAGGGCCAACGACCCATCAGTTGAGGAATTGACCGGGAAATATTCGAGGAAGGCTCACTATGACAAATGAGTGCTATTCTGCGCGCTGTCATAATAAATTTGGCTGCCTGGTGGAAACAGAAAGAGGCTGACGGGGAAAAATAAGTGAGGGAATCGAGAACCCGAGTCTGACTGGGTACGAGTGCATACCGCGCGAGGTGGCCGTTGTAGGGTAATCCAGTTCATATTTTCTTAAAAGCGGAACCTCATTTGCTCTATGGATAATTTTCCTTTTTCTAGCTCGAAGCTCTTTTTAGAAAGAGATCCTTTCCTGGCGAGGAAAATAATGAGACATCTAATTGAATGGAAGGGAAAATGCAAAATCAGATTGGGGAAATGAAATGGCGGTGGATGAAGTACTAACGGTAAGAGGAATGAAGGGAGTACAAAGGAGATGAAGGGCTGGAGAGGAGCTCAGAGAGAAAGAAAGAGAAGATAAGGGTGCCTAGTAGAGTTTTACATCTAAATTGGTTCCGCATGAGCAGTCTTTTGTGCCTATCTGACGCGCATTTGTTGCCTGAATACTAATCTCAAACCATGGGAGGATATTTGCCTTAATCCTGTTCGATAGTAAAGGATAATTTTGGGAAATTATTTAGCTTGATATTACCTTGCGCGCGAGATATTAAGGTGTAATAAATTCAATAGGTTCATTGTTTTAGGCCTTGTGTAATGTGTTCCGTCTATCTGGATACATTTTATTAAAGTCAGATTCGCTAGAACCTTGACTTCAGTCTAATTTTTCGGTGGTATATGGCATCGCTCTATTTCACATATTTTTCCGTTTGTACTTATTCGCCTTTTTTAAATATTAATGAGAGAAAAAGTTTACGTTTTATGTATCATATTTACTGCAAAAAATAGGTAGCAATGGTTGCAAAAATCTCAATTCGTCATTGAGCTCAATCCCTTAAAACAGGATGTGATTTGAATTCAAATAAATACTGTGTCCTTATAACTTTGCACTTTTGGTGAAATAAAAGTTTTTACTCCAGTAGTTAAGTTTCTGACAATCATTCCAAATTCCCGTGTATTTCTGAGTTCAAAAAAGGTGAAAGAGACAAAAAATGGAGCATCATGCAGGAAATTATAAAGAGAGAACTAGTTTCAGATCAGAATACCTAAGAGATATCACTATGTTCTTCGAATTTTCTAACCCCGGAAGGGAATGGCCGGAGGGGTATATATGTGTATTTGAATTTACTAAGGTCTTGTATATTCATGTAGCTTTTGGTTTACGAAATGTATTTTTAAAGTGAGCCCTTAAATATGCTCCTCCGGCAGACGTTTCGAGGCTTTCTTTTCGCTAATGCCTCACTTGAGCGAGAGTCCCAGTGCATGACCTCCGTTCGTTTTTTATCCGTTCGGTGCGTTATCCCCTCGTGAATTCTTTATGCCCTTTTCCTTCGTGTGACGCTTAAAGACAATGGCACCTCCCTTCTTTTTCAAATTTCTTTGTTCCAGATGGATAATGCACTTGTCCTTTGCAGCTGACGGAGAGACCTACGAGCCCTTTCGCCTATGTCACATGAAATGTTCTGGGTGGGTAATCCTATTACCGCTTCATCCCTTTCAATTCAAAGTGCTCTTTCGTGGAGCTGAAATACCGCCGAATGAAAGGTTCATCGTCCATTATAAAGCTCTAGCTTTCCCCTCTTTCATAGAATTTGAAAATGTGAATGATTTTTAATCGAATGAGTGCACATAGGCTAGTAAATTTGAATATATATATATATATATATATATATATATATATATATATATATATATATACTGCACTTAGGATCACTTAAGTGACGAATATATAAAAGTTTGCCAGAGGAAGGCAGACGACAAACACAGAAAACAAAAAAAATGAACACACTTACAAAGTTTCTTGATATTTCGGTGCAACTAACACCTTGGTCGCAAGAGCGAAGACCTTCTTCTGGTCTTCGCTCTTGCGACCAAGGTGTTAGTTGCACCGAAATATCAAGAAATTTTGTAAGTGTGTTCATTTTTTTGTTTTCTGTGTTTTTCGTCTGCCTTCCTCTGGCAAAATTTTCGGTGGGTCGCCCGCACCTTCGTCAGTGATAGAATGAGGATTGAGGAGGAAGAATCGTATAGGAGGGGCGGTGAAGGGAAGGAGCAGGTAGGAGGGGTGGGGAAGGGCGGGGAGGGAAGGAGCCAAAGACCTATTCGGGAGTAAGAAACAATGTAGCGAAAAGTGGGGGAAAAAATATAATAAAAATATAATAATATAATATAATATAATATAAATATATATATACACACACACACACAATCTGGTTTTCTATAATTTATGGAGGGAAGGATGGTAATCGAAGAAATTAGGAAGAGAGAGAAAATGGTCGAGATACTCGTAGTGGGTCGACGACATAGTGAAAATAGTAATATAAAAGATATTGTTGGTTGGGCGTTAGATATTTGATGATACCGTGGGGAAGAGATGAAAAGGTAAATTAATACTCATTTGTTGGAAGAGTTAGAGAAAAATCCCCAAGGTGGAGTACAATTCAGGACTGTCCCTGAACTGGAGATGTTGGAAAATGTATGAATATAGAATTCTTGCATCTGCTGTTTCATCTTTATGATAGAATTATTTGAAATTCAAAGAATATATTTTCTGAGCACTCATTTCTGGCAGTCCACATCTTTACTTCTCTTTTCTTTTCGTTCGTACTGTGTCGGCTGGAATCTATGTCCTTTATGAGATATTTTGATATATTCGTTGCTTAAAAGTTCGTGTCAAATATCCTTCAATATAACTATTTTCCGGGTTTAAAAATATATTGCCTTTAATGCTTCAGGATCTCACTATCATACTCTGCATTTAGTGTCAATGAATTTGCTCTTAGTTTCAGAACAGTCTCATTTTCCCATTTTCCAGTTCCCAGTCCCATTTTCTCGATAACCTTGCGCTGTTGAAATGGCGTATGTATTGGTAGCTAGCATTAATTTAAGTTTAATTCCTGACACACAGTAATTTTAAACTGCTGAATTTTGTAGCCATATGGTAAATTGCTTCAAAGAGTGTCCATAACCACTTTCCTTTCTTTTCTATCGATCTCTTCTTAGGCTGTTTCCCAGGCTGAATGCGCCTTGATTCTTACGTATGAATGACAGTTTAATTTTTATTTTGTGTCGACCAATATTCTTGCTATTGCCTACTCCAAATTTTGTGCTAAGGTATTTGTTCATTTATACCTATAAGCCAAGTTTTTTTCCCCTCTTCTCTGCGAACTATCGAGTGATATCTCATCATTTATCCTTGCTGTCACAGAATGTAACTCGCCGCAGACGTGACCTTTTTTTACTTCTTTCCTCAGTTTCTTTTTCAGCGAGCTCTGGATTCCCTCCGCATTACGCCAACCTGACATTATATGTATCTGCACACTGTTGCTACCCTGCTATTGATCATCTTTTTTGCAGCTACGGAGTCGCAGCTACGCTAAAATATCTTATGATAACGATCGCAGGAATTCGCCTTCTCTGCTTCCGGGCACAGTCCCAACGGGACTCCTCTGTTGCCAGGATTCGCTAAGGTGGCTCTTTTGTCGTGGGTTTATGTTTTCCTATAAAGATATTTGGAGTGATCCCGAATTGCATTCCTGGAAATTATTTTTCGATCATTTGTATCACTAAAAGGTTTTTCCAGGAGGACGCAATCGCGTAAATAGGGCCTAGATAACATACTCTCCCTTGTTGACTTCAAAGAAAATATGGTGGAATTTGCACGCACTCCTCCTATAATGTCAGATAAATATCGTGTTTTTTGCGTTAAATATCGTTTCAATGATGCCATTTCTTTTGGCCCTCATTTTTATAATTTTCTGGTTGAGTATACTCCTTGGGTTCCAATATATTTGATTTTTAATGTATATACCATGTTATGTCCCTTTAGTTTTTTTTAGCATGTACAACCTTGAGGCTTACAGATATAATTTCATTCTTAAGTGGTGAGCCATTTTAAATAGTTCCAGGAATCTGAGGAGCGTTCCAATTCCAGGAAAACAAGTCACAGTTTGGTTGCAAAGTTTTCATTTTGCGAACGTGATTGAATAAAAGTTTGTACAAAGACAAAATGAGTGAAATACCCACATGAAACCTATGACATAAGTTTTTCATTTTCTCATGTAAGTTATTAAATTACTATAATTTCAATTATTATGGTAATCAACAGGTTAAGATAAGTTTAACCGTTTTCAGTACAATTTTACCACTTTGGAATGGATTTAAAAAATAAAACAAATTGATTTCATACCTGTGATTTGTTTCAGACCTATTTATTTGAGTGGATAAATGTTGAAGTATTTTCTAAAAGGAATCGCATGATTTCTTAAACCATAAGTCATCAATTATTTATTTTTCAAATTGGCTTATTTCAAAACCTCTTTGGTAAGCATGCTATTTATTTCTATATTTTTGTATTCACACTTTTAACGGTTAAATGCTCGTGAATACAATGCTATAACATTCTCTTATTGTCAATGCGGTTTATTTCTGTCCTTTGGTCATCGCATTTTCGATTAACAACACAACTTATTTGTGTGATTCCATTTGGAAACTTTGGACTGTGGGCACATCTTAGAACATGATTTTTAGTTCTCCAATAGTACTCCTCCCACCCCTGTTGGCTTTGATTTGTCCATTTTACACCTCACATGAGGTCATTCCGCAAAAGTGTTGTAACTGTTACCTATCTTAATGCTTTAAATCTCATTGAGACTGCTGGAAACTGTGCACTACGTATTTAAATGTGTAACTAATCATTCAAATTTCATGCTATCCGGGACTAGCCACGGAGTTTCACTTTTATGGAGTCCACCGCAATGCACACATGTGCGAATTTCCACAGAGAAAAAATCATCCGCCTTGACCGGGATCCGGGTTCGAATCCCGGTCAAGGCGGATGATTTTTTCTCTTTGGAAATTCGCATAAACATTCAAAGTTGTGAGTTGCCACAAGGTCACCCGCTAAAGGTCTGAATGTGATTAATACTTCAATGTACTATGTTCCTTCGAGTTGTTACATGTTATATGTTCAAATACATTTTTTTAGTCACAAAAATGTCCTCTAGGAAGTATCTTGCGATACAAAAAGCAGTCATGTATTCGGATATGATAATTGATGATAAAATATGACTTATACCATCTTCCTCCTAATGAAGACCTCCGTTTGACTGATAAATAGGATGATGATGAAAACTATCTTAGAAAAATAAACCTTGCTGATACGTGTGGGAAGATTATTCTCACTTTCCAGCCGAGAGATGACGATTTGGTTAGAGAAAAAGAGCGACTGCCATGAAAAAAAAGGATCACACAGCAAGACACTGCTAAGGGAAAAGGCGAAAGAAATAAGTTTTATTTCATCATTCCATGGTTATTATCTCTACAGTAGTATAAATCAGGATATCTGAGGGCGCCTATAGAGTTTTTTCTTCGATTAAAAACTTAGGAAAGATATTGACGCAATCTATCTTTTACAGCCGTAATTTGGAAGAAGATTAAAAATTTTTCTTTTTAAGTCCGGTGAGTTCAGGCGTGATATAATGGAAATTCATGACTGTGGAAAACAACACTTAGTATTTTCCACAGGTTTATTTTATATGATACCACTTGTTCTGACGCTTAGAGCCGATTGCAAGGGAGACTAAATTTGATATAATACCGGGGTTCTCAATTATCTGGAGAGGCTGCCTTGTGGCTAATTGAATTGGTTATAACATATTTTTCTATGAAATATTTGAACCATGTTGTTCCCTTAACTATCATGAAAAAGATGTTTCTCTAAATGTTTCATGGGAAGAAATTTGTCAGTTTCTTGGGATTTTTTTGTTTGGTGAAATAACCTCGGTTTCTGACGAAAATCTCTATTGGATTGGATTTTGGGGAGGCGACCGACGGCTAAGGTCATTTGCGCCATAGAGAATAGATAAGGGAGGAAGGGTGGATAGAAACTCGGCGCCGGTTTTAGCCTGCTCTTAACGAAAGGCGCCAAGGGTACCACGGCTTAACGTCTCATCTGACAGACGCTCAAGTAGGGATCGGGTGTCCACTGAAAAACATCCTCCTCTGCAGGTTTTTGAACCCTGGCCATCCGTATGGTTAGACAGCAGTAGCAACCACACCAATCCGATCCCCCGAAAATCTCTATTGGTGTTCTTTTGAATATATGCTTATTCCCATAATTTCTTCGTTGATGCCGAGGAATCATTTCAAGAGAATAATGTGATATTTTCACTCGGTAGGTAACAAAATGCTGCGTATGGGTGACACAGTAGGAAAAACTTCACATTTTTAGGGAGAATTGGGAAAAAATCTGATGCAATATATCATCTTTCATAAAAATTTAAGCCTTTATTATATTTCCATAATAAGACCAAAACTCAAGTACATAAATCGTCGAAGGACGATAAATTTGTTTTTCACTTTCGATGTGAAGGGGTTATGTTTATGAGGTGATGGAATGATAGTCCAGTTGAGACATTATGCATCGGCTACTCTATGCATGCAACGGCTACTCTCGTGAACCACAATCTACTGTAAATATTTTGAAGAAAGGGCAGAATTGGGATTGAATGATTTCCCAATTGCATTTGGCAAAAAATATAATTTGGATATGGAGGTGTTGATGTATTAGACAGATTTCTTAGTAGCTACTGGCTTAAGCTTTGAAATAAAATGCTACGTTGGTCCCAAAAGCGTCGTTTGTGCATTACTTTTATGCCGGGAAATCCTTGGGATGGGAGCTAAAATTCACTTAATATTCCTACTTGATGTAGCAACGTGTCTTATACGACCACATTCCCAGGATATTGACTCAAGTAGGGCCTAAGACACACGCTTAGAGAAATAACGAAAAATTGGCTGGACCTTTTTAGATAAAGCTTCCCAAAGTAGATGTGTAACTCTCAGACAAAATAACTGACTTCAGTGTTCTGAGTGCGACAAAAACGACATCTTCACTGTTTTCCAATGCATCACGAGTATTGTTATCTACTGATATTGTATCAGTTACAGCTTAGATGCTATAGCTGATACAATATCGGTACGTTACCTGATTAGTATAATTTTTTTGCAATTTATTTACTTGTCAACAAAAATACATTTAAAAATTTTTGTTCGGGTTTTCCTTCTGAGTGTATCTTAATTAGTCGCTCAATGAATTGGGAAACAAAAAATCTTCAATCAAATCCGTTGAGAAATGAATGCGGTCCGTTAAGGGTAAAATAGAAGTAAGTGTAAACCCTCTGCATTTTTGCATACGCAGGGCTATATATGCCTACATAATTTCTTTTTTTTTACCTCAGAATGCGTAGTATCTCTCTTCATTTCGTCCATTCTAACCATATGCTTTCCTACTTCCCTTTTATCCAACATTCTCCCCTGTCACGGCCTCCAGCCTCCCTTTGGACCGTATTACCAATTCTAACCCCTAACTCTTGCTTCTTCCTAGACTCCTCCAATAGTAGTTTAGCTTTAGTTTAGTAAAGTTTACCTTCCTCACTCACCACGCCAAGAACTTCCTCGTTTGTCTTCCTTTCAGTCCACCGCACATTCTCCATTCTACGCCATACCCTCGTAGATTCCTCGACTCGACTGCCATGATAGAAAAACATAAGGCTGACGATTATAGAACGGAAAAACTTACAAAACATTTCACAAAAAGTCATCCTGGTACGGCACACAAGTGGGGCTAAAGTTATACATCTTGCGGTATTCGCAATGCCCTCAGTGATTTGTGATGTCAATAATTTCCGTGATAGCAACTTAATGTGCACATATTTATTCATGCACCGCTAGTCAAGTAGGACCTTGTCGCTTCTTGAAAACGTAAATATAAAGAGAAGTACATTAATGTGTAAATTAAATAATATAAGACTTTATTTGCTTGCTTGCGCGGTGCTTCACTTACAGAATTACTGTATACCCTCAATTTCGTGGTCTCACTACACGCGGTTTGGTGTTGCGTACCCGATTTTGCCAGACGCGATAGTTCTCGTTAAGATGCGGTTTTATATGACGTGATCGGAACAAACTTGTGGGTTACGCGTCATCATCATTTGCAACATGGTTCCATAGGTTTGGAGCAATGTTTTAGTAGTGTACATTTCGAATTAAAACAAAATTGAGACTAATTATGATCATAGGACGTGACAGCTATCACAGGCTTATCATTTTATTACGGCAAATTACCTTTTCCTCTGTCTTAGCGATGATGACTTCTGTTATGCATTCGTTTGGCGTAACTTTGTGCGTATTCTGCGAATCGTAATAAGGAAAGAGTGGTGTGTATCAGTATTGCTTATATATTTCTCTCTTTCTCAACATGCATGACATTTTTTTCGGAGTTTTCATGTCGCCGATTTCTTTCAGTTATTGTATAGAATGTACGTTGGAGCCTAGCTGGAAGTGCCTTCCATAAACGAAATTTATTTTTAAATTTATTAAACGTAAGCTACATTAAATTTACGATTCATTTAAATTCCGGATCCAATTTTTTTTATGAGCAAAGAGAGTTTTTACTTTTCTTAAACGCTGCTCTGGGAAAGGCCAATAAACTTGAATTTAATGTTCATTTTATCCAATAGGTGGCTAGTTAGCAGCAGCAGCTGATTATTCTATCCTCCATGACTCATAATAAAGTGCGCATTAAATATCGTGACGAATTTTCTTTTTTTACATGATTATTTGAAACACTTGACTAAGTGGACTGCATGTTAAAGCTAACTATTATATTTAAATGATTAATCAAACGACTAACTTCTTATTTAAAAAAGGGCATTTTGATCAAACTGAACGCATTTCCAAGAAAACAAAAACGAGAAAATCTTTGGCTAAGAACGTCTAACTATGAGAATCTTTTACGCGATACCGGATATTAGAATAGTGACATATTGAACATTTTTAGTTGAGTGTTTCCTGGTGAGGGTTTACTATGAAGCTTAGAGAATGTTTCCAAAATCGCTCGATAAATGCCTCCATGATGACACCTTTCCTTCAATCAGCGCTTTATAGTCCGGGGAGGAATAGAATGACCGGCAATTCCTATCAAGTTTGGTAATGTCGATCCCGTCGGAGAGTCACCAGAATTGCATGTTTAGAACGCATCATAGACCAGGAATAGAAATGAAACTGGAAAGTTTTGACACTAATTTAGGCATACAAGATTGATTTATCTCTGGTTGCCACCGTCTGTCTTTTCAAAGCTCATCATCAGCGGGCCGAATTCCGTCAGTCAAATCGTCAGTCATCAATCAGCGTCAATCCGAAGATTGGTCTACTGCAGCTCACCACTCCACTCTTCACTTATCCAACCGCTGTGTTCCTACGCCATTTCTCTTTCTGGCGTCCTTCATAATCTGTACTTTACATTCCAGCATTGGTCTTCCGCTGTTATTATTCCTATAATGACGAGAACATATAGCTTTCCATTTGTTGACTTAGGGATTTTTTTAAACATGTAGTATTCAATATTTATACCCTACAGTATTTCACAACTTAATTCAAGTTTATCATGCAATACCAAATTCAATTACATATAGTACAATATTCCAAGAATTGAATCCTACGCAATTCTTTTTTATTTTAATAATTATAGAGTTGAGGTGAATTTTGTTATGCTAGGGTTTTCACTCGCGAGACATCTCATTGAGAAACAACTCTATCTTCAATGATTTTTGTTTGCTTTTCCGTTTTTCTGCGCGCGTAATGCGCTCGACAATATAGCTACTTATTGGTCAAATTAAAGGCATAACTTATGAAATCGACGAGAATCATCCTGTGCTTGTAATTACGTTTCCAAGGTGTGTCATGAGAGCTCTTTCTATCTGACTCACACATTTCAAATTCCTTGAATATTTTCCGATGGACCAAATAAAAAAAACTTTGCTAACTCCACTTGAGGTTTACTAGCACTACCTGGGTCTCGATACTTCGTGTTGTATTTAGGTGCAAATACAAAATCGGTTGGTGTACAAGTATATACAAGTTCATGGTTGACTAATTTTGTATTTGCACCGGAAGATGACACGAAGTGTCGAAATCTGGGTCGTGCTAATATACCTCAAATACAGTTATTATTATTATGTATTCTATCGGTAGAGGTAGGTTTTGTTAAACGTCAGAGAATCTCCTCCCGGTCTTTTACACACCCAGGGGCCTATCTCCCTCAAGTATATTCATTTTCGCCTCTGCATAAGATCTATTCTTTTTCATTCCGTCCATGAAACCTATTCTCTTGCTTCTCCTACTTCTCTCTTGCTCAACATACCTCCCTCTATCACAATCTTCAGCAACCCATCACACTTTATTACATCCTTCAGCCATCTACCCTGCCAATCCTGGATTTCATGCAAAAGTTTCAAGTACAGTTAACAAAGTTATTTTTATTTGGTCCATAATGGATAAATTCCAAAAAGTAAAGCCTGCAACAATTTCCCTTGTGAATATTTTCTCATGTTCATTATATATTGGCTCTATCGGGTTGGACTGGGACGAACCTGGACGACTAGCTGACGCATAATGAGTCGATAGCGGGGCGGAAGAAAGGAGGATCGTGGCTAGTGGTGGGACTAGGAGAAGCTGCTTAGGATGGGCTAAGTGTGTGGGCTAAAAAACAGCAAAGTCGATTTTTTATCATCGACTTCGGAATTCCCCTTCCTCTTCTTCTCCCTAGCCCTCGAGAAAAGCGAGTTTTATCCCAAAACAGACCACGTCCCACGGAGAGGATGAGGGAAAAAAACTTACCCGCCACGAATGTTTAACTTTATGCATATACGAGAGGGGGAAGGGAAAGAAGAAAGCGAGTCGGAAAGTGGGTTGAGGGAAGAACTTTTGGATAAGGAGGTGGAGGATGAGGGAGGTTAAAAAGGGGGTTGTTTTGGGTGGGAATGCTGTGAAGGAAGGGAAAGCGGAATTGTATAAGCGGGGGGGAATGGCTGAGGTTTGATGACGTCGACGGGACGTCACAAAAAATATAAAGTGATGGGTGTGGGAGGAGGGAGGTAGTAGCTGGCAGTAAAATTTTATTCGCCAGACTTCCTCGGGAGTTTCTAGATCCCCTCCCTCCCTTTACCTCGTGCCATCTACTCTTCCTCCTCGCTATACCTAACACACACAAGTCTCCCTTTCTTTCTAGGAGTGGTATATGAGAGAGGGGGAGGGGACTTACGAATGATCTCCCCTGCACGATCCAATGCTCTTCCTGGAGACACCGTCTTCTTCCCTCTTTATTCCTTCCCCTCGCGTTCGTTCCATCCCTCCTCCCTTCTGACTACCCCTTCCCCCCTTTCCCCGCGGTTTATATATATACATATATATGTACGTAAAAATAAACCGGTTCAAATTCATCCCCCTGGCCATCCGACCGCTCCCGTCCCCCCCCCATACCGGCGCATGTCCCCCCCACCCCCTTGTGTGTCTCTCCTACGTCACACATGCCCCACCCTCCGCGTGGCCCGGACAACCTCGAACGAGCTCCCCACCTCATCTCTTCGCCCCACTCCTTCATCTTACCCGCCCTCTTTCCATTTTCCTCTCTCCTCCTCCTCCCCAGCCTTACACTTCGTCAACCGACTCGTCCTCCTCCTCCTCCTCCAGCCTCTCCGGTGAGTGTGCAAGAGGACAGACTACATTACGTCCTCCTTGGCCCCTGCCCTTCCTCCCGCTCTTACCCGCGCACCCCTCATGGGTCGCTCCTTTTTAACTCTTTTTTTCCTTCCAAGATCTCATCTTTTGCCTCCTCCCCAACCCGCCACCAGTTCGCTTCCTTTTCTTTCAGTGAGTATCCCGTTTCCGTCTTTTCCCCTGCGCCTCTCCTTTCTCTCCCGATTCTCCCATCTCCCCCTCATCCGCCCGAACGACAACCTAAAACCATTCACTCGGATTCACCAACCTATTTGTTTAACTTCCTTTAATTTCTTTCCGAATCCCGCATCATTTCTTTCCCTCCGTTGATTTTTATGCGACTGTTTCTCCCCTCCCCCTTTCTTCTCAGCTCTCCTTACAGATTTTATGGGTTTTTTTTCCTTTTCCTTCTGTGGAGACAGCGTGGTTGTTGTTGTGGTCTTTTCTGATCATCGTGGGTTGTTACTTTTATGTGGGTGTTCGTATGCATTGCGGTTTGTCTCTCCTTTAGAATTGGCGACATTTGCTAGACTCTCCTCCTATTATGCGTTGACTGGAGATGTTCTCATTGTCTGGCTGCTTAAGGTGATGCTTTCCCTTCAAGTTGTGGTACCACGTGGGAGATACTTTGGTTGAGGAACCTCTTGCTTTTATTTTAGTATTCCGCGTTTGTTTTTCCCACAAGTAGCAATGCGATACTAACACGAATGTTATAGCAATCCTATTCGTAAAAAAAGCCGTGAATAAAAATGAATAAGTCGATTGAGAACATCTATTTTACGTACAAATACCATACTCTTTATCAGTAGGTATGGTAACTACTCTTGTAATGGATAGACCTCTCATTGAAAATAGCATCTTAGCCTGTAATTCCGATTTTAAAGACCGTACTCGAACACTCCCTATGATTTTAATGACCTGCCAAATGGATTATTATGTATCCATTGACAAAATCCCTTCTTTAATTGAGTTCGTTGCGAAACGTACCATAATTATTCGAAATGCACCTTATATATTCCAGGAAACAATACTCCCCTTTATTATCGTCTATGTCCAACAAGGTGGAATTTGTATTCGGGCTTTAGTAAAAGAAAACTTGTGAGTGTTACTAATAAAATGATATTTCGCGTTATTGTTTCCGCATATTTACCTTTTTTGCCACTTATCCGTTTGAAATGACTGCTTTGCGTGCCGGTGTCCATGAGCGACTCCCAGTATCGTGATAGTTTCAATAATATTAGTTTTTCTGTTTTCTTCCGGCTCTCTTTTTCCCTTTTGTCCGTTTCGCAGTTCTTTTTAAGAGTGAGCCATTTTATCTGCTACTCAATACTCCATTGCTCTCCCCCTTCTTCATATCCATTTCGTTTCTCCCTCTCGAAACGCCCAAATCATAGTTTTGACCCCTCCCCTTGTCATCCTCGACGTCTTCTCTCTCCATAATATTTCCCTAAAATAATGCCCCACAAACGTCCTTCCCGGGATTCTAGCTTTTTTCATCCGACGGGAAAAACCGCACTTGTCAACGTTCCCCCCCTCTCCAGTCCCTCTAACAACTCGCTCCTTCTCTCTCTCTCTTTATTTGAAGTCCCTTGAACTCGTATCCCTGTCCAGCAACACGTCTACCAGTTCTCCTTTTCACCTTTCCTCTCGGTTTTATGTCTCGGGTGCAGTATGAGAGGATTTTTTCAGACTGTCTCCCCAAATATCCTCCCGAAGATTCACTGCTGTGCGATACTGCCACCTGTCGGTTTATCCCGCTAATCTGTTTATTCGGAGGTTGATAATATATTCCCAAATAACCCTCATACCTTGTTGACCTCTATCAGTTATGTCGTTTGCAGTGGGGCTGAGAAAGCAAAAATCCTTAGAAATCTCTTTTTATCTTGAAAAACGCACTAAGTTATCCATTGGTTGAGTCATGCAACTGCCTCGTCTTTGATTTTTTGTATTTTGTTGTACACTTTCATTCCAATGGAGTAATGCTTCGGTTTTATCAATTCTTATTTTACAATTCGAGAGGAAGCCCTTTTTATTGATTATCAGCAAATTACCTTCCTCAAAACATAGCAAAATGCTTCATTCTTTAAATGATTACTAATTAGTGAATTAATATTTCAGAAACAATTGCTCGAGGATTGCCCATGCTGAATGAAATACGTTCCTCTCTTAATTACGAGACAATCAGGATTTATAACGCAATGAATCTTTATTTAAACTTTTGTTGAAGTATTTACCCGCAAATTTTA
The DNA here is from genome assembly GCA_963169105.1 of Ceriagrion tenellum. Taxonomy (NCBI): domain Eukaryota; kingdom Metazoa; phylum Arthropoda; class Insecta; order Odonata; family Coenagrionidae; genus Ceriagrion; species Ceriagrion tenellum. The sequence goes on along the minus strand of OY720633.1, from coordinate 125,882,313 downwards.
TTAAAAATTATAAAAATATCTTTTTTAAGTAGCATCCTTCATTTTATTTTCAGGTGAAATGATTTCTCATGCGAGTAACATGTTAGTCAGATTTTGAGACCGAAACGTATATAACCTGCCATTTTCTGACCACGATAGAGTCTGACAGGTAAAACTACCTTTTCTCCTACTCAAGATGATGTCAATATTTCGCCCTTGATTCTTCCCGTGTCATATCGAGGCTATGAAAAAGTCTGTGTGTAGAATTTGTGGCGCTGGGGGCAAGCGGCTGCGGTCGCCGTCCCTTTCCGAGAAAAAACCGTGCTTATTATTTCTCTCCTTTTCTCCGTTTCATTTTCCCTCAAATGAAACCCGTTCCGCATTTCCTTTCCTTTATCGTCTTTTACTGTCGCTATTCCACCATCTCCACTACCCGTTCTATTTTCCTGTGGTCTTCATCCACGTGGGTTCCACCTTCCATTTCACCTCGTTTTGTTCTCTATACATTTCTCGACTTATCACGTATCCTGGTATTCTTTCTCTCCTCTTTTTCTCTGATTCTTGCCTTTTGGTCGTTTCTTTCGTGTGATGGGGTGGAGGGGGCGGCTTGCTTGATTCCTTCCCCTCGTCGAACTGCCGGAATTATATTCTTTTTCGCATTTGTTGCCACATGGGATTTTCTCTCGCCTCTTTCCCGCACTCTTCCGCGTTTTCCGACCCTCCTGTTGCCCTCTTCTTCCTCAACCTACCCTCCCACACCCGTTACGTACCACAAACCCTCTTTTTTCACCCTCTCCGTTGGTATTGAGGAGGGGTGTATTATTTTTCTCTGAAAATTTTCCTGTCCCTTCAACCCCCTTCGCAGTTAGGTTTTTTTTCTTTTACCCACCGTTTCCTCCCCCTTTCCAACCATTTTTTTCCTTCTTCTTCTTTATTTATCCTCTCCCCCCGCCGCTCCGTTCAACCTCCTGCCAACGGTTGCCTTCCGAGTCTCCGCGGAGACAATGGACAGTTGTGGCGGTAGAGACTCCTTTTTCGCAGCCTTAACGGAGCCTGTTTATACCGCCGCATCCACTTTCAAAGTCTCTCTCATCACCCACACACGCCTGTTTTTTTTTCAAATCTTCCCTTTTTCTACCATCATTTCTCCCCTCTTCTTTATCTTTCTCTCCTTCTCCCCTTTCCGTTTAACCGCGGCTCTTCTTCAAGGCTATTCGTCCTCCTCTCTCATTTTCCTTCCCCTCTCGTCCTTCGTATCATTAACTCCTTCTCCCGATCCCGTCCTCTCGCTTTTCGCTGCTGAGCGTTACCCAGCCAGCAAACGAGTTAGCTTGGTGATTAGTGCGCTCACCGCCTTCTCCCATAAATGGTGAGTTTCAAATCTTCCCCCTCTGCCGTCAGACCTTTAGCATTGTGGTATGATGTGCGTGGTCGAACATGGCTGATGCATCATATGAACTCAATTGGGTGTACTACGTTGCGAATTTTGTCCAAAATGAGTTATTCCAATAAATTACTTGGATTATGACGGTGGATCAGCATCCCAAGGGCACTTTGTGACTTAATTGAGGGGGAAATTTATGCTGCCGTTATTTGAGATAAAACAATATCAGAGAAGATATTTCTTGATCTCAAATATTAACAAGTAACGGGACATCAAGATATATTAGAGAGGCGCGAAACAGCAAGGAATATCACAGGAAGCTTTCCAATCGCTGATCTATTTATTAATCTCAAATAACAACAAATAATGGGGGATCAAGAAATATCCGAGAGGTGCGAAAGATCGAAAAATACCAGAGGAGGCTTTTCAATCACTGAATTAGAGGGTTGCTCTAGACAGGGCTAAAATATGGGAGTCTGGGTGGGTGGGAGTTTAAATATGATATGTTTAGTTAAAAATATCCCCAAATTTAAGAATTCACTAGAAATCCAAAAGCAGCATAAACAATTGAAATTTGCCGTAGAAATCAGAAGAGGGAGTATTTTAAACGATGCGAGCGTTATATACGTTTTCGAAATTCGAAAGAAAATGCCCAGAGTAGTGCAAATCCAGGGAGTTATACTTCACAATTTCTGTCGTCGCGTCAGAATGTAGATCGCATTTGATTGTTTGCTTTCTCTAGCGCTTGTCGGATTACTCGAGCTCAAGGGATCTATTTTGATAGATGGGAAATCGTTTCCTCGTGTTACGTACTCGCAACTAGGTCGACTGTACTGCGATAGAACACTGCAGTGTTTTGTATTTCCAGTTCAGGTTTGATATCAATTGAACTTCGGACCCCTGCCCCTACATTCGTGCACGTGATTTGAAATTTAATTCTATTTGTAAGTTATGAGCCTAGTAGTCATTACGTATTCATTTTCACTCAAGGCATAATCAACTATGAGTACGAATGAGTGCCAGCTTAATTGCTTGGAAGTTTTATATTCTCTCCATTTATCCACTTTTAAACTCTGTGTATTAGCCTCGAGATTATACGCATATGTTCTGATAGTAAAGCGCCCGCCACTGCTTTAAATGTTCACTTCTACATTTTGCAGTTGAATTATTGTTAAATATATTAATAGAGAAATCACCTCTGCCGGATGATTTTTATACTTTTTGCTATACTTCTCCACTATTATATTGCTGTCTTTCCATCGGATGCATACGCTTCCTAATTGGTTTGAGTTCGTAATTACATATTGTCGTTGGCTGTAAATACGCTATCTGTCATTTTCTTTTATTTTCTCTCTTATTTTCTCCTCATTTACCTATTTTTCTATATCCTTCCACTTTACACTATATAATGCGTTCCATTCCATTTAAGCTCGTGGTAGTAGAGTGCACGTGGCTGAGTTTGATGTTCTCGTTTGCATCTTGAAAACGAATTGTTAATTAAAAAGTACTGAATAATGTATATGCTACGATACGAAGTCTTTTTATCTATTATAAATATTTCTATGCGTCAAATAAGTTGGAAAATATCAAACAATGGTCAATATACGCCCCACTTTTTCTATTTCACCTTTTATTCCTTTATAGCTATTCCATATTGAAAATAAACCTTGTACTTTTCCACAATTATTAATTGTAAACGTACAACGCGTTTTGCAGCTTGCTGCATCATCAGGTAAATATTTAATATGGATTCGAACATAGAATACTTCCAGAAAGTGATGCCAGAAGGTGTGAAGTTTATTCCTTTATGGCATCACCTTCGTCTCCCAACTCTGACACGAATTGGGTCTATTCACATGTCCTCTATATTTTTACACTGCCTAACGAGTTTGCAATTATTAGATATCGACTGTTGATGCGAGCCAGTTTCTCCTTCATTTCTCTTTGGCCTTCGTTGTATTCCCTTCCATCTCTTCATCTTCGATCTCACGTCTCTGTCTCTCCCGGACATTCTTCTCCGCCGGTTTAACATCCTTCTCGTACCTCTAAAGTCTCTGACTTTCTCCCCGCGTCCTCGCCTTCCCTCTCTGCGTCGCATATTCCCATTCCCTTCGACCCTGTTCTAAGTTTTTTTTGTCTTTCCTCCCACCCTCCGGACGTCCTCTCTCCATCTCTCTTCTCCTCTTCCTCCTTCCTCTCTTCCTTAACTTTTCCTCGCACAAGCCCTTTCTCTCTCTCTCTACTCCTTTCTATTCAAATCGAATCCTCTCTCTCTCTCTTAATTTCTGTGCTCGGGCATTTTTTTTCACTAATCTACTTTCGACGGATCATTTTCCCTCCCTCTTTCCAGTGAAAAACTTTCCCTCGTCGACCCACCGTGAATGTATTTTGGAGGGTCGTTACCTTGCATTGGGGCTTTGAAACTACGGAATTGCGGGGAGTTTTCTTCCTTTTTTTATTATTTTCATTCGGTGCCTACTTTATTTCAGCGATGTATAAAGGCGGTCGGCACCTACGGTCGAAGGGAGCGAACTTTTTCGAAAACATGCGTAGGGGATGATATTTTTTTTCACGACGCAGAAGTCATTCAATTATTTTCTTGAAATTTTCCGGGTGCGACAAACACAGAAATCCACAAAGCTGCGGGTTGGCGTTCATTTATATTCTGGTGCTAATTTCCTCAATTAAGAGTGAATGGAAGCAATTAAAAATCTATCGTCGTCAAAATGGTTGCTTTAAACTTTATTTCACAGATTTTTCTCGCTGTTATGACTAGTTTGCTAAGTTAGAGCGATTTTTGAATCATCGACGTTCTCCATTACATATTTAGCTTCCATTAAAAATTTTATTGATGAGAGAAAATGCGTAATGTTTTCATTAAGTCCGCAAAAGATGAAATCCTTACACATCATTTATTTTGTGAGTCCTGAGTAATGGCTGCATTTAAAAGTTCACTTAATTTATACCGAACACTTTGATAAGCGAGAATGCCGTCAGCAAAATCTGTAAACATGGTAAGGGAAATATGCTACACGTCTTGTAAAATAGGTATTGAACTAAGGTAAAGCAGAGGTGTAATGCATTGTCAATGTTAATCTTTGTTCTTTATGCAGAACTGAAAATATTAATTGCCTAATTTTTTATTAATACATTTCAAGTGACTTAGGCTGCTACTTTAAAAGCGCAAATTTGAATTTCCCCTGAAAGACGTCTCATATTCTCTGGTTCTATGTTTAAATGATTTAAGTTTTTAAAATTTTGTCCGATATAGCAATTGAAAATTATTTCCCCTACTGATACCATATCTACATTCCACAACCTACTGCTGAAGGAAATCGCTATTTTATTTTAAAGTTCAAACCCATCTAGTCAATGGAAGAATCTATGAATTAAATTGGTAAATACTAATTGCTCAACTTGGGTAAGTAATCGTAGTGTGTGGTTACCGTTTTAAGTGATCAAGTAATCATCAACTTAAAGTATTTAGAGTTTTGGCTAAACTAGGCTCCATTCTTAGCTGGACAATTAATTTCTTTGGATTTCCCAAAAAATTCTGACCACTCAAGTTTCAGGGTGATCGTGAAAATGTTAGTTAAACCCTTTAAAACGTAGCTATAGTATAGTTGAAGGCAAGATTACAAGGAAAAAAACCCTGTCAATCGAACAAGTATAACATTTTCTTCTTCCATTGCATCAAAAACTACTGAAACAAAAACTGCTATACGCTAATACTACGAAATACATCTCCACATTTTTTAATTTTACTTATTCTTTTTTTAAAATCCTCATGGCTTATTTCCTACTACCCCTGAAAATTCTCTCGGCGATTGGCTAAGTGGTTTGTAAGTATAGAATTAGAATCCCTGGTAAACGAGATATACAATATTTGTATGCAATAAGTTGTCTTATCAAGAAAGGACTCTTTTCCCTAGTTGTAAAGCTGTTAATATTTTTCCAGTCCTGGTCCTGTAAATGTTTTTATTACGATATTATTTCCTATTATCAACAAAAGTTTTTATTAAGGGTTAAATATGTGCTAAGGACTGGTGAAGGTGTGTTATGAAGGATTACATTTTCGAGGAGCACCCATCGTCGATATTTGAATAAATCAGGGAACCTTCGTGGGGTTGAAATTATACCTTAAAAATAAAACGATTATCGGATCCATTTGGACATTCGGACCAAAACGATTATCGGATTGCATTTTAGCTTTGTCCCTGCTTTGTCCCGTCTATATTTAAAAATTAGTCAGTGATAACACCTTGGTATCGTCTAATTTACGATTGATCTGAGACTAGAAATTTCTGCTAATTTCCGTTTGACCTAAATTAGAATTGATGTAAACTGTTTCAAATTTGTTACCACTTCTTCTTTTAAAATTACTTTATGCTTTAAAAAGTCTGCGACTAAGAAAGTCTTGAGAATTTGAATAAGTTGAATGAAAATCTATTTGTGCAGACGGTGGCTAATGCTTGAATGCCTTGCATCGCAAAACATTATCAGACTTGTGAAATTTGTACGCATTGACAAATTATTAATCTCGCTATCAAACGTGAAAATGGAGTAGGTGCATCTAGCGTCTGTTGTGATGGTACTGAAACCCTCACTAATCCTTGTGTAAAAAGCAAACATTTATTTCAGCGTGTTCAAGGCATCTAGAACTTCTAATACCTGTGGAAAATCTTTCTGGAGCAGGCCTTCTTGTTGTAGAAAACTTATGATATTTTGTTAATAGAATGCCTCCCATAAGCCATCTAACCCCAAGTAAATCAACGGCGTGCTTGATAAGCACTTAAGGGACGTGAAATATTATCTATATCCACCAGCAGAGGTTTAAAGAAAGTTTGCCATATTTTCCTCGTATGAAAAGCTCACGAGTGTTTTTAACTGACGAATGGCAACTCCTGAATGCACTCGGTTTGCATTTTCTCCGGTTGCATCTCGGCATTTCTCCGCGGCTTTTTTTTTTTCGTTGCATTATACGGGTCCAAATGTTTTACTTCCACCGAATTCAGCGTCTTTTGCTGTGAGCCCTGGCGCATTAGCGCAAAATCCTTCTTCCCCGCGCGCATTTCGACCACTCGAGTCATAAGTGGGCGTCTTTCTCCTCTGAATTCTCCCTCGGAGAACACGTGAAATAAAACAACGAGGGAGAGAGAGAGAGAGAGAGAAGTCGAAATTAGAGTATTATGGCTTTCCTGGAATATCTTTAGTCGGGGGAATTATTCATTTCCACGCCGGATTTATTCAGCCGCCACCGTCCAAAATTTCGAAATGAGCCTAAAGAGACGGAGATAGAAAGAGAGAGAGGGAGGGAGGGAGGTCTTAATCTTTAGCGAGAAAAACGGTTGCGTTCGAGTTAAGGAGCCATGTAGGAAATTTAAAAAAAAAGCTAACGTTCTCTCTCATGGGAAGACGAGTGTGTTTACTTTTTTTATGTATTTTAGACGAGAGGGACTGAGGAAAGGAAAACGGAAGGAGAATTAAGAAAGGACCCTTACGCTCCGCGAGGAGAGGGGGGGGGGGAAGGGAATGAGAGAATGAGGTTCTTTTAAGAGCAGGGTTGGAGATTGAGTGAAGAAAGTAGCTGACTTTTGTTTTTATTTTTTTTTAAGATTATTCGCGTCGCGGAGAGGGAGGAAGAGGACCCGTCGGGTGTGGAGTGACACGCGCTAGGCATACGCAATCACATCTGGCGGCAAGAGTATTTTCCGCGCATGACTCCGTATTTGCTCTCGACCGTGTTTTCCTTCTCCCGTTCCTCTCCTTCTCTCTCTCTGTATATCCCGCGGCTGCCGAAGGAGGAGAGTGAGCCGTCATTCTATTTGCTGCTTTTTAATGAGTGAGGCGTTTCGTTTTCCTCCTCTTTTTTTATATTTTTGGTGGCACGTGAAAAATAATTATAAATTAAAACCTGCTCTAAGGAGTGTTGGGGGTGGTGGCTACAGGGGGTTGTTGGTGGTTGGTGTGCGAACGAGAGAGGAAAAAGGGAGAAGAGGTATGTATAGAAGAAAACGGTTTGAATTGGGGGTGGGGATGATGTAGGGGCGGAGAGTCGTTAGGCAAAGGGGTTTCCGGCCCGTCTCTCCCACTACTCATACCTATCCTTCGATCGCACATTACATCAGCCCGAGATTTTTTTATATAGGCACATATGCATGTACGTGTGTATGTGCTCATTCGTTTTATATTATTATTTTTTTACCGTCGAGCGGCGCCGAGGGATGGGACTTGTGTCGCCGGCGTACCTGAATCGCCCTTTCGGCCTCGCTGGCGCGGAAGATTTTAATCCGGTACTCGGGGTAACGTGAAAATCTTTTACCGCGGTGCATTTTCGCGCAGTTGGGGAGAGAAGAGGCCAAAGGGTTGAGCTGTTGGGAGGGAGGGAGGGAAGGAGGGTGTAAAAGGGTGGCCGGGAATCTGAGGGGGCGGGGTGAGGTGAAAGGAGGGGAGGGTAGAAATGGAGGGTGGAGGGGGAGAGGAGAAATGTCGGTTTGAGAGACATAAGGGCAAGAGTAGTGGAGGTGGAGAGCACAGGTCGTATAGAGTGCGGGTTAGAACAGAGGCGAGGAAAGAAAGGCGATGTAAAACAGCGGGTAGGGCACCGCCGGGAAGGCCAAGAGCGAAGGGAAATGTATGGGCTATATATCCGATGGGGGTGAGGCTGTGCTGAGTACCGTGAAAGGGTTGACTTTTCTCTGAGCTGGGTTTCAACATCATAGATGATCATATCGGTTGATCCATGAGCAGCCCTACTAGCTGTATATTTCCTCGACCGCGCGGAGTTATTTCTTGTGTTTCCAGCGCAGAGCTCCATTTCCCAATATTATTTTCATTCAAATGCCTTCATGCGTATTGCCTCAGCGCATACCGTCCTACTCATTGGTCGTTCAATCCTAAGATGGGCTGACTGCAACCCTCCGGTCTTTCCGATGTAATGCTAGTTCCCTTACATCCTTGTATCTCCTGCTATGTACTTTCCTCTTTATTTGGTCCATGAACCTATTCCTGGGTCTTCCTCTGGGGTCTTTTCCCTCTATTTTGCCTTCAATTATTTTCATCACAAACCCGTCGTGTCACAGGCTGTGTCCAATCTATCTGGTTCTTCTTTTCTTCATTGTGTTCCATATAGTTCTTCCCTCCTCTGTTCTTCCGCACACTTCATCATTTCTTATTTGTCCGTCCATTTTATCTCCAGCATCCTCCTCCAGCACCAGGTTACGAAGTCTATTCTGGTCAGCTCTTCCAATAGTCCATCCTTCCGATCCGTTGTGTGCCACGCTCCACACGAATGTTTTCACATACTGTTTCCGGGTTATTATTTCTACCTTCTTTGAGCACAGCAATTGTCTTTTTCCCATGAACGGCTGCTTAGCTTAAGCTATTTGCCACTTGATGTCCATTTTACTTCCTCCGTCCCACGTGATGGTATCTACTTCCGAGATAGATAAAGTAATTCACTTGCTCTGATTTCTCTCTTCTCAGGGTGACTTCTGCATTCTGCTTATCTCTTCCACCTACGAGGATTTTAGTCCTCGTCTTATTTCATATTCCTTATAACGTTTGAGATGGATTTTCTTCTCTCCCTAATTTTCTTAAACATGATCTTTTTTTCAGCCATCATCCCACCATTCAAAACATTATCCAACCTATTAAGGTTCTTCCTCCAACGGAATTCCCAATTCCTCTTAAGTTTTCAAGCTCTCCTACTTTTTTTAACTCTTCATCATGTTTTCTCTCCACCTAGCTTATCCTAACAGTCTGTCCTCATAGACCTCCTCTCAAAAGCTCCCTTTTGCCATCCATCATCCTTCCGTAGAAACATCCTTCCGGTTCGCGACCAAAAACCAGTGTCATATCAAGGTTGGTATCTTAAGTAATCTTTGATCAGCATCTTTGCTCAATTCCCTCACTAATCAGTGTGGAAAATGTATGAAATTCATTTATTGCATTTGAATTGTTGACTTGACAGCCATTTTTTTCAAGCTCTCAAGTATTAAATCCTCTTGTAAATGCACTAACTGAGGGTAATTATATTTGACTTTTAAGTCCCCTAGAAGTGTGAGTAATTCTCTTGGTCAAAAATGGCATCTTATATGCTTGACGTGGCTGCATGGTATCGCATCTATACTCTTCATGCATTTTAACTTAAAGGAGCAAATTATCATAGTTCATTGTATACTATAAAGGAAATGTGAATGATTAGTTTCGTTAAATTGGAATAAAATAACACAGTCCCAGGCCTTTCTAGGTGTCATATTACTGTATATAGAGTTCTGAAGTGGCCTAGCGCGCGTAATTTTATTTATAAATATTTTATAATAATTGCCGTTGATCATCTCAATTTTTTTCCTTTGAAATTTAAGAATATTGAGTTTGCTCTCATATTGTTTATTTTAGTAGTGCTTTACTCCCCATTATTTTACCGTCAATCACATCATCCTCTTTTCCTCTGCGCTAACTTTGCCTGCGAAATTCCCCACGAATACGAGAAAAGAGAGTGAGTGATGCGTGAGATCGTGCATGAAACTCTACGAGGTGGATGGGAGTTTTTTTTTAATGGATTGGGTAAGGTGGCGAAGGGGAGGTGCGGTAGAGCCAGGGACGTCGGGAAGGGAGATTAAGTCATGATATTCAAGTGGGCTGTTGCTGGGCGGTGACACCCCGGCAAAATTTCTGAGTGAATGTCAGGTAATGAGGAAGAGCGCCGAATAAAACTTGGGAACCGAGGCCGCGCAAACCCCTCATTCCATCAAAGATGAAAAATGATTCAGAATTTTCGCCCCAGTCTTTATTTTATACTTGTTTGTTTCACTCAACAAATAGTCTGTCCCTTGACAATATATGCTATATTAAGAGCTGAACGTTATGTGTTTCAAAAGATCACAGGCGTAACTTGGTGTATATTACTCGTTTTAAACATGGTTAAGAAGTCAAATCATTTGTTAATTCCACATATTAATTGACAAAAAACCGACCATGGGATTGGCGGATATGCACAATTTTCAAGGTGCTTAACTTTTACTTTGAAAACGGTGCATGTGCCCCGAAACTACGGTTGGTTTTTTGTTAATAAATGTGTGGAATTAACAAAGTATTTGACCTCTGTGTTTACTGTGTTTCGACTGATACGAAAGCTGAAATCGTTTGAAATAAGTGAAAAAATGCTTTCAAGATATTAAGGTGAATAAAATTATTTAAACTTGCAACAATGTCACTACGAGAATACCACAAATATATCCTCGGCACGATTGAATACAGCGTCATTTAATCTTGTTTTTGTTTTTTTACAGTTAGCCTAGGTTTTTCATTCTTCTGCTTGTGTTATACATCAGCCATATTGCAAAGGTCGGATGAAGTTTCAAATAATACTTTAAACCACGTTGTGGTAGTCAGCAGAAGACCTATCTCTTCTGATAGAATTTCAAAATCTAATAGATAGTTGAAAAGTTTGCTTTCTTGTATTTTGATCGCAAAATTTTCGGGCGTAACTTTTCTTTATTTGAAAATACCCCTTTGAGTATATCACCTTTTCATCAATTTTCCCTGATGCTTGTCTCCGGTATATTAATGCGTTTATGAGGTCCTCTCTTTAACATAAATTATATCCCTAAACCAATTTTATTGCCCCTAAACCAGAGCCTTGTTTCCCGAATCTTGGCAGAAATACTGTATGACAATCCTAATCGGGTTTAGTAATGGTACCTTGGTGTTTGTGGCAAATGGTGCCCAAATCCCTGCAAGAAAGAGTCGCTGTCAATATCGTGTGATTTGGAATTTAAAAAATGCTCCTCTCCTGCCGCACCAACAATAACGGCTGGAAAAAAAATTATGTCAGAAAACACATTAGTGCGAAAGCCTTTTCTTATTTCAATGTTCCTTTCTCCGCTTCTATCCTCATCTCATCCTTCTTTGCAACCAAAAGGTAACGCAGAAGAAGAGTGATTCTGTGCATATGTCTCAACAAATGATTATACTCCGTATTGTACCCTTACTAATGATCCCATAGCGTTCTCTTTGAAGGTTATTCATTTTTCACGCTGATTAAGTAATTGCGTTTTCAACTCACGTGTGGAGATATTCACGCAGTCTTGGTGGTAAACAACGCTTGAATCGGGATAATGACAGAGAGGTCCATCTAACACCAGAATGCCCGCAGGCGTCATTTCGCCCTGAGAAATAGCTGCTATTTTTCTAGTTTTACTGTCTAAGCCGTTATCTCTCGTGAATTTTCCTTAAATTTGATATTATAATGATATGTGCATCAAGTTGAGACCACTAAGTTTCAAAATGATCAAATTAATCACAGATTTACTAAGAATGCTCTATAGGCGTCAAATTGATTCTGTCACACAGTTTTTTCCTAAAAAGCTTTTTTTTAAATTGTTACGTTCACTATTTTCTATCTAGTACAAATTCATATGCAATTTACGCCCGGGTATATTTTAGAAAAATTGATTGATGAATCAAATTAAACTTTGATATTTTCATTTAAATAATTCAACTCGTGAAATAACCCCAAGCGAAATCCAAAACCACCTGACTAACAATACTTGTACCCTCCATAAACTTCTTACTCTCAATTCTCTTAGAACAGTTTACAAACGTAGTCTAAGTATTTAAAAAATAATTCATTCAAATCAAATAACGGTTTCATTCCTCTTACCAGAACGAAAAAGTTTTCGTTTTTCATGATGATTAATCTAAAAAATACCTTAAAACTCACTAGATGACAGGTATTCAAGCTAATCTAATAATACTACAATTCTCGGACTCCTAGGACGCCCGAGTGGCGTCACTCCGCCTCCGTCTAAAAGAAAATTATTCATTTTAGAGAAAAATCAATTTGATTTCACTTGAATCATTTTATGCAAGCATTAATTAATTTAATTATTGGATTATTCCTATGTTAGGCCAATAAAATCTTGAAGTGGTTGCAAGGTATCGCTTCTCCACTCTTCATGCAATATAACTTCAAATTAATTCCGTATTAACCTAGAACGCACGAAAGGAATCAAATTTTCTGTCTCACAGTTAGCTTGTATGAAGTCGATTGCTGCTCCTAAGAACTGTAAATTGCTAAACACGTCGTGGATATTTTCAATGAGTAATCATCATTCTGAAATCACCTCACTCTCTCATTCTCACTCTATCTTCCTCGTCTTCCGTCCTCGTAAATTGATTCCGTCGGGGCTTGCTGTCATAGTGTGAAACACTTTAAGTGGGGAAACAACGGTGGAAGGGGTGGTAATGGGACTGTTGATTGGAGAACAGTCAGTCCGTCAAGCGCAGACTTGTGCTTCTCTGAACTCTCTGAGAGTTCAAGCAGTTGATTGTCCACCGTTTTAGTTCATTATTTTTGTGTTCCGATGATGGCACGAAGGAAACGGAAATATATCAAGTTAACACCGAGATATAATTAATACTGCTTGTTTTCAGTGGCTGATAATTGTGTACGATATCGTATTAAATAATAAAATTCTCGCAACAAGAAAAAATATTTTTCTCTTAGGTGGAGGTGGAATGACTTCCCCTCGGGAGCTTTTGGAGGTGAACAGGTCCGATATTTCTTGTGTTAATAGACTAGCGTGAATCCCTGCCATCTAATAAGCTGTGAGGTATTTTAAAATTAGTTATCATGGAAAATCAAAACTGTTTCCCTTCAGGTGAGAGGTATGAAACCGTTATTTGGTGTGAATGCTTAATTTTCGAGTATATTTTGATTCCGCTTGCGAACTGTTCTATGAGATTTTGGGGGAGGGTTAGAATTTTTTGGAGGTTACACTTATTGTCAATCATTTCACAGGGTGGTGAATATAACGGTTTATAAAAAGCTTTTTAGGAGAAAATATTTTTTGCGAGTACCATTCCTGGTTTGAAGCCTCAGAGTAACATTTTTTAGAACAAAGATGCGAATGTGTTGCGAAAAGTTGAACATTTAGTGGCTCACGAATATTTTTCTTACGTACATTCGCCGATGCTTTCATATAGACTTCGGAATTGTGGCATATATTTTTTCGATTCCATTTTTATTCCACTCGGTTCATGAAAATGAGTTGATCTTTTTCGTAGTATCCCCAATTATACCGTGCATATTAGTCCTAATGTTTTAGCTTACTAAATTTCCAGATAAATAATTATTGTAGTACTCTGTATTGTACTCTTTTTTTACTTTCTATTTGTGATAGTGTTTCCACTATCATTTTCCATAATTGCCATATCTCTCCTGTGTTATACATTTTATTTTACCTAGGCTTAATTTTTTTCCATGCCGAGAAAAAGGAACTGACGGTTGGAGTAATTTATTTACGTTTCTAAGGTACAAATACGACTCCTCCTCTTCATTTACGATACACTATGCGTGGAAATTTGTCTTCAGTTTATCAGATGATTACTTACTGCTATTTTGTGCCCTATTTCAATATTTAGAACTCGAGAATATTCTGAGTCGGCTGAAAAAATAAGGCTGCTTGTAACTTGAGAATGGGAGGATGAAAAATCTTAGAGGAACGTTGAGAAATGGTAGGCAGGAGAGGGAAACCATTCTGAGGGCCTTGTTATCATTGTTTGCGTTGGCTACCACGATGCTGTGTGCTGTGAATAATGGTGGAGACATGAAGGGCCGAGAGGAATCGTCATCACGCCATCGTCTCTGATTAATGAAGCTACTGAACTGTGATGGATCTCTGCACACTTTTCGAAGACGGGCAAGAATTTTTCAGTGAATGAGGAAGCTGCTATAGAATTTCAAGGAGTGAGTATGGTAGGATGGTCAGGGGTACTGACATCATAAGATCATTAAGGAAGCCACGATGCAATGGTTTGCAAAAATAAAACTCTTCTTTCTTGAAAAGACCCCAAATTAGGAAATGTAACTTTCATTAAGGGTCCACGAGAAGAATGTACGAGATGAAACTTCTTTGGCATCATTCTGATCACAATGTAAGGTAATGCCAATGAAAAATAGCATAGCAAATGTACTCTTCTTTAGACAATAGTGATAACGCAACCTTAAGGACATAATTGTCGCCATTTCGAAATGTTTTGAATAGCTAGAGGAAGCACTTCATTTTGGGGAAAGAAATAGCTCTAATTCAAGATATGTCACTATTTATTATTTTACAGCAGAGGTTAGGCCTAGAAGTTATTAACTTGCATTTATTCAAGCCATGAGAGTAGGAAGCGTTCGATTTCACCGTCGGACTTCATATTTCATCAATGCCAGAGTTGAAATTTGAATTTAAATCCCAAATTTCTGTTGAAATTGTAATATTTATGTACATCCACCTCCTTCCACCTATTTCATTTACCAAGATGGCATCGAATTGCGAAACGCACTGAACAGTCCAGTAATATGCAGTCACGATAACCACTGTTGATTTCCCTATGCGAAGTTGCAGCCTACTCGGGTAGCGCCTCTATCCACCAGGAAGTAAAATTAACCCGCTCATATTGGAATTCTAAGAAAATACATTTGATTTAATGAGATATGTCAGAGGTTATCCATTTCAGCAGAGCAAAAACTATGCTGCTTCAAAACGGAATTATTAGGGTACTTACATTTTGAGTTATTCTGCAGTAATTGTCCTTATTTCTCCAAGGTATTAGTATTTTTCATACGTACTCGGTACAGGATACAATTTTCGCAATATTCACCTCCAGAAACTCTCATCTCGAAAAAAATGATGGCAAAATGATACCACTTCCAATTGATTCCCAGAAACTTTCTATATATAAATACATACTATCCCTCTATAAACTTCAGTTAAAGTGATGACGTCATTTTAATTGCGGTAATGGTTCTAAATAAATCACGATAAATGGAAGACAACGGAGGAAAAAGGAAGTTAAAATATTTAAATTTCCAAAAAAATCACCTGACGATCTATATGCCTTCCAGGAATCTGTGTCTGAATGAAGTTAAACTTGTAAAGAGAACTTATTTGAAGTAACATAGTAAGGAAACTATTACGAGCAATTCAATAAACCTAATGCTATAGTTTTGAAAGAAAGTTGGTTGAAAATGAGGTGAAAAAATTGAAGATGTTTTTTGAGCTGAATGTTTAAAAATATAATATTTCGTTTTGAAACAGCGACATTCATTTTTTAATTCTAGTTTTTGTGTGCCAAGATTTACTTGGCTCAGAGATTTAATTGCAGAAGTGTCCAGGTAGATTTCGACTAGCTCTGTCCAAGTGGGATCGCTATAATATTTAAAAATACCTTACCTCAACCTTGAATCCTATTTGGCATTTTAAAGTTGAATTTGGTGTCATCAAAATTTCTTTTGATCTCACCCAGGCCTCTTAATGCGCCACGCTTAAATCAGATGATCTCGATGGGACCTAGATGTCTTGTTAATGATGTCTGGAGCTGAATACCTGGCCGCTTCATAATTCACGGTGAGCGGTCGCCCCTTTCAAGGTACGTACGCTGTAGGCCTCTTCTCACCCCTACAAATACGCCAACATTGTGCTTCACCGCCTTGCAGCCGCAACGATGAAAAATTTGCAATTTTGCATCCCCCTTCGTTCACGTGGCGAGTCTTGATGTCATTGAATTTCATGTAATATAAAGGAATCGCCGAAAGATATGACGGGAATCCTCAGAGGAAAATTGAAGGTATATGTGTTTAGGAAGTTAACGGTCCTGGCAGCATGGTAATTATTCTCAGCTCAGTTGTGGTCTTCAAACACAATTCCATTTTGAAAATTCATGCACACAAGTGCAAGTTTTGACCTGGATTTTTGTATTACTTAAGAAAAAATTCTAGAAAGACGAAGAAAAACCTTAAATCATTTAAAAGAAGCTAAACTAATTGGTAATTTTGGAAAATTACAACGGCATTAGATCTATGAATGCCACAGTGTAGAAATGAAATGTGGCATCTTCCCACAGAAAATACTGGATGCTGTTAATCATAGTGACCTTAAGTATCTTATAAAAATTTAAGTTCCCACAGGAAGATTTGGAAGAATAGGAAACATTATCTATGTCAAGATTAGGTATTAAAATAAAGGTAAATAAGGAAATGATGATGCAGTCTGTCTTGAATACGGCATATATGTGCCTCCTTTAATTGCCACTTAGAACGATTTATTAAAACTGTTTTAGTAAACCTTCGTTTTAATATCCACACCATTTTTGACACCCATTTTACTTGCAGCACTGAAATTTATAACTGCTAGCTGTAATTTAAATTAAAAATATAACTAAATAAAAAGTTTGCTTTAATTGGATACGGCTAACTATCAAAACAATATATGTTGTTCAAATACTCTTCCAATATGTTACTGAGCTGCATTCTAGGCCAACAATGGTATTTGAAGTCAAGGATAATGTTTTGTGAATTATCTTATGTCAATAAAATATGCCATAATACGCCATATTCAAATTTTATTCAATCAAAAAACAAAAAAAAACCGTTCTTCCATCGTTAGTGGCCGCTTCGTCAACTATTTTCTTGTCGAAGCCGACGATTCGAGCTTGAGATATAATACGTTCGAACGTAGCAGAAGAGGGCATGGGCAATTGTTTTCGAAATTTTACCCACAATCCAGCGGGGATCGCTCTTTTGCGCTCAAACTTAAAGTTTTAATATCGGCTCCTTAGTCTCTCTACACCCGTCAATTACCGTAATATTTCCTCTACTAATGTACCCCCTATCCTTCATAGCGCGAATGATCTCAGCTGCCCGTCGCATTCCCAAACTTACCACCCAATTGACGGTTGGGCGCCGAACGCAGGTAACATAAATAAGAAATACGTTTATTTCAGATATTCGTGACGTTTCGTTGCCATCGGTGGTATTTGAAGCTGTTCGCAGCACATGGTCTCGTTGGATCCAGGGCCCTGAAGCATAAAATATATACATCGAGTTTTTAAAGAAAAAATTAGATGAGATAGTTTAGCTAAAATTTTCAGCCATTTTTTAAATTTTGCTGAAGATATTTCCACTTATATATCTACGTGTAAGTGTAAGTGAGTGAAGAGTGAAATGAATGGTGCGAGAGGTAGAGGTAGCCCAAGAAAGTTGTGGTTGAATGTGGTTGAGGAAATTCTTAGGAGGAAGAATATTAGGAGTCTTAAAAACAGGAGGGCGTTTATAAAGCAGTGTGTGAGGGTAAATGAGGCAAAAGAGGTCTGCATGGATTGGTCAGTATGGAGGAAATTATTGAAGCAGAGTTAAGTGCACAAATATGTATTTATAAGAGAAACCTTGTGACTGTGCCTACCCCGGAAGGGAAGAGCGTGATTGGTATGAATGTTTCCACTTTCTAATTAAAAACCATAGCTCGCGGTCTCTCTAAATATATGACTCCAGCGAAATGCGATCCATAGTCAACAGCCTTATTTTATAATTTTTGGGAATATTTTTTATTTTCGAATCTTCAGGTCGTCTAGGTCGAATATTGCATTCATGCAACAGCGAAATGGAAACAAATAAATTCCCTGTCTTTTCATATTAACATATTTACTATAAGTTGTGTAATTTTATTATTTTTATACTTATTACTTTCTTTCGAATAAACTTATTAGCATTTTAAGAGCAGCTTTGAACATGTGGTTTTGAATAGGAGCGTGTTAAATCCACCCATCCATGTATCATAGTTATTTGCTCATTATATTTGCATATGTATCGTTAATGCCCGGATGCTTCATATAGTTCTGTGACTAATTACATGTTTATGCCGTTGCTTAATAATGGAAATGATTCCGTTATCATTTCTACTTGTGAATTCTAAAATTCAAAGCTTGTTATAGTAGATGCCGGAGCAGCACTACAAATACAAGGATTTTTCAGTTTGCATTGCCGATTTGTGGTAGAAGCGTGTAGAGTTACTTATCATTTGTCTGTCCTCATTCTCCTTAATATTTTCTACATATTTTAAGTGTACTTTTACTTTGAAATTTGAAATCATATTTTGTAGTCAATTTAAATGATAGTGAGTCACTTGAACAACCGAAACGGCGAACGGAATTTTTTTAAGAGGCGACCGCGGGTTGAAGAATAGCTCAGGTTTAATATATACGTCTGGCTCGTTAACTTGCGCCTCTAGCATTATGAAATATCGTGTCCCTAGACATCTTTACCACTTGCCCTACTCCAATGTAGATAAGCTAATAAAGGAATAACGTGTGTGATCTCTTCAACATGGGAAAAATGCGGCTTAAAAAAAGAAGGGCAGGTGTTTCCTCTCTCGTAAAGTAACAGCACCTCGACGTTGCCTTTAGAAACAGCACATCTAGCAATTTATGGTGGTGGTCTTTGTTTTATGGTGAACCCTTTGCACGACGACGCAATTTTTTTAGTTTCGTCGCGTTTTACCTCTTGGCCTTACATCATCATTCTTTTAGGCAGTGTTACAGCTTGAACGGGTAGAAAAAATTACTTGGATTTAAACGAGGACATTAAAGCGTGGCGTTTGAAAGACCATGGTGGAAATATGGTTAGATCGCACCGTTCCAGGAATTTATGGCGTAAAACTATCGCCAAATCCTTGTTTATCAGCCCCAGCGAATGAATCTGTGTGAATCAGTACGAATATCCATTGCTGTTATTATGAGAATCGAGGCGTTCATCCAAACTTAATATCATCAGCCCAAAGATGTATATAGATGAAATCATGAAAATATTATTTTTATTTGGGGTTACTTTTTGCATTGTGTTCGTAAAACTTTCAATATTCTCTGTGCTATATATTTCTTGATTAAATGAGTTTTTTTTTAACAATTGGTTCGATGAAAATTACCTTCACTATGGTGACCTGTTCTTAGGGCTGACCCTGTGTCATTTAAATGAATTCATCCATCAAATTTTCAATATTACGACACTTAATTTGCCATTATTTTCTCCTTCGGAAAAATTTAAATCTATTTAAATCAGCAATGGGCTAGTTGAGATTTCAAGAAGGCTCTTGTCTTATTTAAAATTTGTTAATATTTCTTGCATTGGTAAGAACTCAGTTATCCCCCTCCTTTCCTTGCATCTTACTTACATTTTCGCTTACATATCTCTGAACTTCATTGAAGGGTTAACTCCGTAGATTTTAGCTTGTCGCTTGTATTCATGACTGGCAAACGACGGCAATGAAATCCTTGGGAATCGCCCGAAAAAAAATGCAGAAAATTTCATCGCGGCAATTTGTGCAAATTGCAAGTTTGAGCTTACAAGTGCGGAATTAAGTATTTAACGAGGGTCCAAAGTTGTGAGAGCCGAAGTAAACTTAAAAATAGCTTAAATACGACTGTGGAAATGGAGATATGGATGGAATATGGAAATTATAGGCTGGGGTCACTTGTAAAAGAGTGTTTTAGGTGTTTACGTAAAGGTTGTTAAGATTTTATGAGAGAGGCACATTCGTCTCGTAGCAATGCAAAGAATGATTAAGTTTCCAGGAATCAAAGGTAGTATTAAAACCGGGAGATTTCGGCAACATGCTCTGGGAAGAGAAGATTTTTACGTGGGAGTGTTTCCCATCGGTCCGAAAGGGAATAAGGAATTTTGTGATAAAGCGAGTTTATGTCGGAGTGAGGTGGAGTTCCTTTGGCGGAGGATGAAGAGGGGTCATCGCGAGGAGAATTTGAGAGAGCGAGTGTCCCGGAAGATTCAAATTTTGATGGCGAGAAAGAGTGTAACAGAATTGAAGAGTTCAAAGAGAGAATATAAGTGAGGAGGTGAGATGCGCCTGGAAAATGGTGGTGGTGGTCGTTCCGCGTATAAGGCTGGAAGAGACCAGAGTAATGGGTGGAGTGACTGTGGTTACATACATGATGACTATCCTCCTTGATAACCCATAAAAAAAACTAGGAGCAAGCCTTAGAATTCTATATCCTTGAAAAATCCTGGACATTTCCCTATAGTTTAACGTTATTTACGGATGAATCCTCGAATTATTTGTATTTTTATATAGCACGGAAATATAATTGCTTTATTTGAACAACCATGCACTTTATTGAAAGTTTTTGAGGTTGTGAGTATTTCGTTTCACTCAGAAAATTAAGAAATCTTATATTTTCCCGAAAACCTATGTGTCACATGCCCTTAATACATCTTTATTACGCCCTTTGCAATGTATATAGCTAAGTATCTCAGGTGATTACTAAATATTATTTAATTAAGTGTTCCATATGGAGACATCATTGTTAATAAAAGTAGATTACGACCTCACGTTTCCGCACATTTTAATTGTAATACACCATGCGTTTAGACCCACAACATCAGGTACAGGAAGGTCTTGTGACTCCGTAAGTCAAAATGCGTTATTCATTATAGTTAAAACTAATGACAAGTGCGGTTGTTGTTTCTTACGATGATAAAATTCCGCTATATAATGCCTGGATCTGTTGAAATTACATCCTTGTACGTCGTACGTATGCACTACAGCATGTGCCATTGCCATTGCAGTGAAGGGATTACGATCGAAGTTTCTGAAGTTCCCTGGAGTAGACACTTGCTCGTTACTTCTTATCACTTGTTCAAAAGTCTACTCCACACACATTTAGCCTTTTAGAGATAAAATGTTGCATAATCACCATAGCTTTTTTCGAGGATCGGGTCAAATTTAAAAAGTTTCACCTTTTCCGAAGTTACAAAATATGTTTTATTCCATTTTCAGGGCTAGAATGTTGAAATTATGGACATGAAGTTAATTATTAACAACATACATTGATATGCCATTAATCTGTCTCACATATCCTTGCTTTACCTCGGAAACGCACTATTACCACATAAATGCCAAAGGACATATTTTTGTGGTCTCACGCAATAAATTGCCTCAGCACTCTCTATATCCGTATGTTTGAAATAACGCCGTTGGCTATGCATAAATGCATAAAAAAATAAACACTTGCAATCAAAATATCAATATAATGGCCCTAACTGTGATAAACTTATTATTTTGCTTTACAATTTGCTCAACTATGCTACGTCAGTTTTTATTGCACGTACGGGAATTTATATCTATAGGTATGTATCATCTGTTTAATTTACCTTTTTTCTTGGATTAATGGTCTACAACTGCAGCATTAAAAGTCAAAGTTATGTATTTTTTCAATAAAATCCTAAGCAAGAGCATAGGCTACCACTTAGTCCAACATTTTTAATCTATCGTTAGACATCCTGTTATTTGAATATCGTCCTGTTCCTCCAATATAAGAAAAACTGCAATGAAATATTACTCCTTAGATAATTCTGACTAAGGGAATGGATGTGAGCATACTTTGAAAGCTGGAGTGGAAAGGATATTTGCTGCAGTTCACCAATCATCTGTCCTATTAGCCAATCGCCGTATTCCTTCCTAATTCTTCACTTTGGCGTCCTTTATAATTTTTTGATGCATTAAATTCTTGTTATTTTAATTCTTAGCATGAACTTGTTCATCAGTTTCTGTCGTTGTCTCTCAGCAGAAAATGTTGGCTTCCTTCGCGCCTGCGGAAAACGATTTTCGCTGGCGGGAAGGGTGAGGATCACTCTACCAGAAGGGTGAGGATCACTCTACCAGAGCTTTGGAGAACCTCGAAAAATGGCGTATAAACTTGTCAATATAATCACAAAATTGGTCATTTCCATGATGGCTATGGATGTCTGGTAGGAAAAGTAACTGTCGCCAGGAATCATATTTTTATGACTTTTTTATTACATTAATATTTAGTAAATTGTATTCATCTTATTTATCGCAGTCATTATAAATTTAAAGACGTAAAAATCACCCAACTTGACGATCTATACACATTGCAGACATTGTTCGGTGACTATACAGCATAGAATTTACTTATAATTTCACAATTCTAATTAATTTGGTAGCAGTATATGTATTACATATGTATTTAACGCATATATTGGAAAACCACATGTCTCAAGGAAGAGTTTCTAGTAAGTTTTTTTTCCAAATTCCTCATTTTATTACAATATCCCAAGACGTCATTGTCATTTTCTTCAGTTATGGGCGTTTCGCACAAAATGTTGCTTTGCTGCAGAAAAAAACGGTGAGGTTTACCCCTCTCAAATTTTACATTTTACATCAATTCTCTAGTGCAACATGCACAAGCTTTACTTCGAAACTACTATCTCACGCATATGCTGTTTGATGTCTTATGATAACTGCCATGCTTCTGACAAAATATTTGTGCTTCCATACTCGGTAACTCTGGAGTTGCGACCGCATATACATGCCACTAAGTAAGAATAATAATCACCGCTCCAATCGCCTCTGAGAAATGTTGGTTTCATTGATAATCACCCTGTATACCAGTGAAAAAATCCAACAATGGATCACAATTTCCAAAAAAAAGCATAATTATCTACCAGGAAAACCTCATGTTCTCTTTTACTTTGGAATTTGAAATCCAAAGGCCACCGAGTGCACAGCGACTTCGATTCACGCGAACGATGTACGTGGTGTAAATAAGCACGATCACCATCAACGTCAACATGGCATGTCACTTTCCATAATGGGTCTTAGTACGCCTGGTAGGAAAGGCAAGTGTCGTCAGGAAGCATATTTTTATGCCTTTTTAATAAACGTTATATTTAATGAATTGGATTCATCTTCTATGTCGCACTTTGAAAAAAATTTATTCAACCGATAAAGGTAGGTTTTATTGAATGTCAGAGAATCTCCTCCCGGGTTTCTACACATTCAGGGGCCTATCTCCCTCTAACATATCCTTTTTCACCTCTGCATACGTTCTACCCTTCTTCATCCCGTCCATGAAACCTATTCTCTCTTTCTTTCCCTTCCCCGCTTGCCCAGCATCCTTTCCTCTATCACACTCTTCAGTAGCCCATCACCCTATATTACATCCTTCAGCCGTCTACTCTGCCTATCTCGGATTTCATTCAAAGGTTTCCTTTCCTCACCGACCATCTCAAGCACTTCCTCGATAGTGTTCCTTTCCGTCCACCTCACCTTCTCCATCCTTCTCCACACACACACATCTCAAATGCCTGCTGCCTATTCTCGTCGTCCTTTCTGAGAGTCCACGCTTCTGCCCCATACAACGCTGCGCTCCATATCAAGCTCTTAACCAGCCTCTTCTTCATATTCTTACCCAATGTCCCCGTCAACAACTTCCTTCTCTCACTGAACGCCTCCTTAGCTAGCGCTATTCTCTTCCGTATGTCTTTGCAACTATGCCCATTCTGCTCTAGCGTGCTACCTAAGTAATTAAACTGTTCTACTTGCTGGAGTGTGTCCTCCAAATTTAATCACAAGATACGCTGTCTTTGTCCTAGAGAATCTCATTACTTTTGTTTTCTTAAGATTTATCTTAATTCCGAATATCCCACACTGCATGTCTAAAGTATCTACCAGAGCTTGCAGTCTCTTCGAAGATCCACTAACCAACGCCTGTTCGTCCACGAATCTAACCGATTTTATAAGATGACCTCCCACTTTGACTCCAACCTCAAGTTCTTCTCATGCATGTCTTACCATTTCCTCAGAATAAATGTGGAAAAGTAATGGTGGCAACGGGCACCCTTGCCTTAACCCGCGATCTAGAGTTGCCCATCCTGATTCACCATCAGCCACCCTCACCTGTGCTCTATGAGCAATATATAAGATACTGATTAATTTCCTGCATCTCCAGTTTATTCCCATTTTCTCGAGTATTTCTGTTTGTTTATTCCAATTTACCCTGTCAAAGGCTTGTTCAAAATAAATAAAGCATGCGATAACGTCTGGTTATACACTATGTTTCTCTCAGTAAGTGCTCTCATCACCGCAATCGCATCCCGAGTTGACCTTCCCTTCCGGAACCCAAAATGGTCGTCGCCCAAGTAGATCTTGGCCTTACTCTCCAAACTTCTATTGATTATTCGATATCGCACTTATTATAAATAAAAATACTTTAAATATCACAAGTTGACGATCTATACAGATTAGTGACAATTTTGGGCAACTATGCAGCAAAGACTTTTATCACGATTGCAATAACATTTGTATCAGTAGGTGTACTACATATGTGTTTCACGCACTTCGGCGGTCGAGTCTATTTTGTACTAGATGTTGTCCATCTGCCGGAAGGGTCAAGCCCTCTCTGACGAATAAATGATCACTCAATGGCATTCGAGCTGAGCCCAACAATGTTTAACTACGGGGCCAATACAGGAAATGATGTTTCGATCGTAGAAGGCCGTTACCGATTGAAGTTCCCTCCTTTAAGCTTGTATTCCTGCTCGATGTGTGTCACCTTGGATTTAAAAAAATCCAAATTTAAACATTTATTTCTGGTAGCAGTGAGTGAACAACTAAAAGAAATGGATACATATTTCTTGGATTTCTCCTAGTATAATGTATTTCTCTTAATCTAAAGTAGGATAATGGATTTCTCGTAGTATAATTATGTGGGTTCATTGTCTAAATGTAATTTCGCATTTAAGAATTGCTTGAAGGCATTATTAATTCCGTTTTACTAGGAGAATAATTTTTTGCCATAAGTTAAAATTTCTCTTAGTTTGAAAGTGTGTTGAATAATCTAATGATGAATGAGTTAGCTTTTTACATTTGGAATGGAAACATTGAAGCATATGCTTGAATTACAGCCTGTTAAAGGGCCTTACTTATCGATTTCATTCTTACAATAGGTATATGTATTGGTTGGTTCATTCCAATATATAAAAGATCCCTGGCTTGGTGTCGTAGTAAAAACACCAATTGCGTTATTTGAATTGCCACCCAATGCAAAAGTGTGTGCAGAAGTGAATTCGTCGAAGAGAATAAAATTAACATTCTAATCGCCTCGGGAAAAGTCTACCTAGACTGAGTATACGCCACTGTCCGTTGCCTTATCAGACCAAATGCGTGTACCATCGCAATGCCCAAGCTTCCTGCTTCTCAAGGCAATTTTGGGAAAGATTTAAGTGAGCTAAATGTTATTAGATTCTTATTTCTGTATACTTTTACTAGTATGTACCTATCTATCTTCTGTACTATCTTCAGTATAAATAATGTTTTTCATTTGCATTTTATTCAATTTTATTAGCTGTGTGAGATATAAAGGTCATGTATAGGCTGGTATACATGTGTTAAAAGAGCCATTAGAGAATTTAATTACGGAAAAAAAGTTTTTACGTCATTTTTTCTATATCCAAATTCCTTTCATTACCGTTGAAGTTCTATTGGATATGATTTTTTTAAATTTCTGTGAATCAAAACTAATATCGCATCGCCTAAAGGTAAAAGTTGTTTTCCGTTGAATTAAAAAGAGAAATGTAATGTTGCTCCTGTTGTACGTTTGTTTTACATACTTTTTAACGTCATAATAGTGTTAGATTCAGACGTATTTAAATATAGCGTAAGGAATAAGAATTATTTTTGGACCGTCAAAAAAATTATCGTGTGGTCAGAAAATATATTTCCCTCTTCAGCTTAATAAATTTTCAATGATTGCTTTTCTATTCTTACGATCTTCATCTCTCCTAGAATCCATAAATAGTAAAAATGAGCCGTAGGTACTCTTCAATTGATAAAAAACTAAATTATCTTGTAAATTAGAAAAATCCTTTTTAATGACATAAACATTAGTGTGTGTAATGAATGGGAAGTAATATAGATGGCTATGTAAAAAGTGAAGTAAATAAATATGCCATTCGCCTAGATCACTACTAGATCTAATTTTAAAAAATGGGATTCTAAGCATGTTTTCATGACCCAATAGACCGTGGTCTATATTCACTATTAAACTACCTATATTATATACATTTGTTGGTACGCTGGTGCGTCCAAGAGACTTTTTTTATACTAAAGCTTGTTCTACGTGATTCTTTTGGGTCATTCAACGGACTTTTTCCTTCATGGAGTATAATTATGTATAGATTGGAGTGGAGTTTCATACGCTAGTACTCTGTGGCAGAGCCATGTTATAATTTTTCTGCGTCGCTCTTCAGTGAACTACAGTTTAAACGTATATATTTGAAGTACAGAGCTTTACTTTGCACGAATGCAACTATTACTATCCTTATTATGGTAAAATATTCTTGGATGGATCCTCTACACTTGCGGAATTTCGATTTGCAAATAGAAAGGTGAGAGCATGGACACAGATCGTCGGCTGTGTGTTCATGACTCGAAACATGTCCGTTTTACTGTGCTGAGTACGTTACGTATGTAGTAGCTGGAGGGCACGTCTGCTCCATAGTTCACAACCCCCTCGAAAGCATTCCACCGGGGTCATTCGATGCACTTAGATCGTAGTGTGCCTTCCATTTTCCACCGCGTCGGGGCGCTGAAAACGATTTTTGGGGTTTGGCCATGTATAATTTATGAACTTCGTTATATTTGAATGAATTAAACGGAAAATTGTGCGTCGATGCCGAGGCGAATGCCCACTCCAGTGACTGAAGGCTACCTAGACCTCTTCCTCACCATTAAAATGCGTCGATCCTGAAATTGAGTGCGGGTTTGAAATGTTAAAAAAAATCTCGGAGGATATGCAGCTCATAAATCCGGATGCACCACTTTGTATCTTATTTAATTATCGAGTGACCGAAAGAGGCAAAATTGCAAAACACACATCTTTCATGGATGTGGTCGCAGCTTCGTATCTGAAGTGCAGCGGGTGCGGTTAAAACTGTATAACACTGAAGTGGATTGACCCCACATATGGTATGGCGACGGGTATCCTTGCATTTTTCTATTATTTGAAAAATAATTGACTTTTCTTGTTGTAATTAACATTTTTTGGCTTGTGTCTTTAATTACCTCAGTATAAATTTGCAATAAAGATTCTATTTTACTACGGGATTGGATTTATTTGATATTTGAATAGCTTGTGCTTATCTATGTCCAAATTTTCTACCTAGTTGACGGCGATGGCGATTGTTCCTAGCTAATAAGTTCTGGTGAATTTACATGTGTTTTTCAATTTATAATATTTCTATGTCGGCTGCGACCTCTTTGGGAGCTCTAAGAAATTGATCCGGCTATGGAATATTACTCATAGAATCTTTATGATGCTTAAGCCAAGGAGAGCGTTTAGTGGTGTTCTATGAATTCCGCTGTATAAATCCTCTGATGAAAGCATTAGGTTTCATGTTCGAATTGCTGGCGTTTTATCGTAGGCTACGAGTTAATTTTAAATAGGATTTACTTGATAAAGTTTTTACTTTCTTTTAATTTTTTCCTATCTTATCCATGAAATGAAGCGTGTGAATGAATTACCAGTAAATAGGTGAATACTTTAATTCCGTACGAAAACTAAACATGTAAATATGCTATTTTTGTTCCATTTCTGTTCGAGTCGAATACCATGAATCTGATTTCTTACCAAAGAATGATGCAGGTCAATGCACCCTGCGTCTTTTGACCTCCCACATCGGGAGGAAAACCCATCTAGTTGACTGTAAAAGAAGCACATCCCAATCGTCCCCAAGTATTTGAAGTATTCCGTGAATAATTCTGTGAAAATACCTCGGGATACTACTGAAATCCTCCTTTGCGCCGGATTCTGGAAAATCCATGTTCGTAAAAAATTGATCTTATTCATCTCCGTGACAATAGTCATAAAGTATACGTCCAGCGCCGGGGAAAGCGACATGGAGGGAGAGAGGACGCAGAAATCCTTCGGTGAAGGATTTGCGGTACCGAATTCCGACGGTCATTTGTCAGGACAAAAATATACGCCCCGGATCTTGATGACTCTGTGGAGGAACATCACCGGAAGGAGAGATCGAGGGAAGTTACTAGGGAGAAAAAGAGTCACAATTCTGGATCATCGAATGATGGGTCTATCAATGGGATAGAGATGGTTGCGCTCGGATGGGGGAGAGGTCAAAGTTTCAAGACTTAATCTGGGCAGGAGCGAGTGAAAGGACGGATAATGGAAAAAGGAAGTTCTGATACTGGATGGAAAATAGGATGAGAAGGAAGAGGAAATCCTTAAGTGCGGTAAAAAGGAGTATTGTTAAGTAGGGGAAGGCGGGTTCGTATCCCATTAACTCTCACATCTTCCCTTAAGTTAGATTCGCAAAGCACAATCTCCCTCCAAGGACAACTCTTCTATTTCTCTGCACAAGCACTACCTCAGTCCGAAAGTTCTTTTTTCCGTAAGCCACTGTTAAGTAAAACGTTTTCCTGTGCCTTTCTCCCGCCGTTAAGCGTTTAGTGCTTCCTAGGGACTGACTTAGGATATAATCTTTTTCAAACACTGCCTTTAACTGAACAAAACCCCTGCTGTTGTTATCTCTCTCATTATAAGCGTCTTCCAGTCTAAAGTACATATTGGTATCATGTAATTTGGGAGTCTTTTCGGTAAATAATTATTATCTGTCATGTTTACATCGTTATAGTTTAGTATTTTACATCTGAATTAAAATATGATTGAGTTGTGAGTAAAAACATTGTTTCAGCGTCTCATTTTTATCGACAAGCATTATTTGTCTATGGAATTCAAAATCGCCAACGTAATACTCCTTTTACTCTGGACCTCATCCAGGTCCATGCAGATATATAAATTGTCCCTGAACTTGCTGCTCTTAAAATTGTGCCCATGCGGTCAATAATTTGGACATTAATCGCGTTGTAGAGATAAATAAAAATAGTCGAAATAAAAGTTTTTTCGCCACCGCAGTTCCATCGGGGACGCATCTCCTGGTCATCCCTCTCAACTTTGATTCCGATTCAACCCCTTTTTTGCGCTTCTCTTGCATCTTCTCACCACCATTGTTCAAAATTCAATTGGAAGAGGCAGAATCTTTGTCGACCTCATTTGAAAATTACAGCTTTTTTTCCTACCATATTTCATTCGTATTGTGTTAATTTACGCCTTTTGTACAAATTAGATTATTTTTTGTCCCAATTATGTGTCTGTATATATCGGATATTCTGAAGTGGTGATATTTTTACATTACCTTACTTAGTGTTAGGGATTAGAGACTTCGAATAAAGGTTGTTTTTATCCTGAAGTTCTCATGCTGTTTCGGCATGATTTAGCAACAAATGCATGCTAATTACTGCTTCTCAGGCAACTTTTAGCCATAAGATGTTCTTCACGGCCACTATAAAATGTCTAATCCATGAACTTCTCCGTCTGGTCGATCAACAGAATGAACTACCACTGGCATTGCGTGCAATGTGCCATCTGGTTGCAGGTCATGTAATAATGTTAAGAAATAGCGTAGGAATAACGTATTTTTTCCGTATGAAGCGCAGTTCAACCCCTATTCTTCCCAGCAATAGCGCTTTCATGAGGTGAAGCCCCTTCCTCTCGCCCATGTGCCGCACTTTCAAGTACAATTTCAACTTGGTACGTGAGTACAGACGTAGTTGAACGTTGATTGGTTGTGTTTATGCATGCGGTTTCTGGCCATAAAGCGCTAGTAATGCATGAACACCAGTGTCGGAGATTTTCTCAGGGGCATTCCAGTTAATCTGCAGCCCAGTTCCGCAGGACTCGCTGGATCGAGAGGCCACGGAATCTAAACGCTTTCAAGCCGAATACCATTGACTGACTGTCTGATCAAGAGATCTGCCTCTTCACGTATTACAATGTAATTTTCCTCACAACTCTATATTGCCAGCTAGGTTGACTAATGAAATGGTTTAACAATAGTGACTGGTAACTAGCCTTTCTTACATCGTACGTTTATGGTGTAAATCGCTGGGATGAATGGGAAAATCAAGGCAGAGTGTTTTATTTTACAAATTTCAAATGCTGGATCGAGAGGTCACGGAATCTAAACGCTAAAAAGCCGAATACCATTGCAGATTTGACTCTTCACGTATTACAATGTAATTTTCCTCACAATTTTATATTGCCTGCTAGGTTGACTAATGAAACGGTTTAAAAATAGTGACTGGTAATTAGCCTTTCTTACATCGTACGTTTACGGTGAAAATCGCTGGGATCAATGGGAAAAATCAAGGTAGAGTATTTTATTTTACAAATTTAAACACTTATGATAAAATACAGCTAAGTCAATGAAATTAGCACTTGATTAGGTTGGAATACTCAAATGATATTATTACATCGTTCAATTTAGGAAGATCTGGTCCACGAAAACCGTTTTATGTCGAAAAAATTTCCTTTAACCTTACGAAATTGTAGCATAGGGATTTAATGTATAGCTATAAGAAAACATAAACGGATTTCAAATTAAAGAAGCACCGTGGCAAGGGCCGTGGGTGCAGCTGGGGTTTTGTGATTATGTATCTCTCTATTTGCGAATAACTAAAACGCATCCCATAGCAGGAGAAATGAGCGATCGGTGAACTTGAGACAACATGACCTTCAAAGAAGTCCTAATCATTATTGTATCCTATATCCGTAAATTTTCGTGATTCGCGGAGAGGGAGATTACTATCCGATTAGTTTTTACGCATATAAAATCTCTATGTATTTTTCGTTGGCGAATGCCGCTGGCTGACTCTGTAGAAGATCACGATATCTCAGGAGCCAATAAACGTATTTCACTAAAATTTACAGCAAAGTTTCATCTTAGGCTCCAAATATTAACTAAGTAATCTTTAAAAAAGAAACTATTGTAACTTGCCTTCTGTTTTAATTTGAACTTCATTTTATCTAAAGAATGGGAATCTATGGGGGAATCAAGGTATTGGGGGTCGTTTTATGACTTAAAAACATAAAAAAAATGCTCTTCGGGCCAAGAGACTTGGGCATAATTTCCAGAGAATGTTTATATTTAATTATTATAGCCTATGATTCCGACGTTATGGTCAATAAGTTGCTAGAACGTTGATTGAACTCCCTTCAATTGCTCCATTAATACTCGGCCATTTGAATGCATTCAAAGTTTTGCGATTACAGGTTTAAAAAAAATAAAATGACGTATGTTGTATTATTTACACAAAGGTAATAAAAGTTATGCACTATAACTTTTTTTGAAAAACTTAATGCAAAGATATTTCTTAATGTACGATAAATTATGACTTTTGGCAATAATAGTGACTACAACCCGAAAGTATGCTCTAAATTTTTTTAAATTCATTCACAGCTGCAAATATACTTGGGTAGATGAGGAGTTTACGTACGTACGTAAATTATTGACGCCTAAATATTTCCCTGACAGCCTTGTAGATGATGTATAGTTTGCGTTGATTCCACTCTACGCATGTACTAACTGTCACGCACACTATAATACTGTATAAACTATTTTACTAAGACAACGAAGAGAGTTTTCTAGAAGTTAAAGTCTCAGAAAAGGTAGATTTCGATTTATTTGATCATTTTATCTATTTAGATTCCAGTTTTTACTGTTTGACACAATTATCTGTAGCTATAATGCATCATAGTGAGGAATGTTGACGGAGATCCAGGGGACTAAGCATGCAGAAATGCCATGATTATACCCAGAATTCCTTTTTATAAAGCTTTTCATCGCCGGAATTGTATCCTGGAATCACTTAACTTTGTTTTTCCAAACTGGTTGTTGCCAATCAGTCGTGTGCTTTCGTCTCCAACCTACCATTAAATTTTCGGAGTAATATCTTTGCCACGTGTCAAAATTAACCATTTGTCCTAAACTTCTCGCATACGGAAGCTTTCGTCCTACAATAAGGTATCAAAACAATTTCCTGGAAGTCCTCTGTTCAACTTCGTTCTCGAAGCTCCTTTAAATTAATAGTATCCGTCTCTACCGGTTTCCTCTTTGCTCTATGCCTTTAAGTTCACCGGCATAACACCTGAGTCATGCAGTTTTTTTGTTTTCATGTGCCAAATCTCTTTCCGCGGAATAAGTATCCCCCATGACCTGTACTTAACTATTAGCAAGATCTGTTCTCTTTTAACCATGTGATTGCATTTTCACGCATTTTACTCTCCCCTTTCTGCGTCTCTTTTATTTCCTCGCACTGTGTTAACCATCATTTTTCCCTCGTCCTCTTGGTTTTCCTCCTTTATTAATCATTTGGTCCCTCTAAACTCTTTCTCTCTGGCTCGGTGCTGACAGTTTCTGTTTCTTCTCTCCTCCTTTTGTTCAATTCGTTGCTTCGTCGATCCATGGCTTCTTAATTTATCACGCTTTCATTGATGCAGCTGTTTTCTCCACCGCATTTCCCATTCCGAATTTCACATTTTCCTGTGTTTCTTAACTTGCTTCCATTTACGAATATTCGATTTAAGCTCGTCTACTAATTTAACCTAGTATTACTTCCATTTTCCCCGCGTTTCACTCTATTATATGTCTGTCTTTATTAAAATTATTGAATCTGTAATTTGCTCTGAGGTCTCTGTCTGCATCTGACGAGCTGCACTAATTTTTGACGCTAATCTTAAACCCGACTACCAATTATATGATGTAGTTGACTCTTC
This sequence comes from Ceriagrion tenellum, assembly GCA_963169105.1. Classification (NCBI taxonomy): domain Eukaryota; kingdom Metazoa; phylum Arthropoda; class Insecta; order Odonata; family Coenagrionidae; genus Ceriagrion; species Ceriagrion tenellum. The sequence continues at coordinate 125,849,678 of OY720633.1, read as the reverse complement.
TCTCTATATAAAGGTCCTTTATATGTGTACAAATGCCCGGGGTGATGTTTAAAGTATTAATCATAGTGTTGGTTTTTTCTATTCACATAGCAAAATTATCATGCCTATTCGTCGCGGTCATATCTTAAAAACTGTCGAAATTTTATCAACGAAGAGTGTACAGTGCGTTAAACATATCAATTCAAAGTATTACTGTTTGTACTTGTTTTGTTCACTGTGCAAAACCTCTTCGCATTGCACAAAAAATATTATTTTTTCCGTCATCGTTCATCGCAAACTGTGAGGAAGCTCCGGCAACGTTTGGAGGAATGACCAATTTTTTTCGTCGCTTCTTACCTCCAGGCACGGAAGGCATTAATTTATTAGCCGCTATTTTCGTCCTCTGGAGAGTAATGACCCGTCATCTCTCACTTGTAGCCTTATTAGTTTTTCAAGGGCCCTCCGCTTTCGGTCGCAATTATCGCAGACGCGCTTCAGCGGAGAAGAGAGGTAGGACGAGAGAGGAAGCAAGTGAGAAGGAAGAGGAGAGGAGTACGTGTATGTGTGCGAGCGGAGCTGCAATCATCAGTTTGCCGGGGAAACCAAGCGACGGTTCGAGCTGGAAGCGATGATTGCACGAGACATAACTTGCACCCGGCGTGGAAGGCCCTTAACATCCTTTACCCTCCCTCACGGCGAGAGCGCAGCAAGCGCTAAACACGAAGTGATTAGGTTTCCCCGTGTTTTTGGTCGGCCTGCGCCGAGTCAGCGAGCATTAGATGGGACTTAATTCCCGTATACCATTCCCCATCTCTCCGTTCACAAACTTCACCCTTTAACCTCTTCCTTCTCCGTTTCATTTCATCGCTTCCCCAAATTCCACGCATATAGACCTTTTATGATTATTTCGGGATTTGATTCGAAGTGTCACAAAGTAGTCACAGAATCGGGCGATATTGTGTGTGTTTTGTACGCAATGGTCGAACGCTAACACTCATGTTCTGACGGCTAGTTCCCAAACCATTTGTCTCCGATAACTTCATTCAGCTCGGCATGAAAATCTAAAGTTCTGTTTCAAATGAGCTATTCTTCCCGATTTTAAACCGAGTTTTTAAAAGAGCAATCTTTTTGAGATAACGCATTTCTATATAGATAAAATTGGCCTGAAACATGTATTTTCCTCTTGAGAATAAGAGGCTGAGTCATTATTCATTTTTAATTGCAGTTTAATGAACAGTAAATCATCTCACTTTATCATGTAAATGTGGTCTGGGTATATAGAAGATTATTGGGCGTCACACGAAATATGAAATTGGCAGAGGACTTTTAGGCATAGGAGAAAAAATATATAGAACTTGTTCCTCTTAAATGCTCCATGGATTAAGCTCTAATTAGATGTGACCTTCCCTTCACAACAATTTCTTAATGGATACATATCTTAGACACAGATATATTTGGGAAAGGTATGACATATGCTGAGCTGGAGAATTTAATGGATTCAGGATCTAAGGGCATGCACCGGTAAAAGAATGGCGAATATTATCTCTTCTATGTTAAGATCCACTAGCATCTCCACAGTAGATCATCTTGATAAAAATTTTAGAAATCTTTCGCAAATTATTTGTAACCTAAAGGGTAATATTAGCTATCAATTTGCGCCCTAAACTGCAATTATATTTATTCTGCCTTTTATCGTGTATTTTGACGATGCATTCAAAGTTGAACACAATCACTTGATGCCGGAGAATGATGTGAAATTGCACATGCGTAGAGTTTTACGCCTTAATGCTTTCCATTTATTTCACGAGCAGTGGCATTTAATCTATTTTGTGCCATCATTTAAATAACGATGCTTTATTACCTGTCATTTAGCAACCTCAAATATCCAATGCGTTTTGCCGGGCTTCCACATAATCCTGCCATGCCATCCGAAAATCCCCACTCAATTGGCTCTTAATGATGGGCAGAATAATCGGCAAATAGTGACGCCGCGCGCAATTTCCCCTTCAGATGATGGGCATTTTCATTATTATGAAATGTATTTCGCTATTAAAAAATAGGTGCCGTTTAATTTATCATTTGTGGAGTCTCTCTTTTCGTAGTTTTTGCCTTCGAATATAGATTCCTACCAGGATTTAGAGGTATAGTCACGCACATGCATTTTTCAGAAAAACAATTCACCATTTCCGATGAAGCATGATGAATATGCTCCAAATTCATGTGTCCATTTACCTTGATGTAGGTTTCCTTGCTCTTATAGGTGGCGAACTTACGCGGCAGTGTGAGGCGTAATGCCTGTATAGGAGAATTGATATTCTAGCATACTTTTTCCGAGGTATGGCGAAAAGATGGAAATAGATGTTTAGTAAAGTGAACTCTATTTCAAGTACAATTTTTTCAATTTCCGCCAAATTGTAATGAAATTCCTTCATCCTCATATTCTATGTTGGCTTTGTAATTAGAGAAGCTGTTGCTGCTTCAACTGATGACGTTAGCTGGAAAACAAGCTATGCACTTAACTGACTGGAAATTAGAACTAATGCTGGATTTAGGGAATGAATGAAGCACTAGATTCAAATCAAAACTTCATGACGTGGAGGGTAATTTGACGTTGGAGTTTCGAATTGCGTCTCACTTAATTTGTCGGTGGACGGTGAAAGGTTAATGACGGTGGGCTCATGTGTTTGATTTGGCTTTTTGCATGGCTGCTTTATTTGCGAATTTCTGAATAAATTGCTACTTGAATAAAAATGAGAAAATCTGTCGCGGTCTTTGGCATAGTTCCCTAAACCTAATGGCAATCGCATAGCTTAACAACGTAAAAGTGAAACAATGGCGTGAAACGATAGCAATTTTGCACGCAAAATTCTCTCCGCCCACAGCACCCAGGTTACTGTAGGAATAAATGTGTACTTGTTATAATAATAATTATTATTACTTGTATTTTATCCTGGGTTGCATGGGACAGAACTGTCCCCTCTACCCCCAACCAAGTTTACATACACGGACACACATGTCCTGGGCAGATAATATTCTACCCAGGCGGGACTTGTGTCGTCACCATTGAGGTAAAGGGAGATGGCGCTTGATGTGGTGGTCAATGCTAGAGGCTGTAATGTGGGCGCGGCCGATCCGTCATCTATGTAACCCCCGATTTACCTCAGAGCGAGGCACATGAGGAGAGGCGTCGATTTTGCATTTTTACGATGTTTTCCGTCGATTGTTCGAAATCAGTATGCATTTACCTACTCTTTCTAAATGCATTCTTTATGTTTGAGTTTGCAATAATGCTTTGTGAGCGAAAAACAATAAAATCGAGCAAAATCATTACCTTCTTTGTAATAAATATGAATCAAGTATTACTTACCTAAATTTTTCAACAGAGGGTAGATTTTTATTTAACGGAAGTAGAAGGTGAAGTTGGTGTAGGTACTGCAGGAGTAAATGCGTGCCATTAGGTTTAGGGATCCATCCCAAAGACCGTGACAGATTTGCCTCAGAGCGAGACATATGAGCAGAGGCGTCGATTTTGCATTTTTACGATGGTTCTAACTCTGTATCCCCTAAAGTGTTCACGCCTCAGTTATATCCAAAGGCAAGGAAAGAAAGAACAGGGGGAAGCGATATGGCAGATATTTTGGTTGCCAGGCTACACTTTGGTCAAATTTTAAGCTATCCGGGACTAGCCACGGAGTTTCACTTTTACGGAGTCACCCGCAATGCACAAATGTGCGAATCCCGGTCAAGGCGGATGATTTTTTCTCTGTGGAAATTCGTACACTTTGGTCACTTTTGGCCTTTCCTTCTAACTAAATGGTCGTAGCAATAATAAGAACCGTGCTTGCTCAAGTTACTTATAAAGTGTTGCTAATTTTTTCGCGCCACGGCACGTAGAAAGATTGGAAATTGGCCTGTAAGTCTAAAGTTACGAGAAAATTTACATCCTTGGGGTGTGATGCAGGACATCGGGTACAGTTTTAGCCCAACTCGGCATCATTAGACTGGAGAAAATTACTGTGCAACGCACGGATGTGACGAGAGCGACACAGGGTGGATATAGCTTTTATATCCACCCGGTTTGCAGTGGCTAGCTGGGCATTATGTTGGAAAAGCAGTTCAAAATGCGTCATAAACTTCTAGGATATATAATGAGAGCGCAGGATGGGTAAAAAGAATCAATAATCCACGCACAGTGGGTCGAAAATAAAATGCTGTCCAAAATTCGCAAAGAGCTTGTTTTTTTAAACCATTATCTGAAATTTTGCGCGTTCAATTGGTGCATTTAGTGACTCATTGTGTTTATTTAATATCTAATCCATTAATTATACACAATTTTTTCAAATTTGAACAAATTTTGCCTAACATTACCGTCTTCAATTGTCTCTGAAAGATACCAGTGTCAAGCTTGTACAGATCCTACTTGTGTTACATTACATTGTTGAGCATAAGAAGATACTTGTCAGTGAAAAATATAGGTTACAATAATTTCCAATAATTTCTCCGTGTTTATCGCTGTTTGTAACGATTAATAAAAAATATGGTGGACGCTGTTTTCCGTCAATTTTTCGTAATGATGCAGTAATAAATCGACCCGAAAATATTTACACACGAGATAATCCAAGGCCCCTTGAAAGTGATTTAAGGAAGATTAGCTACGGCCGTTTGCGACTCTGAAAAATGATAATTTTTTATTCGACAGTGCGGTGAAGTCCGGCTCAGACCGCCGGAAGCTTGGTGTACAGAGGATTCAACTTCCATGGTCCTCCACGAGGATATATCATTCGCATAGCAATATTGAAAGTATGTACTTTGGACAGGACCTCCAAAGACATTTAAATCGATGTATTTGGTAGAAATTGACGCATTTACGCATTCAGGCAGTCGTTAGTATAAGGTAGTATTGAGAATACTTTCTTCGGGTGCGATGTTCATCACTGGCATGAATATTTCTGCCTTTCCTAAGAATATGAGTAACTATAGCTAGGAGCTAAGAGGAGTCTTTTATCCGACTGGCTGTCGGCTTTGTGTGCCGTCTCCATCCCCTAATGGAATCGTGTGGGACAAGGGCTGGTCATTGAACGACGTGGGGAACCATTAGTGTGCTCTGTGTAATTCATCTCAGCTTTATAATTAAGATGTATTATGATGGATACCAGTCCTCTTTCGTCTCTGGAAAAAAATCCGGTAGCGTAATTGTATCGAACATTTGAAGTTTCATTCAGGAATTTGCTAGCGAGTCGTCTATCAATGTACATTTTTATACCTGCTTAAGGGGTGTTGCTAGTGTACATCGTTTACCATTCTACAAAGATGTATTCCATACCACATTTTGAGTTCAAAGCTATTTTAAATATTATATTCTCGGCCTGTAAAATGTTTCAAGACTAAGTTTTGAATCGATATTTTGGAATTGCCAAATTGATTTCTAATTTCTTGAATATTTTTATTGTTATTCACATGTTGCGTCCATATTTCCGCAGTAAAACCTATTCTTTTTTAATAAAAAATATTTTATAGTAGTTTTGCATTCTTGTAACTGGTAAATCTTCTCTTTTGAGGATACAGTTAAGGAACTGTTGCATAATAAAGTTCCCTCTTTCTACACAGCTCTCCCCATACTTCTCTTTGTGCCTTTAACTCTGATATGCTACTATATAGATAGAGCGTTAGACATTGAGTCACGTGAACAATTGTGCTTAGCAGTATAGTCTTAAACTGCAATCAGAAAACAATTTCGCTCCTGACAATCTTAAAAATGAGCTTATCAAATGGTGAGGTTTAAATAGGTCGTATATATTTGAAATTATGAAAAAATTTGATGGGTCTCATTTTCCGATTCAGCTGCAAATGACAGCGTTGCTGTCTGTCTCTCTTTCGTTATGGGTGGCGTTTTCGGTCGGATTCACAGGTCGGCGGCGACGATGGTGTTGGACATTGCTGTGGTCGGTGGCGATTAGCCCTTCTTCGGTCAGCGGCGAGAAAACAAATGAAAGGTGATAGGCGTCGCAATAACGTTGGCACTGCAAAAATTACATGCTATGGGAATAAGCAGAATTGTTTTTAACTATTGAGTTGAATTCGTGCAACAAAATGGATGAATTGGCTAAAAAATAAGTTGGTAATTGTTTATTAATGCTTATTTGATGGCAGCAGTTCCAATGTAACCATATATGTTAAGCTGACGTGCAACGCCTCAAGCGTTATCATAAGGGAATAGAAATAGGTCGAATAAAATGTTTCACCTCTCGATTCAAGAATTAAACTGTCCTTGTGATACCTATGCGAATGAAATAATCTGGTTATTATTCAAGTCGTCTGACAAGATTATTTATTTATTTATTTATTGTGTTTAATTTTCGCCCAACATATACATAACTATAGGGTGAACAATCCAAAAGTATAAGTACAAAAATTAAAAATAAACTGGTCAAAGCCACAAAATAATAATAATCAAGATTACAAACACTGCAAATACAAACTAAATAGGTCACAGTCGCAAAAAACACACAAATCAATCGAAATCACTTCACAAACAGATTCTTTGCTTCTTTTAAAAAGTAGTCTTTCCTTATGTATAAGTCCAGTTCGTTGCAATGCTTGTTATATATTACACAAATCCTTTGTATTGGCGAATTTGCACAATAATTGGTATTCACCCTTGGTATGTAAAAGGTTCTTTTTAACCTACTATTAACATTAGGAACTACGATTCTTATTTCCTTCAATAACTCATTAGATAGTCCCTTATTGTTGACATCATGAAGAAATAGCAGATCGTTTATGCTTCTTCTATTTTGTAGGGTCTGGAAATCAAACGCTTTTAACAATTCATTGTAACAAACATAATTGTCAAAAAGCGGATACACATGATATAATACAAAATATAAAAATCTTAAAAATCTCTTTTGAACGTGCTCAAGCATTACAATATGTTTCTTTATATAGGGATTCCAAATAACCGATCCATATTCCAACTTACTTCTAACATAAGAGTAATACAATGTTTTAAGTACCATCTCAGAATTGAAATATTTTGACGTGCGGTGTATAAAGCCCAATAATTTTGCCAAAGCCCAATTATATGGGTAATTATGAGGGATCAGCTACACTGTTCAGACAAGCAATAAACAACAGCTGAAAATTTCTTCCCCATAATTGTGGCATCAAGAATGGATAACTAATACTCTTGTTGATGTAATAGTTTTGTTGTGACTTAGGCCAATTTTAGGTATACCTTTGTAGTTATGGTTAACACTAATATGGATGGATGGAGTAGTGATGGAAACACTAGTAATGTTGGAGTGATCCTTAAGGAAGGTTATTTTCGTTGGATACCAGAGGATATTTCTCTGACCATTAAAAATTATATCTCTGAACATCTAAAATATATCGCAGAAATATTACATGTGGATACAAAGTAACTTTTATGGAAACAAAAGTTCCGGCTAATCTCTGAAGAGGGTTTGATACTTGAAAGTCGAGGATTTTCCCACTACTTGGTCTTCTTTTGTTGCTACAGATTCAGACAGGAAGAGTTTTTGCGGCCACAGCTAGCCATCACAGCACTGATCATTGGTCTGACGCAGTGATTTCTGAAGAAGTGTTCTCGTTCGCTGAGTACCACTACTTTCACCGCTACTGACCTATGATGCCGGCCTTCAAGCCGAAGTGAAAAGACCCCTCCTTTCACGGTGGAGAAACTGTTGTCGCTGAAACGTCTTCACACGCGGCTGCAACCGAAAATGGGATCTAACACACCCACTGCTAAGTAGCCCCATGTTTTTAAAAAACTTATAAAGTACCAAAAAGGTGTTGAAAAACCTTTTTGGTACTTTATAAGTTCTTTACAAGCTTACAGTTTCAAGGTCATTTACAAAATCATTACCTAAAACCGCATAGAAGTCTGAATTACACGACTGCCTTCGTTGAAAATCGACCGGATGGAAACACTGCGTATGAGTGTATAGGCGGGAGGGGAGTGCCCAAACGGCGGCGTATTTGGGACAGCGGCGCGTCCGAGAGGCCTGCGGAAGTGGAGTGGAGGAGAGAGGATCGCACAGAGGTGGGAAACGACAAGGCAATAGTAATAATTGCTCGGACCCGAATCTGCGGCGACATGCGGTCTCTAAAGGTGGAATGGGCTGTGGAGAGATATAGACTGCAGGAACGGGAGGAGGATTTCAGTCAGTGGGACGGGGAATGAAAGGATTTGGTGAAAATTGGGGCGAAGTTACGTAGTAGGGAGAAAAAATGAGTGGGAAGAGGGTCTAGAAAAAGCCGGGAGGGGGGGGGATTTAAGAGTGTAGGGGACGAAACCCGCGGATTCCACTCATCCCAACCTTTACCACCCTTCCTCTCTCTCTCCCGGATCCGCGCCGCCGAAAAACGCGGCCCTCATGACCAAACCGCAGTCGGCCACCCGTGAACCACAATTCGGACGAGTCCTCCTCCTACCCTATATCAGGGGACGCAGCACCGACTTCAGCTTTCCCGTCCTTGCCTCTCTCACCACTTTTCCTCTCCCACCCTTCAATGACTCGCAGTTCCAATTCTTTTCCCCCCTCCCACTTTATCTTTATCCTCCCCACTTTGTAACCCATCGAATTCTTCTTCAGCGAGCTTCTAGGGCCCTTTGCTGCGTAAACAGGCTTGTTTTCCTGTATCAACACGCGAATTCCGTAGCAACAAATAGGGATATGTGTGTGTTCTGATACATCTGTAGAATGATCGTTACCTGATGGGCTCTCTTTGTTGCTTTCTCGAGCGTCTTACGAGAGCTAGATTCTCTTTAGGTCGTCGCAAATTGCGCGACCTAACGGCGTATTAGATGCGTCGCGTAATAATATATTGCTGAATGTATTTAATTTTACGTTGAAATTATTTAGTGGTTGTGATGGTGGTGACGTATTTCAACGCAATTATTTATAACGAGAGAGACTTTTTTGATATAATATTTCGTTATGTCACCCATGTATGTAATCATCTTGAAATACAGGTATAAATAGAGACATGGAATCAACCCTAATGAAATAGAGATGTCAACGGAAAGGAAATGGTTTATAAATGCCATTATCCAGGAATATTGTCATGGGTTATGCTGTATATTGCTAGAATATGGTTTCTCTACGTTTTTGAGGAGAACGTGAGTACATGAATATGTCGGTGATTTAAAGAATTGAAATATTGATATTAATAGCATTTCATTATCTCCAAACTCTACCTGTCCCATGAAATTCACAATCGTTTGCTAAAGGTGATTTTAATTATCGGGAGATCAACGGCATAAGGCCGTTTCCGAATCCCTAGTAGGTAATGCGTGCTTAACAGGTCAGAAGTGGTCGTATAAATATCACCAATCAGAAATAGCCTCTGAAGTAGGCATGAGCGTTGCCAGGATTGTTAGGAGCCGTGTGTTGTGGAGACAGGACACCCTCCTATAGCTATCCTGACTAGCTCTGTATAGCAGATTTGAAATAAATACTTTCGTGCAGTGGAGGGCAAAGCCCTTCATCCCCCGGGTAGGCCCATGGAAGAAGGTGCCAGTCATACAGAATGGAGTCTCCTCTCAATTTTAAACGAAACCTTATTTAGCCGATCATCATGCCCTGAATGTTGTCAATTGCTGTAAAATATAATTATATTTATAATTTAACTTAATCATTATAAACTCAAGCGCTAAGTATGTAACAGTGGGTGTTTGTGTGATAAAACTTGAAGGGATACTCTTTATTTCTTAATCTTCAAAATGAAATTGTAATTTTATTAAACTAAACTTTGTTTCTTCCCCATATTTATAATTACAAACACGACCGGTTTCGGCAGTTACGCCATCATCAGGTACACTGCTTTGAGGAGTGTGTACCTGATGATGGCGTAACTGCCGAAACCGGTCGTGTTTGTAATTATAAATCTGTGGAAGAAACGAAGTTTTGTTTAATAAAATGTCAGCCTTCCACCAAGTGAAGCCTTCAAAATTTGAATCTCTTGAAAATGTATGCCCTTTTGGGTCGTGAGAGCATGAGTTTTTATGGGTTTAAGTATATCTCAACGCTTATCACTTGAAAACATTTCTCACGATGTAGTATAAATACTTTTGTTGTAAGCGTTGCGTAACTGGAGACATAGGTTTTTCTTGAACTTTTCTTTAGGTTCTTCTTCTATAAAGCAGCTTCAATATCTAAAGAACGAATGGTGGATCTGCAATAAAAATTAAGAATTCACACTTCTTTTGGTGGTTTGGAACCAAAATGCACTATAGTACAAGATACTGTTCCCCTCAGTATCAGTTAAAGCTAGTTTGGCCGCAATCCATCTTCAAGCCTTGTTCGAATACCTCAAGAGTGGATTATTTTTCTCTCAGTGCGCTTTTAGTTGAAAAGATGCATCCTTAGAACGCTAGCTTTGAGTCAGCCAATTGTAGAGCTGCTTTCAAATCGCTAGGATGGGGAAATTGAGGTAATCACTCATCCCTGACATATTTGCGAACTAAAACGCTGCGCGCTCTAACGACAACGACCTTGGCTCTGGAAATGTCGGCATCAATTTCTAAGGCAAGATATCTCTTCTTTAAAGGCTCTGTCCTAATATACCCTCGGCTGAACTGAAAGTAGTGGGTTCATATAGGATACTTCTGCTCAACTGAATTCATCGATTTCATTCCTATCCTGAGTTGTCACTTTGAAAAATAGTTTCGTGTCATTGGAACGCTCGAAAGAGACCTATAGTTATCGCTGATAATTTTGAAGTTATTTTAAAAATAAAAACTCGGTTGATCTGATGAAAAAAATGCTGACTTTCCTCCCTTATAATCCGGGCTCCGATATATGTAGACTATGATAGAAGTATTACCGTTGAATTCAAATCCCGACTTAAATGCTGTATGGAAAGCCCATCAAGCGCAATGCATCGTAAGATCGGACAAATAAACACTCGGTGCCCATTTATGAGGGTAGGATGGTGTTGATACCGGGTTTTTCTCTAATTTTTCTTCCATTTAACAAGAATTCGCAACTGCATCAACCTACCTATCTGTCTCTATTACCTCAATGTAGAGTTCCTCTTAAGTCTCGACCACTGCTACACAAGTAAAATAATGTTCTATTTGGCTGTTTTTCATCAATTACTCTTTTAAATCTGTGTATGTTATTCATATGCATGTTTTTAATGATAACTCATTACAACCTGGTGAGTACCTACTTACACGCGACTGGCAAGAACGACAACATTAAGTTATATTTCAGTTTGTAAACGTATGACAAGGCAATTTGACAGATAAATTTGTTCTAGAGAATTAAAATTTCATTTTCTCCATGATTTAGCAATTGAGGATCCCGTTAAGATTCAGTGGGTCGATTTATTGACTCACTTCGTAGGATGGATGCTGAAGATAAAATGGATGGACAAAATAAGAAATGATGAAGAGTACAGAGGAATAGATGAGGAAAGGACCATATGGAACACTATTCAGAGTAGAAGAACCGGATGAAGTAAACACACCCTGAGACACGATTGGGTTTGTGAAGAACTTAATTGAAGACAAAATAGAGGGAAAATGCCCCAGATGATGACCCAGGAATAAGTTCATGGACCAAATGAAGTAAGTACGCAGAAAGAGAAACCAGGAAATGAGGGAACTAGCAATAGATAGGGAAGGGTGGAGGGCTGCATTCAAACTATCTTCGGATTGAACGACCAATGAATGAATACATAGTTAACACTAGGACGCCCGGACTTTTCAACATCATTCAACGCCCAAAGCGGGTCATTTTGACCTACTGTAATTAATTAAATAATCCCCCTGTTTGCACTATTAAGTTTACATTTTTACAGTTTTCACTACAAACTGCTACTCTTTCTCTTCACATTCATCGATTACTTCACTTTATAACTTTTATAACTTTGACAATATCGATGATTTATTGATATATAAACTTATGGCATTTGTGTCAATTTATCGTTTTTTCAATTTTATTGCATTTTTCTAGCCTATTGTGTCATAGCTCAATATACTACGAAGACTTTTCACATTATTTAATAAATATCTATTATTTTTCAAAGTTTGGTTGCAATTAATGGAATTAAGGCGATATTTTCCGTACCAAAAGAAATAATAGCGCTTTTTTAAATTTCTTTTTTACCCTCAGAAATTATTATAGATCAATGCATACTTGTATCAGTCACTATATGTGAAATATAGAATAGTCTCTGAAGGTTTCAAAGCATGTTATTCATTGCACGCTTTGCGAGAATTCGCTAACGGCCGCTGGCCATTGAGACGGCATACAGGGTAAACTTTAGATACGGGTGAGACGGAATGGCAGTTCTTTACGTTGAGGAGTGCGGTAATAATACTCGAGCGCGGTCTGACCGCAGTCGCTTTCCCTATTTCCATTCACCTATTCACCCGCGAGAGAGTGTGAAGCTGTGGGAGGGAAGATCCGTGGAATCCCCCCCCGCTCGCCGTTTCCATGCCCATCTATCTCGTTCTCTTCCGCCACCTAGCTTCCTTGCCACTGCCACCCCAACCCATAAACCATCATCAACGCACTCCCGCGGCCTTCTTCTCTCCCTCCCTCCCGCCCCACTACCTCCTCCTCTCTCTCTCTCAAGAGGGAGACCCATTTCCCTCTCGTGCGGCTCACAAATGTCTTTTCCCTTCAAAACTCTGGGGACATGTAAGCGCACTCAGGGGCTCCGCAAGCGGTGTGGTCACTCCGACCGGAAGGGTTCCATGGGCGACAGGAGAGTGAGGGAGTGGGTCACAGTGGGTGTATGAGAGGGGTTTCGCCGGTAAAGTGCGGACCGAAGGATGCAGAAAGGGAGGTCGAGAAGGATAAAATGGAGACTTGAACCCGCTCTTCCTTCTCCTTCAACTCCTTGGTTCTGATCCATGCGATCCAATGGAAGAGATACTACCGGAATTGTTTCCCTCAACGCTGCTCATTATTTTCCCTTTGACTTCTCTTAAACCTTGGCGTCAGGCATTTAACTCCAAGCCATTACGTGGATCCAAATGTTGAAGTCATTATACAATTGCAAAAAAAGTTACGGCATTAAGAATAACTGTTTTGATACGTTATAAATGGATTCAGTTTAAACTTCCACGTCCAAGGTAACTAGAGGTGACCTTAATTAAAAGACATCAAACTATTACTCACTCAGGATATCTCGAGTGTCGTGCGTTTCATTGTATTTTTCTTCCGTTTCATGGAAAATTATGACTTTGTGCGAAGTGTAATGGCTACGGTCCTTCATATCTGCAAAACTAAATGATATCAACTGAACTGAATTGTTCATGAGCAAAATAAGTGAATTTTCGTACGAACTTACTAAAACATTGGTAAAAGGTGAAGGCAGTATAGAAAAAAATGAATCTATTGAATTTGATTTTGATTGAAACGGTGGTATGAAGGAAAACTGTTTTGATACGTCATGAATGGATTCAATTCAAGCGTCTGCGTCTAAAGTAACTAGAGGTGTCCTCTATTAAAAGGCCTCATTCTATTACTTGCTCAAGACTTCTCGAGTATCGTACGCATCACTGTACTTTTCTCCTGTTTCATGAAATATTATGGAAAAGTATACCGTTATTCTAAGTTTAATGACTACGATCTCGCACACCTGAAAAAATTAACGATATCCATTGGACTGAATTGTTCGGGAACAAAAAACTGATTTTTCATATGAACTCAGCTAAAACATTAGTAAAAGGTGAAGAACTTATAGATAAGATGAATCTATTGAATCGTGATGGGAAATCGTTTTCTGCGGTTTTCCTGAAAACCAACGCTACTCAACGTCATTGAATTGGCTCTCCCGAACATTTTTGAATCTCGTTTGCCATGCATCATAATGGTCAAACATTTCCATTTTCTCTGCAAGTATCTTGCCAGATTACTTTGGTAGCATCGGCGGTAGGTAGACGGAACTCTTTACGTTAAGCTCCATGCCTGATAGGAAAACGCAGCGAGGCCCAATGGAGTCCTCCTGTATTTTCTTGCTAAAATTGTTTGTTGATTTTGTAAGTTGCAATTTCGTTCTAGAGGAGAAAGCCATTGAAAATATTTTCATGCGTGGAAGAATTTCGTTCACTGTTTTTATGGAAATAAAAAAGGTTAAAATTATAAAAAAACATCATTCAGCAGCGAAGAATGCCTATGGCATATTTTGTTACTCAGAATTGAAAAATGAGGTTAATAGTTAAGACTTGTCCGAAACTCTTAATTATATGCAATTATTCGTAATTAAGTAAAATATGTTGTACCTGTCTTAATTTTATGCTGTATAAGAGTTCATATTGTTTTATTTTATTATTTATACTAACGAGTAAATGGGTGCTTGCAATTTGCAAGGAGGGGGGGAAGTGTTATATGATGATACTCTTTAAATTAGGAAAAAAACAATGATAGCTCTCAAGTCCGCGTGCTACAAGCAAGCAAAGAAAAGTATAATTCTCGAAAATGAAATACGCGCCCCATGAGGTATGAATACCAGACAGTTCTATTACAAAATTATATATTGTATCTCATCCAGTTATTGAACACTTTTCAAAATACTATGATCAATGTACTGAAACGAACGTGGAACTACTGGAAGACCATCATAACCTCATTTGACGGCATATAACACGCTCCTCTACGTTAGATATTTCATTTCAGTACAGCATACTTAATTAGAGCTGACATGAAGAATTTTACTGTATAAATTCGATCGGAAATGATATTTTTAATATATTAATTTTCATATTCAATTTTTCTCTTCCAATCTTCTACATGGACTGCATGTTTTTTAAATGAAAATACAATATCGTGAAGCTAGTTTGGTTGAAATTGGTTATCAAAGCTACGGTAGAGGTCAGGAAAAAGTTGAAGAAATTATACACAGTATTTAGCAGTGCGAAAAATGGTTTAAGAAGACTAAATAACATGCACTTAGGATACCTAACTCATATGTGCAAAGCTATCGATTGCAATATCTCGAAGCCTGATCGACTTTTGTAACTTTTCCGATTTTACCCCAAATCGACGCATAAATCTAACCCTCCCCTGAAACTGGCCCACCTCGCTGAGTTCCAAACCTCGAATCGACACTCGGCCCAGCGACAATGGAGAAATATATCCATAGCAACGAAAGTGAAAAAAATTTTAAAATCCCAAATAAAAGTTTAAAAATATCAGTTTTACGGTAAGTAGAAAAGAATCAATTGCAAGAATAAGATTTTTCAAACATTCAGCCTCATATTTGTAAAAGAATCAGTCTTGTAGCTTAATTATTTGGTATTTTAATGAACGAAAGAAAAATGGTCCACACTAAAATTTTTCATTTTTCCCATATAATCCCATGTAAAGCTTTGATTGCAATAAATCGAAGCCTAATCGACTTTTTTAACTTTTTCGATTTTTTCCCAACTTGACACATTATTCTAAATCCATCCTGAAAATTTCACTCACCTAGCTCGTTTAGAAATGCCAAGGAGTTTTTATGAGTCAGTCAGTCAGTTCTGTAGCTTTATACATATTAATTAATTAATGTTGATATGCTGATCGAAGTGAAGCCATCAATAGTTTGGTGTACGTATTCTCTAGCTAAATAAATCACATTTATGATTGAGGATATAGAAATAATAAATAGCGTAGGGTAGCACAAAGTTATTCAAATGTAGTTAATGCGTGTGTACTAGTCAATTGAATGCTACTATCAGAAGGGTCGAATAGCAAATTTATTTCCTAACTGCTCCGCCGGAATAATCAAATGCAAAATGTCCCCCTGAATATCAGAACGGGCGTAGTTGGTAGCCAGGAAAAGTAGCTCACTTTTTGTCAACGTTTTTGCTGAAATAAAGGGACAGCTATGGCTAGTGGAGAAACATAGGGCATATTCAATAAGCACGATCACTTTGGGCGAAAAGTTAGGTTTTTTTCTATGAGGGTAAAAATTGTTTTTTATCATTTAGGTGAAACTTGACCTAAAAGAAGTTCATTTCATACTGGGATATTGTTGAAACCCTCAAGTTAATTTAAAACTGCTCTCAAAATTACTCCTTCGTTTTTCACTTCCGAATCACATGATTGGTTATAACCACGGTTTATTGAATCGCTATTGGGTATGGCTTTGTGGTCAGTAAAACTCTAAATATACGACACATTAATTAAGCTGTGTCTATAAACAATTGATTTCCGACCCTTATGAAACAACACTTATTGGAAACACTGAAATGGCGCGGAGATTTTAATGGTCGTCCCCTTTTTTTATTATTTCTTTCTCCAAACTTATATTTCCCACTTATTAAAACGCCAAAACACCACACTTTGTAGCCTATGGCATATTTATTATCCAAATAATTCGCGGAGAAAAAAAAATTCGATTTTTTTTCGACCGCAGAAATGAATGATTTACACATTTGTACTACTCTTCCCCTTCTACTTTCGCAGATTTATTTTTTCTATATTTTTTTCGGTCCTACACTGGGTGCGGCGGAAGCGGGGAAATTTTTTTTTCCAAACTTCTCCCCGCCCTCTGACCCTCTCTCCCCACGCTCTGGCCACTCGCTGCGAGCTCTCATCCCTCCGAACTTTGAGCCTTTTCGCGCAGACCGCCAGATGTAGGATAACTAAATTGCGAATGGACCGCAGTACGGCGTAAAAGTAGGACGAAGGCCGTGTGCGAGGGTCATCGGGTTGAGGTTTGGAAAAAAAAGAAGAAATTACGTTACGTGAGGGAGAATAATGCAAGGGGAGAGACTTTTGATAGTGTATAGGTAGAATGGAGGTTAGTGTAGTCTGGGTTGGTGGAAGGTGTTTGAGTAGTGAGCCGGGGGTCTGTGGGAAGGGGGACGAAGCGGTGGAAGAGCGTGGGCAGAAGAGGTAGCATAGAAAGAGTAAGAGAGGAGAAGTTTTCATGGTTTGGAGTGTGCAAATGAAAAACGAGAGAGCATTTCATTCTTCCAGCGATAAAGCCAACGCCTGCGGCCAAGTTTTACGGCTCGCGAGGCCAGAAAGCAGTCCATTGGCAGGACTGGCGCGGCTTCTCCCTCACTTGCCACCCGACTACCCTCAAACTTCTCCTCTCTTACCCCTCTCCTCGTCCCCCTGGACCGACCCTGACACTCCCCCACTCCTCTCTCTCTCTCTTCTATCTTCCCTCACTATTATTCCTAGCGCTCTCTTGCCCTCTGTGTGTTCTCTTCGAGCGGCGCTTTTCAAAAAGTACCTTCCCTCTCTCAACTGCGCCGCCTTACCCCGTTCTTTTCGGTCGGCCGCCCGCGCACGACCCCGACGCCGTGCCGTGTCATCCATCGCACAATCCTCACGCGAGGGACGCACGGGGAGCCGAGCAAACGATCCGAGGTTCTTCTCTCGCGGAATCCCGGCGGGGGGCATCTATCACGGCTTGAAGCGAACGATTGTCATAGATGAATTGCAAATTTAATGCTAAAGTGCGCGCGCGCGAGCCGCCGAGGGCGCGTCCTCTTTTGAGATGAATGGCCTCGGAAGAGGTTAGGGTGCATTAAATGACGCTGAAGGAAAGAATGGGTTGAGGGAGCAAACGGCAGAAAAGCGGCGTGGTGGGGTCGGAATAAGCGGTTGTTTCATCCTCTCCGCAGCCCCTGGAGCGACTGATCTGGAGGCCGACGGGCAAAAAAGTGGACAAAATCAGCGGAAGCGGTCGAAGTGAAACTCCACCTCATGCAGTATCTCTTGAAATAGGAGTGAATAACACACGTTGCACCTTAATCTACATTGATTATGCCCCCTGTGAAATATTTGACTAGTTTAAGATTGTGTGAGTTATTTCTAAGAGGTAACAAAAATAATAAAAATGCTCCCACGATCTATCTTCGTTTCATCGGGTCAACCAGCGTAGATCGAAAGAAAGAATGATTTCTATTTCCAGAATACAAGTAAATAATTGATTGTTTTTGATATATGAGCGCAAAAAATATATAAAACGACGACATAACTAACGGTTTTCATGTTAATAAATGCTCATAAATTATCGTCACACTCTCATATTACCAAGGTATTTCACATATTTTCACTACATAGTGGGGTAGTTTGGTTACCCCATTACTTATACAACTTAAAAATCTTACTTTTCATTACTGATCCTTAATATCATGTATGATCCTTAACACCTCTATTAATGATTAAGAATATTTTTCAGTTACAATCAATATTTTATTAAAAAGATACATTAAAAAATAGACATGCCACTATGAAAAAAATCGTTACAATAACCCACAGATATACCGTTACATTTACTCAATAACATTAAAAAAATTATTTACCCTATTCCTGGGTCAAGCGACTATTATTAAATAATATTAATTGCACTGAACGCACATTGCGACTTATTTCAGCGGATTTACTTACGACACTGCTTCGATACTTTCGTTGCCAACGCAACGGTGGTATTCTGGTTACCTAGTAGGAATGTTCTCCGAAAAAAATATTGAAATAAAAAATATTTATTTGTAATCAGGTTTAAAAATCATCCAAGAAAAATTACGAGAAAGCATTTCATCACCAAAATAATTCAATGGCTCTGCGATGAAACATGTTACCTTACGTTATCTGATTTACACCCCTTGAAGTCGGAGGGTTAATAAACCCAAGCAATACTAGGTATCTATCATCTGAGCGACTCAGTGGTCATTTACTCACTTATATTCACTTTTCTTTTTATTCAAACCAAACAATTCCTTCGGAATTATCAGTGTACTATTTTGCCATCACAGTGAGTACAAAGCATCATACTTATTCTACTAAATACATATTTTGCCCCTCCATACCTATTTAATTAATGTATTAATTTGATATTTATTATTTTGTTTCCATTTGGATTTTACAAATTTTTTATTCTCTTTCGTGTTGTTGGCATATGTTTCCTCGCGATTGCATTTTGGTATTTATTTATTTTGTACCCATTGATCAAAAGAAATAGCTTCAATAGTTTTCTTTGGGTTCTGAGAGTTATAAATATTTAACCACTTTGCAACTCGTCTGTAATACGGAACTCTAATGGCAAAAGATTATAATATCGATATATCCTGTTTAGCTTTAAATGGACAAATGTTTGAAGTACAGCTCCAATTTAACTTACTGTAAAGTTGAACTAGATGATTACAAAATTGGACCCACTCAAGACCACTTTCACTAATCAAATATTGAGTAATACTAATGAATATGAAAAGCCAATGGTACTCTTATATCCATCGGTTTTTTCAGAATAAAAGTGATAAACTTTTACTGTATACCACATTAGCGTCTTGATGTAGTCAAATTCACTCTCCACTGTTTCTCATAAGTACATGGATATTTTTTATTTTTAAACCATGGAGGAATATTTTTACTCGGGTTTGCCGAGAGAACGTGCTCGTTTCCTTGTAAAATACATGAAAAACTAGTATTCAAAGCGCCTCTCCACGAAATTAAAAGTCGTTATTGAAGTCAAAATGCTTGTGAAAATGTAACATTTTTCATGTTTAATGGTAGAATTGAGGTAATGAATTCCTCCCTTTTTCGCCGAAAGATACGAGGCGCTACTCCAATAGCAGGAAGGGAAATGGATTTCGGTAATGGGGAGCACAGTTTCATTTTAGATTCTAAAATTTACGGAAAACGATTAGACCCTCGGGGCTATTACGACGTCAATCAAATTGCCTAATAATGGAGGCTGCTAACTCTCATTAGGAGACGCACGTTGTGAAGCCCAACATCATAGTCCTCCCGCCGTGACATTTATGCAACGTAAATTTGATACGCCACGTCATCCATAACAACTCCATAAAACATCGCCGAGGATACTGCAGCCGGCCCAGCCTTTTGTGGAGTGATGAGGAGCCAATATTCAG
Organism: Ceriagrion tenellum; assembly: GCA_963169105.1. Classification (NCBI taxonomy): domain Eukaryota; kingdom Metazoa; phylum Arthropoda; class Insecta; order Odonata; family Coenagrionidae; genus Ceriagrion; species Ceriagrion tenellum. The sequence continues at coordinate 125,829,847 of OY720633.1, read as the reverse complement.
CACATTGGGTGCACATTCCCCTCCCCCCCCCCCCCTCCAACCGAGCGATCCAACGTACCCGCTACCCCCTTCCAATTCTCCTCGTTCTCCACCAAAAAACCTGGGGCGGTCTGGCAAACCGAGCGTGGGAACTTAATTAAAAGTCTCGAGACGATCCATTTTACGCAGCAATCACAAGGGGTGGTTTTCTGAATTTAACATCCCCTTTTTTATAAAAAAAACTCCTCCCAGCACATTAACACACACACTGTCATTAAGTGTACTCAACTTTTCATCCTGCTTCCTTGCTTTAAATGATCGAATATTCGTGCTGAATTTCCTCTCGGTTCCTCGCGAAAGAAGTAGTGATTATTATTCTAAAATGAGCACAACTTCGTCGATGTGGTATATATATATAGTTTAAACCAGCAGTTAGCAAATAAACTTCGAGGAGGGTAGTAAATATAAGTTTTAAATACTAGTTGCTTGTTCATAGAATATTAGGAATGTAATGTACATCAAAGTGCTTTAAGCATGAGCCCATATTTCATGTGTCAACATGTCCCGTGAAATACACAAAACTTGGTAACGGCACAATGTCTGAGGTGCAATTTATTCCACTCCAAAATTGTAACAATCGCCGTGTTTAGAGAAGAGTTTTATCTCTCTCGTTCTTACCCTCTGGTATTACTGATCAGTAGTAAGACTGGAAAACATTGGTTACAAAATGTTTTATGGCTCAGACTACTGCGTGCTATGACGGACACGTAAAAGAAAATGTCACGGACCTCATGCTGTGAGAGTTTCAAGCATCAGTACATGCTTATGAGCTTTCTTATATTCGTTGATTATTGGCTAAAATGTTTTATAGTTGCTGTTGACTTACCTATTTTCTACCAATGTTAATTCTGTGTGAGGAGAATATTTGTAATTTTATTTACAATAATTTTTATTCCCAATCACTCTTTTCCAGATTTTTCCTCGCCGTCTTCACATCCCGATGAAACAACGAAATACCTCAGGATTAACTTCAAATGTATGCTATTCCGAGCCGAGAGAATATTCTCGGAAACCGCATACCGCCAGGAACTAATCCTCTAAGCTATCTCGGTGAGTCTTAGCGCTATGTGAGATCTACCCTAAACCCCTTTGAGCTTGTAGCTTTTTGTTGCTACCCAAATCTGCACATGTTTCTCGTTTCGGTTGCGGTAAGTACCTATGCGACACTTGTAATTAAACACAAGCAGCAAAACCTCACTTTCATCTCTCCTCAGTCCTTTTTTGTACCCAAGCTGAGCTTCTAAGAGTTAATATCATTCCTCCTTTTGTTAACTACAGTGAATGGTGGTTGTTTTATTTTTTTAGTGAGTCAACTTAGGCTATATAACACAGCTGTCAGTGCTATTTAAGAATTTATTTTAACATTACTCTAGAAGCTGTAACTTAAAATAGTAGTTGGTCCGCAATGTAAATATTAAAATTAATATTATAAATTGTGTAATAGGGGTTAGTTATGAGTGTAAGGAAGTTCACGGTTATATATAGCAAGGGGACACGGCTCACGGCCGATTGAGTGGTAACGCGTGATTTTGAAGTTATTGATGACTGGTTTCCGTATGTTAAGTGAAAGCAACATTATTTTGATCTTTTCTTGGTTAAATCTTAATTTATTGGGGTATTAGCAATCCCATCACGTTATCTATTTGCACGTTAGAGAAAATTTGTACTCATGAAATCTATGAACCCCGCCAAACAGTAATAGGCTGAAAATGCTTCAATATGCTTCAACAGTTCCTTAAACTCTTCTTCTTGGTTCTCTCCGGCTCTTCTGCATACAATTTAGCCTTTTTCTTCAGTATATTGTATGCTGCTTCCGTTTTTATGCTCCGGTTGTCCTTAGCGGTACCGAAGGAGGTTTGACTTTTCAAATAAGATTTACCGTTTGTGTACAACTCTTGCCTTCTTAATATCTTTGGAATTATGTTAGATATTTAGCTCTAACGGCTTCTCATCTTACTTTTCTTGCCTCATTTGTGATGAAGGTTCTCTTCATGACCAGATAGACCACTCTCTTCATCCATTGTCATGATTGTCATGCTTTTAGACGCTCAACATTACCAGACAGGAAAGCCGTCCGCTGCTCTCTGTACGCAAAAGCGATGGCATTAAAGAGCTTTCTGTTGACCAAGACAGTGGAGCCGTTCTCATAAGAACCTCTGACTATCGTTGGATTGGATTGGATGTTTGGGGAGGCGACCGATGTCACTGATATCTTTAATACCCAAACTACTGCATGATTTCCAGTGACACCGCGGGCTCAAGTGTACCGTAGCTGCTTTTCTGCGGAATCAATCCATCATTATATTGGAAAAATAACTGCAATCAATGATATGAACAATTTTTTATCATGAGTTCAAATTTTCCTCCACTTTCAATCTAATAATACTAACGCCTAACTATACGCTCCCGAACGAAAACTATGAGTTAAACATGGTACGTAATATAAAATTTTTGTCAATGGATGACTTAGAATCAAAGAACCATAAAAGACTAAACTGATTCCCTGTTAATAGATGTCTCATAGTAAGTTTCTAATGGTTCAATGGAGCGTCATTAAAAACATTCAACTACTCGATAATTGACCTTTCATTTTATTAGAAACTAGTAGATGAACGTATATTACGTTTCAGCAATGTTTTTTACGGCTAAGTATTTTACTCCAAGGCACTTATACAGTGAGAACCTTGCCTAATTTGTGATACGTGGACCTTCTCCCGTAAAGCTGTCTGTCGAGAGGGCTTTGTACTCCCGTGGTGTGTGCTGCCTCCACGCGGCCGTCGGGAGAACCGGCGTGATGGTTCGGCTCATCTCCGTCCAATTGCGTTTTAGTGGCGCCTCTATCTGGAATCCAGCAATGCGACCTTTTGAAAACCTTTCTCTTTCATTTATTTTAACTCATGACTCTTTTTCCCACCAACCGAATTCCACACGCGTTTTTAATGAACCCTCTTGTATTGAATTATTTTTCTAATTTAGAGTACCCAACTCGAAAATTACTAAATGTTACTATCCCATGACAATGCCCAATTCAAAGTCTCTCCGACCTAACCCTTGATGGGTTTGTACTTTTTCCCTCCATCTTGCGTGATAGTGTTTTCAAAGGAATGTTGTTTTCTGGGTTTAAGAGTCTCATTCAATTGATGCACACGCACCAAGACGCGTTTTGACTTGCTGAGAGAGGAAAGAAGAGAGAGATCTGGGAGACCTTTTCCGTCGAAATCGACGACAAGCCGCCTTAAAATTCCCGTCTTCCGTCCTTTTCCACCCCCTCGCCTCCCCTCCCTTACACTTCACTCTTCCTTCTTCTGTTTTCGCAGCCCCGTTCCCTCAACGCTTTTCCTTTTAATGCCACCGACAACACTCCAAAAAAAATTAAAATCCCGCTCTCTCCTCTCTCTCTCAAAGAAAAGTCTACGAGAATTGCGCCCCGCGCTCTGCCATTTTTGTCCTTGATATTATATTTCCCCTTTCATTCTTTCTTCCGCAAGCGGCGGTATTCGTCCTATTAACTGTTTTTTCTTCCTTTTCACTCCCGTTAGCGAAAAGCGCTCTTATTTAGCCCTCTTTCTTGCTTTCCGAGATATTTGTTTTGGTTTTGTAAAAATGAGAGGGCAAACTTCGCCCTTCTATTTTTTTATCTCTTTAAATCTTGCAGCGCTCTACTCTCACGCTGTCTTTCTATGCCATTCCATCGTCACATTTGTTCCTCCTCCTGTTTGTCCTTCAGCCTTCTCCCGTTTCCTCTCTAGGCAGCGAAACGTCTATCGCCATTTCACCTTCAGCCTATCTTGGACGCATTTAGTAAGGATCGTGTGGCGAGGTAGCTGAAGTAGTGGAGTTCTAGATTTCCATCCAGAGTTCCTGGGCTGGAGTCCCGGCAATAGCTCAAATGTTCATCTGAATCCATATACTCGTCTCAAAGGTAGAGAATTTGGTAACATTTCTACTCTTTTAATGACAGCCGACCAAGGTGTCAGCAGGTTATCGTCCGGGCCGTGCCATTATTTGGCGCAGGCTGATGAGTCTGTGTTCATCAGATTTTGTTTACTGTTCCGTAAAAATATGGATTCATGGCCTGGATTACGTGCAGGATTTTTTATCTTTGTCATCACCACCTATGACGTATTCCTCTATGCGACATGGTTTTCATTTGTTTTATTAAAGCCTGCGGTAATGATGGGGAATATTTGTCACATTTGCTTCTTATGTGAAGACGCAAATAAAATATAAACCATTTATTCTGAAGAGACAGATCAAAATCAGTATATGTAACTACTCTTGGCATTTTTTTTGTCTTTCTTCTCTTGGGAAGTACCTTTGAGATTGGAATCTGCATCTATAAAAAAGTGCGGTTGTTTTGTTGAGCTACAGTTTTTCACGTGTGAGGTGTTATAGTTAGAGCCAAAATCTTGTGGATGAAGTCAGGATTGAAGAAATTTGGAATGCAAGTGTACGATGCCGTTTATGAAACATGAAATCTATCGAGTTAATATCGAGAGAGATCGCCCTCAGTTGGCGTTATCGTTGGTCTACATTGTAGGCAAAGAGATTGTTGCTTCAATATCATTCGTCTCTCTATTATTTCTTTACTATTTGTTAGAAGTGACTTTCAGCTCGTTGCAATTAGTGAAAACCTTGAGACCATATTAATATCTTTTGTGATAATGATGGACATAATGAAATCTCTCAAAAAGATGAAAAAGTTTGTAGGGTAAAACCGAACCATTGTTATTAGAAATGATTAAATCCCTTATAAAAGCTGCCATTTCTTTTCATTGAAGCCAGTGCGACTCTTGAGAGATGGAAGAATATGGTGGAATGATCTTCAGATACATTTTTTAGGACTGGGACCAGGTTTTAGATGTGACAATTACTGATATACGTATGCTAATATTGTCGCTAGCGAACAACAATAGACGTATTATGTACGCCACCGATCATGAAGACATGAAAGGTGGATTTTCCGCTTCCAGCAGTTGGCAGGTAAGAGAGACTTTTTTATTTCAATATTGTCGAGAATAATTAATAGTGACATGAATATAATGTGACCTCTACGCTGTGTACAAATGTTGTCAAACGCTATGTTACCCACAAGTTGTTGACATTTTGCTTTATTTTTATAACCTGGCCCTGACAGTGTTTTGTCGTTTGCATTTGCTTAGGATATAGTTCAATAAATGCAGTTTTTACTTTTTAAATACTTTATTAGGTTAGAAGTGAAAATATGAATTACATCAGGAGGTATCATTTCAGTCTTTGTAGATCTTATTGAAATTACCATGGAATTATTTCAATCAACAAAGGCAAATAATGATAGAACATATATGCACTGACATGATTATAAAGACGATTCATGATTTCATATCATCAACACCATGATTTTCTGCGATCAATGCACATCGTCATCTGTTATTAGTCAGCGCTGGCAATTAGTAAACAACAAAACCATGTATTTTACACGTGAAGGTAATCTTACTAATAGCACTTCATCGAAACTTAAATACTGTGAACAATGCATTACCTAGAATAACCTTTGGGTACTATGATAACCTAATTGAAACTATCTTTTACTGGGGATCAATGATAATTGGGTTTTCGTTCTCGCGATCTGGTTATCACTTTCGCAGAATAATTGATAGGACGTAATTATCTTATTCAAATCATGCGAATTAATCATATTTTCACCAATAAATCAAATCTTTACGTAATTTTTTACGCAAAACACTGTCAGGGTCAGATTATAAAAATAAAGCAAAATGTCAACAACTTGTAGGTAGCATTAGCGTTTGACAACATTCGTGCACAGCGTAGAGGTCACATTATATTCATGTCACTATTAATTATTCTCGATAATATTGAAATAAAATAGTCTCTCTTACCTACCAGCTGCTGGAAGCGAAAAATCCATGTCTTCAAGTTCATGTCTTCATGATCGGTGGCGTATATATCATACGTCTATTGCTGTTCGCTAGCGAAAGCATTAGCATACGTATATCAGTAATTTTCACATGTAACATCTGGTCCTAGTCCTAAAAAATGTATCTGGAGATGATATCACCACATTTTATCATCTCTCAAGCGTTGCAAGGGTATAAAATCATGGCATTTGTTGCAAATATATTTCAATAAATCATCGAGATGATCGTCTGGTACTACCAGTCCGCGGCCATTTGTAAACCATTAGGAGCAGACGACCTAATCGAAGCATTGCCCATGGCAACCTTCGATTAATAGCTCTCCTTCGACTCCTAATAGGAGGAGAGTTTTTCTCTCGAGCTGAAATCTCTCCTTAAGCAGAGTTAGGAGGTGGAGGCCAACTTCAAAGAGGATCTGACGAAACGGGCTATTAGAGTACTTTATTTTGCCAGATTTGGAGGATTGATGGAAGAAATGAAGGTAGAAAATTTTCTAGGATATTTTCTCTGCCAGGCATACGAAAATTCATTTTCCAACACCGTGGATTTACATGAAACTGAAATACGTGTTCTCAATGACGGTGCCATAAACTTTTCAATTTAATTTCATCCAGACTTAATGATGTAAAAATATTTTCGACGGTGCCACTGGCCAATCGCTTTGTAGTAGAACTCGGCAGACGTGATGTTTTTTCAACGTGCCATTGAGGTGTGTGGTATCCATGGTGTTGTGGCAATTTGGCCCAGCATGGTCAGATAGGCTATCGACAATTTTGTATAAGATTGTTAATGTAGTCTTGGTTAAGTAATTTTATATCCATAGCAGTGGAGTCACACGAAGGAAATTTAAGATAGCTGCCTGGGCCTGGGTATAGAACTGAGGTTTCGGACATTGCAGATTATACCAGACTATCGGTTAGTTGAGGTATTTGCTATTGAATTCTCGGAGGTTCTTATGCTGGAAAATTTTAAGAGGACACTGTAAAACTGGGCTTTAGTGCTACATCTACTTACCCCTGCCGTTGATAGCCGACGTTGAGGTATGTGTCAGGTGGTGTTAGGACACCAGCCTTGAAAGGGAAAGGAATTGAGAATAGGAGAAGGGATGAGACAGGTGAACTTAATGTTAACGATGTCTCTTATACTAGTGCATTGCTGTTTTCGTTATCATTGCCTGTGGTGCATGGATAGAAGAAATTTTGTTCATCTATCAGTCCGGTAGTGTATCACTCTCATTTTGTCGCATCCATAATTTATCGAGATAAAAGCCGGGGTCAAAATTATGTCCACCGCGTCATTCCAATACTCAACTGATATGAATGTTTCAAGGAATCTAAGACTATCGAGTAGCTTACTTGTCTCCAATTGCTCCCATTCCTAGTCCTTGATTTAGTTGCGTCACACTATATGTTTCCTTGTTACAGTTTTTCACTTGAAATTTTACTTTTCTTTTTTATTATAGTAACTTGGCGAAAAAAATGCGATGTGCCGAATGTGGTCACGGTGTATTCAAGATGTGACCTAACTAGAGCGATGTTGCATCTCTCACTCATTTTTTTCATCAGGGAACCTTTCAACTCATTTCTATATAAATCATAGTTACTTTAATGCAGCGCCGTAATTGTGTCCTCATGCCTAGGATTGAAGGTAAAGCGATTTTCAGGTATTTTTAGTCATGTGAATCCATAGTCTTCCTTAGTTTCCATAGTCTTACCACTCCTATGTCAAAGATATGGCATTCCTATTATTTATTTTGCATGATATGTAATGCAGAGGATTTGCTAAGGTTAGATGTGAGATTGTAGAGAAAACGAGTCAAATAGTCTTGTGAGCACTTGTTGGTGGAATAAATTGGAAAAAAGGCTGAAGCAGAATTTTATTAATGCCTTTCATTATTGTATAGTCATGTCTACGAGTCAAAACATTTCAAGAGAAGATCGTGTCGATGCAATTAATAGTAAAGGCATTATTAACCATTAAATGAATGATAGTTAGGTCTTTTAAATTAGGGTTAATTTAAACTCAAGACCCGGAAATTTTTAGAAGTGGCCAAAGATTCATAGGATAAAACGAATTCGAATTTAACAAGTATTGCATACGGTTGTATATAAAGTTAGCGAAATATTAATAATTTTATTGATTTGTGATTGTTAATCTCAATTACCCATAATAGCCACAGGATTAAAATTTTGGAGTGAAAAGCAGCGAATGAATAGTTAGGCAAATTAATAATCTTGTGACTAAAATACTGCTTTAAGTAAAGCAAATGAATGAAAACATCACACGAGCAAATCCCTCTTTGGAATCAGTACACAGTTAATCTTCCGAAAGCTTCTATACTTCACACTAATATTCTTTCTGTCAGAAAGTGATGACGTTTAAAAAAATGAGTTTCAGCGTTGTATCTATAATTTTAATTGACTCATATCTTTCACTCATTGTACTCTGCTGTTGTTCGTTCATTTATATGATGCACCCAAATCAGCGTTTGTACAGTAGTTGAGATCAGACCGAAGGTACGACTGGTACTATATGCAAGGTTTCTCCTGTAGCCCTCATCACCCGGAAAATTTCCCTTTGCGCTTCTTCCTGTTTCCATATTAACCAGGGATCTAATGAATCATTTATAAGGTTAATGAGGAAAACGTGCGTTTTATCCATAATTAAGCAGATGAAATTTTCATCCGCGCATCAAGAGGCGCATGGTCCGATTAGTGGAACACTTTCTTTACTCGACGCACCATACGTTAGATGGCCTTTATTTATGCATTTCACGTGCTTTAGCTTTAATTTTATTTCTGCGGTAAAAATAGTGACTACAGAGAAGAGGACATGATTTAGTTGTTTGGAATTAATCATACGGCAATATGATATAATTTTTCCTCAATGACCATTCTTGCGAATGCACCATCATCTGTTGTTGCTCTCCGCGCATCATTCTGTTGTTGCTCTTCGCGCATCATTTATACAAATGAACCGGATGAATTCCACTTCAGGCAAAGAAAACGAGCATCTAAAACGATTTTTAATTATGTACATCTACGAAATACCGTGCAGGCCACCACTGGGGTGTGTGGCACGGGATGATTCCAAACCAGGAATGCAGCACGCATGCCGGTTCAAATCAGAAACGCGCACCTTTCCCCAGCCGCTGGGTGCAGGTCAAAAGCAGTCAGTACAACAATGTGCGGTCAGACCGGAAACGAGGAGAGTGCTACGTAGACTGACATGCTAGTATGCAACAATTGGCTATGATGCAACTAATGGTTAGCATTATTAATGCGATTGATAAATAGTCCAACAAGAGTAGTAAATCATGCAGGAAATTTCATACAGGGTGAGTAGTTAATAATAAAGATTAGATATTTTTCTCTAACACATAAACTATTCTACCTATGGAGGATCAAATTTTTATGGAACTGATCTATTGCAACTATTATGACCCCTTATTGTGCTTAAATATGACATTCGAAATCTATCGGTTCTGCCATCTATTTCTACAATTTTATGCCTGTTATCTTTACTACTATAACAGTTTGGCTCTTGCAAAATATGTTGAACGTCCGGCGAAAAATAGTTTACATCAAACTTTCGTAAAAGATTTAACCTATATTTCTCCCTTCGATTGAATCGAGGTTCCCACCCTAATTCCTTCAACAACTTAGTAGCAATGCTATGCTTACCGAATTTTTTTTGACAAATTTAGCTGCTCTCCGCTGTATTCGACCTATTTATAAAATTAGTTCAACTTCGCAAGTGTCCCATATGCTAGTGGTGTACTCCAATTGAGTTCCCACGAGAAAATATAGCATCGCTCCTCTATCTTCTCATTTTTCCAAGTATTCGTGAATGTGTGATATTAGCTTATGGAAATCGTATCGTGATTGGCAGTTGACGGTAGCTATCTCTTTTGTCTGCATCGTGTGGCATGTATGTCCAATTGTGAGTGAAACGAAGTACACACCAGTTAATGAAATAAAAGAGAGAAAATCTCCAAAATCCGTAAACAATTGGCACCCTTCGTCAACAAACACCAAATTTACTGTCTTGGTATGTTGGGAAAATCACAGCAGGGACATCAACCAGCATACCAACACAGTAAATTTGGTGTTTGTTGACGAAGGGCGCCAATTGTTTACGGCTTTTGGTGATTTTCTCTCTTTTATTTCATTGTCTAGCCGTAAGAAGCTCACCCCATCTTCGTGATGGCTTTCCATACACACCAGTTGCATGGAAGGAATACCGCAAATTAACCAAAGTCCCATGTGAAGTGTGTTAAAATACTCACTGTTTATATTACTTAGATCGTGAAATTAGCATGAATGCTTATGCTTGTTGATGAAACTGATGAGCCCATCGTTCGACTTGAAGCGCGACTTCCCTGATCATCGGGTGGTGCGAACAGTCTTTCATTCCTTTTTTCAAAGGGGAAGAGTCATTTTCTTTACTTTCTCCATCGATTAAATATTCTCTTTCAGAATTCCATCTCCTCTCTAGCCCCTGACATCATGACCTATCTCCCTTTCTCTCTCTTCGCCTCCCCCGATGTGTCGACGTCATTGCGCCGGTGGCCCCGGGCACGGAAGTCGGAACACGTCGCCTTCCCCTTCATGGTGGTGCTCCGGGTAAAAAGAAGGGGTGAATAAAAAAATAATAATTCCAGATATCTCGCGCTTTTTGCAGTCATCTCCCCGTTCTCCTCCACTCAGCCATCTTCCCGTCTTGATCTTCTTTTGTCTTTCTTCATTTTATTTTTAATTGAAGAGAGGAGACGGGCCGGCCGGCTCAAGTAGGAACGCTGTTCGAGTGCTCCACTCTTCTTTCCTTTTCTTATTTCCAGTTCGCAAGGTTTCAAGTTGGCAAAAAGATTACTTTAAGTGCCAGAAAGTCGATCTTTACCGTATGTAGTAGCCACCTTGTTCATTGGCTGGCACCCATTTCCTAGAGAGGAGAGCATGCGCGTATTGTTGCCAATGATTGCTGCCATCGTTGAATGTGTGTGTTCTATTTCATGCATTTCATTGTTGACATCAATTTTTCTTCGTAATTCTCTATTTTCTTTTAGATACCAAGCACCATTTACCCTGAGTGATGTTTGAATAGAAGTTGAAAGCATTGGTAGACTTCTTCGAGCATGTATGCTATAAGTCGCTGAGACGTCATGGAATGACACTGCTGCCAGTAATCCAAAGCGTCTTTCATGTGCATTTCGGCTCGTTTAGTCAAATTTGATGAACAGAATAGCTCATATTTCCGTAATAGTTCTTTGATATAGTGTGATTTGTTTATTCTTGTCAAACTTGGCATAAAACTGGGATGATTGATAAGACCACTCGATTGAAACGCGTAACGGAGGCTATGGCTTCACTATGTGAGGTGAGTTAGTCTGAGAAAAGTATCATTTCACCTAGAAACCTATAAATTTAGTCTCTTTTTAAAGAAAAATATCTTACACTTCCTAAGATATCATAAAGTCATTCCCTTACCGTACTACATTATGAAAATTTTGATGAAGAATAACAACCCTTTTACGTGCAAAGTAGAACGCCTTTGCACTACTGAGAGACTTTATAGTGATGAGGAATTTCTAACACCTAGATCTAGTAAAATGTTGACTGTGGGTACCTTTTATGTTTACCAACATTTTTTAAAAATAAATCGTATTATTAGCGCAGAAAGTTTTCAGAATCGCATAAAACCTTCCGTTGAGAAGGAGTTTTACACGTACCACGTGAACAAATTGAGTCAAATTAAAGACTTTTGTCGCTATTTTTAATTATTTAGTTATAATTTCAGTCAAATAAAAGTATGCTATGAAACCATTTGCTGTGCAATATTTAATTCATACTTCCTATAATTTCAAAAATATATAACGTACAATTCGAATGCATTCTTTATTATGAACTAGGGAAATATCTCGCTTAAACTACCTTAAGACAATTGTTAGGTTACATATTTTTATTCACTCAGTTTAAAAAGCCTGCTCTCTTTGATTAAGATGGTTATTTTTAGAAAAGCAAAATGAACGAACAAATTATGCAGATTATTCCGCGGATACATTTTTAATAACCTCATCGGTTCTGCCATAGTAGCCGACTGCAGCGCCATTTGTATGGAACTACCGTACTTTAACTATGCGGCAGTAATTCACTCATTACTTAAAAAAATATGAGTTAAGATTTCTATGACTTATTTTAATTCAATTTTTTGGACCTCTCTCTTTTTAAAAACGGTTTTAATTAAAAGTTGAATGTTCTTTGTCACGAGCCCACGTTAAAATCTCCACTTTCAATGCGTAATTACTGGAAAACTAGCCTGGAAACCCTGTTTTATTTCCATCTCAGTTTATAAAACGCACTTGAAAGATGCTGTATTAAATATTTCAGACAGGTTGGAATAAGTGACGCTGGGTCGAGAGCAACTTTAATATCGTTTGAAGTATATTAATAACGAAGTTACCAGTAAAGCAAATTGAAAGGATTAAAAAAATATCACACCTACCGATGAGTAGACTCGCATCGCCACAACTGCAACCCGATTACAATAAAAATAGCCAAGTTTATTTTACTCTTAAATACTAAAATGTACTCCAAAGATACGATACTCAAGTTTTCAGAAAGCCCGGAAGAAGTGACCCTAAGGCCTGAACTTCCGTAAGAGTAACGGAAATGGCTAGGCAAGAATAAATATTAAATCTCGTGAACTTGTGAATGATCTGCGTGAGTGAGTATCTAATCGTCCCGGAGAGGTACGAACAAGAATACTTTGGAAGCTTCGGCTTTCAAAAAAAATGTAGCGAGCGACTTTTGTTTGGATTAACTCCCAAAGCCTCCTAGCTATTTTTAAAAATGAGTGTTCTACCGGTTTAGGTAGTTTTTGTTTAATGTCTGAGAATTTCCTCGCATTTTTTTTTAAACTTTCAGGGGCCTATCTCGCTCTAGTATATCATTTTTCGCCTCAGCATACATACGATCTATTCTTCCTCATCCTGTCCATGAAACCTATTCTCTTTCCCACTTTTCCAATATCCTTCCCACTTGACAATCTATCGCCCCTAAATACATCCTCCAGCCACCTACTCTGCCGATCTCGATTTTCATTGAGAAGTTTCCTATCCTCGCCCACCATCTCACGCACTTCCTCGTTAGTCTTCCTCTCCGTCCACCTCACCTTCTCCATCCTTCTCCACTCCCACATCTCAAATGCCTGCAGCCTATTCCCGTCCTCCTTTCTGAGGGTCTACGTTTCTTCCCCATGCAACGCTACTTAGTTATTTAATCTGAATGAAAAAAATCGTGATGTCACATCGTTTCATGGCCATGGAAGGTTGTATTATTAATCCACTTATTCCATGCATTGACGTCTGTCCATTGATATGCCATTTTGGGCCACACAATCCCCCAAAATATTGATGCACATGTTAAAATCTATCATTTATACCTCTGGTTGACGCTCACTCATATTAGTTTAACATTTGAGTAGATAGAAAAAGTTTTGATCGGATATTCTGCGCAAATTTTGGGGAAAAAATCTGTTGATGTTAAGATACCCCTTTCTTTAAAACACCTCTTGAAATCATTCATTTGGTAGATGATATGATTACTTTTATCGTGTACCTAATAACATAATTCAAGAAAAAATATGCATAAAATCAGAGGATGTCGATTGCACATGCAATATACCCTCAAAAAACGATACCGTCGTTCATTCATCCGGACAACATTATTTAGGAGCGTAATAACGTACCCTAATGCAATAGTAAATTTATTATCAGAACGTGAGTGACCTTTCCCGTGGAATAGGATAGCAACCTGCTTTTTGTGGGCTGAACGCTTAGATTTGCTGGCTTTCGGACGAGGAAAATACGCGGTGTCCGGAAATGTGAGGTGAAATTGCCATCGGAAATGCTGCAATGAAAAATTGTAAATGTGACTTTGGACTTAATTCAGTCTCAAATCAAACTGTTTGCGATTGTTGAAGTTATGAGAAGTATTTGTCGGTCATTTCTGTCTCCCCTGTCACAGATTACTCGTACATCGAAGTTGGCATCATTTCAACAGTAATAATATCGAGTTTGTGTTTCACTGGTCCGGAAAAAGATTAGGAAAGAAACTGTAATTCATCGGGCGTGGAGTTTTAAGTTTCAGCATATAATGACGCTCGTTTTTTTATATTATGCTTATAATTAGTGCGCTTGAGTGAACTGGAGACAATTAAAATTGATGAATTTCTCTGAATTCCTTTCTCAGTATATCATCTTTGTTTTTCTGCCCGTTTCAGTCAATACGGGAGAATAGGGGGAATGCGACTTAAATCTATTGATCGCGGGCTAATTTCAATTTGTCTGAATTCGCTACATTCTCTTGGCTTTATTCTCTTGGGTAGGTACATACTTTGTATGGGTATGCAATCTATGAATATACCTATATGACTCCTCTCTTGCGATCCTAAATCCTACTTGTGTTACCCCAAGAAGTTGCATGGTATCAGTCGTGTCTAATACTATTTTATGGATGCTTCGAACGTTTTTCTCGCTTTGGGATTGATATTTGAGTGGCACTGGAAGAATTTGAAATACTTAACTTCTTGCTGAATTTTAATAGCTCTATTACTTAGACAATAGTGTAATAACCGTATTAATGTTGGTATTTGGTCAAACCAAACAAGTTGCTTTCAGTGTTAACTTTACATTAGTTTAACAAAGATGATGCCTCATTAGGGTCATGCAATATAATAGCCTTATAAACTAATTATGGTTCTTAGTGCATTGGTGAAACCGGTAGCTTAATGGCAAATGGAATTAAAGATAACGTAAAGTGTCCTGATACTGCAACCCAAATTCCAAATTTTCGGAATATGCAATGGTTGAGAGTCACTGCGAACCGAAGAGTTAGCTCGATCAATGGGACAAAGAGGGCAAAAATGACACGCATGCTCCTAGGAAATTATCATCATTGGTCGTTCAATCCTCAGGTTGGTTGACCACAGCCCTCCATCACCCTTCCGTATCTAGTGCTTGGTCTCTTACTTACTGGTAGTTCCCCTAAGTACTTTCCATTCTATTTAGTCCATAAACTTATTCCATGGGTCTAGGGAATTTTCCCTTTATTTTACCTTCAACTATGTTCTTCACAAACCTATTGTACCTCAAGATGTGTCCAATCCATCTGGTCCTTCTTTTTTGTTCGTGATTTTAAATGGTCGTTTCCTCTTCAATCTTCTAAAAACTTAACCATTTCTCATTTATCCGACCATTATATCGTCAGCATCCTCCTCCAGCACCATATTTCCTAGGCTTCTAGTCTGTTCTGGTCTGCTTTACCATTGGTCTATGCTTCCGCTCCATTAAGTTCCACGCTTCTCGCGGATGTTTTCGATACTGTTTCCCTGTTTGTATTTCTATATTCTTTGAATCCAGCAGTTGTCTTTTTACCATGAGCGCTTTATTGGCTTTCGTTTGACATCGTCATTTATAGAACTGATGTCATTTACGAACTTTATAACTATCTGGATTTCAGCATCTTTTTCGCCCTTATGTCCCTTGCCATCTTCTTAGTTGAACCTCGTCCTCCTGTGACCGTCTCTTGTGCCACCTCTTCCTGTTCCCGCTGTTTACGGACTTAATTGTGGAAACTTCCTTCTTCTTTCCCCCGCTTAAATCTTTTCCTACCCCTTCCTCAGGCATTCTATCATGATGTGAATGAATCCAGCAGAAACCCCCTGCCTTCTACATTCAAGCCATCTCCTTGATCTTACCATTTCCTCATCAGGCTCTCCTCGCTCGTGTCAATTCCATGACATGTATTTCACATAACTAACCTGCAATGAGACGAAGCGCGTATTGCCGTTCCCTTTATCAAACTTCTACGTGCCTCTGCGTCAGAAATGCTTAATGGTTGATGCCAGAGTCTGAAACCACATTTTATTCATCGAACAAAGGACTGCGAGCTTCGAAACTATTGAGAAAGAGGGCTGCGCAATTTTGTAGTAAATGTTTCACTTCCTAATAACACTCATTCAAATAAGGTGTTGAATTTCATCATTTAATAAATCACAGTTCAATCATAATTTGTTGTATGCTGTGTTCTATTATACGAGGCTTCAAATTGGGTGCTAGAGTGGTTTTCAAATTACTTCGTTACGCTCGATTCTCTGGCCGTGACTCATTTTATCATGACTCAAACTTTTTTTGCTACCAAGAAGCTAAACCTTCTCCTCAGTCCTGGAAGTAAGATTTTCTGTCGTTGCAAAAACTTCTCAATATGTGACTTCAGTGATATTTGTGGTACTTCTGGATAGCTATCGTATTTAATACTCTAGGATGGCCGTTTTTAATACCCTTTCGTTCTGCTAACTATATCAAAAGCTTTTCAGCCAGGAAGAAGCTTAGGTTTTCCGTATATGTAATGATGTATTAAAATATTCCATGGAATTGTAAACTGTCTCTTTCCTCGTTGATGATTGATACAAATACGCTTGAGCCCATCTTAATGTGCTTCCGACTCCCACATCTTCCACAGAATACACCTACATCTACATATTACATTAAAAGCCTTCTCAAAGGTGTTTTACAGGGGTTGACTTATCACCAACATGCGCTACAGTATAGAAAATAGCGTTGACCAACATGCACCACACTATGGGTATGTTATGATGGCTACAGAAAATAGTAAATTAATCAATGATGCAACTATATAAACGTGATAGGAAAGTCATGCAGGGAGCATTCAACACATGATGTTAGCACTACTCGGCAGATGTAGAAACATGCATTAGGGAGCACATTAATTAAGTAATCAGGTACACTACCTGTCAACTTACCTACTTAAAAGTCTCAACGCAACCATTTTGGTCTCTTATCGATCGCGGGTAAAACGACATTTTAAACCTGTCTGTTGTACAATCAATTTCCATTATTTTATTCTCATGGTTTAATATTTCGTATTTCCGTGCATTTTTAAATCCTTAATTCTTGTGTGTTCCTACGGAGTACGCCTAAGAAATGATGAAGTTACGAGATTTGATTCATTCATGAAATTCACGGCTTATTGCCATAATTTAGCACATTACATCAATGTTGTAAAATCACTCGTCACTAGAAGTCGTCTTCAATCGTTGCTGGATAGATGTGTTACTCACGCTCTTAATTCGAGCCGCTTGCATGTTTGACCAAAAATAGTGGCATCCAGTGGAAGACTAGGTAAAAATAGTGTGTTAATATGTATGTTTGTGTACTCTAGGGAAATTGGAACTTAACAAGTGCAATTACGCGGTCCCTCTGAAACTTAACCTCATTCAATAAGGGTGACCCAGTGCATAGTCGTTTATAATTGAAGGGGAAGACGCCTTGCGCCGTAAAACAATTTGAATCAATTTTTGATAAACGCATACATCTATAAAATACCGTGAAAGGTGTGTGGCAGGGGTAGATTCCACACCAGGCATGAAGCCCTCATCCCAGGTGAAATAGTTCTACAAGGTATTAATCATTAAAGCTATATCATGACGTAAATTGCATGTGATATTTGCAAATAATGATGATGTTCGGATATTTAGCATAGGTGCAAAAACCTATCTACATCCACACAATATCCCGCGAGCCGCCGCATGGGCGTGTGGTGGGGGGTGTTAGGTCAGCAGCCGTGTAAAGGTGTATGTTTTTTTGGAGATGGAATTGTGACATGAATTATTGGAACGTATTTAGTGTAGCTTAATTTTTATTGTGATCGCTTATTGTTCGCGGAAAGAACGAGTTTTTGTACTTATCTGTATCTCTCTTATTTTATCGCATCTGTCAGACATATGTAGTGACGTGTCATGATAATATTCTCTATGTCGCTCTGAAAAATATTGGAGCCTATTTTACCTATTAAGGGTCAAAGTATCCTAGAACTGACAAGCCGCTACCATTATGGACCCTTGCTGAGTGTGGAAAAAGGCATTTTAAATCGATCAGTTCTGCAGTCTATTTCCTTAATCTTATGCCTATGATCGTTTCTACCATAGTAGTTTGGCTTTAGCAAAATATGTTGTACGTCCATAAAAAAATAGCCTACATCATACTTTCGTAAAAAATGTAATCTATATTTTTCTCTTCGCCCGGATAGAGGTTCCCACCCTAATTTCCTCAAAAATTTAGTGACGCTGGCATGTTTATCATTACAGGTTTTTAACAAATCTAGCTGCTCTCCGCTACATTCGATCTATGTCTGAAAATAGTCCTACTTCGTAAAGGTCCCATCTACTAGCTGCGGACTCAAAGTGAGGTCTCACGAGTGAAAAATAACATCGCTCCTTTGCTTTCTCGTCACAGTTTCCAAATATTCTTTTAATAAGTCCTAATTTATGATTAACCTGTCCTCAAATTTCACACATGTCTCTCCCCCAGGACAATTCCTGAGTATGGGTTACTCCTCAGTACTTAACTGATTCTACATTTATCAGTCCGGCTTGATTTATTGTGCAAATATCGTTGGTTAAACTATTCTTTCTCCAAAAATTCATAGCAACGCACTTTTAAAAACTAAATTCTAACTGCCAAATATCTCACCATTTGCTCACATCGTCTAAGTCTTTATTCCACGCAATTCTGTCAGAGTCGTTTACAATACTTTTACTTTACAATAGTGCGCCTTCCCCGAAAAGGTGAATTCCGCTCGTAACGAAGGTGGTGGTATCATTTGTATATAAAGGGAATTATAAGGGGCCAATTATTCTTCCCTGGGGTACACCAGATGTAACTTGAACTGTATCTGAAGACATTTGTTTTAGAAATTTGTACACACATATAGTTGATCCAAGAGAAGAGAGGAATAGCAATGCTGATATGCGGATAAACTGTCGATGATGGAGAGATGAAGTGATGGAGAACGATTGGAAAAGAAAGGATGGGAGTGAAAAATGATGGCTGCGCTTCAGCCGCGAGGTACATATCACTTGCCCTACCGAAAGTCTCTGCCACCTGACATGTTCTTGCCCTTCTCCTTCATCCGCCTCCTCTTCTGCCGCCACTCTTCATCCGACTTTTTTCTCCTCTCCACCCTTTTGGCATAAGCCTCGACCTCCATTCCTCTCTCGTAGCCCGCGGGCCTCACTCTTCGCTACCCTCATTCCAATCCCCCTCTCTTCACTTCACATTTCCCTCTTTTTTTCCCTTCTCCTCTCCGCTATTCTTTTTGACCTCAGCAACCATTTTCCCTCGTTTGTTTTCGGAACCCCATCATCTGTCAATCCTTCCTTTGTCTCCACGCCCGTGCTCACTTTTAACCCTCTTCCTTTTACCTCCCTTTATTGGATTTTTTCTTCTAGCATCCGTTTCTCTTTATATTCTCTCTCTCAGCAATCACTCTGTCTGTCGCTTTTCTTTCGTCTGCACTCTTCACAGTCTCGTTTTATTCCATCAACTATCCATGTGTCTGTTTTAAAGGTGGCGCAAAGAAAATCCTCGACGTGCTGATGTGTTTTACATTTATGCGTTAACTTGGTATTACGTTTGAATACCCTGTAGCAATTAATCGGATTACTTTATAAATTTACATCGTACTTGTTTTCCTTTATTCCTTTTGATACACCCTTTCATCTGAGAATGAAGAAACATCTTAATTGGTCACATCAGAATCAGGCTACTTTTGTTGGTGAAAAAAAATATATAGACAATTGAATTTGAGCGAAGCCACATGCCTTGATTAATGGCCTTCTTCCAGCAATATTGTGACTTATTGCAGCTTTAATTTTTACAGTGCATGCCTTAAATAGGTGAAATCATCAACATTATCAAGTGGTGTAACTCTTATTCGGAATCATTAAATGTGCTTTTATGTGTGTAAAGCCTTTATAGTTAGAAAGTATACGATACTGTTAGTGGTTAGAGAGCGTTGTTTTTTTTGATCACCGGTTCATACTTCCTAAATATTATCACCGAAGTCCGTTGGCATCTTTGCTAGTTATTTGATATCTGCGAAGAAATATTACTGTTTAGTTAGCCGAATAATAAAATTGAATTCAATAGATAATGGACTGAAAAAACATTCCGTCATTGATGTCTCTAGGACTTCGCGTTGGCTTTTTAAGTATTATTTAAACAACTATTTTATTTGTTTATTCTCTTTTTGGAAAAGATACGAAATATGAATCGATAATACTTAGATCACTCTGCGTGGATCGGAGAATTCAATGATTTATTATTTATTTGTTATAAGAATATTCATATTCCACCTTCATTTTTTCATGACACTGGTACTAATCTGTCGAAAATAATTGCGCTGAAATTCAGAAATGAATTTCTCTGCATTTTTCTAATCCAATGATGTTTCTTACTGAGGTACAAGGTATGCAGTGAAATTCATTAATTGCACCAAGACAGTAGTGAATGACTCGTTTCTTGCTGCACATCCTTGCATAAGATTGGGCATCTACTGTAGCAAAGATCGCACTAATCGGTCCCAGGCGACCGCCATGAAGAGTGTCTCTTCTAGCTATGTATTCTTCGATGGTGTAGCGTTGAGACATTCATCTACATCCGGGTGTGCACTTTCCTTTTAATAAGTCCAACCTCATTATTATTCGATCACGTTGTCAGTCCTTTTGATAGGCCTCGCCTGAGTAATCCCAACCATTCTCCTCGCCATTGATGGGTTTTCTTTTCACTTCCTTGGTCTCCATCTGAGTCTTCCTCCGCTCCGATCCTCACTTTCGCCTGATGTCCCCCGAGCCCTTTTCCCGCGATTGAATTCGTTTCCATTTTCTTTGACGATCTTAACACTCCTCATTAGTACAGCGTTTCAATTGTTTCATTTTGCTTCGTTCCTCTCATCCGACCGTCGTCATAATTATGTTCTCTCCGTCTACAGCTTCCCTCCTCCTCTTCTTGAGAATCCACGACGGGACGAAGTTAATATGCGGTAAGAAAATGAGGAAAAGGGTAGTGGTTGGAGGGGACGAAAGATAATCGATAGCTGTGGGTGGATGATGGGAAATAGGGACTTTAGCGTCTCTACCTGGTAGGGTATGTAGAATTCTTCCTCCTATCGTTTCCTTGTTATTCAATCCTTTTCATTTTCGTCTCTTGTTAAGTTTGAGCTTTATCTCCTCTCTTTATTAGAACTTCGTTGGACTTCGTTGTCAAATTTTATTTAAACTATGAATGGTGTCACTATTGAGGATAATCTAAGGCTTAAAACTTATTTGTCGTCACCTGGTTTAAAATAGATTTTTATACTAACTTTTCAACGTCTTTATAGCAACATTTCGACTGTTGATATAATTTGCGAACACACTGGGAATATTTTTTTCTTGCGATTTAACCCGCAAATAAAACGAATCTTAGATGTCATGTTTGCGCACTTCTTTAAAGTCTTATCAACCCCATTGCCCTAAACATTCGCATTTTTGCTATCGTGGAATCGTTTATTTTTCAAGTTCAAATTTTCGTAGCACTTCACAAAAATGCACTTGAGCAACTTTGTCAGTTCTTCAATACGTAAAAATTGTATTATCCAGGAAAATACTTTCACAAGAGTCTGTTATAATGATTTTGCGGATCATTAAATGTTATTTGACTATTGAGCCACGCTGAATTTTCTCTCGATTCTGAATGATTTAATCATATCGACTCTCCCATGCATGCCCAATATATTGTGACAAAGAAAAACTTTCGTTTTTTTTATTATCTAATGATCTAATTGCAATTTTCTGAGTCCTGTTTATTTTAACTACCTATCAGAATCCACCTTGTGGGGAATTCTTTATCGGTGAGATGGATTTGTATGTATCGTTGCGAATATTTAATGGTCATTATCTATTAATGCTATCCGAAATGGGAAGGCTTTTTCCCTTGTAAAAATTATGATTTTTAACATTAACGATGATACATTTAAGATATTTTCTGAAGCCAGTTACCTCCATTTCTGTTTGAATGATATCATAATTTAGACTTTTGAAATTTTTTTTAACCTTTCGAGAACGAGCGATGTGCTTGTTATTTTTATTCCATCAGGACCAGGAACTGGATTAGGGACTTGAGTGTCAGTTTATGAGATGTTGACACATCCATTAGATCGTATTTTTAAATCTGCCAGCCAAATTTGCAATCCATATAAATGCCCGCCATCTATCTTCATTCATCAGAATGTTTCCTCTTTCGTTGACGCAAATCCAGACATGCAGGACTTAATATTTTATTGATTTCACTTAAAGCTAATTTAAAGCTCATAATCGCTTTAATTACCTAATTCAATATCAAGTGGGATTAGCTGGAAATGGAAATATAGGCTTATCCCTGAGTTTGGGTGTTGCTGTGCCATAAATTATTTCGTATTAAACGAATTCTGTTGCAAAGTGGAGAGAGAAATAACCATTTATCGGTGAGGAAGAACATTCATTATTTGAATATTCAAATTTGTGACTGCGCTGCTAGTTTCTAGAGCTGAAAACGATAAACGGTTCTATTTTCCAATTTATGAGCTATATTGCATTCTATATAATATATGGCGTATAATTCCAAAGTAGTATAATATTAAAAATCGTCCTATAACATTAATCTTTTGTCTAAATCGGATTTCATTCATGACTATATCGAAGATAGAAAAATGAATATTGATGTCAATATTCTTTCAGCTCATTTTGCCGGAAGTTTTTTTGGCTAAATGTTTGCTATCCTTATTAATTATTACTAAGAAATTTATTGAAGTTCCTATTGGAAGGGTTATCAGGATGGTGACTCATTATATAAAAAACTACAAAGGATAAGGAATCGGCCGTTTTTTCACTTTTGTCTAATATTCGTGGTTTTGCCACGTGGAATACGCTATGAAGAAATTTTCCCAGATATGTTATACTATAATAAATTAGTCTTTACTCCTCCCTGAAGTTTATTGGTTGTTGGGTAACTCCACCGTTCCATCTTCCTTATCGAAAAATTCTCGCCATCTCCTCTTATCAACGATCGCTTTCAGTCTTTATATTAACTTATCATCTTAGTACAATTTCACCCAACACTGACGAAGCGCACTGGCTTAAAATCACGAAAATTGGGGACAAAAACAGGTTAACTCCAATAAAGACAGCGTCTTTTATGAAAGTTTTTGGGATAGTGAGTTAAAATTTTCAGTTATGTATATCGCAAGTCGAATATTTGAGGCTGTGATTGAGGAAAGATGTTTTCTGAAGCATTCTTTTGTGTGGCATATATTTAAATGATAACTACATTGTTTGAACTTCTTTTCTGCCTTTAAAGTCAGGAAAATGTGGCTTAATAAATGCGATTTTGCAAATTGGAAATTGGCATATCTTAATATATATAATCTTCATGTATTCTTTCACTCTTTCCTATCATTTTTCAATGATTAATAATTGAACGTTACTTTATTTATGTCAGAATATCGCAATACAGTTTAGATTAGTATTATCCAGCAATTGAATAATTTAAATTGTAAAATAGACTTTTGAAATCTCGACCTAAATTGTAACGCAATATCAAAATAATATTGATATTGAAAGATAGTATCAGGGAAGAACAAAAAGATGACATGTAGCCGCCTACTTCCGGATCTGGATCGCAGTGCGACGTTCGCAAATTTATGAACGGTTCCAAATCATCTCGCGTAGTTTCTAATTGAACGATTCATAGTGAACTTATAGTTACGAGTTCGAGGTGGTGGAACTTGATCCTGTGAGCCAGATGGAGCGCTTCCGCCACGCGCATCAAGAGCAAAACCTAAATGATCAAATGATGGTCTTTGCTCATGTCCTTTAATTGGCCATTCACGGAGGAGAGTCTGATTTGAAGTTGACTCATCAGACGCTAATTTGGCGGTTAGACGTACGCTACCAACGAAAAGAGAAAATTTACTGCAAAATTAAAGAAAATTCTTCTGAAATATTTCTGTATGAGATGCATTTTTGTCTTGTTACTTTTAATTCTACACAAGATATGGCAATATCTACAATCGAAATCATTCATGGTTATCGATAATATGTAATTGAAAAACTTTAGGAAAAATTCTTGTTGGTTTGTAGTCATTGCACTCATTCCAACTTGAGTTTGTTTTTCCTGCTGAGTCATTCCATTATGGACGGATTGAAACCATCTATACTCTAATACCCTTCCGACTAGCTCGGATTTACCCAACCAACGAAAACATCCTTCTTTCTAGCTTTTTCTTCTCCATTCCTCCACAAAACCACACTTCAGACTCGATTTGTCTTACTCCTTGAACCCGTGTCCTTGCTTTCTCTTTCGGCTGAGTCAAGCCAGGCTTTTACCCCGCGCGCACAACCATCCTCGCATAAAGCTGTAAGAGTCAACTTCCCCTCTTGCCTCTATTTCATCGAAAACTAGTTACTTTTTTCCCTCCCTACTGAGTTGGTGCTTGCTCCCTGTCGTTTTCTACTATGCACCAATAGCTGCTTCTTCCTTATTGATGATTTTCCCTCTTATTTTCTTCTCTATCTTCCTTCACCTGCTCTTGTCTCCTCAGATATTCTCATGAAAGTAAACTGCAACCGCCTGAACTCTGCCAAACTCTCTTTTCGTAACTCACAACTCCTTCAAAAACTCGTTATAAAAGTACAGGTTCTATTGGAAATATTTTAAAGGCTTTCATATGGAGTGTATAGAAGTGCACTTGCGAAGAAAAAATGCTTCAGGGGCCAAGAAGTGGAAGATGTGCGTAGGTGGTAAGGTTTTCTGGGTGGACATTTTCTTCCCTGTTTGTTCCTGCCTCCATACTTCTCCTGTTCCCTAAGTTTCTCATCTCTGCCTGTTATCAACTCTCTTCACATTCTCTTTCGTAGCTCGTTCTCGCTTGTCAAATAGGTACATTTATTCATTCGCTTTTCTCTTGGTCTTTCCTCATCATTTCTACCCGAGTACAAATTTCTGCAATATTTTAGGTTTTTCCGTTTCTGTTATCGTGTTTGCAGTATTAGGTCATTGTCATTTTTGTAGATTTTCACGTCACTCACATTTTCCGTTTCGATAATTTATGTTACTATGCTCGGGACCCTTGACATGTAAGCAACCTCGCTCTATCTGTTGATGATAATTAGATTTTAATTGGAAGTCATAGAAATTAGTCTCATCCTGTCATTTACACATGCTTTTCTCGGGCTATTCATCTTGTATTATTTGTTTTTATGATGATAAAGTGATCGGATATCCCACATCGGCAACTGAAAATTCCTCGATATTCATTATACATAATGGGATCTGTTTGGATGGGCATGGAAATTGAAGAAACAATGTATAAATCTCTCGAATTCAGCTGTAGTCAAGGTGATTGGCATTTAAGCGCTGCAGAATGCAGACGGAACCATGCCATCTTATAGTACAGTGCTGCCTACCTGAAAAAAATGTAAATGCCTACGTGCCTACTTTTGGGTCTAGGAGATGCCATGGGCTCTCTGTAAAACTTCCCCATGACGACGGCCACAATAGCCTGGGCGCTGGTTGAATTAAGGGCCCGTTTCCGTCCTTGCTAACCTCTCCTCCGCATGGTTTTTCTGAGCATCTACCGACTCCTTGGCGTTGAGGCTGGTCGCCTTCCTTCTCGACAAGCCACGGGCGATATCCGCGTCATTTCCCTGGATTTTCGTTCCTTCTAACTCGCCTGGCAGTCTCCCCTCTCCTCCTCCCTCTCCTCCATTGCTTTCAAGTTCCCTTTCCTTCTTTATCCTCCACATCTCTAACCTTGAACAAATTTCTGTGGACCAGCAGTGAATGGCTGTTCTGGATTTTGAGATGCTAGGTTGTCAGTGGGAGTTCGCTCTATGTGAAGTTGGTGTAGAGATTTTAGTCTCGCCTGCCGAACGGGCTGATTCTAAGGTAGATTTAATAAATTGGTTTTGTCATTGTTTTCCTTATTGCTTTAAAGATTGGTGTTCATTGTGTCAAATAATGGGAAAGAATACATTCTTTCTAATGATACCGTTATCATACAGCATATTTTTGCTTTAATGGCTGTTTCTCGCGTCAAAAAGCGTTATTCCATTGTGTATTTTAACAATAAAAGTACAAATCTGTACTTCTCCCCACTTTGTTATATGGTAGTGAAACATGGGTATGTTGGGATAGACATGAGAGTAGACTAGACACCGTGTGTTTGAGTTATCTGAGCAGTGTTTGCGGCAAAAGTATGATGGATAGGGTCAGGAATGTGTGGGTAATAAATTAATGTGGGTTAGATGCTCCAGTAATGGACATATGCGAAAGGGGTGTGCTTCGTTGGTTTGGCAATGTTGAGAGAATGGATGAGAGACGAATAACGAAACAGATATATGAGAGTAGAATGAATGGTGTGAGAGGTAGAGGTAGGTCGAGAAAGTTGTGGCTGAATGTGGTTGAGGCAATTCTTAGGAGGAGAAATATTAGGAGTTTTAAAAACAGGAGGGCGTGTATGAAACAGTGTATGGGGGTAAATGAGGCAAAAGAGGTGTGCAAGAATAGGTCAGTATGGAGGAAATTAATTGAAGCAGAGTTAACTGTACAAGTATGTATTTATGAGTGAAACTTAGTGACTGTGCCTACTCCAGTAGGGAACGGCGTAATTGGTATGCATGTATGTGTTTTAACTATAATGGAAGTTCATTTAGTATTAGCGGTACATACTTGTAACATTACTACAAAATTGTATCACAATGCACTTTATTGTACGTAAACACTACGCTAAGTTAGGAAAATCCTGCCCTGAAAAGTAGTTTAGGTGAGAAACTTGGTTTGTATCGAATAAGAAAAAGGGGTCCAAACCTGTGATCCAATCGTTATATCTACAATACCCGTCAGACTTTCTGTTCCTTCTAGATAGTTTTTAGCTAACATATATGACATAATTATTATTTGTATCACTCTCAAAAAGTCCAGAGATTTAGTTTGATCAGAAAGCCTTCTCCTTTGAAAGCTGGACTTCTTATCAGCAAATTTGGGGGTTAGCGAAAGACCCATATAGAATAAGAATCTTTTTTAAGTTCAGAAATTGTTGGAATTTTAAAAGTAAAATTTGTATGGAATTGCATGATTTTGCAAAAAGAGAAAAAAATGGGGAAATTTGAGTGGTTTTGGCTGTCATCGATATGGTTGTTATAAAAACCCCATTTCTACACAACTACCAAATTAATTTTTTTGTACCGTTGTGATGTACTATTTTACTCCTTTTTTGACTAACAAGGGGAGACTACGAACGTTGCTCCGCCTTTTTGAATGCAATATTTTTTATGTTGTTTGGAATGCCAAATAAGGCTGAAAATAAATCGTGGTTTGGTCAAATGAGCTCTAGTTTTTCTGTAATTATTTTTCATTCGTTATATTTCATATGCCTTATAAATTGACTTCGCTTGACCCTCAAACTATAAGGTGAGTCATTGTGTATCTTTTATATCAAAGTGAAAGTGTGATTGTGCGTACTCGTATATCTACCAAACCACAACACGGAACAACGTAAAACTTTGTAACATGATTTATATTGTCACTTGGAAAGGTTTATGGTTACTCTTCATTTACCTAATGGACTGCAATTTGACTTCAGGTGAGTAAAGGCGTTTCCATGAGAAATACATGTAAAGATCGTTTGTCTGGCATGAGACCTTTTTTCTTTTGCATATTAAAATTAGAAATTATGGTCGTACAAATTTGCGAAAAAGACCATTGAAAAGAGAAATTAATATAAATTATTATTCTTGAAATCAAATTTTGTTTTCCATCTGATTTAATTTAAACTTTGAGAAACAATTATAAAATTGATGAAAATTTAAAGTTTTTGGCACGCTGTCCCCTTGACGGCCGATAACATTGTTGAGGCCGAGGAGCCGAAATTGAGTATTTATTCGGCATACAAATATAAAGAGTTAAATATAATTTATTTCAGCAAAACTAGAGCCATTTGACCATACCAAGATTTATTCCCAGCATTATTCGGCATTGCGAACAAAATAAAAAAATGTCATTCAAAAAGGCGGAGCAACGTTCGTAGTCACCTCTTGTAAGATTTTGTATTGTAAACATGGAGCAGTTATTGTTTAGGATACATACGTGTCAAACGTGTTCTACAGCAGTCGTGAAGGATGCAAGGTTGTTAGACGGTTAATTAAGGTCAAATGTTTTCCCTGATTTTTTACCTCTAAACTTTAGGTATTAGGCTTTATTCCTTAAGGCGATAGCAAATTTGGTAGGATTGGGTTAGTGTGGTGGTTGGAGTACTGAGTAACCACACGGGTGGCCAGGATTCAAATCCCTGCAGAGGTGGATGATTTTTAGAGGAAACCCGATCTCTACTTGAGTGCTTTGTGGAGGGCACTTCAAGTACAGTCTTTCGGATGAGATGTAGGACCGTGGTCCCCTTGGCGCCTTTCGTTAAGAGCAAGCTAATGCCGACGCCAGGTTTCTATCCACCCTTCTTCCCTTACCTATCCCCTGTGATGCAAATGACCTCAGCAGTCGGTCGCCTCCCCAAAAATCCAATTCAGTCAAATTTGGTTTCCTAGGGTAATTTATAAAGCCATCCTGGATTGTATACACTGACTACTAATTTATAGTTTTATACCCTCTGCACAATGGAAATTTTGATTTTTCTGAGAAGTCCATAAATGATTATATACTTAAATTAATTCACTTTATATTATCATTTCTCATGGAAATATGTTTCTAAATTTTTTCTTCAAGAAGGCCATTTTTTAAATTTTTGTTTGATAATCAAGTGTGAGTTTGATTTTAAAGTTACATAAAAGTTGTACATTTTTCCGATTTATAATATCAATCTAACTCCGATAGTGTCGTTTTTCCCGAATCAAAAGCTGCATGATATCAACCGTTGTCCGTATCACGGGTCGAGTATTTGACGATCCACTCGGGCATCATTGTTATGGAAGATGTGCTCGGCATGTCCTGGGGACGATGCTCGGGATGAGAGTTGAACGGCTCGGGATGAACGTCTTTGACCCGGTCCCCGAGAAGATTGTCTACAACTGATACTGTAAGAAATGACAGAATTTTACTATTCTTCATCTTTTCGGGTTTTTGAATTATCAAGTTTTCACTCAAGTATCGTAAGCGGCCAAAGCAATTGATGTAATTGTGGACAATTCATGAGTATTAACTGCGCATGTTTACATATCAAGCGGAGATGCTAAGTTGATAGATGTTATCCAGAACTAATATTAAGTTATTCCCTTTCTGGAAAATGGAGGACTCAGTAATATCTATAAAAATGCACCTAAACTATTTCTACGATTGAGAGGTGTTCTTGATCTGAAAATGTCTCTTTACGGTGTCCAAGGCAGGATTGGTGTGTAAAATTTACTCCAGTTATTACAAAATATATGCGTTAAACGACAGTGTGAATTTTTAAAAATTGTCTTTCAGTATATGTTGTTGTAACGGTTCACTAAATATTTCCGTGACTTTCATGATCCGCGTTCCACTCAGAAGTAACGGGTGAGCGTGTACATACGAACAGTTTAATTCAATATTCCTGCAAAGATGTCTCCGAAATAGGAAATATCTGTTGTTGAGGGGTTGAATAACTCAAGTATTTGATGCACGCAGTATTGAAAGAAATTGAAGTGATAAAGGCCTAGATTCCTAGTAATTGAAATTTGTCGGATTATTTCCAGGGCTCTCGTTGTAGATTTTTTACCTCTTTACCTTTGTCGCTTCATCGTGACTATTAATGCCATAATTACTTTTCCCCGGAAGTCCTTTAATTTCTCCCTTTGCCTTCTTTAGTTCGTGAATTTTCTGGGAATCTTAAAAATCCGCGGCGAGGTACATGATTTTAACGCGAGCTGAGAGTCTATCTTTGCGTCCACTGAAAGGAGCAGAGGTAAATGTTTGTGGGAGAATTGGAGAAGCAGCTGGGTTTTGAAAACAGTGAGTAGGTAGAGAGAGGAATGGAAAAAGTTTCACTTGCTGGAAGGGCGGAAAATGTAACTTGATGCCCTTGTTGTTGCTATTGGTCTCGTTGGAATTTCCAGTTTACGCTTGCGATGCAAAGGGGATTTTTATTTTGCTAATTTAAAGGTGGGATTCATTCTGTTTCTTGTTAATTGGATAACATCGATATGAAGCTATTTATCGGTCTCTACTGCCATGAAAAGCTACCGGTACCTAGGAACGATGGTGACAGACGACTGGAGAAGTATTGCAGAAATAAAAGCAAGGATAGCAATGGCAAAAGAGGCCTTCAGCCAGAAGAAAAACTTGCTATGCAATAAAAGTCTGGATCTGGAGCTGAGAAAGAGACTAGCTAAATGCTATTCATGGAGCGTTTTCATGTATGGATGTGAAGCGTGGATATTAGGTAAGAGGGAAAGGAATAGAATAGAAGCTTATGAAATGTGGGTGTGGAGAAGGATGGAAAAAGTAAGATGGGTAGATAAGATGAGAAATGAAGAGGTTTTGAGCAAAGTAAAAGAAGGAAGATCGCTCCTAAAGGAAATTAGGAAAAGGAAAGGAAACTGGTTGGGCCATGTGATGAGAGGGAAAAGTATAATAACTGTGGCGCTTGAGGGTTCAATTGAAGGAAAGAAAAAGAGAGGAAGGAGAAGAATTAAATCGGTGGATCAGGTGAAGAACATCAGCTATGATGAAACAAAGAAGGAAGCTCGGGACAGAAGCGGATGGAGACGACAGTGGTGTACGGGACCTGTCAGCAGACAGAACACCAGATGATGATGACTGCCATGGAAATCAGTGCTTATACATCAGAGTGCCGCTTGTGACTTTCAAGGCTACTGTCACGGAAGTGACTTCCTTGTGTGAACCCGCCTTCACGCATTATATTTTGTCAATACCTTGAAGACTCAATCCTATAAATCATGAGAATTCACTAAAAACATTCTTCTTCAGAATGAAGCGTGTTCTTTTGCTACTTCTAATCTCTCTCCATTCTTAAAAGCTAACAAGAACAAGCCTTTATCGTTGGTCCATGGCTTGTGACCTTAAGATGTTGATTAGTGTTAGGCGAGAATATATGGATGTCATTTTTTGTCCTTAAAGGTTAAAAAAATGTGCCGTTAACGTTGGTTCATGGTGTTAGAAATTTAGCTGGTTGGAGCGAAATATCATCTCACCTAGAAATCAATGAATTTGGTCTCATTTTAAAGAAAAATAGGTCACCCTTCCAAAGATACCAAAAATTTAACCCCTTACCTCACTACTTTCCGAGATATTTGCCAAAAAATACCAATCATTTTACATGAAAAATGGCACGTGTATGCACTCCAGGGAGATCTAATTTTAAAAATAATTTTATAAATAATAAAATATAAAAAATAATAATAATAATAAAATAATAAAAAAGTGATTTCTAACGTATAAATCTGGCCAAAAAATGAACAGTGTGTAGTTTGTATGTTTTCTTATTTACTTTTGAAAAATAATCAAAGCTATTGTCACCGCAGTAAATTATTCTGGATCACAAAAAACCTCCGTTTTAAAGGACTTTTAACCTAACCCCGCAAAGATATGTCAATTCAAAGACTTACTTAGAACTTTTAAATTAAATTATTTAGAATTTCTGTCATGTAAAAGTATATAATTTCTGTATGAATAATGAAATTTTTTATTCATGCTTCCAACAGTTGCAGAAATTAAAACGTACAATTCAAATATGGTTTCAGTTATGACTTGGGAACTATCTCGCTTAAACTACCATAAGGTATCCATAAGTTTTGGGACATTAGGGTGAAAATATGAGAATACGATTGTCACCGGTGAACTTACATGAGAGTTCGTGACCAGGGAGTTTTGAAAATAAGGTTCTCGTGGAGTGGGAGTTTGAAGGCGGAATGAGAATGCGATGGGAGAGGAAAACGCAAGAATAGGAGCGGAAATGGCGAGAAGCACAACGGAGAAGGGAAGAATAGAGAGCGGTAAGATTCTGAGGAGTGGAATTGAGGCGAAGAAGGGAGTGACGGAAATAGAAGAAGGGAAGTCGTCTATGTCCTTAAAATGTGTAGGCAGCGGTGTTTGAGGCGTTGGTATTGTGGAGAGAGAGAGAGGCTCGTTTGTAACGCGAGAGGAAGCTGTCTTTCGACTGTTACGGATACGGCCGTTGAACCTTTAGCGCCGCTCTCATCATGCACACGCGCTTTGCATTCTTATCTCCTAACGCTGTTCCACCCCAACCACGCCCCCCCAGCCCTCCACCGTCACCATTCACGACATTTTTTTTCTCGCTTTTACTCCTTTGTCTCCTTTCCTTTTTCCGTCTCATTCCGCTAGACCTGTCCTTCGCATCTAACTCCACTGTGGTATTAAATCCATTCGTAGTGGTATCGACGGTGAAGTTAATTGCCGACCGGAATTCATCTACATCTACGTCATACCCTGCAAGCCACCCAAAGGGTGTGTGGCAGGGGGTGCTTTCGCACCAGGCATGCATGAATGATATGGTAGAACACCGACATTACATTAAAACCCGCGTACCACATATGCAAAGCGCCAATTACAAATCTAATACCCAAGAAACATTCTATCTCCAATCGTTCTAACATGCAAGGGATACAAAGACTACTACTACAGATTCTAAATATCATGCATAAATAAGAACATCAATATTATCATCATGCATAAATAAGAAAGAGGAGAATATAATGAGAAAGATTAACTGCCTGCCTATTGTCAATACTCGAACTATTCATGACGACGATCACAGCTGTTATGGTCCCGAATGGTACGCGGAAAAAATGACATTTTATACCTATCGGTTCTACAATCTAGCTCTCTAATTTTATTGGCGCGATCTAATCTGCCGTAGTACGAAGGGGTTAATAGTATATTTTTTACGTCGTCAGTAAAATGATTTTCCTGAAATTTATTTAGGAGGTTAAGCCTATAATTTAATCTACGCTGTTATAGCGATTCCCATCCTAATTCTTCTAACTTCTTGCTCTCAAAGCTTTCGCCGCAATTCCAAGAAGAGTGTAAACGGAAAATCCTTTGAGTCTCACAAAAGAACATTCTTTTACCTTGTGAGGCGTAGACCTTATCTTTTTCTTTCACCTCTGATAATATTTTTGTAATTTTTCGTTTCTTGTCTGGATGACTGCTTGAATTTCCTAGCATGATCGAACTTACATTTTTATACGCGTTGCCTCCTGTGACTCAAAGGCATGTTACCTAGAAACAAATTTTGATTTGAAACACCCATTTTTTCTTTTACTTACACAACATGATGATTTCCATTGCGGCAAAATGATGAAGACCGCTGGATATACATTTGAAGAAGTAGGATGCTTGGGAAACCATGAAGTCCTTCCCTCAGATAAATGTTTACGTGGTCATACCGTCGTGAGGATTTCTCTATTATACATTAATTAAGAGCTTACATTTTTAAAGCAAACCAATTATTTCCCGCGGTGCCCAGTTGGTGAAACTCGATAGTGAAAAAAGAAAAAGAGGCTCTTTGTTTTATTTATAGGACTAAGGTAATGAAAGGGTTTGATGGAAAAACAAAAGTTAAGCAATTTTGAATTTCAGAATTTTAGTTATTTTTTCTTTATTTTTCAGTACTTAACTCAAATATTCTAAAATACATTATTAAAACGAATTAGCGAATGAAATTGCAGAACTCTAAATTCTGGTTCCAATTGGTTGACAGATCGTCTAGTTGCTATAATGTAAGTAGTCGATAGAATCCATGATGTGAGATATGTTAATTTGGGCTGGTTAAGTGCTATGGTGCCAAATCAATTAAAAATTAGGTGACAGATTCAGTTAAAACTACGAGCCATTTTAGTATTTTAAGTAATAGAGTGGTTCCATAGTGTTGACAAGGTGAATAGTTTTTTATATTTGAAGGTATACTGGGGTGTGGCTTATTTTATATTTTTTTCTGGGATTTTCAATTTAACCTCTCAAATTATACTTTTGGGCAGAAGAAAGGATATTATAAAAAGTTCCTCTCGATTAGTTTACATTTAGGGATCGCTGAAGAAGCATAAATAATATGACGTTCTATTTCCCGATTGTAGGAGAAAAAAATTATCTCCTGGGATAATGCTTGAAGCTTATTTAAATTAAATTGTTTAAATTATATATCTCTAAATACATGTTTTATTTCGAAAAAAGATTATTCTGTGCAAAGCTTTGGACTATCTGAGCGCAGCGTAAATCTATCATGTGTCGAGCCCTATCGGCATCAGCCGTCCAATCAATGTCCGCTGAGTGTTAAAGACCAAAACTTTTGATTGTTTCTCATAAAGTAAATGAGGAAATCACTTGGTATTGAAAAGTGGTTTTGAAATTGACGAATTAGTACATTGGATATGTACAAGTTACAGAACTTGCAGAGTTTGGTATGTAAACACTCCATGGTAATAATATGACGACACCCTACGGTAACTCATATATTCCTGTACAAATCCATGAGAGTTTCTTTAATAATTCTTTGGCCGAGAGCACCGCTGAGAAGTTAATTCTTCAAAAATCTTTTTTTTAAATGTAATGTTCCTGCTAAAAGTTTGCATCAACTTGTTAGCGCGTTCAGCATGATCACTTTTCACATGCAAAGCCTTCGTTTTATTGACTACTTCAATAGTCGCTGTTTTTAAGGAATGTTCCCGGATCGTTTACAAAAAATATTTAGGAAAGCTTAATATTCTAAAGAAACATTCTTTGTCTCCGCTAAATCTGCCAGCGCAGACAAATCGTACTCGTACAATTTTCGCATTAGCCGTTTAGGAGGGTGCGTAATGCCCCGTGGTTTTTTTTAAACGGTATCAAAGTCTCCCTTTTCAAACAGACGTACATCGTCATATATATAACAGACCATTGCTTACTTAAATTTCACTAGCACTCATCAATTTCTTTATGGTTATGAATGTGGTTTTACTGTAAAATTCTCCGTAGTCTTTTAATCGAGTATTGAGCTCAAAATTATTGTTCAGGGCCCCTGGAGAGACAAGCGCCGTGTACGATGAAAAATTACATAATAATCTAAAGAGAATGTTCATTGCTTGAAGTTACTTGCATTCTCTTTCTGGTAAAATAAACTATTGACTAAAAATCCATTTTCAATCAGATTGTTACTTTGCTCACCTGTTCAAAACTGCCCGGGCATCTCAGTTGCCTGTGAATTTTCAAGAACTCTTTGTTCTTTTCATTTTTATTTATTCTATATCATGTAAGGTTGCATCGTAAAACTATCAGCCAAATTTTTACTTTAATTCCTCAATATTTTACCATTTTACTTTCATGAGATGACGGGCGTTTGCTCAAGTTTTATCAAGCACTCCATTGTTGACGCTTCACCTTTCTCTTTTCCATGTATTTCTTGAATAACAGGCACCCTGGGATCTTTCGTCTAGAATGGGATAACAGACTTCATTAGTGTTCGAAGGCCCTTTTTATTAGGACTTTGTGGTAATGATACAACACTTCGCGAACCAATGAGCGCTTATTTTTAGGGAAAGAGACGACTGAGGTTACAGGGACGCCGATTATGTAATTTGCTGAAGAGCTACTTGTAATCACAAAATTCTTTATTGACCCTCTTTGGACGAGCAAGTGAAATTTCTTACGTTTCAAAATCATTGATATATCTGATTTCTAAGTGTAATTTCCGTTTAGGTTATGCGCTAGACAGAATTGTAGCACTGTATTAAGTGTTTGGAAAATTTCTCCTTTTTCGGTGATATGTCAAACGATTTGAATAGATGAATGTGTGACACTATTCACTGACGATGGCGTGCCTGGTGGAGCTCTGAAATTAACTGTTTCAGCTGTCATGTGAAGAAAAAATTGGGAAATTAAAAAAAAGGTTACGTTATGAAAGTAGTGTTGAATATTATAATGTACATTATTATTTTAAATTAAGTACATGCAATTAAAATACGTCACATTTCAAAATAAATGTTATTATCAAATTCATTTCAACTTTTCAAAAACTGTTTATATAGCAATTTTAAATAACTAATCTAGTAGCAGTGATTTTTTCATGCTAATTTTTCATTATTCCGTCCATAGAGGGTTAAACTAAACAGGAGAAGAAGCTGACTCCGGATCGTGTCTAAATACTGTCTGAAATCTGACAACGCGAGGGGAGTGCAGAGCAATCAAGGTCTCAGGAGGAATCAACTGACCCGTCACTATGTTTACCAATCGAACTCAGATCGGTATGAACTCGGACCGATCTAAACATTCTTAGCCAGCTAACTCGGATCGACTGGTTTACCAATGCGAAATCGATTGAAATTTTATTTGAGTCGGTTCACATCGTTTTGAAATCTCAGACTGGCAGAGAAACCGGGCCGAGTTGCCCCGCCTCTCATAACGATCCCACTCGCGCCTTGTGTTTACCATAGCTAGTTGAAGCGGCCAAATCGATCTGAGTTCGATTGGTAAACATAGTGCGTGACTGTCTGCGCGTACCCTGGCGCGTAGGCAGCCGTCGCAAAAATATATTATTCATCATTCAATTCAAATTATATAAAATGGTTGCACATACATACAAAATGTAGTAAATTTAGTATTAAAGGATTATTTGTTGGAGCTATGCACTTTGGAAATTATTTTAACTCCTACAATGACTGAGTGATTCTTGAGCGACCTTGAAATGTCTGAGCCGCATTCTACTCACCGAATTTTTGTTTTATTTTTCAACTTCCGGGCTGAGCTAAGGTATGAGCTCGTACATGTTACCGTAGCCGTCCATAATTAAGTTGTCAATGAAAAGTTTTATATCCTGTGTACAACCTTACTTTTTCATGCGGTGGATTATCTCTTGCCAGTCTGATATGACCAACTTGCCTCTTTCGTAATTGGAGGTACGAACCGTTTACATATTTTTAATCGAATAGCTGTGGGTTTCATTCGTGTAGTAATGGTTTAGAAGAAAGGTATGATTTTACGTTCGGTATCATATTTCCTCAGGGTGCGTGTGGCATAGGATATTCATTTAAAGTAAATTAGATAATAAATTTGTTAACTTGGTTGCTTAGATCACTTTGAAATCATAGCAATAAAACCATTGACCCGCAGAATAACCATTATGTTTTTTAAGGTTACTTTTTTAAGGATAATCATGACATGTTCTTCTCAGAAACAATTTCTAGTCTTGGAAAATTTTTTATTACCAATGTGATTCATGAACAATGGCTCTGCTTTCAATGCGCAGTGAACTAGCCTCAATGTGTGGGCTTCATTGACTAGACGTTCGATTTTTGTTGTTACATTAGATTTTGGTTACATTTTGGTTACTTAGCATACAAATTTTGGTTACTTATTATACTTTGGTTATACAAATTTACATACAAATTTTGGTTACTTAGCCTGAGCATTATCTTTGTGAGGCAGTGTTAGCTTCAGATTTACATGTGGAAAAATATTTAATCAGAAGCGGGCCCAAGTCAATTTCCCCTCGGTAAATTTATGAAAAGTGGCTATTAGGAAATGGCCTGATCATACATAGTCAAAATTTCACTGAACTGAGACGATGGTTACGTATATATTTTTAGAGTGAAGCCTTTTTGATGCAATTTACCGTTGACTTTGGGTGGCTTGCATGTGCGTTTATCGTTTATTTTGAAATTGAGGTGATGAGGTATACCATATGTATTTGAAGGCGTAAATTTGTACTTTGATGGCAGAAATAGTGGCAGAAATCATGTAATAACTATAAAAATATTACAAAAATTATAATTACATTTTTTACATGTCTAATGGGTAACAGACTTCGCATCTTCGAATATATTGCCTGACGAACTAGTTACAGCGGCTAAGTTAGTGTTATCTCTTATGACCTGTTAAAAAAATGCAATCTTATAACATAAATATAAAATTTATCTGGTTATTAGAAACTAAGATTGTGTCATGTTACGGTTACGTTCTTATATAAAAGGCCGATTTCGAAAAAATAGCATTTATATCTGTTTAAATTACGCCAAAAATGAAGGTATTGTAAAGGGATCTAAAAAATGAATCATTAAACATCTTCTTTTGTCACTGGTACTTAAGTTTCAGATATTTTTAATCCCCTAACATCGGTTATAAAACCCAGAAATAATAAAACCTAGGACTTCAAAGTCATAAGACTATATAGACGTATTAAATAGTGGACATTTGATAGTTGGCGCCTTTTATTTAAGGGAAGAACCTAGCGAAGACCCACATCCTCTAGGCTTATAATTACATTGATAATTCAATGTACATGCTTTTCAAATTTCTTTATTTCTTTTCGATGGCGAAAAATATTGTTTTTGTCATGCTGAAGATTTTCATACGGACATCCTAACATTTTTCAACATGGTTGTTGGTTTTAAAGATGTTACTTTAACTGGATTTTGTCAGAGGTCCTAGACTGGAGGTAGATTTTGAGTAAATTTTTTTATGCTAACAAATCAGGAAGGGGAAGGAGAGGAAGAGGATTATTGAATAGCTTAGGAAGTTGTTTCGGGACTTATATCATTTTTCTATCAGTTAGTGATGAAAACAGATGGTTAAATATTCTGGCTGACGCTGAAGGTCATCATTTGCTTTCACATCTTTAACAAAACAAGATAGGTCATACTTTTAGTTTTAGTTAGCAGAATATTATGATTAGAAAGCCATTTGAATGAAAAATATATTTTTAAGTTTTCACCTGGTAATTTAGCCTGTTAGTGTCATGTCCCTCTGGTAACATAAAACTTCCAACCCTATTGCTAGGCCTTTGATAAACTTATGCTTTGCATTGGACCGTATTCTGACATTATGACTTACCGAGACCTTGGTGACGAATGAATAATCAGTTATGCATTTAGTTGCCTTTAAAATAAATAAATCCAATCCATCGACCATGAAAGGTCGTCCCATTTACGCCATTCGCGTGTGCATTCTCTGCTGCATAAAAGAAATGTAATAAATGATTAATGATCGCTTTAAACATAATTATTTATTCAGCGGCAATGAAAAAATTACATTCTAAATATTTGTTAAAATGTAGAATGTTTTTAATTTTTTATCAAACATATTTTGGTCGCTTTTTTCTCTTAATGATACTTTTTTGGGCACTGCACCTAATTTATTTAAATCGTGCGACTTAAATATTTCTAGCGGTTCTTTGCTGTTCTTCTTCATCAATATTCACGCAAGTATTAATACATACTAACTGGCATAAATTAATTTTTTTTAATTGTATGATAAAACTAATCTATATAATTTTGAATTTAGAGGTGAGCAAACGCACCGCTGTTTGGATCAGTAAACCTTATCTCACAATATCCAATTTTTACGTTCCGCACTGATATTTATATGTATACCGAGAAAGTCTTCTTACTCTGTATGTAATTTTATCTCTGAAATTTTTAATGAAACATTAAACTAAGTAAATGATTTAAATAGTAAAATTAATCTGACTGCTATTCAAATATAGTACTCCGAAGAAAATTCTTAACAGATGATGTTAATAGTCGATTGACTTACATGGCGATAATAAAGTGTTATTGACATTTGGTATTTGGATTCAGTCAGCCTCTTGAATTTTGCATTAAACGGCCTTATATCTTTCTTAGGTTCTCACGAGCCCGATTTTCTCGAAAAACATCGTGAAAACTACCAAATGGAGTATTGCTCTCACGTAACTGTGCACTTTACCTTTGCGAATCATTCTTACATGAAAATTATCTCTCCCATATCTAAACCCTAACCTTTGTCTTATCTTAGTTCACCATCAATAATCCTGTTCTTTTCCCAGCGTCTGTTCTGATTTCTTATTGCACCAATGTTGCGCTTGGTCTATTTCTTTGAACTTGCTTTAACATTCCGTCTTAACCAAAGGGTAAAATTCGGCATGAAAAAATCATTTCACTTGGCCAGGATTCAAACCCTGAACTCCCAATTGCCGGTCAGATGATTTAACCAGTTTCCTTCAATCTAGGGAAATTCGACTTCCGGTCAATTCAGATGATTTTTCATGGCGAATGTCGACCCTGGTGTGCACCCGTGGGAGTGAATTTGAACCGCATCATTTGACAATGCAATGATTGGAAATTCCGTTTTCAGTACTGATGTTTTACTAATGGCCTGGGCACTTGGTTGATGCTAGGACAGTATAGGGAAAAATCATCTAAATGATTGATTGAAAAATGTAGTTATGGGTAAGTTATGTGTCCAAAGTTTTATGCCGTGTAACTTTGCATGCATAATTTCGAGTTTTCACTTCGAAAACTCTGAAGCTGCAATGTTATCTAGCTATCTTACACTGCTGCTGTGCGGCGGATGTTGGTCTCGTTAATAGGATTTAGGATAAATAATAATGTGGAACTGTATGAGAATATATCACGATTCCACTTCAAATAGTCTCTATTATATTTTATCTAGTGGTACGCAGGTACACCCTTTAGGCAGGTGATACGTAAACATGCTAATTTGTTGTACAAAGTGCAAGTAAAACATAGTTGTTTCAACAAGATTTATTTTGTTTCCTAAAGGTTGAATTATAATTAATATATATTTGAAATACTTGTTTTTATTGTTTTGCGACCGGAATGAGTTAAAATAATCATGGATGAAATAGATATAGATTTGATAACATTTTGATATAGATTATGGTGAATCCTGAGGGACTCTAGCGATTTGTCCGAATTTGTTTGTTATTTTTCCGATCAATTATATTTGTATGCTCCTTATTATTCAAGAGTATTTTTTGTATTAAGCACTGAATTCCTAATTCAAGGGAAGCGTCTCGTATCATTCCCAAGTTTCTTAAGACTCCTGAGAGGATATCCGCGAGAAGTTGATAAGATAATAAGTGCTCATACATCCAATGGGAAGCCTGCGTTTGCATTCTCTTTCATTTTATCTTGCGGCGGCACCTCAGGCAGAGGAGTTGTGGGCAGGTGGAAGAGAGGTTGGAGAACGGCACTCGCATAGTCGCTGAGAGGTGCGGGTGAAACTGGGAAGAGGATGGTGATGGTGTGCGAAGGCGATGGAAATATTAACGCCCTCCTTGTTTGCACCCGATTCCCATGGTGCTGTGACGGATCCTTTCATAAAGGGATACCAGGGGGGGGGGGAAAGGAATATGGGTCTTGGGATTCCGACGCCAAAGATGCGATGGGACAAGGGTCGTCCTGGGCACTAGGGGTTAGTGGAGGCGAAGAGTGCATTTGGGCGACGCTTCGTGTGAGAGTGTGCTACCTATGTTCCCCTCGGTGGTGAGGATGAAGCGGTGACTCCCAAGGAGTTGCAAAATGAGTTATCAAAGGAGCGACTCGGTAGGTGTGAGAGTCGGGTAAGAAGTTTGGTGTTATAGAGAAGGGATGGGCGGAAAAAACGAATGGAATTCTTTCACGAAAAACGTCGAGGCGCCCAACTAAAATAAATGGTTGTTGCAAACTACTCTCACGAGCGGGAGTAACGAAATATGTCCGCAAAATTCCTTGATTTAATCCTGGATCTCGTAAGGTTATTGTTAACTTGTAATGCCATTTCGTGGATTTTGCAGTCAAACAGTCGACTAACCATTACTTGATGTGTATTTTTCGTGATAGTGGTGTTCTTCCTGCTTTGAAACGCTGTAGTTCCCTATCAAGCCATAAATTCATTCAAATATATGTAATACTCTACTGCACTGACTCAAATGGTATTGTACTGTTGTGCATTTGGAAATCCACTGTAAAAAAATGATTTCTCCAGGATTCGAACCCATTGTTCACATTCTAGTTCCACATATAGTATTCATGATCACACCACTGGAAACTGTGAGGCATTTTTTCATGACTTAATATCTCACCTTTGTGTTATATCAATCCTGTTAACTTATGGCTTGGGTAATGGCCTCATGTAAAGTAGCCTGCTCTATACACTTCAAGTCTTCTTTATTGATAAAACTCAGTTAAGTAATTTTTAAAGTAGTGTTTGAAAGATATTTTTCATGATCGATCTGTTCAAACAGACTGAATAATTAGACTAGCATAAAACCCCCGATTTACTTCTTAACTATTTTTAGTACGTACTATTAGAGTATTATTTATTGAAAAAAGTACCGTTATGTGTGAGTAAGGGCAATGAAATAAATCCGATATCGTTTATTTAAAATTTATACGCTTAATTAGTCTAATAAATGCTAAAATTTTTCTAAAACTCTTGGAAATGGAAATTTTGCTCAGAATGCTTCCATGAAAGGTAATTTTGACGGAGCTGCATCAAATATGCTGACGAACGATGAGTTAACGAAGTTTTATGCTTGTAACTTCTGGTTGCAAGTCTTACGTCTAAAATTTTAATTATATCGTCCTTAAATTATTCTGAGGAGTACTGAGCCGAACCAGTACGCTTAATTATCTAATCTCTTAGGACAGTGCTCTTGAAGGAAGTTATGAAAAAGTAACAATATTTTCCCTATTTTCCCTCAGTCTAATCTTTAACTTATTTTTAGAGGAATAAAGAAATTTCAGATCTCTGTTCTATCCTGATTCTTCAGATCAGTACTGCTAATACCCCCTCGCTAGAAAATTAGTCGATGGATCCCTAGTGATTAACGTAGTAAGAGCGATAAAATAAATCCGCAGAACCTCGGTTTAATAAAATCTGTTGCACCTTCATCGATAAGTTATATCTTTTAGAGCTACTATTTAAAAGAAGCGAAGAAAGATTTGGAAGTCCAGTAGAAGATGGTGGCGCGTCTGGAGTGGTGTTAATCTATTTGATTCCTCATTGTTCTTCGGATTGTGCCTCAAAAGATTTTGAGGAGCTTCTGATGCATGTACTGTTGAGCCCTTTTTCAATGGGCAATTTACTTGATAGTACTTTCATAAATGCAATTTCATTAATAGGTCACCTTTTATCGCTACTCTGTGCTAGGTTTGGATATGTACTGTTTTTACTAAGGTTCTGGCATGCCATGGTATTGTAAAGGCTCCTCAAAGAGAGAAGCTAAGTATAGTTTAATTAAGATTTATATGAGATGTACAAAAAATGAGACAAATTCAAATATCATCTCATGATAACTTATAATTACATATGGTCCATGCTTTCATATTGCCCTCTGGGTCAAAATATTTCATTATTTTCCTATAATTGGCACATGTGGGTGTTGTGGTGTAATCATGTGCCCGTATTGATGGCGTATTACCTATCCGTTCATTGGTGTGATTAAGAATGGTCAATTTATCTTAAAGCAGAGCTTCTAAGTGGGCGTTAAAATTAAAACAAGGGACAAATGTGTTGCGCAACGGAACATTGTAGGATTGAAATTTAGATTAGGTTAAATCCTAAAAATCCCTACCGTTTAATCAGGAGGTAGGTATTCGTTATGTTGGTAGGAAGAATAAATCAATTTCGCAGATCAACCTTCTTTTTCATTTATTCTATTCCCACTCGAATGAAAATGCGAGAAGGCCAATGATGAAAACGAAACTTAATTAGGTAGATTTCCAAACATTGCATGTAACAAATTGTATGGTACGAAGTCACTCGCACGGGTGCATATACACCAGGGTTGAAATTCGCTATGAAAAAATCATTTGACTTGACCGGGATTCGAACCCGGAACTCCCAATTGCCGGTCAGGTGTGTTAGCCAGTTACACAACCAAGCCATCTTCCTTCAAGGCGAATTCAAGGCAATTGGGAGATCCGGGTTCGAATCCCGGTCAAGTCTAGTGATTTTTTTCATAGCGAATTTCAACCCTGGTGTTTAATTAGGTAGTTTCAAAGAGCATGGGATATTCAAATTAATTTGAATTTTCTCTTGATTGGTGAATGAAAAATGAAAATCTTATTTCGCTGCTAAGTTGACAACGTATCCGTTCGGTATTGTTGCGCGAGTAGTACTTGCTTTCCTTCCTTATGCTCGGGTGAGAATTTTGACAGTGGTGGAGATTTTTCATGAGAATCCCCATCCGAAATTGAGTATTTCGTGGGGATCACTTCACAAGGAATACCGCATCTGTTGGATGGGTCGTTTAACGGTGAGCACTTGTGTGCCTTAAGTGAAGCGTAGGCTAAAGGAAACATTACACTGCATAGTGATCCGGATCCGAATAAAGGCGGAGGAAAGAAACTTTTCGGAATTTCTTGACATTCCCTACCACGTGCAGTGTGTGTAGCAAAATGTCTGAAGCATCCGGCAAAACGCTTATTTCGGCCTCGAATACAACAATCGAGCTCGGAAAAATGCTCCTAAATAATGCAACAATTCGTTACCCTGTATTTTTTATGTTTTTAAGAATTTATTTTTAACCATTATTTTGACTATATTGTGCAATTAAAATATGCAAAATGACTGCGTTATTATGGGCATCATGATATTGAAAAAAGGGCTTTAATCTTTCAGTAATTTTGGTATTTTTGAAGATGTTTTTGAGCAATCATCATATCTAACAGCTCTAAGTGACGCCGAGTGACTCGAAGAATTTTTGGAGAGCAGAGTGGAAGGTATCAGGAAGATATTATTGTAGACCTAATGGCATTTTCTGCCTTCTGTACTCGTCAGAAGTCTGCCTCATTTTACACTTGTTATCAAGTCGTCTCCACTTCCAATTGATGAGCGTTATGATGGCCAGTAGTCGATCAGCAAATTTTTACGGAAATTCCGTGGGAATCACGATTAAAATTCTTATGCTCTACACCAATATTCTCTTTGAAGACTGAATTTGACCTCTGACCCCCTTATCTGTACGTAAGGTGCTACATTGAAGCCTTGGCGTTGTAGCTTTTCTTCAATAGGTCCGCAAGCAGTTGAAAGAATCTCCGTACTCGAATGACGAGTTCGAGGAGTGTGATTCGGGAGAATCTGATGCGTAATCCCGATTATTTACGAGAAAAATTAGTTGATGCGACTCTAGGGAAAAGAATAAAATAAGTGCTGTCAAATACTCTTTAAATGAAATTAGTTTTTACATTCAGCATTACACTGATAGTTACCTGAGAATTGTGATCCATTCAATGTTAAAAATATTTTCTAACTATATTACATTCGCGTATTTTTATTAAATTTAAGGATTCAATATCCCATAACATGGACAGATTGCATTGAAAAACATATTTTTGGCATTATTAGTGTTTCTAATTTTAACTCCTCT
Organism: Ceriagrion tenellum; assembly: GCA_963169105.1. Taxonomy (NCBI): domain Eukaryota; kingdom Metazoa; phylum Arthropoda; class Insecta; order Odonata; family Coenagrionidae; genus Ceriagrion; species Ceriagrion tenellum. Next base: position 125,784,900 of record OY720633.1, on the reverse strand, counting down.
TAATCGGGAGTTTTGGAAGTCTTCTCACTTGCAATATTTCCTGCTATAATTGCATTTCTTAAAAAATAGCAGCAAAATAGAGATTGTCGAATGATAAAACCTGATTGGTACAATTGTTTTAACAATCACACCCTGCCCCATTTCTCTTTCCGTCCTCCTTCCATTTCCCTCGCGGCTTATCTACATAACCCCCTCAAACCGACCTCAGCTGTAAGCTACTGCCTTTAGATTCCAGTCAACCATACTGTTTCTCTCTGATGTTATTTTTATTCTTCTTTGCTAATCATTTCTATTCTGAAATATAAAAATTAACTGTGTTTACTAATTAGGAATATTGAAAGCTCGAAATGCGTTGATTTAACCTTTATCCTAGGCATTGATGGCAGTAAGAATTTACGGTTACTCTTCAACATATTCAGCAGATATTGCATATGGTTTAGACAGACCACATCAAAGGAAGTGCTTTTACCTTGCGGCTACCTTATTTCAGATGGGGCAAGGGCTTGCTTGCTATCATTGTTAGAAGTGGGAACTGGTAGTTGTTAGCGTTGTAAATAAGTGAGCAATGGGGGTGCGTGTTGAAATAAATGTGCCAAAAGCGTTGAGCGATGTGCAGGGAAGAGGCGTATGAGTAAAGGACTGTACGAGTGGTTTGTTGTTTTGTTAATCGCTATAAATCCAGAGAAAAGAACGCCTTTGAAAAACATCGGGCCTTTCCCCCATCACTGCACAACAGCAAAGAAAAAGCTAATGAAAATGTATAAGGCTGGTCCAAACAGGAGTATTATCGGGGTATTTTTTCGAATTACATTAGACTTGTGGATTATAATTAATTTACATTAGACATTCCCTATTTACCCTCGTCAACTTGATGAACAACAGGTGAAGAAAGTTGCAGGATAACGTAAATTAAAACTATATCTACATTTACTTATTATCCTGCAAGCCACAAGGGTGTTTGGCAAGGGGTGAATTATCACCAACATGAATTACAAGGAAGAAATTAACTTTCACCAATAACATATAATGTAACTATGAAAACGTGACACAAGAGTTATACAGGGAACATGCAAAATATTGTGTTAGCACTACTCGGCAAGTTTAGAGTGGGGGAATTTGGGGGCATAAGATTAAATCAGCTGCACTACCTGTCAACTAACCTACTTCAAAATCTCAATGCAGCCATTATAGTTTCTTATTAATCGCGGGAAACGACATTTAAAATCTTTTCTGTTGTACTATCTATTTCCCTTATATTATTCTCAGTAGCTGATCTACCGCATGTTGGAGTTGGTAAGATATTGATAACTTCTACAGAAAATAAAACGGTTTTGAATTTATATAAAAGATTGAGTCTAATTTTCACTCGACTGTCTGAAAGCGATTCCCATCCTAGTTTCTGCACATAATACTAGCAGAAAGGGAGCGATTGTGAGTTCTACGAGACACTGATGCATAAGATTATCTTGTTAATCGCATTATAAGTTGAATAAACATAAGCAGACTGGGATACATAATTTTTCGTAGCAATTTTTTGCAAAATTGGGAGATATAGACTCGAATCCAAGTACAAGCAGAGTGTTTCAGCCACGATTTTTTTCACATATATGTGGACTTGAAGATTAAGATTATTTTTCCCAACCAAGAACCTCTACACTCATGTTGTAAACCTAATGAACAGAGGACGAAGAAAACAACAGTCTTCCGTCAAATGCAAATTACATCTCATATTTGGACCGTCTCCCCGGACTCTCCTGCCGCTTTTCTTTCGCCCTTCGCCGTCCGTGTCAGTCCTCATTACGCATTCCCTCGCTTGTTCCCCCGGCATTTCCCTCTGATGCCCTCGACCTCATTTCAGGACTACTCTCGTTCTTTGCCACCAGTCTCCATTTCTTTCCTTCCTTTTGGCCTTTTTTTTAACTTCTCCCACTTCCAATCTCCCATCTCCCTCGGAGGAGCGGTCCCAGTCCAATGATTTCTTTTGCACCTCATACCCCACGCCACGTCCAACGTGGCCAAGACAGCGTTCATTTGTCAGCGTGCACCCCCACCACCCAATTCCCCACCCTCTTCTTCCAGTTCGCTTTAAGAATTAATTCCTTTCGCATCCTACCCAATGGCTTCTGATTTTCCCATGCGACCTGAAATTTCATCAGATTTCCTCGTAAAGAAAAGGCGCCAGGAGTTAATGCGATTCCGAGACATCCTTTTAATGCTGTCTACAATTACTGTCAGGAGAACTACTTGAATCCCTGTTGTGCTAGGAGGGGGGGGGGTGCTTGGAAGTATATTTGCTATTTATTTGGTGACGCGAGAGTGACGCTGAAAATCCCATTCTGCTGAATGTGATGCCTTTTCTTCTATTTTCGTGGAGTAGTGAGAAGCATTGCGTTCATACTGTGACCTTTGGTGAAAGATGGAAATTGGAATCATGCCACTCGCTTAAAGATTTACCTTCGCTTGCTGTAATGACATTCATGACGAATCGTATTTTGTTAAAAATATGTATATGCTGACGAATTTTGAGAATACCAGATATTGAGGTATCACTTGGTAGTAAGTACCAAGTACCACAAGGGAAAATCATTTGCCTTGACAGGGGCTCTATAACCTGGATCTTTCGATATCTCGCATAGGGGTTTGGCCAGTTAAGCTTCCGAAACGGCTGAGGTTCGAGTGTGGCGATCTTGGCTAGTGATTTTTGTGGAATTTGTGGAATTCCGGAATAATGTATACCCGCAGTTTTAACGACATTGTATATATATTGAACGACATTTTAAATACACTTGATATTCTAGCGAATGGATTGGTTTATGGGCCAAGTGTTCGTTAAGCGTAGGATCAGTTTTTTTTCTCAGCGAATTAACGTCTCAAAGTGTACTAGGATTCCAAACAGGTGAGATGGTCCAAGATGTAAGACGTTTTGATTCTCGACTCTACCATCTTACTCAGGGTGTAGGTGAATGAAAGCTGCTTGAAAATGAGGAAAAAAAATCACATTTTTCAATTGAAAATCGTACTTCAACCTGAACTGTCAAAATTTTAATCATATAGCAAACATTTTTGCTATAAATTAGATTTCATGGTTCACACCAAAAATGCATATGTGGAAATAGGTTATTCAATATCTTTTGATAATATTTTGATTATAGTTATTTTCATATTTTCGCCCATTCCAACCGAACAAGAAGAAATCTTGTGAGGCCCAAACTGCAAATCTGATCATGCTGCTTCCAGATGTTTGAAGACCCAAATGTTTTCAAATATGCTCTCCTTAAAATGTTGATAATAGAAAAAAACTCAACCTGTTAACACTGCGGTCAGTTTATCTTAACATCAATGAAGTGTTGATTGGAATTTGTGCAATCGAGTAGGGTTAAGCGTGATTCTGGCTCCTATTACATTATCCAAAATTCATCTCTTTCGTTTTCCGGTATTTTGTCATACCGTTCCCCAAGTATGGTAATATTTTATAAATTCTCTTTTTCCGTCGATTCTATTACAAAATTCCGAGGAGTATCCGTTTTGGAGACAGATTTTGTATCGTGCATGAGCTTTTTGCTCGCCATAACATCATTTTTTCCAACCGTCGTGACGTTCGATTGACTGTATTTTAACTAAATAACATTAATAGTTGAAGGTGTAACTTTGCGGAAGGTTACCGCAGACATGACGCAAAAATTTCTTAGTAAATTCCAAACTTAAAAATTTATTACCGACCTAGGTTTCGATTGCCTAACAATGATTTTCAAGGTCCTTGAAAATGATTGTTAGGCAAATGTAAAAAATTCCTGGTCCTTGAAAATGATTGGTTGGCAATCGGAACCTTGGTTGGTAATAAAATTTTAAGGTAGAGTTTACTAAGAAATGTTTTCGCCATGTTTTTAACTGAACAAGGTTTTTTAACAAGAATAACACTTTTTCATACTAAGCAAGACGTTTGAGGAAATGACAGTCTATCATCAGTTGACTATTTGAGGCAATTCATAGTTAGTTTTTAACTCATTGAGTCCTCTACATAGCAAATAATGCAACATTAAACTGAACTGAAAGACGGACTGGCTGTTAGTAAAATTAGTTTTATTGCTGTAAGTTATTTTTATATCCTAGCAAAAGTTACTAACCTGTCTTATATTTCAGATTTTCTTTCGAAGCTCTCTTAAAAAAATGTATGTATGGCCGTAATTTCAAATTAAACGTGAACTATCATTCTCCCATAAATAAATAAATTTTGTATCGAATCAAATAGTAATGTTTTTGGTAAAAATCATCGCCTGCCACTAACCCACCTGCCGTGAGCTTGTAAGATGTAAGTGTAGGTAAGTCTTCACGAATGGGTTTTATTTTCAGTGGGATATTTTAGCGCAAGGCTTGGGCCATCATTTAATTTTCCCAGTATCTCTGCCTGTCTTTTAATACCTGAAAAGTTTTTCTCCTCTCATAAGCAATAAGACTTCCCGGTCTCGTCTTTTCATATTTCCTCCCATCGCTTCTTTGAATTCAGTCTCTCAACTTTCTTTAACCTCCGGCGCCCTGTCTCCTATCCGGATTCTCCTCAACTCTTCCCCTTATTGTATAAGTTCGTCTTCGTGTTGACTTTGGAAACCTTGTAATAACAGAGAAACAGCAATTAGGATATTTTTCTTTTATTTATAACCTATTCTGCTCTCCATTATTCATGATACTTATTCCTTTTTTCTGATCCTCGTTACGAATCGAAAAACATATTTTCAAATGAAATACAGCTCATTGACTTACAGGGTTTCTTAAAGATTTCCGAGTTGTTGGTTATGTTTCAGACGGCGTTCGTCGCATTTCAGATGGGGGCTTAATCTGATATTTTATACATCACGATATCACTTACGTTGTGTGTTCTAAAACCATCTGCATGAAAAATATAGTGACTAAAAACCAATGAATTTATTTAAATCATGAGATCAGCGGTATTTGATTCTATACTAAAGTAATATGGCATTCCAAATTTTCCATTTATAGCGTTTTACTGGCCAAAATTTGATCAGTGACATAATTTAACTGGTTGAGAGATATATCTTTCCCTTAAAAGTTCTTTATCTATTTTTGCTTTTTTATCATTTTTTAAAATAACATATCATTTATCATTCGTTGCTGATGAGACCTATATTTTTAGCGGGTCAATCATGTTAAAACCAGGAGTACATTTCCATTTCTAAATGTGAAGCTCGAGTCTTGAGATCTTTGAGCAAGTAACATTTTATTTCACGCAGTCTAATACTCTCCTTTAATCATGACTGCATTGATGATGTATTGCTAATAATTCTATTTTCCGTTGTATATATATCCGCGATATTTCTCTTACCAATTTTATCCATCATTGTAGCCGTGTGTTGAAATTTAATGTCATCAAAATGTTTTCTTATTTTTATACAATAATATCTCCAAAACCTGAGCATAAGATTTTATATATACCTGTTAGAACCCTGGTCAGTGTCATCTCTGCGTGCCAAAGCAGAAGCCAAAGGGCTAAGTTTTCCCCGGCCTCTCTAATGTCACTCGTGTTTCATGTTGAATTAATTAGTTAAATCCAATAATACTACTTTCTTAACGGCCTCTTGATGACTAACTCACTCTTACTGAGTGAAAATTAATTTAGGTAGAATGGCAATCTGCATAAACAAATTCAGGAATGTAAGTGACAAACGTCTATTCGTCATAAGTCCACTTGAAAGCTGAGAGTTATCCTAACGTTTTCTTCTTTTTATTCACTAGGAGTCACTATAGAACGCAATATTCTCTGCAAATGACTGATATGTTATGATTATTCACGAATTAGATACGTTTTACAGGATTATTGGCATCATAATCCATAGGAATTTAGTTGAAGGAAAGTGTAGGAGCAAGCATTTGACTTCTCAATAATAAACTAGCTTTTGTACAAAGATGCATTTTGTGTAAATACATATATTGCTAATATTTCCAAAATTTTGGAGCAATACTCCATTTCTGTGGAAATGGAACGAATCATTAGACTACATATCCTATGACATTTTTAACTCTTCCAAATTGTCCAATTTTTCGAAACTGATTTCTGGGAATTGGAAAACGATTGATCATCTTGTTTTGTCCGTTTCAAAATTTTCTAGTTTTTCCCGCGAATCTTGATTTCGCACTATTTTATTTGGTCATGTAGTTTATTATGTCGTTTCCTTATTTTTATGTGCCTTCAGAGATAACAGCTCCAATTAAGCAGCTTTAGTGCGCTCTACATCCAAATCCTTCCTCTGTGCTTCATAACGATTTTCCGGGGCAGTAAAGGAGCCATTCGCTCTTAGTACTTCCTTCTTGTGGCATCAAGTTTTGGAAATTAGTCGGCGGGTCATCAATTATTGGAAGTCCATTTCTAATTACTGCTGTGAGGCTCTCGTGGACCAATGAAGTAGCTGTTCAAGGGATCTACATATGTATGCATCAGAAACCGAGGGCGCTTTACGAATCCCTCAGGGATTCAGGTTAAGTCAGCGAGTTGCGAAAGGTTTAATTAATCACCATTACCGCTTTCTGTGCTTCCAGTTTGACCTTATACGCCATGAAATTCTCTTCAAGTACCTGTTTCAGAAGCCTAAGCAAATCCACAAAGCGTAGCTGCCATTTTAGTAAATTGATGTGAATTCACTATCGCCTCTGCTAAGGGCTGATAATTTTCCCCAATCAAGGCTTTATGGGGTCTGGTTAGATAAAACGATGATGATATGAAATGATAAAAAAATGGTTCATATCCTGTATTTAATAACATCCATTTATCCATTTAGTACATTGAACTCAGCCTACTATTTAAATCAAGGCAAACTATTGCATTTCGATTGCTTCAGAGTTCATAAAATTTTAGATCACTATAAAGTTAAACACGAATACGATTATATTTATTGTATTTATTGTACAATATCCCGGACGATTAAGGAATAAATCGACAGATTGTTAGCGGAAAGAGGTGTTTGAATACATTTATTCAACTGAGACCAATCCTCCATAAAAATTGTACTCGTGTAAAGGGGTCAAAATCTATCCTCATTAAAGATATACTCAACAATATATCTTTAATTAACCTATCAACGATGTTGTGGAACATAATTTCTGAATAATGAAAGAAATTTTGTAATGTCCACTTAGTTATTTATTGGTGCAACGCGTTTCAACGATTACATCGTCATCATCAGGTACAAACAAATTTAATTTTCCACACGACAGCCTTTATATATAGGGTAGAGGATGTTGTGGGGGACGGAAAGGTTTTGGAAAAAGGTGCTGTTTTTATCTCAGACAGTCAACAGGGATAACAGAAGCTCCTAGATAAGTTTTGTGAATCAACGGAGAGGATGGAATTGAAGGTAAATGCGTGCAAGACTAAAGTAGTAGTTTTTGATAAGGAGAATGGGGAGAATAACTGTATGATGAGGGCGAATGGTGAAGTAATTGAACAGATGGATGATTTTGTGTACTTAGGTAAGATGTATTCGAAATATGGAAGAATAGATGAGGAGATAAAGAGACGTGCGAATGCTGGAAGGAAAGTGGTAGGTAGCATGTGGAGCATATCAAGGAATGATTGCCTGTTTAAGGAAGGGAAAATCGCCGTGTTCAAAAGTGTGCTCCTCACCACTTTGCTATATGGTAGTGAAACATGGGTATGTCAGGATAAACATGTCAGTAAAGTAAACGCCGTGGGTATGAGTTATCTGAGGAGTATTTGCGGCAAAAGTAGGATGGATAGGGTCAGGAATGAGTGAGTCATGAATGAATGTTGGTTAAATGCTCCAGTAATGGACGTGTATGAAAGGAGTGTGCTTCGTTGGTTTGGTCAAGTTGAGAGAATGGATGAGAGTCGAATAACGAAACAGATATATGGGAGTAGAATGAATGGTGTGAGAGGTAGAGGTAGGCCGAGAAAGTTGCGGCTGGATGTGGTTGAGGAAATTCTTAGGAGGAGGAATATGAGGAGTTTTAAAAACAGGAGGGTGTGTATGAAACAGTGTATGGGGGTAAATGAGGCAAAAGAGGTCTGCAAGGATAGGTCAGTATGAAGGAAATTATTGAAGCAGAGTTAGGTGTACAAATATGTATTTTTCGAGTGAAACGTTTTGACTGTGCCTACCCCGGAAGGGAACGGCGTGATGGGTATATATTTATGTATGTATTTATGTGTATGCATTCCTTAACCATTCCCCGCTGCTAGCTCTCTCACTCTAAAAACCTTCAACTTAACCTTCTCACTACTCCCCCCCGCCATCCCAAATCTTTTCCGTTCCCCACCCTAACCTCTACCCTCCTCGTATATATAAAGGCTGTCGTGTCGAAAATTTAATTTGTTTGTACCTGATGATGACGATATAGTCGTTTAAACGCGCTGTACCAATAAAAAAGTAAGTGGACATCAAAAAATTTATTTCATTATTCTCATTAAAGATATTCAGTAATAGAATGAAGGGCAAGATAATATTTAGAAGATAGGTCGATTGTCACTCTATACAATATCTCACAAAGATGAAAGAATTAATAATTTAAGAGAAACAATTGCACTTTTCCACAAAATTGTTTTAATGCGTACAACGCGTTTCGGCTCACAGAGCCATCATCAGGTACAAGACCTGATGATGGCTCTGTGAGCCTAAACGCGTTGTACGCATTAAAACAATTTTGTGGAAAAGTGCAATTGTTTCTCTTAAATTATGAATAACTTCCACGATATCTCGCCTGAATCTGTTGAATTTATGAAAGAATTAGGCGAATACCTTAGGGAATGGGTAATCAGTATCTTTAACTCAAAAAGGTTCTCTATTATTCTTTGTTCTAATATATACTTATCTATTATTCTTGTGGAGATTATTTTACCATTTTTGATTTTGATTTTTTTGAGCCTTGATTATGAGTATACCTGCTATAACCTAGGTCAGTGAAATATACTCACTGTAGAAGTTTATATAATATTATCTTTGTGATAAGACTATTGGAGGGTTCGTATTGTTATCACGGCTGAGAATTTTTTGTTTAAATACCACATCCTATTTGGATGCCACGTGGAGAGCGATTGAAGGACAGTAATCCGTCCATCGGGCATTAAATCGTGATTTCCTTGTCTCCTTTCGTTAAGAACACGCTGGCGCCAGGTTTCCCTTCAACCTGCCTCTAAATGCCAAGGGAATATTTAACTCGCCAATCTATTCCACCCACATGCCCTTAGTGGCGCAAGTGACATCATTTATTGGTCACCTCCCTCAATAACCTAACATTAGAGTCTCATAACTAAAACCTATTTCCATTTAAAAGTCCTGATAGGCGTAAAATATTTACTAGTTTTCCTATGGCTCAGGGGTCTGACGTAGACCAGATGAGATTAGAAGCACTCGAAACATGGCGTTGAAGACGGATGCTGAAAACAAAATGGACAGATAAAAATAAGAAACAAAGAAGTTTATAGAAAAGTGGAAGAGGAGAAGACCGTAGGGAAAACTATGCTGTAAAGAGGAACCAGATGATTTGGGCACATCTTGGGGCTTATAATGAACATAAGACTCTCAAAGGAAGATCTCAAAGAAGATAGGACTACAAACCAGAAACAGTTTTTGGAAGCATTCGTTTGGAGCATGGCACTATATGGACAGAAGCATGGACCATTAGAAAAAACGACCAGAAAAGACTAGAAGCCTTCAAAAACTGGTGCTGAAAGAGGATGCTGAAGATAAAATGGACGGAAAAAATTAGACATAACGAAGTGTACCGAAGAGTAGAAGAGAAAAGGACCGAATGGAACACCATACAGAAATGAAGAACCAGACGGATTGGACACTAACCCTGAGACACAATTGGTCAGTGGAGAACATAATTGAAGGCAAAGTAGAGGGAAAAGCCCCCAGAAGAAGATGCAGGAATAAGTTCATTGATCAAATAAAGAGGAAAGTACATCGGAAGATATACTAGGAAGTAAGGGAACTAGGATTAGATAGGATAAGGTGAAGAGCTGGAGTCAACCAGTCTTAGGGTTGAACAACCTATGACGAAAGAACATAATTTAAAGAAAAATAGAGGAGCAAAAGGAAGTTGCATATTTCCCATTTCCGGTTGCGTGTGTACCATTTTTCATCTAGCGCTTGATTGCCAAGAATGTCAATTTTAAACATCTGTTAAGTTTGTTTTTTTTAACATTTTAAACATCTGATAAGTTCATGGATCAAATAAAGAGGAAAGTACATCGGAAGATATACTAGGAAGTAAGGGAACTAGGATTAGATAGGATAGGGTGAAGGGCTGGAGTCAACCAGTCTTAGGATTGAACAACCTGTGACGAAAGAACATAATTTAAAGAAAAACAGAGGAGCCAAAGGAAGTTGCCTATTTCCCATTTCCGGTTGCGTGTGAATCATCTTTCATCTAGCGCTTGATTGTCAAGAATGTCAATTTTAAACATCTGTTAAGTTTATTCAAATTCCATCTATCTCCCCGTATCTATTTTTCTGGAACATATATAATACTGAAAGGATGAAATGCACAAAACGAGTTCTTAAGTATCAGCGTAGTTCACTCCTAATTGTAATTATCATGGCTATTGGCTTCACAGAAAAATGATTTATTCTAATGGCTCCTTCAACCAGATGCTAAAGGCTGGGGCACAATCAACGTGTACGTGTAACGTGAGCCGTTAACGGGAATACGTGAAAAGATGGCTGACGGGAAAGTATAGCGAGCGGACACAATCAACGTGTACGCGAGAGATGGGCAACATTCATCTCTTCCCGTGTCCCGTACACGGAAAACCTATCAGAATAGTCCTGAGAATCCGGGAATGGGAGCCATCTGTCGGCAGATACATCCAACTGTTGAAGATTGCTCTTGGCTAAGACAACTTATTTACTTCCACACTTGTTTACACCTGATCTCTTAGCTGCGCCAGCGATAGTCAATTGTTACTCCGGGCCGCGTTAACGTCGATTGTGACCGCTGACTTGCGTTCCCCGTCTCCCGTTGTCCCGTTAACGTCTCGCGTCACACGTACACGTTTATTGTGTCCCTGTCTTAATACGTGAATTACTTTACATTTTCCTGAATACTTGTCGAGAATGTTTTAGTAGCAAGAAAAGGTACTTTTTCTATAGACAGATTATAATGTAGATTTTTGCGGAGTTACTGTAAATATAGCATCGGTTACTGAAAGCTTAGCATTGGTACTCGGGGCGAAATGGAGAGGAATGACCTCACCAGCGAATTTAGATCTGCTTTATGTCATCTTTGTGTGGCAATGACATGGATTGGAAAGCTTAGCAACCTATCTAATTATCTAAGTATTTGACAGCTTCAATTTTCTTTCGAGTCGAATATCGTGACGTCGCGTTGAAAACTCTATAAGTGTTCTCCAGAGGAGTTTAGGCTCTCTAAAATTTTCCCAAACTTCGACCATTTTTAAAGTGATAAATTGGATATTCTCCCAAAAAATAACAGAACTTTCTCAAAAACTCGTATGAATCTCTTCGAACCTCCTCCAACCTCCATCAAGAACGCCCTGTTCCCTACTCTTACCTCGCGGGCCCGAGAAAAGTTTTTTTCCTTTAATTAAACCTCGGAAAAAATTGCTTTAAAAAGGCCTTTCCTGGTTGGTGTCGCATAAGCTTTATGGTAGAGCTATAGCGTTGCTCTGCGGGGACTGAGTGAGAATTTTGTGCTTAAAGTAAATTTATTGCTGTTAGGAAAGAGGGGCTGTTTTTTTATCTAAGAAACCGGGCGTTAGCCAATCGACTTTGTTGAAAAATACTCTCGAGCTCCCTTTAGGAAAACTTTTTAGGTCATCAGCTACAACTAAAACATACACATGTGTGTTTTAGCTGTAGCTGTAATCGATAATTTTTTTATTCCCATGACATGATAGAATTTATTAGCTGAGTACCTATATATTGCATTAGTACCGAGTTTATATAAATATGGCGGGTAGAGAACAAGTAGGTTTGATACACACATCTTTGTAAGGTGAAAGTGAAAAGAAAAGTGAAGTTGAAATGAAGTGTGAAAGGAAATTGTTCTTTACCCGCCATAGTTATCCAATTAACCGTTTGATGTGGTTCATTGCCCATTTCAGTTCCCCGCGGATTTTTATGGGACCGTCACGTCAGCTACAACTAAAACACACACACATTTGTTACAAATCCGCGGGAAACTGAAAAGGGCAATGAACCATGTCGACCGGTTGATTGCATAACTATGGCGGGTAAAGAACAATTTTCTTCATAAAAAAACAGCAAAAATTTGATATCAGCAAGGAAGTGAATTGGAAGTATAATTCTCGAGAAAGTTAATTATCTGCGATGTTAAAAGTTCCAAGTACGTGAAAAGATATCAGAGCACAAACAAAAACATTCGAGCTGATGGGAAGTGACCAGAAGCTCCTTGAGAAATAAAGATGATATCGTAATAAGTTTCCGGTTGATTCTATTGGCTTTGTGATCTCATCTCATAAATTTTGTGATAAATTAACTTGCATGAATTTTGTCCGTCAACTTTCGCTTGGGTCGTATCCTGTAGCCGTTCAAAGAGACCTATTGCTCAAAGTTATTATTGCAATTTCCTTTGATGAATTAAATGCTCGAAGAAAGTTGGACGGTATGACATTTCCCGATAAAGGAAAAATAAAAAAATACCTAATGCTTGTTTTACTAGAATAAATTAATAAAAAAGACTATTATTGGCGAAGAATTCTTTTCTGGTCTCCTCCTTAGGCCCTTAACAAGTTTTCCCGAAGATTTAACTTATCCCAGTAATTTTCCCGCATCTATAACCCTCATCCTATGGTATCTCATCATTATCCCCGAGACTTTTCCAAAATTTGATGTAGATACACTTTCTCATTGAAATAAGAGAAGTTTATATTGACTTAGTTATTTCGTCTGCTGGAAATGACAGAGGTTGAGTAGTATTGCTGTTTTAGTCAATAAGTCAATCTGCAATTTTATTTCATGACTACTTTGGATAGGTCTTAAATTTTTGTAGCTTATCAGATTTATAAAGAAAATATTATGAAAGGCAAATGTTTGATTCATGTAAGTTACTAAAAATAGACTAGCAAGTTTAGTAGTGGTAATTTTCATTTAATTTTTACGATATCTTGTTTGTAATCATTATTTTTCTTCGAATTAGGGGTAATAATACTCATGTTATTTACTAAACTTAGACTATCAAGTGCATTAGTGAGAAATTTTATTTAGTTTTTATGGTATCTCAATTGTAATCATCCTTACACTTCGAATTAGGGAATATAAACTATCCCCTCATTGCTTCTAGTTGACCATTTACACTATTTTCTTATATAGAGCCAAAAGAATATCTGAAGTCTTGCATTTCATTATAGGTGCGCTCAATTATCGGTGCTCAGCAATTTAATTCTATTATAATACAGGAAGAAATAAACACGCTTTCATCACTGCTTTGGTGTAAAATCAATCTCAAGATTTAATGTGAAAAACTGTGGTGACTTATATTTTTTATTCTTCTATGGAAAATCAACAGTGGCATTGCCGTATAATAAAATGTTGTTGCTGTTATCTCTCGAGTATCCTCCTGATATTCTGGGATCTTTAATACGTAGAAACTGATTTTCGGTGGTTCATTTATTCCGCATGTTGCTTAACGCAAAGAATGGTTCGAACGTAGGGTTTGGAGGATACGCTCGGAGGGATAGCATTGAAGGAATTTCGGAATCAAGTGGGAATGGGAAGAAGGAAGTTGGTCCATACGTAGAGGATGACCGTAACCGGAGAAAGTGAGGAAAATCTTAACTGGACAGAGATTAGGAGATGGAGGCCAGTGAGATTCTGGAAAACTGCTGTTAGGATTCATATTGAAATTATACACAATACGTATTTAAAACTCAATTTTAGGTAACATAAATTCTCCTGTACTTCTGTCCATTCTTTTGCTCTCTTTCTGTAGCGGTTTACTGGTCCTTCGTCCGCCAGGAAACTTTTGGAACGGATTTTCTTACTTTGTTGGCAAAGTTGGGGCGTTAGTAGTTTGGAAGAGACCGCAGGGTTGTTGGCCATTTTCACTCTGAGCGAGGTATGGCCTTCTTTTCGTCGGTGTGGACGGTAAGGGGTGGCTGGTTGTGTGAAAGACTTGGGAGACGTTTAGGAATGAGGAACAGAAGGGCGAGGGATGGAGTGACGAAGGAGCGGATCCAAAGATGATACGGGATACATTGTAAAAAATGGGGCAGATATTAGGGGTAACGTGGATCCAGAAATTATTTAAGTAAGACACATGGTTATTAATCGCAGAGAACTCCACGAAAATGCTCTGAAACTATGGTTACATTTCACTTTGCAGCTATTGACTGAATCTTTCTGTAAATGCTTTCGTTCTATTTTTTCGCTACACTAGAATTACAAGTCGTTTAAAAACATCGGTGCTCGTATTATTCTCATTCATACCATGCTAATTTGAAAAAGAAATAAAGTATGATGCAGTGTTAAAGTGTACGTCTCTTTCCTATTTGCCTTATTTATTATTAGCCTGAATCATCAAAACCTTTCCTTTCCTCTTTTCAAGAACTTGTTTAAGTATCAGAGCTGCGAAGTGGAAAAATATTGAGAAATATCCTGGCATCCCTTCTCATCCTCATTCACTTCCAATTAAGAAATTGCTCCCCTTTCTCGTCAGTCATCTCATCCCTATGCTCATAAAGTACAGAATCAATTTCTTTTAGGTTTTAAGTGCGAAATTTTATTTTTTTAATATCCTTTGCCTACTTTGTTTCCCTCTCTTCCTGAAAATTATTCTATAGTTTTGAATAAATGGCTTTCTATGCTTTTGCATTGACATTTCTTCCATAGACATTTTCATTTATGTGAACTTTAAAGAATATCGCCCAGTAACTACCAACGAATTTAGATATTTTGTATTCATGTTATGTGAGTTAAAAATTCTTCTTCCCTTTTCTTGCTTGTATTAGTGTATTTATATTTGAAACTATTTTATTTTTACTTGTGGATTAATCTTCGCAATTTCTTGTTATATTCTCAAATTCTCATGCTATCTATATTTGTTAAGTTATTTTGGTTTGTTATCACTGATTTTCAGTAATTATGCGATGTAATATTTTACAAATAAAGTGCATGAAATGTCACAGATTACCGAGTCCTTCAGTTTTTAGGCTTTATTATGTGGAATAACATTTCATCTACATGTAAGCCCAATACTTGAGTAATTTTTTAAACCCCAGTTTTTGAGCTGAGGACGCTTCCTATTGGATATAGCCATGCTTAGTTGGTTTTAAATATTTGAGTCGATTAGCGAGATGATTATTCCTAGATAGCGAGATATTAGTCCTAGTGGTTGATTTTTACAGTAATTCAATGAAAAAAAACGGAAATATCATGCAGAAATACGACAAAATATGGATTACGCAAACCCTTGACTCCACGTATCTCAGTTCCATTTTCCAAAGGACATTTTTTACCCTCTTGGACTGTGATTCTTGACCTAGCGCAGCCATTCGTTTAAGGCATTCTCTCCCATCCTCTCCTTCCCTCTTCCCTTAAGGGAATGCGTTCCACTACCTCCTCCCCCCTCTCTATCACTCTCTGACCCCTCCTACCGTCGCAATCGAACCCTTTGTCGACTGATTCACGTTATTACCTCTCCACCCTTCTCTCCGCTAACTCCTCATCTCTCTCCGTCCCCTTCGCCGTCCTTCCCAAGCCGCTCCCAGCACTCAACCCCCGCCGACCGCCCCCCTCTCTCGCTCCCTCGTAACTGAGTGCTCCCCGTTTGTCCCAACAACTGAGCATCATCCAACACCTGGTCCTTCAATGGCAGCGCCTAGAGAGAGGGAGAGAGAGGCAGAGAGCAGCTGTTTGCTCTGCAATATCCGAGACCTGTTTATGGTGTCGTGGGAGGCGGCAGCGACCCCGCATGTGTGTGTGTGCGGAAGGAGGAACTGGAGTAAGGGTTTGTGTTGGAGACGGCCCTTGTATGTGTGTGGTGTTCATGTGGTGGGAAGGGTGTCTCACTGGGGTGGGTTTTGGTTTAAGGGAGGAGGGCGTCTGGAGAACGGAGGAGGAGGAGGAGAAAGGGGACTAGGGTTCACGAAGGGAGTGTTTGAGGGCGGAGGACAGGGTGCGAAGGAGTAAAGGATCTTCATACCATCGATCACAGTGCAAGAGGGAGCGGAGGGAGTGAGGGTGGGATGTAGGGAAAGAGGGTATGAGGTGGAGGGGTCGGGAAGGAAAAGGGTGCGAAATGTCCTCGCAAAGACTTCAGAAACAGGAATGTTTGCCGGTCATAAATTTCGGCCCGTTGCGATATCGCGGTAAATATATCCGGATGGTGGAGCTGGATGGCGTCTCTCTCTCTCTCACTCTCTGGGATACGTAAAGGCTGTTGCTAAGTGTCCAGAGATAAGTTAAGACCGTTTCTTGAACTGTTTTCAAGGACTTCTTTTGTCGCCCTTTTAATACCGTTGAAGTTGCGAATCACGGCCGTTCTTTTGTTAACTCTTTATGTCGAAGATCCTTGCACCCGATATAAATAGCCTCAAAGGAGCTTCGAACTTAGATTTAACCTTGGTAAACAACTGCGTCACGGCGAGGGCGAGATATATATTTTCAACGCCCGTTTTCCATAAGATTAGTTCCTACCGTTCAAGTAGGAAATTCAAATATCGTGTTTCATATTCCCAAGAATGGGTTTTTCAATCATTCAGCAATTTTGATTTTTTGGAAATTTGGATGTGTTTGCAACGGTATAGTGATAAGACGATTCTTCTGGGGAAGCTAG
The DNA here is from genome assembly GCA_963169105.1 of Ceriagrion tenellum. Classification (NCBI taxonomy): domain Eukaryota; kingdom Metazoa; phylum Arthropoda; class Insecta; order Odonata; family Coenagrionidae; genus Ceriagrion; species Ceriagrion tenellum. Next base: position 125,768,112 of record OY720633.1, on the reverse strand, counting down.
GTTTCAAATGCGACTTTCTTGTCTGATCCATAAATGAAAATAATCTCTTGAAATTTGTAGTTTCGAGGTATGGAAAACTCATCTTCAGATCTGTGAGCTAATGAGTTGTTGCTATTGTGAGATTAAAGAACTGTTTTGAAAATTTGTATGTTTTGATACAGCTTTGGACAAATATCGGTAACTATTCGGGCCCACTTTTTGGTGAAATTATTAGGCCAGTTAAAACGTTGATTTTCGCACCGATTTGAATATTTCCTAAGACCTTCTGGTTTACGGTAACTCTTCATTTTTATTATTTGAGTTTCTTTTTCCATATTAGGCAGCATCATCAGGCTAAATAATGTTCTTCTTTCGTTATTTTTCATGGTGATACTGCCTGCAATGGCGACAAAGTCACGAAGTAAGAAATGAGGATGCCGTTTATTGCGGCGGCCCGTACAGAAGATTTTTGGCTGGTTGTTCTATATATAAAAAACATGGATGCGGATAAATCAATACATCATCTCCGGAGAATTGGGCATTAGGTTATAAAATACATCAAGAAAAGTTCCCGTAGAAATTTCCGTAACTCTTGAAACATATATTGGCTGCTTAATACTGTGGATTCAACTCAAGTTTACAATATATTTCATCGGGAATGCGGATCTAATTTAATTTAAATAATTAAACAAAATAGATAAGGAGAATACACATTAAAGAAGTACATGCATATTTATAGTAATTTATCGATGGAAAACATTGTAAAATTGCAAAATTAGTGTCTTAGCCTGTATGCCCTTTAGAAAATTGAAGGTCAATGAATATGGCGGACTGTCTTCAGCTTCTAGTATTGGCCAGCATAACAAGTGCCCTCTCCATACACGTCAATGGTAAAATTGATATGAATTGAACATTTGAGGAATAACCAGACCTTACCAGTCCCTTTTACCAGTCTTTGTTTTTTCATTAAACTTCGGAGAATTCTTCAAAAGAGTAGATTGCATATTCTCGGTTTATCAAGGTTAGCGGGGGATGCGAAGGGTGAGTGTAGTCAAGAGTGAGGGTTAGTTATACATTATCACCAACACTCTTTTACATTGATGGTGAGCATATAATGAAGAGCCAAGGAATGGGAATATTAGAAGGTAATCAGTGTGGTGGTTTGAGAAAAGGTTGATGAATAACGCTTTCGAATGATGAAGATTTAGCTAGCATGCGATATAGGGGCTAGGGTATTAGATTCAGTCTAGTCAATTCACTGAAATTTTGTTCAAATTTGAATTAAAGAACGAAGTGTTTTTAAACTCAGTTTTTAATTTGAGCCTGCTCTTTGATATGACACTTATAGATTGTGATTTCCACTTGGTTTCTGAGGTAGGATTATGCGTATGCTTATGTTCAATCTCCAGGAAAACGATATCGGTCCGATAATTGAAATAATTCCAAGGGCTTTCTAAGTGTCAGTAATATGTGCAAAAGAATGTGGAAAAATTGATTAATTTAAGACCTATGTTCGAACTGAGAAATCTTCTGGTATCTCATGTTACCTCTCGCAAGTGTAGTATCTTAGCCAGGCGATATGATGACCATAAAAGATAAAATATTATATATCCATTGAATCCATTTATTTGCGGTTGCCGGATTTTCATTCGTTCCTGAATCCGGCGCAGGCTACGTGTGTCCTCCAAAATCTTTCCCCGCCGTGGAACGCGGTCGCAGATTTAGTCCAGGCCTGGCGGCGCTGTGGTTCGCGGGTCGTCGCTGTGGCGCCCGCGGGACTCGTAGCGAGGATAATGCGTTTCTTGATACATCGGGCGAGGAGAAAGTGTCATCGTGAGAGAGAGGATGGTCTTCATAACGCGTCCTAGGGTTGCTCTGGGCGCCATAAAACAAGCCTACCTCTCACTAAATCTGCCTCGCGACAGGCGGGGAAATCGCTTTTTCTTTCCTCTCGCAGCGCATGAAAAGGACCTGCCGTTCTAAATGCCGTGGTGGGCGGGGAATGCCTTACAGGGAAAGTGAGGTGAAAAATTTGACACTATCGGTTGTTGATTTTAGTGCAGTGATAAAAAGCAAAATAATATTTACTGCCATTGCTCGGTTTCTGGGAGAAATTTGCTGAGAAAGTCATCAGAGAACGGAATTAATGGGGCATAATTTTCCCTTATATCAGTTTTGCATCATGTTAGTGTGTTGTAAATTAAGTTTTAAGTGTGGATAACGAAGTAAACGAGTGTGGAAGCACGAATAATGAGATGTTGAGAAGAGCAATCAAAACTTGTTTTAGTCTCCTTATCTTTATCCAGAGAAGTATAATCCTGCAAAGAATCATGAAGACTAAGGAATCAACTCAAAGCCAGATTGACATTTAATATTTCTGAAGTTCTCAAGCTCCAATTGTTACTATAGTGACATTTATTTTTGAAAAATTTAATCCTCCTTCACTCAGTCTTCATTTCTTGCCATAAAAACAGTTTCTAAGGTAGCTTTATGTTGCCTTTGAGGTTTTTTGACCGGACTTGTTTTTTTCTTAACAACTCTTTCAATTTTCCTATGGTCTGTTTCCCGGAAAATTTTCTCCATTCTCCTTCCATGGTTACAACTTCAACTCTTCAGCATGTTATCATTTCCATTTAGTTTTCCGCTTTTTCGTAATTTTAATATTAATGCATGTGATTGAAAATTCATTTTAACAATTGCTTCTCTAAAAACTAATTTTAATTCTTATTCTCCCATGTTTCAGCTGGCATACTCCCTAATTTCTATCAGAATTCCACCACTCATGCTTTCATATTCATAACATTATTTGGTACTCAATGAACCATAATGTCTTTAATGCATCGCTTTTTTTATTTGCCTATAACTCAGTCATTTGTTTCACTTTAACACATTCTCATGACTCTGCTATTTTTCTGTTAGTTCCATGCAATCTCACGCCTTTTGTTTGAGAATTGCGTGCTTTTAAGCAACTTTTGAGATTTACATATATGCTGCACTTCTTGCGGTGAATCTGGAATCAATGATTTATAGGCTGTTTTCTTTCAGCTGATTCGCTTTCTAATTGTAAATGAATTGTCAATACGTATACGCCCTCAACGTCTACCTTATATTCTGCTCTGTATATCTCCCTATATTTCTCTTTCTATTCGTGTCTGTAGCACTGTCAAAGTCAGATATTACATCAAGCATGAGGTCGAGCAACCGTATCTCCATCTTTATGAATTCGATAGTTTCCAGCTTTACTTCGTGAAAATCCATTATGAAAAATCAAATGGACTTGGAAATTTTTCACACATTTTTTATTTTAAACGACCAGTTTCATCTCAAGGGGACATCTTCAGGTAAACATGAGATAGAAACCAGTAGATGTCGTCAATGCAGTGAAACCGGTTTTTTATAATGCAACTGTGTGAAAAAAATCACCAAGTCTGTTTGATTTTTCGTTTCTCCATCTCATTTCCCCTAATTTCTATAATGCTGTATTTAGCCGTATTGCTGCTAGTAATTAGTCATATCGTCCAAGATGTTTGATAATTTTATGATATTTCTTTCAGTTTTTGGTACTTCACTAGTGTTTAACCTATTACCGAAGCTCAATGGCTACCCTCTGACGCGCCGAGTGTATGACGTTCTGTAGGAGGAACCACAAACATTATTACAACCAACTTGTCAATACTGCATCGTTCAAGGTCACGCTCACCAAAATATTTTATGAGTACTTCAGGTGACCATGTGAGTGAAATACCGAAAATTCATCAAAATTGCAATTTTTCTGGGCAAAAATGGGTTAAGTTCATCCATGTTTTTATATTTTTCTGCATTGGCAGTTATGATGGTTGAGATGGTATATAGTGTTACTAGTAAGCCTGTAATTTTTCTTTACCTCCATTTTCCTCGCCGGTTTTCCTAGTGGTATATTACTTATTCCATTTTCTATCCTGTCATTATTCTCGGTAATATTTTTTTTCTCGCTGAAGCACTTGATACTGTACTCGTGCTATCTTCCAAACGGAATTTATTTTTTATCTGTGCACCTCGGACCCTTTTTTGAGTTCTTCTATGTCTTATTACCTCACTGAATCTCTTCCGGTTGGAATAATACTTACATTTCCTGTCCCATTTCTTGCAGATGACGCTGTTTTTCCATTTCCGTTTACTCTCAGTTCGTTCACCTCATACGAGTCGCAAAATTCTTTTTCTCCTTCATCTCAGATTGCCGTTTCTACCTCGGTCTATTTTTGCATAAGTTTCTCCATTTATTTCATTATTGGATTCCATTTACAATGTTCTTCAGCTGTTATTTCTAAGATCTTACGTTACCTGGTTCTTCGATTTTTTATTCCTCCGTTTGTCCGTATGGATTCCCAAAATAACCTCCGAAAACAATCCTTGATGGTACCATCCATGTTTTTTCGGTGCTATATTTCCCAATTTTGAGTTTTTTTTTCCAATTTTCATTCCCCGTTTACGAACTCCTACGCATCGGAGCAAGCGTGTGGAGCTCGAAACTGAGCTGGACGCTATATGTTAACCAAACTTGATATCATTGGGAGAGGACCACTTCAGATGTGGGTGTGATGGTGAATTGAGAAAGCACCACGGACGAAAAGGAAGAAAAATGAAGAATTTCTTTGCATTGTGATATCAGAAAGACTATTGTTTAAGAAAATGCAGAGGACTAAATGTCGGTGGATGGTATACCTATGCCGTTTTGGAATGTAGAATTCTAGGAAAAAGGAGGATAAGGAAGATAATATAAATTTTGGATGTGAGTAAGAGACAAAGAAAATTCGCCAAACTGGAAATCGAGATCGCTTGAGTTATCATTGCAATCCTAGCGAGGGTATAAGGGAAACAAAATAAATCTGTCAAAAACCTACCGTAACCAGTAGAGCATAATGAAATATCATAAAACTACTTATTTGCGAACAGTTTTATCATTCATACCTGTAAAGCATCGCGCTTTGATTACACTTTCCTCGAATATAAGCCCATCGATGTTGCAATTGATATCCTACCCTCTCACCATGCATGCCCTTGTATGACTATATGAAGCCAAGAAGTATCACTTATTACATTACGATCACAGTTCTTGATGAACTGCTGTGTTATTTCATTTCATTCGTGAAGATATCTTAAGTTTGAACCCTATTTATAAATTTTTCTGATTACATTTCTCTATTTTGCGACAATTGTTGATGAAGTGGTTTTGAGATTCTTTGAATGTCGTAATGTTATCACTATGCGAAGCCAAATTTTTTAGTCATAAAACGAGTATCCATGGTAAGGGCAAGTATGGAACCCACAACTATTTTACTTCCAGCTCGGTACCTTACTCACTGTATTTTGCATCCGGAAATACCGTAATTAAGACCTTTATTACCAAATTTCCAAGCATTTCATTTAACAAAAATGATGTGGTACGAAGTCACTCGCACGGGTGCATATAAACCAGGGTTGAAATTCGCTATGAAAAAATCACTAGTCAAATGATTTTTTCATAGCGAATTTCAACCCTGATGTACCTTTATTACCATTAAGGACGCGGACCTAGTGATATCAGAAAATTTACATTTCTTTGTACTTCAGCTAAATACGACGTTAACTCGTAGAAAGTGCTGCTGTGACATTCACTAGGATCGGAGATATATGGGAAGAAATTTTCTCAGTGATGTATAGAAGCGCAAATAAATCAGCGTAGGTAAAGAGAGACGGGAGAAGGCTTAAGCAACGAGGGAAAATGAAGGGGTAGAGAGGTATGGGCTAGCGGCCGGGGAAATAGAGGGCGCCGGTCGCGGTGAGGATGACTTGGTTCCAAGGACGCAGCCAAGGAACCAGTAAATTGGGTTGAGTCCCAAGAAGAAGAAGGGGAGGGGCTGTGTAAGGGCGGGGACCCTTTAAAGGTTTGGGGCGCGTAAGGGATCTACAGAAGAATGGAAATAGAGGGGAAGGAAGATGAGAGGGTGGGGCAAATTTAGGCGAGGTGTGATGGCTGAGAAGAATCTTGACGGTGACGAAGGAGAGGAGGAGGCTTTCGACGCTCGACGGCTATATCTCGCGAATATAAGGTGGGCAGGAATCAAAGAGGGGACATCCCTCTCACCCCCGGAGAGGTTTTTTTTTGGCGAGGTCGTCTCGCGGAGGTGGTGGGAGAGCGTCATTTCTTGAGCGAGAAAGAAAGAGCCTTAGTGGCTGTATCCGAGGCGAACGCCGGAGAGTGAGAAATTTGATTAATCTAAAGTCGGGGAAGTGACGAGGAGGGGGATATTGAGACAAAGAGGCGTTCTTTTCCTCTCCTGGAGAAGTGACGAGAGGGTTTATGGTGAGGGTACCACAATGGAAATGGCGGAAAGTGACGGGAGAGCGGCGGCTAACGCACACCGAGGAATAAGACGAGGATGAGGAGGGGGACGCCCGTGAGGCGTGTCAGACAGATGAACTAAAGGGAGTGGCCATCAGCATCATCCGTTTTTTAATCCAAAGATTAGTTCCCCAGACGCCCAATATACTTTTTTAACCATGCTAACACTCTTACACCCAGATGGTGTTCCATTACAGCACCTCTTTTGATTTGGTCAATGTATCTGTCCCTTGGTCTTCCTTGTGGAGCCTTCTCAGCTTGTTTGCAATTTTCTGCATCGCAATTCAACAGAAGATCGTATGTCCTATCATTCTGGTTCATGTACGTATCATATTTCGTATGTTTTCTTCTCAATAATTCCGAATATTTCCTTGTTTATTTTTTATACATGTCTATTTGTCTAGTTTTCATGTGTATTTGTATGTCTATTTCATCTAGTTTTTAAGGCTACGATTCCTCTTTAGTTTCTTTTCATTGGTACACATCTCTTATTAAATTAGAGGGTCGCTCCTTATGAATACTTTTAATTTACGCTTCCTGGTTCGTCATTGTATGCTGTTTAGTTAGCAGGATTCCATCAATCGCATAAATGGATGTTAATGCACAGCTACTTCGGTTGCCTGGGAAGGAAGGTCAATTTTGTTTTTCAATAATCTTCTGGAAAGAAGCAGGTCGGCTGAAAATTATTAATTCACAAACGGGGTGAGAGACCACGGAAGTGGAAAAGGGGAAAGTTTTAGATTGCGCTGACAAGAGTTAAATGATTGAAGTCGTATGGTGGTGATGAAAGAAAGTTGCGAAATTATAAACTTTATACCTTCAGGCGTCACTTCGTGGAAGTGTTTTGTATTCCAATCCATATTGAAAATAAGTATTTTACTTTTCCGCAGCTATTTACAGTATGAATGCGAATATTGCGGAATGATATTTTGAAGATTGCGTCGCGAGAAAGTTATGACAAATCTATTAGAGTGATAGGTTGTAATAGATTTTTCGGCCAATAATTAACATGCTCCTTTTTGTTCGTTGTCACGATGTATACTTTTCACAGCATAAACTGAAATTGCACCACATGCTTTTGTGGCGCAATTTTTTAGCCACTCTGTGTCAGGAATGAACAAGTAGGTAAGTAGTTGTTCCATTGACAAAAAAGCTCTACTCACTAATTCCTCGTGAGTTGTCCCGCAAACACGAAATGCCTTTAATTAGACGTCGTTCTGGAATTTTTGAAAGGTGGCTATCCGCCCGCAAACGCTTTCCATCTTAAGCGGTTTCACTTCTCGTGATTATTTTGTAATTGGATCAGGGGCAACCGAGTTCACACTCCCTCGATCCTCCTTGAGACGAAATGAGTAGAAGGTTGGTGAAGGTGCGTTGCGGCAAAGAGGCCGAGAGGTGACGGTGAATTGAGGCGAGAAGTGTGTGAAGAGGGGATGGGGATTGAAAGGACGGCGATGATGCTTCTCCTGGCGGGTTGAGAGACTGCCTTCCCGTGATACTCCAGGAGTGGGGACTCGGGGGAGAGTGGGATAAGAGGGAGGATATTAGGATAGGGTTTGGTGTGTCTGGGCTTATCAAGTAGGAGAAGGCGCTGAGGGAGAAAATGGAAATTGTGAGGCATGAGATGGCGGGCGGGAAGGGAGGGAATGGAAGAAATATAATGGTGAATGCAAGGACAAGACACTTGAACTCGGGGTTTTATCGTCCTCGAGTGACTGTAACTTAGGCCCATGACGGGTAGAAAATGGGAATATGTAGAGAAGAGAATGAGGGAAATGTTTAAGGCTGAAGGCAGGTATTGGATATAATACGGGACGTGGGTTTGACCGATGTGGAAGTTGTCTGGAATGTGGTTCCGTGTATGGGTCCGTTCTGTAGTTATTATTCTGTAATTGCAGAATATCTGTCAAGAATAATAAAAATTGGGGTTAGCGCATATGTATCATGTAGTTCCCGGAATATTAGTTCTCAGTAATGAATTTTTATTTAGTGTTTTAACTTTAATTACCGATTACGAAAAATCATCATCATCATCAAAATAATCATCGAAAACCTATCGCAGCATAAAAGTTATTTTGCCTCAGTGACGTGATTTTTTGAATGATTATCAGGAGCTGCAGATGAAAAATAAGGGTGCTAACTTATAGATTAATGTGATATATCATCGTCTTTGTTGCCGGATGTTGAGCAATTGAGCAGGAAAATATTTCCCTAACCCTCTATAACCAATTTGTTTTGTTTCTTCTGCAAAACTCGTAAAATGTAACGTAGACAGACATCCATTCATTTTACCTAAAAATCAAATCTTTTAAAAATTATAATCAATAAGGTAAAAGCAATGGCAGGTTCCACAATTATTTTATCAGGCGACCGGTTTCGATACAAGTTATCATCATCAGGCTTTTTTTTAATTTTATAAACGTTTATTTGCAAAAAATAGGCATTGTGACTCAGAAGCTACAATATTATCCAGGGATAATGAAGTATCAGCAGAGAATAAATATGTTTTTATGATACGTCAGCTCCAAGTCACAGTGGGTTAAAGAGGGGTTTAGGTTTTCCCTAAAATCCTGGTTATTGAACGAGTCTGATAATCATAAAGTAATGCGGGAAAATGTTTTTAGTACCATTGACTCACTAATAGATACTTTATTAACTTAGTTTTTATAGTAGGAATTCCCTTTAATCAATTGCCTCAATTTAAAAATATTTTTAGCGTTCCTGTAATTTATTTGAAATTATGTGAAGAATATTTGGATATGAAATGTGCACGTAATTCATTGTGGCGATTTTTAAAGGAAATTTGTCTACTGGTCATACCATTTAAATTCTTAGATGTTAACATCCCACAGCATTACGAAGAAAAGTGGAAAACTTGTATTTTCGATGAAATTGAGTGGGAAAGTTTTCACGGCGAATGTCAAATTGAGAGACCTCTATGTGCCTGTATACTATTATTTGGAAGCCCCTCACCTCTACTGTGTTTTACTTTTGACCAGCAAAATCATTAGAGCAACTGTAGATTTCGTCAATTACTCCTGCCAAAGTTACTCAGATTAGTTCGAGTGCCTTGCTGGTAAAAACCAAAAAGCTTTCCTTACCATGGGAGTCGAACCTGGTTCCTCGGAACATTGTAGTTGTCCTTTTTCTTCGGACGAAGTTTCGACGCCTCCATAGAAAATAGAAAGGAACGGGTGGCGAAATAGGGGGAAGGGAAGTGGAAAGTTAGGAAAAGGCCAGGATAGAGTTTGATTGGGCGGTCACTGGGTTTCACGGGAAAGGAACGGGTAGGTACGCAAGATGGGAGGGATGTGCGGAGACGACGCAGCCGATCGGGGAAAGTCTGAGATGGAAGAGTCTGAAAGAAGATGGGCAGGAGGATTTCAGGGGGGATGGGAGGAAGGGGGGGGGGACGTGGGACAAGTCAGACGGGGAAGATGGGAAAAGTGTTGCGAAGGAGCTGGAAAAGGAAAGGACGCAGGGTTAAGACGGTTGGAGAAGGGAGGTGGTGGTGGAGAGTGTGTTGGCAGGCTGAGATGGTGGGAGAGTGTTGGGCGAACAGGGAGAAGGCGAGAGAGTATGCCGGTTGTGGCGGAGGGTGGCGGCGGGGAGGAGTGGAGGGCGTTGGATAAACGAATTCCGTTCGCATCGGAGACTTTCCTGATGGGCCCCGATACTCGGCCGAATGCTTCCCCGAAGTTTCAATTCTCTTAAGAGTGTTCTCGAAGCTCCGGAAAGAACTGAGAAGCAAGAATACGAGTGGTATTATTTTTTTCAACCCCTTAATCCATTTTTTGTATAACTGAGAGGGCATTGCTGAATGACCTTAAAAGCTCGGAAGGTCAATTTTTCAGCGAGTGGCTCTTTAATTTAAAATTTCCCCACAGTAAAATACCACTTGCGTAGCTTGTGTTAACGATGCTAGTTTTAAATATCCAATGATGCCATGTCGCGATATATACACCAACGTAAGATTATAGTATTTTTATGCAGAATATATACCTTTAACTAGTAGTTTGATTTCTCTCAGTTGATCATTAAAAGCGTATAACAATATAGTTACTCCTTTTCAATAGACAAAATTATCTTTGACAATAAACAAACTTCTGACAATAAATATGAACATTCATTAACCCTCTTATGTATAGTGTCCTCATGTGGAGACGTGAAATATATCTGGCAACAATTGCTTGAATTTTACTGGTTTGGGATTCGTTGCCATAAAGCAGAATTCCAGTGACGTGCTAATTCAGCTAAATGAATAAAACTATGTATCAGTTACATTTTGTCATTCCTGGATGCCAGGAAAGAGAGATGAGTAGTGCCGCTGCGGACTGCGTATGTTGGGTTGACCAGTTTCTACTGCCAAAATTATTCTCTGAATGATTGATTTCCAGCAACTTTGTGATGTATATCTGAAGAAAAATATGCAAGTCTTCATCCTCAAGAAGTTTGAACTGCATACAGTTGTAAAGCCGCATTTACACCAAGTATGTGCATGTTCCCGTGCGAGTAGATGCATGAAAACATCCGGGTATCGGGTTGGTGTGGTGGCTTGAGCACTGGCTAACCGTACGGACGGCCCGGGTTCAAATCCCTGCAGAGGAGGATGTTTTTCAGAGGAAACCCGATCCTTACTCGAGTGTCTTCTGGAGGGCACTTCGAGTATAGTACTCCGTCTGTCGGATGAGACGCTAAGCCGTTGTCCCCTTGGTGCCTTTCGTTAAGAGCAGGCTAATGCCGACGCCAGGTGTCTATCCACCCTTCCTCCCTTACCTATCCCCTATGGCGTAAATGACCTTAGCCGTCGGTCGCCTCCCCAAATATCCCATCTTATCCAATGAACACATCCACCATGAAAAATGCGCCATGTAAACACCAAAAATTGATCAAATTCATGAAATTGCGGCTAAAAAATAGTCACTCTTATAATTTGGAACATTTATTCGACTATCCATCCAGCCACGTTCTCGTGCACGTTTATGCGTCGTGTACACATGCCTTTAGAATACGTGAATACTCTTGATATTATTTTGCATGATTACCATAGACTTTATTTGTTTTCGATAGGGCTAGGTGATATTTTGCATGAATTTGTATTTATTTTTATTTTTAAGGCTGACGGTCATATCATAGGTAATGAATTTAAGGACTAGAAGCTTTGGATATACGCTACTCCATAAGCTGACTGAATAGCATGCAAAGTGCTAATGCTGAATGATTACGAGAAAAGCTCAGAGTACTTTTCGCGGTTGATTTTTGCCTTGAAATATATATTGCCTCATAATCTATTTGTAAGTTAGAAATAAGAAATGCCTCAAATAATTCACTGTATGCTCCAAGATTAGACGTACAATTTCATATCTTATCTGAAACGTGCGACCGAGGCCTTGTTTTATATTATCTTGTTAGATACATTTTCTCGGTAAAAACACGAAAATTATTACGTTTTCCAATTTATGTTAATCACATGAAATGACCATCAGTATAATGCAAGTTGCAAACATCGAACTGCTATTTGAAATCAAGTTCGTGAAAAGGCTACTTCATCTAGAGGATATTGCACACCAAAAATGATAAAAATGACCTTAGTGACACCAGAAGAAAATACCGAAATGTAAAAGTCATTTTCAAGTGTAGGATAATTTCATTTTAACTTTGTTGGTTGATTTCCCATTATTTTACACATGATTAGATTCTATATTACCTCTGCTACCTATGCTGGATGTTAGTGAGAGAGAGAATTTTATGGGTTATGTATGTTAATGAAGTTCGGGAGGTCGATTTATTTATCATAGAACGCATAGACGTTTTCTCGAAACTACAAGTCTGCAGCCGCCCCTGGACATTTGTTGGGTCTTCCACATTTTGCAATCCTTATGTAAGTCGTACGACACAAGCAGACGGAAAGGGATTGCAATGCTAATTTGTGGAGTGACAATAAGATACGAAAAGTTTGGTAATTCAGCTTGACTGTGGTGTTGTGTTATATTGAACTGGTGTAAAATTGTTGCGAGCTATCGAGCCATCTACCTCCATTGGCTATTGATTGGCGTCTTGATTGCCGTGGGCCGTTTATTGAATGTTGTCCTCCTGGAAGCTTCGGTCTTCTGTCCTTCCCAGTTACCTCTCATTGTCCATGATTCCAATTTTTAGCGAAAGTGTCGTTAGGGTTATCCCAGCTGGTGGAAAGTTATCGTGACACAACTGCTCCTTGGTTGATGAAATCGAGAGTAGCGATGGACCGCCATGATTCTTATCCTTTGTTTTTTATCCGTTTGCCTTCCCTCATCCCCGCCATATTGCTCCTATTGCCGCTCTCTTTTCCTTTGCCTATCTTCAGCCGTCCTATTTTTCCCCTTTTCAATATGTTACGCTACCTTCCGTTTCCACGGCCAAGCTCTCACTCGCCCGTGGACTATAAACTTCTCACATTCCAGGCAATATGAACGCCGCACGTATGTACGTCATTCGGCATCGGAAAATTGTTTATTTGTGGAAAATATGGCGGAAAAGGTGGTGACTGATGGCATCCCCTCTGAAAAATGATGTCGGGTATTTCCAAGAGGTGCTGGGGTTTTTTCCCCCGAGTCGGGGAGAGCTCTTATCAGGGGTGAAAGGAAAGTGCCTCAGTGAAATAAAAATGAGTGATGGGATTGATCTGTTTAAAATTCGCGTCGATAAATCGCCTCAGTTTTGGAATTCTGCAAACCTTAATTTGTTTCAACGAATATTGTCTTCACTAGTAATTCAACTTCACTTACTTTTCACTGCTGTGCTAAAAGAAGATAGGACTTCAAACCAGATAAAAATTATGTGAAAGCATTCGTGTGAATCGTAGCACTCCATGGATCAGAACCATGGACCATTAGAAAAGTCGCCCAGAAAAACCTAAGAGCCTTCAAAATCTGGTCCCGGAGAAGGATGCTGAAGATGAAATGGACGGAAAAATAAATAATGATGAAGTGTACAGAAGAGTAGAAGAGGAAAGAACCATATTGAACTCCGTAGAGAATAGAAAAACCCGATGAATTGGAGACACCCTGAGACACAGTGGGTCTGTGAAGAACATAATTGAAGGCAAAATAGAGGGAAAAGCCCCCAGAGGAAGACCCAGGAATAAGTTCATGAACCAAATAAAAAGGAAAGGACATCGGAAGAGATACCAGGAAGTAATGGAACTAGGATTAGATAGGGAAGGGTGGAGGGCTGCAGCCAACCAGTCTTAGGATTGAACGACCATTGATTACTTTTCAAGCAAATATTTGCTGAAAATAAGTCTACATCTACTGTTGGCGCAGAAATTATGTGCATACGAGTTTGGGTACGAGTAAAAGAATAACGAGAAGACCTACAGATAAAACTAATCACACCATAATATTTATCTCTTAATTCTGCGTTATCAAATGATAATCTTAAATTTTTAAAACACATTTTAGTATTGGTTACTTTGGATGAAACGTAAAAAGTTCCGGAAAGTTTTTTAGGGAAGAAATGACTGGTGATTATCATAAGGAAATGACGTTCCAGCACTTTGAAGAGTGATTTAGGAGGGTTTTGGCCGTATTTCCAAGTAAATCTGCGATTTTTATTGACCTGACTCCATATTATACAGTGCTGGATCCCAAAATCCAAGTATGGCAAGGTTAAAAGCTAACATAATCTCGTAGTTGATTTAAAGAAAGATCCTGCCACCTGAAGGTAGCTGTAACTTGGAAACTTTTGCCATAGCTGAGCTCATCCAACTCGCCACACCCTACTTTTAAACAGCCCAAACAAAACTTGACCGTTTAGCGACGGTATTGCGGCTCAATGTGGAAATAGCGTGGTTACCGGTGGCGCGTTGTGAACTTAATTTAATCGATTTTGGCGTATATTAAGAATTAAGTGGCAAATGTCACCCAAGAAAATGTTGACGAGAAGGAAACGAGGAAAATGTGCTAGACGATATCTGTGACAAAGCTTAAGCATCAGTGACATGATTTATTAAAAAAGTGCATTCAACATGCACAACATTTTGTAGAGTATTACTCGGAAGAAGACCGACTGTCCCAAGACATTCCTCAAGTCCTGCCCCTCATTGATCTGAAAATGTTCTCTAATAGTGAAGAGATCGCGGAGTATGAGTCTTTGATGATCACATTTTATTAATTCATGATCATTAATCGCTTTTGTAAATGATCTAAATTTAAATATATTATCAGCATACATATTTTAGAAAATTAAAAACTGGAAAAACAAACAAAAATAACCATTTAAAGCAGCCTTTGGAGGTCAGAAGCCCTGATGAGGAAAGCTCATGGGAAATTTGAAAAATACTGCAATTTTATGTGTTCATACTTTGTGTTGAAGACTCATTAATCAGACGGTGATAAAGTTTTGTATTAGGATAAAGTTATATATTCAAACAACTTCAGGTGGAGGTGAGCGCTGGTGGCCCGAGTGGGTATACGTGGCACACTGCCTCGCATAACCAGAGAACTTACTTCAATCTGTATAATTACTACTTAATATAAATGAAACACATTACATTGCTGAAACGTTATAGACATGACGGTTAAAACTCGACCTAGAAGGAAACTGGATGAAACCCCAGTTTTGAAATGCAATCATTTTACAAATTATATAACCACATTTTTCTTTTATAGATACAAAGCTGAAACTAACAACGGATATAGTAAACATGTATATCTGTAATGAAAAAAATCAGCCTTGAAATCAAGAAATATCCGTCAACTTAGTTTTTCGATTCACCTGATAGTAGAATGGCATGAAGAAAGAGCGCAATTTGTGTTTATCAGGATTTTCTCCTGCTGACTGTCATCCAAGAAGTTTATATTATCCTGAAAAGCCTTTGCCAACAACAGTGCGTTCAAGATGTTGGAAGGAAGGCGATGTTAACGATATATTTGTCGGTAATTTCCTGAGTCTTGTCTGTCTCATCTTATACATATTGGTGTGACGTTGGCTATTTTCCAGCCCTGGCGTACTTTGCCTTCGAATAATGATTTTGCTAAAAATTATTCCTCAAAATGGAGTAAGTTGTGGCGCAAACTCCTTGAACACACGTGCAGGTATTCCTTCTGGACCTGGGGAATACTTGCCCTTAATCGAACACGGTTTTTTAGTTATTCCTATAAGTTGAATAATCTTGTACTCTCACTATCAATCAGCCATACGCTAATTAATTCCAGGAATGTCTGAATTGTGTAATGAAGCATGAACAAAAGTAGGATGAATAAAAAACATATGGAGTTTCATCAGGATTTTGCTCTGTTAGACTACTTAACGTCTTCATTACTCCTACCGAAGCCATAGGTGTAAGGACTTACTGTTCCTCCTGAAATGCCACTTTATACCATTCTTTTTATTAGCCAATCGTCTCTAATGCGCTGCAGGCTCTAGAAGTGGGCCATTTTTTTCTTCACCATCTGGCGTCGTTGCATGAAATTTAAGGCTGGCACTCTTTCATCGCATACCCAATTCAATACATTTCTTCCACATGCGCACACTTTCCAATACCTCTCTGTTTAAACTCAGTGAAACGGGAAATACGCCGATCGCTGAACTCAGCATCTTTCCCGGAAATTTTCAAAAACACTCACTTGATTAATTTTATATTTTTTCGAGTGTCAACAGCTGGAGTAATTTCTCAATTCAAATGAGATGTGTGTACTAGTAAAAGCAAGGAAAGGGCGAAGTAAAAATAAATGATGACGCGCTTGTTACCACCTTTTATAGTTTATATTTTTCTGTATAGGAAGAGTTGAAGGTTTCCAGGAAATCATTTTTCCTCTACGCACTTCCTTGCCAGCCAGAAGGCGTCACGAGGCGATGCAGTGTGTTTTCAGTTCCAGATATATTTATAGGGGACATTTTATTAAACCAACGAATGTATCAGAGAATGTAAAAGAAAATAAATGGAATGGAGTAGGTTATATTTCCCGTTTAGTCACTCATATATCCCGTTTCCCGTTTAGTCAATCATATAATTTGCCGCTTTACACAGTAGAATTTTCCTTATGAAAGAGTTCTGCATTCGTTTGTACAATAAAATGTACTGTGTAAAGCAACCATTACAGACCTATATTTCTTCCATTTGATTACCGTCATCTACTTTGAAACCACTTCGTATACCGTAATCTGTATCAATCGGTATTGCATGTATTTTCATTAGCTACTCGTTATATACGTCAGTGGCTAATTATTCTCGTCTTTCATTTTGATGGAAGGTGAAAAAGATAGAATATTCTGAGATATTATCTCAGAAGAAGAGTAGAAACTATATCGGATTTTTCATGTCTGTTGATACCACCAGCATGAGAAATATCACATTAGGATCATCGGAGAATATTATCTTAGTGCATTAGACTTATGCAAACCACTTTTTAGTTAACTGCTGTATATGTTTTTTCCAACCGATTAACAAAACTCTTTGGTAAATCATTCAACCTTGCTTATGAGATATCCTGTTTTTATGTGTGTTTATTAACAACCTTCAATATCAAATGATATATTCGTTTGAAATTTGAAAAAAGTTCTCTCTCTCTCTCACCTTATTTTTCTTCCCTTCTCTACAATTCCTTGGTTGTTTTGTGTGTGTATATATTCCTCAAGTCAAATACTCAAATAGTTATAATTTTTATTTGCCAAGGGTGGGAGAATACTATGCCCGGGTTTGACTTAACCGTTTTATGAGTGATTATCGATTAAAATTTAGCAAGTAGTATTACTCTATGGATAAAACGTTTTAACTCATTATACACCCTTGTAATGTAAATTTTACAGAATAGTGAATTTTAGCTATTTCCTGTAATTTGTTAGGCTGGTCTAATGATATGGAATCGTTTATCGATTGATTGATCTGCTGGAACAATATTTTCCTTTGTTCAATCCAAACGTCGTAACCGACAATGATTAAGCTTACCAATTCGTTTTTAAGTTATTTATTCATCGGAGCTCCACTTCTCCTCTATTTTAAAGTGTTCAAATGATTATTCATTAAGTTAGGCTTAGTCAAATTTTGTATTTGATTTGACAGAGAAAAATGATTTTTAGCATCATATACCATATCGGAGTTGATCGAAAATGAATTTATTCTATGAGATTTTATTTTATCCCACGGGTTATGAAAATATCAAGCTGAGTGGATTGTTTTTCATGTTTTAAGCATCTATCTAAGAATCATCTGTTGTCCCAGGCGTGACACGTTGGGATTTACTTAACATTGTAAAAGGAAAGATAAGTTAGTTATTCATCGTAAATTTGTCTGAAGATGACCCGGGTTTCAACGTGAAACGTCGTCATCATATGATGGCATCATGCCATCATCTTTGATCATGTCATTATGTCATCTTCTTTCATCTCGTCATCAAGTCTTCGCAATAATTTATGTGACATAACTATGTTTTATTGTCATTCATATACCCAAGACGGGCCTCATTCTATGAATATTAGTTGTAACCATTATTATTTTGTAGCTGTTTACTGTGATGGTTACATAATAATGTATACGCGGGTGACTAACTAGAACTTTAATATGCGCTCGAAGAATTTCGCTGAATCAAAATATTTTATGAACTGGTTTCTATCATGTGCGTTTGAGCAACATTTGAATTCGGAGTTTTTGATTTCATTCCTTTCGCGCAATGTGATGCTAATATCACTTAATTTTCACTACGAAGGTAAAGGGTTGTAAAAGACGACGTGTCTCCTGACAAGATTTTTTTATAATGAGTCATGTTATTGTAATGACATTTATCAAACGCATCATGTTACTATTTGTCATGAAAATGCTTATGATTTTCAACTGTACACGAGCAATAACTGTGTACACATGTTTGTGTATGTTTTTAAATGTTAAATCATAACTAAATCTAAAAAATTTCAATGTGTATGGATTGATCCTCGGGAAAATTTGTCGAGGGACATATTTTGTACCCAGAAAAGATATGAACAGGTAGACTCAATAAAAGGGCAGAATTCAAAGAGGACTTCATCAATAGAGTATTGATTATTAATTTTGGCTTAAAACGATTATACATACTTGGTATTACGAGACATTCTTAAATGCGCAAACAAGTATAAATTTCCATTTTCTAGAAAGAGAATTTTAATTTTGGTCAGTTAACTATAAAAATTTAGATTAATTGCGCTGCTTTGATTTTGTCTTTTTCAATGGTTAACTCCGTTGTTAATTTCAGGGTGCTGTGATTACGCATTTATTTATATGAATGGATGATTCGTGCTGCAGCTATGCATTGCCTATCTACTAGCATGGGCATACTATATGTGGACCCCAGAAGTCAAGGGGTCTAAGTGACATTTTTGAAAAAAATAAGTTATGTACAGGAATGGGATGCGAAAATATAAATCTTTTATGTGGTAAAGGGATCCAAGTGATTTTCTTGACAGGTGCTGCTATCTAGGGTAATGCCTCATAACTACTTAGTGGGTTTTACCAAACATTTTCAACTTTGACTTAAGTTTTCTCTAAACAATGATTTTGTTACTTAGACCCCTTGGCTTCTGAGGTCCTCATATGTAATATATGTACAACACGTTATCATAACCGTGAGAAAGTAAATATTTCACCTATTTCCGTATTTGAAAAGAAATACTGGCACAATTTCCAGTCGTAGTACAATTATAATTACACTTTGTGCAATTAGTACAATAACAATTAGTACAATTACAATTACAGTATGATGCAACTGTACAATTTCCAGTTCCAGTTTCCAGGAAATTGTACCATTATTTCAAGTATGGAAATCTAAGGATCCACAAGGTTTGTCCCAATACACTCTCTTACATTTCTCCTACTATTCGAATTAATAATAATGAATAGTGTAAATAATAATTGTTTTTAGGTAATTGGAGAAGCAGAGCAATTGGAGGACAAGCAACGTTGTGATTTTTAGCGGCGTGTAAAGTATAATTTTCTAAGCCAATCTGTGTGATTTCGTCATGATTGCTAAAATGAATACTACAATCCTATTGAAGATCGGTCTTCGGGTATTTATTTACATGTTCCTCAAATAACTCTCTTTAATTAAATAAAAGCAACTCGAATGAACACTACAGCACACGTAAAATTTAAAATTTTCTCCGAAAAATATTTTATGCCTCTGGTTGTCGACGGTTAAGCGGAGAACCTATTGCATTTTTGGGGTCGCTCTAGGGATGTTTTATACCTTTCCCTCGAATTTTTGCAAGCTGATCTGCCTTATTATTGCCCGATTAACAGATTTCCATCCCGCCATCCCTTTGAATTTTCTTTTCCTTTCCCCGCGGCACCACTTTTTTTTTAATTCCACCCTCTCTGCGAGAGAATTGTTTTAATCAGCCTTCTTCGCTTTATCTGGGGCGAAATTCTTACCGGCTCGTCGTCATCTCGGTTCCCACAGATAGGACAAATGCTGATTTTTGCGGGATATCACCGGAAGTCCACGGCATGCACATTCTTACGCGCGCGCGGAGCAAGTTGTAATTGCTTCTTATTCTTCAAGCCAAAAAAAAAGAAAACCGGCGGGGACTGCTTATTCTTCTTGTCTGGTTCGTTAATTTTTTTTCTTCTATCCCCTTCCTCTTATCCTTGAATCGCCCTTATCTCCACATGGCCCTCTCCATACTTTTGCACCTCATCCGGGAGTGCATCGAGATATCAAGGGTGCGGCACATATATATACATACACTGGGTGCGGGAGGAGAAAGACCCCCACGGCACTGGGGGCGAGAAATCATGGGAGAGGGACGGAGGAGGCTTTTGATGGGAAGGAGTGGGAGAAAAAAAAGAGAGATCCAGAAGGGTTTGGGGAAGGGGCAGTTTTAGGGTTAACCGGGACCCTTGATTGCGTACGAGGAAAAATTTAATTAACTCTGGAAGGAATGACGGTCTTAATTATTCTCCATCTCATCCCACTCTCCTTCCCAAACTCCTCCGTTCTGCCCTCTCCCAAAATCCTCTTGACCTTTCGTTCCTCCTCCTATGCCTTAACTCGTAATTATGACCGCTTTCGTCATGCTACCGGAAACACTTCCTCTAACTTTTTAATTTAGAGTTACAGCTGAATTGAAATCGTAGAAAAAACCCGTCCCATTTTTTAGAACATGTGTCTCATATTTCGTGGGCATATTATTGTCGTAAAGTAACAGTTCGTCTTTCTGCGCGAAAGCATATCTACATCTACATATCTATATGCACATACTATCCTACGAGCCGCTGCGTGGGCGTGTGGCAGGGTGAGTTAGGACACTAGCCTTTTAAAGATGTAATGGAGAAGGTTTTGGGGGGTGAAATGTTTTTGGGAGTTGACGTATATTTTGGTAGTGTATTTAGTGGAGCTCTCTAATGCATCTCTCTTATTTAATCGCTTCTATCAGAACTAGAGATTTAGTATGGCGCCATGATAATATTGTTTTTGTCGCTCTGAAACACACCAGTTCTGAATTTCTCAAGCAAACTAAGCCTAGCGTGTAGCCTTCCGAGTCTCTAGGGTCTCCCAACTTAATCCCTGTAATAGTTGTATACCACTATATGCTCGCTCGTAGTAGGTTTTAAAGAATCGTTCAGCTTTTCTTTGTATTTCATTAATTTGTTGGTTAAATATTTATGACCAGGGTCCAAAATTCTCGCGCCATATTCGGGGTGTGTCCTAACCAGAGCGAAATAGAATCTCCCTTTTTTTTATTGGAGCACCTTCCAAGCATTCGCTTAACAAAACCTAGTTTCTTTAATGCTGTGCCGGATATGTTTTGTATGTGTGTTCCCCACGAGAAGTAAAGATGATTCTCGGGGTGCCATTCCAACGTGTGGCCAACCTGGCCCTCGTGATCGGCGAGTGTTTTTATCACCCTGCAGACTGCCTCAAGATTGTTTGGCAGAGAGTGAGTTATCACCAGCACGTACTACAATGAACTAGTTACTTTCATTAGTATACCATTACACTACAAGTATGCCTACGATTCTACAGACCCTATTTAATTCATGCATATTGCAACTAAGTGGACGAGTTACATGTTACATGCATGTATCATGCGAAACGTTATGTTTGTACTACGTGGGAGACTAAAAAACTCGCATTAGGGAGGAAATCAACTAATCACACTACCAGTCACCTACATTTGACCGACTCATTGATCGCGGGAACAAATATGTCATTTTAGACCTGAATATTCAGCAATACATTTCTCACTCCCTAATCTGATCTGAATATTTCATATATACAATTCACTATTAAAATTTTTATTTATATTTGTTTTATAAAAAGCGAACTTAAATTTTCTTACAGAAGTCTAAGGCTTTTACACTATAAGTCCATATTATTGCTCATAGAAATTTATGTGAAGTTAAATTTTCATTTTATGTCATTGGTGCTAACTTGCGCCATGTAAATATGTCTTTTTCAAAGTCAGATATATTTGGATGACAAGGGAATTGATTGAAAGCTTATAATAGCGTAGCGATTCTTATTTTACCATGAAAGCAGTCATTTATTTTCCTTCATGTATGTATGTTTGTAAATAATACTATGGCACTCTAACGGGCGACACACTAACAAGGTTACGACATCGTGCTGTAATCTGTCAAGTGGAATTTCATTATTAAATGCAGGAATAATTTTAAGAGTTTTCTTATAAGCCTTTGCCTCAGTAGACTAGCCATTGAGTAGTTTTGTGCAGACTTGGGTTTTATAGGTGCTCTAAATTTTGTTGAACTTCAATCGCACATTTTTATAGTTCATCTAACTTTTGTCGCACTTGCTATGTAAATTATTCTTTCAACAGAATTGTGGAACAAAAACCGACGTATCACAGGGTGCCAGTCAGACGTGTGGCTAACCAAGCCTTCGTAATCGGCGGGTGTTTCACGAGAATGAGATAACAAATTTTGCAGTCATAAATCTCAACTGATATCTTCATGAAGTCATTTTACCTTGCTTTCCATTGCATGAGGATACTCACGTTCGTATATACCTAAAATCATGATTATTTTAATGACAAGATCTCTGTTGATGCTTAATATGATAATGTATACTATTTTGGATATGGAGATGGTTGGTTATTTGGGGAGGCAACCAGCAACTCAGGTAATAAGCCTTGGCTTAATGTGTCATAAATGACAAGAGGTTTTGATAGTTAAGAATGGTTTTTTTAAGGTCACAGTGGAAGATGGGAGAAGGACAATGCAACGTCAAAGTTGGTCTACTCCTGACGTAAGGCCAAAAGCTTTTACATCTCACGTGACGGGCAGAGTACTACACTTGAAATTCCCTCCCTATGGCACCCATGTTGGGCCCAGAATTGAGCTGGAAAAATCTTCGCCACCGCCATAATTCGAACCCGAGCACTCAGAACGGGAAGACAGAACTCTAGCCACCTCACCAACCCGATACTGGGAAAAAGGTTGCACGATAACTACTTACGTTGCCTTGGAAATTTGAATCAGAGCTTTAGTCAAGCCCTTCGTAACTGTACAAAGTATTTTCATGCTTATATCATTCCCTGTAAAAGGTACAGAGTACAAAAATGGAATGATTCAAAA
The DNA here is from genome assembly GCA_963169105.1 of Ceriagrion tenellum. Lineage (NCBI taxonomy): Eukaryota > Metazoa > Arthropoda > Insecta > Odonata > Coenagrionidae > Ceriagrion > Ceriagrion tenellum. Next base: position 125,745,229 of record OY720633.1, on the reverse strand, counting down.
ATCCCATTTCACATAAAATATGGAATTTGTTTTAATACCTGGTCCACGATTTTTCTGTTACAAGTTGACTAATGTACCAGCTCCGAGAATACATGGAGCCTTTGTCATAGGCACTTGGCAAATACATTATATTTAACTGAGCAATATGCATATCTCTAGCATATTGACTGAACTGTACTCCTCTGATAAAAAGGGCTGTTAGAATGAATTCATCTGTTGAATCCGTTGGAGGTATTAATTTTCTGTTTACAAAATCGGAGAATCCATCTGTATTTTATATTTATTTTGGGCATTGGAGCTTTGGTTGCTCGACATATATGTTCGAAGTCTGTTTCGCTGGTAAATAAAGCTTACTCCATCACGGGAAGTGAGACTATTAATTTCTCACGGAGGATTGAATGCTTACTCGTCTCGTGCTTGTCAGTGGGAGATGGCAGGGGGCAGTAACCTTCGCAACTGTCGTTTGTCATTCGGGCTATTGTTTCATACAAAGGGAGAAATAATAAAAATATAATATACAGCGTGCTGTGCACCGTCATTGAGATGCTGAGGAAATTGAAACGAATGTCGCATTAAATCGTACGGCATGAATTATCGCACATTTTCGTGCTCGGGCGACTTTGTGCAGGCCGACGGGGGGTGAGGTAAGAAGGGGGGGGGAGGAAGCCATCAGTTTTAGTCCGGGAAGAAAATAATTTGTGACGGAAAAATTCACGTTTCATGCAGTGGTGTGGTATAGTATGTTTTTTCTTTTATCCTGCGTGCCGTGTGCCTTCTAGCTGAAAGGGTGATAAAAATAATGTGCTGATTGAAGTGCTGAGTGTGTAACGCATAGTAGGGGATTGCTAGGCACAGTAGAGAAAAAGGGGGAAGGAGTAAGGTGGGAGTGAATTTGGGTGGTGTGGGGGGGGGGTAAGGGAGCTGTTCTCTAAAAGGGAGGAGGCATGTGTGTGGTGGTAAAAAGGGTGGGAGCAAGCAGCAGGGTTAAAGGAACGAAATAGCGGCTCATGGGATAAATCCAAAAATCCTTTTTGCTTGGTATGCCGCCGCGTTCATTTTCAATTCCGATTCGCGTTCCCTTTTGCATGAATGGTCTTCCTGCAAATCCATTCCGATCCTTTTCCTCGTGCTAACTCACGCACACGCGAGCGCAAAAAAAACACGAGGCCACCCTTTCCCCCCCATCCAGTCTCGAACCCCACGGCTAGTATCAACCAATCACCCTCTCACTCCTTTCTTCTCCTCTCCCTATTCCGCTAGCGGTTTCAACGGCCTATGTTCTAGAATCCCCTCTATCTCTTCTCTCTTTCTTTTATGTGCGACCTCTTTCCTTCACTACCTCCTTGTTTCTCCCTCATTGACCTTCATCATCCTGATCCTTCTCTCAAGTTCCAGACCTTATTCCGTGGGTCCCTCTCTTTCCTATCCTTTTTTCCGTTGCTGCTCATGGTTTTGCCGTTAGCCTTTTCTTCCCGCCATATCGCTCAGTTACTTATCTTACGCCCGATTTCCTTGATTTTCTCCTTTCCTTTCGAAATAATCTTTTATTTCCAGGGGACTTGCATTTACAGTTTAATGGTATGCCAAATTGACGAATCTTTTTGCTCCTTCTTTTGAATATCAATTTTTTTTTATTCGACCCCTAATCGTAAGGTTGGTTTATTTGAATTTTACCTCGTTGGCTCATTCATATGCCTTGCACAGTATTGATGTAAGTCTCTGCATACTCGAATGGAAACTTAAACACTGGTAGCGAATAAAATTATTGACTTTTCTTATCTATTACATACGACATAATGATAGAGGAGAAGCAGATTTTTGAAGAATTCATGCCAGGTGCCTGTGTGATCAATATTAATAGGTTAATGAACAATTTTTCCCAACGCCCCACCCCTCAGAATTACAGGGTCATTTTGTTGCAGGACATAATGTAAAGGCTTTCGTGTACAGTCAAGGAAGATGCAAAAGAAAATCTTTCCTGGTAAGTATTGATTGGTTCTGTTGCATAAAGGTCATTGTAGATTTAGTCTTAAATTTATTTTCTATAATAAATTTTAGTAATTTAAGATATAACTTAAATGTTTTCCCTTATTCTCATGCTATTACGTATACACCTCTATGATCTTTTTTGTACGATCATCAGACCTATTAGAATTTCATTTTTCCTTTTTAGGATACTGTGTCCATGAATAACTAAATACCAGAGCCCAAAATGCTGGGACAAAATAGACGCTCCCTTAAAATTTAAATTGTGTTCTTGTGAACTCAATCCTACAAAATGTATCTATCAGTCATCAGTCAGTACCTGTGGTAACACGGAAACGTGAAAATTATGAGAGACGAATTTTTCATGTAATTGACATTCGCGGAGTACTACCGAAACTGGTTACTGATGAGTGAAAATATTAACGCTTGCTACCCGAGATATTCTTGTATCCTTTTGGGCAGTGGACTACTCGTTTGGATATCGTATATAAATATCATTTTGAAGTTAATTGTGATTGCAATTTTGTGGTTATTACTTTCTATTTATTATCTTCAGTTAAGAGGGATAGTGCTATGTGAGTCTTATATTAATTTTTGGAATAATATCTGTGGAGTCATTTTTCCTGCTAGCAGCATTTTCTTTTTCATATTGTTATTTCATTTTCAAAAGAATTATTTATGTCGTATTTTTTTAAATTTTAGCACGTTTAAAAATTATCGGTGGGTATAGAGCTCTTATTCTTGATGCCGGTACGTTCTCAGGAGTTGATTCCTAATTCATTTTCTTATGATTTCTATTTGCTGATGATGCATCACTGTTCTTTTTGCTCCAGTATAATCGCTGTTTTTCATTTGAAATAACAAATATTTATCGAAAAACCTTAAATTTTCAAAAGGATTGATAAAGGCTCTAATAAAATTTTACCTTTGTCTAGTTCTGATTTTCCGAGATAGTTTTTCGTTTTACGCAATGTTTTGTTTTTTCCAAGGGTAGTCCATACATTGACCGGGATACGAATCCTGATCTTCTAGTCGCCGATCTAGTCAGATGAACGTTTTAAGGTGAACATCTACGCTTTGGTGCTCTATGTTGTAGCTGCTCTCATGTCATCGCGTACTCTTCATTTATACGTCTTGCGCATGAATTTTATCTAATCCTTTTCTCCTGAAATCAGAAGCTACTAGATGTTTCCCTCTTAAATCAATTTTTAACCTATTATCGCTCTAACGTCATTCGTTTCCATGCCATTAGCTTTAAATTGTCCTGATCTTTTGGCAACATGATACTATTTCCTTCATTTTCGTCGACAGGAGGATTTATTCTCTCTCCTGCGCTGCCTTCAAAGGTTGTCATCGTGGTTTCACTTTATCCCTCCCTCTCATTCTTGTTTTCTGACTGCCAGCCATTTCCCCACCCACACGGAGGGCTCCTCTTACACCACCCACCCCTTGTTCTCTTGGCTTCTTCTCTATACCTTCCCCAACTCTCCCATTTGGATTCCAAACAAACTTCACATATTACGATTCTCTGAGGCTCGACACAACGCTTTTATAGCTTTCGATTTGCCCAGAAGGGTCGTGCGGCTCTCCTCCGCAGATATTTTCGCCGGAAAAAAATTTCGTTCCCTTCCCAAATGTGACTTCTTATGATGGTCTCCTGAAATCTGGCTTATTTCGTTACTCAAGAGTTATTGCGCGATCATATAATATATCAAAAGAGGTAGTATGTTTTAAGTGCCGACACGTGTAGCGATTAAGATGATTTTTTTCCAAAGGGCTTGGCATTTTCTGACAAAATATGGCTTGAATATGTCCTCATGTTCATACTCACCCTGATAGTTGTACCCATTTTATGATAAATCATAGGCTCTGGTGTAAGAGACGAGGAATATGGTTTTCGAGGTTTAACTTGTAACGAGGTTATCATCGGCGATAGGTATCCATAATCTACATCTACATCTACATAATGACCTGCGAGCCGCTACATGGGTGTGTGGCAGGGGGTGTTAGGTCACCAACCGTGTAAAGATGTAAGTTTTTGGGAGATGAAATGGTGACATGTATTATAGGAGTGTATTTAGTGGAGCTCAGTTTTTATCGTGATCCCTTATCGTGCGCGGAAAGAACGAGTTTTTGCACCTATCTGTTCGGCAGTGTATCTCTCTAATTTTATCTCATATGTCAGAGCTAGAGATGTAGTCAAGATAATATTCTCTGTATCGCTTTAAAAAATATCAGTTCTGAATTTCTCAAGTAACCTAAGCCCAGCGTGCTGCCTCCGAGTCTCTAGAGGCTCCCACCTTAATCATAGGGGCTCCCACCATGATGTCCCCTTTGGACTCATAACTTCTAAGAAGCTATGCAACGTTTATTTTTTTCGATGTTAATTTCTCACAATGAAGATCATATTTTGAAAATGGAAGGAACAGTCCATGCGATATCGAAAAATAACTAATTTGTGAAGTTTTGCGATAAAAAATGTAATTTACCTTAGGTAATATAATGCCTGTTGAATACTGAACAAATCAGACTTCTATGACGCATGGCTGAAACCCTTCATTACAACGTCATCAGAGGAAATGGCAAATTCGCATTCCTCAGTCTTCCATAGAACTCAACCTTTTCGGAGAGTTCCGTCTAGAGAATTTCCTACGAGAGTGCCTTCAGTGGGCCTTTTTTGTGCTGTTGTTCAGCGGTTAATAACTACGTGCATTTCCTTGTTTCAACGCTCATATTTCCCTCCTTTGGTTATTGCGCTTTAGTCTATAATGACCTTCCCTTGGAATTATTAAATAAGCTTCAGCGGCTCTTAAACGTCTATGCAAGATTTATCCTCTAGCTTCGTAAAGATGAGCCTTTCACCCACCAACTTCACAACTTGTCATAGATAAAACCTCTTCACGAAAATATTTACATAGTTCATTACCCTTTATCCTTTTTTTGAAATAAAAATCCAATCTACCACTATTCCATGTTTAAATCTTAACTATCTTTTTTTTAAAACTCACTAGGGTTGACCCCTACTACCTCATTCGCCCTTCACCTCACACAAGTATTGGCCTCTTCTTAATCTTTAAAATCCTAAATCTTTTCTTATCTCTGGCTCAAACCTCTGGAATGCCTTTCCGTTATCGAGAAAAAGCAATACCTATCTCTTTTTAAGGAGAAACAGTATATTACATCTTATATGTTAGTATCTTTTCTGTTTACACACCAATGAAATTTTTTTCTCTTATCTTTCCCTTATACTCACAAACTTTTCATTTTTGCACTTAGTGTAATTTGTCTGTTGCTGCCAACCCTTTGTTTACGTTAACTATGATTTGTACGCCAGGTATATAAATTTGCTCTCATTGTTAATTTTTATTGGAATGAGAACTTGATATGTATTTCCTGTCTTACTCATGTGTAGAAACCTAAAACACAAAACGTTTTCCTATTCAATTTTGTTCTCACTTTAACATGCATTTCGATGTCGTTCTCTTACGTCCGAACCTAATTCCTTGTCATTTATGTCACAATTGGGGGTTATATCAATAAAAATTCATACTTTTTGCTAAAATATTTAGTTTGCGCTCAGAATTCATTATTTTACTGACGCTGGTTAATAGGGAATAAAATATCTTCTACCTTTTTGAGGAAAGGAAACTAATGGAAATTAGCTCATAATACAATATCAAGAGGAACTTTAAAGCCAAGTAAGATATCTTTATTCCTGTTGAATAACACAAAAGCATCGATTGTCATGTTTATATCTTTAATATACATGTATCGTAATATCTTGACTATTCTTTGAAAGTTTTAGCCAAGTTTTCGGTCTTCAGCATCCATATGTTTAATGCAGTTCAAATTCGATTTTACTTCTCTTTCAAAAAGTCTTCAGTGTCAGTCAACCTAGGAAAATCATTGAATGTTATGGTAAAATATTAAACTCTCATGTCGACAAGTTACTTGAAATTTAAAATTCAGGATAAAATATTCCAGGTTTCGGTATTTAGCGTGCAAATGCCTCATACAATCGAAATCTAATCATGAGTTATCTATTCTCTTACAATAGGTCATCCAGGCTAATAGATCCGATTATTTTGGGTCCCCAGTGTTAACTACATAACCTAATTGTTTTCAGGCAGTAATTCCAGTACAGCTTTTAATTGGGTTGGAGACCAGCAACTTTCCGTTTGGTTCAGTATGGGTTGATAGAGAGGTTATCTAGGGAAGGATTATTTGAGAACCAGGAAAGAAGGGAGAAAAACCCGGAGATGGCATTGCGTCAAAACCCTTAGAGGATAAATTTACTTGGATTTCTGTCCGTATGAAGTCTAATTAATGATAACGATTATATTTAAAATTCTCCTTCCTCATTCTTATCTCATGAGATCGGATAATTCCTAGCGATGTAATTTTTAGCTCCAGCGTTTTGAACGTGTGGCAACGTATCATTCTGATTTTCATACGAAATCACTCCACTATGATGGGTTTTAACCAAAACAGTGAAATATGTCCTAAATCGTTTTTAAAGTTAAAAAGATGGAAATGACTCAGCGGCAATCATGAAGAAACAGCACTGATGCCTATATCGTTCATATAAGACGGTTAAGCGTCGAGTGGATGAGTGAAATGAGTGTACGTGCGTTGCATTCCTTACTTAATAGCGCAATTGCACGCATACAACACACGCAATCAAAATTCTAAAACACACTAATCCTTAGAATTATTCATTCCGCTCGTCGAGCGATACGATTTAGATGCAGCGACGCCCGCGATCAATGTCCTCATTGAAATGTTCAGGGCTGCTCATGCTGATTTTCCCCCACAGCGAGCGGAAAAATTTCTCTGGGACCCAAACATTTGAGCCGCTACTTCCTCTTCCCGTACGACCCTGGCTCGGGCCGGGAGAGAGAGGAGGGATGGGGGGCTGTGCTGCATCGGGCAAGCGGTTTAGTCCGAGAGGCAAATGGCTTCATTCAAAAAGGTGGTCGTTGGGGGCAGTTTGGGCGGAGTTTGTGTGAGGTTTGAATGGGTAGGAAAGAGTCGTTTCCTGAGGAGTGACCGTGTGTGGCAAATCACATCCCATCGCGTCGATGTTGACGCCCGCGTTAGCCTCGGCATCCGCCGGGGTGACGGCACAAGGGCTTCCCGCGCACCCTTTCAACTCCTCCATATCCTTTCGACGCCAGACACGACTGATTCTGAAACCACTCATTTACCCCCCCCGCCCCCCACACCACTGCTAGCCTACCTCGTCATCGACTTTCGATTATATCAGATGGTGCTACGGCACGTAGCGGTGAAATGGTGCGTGGAAGGATGGGTTAAAGTTTTTTTTTGGGGGGGGCGGGAGGAAAAAGTGGTTCGTTTAAGGGAGAAGGGGTATTGCCTCGGAGGGAGGCCTCCACGGGGTTGAAAGGGACAGGGCTTTAGAAAATGGAGAGGGGAGAGGTGGGCGGCGGAGTGATGTTCGAATTAAAAGCTCCCGCGTCGTCAGGGGGGTGTGATGGCAGCACCCAAAGGTTTTCCCGGGAGGCGGGTTATAAAGCTAGTGTGTGCTCGTTGTGAGGGAGGGTTGGGACCTAGGGGGTTAAAAGGGATAGAGAGGCGAGGTTGGTATGGAGGAGGACGAGTGTTGTCAGCGTTGAGGGCGCGGGGGAGGAAAATACCTTTTCAAACGCTCCGTCGGTGGAATGTTTAAGAGGGCTGTGCTGCGGTGGGGGAGGATGTGGCTTTTCGGGAGACATTAATCATGCTTTTTTGCGTGGCTTTTTCCGGTGCGGGGATCGCGGGTGGTTTTGTGGGGGAGAAGGAGAGAGGGAGAGAGAGAGGAAGAGGATGTGTTTGAATAGCTCGCCGGGGGAAGGAACAACGGCGAAATATTGACGCACTGCGATAGCACTAATGCTGTTGACACTGTTTAAAGCGTTCCCCGTAATATATGGCGCTTATTTCTCTCTCCGGCTGTGGTACCGCGAGAGAAATTGCATGGAACGGGAGGGTTGCCGGGGGCGAGGGGGGGCAAGGGAGAGCGAACAAGGGGTGGAAATTGTCCGCCTAGGAGCGGGGACTCACCGCTTCCTTACCAGTTCCATTCTCTCCCTTCGCCTACCCAACTCGCACCCTTCAAAACCCCCCCCCCCGCCTTATCTCTTTGCTCTGTTTGTTTTTCCTCGAGTCTTTTGTTCCCGTGTCAAGTTCTTCATTTTTCGTCCTGAGGCTGAACGTTTCAACGGGGCATGCTAAAAACTTAGGAACGAGATTACGTTGGAAATGATTTTTTTGCCGTTGCAAAATGTTTGCTTGTATACGAGGCGTGAACACGGATATTTCAACCCGGGCGAAGGTTACGTGTATCTCTTTAGAAAAGCACTTGCTACTCATTTTTACATGATTCCCTTTCAACACTTTTTGTGGACTCGTACTGACCGCAGTTCATTCTGCCTCGACGCCCATCAGATAATTGTTGGCTCAGCTACGAGAAACTGAGAGTTGAAGCTAAGATTGATGTTGTTTACTCTAAGTGCGAATTTTTATCTCTAATTAATGTGTTAAGATTGAAAATTTATTTGAATATGATTGTGCCATAAACATCAAAGTACATGACAATTTATTTCTAACATCATGATTGAACTACTCTTCAACCAACTTCTATGTAAGGATGAATATAACGCACTTAAAAGTTCTCATTTGAAAATGTGGTAAAATATCAGCTGAAGGAAATAGTTGGTTAGCTTTAGTTTTTAAGTAAATGTTCTCTTTAATTACGTGGTGACTACATTTTCGAGGGTGATGAATACTTTAAATATCCACTGATAATTAGTTATTTCATTCAACATATACAACATAATTTTTTCGTGAGCTAAACGCTTTGCTAATGATGTAAATACTGTTACCTCATATAGTTTTCACAACTTTCTTCATTTGAGAAAAAACGGTGCAAAACTATGATATCGAGAGAACGGGCTGTAATGTATCAAGAAATGAGAGGAAGAGCGTAGAATAGGAAGGATAGGGTTGAAAGAAATTAAGCACCGCGAAATTTCTACCGCAAATTTCCGCATTGTGAAAAGAATATTGCATTTGTTCCTGACGAAAAATTATTGCAATTTATGCATTTATCGCCGAAGTATTCAGGGTAAAAAAATAGAATGAATACAATGAAAAACTAGGTCTAAAATTGCAACTTGTCGATAAAGAGATGGTACAATCATTGCAGGCCTGCAATGGGTCTTGTGACGATGAAATCATTTATTGTCCCAAGTCAAACCAAACTGGGCATTGAGTGATCATACACCACAGAAAAAGGAAAATTATCATGCTTTCATGAACGAAGGAAATTGCATAACTTTAGAAGAATCACTGACGCTGGGTGTTTAGAATGGTGTCTTCCGTCCAACTATTTTTGCTAATCCCGTGTTAATGTAAAAAAACTTTTCGATGAACCGGTTTAGGAAATTAATAAACATACGCGATGATGTGCGATGTGTTGAAAATATTTGCTTGCCATGCTGCATGTATGTAAGTGGCGTACATGATATCACAGGTAAATAAATGTGATGATGAAGCTATTTGCTGAGTACCGTTCTAATCTACTTGGAAGATATAATTTGTTCGGGCATTAATTGGTGTTTCAATGAATTAAATAAGAGCTCAGTTCAAATTTCGTAACGTCCTTATATTTAATCCTTTAATTATCCTGTTACAGCAGAACCTGTGGATTTATATCCGTCCTCTTAAAATTCTCGAAATCAGGTCAAGGATATATTCAGGTACCCTTGGATGGAATAAATTGAATGGAAATCAATTGGAAGTAAAACTGTAGCCCATAGTTGTGAATTGAAAGCCAGATGGCTCACGTTCCGTGGTGAAGAGAAACGTAAGATCTAGTGGGATATTCAGCTATCATAAGAAGCTAAAGCATCCTTAATTGGGTGACAGCACTTCTATGGGAATAAGATTACTATAAGCAATCCTTGGAGTGTGCACTTGTGTAGTGTTAATGAGTGAGTGATCTTTGTTTTAGCATTAGAAATATAAAACTGAAGGTGTTTGAAGTGCTACATAACTTTGATTACAGAATTATTTTACTTAATATTCAAAATGATCAAATTGCGTAGCTGTGTTAGTTTAATACCTACCAGTATACTTTCAGAAGATCCTTTTCTCTGGTCGTTCGGCTTTCATTCTGCTACTTTTTATATATCTTCAACGTTGATTTTCTCATTTCTCCTTATGTCTCTATGGTCTTCATCTGAAAGCTTCCGTTGGCTTAAGTTATTTCTAAACGACTCTCAATAGTATTTTTTACATCTTGTCTCACGTGTGTTCGATAGTATTTCTATCACCTTTTCCAGGACAAAATTTCTCTTTATAAATTCTTCCTGTATCTATCTGCCACTTCTCTTTCTGCCATTCTCTCTCTTATCCATCCATACCTTCATGGCTTCAATTGGACCGTTCAGTTGGAAGCTCCCAAATCATTGCTTTGATTTGTATTGCGATATCTTCAAAGGCATGGTCATGGGAGTGTCGGACATCGTTTGAGGTAATTCGTTTTCCGCAGGAAAAAAACCCATTACGTCGAAATCCTTCACATCGTCATGAGCAATAAAATCACCAGCGTACCCATAGATGCCCATAGTCAAAGGAATTTTACCTCCCTCTCCTTCCATCTTCTCTTTATTGCTTCCAAATTCTTTTACACAGCCATTTAATATTTTTTCCTTGGTTCTGAACAAACCCTGTCATTATTTTTACCTGTTTTTTTTCATGGCCACTTAATCGTTTTATCTATCATCCAATCAATTTTTTAAATAATTAACTTAGGCATTGATGACTTCAGATTTTGCCAGTTTAAAACTGGCTTTTCATGTTCACTAAAACAATTGAATTTCCCATTTCTTTTAATATTAAACTCCTTTTTGATCGAAAATTTAGCAAGGTCTGTGTCTTTTTCTCCTGCGTATGCCATACTTCTGCTCAGTTATGCAAACTTCTGTTCCTAACGATTTGATATGTTCCTCTGAAATTTCTGACACCATATATTTTATGGGTTGGTAGTGGCTTTTCTTCATTAATCGTGAATACTCGTAGTTTATACGGACAAGTTTGTTTCTTAATAGCAAATTTGTAGCTATTTTTCAGCCTTTAGAATCATTATTTTTATCATTTTACTGTTTTGTAAATTGAAGAATTGCGTGCAAAAGCAGTGCTTTTCCTAAAGTTCAAAAAATCTGGATGAATCTCAGAACATTCAAAACGAGTGACGAAGTAGCTTTTTTATTTTTAGCGCCTTTTTCTATATTATTATTAAATTAGTGAGTTATGGTTGCATTGATTCCCATGCATAGTTTTCATGTAATTTGATAATACATTGGAGAAAGTTGTAAATTTTATTTTAAACACCTTGCAACTTTAAACGGTGTGCAATACTAGAAAATAAATGCAACGTGTGCAATACCTGTAAAATCACTCATTCGGGATGAAAGTCAAGAGTTATAATAAAAGTATTTGTTTTGAATTTTATTGCAATTAAACAATAAAAAAATGCATCGAGATAGGGAATGCGTGCTAAATTTTGAAAGGTAGTCTATGGCCGTTTTCGAACTTGGCAAACGCCTAGTTAACTTGAAATCAAGATATCTTGATTCCTAGGCAAGCAAAGTGAAATCCTTACTTGACACTTTCTTAAGCCCTTTTACTATGGAAGAGACACCATGCGGCCTTCATCTCGTAAAACATACGGAAAGCGCCATCCGTGTCCATCATTATTGTGGGTGATTGAAGTGGATTACTTCTTAAAAATGCTTCCCAACCTTATACGACAAATTAAAAGAGAATATTATTTTTTAAATCTTATTGCTTATGAATAAAACAATTCTCATATACCAATATGTGGTGAATAACTATTATGATTCAATTGCTAGGGTCTGCTGAAGTGGACGACGTATCACTCACTGTATTTTACCACAGACAACGTCTTTATGCACAAAAAGGCATTATAATGTTTCTTGTCTACATGAAAAAACAGGTAAGAGTATTTTAATATATTGCACTCCGAACAAACTACCTATGATCTTCGACTGATAACTGATAAACACGCGCGTTGTAACAAACATAGGTAATTAAGTTGAAAACAAATTACATTTACCCTAATGGTTTATTGTCCCCTTTCTTTGATGATGCAGTGAAAACCTCTCCAATGTCAACGTTATTAACAATTATGATGTTCGTTAGCTAAAAATAATGCTTCCAATGAAATTATGGCTACCATAGAGTACTTTCCATCGGACCATAATTCTTTCATATAATTTCTTTCATCATTTTTTCATTTAATTTCTTTTCCTTCCAGAGTAAGGAAGATAGAGTAAGGAAGGTTCAATGAAGTAAACAAGGACGGTACATCTACAATATATGGAATTATTCACACAAATATTAGGTACCAAAACTTTTATCAGCATATTCACATTTGAAAAGCCTTTAAATATAGCGAATTCATCAATTTTTCCGCAAAAAATAATAAATATCACACATGTATACGTAGTAATGATAAAATAGTATCCATTTGAAAGTTTCTTCACTTCTATTTTCCATTCAAGCCCATATTATCACACCCCGAGTTCTAACTTAAAACCTAGCAAGCATAACAAGTCTCCTTTTTCGTTGACTTGGTATATTTCCTCGATAGGTAGTGAACAAGCGTATGGTGATGACGCGTCCATGACGTCATAGATTTTGATGCATACTAGGTTTCAAGGGAAGATTGCTTGATTTGCCAAGTTCGAAAACGGCCTATATATGGTCATGGTGTCAAACATAAGCATTGTTCTCTTGTTATATTGTATACTATAAAAATTCATGTTACAAAGTTTTACGTCCTTCTGTGCAGTGGTTTGATAGTTATCACTGACCGCAGAATCACACATTCATTTTTATAAATAAGAAGACTAATATAATTCAATTGAAATCTGTTAGCAAATCTCTTACCTTTTAGAACTACATGATCTAAAGGCGGTATATTTGGACTAAATCTGGTGAAGACGGTATATGAAGATAAAGACGGTGCCAAACAAAAGCATTGTTTTCTTGTTAGAATGCCGAGTAATTTACATAAGCGAATGCCATTTACCTCCTGACTCATTAATTTATTTAGGACTAGGGGAAGGTACCAGCTGAAATTCAACGGGTGTGAAAAACATTGAACTCATTTTATACTATCGATAGAAATCAAATTATATCGATATATATCGCGCACAATGTATTTCTTGTGGATTCTTCTGTTTCAATAAATGCGTTCTGGGCCTATATTCACCTAATATCCATATGAGGTTCGGCTTCAACAATGCTACAGAGTAGCAAAAACGCTGAATTTTCAGTAATTTTATGATTAAACCTAAATAAGTGGAAAAACAAAACTCTATTGTAAAAATAAAAATGTTTATTCAATTTTTCTTTCAAATTGTCTTTGTCTCAACTTTGTACAACCATTAATTCTAATTGAAATATGGAAAAGAAATAAGGTCTGCATGCCAGACCGTCTATTTCTTATGGGAACGCTTTCACTCATATCTACATCTACATCTACGTAATACCCTGCGAGCCACCACGAGGGTGTGTGGCAGGGGTTGAAGATCACCAAACATGCACGATTGCCATGCAATTAGGATATTTAGATACGTGAAAAACCGCTCTGAAAGTCTCGTTATTGTTACTGACCTCTTGCAAAAACTAGGACGTGAATCACATTCAGACCGTCGATGGAAAATCAGACTCAATCCTTTAAGTAAACGCTACAACGATTTATTTTCAAAATAAGTTATCAATACATCTACATCTACGTTACACCCCGAAAGCCACCCAAAGGGCGCGCGGCAGGGGGTGCTTCCACACCAGGCATGGTGTGGAAGCACCTTACTTACGAACCAATATCTTACGTACGAACTCCAAAATACTAAGGTATATCAGATCATGAGAATAAAATAAGGGAAATAGATTGTAGTACAGACAGGTTTAACATGCCGTTTTTCCCGTGATCGATAAGAATATATAACGGCGGCGCAAAGACTTTTAAGTAGGTTAGTTGACAAGAAGTGTAGCCAATTAATTCATATACCCCTTATTGAATGACCGCTGTTAAATACTTAGGGGTCACAATTACTCACGATATATCTAGGGAAAACATATTCGGGAAATATGCGGTCAAGCATACAGGAAGCTAGGCTTTATCCAGAGAATACTCGGAAAATGTGATGAGAAAGTGAATGAACGTTGTTATTTTTCAATCGTTAGGCCTCATCGGGGATATGCTGCCAGTGTATGAGATCCTTATGAAGCGGGGTTGATATTGGAATTAGATCGCGTGCAGCGAAGAGGAGCTAGGTTTGCAAAACGATGCTGCGATAAGTTTGCTAGTGTGTCTGGATTGTTGGAAGAATTGGGATGGGAATCGCTATCACAGCGTAGGTTAAATTACAGGCTGAACTTTCTAACGAAATTTCAGGAAAAATATTTCTCTGACGACGTAAAAAACATTCTATTAACCCCCTCGTGCTACGGCAGATTAGATCGCGCCAATAAAATTAGCCAGATAGATTGTAGAACCGATAGGTATAAAATGCCATTTTATCCGCGTACCATTCGGGACCATAACAGCTGCGATCGTCGTCATGAATAGTGTGAATAGTTACATTAGCTAGACTGTAGATCTTTCTCTTTATATTCTCTACGTTATTTTTAATGCATGATATTTTGAATCAGCAGTAGTAGTCCTTGTACCCCTTGCATGTTGGAACGATTGACGATAGAATGTTATGGAGTATGGAGCATATGAAGTCGAGCAGGAGACCATTGGGTGAACAAAAAGTAGCCATTAACCTTTTGAGTGACAATGAATCATGTTACAAAGTTTTACATCATTCTGTGCTGTGATTTGATAGTTATAACTGATCGCACGATCACACTTTAATTTTTATGGATTAGAAAGAAGGACATTGATATAATTCAATTTAAATTTGGTAGTAAATCTTTTACCTTTTAGAAATAAATGCTCTAAAGGTGGTACATGTAGACTAAAGCTGGTAAAGACGGTACATGGGGCTAAAGACTGTGCCAAACAAAAGCATTGGTTTCTTGTTAAAAAGCTGAGTAATTTACATGAGTGTATGCCATTTACCTCCTCACTTATTAATTAATTTAGGAATTATATAATTCAATTAAAATCTACCAGTATATTATCTCTTGCCTTTTCCAAATAAATGATCTAAAGTTGGTATATCAGCCTGAAAAATTTGTAGCATTTGATTTTTCCCAAAGAAATTATAAATCGTTTCGCCGCAACTGTGTTTGCCATAATAAAATGCTTAAGTGTATGATGTATAATCCTTGTGTAATAGAAAATAGTGTTTTAAATACTTATTGCATATAATGAAGCCGTGGAATTGACAAGAAAAGCTTAAAGATCTTCAATTTCAAATTCTAACTTCTAACGCTCCCGTAGGAGCTTGCGAATGGCGAAACTGGGGAACCTATGAATGGTCTTGATATTTCGGGAACATGTGGAATGGAGCGGCTACTGGCCATTGATGGGAAAATTATGAAGAAATAATCACTGAGCAGTACCCACTTTAATGCGGATATAATGGAGAGTCTTATTCTGTAGAAGGAAAACAGTGTTTCTTTAATACCACAAAGTGGTCATAATGGTCGCATTTGGAACTGCAGCAGTTGGAATTCACCATTCTGAAGTGAACTATGGTGGCATTAAATAAATGAATTGGGAGCTGATTGTGGAAGTTTATGTTTCATTAAAAATACATTAGCTAAAAATCATTAGGACAAATTATCCTTTTCGAGATCACATATCTAAAATTAAAAAAAAACATAGTAATGATGTTAACTTTGTCTTTTTGTTCAATAATGCTTTTTGTTTTCGCAAAGCTTAAAAAGAGACCTGGAGTCCCGGTAAAAATGAGTAGATTATGAAAATGTTTTGAAATAATGAGAAACAAGTTGCAACCTTTAAGCAAATTTATAGATAATGAATAGGAATAAGCACAGGAGGAAAAGGAAGAAAAAAGTTGTATTCCTTCTGTATCAGTGGACTACAGTAAATTGAGCTAAATACATCTTTTTGTGTTGAGTTTGCAGATGAGAGAAAAAATATTATTTTAAGAATAATGAATTAAACCTAAATATAAATAAAATCTGTAATAACGAGATGCTGCTTATCAATATTGCTTCCGGCATAAACTTTGTTGATTATAAACTTAACACTTCCAGGAATAAATTTTTCATATCCCACCAAAAGGTTTAGTGACGGATGCATTGGAGCAAATGGAAAGTGCAAGGATTGTTTTCAATATGGATTCGAATTTTAAGATTATGTTAATTCATTGGTTCTTGCCTCGGTAAAACGATAAGGTAATATGCATGTCATCCTTTAAAATTTTCGATGAAAACCATACGAATAGTAATATTTATTAATTCCATTTCAATTAAATCAATAGGAAAATTGAAATAAACATAATGGAACTATTTCTGGAAAATAGTTTATAACGACTGAAGCTGGTGCATCGTTATTTCTTCACTTTAGTGCTAGTTTTTGTCCTGGTTTGTGTTTTTTATTTTAGTTTTTTTTTAACTTTGCTGCTTACTACAAAGGTGTCACATATTTTGCATCCCTCTGAATCGAAGGGGGAATATTACCTGCGAACATAAGTACGAATCTGGATGCAGAGATAACTGGAAGGAGGGAGTGAGGTCGGGGGAATGCGAGAGGTTAGACAATGGACGCAGAAAGAGAGCGAGCAAGAAGCAAGCAAGGGAGTCTCGTATGCAGTATTTCTGAAAAGGAAGTGAACATCGGTTAAAAAGACCCTCCCCTTTTATCCCTTTTCAGTGAGTCTATGGGCGCCATTGTTGTAATGCGAGAGAGGCAATCGCGCGGAGTAGTGGAGGGAAGGAGACGTGCTCTCCTCATGTCCTTCAACGTGCAGCGAAGGACGAAGGCAAGTGGTGAGTGGGGGGAAAAAGGGTTAAGGACGGTCGTAAGGACTGAAGGTAGGCAGGCGATGGAATGGGTACATGAGTGAGTTCGGGCTGAGCAAAATTGCGATGCTTCGGGAGGACTGTGTGATTTGCCGCATACATTGCATGGTAGAGTTGATCATTTTAACCATGCGATTAATCGCATTGTTGTTAATTTTAAACCCATGCAATACGCAAATCGATACTATATAATGATTAGTATACGTGATTAACCCACTATGGACGAAATTATGAAACATCAGCATGAAAAATACTGCTACTGCATTAGTTTTTTAAAAGTGCTATTTATTCATTAAAGGAATTCAATTTAGTTGATAACAACATTTATGTTGAAATGTGACGTATTGTGTTTTGTATTGAATATATTTAATTTATAATAACACTTTTCATACTAATATTTACACAAGGTATACTTCAACATTACCTTCATAAGGTACCTTTTTAAACTTTCCCAGTTTTTTCTTCACATGACAGCTGAAACTATTTATTTCAGAGCTCCACTAGGCACGCCATCATCAGTTAATAGCATCATACAAATACATCTATTCAAACTGTTTGACAAACCATCGAAAGAGTCGCAACTTCCCTCACAAAATCAGCAAATAAATGGAGAAAAGCCTCATAGAGAGCAGATATTTCAATGATTTTGAAACGTAACTAATTTGAATCGCTCGTCCATAGAGGATTAAATGCGGATAGTGCGATACGATTTGATGCATTCGATGATATCATCTGGTGAGATGCGATATTCGATGAAATTAAATGCCCTGCGATACGCGATAATTATAATCAGGGAAACCTACCGGTCAAGGCAGGTTTGAATAGAATACGGTGAATATATACTTTAGTTTTGGTGCTCTGGTGCAGACCAATATTTACTCCTACTCTTTATTTCTTCATTCCAAATTACGTACCACCCCTTTTCATACGCCCCGTAAAACTTATTCTATCTCTTGTATTTACCAGCCTACGCAACATCTTCCTATTTATCTTGGCTTGCAGCAACTCTCTTTGCCTCTTCTGATCACCTAATGTACCTCCTTCTAATCTCCTTGATAGGTTTCCAATCCTACGGTCGGTAGGTACGTGATGCAATTCGTTACTTATATGCCAAGAAACGGGGACAAAATTAATTTTGTACAACGATGTTTGTTCATCGCGTGGCTCAGCAGGTATGGTCTCGGTGGCATGTGGTCGTTTATAAGTAATAATAATAATTTAAAAAATTAATTTATTTCTTGCTGTTCTAGGACCTTGTCCTATGGAAAACATACTTTTTCATACATTGAGAATTTTATGTGAAAGAAATTAACAAAAGAAAACCTTGCCAATCTAAATACGATCAGATGTTACAAAAATATAGATTGGCAAGTATCGCACCTTTCGCGATATCAAAAAATAGACATTTGACTTTCAACACGTATATATTGACCAAATGCGGTAAGAAAAGGATTATAGCAAAACAAGTTGAAATGTGTGGATGGATGACTTTTAGCATTATTATACATATTTATGATACATTTATTAACATCTTCAATTAGAATGACATCAATGTTTTTCAAAGAAATTAGTGAACATTTTTAATTGGAATTGTTTAACACTGTTAGAAATGATTATATCATCAGGAATATCAGCGTCTTCCAAATATTCCGCGATAGGTGGGGGGAGGGGAGAGCGAAGCAAGAGTAAAAATAAAACTGAAAGAATTGGCCTTGTAGTCACGGGGAGGGAGAGTATTTGTGAAAAGTGAGGTAAGGGAACTGCTTTTTAAGCTGGCAGGAAACAAAAAGAGGATCGGGAAAGTCTCTCTTTTTCGTCCCCTTTTGCTCCCTCCATCCCCTTTTGCAGAGAAGCACGCGGATCAGAGATTAAGCGTGCGCGCGGAGGTGGTCAGTGTTTCACTGGGGATCGGTTGGCGGTGCTGGAGAGGGATAGGGAAAGAGTATGTGTAGGTGTGTGTGTGTTTAAAAGTAAAGGAAGAGGAGAAGTGAGGACGCGGAGGAAAGAGAGAGAGAAAGAGAAGAATTCGGCAGCGTGCTCGCGGAAAGGACTCGTGAATAATTGGGGCACGACGAGGGGTGAGAGAGCGCCTAGGCTTTAAATAATGCAAGGGGCCGATTGCAAAGAGTGGACCCTCTTTTGCTCTCTTTCTCTCCCTCTCTCTCTTGCGCGCGACCCAGTCATATTTGCTTCCCCGCCCCTTACTCTTTTATTTCTTCATTTATTTTTTTTACCTTCCTCTTACGTTCCCCTTACTCGCGCTATCCCCGTGCCTTTCTCGATTTGCCCGCATTCTTTCCATCACCCCCTCTCAACCCTCTTCTTCCCCTCATTCATTCCCTCCTACTTACCTCAGCTCTCTCCTCTTACCCCCACAACCTGCGCCTTGTTGGAACGCTCGCTCCTTATTACACCGTGCTCTTTTTTTCGATTCTTCGGCCGCTTTATTTTACACCTGTGTGCATAAAGATATCCAATACCTACCTACCCTCTGACCCAGTTGGCAGAGTGAGGGAGAGAAAAGTTCTTGTCGCAATAAAAAGACTATTTCTTTCACCTCTCCCCTTTCTCTGCTTGTCTTGTAGGTAACTCAGAGGATCGGAATATTTTTTTTTCTCCCCATTATGAGCCAACTCTCACCTTCTCGCAACCACCCTCCCTCTCTCTCTCTCTCTCTCTGGTGTCCTTTGTCTTTTTCTGTCTGTTGAGGGCGGGACGTAATAAATGATGAGTGCTGTAACGTTAATCGAACATGTGACAATCATGAACTTGAAATTTGTGATGACAGAGCTCATTAATCAAGCTCACGCCTGTCAAGATTAGGAGGGTTCGATTTTCATTGACGTTCGATATCGGTTGTACCTCTAATTGCTATCCATTATTATTGCAGCCGAGTGTCAGAACAATTTGGTTTTCATCAAAAATCAGGTATTGCGGAGGCTACATGCGTTTTAATTATTCTCCTTCAGGTCGTTCAATTAGCCAACTTTAAAAGCAAAATATTTATTGTAATAGTTACAGTGAATGGAACACTCGCTAATACCCATATAATGACTGATACTGATCATTTTACAGTTATATAAGGCTTCTTTAAATTGGTACCATTGTCATCCCAACGAAGGGGAAAGAGAAGTGATAGTGGAAACCGTGCGAAAGAAAGAGGTGGCCATATGTATTTATCTCGCTTGCAAAGAAGTCTCTTTGTTTTCACATTTAAGATAGACGGAAAGAAGATAATTAGGCTGATCCACATAAGAAAATATTAGTTTCGGTGTAGGAAATGGAAGGGAATGAGCGATACATTGTGGCTCCTCTCACCGTTAACAGCTATTCTTACGGCTTGTGTTGCCAATCCATGATATTACTCGCAAAATCTGAAAGCAAGAAATTTTGCATGCTTCATTGAATACATCAATGTATAAAATATTGTGAAAAATCTTAGAAACATGAGCCTTTGCAAAACTTAGCGTTGTATATTTCTAATGTTTGGCTGTTTTGCTAGAGAATGTTTGAATATTGTCCTGTATTATAGTACTGTTCAATAAATTTTTTCTGTTATAAATTTTCAAATTTACCGGTGTGAAGAAACATCTTCACAAGCGTGGATTGTGAGGAGCCTCCTATTTAATCATGAAGTTTAGTGTTGAATAGCCTAGGATTTTCAGCTTTTCCTGAACAAAAAGGTCTTAGGAACGTTGCTCTTTATATCTGATCCTGTTTTATAAGACGAAGAATAGTGCTTCTCGCTAAGAAAGCAATTACTTTCAAGTCATGTACATCCTTCCTTTGAGGGATGTATACATACCTAAAGGGAGGGGTTTCTTATGAGCTCGATATTAAGCATATCGACCCAGTTTTTCCCTTGCGTACGATCAAGTAACATAGGTATTTTGCGTAAGATTTAATGGCGTTCTGCCATTATCCTTTACCATAGCTAAGTTTTAGAGTTTCAAGCGATGAAAATTAATTTATATTATTCCTGTCAATAGCAAATTAAAAAAATATATAAATTATTTTTATTTAATTATAGTCTTACATTATTTTAACCTTTGAGGTACTCCGAAGACTTGAATCTCTCCTCTGTTTCACCTAAACTTACAAATCTGCATTCCCTCATTATTGTGTTTCATTGGCTTTCAGTGGTAGGTTAGGGATCGAAAACTTATAAATAGCCTTTGCGAATAGAGTGAAGTAGTAAAACCTAGTCGAATAATTTGTATTTAATTTTTTTTTCATAATGCAATATAAGATATGATTTCCTAATTTAACTTGTGAAGAAAGAATTACCTTGGGAGCACCATTATCTAGGGAGGAGTGATACTTAAATGTGCCGTTCATCGTTGATAAAGTTTCTTTTTAAATAAACTTGATAAATACATCGGAAGGTGTAGGTCTCTGTAGGAATTTTATTAGATGGTTCTTAATAAATTCATTTAGGGGTATCAACTTTCTTATTGCATAGCAAATTTTTTAATGATATATAGTCGGCAGCAAATTTAAGTTATCCTCGTAGACGTATTGGAGGAGGTAGGATCAGAAACTTTATTTCTGCTCCGACATCTGTATTTCCTTATTGTTAAAAATGTTATTATACTCGAATAGTATTCTAAACGTTTTCTCTAATTTTTCATCTAAGTTTGTATTTTTTGTAGGGGGCAATACAAAAAAAGATTTCTTCAAGGTATGGATCAAAATCATTTTGCCCCATTGTAGCCTTTTGTCTCCTCGTGAAAATTCTTTTCACCATCATCATCGTCATCATCAGTATTTCAGAATGATGTGTTCAATGAGTTGAAAATCACACGAAAATTCTCATCTCAACACCATAATGAATGTGTGGAGATTTCGAAATCAGAGGATTTAATTGATGTGCGCTAAATTTAGTCTCACAATAAATAGTCTCTGATTTCCATTTAGCATGCCAATTAGCATGAGTGAATCTTAAACTCCGGGCGCGTCATCAGAAACCAATCAATGACGATTTTCACGTGATTACTTGTTTCATGCGAACTTGTGTATGAAGGACGAAAACAATTCATGCATCTAATTAAACTTCAAAGAGTTTTCACTCATCCGTGTGTTTGCAATTGAACTCCAATTGGCAATTTTCAGACAGGGAAGCAAACGATCTGTTGATGTGCTTTAGATGTAATATTAATTTGATAGTAAACGAATGACATTTTTTCCGTTAAATATACTTCATTTTGCGGATTAAAAAATCATTGGAGTGTTTAAAAATTGTCTATTGGAACTTGTTTTTCTCTCTCACTTCTCCATAGATTTGTTCAGAAATTACAATTGAAGTAGAGCTGCCATATATGTAGATATATATTGAAGTAGAGCTGCCGTATATAACCAAACGTTAATCTGCCGAGATCAACACGCCTACACAATATGAAAGCCCACATGCGATGCAATTGAATTGCACAACCCTGATGAAGCTATGTTGACGAAAAGGGAAGTCGATCTGTTTCCGTGTGCACCTTTTAAGTACAAATATTCACATTTGAGGGAATTTTAGGATTTATTGTGGGCGAGTGGGATATATGTATTTTTTCTCATATATATAGGGAGTCAATCTCACAAGTGTATATTTACTCTGCAGTGGTCATGCAGAGTTTCTCCCCTCTCCATTTTGTCCAATCTTCTTACATCTTTCCAATTATTGCATTTAACAAAAGTTGTGGTACGAAGTCACTCGTATGGGTGCATATACACCAGGGTTGAAATTCGGCATGAAAAAAATCATTTGACTTGACCGGGATACAAAACCGAATCTCCCAATTGCCAGTGAGGTTTGTTAGCCAGTTACACCACCAAGCCATCTTCCTTCAAGGCGAATTTCGAGGGGGGTTTATGCGGACTAGATGTTCAGGCCTCAAGTCTACATTGTAGCACATGAGACGAAGTTGTGATTACAAAGCCTCTGTCGTGGTGGATAAACCCAACATTGTCGTTATTAAAACGACGGAATTGACAAATTTCCAATAATTGTATTTGACAAATGATATGGTACTAAGTCACTCCCGGTCAAGTCAAATGATTTTTTCATGGCGAATTTCAACCCTGGTGCTTCTTACATCTATTTCCTTTTAATTTATCTTTTCGACGTAGCGTGCCTCCTTCTCTTCCTCTCGTCCAATATTTCCGTCATATCTAACCCCATACCTTGATTTTCTTGCATTCCGCCGTCAATAATTTCCTTTGCAGTAAAATATACTTTCTCATGCCCCAAATGAAGTGTGCCATTCCTCTATTCTACCTTTAATGACTTTCGTCAATTGTTTTTCGTATTACTTGGCATACTACTACTTCTTCGGTTTCTCCTTCTCGATTATCCTTATCCGCCCTCCTTCACCCCAAGACCCCTCTTTTAGTTATGAGAGCGATCGATCGACGGCTTGGATGCATAGTTCAATATTCTTAAGAGTTCGTCCATCATAGTTACACGTATACATTAAATGTTTAATAATAATAATAATAATAATAATAATAAGTAGTAAGATTTACCTAAGTCGAAATATACAAATAAGGAATGGTATTTTTCAAGGTGGCTGTTTAAGTGCCCTATGGTTCTGTATGAGCCTAAACCCTCTTTCAAACATGTTAAACAGGTCTGGTAATGGATATACGATAATGAAAGACGGATGCCGCTATAGAATCAATCACCTTTTTTATATGGATGACTTAAAATTATATGCAGATTCAAAAGTAGGATTGGAAAATGCTCTTAAGATCACAGAAATCTTCAGCAATGATATCCGCATGAGTTTTGGAGTGGAAAAATGCAAAACATGTTGTATCATAAGAGGAAAGGTAAAAGAACATGAAGGATATGCTACTGAGAGTGAAAAGGTAATAGACCCTATGAAGGTAGATGAATACTACAGATACCTCGGGTTCATTCAAAATCCAATAACTGCTCACAAGAAGATAAAAGAAGAAATAAAATGTGAATTCAAAACCAGATTAACAAAAGTCTTAAAAACAGAGCTCAATGGACGTAATACAACAATGGCTATAAACACATTTGCAGTACCACTTCTAACCTACTCATTTGGCATTATTAAATGGACGGATACGGAACTCAACTCTCTCAATACACTAATGAGAACAGTAGCCTCTAAATATAGGAAGCACCATCAACACTCTGCAATAGAAAGGTTTATGCTGCCCAGAAAAGAAGGAGGAAGAGGTTTTATCGACATAAAAAACTCACACCAATCGCAAATAGAAAATTTAAGAAATTACTTCTACTCGAGAGAAAAAGAATTCCAAATGCATAAAGTCTTAATACAAATAGATAACTCTCCCTTACAACTAAGCAAAAGAAATACAGTGATACAAAAAGATTCTGACAGTTCGAAGCTTGAGAGGTGGAGAGCCAAAACGCTACATGGGACGCATGCTAACCATCTTCTGCAACCACACATTGACAAAAAGGCATCAAATAAATGGTTAACATCAGATATCTTTGCAGAAACAGAAGGATTTATGATTGCCATACAAGATAGAATAATTAAAACAAAAAACTACAGTAAATTCATAATTAAAGAACCCAACGTGAATGACAAATGACGAAAATGCAATAGCAAGTCAGAAACAATAGAACACATCACAAGTGGATGCAGTGTACTAGCAAGCGTGGAATACACGCAACGACATGATAATATATGCAAACAAATATATCTTGCATTAGTTAATAAGTACAATGTATCCCATGAAACTAAACCATGGTACCTAATGACTCCACTGCCTGTAATAGAAAATGAAGCTGTCAAAATATATTACAATAGAAGTATTATAACGGACCGCCCTCGCCCAAACAATAGACCGGATATAACTCTTCAATTAAAACAAGACCAAAGAACATACTTAATAGATGTATCCATTCCAAATACAGAAAATTTAGAGGCTAAATACAATGAAAAAATACAGAAATATATTCCTCTGGCTGAAGAAATAAAAGAAATATGGAACCAAAAAACAGTTAAAATTGTACCAATAATAATATCCGCGACTGGTGTAATACCAAAAAGCTTGCACAAAAGCTTGGAAATAATAGGAATAGAAAATCATTTGTACATGAAAATTCAAAAAACCGCAATAATTAACACGTGCTCCATAGTACGAAGATTTTTAAATGAACATTAATATAGTACTTGAGCCTAATCCCTTTGGTGCCTTGCACCCGGGATAGGTGAATGTTTCCCAGCCCTTAAAAAGGCTGAGAAGTGAAGAATTCAAATAATAATAATAATTTATTCCCCTCCTTAGAGAGTGTACAAACATAAATAAAACATAGGGTATACATTAATGGAATATAGGTACCCCATTGGTTAACCTGTTTTGGAGTTACCATCTTTCACATTATAACTGAGGCAGCGGCTGGAAAAACAAAACTCACAAAGTATAACAGTTTTAACATTTAGTATTTAAACCTATGTGCACAACAGCATTAAATTCTTTACATTTGTACATATTTATAATAAATATACCTTTGGATACAAATTTTTAAAAATACATCAGTACAATACATTGATGAACAAAGATTATCCAAGACCTTTTATTAGGTCTTCAACTTTCTCTTTAGCGAATAGCCATTTTCTTATACTACTCAAAAACTGAGGAACGAAGGCTATGTTTGACAATTTGTCTGGGATGGAACAGAAAATCTTTGGAGCAATGTACAAGTAGCTCTGTTTGAATGCTTCATTACTTGGTTTAGGGATAATTACACTAGGTTTCTTTCTTAGTCTGTATCAGTATTCTCTCGTTTCCGCTCTGATCCCACCTCGAATGTAAAATGTTGGTTAGAGTAATGAAAACATAATGATATGTTTCTGATTTTCGTCTACGAGAATGTTTAAATGTGTTGTTTAGGTATTCTGAGATTCTGCAGATTTCTTCAAGGAAATGTTTTGAGTGTGATAACGATATGCGTCGGAGCGTCAAAACTCCCAGAACGCATGCGAACTAGATCATAGGCAAGATTCCGCTCCTCGCTTGTGTAACGGTCTGGCTCAGGTGCTGGGCGAGTGAAGCAGAAGTGTGTCTCGTCAAGTGTGCGTTGTGTCGCGCGCCAATAAAGCTGAAAATGAGCGAGCTAGGGAGCGGAGGAGAGGCGCATTATTGAGGGAGTTGTTCCGTCACGGGTGCGTCAGGGAACAACAGCGTCGCGCTCTGCGCTTGCAAAAGAACTATGGGCTCCACTCTGTCTTTTTGACGCTCCTTATCTCTTTGCTGCAACAAGCTTTATTGCACTTGCCTCGATGAACAGCGGAGCGGGCCTCCTTTGAACTCAATTGTAATAATCTATAATTACCCAGTTGGTGCAAATTGTTAATTTATCAGTAACTCCAAATTGCGGCACTCCGTACGTTTGCGAGATAAAGTATTCCAGCCATGAATGAAATGTTATTTTTAACAATTTTCATTGAATTTAGAGGGAGTACTTTTTGCTTGTGTATTTTAACTCATCAAAAGGGTTTCTCCCTCGGAACTCTGTGAAGTATTGCAAGTGTTGTCGCAAGTTGCAAGTGTCGCAAGTGTTGGCCATTAATTTTTACCTACCATGGTCATATAATAGTAACTTTGGTCTTGTGGCTGGTGCTCTCACATTCCTGTTAATGGTGAGAAATTTAAATATGTAATCAGTCCCACAAATATTGAAATTCCACTATATATATTAAGCCGTTCATGCTGGCTCTGCGCATAATTTTAAATTTAAAATCTAGTTCAAGTCAATGTTGTTATAGTCGAACCACAGAAACTAAGGATTGTCGGAAGATTTTACAGAATCACCAACAGCCTAGGTAGATCTTTGGTGTGGCTGACATTATCTAGTTTTTAAAAACTCTTTTAACTTGGAAAATATGAGGATGAACTTCTCTTGAAAATTTTGAATTGTATTTGAATGAGAGCTATAAGTTCGAATGACATAATAAGGATTTGTTCTACGAAACACTCGATTAGAAAA
This sequence comes from Ceriagrion tenellum, assembly GCA_963169105.1. Classification (NCBI taxonomy): domain Eukaryota; kingdom Metazoa; phylum Arthropoda; class Insecta; order Odonata; family Coenagrionidae; genus Ceriagrion; species Ceriagrion tenellum. The sequence continues at coordinate 125,718,228 of OY720633.1, read as the reverse complement.
TTAAGGTATTTAAATCTTATGAAGACTGATCACAGCTGGTATAAATTCATATATCTTCCATCCTAATTTGTAACTTTGTCGATCTTAGTTGAATGAGCTAATTAAAAAATGGCCTCCTCCTGGCCATTTTAATTAGCCTATCCTCATGGCCATAAAGGATAAATATATATACTGCTATAGTCGTTCAGGTCAATAGATGACAAAGGAATGACAAATTCTGTATTTAGAAGTTCTTTTGATTGCTCTTGAAAAATCTCAACTCTGGAGAATTTTAAAACAAAAAACGTTCCAGGAACTATAATTAGCCAAAATACCAATTTTTGTCCTTTCATGCATCTACTTTAGAGTAATTCATTCCAATCGTTAATGCTGATACAAATGATAAGGCCTAGAATATTTTATATCTTTACCTATTACTTGGAGGAATCCGGAAACAATTATGAAAGAAGAATCATATTTCCTCTATAAAATTTTCTCCTTTCGTTTCTTGCTATAGTCATTCTCTCCGCACGTCCTACTAAGTTTAAATTTTCTCATTTATACTTTTACACCTCTTTTACCTAATAATATTAAATGAATAACTGTTAAATGAATTATTTATATTTAATTATTATTTAATTGTTAGATTCTTGGGTTTACCGGAGACTGCCGAGGGAACGCGAAAGAGGGAAGTTAAGAGCTATGCAACAACTTTCCCATTTTTCCATAGTTCTTGGTTTTTAAAAACTTCTTCATTTTCCAGCGATCCCGCACCTCGCCTAACGCTCAGGTGCTCACATTCTTACCCTCTGCTCTCCTCTGCCAGCCTGCAGTTCCCATCTCGGTGCCCCACCGGATGCAGGGGGTAGTGGACATGGAGAGGCGTTGGTTATCCGATTGCTCGGGAGGCTTCTGAGTGTGGGAATGCAAGTCTGCTATAAATTGTGCCAAATTACATAATATAAGTAACTAAATTGTTATTCAAAACTACCTATCAAAACTATGTTAGACAATATTCATGCTCTGAAAAGTTTTTGAGTAGTTAGGAAAGTAGCCACAAGCTGCTGACATCAGAAAAAAATCCGACTAGCCTCTATATCTGCAACGTAGCTCTGATCAAAATATTTTTCGAACTATCCCTTCTGTACATTATTAGATGGCACTGTGAGAGTGTATACAATTTAAAAGTAAGGAACTAATTTTAAGAACTATCGATAGAGGTGTTGTAACGGCAAAGATTGACCGCACTTGGATACCCTGGGACTCCGTGCTATGCTTAGATAACTTGAATAATCCAGATCAGTTCGATCCAGAGGATATTATTTCAACCCCGCGCTGTATATCTAAAACTGAAATAAAGGCAAATTGAGATGTACTACGAAGTTCATAGGTACAAAAATTCCCTTTATTCTCGTACCATTTTTGTTTATTACAGAGCAGCATGACACTAACATAACAATAATCGTTAAAATACTCTTCATCTCTGCCTTCTCCCCCTTACTTTTCCTACTCGCTTCCTTTCATTGGTGGGTGTCTAAATACCCCCTTCCTCGCGGCTCTGCATATACTCCACAGGATATTATGCATTTTTAGTAAATTTCCGGTAACAATAGAGTCTATCGCTGATATTTATTGATAGCTAGGTTTTTCATAATACAAGAAATTGGAAAGCATCCCTGTCCCTGTAGAATGTGAACTCACTCTCCTCCGGCCTCTTATGCGTCAAGACCGTCGTCTTATGACCTTAACCCAACCACCGAGGCGTGTTCTACTAAACTAAGCCGTCGACAACGGGTGCATACACTTAATATCCCTCGTAGATCGCACATCCAGCCACCTCCCACTGTCTTCCTCCCAACGGCGCCGATAACCGACCAATCCAGCGCTCAGCCTGTTGGCGGCTGAGCACTCTCTCATCGGGAGCAGTACGCTCTGATGACAACCCGCGCACCATTTCGGCTCCATAGCATCATCCGCGTTTCGCCGCAGCTTTCTGGTCACGAATGATGCACGATCCTTCGGTTTCACCTTGAGAGTACAGAACTAGTATCACTCGGCGGGGAAAATGATGATGATGATGCGTGTCGGTTAACTGCGGCTTAATTTCGTGCTTTGGTGGAACAGGATGTGATCTGTGTAAGGGGAATATAATTAGTGACCGGGTCTGCGATAAAGTCGGGGTAGCCATGGGAAGAGTCGGACAAAAGAGACTGGCAAAACTTGCGTTAAGAAAGGTGATAAGGAGGAGTCTGTGGCACTAACGTATTTATGTTTTTTTTTCTATTGGAATAATATACCTGCCAGCATCAATAAGAAAAGCCAGTATTTTCAAGCTGTCGGAGGTTCGAGAAAAAAGAGTAAATAAGTGAAATAATGTTTGTTCACCATAAACTCTCTAACACTTTTAAAATATCAATAAAATTACTTTTTGAATAAGTTAAGATGACTCCTATATAGTCGTTAGCCAGAGATTGTACCAATGTTCCTGGAAAAAGACCTTTAAAGATCATGGTCAAAAATAAAAGAGTGTAAAAATCACTTCGTTACGTGCTTTTACGGACCTATATCAACTCCTTAAATGTAAGACACTAGCTTTTTCTCTTATTCAAAGTTTTGCTTTGTGAATAAATCGAGTTTTGTATGCCTTATATACCACTTAAGTTGTTTCTTGTATCAATTTGCGTATGCAAGTCAATTTCCGTATGTAAGTAAAAGAATAAGTCCAGCTACGAATTATGATTCCTAATTGATATTATAACAGCAATCGCCTCCGATATTTCTATGAAGTTTGCTAACTTGATTGATGAGTTTGCAATAAATTGAACTCCTCCCATGAGAAATTTAGAATTATATAATTGGTAGTTTTACTGTAGTGTAAGGGCAATTGCTCTTTACGGATATCCCTAAGTATTTTAATGAATGTGGTAGAAGCAATGATAGTAACATACCTAAAATATTCAACTAATTTTCAAAGAATATGCATGGTTTGAAACTATACACGGATGTCAAAAATAAGTTAAAGAAGCATTTTCTGGCTATGTGAAATCAAAGATAATTGGGAGACTGATTGTACTTAATCTGCATATCATTGGAGAGATGCATAACTTATAGTGATACGGTATCTTCGTGTTACAAAAAAGAGCAGCTTCTAATGTGCCTGTTAGGGCTCAGAAGGACTCGCCTACATCTGCATCTACATAATACCCTGCGAGCCGCCGCACAGGCGTGTGGCAGGGTGTGTTAGGTTACCAATCGTGTAAGGATGTAAGTTTTTGCGAGGTGAAATTGTGACATGTATGATAGAAGTATACTTAGTGGAGCTCAGTATTTATTGTGGTCCCTTATTGAGCGCAGAAAGAACGAGGTTTTGTATCTATCTGTTCGGCAGTGTATCTCTCTTATTTTATCACCACTGTCAGACCTAGAAATATAGTGAGGAGTCATGATAATATTATCTGTGTCGCTCTGAAAAATATCAGTTCTGAATTTCTCAAGCAACCTAAGCCCAGCGTGTAGCCTCCGAGTCTCTAGGGGCTCCCACTTTAATCCCTCTAAAAGTTATGAGACACTATATGTACGCTCATAGCAATTTTTAACGAAGCGCGCTGCTTTCCTTTGCATTTCATTGATATTGTTTGTAAAACCCTTATTACCAGGGTCCCAAATGCTCACGGCGTATTCCAGGTGTGGCCTAATTAGAGCGAAGTAGCATCTCTCTTTAACTTTTTCATCCGAGGACCTTTCTAATATACGTTTTACAAAACCTAGTTTCTTTAATGCTGTGCCGCATATGTTTTGCATATGTAATCCCCATGATATATCAGATGTTAAGGTAATTCCAAGATATTTTACTGTATCTGAAGATTTTATGTTTAATCCACCTACAGCATAGGTATGGCATTGTTGTGATACATTTTGCAGGAAGTGAACTGTGGTGCATTTGTTGATATTTAATTTCAACCCCCACTCCTGACACCACGATTGAATGTGGTTAAGGTCGGATGACAGCGCTTCGAAGTCCGTATCTTCGTATCAGCAACATATATTTCTCTCGCCGCAAGCTCTGTAGTCTTGTTACTTAACTTAATAGAATTTTTATATAGATTGTGTTGTTGCCTTTGTCTCCTGAGCTCCCGCCTTATTTCGTGGTTATACCAACGAGGTTCTTTACTCTCCCGTTTGCATTTGTATGGAATACATTCATCGATTCCTTTGCGTAGTATTTCCAAAAAATATCTCCATGATACTTCGGTGCGGCTACTATTTCTTTCTTTTTTCTTGCGGTACTAGCGGCTACAAATTTCGTGATTGAAGCTTCTAACGTCTCTCCAAATTTTACGTTATTCGAATTTTTAGACTTTACGTTTTGGTTTTACATTGGAATTATCTGTTGTATTCAAAGTAGTAAAAAATACTTTATGATCACTTATGCCTTCGACGATATCGAATTGTTTAATCATTGTTGGGTGACTAACAGCTAAATGGTCCAATATTTTATTACCTCTTGTAGGTTCGTTTACTATTTGAGTAAGAGAGTAGTGTGAAAATGTATTAAGTAAGGTCTTGCTAATATCACGCTTCCTTGAAATTTTTTCAACGCTATTGGTTTTCCAATTTAGAGCTTGGAGGTTGAAATCTCCACCAACAATTATCACGCTTTTGTTATCTTTCGAGGTAAATGATGTTAATTGAGTTTATTATTTGTATCATAAGGTCAATTTTGTAATCTGGTGGCCTGCAAGACTCGTAAGGTAAGGTAGAAATATTTTAGGCTTGTGATTGGGGGCTTTTATTTCAATATAATGTAAAAATTCTTGTTTTTGTAAATTTGGTAATATTTTAAAATATAAATGTTTCCTATATCAATTTTGTTAATTTTATATTTTAAAAAATAAGAAAAATTAAAAAATATTTTTACATATGTTTTGAATAAGTTTAAAAATTAATGTCCTGTATAAAAGATATGTAAAAAAATTAAAAAATGTTTAAAGGGTAGGTTTTAATAGTTCTTCTTGGCTTATCTTGAAATACTGCCTTTTTTCGTTGTTCTTTGTTGTCGTAGACACATAAATGCTTAAGTAGTTCATTCTTGCTGGAGACGTCTTTTGAAGAAACGAGCCATGAGCTATGTGGTTATTTTTTTATGCGTGGGAAGGTGAATGCGAAGTAATGAGTATATCATAAAATTGATTTATTCGTTTGCCGCCATAATCTTAACTAATATTCCTGTTCACGCTCCATTCAATTGCTACCATCCTACGCTTTTCATCGATAATTCACCCTTTGGGAATTACGGATATGAAATCATTGTATTGAAGTATTTATAGCGCGTGTCCTCTCGAAGCGTGGCGAGATAGCGCAACCTGTGTTGTGCCCGGGGCGTAAGTGTCATAAGCTCTCCATCCGAGGGGCGTATCTCTTAGCGGATCGCTCGCAGGAGTTATCGCCCCGGGACGGGCGGTTTGTGTGCGCGCCCTGTTTGTGGGTTTTTGCGTGAGAATCCGCGGGCCTCGCCATCGATGCGCGCTCACTTCGAGATAATTTCGGCGGGAATTTATTAGCCGGCAGGCGATGCCAAATGCAATCGGATTGTCAGCGGCGCTGAGCGATAAGATTTCCCTACCCATTTTTGAGCTATCGCCCACTTCGCCGCAAGATTGAGGCACTAATTTTAAAAGGGTGAATTGTCAGAAGCGATTCCCTGAGCGTGAATTAATTTATCCCCTGTTTGGAAGGCATTGTTGCTTATATATGATCTGCACTAGTGATTTGCTTGTGGAAGCTCCTGCTTGCAGCCGCTGCTTTACAGAAGCCGCTGGAGTTGTGATCGTGACGCAAGCTCATGTGGCTCTCATGGCTATATCGTAATTTTCTCCTAGCTTTATTTTCAAAATGCTAATCAGTGGCAAATCATGACTATGTAATTAGATTTTTTAACAGTTAACTACAATCTGTCGTTGTGTTTTACATATAATTCATTAAATATACTCGTTAACTAACGTTCTCTCAATGCACGAATTACATACTCTTGAATAAAATACGGCTTAATGCATTTTATAAAGTTCATTTTTAAATTTTAATGAATGGTTTTCATTTTAAGCACTCATTAAAGTACTAGTTAGGCTCTGTTGTATCTCACGAATGTAAATATATCATTTTTCTCCCATTAACATAATGTCTTATATTATATTGCAGGTATACCTCTCAAATTTCTTCTACCAGTTGAATTTTACACAGACAAAATTTGATTTAAAATTTTCGCGGCACAAATGATTATAAAAATTTTTAATTAAATATTTTTAATGTTCCATAATACGATTCTAAATAGTGTAACTTTCATAATGCATGCAGGCATGGGGTAACCTAATGCTTAACATCTCTATGCATCGCCTATATTTTTTTATATGTGAGGTTTAAGGCTAAATTTTCAAATGCTTACTTAAATGCTAATATCGTCCAGAAAAATGCTCCCCTTTGCAAAGTTATATTGTGAAAAACTTTCTCTGAATTATTAATTGATGTTGAATGCTCAAAATCTGCTGAAGTGCACAATGCATCCATATATACTGCTTTTCTTTCAGGGTACAAAATGCCGTTCTCCTACAAAATTCGCTTACATAACATTTCCGGAATTTTTCCCTTCATATCTGCTTTATTTATTTCTTTCTGTCTCTCTCTTCATACTTTTGCTCTGCCATCTTACGCCGCATAAATTAAAAGTTATCCGAGCCATTCATATTTACTGGGTCTCCACCTCGCTCAAATTTAACTGAAACATGCAATTCATTCCCGGCCAGACATTAACCTTTTTTAACTCAGGACATAAATATATAGCATTCCCACTAATCCTACAATCACCTTTAACTTTTTATTTCCCTCACTCTTCAACCTTTCTTCACTAAGAGTCCTAATGCATATACCAACTGTGTGTACTTTTTCTCCCTCATATCCATCATGCCATTGCCTCATTGCTTTGTTTCCATCGTGCTTGCAATATCATCGTCATGGAATCAGTTTTTACGAATGGATTAAAAATATATTAAGAATGTCACTGTCTCTGATTCTTCCAAACACAGCCGGAGTCACATCAAGTGTTTGGTCACTTTTAAGTCACGACATCGTATTTTCTGTAGCTGTACTTAAAATCTGATATTTGTAAGATTTTTATTTATTTTTATTGTTTTAATGTATTTAATGCTTTGTATTTATTTTTATTATTGTTTTTTTTATTATAATTAACATTGTATTTAATGCTTTGCTATCCCGGGTTTGCATTAGCCTCAATTTTGCAAACTATACCTAAAAAATGCTCAAACGCAATTCCTGGATCTATGAAATATATTAGAACTATTTTTTGAGGTGTTTGATGAGTGAATGCTGTTTTGATGAACAATTTTTAATCGGGCTCTTCTTAAAAAACACTTCTGCAATAAAGAGAGGATGTTGGTTTTTATGTCGCCATGTTATGATCGGTTGTTGTGCCGCAGAGAAGCGGGAATAATGAAATTACTCGGCGAAAATTTTCAACGCCAATCGATATCTAAGTGTATTTTCAAATATGATGTTGGGTTATCTCTTATTTTAACATTTGAGAAGTTTTTTTTAATGACTAAGCTTGTTTGAATATTATTCTGCATCCAGTTTTTTTAAGATATCAAAATGGATTTTCTCTATGAGATTCTTTGAAATATTGTTTGTTGTCTTATTAAATAAAGGCAGTGAATATTTTACGCCTGGGGTTGGTACAGAGTACATTTGTTTATTGAATATAAAACTGTCGAAATGTGTATGAAATTGTTTAGGCGAAATACAACAAAATTTGACTGGGCTACTTGAAAATTTCATGAAATACTTAAGCTTCTCATTTTAAAAAAAGAGGAACTAATGCATAATGTGCTTGTCAGTCGTGATAATATGTGTCAGATATTTAATGAGTATATACTACAATGGTTAATTTATGTATGGCTTTATCATGATTTTCAATTTTGATGCCATAAGAGTTGAGAGTTTTTCATTGGCTCGGCATGTTTCAACCCTGAGAAATAAAAGCAACAGGCAAATAAAACTGTAAAAGGGGGGGGATTCTCACGCCCTTGCCAAATGGTTAGACTAAGTGGAATAGAAGCGTATGCTCTTTTTGCAAATGAGATGAATAACGTCCGAATTTTGGACACACTATTCGAACGGCATCATCCGGGTCCAAAGGAGACGAATTCGTTGGCTTTAACTTATCCCATTAATAAAAGGCTCAAGTGGCACCATTTATCTTGGCAGCGAGCCCGCGCAGGAGCACGTCCCATTGCCCATTTATGGCCCCCGCTCCAATTTCTCTCTCCCTCTCTATTCCCTCATTCCGCATCCACGAATGACCCTTCACGTTTCCTCCTTCGATTCCTTCTTTAAACTCCAACGCTATCCCCTCAACTCATTCTGAGGAAATATCACAGGGGTCAGATTTAAAAGATCTTGGACAAGTCGATGAAAATTTGAATATCATTTTTACTGATTTGAATATTCTTTGGAACTCATTTCTTTTGGCTCTTCGTGGATTAAGTTTCTGCGAGATATTCTTAAGCGTTGATCCTTATTCTATCAGTCGTTGATCTATTTTTATACATTGTATTTTTAGTTGACTGCTACGCTAATTGTGTGACGATACTATTAGAAAACTTTCTACTCATACGTTTTCAAGAACTTGTTCCGTGATTTTCACCATAATGAAACTAAATTTTGCAATAACCACTTCTTTGGTTAAAACTAATGCTTCAAAGTTTAACCTGTAAATTAAACTGGTACAAAGTTCGTAACCCTTTTTAATATCTCAATCAATTTAATATTTCAATTTTATGTTTTGTTTAATTATGTTATTAAATTAATTTTTTCTTTTGAGAAATAAGTAAAAATAAGCTAAGTATTTTAAATAAATAATTTTTGTCTTTTCGGGTCTTTCATTGTATCTAAGGCTATCACTAATATGATTTGTGTCAATAATGTTCATACGTCGAGGGTAAGAGTAACCCATTTTTAGAATTCATTAATGAGATCAACTTTTTAGTGAGAGGCTTTTACTTGCCAAATTACCGTGAAACTAATTTATTTCTTGTGAAGTAGTTTTGTAGTATCGAAGTCCCAATATTTCATTTTATGTACTTTTAATTTGCATTCAACAATTTCATGACCAACGTTTTCATTATTTCATTGGATATAATCAGGTACTGTAACGTGCCCATGGGTGGATTATGTAAGTACCTCCTGATTGCCTGGAGAATGTACCCTGTTGTTCACAAACAAGAAAACTAATCTGAGGCCCCTTTATTTTATCAATGGATTTTGTCCAATTTTATTTTATATCTTTTGTTATTGTATCGTGGTGTTTGATCGATAGAAATAATCTTTAATATACGTATCTACCAACAAATAAGTCTCATCATACGTGATCTATTCGCGCCATCATTCAGGTGCCTTATCTACATTTACATAATACCCCGTGAGTCACCGCAAGGGCGGAGTGGCAGGGTGTGTTAGGTCACCAGCCGTGTAAAGGAGTAAGTTTTATGGAGATGAAATGGTAATATGTATTAAAGGAGTGTATTTAGTGGAACTCAGTTTTTATTGTGGTCTCTTATTGTGCGGAGAAAGAACGAGTTATTGTACCTATCTGCTCGGCAGTGTATCTCTCTTATTTTATCGCATCCGTCATACTTAGAGATGTAGTGAGGAGTCATGATACAATTCTCTATGTGACTCTGTAAAATATCAGTTCTGAATTTCTAGAGCAACCTTAGCCTAGCGTGTAGCAAGCAAGTTACCAAAGAGGTTCAGCGCAATGCTCTCACAGCAACGTTCTACAATGAATGATGTATTGTAGAATCAGTAGACCTATTGTTTGACTCAGCATTTTGTATAACTTCAGCCGGTTTAGTAAGCAGAAAAGCATTCTATTTTAAGGGACGGAATTTGACCTCAAAAGCACTGAAGAGTTCTTTGGGAATAGGAATAGTATGCTCGAGTGGACAGACTATTATTGGTTACATAAGAAATCGGCTATATCAGGGCATATCCCACTTTGCGTTTTTGCCATATGCGAATGGATGTTGCTAATACTCCAAATGGATAAGTTTTTGGGGCACTTAAGAGTCATTGGCCTCAGCGACATTTTTCATTTTTTATTTCTTCTCCGCTATCATCTCCGCTTTTTTGATTTCAATGAAATCACCTGACCATTCTTTGATATTCAGAAACGATTCGCTAGAAGAGTAATATCCTTGACATCAGTGTCAAGGGCGCACTAATCTACCATATTCTGGTCAGATTCACTATATGATTGCCAGTCTATTCAAAGGCTGTTCCTATAAGTTCTGAACAACCACTGTGTGATTCATACATCACTTTCTCTGAGCCAGAAATCAAATGTAGCACGCTTTTGAAAGACATTTGGAGGAAATATTCTCCAATAAGCACATCTCTCAATAACTTCTGGTCAAAACTGCACCTGTTATTTTTTTGCGAAATGCTACTCAGTTTGCCTCCTAGAAATTAAAATTCTACGTTGCACAGAATATCTTGTACACATATTTTGTGCCTTACCTTAGCACCAACTAGTTTGTATATATTTCCTTGATCTAAAAGACGTCTAACTTAGTGGTACCTTCCTTTTTGGTTAAATGCCTCACACTGAAGTTGGTATGTACGACGTAGGTACTATATAAATGAGAAAAATAAGTATTTTCACCTGATAATTGTTTCTCCTCCCATATTTACTTCTAAAACTTACACGCGGCTTCCCTCCAATTACAACAGAATTTTATTTTAAATATCATATATTTCAACTGCTACTGCATCAAAAAGCACCTAACCTTGTTTTTCCTGTAAAGTGTACAAAATCCCTTGTTCAAGTACAAAGTTCTTGGATTTCCTATGGGGAGAGATATAGAGAATACTACTTTAATTTGAGCGGCTCAGGATAATTTCTATGAGCATCTAATTTATCTAGTATTTAACTAAATCACAAAACGGAATATGAAATTTCTATTAGGCTGGTGTGACGTCTCTATTTTGATATTCATATACTTTGGCCGCCATTGAATAAGTGGTCGTGAAGTCGGTGTGTTAGCTTAAACTTTTTCACATTTTCTGAGGACAAGTGTATATGTAACGCAGTCTACAATAATTTTATTTCCCTTTACAGCTCAATTAAAGAGGTATGGAGGAAAAGATTATATGATAGTAGTGATCCTGGTAATTTGCGTGAGGACTAGTGGGTAAGGAGTGTAGGGGAGTAAAAAGAGGTGTACGCAGACAAAAAATTCGTTGAACTTTGCTTTCTTTTCATAATGGCGTCCACTCGGTCAAGTACTGTCGTCATTAGACAGTGGATAGTGTGGGCAGATGGGAGTTAACAAGCCCATAATTAAGTATGTCAAAATTTTTCTCCAATCGACAAGATAAAAATATGAAGGCTTAATTATAAATATATAATATATAATAAATAAATATTCGACATAAGGCACACATAGGCACCACTCATGCAAAACCAACAAATCCTCCCCAAGAATGCTCCCTGGTTCCGCCACTGACTTGATGTTATTTTCTACTCAACGATTTTAAGCTTTTGCTCTTCCTTTTAGTGTTATTTAAGCTCTTCGACCTCCCCTTATTCATTCATAGACCGCCACATGACTAGGCGAGCGCTTTCCGTCTCATCCTCGTCAGCCGTTCCCTCCGTTTAGTAGGTATATAAATTACCTTCAGATGGTGCTAATGCGCGTGGCTCGGTGTCTCCTTTACAGCGTGTGGATGCAGCTCACCGACGCTGCATCTAGCGTCCCCTCCCGACCAGAGTTCTCTTCTCTTGTTCTCTCCCCGTTAACTCACGCACCCCACTCCGCATCGGATACAACGTGCCAATCCCTACACCATGACTAACCTCATAGTCTTGAATGGTGGGTATGTATATACATATCGATAAACGGTTAAATATTTTATATTTTTCTGATGTATCTATGCACGAGATCTGTTAAAAATAACGGGAAGTTTGTAAAAAGTCATTTTAGCGTTCTTATTACATATTGGTCCTTATTTTTTCCTTCTAAGTACTCTCCATATCTAGAGATACACTTCACCGCGCATCACATACATTCCTATACATCACCGCGCCATACATTCCTGAAATTCTCCGCTGGTTATCATCTCCCTTTCCCGCTCTGAATTATCTGTGATGTCCTTTAAGAAGCTCTGATTTAAATTAGAAGAATTAAAAAAAGTCACACGGAGAAAGGTAAGGTGAGTAGAAAGGCTGAGGGAGGACAGTAATTTGATTTTTTTGCTCTACGAATTGACAAGGATGAATGGTGGGCACGTTCTTGTGGCGGTGGATGGTCGTTCTGCTCGGTTGATATCAAACGAGGAACAAAATATGCTGCAATCAGATGCATGCTGAATTTTATGGTCAAGATGCCATGATATGATCCAATCAAGATTTAAAACTCTCCACCAAGTTCTCTTACAGTCTGAGGACGGTTGGCGCGCAACGGATTATCAATTTCCTGAGTGATACTGCCGATAGTGATAGTAGGCGTCGAAGGCCTACTTGACCGAGAATCGTTTTAAACTGGCCAACTACCAATTTAGAATCGAATTAACAATTTAAAACACTGCATACGACTAAGAGAATTGCTTTTGTAAGCTTTCTTTAAGATATTGTTTATCTCCGTAAAATATTTTCAAAATTTAACGCAAAATTTCATGTTGCAACACTGATCCCGAAACTCGGACATGGCAAAGATTGTTACGGCGAAAAAAACAGATTTCTATTATAATGGTATATGACGGAAAATAAAAAATATTTTAACAATTGGAAAATCATGGCTACTCAAGGGAAGTGAATAATGTAGTGCTGCCAGCAAGATGTCACTAGAAGTATTCGTTACCGCGAAATAACAAATAGTCCCGCTATTCTTTTGACAGTCCTCCTTTTTTGGCATATTTTAAATATCTGTTTACTGACAAATTCGCTGTAATTTTATATCCTCTGGTACCAAAATTTTTTAATAGTTTCAATTTATCAGGATTTATATTCATTACTAAAATAATAAAGTTTTTAGATAAAGACTTCTGAGAAGAGTGATGACATTTCTGCAGCAATTAGCCGGACAATTGTAATGCTGTGGCTATTCTTCCGACTCCCTCTAACGAATACTCATTTATCCACTACAAAGTTTTTCATTATTTTTCTGGTGAATCGTATTCTTGGGTTACATTTATATTTCTTGACATAGGTTAATTCATTGATTATAATTTCCAATTGGCTATTGTGACGCAAAGTGTGCGAAAGAAATCGCTCCCTTCATTTCAGAATTTTCATCCTGATTATCTTGTTCCTAGGTATCCGTAGGACTCCTCCGTAGGTAATTCTCTCCATCCTCCAAACTTGAATCTCATAAGACCTTGAAAAATTATTTAAGATCGTGCACATATATTTTTGTATTTATTAGTTTTTGATGCGATACAAAGATTATGGCTCAGTTTATTAGTAAATGACTATTACAATACACCAATATGAGAATATTACATTAATATTTCAATATTACAATATTTGTACCATCATACAGAAGTATTTTTTATAATAAACTCTGTGAAATATCGTTTTTTTAAATGTATCACTTTCCAGTACATCCGTGTGATTATATATATGTCCCAGCCTACTCTTAATTACCCTTTCTAGATTCCACATCTACTCTTCCAGCATCGTCTACATGCCGTTACTCTCAGAATCGAGCACCGAGAATCATAGAGACTGCGGTGATGTTTTTGGTAGAATTTGAGGGATTTACATGATGATTGGGACAAAGTGAAAAGAGAAATGTCTCAAAATTATCCCGTGGGACTCTATATTAGGCTCTACTTCTATGCTATGTACATAAGAATTTGTATTTAATTTTCCTGAGGGCACACCTTGAGTACTCTGTAATAATCATTGACCTTGGCATTTGGAGGGAATGAATTAACGCTCCAGTTGTCTAAGATACGGTCTAAAGCCGCATGTAAAAGAAAAATGTGTTCATGCGACAAGAGAATGTTAGACAACTACAAGGAAAGTAGTGTTAAGATCCGCTTGAGGCTCAAATCTCATACGCCATGCTAAGGTTTGAAAAAACCGTATTTCACGAGGGCCAGGTCGACTCAGTGGATGTTGTTACCCACGTAATTCACATATATTACTGTATGAACTAAAAATAATATGATATGAATGCTTATCAAATGTATGATAGAATTTTTTCCTCCTATGCTCCAATCAAGACTATATTTGGAGTACGTCAAGCTAATTATTAGCTGGAAATTATCGTCTAGCTTACATCTTTTTTCTCCTCTTATTCCTCTGAGCCGTGCTTGTTTTCTAAATAACAGGTTTCCTAACGTTTTAAGCCTCATGCCCTTACGAGCGGTGACTTGTGGGGTAGTATTTTTAGGTGAACATGTGATCGTAATAATGAATCTACTCACCCCATCCAGATCTCATACTGGTCTATTTATTGTAGATGGAGACGTCGATTATACCTTAAATCTCCACCATTATCGTCATTATCCTTCTCCAATTTCTTTTTCCAATTATTGGCCGGTGTCTTAACTCCTTATTGTTGTGAGAATTATAGCTAAAGCCCCATCTAGGTAATGTTCTAAGTCCCTTTTCATAAAACATATATTCTACATGTGCCCTGCGTACATTTCTTTTGCTTACTTTTATCTGTTAAGGCTAATGTATCAGAGTTGTTTCAATGAAGCGTTTCATCGACATGACACACTAAAAAAAAGGGATATTTTTGTTGAGAGATTTGAAGTTAAAGTTCACAGTAAATGGAGTCATAACATGGGCAATAATGTTTACAACAAGCTGCCAAACTAAATCAAGGAGATCTAATACTGTCAAGGTTTTAAAAATAATTTTATCCATATCTGATCAAGAACTGATTTTATTTTGGTCGGGAATAGTTTGATAGTATATATTTTTGATTTAATAACTGATTGTACCCATTTTTAGTTGTCTTTTGACTTGATCTGTACATATGTCTCTGAGCTAATAAATATTGTTATAATACCACGTGTCTTTCGGCCAGTTTTCGAGGCAGTGTTTAGGCATAGGTGTTCCCAGCACTATCTACAAGTTCCCCCTCCCCGATAGCCGGTAATAGCCAGGTCCACCGTGATGTTTTAGGTGGTCGGGGAGTGCTGGGAAGGATGGAGGTGGAGAGAGGGGCTCACAGAGAAAACAGAAGAGTGTCAAAATCATCCCGGTGGACTCCGCGAGTACGTTCGACACGAGAACGGATGAAGGGTATTAGCGATGGAAGTGGGAGGTCGAGTCCCCGGGGAATGAGGACTTGGGGAGCTGGACGGTGTATGGAGGGGGGTGTAACTCGTTTGGGGGGAGGGAGGGAGAACGAGGTTGGTTGTCATGCGCTCGGCCGGTTTCAACGGGATTTGCGTCCTCGCTCTTCTTCTATTTGTCGCCGCGGCAGACGAACGAACGTTTTTGAATGGGGCCAGTAATGGGATGAGCGGTAGTCGGAGGCACGGGGGCGCTTGAGTTACGTTTTCAAGGCTTTTGATGGTGGATCACGGGACGAGATTATTGAGCTGGTTATATGAGAATCGGTGGCTTTAACCATCGACAAATTTTGGAGAGAAATGGAATTTTTTTACGTATTTTCCGTCTGAATCGAGTTTTTTTAAGCTCAAAAATATTTTCGATGAAAGTTTTTGGTTTTTCAAAAATGTTTGTGGTATTTTAAAAATGAACTGCAAGTTTACAGCGCGTTTCTGTCATTTTTTTGTGTCCTGTGTAATTAAGTAAGCATAAGTATATTGCATGTAATGAGCGCTAAGTAATTTCTATACATGCTAGTTTTAATTTAAATGGGAAACAATGATGACTGATGTTGAATTTTTTAGAATACACACTCGAATTTAGACTTGATGAGTGGTCATTCGGGGACATATCGCTTGGTAACATTAATGTTTAAAGATTCACTGCAACTTTCTGTAATTTGAGTCTCAATAATTCGTTATCGTACATTTACAGATCTAAGATTTTTCTGTTCTTAAACAGTGTCGTAGTTTTTTCTAATAAAAGGAAATAACAGTCCATGTTAATGCGTAAGTCATACCCCTCCAACAATGGGAGAGATATGACTTTAAAACCTACAGATTTGTAATTGAGGGTCCTACAATATTGCCCTTGAAATCAGTTTGCGGCTTTAATACATTTTTAAACACCAAAAGGCAGCATGGTGATTATTTATAAAACACGAAAGCACTCTAAAAATGCGTTAGTGCATAACTTGTATCGCCACTTTAGTTGAGGTCGTTAGCTTTCTACATTCATTCTCCTTTGTACACTTTCGCATCGATTCCTGTATTCATTAAAAATTCCTCCTCGTGTTTTTGCTCTTAAGATGTGCTGTAATGATTTAAGCGGCGTCATTAAAATTCTCAGAACGCTGTTAAAAATCCTGAGATTTTTAATGAATTGCCCATGTTTTTTAGGTTTAATTATCTTTAAGTTCCTGGATTTTAACTAGAATTTCCTTCTTGACATCGTAACATAAAACATTTGCTGATGAAATCTCGAGTTTTTATATCCATAAGAAAGCAAGGAGACATAAAAAATATATTTGTGTGTGTGCAGATGATCTATTATACTCCTGCACTTATAAAATTGAATACCTACGAAGCCGCTTTAATGGAGCATTTGCGTTAGCAAATATACTCTGTACTGAGAAAGCGTTTTTCATTCCCGTTTTTTTCTAGCTTAATGTTTTTAAAATGACTTTAAATCAATGGATTGGTCATTTATTGGCCTAGATTTCCTCAAGAGTCAAAATCTAATCATAATATATAATTATTTGGCTGTTCTGGCAGTTTATGATTAGTAATAAAATCAATTGGACAGCTTAAGTGCATCATCAAGTTCAAATGCTGTCAATGTTTCATAATGATTTTCCGTTGACTATTGGTATGCTAATGAAATAATGCTTAATGAAAGTGTATTAATGTCATTCTTATAATGATTACTAGAAATTCCTTCGCAATTTTTCAATAATTATAGGGTAAGCTCTTGCAACACGAGGATACTTTGGGGATGCTTTCTTCATAAAATAGTGACTGAGATGAAAGGAAGCATGTCCTATAAGGGCTGGTAGATTCTTACAATACATGAATAAACATGCGTAATAAGATTATTTGGACGTTAATGTGATCTGCTGTATTTTGTGGGAAGTAAATATTGGTATAGAAGGATTTCATGAGTAATGGCTTGCCGTAAATTAGTTTTTCCGGAATTGGTTGTGCCTCGATATGTGGCATGAATAGCTAATAGTAGGCATGACTCATATGGTGTGCAGTCATTAGGCGCACTGCAGAAAGTAAGTATTCTCTTTTGGAAGAGTTATCATCTTTAAAAGATTACACCCTTAGAATTTTTTCCATATAATGTAGTTTTGTAATATTCGTAATCTTTTATTCACTTGAGGTTATTAATTCTAGCGTTAGAATTTTTATGTGACTTTCTTTCTTCTCTCATTTAATGTGTTATGACTTATTAGGTACCTAGATTCGACCATCTCTTTTATAATGGCAAACACTAATTGAAATTTTGGAATTAAATTCTTTTTGAGTTGAGTTCATTGTAGAGACAAAACATTTGAATGCGCGCCTTGTATCACTTAGGTACCACATATATTGTTTTATTCTATTAAACCAGTGCATCATATTACGAGGATTCAAGATAAAAATGCGCCGTTGGGAAAGTCATCGATTAAAATTAGCATGAGTTGGCTATGGTTTCACCGGTGATCACCAAGTTGTCACACCTAAACTAAAACAAATAAAAGTTCAAGTATGTTATTTTTCCATTATAAATCTGCTAAAATTAGTGTCTTATCATTTTTTTGACTTGATCGTAATTAACCAGTTTTAAGCTAGTTTCTGATGTGTCAAAATTTCTTTCTAGATAGATATCCGCGAAAGGATCAATTTTATCGTTTTTTAGCTGTTTATTTCGATTACGAATACATGTGTTTTATCACCAAAGTGTATATTGAGGCGTTCCTTCTGTTCACCTGTTATTGGTGACTTCGTGCATTTTTTCTATTCTATTATTCCCATTTTGGTTTAAATATTATCTAAATTAATCGTCTTATATGAAGTCCGAGCTTGATCACTTTCGAAGTCATTCCCCTCTTTTATGGCAATGTTACATTGATTAGCGCTTCTGTCCTACCAACTTTTCACTTATCTCCACTCCAGTTGAATTGGTTGCGTTGGTGAATTAACGTTTTTATCAATTGGTATCATCGTTGTCAGCATCATTAATCCGATGACTGGTTTCCTGCTGCTCTCATAACTTCGCAGGAGTGTGCATTCATGATAAAGTAATACTTTTCTACTTTTCAATATTTTATTAGTAGAGCGCGTTTCGCCGCTCTACGGTAACGTGGTAGAGGTAGTAGTTTAAATTAGGGTGCGTCGTCGATTACGGTCATTTGCACCAATTTTTCTACGGTAATGTCTGGTAATGATTGTATGATGCCGTAAATCGGAAAAAAGCTTCATGATAATAAAATAATGAGAGAAAGTAGGAATAATTTTACTTTACGATGAATAAAAAACTTAGCAAGCTTCAACAAAATGAGCATAAGAGAGCGTATTGCACAAATTTTGTGAAGTCTGGAATTCAATATTTAAAAATAGACACATGTAAGTATATGGACTAATAGGTCGCAGCATGAAAATTAGTGAGAAAGAGGATCGACTTTTTTGCATAAATAATAAGGATACACCATGTTTTGCCAAGCACTTGTGTAATTGTAACAATTTTAGTGACGTTGACGCGGAAGTCCCTCATTGCATGCCCAAAGGTTACAAACTAGCTTTCTTTTGAAAAGAGTGAAATATATAGCTGCGAATTGTGTAATGTTAATGGTAAAATTTCAATTGTTTAATGATATTGTTGTTGACCATTCGGCCTCTCCTAAACCTCAAACTTCCCAGCCAGTGACATGAGGACTGCACCACTCACCCAATACCAAACACACTCCCGGTGTCAATCCCCCGCTCAACCAATGCTCAACCTTTCCCAAAGCCTCCCTCTTACTCCCCTCTTCTCTCTTCTCTTCCGTCACTTTCTATCCTCGTTTAAAAATCCCGCCCTTTCCCTTCTTTTCCCCACCCTACTTTGTAAATGTTATAAATGGCTGAGGGGGGTATCGGGTTGGTGTGGTGGCTAAGAGTACTGGCTAACCATACGGTAGGCCAGGGTTCAAATCCCAGCAGAGGAGGATGTTTTTCAGAGGACACCCGATCCCTACTTGAGTGCCTTGTGGAGGGAACTTCAAGAACAGTACGCCGTCTGTCGGATGAGACGTGTTAATGTCGACGTCGGGTTTCTATCCACCCTTCCTCCCTTACCTGTCCCTTATGGAGAAAATGACCTTAGCTGTCGGTCGCCACTCCAAAATCCAATCCCAAGCCTGTATGTGGAGTAATGTACGCTGATGATGGCATAATGTGCTGAAACCATTTCTACTCATTTTTATTGGCTATGGTGTATTTCATATCTGGTCTTCTTGGTTATTCTTTCCTAACCTTTGTCCCTCCGTTATTTTGTTTTCAGAATGATGTTGTGCCTCAGCTAATGCTGAATTAGTTTATCTCTCGCACTGCTTAGAGCTTTAAGCATAACAATGTTGCTATAGGTAAAAATTTAGTCGTCTCTATATGATCTACTGCATTCTCTGACTTTAACTCGCTAGCAGATTATACCTTTCCCTCCCGCTTCCCAATCCCACACATCTCGTTTGTCCATCTCTCCATCCTCCCATCACATCTCCGGTCCCTCAATCTCAATCCCCACATCACACGCGCCCGACCCGTCCCCTCAGGCACTCCTGCCTGCAGTTTGTCCACTTCGAGCCAAAACTCTTCCCTCCTCCGCTCCCCATCTGCGCGTCACCCTCGCGGCCTAGCCCCGCTTCCCTATTACCGGCTATCATTCATCAAGTCGCTGGGTGCAGTTAATTGCTGTCGCATATAAGTCACCCCGTAGCGGTTACGTTTCCATGCGTTTATTGTGACATAGTCGTATACCCAGAAAGACAGAAAAATAAATAAATTTAGCGAGGATTCCTGAAATATAGCTCGTGGTTGGAATAATTGTATGGATGTAGACCGATCGAAATGAATGAAAAAAGAGCAGGTTATTTGCACAATAAAAGAAACTCGCGGAGGTAAATACGTGGTCAGACAATAATGCACCGATGAAAAAAGGGTGCTCAATTAGGTATAGTGGATTTACACCCTGAGAGCTCAGTTGCGAGTACCGTCAGTAGAGGAAACCTTTTCAGCGATTCCTACCTCGAGACTCCCTTGAGCGTGTTGGAAGGAGCTCTTTAAATTTAATGGAGTTCCATGTGTGATAACGAGCGGAAGGATACCTATCCGATCGTTTGCTGAAGTATTTGCCCACCTTGGACGTCTAATTACGAAGGACAATTTGAGGCCTGTTCACGTATGTACTTGCGATATCACCACAGTAGACGTTGGCCCGCATTGGCACAGGTCACGTGTGATCAGGAGCTTTCGCTATATTCTGTTAAATATACTAGTTTCCCGAAACGCCTGTGTTCTATCTTCATTATACTCGACGCTCCGAGAGTTTACCCTGTCTTCTAACAAGCGCACTTGCAGATACAGCATTCCCTTCGTCGGATGGGACTTCAAATTGTTTACCCCGTGTAACCTTTCATTGAGAGTAGACCCATGCCGACCCCAAGGAGGCTCTGTCTTTTTCTATTTGCCTATACATCGTTTTCTGAACAACCCAACAGCCTCAATTTAAAGGTCCGTGATCTCAGTTGTCTCCCATCTCACCAATTAACAAATAAGCCTACTGCAATAAAAAATATGGGGAATCTACATCTACGTACTACCCTAAAAGCCGCCGCATGTGCTTGAGGCAGAGGGTGTTAGGACACCAACCTTGTAAAGATGTAAGCGATAAGGTTTTGGGAGGTGAAATGGTGACGTGCATTATAGGAGTGCGTAATAGAGCTCAGCTTCTATTATGGTCACTGACTGTGCGCGGAAAGAACGAGTTGTGCCGATCTGTTTGGCAATGTGTATCTAAAGATGTAGTGTGGCGTCAGAATAATATTCTCTGTGTCACTCTGAAACACACCTGTTCCGAATTTCTCAAGCAAACGAATCCTAGCGTGTAGCTTCCGCGTCTGCCACCTTATTCCATCTAAGAGCTGTGAAAAATTATATGTTCCCTCTTAGCAGTTTTTAACAAAGCGCGTAGCTTTCCTTTGTATTTTTTCAATTATTGTGGGTAATTTTTTATGTCCAGGGTCCCATATCGAACTTTTAATCACCGTTCCAGTTTTATGTTTCCATTCAAGTGGATCATCTGGTTTCATCTCGTCTACTCCCACGTGTAATATTCTAGTTTATCGTTTTGATTTCGTAGGTTTCAATGCCGAATTTCATCTGTTACTTCACCGTAGTGGAGGGCGAAGTGTCTCCTCCCTTTCGCCACTGAGAGGCGCCAAAACCTCGCCCTCGTGCGCCTGCGCGCGTGACCAGTATGGTCGGAGCGTCCTTTCTGCCGGGGGGGCCTTCCGACTAATCACCCGTCGAGCGGTTGGTGGAGGGTGGGGGTTTACGTGGGGGAATCGGCGTGATAAACGAGTGATTGAAGAGAGCACTAGGGACACAAAGGTGACGTCAGGCTTAGGGGAGGGGTAGGTTATGGGAAATAAGGGCTTTAAACTGGAGTGTTACAGATTGGTGGTGAAAAAGGGCAGTAGAGACGTTTAGGGAACTCACGAAACTGGTTTGGGACTAGGAAACGTATGAATTGGTATGAAATTATTCTACGAGTAGGATTTGTTTCACTTTCTCTTCTACCGATGAAGAGTACTACGTTTTTGCTATTGAAAAATATTTGGAAACTTCAATATTGATCATAAATTTTAGGCAATTTAGAATTTTTCACTCTTTTTTCTTGTTCATTCAATCACGTTTGCGAATGAATACATGTCAGTTTTGAAGCTTTTATCTTTTACAAGTTCTTTGGAATAAAATTTCATTGACAATCGGTTTTGCGTTGCTTGTGACGTTGAATGTTTTTCCTCTAAATGTGGAAGAAACAAAATGAAATATTTATATTGAGTATACTTTTCAAGTAAGTGTAATTAATTCCCCATTGCTTTCATCCGAAAAATGCCAAAATGTGAGAAGGTATAATTATCTTCATAAACATTTTGTAATGTTTATGAAAAATTTTGAAGTAGTGCTCTAAGAAATTGGGTAAACAAGGTAACAGCTGAAGTTTCCTTAGGTAACGTTGCAACATTCAACACAGTATGTCGACAATGTGGTCATTATTCATTGGTTGTTCAATCCTAAGATTGGTGGACTGTAGCTCTCCACCCTTCCCTATCTATTGCTAGATCCCTTACCTCTTGGTATCTTTTCCAATGTACCTTCCTCTTTATTAGGTCCATGAACTTATTCGCGTGTCTTCTTCTGGGGACATTTCCCACTTTTTTGCCTTCAATTATGTTCTTCACAAAACTATTGTCCTCAGGATGTGTCCAATCCATCTTGTTCTTCTTTTCAGTATGGTGTTTCATATGGTCTTTTCCTCTCTTACTCTTCTGTAAAATTCATCATTTCTTATTTTGTGCTTCCATTTATCTTCAGCATCCTCCTCCAGCTCCATGTTTCAAAGGCTTCTAGTCTGTTCTGGTCAGCTTTTCCAATGGTCCATGTTTTCGATCCGTAGAGAGCTACGCTCCACACGAATGTTTTCACATATTATCTCCTGGTTTGTAGTCCTATCTTCTTTGAGCACAACCGTAGTCTTTTTCCCATGAACGCCTTCTTACCTTGGGCTATTCTCCGCTTGATGTCCGTTGTACTTCTTCCATCCCATGTTACGGTACTTCTGAGATAGGTGAAGGTGTCCACTTGATCTAATCTCTCTCCTCAAGTTCTGAATTCTAGTCATTCAAAAACGCTTGAATCATCTTCATGCTTAGCATAAAAGAATATTAGGTCTGTTGTGAATGCCGTGCATGTTCAGACAAGTGAAGCAGTCAGAAAGGGAGTTTAACTGATGTAGGAGAAGAATGACCATCCGCCTTTGATAGAATTTGAATCTCTCGTTTTTCAACATTCTGGATGTTGGTTCTCACAATATTACATTTTTAAGGGAAGTAGGATGAGAGGAATGGAGTAAACCTCCGGACTGGGACAGATTACCCCGAATTAGTCTTGTTTGTTGGGGGTTAAAGTTAAATGGAAACACTGCGAACCGAATAAATTACACCGATACATATCGCGTGCTATTTTCTAAATGCCATCAGCGTTACAATACTGCATTTATTTAGTAATTTAATAGCGAGTTATAGTGAGATAAAGCAGTTACGACGTAGTTCATTTTTACTTAATATTTTCAACCCTTCTAATTATAAACGGCGTAGTAAGTTATACAAAATAGCCGACGTGTGGACAAATATTGTCAGAAGGTGTACAATTACTACACCAGTGATTTATACCAGCGTGGTATTTATTTCTAAAGCCCATACTGATTTTTTGATAATATAAATAAATTCAAAATTTAGTTTTGATTCTCAGGAGCTGTGTTACAGAGGATCAATTAAGAAATGAAGTGGGATCAATTAGGAAAATAAGGATGACTTTAAAAAGGTTTATTCTACAAACCTGCGGCGGAAGTGGTGGCCGGAAACGAGGTTGCGGAGGTGAGAGGAGAAAGGCTTTTTATTTTTTGTTTTAATGAGCGACTGCGTGCGCCCTTTAAATGAGTAGTGTTTTTGAGAAGAGGGGAGCTGGTCTGAGAAGGAATCTAAGTGGTGCATAAATTTTGCCTCAAATTCCGCATTTTGACTTGAAGTGGTTTCGTTTTCCTTCTAAAAATTGAGGAGAATATTGAGCAGTATAATCTCATTAGACGTGATTGCGTTTTCCTTTTTGTTGATTAATATTTCATAAAATATGGCGAGGAGATATCGTAGGGAGTATAAAATTTTATCGGGGTGAAAACCGCCGGGGAGGGCCGTAAAATATCCGCTGACGGTAAAATAGAGTTAGTCATTAATTCGTGGTCTCTGGAATAATGGATGCCATGGGGGAACGGTTACAATTTATTATAAAAAGTAACAAGTTTGTTTTTAGATATAAATTTATGAGGGGCAAAGTATATGGTAAAAAAAGAGTAACTACGAGAGCGAATACTGTCTGGTGTGGAATTACTTCATCTGTGATTTTATCGTCGTGGTATTTACTGATAAAACATACCCTTTGGGTATCACCAGCATACATATAGTTGCAAAAGGAAAAGCTAGTCCTAAGTAAAACCCTATATTCTGTGTCCAGTTACTTAGGTTTGCCCTTGATATGCTTGGAAAGTATAATTGGTCAGTAGGCTTTAGCCTCGAAAACTCTCTTAACTCTCACATATTCATTTTGAAACTCAAAATTATTCTATTCTCCCTCCCTAGAGTCTTAAATGCCTACATTTTTATTTCTTCCCTCCCAGTTTTGCCGTCATTATATATGGTATAAAGAAAATTCGTAGCTCATTGTTTTTGCTAGTGCCCTGTACCTAATTTGCATATTTTGATCGAATTTTGTCTTTGAATCCTACCCCTGCGTGTACCAATTTATTGGCCTTTTTTCGAATATGGGAATCCTTTCCTTATTTCAGATTGGAGGAATTTCAACTGCTCAGACTCAAGTATAAGGCTATTTTTGTCGAGAAGTCAGCGCTAAATCGCATTAAACTCTGCTGAAATTGTTTCACCTCTCGTCCTAATCCCTCTCATTATGTTCATAACGCAAGTTACTAAGTACCTTTGACAAAGTCGTGCCAAGTTTTTCGTATTCGCGTTATTTTTGTAAAAATGTACAAATAAAACTTAAGATCACTATACATTGAGTAATAATGGTTGAAAAAATGTAGGAACCGGTCCATAAAATTTCTTAATTTAAAATATTTTGTATTTTTTAATGAAAATATCACCATTTAACTATTCTATTAATTTATTTGGAGCAAATAAGTTTTTCCTCATTTTCAATTACCAGTTCTGTTTTATCAAAATTTTTATTGTTCTTTGATGGTGATGGTCTTCTCAATTCTAGTCTTTAATTGCCCAAGGAGTCAAATTCTAGTATTCCAATTGGCGTTCTCAAAGCACCAAAAGCATCTTCAATGTAAACTTTTGAGTTCAGCTACCTCGCTTATGCTTTTGTAAGTCTCTACTTAGGTATGCGTGGAAAGTACCGTTTACGGCTTATGGTATTTGAGTTATATGGGATAATTCGACCCAAGGTACTTGACTTTAGATTAGGTTAAATTACTCTGACATTCCTAAAGTAGAGATGGGACATTGGGAAAAACTGAGTATAGAAATGTTACATAGGGAGTGTTCTCTCTTCCGCCCGCAATTGGGAGAATCACGAGAGACAGAAATGAACGAAACCGGAAACACGAAAAAAAGAGTGTACTGTATGAAGTAAATGAAAGGGCCTTGAGCAATTTGTGACTTGCCCAACGTGGTCTTCTACAGGTGATTGACTTCCTGGTGGACGAGACGCTCTCTCTCCCATATCACCAGAGCGACTAACTTGTCACTAACAAACCAAACAAGAAATGGTACAAAAAAAACTCCCGATAGATGTCGGGTAAAATAAAGCCACGAATTGCCCTCTGGTGGACAACAAAACAAATTAGTGGCGCGAATACCAAACAGGGAATATCAAACTCAGAAGCCGGAATCCGATCAAAACTATGTGATAAAAAAACATTAAAGTTTCAACGTCATTTTACCAAATCAACTTTTAATCATAAACATTTCCCGATAATTTATTCCTCTAAATGTTATTAGCAAAATTGTTCTGATTAAGATAAATGGCGGTTAATATTCCTATCCAATTGTGGATCTAATCAAAGAGAGAATTGGCTTATAAGAAGATAGGATATGTGTGTGCAATATCTGGACATTATTTTGATCAAAGAACCAATTGCAGACTGCCTCCATTTTGTTATCAGCAGTGGGGAACATGACCTTTTTTGCAATCATTAATATCTTTGTCAGCCGAATTCGAACTCCCTGTTTCAATTCCAATCCTTTTTTGCTTTGTGACGTTAGTGCTGGTGTTTTCACGAAACAGAACATCTGTTTAAATACACTTAAGCAAATAATTTAACGGAGTACGGGGTGACGGGTGATGGGGAGAATGAAAGATTCGATGAAAAAGCGTGCGGACGCGTGATCGCCATCGTTTTGATGACGACGCCCGTCGCTCTCTTGTGTGAATTTCCGCCGCGGGGAACGGAGTTCGTCTTGCCGGTCGCGCCTCGAGAGGTGGCGGTTCCTTTTGAAGTGCTGGGGACATCCTTTGGGAAGCCTTCTGAATGGAAGGGTGTCGGTATACGCTAATCCTCCCTCCGTGATCCGCCTTAGGGGCTTGTGAAAGTTTGGTCGGGTGATGTGTTGATAGCAGTGTAGAATAAACGGTGAGAATCTATCTTCATTGCATTTTCTGTGAAAGTAATATTTAGTGTTATTTGACCTAGGCAGAATAATACCGATAGTAGTTTCGTAATACTAGGCAAAATTAATTAGTAATTTGTTGATCAATAGTTTATTAAGAATTTTTTGCAAATAGAATCGTCCATTATTGCTGACAAAATCACTGGCTGGCGTGCTGCAAATTACTTTAAGAATTAAAGCATTCATTAGCATTAGCATTTTGGTGCTGGATGTAAGTTGCATAATTGGAATTACTTTTGAGAACCTACTAGTATGAAAATAAATAGGACAGCACCGACCATTTTTGTGTTTAATGAACTGCTGAAAATGCAGTTGTAAATTGTTTTATTAAGGCGCTTTATACAGGTAGAAAGGTGTTGCAACCGCGTCACCTAAGACATTTTGTTACTGTAAATAAATATTCTACTGATTTTCATTCTTTGCTGCTTATTTTTAATAGTTTTCCCGTGATGTATAACTGTCCTGCAAGAAGTCCTCTGTAGACTGTCAGTAACATGCTATTCCTGCGAAATGAGGAATGTGATTTCGTGAAATGGATATTAGTCGAGTGATGAGCAACTAGGGTGCTTTTTTGAGATTTTCGTACTCGTTCATTTTCTTTTAACTCTGGCTCTAGCCCACCCCACTTTTTCACCCTGTGTCAGCCTCTTTCTTTCTCAGCCGAGGTCCTCTCATGCATTTCTATTTATTTTAAGGCTCCGACTCGTCTGAACTCTTGGCTGCTTTGCCTCCCTCCCGTCGTCCGCGGGATCGGATGAACGCCGACTCCTCAGGCGGCAAACGAAAGCGGCGGAAAGCGATTCTTTGTGTAGTTTTAGCGAGATGTTTCCGAGCCCTTCGCCTTGCGTGGACCGAAGGGGGATTTAGACACTTCCCCTCGGAGGGGGACGTAATCGTCGCCGCTCTTCCGGCGTGTGATCGGGGGAAGGGATCTCACGCCACCGTGGTCGCGGAGTAAGGAACGCGTGCTGGGGAGGGAGGATGGTTGGCGGATGCATGAGGGAGATTTTTGGAAGTGCCAACGGGGATTGGGGGGTAGTGGGAGGGAGAGGCGCGTCATGGTTTGCCCGTGCAGCAAGGAGTGCTTGGTTGGGACGGGTGGAGGGACGTAGGAAGGGTTTCAATGGGCAAAAGGGAGTAAGGCTTTCCGCAAATCCCTGTTTTTATTTCGTGGGAACTTTTGAAAGGAAGGTCCGAGGGGTTTGAAGCCAGGAGATGAAGGGGCTTAGAGGGGTGGTCGTCCAGGAGAGGTAGGGGAGAAGATAGGCAGACGCCTGCTAGCCTGCCAGTGGGTGGAAGAGTGCGAATAAACGCGCTCCAGTTGCCTCGGAGATGACGAATAGGGTTTAGATAGTCTTTCAGAATGAATGTATAGCGTTGGGTATGGGCAGAGGAACCATATCCCCTTTCCTTGGGGATTGAAGAAGCGTATTGTGTATTTTCCAGAATTGCTGCCGAAGGATGTGCGCTTTCAATAACTTCTACGCCCTTCGTGTTAAGGTTCTTAGCAGGAGGCAGGAGCATGAGAAATTCCATCTCCGAAGAATGGGCGAAGAAATGAATTAAGTGATATACAAAGGGATGGATCGAGGAGTCACTCTTACCAGTTTATTGTCATTGCATGCTTTTACCAGAGTAACAAGTGGCCAAATGGATGGAATACACTGGCACGCTAGCGTTTATTTTTAATAGATCATAACAGAAGCACCATTCTCTGAAATACTCCATAAACTGTAGCTATACCCGCGCTCTTGTGTAGCAGTCCTCCTGCTTCTGTGGTGTTAAACTGTTTCCAGCAATGTATATGCATCGAAGTTCTCCATATCTAGCGGGAATAAACCATTTTATTATACGTATCATTAGTGACAAGCGTTTGTTTAATTAAGAAAAACTCAGTAAAAGCAGTAGATTAATTAATAAATTTATTTACTGATCATGTGAATGAATGCGAGAGAAATTTTTATACGGCTTCGTTTGCACAATTGAAAATAGAAAGCAGCCGACTATTTATATTCCTCTAAACTTAAGATGTCTTTATGACAATAAGAGGAGTGCTAAGAGTTCCTCGGCGCAGAATTGCGGATTAATTTCAATGCTCTCCTTATCAAGCTCTTTAATAAAAACGATTTGGATTAATTTAATTGCAACCCTGTGAAAAGAGTGAGGCCAAATCGCGGCTTCATACGCCCGCCTAATTAAATGGACCCTTCTGACGCGTTGATTAGCGACCGTCCGCTTCACTAACCTATCCTACTCTTTCCCCTTTCCATTGGCGTATCCCTCCTCTCTTTTATTTCATATCTGCTTGGACGAAAAGAGATAACCACAGTCTATTCCGTTATAATATCTTACCGACCAAAGTGGACCGGACGCGCTTTACAGCTGAGACGGCACGGCCATAATAAAACGGAGTTATAAGTTATGGCGCGAGATTGTTCTCAGTGGTCAGAGGAAAATAATAAAAGGAATTCTTTCGGAGTTTCATGGAGCCGTGGAAAATCTCCGTTGGGTTAGGGAAACCCCATTACCTAGGGCTGAAAACTGAATGAGGAGAAAGAATTTACGCTAACGGGAAAATTTTGTTGGAATTGGGGGCTTAAGATAAGGTGTGCTGGAACGGATTAATAGAATGTCCGTCGAATGGCCACGGCAACGAGTGGCGCTTTTTATCGTGTAATTTCTTTTACATTTTTAGTGCGTGATAATCTACATTTCCTATATTTACTAATATCCTGCCATAGATACTTGTAAAAACACCAAGTATTTAAAGACTACTCAAGTGAAATCTTTCCCATCCGCATTCGCACAGTAAAAGGCTCTCAATGAAGGTAGCGTCTTTCATAGTAAAGATTGAAAATTGAAATCCGGTTCTTCATCAAACAAGAGCTCAAGGGTTTGTTTAAATAATAATTCACGTTGATTCTGCGTGGATTAAAATAAATTGTGTTTTTTCGATGGTTGTCACTATCTTGAATGGCGGTATTGCAAACGAAAACGCACGGGAATATATGTACATTCATTCATTCAATGGTTGTTCAATCCTAAGATTGGTTGACTGCAGCCCTTCACCCTTTCCTATCTCATGCTAGTTCTCTTTACCTCCTGATATCTCTTATTATGTACTTTCCTCTTTATTTTGTCTATGAACTTATTTCTAGGTTTATATGAACGTATTTTAATTATGTTCTTCACAAATCCATTGTGTCTCAGTGTGTGTCCAATCTATCTTGTTGTTCTTTCCTGTATGGTGTTGTGTATGGTCCTTTCCTCTTCTACTCTTCTGAAAACTTCATCATTTCTTATTTTATCTGTCCCTTTATCTTCAGCATACTCCTCCAGCACCAGGTTTTGAAGGCTTTTAGTCTATTCTCATCAGATTTTCCAATGGTCCATGTTTCCGATAGACTACCGCGCTCCACACTGATTAGGTCATATATTGTGCTATGTAGGGAATATTATGTCCCGCAATTTTCTTATCTTGAGCAGAATAAGTAATTATTCTCTATCATGAATAGTGGCTATATCATGAATTCCTTCGTTTTTTCCTCTTATATTTTTTTTCGCTGTTTGCTGTTCCACAACCTTCTTACCTTTATCACGCTCGATTTACCTTTCATTAGGTGGAAAGATTGTTGATGTGATAGTGGATAATTTGAGTCCCGTGTTCCTTCGAGTACATGAAAGTCATGGGTCACCATTCTAGGATTCTTATTGAGTCGTGTTAAGTCTTTTGAGGTCGTCGATTTCAATAGTTGTCTTTTTTTTTCGTTTCGGAGAATATTTCTTTTGAATAGATACCGTTCATAGTATAACAAATCTCTTATGGCTTATGTGGTGACAAACTTAAAAGAGCCATCAAAAAAGTGTATGCACCAGCTAATTATTAAACTGCCGATATTTTTCCGTCCCTATGAGTTTTTGTACCCTGTTCAGGCACTGTAGCCTTGGTCTTCCTCTAACTTTCTTCCCGAGCACCTTCCCCTCCATCACATTGACAAAAGATATATTGAGTCTCAGGAGATGTCCTAAATTTTTCTTAATATTTCTTTTTTCCATGGTGTTGAGTAGGGTTCCTTTTTAATTTATTTCCTTTAACACCTCTTCATTACTTTTCTTTTCCCTCCAGCTTATCTTAAGCATCCTTCTCCAAATCCACATCTCTGCTAGCAGAAGACTGGATCATTTGGTTGCAGCAACAAGGCGGAGCTAAAGAAGAAAACTAACTATTCCTGTATTCATTTGGTCTCGAAGCGTTCGCACCATACCCTTCCTCATTATAGATAGAACTCAAGCATTTACCCTTTTTAATTTCTTATTCTCATGTGTATATATATTTTTTAACCCTCGCATGTTTTCCATCGTATTCCATCCCGAAAAACACGTCAGGGAACATCCTTTCCAGCATCCGTTAGATTTTATTGCCTGGAGCTGGGCGCCTCGTGTGCTCCCGCTCCCAACTCTCTCCGGGGACGAAGAAAGATTTGCGATCGAATCCTGATAGCCATCGGTCTTGTCGGGGTTGTTGGGGGACGAGCGGGTGGGAGGTTGGCGTGGGTGAGAGTTGTGTTTGGAGGAAGAGTCGTGGAAAGGGGGGAAACAGCTTTGGAGTGCGAAGCAAAGGAGTGGGGGCTCTACACCTAAATGGCGCCAAAAGAGCTTTGATTGATTAGGGGAGTTGGGAGGGAAAGAGAGGGGGGAAGATGGTTTGGGAGGTGGGTAGGAAGGATGGGAAGTTTCAGCTTTAAGGGACGGGTGAGGGTGGATTTTTGATAGCTATGAGCAGCGGAGAGTGAGTAAGAGTGGTCTTTTCGGCGAGGGGATTATCCTGCACCGGGTGGGGAGGGGAGGAGGTAAAGGGGTTTGGGAAGCGAGGGTATTGTAGAGGATGGGAGTAAAGGGGATTGGAGTGTGCTGGGTAAGGGGTACTATCCTGGCATCTCCCCACGCCCCCTCAAAAACTGTTTCTCCTCTACCCTTTCACATCTTGCCAGACCGCCCCACTTTTGCAGATTCCCCGGACGCTCTTTAACCGACCAATCACAATCTCTGAACCTTTCCAATTTTTCTATTCCCTCTCTAATGGTCTTCGGTGCTCCCCCTCTGTAAACTTAGTCGGACACCCTCGCCGTAACCAATTGTCCTCCTTTAAACCCCTTACCCCACGCTCCTCGCCCTCCCTCCACGACTAACTCCCCCCTGTACCCTCCGCCTCAACGCTGGCGCGTCGAAATCCCGTCCAATGCCGTCCTTTCCCCTCCTCCATATCTCTCTCCCGCCCTCGTGCCCACTCCAGAGATGCAGAGTGGAGTGTGCGTCGGTCTGCGTGCGTGTTTTTCTGTGGAAGGGGAGGAGGGAAAAGGGACTGGGGAAAGGGTGCACCGGGAGCGAGGGAAGGGTATGAGGAAGAAGTGGGATAACCTCCGCGCGCCAGGGGGTAAACTGTGTACTGGAGATATCTCCTTTCATTTGTTGCGCATATGTCTCCCTGTGTTTTTTTATTTCTCGAGTGTGTCGCCTCAATTTAAAGGACGTTCTCTTTCTCTTCCCGGACGGGAACGTATCTCTCTTCCCGAGCCAGCTTTCGAGCCTAGATTACCTTTTTTATTTTTTTTGGCGGACGTGTAATTCACCGTTCTGAAACGTAAAAATTATGTATTTACAGTTTTTTGCCCTTCCCTCCAAAGACCCTCGGCCATTTGTTTCGTCGAGGAAATTGAGCTGTCTCTCTTGTTTTCCGAGTACTTTTTTCCGTTGGAAAATCAGTATTTGCTAGTCCCGTGAGTTTCAAATCACCTAATTCTTTTGTATTTTGTGCTAGGGCGTAACTAATCTTTCGTTTCGCTGTCGAGTGGGAGAGCGTATTGAATGTTTTAAATATTACTGACATATGGCGATGTATGAGGATGTCTTTGTTTGTGTAATTACCATCATTAATATATTGTCTTCTTAATGGGGAATGCACTCCGTGAAGTAAGAAATTGGCGTTTTTCTCGCATTTTCGAATTTTCATAGAGTTCTGAGGAATGAACCCACCTGGAAGGTACTGAAATAAAAATGTGATTTTTTTACTGGGTTGGCTTTCGTATTGTCTTCAAGAAATTTTCAGCTATCTAAGAAAGTTGTTGGTAAATTATTTCCCGTAAATTTTTAATGTTCCTGCAGTATTTAACGTTAGGACTAAGAGCGTGTGTATATGATTTACTGATATAGTGTTTTGGATATTTAATATTTTATTTTTACTATCGAATGATATTAATGAATTTTCATTTGTGTAAATTAGTTTACTTGACCATTTTTTCTGTTCTCCTTATCAGGCATTCTACTTAAATATGCGGTAATTCTCGAGATATTATGCCTCTGGTCTCATATGCCGTAGACTTCTCGGTGAATGTTTTGCCACGACTTCTTTTATCCATAATTCTTCTCAATTCTCTGCGATTAATAATTCTTTTGTATTTTTTGGAATTCAGACTCATGAATTATTCTCATAATTGCTTACTTTCTAAGAGAAAAAAAATCAACTATTTAATTTTTTATCATTATTATAAATTCGTGTTTGTTTTGATATTACTATTAAAGTGAATACAATCAGTCGGGTGAGAGCCCAATGAATGTAAAGAAGAATTAATAATCTTACCCTAAACTATGATGAATTATGAGCGACGCTGATGTAGAGGAATGGAGTCAACTTGCGACTGTCTCTCATTTTGAACTGACTGATAATAGTGAAACCGCATTAGCTTGGGTGTTGACATTCCGATGCCTGCTTAGAGAGTATCATAAAATTGCCACCTCCCGGAGAATTTCATCTCGTATTATATTTTGTCCGATTATATTCGTTTTTGTGCCGAAGCGAACGATCATGAGCGGAAGATTTGAAATTACTAGTCTTTTCACGCGAGTGAACTCGATTGGTTTGGCCGCATAGAGTTGTCCATGAACTTCTCGATTTCGATAGCGTAACGCGATTTATTTTTCGCGGAAATTAGCGTGTGTGTTGGAAGGAGGAAGCGAAAAGGGAGTGGGGAGTTAAGTCGTCATTTTACTTCGACAATAGGGAGTTCCCGTGTTGAAGGAAACACTGCGAGGCAATCATTTTTCTGCCTCAATAAAACTACCGGACAAACGAAATGGAACTCCACGCTCAGTTAAACCACAATGCGAAACATTTTGCGCTCGCCCAACCGAGTTTTCCTCGACGAATCGAAACTAAATTTTTTCATTATTTATTTTTTCTTCTTTTTTTTTGTAGCTGTGGTCCGCTCGCAACCCATTCATTTTGAAGAGGCGATCGGCTCTTGGGTGAGAAATGAACATACATTCAAATGGAAATAGGTTGGCGGTGGGAGAGGACTTTCAAAGGGAGATTTTTGGAGGTATGTGCTCGGGACTGTGTGCGCGGATTGATATGCACGTATCCTCGCACGTACATGTACTCGCCTGAGAGAGAGAGTACATGTGTATATTTATACATGCATTCGCGAAAAATCATGCGTTTGTGTGAAATGCACGCGATTGCCCTTGCCGATGTAGTTAGAGAAGTTCCGAGACACGAGTTCATGTATATTATAGATATCTGCGGAAAGGGGTTTTTCTCTCTTTTTAATTTTCTCGCGGAAATGACTCCCTTTCACTCGTAACCATCCCATCTAACTGTTTTATTCGCAGAGTTCGAGCGGGTGGACTGAGAGAGAGAGACAGACAGACAGACAGAGAGGGGGCGTGGGCGGAAGAGTAAACGGGAAGCATCCCGGACCAGTGATCGAGAGCAGTTGCCGACGTTAATCGTGGATCGCTGGCGACCTTTTCTCTCGACACGAATGGGACGGTCGGGAATATTGAGGGGCGAGCTTGGCGAGGAAAGGTGAGAAGGGGTCGGAGCTGGGGACAGAAAAAAAACATCAAAGTGAAGGGTGAAAATTGGTGGACAGAGTAATTTCCACCGCACAATGATTTTTGAGTTTTTCTTTCCATATTCGTGCTCTTCATTAGAAAAATTAGTCCTTCTTATGATTCGTTCCATCGTATTTTCTCGTAATTAGCTCGGCATTTGGTATTAATTCAGACGGTCCCCAACGCTGCTATAATTTTGTCGGGATTATATTTTCAAATCTCCGATGCATGCCGCTTCTTTCTTGTCGTCTTGTCTCACCTAAGTTAATATAAAAATAAGGAAATAGCAGAATCAATAGATTTTATCTCTTTTTCCCATGCACAATTAGGGACCATGATAGTTGCGATATATCATTTCTAGAATAATTTGACCCTCACTTGGTAAAGTAGGTTTAGCACTTGTGCTAAATACCTTAGCATCATTATTAGCAACAAATCCCGCATGAAATATTCGGAATGAGACAGCTCTTACATGATTTAGTACTTACAGTACTATTTGTCAGACACATTAATAATACTAACCAGTAGTTGCATCTTAAAAAGTGATGTTGCATCTTAAAGTAGTTGCATCTTAAAAGCATGATAGCGTTATCGTCTACGTAGCACTCTCCTAGTTTCTGGTCTGACCGCAAATTGTCATCCTGACTGCTGTTGGCCTGCACCCATTGGCCGGGAAAACGAGCGCGGTCTGATTTGAGCTGGGATGAGTGCCGCATGCCTGGTGTATAATCACCTCGTGCCACACACCCCTCTGGTGGCTTGCATGGTATTTCGTAGATGTAAGTTCCACACACCTATTATCCCTTCTTTCATCTTAAAAAATACACATTCTCTCTATTCCTTAATCGCCTCCATACTCCCTTCTTTACACTTACCAAGCGCTCTCTTTGGTATGTCACAATTTCTCGATGGGTCGTCCGTCCACTTTTTCTTCCATTTTTTAATATTTTTAACTTGTGTCTTCTCCCTTCTTTCATCTCCAGCACATAGTTGTTGGTCATTCCTACCCTTAGCTTGGTCATCCAATAATTCGCCACATTCACATTACAAAAGTATCTAGCCTTCGCGCATCGTGGTTATGCCTGGATTTAATTTCCGATCCGTATTACGCCGCACAAATACGCGGTTTTTTTATATCTGTTTATTATGTACCTTAAAAGCGCCCTTTTTCGAATTCATAAAACCTATTCATTTTATGGTGAAATCAAAAATCCTCATTCGGCATTCACCTACTCTTATCAAAAGATGCCATTGAACGCAAAGTTTCAAGTCCCATGTAAAGTTTAAAGTTCCTACGCAGTGCCACGTTCCAGGTATCCCATTTTTAGCATCCAAGTATACGAAAAAAAAGTGGTCGGGTTTGAGGAGGAGGTAAGAGAAACGAGTAGACAGGGAAGTGCGGCTAGAAAAGGGAAAGAGGGGTGTCAATAAAAGGATAAAGGCCGATTTACGCTCAACATTGCTATGGCATTTTGGTTGAGATATTACCCCAGTCTAATTATAAACCATTTACAAATTTTTGCTTTTAAACCGTCAATAGAAAATTAGGTTCAATCTTTAACGTAAATTCCAAACCAATTTGTTTTCCGACGATGTTATTAATATATTACGTACTCCAACATACTACGGCAGATCAGATCATGAGGATAACATCAGGGAAACTTGACTGCAGAACAGACAGGTTTAAAATATCGTATTTCCCGCGATCGATAAGAGACCACAATGTCTGTCTTCAGACTTTGAAGTAGATTAGTTGGCATACAGTATAGGTAATTAATTGATCATCTCTTTATAATACTTGTTTCTTAATATGCCGCGTAGTTCCAACATCATATTTTGCATGTTCCCTACATGACTCTCGTATCACGATTGCGTAGTTGAATTATGGATACATTCAATACTTTCAGTAGCATTGGTAGCATACATATAGCATGTCGGTGAAAGTTAATTTTTACACTAAAGTGTATGCTCGTGATAAGTCGCTCACTGCCAAACATCCTTGAGGTAACTTGCAGGGTAATATATGTAGATTCAGATAACGCGGAAGAACTCCATCACTACCTGATTCCAATTTCATACCCTCTAGTTAGAGAGCCAGTACTATACCCTTACCGCTTAACCATTCCCCACATTCCGTATTTCAATGCCTTTCGTGGATGCACATCGTGTCGTGCTCGCGAGGGCCGATGGGAGACGGAAGGAACAGAGGACCAGGATGGCAGCTAAACGGCTCCGACATCGGCCTCTTTTATATCCCTTTTTACACAACTCCCATCCCTCCTAGGGTCTCAATATTCCCCCTCGTACCGCTGTTTTCCATAATTGAATGGTGTCTATTAAAAGGACCGTGCCTCGAAAGTGGGCACCCTAGTGAATGTGACGGAGGGGAAGAGGGAACGGACTGGGAAGTTAAGGGAAAGGGAATGTTTGCATTGTCCCCTTTTTGAGATCTATTCAGTGAGATACAGACAGTTCGGGATTACCACCCCTGGTTTTGATCTGGGGGGGGGGGGAGGGACCCTAGGGTACAAGAGGAGAACACGTGCACACACGGGAGTTTGAGTGATCGGGAGACGTACTCTGTTTAGAAGAGTGAATCTGGAATATACGAGTTAGGAGTCCAGAGTGAAGAGTTTCAGGCGAATCAAGATTCGTAAGGATAGCTTGAGGACAAAAGCGAGGGACTGCTTTCGTTCGGATGCAACGAACGTCGAGGTATGTAAAGACAATGGACGATGGATGTCTAGGATTTCCGTTGTTTTATTTGGAAGACCCGTACTTCCGCCTCCTGTTTCACTGATTCGCTCTCTAGTGTCCCCAATACTCGGTTCTGTACATTGTTCCGTGACTAGGATAATCCTCCCCAACTATAGGCGATCAGGAGTGTTTTAGGCCTCACCTACCTGGTTCCATTCGGCGCACATGACCCAGACCTGCTCCAGTCCAGCAGTTGAAACGTGGCCTTGCCCCTTTTATTTCTCTCTTCCGGTTGAAATGTAAGTATGCTCGATTCTAGGATCGCCTCCCTTCTATTTGATCAGGCTAATGAATGAATCTATAGGGAGCTATTTCGTCACGTCAACTGAGATGTCTGTAGCCACCTGGTTTGGAATGTGAATTAATTTAAATTCGTGAATGATTTTTCAAGCCTTAATGATAACATTGACTCTTTGATGATACTATTTTCTACCGCCAATGTGTTTGATTACACAGCATATTGGTTCAGTTGTATTTTCATTATTTTCAAAATGTGAGTTTAATAGTTGAGACCGATATTAGTTCAAAGTTTCTTCACTGCCTTCATTGTAGTAATCAATGCATAAGCTTTGAATACTAGTATCTCTCTAGTAAATAAACTCTACTTTTGTATTGGAATAAATGTCCCCAGGGGTTTGAAGGATTTACCTTATTCTAAATAAGTAGTTGTAGTTGGTTTTTTGGGTGCATCTACGGCTAGGGTCATATCGCACCGTTATTCTAAATAAGCACACGATAAATATCAAGTATGTAGGATTAAATACCTTGAGGAAATAAAATGAAGAGAATGCGTCGATGTTTTTCTGTTCAATTAATTGATGAAGAAATGCCTTAGGAACCGTCTAAATCTTAAATACTTTTTCATATCCTGCGGTCGCGAAATGCGGTCACAAAACTGTTCAGAATTTCAATGTTACTTTGTGATGCAAAGTAAGGCAATGCCACTAATACGAGGTCTTATTGTACGCAAGTTAAATATGGATTTTTATGATCGTTGGAGGGGATGGTGCTAATCCTGAGTAACACTGCGGAAGAATAAATTAACTTTGTCATCTTCACTAAATGTCGAAACCCAGGTCGTAACAATAAAGTCACGAGTGAAGTTGACAAAGTCATTTTATTCTTCGGTGATGGATAACTTCCACTAAGTGAAGCGAAATGGTTTCCTTTTTGCTCAGTAACATGGCTATAGGGTTTCACATCAACTGGTATTTAGCCATTTTGCTTTAAAGTATATGTTTGAAATATTGCTTGCAATAGTGATCATTGTTAATTTACACTAATCGTAGTTTGAGCTTTTCAAAGTACTTACTTTCCTTTTATATTGAATTGTAATTTTTTTGGTCGTCCTTCCATTTATTTTCTCCTTATCAATATTTGTTATTTGGCGCTTTAGCCTTATTTTGCATTGCACCTATTGTATTCACGTAGCTTTCTTACATTATATACTATTATGAACATATTTTCATTCAAAAATTCATAACTATTAATCATAAGTAGAAACTAAAATGGTCTTCTTATCGTCACGAGTAGGTACGTTATAAATTAGAAGGACCCCCTTTGATTTGTATTTTTGAATCCAAACGTTGTTACCATGCCATTATTCATTCCCTGTTATTTCTGAAGAGGGTGCAAATCGCTTCATTGCTCCAGATATCCGTTGTAGCATGAGACATCTTCAGAAGAGATGATAAGCTTACAGGCATGTTCGTGAAAGGACTCAGTTCTCGAACAAGCACGTGACAAATCCGGAACAAATGATATATATCCTTTGGTCCTCGGCATCGTACCGGTTTGCACATGATTTGTATGCCGAAAGAGTCCCGCGATTGTTTCCCCATTCGTTCACGACTCCAACAGAAAAAAGAAATTTATATCACTAACTGGCGCGGCAAATACTAACAGACTCAGTCAGCCCACGTTCATTCATTCCGCTCAACAATCGGCGCAATTTCTCTCGCTCAGTACCCAGTAGCCTTGTTTTGCATAATCCCGGGCGCACGACTGCAACCCTTTCCATACGGACTCCGCCACTCTCATCCCATTATTCCTGCGTTTAATTTCTACGATCTGGATCCCCGACCTCCGTGCATTCACCCTCTCTCGGTCGCCCCACCCTCCCGGTCTTGCCGTACCGATCGCTTGTCCTCATCCCATGCTGCTTCTCGACCGTATGTGCACGCCCTCTGTCGCGCAATCCTCTCCCGTCCCGTCGCTTCGCCTTGTAAAAGCGGTCGACGTTCATCACTCGCCGGGCAATGCAACCGGTTCGGTAGTCGTACTGGTGTGGGGGGGGGGGGGGTGAGTGGGTGGAGATGGGGAGGAGGTGGGCGTGGTTCGTGCGGGAGTCGTCGGATCTCGTGAATATTCTCTCGCCTCGATCCGTGGGAAAGGAACACGAGGTACGGTCGTGTAATTTTTGTTTCGCACGGTTCTTTTGTCAATTCTTCCTCGGGAGTGCACTCCTCTTGTGTTTCCCCAAGGTTTTCTCTTTTTTTATTTTCCTTCCCAACGTCTGGCCACGTTTCGAGTCACATTGCTCTTTTTGATTTTGAGATCTTTACGTCCACATTGTTGTTTTTTTTGGAAGTACATGCATCTATTTCACATTACCCGGCGAAATCATATGCGTCCTTAGCATCCTTCATCCATCCATCTGAGTTTCTACCATAGATGTTTCAAAGGATTTTTCTCATTTTCTATTTTCTTCGGAATTCACTGTATTTTTCTAATTTATTGCTGCAAAAGAAGCATTATCAAGAGAACGAGAGTGCAATCACGATTCTCTAAAATATCTGCTCGCCTCATCGTTTTCTTTTAATGGAGCTCATAATTTTGAAAACGTAATCGTCTCTCTTCAAATTATGCTTGGTGCTTTCTGCCACCAGTTTGAAGGGCTTTCTAGGAGCGTTGTCGATCTAAAGCGGTTTGTAATTTGAATATCAATAGCGACGATTAGTAGGAAGGAACCGTGATACCACCGTGATCCGATATAAATAGAGTTCTGTTAATGCTCTGGTCCAAGTTCAACAATGTTTATTTTTCATAAAATTCATATCATTCGTTAAATTCATTAAATTTTATAATAAAGAAGTTCGTATTTGCAAAACATGTATTAGACCCTTGTTCTAGGATTGCTCCTCTTCTGGGTCAGATAATTGAAAATTAGCTATGCACAAATTAAGAGTGCTGTTGCAGATTGTTTCAAAATGTAAACGAAGCAGTATAAGCAAGTATATTCAATTGATTACCTTGCATTTGATATTTAAATTAGTTACTTTGTTAATTTGTTCTGATTGGATTTAACTTGATTCTATTTACTCCGGATTGGCATAACGCCCTTAGGTGTGGAAAAAACCAGTAAATCCCCCCACAGGACGCCGTGTTGTGCTATGTATTTATTTGGTTGTTTCTTTGTGGTCAGAATACATCTTCTTCATCGTTCTTGTAGTTTTTTTGCTATAGGGTACAATTCAGCGATTGACCCCATAAAAATTTCTGTCGTGATAAGCTCTCTAGAGGCATTCAATCACTTCGTTCCTAACGTAATTTAATCAGAGTTTTAGTAATATTATCGGAAAGCGCGTAATTATACTACTCATATTGGCACATATTTCTCTTCCGTAAAACTTTTACAGTGAACGTCCATATGAATAATAAAGCCTTGCGTACTCAGTGGCGATAGGGCTCTCATTTCGTGGAGCTGGGAGCTGGGAATCTAAGGAATCAAAGTTTTAAAATCAGCAATTGGGCTTGTTTTGGTTTTGAGCAACGCTTTGTGATATCGAGTTTCTCTTCGATCCATTAAGCCAATGTTCCGTCCATTACGCCAATGCTGATGACCTCTCTGATATTTTTACCAGCTGATGATGCATGAGTTGTTTTAGTCAGTGTCCGCATTTACCTATTAAAATGGGGGGTCACTTGTGAACTTTTCTAAGGGTCTATTTTCCCTCCTTTGAGTCCCTCTTACGTCCTTTAATCTTCTTCAAAGTTATTCTTCGAAGTTCATCATATTTTCTTCCTCCCTCATGCCTATACAACATTCTCCCCCTATTATTCTCCCTTCGGCTTACCGGCTTTACCCGCCTTCGGAAGAGGATGCCTGAGTAGCTTAAATTGATCACAGCATTCGAGGCGTAATCGAGGGGTCAGACTTCGATTTCCAGTCCAGGCGAATGATTTTTTCACTGTGAACTTCACAAATTTATGATTAATATCTACTTTCAATATAATTTTTTTTACGAATCTTTTTACTAATTCTTTACTTTCTTTGTTGGGAGGTAATTTAATTCCCTCCTTTATTCAAATGGTACTTTTCCTGTCCAGTTATTTATCCCACGTTCGAACTAAATTATACTTTATCATCCATGATACGACTTTACATCATCATATCATCATCTATTTGATTATGGTATATTATAATGGAGATGAAATTATCCACATAACCCTTGAAACTAAATGAAGTACTTCTCCGTCTCCATCTGAATGTTGGCGCCGATGGCATTTCGGATGTTGGCCCGTTTTTCACTCCTGCGCACGGAGGCGTAAGTGATGGTGATAACTTTCTGATATGTGTGTTAGACTTGATTCTTGTGTCATGTTTGTGGAAGATCAACAATTTATTAAGGCAGAGGAGGGATTTATATACATGACTCGTCATGATGAAATCGTATATAGTTTTTGCAACATTTAAAGTATAAATTCCTAACGTAAGCGCTAATAGAGTGATATGATTGGGGGTTACGTTCAAAAGCACGATATTACTGATTTTATCCACCGAAGCTCACGCCCGCTCCTCATCGGTGGACATGCAATGCATCACACTGTAAAACTCGTCTGCATTTGCCGAATGCGCGTCGACGATAATATCGGCTTCGGCGTGCCGCAACGGCGCTCACCTCTGATCTCATATTATCCTCCTCCCTGAGTGTATTCACTATCGCGTGACGCTATGTTCTGTATTTTGGTAGGATCAGACGTCCGGCAGTCTGCGAGAGCCGAGCAATTGCTCCCCGATTGCCGAGTAGTCAAGGTGTTCGTGCTGGAGTTCGCAGAGTACTCGCCAAATAGGGAGAACATTGAAGCAGATATGCGTACTTTGCCGCGCATCAAGTCACTCTGGGAACAACGGATATTCGTCATTTAGCTGCCCAACGAATAGCACGATGGATAGCGACTCAGAACTGTATATGTTCAACTGCTTTTATAGCACTGAGGCAGTGTATTATGAAAAAGAGAAAAAATGAGGAGAAGAAGATGGTGGATGGTTTAAATTAACCGAAGTATGGAAACCTAAGTAATAATACATCTTATGATATGCCGGAAGACATATTAAGAATATTAAATAGCATATTTACAATTAGAAAGGCCGTACAGTATGTGAATATTTAACACAACAAATAAAGAGAGTGTTGTACGGCCATCTTCCCTGGATTTAATGCTTACCAAAGGACGAATATGTGAATGAAGGTCCAAAGCACAGAACGGCGAGTATTCCTTTCCTTCCACGTGCCGCAAAAGATCAACACACTGCGGAAAAGGGGACTGAGAATCGGCATTTGGCAAGTAGTGAGCAGCCCACCCACACAAATCGGAATTAGACAAGCAGCTGTTCAGTACTTGCCGATTGCCGAATGTGTGGAGCCGCCTTTAGCCTCTGCTTCTCTAGACAGGTGAAATACGCGGCTGATACCACGACGCTAGCTTACTTTGGGAAAACTTATACGAGTGCTAACTTAGCTCGTCCGAATTCATCTCTGTCACTCCTCTGGTGGCATGAAAATTCTTGTTCTAACGTCCTTCAGGGTGACCGACTACAAAGCCCTTTGTTTTCGCACTTCTGCGCAAGGGATCGCGGAGCCATGTACTCGGTACCACCGGTGAAAGGTGACGGTCTTGTGTGGACACGAAAGGAGTCACCTTGGGTGAAAAGGGCTGCTGTCCGAATATGAGGAAAAAAGGCTTGCGAAAAAGCAGGGGAAAGCGGCCAAAATGTGGAATTGGAGCCCCGGAGGCGTGGCCGTAGGGGATAGAGTCCACTCATAAAGATTTGAGGTAGAAAACGTGGAGGAGAGGTGCGGGGCGTAGTTCTTCGTCCTCCACTAGAGTGCGGCAGCGGGTTTAAGGGGGAGAGATATGGCCCTTAAAAGTTGACGCATTGAAAATAAATGAGCCGCTTGGCGTACGAAGAGAGAAAAAAAGGTCGGTTTGCGCACCGGAAGTCGTGTTTGTATCCTTATTTTCTTCATATTTATTCCATTGGCTAACATTTGATGCTATTTTGGAGTGGCTGAGGCAAGGAAATCGGTTGTGGAACGGGAAGAACCTCTGCTATAAGAATGGCATCCGGGAAAATGCGCCCCACTTACAGAGCAATGAATAGCTGTCCTTTGAATGAATGTGATCTGGGCGTAATTTATAGCACCCACTTATTTGCCCCATAGTCAAGAAATTTATCTGTGGGAAGATATCATTTGCTTCGAAAATTTTTGTAAAGAAAAATATCCATTAAGCGTGAAAGTGAAAGGATTTTTTTACATCAGATACATCAACCGGAGAGAGTGTAACAGTCTTTGCTTAACGTATGGAATTTGGTCTGCAAGTATAAGCGGTAATGAATGT
Organism: Ceriagrion tenellum; assembly: GCA_963169105.1. NCBI lineage: Eukaryota > Metazoa > Arthropoda > Insecta > Odonata > Coenagrionidae > Ceriagrion > Ceriagrion tenellum. Next base: position 125,674,339 of record OY720633.1, on the reverse strand, counting down.
TTTCCCGCATTAATTTATCATTGTCATCGACAAAGTCATTTTAGTCCACCCGATATATTAATAACAAGGTCCACTCTCATTTGATGGAACGAATCATTGACAATTTCTCGTAATACGTTCTGTACTTCTCTTCTTTTTCCAAACCACAATTAGTGGATACGTTATTGGTGTGTAGAAATAATGATGTATATTGCTGGAGCATTTAAGACTGCATGAAGCTCTGTAAGCATCAGGTTTTACAAAACCGATTTTGCTCTGCTAGCTGATTGTTTCCTAATCATGATTTGCTCGGTTTTGGGTATCTTTCCAGTGTATTGGGGTCGACCATATGTAGCCAACAATAATACTTCTGCCTCAATTATAGTGTCGTAAAAACTGCTTAGTGAGCAAATTTTTCGTCGTTTAAAATCATTTTGAGGAAATGATACCTCACTTTTTTTTCGGTGCTTTAGATACTGAAATTTCACACTTTTATACATCGCAGAGGGAAACTTAGAATAATGTGATGATGGAGGCTTCTGGAACTGAAGTATTTTATGCTTGTGCGATATGTCCAAAAAGCTTAAGATTGATCTAATAATAGAAAAATGACCCAATATTATTGATATGTTTACAAATTTCTCTTCATAACTCTGTTTCTCATGCCCTTGAATAGAATATTGCAATAAGAGGACTATTCCTTTGAAAAGACAAAGGTGACTTTAATTATTTTGTGTTGAAGCAATTTTCATATTTGGTGTTGAATTTTAGGTATTTATATATAGCAAGAACAGGAGAGTATATATATAAGAGTGCATTTCAAGTGCAGAGTTTCGTGGAAGAATTTAAGCCTGTCAAAATGACTATTACATTCCTCCTTCATTACGTTTTGTCATAAAAGCCCAATATGAAATGTCACCTGGAGTTTTTTAAATGGAACGGAATGTCAATTAAATATTTCCTGAGCGTAGTCCTATACTGTCGCTTAGACTATGAAAAGTGTTTTTGAATATTATATCATGCTTGCGTTTACTCCTTGGTTGGTGTATTTTCAATGAAAGGTATACTTCACTCAAGGGTATACTTTTCACTCTAGGGATGGTGTACTTCACTCGTTACTCATTCATTAAGATGCGTCACATTTGTTATCGTAAAAAATGTATCTTTTTTAATGATTTGCGTGGATGTGTTGGTAAACTCGATGAAAACGATTATTTGAGTTACTCCTGAAGAGTCATTCCTGTATTTTATTGCTTTTTTTACATATATTTAATAGGAAGTGTTTATCTCATCCCTATCGCTATTTCCTAATTCGTTGCCTAAGTACCCTGTGAAGCTTAATAAAAACGCATGAACACATGTATGATGAGGATGATTATATTTCAGCTTGTATTTCTCTAGCTATACTCTAGCGGAAATATGATATTCCAAATTCCGGTCTATTCCGTAGTTGTTTCAAGGGTATCAGGTGCAATATGTTGGAACCTTGATCGTGTTACTTTGATGCGGTTCCTATATATATTGGCTTTCAGGTCTATTTTTGCTGTCATATTAATCCTCCACGCATTATTTCTACATATTCTGGATATCTTCTTATTCTATTGATGTTTTTCTCTTTTCCGTCCCATTGAATTGGTGTTCTCTCTATAACGCCTGATAGCATCTTCATTTTAGCGCACTTTAGTGCACCCACTTTTTATCTGTAGATTTTTGATTTCTTCACATTGTTCTTTCCAACAGTTTCCCTTCGTCAGTAACTATTTGTACTTTCTCCTGCCTAAATCGGTGTCCCAAGTTTTTCACCTCCTCTCCTCCATGTCCCTAATAGTTTCTTCCCTAATCCAATGCTTCCATACCCTCCTCGTTCCCACAGCTTATATTGCTTTCTCTGCCGCTGTTACCGTACTGCTGTTGTAGTCACCCATCTTTCCTAGAGTGTTCCCATGTGTGTTGCTTATCCTCTGCTCTTGTTTTCTAGCTGCTTGCATTCTCTCCTTTTCAACCATTTCGATGCTTCCCCGTACCACCTCGTACTTTTACAAAGCCATTTGAACCTGAAATAACAATTCTTTATGGCTAAGCTATGTTCCGAGTTTGCATCAACCCTCGGATAGTACGCTAAAAGTGATGCTTTTGAATATTAATATGTTGTATTAATTTAAAAAAACGAGGAGCAGCCTAATGAGGGGATCCCTAAGAATGAGCAGCGGAAGATCTAGGGGAGCCACCAGTTTAAGAATACGGCAAGAATTTAATATTTTTTCAGTTTTCTCCTGGTTCTCGGCTATCCCATTAGGGAGGTTGTGGGACTAATTTTATATCACTTGCAAGTGTGACCGAACACCTCATAGAAGTTACCGTATAGTTATTATAAATGTTTGGGTATGGGAATAGAACGAGCAAAACACACAGGACTAGTATCTGTGGAACCGTACTGGTTCATTTCCTTTTTGAATAATTCCTAAAGCTTGATCCAAGAGACTGATTTATGTTAAAAAAAATTGTGCTGTAGCAATATCAGAATGGTGCTTATTTGTTTGTTTTCTGATACTTTTTTCTTAATATAGTTTTTTTTCTTGCTGCAACTACCGGCAATATTTGCTAAAAAGATCCTGGCTCTATAAGCCCTATGTCACCATCGTGGAAATTATAATATAATGACCGCCGACATACATTTTTTCCCTTTGTTAACTGATGATTCTGTCATATTTGATGTTAGGGGGTCGGTTTTGAGCGTTGTTAGTTTCTGCGAAAGAATTTCCAATTTGGGCTTTTTGGCCTCGTTTCGGTGGTGAAATTTTCTAAATGGACTTCAATATTAGTCAGAGAGGGCTATTTTTATGTGGCAGTGCTTTGTCGTATTCGACTTTTTGGCTAAATTTTAGAAGGAACTTGTTTTTAACTATTGGGGCTTTTCACGAGCCGATATGCCTCTTCCCCTCGGGGCAATAGGTGATTCATAGGCATTGCTACTCCTGGTGCTCTATCCAATAATATTATACTCCAGAAATGGAAAAAATTTGCCGTTTTATATCAAGTATTATTGCATGACGTTAAAAGGCCACACAACTCTTGTATTGAAACATTTTTTTTTAAATTTTCCATGGAGCACGAACTTTTCCATTTCAGATTTAGCCCAAGTGGAAAATGTAAATTGACTCTCTCAACTTATTTATGAGATTACCATTGATGTTTCCAAGGGTTTTTCTTGCTTAATCGTTTGAATATGAAAGAAAAACAGGATGCTGAAACCCAATTGGCACGTCTAATGGCTAGTTGGCCTAGGTACGCGATTGTCGGCTGATGGTTTCATTTCAAATTTTGTCACTTATTTATCCTGAGTTAAGGAATAATAATCCTAAGGTTGTTGCGTATTGACAGGTAGAAAGTTGGCCAAACTATCTTTTGTAACATGCATAACCGTAACTTAATCACCACTTATTGTTGTAAATCTTCAGAAACTCTTCCAGGCTCGCATGATTCAGTGAAGAGATGAGATTTTCTAATAATGGATTATCTTTTGCATAATTTTAAAATTGTTGAAATCAATTAATACATTCATAATGAAATTCAGTTTAATAAAAGAAATTTCTCATAAGGTTAAGCATTCTGGGTGTAACTTTTTTAATTTAACATATTAATTCTTTCATCAATAGAAAAACGGATGTTGTGTGCTGTATTTCGCAACTGGAAGGAATTTCCCAGCAGTGTGAAAATAAAGAACTCGAAGGAGAGGGAAATCATGGCAGCATTTCGGGGAAAGCAGACGTTGTGGAAAGGGAAAGACATCAGGGGTGTAGCCTAATCACATATCACGGCAATGAATAGAACCAAGTGGGGGAAAATTGGAACTGCGACTTAGACAGCTGTAATTCAGGACTACGACAGTAGTGACGCTATGATGAACATTTATAAAACTGCAAGAGGCCGTCATTCCTAATATTACATGAAAATTTTTAGGCACTTTCTTAGGTATGTGTTGCATTTATACAGTTGTCATTTATCAAAAGAATGGAGGGATATTGGTTAGACATATTTTCTGATTACTGTGGCAAAAAAGTTGATATCTATATATGTACAACTTCAGGTAGGAATAACAGTTCCTTCCTACACTCCTTCTCTTACTTAGCTGGCTGAAAGGCACTTTGTAGACGCGATTTCATACACTCAGGAAAAAGCTTTCCCATTTATATGTTGTGATTCTCTTCAAAGCAAGGCAGTGGAAGGCTGAAAGATTCTGTTGGTCAGATTAGGAAATAGCTTTGTGTATTACAAATTACCATACAAAAACTTAAATTTGAAAAATTATGTTTATGATCACAGTGACGATGCATAATGTGAGCTTCCCGATTAAAATTGACTAATAAATAATAAACTGATTATTTATTCCCTTTACTGTGACTGACGTATTTTTCTGAAATTAAGAAAAGTCTCAAATAGAAGGCGCTTTTCCAAAATAGTCGTTCCATCGCCACAATTAATTCATAAATTTTAGCTCTTTCGAAATTAGTCAAATAGCGACGAAAATGTTTATAAAACCTCAAATTACAATCCTGTCCTTCAATGTTTGTGACAGTACACTGTTTGACCTTGGGTAAAAAGTATATAGGGGGAGTACAGGGCTTTTCAATATTTTAGTAATTGTTGTGCTCGATTTCGTGTCTACTTTCATAGAAACTTGAATATTAAATTGTAGTGTTATCCATTATAATATTTCTGAAACCTTTTGTATTGTACTATCAATATAGTCACGTGTATCATCAAATAACCACATGGACTATTCTAATTAACTGTTGAAAGATGAGGAAATGCAAATGGGCATTTGATGCTTGTTTTCCGAGCCATGTTTGGCAGTTAAACTGAGGAAATTTACAACTTTTCTTTTAGAACAAAGATCGGTACCCATGTCACACTCCCCTTTATCGTATACCTCTTTAAGGTAGTTTGAGCGAAATATTGTTTTACCTAGAAATCGATGAATTTGATCTCATTTTAAAGAAAAATATATCACCCTTCCATTGATATAAAAAATTTAACGCCTTACCACATTACTTTCCGAGATATTTGCCGAAAAATATCAGCCCATTTATATAGGAAATGGTACGTGTATGCACTCCAGAGAGACCTTATATTAAAAATGAGGCATTTCCTACTCTTACATCTCGTCAAAAAATCAACTGTGTGTATTTTGTGTGATTTCTTAACTATTTTTGAAAATTTATCATATTGTACTTGCAGTAAATTCTTTGGATTCACTATAAACCTTCCGTTTTGATGGAGTGTCAAACACACCGCGTGAAAATAATGTGTCAAGTTTAAAACATTTAGATATTTTCATTTGATTACTTACAATTTCTGTCATGCAAAACTAATTTTTTCACTATTAACAATGCAAAATTTAATTCATGTGTCTCACATTTGGTGAAATTAAAACGTATACATCGAATATCTCGATTATAATTAAGGAACTATCTCGCTCGCACAACCTTAAGCTATTCTCAAATTGGACATGAATATGCTTCAGGGTATATTCACTGGAGAGTGCTTTTTGTAACTCCCCTCTGATTTGTCTGCTGACATGGCACTGAAATGATTTCCTCCTCCAAAATAAGGTTGATAATGCGGAGTTTATTCTCTCTTATACGAACTAGGTACCTATATGAGTGTAAATATTGGTGAATACATACCTGAAATTCCTCACCTTATCTAATCCGACCCTAAAAATTATGTCGATCTATAGTGTAATGATTAAAATGAAATGAAAAATCAATTGGAACTATTATATTCCGTTAAAATAGCAATTTTATCCTAAGTTGAATTTTTCTAAGCTTGAAATATAAATGGTATATTGTATCAATAACTTGCTACCGTTATTGATGTATTTCCACAAGTCACCGCAAGTACTTGTCACCCATGTTTGGTTAAATGAATATATTTCGAGGATATGGCCACAAGTGCCTTATAACCAACCTGGATCTTCACAAGGACGAAGATCCCGCGATCTTTTTCCTACGAGTCATCCTTTAGCCGTCTTATTGGGCGAAGTAAAAGAAGCGCACCAACGGTGTTATTCACGCCTTAAAATGCTTTAAAAATCCCCTGCGTCATCTACAACAGTAATAGTGGTATACTAAGTTTACACAAGATCGCCGGTACGGCGTAATTATTGGTTGGTTCAAATAGTTAGGTGGCTTTAACTGAGTCTTCGGGATTGCACCATACGTTTTTATGAATCAATCTATTTCCCTTCTCTTAGTCGGCCCTTTGATTTCGTCTCTCGTACATTCCCGTTTTTCTTCCTGAGGCAACTTGAGGTAAGCTGTTCCGGAATTGGGTTGCACCAACTTGAGAAAATTTAGCATTCTGATTTCGTTTTGTCCTCCTCGGAATAAATTCATAACAAATAAATCCTTCGCGTCTGTCGTTCTTTCCCGACCATTGCACTACGATCATATTCCTCTAAACCCGTTAACACCTCCTTGGTGTCAAATTTTTCTACCATTCAGCGCCACACTTCCTTTAGAACTTTCGACAGTCTTTTCTTGACAACCTCTCTCAGGATCCCTGTCGTCACTTCTCTCCTATTGGTGGTAGCTTCGTTCTCAATAACGGATGTTTTACTTTGGTAACTCAATTAAAGCTTGGAATTTGTAACTTGAGGGGGGATCTAATGTTATTGCGTAAGGAAGCGCATATCAATATTAATCTTTTATGAATTTGCAATACTCTCTCCGCTCTCAGTGGTTATTTTTTCATGTAACTACAACTGAGAAATTTAAAAGAAGACTAAGTTATTTTGTATGTTTATACTGAACCGAGGAAAGTTTACTCCAGATAAATGACAACTCGTCTTTGAACGATTGAAAAATACTAAATAACATTAGGCAACAATTTGCTTGTTTAATTTAAAAATTTCATTTCCCTCACAGGAATACTTTATTAGCCGTCATTTTTTTAAACTGGACAATTACTATAGAATAAGCTAAAAACGTGGACTATTTTTCTTTCACCTAGATGAAAAATAACTGTTGTGTCTCAAAAAATACTTTTATTCCCTCTTAACGCCAAATTTAAGAAGAAAAATACTAGGTGACTATTTTTGCCCTAGATTTATTTGATCGTCAGAATTATATAAAAAATTCGAGTATACATAGGAAAAAATCCAATATTGGACTCATTATACTTTTTGACATATTCACTTCAATGTTTCGGAGAATTTAAACTGCTTAGAAACGTTGCTTTGTGATGCAATTTAATAATGATGTGATTGGACTGAGAGAATCGCTGATGTAGAAGCCCGACGAAGAGTTGGAGTGAGGGGAATCAAAAATCAAGCCCTTTAATAGAAGAAAAGTTTAATTGTACACATTTGGTGGCAAAAATGCTTTTCTTAAACGATAATGCTAGGTTTCGCCCAGCAGTTGTAAAATTCTATGCCATCATCATTGGTCGTTCAAACCTAAGATTGGTTGAGAGCAAACCTCCATCCTTCCCTATCAAATACTAAGTCCCTTACCATCTGATATCTCTTCCTGTGCACTTTCCTCTTCATTAGTACTTGCACTTATTTCTGGGTTTTTCTCTGGGAACTTTTCCCTCTATTTTACCTACATCTATGTTCTTCACAAACACAGTGTGTTCAGGGTGTGTCCAATTCATCTGGTTCTTCTTTTTGTATGGTGCTCCTTATGGTCCGTTCCTCTTCTACTCTTCTGTCCACTTCATAAATTCTTATTTGGTCCGTCCATTATACATTCAGCATCCTCCTCCAGCACCAGGTTTTGAAGGCTTCTGGCCTTTTCTGGTCAGCTTTTCCAATTGTTCATGCTTCCGATCCGTAGAGTGCTACGGCTTCATATGAATGTTTTCACATACTGTTTCCTGGTTTGTGGTTCTATCCAATTCGAGTACAGCAGTTGTCTTTTTTCTATAAATTCCTTCTTAACTTGAGCGATTTTCCGCTTGATGTCCGATGTACTTCTTCCGACCCACATGATAATACGTTTATGTATTCGTTATAATGTCTGGGAAAATTAACCGGAGAAATTCATGAGGGTGACCAGAGATGGAATTAATCTATTCATATCGGACGACCGATTAAAGAGAGTTGAAAAAATAAAATGATAACTTGAAAGGAGAGTGCAGTAGAAAGCTGCCTCCAACCGATCTATGAATTGATGGGTGCTGATGATTGGGACATTTTAGAGGCTATGCGAAATGGAATGCGCGTACGGCGAGTTATGCACGGTGGGATAAGTAGTGAGGAGTGAAAAGGGAGAGTGTGAAGTGGAGAGAGAGAGAGAGAGAGAGAGAGTGAGTCTGTCCTCCGAGTAGGAGGAGGAGGAGAATGGCCTTCGCGCAGATGTGAGCGGTTGATAAGAGCTGGGAGGCCGTTGTATGGGGCGTGCGGCAAGAAAGGTGGAGAAAGAGGGATTTGATGGTCGAGGGAGGAAGAGGAAAAGGATTTTAAGGGGAAAGATAGACTGGACTCATGGAAGGAGGTGTTTCGAGGCATGTGAAAGGGAAAAAGGGAACGAGAGGAAGATGGGATTTATGGTTTACGAGGATAAAAAAAATTAAAAGTTCTTCGAGGGTAAGATGGGGTGGAAGCGAGACGGTTAAGGTGGGGATGACGGGGGTAAGTTCCCTACGTACTCGTGAGCGGCCGTCTCAGAGGGCGAGAGTGGGTGTGGATTCGTGTGAATGGCTGGTATGGAATACCTTTTTTTTATTTCTTTATTCCCGATGAAAGCGGAGGCTTACTGCTAGGCGTTAAAAAGGGTTAAAGAGATTTCTCGTCGGACCGAGGGCAAAATGGATGAAAGGAGAGCGAGAGAAAGAGAGAAGGTGGGAAGGATAAGGGAAGATTGAGGGAAGGGTTGGGAGTTAGGGTGTGAAGGGTCTATTCGTGATACGGCTGGGCTTCCCCTCCGGATAGGTGGCTGAGAAAGGCGGGGGAATCCGTGGGAGAGGGGTAAACTTAAATACCGTCGAGCCTTGGAAGTGTGTGACGAGGGCGAAAGGAAAAGGATTGCGGAATGAAATACCGAAGCTGGGTTCGGACTAACCACCACAAGGCAGTAATAAAAAGGCATCGTGGGTGATAAATGAATTAAAGTGTATTCGGCGAACTTTTCATTTCATATCAGAACGCGGACTTTTTTGTGTGAAGATTGTTTCGTTGTTTAGTTTGTGACGCGTAATTAATTCAAATAAATGGATAACATTCCTGCCACGACCATCTGTTACGGCCGCCCACTTTACCTGCTTACACATTCCCATATTTTTCAAATTCCCTCTTGTCTGGCGCTTGTGTGTACTAGACAAAATTGATAGCTTTAAATTTGATGACATTTGTTGGCGAAAGAGAGATACTAATATTCGAGTAAAATTCGTTTGTTGTATATATTTACGACCATGAATATTGCAAAAAATATAGTTACTGATAAAGAAAGGATACTGGAAATGAGTAAATAACAAATATTACTTCTGAATTAAAAGCAAGAAAACAAACATGAGCATATCGTGTTATAAAAATGCGGGAGAAACTATACAACTAAATGAAAGCATTGAGCCCCAAGACGCTAGGAAGTTCATTTTATGTCCTTCTCCTCCTCAAGGGTGTGACAGAGGGTAAGTTACCACCACTTTATACCGAGCCCTCATTAGGTTAATGAGATTTTAACGCATTAACATATGGTTATTAACGCATTTACAAAACTCTGTACATAATATCTTGCGAGGAACTAAAATTTTACCAACTTGAACTACAATACATGTACGGTACCTATGTTACAGAAACTTGTAATATTTATAAATTTTTAAACTATTATTTTCGTCAAAAATATGTAAGAAGTTTTGTATAAGTGCTTGCGGTAGAAATTATATTGAATTCTTTCTTACAAAGCAATTAAAACTTGTTCAATCGCTGATTGTTCTAAGGGACCACTTTTCTTTCCGGTGTGAGAGTAGGTAAACCTTTAAATTCATTCAGGTCAACCACTTTCATAAAACTATTTATGGTATAAATTTACTGGAGTGAGTTGTAATTCTTTTAATTCGTCTTAAAGCTCTCGTTGCTGATTGTAAAGCTGCCTTTGAGGCTTACTTTCATAATATCAGAATTTGCTCTTGGCTCTCATAAACAGGTTATTCTTAATCTTGGAGGTAAAAAATATGTAATATGTTCCATACAGTTGTCAACCTCCGAAATTTTACGCCTTATTCTCTTGTAACCCTTTAACGAACTGATCAAGCCAAGATTTTGATGTTTTCCCCTAGATTTTTGTCGTTTTCCTCTTTTTTTAACATTCGATACGTAATGTTGCACTTGTATATGAGTTAATTTATTTTTCGCACAGCATGTGTGCTTAATTTGGGGTTGGTGTGATGGTTGGTGCAAAGAACTTAACCCTAATAAGAAATGGAAGTATTGTGCTTTAAGTATTGTAAAATCCGAATGAGGTTTACTCTACTTGATTCGGCGATTGGAGCGTCCAAATATTTGATAGCAATGTTTATCTTGCAAAAGAAGTTAAAATTATAAGCTCGAATGTGCTGCATGGCTTATGATAGGTGGATTAAAAATTGGACTATATAATGATGCTTTAGCGTTCCACGTACAAACCTGCAGTCTTTACCTTGGTCAGTAATGGAATGTATTGCAAAATGGTAGTCCTCACGGATAAATATAAAATAGGAAGAAATGGGCTTTTAAATGATAGCGTTAACAGATTTTTCCATTGCATAGAGTCAATTTCTTACCGTGCAAACGTATCATAAGTATAGTTTAAGTAAGACAGGGTAGCATTTATCCTAGGATGGGTAATAGGGTTGTATTTGTTCGAGGAAGGGCGTAAAAGTTAATTTAAGGAATTGGCTAAGGGTATTTGCCAAGGCAGCTGGAATCCCAAGAGGTGATCTGGTTAAATTTTGCAGATTGGATGTAAATGAATGTTGGTAGTCAAATTTGTTCTCAAAAATGTCAATATTGGTCAAATGAAGAGCATGCAATTGACTGTGTGCTAACAGCTTCCTCAATAATATATATCTCATGTATTGATAATCGTCTTCATGGATTCTGGTGTAGAGGGGCTAAAATCACGGGCAATAAATTAGCCTCATTTATTCTTTTGATGTTGCGAATAGTTTTCATAGTTTACATTCCATATGGTTGTTGCGAGCTTCCGTGAACAAACGTTATGGTGATTATCGATTGCTGAAGTGCTTTTCTGACGTTTTTCTCTCTTCTTTCCATTCAACCTACCGTGGTAATTTAACTCATTGCCAAGAACTTGTATGATACATTTTCCCCTGGATTATTATTATAAGTTAATTATATTACGAGCCTCGCGCAATGCAAAATTTCCCTTGGCCATTAGGGAATGGGCACATAAAAGGGGCTTTTTATTCCTCTTTCTCTGTGTATAGTGATGCACAGATGTTATTTGGACTTACTCGGCACGTAAGACTTATAAAATTATTAACACTTCATAAATGCGGTTAATTATTGGGAGAGATAGCGAATACCCCTTCGTAATAGCGAATTTTTCAACTCTGATATAATTTGTCAACTCTGATACGGAGATTGGACTTTTCAACTTCCGCTTTTACACAGACAGTCTACATACCATTAGATTAAGAGTTTCCCATTCTTTTAAACAGTTGAAATAAGTAAAAATCATGAATATATATTATGGTTTTAAATATTTTGAATCGTTGCCTAGGTAATGTGTTGCCTCAATTTCCACACTGAGTTCTCTCAGTCCTAGGTGCACTTAGAAAAAAGTCTTCTCAGTCGACTTGTAAATGGCTGTTGTAAATTGTTGTTGACATGAGACTGTGATGAATATTCAATAACGATTGAAGAGATATGAACTACTTGATGCTTTGAAAAATAGCTTACTACTTTTGAGACCTAACTGTTACTTTGTGAATGCTAGAGCGGAAATATCTACTACAGGAAGTGTGTAAGAGGCATATGAAACTTCCATTGAGAGTCTTTTCTCTGCTGTGTGGATCTTTTACTGTTAATTTACAGCTACATTTTTTTGGTTTATCACCTGTTGAGAGCCTTAGGAATCAGAAGGTATGATCTAGATAGATTGATGTGGATGTTAATGTGTAACCTACTATTCATGTGTGGCCTCGGAGTAGGTTCAACAATCTCTCCTTTATTTGTTACTAAAGTGATTGTTATTGGCGCAATTTCTCAACCATAGATGATATAGTCGGATCTTGGTTTTGAAATCCTTATAGTACTTGTATCCGTCTTCTAATTCATTCCAATTTTTTACCTCGCAATTATTATAAAATTGCCGTAGAACGATATTCACGAAACGCTAAGAAGTTAATTGAGCATTTGTGTAGTTAAATTTGGGTAGGAATTAAATATATCTGTAGACCGGACAGTATTTAATAAGAGTATAATTACTTCCCACATGTAGTACTACATTTTTTATCCACTGCATTATGATTACTGGTAGGCAAAACCAGTAAGACATGATTATTTACGATCTGTGGACTGTATTTACATTTGAACTCTTTTGAAGTCTTTCATCTCTAGACGGCAACTCATTCGAAAAAGTTGTTTGTTTACGGAATTCTAGGCAATAGTTTTTGGCGACAAGTTGAGAATCCATAATGTATATTCACGGTAAAAATAAAACTCAATCTTCGTTTACTTTGTGTTGCTCCATCACAATAACTTATTAACTCTTGTAACTTTTAAAAACCACAGAAAAATTAAATTTCACCACGACCCGGGTTTTGATGGCTAAGCATCATCATCAGTCGATAAAAAAATGTCAATAGTTAGTGCCTCCGTTGGCCTCTTTCCCATATCCCTCTCATCCCCCCATCCCTTCCGTCTAGTCGTAAGGTATAAGGGATTGTGATTCTTTTTTAAATCACCAGATGATTATGCTTAGCCATCAAAACCCGGGTCATGGTGAAGTTGAATTTCTCGACTGCCTGTAAACGTCACAAGTTTTTAAAAATATGTGGAGCATTACTTTTTGGCCAATCCTCGAAGAATATGGAACAGAATAGCAAGAGGAGAATGTAGCATATCAAAGAGAGAATTTGGATGGTATGTTATTGGTAAAATTATTAGATCCTGATCCTGACCATCCAGGGTTCGAATCCCGAAGATTTTCAGTGGAATCCCCATCTCTTGTTGGAGTGCTGAGTAGAGACGATGGATCCGACGAGCATTACTCTGTCCGTCGCATAGAATGTAAAACTTTAAGCGACTTAATAATACTACCAATACAGATTACTGCAATGCATACCTCATTTAATCTGTATCTTAGCAAAGTTCCCACCTTTCATTTCTGGCACTAGTGAACTTAGCTCTCAGTCGCCTTTCCCTCGTAACTGACCTAGTAAGTAGGAGAGTTTTTTCTGATTCTTAAAGAAGAAAGATTGGGTGTACCGTAGGGAAAAAGAAGGCAAATAAAAGTATAAGGAGGAATTCGAGTGGATAAAGAATTGGCATTAGGGTCGGATGCTCCCTCATACGGTTTGGAGGGACAAATTCTGAGACGAAAACCTTTTTCCAGCAGTTCGAAATTCAGAGCATGTTCCCGTTCTCGAAGTCCACTGCTGTTGAAAGTTTCTGCCGATTCAAGAGAAAAAGAGTGCTCCATTCTTTGTCTCGATTCCCGCATATCTTTATTACCAGTACGTATCTCTCTTGGCTATCTCATCTTGCATCTGAAATACCTGTCTTTCTATAATCAAGGCTCAAATATTCCACTTAATGGGGCGTGTGGCTGAGCATTTGGCCGGCCGTGAGAGGTTGCCACTTCCTTGAAACGTCTTTTTTTATATTATATGAACTTTGAATGGGCTTATTCTAGTCCAGTGATCGAAAAAATGCGGATTGCGAGCCACATGTGGTACTTCGAGTGTGGCTCCTCCATAAAAGCGCCTATCTATATTCTAACTGAGGTTAATATTTAAGTAATGTTTATTGAGTTAATTTTAGGGAGCGTTGTGGAGTAAAAGAAAATGTAGTGTCGAGGACTGAGAAAAGTACGTGGAGATGGTTTTGACAGATAGAGAGGATAAACGAAAGAATGTAGATGACAAAAGTATGCAAGACGACTGTTGAAGGGAAAGTTGGAAGGGTTCGACTTCAGCGAATTTACTTCAATCAGATTGAGGACGATTTTAGCAAAGGCGTGCTTGGGAGTACCCTAATTAATTTAATAACAATGTAGCTAACTCTATAGTTTAAAATATTTGGCTCTCAAAAGCAATCACAACCGTCATACTGTTGATATTTTTCTCTGTTGACTAATGAGCTTGCCGACCACTGTTCTAGTCCATTAGCCAAAAGGAAAGGAGATACGATCTTTACCGCCAGTGCTACGTTGTGTCTTCGGTGACTCACGGCAAACAAACTGTGAATAAAAACTACTTCGATACGTCGCTCTTCCTTTGAATTTGCGTTGCGATATCGCTCTCACAGTGCTTTTTTGACTGGTGGAAGAAAGTGACTGAGAGAAGTTAATTCAAATCTTTGGGGGATTTACCATTCTAAAATTGAAGGCCTTAGGTTACGTCGTTAGGATTAATTACATTTGATTTAATTTTGCTCAATGCGGGAGATTTAGGAAAGTACCTTTCAGTTAGGAGCAGTGTGAAGAGCAGAGAGCAGTGTTCGGTTGTGAACAACCGAACTTTATTTTACGAAAAACTAGTGAGCCCTAACCAGTTGATTTGGCTTGAGTAGTATTCGAGATGGGCTTTTAGTAGTATCCGGAAGCAATGCCTGTGAGAGTAGAAACTACAATTTATTCACTAGTCACAGAAGTTTTTTTATCATTGTAGTGTAATGAGCTCTATTAGAATGAAAGAGAAACGAGTTATACCGATGAATGATTTAAATGGACTTTAAAACAAGAAGTAAATGAAACATCTATTTTTATTTTTCAGAAATTATTTTCTTTAAATCACAAACCTATGATAGATATTGAATTAGCTATCTAAAAGTAACTAAAATTAATAACAAATGGTCTAGTTCGTAATAAAGAAATTTTGATAAAAATAATTAGATACTCACAGGCATTTTGCATAAGAGTGATTAATTTATTAGAAATGCATGTGAATATAATATCAAGTTAACATTTCTATAAGTATATTAATAGTTCCATTCATAAAGTGAACAACAAGTCTTTTCTCATTGTCCACGAAACTCATAATGACTCACCAGTGGTAGTTTGCTCTTGAAATGGTGGCAGCAGTTTCGAGGAAGTTGTCATCGTAAAACTTCGTGAGTTGTTGTAAATTAAGGTTGTGAGGAAAGCAATCAATGTTGGAATGAGCACTAGACATTTTTCCTCTGAATTTTTTAATTAATCTGATTATCTGATTTATCTTCAGCCAGGTCAACCTTTGTACCTGAAGTTGACGCACGTGCGTTGAAACTAAACGTACCAAATAAAAAGAATAAAATTTGTTATTTTCATCATTGAAAGTGAATGTACACGAAGTTACGTCTGTAATGGACGAGTTAATGGGAAAACAAGCATGTCAATGAGTTGACATTGTTTTAAAAGATCATCGTGGTAATTTTTAGCGGTTTTGATGTATTCAAAATGTAGTCATTGTATAAGAAGTGGTGTATGCATGCTTATTCAGAATAAATTTGCGGATTGTGACTTGAAACTATTATGAGTAAAAAAAGTGGTGCATTTGTTCGATTACCTTTCATTTATCCATGAGAACAAAGAAGGTGAGGAATTTAGCGTCACTTTTTCTAATGACGCATGGTATACTTTACGTTTTGAAATATTTCCCTCTTTTTATGTCAAGATTACCAATGACCATGAATCATGAGATAAGTTTTCTGTCAAATAACCCACTATGTTCAGTAAACCTGTTTAATATCGCTTTATGCCAGTATCATATATGCTCTGCTCGCTATACTATATCTCTGATGTTCCTGGGCCAAAGGAAGTTTTTAATTTTTATTCATGATAGTAGAAAAATTTATCTGTGACGTAAGAAAATGCTTTTAGATAATTTAACAGGCCGTAGGGTAACTATCTTAGAGATAAATAATCCAAGGATTATTACAAAATAGCGTGGAATTTGCCCATAGTGAGGAAATAAAACGTTACTTTTTCCCGAAAAACTAAAGTTACTTCCAACCTAGATGATACCCGAAGAAAATATATTTACATTAAAACCCGGGTTGAAGTAAATTTTATTTTTCACGGGAAATTTCACGTTTTATATCTTTAAAATGTAAGATGTGTATCATCTCATTTTCTTTTTTTCCTTTGGAAATTCCTTCTTGTATTGTATTTTACCTCTGCTTCACACTAAATACCCTTTCCAACCTTCTCCTACCATACGAATGTCTACCTTTATTTTTAAATGTATCTTTCGTTTTATTTCTAACAAGTTCCCATTAACAGTTTCTCCTTCTACTGTCTCTTCTTATTTTTTCCCCTTCCTTCTTATATTCCCGCTTCTCATTTTTATTCTTTAATTCCTCCCTTTTCAAGATCAGCGGTTAACTGAAAAAGTTAAAACACTCCTCCTTAAATGGTATTTTTGTCAGTAACACCCTCTTGTCTCATACTTGACCGACGTTTTCACATTCAAAACCATTGAAAAACCTCCCTCCTCCAGGTTTTGGCCGTTTCTTGAATTTCCTTTGCACCTCTTCCTAACGTTTTTGCATCCTTGGTTGGTCCTGCCACGTCTTTTCTTTCCGCTCCCGTCTTTTATTCCGCTTCTCATTTCCACATTCTTTCTTTTCCTCTTTTTGTTGCCCTTCTTCCTTTTCCTTCCCACCCTCCCCCCTACTTTCATGCCAGCACTCACCCTCTGCCGGTTTCTGCCCCCCACTCCTCACTCCGTCATGATTGCCTCCTCTTCTTCTCTCCTACCAACTTTGGTGTGTGGGGAGGGGGGGGGTCCGCGTCCAGTCGTGCGGCGTTCTTAGAATTCCAAGCGCCACCCAGTGTCCCTCTTGTCTCCGCCCCCCCCTCTCGCCCCCTCCTCCTCCCATACTGCTCTTTTTTCCACCTCTTTGACCCCACCACCCCGCCCGGGTTTTTTCCACGCCCCATTCCTACTTTTTGCTTCCGTCCTCTTCCCACCCCCCTCTAAAAACTCCAGTTTCTCTTTCATCTCCTCCGTGTCCTCCCGTTTTTTTTAGCCCTCTCTTCCTCCTCCTCCTCCCATTATTTTACCTCGGGCGGTTCTGCGTTTAATGCCCTATGCTTTGCCTTTGCTCTTTTTCCCAGCGCGTCCGCGGCATCAGCTCTGTTTGGTGAGCAAAACTGTTACTGAATTCTGTTCTTTTGAAGACCTCCATCTCCACAAAAGATGGAGTGTGAATTTGATTCTATTTTTATTTGAAATGTCGTTCATTTTAGATTGAGAGGTTTACAAATACATGCTGTCAATTGATTTTTTACTTCACGTACACACAGTTACTTTTTAAATAGGCTCGTTGTTGACGGAAGGACGATATTATATTTTTACAACCATTAAACGCTTTTACCCGCCTGCCTTAAATACGTGGGAGATGGAAGATTTTTCACTTTGTAATTAATGATCTGTCATACAAATTCATTAAAACACAAGAGAGTAAATCATTCAATAAAATAAAGAGCAGTACTCTTCGTAATTTAATTACGAAGTTATCAATTAAATGGGTGATATACTCAAATGATTTCTGTAATTACTGCCATTGTTCAGTCTTAAGGGAGCAAATTTAGTCATTTTGTATTTTTGACGGTATTTTTGCATAAATTTTCATGGAGAAAAATAGATATAAGTTTCCGCATTATACTCCTAGACAGATACTACCTTGTAGCTATAACCTAGCGGGTTGATTTCATGGATAATTCTACACTATTGAAGAGTCTGTTATTCGATGGTAGGCACTTAGGAGAAGCTTGAATACTTATCATTGCGGAGTAAGTAAATAGTCCATGTTTGGGTATCAACGCTGCCAATTTAGTCGGCTTGGTCACCGAAACAAGGATTTGTGGAACAAGGACTTTCGAACGAGGAAATGAAGAAACCAAATCGAGTATAGTCAAAGGACATAAGTTGCAAAAGAAGAGAGAGATTCACCATGAGGAGAAGTCTGTTGCATAATTTGGAAAGGATCTTATATAGCTTAGGTATGTTTCCGGATTATTAAAAACGAGAGTTATATGTAAAACGTTAATGCTAGTCGAGAGAAAGCTAAGATATTGAGGGACGTCACTATTGCAGCAAAGTTATCACCTCCGCGAATGGTTCATCAATGAAAGCTCAATAATAGGTATTCGTCCCGTGAGAAAAGTTAGGAGGAGAAACGCCATTTCTCAAGATATTGCCCTATTCACACTGCGGTTTACACGAAGCAATTGTAAGAAAAAGCCATGTATAGTTGCTATAAAACCATCTAACTCCCCCTACAAGATCTATATTGGAATTTTTGAGGCCTCGTGGTGAAGAAACGGGAATTTGTTGACGCGTGTAAAACTGAAGCGCTAGAAACTAACTTAAGAAACATTTATATTTTTAGAAACCCGCAGATTAAACGTATTCCATTGTCAGCAACCCCTTCTACAAGATGTAATGTAACAATTGATTTGGGTAGTTTGAATTCCTGTACACATTGCATGAAGCATAAATTAACAGCCATGAACTAAATTGAAAAATTTGCCTTAAAACCTCTTGTCTATACGTTGATGAATTGAATTGAAAGCAGAATAATCGATTGTGAATGAAAACGAATATCTCATCGGTTAAAATGGTTGTCATGTAGAATTCAAAGAAAAGTGGAAATACATTAATTTACATAACTGTGTTTAATGTAACATTTGTCTGAAATGGTTGAAATATTAAACTGTTAATCCTATTCATTGAAAGTAATTTTTGAAAGAATCCGCGAAGGAGGAAGAGAGGATTCTGTTACTCAGTATATCATTGACACGAATCAGCAATGCAGTATGAGACGTGAACATATTAGACAAATATTTGATTATGCTAAGTCGGATAATGTATAAAAATTAATGAATGTGTGCGAATGAGTGCGATAGAAAAATACACTTTCAATCAAAATGGCCCTACCACGATTGGTGGGAGAGGTAGTATGGAAGGTACATATAATTATACAACAGCTAGAACAGGGTTTTATCACAGCATAACATTGTTTGAAAATAGTGTTGAAAGGGGTGCATGTGATGGCCATCATACTAGGTGGGGCAGCATAACTTGCTGATTTGAATTTGGCGCCAGAAAGCGAGGTTCAAATACGATCCTGTGATGCAACAAGTTTGTCCAGCATATTCACCTCGACATGCAAAACAATTTGATGCTTGCAATGCATGTTGTAGAATACGGAGAAAAAATTATTACAACGATACTTGTAACATATTTTGTTTTATTGACCCAGCAAATTATGCTTCCGCACCAAGTAGTATTTTGGGTTACGGGTAAGAATATAATATAACGGGTAAGAATCGCAGATGGCATAGCAACTTTCCTGGGAATTAATACGCCCCGCCATTTACTCTTTAAGCAATAAATTCGATGCTGATGAAAAATCATGAGTTTGAATAGTCTGACACTTGAAATCCTGTTAAACATAGGCACGAATTTATATGCGAGTGCTTTTCGACGAGTGGGAAGAAATTATCTTCGGGCATTTTAAATGACCGTTAGAATAATAGAATTGTCCAGACATGAACAAGTTTGATAGTTGTCAAACACAACGTGACACTAATGTTTCGTAATGGTGAGGATGCACTGCGATGTTGTGATAAAAAACGGCTCCGGCGGTATGTGAAAACATTAGTGGAATATTTTTTTCATGGGTCAGGCGATTATGTAGCATTTCACGAATCGAATGTGGAATAGAATCTTAGAAATTTTTTGCTTGAGGTGGGTACCAAATGTCGAATAATTAGGAAATGAGAATAGTTTAGGGACAGGGTTTTTAAAAGTACCATTATTGATTTTATTTATTTAAAGAATAATGCGATCTATGTATGGTTACCATTCCAATTTTCTAGTCGGCTAAATCAAATCTTTTACCTCTTGAGTATTTAGTCGATTTTGTATTTTACAATTTGATTTGGTATGCCTTATGGTAGTTGACAGCCGGTTTTAGGTAATAAATCAGCCTCATATCCATGATTAACTCTTATTGGATTACTTTGATACTGTCATATTGTATATTTACCAATGCAAGGTGCCTTTACAAATGCGTAATGACAGATAATGCTTTTAGCTACCTCCCAATAATTCCTTTGATGTAATTAAGCTCCTTTAGTGTGCATCCATAATTATAACTCATACTGTGTTTACCTGACTCTGTATCCGGTGTCAAACACACACGTTTTCTCTTATTCTGTGCCAGAGCATGTTTCATAGCTTCTTAATAATAGCATTGCTGCCCTTGATCCAAAGGACAATGAATTGCGATAAAGTCTACTTTTGCATTTTTTGTTAAAAGGATGACAATATCAACAATTTAAAAAAATGAATAAAACTTCGTGGAAAATGGTGATAATGTGATTGTGTAAATCGTTTGTAAAAGGCTTATGCCGGAGAACAAAATACCTTGAGTTATTTTTAGCAATAACTTGTGGCAGGATTGAAATGGTAACATTTACCAAGAGCAATTTTCACTCACGTTTTTCGTCTCAAACCTCCATTTTCCCTCACATAAGTAACTGTTAACAAATGTGCCAGCAGTCAACTTGAAAAAAATGAAACATCTGTGGAGTGTACATGTATTTATTCTGGAGATAATGGAGGCTGTGATTCATTTAGGCGTCGTAATACATACAAGTTTCCTTTTATTGGTGAAATTAGTAAAAATATGAATCTCACGGTAGTATGGAGGCATAAATTTAGACTTCTCACGACCAATGTCTGAATTTTGTGAGAATTTTGATCAAAAATTGATGTATTAATTTAAAACTTCATCTTCTTCCTTCTGTTATCATTTTCTCTTCTTCATAACTCTTAGTTTTCTGCTCTAATCAACCGTTTAATTCTAATGTAACGGTTACTTATGTTTTGATCTAATATTCCATTTTATTAGAATTTTATTGCTACATTTCCTTGTTCAAACTTGTGTTTTATCATTTTTATTATTAGTTTTGTTATTGAAAGATAATCCTTAGAAGTTTGAATTTATTTCGTATTATGTGCTGCGATAAATTGAAATAATTTTATAATAATTGACTTGTTAAAAGCGCGCGGTGGGAAAAACCCTTCATCGTTCCATTTTCTCTCGAGATTAAAGCAAATTTGACGAGTCCAGATGTCATGGAAATATAAAGTTCCTCAAATCATTGGAATTTCAAAATTCGTCTTTTACTCTTTCGCGGAAAACCCCTGAAATTAAATTCCACAGAGCTCTAGCGACGTGGTCTCCTCCTATTATCTCCGTTTCATTCTCAAATATTCTGTCATTTCCTCCCCTTGAGCATATGTTTTGGTTGTTATATATGGCATCCATATCCCCCTTTTCCTCCTTGCATCCCAATAAAATAAGTGCAATTAATTACTCGGCTTCTCTTCCATCCGGACGTACATGGGTGGGCCCCTCCCATCTCTGCCAAGTCCCTTACTGCTGCCTCTTTCCCTTCCCCCTACCCCCAGGAGGCACCATCCTCGCTGTTGGGGCCATGGATACGTCGCCCATTTTCCTACCCACCCGAGCGCCTGTCGCATTGGATTCCTCATATAGTTTCAGTCTGGAAATAAGCCAATTAGAGGAAAAGGTTTTTTGTCATTGCAGAACTGTCCTTCTGCCTTCCTCATCCCATGCTCTTCTGCCTCCTTTTCTCCATTCATCGCCTCGCCCTCCTTTCCGCTTTTCCCCTTGCTACGTGTCCGTGTGGTACATTTCTCCAGATCCATTCTTCTCACATTCCTACACCGTCATAATTTTTGCTCTCTCCATTTCATTTTCTACATGTCCGAGCATTCATTTTCGCCTTAAGATCACACCTCTCCTTCACGCAGATCTCCTCACTTTATCCCCCTTCTTTCACTACTTCTGATATTAACTCCTGCACTCTTTTAATTTCACGACAACCTCTTACCCTAAGTATTTTCGCATTCGCTAGTCGCGTGGGTTTTCTAAAAACCCAATGGACTAGAAAAAAGAAAGATAATCTAGTAGATTGCGCAGATGCTAAGATAACAGGATTTTAGGCCAGACAAGGAGAGCTGGATGCAAAGGGATGTTTTGTTTTCCCTTGTTCCAGATGTCTCTCGGTATCTCTTCTATACCTCGGATGGTCTTCATAAGTAATCTGTGAATACTTTCTTCTTGGATAAAATGCGATAGCCTAGTTTAGTCGAATTAATCCGATTTATATAGGCCTTATTAAAGAACAATGTAAAATTAATCACTATTATTTTTACAGTCCAATGAGTTCAATGAGTCAATATCTAGCGACAACTAAGTCATTGTCAATGACCTTGGACTGAAATTTGTCAGCATGAAAAAAACTTATCCAAGTTGCTTTTTTTTACCCTGGTGCTGGACCATTCTTAAACTGTGTGATTCCCAGTTTTTCGATGTCTCCTGAATAGGTCTCAGATGGTTGAAGAGATCTTGACGCATGGCGAAACTGAAGAAAAATAGTACCAGATTTTTTTTTTCATTTTTTTTGGTTTAATTTCCTTGAGAGCATTTTATTCTCCTAAATGTAATGCATACTGTGTATTATTCAAATAATAATGGTCAAAAGTTGTGTGCCAATAATAATATAATTTGTATTACAGAAGGTGGTAATGTTTGATAGTGAGCGTAATATTACCATGGCTAACTCTAGCTAACTCAAAGGAGATAAACGAGAGAGTTATTTATGTAATCCATTAGTAATCCATATTATATGGATTCAAATCGAAATCAAATTCTAATGCATATCCATTGGTTATGTATAAAACATAGATACTAATTGAGTTCTTTGAGAAAATATCACATATTCTCAGTACCTATTTTATCCTGCGTTATTCTTGAATAATCTTTTTTGTAATCTTTTTAAATTTTTCTATTAGGTGCTACTTAAAATCCACAGTTAATTACTTTCTTACTATGTGTTTTACGTTCTTCACTTGATTGCGGAATTAAACGTCTGAGTAGGGTTAGCCTCACTGGGTCAGAAATAAAGATTTAGTCTGACAAGACTGTGTGTGTCCTTCATACTACCTACATCACTTTGTGTGTGTTTTTCTTACTATCTACATACATACATACCAATCAAGCCGTTCCCTTCCGGGGTAGGCACAATCACAAAGTTTTACTCATAAACGCATATTTGTACACCTAACTCTGCTTCGATAATTTCCTCCATACTGACCTATCCTTGAAAACCACTTTTGCCTCATTATCCCCATACACTACTTCATACACGCCCTCTTGTTTTTAAGACTCCTTATAATTTCCTCTCAAGATTTTCCTCAACCTCATTCAACAATAACAGTCTCGGCCTACCTCTACCTCTCGCACCAGTCATTTCACTCTTATATATCTGTTTCGTTACTCAACTCTCTCCCATTCTCTCAACATGGCCAAACCAAATAATCACACTTCTTTTATATATGTCCATTACTGGAGCATCTAACCCACATTTATTTATTACCCACTCATTTCTGACCCTATCCATCCTACTTTTGCCTCAAACACTCCTCAGATAACTCGTACCCATGGCGTTTAGTCCACTCTTATGTCTATCCTGACATACCCTGTTTCACTACCATACAAAAAAGTGGGGAGAAGTACACTTTTGTACACGGGGATTTTCGCTTCCTTAGACAAGCACTTATTCCTTGATATGCCCCACACTAACTCCATCAATCTCTCATCATACACGACGAAATCAATCATGCTTTTACAATTGCCCGTTTTCCAAGTACACATGTGTATTCTCTTATGTTAAAACCATGTATTTGACACAAACAATCCTTTTTCCAAGCACACATTCACCAATTTTTCACCGTTATCATTCACTCGAGGGTCACCAAATGGCCCAAACACTTTCTCAGATGCATCCTGCCTCACATCAACCCAGCCATTCATGTCACCAAGTAAAATTATTCTCTCACCAGGATCACATTCATTCAAAAACTCTCATTTTTCCCAAAAACTCATTTTTCTCTTTGTCACTCTCTCCATCCACTGGTGCATAGCACGCCACAATCACAACAATATAAACCTGCTTTCATGCAAACTCAGAGCAATCTAGGGGATACTAACTCGTACTTCCTAACTAGCAACTTAGCTCTCTCATTAAGAATGAGTCCTATACCTTGACTGCTGTGTACACTATCGTACTATCTTACGACTTATCGCCCTACACCTTGACTTCGGTGTACATTATCTTACAAGTTAATTTTCGTGAACGCCAAAACGATATGATTTGTATATTAACTATAATTTCCTCCTCATTATCTAAAAGTCGTTCAGCTATCATTTCTCTCACTTGGAAACGCTACTTTCTCTATCTTCACTATTCTTCTGGCAATATCCTTCTTCCAGTTTTTCCTGTTTTCTATCTTCCATAATGCTATATTCTTCTCAATAACTGAAAAGTTTTCTGCAACATCTCGTACCCATTTCTTCTCCTAGTTTACTACTTACCTTAATGTTATTATTCTGTTATCATCGCAGTGAGTTACTATATATTCCCTCGTATTACCTATTTGATTTTTAAGGAGGTCAATGAGGAAGTTAATCCTACAAATGACCAGCTAAAGATTGTGCTTGTATCTTAAATCTTGGACTGGGGTTTGTGGCCCTTTTGTGGAATAAATGGTAAACAACAGAAGCACGATATATTTAAAAATGTTAGTCGCTTTATTTGTTTTTTTCCCTCGTGTCAGTCTTTGTAAGTCTTTTTAAGCTTCCTTTCATAAGAAAATACCAGAAGAGCTTCATTCCCACACCCTAAGCGCCGTACGTAATATTCGAGTGTTTTTCACGTAGACTGTTTACGTAAAAGTTTCCCTTATCAAGATTTCAGCGAGTGCTCGTCGGAGAAAACTGGATGACTGCAACTTGACTTCTCGCTTTTATGCTGGTTCTTTGATATGCATATGAATGACGCCTTGAATTATTTTAGGTCTTAAATTGACTCATTTTGTCAGAGAAACTACATTTAAGAATTTGATTCATTATTTTTGTAGCGGGATCCACGGTTTGAAAATTATTGATCCATTTGGATGGTGCATAAAATGTGGATTGATTGTGAAGCAAATCAGTTTAATTGGAATTTGTCTACGCGTTTTTTTTTAAATCATCAAATTGTGCCAAAATCAATGCTATGCGTTTGTAGATCTAAATCTATGATTCGGTATGTCTATGGCAAAAATGTAAAGCCTGATATCTTTTCGAATATTACACTTCGTGTAAAACCGATAATTTCTTACTTCACTTCTATTCTCACTCTGAGGAAGGATGTAATAAAAATTTTCATTGTTTAATTTTGTTACGGATTAGTATTCAAGAAAAAACCAAGTCCATAAAAATACGACCGATTTCCTCACCATGAGATCTCTGAGAATTTACTTGACCTGCTTTTTCCGCTCTTGAAAAATCTAAACAACGATAACAGCTACCCCTATCGTTCAGACCATGTAGTCACTCCGGTGGTTATTTCTTCATCCAGGGGTCTTTTTCACTGGCTCCCCATATCTCTCCACAGCGTCTGAGGCGCCCCTCGACCGCGCCTCCTCTGTTCAACCGTATATCCTCCTTGCTCTCTTATCCCTTCTCCGAAAAACTCGTGGTACATCCACCCCACTCACGACGAAAGCCGACTTTTTCCCTTCCGCTCTATAACTTATAGATGTTTTCCACTCCTCTTTCCCTCTCTTTTCTTCCCATGTTATCCCTCTTCTTTTTTCTCTTCCTCTTACGGCCATCTTTTCTCTATTTTCTCCTTGGTCTCTTCTGGACGTGGACCCCGTCTTCTTCTCCCCCTCTTCTGCTCCTGCACCCTCTTGATATTTCTTCGAAACACGCACGAGAAGACCTCTTCCTCGAGATCTGCCCTCTCCACCCCAATCTGCTCGAGAAACCTATCGGATAGGTAAGTTGGAGGAGGAATAGGGTGAGAGCGTGTGATGTGAGATGGAAGGTAGGGAACCCCGTCAACTTTTTGTCCCTCCTCCGTGGGACGAAGATGCTCCAAACATTGACTTAACCTGGTGAGTTTAGGAATGAGCCTTAACTGAATCCCCTCTTTGGAAATGTGACACCTTTTAGGAAGAAGAAAATAATAAATAAATATCAAACTAATAATCATAAGACGAAAACTTAATTGGCATTTTATGCTAAGAGTTGCCAAGGAAGAGCGAGGGTGAAATACGTTCGTCAATGTTCGGCGCGCGAAAGATAAGACTCAGTGATGAAATGAAAAGGTTATTGGAAAGGAAAATGAAGTGTTTAGCCGTAGAAACTTAGCTTAAAATTGATTATGAGTATTACGTTCATTTTCTAACGCAGTGCGATAAGCAAAGTTAAAAGTTTTTAGGCACAAATTGGATGAATATATTTGTGGGGAATTTTCATGCATTTTATGATTTTTTTTCATACCCATTTTAACAGGTTCCTTGGCATATTGGGATATTTTTTTAAGATACTTCGGGTATTGGTCTTGAGAGTTTTGAGGAATGAGGGTGTACTAATTGCGATTTAGTGTTTGAAAAGGCATTATCAGTGCTCATTGTTTTCGGCTTTTAATTGTCGATTCTTCTTTCTGATAGATAGTTTATAATACTTCTGGTATAGGCAGCCATACACTTGGAAACTGTAAAACTCAACAGCTCTCTCTCTCTTTCTCCCGCCTATTTCGGTCAGCGGCGGGCCAAAACTTCGGGAATCTTCTCCCCTTTTCCCTCACTTTCCCATACTACCTCCACCACCTCGCTCTTTGAAGCGAAAAAACGCCATGTTTTTCCTTTCTCATATCAGTTTCATACTCCTCCACCCTTCTGAAAGGGGAAATCCTTGGATATTTTACGAATTCTCGCCACGCAGCGTCCTTCTCTTACCGCTGCCAGCTGCTAGGTACATACGTTTTTAGTGGATAGCCTTCCCCACTTAAGGGAAAGGAAGCCATTTGTCGCTCGCTGTCGTTCTCCAAAATGTCGGGCTGAGAATTTGATGCACGGTAGCCATAGTGAGCTTACAAGTGGAGGCAATGGTACACTTTTAATTTGAATGATGTGCCTATGCAAATCAATGAATTTCATAACAAAGAGCAATCTTCTTCCATCTTTAATCAAACTCATACAAAACTTTGATCTATGTCATAGTTTAATGAATCAGGCGATAACTTGAGGATATTGGTTACAGATATCATGATCTCAAAATGACAGAACTTAGTTAAAATTACACATAAATTTGATTAATAAAAACCGACTTACGTTTAGAAAATACCTTGTCATTTTTAAGGTATGAAATGATACCTTGAAAATGAATTAGTATTATCAAAACTTAGGCAAGTAGTAATAAAACTTGTGGATATATATATCTAAATTCTGGGATTTTTAAATCATCATGTGTGTCAAAGGGCTGTCATGGATTCTATAGTTTCTCTTACCTGGATAAAGTGGCTCCTGATTTAAGCGATGGTTAACTGATTAAATTATTTTTGTCGAGTTATGTTTATGATGCAGAATTAATTATGATACAGTTAAATGCAGTTGATGACTCGGGGATTGGGATTTGCTGTCATGTAATCCTTATGAATGGGTATTAACTAAAGTTCCTAATGCCAGTTTTGGTTTTTAACATATGTTCTTTTCTGATATTAGAGAAATTTTCCGGCCAAATGAGCCTGACTTATGCATCTATCCATTTGAAAGCGCTTTTGCCCATATCAACGCCTTCCTTCTCTTTTGCGCAATCGGAATATTTATAATAGATAAAATTGCCGTCAATTTCAATTAAACACGGTCACGGTTCATCAGTTTGATAAGTTATTTAACTTTTTTCGTCTAATTTTGAAAACCGTGCCATGTTATGGATAAATATTTCCCTCATAAACGAGAAGGTACTACTCTTTTACTTATCTGTGATTTAGAGTAACTTCAATTGGCGGATCAAAGATCAATCAAGTGCGTTAAATATTTAACTGGGAAACAATAGGAAGCACGTGATTATGATGCAAAGATATTGGATAACCGGGTTTGCCCTTATTTTTTGACATCTTTGTATTGTAAAAGTAAAATTTTTAGACACATATGTAATGGAATTTATATCTACAACTTTTCGTGGCTCACCGTAAGTGTGAAATGTGCATAAAACTCCTGATGCGCTGCTTCAAGAGGCAAACGGGCGAAGTTTATTAGTAGAAAAGTGACATTTCTTCGATTAATTTTTCAAATAAGTGGGCTAATCAAGCATCGTTGTCACTGTAGTGGCTATGATTCATATCGTCACCAGGGTGAAGTAAACAAATACAGCGGGAAAATAAAAATTTTGCTTCAGTTAAGTCAGTTCAAGCTATTTACGTCGGCAAGATGTATGAAATATTCATAAATATTGTGCTACACACGTCGTGTAATATCCTCAATTATTAGTCTTATTTCAATTCTTCATAAACGCTTGAGTTACAATCTCTCATATGTTTAAACCTGGCTTTTGATACCTGGTGCTGGAGGAGGATGCTAAGGTTAAAATGGACGGACAAAATAAAAAATGATGAAGCGTACAGAAGAATATAAGAGGAAAGGACCATATGGAATACCTTGAAGAAAAGAAGAACCAGATGGATTTGACACACCTCGAGACACAATGGGTTTTTGAAGGAGATAATTGAAGGGAGAATAGAGGGAAAATTCCCAAGAGGGAGAGATCCAGGAATATGTCCATGGACCAATGAAAGAGGAAAGTACATAGGAAGAGATACCAGGAGGTAAGGGAACTAGCATTTGATAGGGAAGGGTGGAGGGCTGCAGTAAACCAATCTTCGGACTGAACGACCAATTTATATGTTTAAAGCGAACTTTGTTTCATAGAGCAAAGGCAGTTTATTCTTGGAAATCCCTGTGATGTGGAATAGGCCGATCATTTTTTTCTGGTGGAGAATTTCAAAACTCTGAGATTTTTAAGGCCAGAGGACTTCCGGGCTCCATTACTTTTTCACCTTTTTGATGATTATTTATCAAGTCCTCAAATCCAAAATGGAGATAGACTTTTGTACCGAAATCAACTGTTATTAATAGGAATTATATATTAATAAGCAAAGCGTGAGTGGGGCTGAGTCATTTCTCCCTATATACCCTATATTTACTCTGCCGTTCTCCCCACACGTCAGAGTACGAGTTCTACCAGAGCAGACAAGGAGATTATTTGCAACCTTTAGTGGAGCTACTTGACCTGTGCGTGAAGATTCGCTCCTCTGCTGAAGTTTCTATAACACGAAAGAACTTTTTCCCACCAGCAGCACACTTACGTTTGGAGTTGCAAAATACGTGGCATAGGGTTGGTGGATTGAAAAAATGTTGGTGGATTAAAAAAAACGGTAAAGTGAACCATGGACATTCCACCTCTACGTGATAGAGGGCATTCACATTTCGTTGGCCCCAACATCTGGCTAAGTGATAATTTAACCTTTTTGGCCGCCCATTCTGTATATTTGGACAGCTCAATCTTTCACCCTTTTTTAGCGTCATTTATTTGAAACTTTGGCGAAAAAACTTGGAAGTTCCGTGTTATTGTTACATCACCTTAAACTGGAGTTTGCTCTAAATTTACATTTGAATTAAACTAGAACTGATTTGCAACATTCATTGCTGAAAAGATTGTTTGCAGTATTGACTACATTTCCCTATTTTCGTACCATATTTTGTCCTTCAGTGAATCTTTCATTCTCTCTTTGGCATTATATTCACCCGACTACGTTGCTGTGCCTCTCATTAGTTCCAAACCTCTTCCACTGTCAAGTGACAAGGTACCTTGATGACTAGTTTACCTTGATCGTCAACTTAAGGAAAGTTGCTCCTTCAAACAGCATTTCGCAATCAAGCCTGATTTTTGCTAAAAATTCTCAAAGAGAGACTAAAAAAGCGGGAAAAGCGACGGAAGTAGAAAAAGGGAACAAATAGGGGTGGCCTCAGGCTAAGGACAGTAGTCAGAAGGGCAAAAATTATTAAAAGTTACGAATTCCGGAAGCCCATCATATTTTTCGTCTGGCTCGTTATTTCCCGTTCTCGGTTTTTTTCCCGTGAAACCGTGATTTAGTCACAGCCTTCCCACTCCCTGTAACTCCATTAGTGGTGAATTGCAATACAGCTTTCCGCCTTAGCCCAATATACTTATTATTTGCAACTGTTTTGAATTTGATGGCAAATTTGGATCTATTTGACGTATCATTTTTACGTTAAATTCTATTTTGTCTTTATTTTGTACCCTTCTCACATTCCTTATCTCCCATTGGTATGCATGCATATTTTCTGGCATGTGAATGTTTTCTATGGTTTTTGATGCTGGCGTGTGAGATTGTGTCATATCGATCTTAATGTGACAGATCGTATTTGAAAACCAAACAAAAGAAATGAAGGAAGCTACATTTATTTCAAATGAAGGAAATAATTTTTGTTCTTTTTGTTTTTGACGCATTATCAAGGTAATGGACACTTTTCGTCTATGTTTTGAAGCATTCTATTTTATTTAATTGTTTGGCACTGATAAGGAAATCAGGTGGGGAAATATTTGGTGATTCCCAGTGACGTAGCTGATGGTCTCATGACAGTTTTTCCTCTCCATAAATTACCGTGGTTAAGCTAATGAACTTGTCCAGGATCAACTTTAAGTTAATGAAGAACGAAATGTGCAGTCGGAGGTAAGAAAAATGAGAACAGCGAAGAGCTGTTCTCTTTTTCATTTTTCAAAGAAAACCGCACAGCATCAGTCCACCTGTGGTGGGAGAGAAGACGAAGATGGAGCCCATCACTGTTTGTCTGTGGAAAGACAAGAAGATATGAAAGTTGTGAAAAATGCCTGTTGATGCCAAGAATATCTGTTCTCACTGTCTTGAAGTAACCCATGTGTTATCCAAAATTCAAACTTGCCAAGAAAATCACCAGAAATTTAAGGAGGAGCATTGTTATATTTTCAATAAAAATGACATTCCCAGGCGGGGTATATAACATAAAACTACACGTAATTAAGAGTACACAGTGTCCTACAAGCAGCCTCTTTCCTCTGGAAAATATTTTCTTATGTAAAATAAACGATATCTTTGGATACAATTGTGTGTTATCCTAAAAGCTAGTTCAATGGACCCACTGCAAGGACATCACTCAGAGGGACATTGTACTATGTGTAGTTATTATCTAGAAGTTCTGAACAGACAAACAGTATGTGTCCATAAATGTGTTAATAGGCACATTTATGTGCTAGAAACCCTAATGCTTTCATTACGAGTCGTACAAAATATAATACGTGAGAGAATGACATTGAAAATAATTTGCGGTAAATAAATAAAGTATAATTTTACCCTGTTTGTGTGGAACAAAGTTTTCCTGCCTCAATCGCATAGCTGCTGATTTATTCAAGGGGCTGCGGGGCTGTATCCTTTAATGGAATAGATATTTTAATTGTTGTACTAGAAGCAAGTATTTTATGGCGGACGGGTGAAGCATCTCATTCTTCTTTCCAAGATTATAAATTAAAGCTCTTATGAAATGCGAGCTATTTCCACATTTAATGCTATTAATTTCATTAGTTTGTATTCTACATCACGTTAAACATTTCCAATCACCGGGAGAATATAACGGTGCCCGCGCCCCAGTAAACACATCGTAGCACAATATTTTCCTGCGCTTCTCTAAGTTTATTATAAACGTTAAGTCCCCGGTGTGAAAATGGACACCAGCTAGGAGTTTTTATGATGCGCCACTAAACATCTACTTCAAGAGAAAAATATACTGTCATTGTCCTAGGTCTGAAAGCATTTCCTCTCGTTATTTTATTCAAGGTCCTTTTTTTATCCCATCCACCCATGTTAATGCTCTCCAACAACTGTCCGTTTTTGAATCGTTTTCGACCTTACCTATTTTTGTCCACGGAAAACCCTTGGCGCAGGGTCGATGTTTGGAAGGAGAGTGGGGAGGCTTATTTTATCGGGAACTGTTGGGTGCGTTGGTGCGTGAATGGGTGGCGCCGAACGAGGGAATTGGGGTGTTTGATGGTGACACGGGGGTTAGTGGGTATTGGGATGGGGTGAAAGGGGGATGGATAGCGATGAGGTCCTCCCCTACGTCCAGGATGTCCATCCCCGTCTACGGAAGGGGGACAAGAATATGGGGAGTCGAGGAAAGGAGAGAATTTAAGGACAAAGGACATCGGATAATCATGTAAGTAGCAAACCCCTAAATGCGAGGAATGGCGGTGAGACGGACATTCGGAAAGAGGAAGGGAAAGAATTAGGACATTAAACAGAAGAAGATAGAGAGATGTGTCAGAGGAAAACATACACAAGAAACTCACTCAAGGCGAAATTGAGAGGTTCTAGAGACGGAGATAATTAGTGGTGATGGGAAGAGAATCGTGTCTTAATTGGATATTGGAGGAGATGACACATCTATTTGTTTTGGTCCTGAGCGAAACCATTACATTTCTATGAACACCAACCCACGAATTTGTACTGTTGTCTGTGAAATTACCGTTTAAGTTTTCGAACAAACCGTCATGCCCTCATCAAATACGTACATAATTTTAGTACTTATTCTCATTATCATTTGATATTGTTTTTATCATGCCGATAAATTATTCAGTGACTCACTAGCCGAGATTTACCTTGTAATCTCGCTACAATTTGTCCTTTGGAAAACTAAGAAATGAGAATTAACTTCATTCACTGGCTATCCTTCAAGTAGGTATGTCCAAATGTTTCTCTTTAAGAGCCTCTTGTGAAGGAATTCCAAGTAAACCCTCCAAAAGTAACCCCAAAAATGTAAAGGATTCAACTTGCGCGGAAAAAATTTCCATTTCTGCCGAAAATCGTTTGTCATAGATGCAAAAATATTTTTGCTGCAGCTCTGTTTGATTTTCTGATAACTCAACGGTATTCCTTCAATATCGTATTTTTACATCCGTAACTATTTTCCTCAGGTATATTCATCAATGAGCTTCCAAAAAATCACTATCATCATTCTTCTTTTATAACCTTCAGTTTAGAGCACGTGATATGTAGGCTTTAGAGCATGTTATAAGAATTATAAACCTCCCAACCTCCTCGTCAAGCACATAAAAATGGCACCCCACGTTAGAATTAGGAAACTAACCTATGATAAAGTAAAAGAAAATGGTTAATAAGAGGGAAAGGACCCGAGAAAAGTGTATGTTTACGAAATATCTTGCTCTATTCTTGTTGTAGCCGTAATGGAGCGAGGGTAAGCAGGATTTTTGTTCCTTTCAATACCACATTCTATACACCCAAAACTCGGTTTATTTTAGTTTCTCAATTGATCTAAGCCTTAAGTTGATTCTTTGAGTTTCTAGCAGCTCTAAACTAATCATTACCTGCTATCGATGTAAATATTCACTTTTAATATATAGAAATAGAAGTTTTTCTGGCGTATGACACTGGTGAAGTTTTCTCAGATTTCCCATCAGGTCAGGTACATTTTGGCCGATGCTTTGATGGCTCTCTCTGCCATCGCCCTCAGAGCATGTCTGTGCGAAGAATTCTGCCTCCTTATATACATGGTTCACCATCTAAGTAAGCGTCCAGCCGTCCATGTATATAAGTTGGCAGAATTATTTGCACTGACATACGTTAAGAATGCTAGCGAAGTAAGTTTGAAATGGAGGAAGATTGTAATTACAACAATAAATGTAGAGCGCGTTCCTGGATAGCGTGGACATTAATGAACTTGCCTGTCTCAACAACAGAGTAGGGACGATGAAACGAGGGAATATAGATTATTTATGACGATCAGACAGACGGAGGAAATTACGAGTGAAGTAGCTTTGAGAACTGAAAGAACTGTATTTTGACAAACTGTGCATAGTCTAGTACTCAAACTAATTACACACATTCTGAGTGATATGGGTTTCATTTACAGGAGGAGAAATGATCTACCGAGCAGAAAACGTCGACTGCGGTGAACAAAAGTCGGTACGAAAAGTTTTAAAGCCCGCATCGAAGGCCTTGACAAGGTCCTTTTTGCCTCCTGACCCGAGATTGACGAGACGGACCGGGGTAGGATGACCCCGGAGATAAATTCGCACCTCAAGAGGTCTCATCCAAGAGCCTTCAAATGCTAGAGGGACGTGAACCGACAAAGTAATAGGGCGATACAACTGTGGAGAAATGAATGGTAAGTATTGTTCTGGAGTACCAAGAAGGGAATTAAGTAACCCAATCATTCATTCATTGGTCGTTCAATCCTAAGATTGGTTGACTGCAGCCCTCCACCCTTCCAAATCTAATGCTAGTTCCCTTACCTCCTGGTATCTTTCCCTATGTACTGTCTTCTGTATTTTGTCCATGAAATTATTCCTGGGTCTCTCTCTGGGGACTTTTCCCTCCATTTTACCTTCTATTATCTTCTTCGCAAACCCACTGTGTCTCTGGGTGTGTCCAATCCATCTGGTTCTTCTTTTCTGTACCGTCCTTTACTATTCAACTCTTCTGTACTCTTCATCATTTCTTATTTTGTCCGTCCATATTATCTTTAGCATCCTCCTCCAACACCAGGTTTTGAAGGTATTTATTCATTTCTGGTCCGCTTTTCCAATGGTCCATGCTTTTGATCCATAACCCAATCGTTAGGGAAAGTTGAAATAACGGCTTATGATGAAAAAAAGCTATTAGTTTATAATGAAATTGAGCAAAAAGCCGAGGAAAACCAATCTTCGAATTGATGATTAGATTCTTATTAGTTATGAGAAATTCTCATTCTCTAAATTTACTCACCCCTCATAAGTGCTTGTTTCGCGTTAAGTGCTGCCGTGAAGAAGCAGAAAATGCGAAATTTCTAATCATAAGATAAAAATAGTTTATCTCTTCCCTCTATTACGATGATTGTAACT
Source organism: Ceriagrion tenellum (assembly GCA_963169105.1). Classification (NCBI taxonomy): domain Eukaryota; kingdom Metazoa; phylum Arthropoda; class Insecta; order Odonata; family Coenagrionidae; genus Ceriagrion; species Ceriagrion tenellum. Next base: position 125,639,322 of record OY720633.1, on the reverse strand, counting down.
GTGATGTGCTGTCATCTTCAGAATATTTCCGATATGTAGTTTAGTTTATAGGCGCTGTCTTGCGTGGGTTAATATTATTTGAAAATGATTTTGCGATTATATATTCATCTCACCATATATTTTATCGTGAGAAGGCATATAAATTCGCCATTTCGGGTACCAACGCACGACTCAAGCAAGTGGGGGAATAAATCCAAAGAAACTTTCTCTAATGTATCCCGCTCGTCTCCTTCTCGTTTATTTTTTCCTATCCTGAACGAACCGAGGAGGAGGAGAGAGAAAAAAATAGCTCAACCGAAATTAACCCGATGGAAGAGGCCACAAAAAGGTCCAATAGGGAATGGGAAGTCTAGCAGAGGAAGGGGAAGCTACGTGGTGATAAGAAAGAGGGGTTTAGTGGGTGGAATGTGGAGGAAGCGGACATTCAGGGTGAGAGTACCAGATCAAAAAAATCATCGGGGAAAATACACGGAAGTCATCGGAAGAGGGGGTGAACTAACTGTCAAATTGAGCGTGAGAAACTGTTGGGTATGAACATAGGTACCTCACTTACTTTTGATTTTCTGATCATATTAGAGAAGGAAAATGACCATGTATCGTGATGCAGCATCAGATAGTTTAAAGGACTTTATCCTGCAACTACCGCGACTTGTGCGCCGGTTTCCATCCGATGCAGTCATCGAGAAAGTGGCTCGTGGTTGATGCGTGGGAGACGTGTTTGGTTTAGTCCATCAAAATAGGTCACTTTAGATGACCGGGTTGTAGAAGTGTTTTTTTTTTTACTTTAACTTTGACTAGTCTGACCAATCAAGCTGTGTATTTACCAAATCACACTTTCCGAGGTATTCTGGGATAAGTATTTTCACTCCCTCTCTCCACTTTCCCCTGAGTATGTTTTCGTTATCCCTTCCTCAATGTTATTTCCTGACAAGACTCTGTCGAGACCAAGTTTTTCGATTGTTTCAAGTTACCGTCTTTGACTCAATTCTTCACTCTTTGGAGTTACCTATTATAAAAAAATCATTTCCGCTCCACCAACGCTCTCGTGGTCCATTTCCCTCGTGCTATCAAAACCCACTTCGAGTGTGTTCAATTCCACCTTTCAATTGTCCCTAAAACCTTTCCATCTCCTGCTCCATTTCGCTTCTCTTTCACATTTTCCCTCTAGCCTTCGTCCTTGCTCTGTTTTCACTCGTGACGTGTTTATCGCTTTCCTTTCCACGTCCTTCTTTCTACATTATCTCCTCCGCCGTGTTTCACCTCCGCTTCCTGACCTGATGACCCCGCCCCCCTCCTGCCTTCATCTCCCGACCATGGCAAGAAAAAATAACGACAAAATAAGGATTCGTCTCTTTTCCTGCCTTTTTTGCCCCTCTTTCCCCCATCGCTTTTTTCTTTCTCCTTTCTCTCCTGCAACCCTAATGAAAATGGGGACAAGAAGGTGATCCACCCTCCACCTCAGCGGCACGTGGGGAGAATCTTATACGGAGGAGGACGGGGTTGAGGGGCGGTTGTTCGGGTGGTTGGGTGGTATACTCGGGGGTTGATGAAGGAAAGGGAGGTCTTTAAGATGTGCCCCCTTTATATTGGGGAACAAGAAGAATGTGACACACGGAGGGACTTCTTCTTCTACGCCTACCGCTTTTCTCCGCTCCAAGTGCACAGGTCGCGTATTCTACTCTCTATATAATGGTCGATGTGAGAAAGACCACCGCTGTGTCTTCTCTGGTGCCTTGCCTGTTACTTTTTTCAATTGTTTCCCCCCTATTCCCAATGGTGTTTGTGTCTCCTTGCCTCTTTATTTTTTTTGTTGCCATATAAGTTCTCGAGCTCTGTATCCATGGAGTTACCTTTGGAAAGAGAGACTCCAGCTCTCATCGTTGTAGTCCACGATAGGTGCATACGATCGATCCAAAAAAATAGCATGTCCAGTTTTCTACGTAGTCTTCAAGTCTAGAACGAGTACCAATGATATCTTCTTCATGATAAATCATGGATGTGTTCAGTTGCATAATATAAGTGTACTTGAGTTCACCTGATGAAATTGTTCTAGGGTCCATCTTAAAAAAAAATGTCTTTCAAATATTTAACGCAGGCAAGTCCAGTTTTTTAAATTCATATTTATCATCAACGTTCATGATGTCTTAAGTATTTTTTTGTAATCGATCTCGGTTGAACTCAGTCTTTTTGTGGTATATATTCAACTAGTTCCGTGAATTCTATGAACAAGGAAATTCTGTGAAAGAGAAAGGAGGATTTTCCGGGTGTGGAGTAGATTCAAGTTTCATGTGGGGGGTGAGGGAAACGAATTGGAAAAATAGGGAGATGGCCGTTGATGCGAAGTTGTCCGTTCGTTATTCTTTATAAAAATGTGATAATAGGTTGAGCACGGCAGTGAAAGAAGAGGGAAATTCTCAGTGAAGAAGAAATGCATTCACGGTTTGAAAATTCTGATAAAGGGATTACGATGATGGACAATGGCTAGAATAACATTGAAGGGGCGGTTAAGTATTTTTAGTCTAGAGGGACCAACATCTGACCGAATTAGCATATGCTTCATTAATTAGATTATGCTGAGTTTTCTAAAATCTTGGAATCGTAAGCTCGATTGATATTGAATTATTGCTAGTTGAGCTGAATCATGTCCAATGGAGTTAATTCCTAAGTTTTTTGTTGCTTAACGATAAAATTTTATGAATTGTGGGAAATATTAGCTTAAAACTATCCAAATAAAAATTGAATTCGACCCTCAGCTTCAGCTCATTTCTTTCATATTTGAGATAGAAATTGTATGAAGACAAATATTGTTTTTGAAGAGAATTTGACTTTTTCTGGACTTAGTTAATGATAATTCCACGGTAGGCCACCTATATCAGCTTTTTAAATATTCGGTAACAACTTTTTCTAAGAATTTTAACGCTTCCTGGTAAAGGTTTTGTATTCTTGGAGACAACACCTACCGTGGTATTTGACTAAGGTGGGAAAGGAAGGAAGCATTGCTTATATATAAATATTTGAGTGGAGGTTGTTTCAATGACAAGACGTCACCCGCGGATTAACGCCTTATGCCTAATTATTCCAGTGCCATACGACACTATTCTTATACTTTCTTCTTACTCACCACCTGCCACTCTTACTCTCATATTCTAGAAACACTGGTGTGGGGTCTATCAATAATGTAATAGAGATATCGCGATTACTTATAAAGTCTTTGATATTTCAAATTCATATAATTTATTTTGTGAGAACTGGAAAGTATGCTGGTTAAATACTACTACGTGGGACACATTTTAATTTTGAGTAAATTTAACGTTCGGCAGACCTTTCCGGGACAATTGACTGATATAAACCGGTACAATCAACTGAGCTAATCTGGTCTCCGGAAAGCTGGGTGAATATTTGTATTCTCACTTTTTTCTCTAATAAAATTTATGTTGTATATAAGATGATACAATTCTAAATTAAACGGTATCTTTGTTTACTCGGTAGTATGTTTAAAATGACATATTTAATGATAACTTTTATTTAATCACAAAAAACACACATAATGTGCTTAAGTAAAAGTTGTAATCATATTTTGTAAAATTTCTGCAGGAGTTGTATTTAATTCAGAAGATTTCTGAGTGGTCATTAAGGACAAAGATATGTGGCAAGTTTAACTGTAATTCTTTTTGAAGTTCCAAAAATGACGCTATGAGTCAGTGTGCTAGGCAGTAATATTGGTCTTTTATCGGAAGGAATAAATATAGTTAAAAAGAGAAATTATAGTGGATATATTTCCTTTGACCGTGCAAGGCCCGTATGGTGGCGACGGGCTTCCGGAGATGCCGGGCTTGAGTCTCGTCTGGGTGGGTTTTTTCACCACTTACGACGAGGTTGGTGTTGTTTGCCCGTTTTCGATCGCTAAGACACCCTACTGATGCTAAGGTTTAAAAGGTCAAGACAGTGGTCGGTATTGTGGAACCAAAAAAAAAGCAGTAAAAATATCGTACCACGCAATGAGATATTATAACCTCGTTTCTCAAATTTTCACATCATTACCCGTACCTTTTTCTTTGAGAAACCTATGCTGTAGTAGAGGATTCATTTCATACACTTTAGAATATTAATACCCAGTACGCGCTTTATTCAGTAAGGCATGGCCCCTTTGTTGAAGTTGAGACTGCATAATGTTCAAAATATATTTTCTGCGAAACAAATAAAATTAATTGCATTTTATTTTTATCCTATGATCAAATTTTTCCAAAGAGGCCAGTGATGCGAGTTGTGAGCAATAAGGTCTCTAATTCAATGCTATTAACTACCCGGTAATTGGATTTCGAGACTTTTTTCCCTAACCTTGGGGAGCAGCTATCGTTCGTTTGGCCTCGTGGTTCTGGCTGGTTTCCTCTGCTCCCTATTCATATTAATTTTGCCTTCGGGAAAGGTGAGAACCTAAGATAGGTTAACCTTTTATATGTATGTCAATGGGCGCCGTGTTCCTGTGGGGTATGCGCAATTATACCTGGTCAAGAAGGGAGACCTTTCATGCGAGAGCTGTTTTATTTTGAAAGGCACCCGGGAGAGCTGTAAATTAGAACCGGGCGAGTGGGTGGAAAAAAGTCCTGTTATATTTTTTCGGAAATACGTCGTCCTCTTTCGACTTGAAAGGCTGGGGAAGAAATGCGGAATATTGTCTCAAATTAAATTAAGGTACCGAAAGATTACATGAATTTGTCATTGGCGATGAAGAACTTGAATGACATGGCCAGTACATCATTCAAGAGATTGGGCTTGTAGAACTACTGTATACTACTAAACCATTTATGCCGACATTATATTGTTACATTGTTCACAACCATTATCGCTAAACATTCATGTGAGTGAGAGGCATAAAACCAAGTTAACTAAAATATGGGACACTAAACCCGTAGGAAAGGAATGGGATGAACGTAACCGTGATTTTGTGATGTTTCTAATCCGAAAGCAAGAGATGAAAGGAATCGTAGTTCCTTTGTAAAGTATCTAGTTTACTTCGACAAGCATTTTATTTCAACCATAAATAAACCTGCCTGGATACAAAATATTTATTTTAATCAGTAGAAATCATTTCTCTTCATCCTGTGTAAAGTAGGCCTACAAAGTTATCACTTTTGGATGCACTTATTTAGTATTTTGTATTTTTCACAAATCTGCATGATTTCATAATTCATGAGATTTCCTGTGAGTTGAGAAGGTTGAGAGTTGATGGAATCTAGCGTAAAATGTTTTAAATGATAAATGGACGATTATGGCAACAGTTAATGCTGTGGAAACAGTTAAAATAAACGTTATGGGATAAAGAACGAGGTACCGTGACTTAAATACATTAAGTGAGCACATTAGTCATTCTTAGGAGGGATGCAGTCGATGTAGACCTAACCTAATATTATAGTAGTAAGCCACCTTAAATCGAATACGACACAGACTTTTTGACCCAATTCTCGGAGGTCTACAGTTACGTTTTTTTCAAAAATCTAATAAGTTAAATTAGGAAAAGAGACAAATATTGCGTGTAGCTTGTTTTATCATTTGAGGATCTTATTAATGAATCATATATGCCAATTAAACGGAAAGTGTTTGTATGTTTTTCAATTTGCCTTGTTTTACATTTATGCACAATTACCTGAAGACATTATTTATTTGTAAAATGAGTGCCCAAAGTTGACCTGCAGACGTACATTCACAAAAAAGAGAATGCCAACTTCCATGAAAGTGATCACTATCTCAAAGGATTAGCGGGCACTCTGTAACGGACCCTATTGACTGGAAAATTCACGCGATGACCTTGATTTTTGAGCGGCCGTCTGCTAAACTATTATTTAGCCAGGTTTTAGTGTATTTTGTTGTCGACGTGATTGCTGTCTTCTTCGAAATGCTCGTTTCTGAAATTAGTAGTTCTCAGAATTCCAGTTCAGTTTCATATGTTTAGAAGCATTCTCGGTTCTAAAATGGAATAAAAATGAATTTCATATCTACAAATATTCATTGTAAATTCATGCTTATTGATGCATACACATTCTGCCGTAATGGATCGCAAGGTCTAAAGATCATTTGGATAAAATTGCTTTATGCCCATGCATCTCTGCCTTTATAAAGCCTGCCTTCATTCCCTACTTCGTTTTTCATATTATACTATTAACGCTAACCCGAAGGAAGATGCGAGAAGACTTAATCTAACTCATAAGTCGGTAACGCACCAGATACCTCTTGGGAAATGATTTTTTTCCCGTGCCGAGTCGCACATAATACCTTACCGGGCATGCCATTTTTCTGTTGCAATTTTCCTCAGTTTATCAAATAGGAAGGAAGTTTTTGATATGCTGAGTCTAATTATATCTTTTTACTGAAGATTTTGAACTGCTACGTTATGAGTCAGGAACTCATGTGCATATTTAAATGCAATATGTCCCATAAAATGGAGATTTACCTCTCTATCAAACATCAGTATTGCTTATTTGCCTTCTCATTGAAGTTCAAAATGCATTACCATATAATTATACTTTCTCTATGGTATTACTCTCATCATAAAAAACTGTGTAAGGATACTGACTGCATAATTATAGTCAATAATTATTTCTTTGAATCACGCACAGCTTCTATGTAACTATAATTGAAAGATTAGTTGGTGGGATGCAGAGCCAGCCCACCACCTGAAAGCCACGGTGCATCAGACAAATTGCAATATTTTGTTATCGGTGGACAATTCTAGACAAATTGTACGAATCATAAATCGGGTTTTTCAGAATGTATCTTTTTCCTTGGCCATGTGTAAAACATTTATGACGTACTAATTGGTGCAAAGATAGATGTCATCGCAAAAATAGTGCATACATATATAGGAAAACTCAGTCCATGTGTTGGAGTCAATACATAGAATAAGGAGAATTGGTATTCAAATACGATATTCACGTCTCCGCATTAACGGAAGAAAGTAGAAACCCAGCCTGAAGAATAAAGCCAGCTTGAGGAGGACATTTTATATGATAAGAGCCTACATACAAGTTCTGGGCCGAAGAAAAATAATTTCTTAATTCAAGTTGCATTTATGCGAAGAAAAGCCTGTCTTAATCATGCATCGATATGTATCTTGTCTCGTTTCAGAAGTAAGCTGGTTAATAAATATTTAAGGAATACCAATAGTTCAAGTATTGACCATTTTTTTCATCTGTATATTATCTTAGAGTTCTCTATGTCTTTAATTGTCCTGACGTTTACTTGATCATAGCTATGTAGCTCTGATTGTTTGCTAAAACAAATTCGCATTCCCTTGCCCGATATGGAAAACAAGGGTTAGGGAAAGGTATAATTAGAAAAAAAGAGCGTCTTTATTGTAAAATATCTCAGTACTTGCTTTTAGCATAACAAAAGGTCACTCGTAGTGTAATTATGGTTTTTTTTGGAAGCAAAAAATTGTCTTGCAATCTTTTTGCCTTCATTGCGATGTATGATTTGACGAAAGTTTTCCTGATCTCACAGTATAATACTTATTTTTAGTCAAAATGGTGCGCTATATCCTTAAACTTTCATGTTGGTATTCATCCTCACGAAGGTATACTTGTCTTAGAAAGCAATCGAATCTAACTTCCGTCTCATGGCGACTTAGTAACCATGGAAATTGCGATTACTATGCAATGTTTGAATGCAATTAGGGAAGTTTTCAAAATCTTTCTTCTACGCAGTTTCGTTGTCACCTCATCCGTTTCATTAGAAATAGATGAATGATGTCGACCTCTCTTATTGCTCTTTCAGGAGATGGTGAATGGCTTATGAAGGAGTTCAATTATTTTTTGTCACATGGACTCATGACGGTCCGGAAAATTAGACTGCGTGGGATATGGTTATCTGGAAATATAGCAGTTCCTTATTCGTCGGCTATCCGCCCCCTTCCGTGAATGAAATTCCGCGTTTCTGGAAGTGATTTGAAGGGAAAGGAGAAAAATACGAGAAAAAAATCCTTGTTAGAATGATATGGAGAACGAGAGAAAAATACCTTCACGGGCATCGGCAGAAAAACCAAGTAATTATCAATATCATCTGTGCAGGCTGGGGATGAAGAGGGATGGGGGGAGAAGGAAGGGGATTACGCAAGCTTTCGCCGAGAGGAGGAGCAGAAGATACGGTAAGTGGGGATGAGAGTGGGCTTTAAATGGGGGGCGCTTTGGGGGGGGGGGTGGAAAGAGGATGGCCCTGAGATTTTCCGAACGGGAGCGAAAAGCAGAGGAGGATTCGGAGGGAGGAGGGGGGGGGGGGCGTGTGTGTGAGGAACGGAAACACTTTTCGGAGTGGGTGTGGGAGTGGAGGTGAGGAAAGCGTGGGAGAGTTACATCGGGTTGTAGGTTTGGGGGAGTCGAAATCTTCTTTACTTTGGGTATTATTACGTTCATTCAGGGGCGATCGATGCGGCTTATCGGAGAGGCGCATGTGTTTCTGATTGGTATAACAAACAGCCACGCCTCATCCCCCCCTTCTTGTCTCTCTTTGGATCTTTTTCCACCCTCCCCCTCCACCTCAATCTTTCCCCCACAACTCTCCGCCAACTCTCTCTTCGGTAACTGATCTGTTATAATGCTTCTTCTTTCCGCTTCCTCTCTCCTACGGCGTGTGTCCTCTTAGCTCGGTCCTCGAGTTTGGGACGAGTGCCGCAGGCGGCGCCTTGAAAACGACAAAACTCCTTGTGATATTTTATTCCCGGATGTGTCTGCAAGAGAGATAGCGGGCCGGAGAAGACCCCGTAAATTGGTGTTTCTACTTGTAGTTCAGAAATTCCGATACTCAGAAGGATGGAGAGCAATATGGTGTATTTGCTCTTTTGAATTAATGAAAAATCACCTCATTACAGTGGTACTATCACTGTAATGAGGTATTCCGTTATTACACTGAAATGACATTTTATTGAGGTTTTTTTAAATTTAATCGTACTATTTTCTTGTTTTCCCTCCTTTGTGTAATATAGATCTAGTTGCTGTATAATCAATTTATCTATCGGGATTGAAATTGAACTCCTTCTAATGCTTTTCTCCTCTTGCTGAAGTACTTATGTCATTTTTGAAATAATATCGTTGACATATTTACTATATGTATATCTGGGATAGTTATAGAGGCTAAAACACCATAAACCTCGTATGATTTTTGAGTATTTTTTCGAACTGTGGGTATAATAAAAGAACTAATCGTTCAGGTAATACCAAATATTTGAAATAATCAAACCCCGTTGCAATTAGAATATAGAGGGAAAAGTATTACTTTAGTATCATGGAGAAACCGATCTTATTCGTTGTAGCAGTGGCAAGCGGTGTTCCAATTGGACTACAACTCCGCGGAATGGTATCTCCAAAATGCGCAGAAATCCTTAAGATAATAATAAGATTTTCTGAACATTTGGGGCCAAATGTCTCCATCGAGACTATTTAAGGCTCCTTGTTTCTTTATGAAGTCACGATTAGTATAAATATCGTATGCAAAGCATGAAATATGCTACATAGCGCTTAAGTCGCAGCATAAATTTGTGATTATGAAAGCTGTATTAATATTTTATTTAACTTCGCCGTGGGAAAAATACTAGGAGTAACCCCTCATTAGATTTAATGCTATACTATGGTGACTTTCGGAAAGGAATTCGACGTATTCATTATTCAGGTAAGGTGCAATCAAGTTCAAGTATTCAAGAAACATTGAAGACGCAATCGAGAATCCTTTCATCCTTGGTCGGATTCATTGCCTACTCAAAGTCGATGGATATCTTTTGATTTTAGTATGTAAAATGTTAAAAGTTCACCTTTTACATAATGTGAAGAGCCTTTGAAGGATTTCACATTCATCGCCGTATTGAGCCGAGAGAAAATGAAGAGAGAGATCTGGATGAGGAAATGAGTGAAAATAATAAGGTATAAAGAAGATGGGCTGCTGTTGAGGGTGCTTTAATGTCGTCGGAAGTGTCGTGGCCTATCGCCGGCATGAAATTAAGTCCTCTCCCCTTTTCGATCCCTGGGCTACTCTCGCCGCCCCTCTGGTGGTGAAATATGAAGGTGGCTTGGAATCCGCAACGGTCGTTCAGGGACTGGGGAAGCACCTGCGTTTTCCTCGAATGGGATAAAGAGATGGACGAGTGCGAAACCTCCCCTTCGTACTCCCTCGGCGTCCTCGACGGTGAGGTTACAACGGCAATTTGCGGACCGCGTCGGCGGGTCTTTGTCGCCGTCTAATTTCAAAACGACAGAGCACTCGATTTGTGTGTGAGGCGCCAATTGGAACTTTAATGTACTCCCTCTCCTTCCGGGGAATTCTTATCATCGTCGAATTACGCACGCCAGCGTCTGTGTCCTACATCCGTATTAATAATACAAGCCAGTGAAATGTGTGAATCAGCGGGAGGTAAACTTTCTCTCGATGTCAAACAACCTTTTATCCTCCGGAAGTCCACGAGAGGAGCTTGCGAGAATCATTCTTCCTCTCAGTTAAAACTTTAAATTCTATAGACGTTCAATTTTCCTTGTATATATTTTAGTGCTCATTCAGTGTAAGAAATCAAGCGAAAATAGCTTTTTTTTACTTATCCAGTAACTCCGGGTTTCATTGTAAACCTATTAAACCTTCCTACTTTTATCATGTATCAAATATCGTTTGAATTTTCAACCAGCTGATTGGTAGGTCAATAAACAAGCCTTATCCAAACGCACAAAATCTGGGCCAGATCATCAAGTTCTCTCCAATATGACTTACCATTAGTTCTCTACTAAATATTTCATGTTGTCTACCTCCTCTTATCTTATCCAAAATTTTCATTTTTTTACTTTCCCTTCAAAACTTTCTCAGAATTTTTTCCTTGTATCTCCATCCTCCACATACCTTTACCCTTCAAAATATAATTCACCCATAAGGTCCACTCGTTTCGTCCACTACGCTCCATCCACATCAACTACATCGTTTGTCGTCCTTGTCTCCCAGCTCACACTTTCTATCTTCATCAAATGCACGCCTCAACCACCTCATGTCTACTTAATTGCTCCCTTTGCAATGGACAAGTTTCCATCCAATACTGCACCTCACTCATGTTAGAGTTTCGACCAGAATTTTCTATAAAACTATTCTCAAATTCCCTTCATCAATTTGTCTTTGTAAAATCAATCTCTTTGTAAATTCTATTTCGGGCAAGGCAATCTGATACTCATAACTTTAAAGCCATTGTCCTCCAAAATACTACGCAGATATGTACACTGCTAAATGTGCTCTATGCAGTACCCTTTACCCTTATATTCAGCCTCATATTTAAGTAAATGTAATTGCTTATGTATTATTATTAGATTTATCTTCATCCCATACCTTTGTAACTGCACCTCTAACTCAGTATATCCTACACCCCTACGTGAGTAGGGTGTATTAGTTTTGTCACACAGAAACGTAACGCATTGGAGGCGTGGCAGGTATGGAAAAGTACATATAGAAATGATTAGCATCACCTCACGAGTCTATCTAGCTATGTCCGTCTGTCTCTCTCTCTTCACGCGATAACTGGCGTAAAAGTTGAGATATCGAGCTGAAATTTGGGTCATAAGCCTCTAGTAGTCCAGAGACGACACAGTTCTCAAATGAGTTGGATCGAACCAAACTAGTTTTTTTAATTGAAAAATTGAAAGTGGTGTAGGTTAGGGTAAGATAATTTCTTTACTAGTTTTTATTGACTGTAACCCCTTGGCTGACTGAAAATCCAATGCTCAATCGGGGTACAAATTTCTCCGAATTTATCAGATCCCTTCCTGCCTTTATTCCTAATTTAATCTCTCCCCATGCCTCCTTTACCATTTCTTCTGTATTAAAAAGCAGCGGTGATAGTGAACACCCCGGCCGTGCTATCCGTTCTTTGACGGCCCTTCCCGACTCTTCATCGACCGCCATAACCTGCGAACTCCGGTTCATATACAGATTGCGAATCAGACGTATGTTCCCCATTAGATCCTCAATTTCTTAAGACCTTCTATATGTTTCATCCTATCCTCCCCATCAGACAACTCGAAATCAACAAAACAAGTAGAAGCCTCCTGCACATACTCTTTAGTATTTTCTATCAACCTTGTCATTCAAATGGTGTCCCGCGTTACTGTCCCTCTCCTAAAAACAACCTTGTCGTCACTCAAGTGTTCGTTATCCTTCTTCTTTAGCTCTCGGTTTATAATTCTCAGAACTACTTTGACCGCGAGGGATATAAAGGTTAATGTCCTGTAGTCTTCGATTGTTTTGCATTGCTCTTATTCGGTATTAGAATTGTTGTTGTCTTGGTGAGGTCTTTTGACCATACTCTATCCTCATAAATCCTACGACAGAGAGTAAAATTATTCCTCTACCGTTCTTCCTCTTCTTTATGCTCTTTAGAAACGTTATTTATTCCTGCTCCCTATTCATTATTCGCTATCCCTTAACGCTTTTTCTTCTCATGTCTTGTTTTGCTCTCTTAGTCTCTCTATCGAGGATACCAGGCTCGATGCCATCCCTCTCGATGTCATTTCTTCCTTCTATATTTTGCATACCCCGCAATATTTCCTTGCCATATAGCCCTTCATCATATTTCTTCCACCTCTCCCGGATATCTTTTGATTCTTCAATTATCGTCTCGGTCTAGTCTTCTACTGATTCGATTCCCTTTCTTTACTAACGCCTGACAGGTACTTCACTGTCGTATATGATGCATTTGCCCGTCCTCATTTTTTTAAAATATCCCTAAGGATTTGATCTGTTTTCACTACCGTGCCTACACTTCCCTTGCTTTGTTTCTCTTCTTATTCTGGGGTCAAGTTCCCAGTACTTCCTCATGCAAAGCTCCGAGTTCACGTAATTTAATTTACTTCTCCTCTCCGTCTCTATTGTCATATATTCTCTAATCCACAAATTCTCCATTTTAGTTTCACGTTACTACGCCTACCGTTGCTTCCACAATTATTTTATTCAAACTTACCTTGCTGATCTCATCCTATAATCCGCACACATTGATGATTTTCCGAGCCTGTCCTCGCTACTTTTTGACAGTCTCCCATTTTCTGCTTTATAATTCTGCTTTCGTGGCCCTCTACTAAATATCGTGTATAGCTTAACAAAGTATTAAATGGAGAGAGTGTTGTAATCCGAGCGTGCATCAATCCCCGTGGGGTTATGTTTCAACTGCTCTATATATTGTTGATCACATAACTAACATGTTACAGCAACAAAAGGTTCGAGATTTTGATGAGTTGTATCGACTAGAAGGACTTAATTTTTTCGTATATTGTTTATTTTGTCTCTATGCGTCATGATCAACTTCCTGAGCAATATTTCCGCGAGAAAAACTCGATGCGGAAGGCTGCGTGAGATATTTGCGAGTAGTATAAAGACGCCAAAATCTCAAACCTGTTAAAGGTGCACCAGTTGATTCCTTCGTTACTTGACCAGAATTATTTCGAACGGTTCAAACGCTCTCCCCCCTCCACGCCCCCGGATATATACGCGACCATTAACACTATTTTTAAATCTGTTTCTTAACACAACATGATTTATCTGGGCTCTGTGTTGCTCGGCTTCTTCGACGTATACCTATGCCGAGAATATTTCCTGGACCATGTATTTGTTATCAGTAGGCTGTTTGTCCAGAAAAACTCCGCAGTCACAATAATTTCTCCTTGATAGTTCTGATATATCGTGGGGAACACATACAAAACATATGTGGCACAGCATAAAAGAAACTAGGTTTTGTTAAGCGTATAATGAAACAGATATATAAGGGTGAAATGAATGGTGCGAGAGGTAGAGGTAGGCCGAGAAAGTTGTGATTGAATGCGGTTGAGGAAATTCTTAGGAGGAGGAATATCAGGAGTCTTAAAAAAAGGAGTGCGTGTATGAAGTAATGTATGGGGGTAAATGAGGCAAAATGGGTTTGCAAGAATAAGTATTATATTGAGGAAATTACTGAAGCAGAGTTAGAATTAGAAATATGAATTTATAATTGAAACTTTGTGACTGTGCCTACTCCGGAAGGGAACGGCGTGATTGATATGTATGTATGTATAATAGGAAGTTTCTCGGATGGGAAAGTAAAAGAGAAATGCTCATTCGCTCCGGTTAGGCCACACCTCGAATACGCTGCGATTTAAAAAAAATATTTTGTCATAAAAATTCAACCAAAAAATTAATAAAATACAAAGACAAGCAGCACGCTTCGTTAAAAACTGCTACAAGCGAACATAAAGTGTTTCACAACTTTTAGGGGGATTAAGGTGGGAGCCCCTAGAGACTTGGAGGCTACACGCTAGGCTTAGGTTGCTTGAGGAATTCTAACTGGTGTATTTTAGAGAGAGATAGAGAATATTATCTTGACTCCTCACTACATCTCAAGGTCTGTCAGAAGCGATAATATGAGAAAGATACACTGCCGAACAGATAGGTACAAAAACTCGTTCTTTCCGCACACAGTAAGTGACTACAATTAAAACTGAGCTCCACTAAATATACTCCCATATTACACGTCACCATTCTCTTCCCGAAACCTTACCTCTCACATCATTACACGATTGATGCCCAACCCCTACCGCACACCCATACGGCGGCTTGCAGGAAAGTATGTAGATGTAAGATCTGGTGCTTTCCCAGCGTACGAATTTGGATGTTGGTGAACAAAATTTATTTATATGTGGGTGAACGCCTTCCTAGAGCCCATATCTTTCTTCTCTCACCCCCGTGTTCTAATCGCCCAAAACCACCTAGTGCTTAATCGCAGGTATGTTACTAATTAAGTCCCATAACTGGTCGAATACACAATCTATCTCTACCTCTCTATTGGTTTGATTGGTGGTAGGCATATACGCTTCGATGATGACTAAATTCATTGGAATTACCTTCAGCTCGCCAATTAATATCCAATCACTCTCCTATTCTGATTAGGCTAGTTTTCCACCGAGTTCCCGTATATTACGTATTATACCCCGCGTTTACTTCTATCCCCTCTACTACATTCCACTCTGTATGCATTACTTCAGTAGTCTCCGCGATCTTTCCATCTTACTTTGCCCTGATATCTGATGATAGAAATTACTAAGTACTGTAATTTCTACGAAAATGTTATCAATCAAATGAAGACAACCAGTTTCACCCATGTGAACATAATAAGGAACAATTAGACTATCCAAACTTTCTAGATATTAAAATCCTGCTTCGGCGAATCACATTGCGTCAGAGGCCGATGAAATTGAGTGGAATTTCAATTCTTGATAATGAAAACGTTTTTTGGTTCTGGTTTGGTTTTCTTGGTTTTTTACCAAGATTATTAACTCAATCTGTAACACCTCTATCTCGGCCCCGGTGGCGGCAGGGTAAAGTCATTGCTTGCTATCCCAAGGGTCGCGGGTTCGAGTCCCGCCTGGGTAGAATATTATCTGCCTAGGTCATGGGTGCCTGTGTATGTAAACTGGGTGAGGTCAGAGGGGATGGTTCTGTCCCATGCAACCCAGTATAAATAAAATACAAATATTAATAAATACAAGTAATATCTCGGCCAGGTGTGTCAGGTAAATTTCTGCCAAAATTGGTTTTGAATTAAGATGAATGACTCAAACAGCGATTAACTCACCTGACCAGCAGTCGTAAGGCCATGCTTCAATTTTTGTAGCATGATTTGTTTAAGATTAATTTCTACACATCGCTGAAACTAATTGATCCTGTGAATGACACTAGGGGAAATGCACCCGTTAGTACATTTTGCGAATAGGCATGTCTCGGAAATGAAGCTTTGAATATATTCCGTCACTTTTTTTTAATGATAAAATCTCCTTTTTAGTTACCTTATCGAGTGAATGCCTGGTAGTTATATTTTGCCGGGCCTCTGCGTGTCTCTTTCTCTCTTCTCCTACGGTATGGTTCTTCGTCTCGCATCAGCGTGTCTCCTTAATATATTCTCCACTCTTGCTTTTCCAATTTTTCTCTTCAATTTTTATGTTCCCTTGCCAACCTCTCTTATTTAAGCGCGGTCTGCTGTGAGAGTTATTCTGCCTCGCTTCTCCTTCACTTTCTTATATCCCCCCCTCTATTGCCCGCCCGCATCAAGCTGCGGTCTTCCTCGTCTCCCTGTTACCCTTGTTACTCTCTCTGCACCGCCTTTAACCCTCGAGAAATTCTTTCCCCGCACGCGTGCACTCGGACCAAAAACCACTGTGGGTGTTTTTAATTAAAACCGCTCTCCATGTGAACTTAACGTGCATGTATTTTCTCGCCTCCGTAACTTCATTACCGTGCGCCGTGTCGGTTCGGCTTTTCTAAGGGTGGGGTTTTGAGACAAGGGGGTGAACAGTGTCTGTGTTTTTGAGACCAGGAAATGCTGAGACACTTGAGAGTGACGGGCGGGAGTGGTTTACGGAGGGGTTGGATAGCAGGTGGTGGCACCGCACCATTGGCTAGAAATGAGTGAGAGATTGGATTCCAGTGACGAAGAAGGGGCGTGGTTTGGTATGATGGCGAAGGGGTAGACGACATTTTTGCCTGATGAAGGCGAATATGTAATTATTTTTTACAAAAACGAGCTTTATAAACGAAGAACGAGAAGGATGGTTGTTTTATATTTTCTTCGATTGAAGATTACTCTTCCTGGGAAATAACTTTTTAATTTGAATTAAGCATCATATCGGTTAAAAAGAGCGGGTGCATTGTGGGAAGTTGGGAATGAATGGCAAGTATACTGCGTATCGAGGGTGAACATTCCTTCTAACCATGAGTTCAAATTGGAAAAATCCCTCTCGATGCAGAGAAGTTTTTTTTTCAGCTCTCATTACTGATTTTATCCATGCTTCTTTGTAATCAAGGACGGTTCAGCAAATAATTCATTTTTTCTAAAAAAACGAGGTATACTTCTCCATTGAGTAAACCATTTTTTTCTCATGATATTCCTGTCAGGTTTTTGCGCTACGCTCTCATTAAAATTACTGGAGAGAAATGCTGTATCTTCCAACTGCTTGAGAACTTCAGTATATTGGAAAGTTTATTATCTGAAGAATTATTGGACGATATGCGTGTGTGAGAGCGTAGACAGTAATTTATTTCGGGTTGATCTGTCTGCATATGCTTTGATTTATTGAAGTGATAATGTGTTTGCCTCTGCCGATCGTTGCTTTATCACATATGTTGTTTGCTCTTGTCCCAATATATCAGTTATCCTTGTAGGAGAAGATTAATGAGTTTTTAATGCGCTTAGTCGCCGTGGAAGGATTAGATTGGCAGAACTGCAACTGGTGCTATTGCGTAAATTGCCATTCCCTATAGTCTCCGCCCTCCTTAGGGGATACTCGTGGCACGATGAAATAATCGCCACTAATTGCAGCGCCGCTCTCTGGGCGTTTCCTCATTCTCCTCCATCGGAGTTGCATTTTCCTGCTTTTTTAAACCTGTCATGGAAAAAATCCCGACTCTTACGCGCGGAGTGAAGGGAACCTCTCTCCCTGCAAAGGCGGGCTGATCTATTCCTTTCCTTTATGAATTCGTTAATGGGTATAAATTTTTTTCCACACCAGTGGAAATTATGGGTGACAGCACTTGAAAAGCGAAGCATATTCCCTTACCAGGAGAGACTTTGAAATGTACCGGTTTCATAAAGGGAACTGCCAAAGAAAAAAGTACGAGTAGTGGCCCTTAATCCTGCAGAGTACCAAATTACATACCGTTGAAGTGGCAGATTAAGCCATGAAACCAGTGCTTAACTTAAACAAGAATTTAATGAGAAGGATGGAGATGGCAAATTGCCCCGACGCATTGTCTAATTCCTGCACTATTTCATGTGTCTACGTGCAATGGAGGAAGAAAACACGGGCTCTTGGTGTAAAATACCATTGAATTTGTGATCAAAGGAGTAAGTATCAAGAAATCTCGTAAACCTTAACAATATGCAGAATATTAAATAATGGATGCATTTTTTTACCGAGAAGATAGGTAAATTGGAGAGCCAAGTGCATTTGGTGCTCCCAAAGGTAAAAAATAGTAATGTAAAGATAACATATTTCGAATATTTAGGGGGTTTCGTAAGGGGTTAGGAGAAGAGACGACAAGAGTTTCCCTTTTGATTAAGCTCTTTAGACTGATATTCGCTATCCATTTTTTTGCTCTACCTACTGATAACAAGTCCATCCATGGGCTTGTGGTGGAGTCTCAAATTCACTGCTAAAAGGTATTTTTTTTTAACTTTAATTGAATATTGGTCCTTAGGCTGCAGAGGGATTAGAATCTTCCGTGAGTGCTGAGACATGCCACGCAACAAAACTTTTGAAGGACTCAATTTTTTTTCCTCACACCACATGCCTATTTTTACGTTCACTAATAAGTGAAACCTATTGGTAAGACTGGAAAACTTTTCCAATGAAATATTTATCAACTTCAAAAATAGAAAAAATTTTGTGACTTTTACTCGTTTGCATAGAAGACAACCATTGGAGGAGAGATGGGCAGTTACTTGGATATGAAGCAAACCCAATGTGTACCGTATCACCATAAAGTGTCGGTTTCACTGATAAAATACTATCCAAATAATAATAGATTAAATTTTCACATTTTTTACTTCCATACACCGACCTCGAAAGTACCGTCACGTGGGACGGAAGAAGCACAACTGATATCAAGTGGAGAATAGTCCCACCTAAGAAAGCGTTAATGGAAAAAAGACAACTGCTGTGCTAAAAAAGAATAGAGCTGCAAACTATGAAACAATATGTGAAAATGTTCGTGTGGAGCTTGGCACTCTACGGATCATTGGAAGAGCTGACCAGAAAGCATTGACCATTGGAAGAGCTGACCATAAAAGGCTGGAAGCCTTTGAAACCTGGTGCTGGAGGAAGTTACTGAACATAAATGGACGAAAAAAAGAATTGATGAAGTGTACAGAAGAGTAAAAGAGGAAAGGACCATATGGAACACCATCGAGAAAAGAAGAAGAAAATGGATTGGACGCACCATGAGAGACAAAAGGTACGTGAAGAACATAATTTAAGGTAACAAAGAGGAAAGAATCCCTAGAGGAAGATCCAGGAATAAGTTCATGGACCAAATAAACAGGAAAGTCAATAGAAAGAGATACCTGGAGGTAAGGGAACTAGCATTAATAGGGAAGGGTGGAGGGCCGCAGTCAACCAATCCTAGGATTGAATAACCAATGATGATGATACCGACCTAGGTTCCGACATAACTCATGTCATTCTCATGGTTGTCTAGTTCCCGCACTGTTGTATGTATTTACCGGCATGAGAATAACATTAGTTGTGTCGAAACATAGGTAGGTGTGTTGAAATAAAAATATGGTGAAATTTCGATGAAATATCTCTTATTTTGAGGACATGATATCCGAACTCAATTTCCACAAGATATCGCCGGATAGGTAAAACTTAAACGTTAAGTCTTGGTTCTACTCATTATTCGAACAGATTATATACCTTCAAAGAGTTACGTGCCTAATTTTTATGGACTGTATGTAGTTCTTGTTCAGACTAAATTGTTTAACCGACAGATAAGAAAATTAAAACAATATTGCGAGAGATAATATAGTATTATTATCCCTGTTTTGCACTATAAGCCTATTGCGCTAGCGCTTGTGAAAGGATTTTTACATAGATCGTATTGGACGATCTCAGTTAACTTGAAGTTCCCAATCTATGAATAGTATGCTCGTACTGTTGGCTATGTATACTTAGTTGTGTCATCCGTGACTTCGTAGAATTTATTTAACATTGTAAATGAAAATAACTTTGTATTCCACATTAAATTAACCCGGGTTTCAATGTGGCACGCCATCATTGTAAATCAACTGATAACGAAGTGCAATGTCGAAACCCGGGTCGTCTTAAATAAATTTTATGTGGAATATCAAAGTTAATTTCCTTTACAAGGGTATACGCCTAGTGTGGAATCGCCCCGTCACGCGCCCCAACGGCGGCTTTCTGGGAATGAATCTTGCGTACCCGCTTCACAAAATTTTCTCACCACCTTCCGGGCTTTCACGATTTTCCACCAAGTTTTTGACTTTCTCCTTTATTATATTCGTCGCCGCGATGTTGTCTCCGTCTTTCCTCTTCAGTTTGCGGCGGCAAAAAAAAATACGTGCTCATTTCCTCGGGGGGAAATGGAGCCTTCGAATGTCAACGGCACTCACCATACCTTTGATCTTTATTTTGCCCCACTAGTGATTCTAATCCTCCTGTTCCTTTGCGTAATTTGAGAGCAGGAAGCAATAATTTTTTTCTTCAAAACGAAAAGCATAAAAGTTTAAAATTTGAAAATATTTGTTATGAGAACCAAAATAATGGCGTGTGGTAGAAATTAACAAGATTGTGGAAAAGTCAACATGAGACTTGTATTACTAAATCTGGAGCAAGGAGGTGAATTTGAAAAGAAGGATCACCATATGAAATGAATAAAAAGAAGACAAAATATGTATTTAATGTAAATGTCTTCCACTAAACTTCTCCACCTTCAGCTCAACTCCTTCAATTCCTTCGGTGTTAAAAGTAATCTGGATCATCTTTAAATCCTTCTTTTGCAACGATGAAGTCTTCCTTTCTTTTCTGTTATTAGATACCAAAAATACAATTTAAAGATCGTACCAAAAAAACAAAAGAGCGATGATAATGCTGATAGCGCAATCGGACATTTGCGTAATCTAAGGTGGTATTTTTTTTTCAAGTTGCCTCAATTTCAATAGCTATGTAGCAGGAATTAGTCTTACATAAGTGGATTTTTATCGTTCTCCTAAATACGTGTAATTCTTTCATTAAATCATAGTTTAGTAATATTATGTACGCGTTGAATTTATGCTGCCGGTGTTAATATCCAGAATGTTCCTTCACTCTGTACTATCTCATGGCAATCCTTAACTTCTGGCCACAAACTTAAACATCTATAATTAATTTCGTGCTCTTTTCTTTGATAGTGGAGGCGAGTATAGGTTGGCAGTATGTAGTAATGATATTATTCAAATTTCGTGATCGTTATTTTTATATGGTTAGCCAAATGTTTCTAGCTCGTAATATGAATCTTAATTTCATACTGATGTGTGTACTGAAGTGCATTTTGGTAAATTAGGGCAAATGATCACTATAATATGACCTATAAGAATATTCATCTACTAAGATTATAAGGAATGAATTTCTGGGAGGAATATTAGGTCTTCCCTTTTTCTTGTTTCAGCAAAATGGTTTTTCATTCTGCTTTGACTTTCCTCTTCAAGTTTTCGAAGTAAGGCGCCTGGCATCTAATTCAATTTGAGACATAATTTGATTCGCAGTTCATGTCAACCCTTTATTTCTTCCCTCACTCCTTTTATTCCACTAATTAGATTTTTCTTTATAATCCGGGGAGAAGTTAAAATGAGACTTTTTTATGCTTTATTTGCAAAATTGGATCATTCTTTCAAGAGAAGATTCCCCAAAGATAAATATCAGGGACACTTTATTCTGAAAGTCCCTTTAAGGAAAGAAAAACTGTAGCTGATAGCTTTAATTTTTCGAACACTCCTTTGCTGATTCTTCATCTTTTTAATCCCATTAGTGGCTTTATAGCTTCAGCCAAATGAAAAATGAACAGAAAGATATTGACGGTGGACTAGGTCTACTCGTATTTACATATTTTCTTTCGTAGCGCTTTGGAGGCTTCAAATTTTATGTATTAAGCAGATGGTGAAAAAATCGCGGTGTTTTTACCAAAATGTGAAGCAGCACTTTGAAAATAGGTTGCCATTTTGAATGTAGATATTTCTACTTACGATGACACTAATCGATGTACACTGGGAAATTTAAACTATGAATCAGAAATATATTTCACTTAAAAGTCTACAATCAAGCTGCAACAAAATAAATATACTAAAGCGTCCAGTCAAATCCAATGTATTTGGGGCAAAGCTCATTTAGCCCGAATTGGTATCTACAGGCCCGTCACGGGAGCAAGTCCCTTTATATTCGCTCTATAGACGGTGTGTGTATATATATTTAAATTACATACTGTATGGAATGGAAATGTTAAAGTGCTGGCAGTTGTGCAACCGTGGGACAAAACAAAAGACATAACAGTCAGTCTTGTCTGAGTCCTATTTTCCGAACGCAAGTCTTGTCAAATTTCTTGTCTCGCGAAGCAAAGGGACATCGCAAGGTGTCTCGTAAGAGATTCTCGAATTTCAATGCACGTTACAAAATAACGGAATGAATTTTCAATGGAAGGGCAGTTGTTTATCGAGCTGACAACGGGGAATGAGAAAAAAGCTATACATCTATATTTTATAAGCTTTTAGATGAAATCTCGAGGTTTAGAATTTGTTACAGCAAGGAGATCAAGTTTTGCCCTTATCGATCTTATTTTGAAACATGGAGAGAAAATTATGGGAGCACGTGATTAAGAACCCCGTTACGCCATCAAATTTTTATTCCGCCAGATAAATATTATGGTTGGATCAAAACTGAAATTTAAATCAACAGTTTCACGGGTAATTATTGAAGTTTTGAAAGGACATATAAATCAGGGTTGTAATCCGCCATGAAAAAATCGCCATTGGTGTTGGGTTTATCCATCGCAACAGTGTTTCTTTAGGCACGAATATCTTCTCATATGCAATAATGTAGACTTGACGCTTGACCATGTTGTTCGCATAAACTCCCATCAAAATTCAACTTGAAGGGAGACGGCTTGGTGGTGTAACTGAATTACACACTTGACCGCCATTTGGGAGATCCGCGTTCGGTCCGGCCAGGTCAAATGATGTTTTTCATGACGAATTCCAGCCCTGATGTTATTGCACCCTGGCGAGTGACTACATGCCTTATCATTTGTCAATTCAATGATTGGGTATAGGACATATAATCACCTTTCGGGCATCATATAATACCGACCACGATGATTTTCACCCTTGAGACACCCACTTAAGTGTGCAGGTTAAGCGAACACCTGTCTTGCTTGCCATATATCGAGGCTATATTGAAATATAACTAGTCAAACGATATGTGAGCACAACATATTCTGCAATATTAGTCTTATCAGCACACGATTAGGGACAAATAGCCCAAAAGAAACATCTATGGTATAAATACTTCACCAAAACTAACACTCATTGGAGTACCTGTAAGACATTTGCTAGTCAGTTTGAAGATTAAGTCTTCTATGCTTAAAAAATGATTCACTACAACAAATATTGCTAAGATTTTTTTTTCTTGCCGGACGATTTTGTGGGCCCGTATGTCCCCGGAATCTCTATAGGCTCTTGGATTAGACGAGCCTGTCATCAGGTTTTCCAGGGACCGGACCAACAGACCTTGACATACATCCATGCTCTGGGTGGTGAAAAATCCACCGTGGCGTGACTCGAACCCGCGACCCTCGGTTTAGCAGGCGAGGACTTTACTCCGCCGCCGCCAGGGCCGATAATCCGTATTTCGACTTCCTTCCAATCTCACTGGTACAGGTCTCGTCCGGTCACGCCAAATAGAAGTGGTCTTCTGTCTCGTCTCGTTTTCCAGTGCTAATACAAAAGTGGTGTCTCAATTAATTGGCCTCGAGTCACAGATTATATTTCTCCTGAGTATTAATCAACGAATCACTCCTATGTATATATCAAGTTCTCAGGCTTCACTTGGTCGAGCCATTTACGATGGTTTGTAAATAAATTCATTTTGTAATGCTCCGCAATAGTCTACTATTGTGAAACATTATTCCATTTAAAGTAGCTTATTGTAATAAAATTAAATAGAAATGTGCTTTAGCGTTAAATAATGTATCCTTAAGGTGGTTGAAGCGCGAATCGTTGTTATATTGTACTTTTTAATACATTTCCAAGTAAGTTGAAAAACATTGTTGGACCACACTTCATGTACGTAAATCTACTTCAAAGGTTTAAAATGACCGTACATTTTTTTGTGTGATAAATGCAAAAATCATATTTAAAAATTCTCTTACCTATAAAATCAATGTTATGAATTGGTTTATGACGCGGAAATCGCAAGTATTTATATAATAAGTATTTTATGACTAGCAGTTTTATTTTTGGTGAGATGTTCAGGACGTACATATATTATTTATCTATCATTTGGGTTATCATATTTTTTAAAAATTCTTATGTATCATGGACCAGATATTTTTGCAGCTAGAGTTTAATTTGAAGTTAGAAAGAAAAGTTTACTTCATCAAGGCAAAAGTATATTAAATGCATTAGTAAATGACCTCACGGATTAATAGCTACGATTAAGATTATAGAATAGATTAAGTTACGTCGGTTTTATGTGGTGTTTGCCCTTAATTAGAAAAAGAAATTAGAGTTTCCTTCACTGTCAAACGGTAGGTTACAGTATAATATCTGTCCACAATCTTTAATGGAGAGTATATCTGAATTGCTTTTACCTCCAGATTTGTGGATTCTAGGAAAAGGACAAAATACAAAAGGGCTTACAATGCTACAATCGTTAACTATTGAAAATTATTCAAGAACGAGGCATTAATTTTTTATTGGAATCGACACTTAAATGAAATGTGTGACTACGTTTATCTAGTTTAAGCAGATGAACCTCAAAACCATGAAAACTTACTGAGGAAGCCTTATGTCATATAATTGAATTTTTTCCCGCGATTAAGTCGCTTCTCTTTCTCAAATATTTATATATTGTATAGGAGTACTAAACAAAGAATTATTTATGGATTAATTATATTCATGGATTAATCTGCAGCAAGTTCAAGGGTGTACACGCTCAAATAGAAATCAGGAGAGAAATATATAATTCATTAGCGCAAAAGGGAGGCGTTACGCGGATACGTGGAACAGTTGAGTTATAATCTGCATTAAAAGCTTAAGCCGGAAACAATTTTTTGTGGAGGTAAACAATTGGATGATTGGAATGTTTTAGAATGTCTGGTATCTCTGGGTTTACTTTTTCAAATGTAGTTATCCATAGTTTGCTGCTTTTACAATGAGTTTTAAGACTGGTTATATTGATTTTTTTTCATCTTCATAATGGATCGGATGAAATCACCTGTTGGCGTAATGAAATAATTATAAATTTGTACTACCCTCAGGTTGTACTATATGCATATTGATTTCCATTGATCAGGTTCTTATATACCGGGTTTGTACTTTTTCCCGAACCATAATCATCTTTTACTCGAGCATCTAATGCTGTGCCTGCCTAATGATATTATGATTTTGATATTTTAATTTTCATTGTGTATATGCTGGTTTGATGAGTGCCATAGAATTTTGACTTTCATTTATTTTATTATTTTGCCATTTACTTCTGTAAATACACAATCGGTAAAAAATTTGAACTGAAAAACTATAGCTTTTATTTATGTTTTATTTATTTATAAACGTTTATATGTTTTAGGATTAATGGAAACCCACTCGTAGTGACTTCAAGACAGCGCAATCAATTTCTGTTTCAGTACTATAGAGTGTAAAAAATCGATATTACAGTTTCATTTATTTATGTGAAATTTTGTTTATATCACGGTGCAGAATGCAAAACAAGGCACGATTAGTATATTAGTTTGGTATATTATCAAGAATACATAAAGGAATGCGTCCAAATAGTTTTGTTTCCGGTTCTGCAAATTTAGCTTTGAAAGCGTATTATTGAATGAAGTACTCTTTATGGGTTTACTGGCTTATGGAGTTTTCGGTTATGATTTAGTATGTTTTCAGCTGGAAGGATATAGGAATTTTCTACATAAATTTTTTAATACTTTTACTGTGTTAAGTCGAGTCGCTCAATTGGACTTCCTCAACCGCCATCGTGAGATCCAATTCTTGTCTGCTCGTCATATCTTACCCTATTAAAGCAATATCCTTGTCCGACCCTGTTTTACGATACCTCTTTCAGCCCTCTCAGCCTAACTCCTCCTACACCTCCCCGCCCACATATCACATCTCCCTCCCACACTCGCCCTATGGTCGCGCAACCCTTTTCGGGATTGAATGGGAAGAGCGAATGGGAGGAAAGACTTCCTGGCCTCCGAAACTTGCCCTCTGTTCCGCCCTTCTGTCCCCATTTCCAAATCTGTTGGGCCCGACGGCTCCGATAAGGCCAAACACTTAGCTTAATTGAATGTTGGAGCGGAATATTAATTTTTATGCATCGCGGAATGAATGATGGCGAGTTGCGGAAAGGGTAAGGAGAGCGGGGGAGGGAGAGAAAGAACGCTTGAGGGTTTTTGGATTGGTATCAACGCGTACTTTTCGCTAAAAAATGAAAAAAAAGATAAAGAAAGGGAAGCGACATCCAGAGTATGTGACGAGGAAAAGTGTACGCGCGAAGTGTGGAGAGAGATAGATATGGTCTCGCTCTCAGAAAACTCCCGGTGAAATTTATTTGACATGCTCTTACGAGGTCGAAAGAAAGGAGATATCAGATGGAAAAATTAGGCTCAGAAAGGAGAGAGAGAGATGGGTGTGGTGGATTTTTTTAAGGCTGAGTGGCTCCTACTTCCCATTGTAAGATGTATAGTGATCACAAACTACTCACCCTTACGTCATTTTTTGTTTTAGTTTTCTTAAATAATACGACATAAAACTGAGATTGCGTGCGCTATTTAGGATTATTGGGTACGTTGATTAGGAAAGGATATTTTGGGCAGCAAAGATTGGATGGAAGATGATCCGGTGGTATTGGCATTACTATTATGACGAGTGCTTCTTCAGAGTTTAAATCTCCAACCAACGTATGGAATACCATACTGGAACTGAAGTGCTCGCTATGATGAAAAGTTTGGTTTCATATCTTAATAAACATTCTCTTTGGCTAGAATTTGAACCCTAATATTTGTAATGTAAAGCCAATCGACTTTTCCTCACATCAACCCTATCTCTTGTGATAATTTAGCAACATTAGCTTGTTAAACTTAATGGCTACTTGCGAGTATAATGCAGATTTATTCATTTTAAGCTAGTGTTTGTTCTCAACGGTGTACTCATTCGTCAATGCAAGTTAATTCCTTTAAAATAATCAAAAATGCATTATTGTGGTAATGAAAAACAGGTACTTGGATTAGTGCGCGTCGTGATCTTTTCGGGGTATTTAATATGCTTGATAGGTGTAAATTTATGAATTTTGTCGGTAGAAATTATTTTCAGCTTAGCTGTCTAGAGTTATGTCTCTTCAGGCACTAAATATTTGGGATTCTCGAGAAAATTATCATCATCACGGAATGAAGTACGTACGAGAAGAAGAGAGTTCCTCTAAGCATGGTTCAGATGAAGACTTGCATCTTTCATTCCACTGGACAAATAAGGAAGCCATAAAGATAAAGATTGGGGATGGATAGATAGGTATATCAGTGGACACTCATAGAAAGACGATCCATGTTTGAGACACACACACGTTAAGGGCACAAATGTGTCCGTACAATATAAAGTTAGTGCTATCAATTGCTTCGTGAAAAATCTACTTATTTATTTGATGGCTTGCTTAACTGAATACACTTAGTACATCCCCCTGTTCTATTATATGCAACCCAAATCAGTTTAGATGCTTAGTCGTTATGGCCAAGGATAATTTAATTTTTTTCGTTTTTTAAGTTCATATAAATACCATCTCTAACATTAGATAGTGGATTAAGGAAGTATTTTTTTACGTTGAAACCTATGGTAGGTGAAGATAGGTTACAGTAAGATAATTTTTAAGGAGAAACTGTTGAAAAACGATTTTTAAGCCAAAATAACGGAAATATTCTCTCGATAAAGAGACGGTTTATTTTATACACGAAATAGGGTAAAATTTGCCATAAAAATTCATTTGATATGGCTGTGTTTCAAACCATTGCCCCAAAACCAAGCTATACAGCTTTTAGTATGAATTATTTGGGCTTGGTTGGTGTATAAATTGGTTGTATATATTGGCTGAATTAATGAATTGGCTGCAAAAATTGGTTGGACTGTTGTATGAATTGGTTGGCCTTGTTTATACTCCAAGTTATACAAGCTTGGCTACTACTAGGCCATCTTTATTCCATGCAAATTTCATAGCAGGGTTTATATGCATAATTGCGTATGATCAAAGTGATTGGAAAATGTTTCAAAGATACTTTTTAATCCGGCCAACGGAGAATTTTTGCCGTTGAACTTTTTGAGACGGTAAACCTGACAAGACATGGGTTGAACAAAAAAAAAGACTTCGCTCCGAGAATGTTCTCCAAGGGGCCCAATTTCTTGCGTCTTGATTGCAAAGAATTTTTTTTTAGGGCTTAAGAAACGAAAGATCAAATGAAAATTTTTATCCAAATGAGAGGAATGGATACGATGGATTTATTATAGACTAAATGGCCTTTCTTTCCCGTAGAAAGGACGGCAACGGATGGGAATTACTTTATGAAAAAAAATGAAAATTAGCCTCGTGAGATGAAACTTTGACTTGATAAAAGCTGGAGACTTTGACGGGCGGAACTGAGGGAAAGAGAAGTGCCAAGAGACGAGGAAGATAATTTATTGATGTTAAGGGGAAGAGTGAGAATGTCGGTTGCCTGAAGGGTGAGATTCCTCTAGAATCTTTATTGATCGGGTGACAAGGTTGCGAAATGTAGAAGGGTAGTCGTAACCAGATGGAATGGTGGAGGTGATGATTGGGATTGGAGGTAGATGGTTACAAAAAAATCAAGCGTTGAAAGAAGTGTTGGACTAATAATTTTATCTAGATGTGGATTTTATATTTTCTTGGACAGTTACCGCCAACGGGTGTTGGTTGATGATCTTATCATAGGTGATGACATGAGAGCGCTGAGTCATACTTGATTTATTCCACTATGGTGACATATCTTAGATTTCTTTTATTTGATTATTTCACTCAAAAGTCCTAAAGATCGGTATGGTTAGTTGTTGAATCTTTTTTCGTCTGTGATCATTTGTCCTCCGATTTGTCCTCCAAACCTATCACAGTTTTTGGACGTAAGGAAATGATTGAGACTCTCAGATATCCTCAGTTTAGCAAGATAAGGTACTTATGTAAGTATTTGTTTTCCTGTTTGATGATAAGTTTTCACTTTTGAAAGCTATTCATATCTTTACCATGTTTTATTTCATATCCTTGATAGATGCGTGAATTGAGATGCTTCCATTCTTGCTTTGGGCATTTCAGATGCATCACTTATTGCTAATTTTTGCAGTAATGCTTGTTCTCTGCCAGTTTATGACTTACTCATACAAATTTATTTGCGGGATTTTATGAGACTTCCTAAGATGAGAAAGTATAAAATGGGAAGTATTTGGCGGTGCAATTAAAATAATTTGATTTCGTAAAATAAATTCCTATTGCTAGAGCGATTTTTAGGCTATTTCCACAATAGTGTGTTTTTATAGTCACCATATTTCATTTAAGGGCATGGAGTAATGAAGTACAGCTTGCTCTGAGTATTATCTTGATGGTGCTCATTTTAATAATCTCGTCGCCTAAGTTTAAAAAAAATAAATTGCCATAATCGTAATGGACTAGATTAATTTGCCTTAAATTACATAATGCGAAATTTCTCTCTCTTGCTAGCAGTGTTAATCCGATAATATTGCTGCAAATTTTGTAAGAACTCAAAAATCCTGGGGTTGTATGATTATCATGGAAGTTATTGTAGAAATAATATGCTATTGTTGAGAAAGTTTCTTCTACTCCACGCTACCGTTACTTATAAATTGAATGAGCTTATGGTTTAGAGATTTCGTGACTTATTAAAATATTTAAGATACGTGGTAGTTCAGAAAATGAAAGAAAATAATAGTGATTATATGCTTGCCTGGTAATGTAGTGCTATGTAAACGGTGTGTATTAGAGTGGATTATAAATGCTCAATCATTGACTGGGATTCAACAAACCTCAACCAACATTAGCACTCTACCAATAATTAATTTATTTTCGTGGTAACTTAATATAGCATAAAAAACGGCCATTACTCCATCTTGAAGGTGCCAACAAAACTTGTGCGATTAAACTGAAAATTTTTCAAATATGTTTACGGTGGGAGTTTTGAAGTCACCATTGCGGTGAATTAAGAAAACGTCCATAAGTTATGCAAGTATTTGCTATACAACATATTTCACGGAACAAAACTGCAGTCATAAGTCATATTAGTGTTGAAAAATTGTTATTTTTTCTCTATTTTCATTAATTGCTTTAGAGTTTTTCGGAAAAATAAGGTTTATTTGCTTCTAGCATGTCGGTTTATTCGGCGCACGGTTTGCCGTTACAAGATGCGCTTGCCAAAGCAAGGGGGGTTTGGACGGGGGATTGAGCGAGATGGGAGACGAGCGATACCCGAGTGGTGGTTGGAGGGAGGGCAAGGGGGAGAGTCGTACACGCCGGAGAGAGATTGCCGGACAAGTGGCGCGCGGAGACAAATCCACCGGAGCACGCGTGTTCGTGAGCGAGCCCTGCGGATATGTCGCCGCCACACACGTCTCCGCGTCTCCGTCGTCTCTTGACGGATTTACGGCCTCCGTATTTTCTTCGATCCTCGTCTCTCCCATCCCCTATTCCTTCCTCCTCCATTCGTCCCCGCTTCTGAGTTCATATTGATATGGAAACTAATTGCTGTAATCACTTGCTAATTATTAGTTTCAACTCCATCACTTCCTTCTCCCTTAGGCATTTGGAAGTGCGTACTTTCAGAGGTCAGTGTTCAGGCCTTTTTTTAATTACATTCGAGTGGGTATTGGTGTTTTAAAGAATTGAAGGTGCCACAAAGTAATGCTACTAATATTTATATTGAAGAACCCATAAAATTTTTTCACTTATGTAATATTTGTTTACCGGCCATAGTTTTTCCACGCGTGTCATTAACAAAGACACCTGATTACGCATCTTTTAATATACACTGTCGGCATAAAATGAATCAGTGAGAATATTGACAATGTTTCTCCATTTATCATTAAATATTTGGTAAAAATAAATAATACTCCCGCTTTTCCTTGTTTTATGCATATTCAATATCAAAGAAATTGATTTTTTAATTAATTGGCGATTAATTTAAGTTGAATTATATCCTGATTTACTCGGAGAAAATTGATGAAACATTGTAACATTCCGTATTCTATATCAAAAAACACCCTCTGCTTTGGACGCTGCATTTTGCAATAGTTTGGCTAGAAAAACTATATAAGAAATTGTTTGCTCATAGAGAGCTGCTCTCTCTCTTGATAATGCCTCAAAGGCGTTGAAAACGACTAGGTTTGTGAAATATGTTCGCGAAAATAACAAAGGTATAGAATTAGATTATTTTTTCTTTGTTAAGTGTGGCCTTCTTCATGTTTACAAAATTTTAATGGGAACTTTTACTTTGATTCCCGGTGCTTCTTCTCGTGAGTATTTTAACTGTTTTGCCGTAAGTGGACCAGAGAAAATATTATTTTATCCATCTGATTAAATTATACATATATTTTTATATTAGTGGATTTTTCGCGGTAAATTTACTTACTTTGGCGTTACCTTTTGTATCAATTTGCGTGACTGTAAGCAGTATCATTTGTGTAATAAATAGTAACTTCCAAATTACTTTGATATACTTTAAGTGAGCATTTGCATCTAAATTTTGCTTCATAACAACATTTTCGCGAATGTTTTTCATCAAATGATGGGATAAGTTTTGAATGATGGTTTGAAAGTGGTCGAAATATCTGTTACGGATGCCTTTTTTGCATTAAGTGTATTAACCCCAGTGATATTGTTAAGGTACACAATATTTCAGAAAATATAACTTTTTTTCTGCCAACTATATCCCTGTTTCACCATTTTCAAATTTTTATGCCTCATGGCTGCAAAAATCTTTAGGGAAACATTCACTTAGGGTGGTTGGAGCTATTTTCAGATGTTTACATATTGCGTGAAGCTTTTCATACACGTACTTATTACTAATACGTATAGAAATTGCGAAAATAATGCATGTTTCCGATATACCGATATTGCATACCATAGTCTTATGGCATTTGATATATATTTGGAAATATCTCGATGAAATTAGTACTTAGTTTCTCATAAACCCTAAAAAAAAGTGTTAATTTATTAAATTAGTTTATAATGAATATCATGGCCGCATTCCGAATAAAAAAACCCCATATTATGTATGGATGTTGCTTACATTTCGAATTCCCTGTCAAATAGTCGAGTGCTTTAATTAAAACGAAATTTTAAAAATACAATTATATCGTCAATTTACCATCTGTTCGGTTACTTTTAACATATATACTTAAATGAATTGTGATCAAAGATTTATTTTCGACTTACTTGAGAATTTATTAAAGTGTGCGCTCAACAAATCACGATTGTAATCCAACCACCCTAAATAGTGGGAGGAATATGATCATATCTTCCTGATATTTTTATCTTCTTGACAACGGCGTGAAGGCCTTGGCACAGGCTGAGGTGTAAAACGTCAAAATATCACGGAAGTTAACGCTTGTTTTGTGATTTAATGACTGATCCTTTTTTAAGGGTCTCATTTAAGGAGTAGAAGCACAAAATGGGATGCATACTTGTACTTGTAAGGCTACGGAAATGTAACGGCACATTATTTTATAGAAGTTTGCCGTTCACCTGTTGGGATATGCGATTGCTGAAAGATGTATTTTGAATACAGTCCCTATTATTTTGATTTTCTCCCGAGTTTTTAGGGTCTCGAGCGAATAGCATTTTGAGAAAAACTCGCGACTAAATTTTCCTAGGCGGTAAAGCTTCCTTGCCTCGTTGAAGGTAACCGGTTCTGACATTGAAATATTTATTTTGCTGACACTGTTATGCAATTCAAGGGTATTGCTGAATTGGCAGCAGTCATGTCGTCTGTTCCGTTAACTCTAATGAGCAACTAGCTCAGTAAATGTGAACTTTGGATCCCCTTTCCCCCCAACCTTGCCCTATTTCGAAGACTGTTTCCATGTCATGAACAACAACACAAACTGATATTTATTCAGATTTTTCTTCATCTTAAAAGGTAAGGTGGTATTTTATGGCCTATATTCACCTCTGTTCTGACGTTTAAATCCGCATTTTCAAATTTATTGCCACAATTCACACAAATTGCACCGCCTCAAAAATTATTGGGATCGTTTTTTTCATTAACGATAATGCTGTTCCATCATCAGGTTAATAATTTACAATACAGTTACATCGTATTTATAAAAAGTCTAAATTTGTCTTTTAGGTAGCTTCGTCAAAATATAACTAGATTAAAATTTAATTTGGAGCTATAGAGCGGAATTATACAAAAAAAAATTTGACTATTGTATAAAATTGCTGCTCCTTTTTGCAATAAAACTAATGATTGAAAATCCTACTTTTAATTTATTCATGATCATGAAAATAGAAGAATAGACATAGCAAGCGATACCAGGAGGTAAGAGAGCTAGTATTAGATAGGGTAGGGTGGAGGACTGCAGTCAACCCATCTTAAGATTGAACAACCAGTGATGATGATGAAGAATATTGAACCCATTTGACTTCACTTTCATTACTGCAGATTTTTAGCACTAACGCCGCTGATTTCTATCAATATATTGAAATGAATTTTATTTTCATTTATTGATGTAGATAGTGATATGTAGCAGTCAGCGATACCCAATATGATGAATGGAGGCAAGAGTGGCCATTAGGAGAATATGGAGTCATTTGACTCGAGTTTTTGAGGTTGATGTATTAAATGTTCAGTTCATATTTTGTCACTATGCTAAGCCATACGTTATCTCAATTCAACGCTTTTGAAGCAGGTTAACCCTTCACTGATTATCTTCTATGTAAAACACTACTTCGACAACAATTTCTGAAGGGAGTTTTGTAGATGTGATTCAAACCATTGGATTTTCTTCACAAGTACGTAATAGTCAAGGCGGAAAAAATTACTCGTTGATTTTTTCAAGTTTGAAAACACCTGTTGTATAATATTTATTTTTTTAAATATTGGTGTGATCAATTAACTCTTTTGTAGTGTTAGAGCTTTTAGATAGCCAATATCTTTAGTCTGCCATTTGATTCGCCCATGGAGCATTAGAAAGGCATAATTAACGTTTCCAAATGTCAAAAGTAAGGGATTGCATCTACATCTAAATACCACCATGCGAACCGCCACATGGGCGTGTGGCAGACAGTGTTAGGGCACCAGACATGCAAAGGTATAATGGATGAGGTTTTAGGAGGCGAAAAGTTGAAGTGTATTAAGGGTGTTTTATAAGTGGAGTTCTTTTTTATTATGGTCACTTATTGTGCATGCAAAGAACGAATTCTTTTTTATCGCATCTGTTGGACCTAGAAATGTAGTGTGGCGTCAAAATGATACTATTTGTGCCACTATGAATCATATCTCTTCTGAATTTCTCAAGCAAGCTAAGCCTAGTGTGTAGCCTCCGAGTCCCTACTAGGGATTGGAAAATCGACTTCGATTTTAATCGAAAATCGATAATCACACTCCGATTTTTTATTTAATCGTAGTCGACTTTTTGTTTTGAAAAATCGTTCAAAATCGATTCTAGCCGATCGATTTTCGATTTTTAGCTTTGAATTTTAGCATTTGGATTTTTAGCTTTTTAGCATTTGAATTTTGCCGCCTCGCTTTACTCCGCGCCGCGCTATTTCACTCTGCATCGCTGGTGGGGGAACCTTGGTGGAGAGGCAAAGTGCTTCGGACACCGGCAGGTTGCAGTTGCCAACTGTAGGGCTGCGGATTTTTATTACAATAATTCCAGTCTAGGCGGGGACTCACGCTCGGAAGTAATACATTGGAGACCGCGAGACGAAGATTCGAAATGATAATACGCGTTGACATTGTGTTTTTTTTTGTAAACGTTCTCTCAATAAATCGCTTCAGAGCACTCGTCTTCTTCAAAGTTGATTCGCCCAGTCCGAATATCGTTTCTACGCATGGGCTACTAAATTATATGTAATTTACTTGTTATATTACCTATATGTATATAAGTATCTGGTATGGATTATTCCTTTCCTGCATACCTTATTAATATCTTTAAAATAATAAATTGTATAAATAAATTTAACCGTATTCAGTTCTTATCCCTAGTGCTTCCATTAACCCATATTTCGCATTTTGTTAGAACAGCACATCCGTATTTCTGCAGACAATTACTTTACTATTTAAAATTTTCGATTTTTCGATTATTTTTGGCAAAAAATCGAATTTTTAGAAAATCGATTTTAAAAACCGAAATCGAAAGTCGATTAATCGAAAATCAATTCTGGATTTACATTTCCAATCCCTAGTCCCTAGCGGCTCCCAACCTAATCGTTCTGAAAATTGTGTAACACTTCATGTTCGTCCGAAGCCGTTTTTAACGATGCGCGGAGTTCTACTTTGTTTTTATTATTAGTTATATTTTTCTGCCCAGGGTCCCAATTGATAGCGTCGTATTCGAGGTGCGGCCTAACCAGAGCAAAGTAGCACCTCTATTTTACTTTTATTTGTGTTCTCCACGATAGATCTGAAGTTAAGGTAATTCCAAGATATTTGTATTTGTTGGTGTGATGAGTTTTCGAAGTCCAGAATTCAAGGATCCAGGAAGGCGGACTTACATGAGATCACAAAAACTGGGAAATCACTTCATGGTGGAAAGTGTGAACCGTGACTTTGAGAGACTGTACTTTGAAAGATATTCTCTCGACTTCAAGAAATTGAGTCTGTGAAAAAAAATCGGCCCATATTTTCTCCGCCTCATTCCCTCCGAGGATATAAAGAGAGCGCTGACATATTTTTTTTCATTGGAGGTAAATGAAGGTTTCGAAAATTTTTTTTCCAAGTTCAAACCTCTTGTAGGTATTCAGTCGTCCTTCTTTCCCCTCCTTCGCCAATTCCCTTAACTAAGTCTCCCAATTTCTCTTACAATCCCTCGTATATCCTTCCATTTGAACCTTCGTCCGTAATTTTATTCATCGCATGATTAATTTTCGGGAAAAATGTTCTCAACCAAGCTGTTGCGGTCTGAATGATTTGTTGGCGCACTCGTAATTACCTCTGGGAAAAGAGTGAGAAAAGATATAGTTTGGCGCCGACTCAGCTTTTTTTTATTAGTTCCCTTCTCACAATTTTAATTTTCGCCCTCCGAATTTTTCCCGGTATTAATTTTGCTGAGAGTTAATGTGAGTTGTAGAAACGTAATTATTATTTGATTTGAAAGAGCTCATGGTGATTGACTCGTTTAAAGACGTTTTCATTTTTTTCAGGATTTCAAATTTTTAAAAGTTTTTTCACTCTGGATAAAAGTATTGGTGGCTTTGTTTAATTAGCTTTGTCTTACGCATAAATGTATCACAGTCATTGGCTAGTAATGGGTTTAAACACGCAGAAAAAATGCCGTTGCTCACACCAATAGATTATAAAAATAAATATCACCAAACAGGTGTTTCCAAACTTGGAAAATTACAAAGTAATCTTTTGAACTTATTATATGGAGTCATATGTTCAGAAGATTACTTTGTAACGCCAACGAAAATTCAACAGTCTGAAAAATTTTTCAGGTGTTTATAGACAAGTACTTCTTTCTCGTGCGTTTGCTAACAAGTCCCATATCAATAAGTGATGTATAATAGTTCTATTTTCGGTGGTATTGTACCCCCTTTCGGTAAATTGTATAAGGTAATTCGCTAAGAAAAGTGAAGGTCAAGTACTGAGGGTATTAATTTCTGAGATAATTTTATCACCAGAACATATTCCCCTCGCCAGATAAATTCAGGGATGTTGAAAATGGTTCTAAAAAACCTTAAGAACTGAGAAAAAGAGATTATTTAGTAACGCCAACGAAAATCCAATAGTCTGAAAAAATTTTCCGGTGTTTTTAGACAAGTACTTCTTTCTCGTGCGTTTGTTTACATGTCCCATATCAATAAGTGATGTGAAATAGTTCTATTTTCGATGGTATTGTACCCCCTTTCGGTAAATTGTATAAGGTAATTCGCTAAGAAAAGTGAAGGTCAAGTACTGAGGGTATTTATTTATGAGATATTTTCATCACCAGAACAAAATACCCTCGCCAGAAAATCTCAGGGTTGTTGAAAATGGTTCCAAAAACCTTGAGAACTCAGAAAAAGAGATTGTTTAGTAAGGCCAACGAAAATTCAATAGTCTGAAAAAATTTTCAGGTGTTTATAGACAAGTACTTCTTTCTCGTGCGTTTCCTTACATGTTCCATATCAATAAGTGATCAGAACTCAGGGAAAGAGATTATTTAGACTGGAAATTTGATTTACTTAGTCAAAATCTGTTTGTTATTCATTTGTGAGAAGTACCATTTAGGCATATGCTTCCGATTTGTGCTCTTAAGGCTTTAAGTTCCTTACTCGAATGAGGTATGGGAACTTATTCGATCGTAGGAAATTATTTTTTGATCTGAAACATGCTTTCAGGTCCTAGTGTTAAGACTCATTCTGAGTAAGATTCATTCGGTTCCTCACAGATTACATTTCTCGTTTTTCTGAGGAACCACGATTTTGGCTTCGGAAGCCTAACTTCACGATGTAATGTAAGGTATACGAGCATCCTGTAAAGTAACAATTGTGATATTTTTCGTGACTACTATCACCATCTGATTTCATACAGTTATCTTTTGAATGCTACTCCATGCTTACCGATTCAGGGTTGAATCAAAGGCTGGGATGCCACATAGTGGAGCAGGATATTGAGATGATTTACCAGGAATTGGGATGTTAGGGCCAGATTAGTCGTAAAACCTATAAATCAGCGCTATATTTTAAGAAAATTTTGAGCGTTGTGATGAGGTGCGATATAATCTATTAAAGGCTCTCGGAATGGGAGCAAGGTGAATCGAAACTTGTGAAAGAAGTCAAAAGAAAAATTGAAATATAAGTAAAAATTCTCCTCAATCTGAATCCAAGCATGTCCCAGTAGTACGTTGAACCCTGGCGTCACGCATTTCCTAAAAAAATCAATGGCATAATGTTGATGTATTTTGCATGCTTGGATGCATTTGACGATAACTTCTATGTTAGCAAAACGAACAATGCCAGAGGTAACTTTGCGAAATTTCTCCATGATGGAAAAAGAACAAACTTAGCAAATTTCACTAGTAAGTTTTATTTACGACCCGGGTTTCAACAGTTTATGTCATCTTCAGGTAACACACCTAATGTCAAACATATGGTGGATATTCTTGATTTACGTCCGCTTATTCGTCCATTCTGTTGTGCTGTCCAAAGGAAAGTGAGGAAAGAGCAGGATTAAACAAGTTGGTTGTTATTTCAGTTGTCAGTCTTCAGTTTGATGGCAAATTCCTCTCCAAGTGCCTCATAGAGGTAATGAATACCTCAAAATGCAGGTTTTGCAGGAACCTTAGTTTAAATTTTTTCAACAATCATCCTCTCGGGAAACGACAGAGTACCATGGAGATGGATACCTAATAGAAGAAACCCATTTGTCAATTTAGAAATACGCCTTCGGAGATGCCGTGAATGAAAATTTTCAATTTCGCCTCGGCCTCTTAAGATGCTAACTTAACGTATTGTTTCAGTCCTTCACCCACAAAAGGGAACTCCTTCGGGAAAATTTGCCCCACTTATGCTTCACATAATTCTCCCGGATGAAATTCCCATGCTGAGAAAACGGAATTTAAAGTAGTGAATTATGAGCAACTATAGGTTTTTGAGGACCGCTAAACTCACGCCGCTGAATGAGCTTCCGATGCCTTTCCTCGTCTGAGAGTCCTCACGGAGATGGGAGCGGAAGTCGGCCAGAAACGTTGGCTAAACTCAATTATCCTGCGGAGTGGGCGATGCATTATGGTGACGCACCATTGTTCGCGGGAAGTGGGATGGACCTCCGGGGTGTGGCGGGGGATGGTAGCTCAGGGGTGAGACAAAGGGTGCGTGTCAGAGATATGGCGCCGCTGTTTAAGGGGCGCTCTTGTTTATTTGGAGGTAGGTGGAAGAGGGGACTGTGAGGTTAGAATGGCAGCAAGAGCAGGAATATGCCGTGGATAATATCAGTGATGTAGATGTGTATTTGTCCCCTTTGGATTGTGTTAAACGACAAGTTTCCCAATGTTTTGTCCTTTAGACGTTTCATTTTGCTTGAAATCTAAAGAGCAGACTCAATTTGCCGGCCATTTCCGGGTGATTGAGTATTCCCTCTTGTGTCCTTAAATACTTAGATTGCGAATTTGTGCACTGTTCCTAGGGTTTACCAATAGCTTTTGCTTTTTATTACCTTTTGAATCCACGATTGTGTAAGTGCTTCGTGGAAACCTTTATAATGCCGGGTCTTTCCGGATTTCTATTACAATTTAAAATTATAAATAGAAGGGGCCTGGAACAATTTTCCAATACATAGGAGAAGCAATGCTAGTTCTCCTTAAGCTAATGAATCAATAAAAGTTTGGTGCTGTTACATATGGCGTGTAGTACGAAAGCAATTATCAAATTCAATTAATGTTGTGTGCACCAGGTTTAGAGGTTAAATTCTGGATCGAGACGTCTTAAACACATGAACTCTGTTCTAGATGTTTATTATTTTGGAATGACCCCTCTCATTGTATATATTTTTCTTCTCTTGCCTCATATCCTTCAAGAGTTTGTGTATACCTTGGACCAAAAGATGTGCTTTAGGTGCATGGTATGCAGAATGTACCTATATTTGAATGTTTTATCTTTTACATAGATTTGTTGTGTCTATTTGAAATTCTTTTGATTCCACCACCGAGCTAATTTTCAGTTTTTAATCATCTATTTCCATGAATTCAATCCTATCAGGTGTAACCTAGTGAAAGTCAATTATTGAATAAATAATGACAATACCAACTATGTTTAAATCCACAGAATTTTTTATTTGTAAAACTAGTTTCAACGCTCGTACATTTAGTCGTACCAGTATAAATCCCTGTGGATTTAAGAATAGTTAATACTGTCATTTTTATTATTTTGGAATGACCCCTCTCACTGTGCATATTTTTCTATTTCCATTTTTCATTAATTATAAAAACTCAAAGAAATGCTGTGATTGTACCCCTGACCATTATCATTAATATTTTAAGGAATGATTATAAGTTTTTGCGTGTGATTATCATTGAAATAACAATTTTTAAGAGAACATATTTGAGGAGTTAATAAGTAACCGCGATGGTGCTGATGCGATTTTGGTTTCCTAATGTTCTATAACACCCGGATCTGTTAAATTGATTTTGGAAGTAATTGAAGCGTGACTTCAGGCTAACGCACATACCTATATATTCTTTATCCAACCCGTAAAAGTGTATCACTCATGGGATGAATTATAATAAAGCAAATTATGTAGGATTTAGTTCGGAGGAAGAATAAGGGAGTAGGAGTTTTGACGCTATCCCTGTTACGCGCTCCCTGCATTTATTTTGCTGGAATGGTTTTAAAGCTGATATACGGTCCAGAATTCTTCGCACGACAACATTACAACAGCGGTAGCCGGACGAGCTGCCGACAAGGGCGATCAAAGTGTAAAGTATCTGCGGCATATTGGGACTGGCGTGAGGGGTGGGTGAACAGAGTAGTGGGTTTGACACACGAACCCAGTGGCCCATTAATGACACGACTCTGGGCGTGATATTGTCCAGGGATGTGAAACCGGCGTCGGGCATGTTAGCTCTCATTGGCTGGCTGTGCGGGGCGTCCTCATGCAGAAGGCACATTGCCGGGGTCACTTCAAGGGTTGACACATGCACGGAGGGAACAATCACGTCGTCAGAATTTTTCTATTTTATCAACAGTGCGGAAAATTTGGAACCTTGGTACGTCGAGAGAGCACTAATGCGGCCACAGCTTCTGCTGCAATGAAGGCTTTTCATTTATTTGTGTTCAAACAGAACATGTAGTTTCGAAGATAATTTTTTTCCAAGAAATTAATTTCTAATGATTATGCAACATTTTCTATGCTATGGTCATTTTCACTAACGCAGTAATAATAAATCAACTACCTTAAAAATCTCTATATGACTAACTCTACAGCGTAAGGGCTCGAATAATTAGCATTCCTAAATTAAGCGTTTGTGGCGACGATCACCTAGACCTTTTTTCTCGACGATCGCCCCCCTGTGGAACTCTTAAATGACTGAGAAAACATCGAATATGGATGACAATGTCAAGAACCACAATTTGATTGAATACAGTATATGTTGTCATGCATCGTACCCCATGTAATATCCCAGCTTTAACTTGATTATGTATTCAAATAAGTTCTTCCATTATATGCATATTTCTTGCGTGATGTGTATATTTGAGTTTTCATTTCATCTACATCTACATCTACGTAATACCCTGCGAGCCACCACGAGGGTGTGTGGCAGGGGGTGAAGATCACCAAACAATTCCAATTTAATAAAAATTTATTTCAATATGAGAATTCCCATATAAAAGTGATATTTCGATCACCGTTTCATGGTATGCTACAATATTTACTGTGATTATAGATCAGAATAGCATCGAGTTGAGCCTAAACAGCTGATATTTTAAAAACAGAAAAGTTTCAACATAATTAACAATCCTACCTGTTAATTGCACACTCTCATCTTAACAAAATTCCTCCCATGCATATCTCTATCCCTTCATCAAATAATCCTAGGTGAGAAAAGGGAGCGTTATTTTTTACCTTGCTTAATGAATCTCAATGAAGCTAAAGGAGACATCTTTTTATCTTTTAATTACTAAAAAGTGCGCATCATCCATATCGCTTTCCGTCTTTGATAACATTTATTTCTTTCAATAGCATGTACGCGTTTAAGTTCAATGTTACATATTCTTCGTAGAGAAGTTTCTTTTACCAAAATACATCTTCAATCTTTCGACTGATTTAACAGTGAATTAAAGGAATACAATGAGTTGCCAACTGTTTTAAAATTCTTGTGATAACATTGATCTAGATTATGCTGAACTTCCAGTTTTGATGACACTATCATTAATTTTTTTTCTTCAATGAGTTCGATGGTTTATCCAGAGGAATATTTTGTGTGAAAGCTATAAGTATAGAGAGTATATAAAAAGTATGACCTGATTTTGAAACTTTAAATTTATTGATGGAAACTTACTACCAAAATAGTGTAAAATTTCAAAATACTCACTAGATCTAAATATTCCAGCGATGGTATTACAATTTTCTTAAAGTCCACCAGTTGCAGCACTGGCGACTAGATTTCGATTGACCATTTAATTGACGCACATTATCTTTTCGGAATGCCCCGTTATGTAATTATAACACTAAAATCAGGTCATTCTTTTCAATCCACGCTATATTCCGCTCTCACACAATGGCATAGAAAATTTAGAGGTTGCCTTCTCGCTTTCAATAATATATTGCACAATAGCTGTGAAGCTGTCAGATGAGGAATATATAAACATATAATGGAAGAAATAATTTGAATGCATTCCCAGGTTAAAGCTGGGATATCCCAAGCGGTACCATTTATGATAACATATTCTGTATTTATCTTGATTGTCGTTAGTGACATCGTAATCCATGTTTAATGCTTCGTCTATCACTTCCACAGGGAAGCGATTGGCTAGAAAAAAAGTTCTAAGAGATTGTCACCATAAAACCTATATTTATAATTAGTATTTATAAGTGCCTTTAAGCTGTAGAGATAGTCAAATAATGGTTCTTAAGAGAATGGAATTATTATTCTTGTGTTCGTGAAAATGACCACAGCAGAGATAATATCGCATAATAATTAGAAAATCATTTCTATGAAAAAAATCACATTTTAAACTATTAGTGTCTCTTCCATAGTCGATTTTATGAATTTGAAACAAATGTCTAGCAAAAGTTACATTAATGGC
This sequence comes from Ceriagrion tenellum, assembly GCA_963169105.1. Lineage (NCBI taxonomy): Eukaryota > Metazoa > Arthropoda > Insecta > Odonata > Coenagrionidae > Ceriagrion > Ceriagrion tenellum. The sequence goes on along the minus strand of OY720633.1, from coordinate 125,596,573 downwards.
ATTTTACGACAATTAAGTATTTTGGAAAAGAGTATTGAAAAATCAATTCCTGGCACTCACTTTCACCATGTATATACCAAGGAGTACCATCTGGTGGGCGCCACTCGATGTTAATGTACTTCACCAGATCATTGGGTAACTCGTGATATGTAAATTTATTAATACATAAAATTATTGCTATGCTACAAGAAAAAAAATTTCATTGCTTAGTTGTGGTGCAGGAAGTACTTTTACTCTCTTAATTTTTTGCACTTTCAGTAGGGTCGAATGATATAACAGCTATTTTGAAGCAAGATTTTTATGGCTGGTGTCACCCTGAGGTAAAAGTTAATTAATGTGTTATATATGTCAACAATAATTGACATCCTATGTATATAAATTATTTCCTTACTAATACTGTATATGATAAAATTTGAGTGTCTGTTATTTCAATTTATAGTATCTTATTAATACTACTTGACTAAAAAACATTTAACTCTCCTTTTAATATTTGCTTTTTGTCAATGTTGGAGTGAGGAAATCGTTCAGATATATTCAAAGCATATATTAAATAATTTATTTTGGTGTTGACTGATTTAATTTAAGGAACAAAGATTGCATTATTCTAGGACACATTAGTGGAAATTTGGCTATATATTTAGCTCCTACTGTAATCATTGCCATAAGACTAGCGAAGTTGCTATCCTGCCCTTTGAGAGTTTGTCATATTCGGTGATTACGTTATATTCGTACGAGTGAAGCATCGCCAATGTCTGTATTGACGACCTCTAATAATTATTATTATGCAGTTCCATACCCAGAATCCGATACGCAGCAAGTTGTTTTATTGTCTTTAGGAAACGTGGGTTTATACTCAATGTAAAAATTAGTATATGAAGCTTTTTGGGTTCTGAGGAATGGCTATTTAACGTGGTGGAGGAATGAAACAATCGGTTTACAGCTTGTATGATCAATGAGAGACAGAGAGAGCTCCGTGGGCCATAAAAAATAAATTCTCCAAATATGGTGAATTACAAAGAGAGGGATGGGTGTAAAATGGTAGAATATTCGGCGTTTTCAACAGATATTTCCATACGTTCTATATTTTAGGCTCAGGTATGTGAAAATTGATTTTCACATACATACATACATACCCATCACGCTGCTCCCTTCCGGGGTATGCACAGTCAAAATGTTTCACTCATTAATACATAATTGTACACCTAACTCTGCTTCAATAATTTCCTCCATACTGACCTATCCTTGCAAACCTCTTTTGCCTCATTTACCCCCATACACTGTTTCATACACGCCCTCCTGTTTTTAAATCTCCTAATATTCCTCCTCCTAAGAATTTCCTCAGCCACATTCAACGACAACTTTCTCGGCCTACGTCTACCTCTCACACCATTTATTCTACTCTCATATATCTGTTTCGCTATTCGACTCTCATCCATTCTCTCAATATGGCCAAACCAACGAAGCACACTTCTTTCATACACGTCCATTACTGGAGCATTTAACCCACATTCATTCATGACCCACTCATTCCTGACCCTATCCATCATTCTTTTGCCGCAAATACTCCTCAGTTAACTCATACCCACGGCATTTAGTCTACTCTTATGTCTATCCTGACATACCCATGTTTCACTGCCATATAGCAAAGTGGGAAGAAGTGTACTTTTGTACACGACTATTTTCGCTTCTTTAGAAAAGCACTCATTCCTTGATATGCTCCACATGGTACCTAGCACTTTCCTTCCAGCATTCGCACGTCTCTTTATCTCCTCATCTATTCTTCCATATTTCGAATATCATCTTACCTAAGTGCACAAAATCATCCACCTATTCAATTACTTCACCATTCGACCTCATCCTACAGTTATTCTCCCCATTCTCCTTATCAAAAACTACTACTTTAGTCTTGCACGCATTTACCTTCAATTCCATTCTCTCCGTTGACTCACAAAACTTATCTCGGAGCTCCTGTAAACCCTGTTGACTGTCTGAGATCAAAACAGCATCATTCGCATATAGAAGAACTCGCACGTTTATATTTCCAATCAAAACAGCGTCGTTTTCACTACATGCGTCTCTAACACAGTTATCCATAAATACGTTAAACAGCCATGGAGACATTACGCATCCTTGCTTTACACCCCGATTTATTACAAACCAATCACTCAGAGCTTCTTTAATTCTTACACTTGCCTTACTATTGTCATACATCGCCATCATAACATTCAATAACTGCCCATTCACTCCATAGTCTCTCAAAACCTTCCACAACTTCTTTCTATTTACTCTATCATATGCCTTCTCTAAATCGACAAACGCAGAGTACACTTTATTTTGGACACTCATACATCCACAAATTAAAAAATAACTTGGCTTCCTTCCACATATGTATTTTTTTTGGTACAACATGGATTTTTCACACAACGGTGCCCAAAAAGGGTACCTGATGATGACACCATTGGGTCAAAACGTGTACCAAGAAAATAAATCAGTAGAAGAAAACCAAGTTATTTTTTCACTTGGGAGACATTTCCATATTTCTCAACAAACTGTGTATTTATATTTTTGGTGAGTGTTAGCTTAGACATTTTTTGTTGATGGAAGTAGACTTTTATTGTTTTCTTTTTACCGTATTGTGGATGAAGGTTCATGTGTCGGGTCCCTTGGCCGTCTTGACCCCTTCAGCGAACGGGAAGAACGCGTCCATTTTCTCACATTGTTGTTGCCTCCTGCCTCCGTTCTCCCTCCGCCATTTCCCTGGTCGCTCGACCAAATCCCGGAGCAACATGCGATTAGTGGCGCATCCAAAATGCAGCGCTTCAATCAGGAGACTCCGGGAGGGACGAGGGAGGGACGCACTTCCATTGACCTGGTTGGCTTGCGCTGCTGCCCACCCCGCTCTGTTCACACTCTCTCTCTGTCCACCCTATACCAGTCCCACAAGCATCGGTTGCCATTGCATTTCCCTCAGCACGTGTCCCAGTTAGCTATCCCTGCTCTCTCTTCCCCCCCCACTATCCCCGTCTCCTCCCCACTGGATCTCGAACCACCCCTCCCCCCCGACCATCCTTCCTCCTCGTATCGCCAAAACTCCACGCGTCCGTCCTTCAGTCCCGCTTGTTTTGTCGAGGTAAATTCGCCGGACGCATCGAACCTCCCGCGGACCTCTCTGAAGAACCTGTTTCGCATGTTCCGGAGTCTGTACCGTGTGAGATCCATCCCGTCTGTCGATCCTTACCAAACTACATACGGGATATATGACTTATGCCGCTCATTCACGCATTTGATTAGAATGAAAGTCAGATTCATAATATGAGTAGGATAAATATAAGACCGAGGAAAAGGTGTAAAATTCCATTCCTACATCTACATCTACATACTACCCTGCAAGGAGCCGCATGGGTGTGTGGCAAGGGATGTTAGGAAGCTGTGTAAAGATTTAAGGTTTTAGGATGTGAAATATTTTGGGAGTGTATTTAGTGGAGCTAAGTTTTTATTGTGGTCGCTCATTGTGCACGAAAAGTACGAGTTTCTCTACCTATCTATTCGGAAATGTATCTCATTTATTTTATCGCTTCTGTCAGACCTAGAGATGTAGTATAGCGTCATGATAATATTCTCTGTGTCGCTCAGAAATACTCCAGTTCTGAATTTCTCAAGGAAGCTAAGGCCGTGTTTCAATTCATTGTGTGCACCCTATGCTCTTACTCCCTTGTGCTCTCACGTGCACCACGCTCTTTTTTTTGCACTTCTCTGAGGGTGGCGCCGATGTCTCCCAGTGGCAGTATTGACAACGATAAACAGCAGACGCAGGCAATCCGTGGTCACATGATAAATGCACTGTGCATAAAAAAGTCTTTGAAGAATGCTTTAAAAAGTGTTCTTATATTAATATAGTAGGTGATACATTCGTCTTAATTAAATATATAATAATTAATTAAATATATAAAATAAATCGTCGACATTAAAAAAAGAATTATACCTGCCCTTTCCCAGCATTCATTGGCACATCGCCGTTACTGTGACATTATTTTTGATCAATCGGAAAATTTAGTTAATATGAGTAGCAGCGGTGTGATTATTATTGTAAAAAATATATTAAATTCCATTTAAATATTTTATTCACAGTACTGAGACACATGATAACTCATAAAAGGTGTGATTTTTCATAGAAACAAACCAATTCAGTACTGTAGTGTAATAAGACTGATATTATTTCGGCTAGTCAAAAAACAATACTTGCACAGAGATTGATAGTATCTTAAGATTCAGTTAAATCCATTGAATAAATTTGAATGCAAAAAAAATTTTAACTTAATAAATTGCAACAGAAAATTCAACATAAATTAATATTTTCATTAATATGCAGTGATATTGACTCATCCCCTAGTAATGAAATGTCATACAACAAATCTATTGCCTCAATGTTCTTCTGAGGAAATCCAAAGCAGTTCTCAGTTAATAAAATACAGTCTAAATCCTGCAGGGATCCTGATAGTTTTTATATTTTAATCGCTAAACACACATTATTATTCCAGTAAAAATGTGAAACTTATTTGACTGACAACCTTAATGTCCCAACTTAATGCAAGCTCAATAACTCAAGAGGGGCCCCTAGAAAGTAATTTTTATAATAAAAATGCTCTTATCATTGAATAATTATCTGCCTCGCCACATTAAGAAAAATTATATGCATAGGTAAAACCCGTTTCATCCTCCTACACCATTTTGCAACTTCCCGAGATATATCAGCATTTTTACTTTCATGCTACAATGAAAGCAAAACTCTGTGAACGTGTGTTATGATTCACCTTTTATTTCTTAGAAAAATAAATATGCAAAAATATTCATGAAATGAAATGTTCAGTGTTCTTATAAAAGAAATAAATCCCTCTTTTTCTTTCACTTAGCGGTAAAATTTGGAAAATCAACTAATTACAGCCACAATACATGGTAGCTCAGTGGTATAGGGCGGTTAAGGGTGCATCGTGGAACACTTTCCTGCCCTACGCCCTAGCGCTCTTAAGAACGTGCGCCCTACGGAATGGAACCGCAGTACGTGACGTCACGTCCGAAAAAATGACAATCGTAAAGAGCAGATAAGGGTGCGAAGTGCGCATAATAGCGGATTGGAACACGGACTAGACCTTGCGTGTAGCCTCCTAGTCTCTAGGGACTCCCTCATTTACTCCTCTAAAAGTTGTGAGACACTATATATTCGCTTGCTGCAGTTTTCAACAAAGCGTACTACTTTTATTTGTATTTTTTGGTTAAATATTTATGACCAGCGTCTCAAATGCTCGCAGAGTATTGTAGGTGTAGCCTAAGCAGAGCAAAGTAGCACCAATTTTTGACTTTTTCATTCGAGGGCCTTCCTATTCTACGCTTAACAAAACCTAGTTTTTATAATGCTGTGCCACATAAGTTTTAAATTTGAGCGTACAGAAAAGCTTAGTGCATTCTATGAGCTGGGAAATTGAGTTCTTTGGCTCAGGGATAATGTAGTGGATGGCTTTCATATTGAAAAAAAGAAAAAGAGCCTTTTCACCTTCTTTACGCGACGCGTTACTGCTCGTTAGGGCATTTTTAGGTGAGTGTCAAATGTCTCGAATGGATTTACTATATAAAGGCTACGAGGACGCGTCAGGTAAATAAGTTTGTTCTTATGGGCAATGCTAATTTGTTTTTATATTTGGTAATATGGAAGTAGACTGTCCTTTACATAGGATAATACCTCAAAAGTAGAAAATGAGAATAAATCTAACACTCTAACAAAATTAACGGCTAAAATATATACGATAGATTGTTAAAAATCGTAGAAATCAAACATAAACATTATTCTATGTCAACTGCTGAATACGTTTTTGCAAAATTGCGTGATAGATATGAGATATTAAAATTATTGTAGAGTTTAATGATAACTATGAGATGATGTAAAATAACGGTTTCTGAAATGTATTTTTACACAAAGGATTACTATTATTTGAGAAAGAAAGCGAATTATCTGAGAATGAATAGGTTTAACAATCTATATTCTCTTAGAAGATAAGAAGTGGTATTGATAATTATGGATAATGTATGAGGGAATTTCTGCGAATGAAACTAAGGTGAAATTATAATTAAATATATTTGATTTGTGCGAGAATTCATCATAATTAACTTTGGACGACGGCATCTTTTCCAGAAGGACAGTTGCCAAAGCTCAAATGATATTCATTTTCCCCTGAAGTAGATTTTATACTCAAAAGACAGTCAGAAAGAGCTACTGCGATAGTATTTGAAACCAATAAATCTCCACTAAAATTGAATAATTCGGGATAGTAAAGCCCGCCTACATAAAAACATCGACTTTGACTTTTATGAAGCTTAAAAATGTTGGAGTGTAATGTCTCTTCATGCTTCAGTCAACATTTTGATTGTGTAAAACCCTCCAATTTCGAAGCATTACTCAATTTAGAGACCAAGTGATCATACAATTGAGCTCCTCCTATACCGAAACTATATTGCCCGAACTCAAGCACAAAATATAAAAAATAGACAATGCAACCGTAAGATAACATTTTGGGTGAATAAGATAGCCACCATTGAAGCGAAGTTCGGTTGGAGTTCATCATAGCTGGGTGGAGTTTTATGATTTTCGGTTTATCCAATGAACAATTGCCTCTATTTTGCAGCTATTAGGCCATGCTTTCTTAATATCCATACTTTCGTCTGCGCAATTAAGGGAAGATTTCACCCGGAAAAAGAAACCTCAGGCCTCCTCTCGTCCATTAACGAACACATGCCTTTTGGATGTTATTCCAATATGCCGTGGGAAGAAATTGAATCTCCTCCCTGCGCGAAACTTTCCATCATCCTGGGCGCTTGCCGTGCTCTTCTCGCCCTCCTCATTTTCGGTACCTCTTAGTCCCGCACCCCTTCTGCACCCTCCGTGTGATCCCTCGCCTTTTCCTGCTTCCCACCCCCATACCTCATATGAGACGCTGTACTACTCGTCCCTCATCTCCAAAAACCATCCGCTTTTTTTCCTTTCCTCCTCTCTCCTGCCCTTCCTCTCTGAAGCTAAACTCTTACACTTTGGCCAACCTACCACGCCCTGCCACCCTTATTTCCTACCCCCACCACCCACAATACTCCTCCCTCCCCCGATCAATTCTCAAACCGATCACGTCTACGAGTTCACCCCCGGAATCCAAACTCAAAATTCGGCCGCCGCTCATTTCATACAACCAACCACTTCCGTAGGAAACCTCTCCTCTCCCTCACCCCGTCCACGCGTCATTTTCTCCACGCCCTCACCGCCCCAAAACTCTTCCCGACTTCTCCTCAACATTCTCCTGACCTTCCAATCAGTGGCACAGCCGAAGGGGAGAGGCGGATCTGCTGCCCCACCCCCCTCAACCTCCCCCAGCCCCACCCCCTTTATTTCCCTCCCAGGACACCCGCCGCCTTTAACACCAACCTTCTTGCTGAAAAAAAACCCTCCTCTCCAGGAATATAGGTTGTGAAGGGACGTAAACGACGTGATTTAGCTCCTCTAAAAACTGCGTAGGAAATCCCCGTTGAAAAGAGACGAGATCAAATGAAAACATGAGAGTTATTTGTGCCTTTGAAGCCTAAATCATTGCCAAAGCAATGCATTAATGATTTTATGCAGATGATTTCTATTTTTCCTCTTAAAAATACGTCTGTGATATAACTCATGGTAATGCAACCTAGGAAACAGGTAATGAATATCTACACCAATAATGCACCATGAAAAAGTCTCTCAAAGATGAAAGTCTCTCAAAAAATGAAAAACACTCACAAAGTGCGTGATATTAGGGTGAGTTTCCATCTGACTAATTCTACTGTCTTTGATTTGTGGTTGGCCCATAGTAACATAAATTCTCTTAGAAATATCCTTTTAGAAATTAGACATCCGCTGTTAGTTGAGTTTGGCATCGTAAAGAAAGTATTATCGGTTGAGTCAACGAATTTGACCTTCAGTTTATACGTTTAGTTTACAAAAGTCAAGGAGAAGCAAATTTTATTTTGAAAAACTTAATCGACATAAAAATAAGTAATATATTGAAAAATTTATCCAGTCTGATTGAGCTAATTGTAAATCCATTATAAAAACGTTTATGAATTTTACAAAAGGAAGTAGAGTTAAATATCTGGGGATAAAATGTGTTAAGACTTCTTATTTAGATAGTGCTTGCCCATGTGTTGTTCATAAACTCAATGAATGCTCGCTGCATTTAGAAATTTATTTTCCTTTATTGCAGTTAAATTATCGCATAGTGTACATACGTCTATCCCCCATATGGCTTCAAACACATCAAGGTGGAACTCGAACCCTTGACCTGCTGTCATAATGGCTGGCATAACCCACGATATAAGGATCGACCCCGCTGTCATCGAGGTTTTATAAAAGAGCTGTCAAGTGTATCGCATTTGGACAATGCTCTTTGCCACCTTTGAAATTTCATATAGCTTTTAAAATTGCTAGAGAGTATTGATGAATCATTCTGAATCTAGCAGATCTAGTAGAATCTTCTTTATCTATCTGATATAATTGTTACCTCCACCTCGAATAAAAAATTGAAATTGTTGCAACCCTTTAGAATGTATCAAAAACCAAAATTGGATAGGACTTCGTAGACAAGCCAATTGTGCTCATCATTCTACTCCATTGAGGGCGCTTGCAATGATGTCCAATCTAACGTGAGCGTGACCTGATCGCCATATTTGTTTACCCTGATTTCCCTATAGCATTTACGGGCTGACGCGCTCATTTTGATATTTATATTTTTGGCATTGAGTTTCCTAATATAAATTATATATATATATATATATATATATATATATATATATATATATATATATATATATATATATATATATATATATATTAATAGCAATTAAAATTAAAATCAATCGGGATAGCAGAGTCAAAGAAAAAAGTGGAAGCATGGTTAATTAATGAAATTTAAAATTTAAAAATTGTAATCTGTTATGCTCATACATCGATTAATTTGCTGAATGTAGCCAGGTGTATTGTAATTAGGACACTGAAAATTGTTGTTTTATGCCATTTGTAATTGCAATTTGACATTTTTGTACATGCCGATTTGTTTACACTATTTGTGGAACCTTCTGACAAGCTATATTTCTTAGAAGGACAAAGTTAGTGTATGAAATAAAGGAATCAATAAACAAAAAAAAATCTGCATTCTCGTTGAAAATCATGATGAACTCGAGTAAGATCCATAGCACTAAGTAACCAATGTATGTTTCAGGAGTTACTTACCTTAAAATTGAACAGATGATTGATATTTTTACTTTGCATCCGCTAATTCGTTCATTCAGTCGTACTATCCAAAAGTAAGTTATTAATTGCGGGGATAACCAATGTGGTTGTTATTTTGGTTGCCAGGCTACGGCTTGATGACTTACTGCCCTCTCCATCTTCCTCAATGGTCTATGGCTCTCTGCAAAGGGTGCACAGAGTCACGCAGTTTAGTCGACAATGTTAACGACCAGTACAAATGCACGCCGCCCCCATAGAAGTAAGGTAAATCTATACCGACTCTAAACTGTAAGGCCACCGATCACCATTGTGTTTAACCATATTTCCTCCTCTTTATTGATTTTTAGAAACTTCTATTCATTTATGCATGTTTTATTGGCTAATGTAGTCCACCAAAAATTAGCTTCCATTTGGCCTCTTTAAAAATTATTGCTTAATACGACACGTGGAAATTGATTGAAAAATCATGCACTCGCTTCTTTCATAGAGTGTTATAGTAAAATATTCATATCTACAATGTCATTAAATAGAATATACTTCAAGATAAACCGATCATTTAAATCTACATAAAAAAATTCCAAATTTGGAAATGTTCATAATCAATTTTATGTCTTAAAATATATATTTTCGGTAAGTACTTTACACCCCTGGTATTGTACTGCGTAATATAAATTACATAATGTACCCACCTACTTTTCTAGCTTTAATTACATAGCTTTCACATACATAATAGAATTAAAGCTTAACAGAGATCAACAGGTTTATCCTAAGCAATAGGGTGCATTAATTTTGATGAAATTCCAATTATTCCATTTGAAAACAAGAGATTAATTAATTGCAAAGTAGAAAACCATCAAAACCAGGAAGTTGAGTTTTTTTTTACAAAAATGCGAAATTGTCATTCGTTAAGGCAAAAATAACTCACTGCGAAGAGTGATTGCGCCGCTATAAATATAAGGATTCCCTATTCCACTGCGTGAAATTGATGTGACGCATATGGCTCCAAGATTCTAATCACATCCCCAGCAACTGTCATATGCGCCCGGAGTGCATGAACAGAAGGTTTTTATAAACCCTTCTCGTCTCGTCAACTGCTGCCCCATTTCATCACTCTCTACGGTAAAGAAAGATGCAGGGAGTGAGGAGTTGGTTCTCGGGGAAAGCAGCCGTGGTCGAGAGTGTGTTGGTTGGAGGGAAACATGCAAGGAGAAGAATGTAACCTTCTCTCTCTCTTTGTGTACGCGTGTTTGTCTTCGCAAGGAGGCGTATTAGGAGCTGGCGCAGAGGTCGGGTAAAGGAGAGTTTTGTGGGTAGCAAGATGTGAGAGAGCCTTCGAAGGAGTGGGACAAGGTTGTATTTTTCTCTAAAAGGGGGTGGGAAAGAGGGAGTGGTGTATTCTACTTGTCGGATGGGGACGGAGTCGGGGGTTGGAAGGAGAGGATTGAGGGGGTGAGGGAGGGAAGGGATGGGATTGAGCGCCCTTGTTAGGTGTGAGTGGTCGGGGTCCCCCGTAACCTTGCATTATTGAATAAGGGTTTTGCTTCTCACGCGAGTGAGGGAAGGGTAAACAGGGAACAAGTTGGGCGTGTGTAGGGCCTTCTGTAAAGTGGTCGAGGTTTTGGGAGCCACATCGAAGGGAAACGGGGGTGAGAGAGAGGGAGGGAGATTGTATGGAAGAGGAAAGACTGCAAGGGCGGCGGAGGGTGATGACGGAGGAGATCTGTAGCGTGCGGTTTGAAAAGGTTGACCTGCCACTCCCCTCTCTCGTCCCCTCCCTTCCAACAACTGTAGCTATTTTTCTCGCTGACTATCCCCACTGTGACCCTCCCAAGGCAAGTTAAACTGGCGAACTTCACGGTCGTCGGGGAGACAAGATAAGAAAGAGAAGGTAACTTGTCTCGTACTGAGTTGTGTCAGAAAATGTAGTGTTTGTACGGGTAACGCTGATGGACGTGGAGCAGTCATATGAAATAGATGTATTTGTTAGATTGAAGAGTATCTTGGTACTATTTAGAGTTAAGTATATTTATTGAGAACCATAGAATTCTCTGTATATGTTTGCAAAGCTGCTACGGTAGTTGGAAATCGTAATATACTTCGATGATAGCTGGGACAAATAGCTGAAATATTTGAAGATACATGCGATTAAAGTTGGCTTTCTTTTCATTAGAATTTTATCCGCCAAACTTAATTTAAAAAAATGTTTTGTCAATGTAGGCGGAACAACCTGGTTTGGAAAGTTTCATATTATTTGTATTTATGCGGAAAGGAACTTTACTGCCACAACAATGACATACTTATTTAAAATGGGTAAGGTACGATTAGGAGTAAGATACGAAGCTGATGAGTTTCCAAGATGGAAATTTGTCGGAAAGTAGTTGAAGTTTATCTCAAGGCGGAGTCATTTTAAACGTATTCGGACGCACCTGACATGTCACTTCCTACTGAGACTGGAAGGCTCAAATCCCATACTGCAGTTTCTTGCAAATGTAAGTAGCTTTATTTATGTTCCTCGGCAATATAAATAAAGAAGATTCACCCTCTATAGGTCCATGGATACCTTTGGAAGGCTTAGAATCCATATTTTTGCTCATATTTTTTCTGAAGGGCATGGATCCTCCTCAGCCGTCGGAAACTGTATCATTTCTATAGCTCCTGTAGTGTGCGATAAGGTAACATGAAAAAAGGGTGCCACAGTTCCGGGTTGGTGGTTTCCCCTATTTCGCTGTCACGAAATGGATGGAATTTGCTGTCACGAATTATTTGGAATTTGGATGTTCAATTGGTTATAAATTTTGCAACTTTGGGAAAAATGTAAAGATATAAAGGATGAAAAATCCAAGATCAGCAGATGTCAACAATCTCTGTGAGGCCGTTTTGAACACTCGAGCCTTTAATTTATTCCCCTTTTTGGTGAATACTCTATAGTCAATTAATTTGATTTATTTCAAGGCAATAAGGTTCATCATTCTGTCCATCATGACCTAACGTAGAAGAAGCTCCAGGTCTTGGATCCCAGCATCGCTCAGTTACAAACCCATGTTTATGTATTATATCATCTTATGTCTTATAGTTTTTAATTCATACAGCTCCAAACGTGAACCAATTCCTAGTTCAGCACCATTGTAAGACTAATAGATGATCCAAGGAACTCTGGAGAATTGAATAAGTAGCTAAAGTCCTCTCCAGTAATGTTATTTACTTACAGATAAAATTTCATGAAAACCCGTCCATCGGCAAATCTATTCTGAGGTAGGAAACAAACAGAGAGACGATCTAATAAAGGAATAAAATAATAGGATAATCTATGTGGTTAGTGAAAATATTTTAAGCAATTTCTTAATTAAAATATTCTTTAATCTAAAAGTATTATTGAAAAATTGAAGCAGGAAAAACTTTGATCCAGATTTTTCACAAATGTTGTTGATATTAGGCCAATGTATCAATATGCCCTCGTGGAATACTATATGTCACATGATCCATTGGCTCATTTTAGTGCAGCTGTGTCTGCAAAGTTGCCAGCATATCTTAGAGTTGCTTCTTGATAACGCGAAATAAGCAGTATAACTTCTCTTACTGTGTTTTTATGAATGCCGATTGGATGTTTTGATGAACCTAATTGCAATGAGGCAATGATTTTTCATCTTTCAATATTCATGCAATTGCCAGCAGTGCTCGCTCGTCGTCTTTAGGCCGAAAATTGTGTGCCGAGTTTGAAAGCTAATTGGCAACTTCTCCTATTGAGTGAGTATTGCAATTATCCTGATAAGCTTTGGCAAAATTTAAATGCTTACTGATTATACTAATTTCTTAAATGAATGTTCTACGTTTCTAAATATACGCAAGTAATAGTTACAATATCAGGATAAATTGCGTACTATTCATGAAGAACTTAGCAGGGTTTTACGCAGTTTCTGATATATTATTGGTTAACCAATAAATTTGGTATAAATCAGAGGTTGAAGGTTTTTTATTCATATTTTTTCGTACAAATGCTGCGTATAATTTGGTAGATTGGATGACGAAAAATATATGTACGTTTTTCTAAATACATGTTCAATTATATTTCGTGCTACCTGAATAGTTCGCCATTTTATTAGAAAACTTTTATTTTTGTGTTGAAAATATACTCGAAATCAATGATTTCCTAGCCTACGGCATTGTGATTACAATTGAGAATGACAAGATGTCGTTCAGTAATGTCTCTCTTTCGTTACCCACTGCTCCAATTTCAAGCCCTCCGCTGTTGTATTTGGTCAGAATCACTTCTTTTAAACATCAAAGGCGGATGGGAGAGGTTAATTTTTTTATCGAAGAAGACTGCAAAGGATTTGAGTTGCGAGAGTTGAAGTGAAGTCTTTGATGGAGTCGTTTGAGTAAGTCCACCGTCTCCGCTCTCAAGGAATCGATTGAAATTTTCCAAATCACAAGGAAGGAAACTCAATCTTTGTGCAGGCCATGTGACAATCGAATGAATTTCTTATTATCGCCGCAGAATATCCTTGGGTGCTCGTGTTCAAGAGAGAAGGGAGGGAGGGGCGTAAGGCCTTTGAGAGTGGGAAAGTAAGGTTGAACAAATTGATGGGGATGGTACGATCTACAGTGGAATCAGTGTCAAGCGGTGAGCTGAGATGCAGAAGGGGGTTTGGGTATTGATGAAAGCTGAGCTCAAGAAGAATTTGGATCGAAGTTCTTGCGAAGTCTGAGGAATGTTTGGAAGGAGATGCTCCAGAGTCGAGTGGAAGGTAGCTGCATTCTTGGATGTTAGATAAAGGTGTGAAGTAATGCTCAGGTCTGTGATGCATTGGGATCCCATTTATTCTCATGAACAGAGTCCATCTTTTGTACCGTTGCAAAAGCAGTTACCAGCAAAGAATATAAAATTTTTTCCTAAAAAGGTGAAATTTTGTGTACCTATATTGAACTTTTATTGGCCAAAATCATGAGAAACTATCCATGTCTAAGTGACAGATAACTTACTAATTCCATAAGCAGTCGGGAATATGCCACGTTGGAAAATTGCATAACCTCACTTTTGAGCATTTAATAACTATTTTATTCAGGCAAAATTATAAACGTTAAAGAGCTAATGAAGTTGATACGCGAATGAAGCTGAAGCGCTTATTAATCACTTAGGTAATCAGGTAATTACAGTTTTTTTTGAAGAATATTTCTCATAAAAGAATATCCGGAAGGTCAAAACAATTTTCGGCCTGAAAATGACGAGCGAACACTGCTGGCAATTGCATGTATATTGAAAGATGAAAAATCATTGCTTCATTGCAAGTAGGTTCATCAAAACATCCAATCGGCATTCATTAAAACACAGTGAAGAAAATTGGTGAACTCGATATGAAAATTTAGCTATTTCGACTGGTGGTAAGGAGGTAGGTGGTAAGATTGAGCATAAAAATACTTGATGAAGTAGTGAAAGGGTAAATATATTCATTATTTACGAGGAAAATTTAGTTATTCTGCACTAACTGCTATTCAGTGATTGCCAGCAATTTATTTCTATGCTCATTTGCTCCCAGTGTCACAGTTACGTTTGTAGAGGCCATGCGCAAATTGTAGTGAAGTGCCGCGACTGTGATAATACTGAGGGAGAGGCATCCGAAAGGATGTGAGGAATGAGATTTTGACAGGTTCATCTTAATATTTACTGCAAATAGATTAATAGTTTTTTATAATAAGATCATTGCTGTGTGATAACAAATTAATAAAAAATATGAAGGTGTATACACAACTTAATACAAGAGTTATTTTCTTGAAGGATTCAAGCTTTTAATAAGTGCAAGATTGAGTTATTTGTAAGATTACATAGCCAAATTTTGCGCCTGAAATAAATGAGGCAAATAGAAAAAAAGCATTATTATTACGCTTTGTGTCATTTTCTATCCTCAAACCTAAGCCAGTGGTTTGTTCAAAATTGTTTGGGAAAAAATTGGATAGCTTTCATGCTATTTATTTTTGACTGCTGTTATAAATACGCATAATCCAAAAATAATACCGCTTGATTCTATCAATGGGTTTGAAATTGTAATATTTTGTTCATTTTGCAAAAGGAAAAGTAATACTTCTGTACAAACATAAAAATTTGTCTGGTTATTTTTGAGGTAACATTTTAAA
This sequence comes from Ceriagrion tenellum, assembly GCA_963169105.1. Lineage (NCBI taxonomy): Eukaryota > Metazoa > Arthropoda > Insecta > Odonata > Coenagrionidae > Ceriagrion > Ceriagrion tenellum. Next base: position 125,581,149 of record OY720633.1, on the reverse strand, counting down.
ATGTTTTAGCGTGATTAATTCGACTGGCGAAATCCATGCGCTAGCGCGACTCCTCGTGTTTCACTGCTCGAGGGTTAAGTAAACTTTCTCCAGTAAAAGTCTTTTTTAATCATTTTTTTTCTGCCACATTTTATTATTCCTTCATCTTTATCCTGTTCTCCCTCCATCTTACGTGCCCGTCATTTCGTTGTTAACTCAACCTTACGGATGAACCTTGGAAGAGGGAATTGTAAGTTATCTCATCCGTGTTGTCTTCCTTCTTATAAACAGTTCGACACGTTCATTCCATGGATTTTATCATGCAACTCTCTACCGTCGTCTTGCAACCCATCTCCCGATACCTCAGGCAGGAGCGGAGAATTTTTGTCTTGAAGAAATCATCCTCCGATCCAACAGTAAGTAGAGGCATATTCCCTTTCTCAAATGAGCACGTCCAATGTCGACAAGCCTCTTTTTCTTAGTTCTTTATTTCATTCATCCTCATCGGTCGCAGTTGTAATGATGGGAAAGGAAGATACGCTCCTCATCTCTTGGCATTTTCCCGAACTAATTCATTCAGCCAATTTTCTATCCTCAAATTTTCTAACAAATATTTTTTTTGCGGGCATAAGACTTCGTCGTTAAAGAATAATCGTTCATTACCTAGCACTCTCCATTGGAATGGGCGTCAGCTTTGCGCATCGCGCGAATCAGCGATCAAGATTACGTGAGATAAAAGTTTATAATAATTCATAAAAATTATTTTCTTAGTAAGAGTTATGGTTATTTCTTTTTTTAGATTTCATTTTGCGCGGAATAATTTGCATGCCAGCATTTGCTTTCCCTTAAAAATAAATAACAAATTGTAAAGAAGCCGCTTTCATTTTCATACCACTATGGTCTAGGAGAAAATTGCATTACTCCTGTCTCTATTCCCTATTTATTCTGAATTTGTTTGCTCCTTTTAATGAACTTAAAAATACTTAAAATGAAAAGTAAGAAGGAAAGGGAAGAAATTAGCAAGTGAATCTCATGTGCGCAGTAATTAAACCGCGGCCTCGTCACTGGATAACGATTGTGTCTTTACAGAGGCAGGATAAAGTTAGATAAGGCAAAAATTATTGGTGCAAGCAAACTTAAAAGTGTTGTCCCTAGGTACTAAAGATGGTTTGGGCGAGAAAATTCCCTTGTCATAACCGAGATCATATTATAATTAGACGTTTTGATTTCAGCCCCTGTAGGAAACATTAATTAAATAATGCGTTAATAATGGTGCTATATTATATATCTAAATGACTAAATAACTAAAGATATGACTAAAATTGTAAGCAATTAAGTAGAAATATCTGTATGTCTTCAATTTGACTCATTTCTTTCACGCGGCACGTTAAAAATTCGTTCAAAACGGAAGGCTTTATGAAAATAATTACTGTGGTGACAATATTATTTATTGCCTAAAATAGTCGAAAAGATGCACAAACCACTCACTGTTAAGTTTGTTACGAGATTTAGGTGTAAGAAATCCCTAATTTTTTAAATAAGGTCTCTCTGGAGAGCATATACGAAACCATTTCACATGTAAAAGGACTGGTATTTATCGTCAAAAATATTGGAAAAATTGTTCGTTAAGCGGCTGCTTTTATGGTATCTTTGGAACAATAATATGTTTTTCTATACAATGAGTTCAAATTCAGTGATCTCCAGGTAAATAATCATTCGCTTAAACAATCTTAGGTGTTCTTTTAAAAGGTGAAAATTCATGGAAGGGAACCTCCTTACTGAACGTGTGGCAAACTAATGCTGGTTTTTTGAGGAAAGAGATTATTAGCGTTATTATGTTAGGTAAATTATTATTTATTAACTAGAAACAGTCAGTAAAATCTCTAAAAGTAATATTTATTAACTTAAAAAATTCCTTTTATAATTAATGTAATTTTCAAACGTTCACCGGTACACTATTGAGAGCTCTTGTAGTATACCAAACTTTGTGTCTACCACAGATTTATTATTATGAGTGCAACCGGTTTCGGCACCAAGTACGTGATGATGGAGCAACGGCCGAAAATGGTTGAACTCATATCAATAATCCTTATGAAGACGCAAAGTGTGGTAATTACTACAGTGTCGACCTTCCACCAAGTGAAACCTCCAATTTTTTAATCTATTGAGAACTAATTACTTAACAGGAAACCTAGAAATTTAAAAATATGTCCTCTTTATTTAAAAAATACCGTGATTTTCCTTCTCCTACATAAGATTTCTTTCGCTTTGTATTGCAAGATTGTACGCTAGTTCAGCCAGTTAAGCAATTCCTACCATGTAAAATGCAGCCGTAAGACTGATTGTATATAGAATTATACCTTCAGCCTGGCCTGAAGACGCCTACGGCATAGTAGGTGAAACTTTGCCATCAACAAAGACGCCTACTCGCACGAAACCCCGAAAACCAGCCTAACTGCGAACCTTTACGCCGCGAAAATCTACGTCAGAAACTAGTTGTATAAGTTACCTAGCTCTGATCACTTAAATTAATCTGTGATTCGCTACCAATTCGAGCGGACACATTTAAATTTACCAGTTTCTTCCTGAAGAGGTAGAGAGAGGGATGGGAGTGGAGCTCTTGGCGCATCTTCTTGCCTTCCGCCCGTTACATCCCGTCATTGCGTCTTGCGCCCCGTCTCCCTCGTCATCCCTCCCTCCGCCCGTCCTCCCCGCCGATCCCCATTCCGCCGCCGCCGCTCTTTCCATAGTCCTTTATCACCCCTCGCCCCAAGGCCCTGCGTCCCATTTCCCCTTTCCTGTCCCCATGGCTATTCCTCTTGTTCTTCGAGATCCATTATCCACATCCATCCCGCATTTCCCCGCTTTTCTACGCCATCCATTTCTCTCCTCGCTCAATTACCGCAGCCCGTTCCCCCTGCCGTTCCGCTCACTGTCTACACCTTCTGCCTCCGTCAGAAAGATCCCCCTTTTTTTAAATTCTCCTGTATTTGTGTCGCAAGGAAGTTTTAAATGTATAATCGTGAGTACTATATTCGAGTTGTCTTTTTTTTGCCTGAAATTTGCGCATAATCAGTGATTGAATCAGTTTTGCGACATTTTGCACATTTTTCTTTTTTCTGTTAATCCAACAATCAGCATAAAATACCATGGCCTCTCTGCTTTGCATCGAAGTTTCAACGATCGAATAATTTGTTTTGTTAAAACTTTATTTCTAGCTGGTTCTATAAAATATCTACAATCGATTCTATATTTGTTGAGTTTTGCCCATTTGATCTTTTCATCTCTACTAGAATTTCGTCGAGGATTGACAAAGGAAAAATTGTGTTCCCGTTGAAATCACTAATTTGTAATGCCAGGAAAAAGCCTCTCTTTAACAGAAAAGTAACTTAATTGCTGGTTGAAGTGAATTTTGGCCATTTATAGGGTTTTTGTGTTCGTTTTTTTTTTAGTTTTTTAGTTTGTAGTTTTTTTTGATTGTTTAGTTTGTAGTAGTTTTAGTTTGAGAATTTTATGAGTAATAAAGAATTTAACCCTCGAACGCCCAGAAATATTTTTTCGTAAAAATGTATTAATTTTGAGTTATTTCTATTTAAAATGAATTCATGCGACTGAATAAATATAATTTTTAATGATTAATAATATTGTTTTGTCATAAATAGTGGTTGCGTATACGCAACCGTGGGCGTTCTCCATGCGGGTTCATGTCATTGAGCATCAAACGCCATACTACAAAATTTAGGCAACATATTACCTGTTGTAAACATTTATTTTTCATCAAATAAATTTTAAGCATACATACTCATTGCAATATTTATATATACTTATTTGTGCAGCTAATATTTGAAATTTTTATAAAATAAACCAATAATTAGCTGTGATGGTACAAAAAACATAGAATTTCTAAGAACTGTTTACAAATATGTGGTACTTTTCAAAACAATATACGCACAAACCAACATTGCACTTCCTGAATGATGTTTGACATATTGTTTTACAAGATTCTCCCGCACATTAACGTCTTCTTTTATCACTGTTCACAATTATAAAATGGCCAATTGAATCAAATCGCATTTCTTCCGTAGCGGCTCTATTTCTTACATTCCCTCGTTTTCCTTTCTGGTAAGGCTTGCCATATTTCATAAGATAATGTTGGACAATGCTTCTTCGGAATTGCACCTGCGTCAAAGACTTCCCTGAATGCCGCATTGAAACCCATGCATTCTGTACCGCAGTATCAATAATCCACGTTAGAATTTTCCAGTACCATTTTTTCCCTCTGATAGCGATTCTGCAATTGCTTATTTTTTCAGTTTTTTGCACCAGCGTTTCACTTTGTCTGCAGGGTAAATACCATGGCACGTTGAAGCAACAGTTACAATAGAGTTATCTACCCACTTGCACACAATTACGCCCGAGTTTTTCTCACAACGATATGCATAACTTCCCCGATTCATCTTTTTCATTTCACCCTTGGATGGTAATGGGCAGTCTTTAGGGATCCTATTTTCTGTTAGAGTTCCCGTTCCACCATATCCCCGGCTTTTTAATTTCTGGAGAAGAGTGACACCAATAAAAAGGTTGTCAAAATATAGGCTAAATGGCAGGCCTTTTGCTTGCTCCGGTAGAAGGTCTAGCATTAACATCATCGGCGCAGCACATTTCCCAAACTCTGTTTCATATCCTGGATTTCCACAAGGATTCTTGCCTTGATAAACATCGAAGTCAATTAGATAGTCAGTCTTTGTATTCAGACACCACGTCTTGTATCCGAAACGGATAGGTTTTCCGCGAATAAATTGCTTACAAGAATGTCGGCCATAATATGCAATCATGCACTCGTCATAATCAATGTCTCGTACCGGTCTAAAATGTTTGCGGCAATTTAGGCTAAACTTCTCAAGCATAGGGTGCAATTTCCACATTTTGTCATCTGTATTTGGACTATTGTTATCCGCACAATGCAAGAATCTACATATTTCTAGGAAGCGATAACGGCGCATAGCCCCAGCAACCATTTCACAACGAGTATCACCGCTTTCTTCCCAAAACATTCTCTTATTTGGTAATTGGTGATAACTTGAAAGCAAAAGAATGCCAAGAAAAACTTTGACCTCATCTTTCTCAATATTTGGATTTGGCAAGTTTAGGAAGAGCGCGTATTAATTGCTCTCGGTCACTAAATGGTCCACAATGTCATCATCAAAAAATAATTCAAACATTTCCACGCATGATTAATCCCTAAACTCAGAGTAATTTTGTTCCGAAAAAGGGGGCAGGAAATCACTGATATCTTTTTCCTCCCAAACAACGTCCTTTTTATTATGAATACCTTTTCTTTTCTTTTTGTAAATATTTCTCCTCTCATTCAAAGACAAATTATGTGCAGCAGTTGACTCACTCGGCGTTGCGGATGAGTAATTCTGCTCTCCACAAATAACGGCAGGCACAGTCCCAATATTAGGTAAAAGGTCGCCAGGTATCTTGCGGAAAACAACCTCGGCACCTGCACTCAGTTGCCGACCAGATAAATCGTCAACTTTGCCGGCGTCATCTTCTTCTGCGGATTCTTCATCAGAAGCGACTTTGCATTCCGGAGGTTCTATGTATATGGCATCTAAATCACCGTCAATATCATCAGCTTCAAGAATGTCCAGGGCTTCTTTCAACGTAATATCACTGAAAATTGTAATTAATGCATATTAATACTCGTCATTGCCTTCAATAATGCAAATTAATAATACTCATTTTTAACAAAGATCTTAAGGAATCTATGAAGTAAATAACGCATCAATAATTGGAGTGAAACCATAAATAATTTCCTTCCCAATATATACACAAAAATATTTCTCTGCGGTGTAAAAGATTTAAACCAATAAATATAAATATAATAAAACAAATAACTGCAAAATTTACACTAAAAACTGCACGATGAAATGAGAATTCCAAGAAATCGCAGATATTTGAGAGAAATTCTTATTGCTACCATTACTGCCCGTGGTTGCGTATACGCAATCACATGCATCAAGACCAATTATCATAAACATAAAGGAAATAATTCAACAAAAAGTGATTTTGTTAGTAGCATTATAGTATCCGTCAACAAAATTATGCAATATATGTGCCGGAAAATGCAAGGAATAAAAATTATACTTCTACTTACACGAAGCGTACATCCATGTTGAGCGTAGACTGCACCCCGAGCTACGTCTGCCACCTTTTCTGCCGTATGCTCGACTGATGGCAGAAAGAAGTCATTGGAACACGTAGATAGAAGACTTGAGCACGATGTGGCAGTTTCATAAACCAATAAGAATAGCGTCGTGGCGTCTGGGACTGTATTCGCAACATTGTAACGTCGGTTGCGTATACGCAACCGTGGGCGCTCGAGGGTTAAGATTAAAGAAATCGTTAAATATAAATGAATCTTGATAGCATTGGATGAGATTTCAATTTTAATGCAGTTGGAGGCTGAAATTGACAAAATAAATTATAAAACTAGATAATACATCCAATGAAGTTTTAGCAATTTCACAAAAGTATTACTAGAAGTCTATCCATTCGTATCCTTGTTCCGGATTTTCTGTTATAGTGTATGTCGTGAGTGTGGAGGAGGATAGTCCTCGGTGGTTTGATTTGTCATTTACAACTGTCATTGGAATACAAAAGTCCTTTTATGTTCCGTTACAATGATCAAGATACAATCGTCAAGAGCCTTGACGCTGAAGTTGTTGTCATTTGTGTCTTCCAATAGAAGGTTTCTCTGTTGAACTTGAAAAAGAGATTAATCTAACATTGAATCAGGGAATTTTCTCTACTTATCTCAGTTTTCATCCCTATTTTCTTCTTTATCGTTATTTCTCGAGATACTTCTTTTATGAATACGCAGGCAAATTATTTTTAACAAAAGTAGTGGAACTGATTCTTCCTATATTTCATTGTAAATGCCATTTATAATCTAAACTTTATTTACTTAATACTCTTTTCGGTAATTTTCATTAGCTTGGAATGTAAGGCTTGTTCCTTGATTAGTATTTTTTACATAATATATTTATTTAGTAATAATTACATATATATAACTTTTCTAAAATTCATTACGATTTCCGTTACTCTTGGACAATTGTTAATAAAGAAAGATTATTATTCAGAAATTTCGAAATAATTTTAAAGCATAACACGGCATATTTTTAACTGATGTGAATGAATTTTATGACATTTGGTGATCAGTCGCTTCGCTATCACTACATAAATGAGATAATTTTGAAGGAGAACTTATTTATTCAATCAATTCAGCAAAACCCGGGGAAATGACGGCAAGAAATTATGGAATATATCACTGCGATGGAATATGAAACTGACTGTAAGTTCTTACTATGTATATATTTTTTGTCTTATGTGATCATGTGGCAATACTTTGAAATGTAAACTGACGTAATAGTATAAAGTTATTCCACGGTTGACGACTGACAATGAAGGCCTTGTGAGCCATGGTGTCTTGATGGTTTGACTAGGTACAGAAGTATCATTCTGGAAATGGGGAAAGGTTGGAGAGAAATTCAGCGTTGGCATTAAAAAAAAGTATTTTTACCGATAAATGGTAGGTTTTTTTTCAAAGTTAGATGAAAACTCCTCCAATTTTCTATACGTACAAGATTCTATCTATCTCTATTTTTTCCTTATTTCGCCTCAGAATACGACCTGCCCTTCTTCATTCTGTTCATGAAACCTATTTTCTTACTTCCCCTTTCCAATATTCTACTGTGAACGTAAGGCGCTTGAGCGCTCACAGTTAAACATCCTTTCGGACAAACGGTTTGCTTAACTTGAGATTTCTCCGCATATTATAAGCTGGGATTGGGATTTATCTACAAGCGTTTTTACCGAAATTATAACCCTGACCTTTAAGAATAGCGATCCAGTTCTCAATCCACTTCAGCAAGTCGATCGTCAAAACTGTCGGTGAAACATCAAGTACACATTTAGTATTTGAAATTAGAACCGTTCCTTTTGCCCCTCCTCTCCCTGCAATTTTGGAAGCCACCTCACCCCATTGAGCGCACTTTTGGTTTTTCAAGCAATGAAATCTTAGCAGAAGCTTTCCCGTTGGCGCCGGAAGTGTTGAGCGTCTCTCTTCCTCACAGCGCGACTCCTTGTAACCCCATGCTCCTCATTCAATCTCTCGGATTGCGTCCCCGGGCGCACGGGAGGGGGATGTCAGTAGAAGATCGTCATTCAGCGTATCAACCAATTTGTAACAAATGCTATTTATCTCCATGCGACCGGGTCCTCCCTCGTATCACTCCTCATGTCTTCCTTCCTCTCCACCATATCTCTCTCTCTCTCCCTTTGCTCATCTCCTTTGGCCTAATTCTGTTTCCCATTAATAATCTGTTGTGCTTCGTCGTCCACCCCTTCTCAGATTGTATCTTTGTCTTTAAAATGCCCTCGTCCTTCGAATAACGCTTTACAGCGTGTATATGTTCCTCACCGCGTACTTTCTAAAGTTGACACTGAAATAACATATGTCGTAATTAGTGGAAGGGATTGACAACTGGAACGATGCCCGTAAAATATTTTTTTAGGCTAAAACACGGATGTGCATGAATGAAATATAACTTTTGTAATTAATCTTTTTTAATAATAGTTCATTCTTCGAGAAACAAGGAAAACATGCGTACATGAAGTTAAGAAATATTGAAGTTAGTTTTCCATGAAGGCCAATGGCCTACGTCCCATCAATTAAATTTACATGTATTGCTAGTATGAGATTGAAACAACAAGATGTATAAATAAACATACGCATGATGACGAAGAAAAATTTGCGCATTGGGAAAAAAGAGTGTGATTCAATACATGCAGATAACATAAACACATCCATGCAGATAAACTAAATACAAAAAAATGAACCTAGCGAAGCAATATTTTGATATTATTACAAGCCATTAACCATTGTTCAACTAATCTTAGAAAAGTATTACAATTTATTACCACTTTCATTCTGTTTCTCAGTACATTATATAATTTGCCAATCCATTCATAATAAAATTTGACAACCAAAACTTTGACTTTAACCAACACTTGTACACAAAAAAACTGCGGAAGCCCACTATTCTTTCTAAGAAGTGCACAATAATTACCTTATCGGACGCTGTGGAAAAAAGAGCAATCTCTGCATGTCTAGTGAAGAATTTACCGTTGCCCAGCTCTATTAACTGGCGTGGAGGATTTTTAAAAATTATAAAATATTCAGCAAGAAGTTTTCTCAAGGCTTGTTGGTTAAAAATCGAATATTGGGCTTGTAGCGGCTGGAATACATAATTGTCATTCCGTGAGCCTGCGTTGAAATCCTATTAGTAGTTTAGATTTTTCAGCCGAATTCAAATATAGAGGTAAATACCGTTCGGTATGTTAATCTGTAGAAGATACACTTTGACTTGAAGACGCGATTGAGGATGAGAGGACAGAACTTTGTCCCACATGTTGAGGCCGTGATGGTGATTGCCGAAAGAAAAAAAATCCCTCATCAGCGAAATGTCGCGAGTTCCTTCGAGATGACTGGGTAAGGGGAGATGTAGACTGACGTGTGGGACTCCTTTTCGTATGACATACAGTAGTTTTGTCTCCAGGTTTCTCTCCTAGAGATGGGAAGACCCACCTCACCAAACCAATGTCCGACGCTCTAGTAACGTGCCCTGAAAAACCGTCTTGGTGAATCTTCTTGGACCGTCTCCGTCCCTATGCTCGCCCATCTTTCAGCATCCCTATGCGCTGTCGTGTTTCTCACCCCTTTCTCATTCTTCCTCCAACTCCTGTTCCTCCATCTCCTCTGTCACCACCCCCTCTGTACCCAACCATCCGCTCCTCTCTCAACCCTTACTTCTTGTTGTGCTTCCTGCGCTTCCCCCCATTTCTCTCCGTTCCCCCAAGATCATGATGATGATGACATTTCCGGAAGTGCGTTGCTCTGAGCGAGGGCTCTGAAATGGCCCGGGAGAGGCAAGAAGGATGACTTGGATTACCGATGGTGTGGGAGGAAAGGGGCGGTCGGTCGGAGCCGAGAGAAGCAATGGGACTAGCTGGGAGACTGGGATGTTGTGAGACTGTGGCAGGAAGCCACATTTACATCTACGTACAACTCAGTGATCCGACGCTAGGGTCTTTAGCAAGGAGCTTTGAAACTCCAGTCATTTATGGAAAGGGAAATGGAAAACTTGAATTGGCGAGGTAAGCGATAGTTGAAGGTGTCTGTTTCGACATAATTATGCCAAACAGACTAGAACCGACTTAGCAGACCAGAACAGACTTGAAGCCTGGTGCTGGAGAAAGGTGCTGAAAATAAAAATGGACGAAAAAATAAGAAGTTTACTGAAGATTAGAAGGGAACCATATGGAACGCTATGCAGAAAAGAAGAATTAGATTGATTGGACACAACCTGGGTCAGGATGAGTTTGTGAAGAACGTACTTGAAGGTAAAATATAGGAAAAAATCTTCAGAGGTAGACCAAGAATTAATTAGTTAAAATAACTTTTACCCTCCACTGGTCAGTTCACAGATCAGTTTATTGCACAATCCGGATTTCTATGCCCGTCATCATCATCAGGTGCTCACTGGCGATAATGGTGATGCTAGGCATCGAAATCCGATATTCCACCCATACGGAACTTGAACCCACTTCCCTCTGATTAGCAGGTGAGGACTTTATCTAGTTGGTGCCGAGGCCGATAACTCTAAAATACCTGCTTGGAAAAGAAATTTATCGAATCCAATATTGCGTTCCGCAAGAAATCGTCCATTCATCCAAAGGGAGATATATACAATGCAAAATGACGTCAGGCAATTAGGGAAGCTACGTGAAAAAGATGCGCAGTTCAATAATGCGTGAGTAGGAAATTTCGAAACCACTTAGAACAGATAAAGTGAGAAGAAGGAGAAGGTATTTAGCTAGTGAAAATGAAATCGAAGTATTTAAGAGAGGTTCATTAGTCAATTTACTTTTACTAAGTTGCTGGGAGGGGAATAATTGGATGACGTTTAAAATGGTTGCGGCCCAGATTTACTCAAGATCTATGTTGTCTGATGGTAAAAAGACTGTTGAAATAATTTATTTAGCTAAGCCTTAAAATTCTTATGTTACGTTTGGACCGTGAAATTTAAGGTTTAATTTTAATTCATGATTTTTCATTTTTGGAGCGGATATTTATGAGACCTTAATCCAGGGAGATGCGTAAACTTAAGTAAGTAAGTGATAAAAGTGACGTGGAAACATAATAATGTTAAAAGTCGTAATTTTAGCTTTTTCTAGTGATAAGATAATTAATACCTCCTTTAAACCATATATTTGCCGGTTAAATATGTTCGGTGAAATCTATTTAGTCACTATTCGGCGTTTTCGTTACCTAAACTTGATAGCGTAAGGGTAGGAAAAACAAACTAGAGAATAGCTCGTGCATCAAAAGACAATTAAATATAAAAGGCTACGTTTAGTTGTGGACCAATTCTGCCTATGCCGTCCCTCTTGCTGAAGATATGAAAGCCAATTGTGAATAATAAAAGTGTATAACTGACTAAATAAATGCATTTAAAGTGACAAATTTTAAGCTATCCGGGACTAGCCACGGAGTTCCACTTTTACGGAGTCACCCGCAATGCACAAGTGTGCGAATTTTTTCTCAATGGAAATTCGCACATTTGTGCATTTAAAGCTTTTTCTCTTCTTTTTGCGAACATATGTATTCTCGGAAAGTACTTCGGAATTGAGAAAAATAGATGATCCTAATAAGGACGTTGATAATGAATATAGGGGTGGTAGTTAAGCGTATTTGAAGGGAAAGATGGAGAGTATAGGAGTACATTTAAGACGGTTAATAATTCCTGCGATAGTTAAGCTCTCCTGGTTCTTTGGACTGGAGAAAGGCTTTAGTGATGGGACGAAGGATGAGATAATGGATGACTATTACAGCGCGAAACGTCTGATGAAGTATTGATTAATTTGAACTACAAGAAAAGTATCTTGGAAATAATTGTAACAGCTATATTAGAGAAAATATGTGAGCTAAAATTTCTAATAACGACCTAATCATGTTTTTTATTCCTTCCAAGGAGCATCGTTTAATGCATGAAGAGATGTTATATGTATTAAAAAGGTGCATATTTTTTCCGTAAAATTCTTTCTCGTCATATCTCCCAACGCTCATGTAATCATAGAGCTGTCTTTCCCCAGTTATTTCTCGGGCGGCGTAAAGGAGTTTTGAGTTTATAATGAAATTTTATTTAACAATGAATGAGAAAACAAAGTATTACCTTATTATCAGAAATATATTTACCTAGTCATCGATATAGTAGGTGGTTAGACACTGCAAGAATTCAGTACCCGAGTTCCAGATTAAATTTAATTAACTACATTTAAGACTATAAAAATGGTCGATAAATGAATATGTTTGCACAAATACTCAGCTGATCTTCATCCCGTAAATTTTTTTTTCACCCCAACTTGCATTTTTAGTAAGTTTGATTCCTCTCACATGGCGGAATTCCTTATTTATTACTGTCACATTTCCTCGCAAAATTCTCTTCCGATCTTCCGCGGTAACTACATGGTGCGTTGCTGGAGAATTTACCGGAATTCCGGGAAGCAAGCGAGGTGCGTTTTTCCGCCAATTGATAGTGAGAACTGTGGGGATGGGGTCGAGTAGCAAAGCTAAGCGATGAGAAGTGAGATCTGTGACGTGAAAAAGATTGTCGGAAGCGGAGGATCCAGGAGCAAAATTGGGGTCGCGCAACGTGCGCGCGTCGTGTCAAATGGCACAGAATGAGGATAGGAAATTAGAGGACGAGAGAAACGATTGGTTAGCTCTTACAGAAACGCGAGAGAGATAAAGCAAAGACGTTGGGAGAGGCTGCGGGAAGATGAGGCTGAAAGTTTAAATGGCGAGACTTGAGTCTTGAGATATCTCTGCGAAATCATCCTAGTATTCTAAAATGCAAAATTTTTCGAATCTGAGCGATCAGCACAGGAGAACGCGATGATGAATTTTGTCGAAGCATCATTCATTTGAGTATTCTACCAGCTGACCACTTGGTTTTTGGACAGTTTTTATCCCATTGGCTTTGTTCTGGTTCCTATAAGTGACCAGCCATTATATCCCTCATAAGTTCCTCATATCATTTCCTTGTTCCTCTTCTTATTTATTCCAGGATTTCCATCCTCCTCTTTCGTCTTCCCCTCATCCCAATTTTTCTCCCCCCTATTATTATTTTCAATATACTCTCTCCTTTCAATACGCCCTCCATCCATCCCTCTCCTCTTCTGCCTCCTCCAAACCTCTACCACAAGTTTTCGCTCCTCTTCGGCCTAATCCAACACCTCCTTTTTCATATTTCACGATACCTAGCTTATCCTCTCCATCCTTCTCCAATCCTTTATCTCAAACGCCCTAAGTCTGTGTACATCCTCCCTCCTCAATGACCCGCTCTCCGCCCAATACGACGTCACGCATCATATCTAAGTTTTCATCAGCCTTTTTTTTACGTCTATACTCTGATCACTCTCCTCATCAATTTCTTTCTCTTTGAAAATATTTCCTTAACTAGGGAAATTCTACATCGTATGTCCCCAACCAATAAACCCCTTCGCTTCTAAAATACTACTTAGATATGTAAAATTTCGACTTTGCCCTATGCCCTCCAACACTTACATTCAACCCATCTAAGCATCAGCAACGCAAAAAATATTGTAACCAATGAATTTTACTTCGCGAGAGTTGTACATGTCAGAATACTACTACACGTAGGAAAATGGACGAATCATCAGCCAAGATTGAATTTATATGCACATGGTCAAGGATGTATTTATGATTGCTACTCTTTCGAGCAATATGGATCCCTTTTGTCTTATCGGAAGAAAACATAGGAATTTGACACTGAAGATGCGTGCTAGTAGAAAATTGGCGATTATAATGTTCATTGTAAGTAGTGTATACATTGTGAATGTACAGAAACTTCACTATGTATTGCGACGACGTACAAGCGGTTTGTATGCTCGGCTATCAAAGCTCAAAATACGTTGACTATCCAGTTTTCATTGGTGACTGTGATAATTGCCCGGCATACTTTTCAATGTCCTTGACACATTGGCTTAGGTTTAGTGGAACAACACTCTGGGGTTGCTCTCTTTCAGTTGTGAATATAGACTTACACCTACATGAGGCCTTAAGGACTGAATCTCTGGGGAAATAGTGAATAGGGAACGGAGCAACAGGGAAATATGGTGAAAAGGCAATACTGAAAGGGGCTAATTGGTGAGTCACAGCACTGGGAGGTTATGCGATAAAGAGCCAAATACACAAGAAGATGATGACCTGCCAACAGATGAAGTATTATGGAGGCTTTTATCGGTTAGACTGAGTGACCCTTTGAGCCATTCACGTAACAGAGTATAATAATATTTTAAGCGAAATTCTTTCAAAAATGAGATGCACCATCTATAGCCATTGTAGTGCTCTGTTGACTCCGAGCGTCCTAATGTTTGAAAAAAATTGGTGTATTTATAAAAAACACAATGTTTATTGCACATATATTCAATAATTACCTGTATATAGCTCAAATTAAATCAAATCTCGTCATACTTATCGGTTTTTTACTACTATATAGTTACATAAATACACGATACAGTTTTCTAAGTATTTTTTCCTTTTCTCATTGAATTGGGCGTATGCCTTCAGTATCAATCATCAATATCGCAAAAGAAGATCTTTCCATTTTTGACTTCGTAATAACCGTGTAAGATTACGTGTCATTGAGTTGAGAACTGCAGGGAAATCATGTCAATTTTAGCATTCCAACGCGAACGGAGGCGAGACCACGGTCGGAAACATGTCACACTTGATTTAAAATACATATTATAGTGCACCTGGTAATTCTCATAGTTATCGGAGACAAACCACGATAGTCAACATATTTTCAGGTTCGACTCCCAACCCATACAATCCACTAGGATACGATACGAGTGATTCTACAGTACAGTATTCCGAGTTTGAGCAGTACATTTGAATGAATAGTGCAGTATTCCGATTCCAATATATCTGGGGTATATCCCCCAATTTTACAAATGATTTAAATGGACTATGTTTTAATTGGTGAATTTTGAAAGAAAAACTTTGGGATTCCCGCTCATAAATTTATTTGTGCAACGCGTTTCGACGCTTAAAGCGTCATAATCACATACCTGACACTTGCTTGACGCTTAAGGCGTCATAATCAGACATCTGATCATGACGCTTTCAGCGTCGAAACGCGTGGTACCAATAAATAACTGAATAAACATTAGCCAGACTGATAATATTCAAGTGAGAATACAGATTTCAGGACCGGCTACGCGCAAGTAATATGGAGAGATTTATTGAAAGTTAGAGGAACCACTCACCAAACGTTTCAAAGGATGGAAACGCCGAGGGAGGGCTGTGTCTCGTCTGGTGATGGGAGGAACATTTGGGGAGTGTAAGAGAAAGTGGAGAGGAGAAAAAGAGATTCGGAGGATAGAAAGAGGCGCAGTAAGTAATGCTCCGCTGAGTGCGTCTTAGGAAATGTGTTCCAGAAGGGAAGTGGGTGGGTGGGAAGCCTTGGCGAGGTTTCTCAGCGTGCGAGGGGAGGGGCGCAGGAGTCAGCGTGTACGCTGTGGGTTGGAGGGGGCGGCAAAGGGGCCGCAAGAGGGTGGCCGGGGGCGGCAAAGGCGGTGGTTGGGGGTGGTCCTGTTTCGGCTACGGGCACGGGAGATTGGGGGCTGGCGGAAAAGGGCAAACTTGGAATTGGAAGCCGCATTAATACATCCGACGGTTTTCGTCGTCTCGGTTTGAATTTAATACCGTCCATTTACTGCGCAGTTTTAACGATCATCTTCATCGCCGGGATTTTATTTATGGCTTAGGTACTCCCTTACCGAACAAACTCCCCTTAAGCGACCGTTGACATGTAGTTTTGCCCCCTCTCGTGGAAGACTTAGGAAGGTCGCCTTTAATGCCCCGACTGACCCCTTCATCTCATCCCCTCGGTGGTGTGTAGGTATTCCGGAATAAATAGATTTGCCTCTCGCCATTATATGGTGTCGAGGCAGAAGTTGTTGAGCAGCGGGGGGAGGGACTGGAAATTGAAAACGGAACCCCAGAAAGTGAATTGTAATGGCTCGCCATATTCGTGCCAAATCGGATGAAAATATTTTGCCCCGATAAAATCTTATTTCATCTGAAGCACAAAAGTTGATATCCTCTCTTTACTGCGTTTGTAAGTGCTAAATCTTCTGTTGACCTGAGATGCTAGTAAAAGCGTGTGAGATAGATGTACTTATGGAAAGAGATAAATGTATGCCTTGCGTGAATTTAATCCAAGTTTCGTAACTTTAATTAGTTCGTGCCGTAATTCTTTAAATAGAGTTAGGCAATGAGGAGATGCTTTTTATCTTTATTACATGATTTGAGCTTGAGGGAGTACTGGTTGTAAAAACCCAATCTTGTATGTCGGAGATAATTCTCACATTTTTATTCATGAAATCAAAATTTCTTATCTGGTTTCATTGTTAGTGTGTATTATTAGATGTCCATATGAAAACTGTGGCTTGAAATATCATTTTAACGTTGATTTTCATAACTCAACGGAATTTTCTAAGAGACTACTTAGTGATATTGAATCTTCAACTCTTCCAAGTTAATTGCTACGATCCTATGCTATTTAACCAGACGTTTTCTAAAAACTTTTTTCAATACCTCGGAAATGAATATCCTCATAGATTATGGGTATATTGCAAGGGGAAATATTTCCATCCGAGCTTCTCGAAAACTGAAATTTATAGAGTATCGAGCAGTGCTAAAATGACCCTATTAAGCTGTTCAATGAATAGCTTAACACAGTCATTTTACGATACACCTGCTTTTCTTGATAAAGTTTTTATAGCCAACCTCATCAGAGAACTCATTCGCCCTTGCCCTCGATTCGAAAGGTTACGTTTTCTGCCCCTTTTCAAAAGGTAAACCACGGTAATTTTCTGGTTCGGTGTCGAAAGGGAATATCGTATGACATGTAAAGGGAGTTCGAGTGGCTTGGTAGCTAATTGCCTCCGGTCGTAAGTTAGGTCCGCAGAGTGCCTACGTGCTATTTCAGGATGTGCTACGCCGGGCGCTAGCTCCATCTTCATCAGCCCATCACAGCACACGAGCCCTTTGCTTAGCGGCCTCGCCATCCACCTTCATCGACTTCTCTCTTACTCCAATCTTCGCTTTTCTTCTCCAATAATTCTCACCACGCTATTCGGTTCCCAAGAATCCCATGATTGGCATCGTCTGTTTTCACTGGAAAACGAAATTCTTTCCCATTTCATTTTTACCACCGTGAATGGAATATTTATATCGATAAAAATGCAAACACAATACCCCTTGACCGCTCCAGCTAATCAAAAATTGACTGTCAAAATTGTAATAAGAGTTCAATACAATTAGTCTTGCTAGTCATTATTTTCCGCAGGATTTTATAAGGTTTTCAAAGACATAAAAATAAGATTCATTCTGTGTCGAATTTTTTGGCGCCTGTTTTTTTACTTTCTTCCCTATAGTTTTTTTTAGCATTATGGTTGACGAAGAATGTGCTTTTAAGCACAGATTACTTATTTTTGATAATCATTTCTAGTGATTACTCTAAGTACGCTTTGGGCTTTCTCATAGTATAAGTTATTTGCCTTGTGCCTCATCGCTCCTTTCTTTCTTGATGAATCCTAATCTATAAGTTGCCATGCTGTAAATTAGTTTTAAGATGAGCCCTGTCTATAATGGTGGGCTGTCTTAAGGAATTATTCTAAAAAAAGGACCAAATTAACTTTATAAATTGAAAGAAATGAAACCTTACGATGGAAATTGATAGCGTGGTCGATGGAAACAGGCTTAGCAGTAATAATTAACTTTAGGTATTGAGTGATGTTTATACATTAGATGTTATTAGATGAAATATCTCGATAATACATTGAATAACAGCAATTTTTATCATTTCAGTCACAGAACGGTGCAACTCTTCATGGAATAAAGAATTATTTTAATTCCGTGTTGGAGTGTTATTCTTTTTTTTCAAAGTTAGCTGCATTCATATAATGTTGTGGTTATTGTTTTAGACCCTTCTCCTGTTCATCAAATATGTTTCTATCCATCGGCAAGATAAATAGAACGTTCTGAGCATTTGATGGTCTTTAACTAATTTGATCTAATTACAAAAAGAGTATGGTGTATTTTATTATGAAAGCATGACACATTTTTCAGCAGGGTTAAAGTTATTTTCATGTTAGAGTAACGTAGAGATATCCCTAAACTAGAAACGACCATTAATTCCGATTTTCAACCACCTGTTTTTAATTAACGGGGATCTTACCTGCCTTGAATACTTACGGATCGTAGTCAAAATATAATTTATCCGATCAATAAGATTAATTTATGCTTCTTTCGAAGAGAAAGCAAACATAAGTCTTTTGAGTTCATTATTGTGACTAATTTTTACTTGCGCTGGGATTCAGTGGATGGGGGGAAGAAACACAGCGCGTTGTTTCCTGAAGCAGTTCATTTGCTTTTAACGGTTGTGAAGTGTAGTGTGTAAATGGCTCTACCTTTAAAAATGGTGCGGAATGATGAGGGTTAAATGATTTTGCTGAAATGGTGACGGTATCATATGTAGATGCTCACCATGTGTAAAGTAATTTTTGTGAGGGGCAATGAAATTTTGCTCCATGGTGCCAAATTCCTTTTTCATCTACAGTTCTCGTTTTTTGCTGTTTCTCTCCTACTATCGTACACTTGGCATTTGAAATCCCTGCATGAAGAAAGCCTAGCCGTAAAAATTCTTTTAGGGCTCCCTCGTATTGGAGTATAGCCATGATGTTGTCATAAAAAATCCTTGGCATCACCATAAAGCTGTAGCGCATAAGGCATGCTCCAAATATATGGGTTTCTTAGTACTTCACTTCCTATAGGAACTTTCTTGTCGTAAAAGGAAAGAATATTCTTCAATCTTGGTAATTCGTAATGAATGCACAATTATAAAGGCCTCAAAAGTTTTTGGAAGTGGCTGTAGACAGAAGGGAATATCGTATTCTTCCTGAATTGTCTTTTGTCCCATTTATCCTGCCTTCAACTCCCACCGCTTCATCACAAAATTATCCGCTAAAGATTTTTTAAATATACTTCGGATTAGACCTTTTAATAATTGCAAAACCCTCATCCGTTTAGTGTATAAGTTAAAAATATTTGCTTGCAAAGTGAATTGAAAGTATCATGTATACAAACGATGGGAAACTAATAGTTTTGTCACTGAATATAAAATTTACGGGGATCGGGCTGGTGTGGTGGTTGGAGTACTAGCTAACCATACGAATGGTCAAGGTTCAAATCAGAGGAGGGTGTTTTACTTCGGAAAGCTGACCCCTAACTGAGTGTCTTGTGGAAGTCACTTCAAGTGGAGTAATACGTCGGATGAGACGTTAAACTGTGGTCCTCTTGGCGCCTTTCATCAAGAGCAGGCTGATGCGGACGCTGGGTTTCTATCCACCCTTCCTCTCTTACCTTCTCCTATGGCGCAAATGACCTTAGCCGTCGGTCGCCTTCCCAAATATTCAATCCAATATAAAGTTTACTTCTCAAAATGTCTGTAGGATGCATTCAGAAATCCGCAAGGGAAAATCTTATTGGGTTCCACTTCGATATTTCAAGTTTGCGTGTCATAGTTTGTTAAATGCGTAGAAAAAATGCCCCGGGAAAATATATAATATTTACATTTGAAACCGCATATGTAGCCTCTTCTTTTTTCGTTTTTACATCTAACAAAACAAAAAAATGAGGTGTTCTTTTTTTATTTTGAAGTATCGTCAATTAATCCTATATGGAATAGTGATAAACGCGCATAAGGAATATGGTTCTTAAATACTGGCATTGTTACATCTCGATATTTCGTTGTCAAATTTATGTACGTAGGTACTTGTCGACTGTAAATAAGGAATAAGATGTGAATTCATCAGCAAATGCTGAAATAGTGGGACAATGTATAAGAAATTTGTATCCGAGGTGTATATTTTTGAAAGTTAATGTTGCGGGAAGGGTTAATTAAACGAAACACTTGGTTCTTAATGTCCCATCACAGTTGGGAGGGTTATTAAAGAGCAGATACAATGTTGTATGACTTGACTGAGGAAGATTAGCCAATTCTTCGCTTTGTTTCTTTTTTTCCCGCGGCTGCGCTTGGAAACATCCGCAGAGTCATTAGTGCGGTGTGACGCGCGATCTGTCCCGGCTTAATTTATGCCGCGAGATTTTTTTATGGGCGTGGGAAATTTTTCGAGGCGATACATCATCGCTAATTACTGAAGGAAAAAGAGCAAAGAGAACGTCCGACTGCGTTCAACTCTATGGTATTTGTGAAAACTTGAGAGAGTATCCTTGCTCAGTAAACCGGCTCTCGAATGTGAAGTGGGTGCGTTGAATATGAGCTTAACCCATGGTGTTGGCTGACATTGCATCGGAGTGGTCGTGTCTCTCCTCAAAGTTTAGTCATTTAACCGTCTGATGACCTCATTCTAAGGCAGGTGCAAAGTTAAGGCCAGTTTACGCTAGGCATCAATGTGAACTTTAACTTCAACGGCATGTTAATTTCTGTACATTTTACAGAGACTTTTACGATTCATTGAAAGCGCCAACTGTGGACGTTAACCATCAACACGTGGGCAGTTTTTGCCAGCATATGCGTGGTACGTGCTTTGAAGGGGATCGGGTTGGTGTGGTGGCTAGAATACTGGCTAACCATACGGGTGACCAGGGTTCAAATCCCTGTAGAGGACATTTTTCAGAGGGAACCCGATCCCTACTTGAGTGTCTTGTGGAGGGAACTTCAAGTACAGTGCTCCAATCTGTCGAATAAGAAGTTAAACTGTGGTCCTCTTGGCGCCTTTCGTCAATAGCAGACTAATGCGGACGCTTGGTTTCCATCCACCCTTCTTCCCTTACCTATCCCCTATGGCGCAAATGACATTCGTCGGACGCCTCCTCAAAAATTCAACGTGCTTTGAATTGTGTTCCTCCTTTGTCAGCCTCGCGTTCTCGTAATTCTCGGGTTTCTATGGATAGTAACTCAATAATAAGCCTCTGGTATTTTTTTTATTAGTTTATAATAGGTGAAATTTAACGGTCCATCTCTCCCATTTAGGTACTGCAGAGGGCACTTGCTATGGCGGCCAATACTTTAAGCTGTAATATGGGCGTGGCCAGTTCACCATCTTTGTTAACCGTGATTTTCATTAGTGCTTATGAAATGGCTCGGTAATTTTGCTATTTTACGCCGTTTTCCATTGGTAACTTACCATAAACCAGCAGGCATTTAACTTTGAGCATAGATTTTTACTATACGTTTTTTTGTTAATTTAAACTATCCCCTTGTGGACGGAATTATAAAACATCAGCATGAAAAAATACTGCTATAATTTTATTTTTTGAAAGCGCTATTTAATAAAATTAATGGTTGAAGGCGTAACTTAGTGGAAGGTTACCGCAGACACGACGGAAAAAAATCTCATAGTAAATTCCACACTTAAAATTTCATTACCGATCTAGGTTTCGATTGCCTTGAAAATGACTGTAAATTTCGATCTTGAAAATGATTCCAAGGCAACCAAAACCTAGGTCAGTAGTAAAATTATTAGTGTGAAATTTACTGAGATATTTTTTCCCTCATGCCAGTGCTATTTCAGCATTTAAAAATATTGCAATTTATTTTGTAAATACATTTATTTTAAAATGTGACGTATTATTATTAATTTTATTATTATTATTATATATATTTAATTAAAAATAATGCTTTGCACATTAAAATTTTCACAATCTTCACTTCAGCATTGCCTTCATAGCGTACCTTTTTTAACTTTCCCAATTTTTTCCTCATATGACCGCAGAAACTACATATTTCAGAGCTCCACCCATCGCCACCGTCAGTGAATAACGTCACACATTCGTCTATTCAAATTGTTTGACAAACCGCCGAAAAAAGTTAAACTTTGCACACACTTAATCCGAAGCGTAATATATCTCTATAGCGCAGCAACTAAATGGAAAAGCCTCTTAGAAAGCAGACATTTCAATGATTTTGAAACGTAACAAATTTGACTCACTCGTTCATAGAGGGTTTATAATAATCCGCATTCCTGTGGTGGACATTTATTCTTTACATCCGCTTATTGGTCCATCCTCTCATGTTGTCCAAAGGAAAGAGCTGGGATAACCAATATTGTTTTTATTATGGCTGTCAGGCTACTGTTTGATGACGTGACGCCCTCTTCATCTATCTCAACGGTATGTCCGTATTGTTTTCTTATTATCATAAGGAAATAAAGTTCATATTAATAATTTTTTTGCGTATATAAATTAGAAGTGCTCTTCGTATAAAGTGGAGACAGACGCCAAACAAATGGGATGTGATGCAGTCAAGTTTTTTAATCACTCATGAAAACTTAGTTTTCTCTTGAGTTTGTAAAATTTTATTTTAAAAAAATTCGTAAAGATACTCCAAATTACTCGTTTTTGATGAGCTGTATCCTTGATGAGCAACAGTATTGTTGAAGCAGAGGCTAATACACATATGTTCACGTGTGCTTCCCTGCTAAGCTAAAGGACAGTTACTGCACCATTGTTGGTTGTTTTATTGCATGCTAAAGTTTTCATCTTTGGGACATCAATTCTTCATCCAGGCCGTCTTCGAAGAGAATACAAGCTTTAGTTGATGCTGTGATTGTCAGCGTGGGAAATGAGGTATGAAGATAAATCATAAGGGAAAAAAAGTGACGAGATTCTCTGGGAGAAAGACTAGAAGGAATAGTTACTGCTATGTGGCCTTTATACTGTAGATACAAACTGACATTTACACTGTAGACTCGGTAAAAGCAGAAGGTGATATCAGGCAAACCACAAAAGATACGTTTTGTTGTTTAGTTTTTGCAATCCTCAACGTTGAAAATAACACAAACAAATCTAACCTCAAAATGCGCAACTTTGTGTGTTACTGTCTTTTGGCTTAGGAGGGCAGAGAGGCATACGTAGGATGAGTACTGGTCAATTACGAATCAATGAATGCAAGATAAAATCTATCTTAAGGAAAGCAATTATAAGTACATCACGCTTCTTTGATGAAGACTAAGAATTTAGTGGATTTAGACATTAAACAAGCAGGCATGACGCAAAATAAAAATCTCTTAGTAAATTTCACTCTTAAAATGTGTATTAACCACCTAGGTTTTGATTTCTTTGCAATAATTTTAGTGTATACAAGCTAAAATGAACTACTCCCAATTGTACTTCACAATATATTGGACAAAGTGGTCGAGCCATCTCTGTATGGGCTCGATAACATAAAATGTGTTGGGTGAAGGGAGATATCTCGTCAACCTTTGCCAAACATTTAATCGAGGAGGAACATACAAGTGACTTTGTGCCGGAGGTGCTCCACATTGAAGAAAAGGGGCCCAATTGGACTACCTAGAATAATTTGAAATTTTGAGTGCTGCCAACAACAAAAGTGTGAAACTTCTAAATGAATGTGTTTCTCCCTCCCACTCTCCCCTATTATCTATACCTTTCCCCTCACCACCTCCGACTGACCGTGACGCACGTCTCTGACGTCAACTAACCACTATTCCCCCATCCTTGCCCTTCCCCAGGTCTCTATACATTGACACGCAAGCTATGCATATGTACAGTGGTGGAAGAAATTAACGCAAAATTTTTCGCGCGCCAGAATGCGGCATTTTTGGGAACTTCTAGGAGCAGTACGCACTCGAAAGACTGACAACACTGAGGAAAACATCGCCTACCGAAAATATTTGATATCCGCAATGGAACTCACATTTTTCGGCGCCTAGAACATAGTCATCAATCGCCTCATTTTTGAGCTTTCGTCTCATATTATTCGCACATTCAGTCGCGGTGCATCGCTGTGTTTGTTTCAGAATGGCTGTTACATCGAATGATATCATTTATACAGAAAGGCTGATTATAACAAATATTCACTATCCCACCCAATTCAGTATACTATATGCTAAAATCTTCATCTGCTACCACCAAGGGATATTTATTGTGGTCGACTTTCCGAGGATCTTTTTGAATGATGCGTACTGAGTCTGTTTCACATAAATAATATAAATTGAGATAAATCCGCACCAAATGTCGAAAAAAAAGATTTAATCAAAATAAGTATAGTCTACGTAATGTAATTTTTCACGATTTTGCATTTGTAGATTGACGAAGTTCCTTAAACGGATATTTATTAAATTCAAAACGGATATTTATTAATGAATTGTTCTTGACCCAATATAAATCCGTTTTTAGTTCGTCAGAATGGGATTGAACTATGAAAACATAAGTAAACATATATAATTTCACGAAATAAAAATAAATGTGCTCGCATCGATACCGAATAATCTAGGCATATTTTCCCGATATTTCTTTCATCTTATCTCAGGAAGCTTGGTGTCGAGCTGTCCACTGTTAAGATTTATCTAGTAAATGCAGGATATACGTATAAACATTCAGAATGGTTTACTCAAATTAGATGTAGTTATGGATAAACAACTTTATTACGTCTGATTGCATACTATCTTATATGCTTAGCTATAAATTCGCCGCACATATAAAATTAACAAAAAGCCATTTAAAAGACTTCAGTTTGGAGTAAAATATCATTAATGACATAAATTAATAGTTAACGGTTAATGTTGTAAGTGTCAGATGTATTTGGCTAGCTAAAGATTGGTCCGTGTTCGATTTTTAATTAAGTTAAATGAGTTTTTATATAAATTTTCTCATATTGGCGATATGAATAAATGTAATGTGTAGCTGCAATGACTGGCTGATAATATGAAATTTTTTAAATACAAAAGAGATAAAATTTACCGAATAAAATTAATTTTACTTGACCAGAAATAGAATGAAAAACTCAAAAATGTCTCGACCAGGGGTGGGATTACGGTTCTTTTCTTCCTATGGTCGTCATTGTCATCCAAAAGGCATGCTGCATTGGTAGGGCAATGCAAAAGTACCTGGGAGCGCACTCCACTGCTATATAGCACCCGATATTTCTTGATGACGATCACGTTTTCGAAATGATGAGCGTACTCGAACAACGTTATTATGAAGAACCATGATTGTGATTCAGGTTTGCTACTCAGTAACAACTACTGAGCTCTCTTATGACAAGGCGAATTTATGATGATGTTTCGTATCCTTTCAGTGAATTTATTTGCGTCCGTATGCGTTATTGTGAACTAAGTTACTTTTAAAATGAGTGGTGGTATTGTCTACGAGCGTTTAAAATAAATAAAGGATAGGAAAAAGCATACTACTCTCCCAAAAATACAAACAGAAAGAAGTTGTTCTCAGATTTCACCTCATCAGCCTAGACCATTCCGATCAAACGCCATTAGTTCTCCTCATGAATGGGTTTGGAGGCCAGCTACCTAAAGTCTATGTTAAAGCAACGAGTAATCTTGGATCTTGAGGATCCCTAGAGGTTTCCCCGTGTCGATAAAAGCTCCACCAATACTAATCCATTCAAAATCGGAATGTATGAAGGGCGCATTATATTGATTTGGGAAATAGTATGCCTTTAATAAGAGCTTACTTTCCCCTTGTGTTGCGGGCGATACCTTTTATGCCATAGATAATGTTTCGGACGCCAGGCGTTAAACTCACAGGAAAGAAATGGTATTTGACTTCTCTTACGCCCTTAAAAGTATTCGACGGGGGCTTCCAATTTTTTCGAAGCGCGACGAGCCTTTTCTTTCTGGTGCAGCAAGTATTTGAAACCTGTGCGTTATTCACAACAACAAACCACCCCGACCATCACCACCCGGAACTTGGCCAAGGTTTACTGATGACTACTTCATTGAGACGAGCGTCGATAGACGAACAAGCAGAGCGGGCAGCGCAAGCAGAAATACTGTTCAAAGTTTTAGCGGCCTCTCCCAAAATTCTTGGAGGAAAAAAAAGATCTTATTAGCCTTCAAGTATGACTTATTTTTCTCCCAGGCGGAGGAATCAGATAGTAGGTTTGTAAAAGACATAAACATCTGTCGAAAAATTACCCGAAGAGGTGCTTAGCCTTTGACTTTCACCCACTGAACTTTTATTTGGTGTTTAAAAGTAAAAAAAAAACCTATTTCTTACTACTATCGAACAAAATTCATTAAACTCATGTCCTCTATAATAAGAACTATGTTTAATCAAATGTTTATCAATATTCATTTTTCGCCCGCAACTAGGAATTCTTGCAAGTTCACAAATGTCAAAATTCTAGGAGATGGTTCAAAACAAATCATGTAACATAGATGGAGCGGGCTGCACACGGCGCAGCGTTCATTATAAGAAAAATGCGAGAAACAAACGTTTTTCTTCCCCCTCAAACGAAACAACCCCAAATTAAGATGCAAAGAGGAAAATCGTGGAGGAAGAATGGGAAATGAACCCAGTAAGATAACACCAAAATGTGGACAACTCCATGTCACAAATACTTGGTCAGGAAAACGAGAATGGAGAGGGATGGATTGATTATAAGGCTAATAAACATCCACATTCTTTATGTAAATACCAGCATATTTCTCGATGATAAATGGCTGTGATCATGTGCACACATAGCTCAAATTGAGAGAATTACGCATTCATTTTAACCTTTTCCACTCATTCTAAATTAAGCATTATAGTGTCCCGTTTCAACATCCGTTAAAATACATTAACACTAACAGATGAAATTTATGACCCTGTAAAAAGTCTTTTAATATCTTCATGTGGCGGCACTCACAACTTTAACTCCCATTAAAGCAATAATATTACGACACATTTGAAGAGGAATATATTCTTTAGGAAAGTAGCAATCGTATAATCTCTCACGGTGCACATTCCTAATTTGCACTCCATTGACTACTCTGCGGATTTATGAGGAGTAAACAAATGACCATAGGGAAAATATCTTATAACTGCTTAGCGCTACATGGAAAAGATGATTTTTAGTATTTTATCACTTTCACAGGGGAAGATACGCGAAGCATTTTTGTCGGAGTATTACTTACGCGTGGGTATAAAAATGCTTTTCATAAAATTTAACTGCGTAATTTTAGCCAAGCATTTTTCACTGCGAATATGTAAAAAGGTAATTAAGTGGTTCATTAATTTACCTTATCCCCTCAGTATTATCCTCCATCCTATAAGTTGAACTGTTGAACTACACGGTTAATGTATTGCTCATAGCAAACCTAGAAAACAATGCTGGGAAAGCTTCAAATACCGTTTTAAAGATATTTTGAAGAAAATTCCACACTTGTTTGGTCTCTCACTCAGATAAGTAATCGGTATTTACAAGTTCGGCAGATAGAAGCAAACTCTAATTCCTAATAAAAGTAATTGCCCTCTTTGCTAAATCATTTCAAAGTAATTTAAAGGTGAATGTAGCATCAGGTAAGGTCACTAAATCGAGTAACTGAAACAATCAGAGACCCGGTCTATTCCCTCCTTCATGAATAGCTTTTCATTGAGTGGTAAATTGGCGAATGAGTGGATATGAGCATCATACGACAGACAGGACGAAGAAATCAAGTGGGGCCGAGTACCCGAGAATGGGAAGTATACATCTCTATCGAAGACCAAGGAGACCGCTCTGATTCTTTTGCAAAGCCCGAATATGTGTAAAACTCACACACTCATGGTTGAGGACAATATTCATTCCCTGGGCCTTCCGCGGATTCCTGCGAAATTTTGGCTGCAGTAAAGTCACATCGCGTAGATTAATAATAAAGGCACTAAAAGAGGCCACGCCAGTATTTGAACCTCAGGCATTCTTGGTCACAGACGAGCACTCTCCCTCTAGGCTACTTCATCGATCAAGCGAAACTCGCGTCCAGTGGTTCTTACTAGACAACGAAAAAAGGGAATTCTAATATTTCTTTTAAAAACTGGACCAAATAAAATGTTCTGGATTTTTGAAAGTAGTTTTCAGAAAGTAAATAATATTACGTTAGGAGGAATTAAGAAATTTAAGTGTTTGTGACGACCTGTATGCACGAGGGCGGAAACTTACGTAGGGTTTCAAGGTATTGGAAATTCTTGTAAAGAAAACTTTTCTCCACATGGAAACCATTCTATTCAACCAGATTTCCCATGCTTTAACTTGAAATTCACAGGATATTACGCCAAAACGTTAACTGTAATGCTTCATATTTCTCGGAAGTAGTGTGAGGCCTATTAAAACGATGTTCATCCTCAGGTATTCCCTGCACGCGGAAATACGTTTTATTGTCAGTGAATTTCATCGGGAGAATAACAAATTTTTATGTTCCAACAAATAATGCTTTCATCGTATTGTTTCTTAAGTTTCAATCAAGAAAATTTTTTTAAACAGTCCAAAGCTATAAAAAATATGGTAAGCATCTCTACATAATCAACAACGACTTTGGAACCTTGACTGGGTGCGGGTCTAAGCGAGCTCATCACGTTTATAACTCCTAGACGATCTCACGAACGTAAACCTTATTAGTATGACTATTTACATGACGCGTAAAATCGATATCCATTCATTGAGAGTTTGAATATTCCCGGTTTCCATATTCTGTCTCATTGTTGTCAAGTTGTCGAAGGAATAGCGATTTCAGTTAGTTCCCGTTTACCAACCGCATTCAAACGCCAATGAGTTTTGCGTTAATTTTTTCTGCCACTGTACCTTGAAAATGATTGCAAGGCAATCGAAACCTAGATCAGTATCTGACATTTTTCCTGATTAGTTTTCCCCCTTCATCGTCCTCAACCGGAACTAGTGATCTCTAATCTTGAGTGACTTTGCTCTTCCATATTTTGTGCTCACCCATATTTTAGTCTTATTTTCTGAGTACTCTTCCAATAAACCTCAATTTGCGATCGGCTTAGCCGCGATATTTGTTTCACCCAGAGAGGTCCTAACCATCGATTGCAAACGAGTGTTTCGCCAAGTTTACTCTCGACTGTGCGTTTTAATCAAATTATATTTTTTAAAATTAAATTCCCCTTGTCTAAATGGGCTGAAGTCAAAACATCAAACTTTTCATGAATTTTCCACGCAAGAGAGGCCCTGAGTAAGTTTCCTCGAGGTTCTGAATGTTTTTCACACTCAAGTGTTCCTTTTGTTGATAGTTTTTATTTTTTTGAAAAATCAACATTACTTTTATATTATAATTTATTTATAATTGACGGGTATTCTACTATTTATTTATAGCAGTGAATTTTTATGACTCGAGGTGCAATTCCCAGCTCGTTCCTCAGAAGTTCGTTTGTTGATTTGTACCAACTACGCTATTGATGTACTTAATCCACTTAGGGAACGAACCAGGTTCGATAGCTATTACCTAAGATACGCTTTTTGTGACCTCAATTGTACCAGAGACTATGCCATCTGAGAATACCAGAGGCTAATAACTTATTATCTAAAATTTAATGTTGTTTTTACACCGTGGCTCCATCATCAAGAGTATCTTAGAATGAGGAACCTTATTGAAAGTTGTTTTAAATGTTAAAATATTTTGTCAACCTGAGCATGCCTTTCATCCGAGACCGGGATATAGTGAATAAAGAGAGCTACTTAGTCCTTGAAAGATCTACCTCTCCGGAAATAATGTTGTATTTTTAAGCCTTGACTATCAATCTAACGGACAATTTAGGGTTCCAAGGTCTTGCTTGAGATGTTATGTGTGAAGTAGGTCTGTATTTAATAGGTTGATCCTTATCGCTGCTCTTTAATAGAGGTGTTACTTTTGCGATTTTTCCAAGGAACACTATGTTGTTTTACAGAATCATTAAGTAAGGTGTTACTATTGTTGATTATTTCTTGTATCTCTGGCCAAATATCGTTTGGGATCGGGTCATATCTGGAGATTTAGGGCTTGTGAAGTGACTTCAAGTATCACGAAAAGAGACATGCCATACGTTCCATCATGTGGAGTATTGAGGATGTACTTGTGTGATGAAAATAAATTATGGACCACAAAACTCCACTTAAGGACCTCAAGTAGAGTTAACAAAGTCATTTTATTTGGTTCATAATAGATAACTCCCACCAAGTAAAGACTGCAATCATTTTCTTTGTGAAAATATATTTCTTGTATTGTTATATGTTAAAGAAGTTAATGAAGCGCAGTATTGCAAGATGCAAGCATTTTTCGGAGAGAAAAGAGAATCTGGTTCATGCTTCCGTTGAATTGTTCCTTCACAACATTTTATGGTCCAACTAAAAAGCATTTTGCCTTTGAAAACTTTTCCGTGTCGTTTTTAAGGAATTGCTCTCAAAAGTTGTTGGCGTAACTTAGGTGTATTTTCCTATTTCAGTGATGAGCTGAAACGACACTCTTAACGATAACGCATCCTTAGAATACAGTAGAGATGACAGGGAGTAGAAACTCGGGTTGCAAGTATAAAAAATGCTGTTTATGATGCAGCTGTAAGCATGAGAGTACCCGCAGTGTTGGCAGATCTTGCGATGCACATGCATCTTTGTTATCTTTCAAATAGACCTTATTTGTAGATAGAACCCTACGGTTACATTTAATATCCATAGAGGTGGTATTTTTTTCCACTAATCTCAACGTAATTGTTAGACTACTGCTAATGATATGAACTGGAATAAAAAAATAGTTAACTGATTTGACTATTATCAATTCTTATGTATAAGTGTATCCATTTAATTTTCTTTCTTAGAACATATACCGACTAAAGGTATCCATCATCCATCAAAAAAATGTGTCGGATTTTTATACCTCCGTATAATACGCTATAAAAAATGTTCCGCTTATTGCTCCGTCTAAATTCAGATCTGCCTATCTTAAAGAGGAATATCCTAAGGAGAGGCACTGTATCACAGAACCCTTCATGAGACACTTTAGAAGCTGATATTAAATTAGGTAGTCTGCCAGAAGGATTAATGGAACTGTAGCCGAGTCCTTTTTCCATTACTCCGTGGGGAATAAAACTCGTCCGGCTAAACTTCCCCCAAGTACTCCATGTGTCGCCTGTGGACTCCGGTAGAAACGGATTAAGTGATGTCGTTGTCTGCTTGCCGCAAAAACCTACGTGCATATCCCTGAGGAGCATAGGCAGGCTTATTCAGGTCTGTCATACAAATTATATGAACCCATGTAATTTCACAAGTCTTCCGTCAGTGTGAGGCTATTCATTTAGAGTAAAGTAACCACATATCAGGTTCTCTTTAGTGCACTGAAGAAATTGTGATCGTCTTCGTTGAAGGCAACTTTAAGAGCATTATATTGAGCCTATGTTTCCAGTATTGATTTGAAGAGTTTTTCTTCAATTCACGCGAAAGCTTATTAATTTTCTATTCATTTTTATTTTCGAAGTCAGTTTGTTAGATCGGTTGACAAGCACCCTGGTCGGCTTGCTTTGCTTACTGGATGATAGTTGATGTGGCCCTTTTAATCCGCACCGCAAGTGCTGTAAAATCATGTAAAAATCACAAATAATAAGTAGTACAGTAACAACTACTTTTTTGCAGTAAATATTCTGCTATTTTGCCTCCCACTAATGGTAGCACATCATTGAATCCTTTGCCATGTTTAATTGATCTTATAAATTTCGGTAAAGGGCAATGAATCCAAGAAATATTATATTAAATTGTGAGTGCAACGAACGAATATACTTTGTTTGGGAATATCACATTAACCTTCTTATTGGGTGAAGAAACGAATGGGAATCATAAAAACCCATGTAATTTAAGCTTTTAATAATTATTCCTTATAATTTAAAGAAAAAAATTATATTTTCGTTTTTCTCCGGCTGATCAGAAATTATATATATATATGTGGTAATGCTAGTCTTCCACATTGTTTCGGCGATATTTATACCGTCATCAACATTTTTAACATAATTACTATAATTAGAATGCTTAATATCTAAAATCATTAATGGGCCAGACATTCTATAATTCATGTTCTCCACCATTCTGGGTAACTAGAGAAATAAGGACTATTCCTTCCTCAGTGGTTCTAAACGGTTGGTACTCAGATTTTGAATCCAGGTGAGAATAAATGTGGAATCCTATCATTTTAATTGCTCTTAGATATTAAGTCATGTAATGGAAAACTCGCTAGCCAATGGTTAGAATATCATTTTAGAGTTGTGAGAAATATTATTCAAAGTGGCATCATTGCTGTTCCAAAATTTAATAGTAGAAAAGAGTTATTATTACTATAATTAGCATGCTTAATATCTAAAATCATTAATAGGCCAGACATTCTATAATTTATATAATTAAAGTAACTATTTATAATAATTTTTAATTTAATGTAGTTATATATAATAATACTAATATTTATATATAGTAAGTAAGTATAGTATAGTAAGTATATATATACTATAAGTATTTAAGTATAGTAAGTAGATATATATATATATATAAAATAATAATAATAGTTATATATAGTAAGTAGTAATATATTAATTAATTTAATGTAGTTTTATATTCATATAACTACATTATATAATTCATTCAACAAATAGTATAAGTATAAAAGAGTTATCGCACTCTATTTTTTAATAAATGACAATCTCACTCCGGAGCTGCAAGTAACCTATACAAGTGAAGATATAAAAGGGTTGGGATTTATAAAATTGCAGTGTTATATTCTACCTCTTATTTTGATGGAAACAGCGTTTTAACAGTTTTCTCCCTCCGCAGTTTTAATTAATACTTAACGGGCATGAGTTGTAGGGCCCGTGTTTCCTTTTTTATTAAAAAAACACGTGGTTTCCGGTGGCGTAGGGGAATTAACGTAACTTTTCTCGCTTGTTGATAAGTGGGCGCTGAAAATATAAGAGTGCTCCTCGAGTTAAGCACGGCCGAGTGATTTCTCGTACCCGTTTATTTACTCGCTCAAGAGCGAGAAAGAAAACATGGAAACAAATACACCACTGGTAAAAGCGAGGATTTTTGGGATGAGGGAAAGAAAGGATGGGAGAAAGAAAATGTGGAGTAGAAATAACGTTACAGACGTCCGAACATTTGAAGTGGAATCGAATATGTTGACATTACAGGTATTGGTGGCACTCGCTGGCGTGTAGTTTGCGTCTAGGGCTCCCAACGTCCAGGGAGCGTGAATAAAACGTTGATGAGCTGGTGTAGTCACCTATGGTTTGCTCTCCCTAACGTCACGCCCTACTCATTTAAGTACCTTAAAGCTCTGGTATGACTTGAGGTAGTTAGAGTGAAATATTTCCCTAGTCACAATGGAGACCATATTCAAAGACTATATTTTATTTTCAGCAGCTGTCATCATTGGTTGTTCAATCCTAAGATTAATTGACTGCAGCCCTCCCGCCTTTCCTACCTAATGCTAGCTCCCTTACATCGCTTGCTATGTACTTTCCTCTTTATTTGGTCTATGAACTTATTGAGGGTCTTCCTCTGGGAACTTTTCCCTCAATTTTGCCTTCGATTACGTTCTTCACAAACTCATTGTGTCTCAGGGTGTGTCCATCTCGATCTTCTTTTTACTATCGTGTTCCATATGGTCCTTTCGTATTCTTATCTTCTGTGCACTTCACTGTACACTCCTTTACTGTGCTGTACACTTCAGCGGCTGTAGAAAGCATGAATTAAATAGTGCATTATTAATGTTACGATGATATAATTTTATGAAACTGAAATTTTAAATAATTTTTAATAATATCTATATAAGTCTTTAACTAGACCATTTTTTTTACGCGGTACTTATAAAACTCTTTCACAAAGGAAGGTATTTTGTGTTCCTGAAAAAAATACTGTGGTGAAAATATAATTAATTTTCAAAATACTCGAGAAAGTACAAAATCTACAAACTTGGAATTTTTTGACGATCCCTAGGTGTTTTAAAATCCTCATTGTTTAAAAAATGTCTCTCTAGAGATCGTACACGTATTTATCATTTTCCATGTTCAAGGGCTGATATTTTTATAACTTTGAGAGGATGAAATATTTTTTTTATGTGAGATCAATGAATTGATGTTAAGGTAAAATGATATTTCACTTAACAACTTTAAATGCAAATATATTTCTATTCGTCATATCAGTCCCTGCCATGCACTCATCCTTCCTTTCTGTTGTCTGTTGTAACGTGAGAACATTGGTGATTTTTCCTTGCTGATTCGACGTCAATAGTTTCGGGGATATTATTGCTTATGTATCCTATCTCCCTTAACACACGTGGTAGAGGTAAATCATCTAAATTATTAATTATATATATTCTGAATTATTAATGCACTCGTTTCGAGGAATAGACGCAAGGATAAGTTAATTGCCTATGTATCCTATCTCCCTAGCACATGTGATGGAGTAAAATCATCGTATGTTTCAATCGAAACAACTCGCACTGTCTAATGAATGAAAAATTGCTAAAACTGTTCATAGGCATTTAATTAGTGGAAGCACTTCAGGGAGCAATTTCTACTCATTTTATTAAGGGTTTATCCAACTCTAACGAAGAGAGAATTTCATCTCGCAAATAAAGTGACTCGCGCCACAGAACAGCTTGTTTTTCCCGCCCCACCCCCTCTCTTCCAGCAGCATGCACTGCAAAACAGCAATTGTTACAATTGTTACTGCAATTCAAAATCGAACCATTCAATTCAAAAAGAAAAAATCATAAACATTAAAAAATTAAAATGGTTGTGTACGTTATTGGTGTACTTTTTACTGCTATTTCATGGTATAACTACAACACTATTTATGGATTTGTGTTTGCTTAAGATGAAAATTTATCAAAATTGTAAATTCCAAACAATTTTTGAGGTTCGAATATCTTGGTTTTTTTTAATTCTCAAGTGAAAAAAAATCATGATTTGCGCATCTGTGTGGCGCCCGACTCCGCTGCGGTCGGCGAGGGCGCATTTAGCAAGTTTTTGGCGGCGATTCCTTTTTCAATATCCTCTTTCCCCGGTGTGTTCGTATCCTTTATTTTTTTCAGGTCCGCGTAGTCCGTGCAACTCCCCCCCCCCGTTCACTCCTCTTCTAGCAAAAAAAATAAAAACGCGGACTTCTCGGGTCGACGTCCCTTTTTGGGCACAAACGGGTTCTCGGGATTTTTTTTCTCTCTCCCTCTCTCGTGAATGCTTTTCTTCGCGGAGCCTGCGGTGGCAGTTGCTCGATTGTCTTCCTCCGGGCCAAAGAGGTACGTACATCTCGGTTGGAAATACCTTTTCGTCGATTGATGCGCTGTTTGAACGCGGCAGTGCACTTTAATTTTTGCCAGCTTCATCGTGTTCGAGGATTTTAGAAAATTACTCGCCTCGTTTCGGGCTACATTTCCAGCGGGTAACAATTGCAGTTTAGCAGTGCCTGCTGTGGGAAGAGGGGAAGGGGAGCGGGAAAAACAAGCTGTTCTGTGGCGCGAGTCACTTTATTTGCGAGATGAAATTCTCTCTTAGAGTTGGATAAACCCTTAATAAAATGAATAGAAATCGCTTCCTGAAGTACTTCCTTTAATTAAATGCCTATGACTAGTTTTAGCATTTTAACATTCATTAGACAGTGTGAGTTGTTTCTATTGAAACATACAATGATTTTGAAGGATCTCACATTTTCCCGGCGTATCTGATGGATAAAGGTTTCTCGGGTCTTACACGGGGTGAGCGGGTCCATGGGGCCCAACGTTTCGGAGAACGACTTGTCCTCCATCATCAGGGAGGGTTTCAGCTTCGGAAGCTGAAACCTGATGATGGAGGACAAGTCGTTCTCCAAAAAGTTTGGCCCTATGGACCTGCTCACCCGGTGGAAGAACCGTGAAACCTTTATCCATACAATGATTTTACTCCATCACATGTGCTAGGGAGATAACATACATAGGCAATAAACTTATCCTTGCGTCTATTCCTCGAAACGGGAGTATTAATAATTTAGAATATATACTAAATTAGAGGCCTTTTCGCCTAGAAAAACCTATTAATTTGGATCAACTGCAGTGAAAAATAGAAAATTAATAAAATATCACACATCAGGGTCCTTGAGATGGATATTGACGTATATATGGAATTTCAGAAGGCTAAGATAGGAAAAAACCAATCAAATAGTGTATGACACCTTTAATGTACACTGTTTTGTTAGATAAAAGGTACGCATATGTCCTTGGCATCTCTTTAAATATTGCCTTTTATTGAGGTATCTTTTCCATAGTACCCTCTTAGTTGTAAAATAATTTAAGAAAATTTGTTGGAAACTTGTTCATTATTAATATTTTACTAATCTGGATGCAAACCGAGGCTCGATGTCGACCACACCTTTTCTTTTATCCTTTAACTAACTTACAATAAAACGCGTGGTCATCGCCATGCTGTCTATAAAGCGATGTTTTCACCATTCGGGTGTTTGGATTATTTGTCAGGTTGTTCAGAGATTGTGCTTCGAGTTTGTTAATTTTATTTCATCTTTGGTTTTCATAGTCAGATTTGAGGTGGGTGATAGCAGGACGTCATAGAGTTATTAAAATTTGTAGAAGTTTGGGTTATTGCCGCCAAATGTCTGTTAGAACCGAGTCAATAAGATCAGAAATAGGGGAAGAGTTACATCTACCAGTTATCCTACCGTATGCTGGAAGGGGTATTTGGATATCAGCCACAAAAAGTGAAGACAATTGAAAGACGGAAGGGGCGGATATTGAAGGAGAGGAAAGTGGAAGGGAAGTGAAGAGGTATTTAGAAGACTCGTATTTATCTGTTTGTGTTGCAGTTTAGAGTAGTTTGCAAGGTGAAATAATTATTAAGCTTATATTTTTGATGGTGGATCTCTCATATTTTGTCATTTTCATCCGATCTAGGTATGTGGAGTGATGTTGAAATGATATCTCTTTCGTGTCAACCTGATCACCGTGTGCTTTGAATCCTTAATGTAACCTTACTCATTCATGAATATTGAGCCAGGGTGAGATAATTCATATTCCAGAGTAACCCAACTGTCAGCAAAAGACACTCAAGGCCATGTCTCTTCAGAGATATGGATACTAAAGGATGGAAGGGTTGGAAACATCACGTTTGCGTAGGTCGGGTCCCGAGCGGCGCGACATCGATTTTACCGACCCAAGGGATCGAGCTCGTGTCCTCGGGTCGGGGAGTCTGCGTTGCGCCTTCGCAAAGTGATGTTCCGCATCGCGGATGAGAGACGAGAGGCGGAGGAAAGGTTGGAGGAATGCTGACCCAACACAGAGCATTCAATATCCGTCCTAGTTCTAGGTTGAACTTTGCACTGCTCTCCCAACGCATTGTGTGTTCCTCAATAGCTTAGTATTGCAAGTCTAAAACATAATCAAGGAGATTTTGAGGCCGTTAAATTTTTCCCTTGAATTGTACTTTAAGGTGACACTTTGGATATAATACTATCCTTCCGGACTGATGTACCTCTCCCAGTAGTCCACACCCGGAGATCCGATTCGGAGATTATTTTATATCCGGAATAATTCT
This sequence comes from Ceriagrion tenellum, assembly GCA_963169105.1. Taxonomy (NCBI): domain Eukaryota; kingdom Metazoa; phylum Arthropoda; class Insecta; order Odonata; family Coenagrionidae; genus Ceriagrion; species Ceriagrion tenellum. Next base: position 125,543,663 of record OY720633.1, on the reverse strand, counting down.
CTGGGAAGAAAGCCATCGGGTCATATATATGTAATACAGGCCTGCATCTTCTAAAGAGACTAATCTGGTGGTTTCCCCGTTGCCTTCCACAGGATATAATACTATGTAATCCTAATTAATTGTTACTAAAAAGAAATCCCAGGTTGTTGTTAGAAATAATGGTAGGAAATTGTCTATCCCAAGGGAAAAGTGAAGCTGTCACATTGGAAATAATAACTTTACCGATTATAAAAAGGGAATAATGAAGAATAGATTTTTTACCCACGCGCTTTTGGAAAAACTATCAACATAAGCTATTTACTATGCATCCTGTCTCCTTTATACTTTATTCGTTTGGTGGTGCGTTGGAGTGAGTATGCTGCACTTTTCCCGAAGAAATAACCGGTGTTTAAAGTAATTGGAATTTCATGTCTCAACCAGCATTTTTTTCAGTGACCTGGAAAAAATTCCTGCCGACTTTCATCTAACATTTCTGTCTCACCGCTGCTTTCATAATATCAGCTTTTTACCAATCTTGCCGCCCTAAGTTTTATTGGATCTTATCCTTGGATCAATATTTATTCACGTGGATATATCACACCGGCGAATATTTAAAAGAGAGGTCAATACTGCATCTTCTGGCAAGAAATGAATGATGCCGGTAGTCATGGTATTGGATATAATTGACGCAGAAAAGAATAAGCGCTGCGCGGTGACTAATCCCTGGGAACACCTGGATGACGTCATGTGCTCAAGTTTATCACACATATGCCATACCTACTAGGGTGGTTCGAAAAAAGCTTTTCTTGCAAATCGTTTTCCAAAGGGTGCCAAACCTAATCTTTTACTTTGACTAGGAAGTACGCGCAAGATTATTGCGCAGGGTTGAAGCTTTCCACTGGAACCTGACAAAAAAATGAGTTTTTACGCACATTTTCAGGAATGATCGACTTTTTAAGGGTTCTTCCTCCATATTTCTCGAAATAATTTTTTAAATTTTTAATCTCACTTGGCGTAATAGAAAATAGTTCATTTAACACATTTCAGTTGATATTTAGGGTGTAAATAATTTATATTTCAGAGTATTTAAGGTCGATTTTTTACTCATTTTTAAGCATTTTTCATAACTTTTCGAAACTCTGCCAAAATTGTGTTTTTTTACCAAAAACAGTCTACTATCTCTCGATTGTTCTCTTTAAAATCAGCTTCCATAATGAATGTGGAAATTAAAATCCATAGATTGGGAAAAAAACGTCAATATAAAATATAAGGCCACTTTTTCGTTAATGGTCAAATTCATTAAAATTGCGCGCATACTTGAATGGTCATGTACTGAAACAAACCAATCGATCATCAAACTAACCTTAAGTACCGACAGCAATCAGCTGTATAAATTCATAGCAGAATTCAAGTAAACAGTTTCATTAATTTATAAAAAATCATCAAATGTGATTAATGCGATTGCGTGAAACTACGTACCGTGCGTAGCTATGGTGAATATTTAAGTGCTCAATTACGACAGTTTTCACCCTTTTAGTATTCAAAAGTGTGAAAACAGTCGGTAATTCCTGAAAATGTGCGTAAAAACTCATTTTTTTCGTCAGATTAGAGTGGAAAGCCTCAACCCTGTGCAATACTTTTGTGCGTACTTCCTACTCATAGCAAAAGATTAGATTTGACACCCCTCGGGAAACGAGATGCGAGAAAAGCCCTTTTTCGAACCGCCCTGATACCTACACTGTGGGTGGAGTAAACATATAATCTTCAGAAACACTTTTATATCTTGGAATTACCTTAACTTCTGATATATCGTGGAGAACCCGCATGCAAAACATATGCGTCACAGCATTAAGAAAACTAGGTTTTGTTTAGTGGATAATAGGAAGGTTGTCGGATAAAAACGTCAAAGAGAGATGCTACTTCGCTCTGGTTAGGCCAAACCTCAAAAATGTTGCGAGCACTTGGGACGCTGGTCATAAGAATTTAACCGAAAAAATTAATAAAATACAAAGAAAAGCTGCACGCTTGGTCATAAACTGTTACGATAGAACATATAGCGTTTCACAAATTTCGCATGGATTAAGGTGGGAGCCCCTATAGACTTGGAGGCTATACGCTAGACTCAGCTTTCTTGACAAATTCAGAACTGATGTGTTTCAGAGCGACACAGAAAATATTATCATGACGCCTCACTACATCTCTAGGTCTGACAGAAGCGATAAAATAAGAGAGATACGTTGCCAAACAGGTAGCTGTAAGACATCGTTTTCGTGCACAGTAAGTGACCACTATAAAAACTAAGCCCCATTTATGCACTCCCAGAGTACACGTCACCATTTCTCCTCCCAAAAACTTATCCCTTATATCTTTATTCGGCTGGTGTCCTAACACCCCTTGCCACACGCCCATACGGCGGCTCCGAGGGTAGTATATAGGTGTATTAGTGTTTTGTTGGCAACATCGTATAAAACGCCCCTCAGCTCTGTCACTTTTTTCAGTTTCATTGGTCATTCAATCCTTAGATTGGTTGACTGTTGTCCTCCACCCTTCCTTGTCTTATTCTAGTGCCCTTACCTCCTGGTATCTCTTCCTATATACTTTCCTCTTTTTTTAGTCCATGAATTTACTCCTGGGTCTTACTTTGGGGACTTTTCCCTCTATTTTGCCTTTAAGAATGTTTTCCATAAATAGTGTGTGTCAAGAATGTTTTCCACAAAAAGTGTGTCACATAGTGTCTCAGGGTGTGTCCAATCCATCTTGTTCTTCTTTTCTGCATGTTGTTCCCTGTGGTCCTTTCCTCTTCTACTCTTCTGCACAATTCATCATTTCTTATTTTGCCCGTCCATTTTATCTTCAGCATCCTTCTCCAGCACTAGGTTTGGAACCTTACTCCATGCTTCCGAGCCATAGAGTACCACGCTCCACACGAATGTTTTCACATACTGTTTCCTAATATGTAGTCCTATTTTCTTAGGGAACAACAATTGCCTTTTTCCCATGAACGTCTTCTTAACTTGGGCTGTTCTCTCCTTGATGTCCGTTGTACATTTTCCGTCCCATGTGATGGTGCTTCCGAGGTAGGTCAAGGAATTCACTTGCTGTAATTCTTCTCCTTTCAAAGAACTTCTACTTCAGCTTCTCTCTCCCAAATGCTAGGATTTTAGTCATCGTCTTACTTATTTTCATGTTGTATTCTTGGCGAGCTTGGCCCATTACGTTTAGTGACCTTTGAATATTACCGTGATTTCCAGGTATGAAAGCGATATTATCTGCGAAGTGGAGCATGTTATTTCTTCTCCGGTTATCTTTATTCCGCTCAGTCCAATTTCTTACGCTCCTCGTATGGCCAACTCCAAGTTACTGAAAGAGTCAAAGAGAGATGCAACTTTGCTCTGGTTAGGCCACATCTCGAATGCGCCGCGAGCATTTGGGACCCTGGTCATAAAGATATAACCAAACACATGCAAATATAAAATACAAATGAAAGTTGCGCGTTTCGTTAAAAACTGCTACGAGTGTAAATATAGTGTCTCACAACTTTTAGAGAGACTTAGGTGGGAGCCCCTAGAGACTCGGAGGCTCCACACTAGGCTTAGGTTGCTTGAGAAATACAGAACTAGTGTGTTTCAGAGCGAGACAGAGAATATTATCATGACTCCTCACTTCATTTCTAGGTCTGACAGATTCGACAAATTAAGATATACACTGCCGAACATATAGGTACAAAAAGTCGTTCTTTCCGCGCACAATAAGTGACCACAATAAAAATTGAGCTCCTCAAAATACATTCCTATAGTTCATGTTACCATTTCATCTCCCAAAACTTATATGTGTACTCGGCTGGTGACCTAACACCCCCTGCTACACGTCCATGCGGCGGCTGTATGCTTATGTAGATGTAGATGAAGTGCATGTTGAAGTGCTGGTGAGAGGTTGCATCCTTGTCTTACTCCTTCGTTAACTTTAGCTTCTGTCACTTAGGAACCGTTTTATGTAATATTTTACGTACGCCGTTGTGCATTCAGCGCGCTTCTTCACTGTGGGGTCCCACGCGGAATTAGGTGCGGTTGGGGTCAATTGGTAGCATATTGGTAGCTTGTTGGGGCCGTTGGACCAATCGCTCGGCACTGCGGACGGGAGCCATGTTTTGGGCAATGCGCCTGTGGAGTGAAAATGACGGGAAGAGAGCGCCCCTGTCACTTCTTTGTCAGCGAGTTGGGAGACCCAGAAGGCGGTCCCCCCCTCACCCTCCTTGTCTCCCCTCTCCCCCGCAACCCAACGGTTTTCCCCTCCCACTCATTCCCCACATTCCCCTTCCCCGCCTTCCTCCCTCTCCTCCTTTTACCCCTTTATCGCACCGCGCAACACCCTCGTGGATTCTGGAGGAATAGAAAAAAATTTGAGTTTATTGTATTTATTTTTTATTTACGTGTGACGGGCGACTGCTACAGCTTTTAATGGAATTGACTGACTGTCATTTCCTGTTCTTGCTCCATCCTCTCCGCCATCGCCCGGATTGGTTCATTCTGCTCAATCTCTCTAATGCATTGTGTAAAATGCAGGAATATTCCGCCAGTTGTGCGGTGGTGGCGTTCGTTGCTCGATATTTCGCTCTCGTCGTACTTCTAGTACCGCTCTGAAATCGCGTTGATTATCCCACGTGCACGTTTGCCTATCTGCAAATTTTATGTCTATTGGTTTTCTTTCAGCGGAAACTGGGAATTTTCCGTATTTTAATGTAATTATTTTAAGGAAACACTTTTTCCTGAAGTAATATTTTCTTTACTCAGGTATATCTGCTGCCTCTGGACCTCTTTATCTCATCCAGATATTGTTTTAAATTTATGAATGTAGCCCTTGTTGTAATAGTTTTGGTCATTTACTCGAATTATTTAGATTTTTTGACATCAGTTTCTTAAATTTGTTCCCTAAAGTACGCAATGTGTGGTAGAGATCCTGCGGGATAGCTGAATATGTTGTTAGCTTAATTAGAATGGAAAAATGAAGAATAAAATGGAAATTCCTTAAACTTCGAATTTTCTTAATATGGGTCTTTAAAGGTAGATACAATCTACTACCAGTTGTCATTTAAGCTGAAAGCATTGCTATAATCAAAATGGCTGTGCAATGGCTCTTTACTCAGTCAGAGGCGGAATTTTTATTTGATATTAATGTGTAATGAATGCTCTTTTTTGTTTTTTTGATCTTGATTTATTGTAATTTTTTCTCAAACATGTAAGCTGTGTTCATTTTTTTATATTTCTTTGAAGTTTTGTGCAGCCATTACCTCTTTTTGCGAAGGTAGCCCGGACGGACACTGTTGCTCTTAGAGACCACCTAAAGCTTACCAAGTATATGCACGAAGAAATTGTGATTAGGAGAATGGCGTTTTTTACAAAGTAGTTTTGATTCAGAGAGCATGTGATCGCTATTTATTATTGTGTATAGGGTGTGTAACACATATTTCCCTGCTAAATGAATATATATGCCTAATTTTTGTTCTCTTGGGAAAATTTTCATTCTATATTTATACATATCTCTCTTCTCTGTGATCGGACGATTGCCGAGCCATGGCCATCCTCGCGACGAGATCGTCAACTATTGCGCCTTTTCCCTTAAGAGCACTCATAATCCCTTGAGAGAATCCCTTATAAGTTTTTCTAAAATTATTTCTTTGTATTACTATTACTTACGATATGAAAATTAACAAATTTGACTTGAGCATATAATTCCAGATATATTATAATAGCAAACACACCTACCTAATTAAAACTCCGTTGTCACCGACTTGGTCTTCATGTCTAGACGTATGTTTGGACCATTGAGGTGAAAGGAAACGGCGCTTGCTCTGCTGGCCAGAGCCTGAAGCTGAAGTCAGTCCACCATCTTCATTAACCCTTAACTACTGTCTGTTTTTTGGCCACGTACACACTATCGTCGGGTCTTTTTTGAACCGATTTTTCGAATTACTCGTAAACAACAACCGTCACCCGCACTGTCTCAAGTTCAACTGGCCTGCTCCCCCCTCTCCCCTTGGATTACATTGTAGCCAAGGTTGCTGCGAACGGCCGTTTTACGACTACAAAAAAAGAACAAATTCAATTATCGGCCCCGGTGTCGACGGGGTAAAGTCCTCGCCTTCTAACCCGAGGGTCGTGGGTTCGAGTCCCGCCTGGGTAATATTATTTACTGCCCAGGACATGGGTGTATGTGTTCGTCTCATGGTATATTAAAACACTTGTAATTGGGGAAACCTGTAAGTGTTAAAGAAATTTTTATTATTATTATTATCGTTGGGTAAACCCTCATTTTTATTGAGCAATTGCGGGCGATTTTACTTTGTTTTCCGTCGATAACTAACTAGAAATCAGCATGCATTTCTTAAATACGCATTCTCCTCGCATATTTTGCTTATTTATATTAATAATAATCATCCGCATTCTCGATTAAAACTGTTGTTAAATCGAGTTTAATTCATAATACTTAGGACCCAATATATGTTTCAAGACTTGCTTGTCTTTAATCTTAAACATATGGTTGATATACTTGCTTAGCATCCGCTAATCCGTCCATTCCGTCGCGCTATCAAAAAGAACAGGGCTCAACAATGTAGTTGTTATTTAGGCTGTCAAGCTTCAGTTTAGTGACGTGCTGCCCTCAACGATCTGGGTGATGCAATCAGTTAATAGCTCATCCATGTAGCCATAGCAATACATGCAATCCTCAACTTATTCAGGAAGTTAAATAAACTTCACAGGCTTCTCATAAACCTTGGAAAAAATTATCTTTGCCAATAAAATTTCGTTCTGAGAAAGGGCTTGTCTGCGTGTATCCTAATTAACTGGTAGTAATACAGGCTTGTGAAGAACACCTCCACGTACACTCTGCTTAGCAGAAGGTGAAGCAACCCAAAACAAAGGATATTATGATTGATGATCCATCTTTAGGAGGACCTCGGAGCTGTCTGGCAGTGGACTAGATAAATTGGAATTTCCGAGAGATGAACTGGAATTAATTTCTTTTTTACACAGTCTCTGATGACTCACCCTCTGGGATCAGGCAAAATTTTAGCATTATTTTCCATCACGAACCAGTGATTAATATCCCATGTGGGCAGCATTTCTCTTAAATTTTGTGGCAAAGAAAGAGAAGAGTAATACTGCGTTTTAAATGTCAAAGTATACTATGAATTCTTGCGGAGTCTACACAAAAATGGGATGACCAGTCATTTACTTGGTCTTTGATGCACCTGAATTTGACAACCCATTATAATACATATGTTAGTTAACCAAGGGTTGAAATTCGGAAAAATCATTTGACTTGATCCTGGTCGAGTAAAGTGAGTATTTTCATAGCAAATATTTGCCCTTGGTGCATATGCATCCGTGTGAGTGACTTCGTACCACATCAATTGTCAATGGAATGATTGAAAATTCGTTTTATTTTTATATTTAAGTAGATATTGGAGTTTTTAGCGTCAGATTATTTTCTTAGCGTCTATGAATACAATGAGTCTTTTTTTGTTCTAATCATGATTGTTTTGATTTATATTCCGTAATAATACTTATTTAACGCCCAAGTTCCAGAATACTTCTGGCTTGAGTTGTTTACGCTTTCTTTAAGTGCTTCAAGTCTCAATTTTGTTTCTTCAGCGTCTTTTGGCACCGGAATATAAGTCAACTAGTGGCTGAGTTAGTTCGAGTGTTGAAGGCCTCGTGAGATAAGATCGGGAGTCGTTTAGTGCTGAGGGGGCGCTAAACTCATCGCAGTGTAATTACATGGCGATCATCCAATCAGTATGGACTCGACCTCAAAGGCTTGATGGCCTTGTCAAATTTTCCCCTTTCGTAAAGGACGTTCATTTTATCCCGCGACTATTTTTTTCCTTCTCTCCCTCTCTCTCTCTCTTTTGCACCCGTCCCTTCCGTGTCCTTTATTCCCACGCACGAGAACCCTTCCCTTCCTTATCAACCCTTCGTATCTCTTTTCAATTCTCCAGCTTCCCCCTTCCCTTCAGCTCTCTGAAAGGGAAGTGTGGGTGCAGTGGGATTGGGCGTGGGTAGGTTTGGATGCGGTGGCTTTTGAGGATGTAAATGAAGTGAAGAGAAGAGCCGAAAGGGGAATAGAGCCAAAAGAATATGGTGCGAAGTGACAAGAAAAGAGAGAGAGAATGACGAATGTACCGAGATAGATAGAACCGGAAAGATAGGGGAATGCGTTTAAGGAAGTAAATGAAGGCATCGAAAAACATAGAGAAGTGGAAAATATAAGGAGGAATTTCGAATAAAATCATTCACCTTGGCGGATATTTGGACCCGGTTTCTACGATATCACTCATAATGCTTTTGGTAGTCGGAAGAGTGATTTTTACTCCGTAAAATTTCGCACGTGTGCCCTGGTGGGTGACATTGTAAAGGTATTACTATGGTGGTCCCAGTACTCTCATATTTTGTCAAATATTAGGCAGGGTGAAAGCATTCCACGAGTGGAGTGGATTCGGGTGAAGCTCGCAATTTGTGCATCAGAAATATTGCTGGCACTAACCTTGTGGAAACTCCTTACCTGCATCTTTAGAGGAGAGGAATAACACGTGTACGCTTCACCACTTTATTTAACCCCAAGCTCATGCATACAAAGATGTGTCACGTGTGAGCATATGCCTTGACATCGGCTTAACTTGCCGAAACCATGGTCGGAAGTAAATGAAGTGTAAAAGAGTAGAAGTGTCTTTCTTCTCTTCTGAAGTTCCAAGCACAATTTGTGTGTCTCTTCACTAACTTACGTTTCCTTGCTGTAAGATACTCAGTATCTACCTCAACGAAACAAATAGAACTTGCGTTGTTAGTCAGGCAATTATCTCACTGAATCATGGGGAAAGGGTGAATGGGGCTGCGATCCGACGATGAAAAGGAAGAGTTCCAATGAGGAAGGGAGCAAAAGGAAGACTGAAGAGGAGTCGAGGACAGAGGAAGGGAGAGGAGGAGAAAAAGAGAACTGTGGAGATGAATGGGGTGGACGTGATTCGCCCATTCAACGGACCTTTCAAGAGGCCCTCGATTGGCGTTTCGACGCCAAGGCCAGTCGGAATGGCCTTTTTTTTTAAAGGGGAGACTCCCTCCTCTCAAGAATAGCTGGGGCAGCTGGAGTGTTAAAGGCTGTGAAGGAAGAGGAGAAAGTATCACGAGAATCAGGAGGATGGGATATACTCGAGGGAGAAGACCTTAAGGAGTCTGGGAGGTAAGGAGGGGGGATAGGGCCTCAGAGGTTAGGGCTTGGGTCTTTTTCTTTTTCCTCGTCTTTCCTCTCCCTCCCTCTCTCTTTCTCTCTCTTTGTCGCCCGTCCCAGTGCCCTGCTCCTTATCGCGAGCAAGAAGAAGGATAGAGCGTGAGAAAGGAGTGTTCTTTTTTCTGTTCTTCACCCTCGTGTCCCCACGGGGGCTCTTTGTCGGGTTCTCATTCCCCCCAGCCTCCGCTTCCCTTGTTGCGCCGGTTGGAAGAAGAGGCGGAGCATTATATATCACTCACATCGCCTCTCTTTGCTTCCCTGGCCGTGCCTCGTTACTCACCGGGCGGTCGTATTTTGAAGTCTTTTAGATTCGCGTCCAAAAGGCCACGTCTGAGACGTGCTGTCTCGTTCTTCAGTTTGCGGTGTCGGAGGGCTCTCTCAAATTTACTGCCATTGGGCTGACCTATTTGACGTTTTGAGTCCCGCGAGGCCTTTTCGCTTTAGCGCTTTAGTAATCATCTGATGTTCGTTTTCTCAATTGAATTTCCCGAACTTTGACATGCCTCTAGTTTTAAAAAAATTCTTCGTGGGTATTCTTTCAAAGATGACCGAATTGTTGTTGCAGTTAAACGTGCGAGGGAAGCAAAGACTATTTTGACCTTACAGGCTGCCACTTTCAAACGAGGGAAACATTGTCCGAGACGAATCAGAAGATAACCCACATGATATTGAGCCAAAAGACCCAGTGGAAACGGCCGTATCTGTTGTGACAGGCCGCTACTCTATCTTTCGATTCCACCTTATGGTCTGTTTTGACCTCGAATGACCGGCATAGAAAAATAGCGAATACTTACAGTTTTGGTGGAAAAATTTTTCTTGGTATCACTTTCTGAAAATTCATACTAGTTGTGTTACACCTCAATTTGACCATAGAATAATTTGCATTGGAAGCAAGAAAAAAACTCTTCCCTTTTAGGATTATTCCATTGTGGCAGTTATGACACATTCAAATTCAAGAGTGACACTTTCGGTTTAGCTGCATTGCCTGTCTTGAATTGTGGTGTTTAGGAATGTCTACGTTTATATTGCAGTGTTTTACATTACTATAATTTCTAATCTTCATACTCAAGTGAATTAATAATTAGTACTTATTAAGTTTTAACAAATGAAACATGTCTGCAATTAGGTAGCAATTTTAAACCAAAATTCCTTGGGCCAAACAAGATCTCGGGTGGAGGATGATTAAGTTTTTAAGTATATGGAGTAGAAGGTTTTGGTTAACGAATGTTCAATGAAATAGATCAATCGTTGACGGGTTTACTTTGTGGAAGTTCATATTAATCCAATATAACACTTTGTATTTTCCACACTTTTTATTACACCTCGACCGGTTTCAACGCTTACACGTCATTTTTAAGAGGAGATCAACCTCTTGAAAATGACGTGTGAGTGTTGAAACCGGTCGAGGTGCAATAAAAAGTGTGGAAAATACAAAGTGTTATATTTGATTCAATGAAATAACCTAATATTTTAAGATAATTCAACTTTTATATTATTTCATAAAATGGCGTAAATTATGCATGATAGCGAAACCTAGGTATGTCAGGATATGCAAATGAGCAGGTTAAATGGAGTCGGAAAGGGTTACATGAGAAGTGCTAGTCGGAAAAGTAGAATGGATAAGATAAGAAATTAGTGGGTGATGAAATAATGCGAATTGAATGCTCCATAAATGGACATATATGAAAGGAGTGTGCTTCGTTGGTTTGGCCATGTCGAGGGAATGGGAGGGAGTCAAAGGACGGAACAGATTAATGATGTTAGAGTGACTGGTGTGAGAGGAAGAGAGAAATCGCACAATCCATGGGTGAATGTGGTGGAAGACAGTCAAAGGAGGAGAAATATTGAGTTTAAGAAATAGGAGGGTGTGAATGACGCAATGCATGAGTTCAAGGGAAACTGAGGTAGGTTGTAAGGATTAGGGCATCAGGGGGAACCGCTATTGAATTATTTGTATTTTCAAATGTCAAAAAATGTTTTCCAGTAGTTCACTATTCAGTTTTAACGCTATGCTCTAAGAGCTATGCCTTATCTTAACTTTATTCTGCAGCTCCACATCATTTGGAGAAAAGACATTTTTCCGGAAGTTTTCGAACATTATACCAGTAATACATCTCAACAATGCTTTCAAGGAAGGTTTTTTAAAAACATTTTAATGTTAATCCTATTTTTATTGCACCTTTCTTCAAAATTTCCGTCAATTTACAATTCCCCCCGGCTGTTTTCTTGATTTCTCTGTGTGTGGAGATAATTTAATGGATTTTCGTTCTCAATATTATGCAATCGATTGACGGTAAGTTGCAAAATAGCATTTCCATGGCATTTCCGGATATTGTGTAATTATATACAAATATTTATTTCAATTCCATTGTTTTACATTCCAAAATTTCCTCATTTTCGAGCTATTAAAAGTAATGGTATTTTTCTCTCCTGTACCAGTCTTTCCAAATTTTTGTTGATTGCCGTCTAAAGCTCTGATTACCTACTTAAGCCCTCATGTACATTGAAGAATGCAGTAATATCTCACTACTGATTCCTCATTCGATTCTGTTAAATTGAAATTGGTAGGTGAACGAGAAATAAATTGTGCACCTCGTGATTACCTCAATATTTCGATTACACGGTAGTGCAGGAAGAGGCAAAAAAACGCTTTGATCTATTTTCGCAATGACACGACGGCGAAGGTCTCATGCAATTATTTCACTATTGCATGATGGGTATTTCGACGGGCAACGGTGGATTAAACAAGAAATTTTATTACTTGCGCTCATGAGGCAGAATCGGAGGACGTGAAGTTCAAAGGGCTCTCATGCTTGTTTACGCAACTGATATTAACGAGAGAATTCATCTCAGTGCAACAGCGTAAACGGCATTCGCTCAGCTGCCTGTGATGTGGAACTTTTGAAAGATTTCAATGAGGTTCAATCCTGGAGTGCGCGAGCCCGTATGGTGTGCTGAGCAAACCTCGGACCTCCGGGCGTGATGAGTGGTCGGCCCATCGTAGGAGATCCAGATTTGATCCAACTGAAATCATATTCTTCGCTGAGCAGCAAGGAGGATCAAAAAGTTTCCGCGTTGGCTCGTCATACGTGAAGTAATACGAGTATACATGCTGTACAAGGAGCTGTAGAGTTTGTGCTTTTATTTGTTTATGCGGGATATAAGGAGGGAGATATTCGTGTCTTTTGTCCTAAAACCACTAAGCTGGTCAGTCTTCCGTGGCTTAAGCACGTTGTTCGTCACTTCTCGTGATTTATCTTCTTTTACTCAATTGATTTATTTTTTTTAGTATTTCTTCTGGCCTTCAAGAGGTCATGTTACTTGCAGACGTGACGAAAAAGAAAACTCTCTCTGTAAATTCCACACTTAAAACTTTTATTACCAACCTCGTTTTCGATTGCCTTGCAATCATTTTCAAAGGTCAAAATTATTGCATGGCAATCAAAACCTAAGTCAGTAATAAAAGTATTAAGTGTGGAATTCACTAAGAGATTTTTTTTGTCATGTCCGCGGTAACCTTCCACAAAGTTACGCCTTCAACCATTAAGTTTAGTCATGTTATTTCTTTTCTTCACATTCAAAGACGGAGACAGAAAAGAACGATGTTGGTAATTCTCACATTGTCAATGGGGTTCTTTTCTTTTTCGTAATGATTTGTATAGACTGAACGTAAAATGTAATATAATCAGTCAATGATTATATTAAATCTCGTCTGTTAAAGTTTACAAGTTTGAATGTTATTCTTTACATGCACTGTATATAGTTAAATTTGGGAAGGCATTTTCTGATCTCGCCAAATATTCAAAAGGTTTTATTTTATTTATCGTCATCATTTTTTTTTATAACTCTTGTAAATTTTTGAAGTTGAGGACAACATATAACAATTCGTGATAGTTTTTACTGTTTTGTACTGGTTTTTATATTTCAATAGTTAAAAGCTTTATCATTTTCAAATTTTAGGAGTGAACCCAAATTTGATTTAGTAGTTCTTATCGATAAATAATCATGAACGAAAAGTGATGCTAATCCTATACTCGATTAGTTTTCTTGCTTGAGGGAATTCGATTGAATGTGGGATGCAGATAATGTTCTGAGGCAAAATTTGGAGCTGCAATCCTCATTTCGGAAGTATTCTTCATGAGGAAGATTATCTCAAATATCAGATGAGAGCGCATGTGCTCGCCCGAGTGGCTTATGATGCTTGAGGTCAGTAATCAAACTGAATTGCCAGTAGACACATGGTTACCGTATTAAAAGCGTTCATTTGCATATTGTCATTAATTCCATTGCACGGAAACCAGATTCACGTTCCAAATACCCGCGTGGCTTGCCACGAATGTAGCGGCTCCATCTGAATGAGAAGTCATCACTTTTTTTCTAAAGTTTTTTCAAAATAGCGTCTGTTCATGGACATTCAAAGAGAAAATTTTCATAAATGGTTCAATGGGCTGGTGGAAAGTATTGGAATGTACAAATTTTATTTCAAGGGTTTTCTGAGCCAAAGGAAAATCTTATATATTCGCCAACGCTTCGGAGTATAATTATTTTAGCCGCGTGTAATGTTGTGACAAGAAATCTATCTAATTAATAAGTTTACAAAATGCACGCCAGTTGAAAGCAGCCTGTCTTACTAAAGGTATTTTTCTGCAATTTTGCATTTTAATTATAAGTTAGTCCTCACAAGAGTTATGATGTCCTTTTTCCTTCAAAAGAATCGGTGAAATGAGAACAATTGCTCTCATGCGAGTCAATACCACATTTTTTAAAATGTGAGATTCTTTAGTTTATATCATATTTTTAGCCGGAGCAATTATTCCGATTCTATGAAGAAAATAAATATAGTTTATCACTTTCAAATCACACCCTATAAGGGATGTTTTTGCATTTTTGCATTTTATTCATATTTTGGTCATCAAAAGAGTTATGATGTTTTCTTTTCGTAAAACGAATCCGTGAAATAAGAACACTTGCTCTCATACGAATCAATATCACATTTTACACAAGTCTGAATGCTCATTTATACTATCAAAATTCAAAATGGTGATGTGTCATTGTAAACAAGTATGATATTCGATTATGTTTTCAATTATCCCATGTATACTTTTAGCTTTTCTCTCGCAAAATTGTAACGGATAGAATGCATACTCTTTTGAGTCCTCATTTTCGGCTTTCTGAGTATTTTTTTGAGAAACGTTCTATCGATTAATGCATGCTATTAGAATGGAAATTGTTATCAACAGTTTGGCTGTGCAGCAATACGTGTTACACGTGTGTGGGAACTGTTTTTCGGTACCAATTGGTTAAATGAATTTCGAGCGCTTTGTATTCGGATAACCTCTTTAATTATTCTCCAGATGATAGGGCCCATTCCTTTTGGACAGAGATTTCGCCCAATGAGGCGAAGTTCTAGCACGCAGTGAGCTATCGGAACATAGAGTTTACACCGGGAGTAACTCACAACCTCCTCTGTTTGGTAGACATATCTGCACCCGTAATACGCACACAATAATTATCCTCGCAACACGGCGCGCTCCCAAGTTTCACTCAGGTATCCCGCCCTTAATTAGATGTAATCGGAGGAGACTTTTTCTTTCCGAAGGGTAAATAGGAACCTGGTATCTTGTTTTGTGAAGGGCATGAGTTCATTTACTGGGCAGCGGAGTGGCTGAATGCATAGATGGTTAAGATCCACGCATTGAATCTTTTAATTTTATCGTTTTGTGCCACATAAGTGGTTATAAATGCGGATTTGGGATACTACTGCAATTTTTTGTCGCCTTCCTCTCACTCTCTCTCTACGTTCTATTGAGCCAGTTTTACACTGGGTGCGAACATGCACAATTTGAAAACTTATGCATTCGAATGACTCATATTTGGATGTTGCACACTTAATTGATTATCTTAATTTGACGTTTCAATTTACCCATATCAATATGTTAAGTGAGTGGTGTAAATAAGTTGTTGCGAGGGTAACCAAGCATACCGCAATGTGTGTAAAACAGGGAGTCTAACAAATGGAGTGTCAGATAGCCGGGTCTCAGATTTTATTCAAACTTAGTAGTTGTACAGACCGCTGTATGTGGTTTATGAATCACCCCACATATAGGGTTATATAACCAACAGTTTAAACGAAAATGGCCTTTAAATATTTCAAATTTTCCTTTTATACGGGCCACCCACATAACTGACAAGCTACGAAAAATTTGAATATTATTAAGAATTATGCTTGAATTGTGAAAATATGAAGACAATATTATAAAATAATTATGGAAAATGGAAATCGTGTGCATGAAGGAATAATGGAAATACGTCGTGAAAAGATAAGGAAGTGACATAATTAGAAGGCTGCCTTCGACCAAAAAAAAGAGATTAAACCTGACGTCGTGTATGCAAATGAAAAATTTGCCTCGCGCAAAAATAATATTTCGAGTAAAAATAAAAAAATCTTGAGCGCATTGTAGGATGCCGTGAAAGAAAAACTAAAAAAAACAGCGGAAGAAACATACCCCTTATTGGAATCGAACCCGTGTCTCTAGACCGGAGACGAGCACGTCAGCCACCCGTCCAGCTTGTCAGTTATGTGGGTGGCCCGTCTGAAGGGAATTTTGAAATTTTTAAAGGCCTTTTTTGTTTCAACTATTGGTTATATAACCGTATATGTGGGGTGGTTCATGAACCACATACAGCGGTCTGTACAACTACTAAGTTTGAATAAAATTTGAGACCCGGCTATCTGACACTCCCCTTGTAAGTGCTAATTTCACCCCGCAAAACTGGGCAGAATAACAAACTGTCCGCCATGATGTGGCAAAAATATTTTATGGACAGAAATTTACACTCATGACTTCTTTTTGATGTGGATAGTATGACACCCAATGTTGATAATATCAATCACGTAGATTTAGTGTTCTTCCTCTGGGTCTCTTTTTTCATCAAACCTGTTAGGCACGTCATATGATGTAGCTTTTTGAATCGACTGCTGAAACCGTAAGAACCCCACATGCGCAGAATATTTGAAATTATTCGCGGGCAATTAATGGTAGGTGCTCTGTAAGCAAGTGCCCAACCCTGATGCAATACCGTCATCAGAAAATCGGGGCTTGAATTTGTCTCCTGGGAATGGCTGTCATGTTTAATCCTAAAGAAGCTGCTCCAAGTGTGTGATGCATAATGAATTACATATTCGGACGTTATAAGGGTGTTGTTACATGGTTACATGTTACAGTTATATGGTAGTAATTAAATTCGTAAAACATTACCTTAAATATACCCGGAAGCTGCAAAAACGTCGATTGAACCTTCATGTTTCCGAGTCTCAACTCTCTGAGAAACAGATTTAGCCGAGTCTCAGCTGTATGAGAACTAACCTTGAACCCACTATTTGACATTTGGCAAAATTTGAAATAAACTAGGAATTGGCAACGTATTTTAATTTACACCACGTCTATATATACGTATTTCAAGCTCAAGGGCACTGTATTGGCTAATTTTTTGAGACAACTAAATTCAGTTAGTCCATAAATACTAATTCTATGCAACAGAATACTGAAAATGAGGGTGGAGGATATGTAGACATGCCAAATCTGGTGCTGTAGGTGGTCCTTATAAGTAAAGAGTAATTTAAAATACTAAAGAAAATTCGTCTTTAAGCAAGGATAAAATTTGATCTGATTGATCACTGTAAGTTATAGCATTAATTTTATCGGGCTCTCCTTCCGACTGAAAGAATTTTTTAATTTTCTCAGTTAATGAAAATTGCATTTTAAGGTTAGCAGAAAGGCTAAATGAGAGGTGAGGGATGTTAGAATTAAGTCTTTTGGATGTGAGATAGCTAAAATTGGAATGAGAGGAATAGATACCTCCCGAGTCTCTGATGGCTTAATATATTGTGCACCTTTTATCCAAGAGTATCGCGAAGCGAATGATAAATCTTATTGTAGTTAAATTTTGGTTGAATATATGCTTTAATGGGAACTCTACTTTTTCCTTTGGACGATTCAAAATCCATGAGGAATTAATAGCTATTTTCCAGTTACAAATCACTGAATTATGTTGAAATAATTGCCAAAAAATGGGCAATACTCTAGTTATTTGATCTTTTTGAAGGTGATGCTGGAGCAAAGATGGATTTTCGTCACTCTTGACTTCGCGAATAGACGATTTTAATTCGATTTCATAATTTAAACTCTAGTAAACCCTAGAGTAAGAACATAAGAAGCACTTTATGATACTCCAAGCTTTTTGAATGAAGAAGTGCGTTATTGATGAAAGAGGTGAGGACTCGCTAATAGAAGTATTTATCAAAAATTTTGTGCCATCTCCTCCGCATCGATTCAAGTTTCCATCAATCTCTTGTAAATTATTGATCCCTAAAAAATTATCGAGCATTGGTGTGGTATCTCGTAACGTGCAATGACTTATTTACCGTTTAAGTTGTGCGTCACGATGAACGTTGCTACATCACAGAATCCCATGAAAATCGGCCGAAAGCTTTCAGCGGTCGTGATGCGGCACTCGTAGCGTGAGGGATGTCACGACCGTGGCCTGGGGCGCTAATGAATTCAACTGTTGATGCGCCTGCCTGCATGGGAAGGGCGGGAGGGAAGCAGAGAAAGCGCTCATCATCAATAGTTCAAAAAGAGCAGATCTCGTCCGTAACGCCCATACGCGCCCGACACTATTCCGGAATTCCACCGACATCCCCCGCGCATCACTCCCAGTCCCTGTCCCTCAGAAATCTCGCACCCGTCGTCGAATAACATGCCGAGGATCCCGTGCCTCTCCCAACAGAAATGACGGCACGCGTCCGACTCCTCCCTCCTCCTCGCCTGTGGCCCATGCCTGCGTCACCGAAACCCGCAATCAGTCACGCGAAGCCGGGTAGAGATGACGGAGCCCAGAGTCGAGTAATCGTGTCGCGCGCTTAACGTTAAGAACTGTGTCCATATGAGATTTTACCGAGGTAGTTTCCACGTACTATTATGAAATATTGATGGGTTAATTTTTTGCTTGGGAAGAATTCTTATGCAAGGCAATATATAGGTAATTTATTTTCTCGGATTGCTGACGATCAAATAGTAATTGCAGGAGATAAGTACGATGCGGAATATATGATGAGGAAATTGATAGAAACATACAATATGGCGGGCCTGAAAGTAAATTTCAACAAAACAAAATATATGGTAATTAATGAAAAGGCAAAGAATCTGGAAATGGAAGGAAATCGAAGTCTGTAGTGAGTATAAATACTTAGGTGTAACGATTGGAAAAGAAGGAACCAGTAAAAAGGAGATAGCAAATAGAATACATCAGTCAAAACTTGCAATAAATAAAATGAATAGCATATTATGGTCAAAAGACATAAGTAGGAAAACAAAATTGCAAATATATAAAACAATTATTCAGAGTATACTCCTTTACGGAGCAGAGACATGGGAAATGACCAAAAGGCATAGGCAGAGACTGGAGGTCGTAGAAATGGAGTTTCTAAGAAGAAGCAGCAGAAAAACTACAAAGAATAAGAAATGAAAATATAAGAAAAATTATGCAAGTAGAAGAAAACATCATACAGGAAATAGAGAAAAGAAGGCTAAAATGGTATGGACATGTAAAAAGAATGGAGGAGAAACGGCCAAAAAAGATATTAAATTGGCAACCACCCGGAAGGAGGAAGAGAGGACGACCACCAGAATACTGGACAAAGCAAGTCACCCAAG
The DNA here is from genome assembly GCA_963169105.1 of Ceriagrion tenellum. Lineage (NCBI taxonomy): Eukaryota > Metazoa > Arthropoda > Insecta > Odonata > Coenagrionidae > Ceriagrion > Ceriagrion tenellum. The sequence goes on along the minus strand of OY720633.1, from coordinate 125,524,683 downwards.
ATATGAAAAGGAGACAATTAGAGAATGAAGACTAGAGAGGAAAGGAGGCTTGGAGAAGAGGATGCGAGAGACGGCCGGCGGCTGTATAGAACTCGCTAATATATATATATATATATATATATTTTTTTTTTTTCTCGGAAAAGATGCTCACGTAAATATTCGCAATCAAATTCTATGTTCATTTGAGATTTTTGCCCTCTGATTTCTATGTAATTTTATGAAAGGTGGCTAGATCAACGTTTTCCTGGAAAACTATCGGTACATTCATACTTCATTTTAGCGAAATCAATGTTTTGTCGTCATTTTCTTTTTATTTTGTAAGAATGTCTTTAGTAAAAAATCATTATTTTGCGTCTCACTTGATTATTTAGTAAATTTAAAGGAATATAAATATTAAAACAGAATGAAAATAGTTTTAGTCACACAATGAGAGTAAAATATATGGAAACGATAGAGGTAGGTGTAAGGAGAGGTTCCCCCTTAACCCGTTGTAATGCGGGGTGCTTTATCCCCGGGTTATTCATTCGGTTAACGGTAATTTGGTTCGAGGTGCGTGCCACTCATCGTGAGCAGCTTTGATAGACACATGATCTTCCATTTTAGGCCCTCTATTGTGACTTCATATTTAAAATGTGTAATGTGTACTAAATCTATTCCTAGTAATCGCTTTGCGGGTCCCCTTTATTGGAGACTGTATCATATTTGAGCTATGAAAATACTTGAATAATTGATAGAAGCACTTTTGGTGATGGGGTTGAGTCCTAGTCCGCTAATCAAAGAGTCGCGGGTTCGAGTCCTGCCTGGGTGTGATACTTCCTCAGGGCTCATATTTTAGCAATGAAAATGCTTTAGGTATCGATCGAAGCGTTTTTGGCGATGCGGTAAGTCTTCGCCTGCTAATCCGAGGTTCACGGATGGGATACTTCCTGATGGTCCTGCCTGGATGGAATACTTCCCCACTCAAATCATGGGTGTTTGTGTACATTTCGTGTTGATTTTAATTAAACAAATGTAAATTGTACTGTTTTTGAGGAAAAATATATAAATAAACAAGGATAAACTATACTAAATGTTCATCATCCACAGCTTAGAATTCCTGAATCGTGTTACAAGCATAAAGACTCTCAGTTGGCCTGAAATCCTCTGGAAATAGAGAAATATAGCATCGGTCGATACGCGCGTTAGGCAGATCCCAAGCGCGCCAGCTACATTGGAGGTAGAAACACAGGCTTTGATGATAAAATTTTCTTTTCTCCTTTGGAGCAAAACTGAACGATCTATTTCCTCCAAGGGGACGTTTGAGGCTGTTAAAAAGAGGTGCTGGAGAGGACCCCGAAGTAATTCCCGAAGAGGAAGGCAATTTGTCCTGAATCAAGGGGCGAGTAACCGTTGTGATGTTTCCGCTTTTGGGAGAGGAAGTCGACGACAAGGTGTGAGTAATTCATTTAATGCTCCCATCCGGAGAGAATAAATTCAACTGTACGGAATGGTGGCGACGCCTGATTTTTTTTCGTGAACACTTCATAAAAATGTGTTTTCTTTGGTGGGTGATACAACACACGGCAATGGGAATGTTAAGAAAGTTAGCTTCTTCGATCGCATTGTGGAGATGTGTCTCAATTGTACAATCAAGTGATAGCCCTCTGCAAGGTTTTTTTTCTGGACGTAGAGTAAAATTGATCGACATTTGAGTTCTGCTTAAGTACTTAAATTCTTTATTATATTTGTGTACATCATACTAATAATATTTAATGGGATAAGCATCTTTAAAATGAATCTTTGTTTCGAACGTATCATCCTACTTTAAAATGAGTGAAATTTCCTATTATAAACTCGACTCACGCTAGTCATCTATTACTTACATACATACCAATAACGCCGTTTCCTTCCGGGGCACATTCACCAAGAATCACTCATAAATTCATATTTGTGTACCTAACTCTGCTTCAATAATTTCCTCCGTACTGATCTATCCTAGCAAACCTCTTTGGCCTCATTTACCCCCATTCACTGCTTCATACAAGTCCTCCTGTTTTTAAGACTCCTCATATTCCTCCTCCTAAGAATTTCCTCACTCTTAGATATCTGTTTCGTTATTCGACTCTCATTTATTCTCTCAACATGGCCAAACCAACGAAGCACACTCCTTTCATATATATCCATTACTTGAGCATCTAACCCACATTTATTTATTACCCACTCATTCCTGACCATATTCATCCTACTTTTGCGCAAATGCAGATTCCTCAGATAACTCATACCCGCGGTGTTTAGTCTACTCTTATGTCTATCCTGACATACCCATGTTTCACTACCATACAACAAAGTGGGGAGAAGTACACTTTTGTACACGGCGATTTTCGCTTCCTTAGACAGGCACTCGTTCCTTGATATGCTCCAAATGCTACCTACCACATTCATATTAGAAGTTTAACTTCCGCTTGAAATTTGAAACGAATGAGATGAGCTAATAAATAACGACATAAGCTTGTAAATGCGAGAAAAATAACATAGAAATGAATTCCTGATAACGGACACTTGGAAGAAAACTACACATACATACATACGTACCAATCACGCCGTTCCCTTCCGGGACAGACACAGTCACCAAATATTACTCATAAATACATATTTGTACACCTAACTCTACTTCAATAAGTTCCTCCATACTGACCTATCCATGCAAACGTTTTTTGCCTCATTTACCCCCATACACTGATTCATACACGCCCTACTATTTTTAAGACTCTTCTGTTACTTAATGTTCAAAAATAGTGTCTCAATGTTCTTGCCATACCAACGATTGAAATTTTTGGTTTTTCAATAGAGTAGCGCTAAAGTTATTTTTGATTTCCCCTTAAAGCCATTGAGAAGAGTCCTTCGTATGCCTTACGGCAAGCTAATTAGTTCATTCAGTCGCAGTGAAAGTTATATTATTGAATAAAGCAAGAACACTTCGTGCACATGCTGAATGTTCAATACAGATGATTCAATATTTTTTTATGCCTTGTAATGTTTTATTCCACTGAAGATTGACGTTTGTTGACTCTCAAGGTTTTTATAGCTGAATAATTGCAGAAAATAGATTGTCAATGGAATTGCTGTCAACACTGGGACTCTACCGCTGATTTACTTTCGTCGGTAGATATCACAAAGGTTATGTGTTTGCGTATTGATAGTTTTCAAAGATACATGATAGAAGTGAGAAGGCCACGAGAAAAATACATGGCAGGAATTGCGATGGCTTATTGTGTTGCAGTAATATTAATGCTTAACTTTTAAGAGCTAAAGTGTCATGGTTTATGATTCAGGGACCGTCAAATAGTAAGTTAGGAATAATTAATGCAAGGGGTATGCAACTGAACTCTTGTACTCTGGAATTTCCTCGATGGTACGACATCTCCTCAATATCACCGATTCATATTCATATTCCTATGATCGATGCTTGGAGAAGCCTTTCCATTACTTTGTGCCACAGAATCCTGTAGTAGTATGTATTTCATGAACGTATTTCAAATAGTGCTGGCTATACGTACAAAGCAGCTGTAAATATTTTGTTGTGGGTAGTATTACTTTCTGATACTTCATTTTCCTGATGTGTTGTATTACTCCACGATGAAATTTTCTTTTAGATCTAAATATTGATCGAATTACGTAAAATATGTTAATATAAAATCAGGTGGACATGGTTTGATGCTAGGTGTTGATGTCCATTTAGTTGAGTGATTCAATCAGGATCATCTCATGGGATAAATTTTTGAACCTCAGTGATGCTATAATTGTAACGAGTGATATTTTTCCCTCCGCCACTAAGTCCTTAAAACCCTCTTGCGTACTTATGTATATGAAACACACCTGTCGCCTACTTTGTCGCCAACTGTGGGTGGTTGAATCTCTTAAGAAAGGTATTATATCATCAAACAAATAATAACGAATTTTTTGTAACCGCCTCTCTTTTGATAATATAGAAAAGGTCCTATTTTTATGTATTCTCAAAAACATAAATGCATCCATGAAGTTTTCATACTGGGAGAGGACGTGAATTCATGAAATTTGGGAGGTGGAATGTGGGAAGGAGGAGAAAGCTGAGCCATGAACGCAGTGGAGAAAGGCGGGTCGAAATTCATCCTTCATCTTCGTCTCTTGGAGAGAGAGATAGCGTGAGGAGGGGTGGTCGAGAGCGCTTCTATCCCAAGATTCACAGAAACGCGAGACTTTATTCGACCAACTCCTTGCTCTCCTCCGCGGAGGGCAGCAACATGTGTGCCCCCCCTCCGTCGCTCACAAAACCCAGAGAGCCTCGCGAGAAGTAGAGAATGCCCACCCTGCTCGGCTCTCTATATGGCACAGACTTTCGACTCCTTTATTGTCATTCCCTCCGTCGGATATGGGTCTAGGAATCCGTAGAATGGAGGTGTTGGACTCCCACAAGGGCGGAGGGGGAGAGCGGGTGCGGAGGAACTCAAGCCAACCCCGGGGGATGTGATACAATTCAGAACCGCACTCCGCTCGAGTGAGTTATGGCTTTTCGGAGACGGGAGTCGCACAGACTTCCACAAACCTCAAAACTCCAAACGTTAAGTTTTTGACAGAAGTTGGCGCGGGGCTGCCGCCCCCCCCCCCTCGCTCCCTCCCTCGTCCGTCCGCTCCTTCCTGCGCCCTCGCCCTCTGCTCTCCCCATGGGCGCTTCTGCTAACACTCTCCATCTTTCCCTCCGTCGATCTCCTCCTCCTCGGGGGAAGATCTTTTTTTTCCCCTTGCGTTGCACCCCCAGCAAACAGCCAATCCCTTACGCGGCATCCGACTCCTTGCCTTCCCCACCGTGACCGCTGCATCAACCCGCCGAGAAATTCCTCGTTCCGCCCGCTCTGGCTTTTAACTCTTAGCCCTTCTCTCTCTCTCCTCCCATCCTTGTCGCACTGCCTCGACCTTCTCATTTGCTCGCCGTTCCTCCTTCCTCCTTCCGTCGCTGTTCACTCTTAATTCCACCGCACCGCTGCCGACCGCTACTTTCTTCCCTCCTCGCTAGTTTTACTTCGAGTCGCAAAGAAAGTATTCTCAGGTTCTTATGTCACCGACATATTCCGCGTTCATATCTAGTTAATGTCATTTCTTCATCGTCGTAAAAGTACATTTGAATTATTGCATTTTTCTCTCTACAGATGCCACTTCGTTACGAATCAATACTACGCACATATGGCTCTTGGATTCGTGGATAGGAAGTTCAAGAAAAAAATACCCCATTCGGTCACTCTTTGGAATGAAAAAGAAGAGGTGCTAAGTTCATTCAATTGAAACAGCATTACTCTAAGCAAATGAGAAATTTTTCCTCTCTGCATATGCCTTTGAAACTGTAATATGTCTACTATTGACATGCCATAGTTAATGAAAAGAGTGAGTAACTTAATGCGTATTAGTCGACGAACATAATTATATGTGTAAACTTTTGTCCCAGGATCCCTCTGAAGCACCTTTTGAGTTGCATTTATGCATTTTTTCTTTAAATATCCCTGGAATTTGCTGATAAATAGGTCCTACCGTAATATTCCTCATTATTAAAGTAACATGACGATTAAAGGTATGCTCTGTTGAAAGTAGGGAAAATCCTCCTTATTTTAACTGGTGAAGGGCCGTACTCTCCTCCAATACGTCTCCCCTCCTCTCCGCGTACAACCTACTGTGCTTTATCTCATCCATAAAAATGAAGTCTCTGTTTTCACCTTCCTCTCGTGCCCAATATCCTTCCGTCTATGACGGAATTGAGCAACTCATCCCCCTGCGTTACTTCCTCTGCCACCTTTCCTGCCTCCTCTTTATGTTAACCAAGAGCTTCCTTTCCTCAGCCATCATACCGAGCACTTCCTCGTTTGTTTTCCTTTCCGTCCACTCTACCTTTCCTATCCTTTCCCTAGTGGCCACTCACCCGAGAACTTTGGAAAAACCGGAAAAAATCCGGAAAAAGATGGCCATTTGTCGAATTCACGGAAGAAGTGTTACATTTGTAAACAATAAGTAAATCGAAGCCGTCATAAGGGTTAAAAAAATTATTTTCTAGTGTTAGTAATAACTGTGAGCTGAAACATTACGTGAAAGAAAACTTTGCTTTTATGCCATAGCTCACTGTAAAAGTAATTTTAATGCATGAAAATGAGTTAGTGGAAAAACTATTGATCGTGTAAGTTATGTTCTAAGTACAAGAAATTAAATCTTCTGAACACCATAACCTCGGCTCCCTTCGTTGATCACCGAATAAATGCACTTCGATTATTTTCAATTCCGAGATGCTGTTGAAATCTAACAGTCTCTTTGGAAAAGTTTTATATATTTTAAGGAATTTACGCGTGTCTAAAACAGCAAAAAATGCTCCAGAATTTGACGTCTGTATCAGTTGTGAAGGACATTATCCTTCGAACGGAGAATAGAAAAAAACACTCAGCTCTACGGCCATCCATATAATTCATCGAAAATTCATTTGCTTGGAGATTTTTAGTGATTTTATGGGAGAAGGACGTCTACAGTATTCCATCCCATTCTCATTATAACGCCATCAACAATTTTAATGTATTGGAGTTTCTGCTAATGGTAGAGTTTTAACATCTGGTTTCCATTAGGTAAACAGGGTTGGTTGACTGCAGGGTTGGTAAACACGTTAGACTTAAAAAAACAACTCACACTGTCGTTATTTTAGCCAAACGTGTTTTATGTTTGTTGCAATAAAATGGCGGTCCTAGGCGGTCATGGTCCCTTAAGGATGTCGCTTCAATCTAGGGAGCAAAAGGATGGCGGCAGAAGAAGCATCTTTGGGGAGTGTCCTGATTGAACGGCACAATACAGAATTATGTCTTGGGATGCATAAACTGTCTCTCTGTGATTTTAATAGGTCCATTATTTAAATCAAAATTTTTAAACTTAACTTTTAGTATTTTACTGATTTGATCACACACTCTTTGATTTTTAAGTTTACGATTATGGAGCGTTGGGTGTAGCTCTGTGGAACCATAGGGGGCAGTGGCTCGGAAACGCTCAGTAAACACTGATCTAGCACCTAATGTAATGTCTAGCACCTAACACCTAATGGAGCTATGAGGCTAACGTCCGGGTAATACATTCTGTTGCTTCAGTGATATCGTGATGAATTAACTTATTCAATTCTTATTAATATTTCCTCTCTCCTCCGTTCGCAGGTTACCGCGATCCTCGATGATGTCCGGGATTGTGTCCTGCTGGGGCCAAAATCCACTTGCTTACCGCAGAAGAAAACATATAAAGAAAGTTTCACGAGTAGCAGACACGTTATTTTTGGCGCCGCTCTACCGTCGCCGTAACTTAAGAAACCTAAACCCTTGAGGTTAGTGACCGGTTAAGTTCATTGATTGCATAAAAATCGGTTCTGCAATTTTAATTTTTCACAAATATGTGTTTGGAAAAGATAAAATACCATTAACCGTGTTGAATTAAGTAATTTCTTAACTATAGTTAACACTTGAGCAAAAATTGAAATAGTTTTTATTCGCATTTGTTAAATTTACATCATTACTATCTGAAATATCCGATGTTGTTCTGGAGAAAAGTAACATTTGTAACAATAAAATATATAAGATTTCTTTCCATCAATGTGGGAATGGACAGAGTGACAGAGACTGCTGAAAAAATAGTATATACAAAACTTCCTCTGAGTGATTTAAAAATATCAGAGCGAAACACCTGAACAGTTAGAATTTATGAAGTTTAAGTACAATTAAATTAAGTCCTTTTCCTCTCAAAAGTTCCTTATTCCTCTTCACTTTCTTTTTTATCACTGATATTCTCTGCCTTTTTGCTAATGTGGAGTATTTTTGTCTACAACTAGCGTTTCCAGTAACCGTCTATTGTGATGGAATTGCAGCAATAATAACATTTGGTGGGCAGCTTCATCCTTTCCATTTAAATTCTGTCGTATATTTCCTGAAAGACGCTGGACGAATATTCTATCGCTATTGTTTTACGGGAAAGAATCACAAAAAATGGAAGAAGGAAGTATAATCCGGACTAAAAATATATATTTTTCCTGGGAAATAAGTTTTTAAAATAGTTGTAATAGATTATTTATGTGGCTTGTCGAAGTATCCAGTTTGACTCGCGATCCGAGGGTTGTAGACTTGAGATCAAGTGACAGAAAAAATTTTCTGACTCCGGAATCCAGCATGCTAACAAAATTAATCCCACTACTGACAGGCAGCAGTCTCACAATTTGACATTGATGGTGCAGACCAAGAGGATGACACCGTTATCTGCAGCCACAGCTTCGGGCGAGAGTGTAGTTTATGTAATCGGCCGGAGTAGTGCAGTGCGGAAGGTAACGGGGAAACCACCACATTAAGTTCCCTAGAAGATGCAACCATGCTTTCTATTCAACTCTTCTTAGGACTAAAAGACCAATGATGATGATGAAATTATTTATGTGAAATTTCCTTTAATTTTAAGTAGACTAGTCTTGGTAGACTACTTGTGTCGAATGACTTATCGTTATTAGTGCCTCCCTGGGCACTTCTCGTAGGTAGTATTAATCAAACCGGTTGGGAAGCAGATTGCCCCTGTCCTATAATTTTCTATGGGATACAACTGATAATGATTTAAAATATTGCTGCACTTCTCGTCATCTCTTCGTCTCTCGTACCTTTGAGATGTCTGTAATTATTTTAATGGTATTTGAAATAGTCGCGATACATGGCTATGATTCTTGCCACTCGGCACTTACAATTATTGTTTCTTTTTAATAGCAGAAAGGATTTCGGGCATTACAATACAACTGTCCGTGCTCTCTGTCTACAGCTTTGATATGTTGGAATGACTTGCTCAATTACCCCTGGAGTGGAGGCAGCAATTACAATTCCTCCAACTAGGGCCTCCAAAACCAGACAGGTTGAAGGGAAGGATCAAGATGAGAGGTAGTTCACTTGATCGTATCATCTTTAAATCACCTGAGTCCCTCCTCCTCATCAGATAACTTGAAAATGAATGACATTCAAAGAGAAATGAATCCTGGCAACTACGAGATTCCGTCCTCTTGGGCGGATGTCGTGCCCCACTGGGAGGAAGCAAGGCCTCGCGGTTGTCAAATCACGAAATTATTGCTCTACAATTTACATAATAGGAAACAAGGACCTCGAGTGGTAATAAGAAATGAAGAGAAAACTACCGATAGAAATAGGAACTCGGAACGTTGGAATAAAAATAAGGGCTGGGAAGCTGGAAAATAATTTACAGGGAATGGAGAAAGGGGACATAGATGCCCTGGAGATATGTGAGGTTAATTGAAGGGAAAGTGGGGACTTTTGGAGTCCCTGGGTAATTCATAGCAAGGTGATGAGAGCCAGCATATGGTAGCTATGGTATTGATCGCAAAATTTGGAAAGAGGGTAGTAAATATTGAACAGGTGAGCGGCAGGATACTAGTGATAGAAATAAAAGCACGCCCGACAAATTTCGTATTGATCCAGATGTGCATGCTCACAAGTTATCTTAGAGAGGAAAAGAAGGATGGAGTGTATGCGTTTCTAGAGGAGATAATAGAGAAATCCTGGGGAAGAAAAACTGGACAGTAATGGGCGACTATTGTACAGTGGTGGGGGAAGATAGAAATGGGTAAAAATTAGGAGGGTATGGATTGGGATTTAATACCATTTCAGACGGATGTACACTTGGGAAATGCTGGGACACTGGTAGATATCAAATTGATTGTATAATGGTTAGGCTACGATTCAAGAACTGTGTGCAACACTTTATATAGAAAATGGGAGATTTTATGAATCGGGCGAAGAAGGGGAGATCGTATGCTGAGGTGAAAAAGGAAGTACTAGAGTTAGATATGGACCTGAATTGGTATAAAACCTAACATTAATCGGTAGAATACTTAGAAAAACGTCCCCTTTCGTAACATTATTTTATTTTCATTGATTGATTCCTGATACAAAAACTGGAAATGTCTTTCAAGGGCCGTCCTTTTCTCCGATTTTGAAAGCATTTCAGAGGTTATAACAAACTATAAAAAGGAAATTTTAAATTTTAGTAATCATTGTTTCTAAAAAGGGTGACATGTACCCACATCTCGGCTAGATTGTGGCTTCAGAAAAGGATTGATTTGTCGGGGGCCCTTAATTTAGAGATGAATGAGCTTCTTAAAATTCTGTTGAATGGCTTGGAGCCTCATGCCTAAGGAATGGGACCAGCTTCACACGGACTTGGGTACCCAGACGGATGAACGACATATCCAAGATTCGTCTTCCTGGGTAACCTGATAAATCTAGGCATACAGGGAGACTATGCAAGTCATGATAGTGAAATCGGCTATGTTGCAATGAGGAGCCTTGCATTAAGTGGCTCTGAAAAAATCTTCTATTATTTTCCCTCGTCCCTGTCTCTCCAAAGGCCGTTTTCGAACTTGGCAAATCAAGCAATCTTCCCTTGAAACCTAGAACGCATCGAAAGCTATGACGTCATGGACGCGTCATCACCATGTGCTTGTTCACTAGCTATCGAGGAAAGATACCAAGTCAACAAAAGAGGAGACTTGTTATGCTTACTAGGTTTTAAGTTAGAACTCGGGGTGTGATAATATGGGCTTGTATGGAAAATAGAAGTGAAGAAACTTTCAAATGGATACTATTTAATCATTACTACGTATACATGTGTGATATTTATTATTTTTTGCGGAAAAGTTGATGAATTCGCTATATTTAAAGGCTTTTCAAATGTGAATATACTGATAAAAGATTTGGTACCTAATAGTTGTGTGAATAATTCCATACATTGTAGACGTACCGTCCTTGTTTACTTCATTGAACCTACAAAATCTATCTTCCTTTCTCTGGAAGGAAAATAAATTAAATGAAAAAATGATGAAAGAAATGATATGAAAGCAATTATATGAAAGAATTATGGTCCGATGGAAAGTACTCAATGGTAGCCATAATTTCATTGGCAGCATTATTTTTAGCTAACGAACATCATAATTGTTAATAACGTTGACATTGGAGAGGTTTTCACTGCATTCATCAAAGAAAGGGGACAATTAACCATTAGGGTAAATGTAATTTGTTTTCAACTTAACTACCTATATTAGTTACAATGCGCGTATTTATCAGTTATCAGTCGAAGATCATAGGTAGTTTGTTCGGAGTGTTATATATTAAAATACTGTTACCTGTTTTTTCATGTAGACAAGAAATATTATAATGCCTTTTTGTGCATAAAGACGTTGTCTGTGGTGAAATACAGCGAGTGACATGTCGTCCACTTCAGCAGACCCTAGCAATCGAATCATAATAGTTATTCACCACATAATGGTATATGAAAATTGTTTTATTCATAAGAAATAAGATTTAAAAAATAATATTCTCTTTTAATTTGTCGTATAAGGTTGGGAAGCATTTTTAAGAAGAAAGACACTTCAATCACCCACAATAATGATGGACACGGATGACGCTTTTCGTATGTTTTACGAGATGAAGGCCGCATGGTGTCTCTTCCATCGTAAAAGGGCTGACGAAAGCGTCAAGTAAGGATTTCACTTTGCTTGCCTAGGAATCAAGATATCTTGATTTCAAGTTAACTAGGCGTTTGCCAAATTCGAAAACGGCCAAAGTCCTCCCATGAATCGCAATATTTAAAATTCTTATGCCTTTTATAGCTAATTTTAACCACCTACTCTGACACGTCCTATTCTCTACAAAACGTTTCCTCTCTTCATTTAACTTAGAAAGCACATTCTCTTTAGTTTCCCTTTCCTCCTACCGTGTTTCTTCCATTTTCCTCCACGCACAAATCTAAAACGCCAATTATTGCCCTCTTTTCTCAAAGAAAAGAACTGACTGCAAAACGTTCTAGAAGAAAATATAGGTAATAGATAGAGGTTGAAGCACTATTTTTATTCCCGTTCCAAGTTCCACCTGACCCTTTGTCTCATCGCAGTCCAGTTGTATAAAATACCCTTAACACTAGAAGCACTGGAGCGGTCATTTTGACCGTTTTCGAATTTCAAATGGCCCCCTTTTCCTTCACAATGGTTGAAAACTTTTGATATTTCATGACTTTTAATAAATTTATATCCTACGTCTACACACCAAAAATTATTATTCCAGTCTGCATGATTTATGAAATAATTGTTGATATATCTAAAAGCGCCAGAGCAGTCATTTTGACCGGTATTATAAATTTTTAGCTTATTATTTTTGTTCTTTCGACTAAGATGTTTTTCTGTTATGATTAATAGCAGTCACGTTAAAGGATTGAATTCACAACTAATGTTCTGCATGTTTCCGTAGAATTTTCTTTTTTTAAATATTATGCAATTGCATTTCAAAATTTTTGCACAGACTTACTCAGAATTGTCTCAAGAAATACACATCAAAGCTCTTTGAAATAACTCCAGATTTCTGTTTTATTATAAAGGATACGAGATGTGCTCTTTTCCACCGCACACTTCGTCCCATTTTTATCCTTGCATGGTCAGTCGAGCTTTGACCGCGCATTGGATGGGAGCAAAACCTCAACCTTCTGATATGTCCCGGCGTCGCAGTTTTACTTCGGAAAAACTTGTGCAAGTTTTGCGAGACTTATCAGTAAACGATTCTGATTTTAACGTACAAAACCCGGTGCATTATGATTCGGATAGTAGAATTACTTTCTTCTCTGACACTTCAAGACACTAACATTGCTGAAAGTGGGAGCGGTAGTACAGACGGCTATGTCTCGGCACTAGCGTCTCTTCAAGATCATCTGACGAAAGCATCCTTTCCTGACTCTGCAGAGTTATATTTCGATATAACTACGATCCTGTATGTTAAAATGAGGGTATAAGTACATGAAAATTATTAAAAATCATTCGTCGTCTTTCTTTTACTAACTTTGGGTAGTATTTGCATACATTTTCTCACTTGTCCTTAGGCATCGGTCACGATGGTGCTCAGGGAGCGAGGTTTGGTAAAGGGGGAAGAAGACGAGGGGGAAGAGGACAACAGAGAGGTCGGGGTAGGGAAAGTGCAATGGGCTACAGAGTGAGACCGCTGCTGACGCAATTTAAGGGAATCTACAACTGCACAGTGATGCTGCCCACGAAAATAGTTCCGGTGAAGGTTGCCTCCCTCCAAGAAGCGCAAAACGGGAAGGGGGACGGTAGGATCGAGGGGTTGAAAAAAAGGATGTCAAAGGCGAAGTTGTACGATTCCACAGTTCTAAAATATGAATATATTACAGTGACAATATACCAAGGTTGAAAAAACAAAAATGTATTGATTTTAAGTACCATGTATCCCAGCATTGAATTAGATAGTACAGAAAAAAGATTACCAGAATCGGTCAGTTTCCACAACTCCACAAAGTATGGAGTAGATATACTGAACCAAATGGCAAGGAAATACACCACGCGAGCTGAATCTCACCGATAGTCTGTACAAGTTTTATATAATATCCTAGGTTTAGCTGCCATTAGCGCATAGGTGATATACAAAGGGGTTACTTCACGAAATATCAGCCATCATAAATTCCTTTTGACGCCATCAGAAGAACTGCGTAGTGAGTACATCAAGTCACAGCCAGGGCCAGCACCTTTTGTTTCAGGTACCCAAATTAGAAAAAGATATCAATGTCAGATAAAATAATATAAAGGGAATAAAACTATGGTAAAATGTTCAAGATGCCAAAAATATACTTGTGGAAAATGCACAGCAAGATGTGAAATGCTTATTCAATGTGTTATGTGTCATGAATAATAAAGTCTGGGACGGTAGAATTGATAGCAATATACATGGTTCTATGCTGTAACTTACATTACATCTCTACTCTCTGATTATAGATGGCATACTTATATTTACTCTGCAAAATGTTTGTGCACTAAACTACCATCATCTATAATTGTATATTGCACAATTGGTGGTACAGTTGTGTATCCCTAAGTTAGTGTTAAAGTTGAAAAACTAAATTGTTAATAAATCTTATTCATTACTTTAAAATAATGTAACTTGAGTTAAAAATTAATTAATCTCACTTCAAAATAGAATATCTGCGTGAAATTATCCATACACACCACCCAAACGCGATAAAACACCTACCGATCAAAATGACCGCTGCCGGCGCTTTTAGGTCGGGAGAAAATACGGCACTTCTAGTGTTAAACTATAAAATATGGAAAATGATTTTGAAAAGAGGTGAATATTTGCATGTTCACTGGAAATAATGAAGTTCTCTTGAGTTTTGGTCTGTAGATATCATTGTCGTGTTTACAGGTAAACAGGTAGATTTAAAATTATATTGTCATGTTTACGGGTATACAGGTCAGTAGGTTTAAAATTTGTCTATTTATTAGCTTGAAAGGCGTGAATTTGAACTAGTCATGTGTACGCCACGAAGGATAAACTCTTTATATTAAAAAATGTAAAATTTGGTGAGAAAAGGATTTGACTGATACCTTGGCTTGAAAAATCTACTACATACTGACACCCGCGCATATAATGTGGTGTAAGATGCGTGCTGAACCTGATTAAAGAGCTTATTTATGCATTTCCATATAAAATTCTAGGTATATGTTTACGAAATATGGAAATTAACATTAATAAATAGCACTGAGGGAGCGGAATTAAATGCGGAGGAAAGGAAGAAACTGTGCGAGAAGGCGAATTTTGTATGACGAAAGCGGATAATGGAAGCATTGGGAGCTTACGAAAGCCTTCATGTCAGGAAAATGGATGGAGTTTCAGTGAAAGTTCAGATGTGCCTCTGCAACTGCATGAACTATCTTATGGATGGCGCTGAAATCTTTGTAGAACTCTTGGTGGATGATTAAACGATTTGAGGAAGTAAAAAAATACTTAAGGAGAAAATGGGAGGGAGCTGGGGGAATTAATGAATCAAAACGAAGGTAGCGAGGAAGAATTCAGTTGAGGAACAATTGGATGACTTTTTTTGGAATGATGGCATCCGATTTTCATTCCGTTTCATGCAATCTCCTTTTACTCCTTTTACTCAGTCTCATAATCATTCACCTGTCGTCATGTATCTTTCCTCCAACATGTCCGTCCGTCACCGATATCTTCTCCACATTCCGACTTTCCCTGTTCTCTCTTCTCTATCTCGCCTTTCATGCAATGTGAAAGAAAATCCGATTGCTAAACGCTCAGGTCCCTCGAATGAGAGTTACCGACGTGGGTTTTTCACTCGAAAGGGGAGATTAAAGTGAGGAGAAAGGAGGACGGGGGAATTGCGAAGTAGGGAGATGGATGGAGAGTAAAGATCGGAGAAATGGAGAGGAATGCAACGCAAAGTGTGGTTTTGTGACGCTTCGAAGTATACGTGCAGTGCTGTCATGACTTGTAGTCTTCCATCTGAGGAAAAGGTAGGTAACGAAGAGAAGGGCTTTGGTAAGGGAGGAATGGGAACATTTTCAAAGGAGAATCAGGGGAAAGAGGTAGAAGAATGAAGGAGAAAAAGAGAAAGCGACAGGCAGGGCAAGAGAGAGGAATTTGATGCAAATCGAAAGATGAGAGCAAAGCGTTGTTCACTCTTATTTTCCCTGTCTCAAATCGGAAGGTTTATGATTTCCACCGGTATAGCTCTCTCGGCCAGAGGGAGATAAAAGATTTAAAAGCGATCGTGTTTCAAAATATTTTTGTGTGCGCATATTCTGGAAATGCTGTCCGCGACTATCTGCCCGCTCTCATTGCACATCCATCCATGCGTTGGCATCCTTCGGGCTTCCCGCATCTTTGTTTGTTGCAATCGTCCCCTCCGGTAATCAATTTCTTCGTGATTATTCAGCGCTTGCCGCGAGATTTTCGAGTTCTTCTGTTTTAGTCGTGTAAAAAAAGTATATGAGATCCGTGTCTTCACATTGTGCTTTGATTGATTCTGCGCGGTTAGGTACAAAGCTGGTGGATTACGTCTTCCTGCGGTTTCCTACCTTTTTGATTACGGTAATGGCGTCTTGTGTTGTGTAAAGGCAGTTTCTAGACTACATGAGGCTCTTGTGCTACTTATCTGGGTTGCCAGTTATCCGGGTTTCTTCGGTTTACGAATTGTTTGATATAGAATTGAAAACATGAATCTAACACTGGTTTTTTAACGTATTCCGAAATTGTGGGAATTCATGGTAACAGTTTGAGTCTTAAAATTTAAGTTTCAGAAATTGCAAAACATGGTGTGTTCTATAAATTGTTTAACTTCGTTTTTATCAGTGTTTCCATGATAAGTTAACGCTCTTTTATGTTTCAGGATTTTCTAATTTCTGATCCTTTTAAGTTTCAGAATTTTCCACTTCACATTTTCCCATTCGTTTCTTTATAATTGTATGATAAACCCGAGCGCTTATATCAATATTTTATGCCCACAATATATTTCTACCTCAGTAACTGCTTGTCCAGAGACTTGAAGTATATTGTTGATATGAAAATATTCGGTGATAAATAAACGATTACTTTGTTTATCATGAAAGTGAGTGACTTATTGTACCTAATATTGTATTGTACCTAACTATTGCTCATCAAATCGTAAACCAATAATATTTTTTAAATACTCTGATTATCATAATCCTATTGCTATCTATGTGGTGCCAATTTTAAAATTCATTCCTTCCCTTTTGCTTTCTCATATGTCCTCCGTATTCCTCGATTAGAGTTAATATGTTCGGTATCGGAAAGATATTGAAGACGCCTTATTTGATGTTTTATCCCCTCTGATAATTTTTCACGGTCATTAGTTGTCACTCCATGCGCTTCCTCTTGAATCGAATCTTATAGCAATTATCGTCTGAAAGAAAATTATTCATTTATTTTTACACATGTCGGCAACTGCCTATTATTGACCAAGAAAATCATCTATTTGCATAAAAAATAGTAGCAATCAAATTAAAAAAGTTTTTCTTTCTGATTTGGTCACTAGGTTACAGTAACGTTGACAGTGCGCTGTCACAACAAGGCAATCTTACTAATATTTAAAAATCTAGTGGTGTCTGTCTGTCTGTTACTCAATCACTTAATAACAACGGAACCGATTGAAACAAAATATAGCAAGAAAATAGCTGATGTATCTGATTAACACGTAGGCTATATAAAAAGGGCCTTTAGAGCCTTTTAGGCCCCAAAAATGGTTATATCATTAAATAATCATAGGAATAGATGCAGAGGTTTCTTTATTTGCATGGTTAAATAACATTTACTTGAGGTATTCGGTTTTAATTTTCACAGTTATGTGGAAAAAAGAATAATGTTTCTTATTCTTTCAGTCGATTTTCATCTACGATTATATTTCACTTGATAATTGCAGTTTTAACGCCATAAGAACACATTTTTCTCCAATTTAAGCAATAGCGTATTTACTTGGTAACTAAGGATTTTTCATGCATGAATTTGGGCTTAATTTTAGGCCTACAAGGGTCCACAGTTTTTAAGCTGACGGCTTCAAAAATAAATTAAAGCCCATACATTGTAATTAACTAAGTAGGCAAAGAACGTGGCTACAATTTCCTAGACACCAAATTTTCGATTTCTAGCTTACCTGGGAGCAATGGTAAGGCAAAGTTTGAGTGTTTTTTCTCTCACATCAGGGGAATTAAAAATATTTCTTTTCAATCAAAATATAGAGTCTTACTTCCTTTAATAATTTCAGAAATTGCATGCGCCTATCTATGATAGCATTCCCATAGTTGAGCGCTGAATGAACGCGGACATGTCCGCCGGAACGCGCAATACGGCCGGAAAAATCCGAGGCATCATAACGACTTAACTATCAATAAATAAGTATTAACGTATGATTTTTGGCTTATCTGTGATCTACTAAATACTGATAATGGTACTCAAATAGCTACATTATTTTTCCTAGAAGAAATAATCAATAGAATTTCCCAAGTCTCGCCGTTTTGGTTTCTTTAAGGTGCTTGAGAAGCGTACAGTCAATAAATGAGGAGCATATATGGCGGTAAAGGACTCACGTCATTTAGTTTTTAGGTTACTAATATGTAAAATTATTAACACTTTAGCTAAAACCCTTTTTCACCATGATATTCCGCATTTTTACATTCAGGATGCCTCAAAAATCTTCTCCGTCTTCTCCACGAAACTGCAGTTGGTTGTCAACCATAAGAGCTAAAACGAAGAGATTTATTCAAATAATTTTGGTAGTTAGAGCCTTTCTCTCACTCCCCGTTGGATTTAATCGGGTAAATATCGTCTGCAATGGTCGATAAATGAGGAGCTGATTCAGCGTAAAAGAACTTATGTCATTGAACTTCTGCGTTTGTACCGTACCAAATTATCAAGGGGTGTAGAAAACCTTATTTGACGAGGTCATTAGCCTAATTTTCAGTTTTAGAACGCCCTATACCATTTATATACCAAAATGCCTATGATTGGAGTCATAACATTATCGATAAACAAGTATCACTGTATGATGTTTGCCCTAATTGTGATCTACTACTTATAATGGTATTCAAATAAATTATTTTATTCAGGGGGAAAAACAATAGCATTCCCCACGCTGCGCCGTTTTGGTTTTTTTTCAGGTGCTTGAGAAGCATAGGGTTGATAAACGAGAATATGGCGTTAAAGAACCCATGTCATTTACTTGTTTGGTTACTACTATGCAAAATTATGAAGATTTTTGCTAAAGCCCTTTTCCCGCATGATTATATTCAGTGTGCCTCAAAAACTCTTCTTCGTCGTCTCCACGGAACAACACTTGATTACAAACCATATGAGTCAATGCGAATAATTCAATGAATTTTATCATTTTACGTCTTTCTCTCACTCCCCGTTGGATTTCAATGGGTACCTACCCTTCGCTAGCAATGATTGATAAATGAAAAGCTGATCCGACGTAATGGAATTTATATCATAGAAATTATATCTTAATACTATGCCAAACTACCAAGGGAAATAGGAAACCCCATTTGAGGAAAGTCATTAGCCTAAAATTTCCAGGTTTTGAACTCCCTGTACCATTGGTATGCCTAAATGATCATGGCTGTGGTCAGAATATAGGACTTTTTTTTTAATATTGCTAGATTTTGATCCCAAACATAGTTGAATAGACTCGTGGATTATTTTGGTAAAGGATGATTGGATCCTTGACCGCTCACTTACGCGAGTGTGACCCTTTTTGACCATGGGTCCCAGAACTGAGTGAATGAGACTGTAGTTGTGAAATCTCTTCCTGTGTCTATCCAGTGAAAAATAATTACCCTGATTATTATGAATATTTATAGAGCTACTCCGTCATTTTTTAAATCTTATTTCTCATCTGCAGGTTTCCGAATGTTAAAAATCACGTTTCCTCAAGAAATCTTATCCTCTTCGTCTCCACGAAACACCAGTTAAGGAGGAAGATGAGTTCAGCGGAATTAATAGAAATTGATTTAAGTTTCTTTAATGCATTACCACCGCTGAATTTCAACGGGTACCTTTTGCTAGTACCCAATATGTTTTGAAACGAATTTTTATTTTCTTTCGGATGACACTATTCAATTGCTATTATACTCAAATAACAAAAAATCACTCATCTAAGTAAGGACACGAGCCAAGGTGAATAAAAAACCGCGCGTCCGTTCACTGCGACAACTCATTAGATAATAATAAACACAATAAATTAGAACACAATAAATTAGAAATACAATACATTTTTCCGGAAAAGTAGCAGAAAAGTAGTGGTGACCAATTTATGTTTTAATGAGATGCCTCAACATGATTTGGCTGTGCGAGTGCGAGTGCGAGTAGCTTCTTGAAGGTATCTTGAAGAAGGCGACGTGCCATGGGACATTACGAATTCTAGGTTTTCAAATTTGTAATAATTTTCTTGAATAACCATACCTAGCCCTTCCCCGTGAAGCATTTGTTATCATTTACTTTCCCCACCCCTTACCGTCCCACTTTGTAATTATGCCTTTGATTTCCTCTGATGTTGATGTTGTACATCGGAGCCAAGGTCGCAAGATCTATTTCGCCAATGGAAATGTGAAATTTCTATCATCGTCTAGCTTTTATAGAAATTCATCCCCGTTTGATGGGTATTAAATTTAAATTATTAAACATTAAAAAGTAAATTATTCTTAAAATTGATAATTATTAAACGTTCATAGAGAGGTAAATATTGACGCTTTTTAAACTTTCCTACCCTCAATTTTCTAGTTATTAATCTTACTGTCTAAAACGAAATAGTACAGTGCCCGCTGAAGAACATGAAAACTAATAATCCTATCTTTAATTTGTTGATCTGTGCTTTTGCTTGCCAGTGTTATAGTGAAATTTATAGTTAGGTGTTGGTTAAGGCCATTAGCATTTAAAATGTCAACGCTAAAACCTTATTTTTTGGGTTTTCCTCAGAGTTATTAGCTACAAAATACACATTATATTACTTTGGCAGGAGTTTCTAGCACAATATATTGTATAGTTTTTATTGAGCATTTAATTTATCATCTCTTGGATGTAAAATTTTTCAATGAGTAGGTACTTCCCCAACTATTCTCGTGGTAATTTTGCGACCAGTGAGCGAGAAATAGTTTCCCTCCAGCATGTTTCAACCCCGAAGCTTTCATCGAATCCCTTATTAAATTGAATAAAAATAATAAAAAGGGATTCGTTGAGGTGTTGATCCAAAAGTCTGTGCTGATGTTGCAATATGAGAGTGGAATCGTCTTGGAAAAGATGTGAGAGAGGGAGAAAAGAAAGGAATGGAAGATGGATTGAATGAAAGGAGAGGGATAGGGAAATTAAATTAAGTTAGGTCGAGTTTCCTTTTTTTCTTTTTTTTTGAAGTGTACGAAGTTCATAAGTAGTAGCGAGGAGTGGAAAAATATCCGGAAAATTTAGGAATCAAATGCAAGGGAGCTATAAGGGAGAGAGCGGAAGGGTAAGGGGTGGGTAGGGGGTAGAGAGGGTAGGATGAGAATGGCTGGAAGGGAGACTCTGAGTCTGAGTGGATGAAATTGGGGGAGGCTAAAGAAGTGTGGAAATTGGATTATGAAGAGGGCCAAAAAAAATGGGAGGAGTCGCGGGAGGAGTTTGAGTGCATTGGGAGTAGATGGCGGGAGGAAGTATGAGGGGGAGCCGGGAACGGGGGTCAGGGGGGGATGGAAAGAAAACTGAAATTTTGCGAGGAAGAATCAAACTACGGCGTAATCCTTGTTTAACGGCTGTCTGGCAGAGGTTGGGGACGTTTTTTTGCACCTCACTCACTCCAATGATGGAGCGAAACTTAAAATGAAGATTAAAATGGCTTAAATTTTATTTTGCAGGTTGGTTCTATTCCTAAAAAATTGAGGTCGTTCTTGAAGAACAAAAAAATATAAGTCGACCTTGGCAGTAGTGGGCTTAAATTATGGTAAAGTACTTGTGCCATGTGGGCGTTTATCCATCTCATTTGCTCTATGAGCACTGATCTTTGCGATTTATAACTTAAAGTTCTTACGATAAAAAATAGTCTGGATCTATTGAAATAATCTTTTGTCATGGGTTTCTTTTAAATTATTTGATCCTTCTTTCGACAAGGCTCATGGTGGCAAGAGAACTTGTTATTTTTACCTTGCTACCCAAAGAAACCATTAATTGATTACGATAATGTGGTACTTCGACGTATTTTACCTAACCATTAATTCCTTTTGTTTATTTCACTATCAATTGAAATAATTACGGATTCAAGCAAAGACATTTTGGGATAAAACTTTAGTTTTTGAATTTGGTGGAGAGGCGACCTGGATATGTAAGTTTAAAAAGATGAACTATCTTGGATATGTTATTCTGTTTTTTAATAACTATCTTTCAGGTTTTAATTAACTATATTTTTTCTTATCTGCTGATAAGTTTACTGGACAAATTTTTTCGTGAACATCAGGTCTTATCATCATCTGCTCATGTTATTTCTAAATCTTATTAATATTATTTTTCGTCTAGTAAGTAACGGTAATTTCAATAAAATATTTCCATTTCTTAAATTATTAAAATAAAAATTAATTTTAACTATTACAGTTCAGCTGTCAATTATTTTTCTGTCTAATTTTTATTTATATTTATTTAAAAAAAAGCGCGCCTGTTTTTTCCTTGAATTTATGGAGTTGCTATGCCAAATAAATGTGTTTATAGATAGCTTCGTATCATGCACTTTCCATTTTGGAACTACCAACAAATTAGCATTAACCATTTTTCTTCTTCACAACTTACACACACTTCACCCGTGTGTTGAAGGGAATATGTTTGAATAGAAATATTTTTTTTAATCTTTCATGAGTTCTTTAATGTAGTCCGAGCGAAATATCACTTTACTTAGATACCAGTTAATTTGGTCTCATTTTAAAGAAAAAGATCTCACCTACACAATAACACCAAAATTTTTACCCCTTACTGCATTACTTTCGGAGATATTTAACAAAAAATACCAGCCATTTCACATGGGAAATGGTACGTGTATTCACTCCAGAGAGACATTATATTAAAAATGAAGTATTTCTAACGCTTAGATGTGGTAAAAATACTAACAGCGTGTAGTTTGTATGTTTTCTCAACTATATTTGAATATTAATCATATTGTTACCGCAGTAAATTCTTCGGGATCACAAAAAACCTTCCGTATTTTTGGAGTTTCAAACGTACTGCGTGAAAAAAATGAGTCAAATCAAAGACTTATATAGTTATTTTCATTTAATTACGTACAGTTTCTGTCGTATAAAAATATATTATTGCACCATTAATAATGCAATAGTTAATTCATATGTCCTGCAGCTGGTGAAATAAAAACGTAAAATTCGAATATGGTCTCTATTATGACTAGGGAACTATCTCGCTCGGACTACCTTAACTTTAGCAGCGAGCGAAAGGTAAAAGGCTGTATTTCAGTCATGTGCCCAAGAGAAAAGGAGAAACCTAATTTTGTGGACTTTTCATAATAATCTAGCTCATCTGGTGTTTTATTGCTATTCGTGAATTTAAAATTGGCTAACCCATAGACACCTGAAAGTGATTAAATTAAACCACCCGTATACTACGCTTTACCACATTTTCAAACTTGTGAGGGCTCATTAAATCTCTGATATGTTAATTCTATTGATATACTGGTCAATGAGGTATTTTTGGTCTACATTCATCCTGAATTATTATTATAACCTGTCCTTATATCCACCATAAGTATCCTTACTCCAAATTATTATTTATACTTACGTTTACATTTCTATTTACGAGGTAATTGGGCAACTAATCAATCGGTTTCTTGAGAAATGGTCCTGAATTTGCGCCTTCACCTATGGAATAGCTATAACAGAAGGCTTTAAGTAGCTGTTTCTTCAGGAGTGAGTTGCATTTCTCAAGAAACTGGAACTTCAGAATGAATAGGTATGCATTCCTATGCTGGTGAGGTTCTCCCCAGCTTGGCTTGAAACGAGGTTAAAGGTGATTTTTAGAATCTAAAGTTACGGCTGCAGAAATGAATTCATACTTCAGTAGATGGAATAGTGATCTGGTGTTAGCTATCGTTTGTACTGCCATCTGTGTTAGTATTTATTTTTATATATGATTTGATAAAAGTTGCGAAAAAAATTCGAATTGAGCGTCGTTAAGCAGTTGACTCCAATTCGTTTAATCACCCATACGTTAAATAATACGGTAATACGTTAAATTTTTTTTAGTTGAAGGGTCAATGAACTCACAGGAAACAAGCTGCTGGGACTTTATTTTATTCGCATTAATGAAAAGATTTGATTATATCCATTTCCTTTCACTGACATAAATTTGAATCGCAATTTGTCCCTCATACCTTTCGGCAAACTGAAATAGATTGCATCAAACGAATGTTCACCCTCGCGAATTTCCCAATGGCGATGGATGAAAACGGCGGGGAAGTTGAGTTGCTGGATCCACATTCCCAGAAGATCGCTTCTCCGAGAAGATGAAATTTTCAGAATTGGGATGACTCATGTCTATGAAGGATGCGTTTGGACTGGCTGTGACAATCGATACGGAATCCAATTCAATGTTCGCGCACGTTATAAAGGTGATAAATTGTTTTCTTATTTGAGAGAGACGTGAACGAGGCCGCTTGCCGTCATAGGTATGGAAAATGTTAGGCTGCACACTATGTATTTTTAAGTAATAAGGGTGCGCTGGCAAATGCATGATAAAGGTCGGCGGTACACTCATAGAGCTCAAAATATCATCAATTTTCTGCAGGTACTTCAAAAATTTTAGCTAAAATAGTAACTATTAAGAATTCATCTCTGCGAAAAGTACTTATATAATATTACAATGTATGCTTTTATCTATGTAAAACTCATGATAATAATTCCATGAATGATATATTTCTTTTATAAAGGAAGTAATTCATTTACTTGTGAACATTTTTATCCACAACGTTGTAGTTTTCAAAGGACTAAAAGTTGATTTTTCTCGCGGGCTCTTAAAGTATTTTTGATAATTTTTGTCTATACTTCGTCTGCGTGAATTTTTTCATATCAAAGACATTTTGTTTATAACTGAGACTCTAATTCTATTTATAATTTTAAAGTTTTGATAAGGTTAATTCATAATTGCGGGTGATTCATAAATTCACCGTCAAAATGTGTTGACGTTAGAGATATGCCAACAAATGGCTGTAAATCCTTTGCCAATAACAAGTTCAATTTCAGTGTGACCAAACTCTTGCAAGTGAGCTATATTGCTTTGCCAATGATTTAGAATAGTCACAAATGAAAAATACTGGTTCTTTTGTTCCACACTATTTCATAGAATATATCGTGTCGTGTTTTTAAATGAAGTTGAGGTTTCGGACATTCGATAAGGCAAAATGTGCAGGCATCGATGCGTCAGGTATGTTATGCAGTTAGACACGTGTAATTCATTCTATACCTGTATGCACTATTAGGCTTATTGATGTACTCATCACGTTATACCTAGTCTCATCAATGAATTTTCACGATTGATTCCTACCTTATTGACGGCTAACAAAACAATACCTGTAGGTCGTTGAAAAACTATTTTCAAAAGAGTACTTTATATATACCATATCTGGGTAATATCATCGTTCGTTCATTCACACAGACCGCTCAGCGGCAAATACATATAAATGTTTATACAGAAAGGTAGAAAGAAAGTGGATAGGAACACATAAAATTGACAGACACAATGGTGGTGTGAAGATGTAAAAATGGCCGATTCAAAGCAGAAATAATTTGACTGGACCGGGAATCGAACCTCGGACTTTTGGATTTCGGGCCCAATGCTCAGACCACCAAGCTAGCCAGTGTACTAAGAATTCATAGCTAAGAATCCGTAATAGAAATCCATAACTAGGTAATTGTATTGAATATTTCGTGCTCTGACATGGGCAAGTACAAGCACTCATTAAAGCTTTTTGTGGTATTTTTTTCAAATATTTTCATTTCGAGCAGTTTAAAATGATTGGTTGTCATTTGAAAATAGGCAATCTACGAAGAGGTTTTTTTGTCAACTAACCGGAAGCGTTTGGTATGGTTGGTGAGGAAATGAAACTTCTGAATGAGCTCTCGTCAGTTGGAGAGAGTGCAGGAGGCTGGAAGATGTAATGAGAGGTGATGGGTTGCTTCAAGTTTTGATAGAGGGAAGGATGTTGGGCAAGTACGGAAGAGAGTGGTTTTATAAAATGTATGAAGAAGGGTAGGACATACGTGGAAATGAAGAAAAAATGCCATAATGTGATAGAGCCCAGCATGCGGCAAATCTAGATGGTTTTTTTCTGATTTCCAATAAACCTGCCTTTAACCGGATTAATACTTAAATTAATGAATGTAGATTGAGTTCTTCAACAAAAATATTTGGTTAATTGAATTAAAATCTAATTTTAAGGTAATTTAAACCTAAAAATCGAATTATGACTCCTTCTCAATGCGGTTTTTTCCAGAAAAAAAACATTTTAAGTTCTTAATACCCAGTGATTTTGTCTCCTTTGATAACTATGCACTAGAAAATTCATATTTTTAAGGTACACCGGCAGTCCTGATATAATTAAGATGGCCAAATCTTCCTCTGTTTATACGCTGTGTAAACATAACTTCTTCTTGGCATTCACTCCTTTGACGGAAAATTCGTCTTTCAGGACAAAACTCAAAGCTGAGTAATCTTTTTTTAGTTGCTGCACTCATCATAACTAGCTGACAGATATTCTTTAGCACGGCTTTAGTTGTACTGCAGTGCGACTTGACAAAGTCCCAATAGTTAGCCGGAGAGAGGTTGTTGAGAAGGTGGAGATAAGAGACCAAGAAAGAAGCACACTTGGAGAACAGAATGCTGGGATGTTTTTGATGATTCCTCGAAGAAAGAAGAAAGGCGCAAACAGATATGATTCCCATTAGAATGGTTGAATAAAAAGTGGAAGATGTCAATTATCTGTTGGATAAGGGAAACGAGATGTTTCGGAGAAGTAGAATAAAGGAAAAATAAGACGGTAACTCTCAAGAAGATCCATAGAAAGGAAGAGTATAAGGATGAAAGCGAAAGAAGAGCAGGAGTCTATCTTCTACTGGCGTTTGCAGCTTTCCTGACTGGGAGACGCGTAATCTGAGGCGGAGGAGAGAAGTAAATGCTGTTTGACGGTTATTTGAGCAAAAGGTGGCTGTTACTTCCAAAGAGCGTTTAATACACGCAATGCTTCATGGTGAAACTGCAGTCATATCCTCATGTGGCGCATTACCTTAATTATATTTTAAAAGTGAGATAGGTGAGTTTAATACTATAATGGGAGATTTATTAATAAGAAAAATATACGGTTGATACAGGGATAAATTTGAGTTCCATTTTGAAGTCTTTAAGGACGTTTAAACTGTGGAAAAATGTTTAAGTAGATTGAATATTTGGTTGTAAATTTGTACATTAAATATTCTCTTTTATTTATTTGATAACTTTATCATGGTAATAAGGTCGAATCTTACATATTCATTTGTTCAGGATCGTTGGGGGTTCATTAATTTGAGGTGAGAGGTTTCATTGATCAAAAGTTATTAAGAAATGAGAAATGTGACATTCTTATCAATGGAGATGCTCTTGTTAGTATGATAAGTTATTTATAACATTGTGTAATTCAGTTTTACTTGAGTTTTGTTTCCGCAAAATTATCCAACTCCTCTCGCTGATTCTCAATCACGATTGATCCACGTCTTTAGTACGACAACTTTTTCTTCTAACCTATTTACCTGAGGGCAAAAATATTTTCTTTAACTAACCTTACTTAAATTAAAGTAATTATACTTAGGTGTTGAAGGTTTACTAATATTGGTAGCTGGAGACAAAGGGGTACTGATAAGGATATAATATACGGGAGTATGTTGGGTGTGTGGATGAGATGAAAAAAAAACATGTCTTTAGGATGGAATGAAGAAGGGTAGAAAGCATACTGAGATGATAAATAAATACTGGAAGACAGGACCAGGCTTGCATAAAAATTAAGAGTTTTTTTAAATTCTATTTCCATCTACACCCCCATCAACCGGTATATCACCTAATCATCATAACAAAAATAATAACGTATTGTCAATAATCAAGTTTTTCTTATCACTGTGACATATAACATTGCTTAACGAATATTTTTATTGAACAACCAAAAAAAGGCATTGTTGGAAGTAAGTGTGGAAAAATATTATTAATTGTTTGTGTGGCCAAATCAATTACATTTAGATATTGCCCATCAATGTGCTTGATGTTTATATTTTCCAAGAGGAAATGTATTTTGCGGTCAAAATGCTTAGCTTTATTCTATATCGTTTCATGTTAAGAATGAAACTACTTAGTTTTTTCCACCAATATATTTAACCATAAATCAACCGGCTTCGACCTTTTCAGGCCATTATCAAGATTACAGAATAAAAATACCCAAAAGACAGCACAGCTTATATACTAAATCTCAAGGAGAGGGATGTGGTTGAAATAAGGGGGAAGGGGGGAGGAATGAGAGGTGATTGGGCAAACTGCAAGGGAAGGAACAAACAGATGGTGACGCCAGGTTCAAGGACTACGGGGATGGAGGTGAGGGTACTGGCACAGAGAACAAGGGTGAGGCGGTTGAAGGGATTATGTCATTAAGTAGTCTCTCCCCGTGCACTCTGTGATAATATAGAATTTCAAAATTTTCCAGGAAGTCCAACTTCCTCCCCCTTTCACAAACATGCAACAGCCTCGGGGCAAAGTTGGATCTATGACCTTCATCAATCAAATGCTCTGCAAAACTTGACTTCCTGTCACCATTGACACTGAATTTAAAATGCTCTCCCATTCTTATCTTCAACCTTCGTCCAGTTTGACCTACATAAAAACAGTTACATTCAGGAGTATCACATTTTAGTAAATACACCCCGCTTTTATCATTCATGTCAATTTCGTCCTTAAAATTAAATAATAACTTCTGGAGTGTCACAGAATTATACACGGAAATTTTGTATTTATTTTTGGGGAAATATCTATATAGTTTGTATGTTAACTTATTAACAAAGGGTAACTTAACCCACTTAGTGCCAGAGGGGAGTATTGGAGAAAGTGAAGTCGATGTGGCTATGGCACGTTTTCGTCGCAAATGATTTAAAAGGTCATCTACCAAAGAGTCGTCATAACCATTATTTCGGGCTATACATTTAATGGTTTTTAATTCAACGGAAAATTCTGTCTGGGAGAGAGGTATTGAAAGTAAGCGGTGAATCATGGAATAGAAAGCTGCCATTTTATGGAAATGGTGGTGGTTCGAATCGTTGGGAATAATGATGTCAGTATAGGTATCCTTATATGATTTGTTACAAGTATCCCGACACATCTGGTTGGTAATAGGAAGATTCGGGTTTGAACCCCGGTTGATTCAAATTATTTGATCCATGAATAATTTTTACCCTGAGTATCTTTTCCCCCTGGTCCGCTTCATGTACATTCCGATCGAATTTAATGATTTTGTTCATGAACAATCTCATCCCTAGGTATAGCATATATCATTGCACTCACGCAGGGTGATACTTGCCAAGGCGCATGGGTATTTTGCAGTGGTATTTTCGTAATTCAATGTCAATTTGGACTTCCATATGCTTTTTGACGGGTGCCCGCTTCATTTTAATGCTTGCAAAAAAGTATCCATCGTGAAAACATGAGGGGACACAGGTCAAATGAGTGTGAGTACCTCGCGGAAGACACTAGAGGGGGTATTGACGCAGGTTCCTCATTTGGAAGGTTTTGGTCGCGATTATTATGGTTTGGGAGTCCTACATTTGAGGGTCGGGCCATTCAAATACCGTGGTGGGAGCCCTCAGGTTTTGAATGTACTGTGAGTTAAGCGTGAGGGAAATAGGCTTAAGAGGGAATATAAAGGATTCGTTCTGATGATGAGAGAAACTTCCTCTTTTCAATGTTTGGATCTCGCACCCAGATAGAGGACTCCTGGCGGTTGTCCAGTTAAACCGTTCCTCCCCTCGCTTCTCCCTGCAGAGTTTCCTCGGGTCTTTTTCCCACTCGCCCCATGTTCCCCTAATCCCCTCCAGGAGTTATCGTGGGGGAGACGGGTTAAAGGCCATAGGTTTCCATTAGGGAGGCCATGTGTAAGCAGGATCGCCCCTTACCCCAAGCTATTCGCCGTCTTTTCCAAACCCCCATTCCGTCCAATTCCCTTCCTACGCGCCACATGCGTGTATATTTCATCCAACGTTAGGGTTACCTCTTACCACTCGTCAGTACCCCTTCGCATTTTCCCTTCTCTTAAGAAGTCTTCCTTCGCGTCTTATGCTTTCTTCCTCCCTTGCCCATCTTTCTCATGTAGATTTCTCCATGTTTTCCGGGATTTCTTCCGCGTCAGTTGTTTGTGGGACAACAATTTCGCTAGCAGTCCTGCCAGCGTCTTCAGGTCGAAGTGTCGTGAAGCATGTTGGCCGTCGTTATATATCGTCGTTTTCCCGCGTTTTTCTTAGTGCTGCTCTGTGATTGGCTGAGGCGCGAATCACCCTTTTCCAAGAGCTTTGTAGTGGATGTCCGTCCTCTGTTGAAAATATTCAGTTCCTTCATTATTTCTATTGCCTCTCGTTTTTGTCTCGGAAAGTATCTGCAAGCAAGATGGCTTCACATTAGACGTTCCATGTCAAATTAGGCATTAATCTTTATCGTTTACGTTAAGTGCTGATATACTTTTTAGACCAAGAGAAAAGCATTATGATTGGGATGGAAGGATAGAATGGAGTATCAAAATTTGAAACCGATTTTTATAGTAGCTATGCTATAAACACCCTTCCGTATTCAAGTTGAATGCAAACACACGAACAATATAGAGCAAATCCTCCTTCCGCAGTCACCTTCATTGAGCGGTAACCTCTCCAATTGGTTGACATTTTCGGGAACGAAATGAATTTGTGCCACATATACATTTGTGATGTAAATTTTCTTTCTTTTCATCTGTCACCTCCCTAAGCAGCCATTATCTCATGGGTCCAGTGGTGGTCGCTTAATACAGTTTTCACTGTAATCCAGATTTGGTCCACGCCATTTGACCCTTTACCTGAGTTATTTCTCTCGGGAGGAAGGGCAGTAGTGTAAGAGAGGAAGGTAGGTTTGAAGGAGGGTCTTTCGATTCGATATATCCGTTACTCTATCGATATGGGTCCTTGCAACTATTTCTTCGACATGGCCGCCATTGATGTGCTTATTGAACATATACTGCGATAGAAGACCCAAGGAAGTCTACGATTATGCGGCGCAATCGACATTTCGAATGCCAATGCTTTGATAAATCAACAAAACGTTGAACAAACCTAAGCTATTTTTGTGGCGAGCACACAACAATAATCACATTGATGGTGGACTTGTTAACGTTATGGAGACCTGTATTGAAGGAATAATACAATCCTTGAAACACTCCTTGGGTTTGAAGAGGTGGTTGGCGAGGCTAGTTTTCCGGGATGTCCTCTGAGTCGATTCATCTTTGTACGACAGTTTCGCTGGCATCTCAGCCGACGTCTTCAGTTTTGAAATGTGGATGCAGGTATCAGCCCGTCTTATATTGGCCTTGGTTTTTCACCGACTGGCGATTCCATGCGCATTGTGAGAAAAACTGAAGCCTATATAAGATGGACAGAAACCTTCATTCACACTTCAAACCTGAAGACGCCTGCTGAAAAGCCGGCGAAACTGTCGTACGAAGAGGAATCGACGCGGAGGACATCCCGGAATACTAGCCACGCCCATTCCACCACTCCGTGATAGCTTTCATCAATAGAAGAGGGTGGTTGACAAGAAACTGGAGAAGTGACGGCATTAGTCGGCTCTGTACGATAGATATTAGGATATCGTGGCTTAACGCAACACTTGACGGAATAAGTGCTGTAATTACGGTCTTTCCTAATGAAATCTATTCAGGGATACGGATAATAGTAGAAAATTTCTCCTTCACCGGTCGCCGATCCCGGGAGCGCTGGTAACTAGTACACTTAAAGACAGCACTCACGCCTGATAGAAATGCGGGGTTTAATAACTAAAAAATTACCCCAACACTTCTACGGCTATGGAAGTTATGATATTTTGAACATTTTTCAGGCTCGTATTTCAAAAGACGCATTCCTACGCATTAATTGATTGCATTTTTACCGAGGTTAAAACGCCACCTACGAAATTTATCGCCCCTACTATCACCCAGATAAGCGGATTTGAAAGCAAAGATATTGATTCACATCTGCAAAATATTCTACGAGGATGAATATTCACGACTCGCATCGCATATTCATGCGGGATAATTGTATTTTTGCCATGTGATGTATGCAAAATGTAATTGATGATTTTCTCGGAGATGGGGAATGCCGCGTTTCGGGCATGACTTTCGATAAAACTATGGATGGTCGAATCGTTGCTGGGATAACCTGAGGGAAATTATGGAGCCTTATTACTGTCATAGGCAGAAAGTTGTTAAAGCTGTGCGTAATGGGAGTTAAGTCTTCATTTTGTGGTAAAATTGTAATTATTGGCCCAGCTATTCCAGGATACAATTGATACAGTTCCCCTATGCCAAACCCTTCTGAACTCGCTGGGTTGTTAAACTTGGGGGCTCAGAATCTTTTAGTCATTGTATTTTCGGCAGTT
Source organism: Ceriagrion tenellum (assembly GCA_963169105.1). Classification (NCBI taxonomy): domain Eukaryota; kingdom Metazoa; phylum Arthropoda; class Insecta; order Odonata; family Coenagrionidae; genus Ceriagrion; species Ceriagrion tenellum. The sequence continues at coordinate 125,492,620 of OY720633.1, read as the reverse complement.
ACAAGTTTATTATGTCGTTGTTTAATTGAAATGGCTGTAAAATCTTAGGTAAATAACTGCACTGGGAAATTCTGCAAATTCTCTGCTCGCGCTTTTGAGGTATTTACGAGAACGCGCTTGGAATATTTTACCATGTTTTAGAGCACTGTTATTTTTTGTCATCGGTGACATTATGCAACTGGTTCATGTGTCCCACAGGCTTGCACTCGGAAGATAATTTTTCAAGCGTTTTGTTTAACATCTTTGTAATGCTCTTCTCCGGTGTCCTTTAGTGAGCAAAATACGACAGGAATGTAATTCAATTATCACGTTATACGCTCCTGTACGTTCGTAAAATTACAGTGAAAAAATGAAGTCACGCTAGAGTAGTCAATATTGATAAAATTTTGTCAGAGATACTAAGAAGTGCTTAGCTAGAAACATTTTTGCATTTTTTGCATGCATTTTATTTTGTAACATTCTATTCACCGCTGCATGTGTACTCAGTGAAGCTGCGTTTATGCTTTTGAAAGGGTTTGCCGTCATGGAATTTAATATTTGTCCCGCACTATTCGACACCCTACTATGTTCAGAATAGAATAAAGGTAGAATTGAAACTGATTTCAAAAATAGAAATAGGAGTGAGACTGCATTGACTGAACAGAGTGTTAGGAAGGTAGAAGTTGTGTTAAGAATGAAACTACTTGGTTTTTTCCACCAATATATTTTGGAAATGTTGAAGAATATGTTTAAACTCGCCATTCTGTACCGAATGGAGAGTTTCCGGAATAGACTCGCCTTTTTCACCAAACTAGTGTTGCGAATAAAATCAATGGTTGGCGAATTCACTTTGTGGAAATTTCGATTCATGTTAAGAATGAAACTACTTGGTTTTTTACACCAATATAAACTCTCCGTTCGGTACAGAATGGCGAGTTTAAACATATTCTTCAACATTTCCAAAATATATTGGTGGAAAAAACCAAGTAGTTTCATTCTTAACATGAATCGAAATTTCCACAAAGTGAATTCGCCAACCATTGATTTTATAGGTAGAAGTTGGTGTCAGTCTGCAAGAATGAAATTCCAGAGTGGGATGTGTAACGGCTCATCGCACGGGCTTGGTGCTACTCTTCTTTTGTTCCTCTTATGGACCCCCAGAGTCGGTGTGCTAGCGATCATTTTACGAAACCTATAAGTACTTCAATCTTTACAGATGTGAAATGTGGTGCTACAGAAGAATGAAGACAATTAAATGGATAGTCCGAGTGGCTAATGAGAAAGTCCTCAGAAGAGTGGGAGAAAAGAGAAGTCTTCTGAAAACCCAAAGAATAAAACGGGGCAACTTAATCGATCACGTCATAAGACTGGCCTGATGAAAACATTTGTCAAAGGACAGGTCAATGAGGAGAAAGACAGAGAAAGGCCTCGTTTGTGATGTATAAAACAAGCAATGAAAGATATGTAAGAGAAGAAATGCGTAAATTAAAATGAAAGAGATTAGCTGATAGGAGAATTGAGTGGAGGGCTGCATCAAGCCAATCTCAGGATTGCTGACTGATGAAAGATGCTAAAACCACTCCTTAAATAGACCGTATGCGTTCTAGAATAAACTGCAATGCACCATATTCATCCATTGGGAGTTTATTCAACCCAAGGAGGTCGAAATGAAGTGGAGGAGACAATACCGTAAACACTCAAGTTTGAGGGTGAAGTTATAACATTTATGTTTGGAAAGGAATTTGTGTAGAGTCAGCGTTGTTTACCAGATACTAAACATCGCTTTACCTGTGGGTTTGAGCTAGATTTAAAGAAAATCTTGAAAAATCACTGGAAAACTTAGCATGAGTAGGACCTAAACTATGCTGACTGTAATGGTATAAAACTGACTTCAAAAATCGAGCTGAATGCCTACTAAATTTTTTCGGGCATCATTGGTTCAAACATTCCCTCATTCCTACGTTTTTCTAGCCTGTTTATTTTTTCATTGGCTTCATTTGTGTGATTTAGAGGCGGCGATCAATGTTGGAATAACCTTTAGGGAACGGGAGGGCAAAACAGTCGTTGATAGACCAAAAAGCTCCGTAAGGGGATGAGAACAGGGGTAATATATGAGAGGGCCAAATGGAAGTTGGCGCAGGAGACTGGTGGTTTAGATGAGGAGGGGATATAACATTACGAGCAAAAGGGGAGGGGAAAGGAAGGGATTGGCGGAGGGAGGGGACCGGCATGCGTGGGGGTAATCTTGTATGATTTCCATCGACGGCGCGTGTTGCTGCGCAGCGAGGAGTGAGGGATTCTGGGAAGAATACGCGGGGAGAATGGGAGGGACGAGAGCGGGAAATTGGCGTCAAGGTTGCGGTAAGGTCGGACGATGGAAATGTTGTATAGTTGAAAAGGAAATATCGGCAGGTAAGCACGTTTTTTTGCGGATGTGTGTAGAAAATAGCGCTTTCATCCTATTAATTCTTGGTTACAAGGTCGATCCTTCATGAATTTAAACGAAGACAAGTGTCGAATTCATATCCCTTTTTTCTAAAAAAAATAATGTTTTGATTAACTACTGAATCCATCTGCTGGATTCAAGTTATTTCATATTCATGGAGTGCTTTTTTGACTGGTGTAATCGTTCTTTTATTCATTTGGCTGCAGTGATGCCTGAATTACCACTTATTCTCACTGAGTGTAGTTTAGACAACGAAAAAATAAATATCAATGCGTATTACTTTCATTCTAAGTATACATTAGAGTTTAACCGGCTATAGTTTTACCACTCCTTTTATATTGCCTCATTTTATTGGTTGCATAGAGTCACTATTATAGCTTGAAATGAGTCTCGTGTTATTATGATGATGAAAAACCCATGAGTTTCTTCATACTATGTCCGTTAATTTTAACTTTTACTTTTGCCAATTCAATTGATATTTACTCCCAGTTTACAGGTTTTAATAATGATAATATCAACTTTACCACTGTAATCTCGTAAGAGTGATATTACCGTTACCACAACAATAAATTACTGGTTTTTTGGGCATCCTTTTAGAATTGATAGTGAATTTTAACGCGATATTCATCAAATAATGAGATCATATTTGTCCCCATGATGAAATCAGTATGGTTTAAAATATAATTTCATGTTCCCTAATGAATTGGACTCTTTCATGGCTAGAAGGTTTACTTTTTAGGCGTCCTTTCAGAATTGATTGTTTTATTAATGTGATATTCATCAACTATTGAGATCGTAACGGTCTCTGTAATGACCCCAACAAGATTAAAAATGGAATTTTATGTTACTTAATGAATGAGACTAATTTCTGGTTGGAAAGTTTTTTTTAAAGCTTTCTTATGTGCATCGATTCAATACATGAAATATCTCTTATTGATTCCTTATATTCTTTATTATTATTTCGTTAACCTCGGGTTTGTTGTTCTGTGATGGAATTCTGTCCCCGATTTCTGGAAGTCAATTAACCGCTGCATTAATAGTGGATTCTTTGCTTTTCTCCTTTGTGTAGGTTTTGTGGGAATGAGTCAGGAAGAAAAATATGGGCGTTTCCTGGATAAAAATGTTTCGCCAAGCCCCTACCAAATAGCCAGTTGCGGAAATAGTATCAAAGTTGCATTGATCCATTATTAAAAGTTTTGGTTTAGCGCTGCAGGTTATGATAGCCACAATGGAATGGCTCTTCCATCGTTCAGTTCTCTACAGTCTAAAGTGCTTCATAAAACTCCCAGCTGTCGGCCACTACATTAGGTCAACGTCCTCTTCAACCAACGATAAATAGTTAACTAGGCATCACATGTTTTTGGCATAAAAAATTTATTGCATTATTTCGAATCTTGTATGTAATAGTCCCAACCATAATCGTCTCTGTGATGCTACATGTATTTTGGAGAACCGAGTGAATAGTCCTATCTGTACATGCGTGTTTAACTTATGTTATAGTAATACAATGCAATGGACACTCTTGATATATTTAGTCAAATAGTATTTTTCAAAATGTGTTCTAACGTTTAGAAAAAATGTAAACATTTTTCAAAATGTGTATGTTGTTTCTAACTGCCTTTTTCTGGCTTGCCAAGGAATGGCTGCACATTCCTAAGAATTCTTCTCCTGGGATGCTTGATTCCTCTCTTTTTTGTATATTTTTTGCATGTATAATAGATGGAGCGGAATAAAACTGTTATCGCTATTATGTTATAACTAAATTATAACACTGTGTATCAAGGAATAGTCAACTCGTGGGTTTGATTAGTAAGAATCTAGGTTTGTCTATGAGAAATTGTATTATGCAAACGTTGACGTAAAAAAATGATATGTGAAAATTATGACATTTTTGCTGAACCTTCTCAGCAGTCCGTTTGTATTTTTGTTGATTTCTTTCTTGATTTCTTGCTTTCTCTTGGCTCATCTTGTATGCCCCGTTTCTAATTTGTATTTTTAGTACTTATAAATGCAAAGAAAACGTTATTGGAACTGACATACTGTCAATCTTTGGCGAACATTCTCTGTCAGTAATTCCTTAGCAAATATGGAAATTCTAAAACGAATAAAAACTACTGTTCATGAACTACATTTTTGCCTATATTGTCCACTAAGAGCGTTATCGCCTATGTTTTACCTATGCTTTTAAAACTTATTTTAATTAGGGTTTGGATGTTTTTAACAGTTCAAGAAAAGAAAAGGAAATGGAGACGCCTTCAACTGAGGCGTCAAATAAAATATGGGGCTAGGATGGAATTGGCGATATAAGAAAAATAAGATGGAAGAAAGGCCTTCAATATGAGAGATATTTTTCGGAGAAAAGCGAAGAGAGATGGTTATAGGTATGGGAATGCTTAGGGTCTGAGAGGATAAATAATTTTGGAGACGCGAATGGGCGCGGCGAATGGAGCCCGTCTGGGGGATTCAAAAGATGAATAAGAAAAGGACGTGGGCGCTATTCAGAGGAGTCTAGAAAGATTCCCCCACAATCAGTTAAAATAGTGCCGAATCGGAAATCGATGGTGTAGTAGCGAAAGTAAAATGTTTTTTTCCCGCATCTTCTCTTTGTACCCGTTTGAATTGGCGGCTTTCATGCCTCTAAAATGTGAGTATCTGGTTTTTGTCAGGCAGACCAAAAATGTCGATGCATATAGTGAAAATATAGCATTTCTGAGGTAACTTACGTTGCTATTTGGCATATAACATTATAATTTGGCAAATAAACTCACAATAAATTAATACTCATCCCTGCGTACGATAGAGGGTCTATTTATAGGCAAGTGAGATTATTTTGCGTCCTTGCATTGCGGTAAAGATGTGAAAAATAGCAATCCAGTAAAAGTGGTGTCACACGGCAAACATATTTACTTCCTTTTGGTTCTTCGATTTTTTGTAAATCACGTGAACAATCAGGTTTCATAGTTTCAGAATCTGTTGGCATTTTTAAGGGACTGTCGTTCGAAAATTTAAATTGAAAGAAGTTGCTAATTACTTACTGATAGACATACTTATTTCTTCCTTGAATCCACAAAACGTGACTCAAACTGAAGGTAGCCACCTGCACTATGTAAACGCTGGTTTCTGAATGATACTAAGGTAAAATACAGTTGTGCTTTGCTCAAATTTGGAGAGATAATCCTAAACTCATCTGTGTCCTTTTATCACTGCCTTCTTGTGGCAGGTAGTCAATTAAAAATGCGCTGAAGCATGTTAAACTCGAGTTACACTGCTATGATCGTAACGTAAAAAGAGAGGTTACATAATCCAATTACATCATACCTATAGTTTATTTCCCGTTTAGTTAACATTTTCCATTCTCCCATCTGTTCTTAATGTGACTCTAGATAATGGAACTAAATTGAAGTATTTTATACATAAATTGGATAACAAATCTCTCTGAATCGAGTTTTTGGAGCCATTCGTTCTCGTTTGAACTTATTTGCAAAGAATAGGGATTTCACCTGATTACTCTAACTGCTCATCGTGGATTTAGAGCTTAAGGGCAAAAATTAACTTCCCTTCGCCTGAGATTCAAATGCAATCCTTGAAGAAAACTTTTGAGAAGTAAGCATATCAGATATTCATTTAAACGTAAAGTTTTACATGTAAAAGAAATTTTGAATGAGTTCTCCAGAAAAAGTGATCTCTATCTCCAAGGGATGATGTTTCCTGGACATTAAGGAATCTTTGGATTGCGGCCACGAAAAGTGTTGTCTTTTTCATCATCCTGCAAAAACTAAATGATAAATAGCCATGTGACTTAGTAATAAATTACTGGAAAATATATTTGAGTGTGTATAATTACAGAATATTGGTAAAATAGAGCTGATAGGTGAAACGTGTATATGTTGTACGAATGCGAGCGTTGATATTTCCCTGTTGGTAGTTCGAATCTCAAGGAGATATCATTGGTAGCGATTAAAATGTGTGGAAAAATCCATTTTTGTATGGTAAACATAACGATCAAGGAGTACCGACTTATCCGCTTCTTATTGTATTGAAGTAAAATTTGGTCATGAAATCGCTAGCAAAAAGATCGGCTCCATTTATGGAATATCAAGTACTTCATAGGTGCTTGCGGAAGAAATAGAAGAGAGGTGATGAGTAACAATTGAGTCATATGGATAAGTTCTTCCTAAATTAGACAATTATGAGAAGAACCAGCTTCGATTGGATGATAGGCGGATAACGAAACAGATGGTAGAGTAAAGAGAAAATGGGGTGGAAGAATGGGGCAGCCGGGGGATGTGATCGATGAGAAACCCAGAGAAACTGAGCGTGAGTTTCTTCTGGATCAAGGGAGCATGAATGCGGCAATGTAGAAAAATCACAGTGAAAAAGGAAGATTAGGAAGGGAATCATTTCTTACGAATATGGCTGAAAAATTTATGCGATTTTTACTCTATATATTGTACAGAGAATGGTAGATATCGTAATTATGGATGCTGCAGGTTATTTATTTTAACATTGGGGAATTATATTGTCTGAGATTTTGATTTCAGGGTATTATCTAGTCAGATATTTGTCTTTTCAGGGGAACTTTGAGCATTCCAGCTCGTAATACTGGAACGCTCGGATTAAAAATTTAAGTTTAAGACAACTTTTACTAAAACCACTAGATTTATTAAAAACCGACCCAGGTTTCGATATGCATTCACATCATCTTCAGGTAAATGGAGGCCGATGTACAGGCCTTATATAGTAAACGTTGCCAAGTGGGGAGAGGGGGGGGTGAAGGGAGGGAAGAGAACAATACAAGAGGAGGGTGGTCGAGGGAGGGTAGGGAGAGGGGGGCTAGGAGGACGAAGTAGAGGGGATTAGAGCTTTGAGGATGGGGGAATAGGCAGGGAGCATACATTCATTAACATGGAATTTATCAGTCAACTTGGATTTTAAAAATCTCTTGCTGTTCTAAAGCATTCAGCTTGCGTCTGCCATTTGTAAAATGGAGATGTGTCATGGTAAAATCACTGGTACAACAAAACAGAAACCCTTGTTCAACAATGGCGTTCAACTACCTACTTTGGGGAGATTTCCTCTCGAGTGGCGCAATTGTTTCCGAAGGACCCTTATAAAGTGGCTTTTTAAACACCATGTAGTGTGAAAAAAACTGTTAGTGAACTGCAAGGACCCCATTAAACCTCAGAAATTAAGTGGTTTATACTTAATGAAATGTAACGAATGCGGTGGACAGTATGTTGGACAGACCTGTAGAAATTTTGAAATTAGACAAATGGAGCATAAAAGGGATTTTAGAAATTTTAATTTTAACGGAAGCAACTTCGCCCGACATCTATTAACCCACAGACATAAAAGTGATTTTACCATGACACATCTCCATTTTACAAATGGCAGACGCAAGCTGAATGCTTTAGAACAGCAAGAGATTTTAAAAATCCAAGTTGACTGATAAATTCCATGTTAATGAATGTATGCTCCCTGCCTATTCCCCCATCCTCAAAGCTCTAATCCCCTCTACTTCGTCCTCCTAGCCCCCCTCTCCCTACCCTCCCTCGACCACCCTCCTCTTGTATTGTTCTCTTTCCCCCCCCCCCTTCACCCCCCCTCTCCCCACTTGGCAATGTTTACTATATAAGGCCTGTACATCGGCCTCCATTTACCTAAAGATGATGTGAATGCACATCGAAACCTGGGTCGGTTTTTAATAAATCTAGTGGTTTTAGTAAAAGTTGTCATCTTAAATTTTATTGATGGAATACCACCAAGTGCGACTGACTAAAGTGAGGGAACGCTCGGACTTGAGCACCATCTGGAATTCCCGTGGGGTGTCATTTCGACTTCACCTGGAAGGTTTTTTTTCAAATGAAGAAGCAATATGACCTGACTTTTAGAATTTTATGCATATCTTTGATTTTTCCGATGATTTCACACACTATTTCAGTCATTAATTACAAGCAGTATTCATTAAATCTCTGGAATATGCAAAATCGATAATTTACATTGATAGCCAGACGTTTTCTGCATACCATCGTCGGAATATTCAACTGATTTACTCTAATGATGGGCAGTCGGTTGCTTGATCTGTAGTAGAGTGAGAGGAACACATGATATTGCTTGAAAGGCTGACTCTCCGCCTCTCAACGATCCAATTTACTCCCCTCTCCACATTTGTTGGCCCTCATACAATGTTCCACCTCACGAAAGGGAGTCGCGATGGCATTTGGCGGACGGAGATTGAGTAAGTAGGAGGCGGATTGAGAATGAGGGAGTGTGGAGTCCTGTGAATGATGGGCATTTATTAAAAATTCTCCTCCACGAAAGTATATAGCCATGCTAGGATTTGCATTCACAGCAATTCAAGCTGTCTTATATTTCTTATATCGCCAATTCTGTGCGACGGACTCATGAATTCCCGAGCATTATTTTGGAGGGTATAGAGATTTCTAAACACCCGTTGAATTTCTGCCGGGAGGACGGATATCACCTCCACAGTTCATAGAGGAGTCCATTCCAACAAACGGACCAATCACGAAAACGGGGAAAAAATGGCGCCAAAAGTGAACGGTCGTCAGGTCTTTACAATGCTGTCCACTATCCTGCATCATTACCCCGACCAGAAGACGACTGCTGGAACGCTGGCGAAACTGTTGTAATCAAAAACAGCAAAGCGATGAAAACCCCAAAATATGCTGCTTGTATCATCGGACCACCGCGGAAGCTTTCGCAACATGACGAAGTCAATTTGACGCCTCTCGGACGTTCTAGGTAAATCTATAATTAACTTGAACATTTTATAACAGAGTGGCCTCAATTTTTTACTTATTCTATAATGACAACATTTTGGGAATTTCCCGAGAGCTTTGACAAGAAAACTAAAAAAACTAGCAGTTATTTTTCCGAGCAGAGGAGTCTAAATGATGCTTGCGGGCGTTCTATTCAACAATGTTAACGGTACGTGAAACACATTGAAATAATAGTTTTTGCACTTCTGTTGAGTTTATTAGCATATTTAAGACACTATATTTTTATTTTGCTACATTAGGATGGAATAGTGATTCGGAGAAGTGCTGCCCCTAAGAAATAAGTTCCGTTTAAAATATTTAGAATTCATCGTTTTTCCTCGTGGCTTCGAGTTGATTTTACAAAATTTCGCACGTCAATGCACGCTATTGCCTCTTCGTTGCCTATCGGCGATGAAATCTTTGTCTTAATTTTGTTGATTATGATTAATTACTGTTTCTCTCATCTATTTTGAACGTGGAAAGATTTCTTGAGTTGGTTATATTTCATGAGGTTTGCAGTAATTATACAATCTTAGATCGGTTTATTTGTGAGGGAATTTTGACAGGTCATCAATTGAAACAGGAACTTCAGTTTATCATCATAAATGCTTATATATACACCTTGCGTTCATTATTTGATCTGTGAAATTAATTGGATTAATACTGTTATAAATACACGGCGACCGCATGAGGATTAGAGAGATTCAATCTGTTAATTTCCCGCAAGGGGTACAGCAATGTAATTCGTGTTTCTGGTTGGTACCCGGAACTGCTAATTTTCCTATGTGAACGTTTATGCGTATCTGCACCGCTAGGCATAAATGCTGGGTAAAAGAAACTCTCCTCTACTTACCATGAGTCCACTTACCTGCCGGCATGCGAAAGCCTTTTGAATAAAAGTAATATCTCCCTCGCTACAATTTTCTCACCCGGTCTTTCACGGAAGCCAAATGCTGGCCACAACGCTGGGTGGGTTGTTGATCGGTTGGGCGGTAGTGCTTTTGCGGTTAGAGGCCGCCGAGATTCGTCGGCAAAAGGTGGAAAGCTGGAGAGTACGGGCGTTATTGGGCAAAGGGAGTGCATAGAAGGTGGACAGGTTGGTAGAAGGGAATAGAGATATAGAGACTGGAGCCGGGAGGGAGAGGGAAACCTTAGAAATTGCGAAGTGGACCAAGAAGCATAGTGGTAGAAAGGGTCGGAAGTTATCTCGCTCCGGGCTAAAGGTTTTGCCGCGGCACAAAGTGCAATCTCGATATGCCTTCCCGAGTTTCCTTCCCTCTACCACTCCCTCCACTCCCCCACCGCACTACTACCAATTCCTATTTTGCCCACTCACACACACGCACACACAGACTGGCTCGCTCTGAGCTCTCTCTGACGTAGCGGCGGGGGAGAGGTGGGGGTGGGAGGGTGGAAATAAGAACGCGCGGCGAGCAGATTGGCGTGGGCCTCGGCCTGATGGCTCGAAATTTCCGTCCTTTGTAAACACGGGAGTAGACGGTGGCGGCGGTGATGAGGGAAAGAGATGATTTTCCTCCGCTGGGACCGAGAAGCCCAGCGGGAGTCTTCGGGGGATATACATCCCTCTCCCACTCAGATGAAGGCCGCTCGGGGAACCGGAAGTCATGGGAAGGAATATTTGGGAGGCGGGTGGGGCTGTCTACTATTTAGAGATCTGAGATTAACGGTCATATTGAAACCAAGACGTCATTGCCTTCTAAAGTTTGAGATGTGCCTCTCGGGGAAATGATGACATAATTTCTCCAAGACAATCAGATAATCCAGCTTGATAAAAATAATAATATCCCTTTACAAAATCTTTTTATTCCATACAAAATACATTTGCAACATTAGCTTGGATATTTTAAACAATAAGATGGAAAAAAGGTAACCCAGAGGAAAACCTGTTTAGGGGTTACCATTATGAATAATTTTGCAAAGGCGGATCTGGTGCTCGATTAGATTAGATTCATGATTATAAGTTACATTATAATAAAGCGATACAATGATTCTATTGTTTAATAATTTTGTGCGTTCATTTCATAGAAGACAACACATCCAGAAAATTAAATCTCACATTACTGCTAAAAAATGGCACACATATATATACAAAAATTTAAGTACACATATGTACAGATGTATATATTCACATGTATAGACATGATTTTGTAATTATAAGACCATAATCGACAAACCTATATACAAAGCATAAGTTAATAATGCGTTGTTTTCATTTTAATTTTCGGAAAAATGCTTGCAATATTTTGTGATCTCCTCTTCAAGAGAAGAATTATGTTTTGGAATTCATCGAAACAAATTACTAAATCTTTCTTTTAAACACTATTTTACATTCATAGGTATGTACGACTAAGCAACATTTTTTTCAGTCAGGAAAAAATATTATTGTAACATTCTCTAGAGTCAACTACAATATTAATTCTCGGAAAAAGGAGGATAGATGTATATCAGCCCCAGCATTAATGCGGATATTTTCCCGATCAACAACTTGAACAGCACCGGTTATACCACACGCAATAACATGCCTAGGGGTGAAGCGGCTTGATAATACTCTGCATGCAATTTTTCTAAATTTTGAAAAATCAAATGCTCTAGTGAGTTGCTGTAGTTCAATATTGTATTGGACATCTGACTATTTTCAATTGTAAAGTTTGGTATTTTGACCCTAAGATGTAAAAAATATTCTAAAAATAAACTTAATATAGAGAAAAGCTGCGATCGTGTTTAGAAGCTGCTATGAACGAACGTAGAGTTTTACACAACTGATGGAAGGACTATGTAGGGAGCCATCAGGGACTCGTAAGGCCAAGCTGCGCTTGAAAAGTTGGGAATGCGTGGTTCAAAAGTTACTATTTCTCCCCTCTATGTATATATCCTAAACGTAGAGAAAGGGCAAAATTTGTCGATGTGATTGATGCAAAAATTTCTTCTTTGCTCGCAACATTAATGGCATAAAACAGCAACACTCTAGCGACATTGTTTCTTTTCAATTTCTTCCCATTCTTCCTCTCCGTTCCCTTTCCATGACATCAATTGCCACACTCTCCGTCAGTAGCTCCCCGGTCAATATAGAAATGTAGATAGGAAACTTATTAGGTAATTTTTAATGATCCACATGCTAATTGTCATTAGTGTATCTTATATCTTAGGCTGTTCATGATGAATTTATTAAGTACTAATAAAGCCTATATCAGAAGACGCTGTTCTTTTTCATTAAATCTATGACCAGATATAATGTTCTGCGCAGTTCCTTGGTATGGAAAAAATTTATTGGCTAGCTTACAGCATCGGTAAGTTTGGTAAAATATAATGGAACTCTTTGAAGAATATGAAAAATGAAGAACATTCATTTTGCCGGAAGTGCACAAAATTTACATCGATGAGGCTTTTCCTACAATCATTTACTTCCTACATCTCTTCCTACAAATGATCGTGTAACAACTCGTTTATTATTCAGATTGAAAGAAAATAGGGATCAAGCATATAAGATCTGATAGCGACCTATCTATCAAGTGCATATGCAAGAAGAATCATTTATAAAATCAGAGCAGATGCTCTGGCGGATGAGATGGGCCGACGCTCTAAAATTCCGATTGCTCGCGTACTACCATTCCCAATGAAACAGAATACGCCATTTGTTGACAAAATTGCAATTTTCAATCTTCAATTCAGTGGCCACAAAACATAGATACTATGCTGTATATATTTTCGGTCTCATTAAAAATAGTTACCTCTTTGGTTTTCACATAATATCCAGCAATCAACTCTCGGCTGTAAACGTATCAACACGCTAATTGTCCTTGATTGCTGTTGTCCTCTGTCATTAGTTGATTTGTGTGCCTATTAATCAGCCAAGTAAACTAGAAACCATGATTGCTGCGACATCTTTCTACTCCATTCGGGAAACCTGGTAGTTTAATCACCTACAGGCCGGCGCAGCAGATTAGCAAGGCCTATATGCCTACAAATTCCCTGCAATGATCACAAACCTGGATTATAGAGAAGGCCGTTGGGACTATAAAGCAGGATTTCTTAGAATTGTGATGGCAATTCCTCTGGGTATATAAAAGAAAACGCATTGCCCCAGTTCTATGACACTCGTTTCTGCGGTTTGGGATTAGAAAAATATTTAACGGGAATCAAAATTTTGCAAGATGAATCTATACCAACGCATGGGCCTTGAAATTTCATCGGAGGAACAAGGCAAGAGAATTCTTTAATGAGAACAGTTGTTTGCGGCCAGCATTTTATAGAGAATTGAATAATATACTCAGTATTATACAGGTGAGAAGAGAAACTTGGAAATAATAAAGTATATGTAACCTAATGAGACGAAATAGAAATGACATCCATATTAGCTAATATTATTGTATTGTTTTGGCGAAAACGATGGAACTGTAACCAACGTTGCAACCGCTCCAAATTAAAATTTAAAACCAAATTTCCACGTTATGCTATAAGATACATCTTTTCTAGTATTTCAAAAAATATTGCAAAAAGTTATAGAATTGAAAAATGGTCGCAAAATCAGTCGTTGAGGGAAAATGAGATAGGCACATCTGCAACAGGGGATAAAATGTTTTTCTCTCCGAAAAATAGAGTGAAATGGAGGCCAATGCTGTATTTTGAACAAGTGATGTCCTTGGAATTAGCATTTCCCTCCCGAATCTTTACGTATCGTCTCGTCTTTCCAGGCAGTGTTTTCGATTTCGATGCAAGGTCAAATGAGATAATTCCTCTAGAATATGTATTCATTTGGCATTCTCGTTCGCCACGTGCAGGAACAGGCAATTTGAGAGTAAAGAAGGAAAATTGGATGTTCAGGGCTATGGTTCGTTATTCAACCGAGGTCGTGAATGGATATAGGTAGAACTGTTTGCTATGTCTAATTTTATCAGATGGAAAGAGGGTCAGTCGGTGAAAGAAAGAAATGACCTTGGCATGACTAAATGGTATAATTATAGTGGATGGGGGAAGATTGTATGGAAGAGAGAAACAGTTTGCTATTAATTCGGCAAAATATTCTTCATGTACGGTGACCGATATGATTTGAAAGTCATGGCTGTAAATTAAAGTGTCTGGCGGTAAAAATATGTCAACATATGATGTCACTAGTGTGTTCACTCCGGTGAAAACTTATCCAATTATTAAACTTTGGCAATGCCAGATACGTAATGGACATAATGTTTGAAATTTTTAAGCGTTTTAACCACTGCAAACACGTCGATGGCACATATAAAATGATTTACTTTTGAAATTTAAAGTTGCCTTTGCCTTTTAAAGTTTCGATCCCGATATAAAATAAAAAATTACCTACTGGTAACTCGCATTAAATGAAGTTGTTCAATAGCGCGGTCGTCTCAGAAGAAAACCTGATACTTATCGGTGTTGATTCATTTTTCCGTAGTTTTCTATAGAGAGATGTTGTAGATGACCTAACCATGAGGTGATAGAGGTGGTGGTGTTTCTATAATGCATCTTTTACTTCCCACTAGTTGTAATAAAATAAATACATCGTCAATGCCAGAGATTCTTCTAAATGGGTCAATCCATACCAAGTGGTCCAAGTTGGTTGCTCGACCATTTTAGAAAAAATTCATTTTTTGAGGGCAGATAGCCTTATGTTTCGACAGCTCAAAACAAGTTATATTTTATTTTTAGTTTCCATGGCAACCAAATGGCGGCCATTTTTCAATCTCGATGCAGAGCTTTTTTAGCATTTGCAAGCTTTGACATTAACTTCTGTTACTCAGCTACCATCGTTTATAGGAAAATGAAATAAATTTTTATGCAATACTCATACATGGAACTACAACTCTGTGTATGTCAAAATATGGAATTGTTATTTCTTCGTGATTATTTTAACAGCCAAACTTTAAAGTGAAAAACGTAAGGTTTCGTATATTTCGGAATTTTTTTGGGGAAGAAGAAATTTTCTTCGACCCTTAGAAATTACTCATAATATACGATGACATTAGATCTCTATATTAAAAAAATTTGAACTCAGAAGCTATCATATTTTCATTTTTACAGAGCCGGCAAATTGTAACTTTTTAAAATTTTTCAATATTCCAAGTTCA
This sequence comes from Ceriagrion tenellum, assembly GCA_963169105.1. Lineage (NCBI taxonomy): Eukaryota > Metazoa > Arthropoda > Insecta > Odonata > Coenagrionidae > Ceriagrion > Ceriagrion tenellum. Next base: position 125,477,315 of record OY720633.1, on the reverse strand, counting down.
ATATCTCTGGTGGGCAGTTGTTTAAAAATTTGAAAATTACAGAAAATAAAGATCTGTACATAATTTAACTATGGTATAAAACTTGACTTGGAGACTTTTCTAGTTACGCAGATATAGGTGTGTGTAAAAAGCAAAAATTCAGCATTTGCGAAATGATGTAAATGCATTTAACATGCTTATTATTGCACATCCTAAGGCTTGAAATAATACTTTTTTAAAAATTAAATGCTACTAATGTTTTTTAATCAAGCATATATTTATCTAGTACATACATGAGAATTTGAAATTATTCAAAAATATGAGTGTGAGTCCACATATCTTTTTGTGAAAGACTCCCTAAATTTTAATTATATGCTTTGTATTTGGGATAAATTACATTTTTTATGCATTTTGACAACAATGTGTCCACACAAAGCGTTGCTACAACAGTACCTCAATTTTACTTAGATGTGTTGGAAAGAGTTTTAATTTTTCACTAGGTAATGGAAATGATGGAGATACAGTGCTCTGTTGGTGTGTTGACCGGAGAAGAGAATAAATGTGTTTATGGTACTGTAATGAAGGAAATTCAGAATATCAGTTATATTATCCAAGATAAGCAATATCTCTTAAAGGCTAGAATTTTTGGTGATGTGACTTCAATATGTGAGTACCATAAGACCAAATATTTGTTTAAATATTACCATATATTTGGATGTTACTGATGTGATCCTTTGAAAATCAATAAAAAGACAATTTCCAGTGGGCTCAAGGAAATACTTCCAAAGCATAATTATAAAGCATCTACCACCAAGTTTGGCCTAGTTCCTGGTAAATCAATGGCTTGTCCTAGGTGCTTCAAAAAATATTTATTCATCAGAAAATTACTAAACACAAAGAGAAACTTGAAAAAAGGTTTAAAAACTGCGCAAGAGTTACCGGGACTCGAGTATTTCATCGATTTGTTCCAATTTCGAAAAGGATAATTCGATGTTTCTTGACATACAAATCAGAAGAGTATGAGGAACTCCGAGTGAGCAAAACTGCTTCGTAGACACCAAGCACTAGTAAGATTATTTTTAGTGGATATGATGTTTGCTAATGACATTGAGACTTTAAGAGTTCCCATTTCTTTGAAAGTACAACCACCTGCCCAGAATGAGAGTATCATTCAGAATATAAAGTGACCACTGATAATGGATCCCAATTACGAACGTGCTGAGAAAGCTGAGACCCACAGAAATATCAAAGGAAACTAAGAGTTTTATTTTCATATTCATTTCTATGTACCGATAAATTACAATGCTGTTAAACAAGTAAGGTGATGAATGCTATTATAGTATCAATAACTGACCTAATATTTCTTTCAATTTTCTTCGATATATTTGGTGAATAATTTTTAAGTACCATACAATTGGTACCCAAGTGTCAACAATTTTGTGGAGAGATTAACTATGGACTATTTTTCTATACACCATATTATTATATTAAATTTCTTTTTTTCAATCATCTAAATTTAAAAAAAAAGTATTATTTCAAGCCTTAAGATGTGCAATAATGGGCATGTTAAATGCATTTACATCATTTCGCAAATGCTGAATTTTTGCTTTTTACACACACCTATATCTGCGTAACTAGAAAAGTCTCCAAGTCAAGTTTTATACCATAGTTAAATTATGTACAGATCTTTATTTTCTGTAATTTTCAAATTTTTAAACAACTGCCCACCAGAGATATTGAACTTGGAATATTGAAAAATTTTAAAAAGTTACAATTTGCCGGCTCTGTAAAAATGAAAATATGATAGCTTCTGAGTTCAAATTTTTTTAATATAGAGATCTAATGTCATCGTATATTATGAGTAATTTCTAAGGGTCGAAGAAAATTTCTTCTTCCCCAAAAAAATTCCGAAATATACGAAACCTTACGTTTTTCACTTTAAAGTTTGGCTGTTAAAATAATCACGAAGAAATAACAATTCCATATTTTGACATACACAGAGTTGTAGTTCCATGTATGAGTATTGCATAAAAATTTATTTCATTTTCCTATAAACGATGGTAGCTGAGTAACAGAAGTTAATGTCAAAGCTTGCAAATGCTAAAAAAGCTCTGCATCGAGATTGAAAAATGGCCGCCATTTGGTTGCCATGGAAACTAAAAATAAAATATAACTTGTTTTGAGCTGTCGAAACATAAGGCTATCTGCCCTCAAAAAATGAATTTTTTCTAAAATGGTCGAGCAACCAACTTGGACCACTTGGTATGGATTGACCCAAATGGCTAATTCCAATAAGGATACCATGTGAAAGGCCTAGTTTCCTTAAAGAGGATTGAGTTAGTGGTCTCTGTAGATTTTGAAAGTAAATCAAGAATAAAAACTTGCCATTGGTGAACTTGTTACAAAAGAGAAATTTCTCAACTTTATATCACTTAAATACTGTAATCAGAATAGGTGGTTTTTAGGTTCGTCGACGCCATGTATCAAGGCATAATGCAATGTGGTTACAACATATGTTTTCCTCTCTATGTAACCACGTTGACCATAGTAAATAACCAATAAATACAGATTTCTCGAAAAATTTAAGATTTATTTTAAGATTCATGAATTAATGATGAAGTAAGCGCTATGGGTTTTTCTAATGCAATTGTGCTATATGGTTACCTTCATAAGTCTATAATCAGCAATTTTCCTCTAAAGATTTAGTCTAATCGTGCGTGGCCAATGCGGAATCGGCTTGTATTTTTAGTAGGCCGTTACCTATCCAATCTTTACTTTTTTGTTCCCGATATTTTTATCGATTTTTTTGCATCAATTGTATCATAGCTATAAGGATCATTTCCATCCAGTTGCGACTTTAGTAGGACGCTCTGTATAAAATGTTTTATAATATTTGGCAAAGAATGTGATTTGATGACAATTAATTGCAATAATCGTTAATTTGCGCAGTCGAAAAACATGGATAAAATGTACAGCAATTGATGCGTCTTATCTTGGTACTATTCTAAAACATAGAATTATATAAATTTCAATTTCATATGAAGTCTTTTAGAAGGTAAAATTAGTGAAATACACTGTTAAAACATGCACCAATCAAAGAGTCTCAAATTTATGCTCCCATGTAACATATAATTATGAAAGTTTTAAACAAATAAGCGATATACCCAGCTGAAACGTGCACCAACAGACGCGCCTCATACCTATGCTTCCATACTGTACATAATCATGAAAATGTTCAACAATTTTTGGATAAATGTTATCCCCCCTTGAAAGAGCGTTTATTAAGTACTCTTGAGTTTTTATAATGCGATTTTACCACATGGTTGCCTCCGTATGCCAATTTTTTGGCCTCTTTTCCTTATAAGATTTACTCTAAACGTGCATGGCCAATCTCACGTCCAGTACCACTCCAATGGATGGATATGAACCATTTTATTTCCCCTTCATGTTGCTTCAGAAGCCCACTCCTTCCCCACTCTCATTCGAAGTAATAATCGACGTCAACCTGAAATGGAATGTTCGAACGCCTCGGTCGATGTAGTGCGCCGTGGATGGGATTTCGAAAACGGAGAGATAAGGCTAATTGGATTGCCCGAGGACGTCCGTGATGGTGACACAGGGAACGGCGGTTTTGGCCCGGAGGAAAGGGGGGTTAGAATGGCGTGTAAGTAATGGCGGCTCGACAATGGACGGAAAGCGGAGATGATGGAGTGAAGGCGGGGGGAGGGAGAGGGAGGAATGAATGCAGCGGTGGCATATGCGCGCGGGTATTCGGGTGCATAGAAAAGGGGGTGTGTGTGTGGAGAGGTCATCGAAGAGGGGTCAGAGGAGGATGTTCATGGGGGAGGTCGGCATGCTTGGTAGGTTATAGCGAAAGGAAGGGAAGTCCTCTTCTCCCTCTCTCGAACGGCTTGACCAAACGGATGTTAACCGCATGCAATCGGACAGCGAGAGTGATGGAGGAGAGAAACTCGCGTCCATAATTTTCCCCTCTCCTCCCCTTTCACTCGCTCGCTCGTTTAAACGCACCGCTGTTTCTGCGGAGTTGATCAATTCTTGCCAATAAATATAAGGACCATTTCCTCCCGAAAGCGAGCTTGTTAGGACGTTCTGTGGAAGATGGTTCGTAAAATTTTCGGTGAAGAAAGTGATTTGCCTACAATTAATTGCAAACAATCGCTAAGTTACTCTGTAAACGTGAATCATTCCCATCTGAATAGAGCATGATAAATTTAAATATCTTCCGCTGGCGATGAGATGGCAGCCATTCCATTGAAAATTGCTTTCTTCGACGATTATCCATGTTTTCAGTGTTTCAAAAATTATCTAAGAAATGCCTATTAATGATTAAAATACTTGAAAATTGTGTACTACGTGAAATATTACATAAAGCTTTTTGTGAGCAAAAGCGACGTTTTATTATTCAGCGAGAAGCAGTTACACTTGTCATGTTAGGGAAAAATCGTGTTTTTCATTATTTTATTTTATTGTGCGCGTTTTGATTTTCTTAAAAACAGAAATAAAATATTTCCGCCTCACCTCTGTGAGCTGGTAGCATGTTAAAAATAATAATGAGTAAAATGAAAATGTGAACTTAAGTGAGCAAAAAAGAAATTATTTAGTTATTATCACCATCCTAATAATGAGGAAATTCCTATTATGATGCCTAACGAACAAGTTTGCTTGTGGGAGTGTTTGAAAAGGCTTCTCAGGAGATATAATTACATTGGAGTATTAATTGGGGAAACTTGTATCGGAAACTTCTGTGGTTCTGCAGTTAAACGCTCTTAAATTAAAACCACGTTATATTATATACTACTATTTCAGCTTACACAACCTATCTTGGTTGTAGCACATATGCACCATTATCATGACCTTGATAATGTTACATATGTAATAAATCCATTTTTAGAATGCTTGAAGTTTAAGTGTTCCACTAAGTTACACCTTAGACTTTGACTAAGGTTCAGTAGTTACTGGAGATCGTACGATTACGGATTACGTAAAATCCTCCTCATGATATTTCCATTCAAGGCCTTTTTGGTAAATCATTTTTAAATTGTATTTTATATGCACAATGTTTTCGTAATTTTGGAGTATCTTTTCAGGGGATTCCTAGCGTTAAAACTATCTTTAGTCAATCGTATAATATTCTTTAGATTAATTAAATTTTAAGTTGGGGGAATTTGATTTCAAGATGTTGTTTTCGATTAGCAACGGGCTCTAATTACCGTCTCTAGCCATTTGTATGATGAAATTTGAGATATTGGTAAGAAAATTGAAATAAATTCTTTGTGATTCTTCATTACGTAAACCTTGACGGCCGCAAGGAGTTAAGTTCCCTTAGTTCTTTAGGGTCAACTTAAGAGTTGTATTATTTTACTCTTGAATCGAGTGAAAATGTTTTTAGTTTTTTTATGGAGTGGTCGATGGTGATATGAATGGATATGGGAAAATACATCTTAGAATTAAAGAAGTGTATAAGAGGCATACTTCAAGCAGTCTACCTAACAAATGTCTTCTGGTACTTACCTCGCTATCTTTTTATCTCCTAACTTTCTCTTCACTCATTCATACTATTGATCCTTCGAAATCCTTTATGGTTCATATTCGGAAATTTAATTATATAATTATCTGGAGGTATTGTGCCTCTATGAATTAGCATCTTAATTAAAGAGAGTTTTGGCGAATCCTATTACTTTCATCTGTTATCCGACATTATTTCTTGGAAAATTAAAAATGACAAACTGATATAAGATGAGATGATGCAAAAGAGTAGATACTGATTTGCCAATTCTTTTGAGGACATAAACTACTCAATTATCTGCTTAAAATTATTAAAGCCTTGATCTTGACTTTGGTTATTTTTATACTAATTTTATTTAAGGACAGCAATCCGATTGAAGGACGGTGTAAATGGTGGAAGGAAAGATATAAAGATATATATTACTGTGTCTCTCAGGCTTACTTCCGTTTTGAGTGTGAGGTTGGAAACGATAACAATGAACTTCCGAGTGGCTCGCATTACATTGGACTTTGTTTGTATTTTATTCCTGCGTAGATAAATTTTACTTGACGAATTTAAATTCGACGAAGAGGTGGATATATCTTGAGGAAATTTAGAATAAGGTAAGATAGAGGTTATTTCTCTTTCCAAGCAATTAAATAGGGAAGGCATTCCGAAAAAAATGTCTCGTGAAATAAAGCACTTGGGTTGGTTCGAACTTAGAACTGCGAAATCTGTCTGACGTCTGCTTGCTTTGCTTGATTCCATTTACGATTATTTCAGTCTTATTTTCCCAATAGTGTAATTTACCTCTGTTTTCGGTTGCTCCTCATTGTTAATACCCGACCGTTTTAAAATAAATTCCTTCTTTGTCGTACAATGACCTGTTACATTATGGAAGATAAATCCACAACGTGTATCCGTAAAACATGTCTGTTGCTGTAGTAGAATTTGGATGACCTCGTAAAGAATTTTCACATTAATTGATAAATTATAATCCATATTTGGCGCTGAGAGTCATTTACAACAAAAGTGGAGTGCAATAGACCTTTTTGAGGTAGATAACATAAGGAATTGGCCATAAGACATCGTTTATTATAAGATTTTGCATCCTTGCAAAAGCTTTTGTAGCTTAACCATGCATCACAGAAGGGGACAATTTTTTGAAAAATCATCAAATCTTAGGATAAGCGTTCCTTTCATTTGAGTTGGACGGGTACTAAAAAATGAAATTTTTACTAAAGAAACTTTTTCGAGGAGTAGTTATTCTGTAATTTTGCCTCACAATTGTCAGCTGTAGTTAAAAAGGCGTAGAGAGTCAACATATTTTAACACAAATTCTCGTTAGAGACTGAGGAGAACTGGATTGCTTCGACGCGATCCAATTATTAAACGACACTTTAGCCCCACAATCTGCAAGATCTCTTTTTCGGGAGGAAGTGGATTAAATAGAATCGACGGTTTTTCGTGAAACTGGCGCTTTCGTAGATTTTTCAGAGAGCCTCTTGTAAATAAAAAATAACAAAAATAATTCATTAGGCAGTGCAATTGAAATATATCAAGTTCAGAGGTAATCATTGCCGTATTGGACAATTCGCTCAACGGATTTACGGAATCTCAGTCCTAGACCAAAAGAATGTTCGGAATATTGAAATCTATACACGAATATTGAAGATCTTATTATCATTTTAGAAAAAAATGTGTCTAGTTTATATTTTTATGCCCCTCGTAGGACTTGTTCCTGAATTTATCCTGACTTTGAATAGCAAGTTGATCTGTCTGAGGAGCGTAAGAGAACGCATTGCAAAGAAGTAGCTCTGGAAACACGTTTGCGTAACGACCAAATTCCTTTCATTTTACTCGTTTGTAACGCTGCACCTTTCTTTACTGAATTAATCCTTATTTGTCAGTGCAAAAATCTTTTTGACACAGTTTCTTCTGGAGCGATCGACGTTACACCTCCGACCTTCTCTCTCCAATTCTCAACAATCTCCTCCACCCCCAATTGACAACCCCTTATATCCTCATAAAAAAATATATATCCAACAATCAATCAAAATAGAAATCAGATTTTAAATAACAATAAATGAAGAATAAAATAACCACTACAGCATTATATCGTCAGATAAGACCATCATAAAAAATGAAACAAAAAAGTATTAAACGATACATGCTTGATGAAGGGAAAAATACGAGAGGTTTCACATGTATCAGATATCGTGGTGAAGAATGGGTACTGAGTACACCAAGGTAGTTCGAGCGAGGTAGTTCCCTAGTCATAATGGAGACCATATATTTGACTTACAGGTTTTAATTTAAGAAGCTGTAAGAAGCATGAGTCAAATATTTAATTAATAATGGTGCAATAATATACTTGTAGATGCACGAAATACTTGGTAATCAAATAAATATCTCTGCATAAGTCTTTGATTTGACTCATTTTCTTTTCACGCGGTGGGTTCAAAACTCCTTCACAACGGAAAGTTTTTCGCGACTCTAAAAAAATAACTGCTGGGACAATATGGTTTATTTTCAAAAATATTTGAATAAACGTATACACTATACCCTGCTAATTTTTGACGAGATCTCGGAGTTAAAAATGCCTCATTATTCAAAAAAGGTCTCTGTGGAGTGCATAATTTACCATTTCCCTTGTAAAAGGGCTGGTATTATTTGTGAAAAATTTGGGAAAGTAGTTCGGTAAGGGGCTGATATTTTAGTATCTTTGGAAGAATAAGATATTTTTCGTTAAGATGACCAAATTCATTGATTTCTAGGTGAAATTATATTTCGATCTATCTACCTTAAGCTCAGAGACCTGAACGTTTTCCTTGGCTTCTATTTTTTCCTAAGGTCTTACAGTGATTTCCGAAGCGTTTTGGATCATGACGTACCTATTGCTGACTCTTATTAATTTTTCTACTATGACCCTTAACACATCGTAAATGAGCCATTACTTTGTTCCTCTCAGTAGCAAAAAAATTTCTTCCCGAATAAACTTAGATTTTCTTCATTTTATATAAATAATCTATCCTAAATACCGGCAGGTAAAAATTCTTTTGGAATATATGGTCGACTCTCGGCTGGTGTGGCTATTCTTTCTTTTCCTGGCCTCACCTGTCTCACGCAGATAAGACCACCGCTACAATATCAACCTCATCCATTCCTCTAACTCAGCCGTCTGCCGCCGCGACGGACTTCGAAGCGTGCCGTGTGCATTAGGTTTCTTCATGGTAGTCCCTTCAATCCTAAGGGTGCTCGCCCTAGTATACTCTCTCTGTCTACGTCTCACATCTCCACCGCGTTGCGTCAAAATGTACCTCCGACCTTCCTTCAATTGCATGTCGTGGCATCACCTACGAGCGGTCCTTCCGTCCGGGCCACGCGGAATGAATAGCGCGTTGCTCCGACGCCGACAGTTCGGGCAACGCCTGGGACAAAGCGTGTCGAGTCGATGCGCTTTTGTTTGGTCGTTCTCACGGCCGAATTCAGTGCTGGTCATCCTCATTGCTTCTAACTCCCATTCCTTCCTCGGCCATCGCCACGTGCATGAGGGATTAGACAATGCGCGGGGGAAGGTCTGTGGACACTGCGAGGGATGGTTGAGCGACCGCCTATAGTCCTCTGTTTGAGGCGGGAGGAAGTGGTCGTCGGGAAATTGAAATCTGGGGGACTCTGAGAAAAATTTTATTGCATAATTGTTAAGCCTTCCGGGATAATATGTTAGAATCAAATTTCCTCTCACAAATGTAGGTTAATTCCTTGAGGATGGAATCTATACCCGGTTGAAATGGTATGCAAGGCCATGTTACTAATGCCAATTATATCTGTTTTTGCCATCTGAGTTTCCCCATGGCTTTTATTGATTGATAGTGTTTTTGTACTGTTGTGAGTCTCTTGGCTAGCTTTTTGTTCCTATCTTGAAGTAAGTGAGTAACTAATTTATTGATCGCTCTGAGTACAGGCCCATAGGAGCAAAACTTATATACATTTGCATGCATACATGTTCTTATATGACACGATAAAAATAATTAATCAGTAAATGTATATGGGTCATTCCACCACAATTCGACCAGAAAATTGGCAAAATTGACTATTGAGGTAACCGATTTCGACCAAATTTGGCAAATCGTCTTCATTTGTTTAAAAAATGAAAACCCCAAAGCCATTTTGTAATCCATTTAACGGTTTACGAGATATTGCAATGTTGTAAAACAAGAATTTTACAAAAGCGTCGTCGCATTTGACGGCATATCTCCGGAAGTAAGGAAGATAAAAATATATGCAATGACTTATTTTAAAGGTATTAAATTGAGAAAGATAATTAAGGGATTATTACATAAAATTTAAACAATTAAATAAAGTTTATAACAAATTAAAATGTTCAAATCGATTTTTGACGATGTAACTATGCCTTCGATTTTCCTCATTTTTTAATATGTTGTAGATACAACCCTTTTCTACAATTTTAAAAAATTTGGTAGGGGTAATATTTCATTTAAGAAAGAAAAAAATTTTTGAGTGAAGGCGTAACGCTGGTCTCCCGCCGCGGCGGCGTCCGGCTCTCGCGCCGAACGTTCAGTAGTCGGTTCTCCAGATCTCATCAGTGCGCTTCCTTTTCCATCTTCTTTTCGCCAATTTTAACTGTATACCGACTCTTTGATTGCCTTTACCCATGTCATTCGCTATTTGCTTCCCACTGAAGTGACCGTCGCTTTAGAATCCAGGATTAGCGACAACATGCTTAACAGCGGGGGCGACCGTGGGCCCACAATCGGCCGTGCTCGGAGAACAATAGACAAACCTCGCCCCGTCTTAGACCTCCAATGCTACTTTCCTCTCTTCCCCTATCTCATTCTCCTCACATAACCTTTATTTTGTTCTGAGAAACATCTATACAACCATTGCGCCCAGTAGCCGTCGCCCACCCTCACCCATTCACATATTAACCCCTGATAAAAACACAACGTTAAATGCGAAGAGCTACCCGTGACATTTTTTCCCTCGCTAACTATCGCATTTACAAGCATTTCGTCAGTTGCCGTCTATCCTCCGTCAGTGACGTTTCAAAACTCTCCTTGGTCTCATTTTTAGAGAGCGCGTGTTTCAGTGCGAGTAAACATTTTTTGGTCTGCAGTGGTTGATTATGATATGTTCAGTTGGTGATGCTTTAAACCAGAAATGTTCGAGTGTAACAGTATTGAGGAGTTTTTGCAGCTATTCTACTCGTGAAATTGAGTTGATCGAATTGAAAAGTGGTGTGGATGCTGTACTCAGTGTGTGCAACCGTCATTGTAAGGATTATTTACTCTTCTACGGGGTTCGTCAAGAGCGGTGCTGCAATCCCTTGAATTTGCATAAAAACATTCGCTCGATTAATTTATAGACAATAACAAGCGAGTTCCACAATTTCTATCATGACACAGTGCCTGTTGTAATAGAGGGTAGAAGCTCTGTGTTCAATGTAAAGTGGATGTAAAAAAATTCAACAAGCCAGAAAATTTTGCCGAATAGAACAATCCAGGTTGCTTTCAACATGTGCCAGAAAGTCAGTCAGAGATCACCACAAATGACGATTATCAGAGTAGGGTTTATGGTGCAGAAGGACCTTCAACCAGTGCTACATTCGCTATTAAATCTCAAGGTTCTCAGTCAGAGTCATCAGTTAGTTCTATGAAAGATAGCGGGACTGATGAAACCAATCGATGTCAGTACATTCCAGGAAAAGAAATTCGCTTGGGAAAACTGAACAAGACGTTAAAATCCCTGGATCAAACACCTGTAACAACAACAAAAAATTGCAGAGGACAAGCAAATATCTGGCGAAGAAATTAAAAGTGGCAACCGCTGCTTTGAGATAATCTCTTCAAAAGGTTACTGGTGGGGAGGTGAATATTCAAGAAGATATTTCTGAACAAGAAGATCTCTTCCACCAAGATGGCAAGGAAATGATTATGAAGCTGAAGGGTAAGTTTCTAAACGCTACGAAAATGAGTGAAAGATTTTTTATCCTATCTGTCCTACCTAAATCTTGGAGTGTTTCAAAGATAAAGCAGGAGTTTCAAACATCGACGTATTTGATCAAAAAGATGAAAAAATACGTATCTGAGTAAGGAATTCTGTACTCTGCGAACGCGAGACGAAACAAATACCTCTCAAATAACACTAAACTGATAGTGATTGAGTTCTGCCGAGAACCAGATATTAGTAGAGAAATGGCGGGCAAAAAAGAGTGTAAAGGAGGGAAATGTGCGCGTAGTAAAGCAGAAAAGGTTAATTCTTTGCAATTTGAGGGAAGGTTATGAAGCCTTTTAAGAGAGAAATCCTAATTTAAAGATTGGTTTCTCCAAATTTGCAGATTTGAAGCCTCCTGAGTGCGTGTTGGCTGGTGAACCTGGCACTCACACCATGTGTGTCTGCATGATCCACCAGAATTACAAGTTACAATTCCTCGGGGCTGGATTAGGGCAAATAAAGTCGGATAACGGAGAAAAAATTTTCTAAACTTTTCGCGAATGCCTGGAATTCTCACTCTGTCGCCCTCCGTGATAAATGTGCGTCATGAGTGAGTACCCAGAAACATTGCCACGAGAAGAGGGCGAAAACGGTGATGATGTCGTCAGAAAATGTGGGAGTAGAGACTGAATGATAGAAATTATTTCAGAGTACATCAGGGAAAAAAGTACGGATAAGGTTTGTTTCAAGCAATGGACTCAGGAAAATAATTTTGCGTTAACCACACAGGTCAAGGACGTAAATATTTTTTGTGAGGCTTTCTCTGAGAATACCACCAAAGTAAGAAGGCATGACTACATTGCTTGCATGCAAACTATATTTTATTTAAAATGTCAGTGACAATCTGAAATTGCGTAAAGTTGTCGTTGTGGCCGATTTGTCTGAGAATTTTTCTTTTCTTCACCAAGATGCTGTACAAGAGGTCCATTGGTGTAACGATCAGACTACAGTACATCCATTTGCGTGTTACAGCAGAAATACCTGCGATAAAGTCGCACCTTTCAGTTTGGTTATTATTTCAGACTGTATGGAACATAACGTGAGTGCATTCTATACCTTTCAAGGGAAACTGATAACTTTTCTTCGAAGAAGAGTACATTACCTAAGTAGAATAATTTACTATTCCGACGGTGCTGTGGCTCAATAGAAGAACCGCTACAACATGATGAATCAGTTGCATCACTAAGAAGATTTCGACGGTGATGCTGAATGGCATTTCTATGCAGCATTTCAAAGAAAGTGCCCGAGTGACGGACTAGGAGGAACATAATAAAGGGTATGCGAGGTGAATGAGATAGGGGAAGAGAGGAAAGTAGCATTGGAGGTCTAAGACGGGGCGAGGTTTGTCTATTGTTCTCCGAGCACGGCCGATTGTGGGCCCACGGTCGCCCCCGCTGTTAAGCATGTTGTCGCTAATCCTGGATTCTAAAGCGACGGTCACTTCAGTGGGAAGCAAATAGCGAATGACATGGGTAAAGGCAATCAAAGAGTCGGTATACAGTTAAAATTGGCGAAAAGAAGATGGAAAAGGAAGCGCACTGATGAGATCTGGAGAACCGACTACTGAACGTTCGGCGCGAGAGCCGGACGCCGCCGCGGCGGGAGACCAGCGTTACGCCTTCACTCAAAAATTTTTTTCTTTCTTAAATGAAATATTACCCCTACCAAATATTTTTAAATTGTAGAAGAGGGTTGTATCTACAACATATTAAAAAATGAGGAAAATCGAAGGCATAGCTACATCGTCAAAAATCGATTTGAACATTTTAACTTGTTATAAACTTTATTTAATTTTTTAAATTTTATGTAATAATCCCTTAATTATCTTTCTCAATTTAATACCTTTAAAATAAGTCATTGCATATATTTTTATCTTCCTTACTTCCGGAGATATGCCGTCAAATGCGACGACGCTTTTGTAAAATTCTTGTTTTACAACATTGCAATATCTCGTAAACCGTTAAATGGATTACAAAATGGCTTTGGGGTTTTCATTTTGTAAACAAATGAAGACGATTTGCCAAATTTGGTCGAAATCGGTCACCTCAAGGGCAATCACCTGGTCGAATTTGGATGGAATGACCCATATATAGATTACAAAAAAGTGCTATTACATATTTAGAAAGAAATTATTAATTTTACGTTTAGGATATTCAATCAATTCAGTGTTTTTAACATTTACTGGTAATTAGATCCATATTTTGGCTAATGTTACAGAAAATGAATCACTGACTTTTTTGGTGCAATAAGCAGGAAAATAAAGCACCGATGAATTTTTTCTAGTTATTACCCTACGAGAACTATGTATAGACGTAAAAAATTAGAACTAATACGATATTAAAACCCATATAACTAAGACGAACAAAAATATTTTTAGCCGGTTAACTGAGCGCAAATGAGCCGCTGACGATAGATATAAGCCTCCTACACCAATCTTCTTATTCAAATATTTATGGATTATTTGATACTCAAATATTATTCCATGGAAAATTTCTCCTTACATATCTTAAAAAGAATTTGTACGCAGAAATCCTTTCAATGATCCTTGTGCAAGTTTGAAATTTTCATAAATGAGTGGGCTGATGGAAATTCAATTGACCCTGTCAATGAAGATTTTTTAGGGGGAAGTGCTCCTTCAAATGTCAAACTGTCGCGGTATTCAGCGGGCGCTTAAGTGGATAGGCGGATTTATAGCGATCTGACGCGCACATTACGTATTGTTAGCCGATCGTTTAGAGTGTCTGTGGATTACCGGAATTAATACTCTCCGTAAATCCAACCTCAAACTGTTATGCAATAAATAATTGCCGAGTGTACCCTTCCAATCGCCCGAATTTCCGAGTAATTGCCGATTTCCTCTACGCACACGAGATAACAGCTCCCCTCTCATTCCCACATTCTTCCCCTCAGGCAAGCTTCGAAGATTCATTGATATCCCTCAAGTGAGTGACTGAGATTAAGACAGTGCATTACTAGTTTGTGCGTGTCGATCCCTCATCTAAAACGTAATTGTAATCGATGGTGAATATTGGTGGCAGGTGGCTCCTGGGAAAGATGAAAGGGTTGTGTTTGATTGGATTGAAGTTTTTACACGGAGTTTCTTAATAAAAACAATGTTTAATGGAATTAGAAACGTTTAAATAGAAATCATGAAAGGCAATACTTCTTCCAAGAAGTCGTTGGTGAATTACAATCTTAAATTATCTCTCAGTATTCTTCCCGTCTTAAAATGAAGGACATATTTTGCCTTTAGGGAACAATTTTGGCGTACCAATCAGCTTCAACCAATATGGGAAGACAAACAATTTTATTGACACGTTTTGGGAAAATATTTTCATTGTAGTGCAATCTGATGTAGAATTTATCTTTCAAATGAGGAATACCTGGACTGAGTAACCTTCACCATCAGGGTATCAAGTCGTTTGCGGAGGCATAAGCGAGATGACGAGAAATTAGCCCTCAATAACCAACCTAAGAAAAGGACACCTCAGCATAATAACTGGCTAAAGCACTCATTACAGTATTGAGTCATCGAAGTTGGAGTGACTGAATTTTCTCGGGAATCGAGGAATTGAATCAAGGTGAATGAATTTGCTCGGGAGATTTTTCTCCAATGTGCACTTGTGTGTTAATTCGCAATATTAACGCGAGGCCACAATCACCACATTTATCATGCTATAATCAACTATGTAATGTGAAAAACCAACCAATACATTACTATGCAATTTTTTTAACATACAAATATACCATTTAACACCACCACCATTTAAGATATCCCCGGCGAATATATTCACAGCTAGAATTAAGGTAATCTTCTATGGAAGGAAAACACGGTTTCTTCGCTGAAATCCATAGATATTAACACATAAAGCCAAAAACTGCCTATAGGTGGCTTTTTTAACATCCTATTTAGCGTTATTTTCCTGGGTTGATTTATGAGAAATTAAAATATCCCTCTGTGAAGGGAGAGGTGAATGATTCTTCCTTTGTAGAATTCCGAGCTAACGAGAGTTGAAGGGTTATTTTTAGGACAGCCATTTAAAATTAATGATTGAGATCATTATTGACGTATAGCTGGAGGACGCATAGCTAGAGGACGTATAGCTAGAGTTGTTGACGTATAGCTAGAGTATTAAGGACGATTGTGTGTAAGCGAAATAAATAAATGAGGTTTGTCAAATTCCAGATATCCCTTGCTATTTAGGAATTTCCTTTGCTTGGTATTCCGGATTATCGATCTTCAACTATAAATGTATTTGCAGGCATTAAAATTAGGTGCTGACTTCGCGGTAATAATCAGTACAATGGGTTTCCCTAAAGTTCATTCATACATCCTAAATATATCCAGTACAAGCACATATGCACACCAAATTACCCTAAATATATCAAAGACAAGCATATTAGGTATTTACATCTGCAAAAAATCCGCCTGCCACCCACCAGACTCCACTCTTCACCGTGCAAGCTACCCGCTACCCTCCTGTGGTGCAACCTCGGGTTAACCATACGGAGTAACCCTCAAGTGTACAGAAATGCAAAATTCCCTCCAGCAAAATCAATCATCTTGACCGGGACCGAACCCGGGATGACTCGATATTGTGATGGGTGCTTCAGCTAGTTAAGATACTGAGGCATCCTTTTCCTGGATTGAGCTTTGAGGGATTTCAACATTCCTCTATCAAGGGAGAGGTGAATTATTTATTTATTATTATTTCCTTTTATTTTTAGAACAGCAATTTAAAATTAATGGTTGAGATCATTATTGTCGTATATCATATATTAGAGGACGATCGTTTGTTAGATAACTGATCGTGCATATTCCATAAGAGACGGATGTTTGATTTTACAGACTTTGACCTTGAATTTCATGGGTTAATAATAAATGCCTCAACTCAGTCTTACTGGTAAAATCCAAGGCTAATTGATTTCAGAGCTAATCTTCCAATTATGACGCGGGTCGAGAAAAGTGAGAAGCGAGTAGATACTGTGGTTGACGGCCTGTGTTGCTTACTCCTTGAATTAATTGAAGATAAAGCTAATTTTATACTTCTGTGAATGTGTTTGTATTTGCTTATCGTTGAGTAGGTGTAGGTGTTTATCCTGCTGTTATTTTTAAGGGTCATGACCCTTCAGTCATAATTCTTAAGGGCAAATCTATAAAGTGACACATTATCAGGTTCTCATTTGCACGCAACTATTTGTATTCACCGATGCCGCCAACAATCGCCCTTAACTTCGTTTGAGCTACCTCACCTTTTTGCCTGTCATGGTAATTAATTACGAGATAATTTGGGTATCTGGTATTTCTTTTATTGGACTTTCACCCTTATATCAGCTTTGATCATTTCGAGTTCACTAATTTTTCAAAACTTTGCAAATACTCACTGCAAAATTTTTCAACTTAACAGCAGGAGATAAATTTTCAAACGTGACAAAACTAAATTAACTCTCCCGTTCTATTGTTCTTCTATTTTATTGCTTATATTCCATTGCCATATTAAGTTCGACTTTAAAAAAGTAGCAACCGGAAATTTAAAATATATGTATGTGCCATAAATGATAAATTATACAATCACAATAATTGTCTACCTCTTGTCAAAAAACTTGAGTGTCCATTGTGACCTCTTTCAGTTTGGTTTAATTACTTTCATTTGTAACTCGCAGTATGTCCGTGAGCCGCAAGAAAGTTTGCAAAATTATTGGTTGGATTGAAAATTTCAAGCAATTTGAGGTACTTTCCTTTGAGGCCAATTTAATGCAAACATTTCTGTATGGTTATAAGGGTATTCCAACACTTTGATGGTTTGTGATTATCGCAACTTTACACATCACGAAGGTATTGAATAAGTAGTATAAAATGTAGTTGATGTTTTCAATTGACAATGAACTGCATTCTAAACTTGAAGTGGCGTGTTAGCTTTTTCCTTCGCTTTCGAAGTTAAAGCTTTCATTTAACTCAACAAGCACCATTTATCCAATGTATAGTCAAGCATTTTTTTCGCGTTTTTGCAGCGAAAACGATGCTGTTCGTTCATTCCAAAACTATCCTGAAAAGGAACTTAGCAGCCGTGGGACGGCTCGAGTCCTCGTCGCGATTCAGTGTTGGAAAAGTGTTTTTCCTCATTAAATTTCAAAATCTCACGCACAAAAGATCCTCAAGATAAACACATTCACCGTTTTTGGGACCCGTTAAAGAGAGAGAGAGAGAGGGAAAAAATGAATAATCTCCCACTGCGCCATTTCAAAATTTGCGAAATCTCTGGAAGTTTGGTAAATAATCAAATGACGAGATGGCGTAGGAATGGGTTGTGGAGGGAGGTGGATCGTAAAAAAAGGGTGGGATTCCGAAGGCGAGGTTGAAAGGGAAACTTTGGGGGAAGAGGTGGTAGCGAGAATACGAGGGTTTTTAGAGTGGGAAGGAGAACGTGCACAGGGTGGCACGTGGGGTGGAGGGAGGGGAGGGTGAAAATCTTACAGAATTCCATCCTCTTTCTCCCCGGGAATAGGGGGGAAGGAGACTGGTAAAAAAAAAATATATATATATATCTATCCGGACAAATAAAAGTCTCTGTGCAAATATTGACCCTCGAGGGTGGGGAAAAAATATACATCCTGTCTCTCTTTTTTAGTTATTCTCATCCAATGCAGGGAGAAGATGACTGAGACGGAGGCTGAGGAGGAGAGTTGGAGAAAGCGGAAGATTCGAATCCATTTGCCCATGTTCCTTAGCATCCATTTCGTGGAAAAATATTGACGTGGGACGCAGGATTCCGAAATTACGCTGGGAGGAGGAAACCGAACCCGTACAGGATCCGGTGTGGATGGGAGAGGGGTGGGACCCCCCCCCCTCCTACATCCCTTGTACGCACCCTCCCCCTTGCGTACATTTCAAACGTCCCGTCGCTCCAAGCGTACCCTTCCTTTTGTCTTGTTTCCTCCTACTTTACAGCCTCTGTTTCGGAGTTTATTGTCTCTTTTCTTTGTGGGGAAAATAGAAAAAAAATTCTCTCGTTTGCATGTACGATTTGGAAAAAAGGTCGACGTATTCTGTGGTACAAGACGTTTGTGCTGTAATAAAAACAGTTCAGTGTACTTGTGGTAAATATATAAATTTTTTTAGGTTTTCTTCTCGATGAAGTATGAAGTTAGTCGTTATCATTGTGGTAAGCTTCTTTGGAACATGATGTTGACTACTGACCACGGAAAATATCTGTATGAACCAGGAATAAAAGTTTTTTTTCAGACTTAGGATGATACATTTTATGTACCTAGTAGTAAGCTTTTATATCAACGAAGATTTATTTAAGATTACCAAAAATTGTGCAGTTTGATATTTTAAATGTAATAGGACTCGCTTATTGCCCGATTATCTTACCAAAAAATGCATCAAATGATGAAATAAATTTGCTCTGTAAAATTTCTCAAATATGATTTTTCTCTCATCGAGTGGCCAGCTGCACCGCGAAAGATGCGAGAACATACCATAAGGGCGCATGGAGATAAGTGAAAAGTTTCTGTTTCTCGTCCATTAAGCGTTTCGATTCCACTAAGCCACTGAGACTCGAGACGCGCTAGTTGTCTTGACCTCAGCCTTTCCTATATTGGATGATGACCACCTCTTTCATATTTGTAAATAGAATAAAAGTGATTTAGTATTGTGATTTAATTCGGACGAACTTGAAATCATTGGCTTTATGCTAAATATATCCCATATTTTATAATTTCCAACCACGGTTTTGACCATCATTGTCCAATTATAATCAAAGTAAATAAGTCAAAATCATTATCAAAGTAAATAGAGGTCAAGGTAAATAATAATTTAGTCGACAATTTATTTGTAACTTAATTTAAGGCCTTGATAGTTCTTGCCTGTGCAATTTCCTGATTTCATTATTTAGTGTCCGGGCTGCCGAATTTGATAATTAAGTTGCCCGATAATCTCATCGGTGTTGTAAGTAAAATGAGATTAATTAGCCTTACCGACAGTCAGCTAAGTTGTAACGCCAGTAATATAAGGGCCTCAAAAACTATGTTTTTTTACTTCTCAAAAACTTCTTATTATGCAATACTTATTTTTATTTTTCGCGGGTCATGCCCGAAAAAGCTTTCTGTGGGAAAAAATTCTCCTTCATATATATTGTTTTTTGTCAAAGTGTGAAAATTACCTTTCTCTGTCATTTCATTTGTTCTTCACCCACTTAAACCACTCATATTCTTTGCCCGTGAAATATAGAGGGACAACGATGTGGGGCGCAAAAATATTGCTGTAATGTTTAATGCTAGCAGTTAGGTGAATGCGACTGCTCTTGTAATTAACCTCCACGTTAAGTAATGCTCTGATGATTTAGGCTTCCCAAGGATCGCTATTCATGCATGGTACTGGCAGGTTTCTGGAATATTTTGTGTCATGTAATTTGGTCGTTCTGGTAGTTAGTAGATCGAGACTGGACTACCGTCATGAGAGCCCGGGCTCGATTTTTAGACCAACATGTGACTGGAATTTTTCTGTGTGAGTACAATCCAGACTAGATTGATCTGTGAGAAGCACTTCTAGAGGTGTTTCCAGTCCTTAGAAGAAGAGGTATATATTTTGAAATTCCTCTTTTCCTTCATTTAAGACCAATCTAATGCCGACACCATGTTTCCCTGCTCCATTTAATCATTCATTCATCCGCGGGTTTCTCTCCCTTGCCATTAAATTAAAAAAGCATCATGGTGAAAATGTCCCCAGTTTTGATCGCACCGCTTAATACTTACTATTTCCGCTTTTTTGTGTACCTTTGGGCGACAGGCAAAATTATATGAAAAGTGATTGATATATGTGCATACTTTTGTCTAAGAATAGCGAAACCATCTGCGGATGGAAAATGTTTCGAAACATCGGCGACAGATACTTGTTAAACTGCACATATAACCAAAATGGTTTTAAAAATTCTAGGACGCCAAAAGACTCTGAGCGGCAGTGGACCCTGGTTAATCCTGAGATTACTTTAGCTAATACGGAATAAGGATACGAAAATAAATTATTTACAAAGCAAACATTTTTAGATGCAATTAGTCCTCTTTTACGTGCCTAATCATGGAGCCTGTAATGATTTTATAACGGGCAACTTCCATTACACGTAGGTAGACTTCCGCCCGGATGACCTGATTAGTAAGTTGTAAAAAGCATTTATAATAATGTTTGAAAAGTCGTAGAGGCTAAGATCTGCGTAAGCACTCGGAGTTTGGTCAAATGGGAATATGTTGGTAATCAAAGGAATGAAGAATAATGTGGTAACACCCAAACAATTACTGGTGGATCTCACTTTTTGACGCAAAACTTTAAGTTTCATTTCAGATAAGGGTACTCCATCACGCTGAAAAATATAGTAAAAGCAAAGAGATTATGGTAGTAGTGGTACCATGAAAGAAATAAAGTGATAAGATAACGACCCGATCTCCAGGTATTTCGAAGCACTCAGTTGGCTGATAGGTGACAATTGATCGGAAGATCGTTCATTCCTTCTTCCTTAAAACAACATGCCAAGTTGATTGTGCTCAAAACATACTGCACTCTACGCTAGCGAAACAAGTGAACTTTTATCTTCTCGCTTGAGCTTAAAATTTATCCTATCATCATTTGGGATATCTTAAAACGCTTCGTAAGTGAGACGTTGTCCGTTCCTATGTTCTAAGGAAGTTCCGTCGCGGATAAAGATATGAAATATCCAATAAGAGCATTCATTCATGGAGATATGAAACTTTATTTCAATCCAGTTTCGCCGTAAAATATCCCCGTCCCTGCAAGAATTTTTAATTAGTCACTCACGCTATGATGAGCATCGGGGTCAATGCATCCCTTCCACCCCTCCCTTCTCTCTGTAGTAATTGAATTCTGACGAACGGAAACGCTTTGAAACACGTCACATTTACCATCCCCCGACGTCTCCGCTCCAAAAGAGGGGTGGAGGACGATGCACGAGGAAAGGGGATAGCTGCAGCTAGGGAGGACCGACGGCCAGCCGTTATGTGGGGGAGCGGCGTGGGAGGGAGAGGGCGTTTAAATACGAAACGACCAAACTTCCCGTGTGTGTGTGGGGAAGAGATGGTCGTTTAACGAGATGCAGCGCAACCATTTCCATCCGCCAGAAGTTTCAAAGGGACGCAAAAGATATGCAGCGAGGAAAGGGGTGGTGGATTAGGGAGAGAGAGAGGGTTTGTAGCGGAGGAGGGAACAGTCCGGGGTATTTTTTTCGTCATCTTCTACCCCTTCCCGCGCTGTTGTAAAAATGAGCGAAGCGATGTAGAGGGAAGGAGGGTGGGGGAACCGAGGGAGGGGACGTGGGGAAGGGGTGAGGTGGCTGGAAAAATATGAATAGCAGACTTGACAATGCGATACGGCGGAAATGGAGGGAATGAATTGTAACTTTGAATGAATCAAGAGGGGAGGAATTCCTCAGATGTACTCATCCGATATTTCTTTCCCCCTCTTTCTTTTTCCCTCCTACCGTTTTTTTTTTGGATTTTTTCCTACCTCTTCTCTTCCACTACCTCATATTTCCTCCTCCTATACCCCTTCCTATTTCATTTCCATCTCAATACCCTAACCGTTCATCCTACAGCTCAAAAATTATACCTTCACTTTTATTTACGCGTGAAATGGTTAAAATACCTATATATTAGAGGGGTAATGTTTATGATAGTGATGGTTTCAGGCGTAACTTTGCGGAATTACTTCATGACTATAGATTGAACAACTTTGTAATTCCCACTTTGTACCTAGGCCAGGAAAATAAGTATTTCACGTGGGAATTACAA
Organism: Ceriagrion tenellum; assembly: GCA_963169105.1. Lineage (NCBI taxonomy): Eukaryota > Metazoa > Arthropoda > Insecta > Odonata > Coenagrionidae > Ceriagrion > Ceriagrion tenellum. The sequence continues at coordinate 125,455,015 of OY720633.1, read as the reverse complement.
ATTGTTTGGATCTATAATCAGCAATGTTCATATTTGATTGACGATAACTTGTTGGATTAAAATTGCAGGATGTATGGACTGTATACAATAACAGTGGATGTTCTCAAAACCATCCCTTATGTAAAAATGTTAATGACGGATAGTGAGAGGGAAGTATTATTGGAATAGACCTAATCACTCCTCTCACAGGTATCAAATGTTATTAATTATTCATTTGTGAAGTATATTAAAAGCTAGCTATGATGGAAGCCATCTCCCATGATCCCAATAATGGACGATTTAATAATGAACGCTGCTTAAAGATTAATAATTAGTCTTGCAAACATTTACCTTGTGAATTCATCGATTAGCGAATATTTTAAGGATTACATACATTGAGAGTAAGCCTAGCCAGTTCTCTCTCAGATAGAATATACAACCTGACAATCGTATTATAATTTACATGAATAATGAATTAACAATCTGCTGCTTAAATATCTTGAACGACGGATTATCCTGCAGATAGCCGGTTTAATATTAATGAAACAATTTTCCTCTCTACTCATCTCCAATACTTGCCATATTCCATCGATGCACTCCATGCCAACGATCAGGATTCCCATGCCCTGCAGCACTATTTCACACTCTCCCGTGTCCCTTGGCCCTAGAGCGGCATCATCTCGGCGAAAGAAGGCATCCTCTCTTCTTTTCGCACTCTTCCTCGTGCTGCCTTTTGCATATGCGAAACCGTCCATTTCTCCTCTTTCTTTCTCCCTCTTTTTTCCCCATCTCTCCCTCCTTTCTGTTTCTTGCCCCACATCCTGTTCCGTTCCCAACTCCTGCACACCTCTTTTCCCTTCTCTTCATCCCAGACTTCCATCCTTTATCTCTTTTCCACCCTTTTTCTCCACACATGCCATCCCCTTCTTCTCGCGTCCTCCTTCTATCCCCTCCATTCCCTCGTCAGCTCCGCCCCCCCTACCCTCAGCCCCCTTTCCTTTCACCCGCCCTTTAGCGAGATGAAATCCACTTCAGTTCTATTGGAACCTGCATCTCTACCTCTCGATCGTGTGGCATGCGGACGGGAATTCTATATATATATGTATGTATATGCATATATGTATGTGAGGGAGGGGTGGAATAGTCTTGAGGGTCTGGCAGGACTGCTTCGGAAGACGCCTGTTGGCTGTGAGTGGTCGGCAGGAGGATGTGGCGTGAGTTCGCGAGAAATAGTATTGGGAGGGCTGGAAGGGAAGGGACGTTCATTGGTGTAGGTGGTGCTCTTGTGTCGGTGAATGTGCCAGGTTTTGGTGGCGGCGACTGGTTGCGCCGGTAGGAAGTGGTGTGTGGGCAAAGGTAAAGGCGCGGCCTCTTTCATCTTTGGAGAAGAAAAAAGAAGAAACGAAAATAAAAATAAGCGAATGGGGAGATGGATTTTATCTAAAATATTGGAAGTACACCCGGAGACTTAGGGAATGAAATGTATGACTTCTGCGAGGAGGAGGAAGGAAAAAATTGCATCGACCGCAAATGGGTTACGGTTTAAGAGCACCTGATTCGACGGAATGGATGTGAGGAGAGGAGGGAGAGGGAGAGAGGCGGTGGAGGATGATGGGAGTGAGTGAGTGTGCGGCTGAGTGAGGGCGAAGGAAGCAAGGAAAAGGGGGAGGGGCTGGGATAGGGATACCGAGGAAGGAGGAAGAATTTGCGATAAAAAAGGGTGGAAAAGCGATTGAAAGGGGAAGGAAGCGCGTGTTTTTCCCAGAGACGAGAGGTAAGGAAATATATGACGGAGGATGACTGAATCTCTTAGGTATTGAAAGAAAATTTATTGTCCCAGGGAAATGTTTCCAAATAACGTCGCATACGAGTATGTTTCTCTCCTAAAAATGAGAGAGGTGGTCATGACGTTTTCATCTCTTCAATGTAAAACTTGTAAGATCTCATTTTAACCTTATTACTCCGCCTTTTCATTTTCACTCCTTGCGCTGAACCTTGTTAATGGGATGAATTTGAAATAAATTGACTGCAACATGAAGTAAAAAACGCTTTGTCCAAAATTCTATTTTTAACAACTCCTGGCATTTTGGGTCATTTAATCTTTTGTTTTTCTACAATTTTTGATAATTGAAATATAATGGTTTCTCAGGGCTGATAAGGTTACATCCCAGCTATTAAAACTAAGATCGTCATCATTGGAATAGCTTAACATCCTTTCCGATGTGGAATTTAAACCCGTGTTTTTTAGGTTAGAGTGTCTACACGTTTCAAACTTGGATTTTGTGGTCAGTTTACCGTTTCAGAGTCTCTGTTACTCCTAATACATCCTATTTTAAGTAAGTGCTAATTTTATTTTTTACTTTCATAAAATTTTACGCGGTTTCTTCAAAGTGTTAGAATGTTTTAAGTTGACCAATTTCAATTCAACGGTAAGATATGGGTTTGCTCTTACGTGTAATCGTTACTAATAGCTCACTACACTTGGAATATATTTTCCTCTTTTGAACCTATTCTTTGCTATTTGTTGATCTACCCCAACTGCTATTGTTAACTAAAATCAATTAATTGACTAAAAGGGACTTGAATGAGACTCATTATCTTCCTTGGATGTGTACACTATTATCTGATCGCGCTGTCTTTCATTTCAACTTCAATTTATTTACAATTTAACGTGTGTTTTCAGTTTCATTTAATTTTTACTGAAGTAATGACTTCAAAGTCCACCGTGAATTGTGAAAAAGCATTTATGTATCTATCACATTGTGCATAATTGGGCATAAAAATCAGGTGTAAGTTGACACTAGATGTTATATAAATGTATATGATCAGTATAAAGTTATATAAGCTAGTAGTAAAGGATATAAGGGATCAGAAAAAGTCGAGAAAAGTCATTGAAACCACTGAGTTCATGGGTAGGATAAATTCCCACAGCCGTTCTTTCTCTATTTTGCAGGGGGTGTTGCAGGGGGGGTCATGCAAAATATTTCACTCTTAAAAATGTGTATTTATTTTGGTGCATCATTAATATTAAGGTAAAGATGATCTTAGTTTAAAAATTTCAAAAGTACCAATGAAAATATGAACTCCTACAAAAATCTAGTTGAATTCGGAATATGGGGTAAATAAGGCATCTGGTCCCCCAGGAGGTCGATGATTAGTTGAAAGACGCTGAGACACTTTTTGCGTTCTTTTTCACCTCCCAGAAATCTGCGAACGTTCAAGCCTGATTATGATAAATCGTATTCTTTAGAAATGAAAAATCAATTTTAGTCCGAAAAGTAAAACAATGACAGAAAGTAATACGAGTGCTTAATTTATGATCAAGTGAATGACATGATAATGAGTACGTAATCATTTAGACTAGTTTCAAAAATATTTTGTCTTCTTAATAATTATTTTATTGAGCTGTTAGCATAAGTTCCTTCCACGCTCAGAACTACAACTTAGTTTCAAATAAAAGAATTCATTTTATGCTTGGTTTGCAATGAGTAACGTCCTTAAGTACGAGGTAGTGAAATATAGGTTATTTTTGAAAAGTAAAATGTTAAACAGATGCTATGTTCCCATCTTTTTCATTAAACAAAAGTGAAATGTCAAAGTGAATGGACATTGCCTATTACTCTTACCATTTGCTTTCGTTGATTACTGCGTAAGTTTTAGCGTGAGGCTTATTCTACTCTCCTTTCTGCCAACTGCTTCATTCCTACATAATAATTGTTTTCATAATAATAACAGCTTAATTCCTACATAATACTACATAATAATGTTGGTGTCCTTCGTGAATTAATTTATGTATTTCATTCTTGGTCTTCCTCTATAATTATTTGCATTTGGTATTCGTTTTAATAATGTTATTATCTGGCTTCTGAGGCAAAAAAAAATTCAAATAAGTTTTTCTCTTCTTTGCAATTTTTCTAATGTATCTGTTCGTAGGACTTCGTTTGCAACTCTCCCCGTCCAAATCTTCATCACTCTTCAGGAACACCACATCTCCATTGTGTTCAATCTTTTCCACCCTGTGGATGTTATTGTCATTGCTTCATTGCCATTTAAACTCATACTGCAAATATATGTTTAAATATATCGCTTAGATCCAAGCTTGTGTTAATAGCTGCAGCAGACTCCTCTTCTTGTTAGAATACTTTCTTTGCTAGGTCTGTTCTGCTCACTATGTCTTTCTTGCTTCTTCCAATACTGCATATCCTGCTTCCAAGATAGAAGAAATCCTCCACTTATGCAAGTTTTTTACTGCCCAAGTTTGACGGTTATTTTATTTTCTTGATTTCCTCCTAAAGCCATAGTTTTTTATATTAATCTTAAACTAGAATGTCCCAGCTATTCAACATTCTCGTTAGCTGTTTTATTCGAGCATGAATTGCCACGTCGTCATTATGGGCACATTTTATTTCCATAATGGATATTATAATGTATATGTTGAAGATCATCGGTAATAGCACTTAAAATTGATGTACTTCTTTTTTCATTGCTTCCTCTGTATTTATGCAACATTTAATCACTGTCAATTATTCAAAATACAACCTACTTATATTACTCACTTCAGTTTAGTCAGTATTCAGTTCTAATTTTGATTTCCCAATACTTAAATTAAATTTACTTAAATTTCCTAATCAATAATCTTTAAAAAATAACTAAAATTAAAATATGAGATCTACTTAACGGTGGGTTAGGATATAGTCCACTCATCTCATATTTTTAGGCGATAATTTCAAGGTTTTATTCATTTTCTTCGGTCAGTCTGAAAAATACGTAACTAATTCAATAATGCGTAACTTCTTTCAAACGACTGCTGGTTGAATTGTAGTATTAAGTTCAGAACCTTCTCCACTACCTGTTGGAAAACCAAGAAAGTTGTCTCTGCTTGCCTATCTCTTCTTCTGAATTCAGTTCCATACTTTTGTGGAAGATAAGTTTTAAGTTATTTCATCTTTTTGTCATTGTGACCCAGCTGTCTACCGAAATCCTTTCCAAATTGATAGGAACATCGATTCACCAAATGCGCCGTGAATATTTGAAAATTTATTTTAATCGTTTCGATTTTAAATCAAATTTGCGAAGTGAGGAGAGTTGTTGCGGTTTATACTGCTTTTAACGATCGTTACTTCTGCAAACAAAGTTGGGATGAAAGTGGTGCAATATAGTAATTATGGTGTAGTGTAATTGTAACCCAAAATTTCTTCCCTCGTGTGCACCCTCATAAATTAGTGCGTTTGTGAAATCCATTGAGGGCGAAAAGACTTTTGTTAAGCTATAAGGAAGGAGGAATAAATATGAGAGATGGAGAGCAGAGCTGACATCTGAAAGAAGCGTCCACGAGGGACGTAAGGGAAGTGGATGCAGAGACGATTGGGAAAACGTTAGAAAGAGAAGAGAGCAACATGATGAAGGGATCTGCGGAAACGGCGAAAAAAGGAGAGAGAGCGAGGGAAAATGAAAATTTGTTCGCGGCGTCGGGTCGGGAATTCGATGGAGGGAGAGAGAGTGGGGGGTGCATATGGATTGGGGAATGAAGAAAAGACGTGTTTCCATTATCGTAAACATTTCCACCGAATCCTTTTATTATTTGGCGAATGTGGAGCCTAGCCGCGCTCCTCAATATGTGTGTATGTGTGTGTAAATTTTTGTATATTTTTATATTCTCCTCCGCCTTGCACATGCTCGTCCGATCACTCTCGAAATCGCTCGCTGGGTAGAGAAGGGATAAGATGGATTGGGGAGGAATTTAATTTTTCAGGGAACCAATTGTTTTTTAATCGCCGCCGCTTCCATGTGTTTCATCCTCTCCTCATTCGGGCAGGCCTGTTCTTCCTTTGTTTCTCCACGTTATTTTCCGGCGGAAGCGCTTGCCTTCCTCCCTCTCCCTTCCTCTTTGCATCTGCTATCTGCTCGTTTCGATATTCCTTCCCTCACTATCCCTCTGCTTACCCCGTGTTGCTACCCTGCTGTCTCATCTCCATCCCTTTTCAGTAAGGTTACCTACTCCACCCCCTCCCCTTACGCCTCTGTGCCAGCCGTCGACGGCCGATACTTCCACCAGGCTTCCGGAGTCATCCACAAGTTCGTTGCTACCCAGGTCCTGGCTGGGGGGATCTTCCCTTAACTTACCAATCATCATCTTTCTCTTACCCCCTCCCCACCTCTTGGTCTTCCCAGAAGCAGATCAGCACTCTCTTTGATTTATCGGCGATGCGCCCGGCGCCTTTCAGATGTTTTATGGCGTCCCCCTTCTCTGGCTCTTTTTTCATACACCTTGCCACTCCTTCCTTTTATTTTACATATTACACTTCCTACATTTTATACATAACCATACTACCAGCCTCTCCAGTAATCTCTTATGCGACCTGTTCTGTTCTCGCGCTTTTTATCGTCAAATCGGTTCCTTGGCACCGAACACTACCCTAGTAAATTCAGTGTTCCTATTTACTACTTTTAGCTCTAGAGAAGGGTAGCTCTTCTTACCAAAGATTTCATTTCACCTTTTTCCAGTGAAATGTTTTTCTAAAGCACCTACACAAATGTTAATCTTGATGTTGTTGTATTTTAAAGGCTTTATTTATATTCTGTTTTGTTAGAGATCTGAAGTCTTACAAATATGTCATTGAAACTTTGCTCATTACGGACATTTGAATCAATGCAGATTTATAAAAACTAATCAACCAGGAGACGAATGGTATGGGGTTTGTAACATCATTCTTGCCAGCTCATATACATATTGCTGCTGTTGTTGCCAAAATGGAAGGTATAGTGTGGTTAGTTTCATTTAAAATTTTATAATAGCATCGAATACTGTCAGGAACCCGTAGTGATAGTCCCAGTGGTAGATGGCCGGGCTCAAAGTGAAATACGGAGATGTCCGGTCCAAATTCGATAACATTCAGTTTAATCTAAGATATGTGATCTTCTTTATATCAGTTCTTCCTGCGTCATCGTTGGGGTTACTTTGAAGGAAATTCATAATATTAAAATTTTTTAAATTATTATCATTGTTTAATTCCCAATTTTCGAAAATTTTTGTCACATTTACTTTCACTTCTAGTTATTTTCCCGTACTCCTAAGAAATTTCATAAAACATTTGAGCCCTCAGATGTTGCGGTATTACTCTAGCATAAATTAGATATTAGTAAATAGTCTGCGTTAAAAATCCTGAATAAAACATCCATTTAACAAACAATGTATGATGAAGAAGGCTCAAAATACTATCACTATATACTAAATACTATCTATTTTACTTTTTTAAACTGAGGTGGTTAAATAGTGTCTTCAGACAGAGAGAGAAACCGACAAGTTGTATTTTTATAATATATTTTTGGTCTTCTCCTTTTATGGAAGCGTCTTCTACTTTCTTTGAGGGCAGGGGTAGTGTGAGGAGTTATTCTTACCTTGTCAAACCATGGAGGTGTGTGGGATATATCCTTCTCTGCATATGTAAAGAGCCTTTATCTCGTCATTATTAAGTGGTATGGGTGGCGAGGAGTAGGTAAAAACTGCCATAAGAATGTATCTGTTTTCCTTTTCTAATACGGATTAGGTCTAGGGTACAGAAATACTTCGACGTTTTTCATACTTTGGTTTTCTATCATCAGATATAATATTATTTTGAAGCCTGAAGAGGATACGAAACCACTTTACGCAAGATGATAGAGAAAATACCGAAGAAGAGATTATTTTCTCTGCCAGCTTAATTAATTGTGGGTAGCAATTTTAGCAGTGTCGGAGATGGGGTTTCACTAATTGTCATAAGTTCAACAGCATGGAAGACTTGTCTCTTAAATCGTTTGGAAAATTGAAACTTAACTTAATTTGTAATTTAACTTAACAAGTAAATTATCTAAAACTTTATATTACATTCCTGTATGTGAGTGGTATATTTCTGACGAAGATTTAAAAAGTATTTTTTTTTACTTTTAAAAGAGAATGCTTATAGAGGAATCATATATTTAGAGAGATTATCATTCCTGTTCCAAAACAAGTATTAAAAATGTTTGCGAACATGTTATCTCTATGATGTATATTTCACAAACCCATGAGCGATCATATGCTTGGGAAAGGCTCATAGTCTATTTTTTATGTAGTTTGAAATGAGATTAATATTCTATCCTATTATTTTGAACCTACGCGTCGATAATGTCTTCATCATAATAATGATGGGAAAGTAAATGTACAAACTTGCACACACTTTCCTTAGACTTTTTCATAGTCAGAATATTGCAAAGTTATTTTAAGTGTTAACCGTGTCCGTTTTTCGGACACGTTTACTAGGTTTATGCTAAGGTATAAATCCCATTGCTCTATTTACTTAATAAGTCGCTCCATTTTGTCTGTTTTTCGGACACGTTTACTAGGTTTACGCTAGGGTATAAGTCCCATTCCTCTATTTACTTTATAAGTCGCTCCATTTGTATAGCCAACGAAGGGAGTCAACAGATTATTTATTACAGTATGAGAAATACGTAGTCTGCAGTGGACAATGCTCATTCTAAAGCAAAAACAAGGCGTTTATTTTGTGTTCAGGGCCCGAATCCGAAAAACAGACATTGTGCCTGCGCTGGTACTTCTGTGTTCATTATAAATCTTAAAACCCGCTTTATTCGAAGCCTTTTTCAAACTTTTGCTGGCCCCTCCTCCTGGATACCCTATTCTCTCCCTTCCCATCTGTTTTCTCCTTGTATATAAAACTCTTAATCACCACAAACTCCCACCCCTCCATGCTATTCAGCCTCGCAGAATAATCTTTGAATTATCTACCTAAGTTTCAGCGTTTGACATCGTGACCTTTCAAAATCATCCACTATAAATCTTATTATCTTCCTGCGGCCAAAAAAAAAAACATTATTTTTATTTTCTCGGAGTGTATCGTTTTATCATCTCCTGCGACGAATTTATGTCGCCATTGCTGCGAGTATTATTGCCAAACTTGTCAATATTTTGTCATTGCTCATCAAGATCATGGGAACTGAGCTTTTAAGGTAGTCCGAGCGAGATAGTTCCCTAGTCATAATAGAGACCATATTCAAATTATACGTTTTGATTTCACCAGCTGTAGGACATATCAATTAAATATCGAATTGCAATAATATAGTTTTATATGACAGAAATTGTAAGTAATTAAATGAATATATCTAAATAAATCTTCAACTTGCCTCATTTTTTTCGCGCGGTGCGTTTGAAACTCATTCAAAACGAAACGTTTTTTTGTAATACCCAAAAACCTACTGCGGTAACAATATGATTTATTTTCAAATATAGTTGAGAAAACATACAAAATACACGCGGTTAGGTTTTTACGACATCTAAGTGTTAAAAGCACCTCATTTTGTAAATAATGTATATCTGGAGTGCATACACGTATCGTTTCCCATGTAAATGGGCTGGTTATTTTTTGAAAAATATTTCCAAAAGTAATGTGGCAAGGCATTAAATTTTAGGTGTCATTAGAATGGCGAGATATTTTTCTTTAAAATGAGACCAAACTCATTGCTTTCTAAGTAAAATAATATTTCGCTCAAACTACCTTAAGACACATTCTTAAGTGATTTGGTGTTTGCATGTCCGCATGAACTTGGGTTGTATGTTAATTTTTGGGAAGCCGCTTTTAAATTGTATGGGCATAATTTTGTCGTTCAATATATGGATGTCTCCAAGCCACTCAGTATGGAAGATGAACTTAAATAGTAGACCATATTTTCCTTGTTGAGACCCCATTGCAGTGTGGCTATTCATTTCGTTAATTGCCCCTGCTTTTCATGAGATTGGTGTTTTAGTAGCTTTATAATTGATTGCTTATTGAAGAGGATGTTGGAATGTTTACTCTAAATCGGTCTTCTCCATGCCAATTAATTGGGCTTAATTTTAACTTAATAGTTCTCATTTCGGTACCCTCGGCAGCCTTCATAAACACTCATTGTCTAATTAAGTATAAGGAAATTTGTGAATGGACATGAAGCGGTCTTCATTCAGCATTTTTCATTAATATGGATTGTCTAATCGTCTCTTTCGATTCTAACCAAGGTAACATATGCGAGCCATTGCTTGATTAAGGATTTATCGCAACTCAGTGAATTAAAATAAATGAGATACCCAATTATTTCATATTTGTCAATTAAAAACTATAGCTTTAACTAATAACACACTTAAGCAAGTATTTAGTAGCAAGCCAAGTATACATATCAGTCGAAGTTCATTCTTTGATGGATAAGTACTTTACCAAGCTTAGGAGCCGAAGGAAGTACATCATCTGCATAACAAGTTCACTTTCAATGTTTCAATTATTTGCTCGTAAATTTATGAGATGAAATGAACTATTAGTATCTTGTCTCTAAAGTTTACCTTCGGGGAATAGTTTGTTCATTGTGCCAGCATTATGAAACAATGACGTTTACACATGGTGAAAAAAGAATTTTTTTAATTTGGACTAGTTTTTGTTGTCTGCCTTGTCTTTTCAATATTGATTCGGGAATAAAAATGTGCAGTGGTATGGTAGTACTGTTAAATTAGATTGAGGGCTGCTTATCGTATTAACTACGTGTCTCGGAATACTTTGACATTAGTGAACGTTACCTATTGAGGCTAATTCTCGTAAGAGATACTGTCTATTCTAAGAATAGCATACTGAATGCTGAAGGCTGTAGAAAATGGCGTGCGAATGTATACAATATAAAAGGCCTGAGCGCCAAGCAGCGGTTTGGAAGGGCTAGTGTCACTCAGGGATATAATGGTACCGTCAGTCACTTCGCTTAAATTGGGATGCTGGCATCATGTTCATCCAAGTGGGATGTTTATGAATCATGCGAGAAACCGGAGATAAATGATAAAATATTGCCTCAGAGTGAGGGAGTGAATTGAATACTCTTCTCATCCTCGAGTTCAGTTTACGGTATGGATACAAATGGAAACAGCTCCTCGGTGACACACCCCCTCTACCTCACCCTCGCAACGAGGACTTAATTGTTATTTGATTTATACTCTCAAATCATCCCCGTCCTCCCGAAAAGTGTCGTTTTTACCCGGGAACAAGGGAATGAATGACTGGTCGGGATACGAGCGCTCATAATCCGTTCTTTTACTGGGCTGCTAATGCGATGCGGAAAATTAGAGCGTTAATTTTATCCACAAGGGTAACATTCGGCTCGCCTGATTTTCCCTATAATTCAGTTTGAGTGCGACTTCATTTGTTGCTCTCGCCATTTAGTTCATTTCTTTTTACTTAACTCTTTTCATCTTTTACAGGAATCTGAGTTGATGCGGTCACTATTTTCAGAAAAATTGAAATTGGGGATAAATGTAGTGAATATTGAGTTACCTATTTTCAACACGAAAGTAAAAAGCATATTTTCAGTTACAATAGAAAAGTTTGCATGCTATTATTTTTTCTCCTAAGGTTAATCTATTTGTCTCACTTGCAATACTAGAATTTTAAGCCTAATAGTAATCTACCATTAAAATTTTAATTCAACCAGTAATTTATTATGTCGTGTACTTTTAGTAAAATAGCTCTTATTTTTGTACATTGATAACTGCAAGGAGCTGATAGCCAGGCTTGTTTCTTTGGATATTTTCAGTGGAAATTATTCATTTTCGGAGGTTTCCAGAAAGCAATGGAATGACTCACTGCGGATTGTAGAATCTGTTCTCAGCTTTAAAGCAATGCAGCATATTCGCTATGACAACAGGAAAGTATGCATATTACTATTTTTTTCATAAGGTTAATCCTTACTGCGATATTAGCATTTTTCGCGAAACAGTTATCTCTCACGAAAATTTTTATTCAACCAGAAATTGGTTTTGCCGTTTACCTATGGTGATATAGGTTTTATGTCTGAAAATTGATGAGTGCGATGATTTAAAAGCCAGGCTTGCTACTCCGATTACATCAATTGTAGATATTATTCCTTTTTTGGAGGTCCCTAAAAAGCAATAGAACGACTCTCAGCAGAGTGGAGGCTCTTATTCAAATAATTATTTTTTCAGAGTTTTCACGCTAAATAAAAGAGGTCACTGTAAATAAAGCCTTTGTTTATTCACTTTTTCCTGATATAAAGTTTCATGCGCTTATAAAAGATCAAAATTTGTATTAATGCGAATTGAATGAGCAGATTTAGCTGCAGTTTTTTTAGGTAATGGAAGTACATGTGCTTAGATGAATCGTTGCGTTAAAAATTTTCTGCCAACTTTAGTACGTTTAACTATTAAGTCAGTATTTAGCATGTAAATGCAGTATATTGTTCATGTGTAGGGAAAGAGCGTGTAAAGAGACACTCCTTATGGCCCGTTATGACTTCCTCTGCGGTCATGGTTGATTTAACGGCGTGTGTGAAATGGGCTGTGACCCGTCAGAGACCATAATGATTGATGAGGAAATGCTAACCCATTCCGCAGCATTGAGAGGACTTGACGAAGCATATCTAAAATCAGCCGTCTCCCAGGATTCAGTGGAGCTTATTCGATAGCCTTCACGTGTGCACTTGGGTATGTAGGCATTAAAAGAGTTCGCGGGGAACGGTCTCACGTGAAAGTCGGAGTACTTGATTCCCATCTCGATAGACCGACGACTTTGAATCCTTGGAGTGGAGGATATTATTCAGGGGAATTTCAATCCCTTCGTTGGTGCTTTTTGCGTAACATTTCAGGTACTCCATCCTGTGAGACGGTGCGGATTCTTTTTCCGCTTATCGTTTAGAGTAGTATTAATTCAACGCCGAGGTTCTGTCCACCCTTCTTAAATCCTCAATTTTTCCTCAAAATACCAATCTATCCTGGCAAAATGAGGCGCAAATGATCTCGCATATCTACATCTACGTAATACCCCGCAAGCCACCGCATGGGCGTGTGGAAGGGGGTGTTACGTCACCATCCTTGTAAAGGTGTAAGTTTTTTTGGAGATGAAATGGTGACATGAATAATAGGAGTGTATTCAGTGAGATTAATTTTTATTGTGATCGCTTATTGTTCGCGGAAAGAACGAGTTCTTGTACCTATCTGTTCGGTACTTTTAATCGAACGGATATCCGTCATATCATCCAATAACCAACCAACTAGCCTACCTATCCGTATGGTTTCTTTTTCGTATGTCTTATTCGGCCTCATAATTTTTCGAAGTAGCATGCTAAAGGACCTCGGAAGATTTTTTTTCCGTGTTTCGAGATATTTATGCGCATTTGATCTCATCCCCCCATTCGCTCACCCCATCTTCTCCACAAACCGTGGGCCCTTTTCCGCCGTGCATTTCCGCCCCGTCCCCCCACCCTACACCCTCCCGGCATCCACCATACCCACTCCAGAAAACTCCCAACCGAGCCGGCACCATCAGTCCGGAATCCCCCTCTCCTAGCCGAACAGCCACGCATACAAGGCCGTAAATATACCTACACAAGTGAGGGGGAGAGAGGGACGGGAGTCGCAATGGAGAAGTCTCGTTGGGGTCCCCACACCCATCGGCGGGGGACGAGAAGGATGGGCGGACATTTTAGAGGGTCGGAGGGTGAGTGACTGAGGGTGAGGGTGTTTTGCTGGGCTTTTGCGGACCCGTGGGAGGGTGGAAGGGAGCTAGCTTCGCATTCGGGATGAAACTGTGGGGGTGTGCGGTGTTGTGAAGGTTTGTAGTCGGGAGGATGAGCCTCGGTGGTGCGGTGGTGGGGATAAAAAGAGAGGCCTAACAGATGGGTAAGAGGAGGGGTGTGGGCGAAGGCGGGAGGGCATGGGGAAGTGACCGAGGAGGAACTGTTCTGGAGGTATGGGTGGGGCAGGAATAGAGGGGGACGAAGGGGGGGCGGGGTAGGTGGTGGGTACCCTGCTCAAGGGGCGTGAGTGCCGTGGAGAAATAAAAAAAAGGCGACTCTTGTAGGCTTGAGTCGAGGAGGACGAGGAGGGAAAAGGGGTTGGTTTTTGGGGAGTCGAGGAAGAACGTTGCATGACGGGGGGTGGGGGAGAGGATTCCCGACTTTTACTCTCCTTCCACCCTCCATTATGGATAAGGGATGGGGGACGGAGAGGGGGGAGTGGGGGCTGTGTGTCACATGGCCCCGTCCTTTGATTGGTGGCTCTCAGCGTCAAGATGAACGGCCCACGGCAGAGGCAAGAATTAGAGTAATGAGGGTAAACAAAAAATATACCCCGGGTAAAAATGAAAAACGTATTAAGAACCGCAGCCGCCTGCTGGATGCGAGCCAAGTTTTATCGCTATTAATTTTGTTTCACATGAATCATTGTTCCTCCCCCACACTCTTTGTTTGGGGTTGGGAGGAAAAGGGTTTGGATTATCCCTTGGATTTATTATGATATCCAGAAGTAACCTGATCGCAAATACATATGTACAATCCCCGTTCACAAACACATAAATATGTATGAGCTCATAATTGCGCGCAGGGATATATTCATCTGCGTGGACACGCAATCATGTGCGTCTGTATATTTATGCTAGTGTGTTCATACGCTCCGGGAGCGGAGAATTTCAGCTAATCTCGAGTGCTTTCACTCTTGAATTTTTAATTTTCCAATTTCCGCACAAATGATTTATATTTTTTTATATTTTAAAACTCTTCCAGAAAATGATGTAACTACTCTATATTCACTCTTACTCTCTATACTTACTCTCTATACTATCTTCTGTATTAAAATCGAATAATCACGCAGATTGATGTATAGTTTTTATCTCTTTGAAAAAAAACAGCGGTGGATGTGTTTCATTTAAAATTGTGCTGTAGTATGCAACAGTTACCTAGTTTTCAAGTTAAAACGAGGCAATCTATACTGTGCTGATGAGTTCTATAGGTCAAGTATTCACGGAGAGGGATGTATGGAACTTTCATTTTATTTTACTCGTATTAGTGAAACGGAATGAGGAAGACACCGATTCAAAAAATAAATGTGGAACGATCGAGTTTTTCATAAGGGGTGGTAGAGAGACGGTTTGAATGAAATAATCTGGAAAAAATGTACTGGAATATTTATTACATATAAATGTCTGAGGAGGATAAATTTCGGTCAGAGAATTCCAAGAAGGCTGGAAAAGTAGATTTAGATGATTCCAAATGGGAATTGAATTGAGAGGTTTTTTTACGTAAGATGCGATGATGATAATTAGCATATAAGAATGGGCACAAGATGGGACAAACTTATAGAAAATGAATATAATTTCTAAATGAAACGAGAGGTTAACTGTGAGTTAGGTTATAGAATGTGTGTGGATATATTTTACGTATGAAATAGATTTCAAGATAGAGGTTGAGAATTGACTGAACAAAGCCAACGATCGGAAAGTAACGGTTTTTTTGTTTGTTGCTGTATTTTCACGCTCTGTGAGTAAATTGCCATTTTTATTTCCCTGATTTAATCCTGTTATCGCTTCTTCTTTAAATGAATACTATTACTATTTTTGTATCATAAAATTTCGTCAAAGGAACGCGTTGTTGGATCATTCATAGGCTCGTCAATTAAGACTTGGAACATTTAAGGAAGCAATTGTTGAGTATGATCGAAAGATGAAATATCGGGTGTTGTAAGGTAAAAACAGAACTTGTGTTTCTGCTTTATTTTTTAATGTGAAAATTTCTTCTTTTAAATTAAAAAGTATTAGAGTAGCATTATTCATAACTCATGATGGGACTGATCTCAGAAAACTGAATGCCTAATAATTTAGCCTCGGTTGACTTCGATTGGCACGCAAAAATAGAAATGAATTAGGAGCCTAAATGGAGCATGCGAACGGGAAATTCAGTTTCATTGTCGAGTACTGGTAAATCATCGCATGGCATTATTGCTGTCCGTTTATTTGATGTAAATTTAACCTGCGGGGGCGTTGGCGCTCTGATGTCGCACATCGGCAAGTAAATGTCGCGGATCCGCAAACGCACGCCCAGTCGGGAAATTTTAGCCGAGAGTCAAGAAGAATTGTAACGAAATCAAAAATCCTCTGGGTGGGTGTAGGTGGGGGAGGAATTCAATAATGTGCTAAATGGAGTACCTACCGAAGGGAAAGAGATGGGGTTGTCGGGACTGGAAAAAAATATGGATTATCCTCGTTCGGGATTTTCGCCCGCGGGTGGGGGGGGAGTAGAGGGAGAAGTCCCGCCACCCCAAAAGGGGGATTAACTAGCACGGAAATTAATCGCGAGTCGAAAGGTTTTAGGGCCCTGTGGTGGCGTGGCGCGCTCGACACTCGCGGGGAGGGAGTCGTGGATGCCGGCGGTGAGGAGGTGTCGAAAGCGGGCTGGGACGCGCCGCGCGTGGCTTAGTTGGATGTGTTTGGGAGGGATGAGCACACGCGGTGGGAGATTATGGGAGGCGGAGGGGCGACAAGGATTGCCTAAAAGTGGGGGGCGGAAGGGGATGAAAGGGTTTCGAATGGGGGATGATGAATCATCACTCAGGCTGAATAATTAAATGAAAATGGCGGTAAATCTGATTAGCGATCGCGAATGGGACCTCCACTGAATGCGACTGCGTGGAGAAATGGAGGATGGGCGAATTTGGTTTGTCAAAAGCCGTCGGAACGATATGGAGGGTGATGAAGATGCGGACGCGCAGAGAAGGAAACTTGGAGAGATCGGAGCAATGGGAAGGGACGGATGGAGGATGCTTGATCGAATGGTGAAATGTCTACGAGATCAAAGAGGGTGGGGAACAGTGACGACCTCAAGGGAGAATCGAGTAATAAGAAAGAGCAAAGGATTCATTAGTCGGTCAAGTTTGCCGAAGAGAGTGAAAATTTGCGTCGCTGTTTTTTGCGGTGGACGTGTGTAAGACTGGTATTCAAGAGGAAGTCTTGGAAAACGGCTATCGATTGTAATTGACTTTACTTTATTAAGATTAGGTAATATTTTTCTTGCCTTTCTCAAGGATCTGTCCAATTCTGTCTTTTTGTATTCACTTTCATCTTCTACTTATCATGCTGCCTTATGCCTGTCTCTAATTGTGTTGCCTTACGCATACCTGTAAATGTTTTTATTATCTTGGTATCTCTAATTTCATTTAGACATTTTACGCTTTCGTATGTACTTTTTCGTGAAATATCAGCTATAAAGAGTCATTACAAATTTTAGAGGGATTAATGTCATAACTTCAGCTACTTTGATCATACTGTCATATCATAAGTTTCTCAAGAATTCAGAATGTATAGTTCGGCTGTTTTCTCCAAAAATGGGTCACGATCTCTGTGGGAAATTGGAGATAAAGACTGGCCGAATGAATATTTTAAGTAAAATATATTCGCCGAAAATAAAATAAAACAAGTAAATAACTGGAGACAAACACTAACGATTAGACAATTTGAAGAAAAGAAAATGTTTGTGAGCATATAAGCGTAGGTTTTAAGGAGCACATGCCAGTTCAAAAATCAAAATATTGCTGAATGTCAACAAATTACTTCAGCCTGCAAATAACCTCAGGGAGGGAACCTTGTTTTTGGCATGGATTTGGCTACTACGGATCTTGAATTAACCTTAAAACAGAGTCCCACTTAAGATCTGGAATGTAAAGCTTTTCCTTACCATTTTAAGTGGACAACCTCTTCTACGACGGCTATCATTTTTCTAGAAGCCCCAATCACATATCCTTATGTAACAACTTAGCTTCTACCCCGATACACCAGAGGAAGAGTCTCAATATTTAGGGTGTTTAGCCAAATATTTCCCACTTCTGAATGATCGAAGATTCTGTTTTGAGTGAGGGTGTCAGGTTTTTGAACATTCGCTCGGCGTTGTTCACAGCTTTTCGTAGTTTTTCAGGGTCGCTGTTTTGTCATCACCCTACAACATTCCTGCACTGGAATGAAATATCTTTCTCCTCCAACAAATCGCTTAATTAAATGCATCGCTCCATATTTTGCTATAAACAAACCTCGAATTCATACCATTGGCACCTGTTTTTATCTAAATCCTGTCAGTTAGCTCATCGCGTTTGAAGGAAATATTGAGTTAAAAATATTCGCCTCAGAGCACAATATCTAGGAATTTAAAAGTAAATACATCACTTGACAGCCAATATTTACGTCTTTGTCAACCATCAATGGCCTCCAGAGAGACTAGCGACCGATCGGAGCCCTGTCATCTCGAAAGACTATCATCGGATTTCAAAATCAGAAAATATTCCGCCTATGACACACCTTTCGGTTTTAAAGTTTCTTTATGGACAAAGCAATACTGCAACTGGCAACAATACTTTCCCTAAAGGGCCAGTAAAAATCTAGAAAATTGGATAAAAACAGGAAAAGCTGAAGTTACTATTATACATGTTTCGGGATGAGGCATCTTATGCTGTTTCCGAAACATATTCGACCGAAAATAATGTTATGCCAGAGAGTCTCAAACTGAACTGCCTCTATCAGGATATAAGACAAAGCGTCTGAACGTCCACGAACTAGGCGGATGTTGTAGGAGTTTGGCCATGTAAAGTACAGTCTGTAATTCCACGGAAAGAAATTTTTAATGGCTATTTTCTCGCATACCCATGAAAGAGAAAGCCGTGGTACTCATCCCACATTTATTCTGCAGTTGCAGAAAAGTTTGCTTCGTCTGCATCTTAAACATCTATCACGTGATGCATCCTTGTTAGTTAGGAAATCTCCATTCTTTCTCTCGACCTTTTGGCGATTAAACGTTTTGCCATGTTCATGAATTCGAAACAGTCCTCTTTCTCAGTATCTCCTTTAAGCACTTTTTCTGCCCTCTTCAGGTGTCTTCCAATTATCGCGATTCACGACCAAATCCTATACTAAGTTGCCATCTTCTTTGGCCAAGGATATTTCTTTCAACTCACTTATCTCATTAGCTTCTTATCCATGCCTAACCTTTGCCGTCAGTAGGGAAAGATTTCCCAGAAATCATTGTGACATGTTCTATATCATAAATGTTTTTCTCTCCAGTTTATGATTCCCTCATTGTTGAGAGACTTTTTCGCCAAAGCATTCTCTTCAACTAATTCAGTTGTTTTACTTCACGTATTTTCACCCAAAATACGTCGACGTTGGTAGATAGTAACAAAAGTCCCTTGATTTCACATTTAGAATCTGACATAGTTTTACTATTCTCTGAGACATATCGTACTTTCATATCCTCGTTTGTTATTTTTATTCCATTAGTCACATGCATATAATTTCGTGAATTCCACCATTATTTTGGACTTGCTGAGTAACTAATCAGTCATCCTTTCAGTGTTATGTGCTTAATTCAGTGCCTGTCTCCTTGTTTATTATTCATATCAATGACTAGTTATATAGGTTCAATAAAGGTCTGGTGATAGGGTCAAATGCTCTTTCCAATTTCAAGTGCTACAAAATACCTCAAATTCTCTTCTATATTCTTGATCAAAATTCATCTTTCGAAAAATTCTGTTTTTATTGTCTTATTTATGTTCTAGCGTCTGTTGGGCAGTAATTAGGACTATGCTATGTTCCTGAAATAATATGAAGTAAACTTTGAAACGTCATGGCCGGTATGGCCCCGGCCCCGGTGGCGATGGGGTAAAGTCCTCGCCTGCTAAGATGAGAGTCGCGGGCTCGAGACCCACCTGGGTATTCTACCCAGGGCATGGGTGTTTGCATTCAAATACAAACCTGCTGACAAGCTATGGCTTAGCTCTACCTATTCTGGACGGATTGGTATGTCGTGTAAATAAATATAATAGTGGTGGAATATTGGAAATCGAGTATGCGAGGAAAATGAACTGACGATTACTATGTTACTCAATTGTTTTCCCAAAAATCAGCGAAGTAATAAAGTAACATATAATCATTTGTTCCATGGTAACGTAAATGGAATAGCATGATGTTATAAAGCCGTTGATATGCCTACATTTTCAGTTCATTGTCTCAGGCAAGACTTGGTGGAATTTGCTTAACATTGCAAGTGATAAGATTGACTTATTCTACATTAAATATTTTTTAATAAATTATAATTATAAAGTTTTCACATAAAATAATTTATTTTTACTTTATGAATTCTACAAAATGTCTTAATTGCTTTTTTATAATCGTGATCAAAATTTATCTTCGAAATTTCTGTTTTTATTCAGTTATTTATTTTCTGGCTCCTGCTGAGCTGTGATTGGAACAATACTACGTGCTTCAAATAATAAGAAGCAATAATGGTGGAATCAATGTCAATTTTATCTTTTACAACATCTTTCAGGCTGGTTGAACTGTCATGCCGGTCCAATTTTGCAGTTATCAGTGGATACGAGATATAGTATAGACGTCTCTTTTACGTTGATTATTTCTCAAAGTTTCCTCTCGAGGAATGCTCTTTATTTGTAAGGCTTTGTTTTTGTATTTCACCCACACCTTTTTGGAATTATCATGCGTGTGAGTTTTGAAATAATACTGAGGCTCATATCTTCTCCAAGCAATATGAATATATTCTTTATCCGATAACTTGATACCTCTTTCCGCGTGAACGTATATTAGATTTCATTCACGTTTCTCCGATAGTATTGTTACAATTCTGGTGGTATCAGTTATTTAGAAATCTGAATCAAGTGCCGAGGCTAAAAATCTTAATGTATTCTATTTGTTAAACTTGGTTAGCACTTTTAATGATACATGAGTACGTTTAATTGGTAATTGTACTTTGTTTGTAATGAATATTTTCAGAGTTCAAGACGGAACTTATATATTCACGCTCAAATTCTGATAGATACACTTACAAACGGCTGCTTTTACACGTTACGACAACAAATCTCGCTGTATGTCGTACCCTGAATAAGAAAGCGCAATCAGAATCCTGAGAACTACTCTCCTACAAATTTAGGGGAACAGGGTGAATCTGCGGAGCAGCAAAAACGTTTTGCGTGCCTATCCATCTCTTTGAAGATTCGACGGAGAGACGGAACATCGTGCGGAGTTGGATGAGCTGAGTGAGGAGAACAGTTGAGGGCGACGCGCCGCACACAACGTTCATTTAAAAACCCCCAGAAGTAACTTGGAATACTCAGCGGAGAAGAAGAGGAGAGGCGGAGAGAGACAGTGGAATCCCTGTGCTATCATCGCCATCGCGCCAAATCCCGGCTCTCCCGACTCAGCTCACCGATCCCGCATCCATCATTGGGTGGAAAACAGTCGAATGCTTGGCGCGCGCTCGGCGCAATAAAGGTCGCGAGGCGCACTGAGACGGAAGGGAGTCACATTGTGGCGAATGGGGAAGGAGGGGGCGAGAGAAGTGTGTGTGCTGGGAAACGAAAAGGGGGAAACTGTTCAGGGCGTGTTAAAGGATTCAACTCCACGTGAGGCGGGAGGGAGGAGAGGAGGGAGCGGGGATGAGAGTGGAGTGAGTTTGCTCGAATTCCTACGGAAGGGGGAGGAAAAAAAGGGTGAATTTTATTCGGGAGGATGTACGTATATCCCCCCTTGTTCCCTGAAGGGATGCCAAAATGAGGGAGTGTGGTGGGGTAGGGATTTTGGGGCTGAGATTCCTATGCTCTCGCAATACGCTTCAACGGCGCGATCGGGCGACGTTCAGGGTGTCAAGGTTGGGAGTTTAGTCGAAACGCGGAATATTCTGCTGAGCGGGTTTGAGGAGGGGAGGACAACAAAGACTGAAACAGAAGGCGTTGAACGTTTAGTACCATTCGCAAGCGCGCAAGGAGATGCCGTTTCAACAATATGTATGCGACAAGCGTTAAACTTAGATGTCGAGAGGCTAATTATTTACACTGCTTTCGCCGATAGAGTAGGGGCATAACGTTGAAATCTATTGTTTAAGAAATTCAGGAGGAACCTGCTATTTGAAGTACAGTTTTCCTAAGATGCACAAAATTTGGTGTACTGAGTAAATTTAGGCTTAGCACTGCCGTTTGTATTTTTTAAATTTCATGTAATTACTCCCTCGGGTAGTCTTAATAGGCCAAAGCGTTGGTTTACCAAAGCTTTCACCCCGTCAAGAAAACTAGTAGTTATACTGACTCCAGCCTCCATTGCTACTTCGGCAGTATTTGATTTCATGTGTTTTAACAAACTGAGGGAAGGGTGTAGTTATCATCGGGCGTAAAGTATTTAACGATTTATATCAAATGTCTAACAATGATATGCGTCGAGAAAAAGATTTGGTAAAAAAAAACAGCAGAAGTGTCCCTTAGCAACGTTACCACATTCATCAAAATATATCTATTATGCGATCCGACGAAAACCGGAAGTTCCCTGGAGATTTAGAGGCTACATTCTAGGCCTAGCTTGGTTGAGAAATTCAGAACTGGTGTGTTTCAGAGTGACACAGAGAATATTATCATGATGTCTCACTACATCTCTAGGTCTGACAGATGCGATAAAATACGAAGGATGCAATGTTGATCAGATAGGTACAAAAGCTCGTTCTTTCCGCGCACAATAAGCGATTACGATGAGAATTGAGCTCCAATAAATACACTTCCATGATGCACATCACCATTCCACTTCCAAAACCTTACATCTTTACATGGCTGGTGACCTCTCACCCTCTGCCGCACGCCCATGCGGCGGCTGGCAGGGTAGTTTGTAGATGTAGATGTGGATGCAGGAATCTACATGATTGTTTTATATAATCGGTCACCTAAGCTGAGAAGATACATTAGGTGCATCAATACGTAGTGAACAATATAATTTGATCGGAAACTGAGATAAAAGAAGATGAAAAGATTCGATCGCACTGAAATGAAAGTAATGAATTTTAGCGCTGAAATTCATCATTTATTTAATTTAAACCAATATATCATCGTGAAATAACACGAAAGGAGTATTTTTCGTTGGTTTGACAACCTTGAGAGAATGGATGAGAGTGAAATAAGGAAACAGATATATAAGAGTGAAATGAATGATGCGAGAGGTAGAGGTAAGCCGAGAAAGTTGTGGTAGAATGTAGTTGAGGAAATTCTTAGGAGGAGAAATATTAGGAGTCTTAAAAACAGGAGGGTATGTATGAATCAGTGTATGTGGGTAAATGGAGCAAAAGAGGTTTGCAAGGATAGGTCAGTATGGAGGAAATTGTTGAAGCAGATTTAGGTGTACAAATATGTATCTATGAGTGAAACTTTGTGCCTGTGCCTAACCCGGAAGGGAACGGCGTGATTGCTATGTATGTATCTTCGTGAAATAACCAATGACCTATCATTATTCTTACACCATTCGATACTAGAAGTCTTCCTTTGTACTAATTGTTACAATCAAGGTGGGTTATCGGGAATGCCTAAAATGAAGCTTCCATCTTAGATAACTGTTTTAAATAAACTGTGAAAAAGTCATTCGCACGTAATATGTGATTTATTCTGTGGGAATATTAATTATTCCTGTATCATTAGCGAGTGATTTCTGCTCAAGTATTCGCACTTGGTATTTTTCGTGAGTAAGTTTCGACCTCGGAATTATCTTGCGTAATAAGAGGGAAGAATGTGTGAATTCAGCAATATTCGTGGAATATTTTTGCTTGGATAAAATTGCCCTTGTTTGGTACTGTAGCGCGGCATTTTTTTCTCTGCACGCGAAAACTGCATAGCTTATAGCTAGAAGTCCAAGAATTTAGGGAAAACTGATTTAGGCATCAAAAGTATGCATCTATTTATAATGATTCCGAAGAATAACGATAGGTAGAAAATAATGAAATGGTGCTAACTAGAATGTATATTAAAGCAGTGTATTGTTTATACATTGGTTTAAGTAGTCATGAAAAAATTTAACAACAAATTTTCTCAGATATTTTTAGACCACGAGGTTGGGTTTCTTTTGCCAGTTTCGTTTTAACTGTTTGCATATGCATTAATGACCACTAATTTTAAGACGAGAAGTAAGAGTATAGCGTAGGATTTCCTAGTTGATTAGCTTGTAGAATAAGTTCAACTGTATCATGAAGGGGAAATTTACTCGATGTTATTATGTCGTCTTCTTCTAAATTCGTAACGACGATGAAGAGCCCAAGTTTTAAGATACTTAGAACCAAACGAAACGTCAACATTTCTGAAATACAATCAAAGTTTTGTCTTCTGAAACACGACAGCGTTTTAAAGGTTAATGTTCCCATTATTTTTAACAAGTATAAACGTGACGTTCATGTATGGAAAATCTATAACCAGGTTTAAGCCGTGGAACTTGTATCCTAAATTAGGGCAGTTGTTATTTGACGGCACTTCGCTTTTAGCTGTGATTGCAATAATATATTATGATTTGTTTTGTTCTCCAATGTTAAAATATGGTAAAAGTAAATTAGGTGTATGTAAGTTTGTATATATTCTGCCATATTTGACAGATTTTTTTTACCTTCGAACGATTCCCTCAGATTTAAGCATGACCGTAATAGCGGGAAAAAAGTTTAGTAAGAGGTAGAAGATAGAAGAAAATAGGTTTCACGAATGGGAAGGAGATAGAGCATATGCTGACATGAAGAAAGAAATCTTGAGAGGAAATAAAAGCCTGAGTATTAAGTATGTGTAAGGTTGTTAATTTTCTTCCACTTTAATACCCTTTTCCGGCATAATATCCCATAAAAGCTAACTTTAGAAATGCTACCATGTGTTTCATTTTAAGAATTTGTTATGTCCTTGAATTGATTTATAATTATGCTACTTCATATTAATCTAATCTTTTTAACTTAAATGTGAAATTAATATTTAAAGAACGTAGTTTTGGGATTTTTGTCAGCTTACTCTAGTTTGAAAAGGTTTCATGTAAGCTGTTATTTTTATGGTTATGAGCATGTATCTCATAGCAAAAAAAATTATTCCTAACTTTAAAACTTCACAGGGGAGCTGGGAAATTCTTCAAAATTTTAATGCTGGCGATTTTGTTTTAATTATTCCGGATCTGTTACATTTTCCTTTAATCGGAGGTGAATGTGATCTTTTATTTTCAAAGTCTGTATGTAAGCATGAGTTCCATCCTTTTTCTAATGACTCGTAAATGAAGACGAATTTATCTGAGTATTCTACCAACTGATTGTTAGATTTTAGAGCAGTACTGATTCCAACGATCTAATTTCTGGCATATCGTTCTGGTTCCCCTCCTATACGTTATCTGTCAATAGATACCTCTTGAATTCCTCATACCTTCTTATCTTCTTCTTCAATCAAGAATTCCTATCCTCTCTCTTTCCCTTTTACGCTTCCCGAGTTTTCCCCCTCTATTTTCCTCTTCAGCATTATCACTCTTTTGGAAACGTACTCCATCCATTTCTTCTGCCTCCTCCCAACCGCCGCCACTTGCGGATTTTAGAGCAGCACTGATTCCAACGACCTAATTTCTGGCATATCGTTCTGTTCCTCTCCAACCATATCCAATACTTACTCCTTTTTATACAAAGAATTTGAATTGAGATTACCATTTAGAGACTGTAAGAATATATCTCAATCATAATATGTACCCTAAAGCAGAATAATAAAGGTGAAACTCCAATAGCCGTAAACAAAAAACCTTTCAGTGAGGAAACTCATAAGTGGTTGAAAGATTTGCGGTGTAAAAAAACCGCGCCTGGGATTCACCACACAAGTATGACAACACCACACAATCTACCTAAACGGTGCTCTCTCACGCTCTACCAGCAAGTGTTTTTCTGACGTGGAGCTCCTCACTTAGTTGGTCACTGTACTGTTAGATCCGCTTGCTAACTCCGTGAAGGAAACTAGCGTTCACACACAATCACTCAAATTAAAATGGAATTGTGTATGTCATTGTCATACTTTTGTGGTGACTTAGAGGCGCGGGTTTTCTTTTTACTCCGTAAATCTATCATTCACTCTTTACTAATAATTATTCCTCTCCCTTATACCTTTCCCATTATTATTATCTCTGAAAAGTTTTTGTTTACGGCTATTGGAGTGAAAAACATTTATTATTATATGCAAGCCGTAAGAGCCGCATGTAAAGGTTGTGTGGCTGAGCGACTCACGCAATGGCTAAGGCCTGCAAATATTTGAGAGGAGATGAAATTCCACTGACATATACCTCACTATATCAATGCTGTCAATGTTAGATATACTATTTATGTCAATGCATTCAGAAACTACATTACGGTAAAAATGATCACATGCATAAGATAAAAGAAATAGATCGTAGAACCGATGGATTTTATGTGCCTCTCCATTTTCCTCGCCTAGAGCAACCTACAGCACGTCCGAAGTGATTGTAGCAGTGGTACTAAATTTGCTTGTTGACATGTAGATATGAGATATAACAAATATAACAACGTTTAAGGTAGTCCGAGTGAGATAGTTCCCTAATCAAGAGAGAGACCATATTCGATATTTACGTTTTAATTTCACCAACTGTGAGACACGCGAATTAAATATTGCATTATTAATGGTTCAATAAAATAGTTTTACATAACAGAAATTGTAAGTAATAAAATGAAAATATGTAAATAAGTCTTTGACTTGACTCATTTTTTTCTCGCGGTACGTTTGAAACTCCATCAAAACGGAAGGTTTATCATGATCACGAAGAAATTACTGCGGTGACAATATGATTGATTTTACAAAAAAGTTTTAAAAACACACAAACAACACACTGTTGATTTTTTGGCCAGCTCTAAGAGCAGAAAATGCCTTATATTCAATATAAGGCCTCTCTGGAGTGCATACACGTATCATTTCCCGTATAAAAGAGCTGGTACTTTTAGGAAAATATCTCGGAAAGTATTGTAATAAGGGGTTGAATTTTAGATGACAATGGAAGGGTGATATATTTTTCTTTAAAATGAGACCAAATTCATTGATTTCTAGGTAAAATTATATTTTGCTCAAACTACCTTATCAGAAAAAAAGTAATGTATCTACGAGTGAGGTATGGGGAGGGACGTCACGTCATCAAACTATAGCCTGAAAACCGTTATAACAACTATGTTTGCATCACTTTAAATATTCACTTAATTGCCCATTGGATAGGCGTAACCAGAGCAAATAAAATATTCTTTTTTTATTTTATTTTTTTATTTAATATTATTATTATTATTTATTATCACTGATATTCCCTTATTTTCCTTTGGATGACACGACGGAATGGAAAAATTAGCGGATGTAATAATAGAATATTCACCGTCTCTTTAAAACTTTGAGATAGTAACTCTTGAAATGTCCAATAGTCGCTTAGTGTATGGATTCTACTCGACTTATGATAGTTTTCATCGGGAATGCGAAATATTATTTATATAAATGAGTAAAAGATATATGTAAGGAAAATCCATATAAAAATAATCAAATTCATACTTATTTTTAGTAAGTTATCTATTGAAAACAGCGTAAAATATCAAAATTAACGCTTCAGCCCGTAAGAGCTAAAGGGATATCGGGGTAAACAAGATGGCGGATAGGCCACACCAAAGGTACAGCTTTTAGCATTGGCTACTCTAGTAAGCGTCCTCACCATATACTTCAATGCAATGCATAAATGTAGCAAGGTATGACTACAAACCTGACGCCTAGTGTAGGCTTATTGCCTCATCAGGTTCGGCTGCAATCTCATTGCGAGTGCGTGGTCATTGCCGACCGCGCGGTGGGGATGGTTTGGGCCCGCCATTTGACCACAGCGCAGTTGACAGTAATAAACGCAACCAATTTGTAAACACGACCAATAACGTTTTGAGAAGGTAATCACACCACCGAAGAGTCTATAATGGTAGCCCTAGTTTAAATCATTCTACCGTTAAAATACTTTTTACATTTCATTATATTGAAGCCAAATCGGTTAATTTAAACGGCATCATTATCATGGGTGGACTATAAACCACCCATCCCTTCCCTCCTCTTTAGGTGGTCGGAGCAATTTTCGTTTATGAGCGACGTTGCGTGGATCTTTGAATGCGTGTACTTATTACTCAAAGGCATTTGTACATTTATAGGGTCCTTCGGGCATTCATTATAAGATGTAGCTTCAACTCTGCCTTGTATGATAAGCAGTATATTGGGGGTGGCCGTAGAAGGATGCAATATCGATTGAAAATGGTTCAAAGTACTGTATATAAAATATTTTTTGTGTACCTTGTCCCTAAAGTGTATTAATACTTACCACCTAATGTAAAGGATCTCAATAATCTATTCATTGTCTTGTAAAAACTGAAGGTAAGGGTTTTATCTCTTTCTTTTGAAAGAGTGGAACTACTTTTGATGTAATAATAATTATTTTGTGTAATTATTTTGAATTCGCCCCTGACAATATACAATATTTAGATGCATAACATTGCTATTGGCAAAAAAATGAAAAAAATATTTTTCTTTGTTTTTCTTAAATCTTAATACAATTACTGAAAAAATATTCTCAAAGACTAAATGTATTGTCACATATTTTGCATCACATTCGTGCACCAATGTTTTTTGATGGTAGCTCCAAACAGGGAAACCTTTAGAGCTACCTAAAGCTCACGTGCAAAATTTGTATATTTTTGTTGCTTCATTTTATCTGTATCAAAGGCATGTGAGCAATAAATATCTATCTATTTGATATGTATAATATAAGTGAGAATAATGTTATGCTATCGATTTGGTTTCTTGGCAATTTAATGTTAATTTAACACGTAGACTTATGGCACCTGACATACATGTTGAAGTAATTCTATGGCATACGTACCAATGAGGAGTGCTTGAGAGAGATTACATTCATGGGTAGGTATCGAGAGAGTTGAATCATGGAAAAGAAAAGCTTCGCATCAAGTACACTGGAGGTCTTCTGCCTTATTGAGAATCACATAGGAGCGTAGACTCTTAAGATAAAATTTATTAGGGTCCTCATGTTCGCGCTCGGTTTCTTCGTTGGGATGTAAAATCGCAAAAATCTATATGCTGTTGTGAGACAACGCGAGTGTGTCAGTGTCTCTGGTTCCCTTACCGCTAATTCTGGCTTCCGATCTGGCTTCCGATCGATAAAAAAATGAAGCATTGCAGAGGGCGACCCAAATATTGCTCGAGTAGGGTTATGACTCCTCCTTTCCAATCTTTATTGGTATTTGTTCCATCACATCCAATTACTACGAGCTTTTCGCGATCTTGACAATCCAAATACTCTGTAATTCCTGATTTTATGCTGACCGCCGAGCCTAAATGTGGAGTCACATGACTAAGGTAATTTCCTTCTGGTTGCTGAACCAGCTTAATATGTTCCTCTTTTTCGAGGCAAATTTACTCTTCCCATTGCATTCCTTAACTTTCCTCGTTTTCTTCGATCTTCAACTCAGGCTAATTTTCTACTCCTCCTCACCTTGGTGGGATCAACAACTTCACCTTATCCCACTATTTTGCCACTATCAACAAGGGTGGCAGTTGCAAGAGTCGCCACTGCCGCGTGAGGGATGCGGTACTGATCAGCTGTCCTCGCCACGTTAGCTTAGTTTGCTCTTGATTTTTTCGCAGCTTCATTGTATTTTGGTTGCGGTGGGGTCTATGGGTCATCCTGCTCTTGAAATTGATTTCCATCGCTGTCATCGGATATTTCATATATGTTTTCCTCGCATTTTGATGGCGCTAAGATGTGAGTTACCGTATCACGTAGGGCTTCATGCCGCTTCCTCTCCTCACA
Source organism: Ceriagrion tenellum (assembly GCA_963169105.1). Classification (NCBI taxonomy): domain Eukaryota; kingdom Metazoa; phylum Arthropoda; class Insecta; order Odonata; family Coenagrionidae; genus Ceriagrion; species Ceriagrion tenellum. The sequence continues at coordinate 125,425,568 of OY720633.1, read as the reverse complement.
GCCCTGCAAACGCGAAGTTTCACTCTTGTCTACGTCTCCAATAACTGTTAGGCGAGTTGTTTTCTGATCTATGGAAAAGTTTTTCTCCAGGTAGGGTATCTTGTATTCTTCTCTGCAGCTACAGTTCCGAATATCACTGCTCTTACATGCTGCAATATCGAACAGCGACTTCAAACCTGAGGTTAAAGTCTCAGCATGCATTTTGAAGCAGTTTTAGTTTTTTTTTCTCCTGCATTTTTTTCACTGACTGAAGTCGTTACATAAGCTTCTCTGTTTTCTTATTAATTGACCGCGTTTGGATTGTGGGAATGGAGGTGGACCTCCACACTTCCTCCACGCGTCATGTTACCCGCTTCCTTACCTCGGACGCTCGTGGGTGGACACAGGCGCGTCTCTCAGCCATCAGGTGGTGCCAAACCAAGTAATGTCTTTCTACATCTTTTGCCGGCAGCTGCATTCCTATCAGTTGCTTTGGGGTACCTGATATAGCACATTTCACCTTTGCACGCGTTTTAGGCATTTCTAAGCACAAAAAGAAATCAATATCAACTGCGTAGAACACTCGAATACACTGAATATGCATGCTGGTAAATACTGGCGCTGACTGAGGCCAGCTAGCACCACTCTCCTTACTTACAATTAGTGTGTTTTGGGCATTTTTCGCCGGCGATATTCCATAAAATGTGTCAACTTACAAGAGGGTTTCACTACCAGCTGGATTAGTTAGCAAACCAATGACATTGAAGACAATGTAGTTAATTCAGAATGCTCAGGTGGTGGCTCCTGGTCGTGCAATGTGACCCTAATGCATAGTCAATGGGTCCGTTGCGCTGATTTGTGGGGTATAAAAGTGATATAGCTGACGATTATTGAGGCGGGCAAAGAGATATATACGCTTCATGAATGCACGCTATGAAATCGAGTGATAATTGGACTAGGGATATTATTTATATATTAAAATGTATTATTATATATCTAATTACCGATTTCAGGCATATAAACAGGTTGGTCTCCTTCTAAGCTTCACGAAAAAATAGAAACGGAATGATAGTTACAGTGTAGCGCGGGTTGCCTACCCAAAAAACCCTAACATTTCAAACGAATTCCGCAGTGGTAGGAGATTTAAATATCGATGAAATTCTTTTTTCATAGTGTTTCTAGATTAGTTCCCCATGATTTCTAGGGGGGAAATCGGAGATCCGAGAGAAAAAGTGATTTTCGCTGCCCCCTATTGTGCATTGCAAAGGCAGGATGCACATAGACGTGTGGCGTTAGATGTGGGCGTGGAGAAGAATGAGGGACTTAGTTATCCGTGGCGTAACTTCATGGAACTTACTATACATTGTAAATGAAGTAACTTGGCTATTCCTAATAAATTTTATTTATAGCGACCCAGGTTTCGACGTGGCACGTCATCACCTGATAATACAAAGTAACTTCGTTTCAACATTCGACAAGGATGGAGAGGGTGAGCTGAGTGGCGAGAAGGACGAATGAGGAGGTATTGGATATGGTTTGAGAGATGACTGGTGGTGGATGTTTGGAGGAGGTAGAAGAGATGGATAGAGAACGTACTGAAGAGAGAGAGAATGTTAAAGAGAGTTATATGGGAGAGAATACTGAGTAAACTCCCCATGATGTTGTAGAGAGATGTTGTAGAACAGCATGTTGAACAATGATACTCAAATGATATCGTACTGTCGACCAAATTTATTTCAAACTCTTACAACACGTGTTTCAACTGTTTAGCAGTCATTGATTCATTGCAGAGACTTACTTGATGATGACTGCTAGACAGTTGAAACACGTGTTGTAAGAGTTTGGAGTAAATTTGGTAGACAGTACGATATCGTTTGAGAATACTAAGGATGCGTGAAAGGGGAAGGAAGAGGGTAGGAATCCAGAACGAAATAAGAAGAGGGAGATGATATGAGGAAACCAAGAGGAATTAAATGGCGGGCCATCCGTCGACAGAAAGGAAGACTAACGAGGAAGTGCTTGAGCTGGCGGGCGAGGAAAGGAAACTTATGAATGAAATCCGGGATAGGCAGGGTAGAAGGCTGAAGGACATAATAAAGCGTGATGGGTTGCTGAAGAGTGTGATAGAGAGAAGGCTGTTGAGCAAACGGAGAAGGGGAAGAAAGAGAATAGGTTTTATGGACGGGAAGATGATGGGTAGATCATATTCTGAGGTGAAACGGGATACACTGGAGGGGGATGGGCCCCTGAATGTGTAGAGGATCGGGAGAAGATTCTCAGACATTCAGCAAAACCTACCTAAACTGATAGAATACATTTTTTTTAATCCATAGTAGTGAAAGAGGAGTAGGATAAGTACTGTACAAAACCTACCAATCAGCTGATAGAATAATTAAATAAAAAAACATACATTATGTTTACTTCAGTAATAATTGAGCTCTCTTAAGTGTACCTATGTGGAAAGGGAAAGACGTGAAAAGTGATGACATGCATGTTTATTCCTGCTGCACAAGAAAGTCAATATATACATTATGTTTACTTCAGTAATAATTGAGCTCTTTTAAGTGTACTTATGTGGAAAGGGAAAGACATGTGAAAAGTGATGATATGCGTGTTTATTCCTGCTGCACAAGAAAGTCAAGATAGAGTTCCTGTCTAATCACCATCTTGTCTACAATATTCAACAAGCGCAGTCATGGCTCTGACTTAAGATTTAAGCATCTCCCGAACTAAGTGGTTTAGACTAATCAAGAGATAGGGTGGAGGGCTATGGGCAATAAGAAAAAAAGACGAATGCATTTCGGGAGAGATGGGACGGCCGGAAGCGAAGGCCTTGACGTACAAAGCATTTCACCCATGAAGCCGAAACTCGTTAGGAATCCGTTTACAAGGAAAAAACACAGTCTTCACTTTCGCCGTCTCCCGTTGACGAAAGAAAAAAAGGGGAGCGTCTTGTTCTCATTTCCCATCCATTTTCCCATTGCCCTTTGAGCCCTTATTTCCCCCTCTCTTCTCCTCGTATTCAATTTTCTCTCTCTCTTCAAAGTGATTTAATGGCGTTTCGAAGGATGAATGGGTGAGAGGCTGTGCGTAAGGATAAAGGCATTCTTTATCCTCGTCTCATCTACATCTATGAACTACGGTAAAGGCCATCTTTCGGGTATGTGGCACGGGGTGATTTCACAGGCATGCAGCGTTCGTCCCAGTTCAAATCAGACCCGCGCTCATTCCCCTGGTATTCCGCTAGAGGTATATAAAAAACAGAAGTGCAATATGCCAGGTACCAGATAGTAGAAGAGTGCTGCATTGACGAGCATGCAGTACACTAAGACAGAACCACTGATTGGCATTTAAGTACTATTAATCGACGAATACTTCGAGATAATAATTCGTGAAGAATAATAATCAAACCGGGAACTTCAATAGGGGTGAGTTTAAATAATGATATGATACTAACAAAAGCAAAGTCTACTCAAGTGAAGGTAAGAGTTCTATAGAATTGATCAATCGTAACTATTACGGTCCATAATGGTACGTGGAAAATTGACGTTCTAAATATATGGACTCAGCAATCTATTTCCTTTACCTTATACCGGTGATGGTTTCTACCGTAATGCTCTGGTTCTTGCGAAATATGTTGAACTTAGGAAAAAACCGTCTGCTTAGACCTTGCGCTGAAGATTTAATGTACATTTTTTCCCCACAGTTAGTTATAAATTCTTACCCAAACTCCTTTAGCACTTTGTTAGCACTGGTAAGTTAATGATAACTACTCTTTAAAAATCTAGCTGGTCGTCAGTATTCTAGACTAGTCCTACATCTTAAGGGTCACATATGCTATCGGCATACTCTTAGTGGTTCTACGTTGAGAAAAATGACATTACTCGTTTAGAAAATGTGATGATGAAGGGAGGTTGCTCATCAGAGACGACCTTGGTACCAGAAATTTATTTATATTAGAATTTAGGGTTGAGTCGCGGGCAAAAATAGAACGTAAACCTTAACATTTGAAATTTGGGAATATGGTAAGAATATATAAGTCCTTTATAGTCCGCGAGATATTTTTGTTAGCTTTAGAATCCCTAAGTTAGGGTTGTCAATTCATCAATTGATATAATATTGAGGATGTATTATCTGTTAAGTATTAATTTGAATGCTATTACTCAACTATATTCCTCATAATGCATTCGGACGAGATATAGCATTTTTATTTTATCGTTACTTTCCTCGGAAAATAGTACGCTCTACTGCAATTTTATTGACGTGGGGCTCGTACAGATTGTTCCAGTCTAAATGAAACCATTGGATTGGAAACCATTAATTACGGAAAGTGATGGAAGAAAATTACGTGAAGTGGAAAAGAATAGTTAAAATAAGTAGTATATATAACCGTTAAAACTTTTTATGACTTAGTACTTTCCTAAAATCTTGAGAGGGAGTTGAAACCTCTATTTTGATGTGATAAAGGGTAACAGACTATGAAACAATCGTTTTACGATGCAAAATAAGTCATTTTTGTAATCTTCGGATTTTTAATGTTTGAGTAGCGTATCCAATTTGATCATTAAATGTTTGTTGTTCTAGAAAATTTATTTCAATAATAATGCAGTATTCGATGCATCATATGCTTTAGAGAATTGTGTTGATTAAAATAAAACCATTGGCTTTCTGCAGTCTAATGCTTTACAAAAAATGTGAATTTACTAGGTTTTTATCTTGGATGGCCATTCGTGAAAACCCCCATTTTTTAGACAAATTTCATTTATTAAAATTAATGGAAGCTAAGGACAAATATTCTACCACTAGAAGATAGTATAAAATGATGAATTATTAAAATTTGTATCAAAGTTTATGCGTCAGTTAAGTTAAATGAACATTTTATTAAATTTTTATATTAGCGAAATCGTGTCCGAAGCAAATGGCTTGCAGCTTTATAAGGTTTATTGGGTTAATTCGTCTCTATTTTTAACCTAACTAAGCCGGTAGATCGTCTATATTAATAATATTTTATTATACAGCTGTTGGGAATATTCTCAAGTTTTATCCATATGTATTGGTGTGTTTTCTAAATTCCCATGTTAATGAATTCAATTTTGAAATTAATGACGAATGAAATATCGGACTAAGAGGGAAATTACCCATCAAACTGTTTTTTTGTATCATTCAGTTTTGTAGAGCAATGAGTAGCATAGGAAGGAGGCTTGGAGTACATCTGCAGCTATCCTTCGTCGGAGTACTCGTATCTTTATGCCGATAATGAAACTTGACGTATTAAGATACTTCCTTCTGGTCTTTCCCTCTCTCGTACTTTCCATGCCTTCTTCTGTCCTCTATGTCTCCTTTTTAGACTGGTATTCTTAGTGTGGCCCGACAATTGGACGGGATCGAGAAAGTAGCACCTTAGTCGCAATTCAACCTGGACGAAGGGCTACCTAACAACGATAAGGGATGACACGAGAGAGAATAAAATGCTAAAATTTTATGTATTTGCATTTAATGTAAAAATTTTAGCTTTTAGTAACAAAAGACGTGAGTTGGACTCCTTGGAGCAACTCGAAATTTTAAAAAGATTGCGTACCCAAACTGTATTGATCTCAATGAATGTTTGTTTCCTGCAACTTCCCCCATCCTAAAAACCTTGACCGAGCTTCCCTAAGCAATTAGTCCCCATTCATGAATACTCTTTCCCCCCCCTTTCTCCCGAATTCCAGCTGTCTTTTGCAAAAACAAACCATGACGGACCTTGAACCCACCCCCCTTCTTCACCTAGCCCCAACCTGTCTCGTGAAATCCTCTCCCCTCACTCCCCTCCAAAACCATGTATATGAGGGCGCAATACTTTTTGTTTCTTGTCATTTAGCACCTGATGATGATGCTTTAGCGTCGAAATCCGGATCGTTCCATTGCTTTTGACCATTGTGGATTGTAAAAGTTGTTTTAATAAATCCATTTTTAAAAAAGACACGAGAGAGGGTGAAGGGTTGAAGAGAGAAAGACAAAGAAGGTTTGAAAGAAGAAATATACGAGGGAGAATTTTACGACTTAGGCTAAATGATTTGTCGAAGATTGCGCACCTGAGAGGTAAAGATGAGGAAGCTGGTGCAGGAGAATGTCTCTTGTTCCTGCCTCCGCGTCAGACGGGAGCTCCATCTCGAGAGGAGCCCAGAGATGGCAGGAGAGAATGAGTGAGGAGGGACAGACGGGAAGAACACACGGCGGAGACACGTGAAGAGATGGGGATTTTGTGACGGGCGAGCGTCTACTCACTTTATCTTCCTTCTCTCTTCCCCTCTCGGAGCGACTCTCGCTGCCGGTGGGATGAAATCGTGAGGGGATGGCCGATTGGCGCGAACCGGGGTAATGCTCCTCCTGGGCGTCATTCTACTCCTAGCCGGACTATCCCGGTCGAAGCACGGCGGAGGAGTCTTTATCGATGATAAACGTTGCAAGTTTTGCCGTCCGGGGACTAAACTCAAAACGTTTTGGTTGCTGTCACGAAACGTTTAGGGACGTTGCAGGATAGCACTTTGGCGTGGATTTCAAAAATGAAACAATCGAGACGGTATCCTAGGTTGTTGCTTATTCAGCAAGAAAGGGAAATAAAAGTTCTCCCTTGAAAACTTTTCGCCGGAACTCAGCAGTCTAATGGACGAATCAGTGTATGTTCTTCTTTTTCCGCCTCCGTTGAGCTTTGCTGGGTTTTTCCCTAAGTTTTACCGTCCATTGCCTTTTTCTGAACCGGTATTTTTTTCGACTTTTGCGTGATCGACTTTGTTCAATGTATAACCATGATATTTGAGAATAAATTTGTTTATTTTTTCATTAAAGTTACAAATCGAAATACGTTAAACACTAGAAAACGGTCAAATATTACGTAATATATTTACCCACAAAGTTTTATTGTGAGGCCCTTGATGAAAGAGCACTCCTAATAAATGAAATATTTGATTCTGCAGGTATAATTATGCAAACGTAGTATTTTATATAAAATCCGAAGACTCCTGTGATATTGAGTGGAATACATGCAAAGAAGTTACCCACAGAAATTGGTTTTACTGCGACCTGGGTTTTCAATGTTTTTACATCATCGCCTGGTGACAAATGAAGTTAAGTGAATACAACATGTAGTCATTGATTGAAACAGAAGCGGGGAAAAGGATGGAGGGGGAGAAAAGGGGGGAAGTGGGTGGGAAAACCGAAGGAGAGATGGCCGGAGAGAGGGAAGGGGATGATAGCAAATTTTTCATTTCTGTATTAAGACAACATATTGGCACGAAAATCTTATTTTTCTATTTATAAATTGCGTGTATTCAATTGAATCTGCCAACAAATTGAAGAAATCATGTTCCAACAAAGGAATTCCTTATTTATTTATCTAATTTATGAATATTTTGGCGCCAGTCACTAAAATGTTTCTCAACTAACACTATATCTCCTGAATTTTCACCCTACGCTAACAATCGGCGTGCCGATTTCCGGTTAATTAGAGGAAATGTTGGTCCAGAGGTCCAAGCTGTCACGGGAAGCATCAAGAACCAGGGAGGAATATTGGACTGAGTTGCGCTCATGCCGCTTTGATTAATGCTGGTCTAATTCAAGCTCTTGAGTGCTTTCCATTCCTTCATCTCCCTCCACTAACCCTTTGACGCCCATCGCCTTCTGATTTGCGACTCGAAAATACGTCGTCCGAATCATTAGAAACAGATTTCAAGGATAAGCTACGCATGCTTATTTTTTGCTTGGGATGGTTGACGTTGAATTCTAGCTTCTTTATTCATGGTATCGGGAGCGAACTCAAAAATAAACTTGGCATAGCTTGTCGGTGCTTAAATGGATTGATTCTGAATAAATAGTATTTTTTAAAATGTACTCGGTGAGTGAATTCAAATTACACCGAAAAAACAGAGTACCTGTATCGAATCGTTTTCTTCAGGATTGATTAACTATCAATGTACAGAAATTGTTTGTAAATATGAAATAGTACCGAAACTTTCTTTAAAAAGTCGCTCTTTTTCATAATCCACTTTATTTTGTTGGTAAAGTTATAGTAAAAACGACTTTTAAGACTAAATACGTAGTGGGTAATCTCACTTTTCTCTACTAATGGATTTTTGTTGCTGGCTTTGATAGGATGTTAGCTCTGTTGGTCTAAATAAGACAGTTTAGATGCGTCGAACGATCCATAGTTCGTTGTTTGACTTAAAATTGGCTGTAAGCATTTGTTCTGTTTGTGAATGCATATAATTAGGGTATGGGTGAGAGGAAGTTGAAATTGTGTGTGCCGTAGATGCAAGTAGACGTACAAAGCGATTATGCAACTTCAATTAATTGAATTTTTTTCTTACCCTGATCTTTGCTCATCATTACCAATGATCCAATCCTCAATAGGGTCATTTTTGGGCGAAAATCTCCAAGAATTTAAAATGCCTTTTTCATTTCTCTAAGAGTATTAAGGAATTGTCTTTTATTTTTGTGTTCGCGCAGATGTTGCTGATGTAGGTTATTTTTGTCAGAGTTTTCTGTATAATTTTTACAAAATTTCACTCACAAAGGTACGTACGAAGTACATTGGTGCCGTTCATACGACTCTCGTGTCTGATATTGCGGCAATGACACGGGCAGGATACCTTACGTGTGTTTGCCCGTGCGGTCGTGAAACGTGTCTGAACCCATCTCTCGGCTGGATATTCTTCCTTACTTCCCAGTGCCTTGCTCTCTTTCTGCTCCAGCATTCCACTGCGGATGGGAGAGATTATTTAATTCCACCCTCGTTTGTGTGATGCGCGCCCCGTAAAAGGCGCTCATTCATATTACTCTCCGTCCGGGAATAAAAAAATTCCATTCCGAGTCCCGCACGGCTCGTCGCCGCACGCGCGGTTACCTTCAGGCTCAAAGGGACCATCCACTTTTATTTGCCGATCGAGTTTAGGAGACTGTGTGACGTTGCAGGAATCGCGAGCGAGTGTCTCATGCAATTCCCATACCGTCCCGTACGCGTTTGACCGTTTGCCTCCTTGCAGTGTTTTATTTTTCTCCCTCCTTCGTCCTGCCGCGCGCTACGCTTCGACGCCACCTCCTGGGAAATTCCCCTTCCTTCCTTCCCCCTCCCCCGTGCCATCTCTCCTCACATTGGCGTGCATGCCTCCCTGAGGAGTCCCAGTCGCCACGTCTATGCCAGGGAAGCTATATACCTCACCTACCTACCAGCGCGCACCCGGCGGCGCGGCTCCGGTGCTGAACCGTGCATGTGTTATGCTCGCGAAGATGCGGGGAGCTCTCGGTGTGGTGTGGCTCTTGTGTTTGACCCAGTTGGGGGAAAAGCGACAACCCTCCAGTTTATTCCAGGGATGCATAAATAATGCATCCGGTGAGGAAAAAGCGACCGAATATATATATATTGCATCTTCTCTTACTACTTTTTTTCAAGTCGGGCAGAGTTGGGAAATTACTCTAATTCTCTCTACCATTCACAATAGACACACCTGATGGGACTCCATTCTCATAGTTTATTCTTCCATTTTTAGTTACTTACGCTGGAGCACAAATACTATCTGCCTTTGAGTGATGAAGTACTAAAAAATGGCATTATAATTTCATGATAGGCCATCACCAAAGCTATGCTTACGTAGGTTGTGCGCATGTAGCTTCAGGTTGCTCTCCTACCTTTTAAAATGCATACTCATTCTATTTTGATATACTCCAGTTTTTATTGGCTTGGGGAGGGCCTGTTGTGTAGCATTGGTACTTTGTGATAAATCTGTGAAATTTTTGCCGTATGAAAAATAAAAAAGTGTTTTTAGGTGGAGAGTAAGGCCCTTTCTTTCATTTCCGTAACCATTGTTTATCCTCGCTTCAAGATATTTTGAAAATACATTGTTTTTTCTTAGTTTCTTTTACTCTGATATTTTAAAACATTTCATTTGTCATTGATAATCAAATTATCCATTGCATTTCAATATACTAATTTCACGCGAATTGCTGCCCTGCTGGATGCAGCCTTAACTGTGAAAAAGATGCCTCGCACCTCATCTATCGAGTAGTTCCTCTCATTCGATGCATCTCCATAGGTGCCACAAATTGTTGAGATCCTTTCTTTGGCTAATCATTTTGATGAGCAAGCACTATTACCTCCACTTCAAGGTTGCGATATAATGGTAAAAATTCACCCGAGGATTGCGATGCCCCTGGGAGGAATTGACTAATTATCACCACTATGCTACGAAGGCATTGTTTGTTTTTGTTTGTGTTACATTAGCTGAATCTGTCTGTAGGTTTTCGCAGGTTTTTCACACTCCCCTTTATGTGTGGATGTTTTCCTACAATGGGATTTTTCGTCAAGGATATCTCTTCCTTACTTCCTTACGTATTTCCCTCAAATGTCTTCAAATCTTTCTTCACACTTATTTCATGTATTTATCTGACTAAGGGTAGGATGGAAGAAAAAACTGCCATCGTCTCAATTTCGCCCCAATAAAGACGCCTTATTATTATTATAAGGCTTCTGTGGTTTTCTTGTTTATTTGTATTTTTCGGGTTCTCTCCGCGTTGCACCATATATCGTAGACGGCCGTGTTTCCGGCAATGGTGCAACACGGGGAGAACCCATAAAATACCAATATCACCCCTATAAACCTTGTTCTGATGTAATAATCATTGAGATGGCTGTTTGTACTAGTTAAACTTATTATAAGCGTAATTTTCGTACTCTTTTCTCTAATTTTCTTCTCAATTACCTCTATTCATATTCGCCTTCACGTGAAGGTTTCAACCTGTAATAAGAATGTATACGAGCGGACTGGAAGGTCGCATAGTTTATGGGAAGAATTTATTGCCAGCATCTTTCGACAGTTCCGCCATAAGACTCGCGATAGTTGTTGCACTTGTTTCTGTTGACACGATTACCGATCATAAACTCTCATCTGCTAAGGTCTCCTGTTTTTCCTAATATTCCCAACTGCCTCGCTCACCTCAAAATCATACCCTGCGTCAGCGGCGATGCCATTTTCACTTCCCTTCCACCATTCTTACTCGGTAAAAAACACTTGCATCTCACAAGAGTGCGTACCTGTTCCTGGTGTACTCCTGTCCTGCCTGTCCTTCCATCTCGAGGGAGAATTGGCCCCGGGGGAAATAAGAAAACAGCCGATGTCGTCCGAACTGCCCCTTCCGCGCAAGTACGCCCCCATTTGGCCTAAAAACCCATCCCTCCGAAGCCAATCGCCCTCCCCTGCGAGGACTCTGAACGTGTAGAACGATCGCGAAGACCTCTCGTTCCCCCCTTCTCCATTTTCATCCTCTGGCGCGGTTTCTCATACCCCCCTCCCGTCCTCTCTGTCCTAATGCCGCTCATACTGGAGGATGCTCCCTCCGGAATGGTAAGAGTTAAATAAGCCAATGTTATCATCCTTAGGGTTTTTTACCACCTCGACCCGCTTTATTCGCCCTGTCCTCCTCCTTCCAATGCGAGCCTCCCACGCCACGGCTCTCCCTTACCACGGGACGTGGTCTGCGAGCGGAAAATCCTCGCCCAATCCCTTGCCACGTTCTTTATGCGTCCCATTTTTTATCGCTATCTTCGTCCCCTTAACCCCTTTGGCCCCGTCGCGTATTATTCCTCCTTCGAGAAGCGGCGGGGACGGGGGAGGGTGGATTGGGGGGGGCGTCCAGGGTTTTAGGATAGGTTACACCCAAGTCCTTCCCCGCCGAGGTGAAGACAGGTCGAAGGTATCAATCTGCTTCTCCCGGGACGAAATGGAATAGTTTACGTGCTGAGTAGGTTGGCGGAAGGTGCTTCCCCTGAGCGGCGTCTCCAATTGGATTGGCCGATGTGCTCCATGATTGGTTGCTGTGAATTCTCTGTAAGTCGGGCATCCTATAGCAATGCATTGTGAGACAGCTATTTATTATCCAGGAGTTAAGGGGTTAATTGAAAATTGGCCTTTGATTCTTCAAATAAGCGTAATTTAAAATCGTGCAACATGTCCCAAGCCTGAATAAAATGAGACTATTGTGAAACTTAATGCATAGGTAAATAAAAAGATTATTTCATGTGTAGATATCTCCGCGCCTACATTTATTATTTCACATTCCAAACGTCGGCACTGTGAGACACTGTACCTACTCTATGGTGGCATCACGATGAAATCCGACGTAGCCTCGTGTTTTTTCTGCAGAGCGTAAAAATATATCTTTCTGAGGCATTTTAAAATAAACTTGAAATTTTTAATATTTCCAGTGGCTGCAGTGGTCTATTTTTATATAAACTTTTGATTGCAAAATAATATACTGTACTTCTGTGGTAATGTTTTTTTAAAGAATGTGTAATATAGCTCGCTTAAAATTGGTTCTCAACCCAAGTAATGATTTTTTAAAGAACGTATTCAATATCACATATTTTCCGCCTGTTCATCGATTACGGTTTTATTACTACTTTACCCCATAATCAGGTATTATATGGCTGCTACATACTGTATAAATGGGCTGAATTTTATTTTCAGAATATTGATTAGTCGCTAATTGATAAATTGAGAAGAAATAATGTACTGTTAAATAAATATATTTTTTATTAATTTCAAATATGAACCAAACTCTCGTTCTTATTTCAGTGGGTTCTCCCTCAATAATAAGTATTAATTCACTACCACTCTCTCATGATAGCCCCTAAGAAGACTTGAAGCCCAAGCGCAGTTAAGTTTTTATAAATAATAGATTACGGGAAGTGGTATCCTTTTCTCGCCTCAGTATCCTGCAGTTATCTGAGAATATTATGCGAGGAGAGTCACCATTTATTCGGCCAAACGAAACTGTCTCTCTCTTTTCATTAAAACTCTTGATGGATATCTGGCCATTTTAGGAAATCTGGAATCCCCTTGTGTGCTGCGTGTTGTTTTGATCTCAATACACAGAGAGTAGGATCGGTCCTAAGTCTTCTTCTTTCTCTCAGCCTTTTCTCATATCGACGGGGTCGGCGCTTCCATCTTTTATTCTTTTCCTCCACAGATTTCTGTCTAAAGCCTCTTCTCCAGCTTTTCTCCTTTATGTCTTCTGCCACTTTGTCCCTCCATTTCATCTTTGGTCTTCCCTTCGTCTTTTCTCACTAACTTCCATTTTATCGACTCTTTTCCCAACTTATTCCTCTACCATTCTCTGCACACGTCACTACCACCGTAGTCTACTTTCTTGTGCCTTCTTGCCAATGGGTCCGACTTATTCCGTTCATCTAATAAACTCATTTTTATCTAATCTACATCTACATCTACTTATTACCCTGCTAGACACCACAAAGATGTTTGGCAGGGGGCGACTTAACATCAACATGAACAACAGTGGAGAAATTTACTTTTACCAACATGCACCACATAATGAGTGGGCTACAAATGCTACAGAAATCACAAAATTTATCTATAATGTAATTTTGTAAACGTGGCACAGGAGTCATGCAGGGAAAAAGCAAAACATGGTGTTAGTACTACCCGGCAGAATAAAAAACATTTTACGCATACATTTGTTTTATTTGTACATTTTATGTATATTCATGTTCATTTATGCACATTTTTTGCATAAGATACATGAAAATGAGTATGATTCGTACATTAAATTAATGAAAAAATCTATTAATTTCGCAGGACATATTTCTTCTTTATTTTTCAATCAACGATTTATCAATATTCTGCTAGTTATTATCTTTCCTCGTTACTCCACCAATACAACGCCACATCCTCATTTCAGATGCTTCTAACTTTCTTTCCTGAACCTTAATAATCGACCCTGTTTCCGCCCCATACGGCATAGCAGGCCTTACCATAGATTTCCTTCCCTCCCCTTCTTCCCTTCCCTTTTGCAGCTCACCTTCCAAAAGTAAAATCCTTCTCATATTTTTCCTTAGTTCTGCCATTCACATTTTATCCTGTATTTTATTTTATTTTCCAATCTTCCGTCACTCTGCAGATTTGATAGGCCTTCTATCCTCATCATCATCATATATTCCTTTTCATCTGCCGATAGTCATTTTCTTTCTTTCTAAAGCCATCCACCATGCTCAACCTCAAGCTTCACCTCTAGTTTCTCACGGGTCCGTTCACTGAGGACGATATAATCTGCAATTAACATGGTCTAGGGTGCTGCACTCTTTGCATCCTTTGCAATGGAATCCATAACCAAATTATAGAGAGATAAGTGCTGAGAACTGATTCCTGATGTAAAGATAAAGATAAATTTATTTGCTCTGGGGAGCACCCTTGGAGCATGAAAAAATCCTTATGTAGTCCCGCTCTCACTGAGAATTCTTCAGCACTGCCTTCACTGTTCCTCCATACATCGGCCCCGGTATCTGGGGGGTAAAGTTCTCGCCTCATAACCCGAGGGTCGCGGGTTCGAATCCCGCCTGGGTAGATTGTTCACTGCCCAGGACATGGACGTTTGTGTTCGTCTAATAAGTTAATTGTAAGAGAGGACTCTACAGTTCTAAAATTCGCTCGAAAGACAAGTAATTACATCTCCTTAACTAACCTCAAGTACTTTTCCGTACATCCCTCTTCTCTCATACTTCACCATGCCGCTTGCCTGGGTACTCTATTGTAGAATTTCTTGAGGTCATTGAATATCTCTTGTAGCGCAGACTATATCACTCTGTATCTCTCCATCAGTTGTCTCAAAGCAAATATTGCGTCGGCTGTTGAGTTCTTCTTTGCATAAATCTAAATTTGTTCATCACAGATCCCCATCTCCAAACACATTTTAGGCCTTCTCGTTGATGATTTTTGTTACTTATTTCGATACTTGATGTCTTTTCTCACTCTGAGTAATTGTACGAATGTACTAGCACTGCAAGGCAATATATTAATTTCAGGAAAATGCTAAAATTTAATTAAATAATGTTCCAAAATATCATGGAGTTATGTCATACGAATGGCTTTCGTGAAGGCTTCCGCGGTTTTTTTTGATGAAGAGAATGGTTTTGCGGATCTTCTTCCGCGTTTATCCATTTTCTATGGATAATGTTTCACCAGCGTTCCAGATGGCTTCTTCAGGTCCCCTGAAGTGTGGATGCACATGATGAACATAAAAGGACGGACCAAACCCATACACACTTCAGTGGACCTGAAGAAGCCATCTGGAACGCTGGCGAAATATTGTCCATAAAAAATGGATAAACGCGGAATAAGACCCGAAAAACCATTGTCTTCATACAAATGGTTGGTGCAAGGTGAATTATTTCATTTTATCATTTCCTCGTTCAGGGTGATTTGTTCCGTTCATATATAACTATTCTATAAGTCATTATTTTTCAAATGATATAACCCTTTTAAACATTTTTACTCATCGTTTATCTATATTATTTCAACCATAGTTCCTATTTCTCTTCATCTCTGGAGACGTTTACACAATATTCGCCCCTCTATCACCCTCTACAACATGCGTCCACATCTAATTGGGGCTTCTACTAACTTTTGTTGCCTACAAATTTTCTTCAGCAGCTTCCAAGTTACACCTGATAGTAATTAGTCCTGTATTCTTTCTTGTGATCGTAGCAAATGCTAATAACTAAAAGAAAAATCCAATTTTCCCAGTCTCCGTTCTGTTACTATGCGCTAAATTTCTTTTGGAGACTAAGATGTGAAAGAACTAGAACTTTGCGTCTACGCGCACGGATCCTTTACAGCCATGTTGCGCTTTGTCTTCAAACATCTTGAATAAATGTTAAATACTCATCAATTCCTCTTTATTTTTCATAAGAGTTATAGGTGCAGCAATCCAACGCAGTTATATTGATGCAATAATGATGCATAAAAGACGTAAAATTTTCCAAAAATATGTGTCATGGATAAAATAATTTTATCCAAAATTTCTTTTTCCCAGGATGCAGCAACGCGCTCCACGTATTACGCCGCATCGCCGGGAGGTAAGGAGTAACAAGACCACCAAGGCAGGACGCGGTCAAAATGTCAGCTGATTTTTCGTACCACCTTCACGTAAATTCTTCCATAGTCTTTCAAAATGGTGAGCCAATTTTATTTGAATAACTTTGCCTAGCTATAAATTACACGCTGAATGTTCCAATCATCTCAATAGCAAGTTCAAATCAAGAAGATAAGCAGTACACTCAATCTTAATATCTGGTAAAATACGAATCCAAAATTATTGAATGGCATTAATATTTTATTTTAATTCTGCAGTATTTTTGTGATGAGTATTTCGCCTTAAATATGCTATTTCTAGTGTAAGGTCTTAGACAAACGGATGCTTCTACGCAAAAATTGAGCTTAATTTGATACTAAAGAACTATAATTTTGTGCTTCTGTCAGAGTGGTTATTGTTTTTTCAAATTGGAAAAATTGAACATCGATGTTTTTAAACTTCTTCAGTGATGTTAGAATAATAGTTCATCTACTTGAAATTTTTTTACATCCACAAAATATTTAGGAATTGAAATCGTAAAATGAAGCATTTGCTAATTGTAATCGCTTAAAATTGTTGTTTTCCTCGGCTAGTACACTTGAATGACACTCTTGTTTACTTTCTCTTTAAAAATTCAGTTCTCGCGGTGGGCACTCGCATATAACGTCCTTCCATCGTTGAAGGGCTCCGTGTTCACTTCATCCACAGTAAAATTACTAGATACTTAAATACTACACAATGGTCTTACTACAACAGATCTTGCAATAATGTCATTCCTTTGTGTTAGAAATCTACGCGTTTCTTAAATGCATTTCTATGGTTACTGTCAAGTCAGTCCAAGGAGCGCGCGTGAAGGGCCCGTGGAGTGCGACCGGCAGTGTGTGGAGTCCCTGGTGAGAAATTTCGCGACGGCAGTTTGCGATACAGGCCGGCAAAAATGGCGAGCCCTGAGACAGTGAGCCGGGTTAGGGCAGCGTCGCACTGTAAGAAAAGATTAAAATAAAGGGAGAATAAAGATCAACTGTAGCCGTCATTTCATGTGCGGTCCCCATTTATTCCGGAGTCGTAGCATTGTATTGACAGTGTTGTAGAATTCTTATAGTGCGAATATGTGAGTCACAAAAGGTGCGCTTATTCTGGTGTAACGCGGCATTTTGGCGGATTTTTATTTGCAAAAATAATCGTTCTAAATCGTCTATGGTAGGTAAACCCGGCATTTTTGTACTCAATGTCACAATACGAATTTGCTTATTCTGAGGACTCTTCCCCTTGTGGAATTTTCCGAAGGAGTAGGGGTTCTGGAGAATTTTGGTGATCACATTTAATAGCTCCGGAGCATTTGGCTGACTATATCCCTATCTATGTAAGAAATTAACGAAATAGTAGTGTTTTGGTTCAGATAATATACAGAGGTACTTCTCGTAACACTTACCAATCACACTCCAGCTGGGAAGCAGCACTGTAGTGTTATGGCTCAAGCTAATGAGTTGTTTAAACGCATTTGAATTAGATAATCCGCGCAGAAGTAATGGCATAAGCCAGAATGGCGTAAGCTCAGAATGTTGGTGTCATTACGCTGCATTTCACTGATCCTTGTTGTCACCGGAACTCATTACGGATTATCATTAATTCCAAGCTGTAATTCACTGGAAAGAAAAATAAAAATAGTTAAGAAATGCCTACTGCTGTCACTTCAGTTCCTAAATGCATAGAACTACATATCCAGAGAAGAAATGATTTTTTAAATCTGTGATGAATGCCGCCAGGATCCTGAGTACAAAATCGTATCTTTCCATTTGTCTTTCTACCTTTCCAGAACGTATTACTGAGTCCGGTTAATGGCTAAAGTGTTTTTCAAATTGGATAATTCTTAAAGTCCTTTTGATTGAATGTTGGTTCCATAAACAAGGAGGCATATTGAAAGATATAAACTGGGCATTTGTGTCATTGAGAGATAGATTTTGGGCAAATATTCCAGAAAAAAATGCAAAGCTTTACATCCCAGTCATCAAACCAATCGGATTCTCCCAAATATTCCAAATGTAAACTAAACAAAACTATACGTGAATTGGGATTTTTTTTAATGGCAGGTGCAAGGATCAAGTCAGAGAAATCAGGTACTTCTCCCTTGTGAGACGCTACTTGGAAGACACTGCTAGTGCTTGGAATCCTCATGAAATAAGCATAAAATTGAGTTGGAACGCGTACAGAAAATATCAGAAAGATACGTGAAAGTCCGCTATAATAATATCGTTTGCGGTATTGAGATTTTTAAAAAAACAGGGATGGGAATCGCTTTCAAGCCGTCAATTAAAAATGAGAATTATCTTTCATGTGAACTTTGAACCAATTTATTTTCTGAATAAGTTATAAGTAACTTACAAACTCCCACATAGCACGATAGATCAGATCATATGAATAAATAAGGAGAAAAGACTGAATAAGGAAAATAGAAAATAGATCAACCACGTTTAAAATGTAGTTTTTTCTGCGATCGATTGGAGATCATAATACCTCCTAAGAAAGTATTCTTTGAAGCAGATCAGTTGATAGGTCTTGTAGCTGACTTCATGATATGCTGCCTAATGGCTCTTTTTTAATCTGCAACTAAGTACTAACATCACGTTTCGCATGATCCCTGCATGAATATTGTATCTAGTTTCCGTTATTGAAATATACATTGTTAAAAATTATGTGTATATCATTTGAAGTGTACCTATGCTGTAGAGCTTGTTGGTGATTGCTCACCCTCTGCCACACTCCCTTGGGGTGGCTTGCATAGTCTTATATAGATGTAGGTATCTACCAATCGCAATTTCAACATAACAAATGTGTGATTTGAAATATATTTGGACATCAAGAAGCATTGTGGTCTTCTCATTTCAGCCGCCACTCCGTTGATCAATCTATCGTCATCGTAAGCGGGTATTCATGGTTACGTCGTTTGTATGGAATAGACTAAAAACTTCCATGGAGATCGCCGTGATATAAATTAATTTTACGTAAAAATGACTTCCAATATCGTACATTCAATTTTTATCAGAGCTCATTATTATAATTCTATGCTTTAACATTTTGTTACCATTTTTCTATTATCCGCTACTAGTAGTTCGAAATTCCTCGGGATTCTGCTTAACATTCCAAATATACTCTGTTTCCTTTCTTGTAGTCAAAAGTTTCAGTTGATAAGGGTTAAATAAAATGGGGATATATTAGCTGATGATAAACAATCACTGTGGCAGCAAGTGTTAAATAGGTTTTGGAGGTGGAGAAGTGGACAAACCGCGCATAAAATTATGATTATGAGTCAGGAATGAGAGAATTTTGTTTTTGTAATTATGAATTAATTTATTTTTTATTTATATAGTCGTATACGTATCAAACTTCCCTGTGAAGAGCCAAGAGAACATGTGACGATAGTGTTTGAACAATGGCTTTGAAGAAGGACCAGAATAGGGGATCGTATTGGTGTGGTGGCTAGAGAACTGACGGCAAGGCTTCAAATCCCGATAGAAGAGGATATTATTCAGAGGAAGATATTTTTCGGAGGAGGATATTTTTTAAACCCGATTTTTGCCATGTGGAGGGCACTTCAAGTGCAGTACTTCGTCTGTCAAATGAGACATTAAAGCGTGGCCCCCTTGGTGCCTTTTGCAGCCAGGGTTCAAATCCCTGCAGAGGAGGATGTTTTTCAGAGGAAACCTGATCCCTTCTTGAGTGTCTTGTGGAGGGCACTCCAAGTGCAGTACACCATCTGTCGGATGAGATGTTACACTGTGGTCCTCTTGGCACCCTTGGTTAAGAGCAGGCTAATGCCAACGCCGAGTTTCTCTCCACCCTTCCTCCATTACCTGTCCCCTATCGCTCAAATGACATTAGTTGTAGGTCGCCTCCCCAAAATCCAATCCAGGACGAGAAAAGTAGAAAGGTCGAAAATCGAGATTTGTTTTGACGAACAAGTGTCCGATTTGTGTTGTTTTATTAACAGTGAGAAGGTGGCTTTCGTGGCTATGTGATGGAGATGAATAGTGAGAAAACAAGTGAATGATGCTCTCCTGGCTGTGAAAGTTAATGGTACGAAGGAACTCTTCTTCACATCTGCTTGACAGTTAATTTCTCCCACATTTAATCTCATTCTTCATCAATGGCTTCGTTGCAAACTGTAAGGCACTTTTTAAGGTGAATTGTAATGTTCGTTATTATCGAATCTTAGCGTGAATTATGCGTATTTATTTTTACAACCTATGCCTTAGGCGATTAAAGTCAAAACGCAGACCAATTTGTATGACTCAAGGGATTTAGGTTATCCCAGTTGGCAAATAGGACTTATTTGGCTCACAGCTAATTGGACTGCCGATGAATTCAGCAGGCGTATTTAAAAATCAAATGAACAAATAAATTGACGGCAGGTGATATAGTTATTCACTTCTCGCTCCTCGTCGCCATCACATTGTTTACCTCAAGAGCCGTCTTCTGACGAACGTGCCCTTGCATCCGGCATTCCGCGAATTCTCAATTCTGTTGAGTCCTGACTGCGAATTTCCCTGATAAGCAAACTTTTGTTCTAAATGCAAGGGAAGGAAAAATAAGAGAGCGGCAAAGGGAAAGCGGGAATCTTCCCGTAATCCCACTTTTTTTTATTTTTCTCGCCCACCGGGAGAGTTTTGTTTTCCCGCTTACCTTTGCCTACCTATCCGTTCCTTTGGTTTATTTATGCACTCCCTTCTTCAGCCTTCAACGATTCCGCTTATCCGTAGAACCCATTTATATGCAAATTAAGGGCCTGTTCCCCATTATTTTGGACCTTTTTTCTATCTCGGCGATCCGCCACTCTCCCATTGCACTGCTAGAGGAAACATGTCTTTTTTTTAAAGGAGAATAAAGTTGGAGTAAAAATATCTTAATTTTGTGACTCTGGCTCATTTTTAGGGCCTTTGTTCGTGAAGTGGGAAATAACAATTTTATCATCGTTCTGTAGGAAATACTGTTGCCAGTGGCCGATTCAAAAAGTATTTTAAGTTAAATGGGATGAGTTTAACACGTACAATATGCACCGTCTGCGTGCCAGGATAAATGTTAGGTATTCGGTGAAATGGTCATGTAAAATGAAGAGAAAACAGAGCGATAATAAGGAGTTTGTTTGGAGCAAATGTTGAAACCGATGCTGAGTTGAAAAATAAATGTTTGAAGGAACACAATTTATTGTTTGGAACCAGTATTCCTTAAGAAAAAATACAAAATTAAAGGAATGAACTCCAGAATAAGTTTAAACGTTTAAATTATGAAAAATATTGCTTGTACATACGCTAAAAACTGGAAAATGAAAAAAAATACAGAAAAAAGTGCCAATGAACTATTGATAAAATGAAACAGTCAACATAGCAACATATAAGTAAATACCAGTATTATGACATAATACAGCCACCGAGTGAATGTACTAAGTAATAAAAATACCAAATCAATTGTACTATTATTAAAAGTTGTAATTATCATAGTAACAAAAACCAATTATAATATTTACGTCCAAGATAAAACTTCCTTCTTTGAGTCCAACGTAATAGACGTACCAGCTGTGAATATGACAAAAAATGATCAAGTTTATGAAGCTTAGGAACACATTGATCACGTAAATTAAGATCTTTGCAGTTTTTCACAGTCTCTCAGTTGAGTAAACCGGTGAATAAATAAAAAAAAATTGGGGTCATGAGAATGGATATCAGCTGTTTTTGAATAGCATACAGAGGAAGTTTTCTTCAAAATATCATTATCGTTATAGTAAGATTACCATTTCACTCCATAAAAGAATGTAGTAAAGGAAAACGGAATAGATTAGCAAACGTATTTATGTCACCAGAATTCTTCCATCAATAAATAAAAAAATGAAGGGAGGGGTGTTTTTATATATATGCATAGAGGTAGGTATGCATTGTATAAGAGAGGAGAAATATTTTATCTTTGTGGTAGTTTAATCTAATATATTGATTTCCTAATGGCCAGTATAAATATCAATCTATAATATTAATTTATATTATTCATATTAAGTTCTTTCTGGAAAAAAATATGCTGTCGCAGAAACATTGAGCATGGCAGAATTTTTCAACAGCTTTAAACCCATCCGTACATTATTTTAAATGTTTCCATTAGAGTATTTTCGGCAAATATAAATATTTTCTTTTTTGAGTCAAAATCATATGAAAGCAACTAACTTAATGTTTATAACCTAATTTTTATTTAGCAATTCATAGGCCAACGTTTTTAGGTCTTCCATGCTATAGAATCCCTCAAATTCCAGTTTCGGTACTTGTACTTGATTTCCGAGGTAGCCATTTGGGCTCTTGCAAGTGCTTAGAATTTTGCAAGTTATCAAATTACACTTCTTCACAAACTACGTCAAACTTAGTTCCCTGAAATTGCTCAAAGGATTTTATTTTCCATGGATTGTTGGTATTTTTTCAATTTTTTATTTCTTAATCTCTTGATTTCGATTTATGCATGATTTGCCTATGTTTTTAATGGCAGATATTAGTGCCATATATTGAATAATTGAATGAATACTATCGCTGTATGTAAAATTTTACAGTTTTGATATTGATCGATGCCCGTACTTGTAAATAAGTTGAAAATGCCATGTCTAGTGACGAACTGTGCTGTGAGAGAGCAAGCTAGGCAAAATGAGGAACGTATATGATGCTGAAAATGTACTAAGAAATTTCAAGACTGATTTTTTTTTTAATTTCTCAAGGCTAAAAAATTTGTGTGCGTGATTCATTTTGTAGGTTATTAGACCATTATCTAGGAAGAATTACGGCACATAAATTGGAATGAAAAAGACCTCACGGGATAGGATTGCACTGCATCCGCTGTATTTTTATATTTTTCGCCAGCGCTCTGCGTACCGTTTCAGTGCAAATTATTGTTAATTCATTCGCCGTTTCTTTATTATACATTGGAGCCTTCGGGATATCTATTGTATTCCATAAAACCTAATAGAACATTGAATAGTTGAACAAAGCCTCCAAGGTCATAAATAACCTTTCTCGCGGATTCAAATCATCCCAGGTCCCCAGGCAGTCTTCACGTCGGGCTCTGCTCGCTCGCGTATCTCCGCTCCCCTACTCATCCCTACCTGCACGCTAACTCATTTCTCTACGCGAGCGAACATATTACCGAAATGTAACCTTTATATCCTCTTCTTCTTTCATTGTTATCTTCGTCGCTCTTTCGGTGATTCCCATTTAATTCGACCTTCCATCAATGCCTCTCCTGGTCAATGAGTGCTACTACAGTTTAAATGAATATTTATCCAAAATGCAAATTTATAAAACTCTTATGTATCTGTATTTTGTATTATTTGTATACATAATTGCTTTTCCTTTGATGTGTCCTATACACCTGCCAAATGAATTTTCAATAATGTTCAACGTGCTATTTAGATAAATAAACTTATAACAATAATAATAATTATTATTATGCACATGAGTGTTGAATATGATTCACTATGATAATTTGAGTTTTCTGTACCAAAATGGCCGGCTTACATTCTTTGTAGTTGACGTATTTGGCTTAAAGGTGCGATGTTAACATAATTGGGCATCATATCAGTCGTAAACATTGAGGACAATTTTTACTCCTGAGAAGGTTTTGAGTTTTAGTGGGGAAAAATAGGTAAAATAAATAAAAATTAACCCTAAATACTACTTTCTTGTATATTACCATTAAAGTTAGATTCACGTAATTCATGCAAAACATACAATACAGGAAGAAAAGTGCCTCTTCTGACCTAATTAATAAATGGGAATAAATTGAATGACACCTTTGCTCGTACTGGTTATGCGGTTACCAGATATTGGAAACACTGTTGAATGCTTGAGGAAATTTTTTTAAACGACCTCAGGAGTTTTATTTAGTTGATGGAGTATGATGGCGATGTGTTATTTGAACTCGGGTCACACCATAAAATAATGTGGTAGACACCACTTGCAGGCGCCACATGCACTTCGAGTAATTTTACTCCGAAAATTTCATCGGGAACGCTACTCTCTGGACCGAGTTCATCAGCAAGTAAATTCTCCCTCGCTGAGTGACTCCTCAACCATATCGAAGTTCACTTCGGTTTATGTCGATTCCGCCTGGGACCTTTCGACGGACGGTCGAACGGGCGCACCCGACCTCGGTTCCGTGCGTTCTCGAGACTGTTCCATTTTTTTCCGGCCCATTCCCGTATCGTAACTCTCCGGCAGAAACCGTTACCCACCTCTCCTTCGACGGCAGCAATTTTTATACGGCCAATTCTTTCCGCTCTTGCCACCCCGACGCTCTCCCGGCAACTTTCCCGTCGCTGCTTCATTTCTGCGTCGGAGACCGGAGGGCGGAGGTCCCCTTACTACTGCGTCCTGTGGAGCACTCACTTCTCTCCCCCGTCCCTACGCCCTCCCGGGGCTTAACGACCAAGCACCCCATATCGCTCCTCCACCCTTATCCCTCCTTGGACCGTCCCGAATCCTATGGCCTTTGATCTCCACCTCTATCAGCAAAACCCTCAATTTTCACACCTTCCCTGCTCATCCGAAAAACGCCATCCCTTCAGCTATTCATGTTTTCCTTACCTCCCCGGTCCTCTCCTCCCCCTTTGGAGGAGGAATGAGAAGAAAGGGTTTCTGTGAGTGTGTGTGTGTGTGTGTTTTGGAGTGGGAGGGATGGTAGGGGGCCGCCTCCTCCTTCGGTGTAACCCGTCCAATTCCCGCCACCTGTGTCCCCGCTGAAAATGAATTTCTCGTGGGAGCCGAGGGGGTTGGGAAAGAGATGGTGACGGGGGGACTGGGATCCCAGGGCTGCGGGAGTGTGAGTTAGATTGGTCTCGTGAGAGGTGTCGGCGTGCAAAAGAAGAGAGAATGGGAGGTGTGAGGCGAGGGAGGGGGGGGAGATGGTTTTGGGGGCGGGGCGGAATGTTTCGGGTGTGTAAAAAAAAGAGATGGAAGAAAATGATGAGGTGGCAGGAAACGGTAGTGAGGGAGCGTAGGATTGGGGGGAGGGGGACGTAAGTTCCCGCCGTGAGGATGAAGTGGGGTGCGGATTGAGATGGTGATGGCGATCGGACAGTCTTTCCACGGCAGAGAGCGAGTTTTTTTTCAGACGCCCTTGTGTCGCACTTGCGTCGGTTTACGGAGACTGATTCCATGACACCGGGAGGTGGAAAGTGTTAAAACGAGACTTCTTCAAGTTTGTTTCAACTGCTCCGCGAGAGGGTGCGATCGTAAAAAAGTTTTTCGGAATGAGTTTTTTTCCGTTGTTTGCCGTATTCCGCAGTGAAAATTTAGCGATACATCGAAACCAGGCCTCATTTACTACTTCAGTTCTAGAGTAGATAAATTTATTTTTTACGAACTTGACTTTGATGCAATTATTAGTTGTTAGTTGGTAGAAATTATTGCTGAAAAGTTTCCGCTAGAATCATGAAATAAAAACTTCAAATACTAAAAGGAACATTTGGCTCCGTAAAATAATATTGTTGACTCATTTTCAGATAAATTTTTCTTCATTATGTTTAAAATAGGAGGGGGATCTGGTTGGTGTGGTGGCTACAGTACTGGCTAACCATACGAGCTGCCATGGTTCGAATCCCTGCAGAGGAAGTTGTTCATCCCTAATTGACTGTCTTGTGGAGGGCACTTCAAGTATTCCGTCTGTCGGATGAGACGTTAAGCCGTGGTCTCCTTGGCGCCTTTCGTTAAGAGTAGGCTAATTCGGACGCCGGGTTTCTATCCACCATTCCACCTTTGCCTATCTCCTATGGCGCAAATGACCTTAGCTGTCGGTCGCCTCCTCAAATATCAAATCCAATCCAATTTAAAATAGGACTCCCAAAAGAGCCTTAGACTTAGCTTGGAGCACGGAAAGAAGCGTTCAAATGGAAACAATTGTGTTACCTAAACCATGGAATCGAATTATACCTATGATAGAGCTACTTATACTCAATTTGACGCCATTTACCAGAGATATCCAGAGACATGTATCGTATTTTCTTTCCATGGTGAATTTCGTTGCTGAATTAGGAGAAATATAATCTTACAGTCTGCTTTTGTAGTAATTTTCAATCAAGCACGAGAAATTGTTCATTAATTTTCTTTTCCCTTTGTAATAGGTTGCTATCTAGCCCGTGGAAGGCCTAAATGATGAGGGAATGGGTTATTCTGCGCGTCAATATACTTTATGTTGTTTATTTTCTCTTTATTTTTAAATAGGGTATAATTTGACAGAGATTTACTTATTTCATAACCCGATATTTAAGGAAATGGGCCGTATTCGTTAAAAATTTAAGAATTAATGTTTATTAATAATCTGAATGCACTTCTTGAAGGCATAGAAATTGTCCCATTTATTCTTATTTGAGCGTTTGACTGTGCTTGTGTACTTAACGAAACATTTGTGTATTCTACGTGGAGTGCAATGTCGTGAAGGGGTTCCATCCGTGATGGAGATCGGATAAACACTCTGAATACACACAGAAACGAATTTGTCTCCCGATGAACAGGAACGATAGGGGGCTGGCGAGCGATCAAAGAAGTCTGCCGCTCCCCTGTCATTTCCTCCGTCGCCGCAGCCGAAAAGATATCTTTCCACCGTGCCCATCCTCCCTTCTGTCGAACCTCCCATCTGTCCGTTTGTCACATCTTTTGTTCCTTTGCCCTCTTCTCTCATCTCGTCTCTCCCTTCCCTCCACCGTCCAATCTCTCGGCTCTCGGGCGAAAATGACTCTTGGGAGTACAAAAGGAGCAAATCAATAGGTCGGAGTCGTTTGAGGATAGCGACATCGAAACAAGGCAAGTTTTGACCCTAGGCTACAATATATCGAGTGACGAGCGAAGGAAATTGCAGAGCCTTCCTTGGCGGTATAAAACGCGTTGCTGTGATCATGGGGGCTGAACGAGGGACATGCTAATTGAGGTAGCCAGAAGAAACGTCTAGGTAGCGTGGTAAAATAGGAAGCAAAATGAAACATACAGGAACATGAGGTTAAGTGAGGGGAACGAACTATTGCAGCATCAGTAGTACCGGGCTCTCTTCTAACAACTCCCGTGAGGGTGGAAAATTTTCTCTGGAATTCTGACTGGCTAATTAGGTTCCATTTGTGGTACATTTCAAGTGCATTGAGCCGTCAACCATATGGGAAAGGTTTAACCCCTTAAAATCCTTTATAAGGAGAAGGCTGATTCCGCAGCCGTCCTTTTAAGAGTCATTATAACCAATGTTATATTCGATGCCACTAACTTTACCCAATCATCCCCGATTTATTTTGCAATGACTTAAATTTCACTATTATAGTTCGTAGATGTAGATGTTGGCCCCTAAATGAGTATTTGTTACCGTTGTTTTTCTCTCTATCCTTATGAAACCAATAATTAATACCTGTATCGTCCTACCCACCAATCTAAGATTTTTCATTTTGTTTAACAGTTACTCCATAAATATTTTATTAATTTATTTAATTTATTTGACAAAAAGATCACATACAACATAAAGCTATTTTACAGTGAACGTATAACAGACAAAAAAGGACACACACGTAAAAACATAACAAGAAGAAGGTAACAAATAATAATCGAACATGGGAAGGTAGTAAAAATTACTTTTTTTGGGAATGAAATATGGCGAGGTAGGCTAAGAAGCTGGAAGATAAGGTGAAAGGATCGATGTTTTCAGGAAGAGAATTTACAAGAAAAGAGATGCAAAAAATGAGGAAGCGCTTGGTAAGTGATAAACTGGAAGTACAGGCATATGGAGCAATGAGTGAGTCCTGGCGAGTCGGGTGGGCATTCAAATATTTGTCAAGGAAAAAAGGTCGGGGCAGCCAATGGCTGTGTTCAATGTGCTATGGATAAGTTCAAGATTAGTTTTAAGGAAGATATTATGAAGCACTAGTATATTACGGAGAGTGAGGACAAGACATCATCTGAGGGTAGATTGAGGAGATATGGCACTCTATTTTAAACAATACGTGCGAAGAAGTTAGTGATGTGTTGCAGGGATTCAACATTAGTTGGAGCAGATTTCGAGCATATAGGGGCAAGTGAAAGAGAATAGAAAGAAAAATAGAGGTGAAATATGCCTCTATTGCTCTGGGATCTCTAATTTCTGTGTAACGGTATAATACATCTACTAGGGATATGGCGTTACTTTTTATGGCATGGATATTGCTGGCAAAAAGAAGTTTATAGTCCATTATTACTCCAAGATCTTTCACTGATAAAACTCTGGTCAATGAGGTGGAGTTGATTGTATATTTGAAATTTATTTGGGATTTTTGAGGGATATGGTTATGACTTAAAATTTTCTCTGATTTAAATTTAGCTGCCAGGCCTTGCATCAATCCATCGTCTTATTTAAGGCATCTTGGAGGCATCTTTTTAATTGCTAACATAAATATATATCGGAAAATATTTGAAGATCCTGTTCACATGAGCACTATTTATCTTTCATAAACTATCTCTTTCTTTTGCACTCAGTAACAGATCACTTGTATACAGCCACGCGTATACTTGGTGTACTGGCAAAACATGCCTCGATTTTTCTCGATCTATTTCGTATGGAGCTATTATCAGGCGGAAACATTTTTAGCCCAAATGTTTTAATGTTGTTAAATTAACGTAAGATATTTTAATTAATTAATCTCCAAAAAAATTGAGTGAATTCTTTTGAAGTTGCATTTTTCACGGAGATTGCTGCCATGCCTGTGTATTTCCATTATTTCCGGAAATAAATTTCAATATATTGGTGGCATGTGAAATGCCTCATACTAAATATCTTTTTATTGGCTCTTACTTCTTTGCCTAAAATACCTCTGCATTTTAATCTGCTTGTTCCATCTCAGGCTTGGGGTTGTGTTTTTTCTTAGGTGGGAGTTCTCCCCAGTAAAAGCTGCCGAGATAAAAAAATGGCTCGCCAACTATAAATAACATCTGATTTGCATTTTTTGAGCAGAAATAGAGTATAAAAATATCAAATGTTAATTATATTCGTTACCGTAGCAAATTCCTGATCTACTGAATTTAATATATAGCGACCACTTTATGACATATTCAGGAAAAGACCAATGAAAAAGTAAATGCTTTGCTTTTCCACATAAATGTTGTATAGTACGACTTTATGTCATCTTCAGGTGAAAAGTTGTGAAAAAAGGTGAAAAAGAAGGTGAAAAGAAAAAAAGGATGCCCTTAAGTCGAAATGATCTTCGTACTATACTAAATTTATGTGGAAAAACAAAGCATTACTTTTTCATTCACAATGTTCAGTAAATTCCAAAAGTAAAACCGGAAACCACCAACTTTTATCTACTGACACGACGTTTGATATTTTTCCAGTTTATTTATTGCTTGATAAATATGTGCTTAACAAACATTTAAATCTTTGCCCACGTGAAGTAATTCTGAGATATTTGGCTTTGTGAATTTTTTGCGTCATGCCACTGACAGTCCCA
The DNA here is from genome assembly GCA_963169105.1 of Ceriagrion tenellum. Classification (NCBI taxonomy): domain Eukaryota; kingdom Metazoa; phylum Arthropoda; class Insecta; order Odonata; family Coenagrionidae; genus Ceriagrion; species Ceriagrion tenellum. Next base: position 125,396,218 of record OY720633.1, on the reverse strand, counting down.
CGTGGCTCTATAAACTAAATTTGTTTCTCAATATTTTTCGTTCCGTATTTTTTTCGGTACACTGCGGATTAATTGCGATCGTAAGAAAAGGACCCCAGAATAGATGCTGGTTTCGTTTCAATAACAATGTGGTAAGGTGAGCTTGAACTTTCATTATAAGGATGGAACTGTCCTTAGAGAGTTTCAACCCGTGGTACACGCCCTCACTTGTGAGCCATTGTGACCATAATTAAAATTCAGCCCTCATCGTTTCTTGAAAGACAAGAAGCAGACCTCTTATCGTGCTATGGGAATGTAGGTTAATGACAAAGTTGACCTTTCTTTGTAACCTACGTCGCAGTCTCGTGTTTGCCTGCGATTTGTAGTTGAATTAATTTTTATGGACTGCGTAGTCGATAGGTAATAATCAATTTTTTTTAAATACGGCGAAATAAACAGTTGAATTCATTCTCCGGGCACGTTAATCATATATTCATCAGTGAATTCATTTTCATTCCAATTGAATCCTGGAATTCTCGGAAATGGAATGGAACGTTATTTGTAAAACTCGTGCAAGCATACTTCAATATCAAATTAATAGTACGTACAATATTGCGTAAAATGTTTTAGCTTATGCAGCATTGGTTATATTGTTCGGCGAGAATCCTGAAGTCATTCACTACGTTTACCAATCAATTTCAGATCAATCTGAACTCAGTTCGATCTGAAAATTCCTATCAAGCCGATTCAGGCTTACCCAGACGCACTGATAATATCGATATTGGTCAGTCGAATCTATCATTTGCAGTACAATCCACCAAGTGTGTAAATAAGTGAAGGGTTAAAAATTTTCACTTTCATGCCGAGTGAACAAAATTGTCTTGTTGGAGGTTAAATTTTTTTTTTCAAAAAATTTCAAAAAAATGCTTTGATTCAGCAAAGAGCATATAGGAGGCTATATTCTCTTTGATATGCTACCTTGGACGTCACATAACTCGTCATTACTGCACTCTTGTCATAACTGGTTACAACACATGCCTTGATTAAAAGCGATTTTGTTTTTTCACCGATGACAACCAAAACAATAACGAGGAGTGACACAAAACCGTTGATTCAGATTGATCTGAAATCTCACACTGGCTGAGCGATCGGGCCGAGTCGGCCCGCTTCTCAGATCGATCCCACCAGCCCGTCGCGTTTGCCATACCGAGCTGATTCGGTCAGATTGATCTGAGATCGATTGGTGAACTTAGTGATTGGCTCGATACAATTACGCCAGGTTTTGCCCTGAGGGTTGATGAAAAGTCATCTTGCTATTTATGTATTCCATTAGTTTCAAATTATGTGCACCTTTAATAATAAACGAGTAAATGGGTGCTTGCAATTTGCAAGCAGGGGGGGGGGGAAGTGTTATATGATGAGACTCTTTAAATAAGGAAAAAAACAATGAAAGCTCTAAAATCTGCGTGCTACATACAAGCAAAGAAAAGTTTAATTCTCGAAAATGAAATACGCGCCCCATGAGGGTTGAATACCAGTCAGTTCGAGTACAAACTTATATATTGTATGTGATCCGGTTATTAACGATTTTTACAAATACTATAATCAGTGTACCAAAACGAACGTGGAACCACTGGAAGATCATCATAACCTCATTTGACGGCATATAAGACGCTCTTCTACGTTAGATATTTCATTTCAGTACATCATAATTAATGAGAGCTCACATGAAGAATTTTACTATATAAATTCGATCGCAATCGAGATTTTTAATATACTAATTTTCACATTAAATTTTTCTCTTCCAATCTTCTACATGGACTGCATGTTTTTTAAATAAAACTACAATATCATGAAGCTTTGTTGGTTGAAATTGGTCATCAAAGCTACGGTCGAGGCCAGGAAAAAGTTGAAGAAATTATACCCAGTATTTAGCAGTGCGAAAAATGGTATAAAGAAGACTAAATAACATGCACTTAGGATACCTAACTCATATATGTACAGCTATCGATTGCAATAACTCGAAGCCTAATCGATTGTTTTTAACTTTTACACAATATTGACACAAAATCTAACCCTCCCCTGAAACTGGCCCGCCTCGCTGAGTTCCAAACCTCGAATCGACACTCGGCCCGGTGACAATGGAGAAATATATTCATAACAACGAAAGTGAAAACATTTTTTTAACTTTTTCGATTTTTTTCCTAGTCGACACATGATTCTAACTCTACCCTGAAAATTTCACCAACCTAGCTCGCTTAGAAATGCCCCAGGAGTTTTGATGGGTCAGTCAGTCAGTTTTGTAGCTTTATATATATAAAAATTAATACATATATTAATACTTACAAAAATGAAGAAAGTAACTAATTGTTTGTTCAATTGACTTCAATTTCACTCATCAATTCATCATTAATACAAGTTCCTATGTAACTTTGTGGTATTTCATATTTCAGAGAATTGTAAATGTTATCACTAAATTCAAGGGAAGAAAGATAATCAATGAATTGATATAATTTCACAAGAGTTAGCGTTAATACATGCTAAAAAGTTTCAAGGAATTTGTTTTTTTTAGTTTTCTTTCTTCATCATCTTGAAACGCCCTCGTTATTTCTACAGCAAATATTATTTAGAAAAAGAGTCGAAAGGAGTGTATTTGAACGGCTTTCACTTTTCCGAACGAATGTGCTCGTATTTTATACGTTCCTCTGCTGTATGGAAGATAAAGGAAATAAATGGATAAGCAGGCAATACCATGGTCTATTATCTGTGAGTAAAACCTTTTGCTCGCAAGATTGCCCTTTACGATGCAGCCTTGCGAAGAAGTCGTGCAGGGTCTCTCGGAGCGTAAGGATTATGACCGCTCACATTTGTGCAGTAAAAATAGCATATTTTACTTGAATGATGCATTTAAGTGTTCTGTTTTTTTTGGATCGGAGGGCAGTTACTTTGAACTACATCGCTCAAAAATTTTACAAAAAGAAATAAGTCCATTACATCAAAGGAACTATATGTAGTTTTTAATAGGGCTCATAAATGCCAAAGGGTTCCTCGTGACCCGCGTGTAAAAGAAAGGACCGAAGAAAGAGAAGGGAAAGGTCGAAAGGGTGCAAAGAAGAATACGGTAGGAGTTATGGTCATCCATAAAGAGGGAGGAAATGGTGCGAAAAAAAATAAGGGATGAGAGAAGGAGATGGGTATGGACTTTTTTGAGCGGGAGACCGGGGAAGAAGATGGAACGAACGTGGGTGGAGGAAGGGCAGGATAAGGGTGCAGCACGGCGATAATGGGGAGATGGCCAACGACATCTGGGAGCGACAACGGAAAGTAGAGAGCTATGGGGACACATTTGTAGATGGCGTGGGAGAGTGGGGCATTCAAAGTGCCGCCTTTTTTCCTCTCTCTCTTTCTCTCTCTCTCTCTCTCTCTCCATCCTGACCGTTTGTTGTTTGATTGCGAGAGGTATACGGGGCGACAGTGCCGAAGGAAATTGCCGATCGTGTCGCCGTGGAATGAGAATTGGAGAAACGGAAAAGAAAGAGGGAACGAGAGGAGAGTGGCGAGACGGCGTATTTTTTTATAGAGGTGGGAGAGGGGTTGGAAGCGAAAAAATGAAAGGAGTGTGGAGGATCTTGTACCTTCGTCTAGTGAGCGAGACCTAATCCGGTGAGTGGGGTTATTGCTGAGCTGCGAGAGTAACTGTTTCATAGCTTCATTTGTTTCAAATGTGAGCCTGATTTAATGGATGAGATTTTTTTATGGTGACCTGAGTTTGCTTCCGGATGTATACGGCCATGATTACGAGTGCTCCTCCTTTGCTCACACGAATTGAATTTGGGAATCAGTCGTGTCCCCCTTGACATTTATGGATTTAGAGGTGAGGACTTTTTGAATGGGCCTACGTTGGGGGCTTACGTATAATTCCAACTCCGTTTTGTTGATGTTATTATACCTTTTACTTTCCGGCATGAGCGAAAGGTGATGTGATTCGGGGATAAAAAATATCAGAATTTTTCATTTGATGTTTTATTTTAAAACATAAATCCACACTCCAGTCCTCTGTTGATGCTGGTAAAATTCGTACGCTATAACTTCTAAATTAGTTGAGGAGTGTAAATACACGTCATAAAAGGTACTCGACGGAAGTCAGTATTATTATTACTCGTCGAATATTGTGGAAAAATAAATACCTTTGGAGTATATGTGCGTGTAACTTAGTCCATTTATGTGGATTGATTTTTGTTTTTAATACTTCTAATTTATTAGCTTGGATTTATACGTTATGTTAAGCAATTTTTTACGCAAACAGAATTAGCAGCAAATGAAAATTTGTAAATACGAAGTAAGAATATTTTTGAGTAGCTCGGATTCGGGTACTTGGCTTATGACCGATTTTAAAATATGTTGAATTCGAGGAATGGTTGGGTTGATCCATACGCAACGAGATGAAAGTGGTGGCTGCTTGTTACGATTAAAATACCGGTGAAAGGTAATTTTGAAGGGGAATAATTCAGCTACCTAACGGGTTTAAAAGCCAACATTTGAATTTGATTATGTTTGAGATACATTTTTTCCATCTGGCTAGTTCATACGTGGTTGTCTTTGTGAGCTTTCTTCACTTTTAAATTGCGAGTTTATTGCCCATTAGTATCCACCCTTAGTAAGGCTACAAGGTGGAATAAAAATTTTTGTTTAGCCTTATCGAAGGATGACAACTTTTAAGGATATCAGGACTAGCTACAGTAGTCCCACCTTTACGGAGTCAACCATAAGTGCAAAATTCCGGTAAACCCATTCGCCTTTTCTGAGGCTCTATCCCGGGTCCCTCGATTTTCGACCAAGTGCTCTAGCCAATTTTGCTACCGAGTCGTCCTCTTCCTTTGTGGATCTCTCTGGTTTTTTAATGGAACAAGGCGTTAAACGCTGCCAGGTATACAGTGTAAGCGGACGTCCAAGGCAAACGCTAGGCGCCACTGTCCTCGATTTCAAAACCAAACATTGGACCCAAGAAGTGATCGCACTCTTCGACGAATTTTGATAATACCGGGACGAGCCTTGTATGCATTTTCAGGTGACTTTGTGAAGCTAATACCATTATAAATGGAACGAGGAGAAATAATATTTGACCGATTCATCTCAGAAAAGGATTTGAAAATTTAAAGAAAAAGAAGTTGAAAGACAAAAATTACATCTGAGAACATCTTCATCAACGAAATAACGTGCAATATACCACTAGGCTATGTAGGACGGAGTGATTTCACGCCAGGCATGTATTATGCATCCTTGCAAAGTTAGTCTGGATATTTTCTAGGTCAAGTCTAGGAAATTTCATAAGTTGAAAGGTAAAAATTAGACTAGATCTTCCGAAAGCCATTTTATCACATTGACTAAGTATGGCTTTGAGGGCTGACAAATGCTTTTCTCAGCACCATCAAATACGCGTGATTAATTGCATTTATTTGAAATTGATCGTAATAAGGGAGCATTATTAGCGTCTCTTGTTGAGATGAAGACTTAAAGCCACTGTAATTAAATGAAGGTTTCTCAGATTTCCCACTGGATCGAGGGGTTTTGAACTCTGAATCCCAAGCGATGAATGTTAAGTCTCTGTTTGAATCCTCGGTAGAGACGGGGGACCCCAGACCTGGTGGAAGACCCCTAAAACATTCATTCAGATACTACGCCGTGGAAACTTCCGATTTTTTTACCAGTCGCACTAGTTTACTCCTAAGGAATAAAGGAATGTTACATACATTTAATTTCAATATTGCAGAAATAAATACCTTAGGTGAGCTGAAAAATATCCTATCGCCACAATTTTGGATTAATTTGTAGAAAATAACATCGAGCTTGTTCTACAATATTTGTATTTCTCAAAATTCAACCGTCAGTGAATTTCAAACCTCACTTTGAAATTTTTTATGGCAAATTTCACATCAGAGTCATAAAATATACCGTATGTAAGGTTATATACATTACACCGTTCTTTTCCAGGGAAGTTTGCTGTGTAAATAGTTAAATTTTCAGTAATTTACAATGATTTAGATCCTAAGGTTTCATGTATTAAAACATTGTTTATTGACGTGCTTATACTGTAAATCTTTAAATAATATGTGGCTAAGGAATTACTACAAGATTATCTAATAATACAGGTTTCCTTCTTAATTAATACAATAGACATACATTTTCAAAAATCAAATGTTTATAGTCTTTGTGGGTAGTCTCTTCGTTGAGGATTTTCTGACAGATTCTATTTTATGATTGAATAAAGGGGCTAAAGAAAGTTCTGTTTTCAGGAAGATTCAAACATATCATGACTGAGCTGCTACCGTATGATGCGCATTTTCTGGATATATACACAGTCGAGAGTGATATGGAGCGTTATTTTATTCAACCATCCATACGATATTTCTAAAGAAGAAAAAAGTAGGAAATGGCCGACACAAACCGACTCGCTCCGTCTCGGAAAGTGATGGATCTCTGGGACGGATCGAAGGTGACAATAAGAGAGAAAGAGGGAGACAAAGGTATAAACATCTAGAATCCATACGAGTGGGCGTCAACCGGGAGAATAAGTTGTAAATTATTTTCGGAGACGGCGAGGAAAAGGAGGATTTTCATGCTGGACTAAGCTACCTAGAATGTGAAGAGGATTTGAGGATGCTCAGGAAGAGAGGACAAACACTTTAATAAGAAGGGGTTGTAGGAAGCGCGGACCGGATGTACAGGGAAGTGTTACATTTACATGTACATAATGCTCTGCAAGCCGCTGCGTGAGCGTGTGGCAGGGGGTGAGATGTAAGGTTTTGGGAGGTGAAATGGTGACGTGTATTATGGGAGTGTATTTAGTGGAGCTCAGGTTTTACTGTGGTCGCTTATTGTGCGCGGAAAGAACGAGGTTTTGTACCTATCTATTCGACTATATGTCTCTCTTATTTTATCACTTCTGGAAGACCTAGAGATGTAGCGAGGAGTCATGATAATATTCTCTGTGTCGCTCTAAAAATTATTATAATATAAAAAATATATAAAATAAAAAAAAATAAAAAAAAAATAAAATAAAAAAAAAATAAAAATATTAAAAAAAAATATCTGAAAATTCAGATGGGTAGGAGAAAGAATAAAGTAGGATGGGTGGAAAAGTGGATGAGTGAGAGCCAGGTGAAGATGAGAAAAATGACCGGATAAGATGAAAAGCGGCTGAAGAGCCAAACGGCGTAAAAGAGGATGAAAAATAACCATTCCTTAGATTTCTGTACCTGAGCTTTTTATGATTTTAGTTAATCCTCAAAGTTGAGGAAGTTTAGTTTTTTGTCCTGGTAATAGTCTTTGAGACGGGTGCTTTAACAGAACATTTTGCATTTATTTGAAGAATGGATACTTTTACTGGAGATCATAAATGTGTTGAATTCGGGTTGAATGGTCTGTAAAATTTAAAGTCATCTTTCACATAAATTGAACTTCTCAGAAGAACTACTTTATTTTATTCACGTTTCCGTTTTATTCACTTTTCCCTCATTCTCATGAAAAACATCATCTTCATTTTTCTTTGTCAGCATCCTCTAGAAAGGCGGTGCTCTTCCTTCTTCAAGGTAGGGAAATACTCAAATCCGGCGTTTTCGGGGGTGGAGTGGGAGAGGTGATATTTTGGACTACCTTGACCTTGACAGGTAGGATTTTACGAGGCCTTGTCTCTCAGAATTCGCCGGTCTTTAGAAAAATGGATTAAGGAATGAAATTAGAGGCGAAAGGAAGAATTTACCCATTATAAAATGATGTCTGCTAAGAAGAAATAAATTCTGCTATGAAGTAGCCGTCGCTTACATTTCTCTTCAAGGATTGCTTTAGTTTGTTACACTGATGACATTTTTGTGTGCGAGAAAGTGATGCTGGCGAAAAATTTTTTTTTTGGTAAGAGAAATTTTCCCAGAATCTCTGCGTCGCTTCTATTAATTTCCAAGTCCTTGTCTAATTCATTTATCTTAAGTTTGAAATTTCCTCTGTATATGTTGGCCCTAATCAGATGCATCATTGGTGGCACACAGAACAGAATAGTTGTGCAGTAACTTGTACGCTTATGTTTTCCGCAAACGGTGGTTTATAATTTCACCATAAAAGTTTTAAAAATTTCCTCGTGACCCCACCCTGATTCATTGAATTTTAAGGAGAGCAGGAGAACGCTAATTATACTTTCTTCAACATAAGCTCCGCATGATTTGTTTCGATGTTATTTAGGGACACAAAAATAATCGTGAGGGTGAGAGGTTTTTGAAATTTCTAAAAATTATGCTCTACAAGAGGTAATTCAATGGCAATTTTCTACTTTACGTAGAATATATTTTCAATTTCATGAAGATTTTTATCATTAATATTTTGTTGAGTTGAGGTGGAATCATTGACATTGAATAAGAAATTCTATCAAGCGAAATTTATGTACTGCGTGAAGTCGTGAATGAGAAGGTAATGTTCGTGTAGCAAGTGGATATCAGTTTTTTCAAATTTTCAATTTCAATTAAATTTAAATTTTTTATCCAAGTGGAAAAACAAGGCATTAAATTTTATTTCACGATCAGTAAGTTCCATATGGTCAGGGCGAAAACCACCAGCTCTACTGCGTGAAGAACACAATCGTGCCTTCAAATCGTGTTGTGGTTTTCATGATATGTTTTTCATGATGAAGAAATTCTAATGGAAATCCACAGCTTTATTTAATGGTTTGAAATTATTAGAGTTGAACCTAGCGCAAATGATTTCGTGAAATAAACGTACACTTTTCCTTTAGTGACCCTTTTACTGTTAACACTCCTCCCGTATATCCTATCAATTATTTTAGTGATTACTTTCAGGAGACAAGTTGTTGTCATCCTCGAGTAACTTTTCAGGGTTCCTCGTTGACGCTTACAAATTACGATCGAGTAAGCAAATTGAGTGAATATTCCACTTCTCTCCTTAAATCCTTCGCCAGTGAAATATGTATAATTTCAATTTTTTATCCCTCTGTGTATTTAATTTATATGTTGGTTGTATTTGATACCTTCCGTGGCAATACACTTTGGATATTATTAAAATTATTTATATAAAATTATTAAAAAAAAATAAAAAAAAAATAATTTGGATATATTAAACTTTCGCGGTCCATGTTCGGCAAGCAGTGATTTTTTCTTTTTTTCGAATAACCCGCGTCAAAATTTTAAAAAGCCAATGTTTCTTCTCCTTTGCCGGAGACCTCCTTAGGGCTGAATGACCTAATTGCCTTAATTTTGCATCAATTTATATAGTCACGGTGGTGCAAGAGGGGGAGAGGGTGGGTGTTGGTGGAGAGTCTTCTGGACGTCGCTCTTCTTTCTAGAAATTACTGGAAGCCATGATTCAATTATTTTTTGTTCCTGGTCTCTATTAAAATTCTTGTTATGCTTTTTAATTTATAATGCCTCCCGGAAGATTCTCGTCTTGAAATGTTTTCTCTGGCGAGAATTTTTGGGTTCGTGACGTCAATGGTGTGCCCTCGGGCGGCATGTTCTGCAACTGCTGATTTATCGGCGTAGCCCAGTCGAATTGCCGCACTGTGCTCTTTGACTCTTGTCTTTATTGTCCGACCAGTTTCACCAACGTACACTTGATCACATGTGCTGCAGTTCAATTGGTATACTCCCTCTGTTTCCATTTTATCTTTTTCTTTCACATTTCTGATAATATCCCTTATTTGTGTGCGTGGCTTAAAGATGATGCTTATTTGATGCCTTCGTAATATTCTGGATATTTTGTCCGTGATTCCTCTGATATATGGCAGGAAGGATTTTTTCCGCTCCTCGGTCTTCTCTTCGTCAAGTTGTCTCGATTCTCGTCGTCTTAGTTTACGGGAGATGGTCATTCTGATTTCTCTTGTTCCATATCCATACTTCATTAGAATTTCCGTCAATCTGTTTAACTCTCCGTCCCTATGGTCTTCGTCAGTGGTGAAAACAAATAAAAAACATCTCTGCTTGCCACTTTGGATATATCATTAAAAAACATATGCTTTCATTAATGCTTTCTTCATTCAAGTAATGACGCCGAAGTTGCGATAATTTATGAGTTTTAAGTAATTTAATAAAGCAGTATTTCATAAGTAAATTCAAAATCTCTATGAAATCGCTCAGGTTCAGAATTGACTTCATGCAAGAAAAACTATTAACCTAAAGTTACCATAGATTCTTATATAACGAAGTATGTTTTACTTGCCATATAGCTAATGCCGTAGCTTTTGTTTAAGTACACTGATAATTATATAAGCTACAATGAATTGCTGTACATGTAATGGCAATATCGCCTCTACCTTAGTGTATAAATTAAAATATATTCCGTGAGAAAGATGTTGCTGAGAATTAACGTATTATCTAAGCGTTATAGGTTGAATAAGTAGTAAGAAAATGCCTTCGATTTCTTTTAGATTTATATCTTTAATCTTTTGATGAGTTGACTTTATGGTTGCAAAGAAGTCACTTTGTTAATGAGTCATACAAACTTATGTCTTCAGAAGGAATCGTTAACATTTATTATAAATTCTATCGAGTGAAATGTATTTCCTGCGTGAAGAACTCAATCATGTCTTTTTATCGATTTGTGGTGTACATGATAGAAGAAATTTTATGAAAACCCACAACTCTATTTTAAAATTAAAGGTTATTAGAGTAGAATCTAGCGCAAACGATCTCGTAAAACAAATATTTACTTATTCGCAAGGGCTACTTTCACTGTTAACAGTGATATTTATATCAGCTACTATTAATTACTGTAAATATAATGGCAATACCGCCTCTATCTTAGTGTATGAAGTATTTCGTGAGAAAGTTGTTGCTGAGAATTAGTTCATTATAAAAGCGTTTTACATTGAATACGTTGTGTAGATAGACACAACTTCCTTGGTCTTATTTTGCGCTTAAAAAGCAACACTGGATTACTCATCAATGCGAGTGTGAAGTTTGGGGATCAGTAGTTATGATTAATAACCACCATTTTCCGCCTAAACTTTTTATGTTGTGACGCCCTCGATTGTAACTTTGTAGAAGATATTTGGAGGACAATTTTGACGCATTTTTCAGGTGATCTTGTCCTCAAAGAACAATATTCAGGTACGTGGCGCCATCAAAGGATGATATATCATTGCTACAGCCGCTATAATCATGTACAAGTCGCGTCTGCATCGGCATGCGATGTGAGAACGGTAAATAACGAGACCATGTAGAGGGGAAAGGGGGGGAAGCGAACATGACGTTGGGTTGTGTGAGGTGTGGTTGAAAATGTAAAGTGCGCCCTGATGTTTCGGGGAATGGTATGCGTGGAAAGATGAAATGTGTCTGCGAGAAGGGGATGTGAGTGTCTCTGCTTGCGCCCGGAATCGGGAATGAAGCGTCCTGCCCTTCCCAAGGCCCCGCCCCCTTCCATCCCCCCCTCCATAGCTCCCGTTCCCTTCAACCAACCCTCTCTCTATAGCACGTGTCTTCGTCCTGTGCCGCTCGTGTGTGTGCGAATTTAGGGGATCTGCTCTCGCAGGATATATGTGTGTGGAGGAGTAGGCGTCTGGGGGGAAGGGAAGCATACGGACAGACAGACATACGTGACGGGAGACGTCAAGGGACCCCAAGGATATCTCTTGTATGTCCTTGTGCGATTCCAGGGAGTGGTTGAATGCTCCGGAATGCGCCGAGTTGCCGGTTGTGGGAATTTTGGTATCGGAGCTATGCGGTTCTATTTTGCTAATTCGTGGTCCTACGATAATCGTGACTAGGCATATTAAGTGGCCAATGAAACGCTTCTATGGAGTTTTGACATATTTTACAAGAGTTAAACTTTACAATCCAGCCTTTGTAGATTAAAGACCTGATCGTGCATGTTGAATATTAAAAATTAATAAATTCATCTTACTTAACAGTTTGACAAAAAACGGAGTATATATGCCAAACCCGCCTCTTAAGACTCCGTCAACGCTCCAGAACAGTGCCAGAAAGGTCGAGATCCTATCCAACTAGAGGTCAACGGATTCAGTGAGCAGTTTTAGGGGTGTATTTAATGTGACGTCTGTAAGAGTGTTTAGGCGTGTGGTTTCTTATGTAGTATAGAGGGTGTTTCAGGAGGAAAGTACGAAACTTCTGGAGGAAGTAGGGGAGGTAATTTTAACCATCTTTTGTCATATCAAAATGGGGTAGGAACTCCTTAGTTACCGAGCTATGGCAAAGCAAACATTTTTTGAGAAGTATTCCGCAATCATAATGAAAACACCAACTTTCAATAAATAATATTAATTGAGAAGATTTAAATTTTTCACAGGGATTCATAAGATATGTATTGTTCTTGCTCTGCTATCATCAATGCTAACGGTATCTTACTTTTAAGATGGCTCACGAATATTGATCTAAATTTAATTCCTCAAATCCAAATAATGTACGATCGCTCGATATAAAAAATATGTAAATGTAAACTTTTAGTAAATTTATTTGTCAGTTCATTATAGCAAAAATCATTTCTCTATCTTTTAAAATAAGGAAGATATGGTAACTTAAGTGATGTCATTACAATGTGGCAACAAATGTCCTTATGGGTAAGAGCTTTAATTTGCTTTCTGCGATTAGTGACACCAATTAACCCTTGCTTTGGGAAAAAGACCCGAAGAGAATATGCAACCAAGGTCTGGTTGCTGAGAGTAACAAAAGAAGAGTGACAAAGACGTGGGGTTAACAATGTGGACGAAAAGTTTCCCCTAATTCCTGAATCATTGTTAGACACGCTCACTACTTTGACATAGAGCTTTAATTCTATCATCATCGTAATAAGGAATCGATTACTTTATTGACACAGTCTATAGAAATACCTTTACTTTGATATATGATATACTGTATAATAGATTTATATTGTCCTGTCCCAAAGGGGAGGCACCAGGGGTTACGTAAATCATTAGAGGATCGGCATATCGCCCATATACGGGTATCCTGTTTATCGCATAATATTTGGATCGCGCCTTATCAACTTTCGCATGTTGGTTGTGTATGATTAGGAGGCTTAATGGTTAATGTTAACTTTCCATACTACATAAAGGTGCTGTAATACTATCGAGTAAGTCATTGGTATATAGAGATCAGTGAATACAATGCAATTTTACAGCTGTGAAAAAAATGCGTCAAATTTAGCAAAAATCAAATAAATCACTATGTTCAGGTATTTGATCGTATTATTGAGAGAAAAAGTAACCTTAGTAAACGCCAGAAAAGCAGAAATCCGATAGCGACCAAGGCGTGGAGCCGAAGGAGACGTCAACGGGATAAAACATAGTGACACATTCAAGGAAAATAATTAATTCTACGCGCGGCAAAGAGCAAATGAGAACGTGTTTGCGTCCAAACGCTCACTGTTGGCAACTAACAATCTTAATGAACACACTGTGTTAACCCGCGCCAACTAAAATAGAAGTTATCTCTGGCTTTTTAAGGGACCAGGGAAGCTGTTCGAAACATAGTGGCCGACACACGGCTGGTCGCCGGTGACCCCTTACTCTTCATGGGGTGAGAGAGTAGCTGTTTTTCGTTTAGATGGAAATATTGTATTCTCACTTATCAATGTTATTTATTTGTTGGTACAATGAACTATACAATCAAATTTTATGTTGTTTCTTGTCCATTTTACCTCGTGGAAGGGGAAGGGGGAATATTCCTTTTACACCCATCGTCCGAGAATCCGCCCATGTAACCAGCCCATTTAAAAAGTTAAAGAACCGATGAGTTTCCTGCTTATTAAATTTGTTAGAACAGTTGGCAAAGTTTCCTCAAGAAAATAGTGCTTAGATATACTGTCAGAGTAGAATGATGCTTTCTGTGAAGAATTGAGAGCATGGAAGTGTATTTTCAGGTCAAAAGTACATCATGAAAGTTAATCGTGTAATCTGGATTAATTTTTGTTAATTAATGTTATTTCAACGCTTGCTGCAATGAAACTAAAATCAAGTGCATTAATTCATTACTAAACACCTATAGTTTTTTATTGAAAGTGGCTTATCTAGAAACATGCCTGTTATTAATCGGATCCTGAGTTTTTTCATTCTTTTCTATAGGGAAAGGTTTTGTAGGCTGGACACAAAGCCACTCAAAATAAATCTATGGATTCTTTCTCCTTATCAGTACTAATAATTTTCTAATACCATATATAATAAGGCTGTAGTAATAGTAAAATTTAAGCACGCAGCGTTTTCCTTTTATTTTTTTCTTGGTTGCCAAACAATTGATTTGTATAGGTTTTTATTGGGAAGAAGGATAGTTTCAAGTTCTAGTCTTCAGTTTTTTGAAGAATATCAAAGTGACTGTATTGTTTTAGTGATGTTCATTCAATTTTCATCGTTGCTGGAAACATTCTGAACTCACGCTATTATTCCTATAACATTAAAAATAAATATGAACAGTATTTTTGATATTCTATCTTATTCTCCTCCCATATCCTCTATTGATGACATCGTTTTAGTCGGCATGCGAGTTAGTACTGGTGCTTCTAATATAACATAAAAAATAACAAACTCAATCTTTAAATACTACTCTGATCCTTTTGCATAGAACAGGAAAGTGGCTTAACATGACTTCCTATTTTCAATAACACAGGGTGATATTGTAACCCATATGTATGTATTTATAGCATATGCTTAGGATATATTCATATAAGACATAAAATTTAGCTAGCTCTCGGTTTATGTTCGCCTCATTCCCTCATTAACCCTCAGAGTGCCGTCTTCTTAGGGTCGTGTTATGGAACGTCACATAGTTTGAGTAGCCACAAACTCTCATCTCATTTGTTGGAGGGTAGCGATAACAGTGACTTATATTGTAACCATCACCCAATTTATTTTAATGCACGTGAACTTCAATCACACTGTTTAAATAAATATTGGTATATAAACCCCTAGCGAATGTCAACCTGCTTAGAATTTTTTATTGAATCAGAACCTTCTTTGCTTTAGCTAATGCGACTGCTAGTACTGATTTTATTTTGGAGGCCTCTCTAGAAAGCCTCATTATCCATCGAATACTTTGTTTACTTACCTGCGCAAGTGTTATTAATAAGTTTAGTCATATGACTGGTAGTTCATTGAACCCTGATTCTCAGTGTTTCGTCCCACGGCGTGAGGGATCGTGAATATGAGAGAAGAGAAAAGTATACGTTATTGGAGGTGGGACTTGGGGCAAGTTGGCCGGTTTCGGAGAGCGGTAGGGAGCGAACATCCTTTACATGAGTGATTGCTGCCGTGAATAACAAGGTCCAGCCTAAGGGGAGGGAAAAAGATTGGTGCACGACTATCTTACGAAGGTTATAACGACGAAAATGAAGCGCTGAAGTATGCAGAGTCGGCAGAAATTGAAATAAGCGCGTGAGTCGGATGGAATAAGGAATGTGCTGGTCGGGAGGAAGGTATGGCATGGGGTGGGACGAGGTGTTGAGGGCAAATTGGGTGGGAGAGTTAATGGTGTCTGGTTGATTGTTGGGGAGCGGAGTGCTATAGTGGGCAGGAGGCCCTAAAGGAAGGCGGTGAGAAGGAAGGAGAGAGGATCGTCCTTCGTTCAGGAGCTGTGAGGAATGGTGTTTGTGTTGGAGGTGTAATGAAAATGAGATTGAAAGAGATGGTGGCGTATGGTCAGGATAGCGGGACTGGAAGAGTTTTGTTGATGGGAAACGGGCATGGGCGAAGGATGTGGGGGAGGAGCCAATTGTGGATTTATGGCGATACAATGGAAATATGAAAGAGGCTGGGGGAGTTGAGGAATTGTGTATGCTTGGGGACACGGAATGTTCGGGGAGACTGGGGTGGCCATTTCGTTGAACCGGAAAAGCAAAAGAATACTGAAATTGAGGCATGACAATAGGCTATCACGGGTGTTTTTACATTTTTAGAATCGAGAATAGAACTGAAGATGGACGAAGCAATCCTGTTTTTGGAGTAGAATCTTTCAAAAATTCTTTTTTGTAACCAGAAGTGTTGTAATGTGAATTTTGACTTTTGAATATGTAAGGGAAACCCAGTTGTGTGTTATACTGTAGTCTTTGTAGAGCATTAGGTATTCCCTAAGTGTACGCTTAGTTTTCATCAGAAGAATTCAATTTAATTGATTGAAAGTATATTTAGATATTTCAGTTAGCTTTGGAAAAAATATTTTGGACAGAAATCAGTGGATGATGCTAATTAATCATCGGATAAGTTAAGAAAACCGATTGAATACTTGGTAATTATTAACATTTCTGGCTTTACAAGGTACCTGCACCACTTACAGAATAATTAAGCAGATATTTGATTCTTTATTAGCTGTTTTGGGAATTACTTGCTCACATCGTGGTGATAAAAATGTATGAACCTTCTGAAATTTACTTGAGAATGTAACTTGAATGAAGAAAGTTTTGAAATGCGTTTATCATTCTCACCTCTGAAAATATTTGCTAAATAAATGCCTTTAGTCTGATCACTTGGGAGTTACATCCTCAAGTTGTTGTGTTGGGTGGAAGGCTAATTATTGTTCCTCAGAATTAAGGATATAACGTTGAAAACATGATTAAAATAACCAACTGGACGCCAGGTACTTTTCTTAACTGCTTTCCCCATGTATATGACTTGTGTAATTATGATAAATGGAAGTTGGGCGCTATTTGGTTGAGATTCCACCTACAGTTAATACAACTATGTGCAATTCATTGATCTCTACTAGGTATCTGGTGACAGATGGGCTGCACTTATTTGAAGTCAGCTTTGATAGTCAGCCTTAATATCAGAATCTGAACCGAATTCTGATGTTGTTCTTTGGCCTTTAGTTCTTTTTTAAAATCAGTATTTAAATAGCCTTTTCTCTCCGTTCTTCCTTTAAGCCATGAAGAACTTACTATCTTCAGCATACCAAATTGCTCTGGTTTTATTTATGCTCCAGTATGAAATAATTATCATTCTTGTTAGAGGATAAATTATTTCCCTTTTGTGTTCACACGTGAAAGATAAGGCATTTTCTAGAAGATGGTTATCAAGGAAATTATTATGAATATTGCATATTTTTTAAAATTTATGGATTTGTACGATATTATTTGTTATTAATACGTGGTAATTAACTTGGATATAAACAGTTTTTTACAAACAGATACACTTAAATGCACGAGCCGTGTTTCGATGTTACGCATAATCTTCTGACTTTCACCTGTTGTTGGAAAATTGTGCATATCACAGTAATCTATCACCGACTTTTTGCTCCCATATATTACCACGAATTTAAATTTGATTTGAACTTTTGTTAACATAGTTTACAGTGAAAACTATGAAAACTGGGAACTATTTTAGTAATAAGCCAATATTCTTAGAGGACCCTTAATACTCAATGGCGTTTTATAAGAATGTGTCTATGTACTTACTGATGCTTTCTTCACAAGAAATTACAAATTAGTGCAAATTCGTCCCATCTTTTAATTTCCCCCTTAGGGGAATTCGATCCAGAGATCAGTATGCCTTGGATAAATTATTCTTTGTTACGTCAGCCTTCCGCCCTTGGATTTTCCCGTATAAAGAAATGGGAAGAGGTGGATGAATGAATGGGCAGTCTGGTTCGGGGGAATGAGTTTTATTGGGAGGAAATGAAAGCCCCTGGGAGGCCCAGTTAGTTACCCAGAACCGCCTCTGCGAAAAACAATTTTGACGAGTCAACTTGTTTTGAAAGCTCTGGAGGCCGTTTAGGGCCCAGGGAGGCGTCCAGGCCCCAGGCAATTATGTGCTGCTATGGTAGGCAGTCATCATTGGCCTTCCACCAGTCTCTTGGTTATGATTTTCCACCCTTTTTATAAGGTCATTAATGATCATTAATTCATAGAAATATGAAAATTTATATTGCTGGACTGTAATAGCTGATTATTGGTATAAAAATAATATGTTCCCATGAGGAAATGTAAAAGCAATTCCTTGCATTGCCTGTGGAATTTAATAGGTATGTTTTTTAATACTGCTGAATTACACTTGATTGCTGATAACTATAGATAAGTATAGGATTAAAGTGAAGACAAAAAAAAATATTGTTTCTCGTAAGGCGTCAATCTTGGTAGTGAGTCATGAGATAACGCGGAAGGTTCCTTCCTTATAATGAAAAAAAAAACAAACTAGGAGTAAAAATGTACATACAGCTGTTAACCCTGAAACTATGAAATCTCATTAAGGCTTAAATATATAGAGAGAAAACGGAGAATTATCTATGCACGAGCAGATTCAATCCCTCACTCAGGTGAGAAAAAACTACTTCGAGATCGTTTGTTTTTGCATAACTCGCCGAAATAGTTCCCTGGAAAAAGATGCCTCAAATAATTAAAATGTCAACTAGAAAAACAGGTAGGTTAATATTTTTTATACCTTCTACTCGGGTAATTAAATTTCATCATCTTTGAAGTCAGGAGTATTTGTGTAATTTTTTCCTTAGCTATGATGGCACAAAAAAATAGTGCTCTTGTGGGCCATAATTGGCATTTAGCTCTGGTAATTGATGATACTCAATTTTTTATTTGTACAAAATTTTAAACTTTATGCTGTAAATTATCAAAAAAAAGTTAGTACCACTATTCGATATTCAAATACAAGGATATTGCACATATGCATCAATGTTGGGATATTGGATAAATTTATCAATGTCTGATATGGCTCCGCTTTTTTTTGCATTAGACCAGTCCAGAGATAAATTTGGCACCCACTTTGGATTTGTCGGGAGATTGTTAGATTCTTTGCCATTGTTCGTGGGCTCCCGATGGGGACCACTAATGATGGAGAAAATGGCTGAACCGATTTAGTTGGTTTTGGTGTCATATATTTTTGTTGGTTCTGCGTTGGAATGATTTTAGGCTGGTGGCTCCTATAGCCTCACATATATCAAGAAAAATGCTCTAATTTCCATTTTAGACCCAGATAAATTGTAATATGTAAAACTAACTCATATGCTCCATTGATATTTTCAAAGCAGCCGCGTAGGTGCCATCAATATAGTTGCACTTGAACCAATGTCATTGATGCATATTAGTAATTTCCTTCAGGTAATAGACCAAAGACTTAGTCACATTATCTACCAAAAACATCTACGGTAATGACAATACATAAACAAGATATATAACACAAAGATTTGCACAACTGATCATTTTTTCATCGATTTTTTACGGGGATTTTGACCTAGAATTGGATAAATTAGCTGTAAATTCGTATGCCGTGTTTATCAATCTTCCACAATTATCGGTGGATTTATGAATTATTTACGAAGAGTGAATTGTTTAATTATGACGCTTTAAACTTATCAAATTCATTGCCTTGAACAATTTTGGTTGTATTGAGAATAGGTCTTGGAAGAGGCCGGAAAATTTAATGGCTATCGTAATACCATAGTAATTTTATCTCCTAGATCATCAACCTCAGCGCATTCTGCCGGGTTATGTAAATATTACTCATGTTATAAAAAGAAGTAGTATAATAATCCTTGGGATTGATAAGATATATTGTTTAAAGCATTTAACCGAGGTGAGAGAAATGAAGATGAACATATGGAAGGAATTAGAAACACTTAGTGAGATCCAGTTGGTGTCAGGACCAAGACAGTGGCTCCCCATCCTCGGATTTTTTTCGGCGGCGGCAGAGATTTTCCGGTGAAACCTTGAAATCTATTCGGTATTTCTTTTAGAGTCGGTGATTGCTCCTGTCGGTTGAAAATCAAAATTTTATGTACCTAGAACCTGAGTTTATGAGAAGGCGAATGCCAAAATTACAAAAATTTGCTGCATCTTTGAACGACCGCTCAAATTAATATCACGATGCTCCAACGCATATTTAAAAGATCTGTGTAATTAACCTTTCAGTTCTGATGTCAGTTAATTGGTGAGGTTTACTTATTTGCTGGGAGAACTTGGCCGTGAGAACCGGATCTTTGCATAAGATATTCATGGAATTAAGGGAAATCACGAGAATACTAGAGGCGTAGGAGTTAGTTGATGAGATACGTGGGAGGTTGGTTATGAATTGTGATAAAATGAGATTATATGGCTCGCTCGGACGGAAATTAGGGGGATGTGAGGGCAGATAGTTTATAGAGAAAGGGAAATTGATCTGATACGTAGGTTTTTTTTTTGGTCCGACCAGGAAAGAAATAAAAGTTCGATGGTGTCGTGAGCAATCAGCCCGTGCCTTTCCACGAATTCGCAATTTCTCACCTCTCCCCCGTCTTCTCCCTCACCCACAATAACAGTTGATGCGAGAGAAAATATGACCTTGGTTGGCTTTGGTGGTTCCCGAGGTGAACGGAATGGGTTCGCTCTGAAATGTAAGAGAAGAAGAGAGTTCGTACCCCAAAGGAATGATTTTTTTCATTTGTCGGATGAAAGAGATGTGGGTGTGATATCTTGTGTGTCGAAGGAGAGAGCGTCCGGTTTTCACGTGTGCGTACATGGGACGGCATGTGCGTGGATGAGTGGAAAAGGGAGAGGCTAGAGCGGGGGAAAAAGGGACGAAGAGGATAAATTGATCGGAGGGCTATGTAAGTTTCTGTGGGAAGTGACAAAGTGGAATAGAAATGGGGAAAGAACGAGGAGAAAGTTTGATCAAATGGGTCGTGAATCCTTTAGCTATTGCAATAAACTAGAACTACATGTATGGTGGGAGCATGACTTTAATCTGTGGGTAAATGTATCTTCTATAAAGTATTGATTTCGTATCACGTACTTTTTGACTTCCACTATAAGAAAAGGTGGACTTTCGGTTATGTAGGCAGTGATCTTCTCCGCTCCACATGAAACTGTCTTGACTGAAAGAATAAAAGAGTTGCTGAAACCAATTTGTTTCTTCACAGTGTTGTAGAAAGGCTAAAGGCAAATTTCATCCAAGAACATAGCTCTGACGGAATAGACTTGTTCCGCAAGGTGTTGTAATTTTTACCTTAATTATGTTTATCCCTGCATAGGCATTGTTATCTGTTACCAAAGCCAAAAGCTTCATGAACCAACTGTAGTTAGTGTACGGACAATGTCCGTAGATATTTTTATTTTCGAGAGGAAAAGTGGATGGGTCTGACATTGGTTATAAATTATCTGTTATCGTGAAATTATTTACATGTTCTTTTTCAATTTCATCAACAAACGTTTGATGTATATCGTTTAGTTGACTAGTATTCAGTGATGTTGATGTTCAATAATACCTTGGAATGCTGAGGGTGTGTCGTACGATATTATATCGGAGATATGTATGAAGGCTGTGTATAAATTTTATAAGTTCTCCTTGAATAACCAAAACACATAATGCCAAATTTTGTATTTAAACCTAGAAGTGAATTAATTTCCGTTTCAAAGGTTTGGCTGAGTCATTAGGCTTTCAAGTTCAGAGATGCTTAATTAGCGCTTGTAATTTTCTGAATGATGCAGTTTTTTAAGTATTCATTCAAATTTAGTGAAAGTTTTCTGTCACTTGGCAAAATTTTACCGAGCGTGTTTGTAATTTTCTTAGATTGCCGGCGAAAATGGTCGAAATTGGAATCGTGTGAATAAATATGATGATCTTTTATCTCTCTCTTATCACTAGGTGTTAAAAACCTCAATTCGATCTAAATGAATGTATTGGGGAAGAGATTTCGAGATTCCGAAATTCCGAAAAAAATATTTAATGTGAGTGCAAGCGTATTGGTTTATTGAGAAAATCCGATGGGGAAACCAGCGTCGGTTAGCCTCTTCAGAACCGTAGTTGGAATGTGGATGTGCGGGAGGGAGATGTGGCAGCCGGGGATGTGTCCTGAGGGAAGAGAGGGGTTTTTTTGACGGTTAGATAAGTGGAGAAAGGAATGGGACTAAGGCGCGAAGCATGGAGATTCTCTCGGTTTGTGGCTTGGGGAGAGAGAGAGGGAGAGAGATGGGGAGAGAGAGAGAGGGAGAGAGAGAGAGAGAGAGAGAGAGAGGAAGGTTGGAATTTAAGGTCGGGGAACGGGAAGTGAGGCTGGAGATGCGCCGGGGAAAGGATGAAAAAGGTGAAGATCGGCAGGGAGAAGTTTTTCCTGAAGGGGGAGATGAGCGCATGCAAACATTCCCGGGCGATCGCTTCTGAAAGGATTTCCCCGAAAAAAAAATAATCGCGGTTTTCCGTCTATGGGGGTGGTGTTCTTCTTCTTTTTTTTTGTTACCGCATGGGGACTAAAGTGGATTTTGCTCCTTCTCCGCGGTGACAAAATCCGATTTGTAATGAGAGAAGTTGGAGCGCTATAATTTTTTTCCTCGAAATTAGGAGAAGCAGCAGGATTACTTTGGTTGGCTCCCGGAGTTTCAGAACCATTGTGTGTCTTGGCTTGCTCATACTCAGTGTTGTGTTATCCCATCCAAGTATAGGAGTTAGTGCATGTCCTGTTATGGTCCCTCATAGACGGCAGAGAATTTACATGATTTAATAGTAGTGTTGGAGTAAATAGATTAAAGGAGTCTACCATTTATATGTCAGAGACCACTAAGTTTAAGTTTCAGGCGTTATGTGGTGGAAGTTCGTCATTATGAGTACACAATCGCACTATTTCACATATTTTAACTAACAGCTACTACGCATTTCGCTTCGGAGATTCATCATCAGGTACTATACAGTTCTAGTACCCAAAGATGACTCAGTGAGTCGGAACGTTTCGTAATTGTTACTAAAAATCTATTAAAAAGTGCGATTGTTGTTCTCATTTCTACTCGTTTGAACTCATCATTGAGTCATCATCAGGTACTTGACAGGGATTTTTGTTTGTTATTGTAATTGTTATACAATATATGAGTAACTGTGTGACTGTTGTTCTCGTCAGAGACTTAAGTTGGGAAATATGCTCTGATTCTGCACTTCTTAATGCATGAAATGAACAAATATAAATGATGTTCCTCAATAAACATTAGTTAGTTTTTGTCTACAGTTTTATGGTTCACTTACGACGTTTTGCCTCATTTCTTAGCACCTTATGGGATTTGAATTTAGCAACTTTCAAACATACCCAAAACAAGTTTTGATATGAGCAATAGAGTTACAGTTACAATTGCTGTTAAGTTTTGTGAAGGCAGAAAATTCTTAGATTAAACTTCTGGGTGACTTCTCAGAGATGGCTCTGCATCGCTATCTCTCTAAGAAATTTGAAATAATGGGAGGTAATATTTATTTTTTTAGCAATCATGAACTTTGATTGTACGCAATCAACTGTTAATTAGTAATTTACCTTTTCAAGACCAGCCAAGTTATTGCTTGGACTGTGTGTTACCATGCAAAAGTGAATATTTTGTACAGTTTCTTATAGCTACTTTACTTGGTACATGTTATTGTGCAAACGAATGTATCATGGGATGTTCTAGAGAATGAAAGGAATTAAAGGAGATTATATAATCCGTCCAGTCATTCAGACAACAATACAATTTTTCGCTTTCCACCGTATAATTTTACTCATAAGAGGGTTCATGCATTCGTTTGTATAATAAAATGTACCGTGCAAAGCGGCCTTAATACATCAAATTTTTTAAATGAATATAATCAATATTCAGTTATCCCGATGCACTGCTTAACAAGCCAGAAAAATAATATACATTGATGCTCGAAGAGATATTAGGGGTATGATAAAAATTTATGCGAGAGTTCTCAAAAATATGAGCTTAAAGATTTTCAAAATTTCGAGGATCCCCTAAGAAGGAAACAAATGCGCTCTTTCGTATCGAGTACGCGGTGAAGGGTCCAGGATTATATTTCGTTCCTAAATATCACACTAAATATATATATATATATATATATATATATATATATATATATATATATATATATATATATATATATATACATACACACACACACACATCACTTCCACGACGAGGAGTCTTTGCGTCCTCCTCCTCCCCCTTTTGGTTGAATCAATATTTCCATCTGACGTCACGAGGCTGCTCTCCTCTTCAAATAACGCATGACGACAGCGCCAACGGTGCCTTATTTGTCGAGCGAGCAGGGAGGAGAGGTGCAAAGAAAAACAACTTTTTGGGGCGGCAATCATTTTGTGATCCTAGGAGCGTCGTTTTATTGAAAATTGCGAAACCACCGTCGGGGAGGTGTCGATTATCCGTCGAATGTTTGCGTGCTCCCACGAGATGCCTTGGCAAATTCCCAGGGGGCGCTCCTAGGAAGGCGATTGATGCCACGGCGGGGGTCTCCGTGTGTATGTGCCGGGGCCGTTGACGCATATCAGATGTTTTTTGTTTGGGTGATTGGTTTTTGGGGTTGGCAAGTGGTCATGCATGGGAGGCATTGAGGTAGAGAAGAGTGGTTGCGTAGACGCTGGGGGAATGCCACTATCGTAAAGTGTTTCGTTTTTTGGGGAATAGGAGTCAGGCACGTATGGATGGTAATGCTGGGGTTTCTGTTTGAAGCATTAATTGCTATTTATTCATTGATTTCATTATTTATTTTCCTTGTATGTTTTAAAAATTATAAATTTTCTATCTTCTAAAGCACTTAATTGTAAATTATTCTTAAAATTAAAATTTCAATGGTACGAAGCTTACTTGGGGCGAATTTTTATCATAGCTCGTTCCTTTGGTCGTTTTTAGTAAGCAAGTGTGCACATTATATAATAGCAATTTTGTGTATTGAGTTCACCAATTGTTTCCCCTATGTGATTTAAAAATTTTCTATATTCAGAGGCACTTAATTGCTAATTATTCATATTAAAAATTTTAATGATACGAAGCTTAATTGGGGCGAATTTTTTTAATAGCTCTTCTCTCAGGTCGTTTTCAGTAAGAAAGTGTGCACATTATATTGTTTCATTTTATTGTAGCTGTTTTCCGCCAATTTTTCTTCCGTTTTATAGTACAATGAGTGAAATTTTGATATAAATTGCTTAAGCTCATAGTCCTTCAGCTGGTGAGGTAATGTTGCGTCCAAAAATCTGAGACATTCAATATCAAAATATCATTTCAGGTAGCTTTTTCCTAAAAATTTTATTCATAGGTGAAATTTGTAAAACTGTCGATTATATGAAATTGTTATTTTTTATACTATCACTGCTAAGGCTATATTTTACGTTCAGCACTTATGTCTGAAGGTCGTTTTGCATGGTACATTTCATTGTACAAACGAATAAATGAACTCTTTCCTGAAGATAATTGCACCGTCTAAAGTGGCAGATTGTAAGGTTGTCTGAGCGACTGAACGGTGAACAGAGCCTGCTCTAATTCCAAAAATGTTCTGGTAAACTTTATGGTACATCCGTATGCACAAGTTGGTATACCGCGAAAGCAGCCTTGAGTCATAAGACAGGCACGATACCGATTTCCTACGCGAGTTTTGAACCTGCGGCCGTTTATCCTCCTGGCTGACGAATTATCAAGATAGACACTGTGGTTGGCTGCCTCACCTTAAGGTGCATTCATTGCTCACCCATTAAATAAGAGAGAGAGGAAGAGTAATTGTTCTCTTGTGATATTTACTTATCAGTATTTATCCTTCTCCGTTTATTTTTTTGTGGAATCTAAACAAAGGCTCTCAAAATAATCGGTTGATTTCTGGGAATATATCATGTTTTTTGTCCCTCCCAATCGTTGAAGGGAATCGAATGAAAACAATATTGCATCGCGATTACCTGAACCTGCCTCGTGCGTTTGACAACGCAACAGATGACTACATCAATCATACAAGAAATAGTTCTTTGATCGCTGCGTTTCGGTGTTGGTCAATATGGGTAAGCAAATAGGGCACCAAATGAAAACTTATGCCGTACTCATGATCCTGAAAAATTGGTTTCATATGATGTATCATTCTCACAGGTTTTCCTGGCCTTTGGATTGAAGTAAAATATCATGCAGACGTGTACTGTCACGTAAGAATGGTTATATCTTGGCACAAATTATCAACTCAACCATCTTTTTTACAGATCAAGAAGAAATATTACTTGATCCAAAAATAGTGGACGATTCATGTTCTTTCTAGCAAAATTGAATCTCAGGAGAGTTGAATGCCAATTGGTACTTCACTTTAGAGATCAAGTACAATGATATGCTACACATAATGGATTCCACCTCAAATTCTGGCTACAGTATAAATCATTCTGTCGTAGAATTCGTTTCGGATTTCTATCGTCGCCTTTGTTTCGTCGTTTGCTCGATTTTTTCCAAGGCCGTTTGCATTGTTCTATCTACGCCATAGCCTCTTGTTCATAAATGGAACTTGGAGTGGGAAGATAATTTTCTGCTCCGACATCATTCTTCTATAAAATTCTCATGCTAAGTGGTTAGTCTGTTTAACTTACCTCAGAGTATTTACCCGACGAGCGCTTTTCAGGACTCGCGGAGTTGAAGCGGTGAAGTTACTAGTTGGGCATACGAACTAAAACTTGCCGATGGGAGTTAGTTGAGGCCTCTCTTACTCGGGTTGGAGCGCGACTTATGATAAAGTTAAAAGGGAGTCCGCGTCCATGAGTTCGCTCTCGTTTTACGATGATTAAAGATGTAGCTAAAAGCTAGCTTTGCTGTCATGCTCTCAGAGAACATAATATCGTTGGAAAGTTATGAAAAAAAGTGTTTTCACAGAGTCTCGTGAGATACTTGTATATGAATTTAAACTATATATTCCCAATGCATTCCGGCGTAGGAGTATAACCAGGCTTGAGCAACTTGAATGTAACTTCTGTAGCCTGTTATTGTCATACATGTTAACATCACCTGAACTTAATTATTGTCTCCTTCCATGCACGTATTATTCTTTTGACAAATCCTTTCTCAATCGATATCCATAACCCCTTTCAATATGCCTCACACAACATTTTCCCGTCTGTCATGACTCAAATATATTTTTTTGGCCGTCAAACTCCAGTGCTATTACAGTAGTGACAAACTACCTCTCATTCAATACACTTAATATTATATACCTTAATACTTATAATACACTAAGTACATACCTTGTAGGCTACCTTGCTCTGGTAAAATTCTCTTCTCAGCTTCCTCTTCCGATCTACATTCATGCACATATTCAATATTATTTTATATCTTTGGCATCACAAATTTGAAATTTTTTACAAGGTTTATTTTTCAAGATTGAGCTTAGAACGTTGTAGTCTGGTCTTTTATTCCGTAATTAATTAATGTGTGAACAGAGAAATAAATAGTCAGGCGAATGAAAACTTTTCTTACTAATTGTGATGTCTTAAGTTCACTCGATGATGACATAAAGGAGCGTCGGTAACTTTCATTTCTTAAATATTTTTCATCTTTTCTGTATGTATCCTTGCGTTGCTTTAATAATGTGAATATGTTAAGTGAAATTTTTGTCTTAATTTTATGATATTTTGCTTTTAGTCCAAATATCTATTGTGTTTTCGACTTCTGACCTTGAGTGATAATGTGAGTAATTCACATTTTTATTCGGAATTTCTTTTCAAAGCTACCGGCTGCTCAAATATATGAGATTAGGCAAGTGAGTAAACTTTGATATCCTATATCGACCAATAAGGCCAGACTGGTGATTTGGTAGCGCGTTCGAGTCACAAGTTCGAGACCAAGAGACGGAAATAATTTTCTTGGCCGTGGAATTTTACATTTTACCTTTGCTTTTAAATCAGAAGGCATTGATGGCGCAGATCAAGACAACCGGATTGGTATCAACATCCTAGAGTGATCTATGGTTGATGCTTTGTGCTAGAGTGAAGGTACTGCGATGTGGAAGGCAACGGGGAAATATCACCATACCACGGCACCATATCTACATCCCTTGTAAATGCCTTCTCGTCTTCTATGTGAAATGATGGCATTCGTCCCGGTAAAATATTCCGAGGGTTAAAATGTCCCCCAACCAGATCACCGGGTGGAGACTACTGGGAAGGCTGCATCAGTCAGGAAGGACCAATTTCACCAATAATCTTCTTGTTCAGGCAGATTAAAATTTTGCATTAAATTGAAATAGATTTAGAATTTTGATGAGAGTGAGAAGTTTATTGTTATGATTAATGCTGGCGCAGGCCACTATTCTTGGTTACGTTGCTAGTTTGGCATCATCATTTCAGCATACTTTCTACCACTTTTTATCGCCCTTGCGTGGAATTGATTTTGAATTACGCCAAGATTTAACTAAAATTCCAGGGAAGATGATGGATATTCTCAGGAAATGAACTGATAAATGTTATGGATGTTATGCATAGTTAATTTATGAGCCCAGCTTGAACTACGCTCATGATCATATTTTATCTACGTAAGGGAATGTGCTGCCCCCTTTTTCATGAGAATTTTTATTAGTTCTCCGTGCTATCTGAATATATTGTCCTTATTTATCATTGAGCCCTTTCGGACCTATCTACAGCATCTTTTTGTTTTTATAATATTTTATTGACAGCTCTGTAGCCTACTGAAAATGGAAAGGAATTGTGTCCTTGATGTGATGTGAATCTTTCTCACTAGAAGTGAAAACTCATGCTCATGGTCGATTGAGGAATAAAGCAGAGAATTACCTCTATTTTCAAAGTAAGCTGTGTAATAAGACGTGTAGTTATTCATATCGTTTTCTATGCGACTTCTCTTAGTTAAAGTGATTCCAAGGAATAGTTTATTTTTATTGACTGCCTATGCAGAATTGGCGATGTCTTTCTTTCAATATTCCTGCTCATTTCGGATGAGTAATTGTTTAAAAATCAGCGGAGAGGGATCTTTCGTCAGTCACTCAATATGCTGTTGGCCTGCGATTTGGAATAATCTTGATTACTCGATGCATTTGCCGTGGAAACTGAGACTTTATCTGTAGTCAGGGCAAGGGAGTGAGAACAGGATTTATGACTCCGAGAAAAGCTGAACTGTGTAACTTGGAGATTGGCTGGAGGTAGTTCTGATGTTTTATCTGATCGCATATTTTTGTCTTGATCAAAGAGAGCATCTACGATTGAGAATCTGCGGCATCGAAGGAATGAGGTTTAATTGCTGAGGGTAACGTTTGATTGTTATCTGTTACAATTAAAGATATGGCCAGCAAGTGTAATAATAATCAGTATGAAAAGGATAAATATCTTAATTCAACTGCCATTATTTCTGTCTCAGAAAATTATTTATCCTCGATTACGATGGACGGGTGAGCTTGTCGCACAAAGCGGACACCCATTTACCTTGCCACCTCAGTTTAATTGAAAGAAAATACGGAGCAATTGGAATGAGATATTGGCCGGGACGTAGGGAAACGCGCCAGGCAAAAGGTGTGAAATAACTGTCGAAGCTCGTTGAACAAGAGCACAACATGAGATGTTGAAATTCTCTATTCGGGAAGTCCACCGGGTGAGAGACTCCATAAGTGTTTGACTAGTCTCCTATGGAGACTCCGTAGAAGACGTTTCGATGGCCGGGTCATCCATCGTATTTAGGGCAGAAAGCCGTGAATTCACGGGTTTCGCAATATATAGGTCAGGCAGGAGGGTCAGGAGGCTCCTGATTGGTCCAAATCTTCCCGCGTTTTTCTGACTTCTCGGATTCTCCTGAGCACCGGATTCCAGGCGGTACTTAGTTGATACCCCGTGTCTCTATTGAAATTATTCTCCTTCAGCCTAAATTCAATAGCTTCTTTTGTTAAATCTCCTTTACCGCGCCAGCCATTTTTTGGAGAGACTTACAAAAGAAGCTATTGAAGCCTCCTGACCTGGCCTATATATTCTGGAACCCATGGGTTCACGGCATTCTGCCCTGTAGACGATGGACGACTTGGCCATCGAAATATCGGCACCTATGGAGTCTCTGATCCGGTGGACTTCCCCAATAGAGCTTCTAAAGTGTTCAGAAGCAGAAAGAGCGGAGCCTGGGTAGAGGAAGGTGTAAGAGATTTGGTAGGAAACGGGAGTTTTTGTTTGCAGTACGTGTACATATTATGGGGCAGTTTCTGTGCAAACACGCTTGGAAATGAACGTCCATTTGGTGTCTTTGGCTGCATATTTTGATGACCTATCATGCAGAGTCAAATTATTAGTACTGCCAACGGTAGCCATCTCCTAAGTTGCTTATTGGGCCGGAGATTAACTCTTGAAACCAATTCATACTGCAGAGTTTTACAATTGACGCTATGAATTATAGTATTTTTTAAACTTTGACTTAGCGTAAGTTATTGTCCTCACCCAGTAGAACAAAATAAGATTTTTTTTGTATTCTACCGGTTAAGGTAGGTTTTGTATAATGTCAGAGAATCTCCTCTAAGTGTTCTACACTTTAGGGGCCTATCTCGTGTCAGTATATCCTTTTTCGTCTCAGAATTCGATCTACCCTTCTTCATCCCGTACATGACACGTATTCTCTCTCTTCCTCTTTCCCGCTTGCCAAACATACTTCTCTCTAATAAAAGATTTAAGTTTCTCCTGGTTTATAAATACTTCTCTCTAGATAGAACACATTTTTGAGCAATCCCTCGCCCCTTATTGCACCCTCCAGCTACCTACTCTGTCAGTCTCTAATTTCATTTAGATATTTCCTTTCCTCGCCCACCATCTCAAGCACTTCCTCGATACTCTACCTCTCTGCCCACCTCACGTTCTCCATCCTTCTCCACACCCACATCTAAAATGCTTGCAGCCTATTCTCTAGTCCCCGTCTTCAGCTCTTTCCTATTAATAAACGCATCCTTAGTTTGCGCTATTCTCGTCCGCATGTATTGTTACTAAATAAATCTTGTAAGTTCATGAGTCCATATTGTCTCATTCAAACAAGTCAATTGTCTTACGCCGTGCCTCCAAAATTAAGCCAGTGCTCGTTTATGAGAGACAGGAGGTGGCCTCGGAGCGCAGGTCTCCCTCGCTCCTCCATCTACCTGGGCCAGGAAATTTGGAGCAACAAGGTTTTCGGGAGGAAAAGGAAGGAGAAATTGGCCGGGGTAAGAAAGGGGGGAGGGGGCAGACGGATACCAGGGGGACGCGTGGGCGGAGAAGGTGGAGGAGGTTTAGTTCGAAGCGGATGGGAGGAACGGGGAGGTTTTTTTTTGGGAGGGAGGAAAGAATGCGGTGGTGGGGAAAGGTGGGCGGAGGATGTTGGAGGGGCACTATGGGAACCCGGCGATACGTGGACGGAGAGGAAATTGAGACACGCGTCGAGAAGGATTGCCGGCGAAGTTTTGGGGAGCTGGATGAGAGAGAGGGCGCGTGAGGGATGGCGCCTGTGTGGGATGAGCGAAGGGACGAGGGAGGGCTGTCTTGGGAGAGAGGGAGAGAGAGAGAGGAGCATGGTGGGTAAAGGATTCATGCGTGGATCCACGTTTGTGTCTGTGCCTGCAGGGAAGGAGGTGCTCCCGCCACCCGACCTTTACAGAGATACCCGCCAAATCTCTTCATCCTGTTTCTTCATCCTCTCCTTAGGAACTAACACCGTTCCTCGCTCATCCACCCCGGCCGCGTCATGCCCACCTTCCCTTTCTCCTCTACCGCCACTTTCACCTCGCGCTCCCCGTCTCCTCCCTCAGCATCGCCGAATCCTACTGCCGCGTACGCAGGCCCTCCGTCATCCTTCCCGGAATCTCCCACACGCCCTTAATTCCATCCCGCTACCGGTCCCACTCTCTGCTCCCCCACCACCTCCCCACCCACATATCCCACCCTCCCATCTCCTGCTCCCCAATCCCCCTATCCCACCGCCCTCCCACCTCCAACCGTTTCCTTCCGATGAACAGATTTCACGTCGCATCAGCGATTAAATCGGGGAAGCGTTTTTTTTTTATTCTTCTTCTCTTGCCTCTTCTTCCAATCCGGCCATGAGAAGGCATTTTGCGATCGGAGGTGGAGGAGTTTCCTGGATTTCCTTTTTTTTCCCCAATCTCCCTCCGCTCTCCCGCTTTGCTTTTTCCAGAGGGGGTGGGATTTAAAGATCGCCTACCGGAAATGGGAGTCGGCGAGTCTGCTCACTTATGCCGAGCGATTTTTGATGGAAGGGCGAGTGTTTCTTTATGGAGGAATGCCATTCGCGTTGTAAATGCGTATTTCTTTTTGGCTCCTCGAATCCTGCAATACGTGACATGCGTTCCATTTTTGAAGGACTTCATACTTAGTAACATATCTTAATAAAAATTTCCTACAAGGGATTTCGAAAAGTTCTGCATGGCCGGAAAATGCATCTTCAAGTGAAGGATGGGCGGCAGAAGTTAAAAGAAAAACCTCGTTACGGGGGCTTTATCCATGAGGGCCACACAATATTTTCGTTAGGCATTTTTCCCATGTCAATTTTCTTCTCCTATTATCATAGCGTTAGCGCGAATGAATCTTCCTCCGCTGAATATTTCGCGTAATATGTCACATTTTTGAGAAAGTTATTACCTGGAAAATTTCCACCGCTTCTTCCGGGAAGTATTCGAATACGAATACTATATAATTATACTAGCCACTCACCAATAAAAACATTCGTATTGTCACTCTTAAATGGAAATCTTTCCCACTCTATCCTTTTGAGATACTTTTCGTAATACTTTTGTGGAAGTACCTTTAACTACAGGTATTAATCTATAGTTGCCTTTCACGACTTGTATTGGATATCTAAATCATTATTTATACTGATATAATTACTCCCAAGCACTACTACCTTGTACTATCTATACTTTTTTAAGTGTTTTAAAATATATCTGGACATTGAGGTGTATAGTAAGTAACTTAGGAAGTGTATACCTTGGATACCTTTATTTTTTTCACACGGAAATTTCCTTAAGTGGCGTTTTAAGTGCTATATTTCTTTTTTACGGTCAAACAGTCGTCCAATTAATGCCTTTTCTCGATAATAAGTCTAAAAATGCTACATGTCTACAGTGTTCCAGGGAGTTATTTATGTTCTCTTTCATCAACTTCAATCTATTTTCCTGCGCAGTTTTCTACTGGCATTGTTGTCGTTTTGCATACATCCGTCTATGCCCATTAGTAGTTAATTACTCAAGGAATGACCACAATATTTAAACGCGGTGCGAAAAATCACTAACTGATTCAAAGAAACGTCTGCTCATATTATACAATCTTGTAGATTCAGTACTATGAATACATTCGTGTGGAGCGTGGCATTCTATGGATCGGAAGCATGGACCTGAACAGACTAGAAGCTTTTAAAATCTGGTGCTGGAGGAGGATACTCAAGGTAAAGTGGCCAGGTAAATTAATATCGATGAATTTTACAGAAGATTAGAAGAGGAAAGGAACGTATAAAACAATATACAAAAAAGATGAACTAGATGAATGGAACACATATTGAAACGATTTGGGTCCATGAAGAACTCCTTTATTGAAGAGAAGTCCTTTATTGAAGGTAAAATAGAAGGAAATGTTTCCTGAGAAAGAACCAGAAGGAAGTTTATGACCAAATAAAGAGAAATGTTCATAGAGCTAAGAGAAAGTAACAAAACTAGCATTAGATAGGGAAAGGTGGAGAGCTGCAGTCAATCAACCTTCGGATTGCAGGACCAATGGGTGATGTAGCGTATATGCGAAGTGTTTTAAATGGTAGGGCATTTTTAATTGCGAATACTTTTTCAATCACCATCATATCTAATGTCCATCCATATTTTCATTTGAATCCATATTTATACATATTTCAATCTAAAATTTCCCGAAAAAAAATCGTGATAGTGATGTATATTGTTGCCGGTGCCAGACTCCGTATCTTCGTGAAGTAGCCATTTGCTTCAGTCTCGGCTTTGTCACTGGCTCTTTCTCCCTCTCTTTTGGATTCATTGATTTATGGGTGAATAGATATTGATTGGAGAGACGTAAAAACCGAAGCTTGTGATTAAAGTCGGAGAACACAAACTAGAGCAAGTAGAACAGTTTAATTACTCATGTAGCACGCTAGAGCAGAACGGGCATGGTAGCAAAGACATACGGAAGAGAATAGCGCTAGCTAAGGAGGCATTTAGTAAGAGAAGAGAGTTGATAACGGGGACAATGTGTAAGAATGTGAAGATGAGGTTGGTGAAGAGCTTGATATGGAGCGTAGCGTTGTATGGGGCAGAAATAGGGCCCTGAGAAAGGCGGACGAGAATAGGCTGTAGGCATTTGAGATGTGGGTGTGGAGAAGGATGGAGAAGGTGAGGTGGACGGAAATGATGACTAACGAGGAAGTACTTTAGATGGTGGGCGAGGAAAGGAAACTTCTGAGTGAATTCCAGAATAGGCAGGGTAAATGGCTGAAGGATGTAATAAAGGGTGATGGGTTGCTGAAGAGAGGGATCGAGGGAAGGATGCTGGGCAGGCGGGGAAGGGGAAGAAAGAGAATAGGTTCCATGGACGGGATGAAGAGGGGTAGAACGTATGCAGAGGTGAAAAAGGATATACTAGAGTGAGATAGGCCCCTGAATGAGTAGAAAACCGGGAGGAGATTCTGTGACATTCAACAAAACCTATCTTCACCGGTAGAATACATTTTTAAAAACTAATTAGTGTCGGAAAATGCTTTTTCTCTGTTTATCGTCGTTAAAGTTGTTCGGGAAAAATGCTCAAAGTATTTTCGGATGACCCTTTCCTGTGTTCATGCGTGTATTCAGAAGTGTAGAACCAGGACATGTAATTTAAGGCTCATTTTTCCTTATGAAACACATAGAAGGCTTTATCCCTTATTTAAGTGTAGAAAGGCCAGAAAGAGAACACCTCTTTACTAATCGGGGAAGGTTGCCTAATTTGGACCATTTTTTTATTTTATTAAATATTTCCATAACTAATCATTCAACATAAAACGTCTACGCTGTATAATATTCTTCATATTATCCTCTTTCATCAATTAGTATTATATTTTCAATATATTATTCTTGAGATAAATTAAAAGGGAATAACTGAAGTGATACAAATGGTCCAAATTGAAAAACCGATTGCCTAATTTGAACTCACGGTTCCTAGGTTGGACCGGAGGAGGGAAACTACGTAAAATATTAAATTATTCCTAAGGAAATAAGTTTTGTGGTGGTTTTTAATGAACACAGTGTTTGCTTTTATAGCGTTCTCATCGACAGTTTTTTCAAGTGGGTCGAATAACTTGTTGACGTTCTCCCTATTGAACCCCTTAGCTCGAGCCATTGTAGTCACTTCTGGCTGACGGAAGAAAAGTTGTGGATTTTGTTCCATAAACGCGTAGAACCACATTTTTCCATCCATTTTTTTCTCCCTGTTGAAGCTGTGGGGTAATCCATGTTTTTTGGCTATGACGACGGCTAGCTTGCGGATGTCTTGAATACCCAAAGAACCTCTCCTCAAACAGGAGGATCTGTTCGGCGAGAACATTTTCCATCTCTGCAGTATAGGTTGCTTGCCTTCCGAAGGATTTAACCCTCAGACTACCAAGGGGAGGTAACGAGATTACCCTATGTAACATTTTTAATCGCATAACCTCTATTTATTTTAGTAGGATTTTATGCTTCATAGTAATTGTTCTTGGATGATATTAAAACATTATTCCGTAGAAAAAATTTTGTTATTTCATTATTTAATATATAATTTGGAGAAAATGTTTTTGGTGTAACCAGTTTACCCCCGTTGGTAACGAAAATATTGAAACGGTTTACTAAAGAAATCTGCTCTTGTAAGTAAAAATTAGAGTTCAGTAATATATATTAATATTTTATATTTTGCATTGATTCCAGAGGAGGAAAAAATTTCCATAAGAGGAGGACATACCCCTTTTTCCACAAAGGAAGCCTATACAGACGTTAAACCTAATATATTAGATACTTATTGTAGAAGTAAAATTATCAATTTCAAAAAGTGAGTAATTTTCATTTTACATCATTCAATAGTCTCCTAAAATGGACCGGTCCAACATAGGGAAAACGTGGTGGTCCAACATAGGCAACAGGTTCCTGTCAAATAAATAATGGCGCTAGACGAACATACGAAGTTGAACACATTTGTTTTAAAGTATGCCATTCGTAGCTAACAAAAATCAGGCTAAAAGTGTTCTATAGAAAGAGTGAATACTTGCTTTTAGTTGAGACCGAAGCTTACGTACTAAGGACAAAAAACTATAACACAAACAATGAAATCACACTAATGGCCATCCACCCAGGTAAATTGGGTCCAACTCACTAACCGCCTAGTCACGTGTCCTCGATGGTGTCACCACCTAGTACTGCCAACTAAAATGCATGAAATACTCGTTGGAATGGAAATACAAACGTGGCCCAATTTAGGAACCGGTCCAATTTTGGCAACCTTCTCCTACGTCAATGAACGTCGTATCGATTAAATGCTTTCTGAGAAATCTTGAATGCTTATCATTCAAGAGTTTCCAAGAATCCATATGAATGCTTACGTTACCGATGAAAAATGGGAGATTAGTTTTTTTACGGTAGGATCTTCGAAGGAAATACTTTTGGATGGTTTTGCATCATAGTGGTTGTATCCTGCAGCTACTTGCTAAATGGCAACCCTTTAACTGTCATATTGGATAGATAGGCGAACAGAGAGAGGCAGTCTCAATGGTTTCAGGCTCAACTTTGTGGACGATTATTATGAAAAAAAATGAAAAAGAAATGTTTGTTTCGTTCCACCAAAGATTTTTTTCACTATTCAGAGAGAGGCAAAGAAGACTGCTCAAGGCAAACCTTGGCAAAGAAGGCTGACAAGGCAAAGAAGACTGCTCAAGGCAAACCTTGAGGAGTCTTCTTTGCCTTGAGTTGTTCTTCATGTTGTCTGTAGTACATATAAAGATACTGAAACATATTCCAATAACTTTTTAACTGGTGATTAAATCGCAAATCACCCTTCAAAAGAACATGCATGTGTCCAATCATACAGCTTGATCTTGGAGTTGTTGTCTCCTGTCTGATGCTTTAAGATAATTATATTCTGATTCCTCAGTTCTTCATCCCTCATCATTTATGACCAGCTGTTATTGGAGGACTGAAAATCTTCTAGTGTTGTTAGCCTGAATGTAGATTAGATAGATTTTGCTGTTCTTCAACGTATCATTTATGAATCTAAAACTAGTGTACCTTATCACTGTATTTACCAATATCTTCTATCAGTGAATACATTCCAAATGTTATCGATTTAATGCATCATTTTCTTAAAAAAAGGGCATCAAGGTCTCGTTTGTGCTAGAAATTGTACCTATTGTAATAGTATTATTATTTGAAATAACATAATTTTTATAGCTAAGAAAAGTTGAAAATACCTGAGTTTCTGCAATTAGTTTATCGTTGTTTTGTCAGATATCAAACCATTTAACTGTAAAATCATTATAGAACTTGGTCGAAATATGCCATTTATATTATGAATACTTAATCCACAAGATTTTACGAAGAGCTAATGAATGATACGAGGATTGTTAAGAATGCCTAATCTGCTCGTTCTATTTATATGGTAAGTTTTCCATTGTGATCACAGAAAGGCTATACTATCCCGTATCCCCTTTTGAATTGTAAGAAATTTTTATAAAGTGGGGTATGCCTAGCCATGCTACACAAACCTGGTGCAGAAAATAAGAAAAATGTTCCGCGGCCCTCATTTCGTAAGGTGTCGGTTCTTTGATGTCGAATTTTTTACCAATTTCCCTGACTCCGAAACAAAAAGCAGTCTTCTCACCCTATTTCCATGTTAATTCCCTGGCGCGGGACGTAGATCTCTGATAGTGCGGCGCAAGTTCGCTCGCATAGACAGGAAAACCCGCCCTAGCTCTCCCAGGCCCTTTCTAAGCCGACCACTTGATCACAACGATACAAACATTTTGGAGCTACAACAACAAAAAGCAAAGCGAGAGAGAGAGCGGGGAGGAAATCCTTTGGATCCATGTTTACATTTTTGACCCTGCGCACAATTTCTTTTTTTGCCCATTTTCGGGGAAATTTATTTATTTTGCATGTCCGCCGTTTTTAATTGCAACTTTCCGCTTGGGCGATCTCCCAAATGGGTTTTCTTCATCCTCCTCATCTACCCCCCCCCCCCCAGCTCCCCTTCCTCACTTTTGCATCGCCTACTCCTTTACTTCCTCGACCCTCATCCCCAAAACTGTATTTTTTCCCTTTCAAACTCACCCCCTCCCCCTATTCTTTCAACCTTCCCCTTCCCCTCTCTCCGATTCCAAAGCCCCTCCTCTTAAGTTTTCCGAATCCACTTCCCACTCTTTTTTTCTCCTCCTCACTCCAACGCCGCTATCCCTTACATTTTCATATATTCTTTTCTCTTGCTTGTTTCTTCTTCCATTTCTCGTATGGTTTGGACCAGAAACTTTTGAAGGAGAAGGGAATGCACACTAGGAAACAGCATGTGAAAACATTCGTGTGGAGCTTTAGCACTCCATAGATCCAAAGCGTGGACCATTGGAAAAATAGACCAGAACTGAATTATACTGAACTGAATTATATTAAACTGAACAGAATAGCCTTCGAAACCTGGTGTTGGAGTAGAACACTGAAGATAAAAAGAAATAAAAAATGAAGATTAAAAAAAAAGAAGAAATGATGTTTATGGAAGAGTGGAAGAGGAAAGGAGCACATTAAATACTAATCAGAAAAGAAGAACCTGATGAGTGGGACACACCCTGAGGCTCAATGGCCATGTTAAGAACATGGTTGAAAGCCAAATAGAGATGAAAGTCTCCAAAGGAAAACCCAGGAAAAAGTTCATGGACGAAATCGAGAGGAAAGTACATAGGAAGAGATACCAGAAGGTAAGGGAACTTACATTTGATAGGAATGGGTCGAGGGCTGCAGTCATCCAATCTTAGGTTTGAACAACCAATGACGATTCTTCACATTGAGTTCGGGGATGGGGTGGTGCATTAAAAGATTATACTTGCTTTCAATTCCGAGTGCCCAGGTTAGAATACAGTAAGAATTGCGCGTTTTCGGGAGATCTCGGTCCCTCTTTTGGTGTCATGTGGAAAGCTCTTCTCACGCCTAGGACTCCGCACGTCATATCAGATATTTAACCCCTTGGCGGCTTTCGTTTGGATAAGGTTAATTTCGACGCTGGGATTCTTTCTAACCTTCCTCCAGTGTCTTTTGCTCACTTACTTACCTCTTAATAATGGTTTTTACTACCACAGCTGTCGCCCTACCTACTAATTATGAACTAATAATGAACCACAAGTTAGCAATTACAGCATCATGTGTAGTAAACCGTCGTGGGATGGGGTATGATGCAGTAAACCCATTGGCTTCTGTTGTTACAGAGTAGGCTGTTGCCCTCTCCGGAATTTTCTCAAACCTACCCCCATTCTCCATCTGATTATTCTCTTGCTAAAATTCACACCTATTCTTTATGGCAAAAATGATCGCAGTTGTCAGTGACCTACCTTGAACATCAACCAGCCGACTCAAGTGACAAAAAATGAGAGAAGTACTCTGGCGAAATAATTGATATAAGTGAGCCTACTTCTCATAAATAATTACCACAAATACAGGAGGTGACACTTTGACAAACTTTGTACCTAAGTTTTCATCCTTTTCATCTTAATTTTTTATATTCATTTTCATATACGTAATTCTAATCCTTGAGTAGGTACCATAAAATTTCCGATTTCTATTTTAGCTCCAGTTGTAGCATGTGATGTACTATTTATCACTTTCTTTAATTTTGTGGAAATTAGTGTTATAGCAGTTTGTATTTTTCTGTATTGTTAAAACATAGCGTCAAGTTTTTAACGGTTTTACTTCACATTCCTTTTTGTCTAGTAGTGCCGGATCAGATATGTAGAATCATATTTATGCATCCTTAACTAAGTTGTTGTCAATTCTTTTGGTACATTTGTGAGGTTTTGGAATTATTATAACTGAATCTCAGCACGTTTTCACAAATGACCTCTAAATGCATATTTCGCGTCAATTGTGTCATTACTTTCTAATTCATCCTTTCGTTTTTATTCCTTGATAGCAATATGTTTGCAAAATGCCTTGTTAGTTACCTCATGAGCGAAGAAAGACAACAATAATAAACGATATTACTAAAACAATCCTTACATTATTTCATGGGTTATGCCCTTACAGCCCGTCACTCATATGCCCCCCAATGCGGCACGCTGACTTTTATGCATACTCTTCTAACCTTGATTCTATTTTTCCCCTTCATCCACTTATTTTTCTCTTCTCCATTCTTTCTCCTATGCTACCAGTGCTAAGTCAAGCCTTGCCTCAAAGCTTTCCCAGTCCTCTCCCAACTTCTCTTCCCTTGAACACCCCGTGCCATTATGCCGTCTCTATATTTTTTCCGCTCTCTCCTCCCTTCCCCTAGCCTTTTTGCGTCCCGCCCTTCATTTTGCGATTTTATTATCCCCTTCTTCCTCTCCAATCCCATTAACCCCCGCTTCCTTCCTGTCCCCCCTCCCTCCTTCTCCCCCACCATTCCCGGTTGTTCCATTTTTCCTCTGCCTCGTGCGTCCTCCCGAGTTCCACAGCGCTTTCAAATGTTGAGTTGATAGCGTTCGCGGGGTTTTTCGTTCGCTTTGTCCGGCCCCGTGACGCAGTTGAGTGATACGACTAACACACCACTGTCGACGTGGGTGCTTGTAAATAAAGGTGACTGTTGAAGTATCAGTGGCTCGTTCGCCATTGTATTTCTGCTATTGAATTTGAGGGATTCACGCATGGAAATATCCCGAATAGTGAATTTTCCGTCATTATTGTTCTAAAATATTGTAATACGGCAAAGTACCATTAAATAGTTCTCTGTGGAAAATCATTGAAGACTATTCGTGTACTTCGACATCCTGCA
This sequence comes from Ceriagrion tenellum, assembly GCA_963169105.1. Classification (NCBI taxonomy): domain Eukaryota; kingdom Metazoa; phylum Arthropoda; class Insecta; order Odonata; family Coenagrionidae; genus Ceriagrion; species Ceriagrion tenellum. Next base: position 125,355,590 of record OY720633.1, on the reverse strand, counting down.
CACTACGTTCATTTTTATTTGAGGATACTTAAGGTGCTTGGAGCGCGAATCGTGGGCCATTGAGTGAATAAGTTCATAACTTTCTAATTTAGAAAAAAAATCTTGAACTGCACTTCACATAGTTCATCGATTTATACTTCGGAAATAACCGCAATTGCTGTAATATAAATGATTATGGAATTATATTTTCAAATTTTATACGTACTTAAAGCAATGTTGACTTGGATTTACGGCGCATAATTCAAAATTATTTGACAATAATCGTAAGTAAATTTGTGTTTTTTAAGTATAATACCATGAAAATTAATTGGAACTTTTATAATAATATAAAACGTATTACTTTTGATTTTGAAAGTAAATATGTTTTTATGTATTTGACTCATTTCTAAACATGTGTTAAGTGCCATAAGGTTACGTGTTAAAATACCGTTAAATTTCCGAGAAAGCACATCGTTTATAGGGAATTTTTGACACTATTATCTATCCATATTACTAACTGTGGCGTAATTCTACGCGAAAGATCAAAACTAAATATCATTTTTAAAAAAACAAATTAAATACATTCTGAAAAATTCACAAACAGGAAGTAAATATAAAACAAAAGACACTTGATAAGAGTCCGAAGGACCACCATTCACCGTACAATTCAAGGAGAAGTGGGTAGAAGCGTGCAGGCGAGACGTGTAGGCAGCAAAGGCGTGCGGAGGCGACCAACGGGCGTGCAGCGGATAGAGGCGTGGCTGTGTACAAGCAGGTAGGCGTGGTGGCAGCAAAGGCGTGCAGAGGCATGCAAGCGTGTAGCGGAGTGGAGCAGGCGTGCAAGCAAATGGAGGCATGGTGGGTAGAAAGATTTGCAGAGCTGTGGCGTGGCGTGACATGTCAAGCCGGTACAACAGAGAAGAGTTCCGGCACCGTTCACAGTGCAGGAAAAGAAGGGCGATCCGCCACCGATCGTAGTTCAGGTAAGAGAGAGTGAGACTCGTTGCCGTGCCTCCGAATCCTTCCAAGTGATGAAGGAGGGGGACAGAGGGGGGGATGAGAGACAGCTCCACCGATGACAACATAGAGAAACATAAACAAAATAACAGAGAAATTAATTTTGGCGACAATAACAAGTACACGTATTCATAGTTTCACGCAAATCTCTACATAAACGAAAATGGCTCTAGCTAACTTTAATAAGGGAGGTCGATGACAGTGCATATTCATGTACCCCACTCATCTCTTTCACTAGATATTCTTTTGGAGTAAATCTGATTTTTTAATTGTTTTGACTCAGATACGGACTTTACTTTGACCTTACTTCCCGGTTAAGGTAGTGCGAGCGAGATAGTTCTCTAATCATAATAGAGACCATATTCTTATTATAGGTACCTTTTAATTTCACCAGCTGTGAGACACACGAATCAAATATTGCATTATTAATGGTGCAATAATATAGTTTTAAATGAAAGAAATTGTAATCAAATGAAATTATCCAAAGAAATTTTAACTTGACTCATTTTTTCACGCGGTACGTCTGAAAATCCATCTAAACGGAAGGTTTATTGTGATCCCGATGAATTTACTGCGGTGACAATAGGATTAATTTTTCAAAAATAGTTGAGAAAACACACAAACTAAGCACTGTTGATTTTTTGACGAGATCTAGGTGAAGAAAATGCCTCATTTTTAATATAAGGTCTCTCTGGAGTGCATACACGCACCATTTCTCATGTAAAAGAGCTGGTATTTTCTGGAAAATACTTTGGAAAGTAATGTGGTAAGGGGTTGAATTATTGATGTCAATGGAAGGGTGATATATTATTCTTTAAAATGAGACCAAATTTATCGATTTCTAGGTAAAATGATATTTTGCTCAAACTATTTTAATTCTTCATAGCCTGCTAATATTCGCGGAATCGTTCTAATACTTTGTCCGGCTTTGAGGTGCAGTTGAATGGTACGTTGGGTAGTAGCATATCGGACTCAGCTTTGCTGCAATGGGTAACTAACCACTAAAAATTATAAAAGACCACTCACGCAATTTAAATTGTGAGCTTTTCCTATACTCATCGTGTAAAAATGGGAGAAGATTATTTGATGAACAAGTTTATCTACTTTTATGCCAACTGTGAGCTTTCCGTTTATTTGGTCTTATATCTCTTGCCAGGTCATACATTTATATCGCGACTGTTTTTCATCCTTGTATAACCCCGCGAAGGAAATTGACCGCCGTAAAACTCAATGCTAGTTTAAAGTTAATTATTAAAGGTAGGTATTACCAAGTGCATGGCACTAAAGCCTTGTAAAAGTGGCAAATTATAGAGCATATCCATAGGCATTCTGTGGCTACCATCAAACTAGGCATATGACAATCATGCCCGTTGGCTATAGCTGAAAATGTCAGCACAGGACGCGCTCGTCAGAGAAGCATTGGCCTCCGGTCACCAAACTCACCCTCTGGGTTTGCTACGTCATCTCATGTTAAATACGTGCAATATTCTGTCTAGTTTGCTTTGCAATTGAAAGGTGCACTTATAGCTTTTGCTATGCCTATATCAAACACTATCCGAAATGGGGAGCCGAATTTCAACTTACTTTGTATTTAGTTGCAAATTTAGTCACCATCTTCATGAACCCAATTTTAAACTGAAAGGCGCACTTATACTTCTGTTTCGTGAAAAAAGACGTTAAATATTGTTTTACTTGGAGGTTTACGTGAAGTGATATGGCGATAAATCTAACGTGTCCATAAAGTTACCGCAAATAAGGAGAATGCGTGATTAAAGCACTCCCCAATCTGCTTATAAGTTCTTTTGTTTGCCCATTCAAAAAGTGAAATGTTAGTTTCCCGCAAAATATATTACCGTGAGAAATTAACAAAAAATAAGATATTACCATGATATTTAAACCTTTGAAGTGGCGGCCACGCTCGTCACCTAACTCCTATGCCTTTCTCATATTATCTGGCATTATCTTCCTGTCTTTCTTTTGTTCCACTGTCTAAAATCCGCGATTTAATATCTTCTTTCTTTCGGTGATTTATTTCTCCTTCTCTACCTTATTCGAGTCGCTTTATCATTATTCTTTTATTCTTTCCCTGGCTCCCGCACTAATCTCCCATTTCTAATCCTCCTCCCCTTCTCCGTGTTGAGTCCTTTCCCTGTTTCCCTTTCCTCAAACTTTGTCTCCAACTACTTCTCCTCTGATTCCCCCTCCCTCGCCTCCCATTCGTCCTTCCCTTACCAGTTTCCCGCTTCCCGTTGCTCTTCCTGCTATGAATCATTTTTTCCTCTCTATGACTCCAGCCGCTGTTTCTTCCGTTTTTTTTGCCGCTCTTTTACTCTTCCCCTCGTTCAAAAATCACTGGGGATTATGTAAGGGAAAACATCTCCATCTTGTTTCCTTATCATATGATATGGTACACATCAAGGAGAATTCCGTTAGTTCGATGCGTAGTTATACTTTTACGTCGAACTTCACCAATCCAGGACGATGTTATTTGCATAATGGAATAGCTAGAAGAATATCGTTGAACTGGTATGCAACAGATTTAAGTTCCAAATAATCATATATCACAGAAAATAATATCTGAAAAGGCCAAATGAATTTAAAAAATCGTTGTAAACCGACAAAACTGAATTTGTTGACTGGTTGAAGAATGGGAAAAATGATTGCTGTACTTATCACGGGAAGTAATTTTTTGTCTTTGCGGAATCAATCTATAGTATGTCTTCAATTGGTGGTACTAAAATGTAAGAAAACGTTTAGATAATATATGCAAATAGAACCGGCTGCTTGAGTATAAATTGGCCGTAATGCTCAAAGGATAATTTTACGTGTATCAGTTTTATTCTCTACGTATTGCGGCCGTGGAAATGAGGCGATTCAATCAACTTACCGTTGCTGTATCTTGTGCAATGCGACATCAATGCAATAAATCACTTCATGAGATGGCCCGCGGCGATATCATGTCGGTCGTCTCGCAGACCAATAACCTGTGACCTCACTACTTCCTTTTCGATCACCCTTACTCCTCCCTGCCTCCTTAGGACCCCTTACGACGTAGAGCCAGCCCCCCTCCTGCCTGTACGGCAGTCTTCCCTCCGCTTGAGCAAGCGGTAGGAAAGGAGGAAGAGACCGCTGTGGGAAAGAGATGGGTCTGGAGGGCAGAGACAGCGAGAGAGGAGATTGCCAGCCCGAGAGGGGAGGGGCGGAGTAGGAGGGGCTGGAGGAGGATCCGCAGATGCCCCTACTCATCAATCAATCGATGTAGCGGACCCCACACAGCCCGTATACATCCACACCCCATACCTCCAGCGGCATCACCCAATAACGCCCTCCGGCAAGGTTTCCAGTTTCCAAACATCTGAGAACATTTGGGAATCGAAACTAGAAAGTTTTACTTTTACGATAATTCCCAAAATCACACTTTGTACGTACATCTTTTTATATAGTTATAACAATGAATATAACAAAAGCTTCTAATTCGTAGCTTAGGCTTAATTGAATAAGTGAATACAGAGTAACCTGGTGCTGGAGGAGGATGCTGCAGGTAAAATGGACGGACAGAATAAGAAATGTTGAAGAGTACAGGGGAGTACAAGAGGACAGGACCATAAGGTACACCATAGAGGAAAGAAGAACATGATGGATTGGATGCACCCTGAGACAATAGATTTGTGAAGAACATAATTGAAGGTAAAATAGAGGGAAAAATCCCCAGAGGAAGACCCAAGAATAAGTTCATGGATCAAATAAGGAGTAGAGCAGATAGCGGGAGATTCCAGGAGTTAAAGAACGATCATTAGATAGGGAAGGGTGAAGGGCTGCAGTCAACCAATCTTAGGATCGAACTACCAATGATGATGCAGAGAAAGCGGTCGATTTGCGAGCGGTGAACCAAAGGGCTGAGACTTTCCTTTGAAAGGTTGCCGAAAGATGAAGCACGGTGAGTCAGATCTTCAGTGGAGATTGAGAGGAATTCCATTTCTTGTATCCTCGTGAAGCCTTGCGGCGTGGAGTTGTAAATCTAAAGAGAAATAGCTTCCTCGGATTTTCCTCAGTGCTCGTTATTTGATTGTCTTCTAAGCCTCACCCGTTTGTGTCATATGCACGGTGATTCGTTGTTTTCATCCAACACTAGTGAACAGAGCCCGAGTTGAGAACGCAGAACACGTATTTCCAGGAATAGAGAGTAAATGCCTTCTCTGTTGAAGCTGTTGGGATTCTTGCTGATTTCAATGGCTTTCGGTATAATTCCTCCGAGTATCGAGAAGTTGGCAGCCTCTGCGCATGTATTACTTAATGCGGCCATTGGGGCCATTACAAGTGACCCATTGCGAGCGCCGAAGACCCTGCAGCCCTAACCGACAATAGGCTTTGGATTAGTACCTGAGATCTACCAACAGCAAATAACATCACTAATAGGCGTATAGGAGTCACAGTTGAACGCCACATCCCCCTTACCTACAGAATCTGGTAAGGTGACTCTTTTACACGAGAGGGAAACAAATCCGTCAGTGCACATGCCGTTTTCCCTAAGGGTGATCCCTGTCAAAATTACTAAATTACTCGTAATTGGTAATAGGTCTCGAAAACTGGTTTTTTTCTCCAAGTCTTAGCATAATATCTTCCATAGTGGTTATATTTTGATCCTTTATGAATCTATGAAATTCATTCATTTTTTATAAACATAATCTTCTCTTGATACTCCATTGTAGTATTTTTTACTGGGAAAAGTTAACTTTTTACTCGACGCAAATAAAATAAAGAATATTATTCCTTGTAAATAATTTTGATGTCAGTATCACACATAATTGTTTTCGTTAATACCTTGCAAAGTTTTTTCCTGTTCAGACATTAATTAGGCATTCCCCATCCGATTGCGCCCTGTGCTGTCGTCCAGTAATTATGACCCATTAGCCCCCGACCGACCGTATAATTTTTCGTGTTGACGGATAATTTTGGTTTGAAATTTATTTTTGTGTAGCTTTTACCTTGTAAAAAGGCAAATTAATTGAAAGAAACTTTGTGTTGTCCACGAAACAATTTTATTTAATTTACCGAACGAAGTTTCGACTCACGAAATCATTATAAATCCTATATCGGAGCCTTGGTTGCCAGTTTAAAATTAATTGATTGTTTAATGGACTATAAAAAGATACGTCATTTTACTACGGAGTTACTATAACGGCACACCTGAAAACATGAGGGGTATTGGAAAAAATGTTACACTGAGCATAAGAGCTCATGTAAAATTAGAACGACGAGAGTAAATATTAGGTGTGTGTACATGGGCCAGCGGGATTATTGTGATCCATTTGTATTCAATGTATTTTTTATGTAAAAGTCTCAGAATGGTTATTGAGTCATGTTGTAAAATAATTAAATTTTCCAATACATCAGATGAATATATATTAGGTATAGTAGTAGGTACATCCACTGGAGGTGTAAATCATCAACTTTTCAAGTGGGGTATTACGAGAGAAAAAGGAGAGAATTATTGTGGAGGTCACTCAGTCAAAGACGTAGAGTAATCATATCTAAATCTGCTCTTTTATTTTAGCAAGTGTTTGATTCTAAACAGTCCTATTCTGCTACATCACTGTTATGTGATAGTATTGTATCTGTTTTCTTCTCCTGTACAAATAAAGTTGTACGGGTATTTTTGACTCGATTGCCAATGTCTTTAATCTTAATCCTTGTTCCCTGCCAATGAGGAAGTTTCTTCCGTTATTTTCCACACGCTGAAGAAATTTCATTTCCCTTAATTCCTATCTCCTTCTTCCTTTCCTTTCCGCTCTACTACTCCTCCTTCCAATCATCGTCCTCCGCTCAGTGCATGACTCATCCCCGAAGTCAGCGTTTTGGCAATCATCCTTTCGATCTCCGCTAGATTTTCACCGAACCCATATCGCCTCACTTTTTCCCGTTATCGACTCTCACTCCCCTATTCATAAATTAATGAGGTCGCTTACGAGTCCATAGAGAATACGCGCCAGCGTTTTTCTTTCTACCTAATTTTATTTTTCCATTGTTTGCGTAGCGTGTGTTAAAAAGAGTGATTGATTTTTCACTCTGATCGTTACTTTCTGATTCTAAACGTGAAAATTGGCTCTAATCTCTTCGGCTTGAATATGTCGAAACTTGTTTGTCTGATATTTTAATGTTACATGTACTCTTGGTATCTAGAGATAAATCATAATTTTATTCTCGGATGTTGGTATTAAATCATTCTGTTATATTTTTGCATTTTTATTACATGCTGTAACTCAATAAATACGGTGGTTTTTCTTTGTGGTGTGAAATTAATCTCCAACTTAAACGAGAGACAAGTGAGAAATTAGAAACTTATCTCTTCCTAAGTCGCTATGAACTCATCCAGAAATAGCTATCCAATTGTTTTCAATGAAAAATTTCAGTGATTATTCCTTTTTGCTAATATTTTATCTAACTTCGACGTTAGAATAACGACCATGATTATGTTGCGTGAAGATATGCACCATATGACGTTTCCATAATGATGATATATTCCCTTATTGACAACTATTAGTGTTATCGTAAAATCTCTGCCAGTAACCCAGAGCAGATGTGAGTGAATAATAATATAATCGGTTTCTCAATTATTGATACTATTTTATTCATTACTTATATATAAGGATAAAAATAGCGTAGGTGAATTCATAAAAAAGGACTCAGAAAGGTTATTGAGTTATAAGTTGTTCTTTAGTTTAAATGTAAGTAGATTTGTCTATGAATTATGGTGCAAATATAGCGAATTATGGATTATTTACATTTCTAGTTTTGATTACACTGGCCTGATGCATCGAGGAAGATTAAAATAACATTTTAAGCTATCTTTTAGTGTACGGTTGACGTCTATTTAATATTGATGAGTGCATCCTTTAATATCCTTCCTTTAATATACTTCCTTTAATATACTTCTTTATTAATTTTATGGGATACATGTTGAAATACGCTGTTATAATTAACACCGTCCATGGAACCTTTAAATTTCACAAATATAAACTTGCACATGTGCTCACTGTAGCAATTAATTGTGGAATGAGATTTATGTGATGAAACCGCTTTCTTCTTCAAATGAAAATAAAATAGATAATGGTCGTATAAATAGATATGGTTATAGCATTGGAAGATATAGTTGTACTTTGTTATCAAGTTCCATACGATCAAAGATAAGGTTATCGTTTGGTAGTAGTAACATGCATGGAATTTACGTTCATAATTAATAATAGTGTGATCTTCCATTAAAATTTCAAATGTTTCTGGAGTGGACGTAGCTGCTAATGCTTGTTTTAAATTGATGGACTTACGCATGTTAGAGAGAAAAATGAATTTATTAATACCCAAGAGCTACTCTAGGCTTTTTATTAGATTCTCTCTCCTCTGGTTCATTAGCAGCCCAAATATAGTAATATAATATCGCCAAACATCTTTTCCCTATTTTAAACTCATCCATGAAACGTCATCCTCTAAAATCTTGTGAAGCCTATTATAGATTCCATTTAATCAGTAGAGCGTTTGAGTTTTATTTGGCGACTGATATTGAAATTGGGATCCTAGAAGCAGTAACTTCTTTCTGTTATCAAAGTTGAGGAGTTGAAATTCACATTCGTATCCACATGAAGATTACGGAATTGTAATATCCATCCTGGCATGTAAAATATGTAATATTATAAAAAAAAATTATCTCTCATTAATCATGTTTGTGTCATCCTTAGGGTGGCATCCACTGTATCAAGTACGTAACAACTGACTGTTACTCTGAATTTATCATTGAGACATGACCTGAAACCGTGATTGTCTTGCCCGGAAGGTAATTTCACAATCTGAATAATGATATTATCTCATTTTCATACATACATACATACTACTCACGCCGTTCCCTTCCGGGTTTGGCAGAGGCACTCAGCCAAGTTTCACTCATAAATAATTTTTACACCTAACTCTGCTTCAATAATTTCCTCCATACTGACCGATCCATGCAAACCTCTTTTGCTTCTTCTACCCCTATACACTGCTTCATACACGCCCTCCTGTTTTTAAGACGCCTAATATTCCTTCTCTTGAGATATTATCTTATTTAAATGTTTATTAATAACTCCTGACTCATTTTTATGCACTAAATACCTTTTTGTTGTCATAATATACATTTTTTTTAAGTTACCAGTTCATGTGCAGTTCTATTTTGTGCTTGAATCTTTTCAAAAGTCACCTATATTGAGCCTTAATTAAAAGATTTAAGGTCGGTAATAGACAGTATTATGTGAGTAAATTGAAATGGACTGTACTTATTCAATAAATTATCCCGCGAAGTCAAGGAAAGGAAATCTACAGATGTACTCAAATTAAACTATGAACACTTTTATCATAGAATTTCATGATGAGCATTATAGAAAATATTATCTAAAAAAAGTTCCTACCCATAGCTAATGCAGCAGGTCTGTTTACACATTTCTTTGCCAACAGGATCCAAAATTATAATTTAGTAGAGTAAAAGTTATAATATTTTTAAAATGATCTTTATTTTGATAAAAATACATTACTTTAGCCAAAACCAAACGTAGTTTTTAAATATGTTCAATTAAAGAGCTTTTGATTGGTATGTTACGTAACGGATAACCCTTTATTGTAGTTAGCTTTGAGGTGTCATTACTCCTCCAGTATTCCGCTATACACATCAAGTAGTAAATGCCAGAGAAAGTAATCATGCCCAACAGTTTTTCTCAGCGTTGTGATTAGTTTTCATATTTATTTTTACTAGTATTTGAATGTTTTATCTTTTTTATATTCTTTGTACTCTGCTAATTTTTCTAAGAGGTAAAAGTTTAAACGGATCATCCTAGTTTCTGTTAATCAATTTTATCCTTTATTTTTCATGTATTTCATATGGGTATTTTTCATTTACGACATTTGCTTTGTAACCATTAATCATTCATAAATATGGAGTTATTTCTTTAACTCGATGTTTTTTCTCCAACGAGCCAATATTTGCTTTTACATGCTAGATTTTGTTTCTTTTTTTTTGATAACGATAAACGACCCCGTATCAATGGTTTCATCCTATTTTGATCCTAATTGCGCCTTAGTCTTTGCTTATTCCTGCTCGGCACTGGACCCCCCCGGCTTCCTGTCTTGTATCTCGCAACTGCGGCCCCGATATTTCCTCTTTCATTGCCTTTTTGCTGCAGCACCATCCTCACTCCTCCGAAAACTTACCCGAGCAGCTTGTCCTTATGCCAGTCCACGGTGAACTCATAGCCGCAATGCCCCGCTCTTGAGATTTTGATTGGCTCAGACAAAAGCTACGTCCGGATGTTCAAAGGGTGCCCTCACCAGCCGCCTTGTTGCCTTTACTTCATTCCTGTTTTTAAGGTATACGTGGTAATAAAAACTTTTCGAGTGAAACCCCGCCTTGTGGCGGATAGAAAAACTTGGCTGCCGTTCAGTTGAGAGATAGCGATTGAGAATGCCTTCAAAGCTCAGCTATCTCTAGCACTGGTCGAGGGGTCAACCAAATCCAAATTTCTGCAATGCCTGAGGTGGAGTTTCTGGCCAAATGAGAAAGCTGGGTAAAGTTTCGGATCTGGAATACGCGGTTAATTTTGTTTGCCCCAGCGTAGCTTGACCTATTGAAACTGTCTTTTTTATTTGTATTAGTTACACAAAATTACTACAATTGTGCTTTTTGACATATGTAAGCATATTGAAAAATGTACAGTCTTAATTCCTTTTTGTGCTCTATCTTATGAAAAGCAAATGTGTCTCGGGCAATTCTTCAGTATAATCACCACGAATAAAATGTACCAATATATAATAAATATAAACCATAGAAGAGCATAGTAAGTGCCCCACTATATGCAGTACCACCCTTGAGCCGGGCAAACGGCGCAACTGCCCGGATCCCCAACGCCCCCGAGGGTCACACATTTTGGAGGAACTCGGTAATTACAGGATGGAAAAATATAATTTTCAAAAATGATCTGACTGCCACATTATTGTACCCGCTATTGGCCTCTGTGTAACTTAGTTTAGGCTCTTTATATGTCCGTACGAAAATTTTTAAAAGTATTTTCGACTCATATTGATTTCTGTAATTTAAAATTTATGCATTTTTATTGAAAGTTAAGGTGTACATAAAATATATATAAATTGAAAATAATAATGAATCACACTATGAGCTGGTTTTGTAATTTAATGCATATATAACATATATTTTTAGGGCCCGTAAACGGTAGTTGTCCAAGGCACCACAAGACATTTTCCGGGGCCTCGCAAGGCCTAAGGGGGTCCCCTTATTGTATATAATTACGATTTTTTCTGCAGCACACCTACATCTCCAGCCCTGAAATACTTGACGTACGCGTGAAAACACCTTAAGTGTCTTATACCTATCACACTACAACGATAAAATAACATAGACGTTAACTTTTAAAAGTAACATGCGCGTTGAATTGCTAGCTGTTAATTTTTTAGCTCTGATAGGCATATGGAAGTTGACTTTTAGAAGCTATAGCCGTTTGAACTTTCTCTAAGAGCTTGAGGCTTGAGCGTTATGTGATTACTTACCCTCCATTGGAATTGCTTGTGAAGCTCGTGAAATAATTTATATCTATTGTTTTACTGCATGAAAGAACCATTTTCCTGAGATAATATGCAATAGAAATACGAACGTAACATTTAAATTTATTGATAACTGTTGGAAGTCATAAAAAATGGTGAGGTTGGTCAGTTGGTGCCATTACCCACCCGCAGTTAAGGGTTGGGTCGCCTTGGACGCCGGGACTCGATCTCCGAGTTCGGGTCGGAGCGGGTCCAGCTAAATGATTCCTCATCCACGGTACTATCGTATGCACAATCATTCGTGCAATGGTAGGTAAAACTTTTTGAGTGAAATCACGTCCGGACAGCTGTAATCAGTAGTTCTGAACGCTGAAACTTAACAGTAGTAAAGCGATTGTGTCGCGAGCTGAAATTGGAAACGATGAATTACGGTAGCAAAGAGAGTCAATCATTATAGTGTGTCAAATGGTGCTACTTAAGGGAATAAGCAAAGATACGTGTCATTTGCTTTGAAAACCTCAAAACGCTGCATAGATATGGAAATCCTTTTTTTTATTCGCTTGCACTGGACTTGGTCGTCGCGATATTCTGGTGAGGAAAGCACTGAGTTGACTATAGTCGGGTGAAAGCGTGCAGTATTGCAACGATGGTACATACAAAATTTTTTGGACGAGGAATGATTGCTCATCCCCCCACAAAGTTTCAAGAGCACGTGTAAGTTCCTGCTGCCCAAGAAAACGTATTTGAGCCGGCGAGAGTAACTGGTTCTCTTGATGATTTAATATTCCTTCTTTTTTGCAATGAAAACAAACATATTGACAAAATTGGTGATTTAATATTCCTTCTTTTTTTGCAATGAAAACAAACATATTGACAAAATTCGTCTTGTTATGTCCTCAACCATGTCAACCCGATATGTAGCTCAGTATTTGAAAAGTTCTACTTTTTTTCTGGCACCAGATAGATTTGAAATTATGCTCATCTGAAAGTTGATAAATAGTTTGCTGAATTGTTAATTGAAAGTCATTATTTTCTTCAAATTATTAAGTGATTCACGGCCCAGTCTAAGAAAATTAGGCATCGATAGTGCGCCTATTGCTATACTATTTGTATTTGATGAAAAGTTTTCAAAAGCCAAATTATCCAAATTGTCGTCCATTTAACCATACGACGAGAGTAGAATGCTCGTGCAATATGGCACTGCCATTACCCCATTTATTTGAGATACAGCATATTTTCAAATCCTCATCACATCATGCATCAAACTTCATTATGTTAAGGAACCTAATCAAATGAGAGAGAAGTCTGATCTTGCGTTTCCTCTGAATAATGTATTCAAAATTGACACATATAGTATGACCCGTCAGCATTCTACATGTAATAACGCATGTACTCATGTTTTTACGTTGCTGTAACAAGAAAAGGCGCAATAATGCTCAGCTTTTTATGCAATTTACAGTCAAACTACGTTAATTTGAAACGTTTTAGAAATAAATGGAAGAAATTATATGACTTGATCTAAAACTATCCTTGTAAATACATCAGTTCTAAAGTATTGTGCAGTTAAAAGGCACTTGGTGATAATTCACATATGAAATAATCAGGTAGTTCTGTAGAGCATATAAAGTGATGGAAACATGTTCTTATTGGATGGTATGAATATCCTCTTGAAGGATGAGCTGATTATTCACGAGCGCTTTTAAACACGCCACGCAAACAGTCAGGTGGATGCCACGCTTTTTCTTACCCTACTTGAGCAGTCACCCAAACTGACTTCTATTGAGACACCGTGTCAATAATGTCGCACTCCTTTCAGGGTACCCATAGTATGCTCATGCCCCACCGATAATCAGCTGTAATTTGCATTTGGCATTTATTTTCATTTAGTAAATTCGATTTTGTTTTTTTTTGTCAAGAATAAGAGCGTTTGGCCCCACTGTGGGACGCTTCGATCCAACAACTCCGCTCAATCGCCACATGAAGGAGTATTGAACAACCACCACTCTGCTGCGCCTTTGCGAAAGGAGGATTCGATGAAAGGAACGGAGACGTGTGGTGCGGCCTTGAATCCGCCGCCGATCTCCTTTTGCGGTCCGCATCTGGCGACAGGGGCGCGGTGATGGAAGAGACCTAAAGAAGAGTAGTGGCGAGGGAGATACGAGTGGATGGGGGAGTGTGGGAGGGGAGGGGGATGGCTCGCTTCTGAGGGTGGGAGAGTGACGGGGTTAGCGAGAGGAGGAGAGAGAAAGGGGGAAGTAAGTTTCCGCGAGAAACGCCGTGATTGGTTCCCAGTAGAGCTCCGGTGATCGCCTCAAACTGGCCCCTCCGCCCGGAGTTGAGGAGAGCCGAGAGAAGTTGTAGGTGGTGGTCGAGGGGGGGGGGGGGAGGTTTGGGGAGGGATTTGAAGGAGAAAAAATTGCATCGTACGCTCCTCGAGACTCTCCAAAGGATTCCTCATTGAAGAGGGAGTATTGCATCGGGAAGTTTAGATTACTTCCTGTTTTTACTGCGTGGGTGGATACTTGTTTCCCTCCCCCGCCCTCATAGATGCAAAGGAAAGGAACGCTTTCGAGAAGATACAGGGGGTGGATCAACAAAATGAAAGCTCCTTCTCTTCTTGTATATATCGCCACAGATCGTAATGTTCAAGTGGAGATCGTTGGAGCGATGGGAATTATCCCAGAGGAAGTGGAGATATCGATTTGCGCGGTGTCTTTTGAAGGTTTTTCAAGAAGGGGGATGTTGGGAGAAGCGTTTGAAACGATGAAATGACGGCAAATTGGGTTTCCTAGGAACAAGTAGGCATTCCTGCAGATATATTTCTTACCACCACAGCAAATAGAACCCTGATTGCACCGAGAGGGACGTTTTTTCAAGTTTTTTCTTTCTCGCGCACGCGCGGGAATCCAAGAAATTTACTCTACCGTTCATGTTCCTCGTCAATCCTGAACTTTTGTTGGTGTTTGAAGTTAGGACAGGTTTTTTTATGTGCAGGAATTATATTGTATTTGGGAGTAGTAAAAGTCTGGATTTATGGAGATTCGAATTCTTCTGTGACCAGAGCAATGCTAGTTAAAATAAGCGAAACAAGAAATGGATCTTCAGAATATTAACTTCCCTTGTAACGAGAGTTTGTAAAGAAAAGTGGCCTACAAAGATGTTATCATGTAAACGTAAAAAGACGTTTTCCATTCAAACTCGGATACATGCGCAATTAATGTTCCCTCCTTGATAGAAATACCCCATTTTCATCGTCACCTGTTTGTTTATTAATTAATTTTATATTCCTACTGTCAAAACTAAAGTCGAGGAAGAAAGTTTTACCTCCATTTTTCCCTGAATGAAGAATATTTAGTGTCAATATAAATAGTATGCGATTGACCTAGTTATAAATTATTTTGGAAAGTTTAGCAAAAATTTATGTTTGAAAGGGGATAAAAATTAACTCTAACTACTTTTATTGGATTTAAGTGAATGTTGAGACTGCATGCTCACCATCATTTTGCGAGGTCAAAGAAATTTTAGAATGTTAACGCTATTGTAGAGTTGTTTTTGGATGACCTTTGCAATCAGGTGCGAATTATTAGAGTTCAAAAGTGTCCATATCCTTTTTCGTGTGAAATATGAGCCATTATACGTGGAGCTGCGCATTTATCTCTTACCTCGAAGCAATTCCCTTTATTACCGTGTTTAGGTTTACTTATCATCTTCCACATTCTGCGTCTGTGATTTGGATGAGGTCAATTTTATTCTATATTTTCTTGCATGGATATTGCATAGAGCTCTGTTGGCCAGTGTTCAGGTATTCTTATTTTACTCCTGGGGAAAATACCTGAGAAATTAATACTTTAAATGAATTGCCGACTAGTGTTTACGCAGTTAACTCATTTCCTCTGTATAAAATGATGTATTATAATTTTTTTAATCTAATTTATTTTCCATATCTACCTTGCAATTCCTTACTTGTCTCTACGGAACAAGATGGAAATAATACGGATGGTTAGAAACCATGCTAATAAATTCATTTAGTGGTGGATATTTATTAGTCTTAGGTAAATCATAACTTTTTTACCTTCCCTGCTCTAGCAATCAAAACATTTCCTTGAGTTTTGAGGAAAAGAAAGTGCATTAAATGGACAATGATATAAGGATTAGTAATGAAATTTGCTTCCTTATCGATGGCCTAATTTTTTGTATTCAGGGAATTTTATATTCCACCCGACAGTGTCTACTCTTTTTTATGTCGGGGTCTACCAATAGAAGCGTTCGACAAATACCAGTCCTCATTCAAATATCTTTCCAGAGGGATATCTCCCGCACGAACCCCTAATTAATAGCAACGCCATTTTGTTCCAATTACGCTTTATTCTAATTTTTTTCTGATATTTTACTTTAAAACCTTTAGGAAAAAACTTTACTCTATGAATATTTGTTAAAGTGTCTCTGTAGGCGGTAGATAATTAAAAATATAATTTAAGGGTGTCAAATCCTCCTCGAAGTTTTTGAATCAAAAACACCTCGAAGTCTTTGGCATGCCCCTTGATAATGCTACATTCTTGAAAAAGTCAGGGATTTTCGTTGATTTTGCTATGATTTTGGGAGTCTTACGTTATTTTTCAGTATTTTGTGACTAAGATATCCACGATAATATTAAGAATACGGTTCTTTGCCAAATAAATGATGTTTTAGTACTAGGTGGCTTTGTGATTACTTGACCACTGGATCACTTTATCGATCCGAGTTGTTTTTCATTATACCATCCTAGTACACATTTTTCATTTGCTAACCGCATATAATTGGTTCTGCTTGAATTTATAAGTTCATCGCTGAATTAATCATGCAGAGGCAAGTCTCAGTGTCTTTATAACGTGATTAGTTTGCAAGCCAACAATTTTAACTTTCTGAATTAGACATGCACTCAGTTTTCTTTATATAGGTAAACCGTATCCCCACTTCTTCAAGGAGGCAGTTAACTGAGAAAATAATCTATATTTATAGACCCCGTAGCCCATTGCAACCTTCCAATAGCCAAGCCGAGGAATAGGATCCATCCATGTTCCACCTATAAGTTTTTCCATCTCAATTCTCAGTGTGTGCGTCAGTGACACTCGTTCTCTTCGTTCTCGCATTGTTTTATGTTTAGTGATTATCTCAATGGCATTATTATTGATTGAACTAACGGGGAAAAATTCTTAGGATGTTTGTACTAGTTTGATTTTGGAAAATCTATGCATACTACTGTAAATTTCATTGAACCGTAGTTACAACATGTAAGTAATGCGGCATATTTGAGGAAAATCGCCATGTTGTGCGTTATGGTGCCTAACTTCTTTTCATTTATCGTTATTAGAGGTAATACCATTTTCGGTTATTTGATATCACCACAAAATAGGCCTAAAAATAAATAGTTCTTATCAAATAGAAAAACAACTTCAGAGGCCTTTTCCGTTACTATTTTAATTAATAAATAATTTTAACTACTTGAAACAGCAACTTGGGGGAGTAACAAAAAATGGAAGCAAAAATTGGTTATTTATGAGATGAATCTATGGTGTATTACTATGGAATGGAGGCAAGGATGTTGTTTGGAAAGAAGGGGTCATGGTAAAAAAATTTCATAATAAGGGAATTTAAATGAGATAGCAGTATTTAGAGCGGGTCTTTCGTTGATGATGAAGTGGAATGTATTAAAGTTAGCGCATAACACGTCATAACTACTTATTCTTCTCTATAGCCATTTGCAACCGAATTTTATTTGCGTTCGTAAACTGTGGATTTAGTTTCCAACTATTTTTACTTGCTGTCTTTCTGGTTGTTTTGGGGGAGTTGCGGCGTCGCTATGGAAATTGAATGGCCAATGTCATTTCCCATTCCCACTCTACACGATAGCCTCACAGTTGGTCTGCAATCCTTCTCCTTCTCCCTAGTCCTTCATTTCACGTTCTCAATGCCATGGCAGCCGACCCTCATACCCTTTCCCAGTTGTTCATCGGCCAAAGTCTTCATTATCCTGACACAAGCAGAAGAATCCGCTACCGAGTGATACAGGAAGTAAATGCTCTCCTTCATGTCTCCTTTTGTAGTCTGTCCACCCTCCCCATCCTTCTCGTTCACTCGATATCATCTTGTCTTCCACCCGCAGGTGCGTACCTCATTCTACATTCCTCCCTCCACTGCTAATGCCACGCACTGTGGAACACCCTCTGTCTCACTCTGCCAACTCTCCAGTCCCTACTTCCCTCCATCGCCGCTGTCGTCAAGTCCTCATCCCTGTCGGCCAACTTCTCTTGACGTATTTGCACTCAATTTTGGGAGGGAATTAAACCGAAAGCTCATCCATTTTGGAGCACATAAAACCTCTCTCTCTCTCCCGCGCGCCCTCCACCCCTATCTCATTCTTCACCACGTCCTTGTCCTCATTTTTGCCATTCCTTCTCTCTATGTTTACTATCTTCCTCATCCCTTTCGCGACATAAGCGAAACATCACGCATTCTTTCGCACCAGCCTTCTATGAGTGGCTGGGCGTGGTTTACGACGTCTACAATGGCGAGGGTGGAAAGTTTGGAAACGTGAGCAGAGAGTATTAAGGAAGTCGCACGCAGACGTAGTGAAATAGTTGAGTTATGAGCGTGAGGAAATCAGAACTGCAGGCATCGCTCGGGTTCAACCGAGTCCAAAAATGGTGTACAAAAGATCAGATTTCAATGGCGAGTGATCAATAGGATTTCTATCATCATCCGTGCACGACTTAACTTGACTTAAATGCATGCCTCGAGGAACTGTGCAAGTATCTTTCTTAATTATTAAATAAAGCTCGTCATGCTTGCAAGGTAGACAACAAATGTCCTGATGCAATAGTTTACACAGTCTCTTTTTCATTAAACAGTTTTCAATATGGGAATGAATTCCGATTTTCATGAAAAGACTTCGCATTTAGAAATGTGTTTGAGTGCATGTACCAAAATTGGATTTTAGCCTCTGCGTAGACCTTCAGTTCATGAGATTTAGAAGTGTTCCTAAAATGTTTTAAACAAAAGAATATTGGAGTATGTTTTCTATGACATGGTAAAAAATAGCGTAAAGAGTTAGCTGGATCAATTTTACTCTAATTGTTATTAGGTTGAAATATTTTAAACAGTACTGCGCTGGTATTGACAGATTAATAAAAAAATGCGATATTTGCTGAGAATTTTGTCGTCACGCAAGTCTTGTTTTCCATTACCTTTGATATAATTGATCGTTAGGAGCTCTAAAATCCATTAAATTTTTTCAGTGATCATCTTGGACTTGCTGTCGTATCATTGATGGGAGTCTTTCCATTCATTGATTATTTGGCTAAAATTCTAATTTAATACATGAATCTTAATCCTATAAAATAATTTTAAACTACACGATACACTGGGAAAGCTTTAGATCCTTCTTCAACTTAACAATTTATTTTTTGCTCTATGAGGCTGATTATTTATGGGCTAGTTTGTAATAGTTTAGTTCAAGGTGATCTTGAAACAGTTAAAATTTCTCACGCCCTATTATTACTGTAAGTGCTATTTGGCAGACAACTTGCTTATTTTTAGCAGTTTAAACTATCCACGGAAATATTTTTCGCTACGCAACTCTTGCAAAACAATTTTGATATAGGTACGCAATGATAAAACCTTAAATATAACTGACCATCTAAAAAGTGTGACAATCATTGAGCGAGTGTAGGTTGGAATTTCCTGCCCGTAACGCAACTTATGGAATTTTTTATTGATATTGTTTATCAGTGTGTACTTTTATTTGTTATGTCCTACACATTTAAAATGACAACCATAGCAACAACCGTGGACTGTAATTTTACATGTGGAATTGAATGTAACAGAGTATGTTTTCAAAGATTAAAACGTTTAAAATGCATTTTATTTCAAATCATGCCGGTTACTTGAGCACATGGGTATTTTCCAATGTTCTAAATAATAGTTCATTCCCCATTGTTTACTACATCATGTAAAAATATAAGATCATAAAATATTCTCCGATCAGGTAATTTATGGAAATCAAACATTTTCAATAAGTCCTCGTATTTTATATGATTCTCCCTGATGGGATGAACGTGATACAGTATTCTACTTGGCTCCTTAAAAGAGAAAAATACAATAATTTTAGCACACATTCATTCCTGAAATACTTTGGCATACCGTATAGAAAACCCTGCAGCTTACAAGCGGACATGGTAATATTCAATATATGGTTTACAAAAGTAATTTGATCACAAAGATGAGACCACAAGTCTCACTTTCCGATCGTATATTCCATTCACTCGCATGTAGTGAGCTCCTCCTTCTTATGTGAACCTTCTCACATCATCCCTACTCACGGAATAAATGCCCCGCCCTCCTCCCCATCCCCCCAATCCGGCCCATCCGACAGACCGACTTCCTTTTCCTCACCACGACCATCCCCATCTCCCTCTTTGAGCCTTGAGGGCGGTGAGGATTAGCTCTGCCGATGGAGATGAGGCGAGAGAGGTGGAAGGGTGGAAAGGGAGGTATTTAAGAGGAACGAGAACCCCCTTGGCTCGGAGGAGGCTGGTGTGGGGGTGTGGAGAAGAGCGCGGGTGGAGAGGCGAGAGCTGCCCTGAGGGGTTTTTGACTGAAGGGATCGGGAAATCCAAAGTTGTGCGATGGGAAGCCGCGTGTGCGCTGGAGACTAGGGTTTGGGCTGGCTGGTTGGGTAGACGGATGCGTGGGGGCATCTGGGCTGGCAACGCACTGCTGTGGGGTATTGGAGGAAGGAAGGAAGGCAGACGATATATGTGAGGAGCAAGGGAGGATATTGGTGGTGGGAAGAGAGAGGAAGGGTTAAGGGAAGAATGGTATGAAGTGGGTGTGATGACTCGGGGATGAAGCGGGGAGTCGCGGGGGAGGGGAAGCCGGGGTTTCGGCGATGCAAAGTTATGGAAATATCCGGTTTGAGCGGTGGTAATTGGAAGAAGGTTTGTTCAAGGGTTTATGGTTCATCAAACATGGGGTGAGTGGCGTCGTTGGTTGCGTCTCAAATATTCCTCCCTCTCCCTCCACTACCTTCGCTCGCGTCCCAAGACGAGGTGTACCAGTAATTACACCGATCCCAAGACATAATCTGTTTTATGAAGATTCCCACTTCCTTCACACGTTTCATCCGTCGTCTTCCTTCCTCTTTGAGCTTGCATCGCTCGCCCTCATCTCGCAAACCGCTTCCTTCCCATTATGACCGCTTATGCATTCATATCTCGTTAACGTGTCTCTCCATGCTCGACATTCATTTGAACTGCTACGAAAGCCTTGTCCACTTGGAGGTGGTCTTTAGGGTCATCCACATCAGCAAAGTAATATTGTTTATGAAGCAACGCACCGTTTTCATGAAGCTGCCTCCCCATTACCTTCAATAAACTTAATATAATAATTTTTTGCTAATACACCAAGAGATAATAAGCTATCTAAGGACAAAAAATACAAATATTATGAAGCTTACAACAACAACAAGAATATTACAACCGACACGAGCCAAATAGAGTTTAATCGACTGGTCGTCGTTCCTTTGAGAAATGACATAAATGTCATTTTTGTACATTCCGGGAAATTATGAAATAATATTTATTTACTTAATTTGTCCACATACAGCATACTTGCCAATTTACAGTGGCCCAATATACCTTTATAATGGATCAAGTAACGGAACTTGACCTTTTGTGCGATATTTCTCTCATAAATTGAACTTGAAATCTCGTATTATTCAATGATAGATGGAGAAAAACACGATGAAAAGTTCCTTTTCTATTTACTAATTTCATCAGAAAAGTATACACAACTACACTAATACATATTATAGATACATATTAAACCCTAGAGAGGTAAAAAAAATAATTTTTCGTTGGTCTGGATACTTCAAATAAATGTGTAACTAAAAACAATAATATATTTAACTAAATAAAAACTTTGATAATCTAACTAAAATCTAAAAAATAATATTAACCTGAAGAGATTTTAACAAAACCGTCGCTATAAGAGTTTTTTCCATTTTTTCAAATCAGTCGCCAACTCATTTGCGTAAGTCTTCTATAAACAGAACCCCTGTTGAACGACCACCCTTCTTTATGACCATTTTTCAGCGGAATCGCCGGTGGTCGCTTGGCATAATTTCACTGTAATCATCATCATCATCAAGTAGCAACTCCAGTTTTCCTGGTTTTATCCTTCAGCCTCATCCAACTTCTCTTATTTTGGTATGTTTGTTGATATTGAACTTCCTCCCAAGAGCTCCCTCTCAGTTAGATGTCTTGTTTCAGTTGGTCGATCCACTTCCTTCTTGGTCTGCCCACACTTCTCTTCCCGGATATTTCCTTTTCCAGCCATACCTTAGCTACTCTGCTACGTTCCATCCTCATCACATGACCATACCATCCCAGTCTGGATCTCTTGACGTTTTTAATTAGTGATATTTTGCATCCAACCAGTTTTCGAATGTCTTCATTTTTTTGCCTGTCAAGTCTTGTCTTTTGTACCATCGTCCTTAGGAATTTCATTTCCTTGGCTTGTATTCTGCCGATGTCTCTACTTGATAGTGTACAATTTTCAAGGCTATATGATATGATAGGTACGAAGTAAGACTTATACGTGGTCATTTTTGCAGCTCTTGGAATTTTTTTGTCCCAAAGAAGACTCCTTACTAGGTGGTAAAAACTTGACGCTTTTTTCAACCTGTTAGTAATTTCCCAGAAATCTAAACCATTATGTGAAATTACACTACCTAAGTAAGGGAACTCTTCCACTCTTTGCAATATTTCGTTCTCGAGTTTAATGTTGTTTCACTGTAATCCCATGAAGTTATTAGGAGAGGGTGCTTTTTATGCTGGCCAATTATAGAAGCTGAAGCCAGTCCGCTATCTTCGTTGATCCTCATTATTCTATTTCGCTTGCAATGTGATGCATTATTGTTTTAATTTACGATGCTTTCCATCGCAAAATTACTAGAAACCAGCATGCCCATACTTATTTCATATATATTCTCCGTTAATACATCTTTTATTTATATAAACTAATAACAAATCCGCATTCCCCGTGAAAACTAGGGTGCAAGAGAGTAGAATCCATTGCATAAAGTAGCGAATATATATTTCAAGGGTTAGTTGCCTTAAATTTCAAACAATTGGTGGATATTCTTGTCTTACATTTCTTTCGTAATTGGACGAATCTAATAATGTTTTTAGTAACATATTATTGATGTGTTTGTTTGCTTGCTATATTTCCTATTAAGAATATGTATTTCCATAAACTCAATTTTTTATTAATTTATTATTTTTAAACATCCTTTTAATGTTGATTAAACTTTTTATGTTAAATGTAACTTTTTATTATTTTATTTCGTTATGGAGACTCACTTTTTATTTTAGATTTACTGTTTATGACTCATTTATTATTATTTAATCATATTTATTTTATTTTCTTGTATTATCTTCGTTTTATTTATTTATTGATCTTTATTTTCCTCATGCACCTAGTCATCCACGTCTGCTCATCAATGTATTTCTAGGTCCAATCAAAGTGATAACGTAAGAGAGACATAACGCATTCCAATAGTCGAAGTAGGATTTTAAAAATCGTTTGGAAAATGTTGGGATATAGTATTTGTCTTGACTCACGTAGTCGCGGTGAACCCTCCTTAATCTATACTGCCCTGCTAAGCTGAAAGGTAGTAACTGCATTTTTGTTTGTTCTGAGATATTACACGCAAAATTTTTCATCTTCGAATCTTTGATTTTTCATCTAGTCCAGCTTCGAAGAGTCCAGCTTAAGTTGATGCTTAGATTTTCAGTTCCGGAAATACGGATTGAAGATAAATCAAAAAGGAATATAAGCAATGAGATTCTCTCGGAGAAAGACTTGTAGTTTCTGTTATATGGCCCAGAAAACTGACATTTATTCTGTGGATATGGTAAAATCAGAACAACATATCAGGCAAACCGTTACAGATACAATTTTTATGTTTAGTTCTTTTAAATTCTCAAGGTTGAGAATAACGATATCAACTCTAACTTCAAAATGTGTAACTGTGTCAGTTACTGTCTTTTAGTCTAGTAGGGAATTATAGTGAAATTATATCAATTTGTTTTTGTGATTTTGTTTTTTAACTCATCAGACCTGTATTGTGTCATCTGTATCATCTGCTAGTATACGTATTATCCTTCTTTATTTGTGTGAGAAATATGTATATTTTAATATCATTCCATGATGGTTGGCCTTTTCACTACACCCTGTTATTATCTCACTTTACTCAACAGAAGGTCTGTGGAAGTGAATTGAAGTTATTGGAATTGGGTATAAAACAAGATAAACGTAGTAAAAAGTTCTTTCAGTTGGCTATTTCTGGTACGACAGCATGTCTACAATTATATTTCGATGGAAGGAAGTCTCTCTGTTGTTGGATATACTTGAAACTTTAAAACAAGTGTGTGTAGATTATGACTGTTATTGTTTTAATTTTAGTGTATTAAATTACGAAATTGGGGCTTTAATAAGATAAAAGCAATACCTGATATAATTTTTGATGGAAAGATTAATTTATATTATAAATTAATGAGATCGTTTCTTGAAGCTGTCGCAAATATGCCGGGGGGATGGAAACTTAGAAGCGGTCGTTAATGAAAAGTATAAAGGAAGGCGGAAGAACTGGTATTTTGGTCAAATGCAATTCAAATTTTTGGTTAGTGTTGAAGCAAGAAATATTTAACAGTGTCCTTTGGTATAAACTGGGATTTGAATAAAATGTGGACTGAGAGTCCTTTAGCTGAGATCACCTTATTCTGAATTTTCAGCTATAAATGGTATTTTTCCAGTGACATCGCGTGTTTTCATACCCATTTAATTATGCGCATACGTGCAGAATGCCAAATGGTAATGTTAAAAGCTGAAATTGTTGAGTTAAAAAGCCAAGTTTTTAGCTGCAACACTTACTAGTGATCGATAAATACAGATAATTACATGCCTGTAATGACCACACCTTTGAGTCTTAATTAAAAATTTTGTATCACTTTAGCTATTAATGTGTTCTAATTTTTCTTACTACACATGGTGATTAGGAATAACGTGAAATACTTCTAAGATGTATGAGAAATGATTTAAAAATTTAAAATAAGTACTAGTTTTCTTCTGTCAACTTTTCGGAATATTCTTCATTCCATCTTCAGTGCTAGAATATAATCACAAAGGCCATTTAAGGTCTTTGTTAACAATATTTGCTTACACACCAACAACCCATCTCATATATCCCTGAATTAATTACCTTGTAATAAACAATTTACAATATTTTTTCCAATAGGCACATGTTTTTGTGGCCTCTCTCAAAAGAATTGCCACCATTTAACATATAATTAACTGCATTCTTCATACATTTATGTTTACAATGCAATAACAATTACAATTCTGGCAGTACATAGATACAAAAAACATGAACGTATGTAATCAACATATTGACTGAAAATATTCGCCGCCGCCGAAAAAACGCCGGCATGTGAGAAATACCAATTTTAATTCGACCTGGACCCTCCGTATGAATATTAAACTCTTGAGTAACTGAGGACAACGTAAAGAACGATAAAAATTTAACCCCTATATAAATTTAGTTGAAATCCTCAGTTACCAATACATGGTAACGCAAAGATGCATTTCAGAAGCATTGTGTATCTACCGTGCAAGCGGTAAAAACATTAGTCAGTAGGAAGACTAATCTAGGATCATTTCGTATTGTAGGATCTGGTTTCTTGCAAACATTAAATTTCCTCTCTGTATTCCAAAATGTGGAAAATATTTTAAAGCTATGATGGTGATGCTAGTTATATAAATATATTTTTTTATAAAAAACACGAAGACGTTCCTAAAATTATGCGTGATTTTAGTTTTGGTTCGCCTTGAGGTGTTTTATTATCCATTTCCGAACGTTTTTGGCTTGATGCGAATCTCTGTCATTGGTCTCAGCTCGGAAATTCCCGGGTAGATGTGAGAACACAATGCGTCGCTCGATAACATCGATGAAGTTCTCCGCTTTTAATCCCGAAACATGCTTTATGGAGTCCATCAACATAGTCCACACTCGTATCCAAATGCCCATGAATAATCGAAGGATCCAACAAGTTTAAGCCACCGCCTTCGGCTCATCGCCCCAGTTAAAGGTGTCTCGGGGATCACCAATGGGGGAGGGTGGTGGGTCAAAGGAGAAGGGGGAAGAATGGGTAGGGGCGGGTTGACGTGGAGGGACGCGGTGGCATTGACACCGGTGAAGGGGAGTGCCCACGCACCGGGAGTCGTGAAGAGAGGGTTTAAAGGGAACTGGGCGCTTCGCCGAGGTGAAGAAAAGAGGCGAAAGGGGGGAAAAGAGTTTCCCCCCCGAGATGAAGGGATAGCGGGTGTCAGGAGATAGAGCCGTGCGATAGGGGAAGATGGACGACCGTTTATCGTCGGAATAGAAAACGAATTAGACAGACAAGGGGAGATAATGGGTGATGTATGGGGAGGAGCGATGGACGAGGAAATGGCTCCTTCTGCTCTCGTTTGGGGGCGATGTTCAAACCCCCCCCCCCACCGTATCCCCTTCGCCCTTGACGTGCTCTCGTGTGGTGTGTGTCTCTTAACGGTGAGAAAGCGCGGCGACAGGGAAAAAGCTTACTCCGTCGACGTCCTCTCCATTGAAGGCACAAGGGAAAGACCTTTAGCGGCGCTGGCAGCGGTGACGAAACAGTGAAAGGGTTTTCTATGTTGAAAACGTGCCGATGAAAAATTCAAGCGGAGTGCAGCCCGAAGCTGGGCGTATATTTTCTTAGGTTTTTATTTCAACGCGCTCAAATTTTATCCCCAGCATGCTCGACCGTGTTGTCAGCTATGAAATATTCCTAGGAGTTTAGAAAGTTCTACTTTCTTTCCTATTATGCGCTGCCATCCTTATTTTATGTCCGCATCAATATTTTTAGCTTTTTAACTTCAGCGTATGGTAAAAATTGGCAAATAATCACTCATGTATGTGACAAAAACCGAGATCATAACATGTCCAAATCATTCAAATTCATATTTTATGTATGATTAAAGTACGCTACTTGTACTTCTTGAAGATTTTATTCAACTTGTACACATTAAATAAATGCATCAGTAAAGTAAAATCTATCTAAAAGAGGAACTTGTATCAGTTAACTGTTTATACTGTTAACTTCCACGAAGTTAAGTCTGAATTTTTGCAGTGAATTTATCTTTCATGTATAACACTAATTTTTAAACGTAGGTCTCACTATAGAATATACTGTAAATTATTGGTCAAATTAGCATCAGACGTGATACTTACAAAACAGGTATATTACCTATATATAAATGATTTTGATCATCAAATCTGAATATAATATAGTAACTTGATCGTCTAACTTTTTTTGGTAAATTTTCTTTTCATCATTTATGGCACTTTTTATTTATATCGCAGAGATTGGATATTGAATTTTATATAATTATAATTTTAGTACTATGAAGTGAAACTTTATCAGGTGTATTAATTTTGTTTGAGTTGGAGAAACGTTCTGAGGCACAACTTCAACAATAATTAAAATATTTGTTTCTACGTTATTTCAGTGGTTATATCGAATGTGTTGTCATTAATCTCAAACTTTGAATAATTACCTTTTGCTCCTATAAATATATCTGAAGGTGATGAACTGTAAGACCGACAGTTAAAATTATCGAGTATTCGTGGGTAGGTGTCTCAGTTTGGGCTGAACAGGATTCAAACATTTATGATGGCCCAAAAATAACCTGTGTTCAAAGTTTTCACGTCACCTTCAGTTAAATGTCAAATCATTGAAAAACACACTATGCCAAAAATATAACTATATATGTTCTAATGTAGCTGCACCCACACATTTGGCATGTACGCTCCTTTGAGGCTGTGGACATGGGCGAAACCCGTTGGTTTTCCATCCCTCAAGGATACCTATATGGATTAGGATTTGGTGGTGCAATTGCGAATACTTTTTTTACTTGCCACATTCCTCAGCAATGAGAATCAACGCTCAGGTATGAAAATATCGTTCATATACCAATATGCATGTCTAGGATTACTAGAGGGCGCAGTTCTAAGGGTGAAATCTTACATCCAACTGAAGTTACGTGATGGCATTAAATGGCAGCTAGTTGGCCTTTAGCCTTTATCAATCAGCGCTGCGCCGTCATAGGAACACTTTATAAGATGAATGATAATGTGAATGATTATTTAAGTATTATTTTGGGACTAAATTTCAATAATTACTTAGGAAAAAGCCTGTTATTATCAAAGAATTAAAATCCGTGAGTTTTCTGCGACGAAATGGATACACAGTAATCTGCCTATCGATAGTTTAAATCGATTCACGGAAAATTTCCTTCAAACGCATCTGTAACCCCCAATTTCATGGGTATCGACCTTCGGCGGTGGGTAAAGGATGGTAGAAGTGGCTTTTTTTACATTTGGTTACGCCGTACGGTAGTGTATCTTTGCAGAATCTGTTTATAGCGTCGTAAAAATAACTTTTTCCGAGAGAAGTCATGCTGCTAGTTATGGACCGGAATGATGTTATTTTATCGGCCACCACTACAATGACCATTATTATTATGAACAGAAAGCTATGAGAGGGAATGTCTGCACGACACTCCAGATAAAGAGGAGGAAGAGACGTCAAGAGACACTAAGCCTGGTGCAAGAACTTCTAATAGAGGACTATGACCCTGTTGAAGGATTTTGGAGAAGAAATTTGGTGCTATCTTAATTCTCACCCGACAATTTTATGGAAGATCAGACTCGAAGTACAAGGATTAACGAGAGCACTATCAGTCCAATTATTCTCGAAGTATGTAAAGTATCGATAGATATACGGAAGCGAATTATTTAAAGGTTTGATACTTGTCAAATACAATTTTTCCCTATTTCACGGTAGTTGAGGTTCAAAAAAAGTTAAGTGAAGTTGTGAATGACTTAGGAGTAAGAGGAGAATAGTAGTACAAAGTTAAGTGAGAATAGTATATATATATATATATATATATATATATATATATATATATATATATATATATATATATATATATATATATATATATATATATTCTTGTTTTTGAAGGGTGACTTACGCATTGTAGCATTCAAAATTTATTGATTGAAAAGTCCCTTGCATTTTTGTGGCTGTATCATTTGAACGCCTCTTCTAATTGGAGTCGTCGCGTCGAATGTAATTGGAATGATTCGAAAGAACGAGCAATTGGAATGAAACAAATCGCATGAATCAGATCAACGAAATTAATCGAATTTCTCACATATTGATGCAAAAAAATTTATTCCCCTTTAATTTTGGTGGTGCAACCAATCGATACAACCAAGATGCACGTCGTGCGCTCATTAATTATTGACGGGATCATGCAAGCAAAAATAGGGCAAGTTCTAATTTTGCTCGAATGATCATTGGAGCGAGTTTTCACTCACCGAAGGTTCCGTACTACACAGTGCATGAACGTTATTCGCATGATCTTTCACCGTGTGCAGCGACCTTTGGAATACTAGATTTTAAAATGCATATGAACAACTCCACGTAAAAGTGGACGTAATGAAAAATGTTATTGAACTTTTAATCTTTTCTTTCAAGGCACGTATGATGTGTATATTGACAACAATGTTTTAGACCTTTATCTGTTTTGATCACAGCTGGAAGAAATCATGGAATAGTTGAATGATGAAGTTTCAAGTAATATCATCATATTTTTCTGATGTAATAAAATGCTTAGTAATGATGCAAGAAATTATTTCGTAAGACTCAATTAAATTGATTGATTTGTAATTTTTAGTGACTCTTACCGTGTGGCGTACTAAAAACTTCAAAAATAAAGCTTGAAGTAAAACTCATACGACCGTTGAAATTATATAAGTGACTAAAAAGTTTATTTGATTATTTCGACACTCGGCCATCCCCAAACTCTCGCCCATCAACAAGAAGCCATAACTCGATATTCTATTATCCCTCTCACCGGACCACTACCTTTCAAAATCTTTAATTGTTACCACAATGAATTTCGGGTATTGTCTTCCCACTAAAATTAGAAATATTTCCAAATTAACGATGTTTAAAACACTGTTGTTCAAATATATACTCACGCACTAAAATAAATTTCTTTATGAGTATATATACTCGTAATATGTAATGTGACCCAAGACCAAAAGAAATTTCTGCTGACATTCTTTTTTGTTAAATGAAAATTATGTAGAAACTTGATGTGATTAAATTTAATATGTGTAATGTGTGTATTTATCAACTAATAGTAATATGATACATGTGTAATGAGATGTGTATTGATCAACAGCCACTTTTTATAATGTGTATTTTTCAACAGTTACTTCTTTGTATTTTTTGTTATTTTTGTTACTTGCTCTATCTCTGCGACTATCAAAATCGCCGTGTAATGAATATTGTTCTTAGATGGCTTTGTCACAGAACATTAATAAATATATTATTATTATTGTTATATTAAAAATAACATAGGTTCTTTTTATTAATAATAATTGTAATTCCCATAGTAAATTTTATAGATGATAAGCTTTCTTGACATAGTCAGACATATTAACAGAGGCTAGAATGTAAATTATATCGTGGGAAACCATTGAGGTAAATGGAGAGGGCGCTTGCTATGATAGCCAAAGTTAGAGGCTGAAACGTAGGCGTACCCTGTCCGCCATCTATATTAACCCCGATTTTCCTTTAGTGCTTACGGACTGACGCAATAATTTTGCAATTTTAAGATGATGATCATCGATAGCTAACAGCTAATCATCATGAATTTACTTCTTTCATATAAATTCTCATATAATTAAGTTTTTATTTATTTAAAACGGCATTAATCGCATTCCTGATAACAATTATGGTAAAAGAGAGTAGAAGCCATAGAAACAAGTTGTCAAAACTTGTTTTAAGAGTAAATTGCCTTAAAATTCAAACATATAGTGGATATTCTTGCTTTTGCCTTTTCTACCTAGCTATTTAAAGGAAAGTAAGAAAATATTTGGGTAGTCAATATGGTTATTTTCTCGGTTGTCAGACTAAAATTTGATGGCTTAATTGCCTCACCATCTACTTCAATGTAGAAAACATTTTTCAGCATCGTAACATTTGTAGTAACCAGAATTTGTTAAAAATGCACATGCCTTGATCGACACCTGTCTGCTCAACTAGAAATTCCAATTATGTGAGCAAAATAGAAGAAGTTTTGGGGAGTATTAAGTGGAAAGGAATGTAAAGGCAAGAATCTATAAAAAGAGTTGTACAACCATTGAAAAGAGCAGTTGAGAAATAATGAGAGAAGGAAGAAAATGAGCCAGGAAAATAAATATGGAAACTTTGGGCTCAGTAGTTTCTTATGTAACAAAGTAGATATAAAGCTCCAGTTGCCATAGTTATATTTGCGTGACTCGTCAGAAAACGCAAAAGTCACACGCTAAATTTGAACCAGAAAGGCCTTGGTGCAATGGAATACAGGTAGATTTATTCCCTGCCAGCGACCAACCGCAACGACACAAACACTCAGCCCGTCAATGGGATCCTTCGCAGATTTTAAGTTTAGAACGCCGGTATTATGATCGCCTATAGCTCTCTGAACATTTGCAAGATAGGGTCTCCACGCTACATAAACGCAAAGAGACAATCACAGAGCAAACTAACTTCATAAGCACTCAAGAAAATACCCTTTCAGATACCGTAAACGCGGGCTACTTGAGCCCTGGAGGTTAACTTGAGCCCAAAAGAGAAAAATGGTATTTGGTTCTCTGCGTACTCTCAACATCGGTATAACGACGTATTTCAGTGCTGCACTGGTAGGTGGCAGTGAACTACGTGTTTATACCGATGTTGAGAGTACGCAGAGAATCAAACACCATTGTTGTGTGCTTTGGGCTCAAGTTAACCTCCAGGGCTCAAGTAGCCCGCGTTTACGGTACTTGAGAAGGCATAGCTTCTGGTACGAATCTCATTCAAAATAATCGAATATAACCAATGAGACAAAATGGAGTTAAAAGATGGAACGACAATAAATAAATAAGCGTTGCATTTAATACGTGTATTTCGGCCAAAAGGTGGCCCTCTTTAGCTAATTTTACCTAATTTCAAACTAATCACCATTAACATGTTTTTTAGACTTCTAAGGGAGCCTAACTTGAAAGTTATACGGCAGTCTTTCACATGATACGGATGTTTAATGTAACGCAAGTGACAACTCAGAACACATATTTTTCTCAGCAGAGATAAGGTTACCCTTGTCTGTCATAACATGGTAAGGGGTAGTCAGACCACGTTTCCATATGTATGACATTTCTCTTGAATTTTTGGCAACCTTAGTATTCAAATTATTTTTTTTAGAGTCATTTTGTAACATAAGTGACCATGGAATTAGCCATGTTTTAAATGTATCGCCATAGATTTCCCTCAGCTACCTGAACAATTATTATTGTCATTGATGCAAGTTACCAATAAAAAGTCACTTTACATGTGCCGTGCCGTATCCCAAAATAAATAAGAATCCTTGGAGAATGCAGAAATACATAACTCCTCTATCGTGTTGCATATCATTTTGGGACATTCATGCCGAATATTAACATGTGTGAGGCACATGGGGTCGAGAATATACTTGCACTTCAAATTTTTAAGTCATTTGGAACCAAAGTGGGGGCAGCATGAACACTTTAAAGACAAACTATTTTCGGTGACCACACTAATCCGAGGGAAAGGTGAAATTTTGTAGAGGAATATTGGAACAGTCGGTTGAGTGGAAGGTGCTTACAATGTCCAGGAAAAGCGTAGGAGTTATTTCACCTCAATGAGTACAGGTTAAGAATTGACAGCAGTTTAAACAGTCATCGGGGAATGTGAAATCAATCGATGAATGGGGCTCACAATTCAAAGATATGCGGAACTGGCAGCTCAGTAAATATAATGGAGGCAGTCGATATTGATTCCTACCCAGAGGGGTTATGTTTGAATCGCTCTGGATATCCTCAATCGCTTAACTAAGGAATCATGTCGTACAACAAAGAACAGTTGCAGATTCTGGCGAGTTTTAATTACACAGATGGACTTCTTAAGCGTCTAATACGTTGTTTCTCTAATCTGGATGCAATGGATCATTAAAAATATTACCGCGAGAAAAATTCGATTGGAAAGGATGGGTTAGGTTTCTACTAATGGCTTAAATACACCAAAATCTTGAACGCCTCTTTGTTGATCCGCGTGTCTCCTTAGTTACGCGCTCGGGATTATCTCGAGTGGTTCAAAAAACAACCACCCGGGCGAATATTTTTTTCAGTGCTTATTTCGCTTGACCGAGAAATTCGCAATATTTAAAGGCTTTTCGGTAGCAATGTGCGACAATGTGTCATGCGTGAAACATCTTTCAAGCCGTCTCATTAGCGAAATGAAAAAGTCATACCTTTATTTTTGCAAGGCTTTGCTCAATCTTTTTTCTATATCTGACCTACAGAATAAGCACTATTACTATAACGATAGGTTTTAGATAATAAAATATTTTAATAAAATATTAATTTGTTAATAATAAAATTAGAAAGTTTTTGTTCGGTAAAAATAAAATAATTATAATAATGATTTCTCAAGCTTACCCGAAATGTTTTGCTTTCTTTATTTTATCGGCTTTGTAATATCAGATTTGTTTCTGAAAAACTTTTAAAGAACTCGATTCACTCTTCGTGCATAATTAAAAGTTTGTGCATTTACGCTTACAAATTTAAATTTATTTTTTAATTGCACCACGTAAATGGCAGCGTAACTTGATTGTTTACCTTACTAGCCTTGAATGTATTAAAAAAATTGTTTTTCATGCTTAACATCGTTTTTTAACCCAGTATTTCCGTAATTGGGCTAGAAAAAACATTTCAGTTCGCTCAAATACGTGCACACCGGTTTTACATATTGTTTTTTCCCTTTTTTAAACATCTAGGCATGAGTTCATCATTATTCACTTGTTCCTGGGCAAAGTTTTTTCAATTACTGAAATTTCTGACCATGCGCATCCATGTTGTTTATGTGAATGTTTATATCACATCAATGTTGGTCTGTTTTTGCCGTGTCATGGAGTGGAAGAATTTGAATTTTTTGTATTTAATTTGTTAAATATTAAACAATTTTCAGCCCACTCTTAAGTGGTTTGCACCAATTTTTTTTCGAGCAAAGATAAGTCGCAGCTTAAAGTACAAAATTAAAGAAACTAGGTTATGGTAACGTATAACAGGAAGGTGCTCGGAAGAAAAAATAAGCGAGATGCTACTTCTCTCCGTTTAGGCTACACCCCGAATACGCCGCGAGCATAAGGGACTCTTGCCATGAAGGTTAAACCAAAAAATTAATATAATACATATAAAAGTTGCACGCTTCTTTGAAAAATGCTACGAGCGAACATATAGTGTTTCACAACTTTTAGAGGGATTAAGGTGGGAACCTGTCGAGTCTCGGTGACTGGTGATTTTCTGAGCAACACAGAGAATGTTATCATGACACCTCACTACATGTCTAGGTTCGACAGAAGGGGTATAATACGAGGGATACATTAATGTACCGATTGGTACAAAAAATCGTTCTTTCCAAGCACAATAGGCGACCACTATAAAAACTGAGCTCCACAAAATACACTCCCAAAACCTTATACCTTAGGTACATTTTTACACGGCCGGTGTCCTGACACTTCCTGCCACACGCCCATGCAGCGGCTTGCAGATTAGTATTTAGATGTAGATGTAGAAGATCTTACAATAAATTACCAGATATATTTTCGTATTCTATTCAGTAACTTAAACCTCACACCGAAAGTCGTCATGGCTACCGTTCTCAGCCTTTGTTGTGTAGAAGCTTTTTAACCTTCATTACTATTCATTAAATACACATCACGATTTCACATCCCGAAGCCTTACATCTTAACACGTCTGGTGTTCTAACACCTTCTTCCACACTTCCATATGGCGGCTCGCAGGGTATTATATAGACGTAGATGTAGATGAATTATCTAGCGTGAATTTTGCTTTAAAAGACCTCTGTAGCGTAGGTTAAAATTCACTTTGGTGTAGCATGTAATACATGTTAAAATGATAGATTTTGTCTAATCCTTCGGCATAATTCCGGACAATTCCGTAGGCATTTTTCATGCAATTTTCCATTCCAATCTCATTGAAATCAAAAAATATTATGAGATGCAGATCCAAATGTTATAGAATTTAGTTTTTAAAGGGTAGCTATTCCCTCTCGCACTTGCTTCGTGGACTCGTCCAATCAAAGTGGTGGTGTAATAATGTCCTCATCTATGCAGCGCGGTGATTTTGAAATGTTCGGCGGCATGTGCTCCAATTTTTTTTCCTTACGCCCCTCATATTTACCTTCTTTATGGATTTCTCGAAAATTCTTGCCGGAATAAAGAATAGACATGCAAACACGCCTCGCTCGGCGCTGGAGTGCGCTGTCTCCGCGCGCTCACACTACGTCCTTTTTTCCTTCCCTCATTTTTTCTTTAAAAATAAGAGCGAAAAATATTGCGGGAGAGAAGGAGAACGTATGTGTACTTGCTAGTGTGTTCGTGCCAAAGGCTTTTTCCTGATTTATCCGGCGTTCACGATCAGCGTATGACTCTCTCTCTCTCTTCGCGAGGCTGGAGCAATCGTTGAGAGTGCAACTTCAGGAATCTTGATGCTCCGTCGCTCCCATTTATTTCCTCAAAGAATCGTGCGCGCGCGCGTACTAAAGAATGTAAAGTTGTCTTTCTTGGAATCGGGGTATCTCCGCCCCTCAAAATGTTTCCGATTTATTTCTGGACGGCGCCGTTTCTCGACACATAATTAAAGATGCTCAAGCAGAATGACCACTGCAACAGCTTTGGTCGACCGACTTAGACTCATTGATGATATTTTCATCCTCAGTTTCTTGAACTGTGAAATTTCACTGGCCAGTAATTTCATCATAAGGAAGTTCGTGTTTCATTTACTGATCGTTTTTAATGGATACGATGCGATGTAAGACCTATCAATTATATTTTTTGGAATGACAATCTGAATATCTTACAAGGAGATTTAAAAAATTGCATGATTATCGAGGTTAATTAGGAATCTCTGACATTACATACATGTTGATGTCTGGCAATTTGAATGTCTTCCAAGGAGATTGTACACAATTTCATAATTATGGAGCTAAATTAGAAATTACTGTCAATACATGCATGGTGACGTCAGCAAAGTGTATCCTAATAGGAGTAAAACCAGCCAAACTCAAAATGATGTTTTAAAGGCGCATAAGACATTTTTAAATATAAATATTATTAACTTTTCATGTACTTACGTGAAGGTTTTTGGTATCTCCTGACTATTTGGGTGGTCTGTTGGTCCACTCAACCCTCTTAAGCTATTCTTGGCTATTCTGCAGGTTTCTTGATAAACTGTTTGCTATTTATTAACATTTTTTCGTACTTTTAAAAGATGTGTCATATTAAATAAGCACATTGTGAAAGGGAGCTACTTCTAAATATCGGAATCCATACGTTTAACTCTAAGATTTACGCAGCACAACTTATTACATAAATACAGATAACACAATTTTTCCATTTTTGCAGTACATTACAAAGAATTCAACGAAATAAATAATGAGCAAAGCAGTTTCTGTGCTCGATACTTTTATGTATAAACTTAATCCTCCTAAGCTACTGTAGGCTAGCCTATAGATTTTTAATAAACTGCTTGATATTTAAGGAAATTTTGCGTAAATTTAGAATATCTGTCATATTTAATAAGCACATAACGGAAATGAATAGCTTTTAACCATCAAAATCCATACGTTAAACTCCAAGCTTCACGAAGGACAACTTATCACATAAACACAGATAACAGGATGTTTCCACTTTGGCAGAACATTATAACGAATTCAACGAAATAAATAATGAGCAAAGCAGTTTCTGTGCTCGATATTTTTATATTAAAACTTAAAAAGCGCGCATTGTTTGAAGGTGAAAGACAGTTCCATTGCTTGCATAGTCTTTTAAATGCCTCGCACAACAAAGTGGGAAACTTTTTTTAGCCCAGGCCTCCGTTCGTGACATACGTCATACAAGGGGTTCTTTCGTTTTTGCTGGCAACCTCTGTCCGTTCATCCCCTCCTCCGTACACTTTTTCTGTGGAAAAGCGATCCTTTATGTCCTTATGAGAATTTCTCTCTCTCTCTCACGCTACGTAGTATATCCGCCCTATGCGCTCTTCCTCGTTCCTCCCTCTCTTTCTGATATTCCACCCGTTCTTCTCCGCCCCCCTCCTACGTTACCCTGTTCCTCCGCCTCATTGTTTGGCAACAATAATAAAACCCTTTCGTCCCACTTCCTCCTCTTCGTTTCGTTCAATCTTTTCCCCCCCTTTCCTCTCCCCCTCCGTCCACCCGCTCGTACCGAAAGGGGTCGTGAAATATGGCCGCGCCTTTGCTTTTTTATATTCGTCCGACCATCGCTTATATACTATCCTCCGCTCGTTCGTGCTTCCTCCTCGGATTCAGGGCCTCGCGAACATATGGAAAATGCATTACAAAAGCAACGCCGGCAGCCAGAAAAGGGGCTTAGGTGGGGAGATGGCGTATTTTGGGGTGGGGGAGGGAGGGAGGCGGAGAGGGTGTGCGCGAGGCCGAGTTGGAGGCGTGGTGGGTTTGAAATGCCGAATCCTCCCCACCCGTGCAACATTCGTGCACCTCTTCTTCCTCTTGCTCCGCTTCCGCATGCATATAGATATATGCATGTGTTTGCGCATCTCCCGTTCGTTTTTTTTTTTAGCCTTCTGTCCTCTCCTACTCTATCTCTTTTCATTATCTTCCGCGGGTATCGCGGTCGGATGAAATGCAAGCAGCGTGCTGTGTGCCGGGAATCGTAAACACGGTCGCGCGGAAGGTTATTTGACCAAATTCTTTTCGCGGATGAAAGTGCTATGTATTTTTTTTTGTTCTCCCCGTATTTCCCTCTCCTTGGATGTTGGTGTTTTTAAGATATTATTTTCTGTGGATTGAGGCTGACCAAACGATTTTTACCAATGCATAGTTGTCATAATCATTGCATCCACATAATTGTTTGAACTATCTTCGCCTTAATATTTTTACTTCGAGTTTGTGAAGGAAATTAGGTACTGAAATTATAGTATCATTCCCATTGGATGCCATCAATTTTATATACCTCTGCCAGCGGCAAGATTTCAGGCGGTTAAGACCATGATTAAAAGTTTATAATCTATCAAAGAGTACCAATACCGCTAAAATGGAATCAGCCTCATCCAGATTTCATAGGATTGCACAGTTTATTTATCCCTTAGAATTTTGCATGCATGATATTCACTGTTTGCTCGTGTCCAATAGTCCGTATTTTATAACTTTTCCCTGCATGGCTTTTCCTATTTTTATTTTCTGTTTGTTCTTAAACTCGGTCGTCTCAGGCGTGAGTTCTTGGAATTTTCTTAAATTTGTATATAAAAAGATAACTTAGTTATTCAACATAAAATTTAAAACAATTTTATTTGGATTAACTAAGTTATTTTTCATCCACAGCGCTATTTTATTGCTTCTGAAATCATGAGATTACGCTCAAAGCATCATCTGGGCTGTTGATGATGTCAAGCTTTTACCGTGACTATTCTCTGTGTTTTTGTACTGGCCCCTTCGGTAATCGCGTTGAAAGCAGGCATTGTGTTTATGCCCCGCGCTGTTATGCCAACCGCCATGTGTACACAACTTGCGGGAAGTATCTTGTTTTACCCTGCATTTCAGTTCAGGGAAATGTGCCTCTTGAGAAATATTTGTGCTTAGGAGTGATGGACAGAAAACTCCAGTAAGCAGGACGAAGGACAATGTGAAGCGGTTATGACATCGAAAGTGCGTTAGCGGTAACGAGGCGAATTGTATTGTTTGCCTATCATCACATAGGCTGTATCTCGGGAGAAATCCATTTCCTTTGATTCTCCAATTCTCAGAGATGTTGAAAATAGCAGAGTTTCGTTGTTTAGGATGCTTTGTATCCGAGAAGGGTTTGCACGTGATGCTGAGGCAGTAAAGGAACGTCACTCTTACCTTGTGAGGTGGTGGCCCAATGAGGAACCATTAATTATATTTTCTGGTGAAAATGACTAGCTAAACGTGACCTAAAATGTTGAGACGCTAAATAATTCAATTACTTAGAAATATCGGTGAGAGGAAATTGTAGATTTTAACATAGAAGGTAATTGAATGACCTTATAATTATAATAAAAATATAGGAGGATAACTTCTGCAAAAACGTCTTCCAAACAGATGCAAAGGGGGGGATGGAAATGGCAGTATGGATCGTGTATTTTTTAAATAAACTTTTCCTGTAGAACTGTGATTTATCATGTTGTTTTAGGGAATTTTATCAAAAGAGAAATTTTTGTTAATCTTGTTTATTTCTAGCTGAGAAGAGCGTTATTTAATAACTTTCCGTTTCATATACTATAAGGGTATATCTTGTTTCCTTGTTGTTACTGGCTGGATTACAGTGTTGTGGCCAAGTATTTCTGCGCGTATTATCTTCATTCAAATGATAACTAGTGATTTTCTTTGGTATTTTCATTGAGGTTTTTGCTTGACAAGTGATCCATCTTAACTTCATTGAGCACTTCCTAAAATTTTTCCTCAAAGCTATACCTTTCACTCCGCAGATTAACTGTACATGAATGTCTGCTGTTCACTCCTCTTCTAACTTTTTTTCCGCGTCTCACAACATTCCTTCAATGGATATCCTGTAGACATCAGAGTTTCTGATGATGTAATGTTCATCGCCTCATGCTATCACAATGGAGAAAATGCTTAGGGTTAGCCTTTTGTTGAACATGGGAGGCATACTTGTGAGTCTAAATGTGTTTATGCTAGCCCTGTTTTGCATGTCTGTGTGTGCAATTGCATTTTTATAAACTTCCTCACTTTTCCAGACTTCAAAAAAGATCGAGTTGTTTCCCTACCATGCTTACTCATGCCCCTCAACCTGCTCTTCACGGGCGTGGGAACGTGTTTTCATGCTGTTGCCATGGTGAATACAAACCAGCATCCGCATTGTCTCGATACAGCGGAAAATATATTCGGTTCATGCATGTTCCTTTTATCCCTGTTGTGTCGCTTTGTAAAAGCATGGAATGGATATTCGTATTTCTTGTCTATCGGCTACGTAAAAACTACTCTTTTTGTTTGGTACTCCTCTTCTAAAGAATATGTTTGACTATTTGATACCCTCCACTCTCGGTAAAGAATACTAAGGCTAGCATTTTGATTTTGCAAACAGTTTACTTTTTTATTCCAGTCACTGCTTTTGAAATTCAGCTGTGAGCGAAAAAAACTCTTGTATTTTCAAAAAATATTTTTTTAATCGTCGGAATATGCTGCTTGAAAAATCCATCTTTCCTTCTTTTTTCGATAATATACCGACTTTAGCGCTGTAAACAAGAGTTTTCGTGCGTGCTTAAAATTCCAACCGATTTAGGTAATATTTTCGCTTACGAGACAAGTTCAAGGGTTTCAAAAATAACGGAAATCAAGGGCAATATCCATAAAAAGTCTGGTTGACGCTTGACATCAGTTAGACCATGGTGTAAAATTACCACCCTTGCATTTCTGAACAATTTTTCTTTATTTCACTAATAAACCCCTATACTGGGGTAAAATATTAAAATGTCGTGCATCACAGACAGCAGAGAGTTACCGCGAGTTTTAATTGTTCTATTGATATTCATTAGAAGTGTATCCCCTGTTGAATTTTATTATTGGAAGAAATAAAAATCAACAGTTTTATACAATTTTGGTGTTCCTCCTCCCCTTAGTTTCTCATATCTTCAAGAAACATTTGTCTGCCATATCTCCCTTTCTAACGAGTATTGATTATTTGACGTAGCAAAGCGTTGTTGTTATGATATCCTCAATGAGTAACAAGCTTCTCAGTTACGGAAACGTGCACAAAAATATGAGCGTAGTAAGTGTTAATAATCGCAATAGTTTTTTCATGATCAAGCTATTGTTTCAATTGTGTTAGGATAGATTTTGAGTCATGAGCAGATGACATGTGCACCCTCATTTTATAGTATCGGAAGCGGAAGTATATATTAAAGAATCTAACTTCCGCGGAAGTTGCGTTATCTCCGTTGAATATGCCTTGCTTACTTATCCATGTTATTTAGTTACAGGAAGGCGCCCTTTGAGTTTGTTCAGGAGAAATTTAAATGTGAAGCTAATGGCTTATCTTTCGTTGAAGGGAACTATATGTATGAATATAGGATAAATTTGTAATCGTGACGAAAGCCCATTTCTTGTATTCTTTGCCAGAATCGGGGAAATTGAGGGCAGCAGGCTATAATTTGATGTGAAATAACCATGTAAATTTAGTGTAGTCGTTGCTTTTTCGATATAATATGTAGAAAAATGTTAAATTAACTTGCCTAGACCCTTCTTATTGCCCAAGAAAGTTTTCATGGGGTCGTTAAGTTGTTTATGTGAAGGTAAGGAAGGAATAGAAGTTGCTGAATGAAGTACTTCTTTACTTATATGAGCCTTCTGCTTATTACTTATTTCGGACCTGGAAACTGTGATCAGAATGCAAATGCTGATAAAGTTAATTGCCTCATGTGTGCTTAATTGTTCAGTTCACCTCCATGGATCTACGTAAACGCTACCTTCATCACCAACGGCATCGTACAGTTCGTGAAATATTAATTTTTTTGCGGCCACGAGCACTCAGATCATTCCAAATATTTACAAAGCAATTGCTTTTCAGCGCCGAGCTCCCTTTCTCGGAAGTTAATTCAAAAGGAGAAAATAAAGTCACTGCGCGTAATCTAAAGGAAAATGTGGAGAGCTTTTATAGGGTGGCTTAGTGTGTGTGTGTGTGTGTGTATATATATATATAAATAAATAAATAAATAAATATATATATATATGTATATGTATGTATATATATATATATATATATATATATATATATATATATATATATATATATATATATATATATATATATATATATATATATATATATATATATTTTTTTTTTTTTTTTTAATTTTTTTATTATTATTTTTTTTTTTGAGAGGCAGACGCTAAACACAGAAAAACAGAAAAAAATGAACACACTTACTGAGTTTCTTAATATTTCGGTGCCACTAGCAAAATTATTAGAATTAGAATTACTAGCTAGAAATATTAAGAAACTCAGTAAGTGTGTTAATTTTTTTCTGTTTTTCTGTGTTTAGCGTCTGCCTCTCTCTGGCAAACTGTTCATATATTCTTCACGTGAGTGATCCTAAGTGTATATATATATATATATATATATAGAAAAAGAAAGGGTGAAGGTTATATCAATGCTGCGGGTCTCTTAAGGGGAAAAATGAAAAGGAAGGAGCGTGAGGAGCTTTGCATGTCGGAGAGCATGGAAAAGGCACTGGAGCAGTCTGAAAAGAGTGTGGAGAAGAGGGTGAGGAGGGGTTAAGATTAATTTGAAAGGGAGGGAGATGGATTACCGCGGATGGAGATAGGGTAGGGGGGGGGTAGTGGGTGCCGGCGGTGGTAAAGAGGACGGCGTTGGGAAGTCCTTGGATGGAAAATTGGCGAAGGAGTTGGGAAGATGGAAGGAAAATGAGATGTGAAAAGGTACGCTGCCAAGGGATTGGAGAACCGTAGTAAAGAAGGGCAAACGAAAGAAAGCAGTTGATAAGAAATGTCAATGAACACGGAGGTTCTGGGTGCCATGCGGTAAAAATGGAAATGGATCATAAACCGAAAAATATTTTCCATAATATTTTATACGCTAATAATGAGTTGTTACGCTATGTTTATTCTCTCTTTATAATTTTTTACATATCCAGGAAGGTATGGTATATTTGCCTTTATAATGCATAACGGTTTTCTCTACAATGTTGATAATTTTCAATTTCACCTCATTAACATTGAAAGTGTTTTTTGCTTTTAATTTCTTTGGGTCTTTCGAACTTTGCGTTTCATGGAATTCAATACGTTTGAAAATGGATTTTTACTACGTTATATTCCATGAAGGCATGCTCCCCATTTTTGCCTAAATATTCGTAAAATGTTTCAAAAACGTGTTATGCCTGCTTCATATTTATAAGTTTGCTGAGTAAAGGGTGTTAAGTCCAAAATGGGAAAAAATGAGTTACCATCTCAGGGTAGTTAGAAAATGAAAAGCTACAGCATGGTACAGAGTTCTTCGTACCACCCATTAGCTCATCATTATCCTAACATGCTTGAGATGATAACTCATTTTACCCCATTTTGGACTCAACATTCTTTAAACAGCTTACTCATATTTGATAAAGATAATTTTCGTCAAAAGTTTTTCGTAAATTCAGAACAAATCCCGGATTTTAAGTGGTGAAAATAAACGACGGAAGAGGAACTATCTCACAGCTCACGGAAATGGAAGAAACCAAAGTTTCACTTACGAGAAGTGGAACTTCGGCGGACAGGCTTGGACCAAGCTGAAGGTGCGATTAGAAATGGAGAGATCAGAGGTGAGAGTGGAAGCAGCCTTCACGGATTAGGACGCTGAGAAACGCGAAGGATCGGAGAAGGTTGTTGGCATAAACGCTTGTGGCGGCTCAGGTTCACGGAAGGTAAGGCAGAGAAGATGAAGTAGGGTTAGGTTTGAATAGGAGGGAGAACGTGGAGTGGGGAAGGAGGTGAAAAGAGGAGAAGAGATCGTGGTAAAAAGTCTAAGAGAAAGATTTGAAGGAGGTGAGGCATGAATGAAGAAAGCTTTCCTGTTCTTGTGAACGAAAGTGGCAGTTAGGATTTATAGTGAGGTTTCGTTCTTTTCCACCGTTCCCTTTTTTTCCAACAAGCCTTAGTACTGCGAATTTTCCTCTTGTTAGCGGTAAGGTTGAGACAGAAAAAAAATATTCTCGCAAATTCTTTCGTTCCGCTAAGGTTTGCATCTTTTTGAAAAGCTTCGCCTCCAAGACATTCTGGATTTGAACAAAGGCAGTTAAAGAGGTGCGTAGGAATGGCGTCGGCTGTTTAAGCAGTTAAGGAATTCCAATTGGAGGTACTTCATTGCTGAGCGCAGAATGGCTGAAATCTTAAGAGGACAAGTCTCTCGCAATTTAATAGAAAAATCCAAAATACGTACATACCAAGCACTGATTTATTAATTTAAAAACAAATATTCTAGCTAAAAATATAATTCTAAACTTTCTTAACTAAGAAAAGTTCTTTCATGGAGGATAGTAAATGAATTAGAACAATGTTGGCTATCTTTTTATTACATCTTACGTACAAGATTGTTCTAATAATATTCGGGAAAAATTCTTTATTAATAAGACTGAGAGATAATTTTAGATGTACATATCTAGAAATGATTAAATACCACATATGTCTGTGGTAATTACATTGCGGTTTTAATAACTTATGAAGATGATTTTTCACAACATGGAATCGCAATGGATGCATGTATAACATATATTATGGACGATAATCAAGTAAATACAAATGATATTGAGATATGATGTTATAAATACTTGAAAAGAACATTAATTTACCTCTGATCACTAACTATTATTGATTGCCGCTCTGTAAAAAGCACAATTTTTTTCTAAGGAAGAGTTCAGATGAGTATCATTCACTTTATTATTGAATGCTTCCATAGTTGAAGTACAGAAGTATAACTGATGCAATATGCTGTTATTCTATTGCACGTTACAGATCCCAACACTGTACAGATAAAAAAAAGCTATAGTTTATTATTATTATTATTATAGTTTACTATCCTCGTTATACGTGTTTTACCGTATTACCACATGCGTAAAGTGGAGGCGTAATCCAATGTGCGCACGAACGTTTGATGACTGAACGAATGAATGAACGTTTTCCAATCAAATAGAAAAACAAGCGATATAATGGCTGC
Source organism: Ceriagrion tenellum (assembly GCA_963169105.1). Lineage (NCBI taxonomy): Eukaryota > Metazoa > Arthropoda > Insecta > Odonata > Coenagrionidae > Ceriagrion > Ceriagrion tenellum. Next base: position 125,311,043 of record OY720633.1, on the reverse strand, counting down.
GGTGGGAAGCTGGGATTACTCCAGTAAATTTTATCGGAAGATTCTAAAAAAAATTACGTTGAATTAAAACGTAAATGCGTTCAAAATCTTGAAGGTCCACGATTACAAGCTGAGTCAGAGATCACATATTTAATGGATGAGATACGACACTCTTCATAATATATAGCCTTAATCGTTGATTAGGGTAAAGGCCTTCATTGATGATCCCGGTTAAAGTGGTTTTCTATTACATAAACTTTTTTTTGTTTGAGTCCCACCTTAATTATGCATTACTGGTATTAGTGTAATAATTCTCAATCATCTATCTCATTTTCTATTTCAAAGACGTTAAAATACGTAAAGGTTGCTTAGTAGGAGAACATTATACAGGAGTTAGACCTTGATTGATAGAATAACAACGAATCCAAAACTGGATTTTGCCTTAAAGAATGAGTAGTTGACTAATGTAACCGTATTGCTCATTTTTGTGATTTTTTGTCTCCAAATGAAGTTTTATTTGTCAAATCAGTTTGGTTTGCTGAAAAAACTATTTCATCAACATACTTGAAAGCTTTCATACTCTGCGACTGCAGTATTTATCGTTCATATAGCCCCCAATTTCATCATGTTTACGTTTAGTTGGAGAAAAATGTCATCACCTCACTTTCCTCCAGGAGCTTGATGACTTTCCATAGTTATATTATTTCACGCACTTTGCAGAGTAAAATATATTACCACGTTCTCCATTTGCTACCAACCACCTCTGCGGCTGATAATAGTGTGGAGGATTGAGCGTTTTGCCTAATGATTTTTTGGCTGGGGTTGTAAGAACACGTGAATATTTTGAATCATATTTGACACCACGATGGCTGGTAACCGTCCGCGATTCTGATCGACTCGTAAGCCGGATGAATGAAAGAAGCCAGCCGGTGGAATTCACACTGCGAAACAGGATGACAACTCAGGAGATGATTTTAGTCTCGTGGCATTAAAAAGTCCCTTAGCACTACCTTTAGCAATGGCTTGTTTCCTTGTTTCGACATATTGTAGCTTATTTTAAATTACTTCAATTAGTACACAGACTATCATTAAAAACGTTCAATGTTGTAAAACCTTTTTCAACTACTTTCCCTCTGTAATTAAATTAATCGTGCGGCGTGTATGAGGCAGAGTATGGAGGTAAATGTGACAAAAGAGGTTGTGCAAGGATATATCAGTATTAAGGAAATAATTGAAGCAGAGTTAGGTGGACAAATATGTATTTATGAGTGAAAATTTGTGACTGTACCTACCCCGGATGGGAACGGCGTGATTGGTATACATATATGTATTAAATTAATCTGATTCCATAGATTCAGCATGGAGGATAATTTGGTAATATCTTGTTTTTATTTCAAATAAAAAATTTAGATAACAGTCGCACATTACAATAATAACCATTGTAGCCACAACATATTCCAAAATGCCTTGTGATAATTTGGATGTCGCGTATAAAATCATGAAAAAAAAATCAAGCTATAAGGATTTTGCTGATAATACACTTAAATGATTCTGCAAAATAATTTTGCTGTGGCTTTGATATTATGTCAGCTAGATAGTTCGCTTTTAGTGGTAACATCATGCTTAACATGCTTATTTTAAAGAATCATATTCCTCATCTTGGCATTTATATTTAGCAAAATCAAGGCTGTTCATTAATAAAGAAGAACTAAGAAGTTACCTGTTCCTATTAAAAATTAATGCACTGATTAAACGAGTGATTTCTTAATACTCTTTAGCTGTTGTAGGTATCATCATAGATTTTCTGAAAAAATATGTTGAAAATGAAAGTGGATATGCTAAAACGCTCTTCTTTTACATGTGAAAAAAGGATATATTACCTTATTTTATTGCTGCTGGAGTCGTGAAAAAGATACTCATTAATCTGTAACGCTTACAGTATTTCTTTTTGTTTTCAGAATCCAAAATTTTCAAAAAAAGGTCCAATTATTCTCATTAAAGATCAGCATTAAGCTTTATATATATACATCATGAGTGACTACTATTACGCTCTTTTTACGGAAATAGAAGATGAAAAATGAATTACTAACCGAACTGTCACAAATTTTTACTTAAAAATTTTTATCTTGTGTACCTTACATCCGTCTTTCTTAAAAAATCAGCAATAGGTGATTTAAAAAAAACTTCCTATTAGACCAAAAATAAGGTATAAAAACCTACTTTTGGATGAACACGTGAATTATATTCCCTATTAGCAGACTCATACGTTTTTTAGCAAGCTCTGTTCTTCTTACATGATGGTTTTGTGTTGCTCGGCTGTCCATAAGGCAATTTAATTAGCAGTACTTTGGAAATTCTTGTTGGCAGTCCACAAGCATTGCGTTCACTTTTATAACACAGCAAAACTCTATTGCTCCTATCATATTAAATATTGAGATAATAAACGAGATTTTGTGTGATTCCGTCGCTGAAACTGGGTGAGCAAGCAAGGTAGCAGGTTCATGTTTTCTCATTTTGTAATTAAATATCTGTGAAAGTTTATTTTCAAGAAACAATAAAGAGGCGACAATAATCAGGGTCGAGCTAAATAACATGTTCAACCATTAGACCATTCATTCCCACGCAAACAAAAATAGAACCTTCCATTTGAAGAGAAATGAGAGTATATTGGATATTTTTCTAAACGAAGTTATTATTTCGAATGAGGAGTTCTCGGTTTTCAGCTGAGCCAGATCTGGAGACCCCAGAACTCTTCATTCTTAGCATTCGCCGGGAAAGACTCAGATCCGAATTTATTATTTCTTCATAATGAAAAGGTAACTTGGTCTGATTCCAAACTTTGTTTACTCACACCAACACAGGTTTTACACATATCATTTTAGGGATATCACACCATTTTCAAGGCACATACTTTTGGGAGGTTTGCTCTTATATATATTTCTAAGAAATGACGGGCCAAAACTTGGGTTGGTGAGAGTATATAAGACGTAGAGTCAGACCAAGGAAATATTTCATTAGGAAGAACATTACAAATGTCCACCGAGTAACGCTGGAATTCGTAATTTATATGGAAGTTATATTTATTTCTTTTCGAGGCACGCTGCATTCTTTAAGCCTAAATTTACAGATTTTTGTTCGTAGAAATAAAAATAAAGCTCCATATAATTTAGTTCATGGTAATTCATAAGATGCGTTTCAAACCAGACGCTAAAGGCCGCTTTACACGGTATATTTTATTGTACCAAGGAATGCATGAACTCTTTCATGAGGAAAATTGTACCGTGTTAAGCGACATATTGTATGATTTTCTGAATTACTGAACGGGAATTAGATCCTAAGTAATCTAATTCCATGCATTTTCTTGTACAAAATGATACGATATAATTCATTCGCTCGTGCAAAAATATTTATCATGTAAAGCGGCCTTCAGGCTTGATTGTGGGATCATTACTTTATTTTCATGTCAGTTTCATGTTCACTCTTGACACTTGCAAATATCTTCTGATATGTATGGATCTCCATTCAGTGTCCGTACTCTTTCAATACCTAATCCACCTCTGACGACAGCCTAATTAATGAGGGACTAGTTTAATTTCTGTGGATATGTTTGAGTAGCTCAATCCTCACCCACTGTATCAGCCGAAGACTAACTTACGTAACACTTACAAAGAGCCTTATGTTTGCCTTTATCTCCAAACTGACAAGTAAAATAGAAGTAACATGCTTCATTTATTTCCTTTGACTCTGTTATAGATTGTAACTTCAATTTACATTACCCACTAGCAACAAAAAATCAACCAGGCATAAATCCTACGCGCTAAAGTAGCCATTGTAGGTCAAATACATCACTTTACAATGAGTAAACATACCAAATACATGTCATAGTGAGATATTGCTAGGTTGAGAAGAATTAAGGAACAACAACAGTACCAATCCCATCTCATTATCTGCAATGATTTCACCCAATATTTTCAATGAAAATAAGATTCAATAATTTCCCGGCGAATGCTTTGGGTAAATTCTTCTCGGTGGAATTCTATCTAGTGGAGTACCCAAGAAAAATTTACTCAAATATAATACTCTGGCTCATTTTTTTACCACTTGGCAGGAATATGTACTAAAGAAAGACATGTTAGTGCTTTTATAACCACAGATTTAATTACATGATGCAAAGCAAAGAAACAAAATTGACTTGGGCAATAATTATTTTGTATGAGACGTTTTTGTATGATTATTAAATTGACTTGGGCAATGACGTAAAACATGAGTAGACCAGTGTAAACAGCAGGATCAGAAACCGTACTTTAAAATAGATGATAGACGATAGTTTTCACAATTTATAGTATTGAACTCTTTCATATCGTATCTCGTAACATTTAGTATCAAGCTCCGCAACACTTACGTGGTGTGATTGCAGGGTTTAGTAATGCAAATATATTTCTGGTCTAGTTGTAGGTTAATCTATAGCAATTTCTTGCAGACAGCTCAGACTGAAGCCCATAGTCTTTTGTCTGATGAAATTGAAACCAATTTCATAACAATTTATTGAAGAGTAAAATAAACCTCCAAAGTGTTACTTGCAATCTATGGATAACGCTGTAAGAATTTCGCTCTCCCTAATAGCTTAATTTTGATAAAATCAAATAGAATCACCAAATATAAATCTGCTTAAGAAGTGTATCTCCACGTGTGTGATATTCCCTGTTTCCCTAAGTACCCGTCGTTCTAGTCTCCTTGAATTTTCAGTCATCAATCTGATCTTGTTGGGGGGGGGGGGGTGAGGGGAGAGAGTAAAGGAGGAGGAGGAGGAGGCTGGGGAACCCGTTGACGCGAAAACTTCCTTTTCAAATCCTCGAATCAGTTAATCTCCTTCGAGTTGAATGGCTTTCAGTTGGCGTCTGCGCTCCCAACCACCCACCGACCGCCTTCCGACGCAAAATGTCTTCATCGCCGGCTCGAATTCCGCGGAAAATGAGAGACGCAGGAGGAGATTAAATGGCGTTGCGTTATCACTTTTCTCCCGCTGGTAATGTTGGATGGAGGATGATAGAAATGAAGGATTGATCTGTTGAGACAGAGAGGGGACGTAGTAGGGAGAGCGAATGTTTAAAATGCGGGACATTGATTTAGATGAATGGATTATGAACTCCCAGAGATGAGAATAAAAGAAGTTCGTGTTATTCAACTTCCAAAGAAAATAAGATGCATAGCAGTATCAGTTGATGTTCTTATGTGAAGTTTGTTTCACAGTTTCTGTCAACATTTTGAACTAAATGTGGTTAGATTTGGCTGATCGGTTAATGGTATATAGCGTCTGTCATTGAGAATGCTTGAAATTCATGTTCGCATATTGACCTAGACACCAAAACTATTGTATTCACTGAAAATATATTGTATTCGCTACTCGATAAAAATCTATGGGGCATTAGTGTCCCGTTTAAACTTAATTGCGCTTTTAGTTAATTGATTTTCCCATATTATTTTCCATGTCATATTTTAATCTTCTTCCAATTATATTAAGCCAATAACCTAAGGGTCTTTGACCGCATTGTTACACAGCGCTCCAGACTGTTGCACATGACCTTTATGAACTAGAGAGAGACTGTCTTGATAGGTAATCGATATTAAGCAGATATAATGCCTATGGCTTTGAAATATACGCTCGATGAGTTTGGAAGTGTTTTACTTTGTTCTAACTTGGGATTGCAGTTAGAAGTTGTTAGATAAATCTTAAATATCTGCCTTTTGCTTAGGGAAACCAGAGAGATAGGCCAATTATCCCACAAAAAATAATTCTATCGATGGAGTAAGTAGAGCTGAAGTTTGATGAACAGTTTGCCCTCGTAAATGTATTACGTTATTGATTTACAAGTAGCCAGTGATTTATCTTTCCTCAGCCACCCCGTTTTATCTTAGTCATGGAAAGAGTAGGGTCATGGATGGTTTTCAAAATATGATGTTTTGTTTGAACTTAAGAATACTGATGAGTCAGGGGCTTCATCTGTCAATATTTAAGGTGAAAGGAATACACAGATTAAAAAACCAATAATCAGTTATATCTAGCTTATGTGGATTTCTTTCTTAAATGTAATTACTTGGCCATTAGCCTAGAAACAGAACAGATAGTATTATAGACTGAGGATTGGGGGAAGTCTTCTACTATGGGAAATTGGATTCTAGTTTAGACTGGGTGGAAATGTAGCCACTCCTGGACAATTTCATCCTCTTTACGATATGATATAGGGCGATGCCATACTCTTCAAAATGCCTTGTAACTGGAAGAGGATAGGACCCTCCCACATTTGCTCAACTACAAATGCGTTTGTCCAGTCAGACTGAGGCACCCGTACCTGTAGGCCTCTCCTGAAGATCTAATTGGGGAAAATTTTATCCGCGGTTTTTTTACCGTGAGAAATGTCATCTTGATGAGAAATGTCATCCTGTATTGCTGAATAAGAGATTTCACTTTCTATCAAGAATAATACGGTGGTTCCCGTTGTCTTTTACACCATCGTAGTTCAACCAATTTCATTTAAACTTTATAAATTTTTTTACAAATCTGTGACTTTAAATATCGTCTCGCTTTTTCATCCGCGTAAACTGTAACTTTTGCTGAGACTGCTGCCTCTCCACAGTGGGGCTGGGCAGTTGGGGTCTCGTTAGTAAGTCTCGTTTCAGCGAGTTTGGACGATTTTTTCATTAATATATTTTCCAAAATCAGTAAAAATTTTCCGAATTTCCTTGATCTTGAGGGGATCAGGTTGGTGTGGTGGTTAGGATACTGGCTAACCATACCGGCGGCTAAGGTTCAAATCTCTGAAGAGGAGGATATTTTTCAGAGGAAACCCGATCCCTATTTGAGTGTCTTTTGGAAGGCACTTCAAGTGCAATAATCTGTCGGATAAGACATTAAACCGTGGCTCCATTGGCGCTTTTCGTTAAGAGCAAACTAATGCCAACGCCGGGTTTCTATCCACCCTTCCTCCCTTACCTATCTCCTATGGCGCAAATGACCTTAGCCGTCGGTCGCCTCCCCAAAATCCAATTCAATCCAATCTAGAACCTCCAACCCTCAGATTGAGAGTTGGATACTTATGTGTTTCTGTCCCTCTACCACTGAGCCACCCCGTCCTTCTAACTCGGTGTACTAAAATGCCTTCACCAACCGCTTCCAACATGTATTTCCTCGTATGTGACTTTTTCATTATTTACGCTGAAAATTGTGCATGCATAAGGCAAGCTTTATTATTTTCATGGACATCAGCACAACTCTACTGATATTTCTATTTTTGCTTTTGAAGTAGAAATCTATACGTGTCTCCACCAATCATCTTTACCATCAAACATTGAGATTCGAGAGTCTATGAAAGCCGATGAAGGTTACATTCATGAGGGGTGGGCACTTGGTGGCGATATCAGCGCAGAGAAACATAATTAAATGCACAGAAAACGAGCTCCAACGAGGCCACTTGGATCGTAGGCAAGTGCCTCTCGCCGTTAAAAGCCTGCTTCCAGAGCAGTTTAAAGCAAGCTTTTAAGGTTTGCGAATCGTTCTGGGGATGAGGAGGGAGGAGAATGAGGGGTGATGGGAAGAAGCCATTTGAACGAGACGGCCCCCACTCCTCAGATCTCAGCCCTCCACCCCCTCTCTGCCTCCTGATCGAGCTTTCTAATGACTTCTCCTTCCCGCACAGCCCCCGACTCTCTCTGCCTCACCCGACGCCTCGCTCAAGGGCACACCGCGAAAACCAAAGGCCTCTCACGTCCTCGGCCGTTTGATCTTCAAGGTGCACCCAATACGTTGCGAGAAGGCAATCCTTCTCGCTCTTGCAGTCCGCTCTCCTTTACCGTCAATGTTATATTTTTGTGTATAATATGGCTATCTTCTTGGAAAATGGTTTAAATTTAAAAAATAAAAATTTGTAATTTACACGAATTATTTAACACTAGCTACCGGTCTTGGCTCTCACGACATCTTCAGGTACAAAATTCAGTTGTCAGTTCTTTATATATATTACAGAGGATCATGGAAAATGTTCAGTTTGCGGGGTGGGGGTCGATGGGGAGGGGTGCATACTAGTTGGTGGGACAAGGTGAACGTGAGGAGCGGGATGAACCATATGGTACAAAAGTTATTTTCAGGTACTAGGGGGGTGCTCATGAGGCTAGTGGGGAGGTAAAGTAATACGTAACGCATCTATTTGCTTCCCCACTAGCCTTCTGAACACCCTTCCAGTACCATCAAATTTCCTTTTGTGCCAAACGATTCATCCCACACCTCACCTTAAATTTTTCCCACCAGCAAGTACATATGCACCACTCCCCACCAAACTGAATGTTTTCCATGATCCTCTGTGATATATATAAAGGAATGACAACAGAGTTTCGTACCTGATGATGGCGTGACAGCCGAAACTGGTCGCTAGTGTTAAACAAATTGTGGCAATCACAAAATTTTATCTTGTTTATTATGACGTCCTTCCACCAAGTAAAAGCTTCTAGTTTCCATATAATTAAAATTTTTTAAGTCGGCCTTATACACGTTAGTGTCATACGTGTCAATTTTATGACTGCCGCTTTTTGAGTGAGAGACGATTGAGATGATATCCTAGGGCTAGCGTTTCTCCGAGTGAATGATTGGGTCGTAAGGAACAGATTAATCTCGTTCCTGTTTCAATGATGAATCCTCTTACTTGTACTGATATTGATTTAATCTGCTTGGGTTTTGGTTGTTGTCGTGGTGATGAAATCCAATGTGCTGAAACAGTTACCCGCTTATGAATCCTTCTCTCTCTTAATCTTGTAAGGTCGTGAAAGTGTATCGCTTTCTCGTTCCTTAAATGTCCAGTTTGTCGCCTACCAAAATATTGAAAGAATGGTGTAAACTACAGGAGCAAGAATTCCTTGACAACCTCCTCCGACCTCCTAGAATATGGTATTTCGCAGTTTGGTAGAACAATATGCAATAATTGCGATGCAGTACTAATGGTATGGTATTATAAACTGATTTTTCCATTATAATAGGTCTGTGTAGTATTTCCGTTCTATTGTTTGCGTGTGATAATTATGGAAAATTGGTACTTTAGGGGCCAACTAAACTTAGATTACTTGCGCCGTTGTGAACATTTGATTTTATTTTGGAGGTAAGAGTGATTGAGGAATGGAAGCAGGTTTAAGAGAGACCCGGTGTCAGAATTAGCCTTCATGTAACGAGAGGTGCCCAAAGGATTACGATTTGACGTCCCATCGACGGTCAGTTTACATACATACATTTGAAATACGTATTTGTGAATCAAATACGCTTTTAAAAAAGTATTGAATGTGTGGCCTTTCAAATACAAATTTAAGGTATTTTCTGTATTTTAAAATTGTAAAATGGTAGTGAAAAATTTAAACTCAAGCCAGAATTTTACATCGTGAATTTGGCATAAATTGATTCTAGTTGTCCCGAGGTTGAAATGGTTTTAATTTTCAACCATGGTCTAATCTAAAAATAAATATTTGATACAACTGTAAAAATAGTGGTATATTCCTCGATATTCACATAGGTTCCATTGAGACAGATATCTAGGAAAGTAGCACATCCCTCCAGAATTGAGGCAAACACATCCAAAGGACCCTTTTGCAAAGATATTGCGCGGACTTCAATAGGGAAGATTTTGGATTCCACTTGTGTGCGTAATGTAATTTTGTTCATCTCTTCGTAAAATTATGATTGAATTTGTGGGTGATTGCTCAAAAATATTTATTTGAGAAACAAATTTCATAATTAGTACATTAAAAAATATAAAAACATAGATGTAATTAGTTGTTCTGCGATGATCAGTATGGATCTCAGAATACGTGCCAGTTTTGCTGAGGGTTGCAGAGAAATTCATGAAATTCTGTTTTTGTGCCAGCAATCACTATTCTCTCTTTTTTTCTCTGAAAGGTGACTACTTTGTGAACCATTTAAACGGATAAGCGTAATGGCCTTCTAAGTTTTCCATTGTAGTTTCCTTTAGTTATAAATTTATGGTTGTTCCATCTAGTCATAAAAAAATCATGCTATTCATAAAAACTACAACTGATTATAGCAGCATAGAGAATGAAAAGAAGCTTCTTTTAATGCTCAGTTGTAGGCAAGGAGCTTTTGGAATGATAGCAACAAAAATATGCTATGCTCTAGACAAAATATAAGATTTCACGATCTTCCGGCGAATGCTTTGAATGCTCTCGGGTTTCTAAATGGGTGATGATAGTTTGTGGTATCGACGTTTCGAAGGCGTAGTCTGCCATCGTCGTCAGGGTGAATGGATGCCACATAAGTGAAACTTAAACAATGAATTCACCCTGAGAACAATGGCAGACGATGCATTCAAAATGTCGGTACTACAACCTGGTCGAATACCCGAGAGCTTAAAATTCTATAGATAGAAGTTAATCAAGCGCTGAAATATCATTCATTCGATAAAATACGAGTTCATGCACTCCTGTTGTCGTGGAAAGATTCTTTTCCTTAGTTCGTATTATACATTTCCAATAGGAAATCACCTTCAGGCTATATTATCGAAAGACTTGTGTCACTGAAGGGATGAAAATACTTATACATAAGGCTTTTGGTATTTTTTTCCCATGACTTTGGGTAAAACGTCGTTGTTTGATACCTTTTGAATTTAGCCCCTCGCAAGAACAGGGGAGCCAACAGCAGCTGCAACCAATTTGACCCTCCGTTGCAGTTTGCTTTTATCTCGCCATTTCACCTTCGCCCCTATGCTTGTCTGAACCTTACCGTAGTACCTTTCGACCACGATGTTCCATTGCCACTCCTGCCTCATTTATAAGGGGCGTGGTGGAGGAGTTTATCCCACTCAGCACCCTCTCGATGATTATATGTACTGCCTCGCTCGAGGCAATTCCGTAGGATGAGCAAATTGATATGAAGGATCCGCCCTCCTCTTTTTTCTCTTTCCTGTGGGATCCTAGAATTTCTCCAAACAATCTAAAATGACCCTGTTGATTAGAGAGGAGAAATAGTGACTCACCCTATGCAACAAGCTACGGGCAATGTCATCTTGATCTGGAGCGAGTTAAACAGTCTTTTCCGTGAGGCCAGGTTGTGTATGACTTTAAAATTCAGGGCAGCCTTACCTTTCATAAGATAGAATACGAAAATGTGTTTTTTCATTTACCGAGTTCATGCTGATATGATTTTAGGATAAGTCATTTCCATTTGTAAATTTTCGTCTTAGCCTAAATATACTGGGTGACTTTTTTGTTGTGACAAACTTTTTCCATGGCATCTAGCTTTTTTATTGCCAGTGTGGTTTTGAACTCAAAATGAGGAGTTTGAAATCATCAAATTCTCGAAGAATTATCGATGGAGAATGTTCAACCACTGCTCAACCCCAAATGAAGGTTTCGTGTCTTTAATGGAAATGAATGGGAATTGGCACCTTTTACAGGAAATTTAAAATGATGTTTTTGAATATTTGGTCGGCCAATAAAACTCGTTACTTATGTAATTTATGAACCTACCTTTTAAATTTCATATTTACTGTATTTTGTATTAGTATATTTGGTAATTATTTGGTATTGTATTCTTATTTGTATAGTTTTCATGGTGAGGTTTTTATTCGGATCGCACCGTATTTATCAGTGCATTTTGAAATCTATTTGTATTTCATTATTCAAATACATCCAGAAAAAGTATTTGTATTTTGTATTTCAAAAATATTTTTAGCGTATTCTACCCAGCCCTCCAGACAGTGTGCACTCTCTGTGCTCTCCATGTGACACTCAACTAGGTATTTGGACTTCCCTGCCGGAGTTTGAACCTGGGCCCTTGGGATAGCGAAAGTATAGCCGCCTCACCTATCCGATTCCGTTTTACACTTTAATTAACAAAATCTTTTTTTCAACCTCTCAACTCGATTGAGTTTCTTACCCACCATTTTAAGCGGCGTTCAAATTCCATCCACAACAATTATGGTAATTTTGCAGTCAATATAATTTCAGATTCGCCATATTATTCGAATCAACGCTCTACAAAAATATCAGTGGTCACTTTATCGTTGTACGTACTTATTTTGAAACAAGAGACTATTTTTGAAACTATTTTTGAAACATTTTATCTAACCTCAAATTCAAATCGGAACTTTGCGTTCTTTCTGATTGCCTACTTAGTTAGCATGTTCGTGAAGCTAAACATGCAATGATAATTTTTCGCTCTGAGAAATGGTTTTGAGGGTAAAATGATACTTTTTCTCGCTGCATTGACGTGAACTATCAATTTTCTATGCTCTTGGAACAATTTTTGACCCTAGTGAATGGTGACTGCAGAGAGATAACGGAATGAGAAAGATTTTTCACTATTCAAGCTTAATGCCATGGTTTATATGTAGTATACATATAATTTAACCTATAAAACTTATTTTATATTTGAATGATTAAGTGTCATGTATTGGAATACACTTTTTTTTAATCTTTTATCAGTAATTTACCAAAGGAATTGCTTGGATGGTACTGCTTCATGCTTTTTGCTCCTTGGTGTATGATTTGAATACTTGCAATGTGGAAATGCTTTCAAAACAATGAACTTACTAAGTGTCTCAACGTATTACAATTTGGTCCAAATAATTATCCGTGTTTAACTTTTATTATTCTTGCAATTGAAGCCATCCAGTTCTTTCCCTGCATAATATATTTTTTCTTCAATGCCCCTGGGTCTACGTTTTTGTCTCTGCTAATAACGACTTCAAGCACAGCCTCGAAAATGTCTGCAATAGATATTCATTAAGTTTAGAAAATTAGAAGAACAAAGAGGCACATATTTTTATACAGATAAATCCCTGCTTATTAGCGGGAGATCGAATAAGAGTTTATTGATAAAGAGTGGTCATGTTCGGAGAGTTGTGACATATACTTCTTTAGCGATAAAGTGAAGGAATACAAAATTGTCGACATTTCCATTGTATACGGAGAATTTCAGGGAAATATTTCAATGGAATGCATGTAAACGTTAGTAATGTGATGAGTGTGCAAATCTTGTGTTCTTGTTGGTGAAGTTCTGAAATTATTGTTCAGCTAATGAAACCTATTACATAAACTTGTTTATTTAAATTACTTGCGCATGTATTAACCACATTTTTTATAATTTTTATTATTAAATTTCGTATATTGGGCCAATATTTTACCGCAGTTGAAACTTATTGGACACGAAATAAAATCTAAGATTGTTTAGATTGAAAATGTTGATCTTAGAATCGTAATAAGTTTGGTAGCATTGAGTGCAGCCTATAATAGAAATCTTAACGACCTATTCTCCGAATTGAAACTTTTTGATGGCCACTTATAGTCATGCTTTGGAAAATTATGACTAGATGGATATTTGAGATATACTTTGATACTGACTCCTAAAGTTATTCAACTTAATGATAGCTAGGTAGTGACTTTTAATGCGCATGGTCGGTTACTCAAATTTATTATTCTCATTATTAGCTTATTAATGTGATTTTGGCATTTGATGATCTTCAATATTTCAAGCAAGGAATGCAAAACTATCATCGTGACACAATGTGAATAATTAAATTTCAATGTTTCTTTCTTGGCTAACCGCATTTTTTTTGGTATCGTACCTTGCCGTTTTATTTAAATTTGAAACCTTTGGTCACTTTCATTAAATAATTTTAAGTAAAATAAACATACAATTTAGTATTTTATTTCTCAATTTTTTATCTCTCTAAATTTTCTTCATCCTTCGGAATTTGTACCATTCACTTCGGCAATTAATTAGAAGATCAATTTTCTGCCGCTCTTCACTCCCTTCTCAACTTTAGTAATTTTTCTTGTGCTTCTTGATCTCTCAATTTTGACCGCTCTCTTTATTTTCGTTGATTTATTCCACTCTTGGTGATTTATTTCATCCACTTTAGCTTCCTCTGCTATTTTATATGCGGCTTTAAAGGTGTCCAAGTTCATTATCCTTTTTATGTTCTTATTGTTGGAAAATTTACTTAAAACTGACACGATAGCTATTTTCTGTACGTTTTTGCTTGAAATATATGTATAACTCTGTTGTATGACTTTCAAAAGTAAATTTAGGGATGCACCAATACGTATTTCTCCTCATAAGTAAAATATTTCATGTAGATTTCCACTGCCACTGCAACCTCTCAGCTCCTCATTTTTCTCTGTGTCTTCCATCTCCCTAGTTGACATATCAATCTCGTAACGAATAACTTCCACTATCATACTTAACACACTATTTAAAAGTTCTTGTGCTGGCAAATAACTTTGGTGGTTGTCTCCTGACCACAGCTAGATGAGTTACAGGAATGAAAAGAAGAGCCGGGTTAGAAACAATAAAGAGTAATCATATAAGGTGGATAAAGTGGGACTTATTTCGCAGACGTGAGCGTTTCTTTTATTTGAAAATGGAGGAAGAAGGGAGCGGTAAGGTTTTGTATCCGGGGGAAGGGAGATGAGCCTACAAGAGTAAGGGATTAAAGTTTTTTTTTATAATCTGAGGGGAGAGGAAATTTAAAAAAGGCTAATCTGTAACCGCATCCCGACCTTTCAAACCGTTTCAAACCTTTTCTTTGCCTTGAAGCGCTCCTGCGGACAAATTATTTTTCTCATTTCTCCTCCCTCAGTATTTGCAATTTCGCTCCAAAAGGGAACAAAAGGATTCTCTTCCATCTCGTTCAAATTTTTCCGGCGCTAGTGAAACGCAATAAGCAAGCGTCGAGATGGAGAAAACTAGACGGAAGATCTCGCTCAGTCGATGGTAGGTGGAACGGCTGGTGAATACAGGTATGGAGAATGAAAAGAGCCGTCTTTGTGGAAAGGAATGTATAACACTACAATTGGTAATGAAGGGGATGTTGTTGTTGTGATTATGGAAAAAATTGGTATTGTACTGATTGCTGAGAAGGATTCAGAATTCAACCATCATAGGTATCTTATTAAACATGGTAAGTAAATCTACATGGATCTTTATCAAGGATTTTTATATATTCTAAAGCTGAGACTAATCCTCCCACAAACTACTAAATGGCTTGAATAAATCTCAGAACATATGGTTAGGCTGCTATCGGTAGAACGGGAGCCATTATCAAGACCGGTTCTCCAGTTGATTGAAGCAGCACGCAGATTCCTCTCTTCATGATTCCAGCACTTTTAACCTTCTTCCTTTACACAGCCACCAGTACACTTTCTCATTTGTTCGCTCATGAGTGGGGAATGCACCGTCAACCAACATTTAAGTAACGAGGTAAATTGCACGATGGACCATTACCAAGGTTTGCATGTGTCTGAAAGATATAGGGAGGTAGCAAACACAGAGCCATGCGTTTTTAGCGAAGGGGGAAAAGGAAAATGAACCTTGGAGAGATAAAAAAAGTGTGGTTGGACTCATTTAGCGATGAGTGCATTGCTGGAGATAAGGATGTGTGGGTTGAGGGCTGGCTGCCGATCTCTGCGTGGGAGGATTTTGCGTCTGGACATGTGATCGAAAGACTTTCCGCGAAGCTGCCAATTCAGCGGAATTAACGTGGTGGAATAATATTTGTATTCCAAGCTATTGGTATGTGGAAAGGACATGGATGTATATGATTTGGACAGTAATTCATCAGTAACATAATGTAATTTAGTAATCAAGTTAAATAATCAGTAAGTTATAAATCTCACAACTTACTGATTATTTTTAACGCGCACAAGCTGAGCGAGATCTTCCGTCTATAAAGCTTAAAGCAATTTCTTGAATTTCAAGTGATCAAATTAAATATTAGCATTCCTAATGAATCATACTTCATGATAGAGTATCATGTCTTACAAAAATCAATGGTTTTAATGATTTTATCTTTTTCCATTGATAAACAATTGTTCTTTTTCAATGGCCAAAGCAATGGCTGTCATAACTTTTCACTTATCCATCATCATCATTTGAATGACGTGTTATCAGTAGAAATTGGCCGATGTTAATGCGCCTAGACTTCTTAGAAACTCGGATTCCTTCATATACTGGAAATTAAATAGCAACATTCCTTTTCGGAAACAGTATGTGTTAGCGACAAATTAGCAAAGACTTGTAAAAACTGTTTTGCTGTGCTTGTCTCGCACCTTCATAGCATAGGCAACAAAGGAACTTTGGTAAAAGAAGAATACTTGTTCATACATAATAAAGTGGAGCGATTTTAATCTATGTGAAATACCAATAACTCACCCTTAAGCTCAAAGACCTGTGCTCAACGAGTTGAAAACTCATCAAGCAGCAAGCTTAATGGGGTTTCAAATTTCTTCATTTCTGTAAAGGGAGTTGTCCGCCTCTCTGTGTCACCTCTGTAACTAGGGTGGTCCCACGTCGACCCTCGAAACAAAAAATGAAGAAAGAAACGGGCATTGAAAGAGTGTAGCAACTTATATATTCACCTGGCATCACGAGAGCGTTGCTTATCAGAATAAGTTCTACTTATTTGATGAGGAAATTTGAGGAGGAATTGTGAGGTAGATTTCTGCTTGATGGAAATGTTGACCCGTTCTTTATGCCAACTTGGTGAAATAGGGTTGAACGTATTTTGTGAACAGCCTTCTCTATATTTCAGCCATTATTGTACATTATAAGGAGATCAGACTTTATATATCAGACTTTTTTCACTTCTGTTAAAGAATTTTTCATATCGTCTTGACGGATGTATGAAATTACATTTTTATACCGGGATAGAATACAAAATTTTCTTCATTCACATTGATTAAAAAGGTGAAATTTTGTTTCCGGGAGTTACTTGCAAATTAAGGAGTACCATTTTTTCGAGATAGCTGAAGGGGAGGGGGAATATTTTATTTTGCATTGGCAAGGCGAGTGCTCTGGTAAGGGAGTGGGCCAAGAGCCGGGGTTGACCGCCTCAAGGCAGATGCTGGAAGTGGGAACGCCGCTAATAGGGGAGAGGCGAAAGAGTAGCGGGAGCGTTGAAGATGTAATCAATCAAGTCGCTGTCACAGGGTCGATGTGAAATATCGCGGAGGGCGGGAGATAATATATAAAGAGGGAACCTCGCGTGGGAGGGGGATTGAATGAGACACGGTGGGACGCAAAGTGTGTGCGAGTGAGTGGCGGGAGCAGTTCAGAAAAGGGTTCGAACGGTGTGCGGTGACTGTGACTGGTCGATGGACGGAAAGGAATTCGAGAGAGTGGCGTAAGTGCTGATAGGCCCCCCTTTTGAAATTGGGGTTTATGCGTTTTTATTTTAGCCAAACACCTCTTTCAAGTTTTAGGTCTTAGATACTTCCTTATCGTTTTTCAAAGCCCCACTCAGTATAGGTCTTATCCGGTGTTTCAGACTCTGGAAAAAATTGCATGCTCAAAAAGTCGAAATCTTCGAGTTTACAGTAGTGGCTTCTAAAATGTGTTTCATTCTCCCTTATTTTTTTGTGTTTCGCTCGTTGAAATAGCGATATCAAAGAAATATCGCGGCCTCTTAGCACCTATAGTTAATTCAGGATATATTAAATTATCTGTTTAAACTGCTTTGAGAAAATTATTCTTCCTTCTTCAGCATTTGTTGGGCTTGTTTCCTCCCATCTCCAAAGGCATTTCACCAGATTGCTTTATCTTATTATGGATTGTTTGGCAACTATATTTCCATTATTTTTGGCGAAAATATACTTTGCGTCTAATACCCTTCAGCTTTTTGAGGGTACCTAATTATTGTTAACTACTGTAACCCTCCCGTTAGACCTGAGATTATCAAATGATATTGCAACTCTTATGTACATGAGATGCGCCTAGTTAACATGAATATTGAGTCCTGTTTTTCTTATCCACATCATAGAGAGGTAGAACAATATCAGTGTACCGCCAAAACAAGCGAAATATGGCGAGATGTGTGCGGAATGGCCGGCGAGGAAGAAATGCAATTGGGGAAATTTCTTAGATATCGGGATTAAATTTTTTTTACTTCTTTAAATATATTATTCTAAATCCCCCTTCTCCATGTTTCTTCGTATAAATGTGTTGCTATCGATACCTTTCTTTATCTTCTTAACCTTTTTAAAAATTTCTCCCCTTTTCAACCGTTCTCTTTTATTTCCACGTCCTTTTCTCCTTTGGAAACTGCGTTCCACTTTCGCTATTACGCCACCGAACATTTCCTTTTAGCATCGCAAAAGTTTTTCATCCTCTTCCCATTTTACGTACCACAGAATTCAATCGAAAAAATCAGGCTTGATGAGGTAGAAATAATTCATCATAATGAATAAGAGTAAAAACAATTTTCTACTTAGATTAATTATTTATTATTCAACATAGATTTCGATGTACTACGTCAGGCCTGATGATGATGTAGTACATTGAAACCTATGTCGAATAAAAAATAATTATCCAAGTAGACAATTGTCTCAACTTTTATTCATTATGACAGAGTCCGATGTTTTTCCTCCCTTTTCCGAATACTACGGCGGCAAGCCCGCCTCCCTTCAATTTTACCAACTCCTTCCCAATCTCTTCATATCATTGAGGAAGGAGCGAGCGTGACAAGGTGCCTCTCCTCACAGGACTTGTTCGATTCAAGTGTTTGCCTCTGGTGCTGGCGAAGATGAGTTCCGAAGGAAAAAAGCGCTGCTTGCCCAGGGTCTTTCCACCCCAATATCCAGCGCCTTATCCTTTTAACGTTCGTCCTTTCTCTCCGAGACAATCGTTTCCCCATATCCTCTCCCTGCTCTGCCCATCCCAGTATCGTCGTATCGTTGAGGCTCATGTGAATATCCGTTACTGATTTCATGGTATTGTAGTTCCCTTTTTCGAGGCTATTTTCTGGGGATGAACAAGCTTTTATCCCAGACCAAGCATCTATTTTCTGTGAAAATTTGGCTGAATATTTGCCGCGAGTGAACTTTGCTATCACGTTAGCGTTCTAGAGGAGTTCCCACCTTATGTCACCACCTAATGCGACAAAATCTTGTGGAGTTTCTCATCGAGCCACCCT
The DNA here is from genome assembly GCA_963169105.1 of Ceriagrion tenellum. NCBI lineage: Eukaryota > Metazoa > Arthropoda > Insecta > Odonata > Coenagrionidae > Ceriagrion > Ceriagrion tenellum. The sequence goes on along the minus strand of OY720633.1, from coordinate 125,292,102 downwards.
TCATTTATTTTTGCTGCTCGCCGTTCAACACAAGCGATACCAAAAAATATACGCCCTAATAAACATGAATAACTTGTTAATTGAAAAAGAAGGAAGTACTTTGTTATGATTCCACATTTTATTTAAAGCAACAGGACCAAGATTTTAGCATATCATGCCATCATAAGGTGGCATAAAATGCAGAAACTTAGATAGTTTTGCTTTAAATAAATTTTGAAATCATAACCAAGTACTTGTTTTTCATTATTTTTGAAGGAGTTCGACCGAGTAACGCCAGAGACAGTGTCTTATATGAATTACATTTATGCAAAGTACAGTTCTTTTGTGCTTCAACCAAACACAAGATTTTTTCCGCCAACAATATATACTTAAGGAAAGATCGTGCTCGATTAACATGAAGATGAGGTGTTTAAAAGATAGTGCTATTTCTGCTGAGGCTCCCTGTTAAAGTGCTTAATAGTGTTTACAGTATCCTGCATAATTTGTAATCAGCAACAAAGCTTTCACCATCATTGTTATTCAAGCCGATACCTTGCTAATTCCGACCTTTTTCGCTTTTTATACGATCGCAATGCGCGGGAACTTTTTGGGTGTTCAAAAATTGCAACTCACGTCATTAATAAGGGGGAGTGGTTTAAAAATAAACCCAGCGATTCGACTTTGAGGTAAGAACAAAACGTTTATTGAAATTTTTCTCAAGGCGATGAATAAGTAGAGACTCCTTCGATATCCATACGGTTAATGTTAGAAGAGGTTTGCCATTTTTCAGTAAAATCTGCTTATGAACTCTGTCGAGTTGAATTTAATGTTTGCGGATTAAAAGTATTATCGCCTATTCATGTCGCATACTGATGGGAGTTTCTGAGCTAGGTAAGTTATTATGTATCTCATCAAATGGATCTGCCGCAAATTCTTTACCAATCTTAAATTTAAGAAGTTGCCGCATAGATATTTTGCCAATGGTGGATATTGAAATGGAAGTCTGATATCTCTCAGTACTTACTGACTCAACAATTGAGTTGAAGAGCATGAAGTTAATTATAATGAAATATATTTAAGCTTTATTTTAATTCTATTTTCAGTAGTTCATAGAAAAATAAGCTTAAAATTCCACTGTTTTTCAGTAGTTTCCAATAATTTAAATTTCTAATTTTTAATAAACATTAACAATTGGCCCATATTTTTCCTCTTGATTTTTGAAATTCTCGCATGAATTAAACTTCAAAGGGAACCTTTGCTTTTTGGTGGTAGGCAGTCGGTGGCTGCCCTCATTATGGCCAGCAGAACAAATGAAGAACAATATGCGTAGTTTGATGACGACACGTCATGAAAACATAAATAGGGGGTTAATATCAATTAAACAACTTCCGATGAAGTAAAAACGGCGTAATTTCAGACTGAATGGATGTTAAATGTTAAATTGACGCTCATTTTAATTGTTATCATTGCTAAATTTCTGTTTATAGCCTACATCCTTACAAATTCTGCTTTCGGCAGCGTTTAATTTCATTTATCATTCTGGCAATCGCTGGCTACTGCGGTCGATAATTGGCTATCGTCGACTTTTGCAGTTCCTAAATCGAAGGTACTTAAAGTATGCTGTCCCTAAGTCCTTGTTTTTCCTACCAATTCTTCTGCAAATAGAAACCATAAGCGTTCCGTTATTGCCATGTAATTTCGGATCGCTATTTATTGGCCATAATACCCGAGTTAATCTCTCAAGGAATATTATGATTATTTCATGTTTTTGTAGTCTCAAATTTACGTGCAATAAAGGGAGGAACAAATTTTTTATGAATATTTGCAGGCGTTGCCAAAATTTTCTTTTCGGTGATAATCTGTTTGTTGTTTTGCGGTCTTTCTTTCCGGTGACATTTTGCATCTTCTCGTCACGCGACTTGGGCGTCACGTCATTATGTTACAAATCATTGTTTTCAGTGCTGAAAATATAAGCATTTTCCGGCGAACAATTGCATTACTCACCCTTGTTACGTACTTTTTACTGTGAATTACGCCCAACTGTTCTCATTATTTACATTCTGGCGTAAAATTTTCTATTTATATGTGCCGGTACATGTAGTTGGTTTCATCTTTTCATTAATTATAGTTTTGCAAAAGGGGCATTGCAATTTTTTGCTTTGGCGTATCCTCAACGTAATTTTGAATTTCCAACATCAATCCAACCACTCGCGAAGTATATAAATTGATGATTAGATAGCTAGGACATATATGTAATTAAAATATAGCTCGCCCTTTTTACGGCAAAACTGAGTGAAAAACAAATTAATTGTGATTTCGGCAAGCAAAATAGTTATTTAACCTAGCGTAAACACGTTATGTAATCAGAGAATATTTCAAAGAATTAAACTGGATCGAAGGAATAATAACATACTACGAAGTTGCTCCTGAAAGGCAATAAAAAATTTACTGTTTCGAATGATGAAGCTATCTTGGTTCCGTTAAAATGGAGTTCCTGTTAATTATTTCCACCCAGTTCCGTAAGAGGTCCTCGTTGGGTAAAGTTGACCCAAGGTCGTTCAATATCGATTGTGTTCTTCCTTCGATATAGACCTTCGCAACGTACGTAAACCCGCCATTAATGTGCTTATTTATCTGTGTTCTCCATAAGCATAGTATTGGTTGCTCTACGTTTTGTTGATTTGGTAGTGCATTTGTATTCAAAATGACGACTTTTGACGCATATTCAGGGGTGTAAGAGGTGGAACTCATCTCGAATAGCCTCTTCCACTCAAATTCCAACCTCGCATGCACGCGGTGCACCCTGCTCTCGCAGAAGAGGATCTGACGACCGAGTATCTCCCGGAAAAAGAAGTGACAACATCCTCATCTACATCTACATCTACGTAATACCCTGCGAGCCACCACGAGGGTGTGCGGCAGAGGGTGAAGATCACCAAACATGCACTATTGACATGCAACTAGGATATTTAAGGGAGACATGCTAGAGAACAGGGTCACATGCAGCTAGGTGGTTAGTATCTACATAATAAGAAAGGGATTATTGGTTGTTATTACATGAATCATGCACCACAGACTACTCTAACTATATTTCACTTACCTATCCCTTTGCTACGCTGCCGATTGTTCTCTCTTATGGTACGCGGGAAAAATGACATTTTAAATCTATCGGTACGACAATCTGTCTCTCTAATCTCCTCTTTGGAGCCTCTTTGGAGGGTGGATGAGCGGATAGGGATTAGGGCACCCTCTTGTCCTTGGAATGGGAAACTATTCCTAAAAGCGGAAGAACTGCAAGGTCAACAGCATAGGATTCGGAAGGCAAGGGGAAACCACCGCATTAAAAACCCTAGTGGTATCCCTAGTACAACAGCAACTCATTATGGAAGCTTTAAAGGTTAAATTATCCGGAAGTAAAATAGTCCCACATTCGGATTTCCGGGCTGGGACAACTGGAAAAGCTCTAGTCATGCAAACAAAGAAAAACAAGAAACAGAAGTATGAAAGAGAAATAGGAACATGGAATCTAAACACATTATTGAAGGTAGGGAAGTTGGAAAACCTGAAAATAGAGATGAAGAGATAAAAAAAAGATATTCTCGGTATCTCCGAAATGAGGTAGCATGGCACGGGAGACTTTTGGTTAGATGACTACAGAATAATTTACTCGGGGACAGAAGATGGACCAACCGGGGGGTAGAAGTGATTATGAAGAAGAACATGGGACTCAGAGTAGCGGCATATGTGCGTAGTGATAGGATAATTCTAGTCAAGATAAATACAGAGCCAAATAATACTATTATAATTCAAACATATATGCAAACTAAAAATAAAGACGATGAGGAAATTGAAAGAATGTATGAAGATCTGAATCACCTGATAGAAGGAACACGAGCAGAAGACAATGTAATCATTCTGAGGGACTAAAATGCTACGGTGGGAGAAGGAGCAGAGCGAACAACTGTTGGACAGTACAGACTGGGAGACAGAAATGAGAGAGGTGAACGATAGATAGAATTCTGCACAAGAAACAAATTAGTCATTCCAAATACACTCTTCAACCATCATAAAAGGAGACGCTACACTTGGAAAGCTCCTGGTGACATGAGGAGAGCGCAACTGGATTACATAATGGTAAAAGAAATATTTAAGAACCAGGTTAAAATTTGCAGAAGCTATCCAGGTACAGATATTGTGAGCGATCATAATCTAGTTATGTTGCACGCGGAACTTAAATATAAGAAAATCATTAAGAGAAATACTGATTATTTACAGGTGACAAAACTTAAGACACCAAGTATTAGGGAAGAGTTTCAAAGGAGATGAGATGAAAGGGTAGAAAGAAATACTGACATATTAAACAAACCAATTGAAAGTTAGTGGGGAGTCATGAAGGAGGAAATACTAGAAACTGCAGACGAACTGCTGAAAAATAAAAAAGAAACCAGAAGAAAAGCATGGATAAGTGAAGAAGTAGTAGAAATTATAACTGAAAGAAGGCTAAAAAATGACACAAGTGAAGAAGGAAAACAACAATACAGAAGACAAAAATGAAATCGCTAGGAAAAGCAGGCGGGATAAAGAAAAATACTTTTGTGATATATGTGATGAAATCGACACCGAACTTAAAGCAAATAACTTGGAAAAGGCATATGGAAAAGTGAGGCAATTTTTTGGATAGAAGAAAAGAAAGGCATGTGGTATTAAAGATGAGAATGGGCAATACATATATGAAGAGGAAAAGGTTGTAAAAAGGTGGAAAGAATATCTTGAGAGCCTTTAGGGAGATGAAGTTATGAACAAGAATGTAATAGAGGAAGAAGACCAGACAGAAGAAGAAAATAAAGATGATCGCATAATAAAATCCGAATTTAAAAGAGCACTGAAAACTTAAAACACTAGAAAACCCCAGGAGTAGATAAAATCCCTGCAGAATTATTAAACAATTGCGGAGAAAAAGCTGAAGATGTAATGTATGAAATGATATGCAAAATGTATGAAACTGGAATAGTACCAACCGACTTAACTAAGTCCATAATAATTCAAATCCCAAAGAAAGCTAGAGCACAAACTTCTGACCAACTTAGGACATTAAGCCTGACAATACATGCATCTAAATTTCTTACACGTATCATCCTTAGAAGAATGGAGAAAATGAGAATGACAATTATGTAACAGAGGACCAGTTCGGATTCAGAAGGGGCATGGGAACAAGAGAGGCTATATTAACACTAAGACAAATAATTGAAAAAATAAATAGAAAATGAAAGGAAACATATCTATCATTCGTGGATTTGGAGAAAGCCTTTGATAACGTGAACTGGAATATAATTTTCAAGTTGCTAAAGAAAGTGGGAGTATCATATAGAGATAGAAGAATAATTCATAGTTTATATAAGAATGAGAGGAGAATAATTAGATCTGGAAATAACCAGGAAGAGGTTGAAATAAAGAAAGGAGTAAGACAAGAATGCTCGCTATCTCCTTACTTATTTAATTTGAATGTACAAGACGCCATAAATAAGATAAGATAAGGATAAGAGAATATGTTCAAGTTAGAATTAATATACATTGGGGAAAAGATTGACAGGCTAAGATTCGCAGATGACATTGCTATAACAACAGAAAATGAAGACGACCTACAAAATATACTTCAAGTAATGAATAACGTCATGAAAAACGAATTTAGCATGAAGGGGAATAGAAAGAAAACGAAAATTCTCTTATGCAGCCGGAACCAGGAAGATCATAGAAGAGCACCCGCAATATATGTCGAGAATGAAAAAATACAACATGTTAAGGAATTTTAGTACCTGGGAAGCCTGATAACGCACGATTGAACCAGTAAAGGAGATATACGGAGCAGAATTTTTCAGGCAAAGAACGCCTTTTACAGAAAGAAGAATCTATTTACAACCAGACATATAGACCTAAACATAAGGAAAAGGCTATTGAAGACGTATGTGTGGAGTGTGGCTTTGTATGGCAGCAAAATATGGACAATATGGAAGCCAGAAGAGAAGAAGTTCATGGCTTTTGAGGCTTGGTGCTGGAGAAGAATGCTTAAGATCAGTTGGGCAGAGCATATAACAAATGAAGAAGTGTTCAGAAGAGCAGGAGAAAGCAGGAGTTTATGAGGAGCCTAAAATCAAGAAAAGCAAATATGATAGGACACACTCTCAGATGGCCTGCTAGCAAGAGTCATCGAAGGGATGATGGATGGAAGAAACACTAGGGAAAGACCACTACTTGCATACATCACACAGATAATGACAGACACTAACGAAACTTCATGTTACGAACTGAAGAGAATGGCGGAGAATAGAGAAGAATGGCGAGTTGCTGCAAGCCAGTCCCAGGGCTGCTAACGGAAGAAGAAGACGCATATTCGCAGATTTCCTTGGGTGTATCATGGCAGAAAAGGCCCAAATAGCATATTAACGGTGGAAATTCGGTGGAAATGATTGTGAAGACCTATATCGAAGGAAGAATACAATAGATATCGAAAGACAAACTATATGAAGCAGAATCTTATTAAAATGATATTTCAAAAAGCCGTTCCTTATCATGTAGTAATTATTTTTGGTATTATTTCGCGCTGACATGACAATATGAAATGGAAACTAATTTCATTTATTGGATAAATATTTTAGTTATGTGTTGGGGAACGAGTTTTAAATTATGTTCCTTTCAACCTTTTTCTTGAAGTATTATAAAAGTACGTTGGAGATACTGGTATGAACTCATCAAATTCACCTCGCAAACAAAACAATCTATATAAGCTTGGAAACTCTGCATTTTTGTTTTTCAAGTGACGTTTAATACCGCTCTATTCTGAATGACTGCGGTCATAACATCAAGTTCCTTTTCTGCAGTGTGACAGCAAAGGGAGTGAGTGGGATCGTGTCAACAGCGTACGAAATCGGAAACTTTCAATTTTTTCCCCTCTCCCTATGCGTAAAATGGTTAAAACTTTTCGAGTTAATGGCGAAGACATTTAGAAGGGCATGAGGGCACCGGGAAAAGGGTTCGGAAGTGAGGGCAAGTGGAGGAGGGGGTGATTAATGATCTCCGGGAAAGAAACGAATTTTAAAGACGATGACGCCAGGAAAGTGACGGGACGGGACCTTTTAGGGGCCGAGCGTTTGTGAAGCCCCAGGGAAATCATCCTTGAACTCTCAATTTCAAGCTATGTAAAAATCTATTTAGAGGGGATCTCTCGATGCTCTGTATAATCCATGCTCCGACCTTTTGGAGGATTCCAGTGATCAACCTTAACATTATGTCATTTATTTTCTCTGGCAACTATTCACATTTCTGGTAACAGACAAAGTAGTGCAGTTACGTGTTGCCCAAGTAAAGTATGTAGATGAAAGCATGGTAAATTAACTCACCTGATATATTCACACATGAATGTACACATGTTTCATAAGTATATTTATGCGATTCAACTGTAGAATTAAGTTTTGAAATGGAATAGAAACATTTAATATGAGTGAAATCACCTTATCCATCCATGAAGGTGATGTAATTAGTTCTTTCTCTACCCGTATCTTTTTCATCTTGAATTATTTGTATTTTAGCTTATATTGAGCTTTGCAATTGAAATGATATACTCATAATTTCTTACAATTATTATTATGTCAAAAGGACTCGTGAAATGAGAAAAATTCGGAGCACATGAAGGTTATTCAAGAATACAGGAAAAGGCAGTAGGTAGCTAGACAATCGGAGGGCACCTGACCCCACGCCAAATGTACATAAATATTGATTCTCACGCTTGTGCCCTGATGATGGCTGACTTCCCATGCATCGGAATGTCGGAAGTTATCCAGAGTTTATCCCAGTGGTGTACCTGAACAGCCTTTGCCAAAAATTGTAATGAATTTTTCCATGTATCTGACAAAAAAACCTGTCTGGTGATGAGAGTGCGAGATAAATATTTTGAGGACGACCTCATAAAAGTCAATTAGCTAGGTTGTGAGAAGATTGGTCAGAGATATCTGCTCTACATTATATTAAGTCCAAATGAGATCTTGAGAATCAATGAGAATTTTAATGGTGCTTAATAGTTGTTTTTTTTAAGAAATGTCAGTGTTGTGAATGTGCAGAACTATCGAAATTATTGAACAGGGTGAGTGTTCATAGCACGGATATCTTATTATAATTTTAAATCTGATGGACAGCAAGCTTGAATATCCTTGAACAGTTCTAACCTTCTCTCTCGGTATTTGCAGTATACAATACGGAATAGCTTATTGAAAACGTGAAACTTCGGTTGAGATCTATGTAATTAGGTATCTGCTATTGTTTTTCTTTTTCAAGGCGAAGCTGATATTGTCTTTGTTATATGTATTTGTTCGAAATAAAATTGATACCATAGGCTACCGCTAACGTTGTCTAGGGTAATGCAACGATTAAACGAAGATATTTAGACAAATGAGGTTGGTGAGTGTTGAATTCGAGAGTTGAAAGATTATCGAACATGGTAATATTGTAATTTTGCGGAGATTTCGAGAGTAGCAGTATTTATTACGGAATAAATTATCGAAAAAGTGAAACTTCGGCGGATATTTATGTAATTAGGTATCTGCTACTGTTTTCCTTTTTCAAAGCTATGCCGAATTTTCTATGCGAAAGCTATGCGAAATATTTTCTGTTATACGTATTTGTCCGAAATAAAATTGATACTCATTGGCTACCGCCAACGTTGTTTAGGGCAATGGAACGATTACAAGAAGATATATAGATGAATGAGGTTGGCGAGTGTTGAAATCGAGAGTTGAAAGATTATCGAACATGGTAATATAGTCAGTTTGCGGAGGTTTCGGGAGGAGGGCGCGGTGACGAGAATTGGATCCGAGAGTGAAGAGGGTGAGGCCGTTCCGAAAGATCGGGATGCAAGGTGAGGAGGAGAGTAAGGTGTGCCGTAGCGGGGAGGGCAAAAGATACCCCGAGAGGAGAGGTGAATGGGCGAAAATGATAGGTAGGGCGCGCGCAGATAGGGGTGTCTCCTCTTCCCCCATCCACGAGAACTTCCTCCCCGCTATCCCTCCGCGTCCCTTTTACGTGACTCCCTCCCTCCCTCTTCCTCCCCCGTCTCCTCAAACTTATACGCAAGCGATACCTTTGTTTCTCGGGAGTAATATCCTTTCGTGGCTCTAATGACTCTCTGGGAAACTTTTTTTTTTCGCTATCCCTTGCTTTCACAAGTTTACGGTCGTCTGAATATTCATGGATGCGAGGAATACGGTCGGTTGAGGAGATACATGTTCAGCACAAAATGGATGAACGAGGATGGGAGAGGTGGAGGCGGGGGAGCGGAGAGGGGGTGGGGATGATGGGGTGTGTGTGCGTGAGGCTTGGGTGGATGGGGAAGGTTGGATGCTGGATGATAGGGGCGATTGGCAAGAGGGGAGTGGAAGAATATATGTATATATATGCAGAGTGAGGGGAAGATGGGGTGGATGGAGAGGAGTAAGGGTCGACTGAATGTATAGTGAGTGTGAGAGACCCAAGTTCGGGTTTGGAGAGGAAGGAGGGATATCGTTCAGGCGGGGGTAGTCTTTTGAGTGGGGGAAAGAGTGGGGAGATTGGTGACGATGGAAGGTAAGTGAGGTAGGAAATGTGTTTAGGCAGGACTTGGCGAGTTTTGACTCGGAGGATTTGTTGATCTAACGTAGCGAATACTGTTACAGTTTTCATGATAGTAATCTCCGTATGTGTTTGAGAATCTTTGTAAATAAATGTTGATGGTAGTCAGCCTAAGCAATTTAACACTATTGTTTATTCACAAATCAGTTCTATAAATTAATTGTTTTTCAATTTTTACTTAATAAATTTATTAAAATAATATTAGTTACAAGTGGTACTTTAGAAGGAAGCAGAGATTCGTTTGAGTTGGTCGAAAAACAGCAAGGTATATGCTAGACACGGAAAAGGAAGTGGGTAGAAAGGTGATTTTACTTCATCTGACGATTTGGAAGAAGGTTGATTGATTGAGTACTATTTTTTTGAAATGCTAAAAGCGTGATGGATTCTCAAATGCCTTTCTAGGAAATTTTTTCGGGCTATCAACGTGGTTGAGGGCTCCATGCCTGGCAGCATTACGATATCCAACTTGAGTATCGTCATCATGGCAGTTGGTTCGATGCCTACGTCGGATATGAAAATATTGCCGCGTATTAAGTCCTCAATCCATTAAGAAACTCGATAAAATATTTTGTATCTTATTCACTGGGAAAGTACATGATATTGATTTTAAAGTATTTGTGATTCAAAGCTAATACTGTGTGAGAAAAAAATAAGGATTTGTGAAGTGATTTTTGGCTGCGATGTTTGTTCAATTTGAGTAGAACGAAGTGAAAGGTTACGCGATGTTGACAAAGAAGGCATGTATGTGAGGTTTGAAAGGGGAATTATGCCATAACTATTCCCAATCCCTGTCAGATAGTATTTGATGAATAATGGGAATGAATATTTAAAATAGCGTATTAATTCTTCGGCTTCCAATGTGGTTTTTATTTGTTTCCACAGATTAAATAGTTCATGATTTTATATTTATTATTGAGGTATAATACTTGCTCGCCATTATGACGACGTACCCTTATTTGTTTTCTGCTTGATATTTTCTACTATGCGTAGCCTAAATTGTCTGACTTTGGATAATGGCTGTTCCAGAGTGAGTGAAATCTCGAGGCAAGCAAGTTACAATAAACTAAGGCACGATAAAGGGAAAGGCGGAAGCCGCTTAGCACCGACATTTAAAATTGCCTATGACCTTCGTTGACCTTGGAATGGGATGTGAAACATTCACGTATCGGTAAAAATGGTATTTTGATATCTGAGTGTGATTTGGTGAAAATACTTGGATTAATTGCTGTGTTATCACATACTTTCATTTATGAAAAGATGGATTCATTTTCCGCGCGACCTGTCAAGATAATGTCTTATTGCAGTTGCTCTTATTTTACGCATTCCCTCAATTTATACTCTTATATTTAACAAGTGGATAGGTATGCGATTTATAAAATTGATTTAACTAGATTAGTCCAGCCGTATAATTTATTATCAGTATCTGCACGTCATTCTTACTGTACTTAATCTCTTAACTTTATTCTCATACTGGCTTAGCGTAAGAGCAGACAAAAATAGCTTCCTTGTTGGCATAAAAAATAAGTAAATGGCATGTTTTTAACTTTTCAGTTTATGAGAGAGAGGTCACATATCAAGTTTTTCTATTGTTCGTCATTTAAATGGCTAACAAATATTTTAGAGTAAATGACTATGAAGTTCTGTAGCTTATCTCTGCGCGTAATGAATATTTTGGCATAAATTATGTACCGTCAATAAGCTCAATAATGCATGTTAATTTTTTTTTAATTAGTCAATCAGCTCCCATAATTTTTAAATCTAATTATTTAGTTTTTACTGCCTTGATATTTCTGATTGGATTGGTTTATTAATGAGATTAATTATCACGACTTTACCGTGTTCTCCGAATGCCAGTATTGTATTTTAGTAAAAGAATACGTCACATTAAAGGCCAACCTCTCTCATGCACCTTCAACATGCTTACTTTAACTATCTCAAACATGATAACTGATAGACTATAATCCTTTGACAGACTAACGAACCAAACCCTTTCATAAGTTTCCATCTCTCTGTCTTTTATAAACACTTTCCAACTCATCCAGTGCTTTGGAGTGTATTTGTGTAAATGTTTTAACCTCTCAGTTTATTAAGAAACCTGAATAGAACGAATTCTAACACCTTATGTAAGAAGCATTTTTATTTCTGTTCTTTAGCCTTGCCCTTATAGCCATTCATGGTCTCCAAAGTCCAGTTAACTAATTATCGTGAAAGCTGAGCAAACTTAAATGAGTGTATGTTTTTGTGTTGTATACTACTCCATATTGTTAGAATTTTCCTTCTCACAAAAATATTTTAGCAACTTTGTGAGATTCTTTTTTACGCTTAGGATAAAACTTTCTCGGAGTTATTTTCAATCACAACACCTAAATACTATTTTCTATGTCAGCAAAGACTCTTCTCAGCTACGCCGCATGCAAAAAACAAAGAGAAATTCATGATTATATCAAAGAGAACCTTTCTGAGGTAAGTTTCTCGCGTGCAACAATAAAAGAAATAATGACTCTACGATTGAATACACCAGTTAAGGCAGCAGAGAGGAATTGCGTCGACGAGTAACAAAAATGGAAGGGTTTGATTCAAAAGAGAAGCCGGATGGTTGAAAGGCATGGTAGAAAAAAGTTCAGAAGTCCGAGAAACGTAAAAGATGGAATGATGAAACCGTGAGACTTTGGCCGAGTGTAACTGAGGGAAGAGTCAAATGAGGAGGATGCTCTGGAGATATAGATAGGCAGTGTTACCTGGAGATGGAGACAGTCAGAGAAAGAGATAAGCCGAATGTTCCAAGGGGAGATATTTTCCCCCCTCCTTTGGTATCTTACACGAGCACTGCACGGCGCTCGAGAGCAACAATGCGATCTAATTAAATCCAAAGCCACGCATTGTTGTCATTATTCCTCTGGCGAGCTCCGTCGCGATAACAATCGCAGTAATTGGATCGCGAAAACTTTTTAATGAGGGGATTTTTTTACCCCTCTTCTCCTCCTCCATCAGCAAGCTGGTTTCGTTTGAAATAGTGGAGTATGACTCAGAACTATCGTTTTCCAAACGCGGCAATCGGATTTTGTTAATGATTCTCTTTTATTTTTTGATCCATTTTCGGCGTTTATATTTGTTGGTTCATTTGAAGGGCCCTTGAATCGAGTGCTGTAGATATATGGTGATGTGAATATTGAGCAAGCGAAGGGTGGATATGACGAGAGACGGAACTGTTTGCATCCAATCACTGCACTGATTCCTGTTCGAGAAAGTAGGGCACGCCGAAACGGTGCCCCATCTACCCCGTGTCCCTCAACCATACCTGTTATTTTCTTCTTTAATTTGATGAAGTTATGACACTGGGCGTTTTCCCCAGGATGGGACTTCACAATGGTAAAATTTAAAAATCTGTAACACAAAAATCATGGAGCGTGCAAATCTTTCAGTGTTTATGTGTATCTTCGCACTTGGCGATATCCATTCCAGTGTAGGGTTTGGCATGTAGATTCATTTCAGTACCTGATAATTCATGTACATGTCTAAAAAAGTATGGTTGAAGGTTGGATCAGTGCCTTAGTCTCATCTCTTTACTGAGATTAATGAGCTCAACGCCTACCCGTCTCGAATATAAGCCATATTTTGGTAGGCGAATTGGGTATCTTGCACAAGTGTAATCATACAGAAAATCTGATACAGAAATACTGAATATTTTGAAATAATATAACTGCAAATAAAAAAATAGAAAAATTTTTAACTTTGAGTAGTGTAATTCATATAAGTGAGCTTTACTAGCTTAAAACATCTCAAGTTTTGAAATTTTGGCCAAATAATATTATCTTGCAATCAAAATGGCTTTCCAATTGAATAGTTAATGAGAAATATATATTGGTAAGCGATAGAATGTTTTCAATTCAAGTTCCCTTGGTATCGCGCGTGAAATAAAATATGAAAAACTATCGTGACTTATTCGCACTAATGGTAACTGAAACAAATTAAGGGTGAGGACGGAGAGTATATTGGGAAATGCATTTGCTAGTCTTGAAAGCAAACCGTGCAAGCAGAGAAATACGAGAAGGTGAATGCTAGTATTGAAATGTAGTTCTATGTAATGGTATAGAACTGATGAATTGTTGTCTTATCGGGTTAAGAAATACCTGCTGATTTTAGAAACGTTTATTATGGAATAATGTGATAACCTAGGCCATAAAAATTGGCAAACTTCTCGTAAACCTTGTCAAAAAATTACATTTTCACTGTGGCTGCTTATTTAAACACAAAAAAATATGAAAATAACAGTGAAACCTCCAAGAGTAACAATAATAATTATAACTAATAATACAAAATAAATAATAATAATACAAAACTTTTAAAGTAGAATGCCGTAGATATTGGCACTTATGGAGGATTTAGTGGAAAGTTACGACCGTCCAGTTCCGATTTTGAGAAACAGATGTTAATAATTGCGGATAATTAGGCTTTAGTGATAATTTGCGAAGTAAATGACAGCAAGTATAAGTTTTCAATCTCTAATACTCCACGTTGTTCCGTTGGCAAGGGCCACATTTCTTCGATAATTGAGCTGATATTTATCCTTTATAATGAACTCTAGTATTATTGCTGATACTTTTGCGTGATCCGACGGCTCAGGTCGTTTCACACTGCATTCCACTTGCATACAGGAATAACATCACTCGGATAAACAGGTAGATAACCTCTCTGAATTTGAGCCGGGCCCAACACTGCTTCGCTTCGGTTCGGTTAATGGCCGGTAACCGGTGTTCCCCGCCTGGCAGGCCGTAGTCCAAAACAATTCTTCGTTTACATATTTTTATTGCTTGAGCTTCTGTTGACAAAATAAGATTTTATACACAGAGACTCTTCCGGATGGAATCAAAGTATTGGCAGTTAATTAAAATTAATATTGTCCGTGTACACTCCACTGAAGAAGTTTGCCCTTTTGCTGTGAACTTCCGAGGACTTTGAAAAACGCGTCAAAGTACACCCGGCTTTCCGTTCGCCTCCTAAACATTGTTATAGAATTCCGCTAAATTACATTTCCTCTCATACCCTGGCCAGAGCTATTTACCCTCGCGTCATAATTAACACGGCCCGGAAATTGTGGAAGTCCATCGTAGAAGAGGGGGAGGGAGAGACGGGGGGGGAGGAATGCCCCTTGGCTCATAGGTATTGCGTTGCATGGGCGGGGCCGGAGGCTAGCGAAGGGATTTTCAATGCCGAAAACTTGTTCGGAAGGCTGAGAGATGGCTTGCTGGGAGGGACTCTCTGAAACGGTTGGGTGGGTTATGCCAGAGGAAAACGGAGCAAAGGGCTGAAGACATAAAGCTTCGCCCGAGTTAAGGGAACGCTTACACCAGCTGTCTATTTTTAGTCATAATCATTCGATGTATGTGATATTCTAGTGATATAAAGGATCTATAAGGATACAGTGTAAAGCTGGGTGTGAATAAAAACCTTGGGTGCTTTTGTCATCTCCTTTAAACGGAGGAAGATTGGGAGAAAGAAATAGTTCGTGGTGGTGATATGGCGTGGTGGTGGATTACGTCGTGGTGGAATACGTGGTGGTGATATGGCATAATATCCGCAATTATAGTGATGAAAGGCGAATATAAAGTTTATTTTAATATGCTCCCTTGAAAGTTCTTAGTTCTTACTGTGATATCGCATTGGATTTCTTACTGTTATTTCTCTGTGAATTTCGTGCTGGGACTTCAAATGATATTATTTAAGGCGACTGAGGACTAGTTAAATACGACTTTAAATTCAAGAAACTTTTCCTGTTATATTTCAGTTAAATATATACTGTGACGACTGAATTAAAGCTGTTCTTTTAATATTGATTTCTACTTGTAATATTGCGTTGCCCAGGTAGATTCTCTGAGTAGCACGTGAGATTACCAGAACAAGATAACAAAATAACACTGAATGCACACGTTGCTCATAAATCCGTACTATATATACAGGGAAATATATTTAACTATTAGCTTTATAGCTTATGGGGTATAGAAAACTGCAAAAGAGTGATAAATGAGATTTTATACCGATCAATGAGCCACCGGTCCAGATAAGACTAATATCTAGCCAATGGGTTGATCTCTATGTTTCCTAACAGAAATGGAGTTCAAGAAAGATCTGTTGAAATCTGGTGCCATTAATTATTACAGCCGTCAATAATGACTTTTATAGAGAGCATTAGGTTTTTGAAGGAAGTCCTCGAAGGTGGAAAGATTGCAGGATCTTTCATTTTGTGGATCGATCGTACATCATTTCCCTGTGCTTAACAAGCTTTCCAATAAAAAACTGTGACAAATATTTATTGATTTAGAGGCCAAAAGGAAAAAAATATTATAAAATAGGGATTTATCAGGCGTTTTATTATTTGATAGTTCTAAAGCTTCGTCAACAAAATATGCGATATTGAATGGGGATAACTATTTGTATGTAACTTCTCAATAGTGTGTCTTTTGGTTAATTCGACTCTCCAAATTCTGTTTGCGGGAAAAATAATTTCCTCCACTTTAGCTTAAAATGGTGTCGACGGATTTTTTTCTAGTTTCCCTAGCTTTGCGCATAATTAGTGTAAGTCTCTAGGGGCTCTCGTCGCAATCCTTCTAATAGCTTTGTACAAGTCTTCTAATGAAACGCATGGATTTTCTCTTCAATTTGTTCGTTTAGCGAATAAAATCTTCCTTCACTGAGTGGCTACTGGTAATGGCGCACCCGAGGTTAAGTGCATTAGGAGCGAAGCTACGTATATCGATATTTCTTTTTCATCGATTGCTACTTGCGTCACCGTTGCTTCATTCTAGTCTCTTTAACATAGTACCTATAAATGTTTCATACGTTTTTTTCCCTCAACATCTAACGTAATGATCAGTCCTAGGGACAAAGATTCAATCGGTACGTTTATATTTTCCAACCCATCCTTAGCAACGCAGCGTCAATGTGCTTTTTCTTGTGATTTTATTGCAATCTGCTTTCTCAAAGCACACAGTTTAGAAACCAACTAAGGCACTCTGAGCTTACGCTTCTGGTATCAAATTCTTTATTGTGGGCGCAGAATTCATTTGACTTTGAAGATGACATTATATTGACTGATATCATTCTATAAAAATGTCATTTATAAATTTTACGCTTAAGAAATAAGGGGTTGAAAAAATAAAGGGAAACTTAAAAGGAAGAAAAGAGGCGTTTTATGTAAAGTATAATTTGTTAATAGCTGGCAAAATTGTTGTTTAGTTTCTAATCAGAATTCATATGTCAAAGCTGAAATAACAAAATACTTAGCAATCACCTTGCGTTCAAGTTATGCAGATTTATTTATCCATCACAGTCGTCATAATCTGTATTATTTTTCCTCTAAAACCTAAGATTAGTGGAGAGCAGCCTCGACTCTTCAAAATCCCATGATTAATTTCTTATGGTCAAATTACTATTCTAAAATATTATTCCAATTTTTTCCAACAAGTGTGGAATATGACGTTGTTGATATTAAAGTATGTTTGATAGTCATAAGTTCAACATGGCTACACGTTATAATTTTACTTACGATTATCCCGAAAGTATTATGCCAAGAACATGCACATATGTTTGTATATTTTCTTCCTTAGAGGAGTCCAGGTCTCTTCAATATCCATGAATTAGCTAAACTAGGTTCAATTTTCATGGAGGAAGTGAGAGTTTCGGATCATTCTTTTTCAAATGAACTCTGTTACATCATTATATCCTTAAAGATTGCTGAACGATTTTATTGTCATAATTTTCCAAATACGTGGTTTTAAATCCTGAAACCCTGAAACTAGCAACACTAGGCTAACCATGAAATACATTGTTCACTTGATACGATTCATTCTTAATAGCTTTCTATTTTACTAATATAATAACGATAATTTAATAAATAGCTTTGTATGTACACTCTGCTGTAACTTAGAGAAAAAATACTAAAGAATATATATATTGATAGTATTATACTTTTTTATTCAACGGATTAAATTATTTGGAAAATTTATTTGAAAACATCATACCTATATAGGTTAATTTTGATAGGAAAAATTACCTTTTGCAAAAAAGTTGATGCGGAAAATAGGATTAGGAACATTATTTTAAGAATATTTTCTAGATTTTACCTTAAACCTTAATGCAATTTGACACAGTGAAAAAATCCTTAAAAAGGACCACTGACTCAATAGTGATCATTTATTTGAAATTCATGGTTTATTAAATATTGCGAATTTAACTGGTGAAGTTCATTCTTACTGCTTTTATTAGTCGTTCTTTAAAAAGTGCGCCTTCGATAAATGTGTCCTCTGAAAGTTATTTTTATTAATTTTGAATTTTGAAGTAAATCAACTGAGCCTTCGAAAATTGTGAAATTGTGAAACAAATAACAAATATTGAACATTTTTAATATACAGGATTTGGATAAAATATCTTAAAACTATTTTAAAATAAGAAAATAAACCTAGCATATGTGTTTTGGAGATGAAGAACCATTTATAAGTGTAGAATAGTATAGTTCCTCGAGTGTATGACTATAAAACTCTTAAAACCAATGATTGGCCTCGTTCATGCCACACAGTCCTTTCTCGAAACCCGTCTGCGAGAGGTGTTGCTCACTCTACTTAGTGCAAAAATGAACTGTGCTGGGGTGGATGTTTGAAGGGGGGATGGGGCTTTTAAGGGTGGAAATAGAGGAACTGGTGAGGCAAGGGTGGATTTTTTTAATGGGGTGCGGAGGGCGGCTTGGTGTGTGAGGCGATAGCGCAGTGAGGGTAGGCAGTGTGTGTGCGTTGAGGTGAGGGAGGCACTAGAGGGAAGTGCCCTCTCTTCATCTCCCCCGGATATGGTTATAACTGCATCTCCATCCCATCCCAAACCATTTCCTCCCCCGTCACCCGACCCTAGCCAATGGTACTGCCCATAACCCTTTCTCCCACGCGCTTCCGGCCCCACCCACGACCCTCGCAGCCGCAACACTCGACGGAGAGAGGAAGGGTTAAGGGTAACAGACCCCTTTTGTCCGTAACTCCCACTTCCTTCTCCTCCATCCCTTTGCGACTCATTCGGTGACGCACGTATAAAACCTCCCGAACAAAAGTGCGCGGATATTCCGCATATCGCATCGAGAGCTCAGCAGAGCAGTCAGGAAACGAGTCTTAGTGAGATATAAAGGGTTGGAATAAAAAAACCTTTCATGCTGTCGGTCTCTCCCTCTAGCGCTGGGACGTTACCAGAAAGTAATCGATATTGATGGTACGACGATGGCCCTGAGAATTTTTTTTATGACAGGTAATTACACTTCAGTCGAGCTTAAGTAATGTCCATTTATTATTGGTAAACAATACTAATATGTTAAATTTGCCTGAGAGCATTTATACCTTAGTTTGTTGAATTGGTGGTAATAAATATGCAACGGACTAAGTTTAATAAATCTGAAAATCAGAATTTTGCCCTTATGATTTTCAGATCATAACGCAAATGCAAAAATTTTAAAGCGATTTAAGAAAGATTTATTGGAGCTTAATACCTTTAGCCGTTGTTGACATTAAGGATTCCTTATAAATAAACAATTCAAACTTAAAAGATGGCTTTGAACAGGTTTTAATTCTATTTTGTTTACTATATCGTGTAAATTATCTTGTAGAGAGATGTATTGTGTGCCGTGAAGTGGAGGTGCACCACATAATTCTACTCTATACCTGGATATAGTTTTTTTGAAATATCTTTCAATACAGCACTGTTTCACTGCTGCTCTTCCTCAGCTCCATACCCTATTCCCCATCCCTTTTGGCTGCGGTCTCATAACACTTCGCGAACGAAAGAGTGAGACCATTTTGCTGAACTCCGTTCTCACTCTCTCTCCCTCCCGGAGGAAGCTGGCTGGTCATGAGGTGAAATATTAAGTGATGGAATAAAAAACATTCTATTCTTTGGGGAGATGTGGGTCGAGTTGAAAGTTTGAATCCCGGGTTGTTCGACCAAAGATCCGTCTCTAAACAGTGCGAAGGGTATGGAAATGTGTGAGGGGGGGAATAATAGAGAATCCAGCTGAAACTGATACTTTTGATTAGAATAGACCTCAGCAAAAATATGAAGCATACACTTCATTGTGCAGTATGAATACGGTTAAGAATATCGAGATAAGTTGTACAAGATACACGATGTATTATTGGGTGATGCATGAATATGCGATATCATTCGATACAAGATATCATGTTATATACCAGGTACTCCAAAATAAGATATTTTACTTTTACGTAATTCTCATCGTTTGAAATTCAATAAGAGGTGGTGTTAAGGCTTTGACCCCTTGTTAACACTGCAGGGTGAGTCGCTTATAGTTAACGGCAATATAAGATAATATTTTTCAAGATAGATATCGTTCAATATGATATTCATTACGAGGTCAACCTTCTATGGACGAGCGAGTAAAATTTGTAAAATTGTTTCAAAATAATGGAAATATCTGCTTTCTAAGTGGCTTTTCCATTTATTTGCTGCATTAAACAGAATTGTAACGCTTCGGATTGAGTGTGTGAAAAGTTGCTTCTCTTTCTGCGATTTATCAAACAATTTGATTAGATGAATGTGTGACGCTATCCACTGTCAATGGCGTGCCTTGTGGAGCTCTGAAATAAATAGTTTTGCTAATAGCTTTAAAGAGCACTTTTGAAAACTAATTTAGAAGCAGTATGTTTTTAAATACTAATGTTTCATAGTTTTGCCGATAGAGGGTCAATTCACGTCCATCATAACGTAACACTACGCAGTTTGGGCTATGAAATTGTACCGAGAAGTTAGTGAGGTTTTACCGTTGAATATGTCGTTTCTTTGACACGAATTTCCGAATGCGATGGTCAATTTTGACCATCCCCAAGCTCTGGCTATGAAGAAAGGGGGAAGAGGGCGGCGGAGAGTCGCTCGATGCGCGTTGGAAGTTCTCGATGGGCGTACTTTGGTTGGAGGTATGAATACAAGAGAAGACCAGATAGGCCGCGTGGAGCCTGTGGGGGACGGGTGCATGGGATTTCCTCTTTTCCCGCGCAACTTTTGGTCCCCATTGTATCGAGTGGAAATCATCGGAGAAAAAGGACGGAATAGAGAAAAGGAGAGAGATAATGGAAATGGAGAACCCGAAAAAGGGGTATCCCAGCGAATGGGACTGAACGAGAGTGAGAAGGAGGACAAAAAGAAGTCGAGAATGAGGAGAAGAAAGAGGACATTCGGTTGGAAGAGTGTGGGGCTAATTTAG
Organism: Ceriagrion tenellum; assembly: GCA_963169105.1. Taxonomy (NCBI): domain Eukaryota; kingdom Metazoa; phylum Arthropoda; class Insecta; order Odonata; family Coenagrionidae; genus Ceriagrion; species Ceriagrion tenellum. Next base: position 125,271,224 of record OY720633.1, on the reverse strand, counting down.
GCCTTTCGGTCTTTCGTACTGTTCCTTATTTTTTTCAGAAAAAAAGGAAAAGAAGGGAAAAAACAGCCGACTTCGCCCTGCCTACGCTCCTTCTACTACACGCACACACAGTTCCTTATCCCACCTCTGCTCTTCTCCTTCTCTCACTCCACGAGATTCCTTCCCAACACCGGCGGTCCCCACCACAACCCCGCCCCCTTAGCCCCCTTAGCCCCCATCCTCCCCAGCCATTGATTATATCTGAGAGTAATGACGTGAATCTAATTGAGTCTCCCCCTGCAAAAGTTTACGAGGCCTCCCGAATTTTTGGTGTCGCGGGTTGCGTAGGAGGAGGAAGAGGAGAATGATGCGGGAGAAAATGAGTTGGAGGAAGGGGAAAGAAATGTGGGAGTGCAAGAGGAGGATGAGGAGAGGGTAACAAACCCTTTTTTTCGTGGCCTGTGGGAGGAGGAAAGGGGTTGAATTGGGTGGGAAAGGGAGGGATTGGAGTGCAAGGACTGGTGGACGGCTAGTGCGAGCGTGGGATGGGGGTGTGTTATTGGAAACCCGTGGGTGCGGAGAGGGAGGACTTCATTCGGGAAGGACCCAGGGACTTAGGAGCCTCGGAAACGTAGGGGAGGAAGGGAAATTATTGGGGGAGGAAACAAGAATTCAAGTGGGGGGGAGGGTTTGCAAGATGCGGAGAGGAAAGAGGAGATGGAAAAGGGAAATTTTTAATCGAAGGAATTCTCACTTCCTTCCTCAACTTCCAAGGGTGGCACTTTTTATTTTTTTCCAAGAACGGGAAGACGCTTGAAAAGAAATCGGTGGCGATGACTATCATATCTTTCATTCAGTTCCCCCTTCCATTGGTGGCACGTTGGTTCATTTTATTTACTTGCAAACGTTGATTTTCCTTATTCATTAAAGCCCGATTGAGGTTGCTTGAAGTAAGTTATAGATATTTACAACCTTAATATACGCCTATGTAAAGCATTTTAAAGAATTTTAGTGTCAACATCTTCACCTATATTTAAATACAACCATGCGAAATGCCGCATGGGCGTGTGGCAGGGGTTATTGGGATACCAGCCGTGTAAAGATGTAAGGGATAAGGTTTTGGGAGGAGAAATGGTGACGCTTATTGTGGAGGTGTATTTAGTCGAGCTCAGCTTTTACTGTGGTCGTGTGCGGAATGAGTTTTTGTACCTATCTGTTCAGCAATGTTTCGCTCTTATTTTATCGCTTCTCTCAGACCTAGAGCTGTAGTGAGGCATCATGATAGTATTTTCTGCTTCGCTCTGAAAAAAATCAGTTCTGAATTTTTAAAAGAAGCTAAGCCTCGCGTGTAGCCTTCGAGTCGCTAGGGGCTCACACCTTAGGTGCCCAAGTAGACAAATGGCTCAGAGACACATTTATTCCTTAGGATATACTAGTCGTTACGTTTTTTTCCAGCGTCTAGGTTCTATTAATTGGCGGTAAACGATACTACGAAATGCCTTTGAAAATAGCCGTGTTTTGCATAGTTCTATCTGGCCGGACAATCCATCAGTTTGGTTAGATTTCCACCATTCACTTAGATCACTCTCTGGACCTCTTTTGGGCACTTAATCCGATTTTCATATTTTCTTCTTTGGTTTATTAATACATTTCCGCTAGGCGTTATTACCATTTTCCATTTCACAATATATAATCGATTTTATTTTCTATGCAGTGAAGAGTTATTCTGTTGTTAGTACCTAGTATGTTTTCACTAAATTCGTGTTTTTAGGGGCTTTGTTCCCACGGTTTGTAACGCTCTTTGAAAATATATGAAAAATGAATCAATTAATCCAATTTCTGCCGTGGCACACGTGATTAGTAAAATTCGAATCAACTATTTCTTTTCTCATCTCTATTAGCTAGAGACATTGTGGCCAGAATATTCCGCTGTACAATATAATAGAGCTCTATTTCTGTACTAAACACAGAAAAATGTTAAACTGAAATATATTTTTTTAATTTTAGTGAGGTACTTGAAAATCTATTTAGACCTCTTTTCATCATGCATTTATTGCATCATTTGCTACATGTGCCAAGAATCGAGAATAATAATTGGCCCAAAAATATGCATTCATTTTTATTCACATATTTTGCCTATTATTTTAACATTTTGTTGCCAGTTCTGTATTATTCATCTCTTTGATTACCTAAGCGTAAAATTATGTGTAAATACGTCGCATTAGACAAAATATTCCACTTATACAGTGCGTTCGTTGGATTCTTTCTTTCGAAAAACAAATTCATTTTCGTTTGGGAACGACTTTCACTTTCAGAGTTACAGCTGCACGAACGCACACGGGAAATACCGGCGGCGGTGAATGCTTTGTACTGTATAGTCCCAAGCAGTGAGAATAACATTGTGTTGGAATGGCGCGATATGGAGAAAGAAATTACGAAGTGCATGGAAACAAGCCTGGAGGTATCCCGAACAAAACAGGGGCGCGTGAAAATAGGGCCAAACAACATTTTGAATGGGGCATAGTACGGAGAAGGTGGAGACGGATAGTATTGAATCAGGTATGAGTAGTAAGCATAAGGATAAATACGTAGGTATGACATGGAACCGAATACCAAAGATGGTAATGTTTCAGGAAGAGGATTTTACGCTTACATTGGTTTCTACGATAATAGGCATAAGGGTTCCATATGTGAGCTAAGTTATTGAAATAGTTTATACATAATTACGTTCATAAGAAAGTTTATCCTTAGACAAAACTGATAAGGATACTTTTACATCTATATCTACTTCTTACCCTGCAAGCCTTTACAAGGATGTTTGGCAGGGGATGACTTATCACCAACATGAACTACAGTGAAGAAATTTAATTTCACCAAAACGCACCACATAATAGCTATAAATGCTACATAAATTGCTATAATTATTTCTAATGTAACAACGTAAATTTGACACAAGAGTCATACAGGGAAAATGCAAAACATGGCGCTAACACTACTCGGGAGGTTCCGATACATGCATTTGGGGGCGTATGAATTAATCAGTTGCACTACCTGTCAACCTGACTTGAGTTGGGCCAGATAAACAATCGCTTATTCTATATTTATTGCGGAAATATTTTGATAATATAATTTTCTTCCAGGAAATACTTGGGAAAGTGCTTAGCAAAAAATGAGCAAATGAGCTAATATCCTCGATCGTCATCCGTGCACATATTGGGAACCGCCTACTTAACTGAAAAAACTCAAGTGCAGTCTAGCAGCCGCATTATGTTTCATATGGTCACGGCTGCCTCGCTATGTAAACTTCAGCTGCACTCTATCGGGGTCACAAGATAATACACCCGGAGCAATTTGGCGAATTTTGTCCGTTGATGGCGAGCGGATATAGGTTTGTGCGGGACTTTTAGCCCGTCCTTCTCAGTTCTCTCGATTTCTCGTTTCAGCCAAAGAGGAAACCTACCAGCGAAGGTTTCCAAGATTACCCTCGAGGAAACCTACCCCCAGAGGATCCCACATTACCAAGCATATTGCTATCATGAAATTATGGATTCGTACGAATTAGTTGGTTGTGATTTTTGGTCTAATACTGTTCTAGTGGCAGCACTATACTATTTGTGAGGACTTTTAATTTGGTATTAAAAGAACGTGAGAATTAAGGAGTGGGTCGTTCACCATTACGACTAATAACGTACTACCAAGGATACTATATATTAATCTTTGAGGAGAACGGCTTCCAGCGGAAGTTGATCCTCAAGACCGCCCGGAATGAAGAATTCGTGGACCTGAAGAGGGCCGTGCAAGAGACGAAGGAGTCCAAGCCATCTTCACATGCTGTTTTACCCTATGTTGCGGGAACTACGGAGAATATAGCCAGGGTACTTTGGAAATTTGACGTGGTGACCAAGAACAGCTGTGTCACCAAAATATCGAATCTACTGTGCGGACACAAGGACCCAATCCCGGAGGGCTCTCAAGGAGGAGTTTACGAAGTGTAATGTGCATGCGGAAAGTCGTACGTTGGCCAAACCTCTCAGGCGCTGAAGTGCCGCATCCCCAAGCACCAAAGAGCCATCAATTACGGGCAGCTGAACCGGTTTGCCATCGCGGAGCACATATGGAGCGGACAATTACACAACATGAATTTGGAGGATGTGAAGGTTGTCGCGAAAGAGACCTGGTACTTCCATGGATTGATTAGGGAGGCTACTGAAATATCAAAAACACCCAATAATGTCAATAGAAAAGATGGTTACACGCTATCCACCAGTTGGAGGCGTGTCTTCCACAAAACGCGGGAAAATATTTTTTAAAAAGGCGGTAAAAAATCGCGCTTGACCCTCCGCCGGACCGGGCAAACACAAATGCATAGTAAGCATTTCGATCTGAAGAAGCGAGCTGGAACGCACGCTAAACTCTCGTCAAAAAATGACACAACGCGGAGGCAATTCCATAAGCCATCGTGATGCTATTTATTACTATAATACTAATTTGTAAAAATTTATCACACACTAGCCTTATGGGCATGGATTCCACAATTAAATGTCTTTTCCAACGGACGGAGGGCTCACGTATAATGCGTTCCACGTGGCTATCTTATGAGGTATAGGGATTTTGCTAAAAGAACATGTGCTTTCGATATTTGATCCAAGTAATTGGAACGAATCGCAACGGAACGGCTTGTTACTATATTAAACATATCATCTTGTGAGGAGTACGGAGAGTATTTGATTCCTAATCTCTAGTTTCTTATCGGATTCTATATTAATAGGAACTGGCCTCGATGAGTCTTGTCAGTTTGAAGCAGGTATTTTATGTGTAACAGGTATTGTATGCACAAAAATATTAAGCTGTGGATAAAATTGGGCCCTAAAAAAGACGTGATATCGCTGCTACTCTGCCGCTGTTATTCTAGCTACTTCCTAGGTTTTCTTTTTACGACGTACGCGAGCCGTCTCGCCGTTTCGAGGGGCGTAAATTTTATCTTGGAAGGCGTCCTGCCGGGCACGGCTCTGGGACCATTAAATGTGGGCGTGCCCCCGGTGAACGGATATCCCATTTTCTAAATCGCGTGCCGGAAATTAATGAATAGCGTGAAGCATGCGAATTTTCTCCGTGGGACCTCCCGAGGAGCGTAATCGCGCGAAACCCCCTTTGGCGATTCATATAAATAAAGCGTCAAAGTGCTCGTCGAGTCAACAGGGTATGATGTGTTGAGAAACCTGGAGAGATTAAGCAAATCGATTTCTTATCCTTTTTGGGATCGCCTTGATGGTATCGTGGTAATAGGCTTTTCTTGTGTGGGAAATGAAGGAGCGGATTACTTTCCATGAGGTTTAGCAGGTGTCAAAATTGTCTGAAAATATCGTGGATCACTTTCTAAAGGCTACTCAAGAAATCCTTTCCTTCATTATTTGCTCTGGACATTACCTTCGTTAAAGGTTGGATACTCATTGTGCTATGTGAGTAAACTTACACTATCATCTTAATGAGCAGCGTAGTTCATATCGGACGGCTCTTCGGTGTGGTCGAACAGGAACATGTAATCGAATATTATTCAAGAATTACGTCGGTCCACTTAACAACCCTGTGTAATTCTGCTAGGAGAATTTAGTTATGGAAATAATGATGAACTAAAATGATGTTTAAGACTAACATGAGGAACTTGATGCTTCGTATTGATCACTGCTTACCAAAAACATGCAGTCATCAATTTTGCAATGAGCGCCATGTAACTCTGCTGCAGGAAATGCATTGAACAAGATATATTTTTAATGAAAGTTTGCTACGAAACCTGTTTTTGGTTTAAATAAGTGTAGCAAATACATTTATATTTAGAGAGAGAGACTTTTGTCACTGTTTCTGTTGAATTTTCGTGTGACGGTGATTTGTCAGCTATAATTGTCTAAGCATTTATAAAAATTTTTCCCTGGATTCCTTATCTACTCAAGAGATTGCGTTGGGGCGTAAATAAAGATAAAATAATAATAAATGAGAGAACCGAAAACAAAAATAACCACGTGGAGCTAACGAACAAGATAGGGAAGCTATACGTTAGTGGGTTAACGCCTACTCAGTAAATCACTGATACCGTAGCTCCCAATTCATTTAGCCGAGTTAAACGGTTTTAACAAAATCAAAACTGTTATCAGCTCTGATTCCTTTCGAACCCATTTTTAATGGTAATTTGATTACTTTTTTCCGTGCCCGTAAAACCATTCGGAGACCTCGGACCCTTCTCCCACAAACACTGGCGATCTCTCCCCGTAAATATCTGCATTAATGTGTATGAATGGTGGATTTTGAGCGTCTCCCTATCTCTCACTCTTTTTATTTTGGAATGGAGTCAAGGAAAAGTAAAACCAATTTGTTTTTCCATTTCATGCACCGGAGGAGATGGTTAGGGAAGAGTCATAAATTTGAATTCCGAAAGCCGAAATTAATCCCTTCTTCCGTCTCCCTCCTCCTCGCAGATACTTCTGCACCGCGATTCCTACCCTCATCCCTTCTCTGTGTAATTCTTCCCCCTTTCCAGTGAAAATATCACTGGTAAGTTCCTCCCCCGTCCAATTCCAAAACATTAGGTGACAACGGGAGCACAGGGAAGATGGAGCAGAGCTTCTGGGTGAAAATCCTCCGACACACTCACCATTTCTCGCCCCTGAATCCCGAGGAATCGTGAAATTGGGAGGATGATGCCTCAAACTCAGTAATCTACATCTACTTATTACCCTGCAAGCCACCACAAGAGTGTTTGGCGGGGAGTGACTTATCATCAACATGAACTACGGTGAAGAAATTTAATTTCACCAACAAACATCACACTATCGACATGCTACAAATGCAACAGATACTACTAAAATGATATATAATGTAACCATGAAAACGTGACGCAAGAATCATGCAGGGAACATACAAAACAAGGTGTAAGCACTACTCGGCAGATTTAGGAACATGCATTAGGTTGCATATGAATTAATCAGCTGCACTACCCGTTAGCAAACTTACTTCAAAGTCTTAACGCAGCCACTATGATCTCATGTCGATCGCGTAAAAAACGACATTTTATACCTTTCTGGTCTACAATTTATTTTCCTTATTTTATTCTCATGATCTGATCTACCGCTGTATGTTGGAATTTATAAGATATCGAAAATTTTGTCTGAAAATAAATCATTTTTAAATGAGCATAAACGATCGAGTCTAATTTTCAATCAACGGTCTTAAGGCAATATTTTTATAAATTTCATTAATATTGAATTATGATAATCATTTTAAACTAGTTTTGAAAACAATAATGGAATCTTTTAAATTTTAGATAACATTCTAAATTTTGCAGAGGCCAAACCTTGTTGATGTTGATTACTGGTATCGTTGTATAAGCCATATTTGTAGGTAGTCTTGGAATTTTGTGATCTTTTAACATTTTTAACTACATTGCTCTTTCTTTTACTGGAAAAGCCTCAGTCCCTCTGAAAGTCTGCTCGCACCTAGTCAACGGTTTCTAATTGCTCCCAAATCTCCACTGCCTTGATGTGAATTGAATTATTAAATCAGTTTGAACTAAGTATCATTTCACCTAGAAATTAATGAATTTGGTCTCAGTTTAAAGAAAAATATCTCACCATTCCAAAGATAACGAAATTTTAGCCCCTTACCGAATTACTTTCCGAGATTTTTGACTAAAATTACCGGCCCTTTCATATGAGAAACTGCACAAGTATGCACTCCATACCGGCCTTTTTTTAAAAATGAGGAATATATAACAGGTAGATCTCGTCAAAACATTATTAGTGTGCAGCGTGTGTGTTTTTTTAACAATTTTAGAAAAAAAATCATATTATCACCCATGTAATTTTTTTAGTATCATAGAAAATTTTTCGTTCTGAAGGCGTTTTAAGCTGCTGCAGGTATTACAGCGTGAATAAAATGACTCAAGTTAAATATTTAAGTAGATATATTTATTTAATTACATGCCAATCAAATAAAAGTATAATATTTACATTAACAATGCAATATTTCATTCATGCTTCCTACAACTGCTGAAATTACAACGTGTTATTGGAATAAGATCTCCATTATGATCAGGAAACTATGTCTAATTAAAAGCAACTGCATGTATTATGAAAAGTTATACTGTTTCCCGGTTTTAATTCCCGAATGTACAAGAATATGTTTTACGAATTTGGAAACCGTTACTGCAAGCACTGTGTATCGGGACTGTTGGGAGTTTTTCGTGGAAGAGAGTGGAAATTTTTAGAGGACATCGGTTAAAAGCGGGAAATGGGTGGGTTTGATTGAACGACCCCCTCATTCTCAACCCCTCGCCTTGTTGGTCTCGGGAAGATGAGGGTTGACGAGCGCTTTGGGAGGCTGTAGGGGGAACACGCTTCGTCGCTCTCCTGCTTCCAAAACAGCGCAGAGGAAGGGGAGAGAGACCTCCATCCCTTCCCAGAAATCACCCAAAGTAAACACCTCCTAATTTCCAAAAAGGAGCCTCCGCTCTTTTTTTTCCTATAACCATAACTTTCTTGTTTCCACTTCTGAGCCTCCCTCTGAGCCCCTCCCTTCAGAGACCGAGGGTGGGGGATCTTATTTGGCCCAAAAGAGGTCTCCTCCCCTACACTACTTCTCAATCTCCCATTACCCCCATCCCTCCAACCCCTTTTGGCCACCCAACGAAATTTCTTTGCTTCTCACCCTTCCCAATATCGGGGCTCGCCTTCTGCTTCCGAAAGAAAACATCCCTCTGGATGTCCGACCAACCCCCTTATACGCGCCGGCTCCCTCGTTCTCGTCATCAGTTTTTCCTTGTGGTGTGGAGTGCGAGCGCGTTGATGGGAAAATTCGAGCAGTGGGCTCCGCAGCATGTGGTTGCCCAACTCGAGCCTAATCCTTGGCTACTCGCTGCCTGGGAGGTTATTTTTGATAACCCACTCTTATTCTATCAAACGTGGTTCCTTTTCATGAGTGTTATTTCTAAATTGTTAGTCTGGCAGTACTCGTAAAACTTTTCTAATGAGCCTCACAGTGGGAAAAGTGAACACGTTGATGCGAAAGCGTGAGCTTCATCCTAGGTAACACTCGTTAAATTTAATTGCCAATGTCATCTTATTCGTAATGGGCAACTATAACAAAAGCTTCCTCTATTTTGTTAGCCCGTTAGTAAACTAAGTGGCCCATTGATGCTAATATTTCGGCAAAATAATATTTCAAAAATAATTTTGACCTTCTACATCACATTTCTCTTTGTAATTTCTTGAAAAGAAGCCTACCCACTTCCTGCAGAGATAATTGAATTATAATTTCGTAAAAAGCTCCTCTGTTACATTCAGTTAAAATTTAAATTTTTTTCATTTTTAAAAATTCTACCCGATTTAAACTTCATCACAAATAGAAATTATTTTTCTCTGATTTGATTACTATCAACTGTCTATCGCGCTGATTGGTGATCAGTATTTGTCCTCCCCATTGCCGAGGATCACATGCTACACGCAACCTCAAATAATCAATTGTGTTAGCACCCTGTTGACATTAGCTGGCATGACGATTTGCTGGAGTGGATTGAGTGGCATGAATTTGTCTGAAGTCAGTGAATTAGTAATTGTAAACACTCCTATGTTTTTCACTTAATAGCTATTTAGTTGTATCTCCGCGATTTATGCAGATTTCCTTCATCAGTTCGATCTTTAGAAGATGAAGCATACCAGCCTAGTGTTTATACGCTTTCATTATTTTTCTGCTGATTTTCACATCTACGCAGTTGTGCCTCCACCTGAAGATACTCATAATAATGCATGCTCGCCTTTTTAGTCATAATTTTCTATCGATTCCTACCATAAATTATTTTTCATTAAAATATTTTTTCTTTAAATCGATTTTCTAGTTATTTACTCTTAGCTCACCAATTTAAAGTGCTATTGCATCATGTGAATTAATCATTCTGGGTAGAGCAGCTGTTAATTATGTATCAGAATTCTGAAAAGAAGTTTATCACAGTAAAAGAGTCAGTTTTCAATTATTTCAGGCATATAAATGGTCTTGATACTCTGTTGAACATAATTTTGGAAAGTGGACCATATGTTAAAAACTCCCCTATTTTGAATCAACTGGGATATGAGTTTGTAAGCAGTACCTATAGTCTGATATACTCGCTAAAACTACTTTCAACCAGGAAATGTTTAGTTATTGTATTTTCACGAAAGTTCTGCACAATCCATCTGTCATTTTATTGACAATTTCAGGAAAAAGAAATAAAAAAAGGAAGAAAATGACAATCGATTTTTAAAAAATTTCAGCCACTATATATTTCATGTTTCGGGTTATCCATGAATGACTTATAAATCCACCCAAGTTTTATCTTATTTTATCTTATCCTCATCGTTGAGAGGGATCATATCATTCTGATTTACCACCCCTTTTCAAACTTGGCCATTTCGTATTCATTATGTGCCTGACGTGCGTCACCCGCTGAACCAACCATTGCGTTACATTCCCGGGACGCACGTGACACAAATTACGCCACTTGCATGTCGCCTAAGAACAATGCATTCTCCGCAGCGATGAGCCCTCATGCGCCGCGCTCGTCGTTCCCTTGAGCTGGACTCGCATACGTAAAACGCGCTGCGGGATAATTCACTCGCTCCGATGCTTGCGTCCACTGCACTGCCTAACACCTCTGACGCCGCCATCCGGAAGACCTCTCCTTCTGTTCCATTTCCCTCATACGCATCGAATAAACCAATGATCACCTTATCTCCGATCTTCTTGCTATCACCGCTTGGAAGGAAATCCCATTACTTCGTTTTTAACAATTTTTAACAAGGCATTCGTTGTTAACAAGGCATTGTTACCATCCTTAATTGTACCGATGGATGAAGAGGGTGAATTTCTCTTAGTCGATATCTCAAATTAGTCACGATAATAATGCACTGTAAAATGTTGGGTCTGATAGCCAGATAAAAATATTATTTACTTGCAGAATGATTGACTCAATGGTTCAGCAGTTCTACACAGTTTAATCAACATGGTGTGTGCGCGGAAAGAACGAGATTTTATACCAATTTTTTCGGTAATGTATCTCTCTTGTTTTATTGCTTTTGACAGGCATAGAGATGTAGTAAGGCGTCATGATAATTTTCTCTAAGTCAATGAACACTACTTCGTTAGCATTGAATATTTTTTTCAATTCCCAAGTGGACGTGGTTGGCAATGTTCCTAACTCACCCTATCGCACAGCTCAATAGGGAACCGCATTGAGACTGTCTGTAGGTAAACGTATGTCAATAGAGTTTTGTAATTTATATCCAAAATGACTCTGTAACCATTACGATATGTATGGCACCCTAGAATAAGATGCTCATCGCATTAGTGGAGTGAAATGAATGGGAGATAGTATAGTGGAGAGGGGTGGTGCTGCAAACCATTCTTCTAAATGATGACCACCGACGACTGATGACTAATCTTGAATTCAGCAATCCGCCTTTGGAAGTGTTGTATCCTCCTGTGATTGTTCTTCTCTGTTCACTATTTCTTCTCGTCCTATTTATGCAAGCTTCTTGAATGTTCCTTAAAATTTTTATCCCTTTAACTAATATTCATCCTGTTTGCGTACTTCTTGGGTAAAACGGCTGAAATATTTACAGATTATGATTAGTACAGAGCAAATGTAAAGGAAAACTCAAAGATTTGGACTCCTGGGATACAGCTATCTACTGTGACATAAGCGAAGACGCGGACTTTTAATACCTGTTATCTGGTCTTAGCAACGTCCATTAGTAGTGCGAGGAGTGGGGGTTAAAATTAAATATCAGCAAATGCATCACAGTTCACTTCCTGCGAAAGTATCACACAAGTTCCATACCTATACTGTGGGTGGAGTAAACATAAAATATTTAGATGCAGTAAAAATCTTGGATTTACCTTAACTTCAGATATATCGTGGGGAACACACATAAATAATATGCGGCACAGCAATAAGAAAATAGGCTTTATTAAGCGTAAAATAGATAGGTACTCGGATGAAAAAGTGAAAGAGAGAGATGCTATTTCGCTCTGGTTAGGCCACACTTTAAATACGTCGCGAGTATTTGGTGCCCTGGTCATAAAGATTTTTACCAAAATATAATAAAATACAGAGGAAAGCAGCGCGCTTCGCTGTAAACTGCTACGAACGTGCAGATAGTGTCTCATAACTTTTAGAGGTGGGAGCCCCTGGGGACCCGGAGGCTACACGCTAGGCTTAGGCTGCTTGAGAAATTCAGAACTGATGTCTTTCAGAGCGACGCAGAGAATATTATTATGACTCCTCACAACATCTCTAGGTCTGACAGATGCGATAAAATAAGAGAGATATTTAGCCAAACAGAGAGGTGCAAAAACTCATTCTTTCTGCGCACAATAAGCGACGACAGTAAAAAATGAGCTCCAATTAATACACCCCTATAATACATGTCACCATTTCACCTCCCAAAAAGTTACATCTTTATACGGCTAGTGACCTAACACCCCCTGCCACACGTACATACGGCGGCTCGCAGGGTATTATATAGATGCACTGTGTGTGATAATCAGTAAAACAAGGGACTTGGCAGAAGGTTGAGTTTTCAACGACGTGTACTGCACTATATATTGAAAATATATTTTCCTATTTTCAGTTAATTCTGCAAATAACAATGCTGGTGCGTTACACTTTAATGAAATCTATGGAACTTCAAACCTTTAACCGAACCGGCAAAAACCAGTAGATAATTTTCTGAAGGTGAAATCTTACCAATATGTGACTTAATACAAATATACCCCCGATTAGAGCATCCACTTGCAATTATATGTTTTGCTACGAAATAAATGCACAGCAGAGTTTTATAGGAAAAACGGACTGATAGTAGTGCATAGCAGAGTAGCAACGTAATTAACTAACGTGGTGTAAGTTAGGTTTCGATTTAGCCTAGCGCACTACTTAGGATTGTATGCCAGGGCTGTGGAGCGTTTTATATACAAACGAGTAAATTGGCGCTTGAATCCTTCAAGCGGATTGAAATGATTGCAGTGAATATAATGACGTCGGTTGGTTTTCGCGCAATGGTCGTTAAGATGGTCTAACAATCGGTTATCGTTAATATGAAATAGTAATGTGGAAGGGTGTTGACAAACTTTGAATGTTGACACCGTGACACCCATTTCAAATCATCACTGTTTGTCGAACTATACTATTATATTGTTATGTTATCTTTTGTGCATTGTAAAACGTTTCAAAACCGGAATTGGCATAGGCGGGGTAATCGTATCAACTACGAACTATGTCATGCTGGGGAGTATGATTATTTATGTTAGACAACCGTAGCTTACGCCGGTGAATCGTGAGCGCGGGGAACAAATTAGAGGAGGGCGGTCTTGGGCATCTATTCCTTTATCAAATCTTCCAAGACTATGTTGGCCGGATGAGAGCAATTGTTTAATATCCTTTCTTGAGGCACCAACACCTTTATGTGTTCGACTGACCAAACTCTTCCCAAAGCAACATACAATTGCCCATGGGAGAATACATCACTCCTCAGGTCCATCCTTACTTTATCCAAAGTCTGTCACTGAGACTTGTTGATGATTACGCCGTACGCAACCTTCATAGGAAACTGTCTCCTGGTCATTTCAATTCCCGCGTTTGACTCTGGAAACTTGAGGCATATTCTCGGGATGAGGACAGTGTCGGTTTGATTCGGAAGCCTCGCCTCCACGAATTTTCTTGATATCTTCTCTACAAATAGCTTCGTCTCGTTGACCAAACTGTGTTCGAAACTTATAATCCTTATGAGGATTGCCACACAGCCAACCTTCAATTCTTAGATGTGTTCCGGGACGACAGCGTGTGACACGCTATTCAACACATTCATGTAAATGTGGATATTATCCTCTACTCCTGCGCATGGAGTGCTATCTGCGTTGCATAAGCGCACTGATTCCTGCGGCAGCATCCACATAACTCCAGTGTTGATCTCCGCAATGTTTTGATTGGTCCCAGACAAAATTGCCCTGCCGCAACATCGAGCGGGATTTTGCAGCACTTCAGGTCGGTATACGAAATTAATAAGCTCCTCCAGTGAACTTGCGTAAGGAATGATCCTCATTGATATGGGTTGGTAGATACCGATAGAAATGGAGGGGATCTTGTTTTTGCCCACTTCCAGCACGAACTTTGAATATTCTTGGTCTTCTCGGGAGCGAAGAATGGATCCCAGTCGTTTTTTTGTACTGTGCTAGGCTTTTAACTATGCTGCTTTTAGGGATGCCTCAAATCATCTGAACTATGGCCTATGAACATTGAACATATTTTACAAGAAAACCTCGAAGCCTGAAGAGTACTGGCATCGTGGCCGTTTGAGGAGTTCGTAACCTATATTGTACGTTGTGATCGTTGTAGTAGACACGCTGACCGTTTTCCAGGTGCACGTAGTGACAAGTGAATGTTCGTCCCGTACCCTTATGATCAAAATTACTTTTAGAATTGAAGTATATCGAAATGAATTAGAATCGATACATCTCGAATTCTTATCAATGTTGTCTATGTTTTACTATGGAGTTATATGCTCCTTACGACTGCTAAGAGTATACGTAAATGAAGCGTACATAGATTAAATAGTAACGTGAAAAAATGAAAATATTGAAAGGCATGATGTCGAAAATTGAATCGATCGTAACTCGAAAGTATTTCAATGGATCCGTAAACTTAACAATTTAGCATAATAAACATGACCATATTAGACACATATGTGAATTTCAATGTCATACATGAAATATTTTATGAGATATGAGCAACCATTACTTTTATGAAGAAGAAAAATTCGATAAATCGCTCATAACTTGAAAAAGATTTTATCGATTTGTGAAATTTAACATTTGGCAGTATTACCTAGGCCATATTTTATTCCTCTATGAATTTCATTCTAATATCTTAAATTGTTATTGAGTTATTGGATACAATTTTTTTCCAAAACTTGAAGTCTCTACTTGTACCTGATTGATAACTGGTCACCCTTCTGATCCACCCATCTCATACAGATTTTTTTTCTACGTGCTCTCATGGGCCAACAGAAAAACGTGATCTTTTAATGCTTGAGGCGTGGATAACCTTTAAAAATCAAGTAGCTGGTTGCCAAGGAAATTTGCTATTGTCAATTTTAGAGAAAAATGTGAGATTTTTCAGCCAAAAACATGATTTTCCGACAAATACGAAGCGTAAAAGAAAATTGATCGAAAGAATTAAAAACTTAATTTATTCATCCATCCGATAAAAAACATTTCAGCTTTCTATCATGAGTGAATGTACTTTTCATAATACATATAAAAAATATTTTTGAAAAATCGCTTTTATTTAACAAAAAAATGCACTAAATTTCATTCAAATGCACACATTTCTAGGGGTTAAAAAAATTGTCTTCGATTGGACGCTCAGCAACATATTTACTCCTTCACGTCGGGTCTACACACAAGTTTACATCATTGCATATACTACAGGAAAAAAAGCTATTAAAAAAACACATTTCTTTAATATTAATGTTATTTTCGACTTTTTTTATGACTGAATATTGTATTGTGACCAAAAATGAACCTATGTGCAAAATTTCAGATCTCTAGCTAGTCAGGAAGGTAGTTAAAAATTGATTACAATATTTGATCCTAACATACAAGAACCTGACACACAGGACCCTGACACACTGGTGAAGTTAAATAAAAGCGATTAAAAAGGAAAAAATGAAACCACTGATCCGTACCCAATGCTTAGCATGGACCACCTTACCATGCTGGACCATGGAGAGGCCTTTGGGGACCCTGTGGGATTTTTAATATAGCTTATTTTACAATCAAATGTATTTTATATCTACAGGCCAAATTTCAGTTGAATCGTTTCAGTAGTTTTTGCGTGATGAAGCAACAGGCAGACAGGCATCATTACATTTTTATATATTAGTAAGGACATCTTGAGCCCAATTTTAGCTCGAATTTCAAATAATTTTTCGGTTGGAGACTTCTTGAAAGCATCACATATGATAAAAAATATATCTTTTAGAAGTTGTTGGAAACGCATTGCTTTTCCACTAATTGCTCATTTCTCCGACAACGGCACGTGACCATGAGTGACCCCTGACTTAAAATGGAAGACGGCCATGATCATGGGGCTAATCTTAAAAAAGACGAGAAAAACAGCAAAAGAGTTTGTTCGATCTTGTCTAAATTTACAGACTAAGGAATGCAAATTAAACTATATAACAATAAACTCTCAACATTCTTGCAAATTAATTTCAAGCTGCATTGTCATTATTGTATTTGATTAAATTTTAAAGCTGTAAAGTAAAATACTCTACCTTGAAGTACACATCGATTGCCATGCTTTTATAAATGGTCCTGGAAATATTTTTAGACTGAAATTTAGCAACTTTTCCCAAATGTATGACATGGCCGAATGAATTTTGGCACTTGAAGCCTACAAACTACAGTGTCTCATCAAAATTTTAGTGCCTTTTTTGGATAAAATGTATGTGCATATAAATAATTTAGAGGTACCTGTGTGCATGTATGCCGTGAGATTTAAAGACTGCGGATGTGATTTTATGTAACCGATTCTTTCTCCTCTCTCCATGCAACCGAACCCCTCAATATCCGACGGGAAATTTACTACCAGCATTGTTGATTTCCTTTCTTGAGTTTTCACTACACTTGTCCAAGATCCTTTAGAATTGTCGTTGAAATTTTTCGGGCAATATATTACCAATAAATTTCGCTACGTTAGGAACCCCAATACCTACATCCAATGATTCAATATTCTTCTATGTGGTCTTTTTTGTCATTACTAGAACTTCGTGAATGACGGCATTTATGCGAGGCAAGGAAGATTGCACACCCATGTGGCCTACTTTTCCATGATTTTAAACCAGATAATTTGTCAGCCCATGTTCCCCCGCGAATTATACTTCCAAGCCGGATAGCTATGATGTAGGCAGAGTGGAATCTCGGACACTTGGCTAAAGAGAAATCTTGTCTTAATACATGTCGTTAAAAATTGGTCTAAAGATTACGTTCATCAATTCATCAAATACGGCGAGGAGAGCACCCCTGTTTTTTATGTGATTTAAAATTTGAAAGGATATTGGCTAAGTTGAAACAGGGATGCAGTGGTCACCCTTCGCCCGCTGGGAAGCTTATGCGCAGTCGACAGAGTGTCCAAGACTCCGAGCTCGGGAAACGTTGAAACGAAGGTCAGCACTTGTTTTTTTCGAGCTCGTCGCAAGTAATGTTTTATTCGATCTCCCATTTTTCCCCTTCACTTTCATTAGTCATTCACTGGCGATTAGTCATTTTAAATGGTGTTTTTTCCTGATCTCTTTGATATGTTGTTTTCGGTAAGCAAAATAATGCTCCGAGTCATCTGCTCTGTGAACGCCAAAATATAGGGTAGAAAATATTTTATTTGTGAGAAGTTATATAAAATAAATCTCAGCAAACTCGTTCTTGCATGTCACTATACCCTTTAAAAGAGGATTTACCGGGACAGTATTACTGTTTCATCGGGATTTTAAACAGGAAGACAGTAGTGAAAACTATTTACAGTGCTTACTTTTGTGGAAGATAGCCTCCCTAAATGTATCGTGAAAAAAATCATCTCTCTCCATTAGTGAGAATTAGGTTATAATTAATATGCAAACTATGATGAAAATTTGATGGTGTTCTTTCGCTTGGAGTTCTGACTTCACAGATACGATGTACACATCAAAATCCTCTTTAACTTCAAGTTTCGTGTCGCAGCAAAGTCTATTTTAAAAATTTGTCAAAGAATCAACCTGGAAACCAGCAGTGTTTTATAAGCAATAATTCACGAAAACTGAAGTTTATTTACATATGTAATGTTATCTTGTTAAGGCTCAAGAGAGTAAATTATAGGGAAACGACCTTATGGTAATTTACTGCCGGAGAGATTTAAATGAGAGAAATTCCATAGGGTAAAATTGTGTTTTGTTTTTGGTTTTGGAAGATGAATAATCAATTTCTTAGAACACAATGCGGTTGCATTGAAAAAATTCGGCGTGCGAAAAAAGTAATCTGTAATTGAAAAGGTTATATCTCTCGTTTTCATGTGGTGTATCAACAAATCTTGCGATACTTAAGTTGGAATTATATCATTATACATGTTAATCATCTGCTTAGGTGATTGACATATTTCCATAACTAATTATTTTAATGTTTGGTGTGATCGTAAAAAATGAAAAAAGTATCTTTGAAACACGCCCAGAGCACTTGACAACTGGGCAAGGACATAGCTACAATCACTTTTAATTTGGCACCTGCTACCTTAAAAACGTCAGTCGATGGAGTGACTCAATAAAAACGGAGACGTAATGAATTTTGCGTCTGAAATCCTCTAAGCACTTCATGATCACGAGCATTTTCCCTAAGCATGAGGCACACAAAAAAGCTAACTACCTGATCGTAGTACGGCACCGCCCATCTCCGGTAGCTAACGCCGTTGCTCAATAAGTTGCGGCACTGGACATCTGTATTTATGCTATCATGCATCTTCTATTCCAACAAAAATCCGAAACAATATCCCTCTATACCACTTCCGGGTACTGGCACGCCGCTATTTCTTGACAATTCATAAGATCATGAGGAGGAGCGCATGCTTAGTTAAAGAAATTGAAAAAATATATAACGCTAGATACCACTAAAATTACTAAATCATCGTTAGTCGGCTTTGAAAATGACGGATTTGGAGGCTATGAGGGAGATGTGTGCATACGCCGTGGGCAAAATTTAAAATGAAAATTCATAAGAATAAGAATAAACATAAGAAAATTCATAAGAAGAAAAAGAATAATTTATTACTCAACAGTTATGGTACAGTAATGTGTAAAAATATCGAGGAGATTTAGGCAGCCTCAAAGGTCCATTACCTGCGTGGATACTGCCTTCCATAAATGAAATACATTGCTGGCATTAAATAAAAATATGTTCAAAAGCATATATTATAATTAACAAAAAACCATTTCATTTTAGCCCAAATGTGAACAAGAAAAGCAATACATCATAAAATTTCATCTAGGTTGCATTAGATTAAACAAAAATAATTACAAAGTTATAAAATAGGGTACATATTCCTACATACATTACAGATCTATTATATAACATCATTATTGTTATGCGCCATTATCCATTCTTTTCAACATATAAAAAACTTCTTCTTTCTTCAACTTTTATTGGATATAGGTAAGGCGTTTAATATTTTAGAGCCTTACATACGTCTAATAAACCAATTATATGGTACGAGATTTCTCAGTTTCCGCTAGATTTTCCACTTATCTCAACAGTTGTCATGTTCCCATTTGCACAGTAAAGGATCTCATTGTTGGGACCTGATAATCTCTATCTCTTGTCCTGGAAACAAATAATATGCCAGACATGAGAACAGGGAGCATATTTTTGGAACCATAAGTTCCAGAAATGGCTACTCCCTAACGGTATTCTAGGCCTCCAGTGATTTTGCACGTCATAGGGGTCAATCTTCTTAAATGTTTGAGTTAATTAAACGATTCATTTTTTAGGGAGTACTAAATTAAACAATAGACAAATGTTAATTTGACAATTCACTTTGCGAAATTTGTAAAATTGTATAGTCAAATATAATTAGTGCCAGATACATATTTTAGTCTAAGAAAGAATAAATAATGAGAAAAGTTCTAAATCATCTTCCACAAAATTGATTCAAAATTCTAAAAGAGCTAACTTTGTACTTGGTGATGTCCAGCTTTTATCATTATCATAACTTAAGTCAGATTTTCCTTTTTTGAAAATTGAAATATTTTTGAAAAATGATAATTGTTAAAATAATTATGACACGGAATTTCCGTGCAAGTATTTAGCAGTTAATTTTCAAATTTGCCTCGATATTTATACAATTCTAGGCGATATTTAGCCACGTTTTACAGTTTACATCGACGTAGCACATTTTGCTACCCGAACAACCAGGGTTCGAATATTTTCGTGGCATTCGATCGAGTCCTCGAATCTGGACCGAGTCACAAATCAATCTTCGAAATTATATGAAGGCTTGTGTTAGAATATTTCGGATGAATATAGTTTGTCGGTTCAATTTCGTCATACATAATGCACATTGGCCAAAATCATAGAAACTGGCCGTTTATTATGCCAATGATCAACACAAAAGCCCTCGAAATTAATATCTTCTGATGGAGATGTAATTTATCATTTTGGCGAAAATATGTTCCCTTTGTCGTGGGTGTATTTTTGTGTAAGTACACACATGTAAAGATATTGTTACTATCTATTAGATACACCGGTTTAATCATGATATTAAGGCCGGTACGCGTTGCTCTTGGTGGAATCGTTAGCGATGGTTTTTTTCTTGGGAAAAGTCTACCGAAAAAATGTTATGAATGCATTTTTCACTCAGAGAAAGCATTATTGGTCTCTGGTAGTTTGCTAACTTGAATACTCGGACATAGAATCAGCCGACCAAGAATATAGGCTCTTATACTGCAAGGTGACCTGGAAGGTATGACTTCATTTAGCAAAATTGTGTCGGGGAATGAGTCAATTGAGACTTGTGTGATTTGGGAAATTAGGCGGATAGATTAATCCACACAAGCACGGCTCCCACCTCGTACCTATCGCCTAAGGGGGAAAGACATTGGCTACTGAGGCAGAGATTCGAGCTATGTAAAGATTTGTTTTTCGGCTTTGTATCTTTTCTATCAGAAGTCTGCGTGGAGAATCGCAGGAATTCCGAAAGGAGAGAATATATGATGGTAGAGCTTAGGCTGGTGGCCATATTCCGTAGTTGCGTGAGTAGGACGGGAAGACTGACCAAGTTATCATGATGTAACTACAAAATAGCTTCCCCGGCTTTCATCTTGATGGCTTTTAAGTCTCTGGTAATGACATTCTCCGAAAAGATCCCTTTTTTAGCCTAAAAATTCAAATTTTGACTTGGTACCTACTCCTCATGACTTTGATGGCATTATTTGAATACCGCATTATTTTTAATATCTCAGTTCTGCTGACGATTTTTCTTCATACATGCTTTTACCCTTGTAACGATTATCTGGCATGTTGAATATTTTCCTTAATAAATATTTTTTAGGTTGGCCTGTAAATTCACAATTATTAATTGCACGTACAATTATTTGTTGATATGTGAAAATTATTTAGGATAGGCACTTTATTATTATATCATAGTTTCCTTTGAGCACTGTTGGCATAGCGTAACGCAGTAAGACAAGAAAGACTAAAGTTTAAATATACTGCTAGTATAGGACTGTGATAAATATCAGGTAGCATAGTCGGAGCGTTGCCAAGGTCAGAGGTTGGCGGACTATCATTCTTTCTTTAAATCAGTTTTTTTGCCTAGCATTATGCTATTTTTACTATACTTATAATGCTATGCATATTCGGCCTATCTCTATATGCTTATGGCTTCCTCTATTATTTTGATCTACAGAGGTTTTCTTCTTGCTTTCTCCGGCCATCTTGAGACACTCGGTGCCCTTCTTCAGTATCCTTCAGCAACCGTTTTCGTGGTCAAGACTTCGTTTCGACCCAGTCCAACTTCCTTTTAAGCATCCGTTTGGGTTTCGGTTCTTTCCATTCTAGTATATGACCCAGTTGCTGCCGTATTGACATAACGAGACTATATATCTTTAACCTCCCTTCTGAGCGTTAGATTTATCTCCAAGTCTGAACCAATTACCACGCACCTCTCCTTAACTTACTAGTTCATATCACTCCCTTAAGTTTTTCTTTAAAGTCTTATGACTACTTAAACATCATGCTTGGATAAAACCTGCAAGTCCGTTTCCTATGTAACCTTTTGTCTTTTTGGATTTGTTTTATTGTTTTAATTTAAAAACATTGAGAACGTAGTGGCAAGACAAAATTATGCGTATGTCACCGAAAAATACCCTACCATATTTAAGTCCAAGTAGAGTCCTTAGTATTTCTTGTTGCCTTCCGCTTTCCTTGGATTCATCTCATCAGAATTCTAATTTTTGTCATTAAGTATGACTCCCAAGTATGCAAACTTACTGTATCCCTCAAATTTATCAGTCTTAATAACTGTGTTATGGAGCTCACGGCTGTATCTTCATTGGAATTAAGACTCATTCTTTTCCAAATGTGATCTGTAGTAATACGCACTTCCATAAGTTAATTTATGTTACGTGTTATCACAGAAATATGATTTGAATATGCAAAATCTTATTAGAACTAATAAATAGTAATTGTTTAATGATGATTCTTTTTATGCCGTTCAACTGACTGAATATTTTTCTCAGGAATACCATAACCTCTGACTCCTCCAAGCATCTATTAACGAGACGATGTGTTCACTGATATAAAATATATTTCATACATAAATGATATTGGTATCAATGATTTGGCAGTCCAAACCTGGGATGCCACTGTATTGCGAAAACAATAAAAATTAATTCATTTAATAAGTTATGTCAAGAAGATGTTTGCTTATTGATATTGATTTTTGTGTCCTTGTCACTGAAGGGCGTTGACCAAGGTAGGAAATGCGCTAAAGTTTATAATTTTATCAAGAAAAATGAAATCAATCGAAACTGGATTATACGCTATTATAACATTATATATTTTTATATTTTATTAAGCTAAGTTATTATAATATCAATCAAACAAATTCTCATTATTATTCATCGTAGTTTTACGGTATCCGAGTTATCTTTAAAATTAAGTTATTTAGTGCTAAAATTGTGGAATTGTGTATTAACGTCTGGTATATGGAAAACTTTTTTTAATGGTATTGATTACACGACGATGAAACATCGATTTACAAAGAAGTGAAAGCTATACCTATTTTATAATAACTTAGTTATATTAATTTTAATATCAATTATTATCAGTTTTGTTACTGTCTGAATTCGGAACAAAAAGAATGATGTAACTAGTTCTCTTCATTGATATTTCACACCTACTAAAGGAGCTTGTTTTGATAACTACCCTAACAGTGTCGCCTAACGTTTTTCGATATAGTTGATATGGGAAAATATGAAGGCCGTTTGTAGGCGTTTGATCTTAAAAATAAGTTAAGCTTGATTAATTAATCATGCCGGTAAATATATACTTAAGATGATTGGCGACAATAAATTAGTTTCTTAGATATCCTCTTTGGAGAAAATTTCTTGAAAGAGAGTTATAAAAGGAAAGGTATTACCATTCCGTCATTAAGGAAATGTGGTTTTAAACTCCAGAAGTGTATTGATAAATGTAGTTATCGGTATCAGAATTCGATTACGCCTTTAAGTCTTTCACTAAACGACGAAGTTATGAATAATATATAGCATGTGCAAAAGTTTGGGCATGAGGGCTCAGAAATGTTTTCCTAAAAGCGATTATGCAGCAGCAAATAGATTTTTAAACCACGCAATATTATTGCGTCGATATCGATTATCGCTCAATATGATGTTGGAGAGGAAGCAAGATCGATATTGAATATTATTTCTAACGTTGCTTTGCAACGCATCATACACTCTTGAGTAGACTTGTGTACGTACCTGCCCTTTTTTGCATAAATCTTTATCTTTGGATACAGCCATGGATTATTCATAGGTACCATCATATTATACGCACCACAAATCCCCTGCAACATTTAAGTTTTTTTTCACAAGACGTTAATTTTTTCCTCCCCCAAATATTTGATTCTTTAGTTCTCGAAAAGTCTCCCCAGAATGTTTGTATAAGCAAGCTATGATTCTTTCTTATTACTGCTGTAAAGTACTCCTAGTACACTTTTCTCTGTGACTCGGTCATTTTTACTTGCTATCCAATTACGTTGAATTTTTTTAATCACAACGTTTGATAGTGTTTGTCCCCGACCATTCCAATTACCGAAATCCCATTGCTCCTAAGCCTACGTTAAGTTAAAATTAGAACGGGTAGTCTTATCGCGCGTCATTTCCTGTTTTTGCGCGAACCAGCTTCCGCCTTGGCTTTGCGTACCTACCTAGTTCATTTTGTTTGTATCTCCGAATTAATCCTCCGGTGAAATAAGGATCCAGATTCGGAATCAGAAGCCCAGTCTGTTCCCAGTGAGAAACTCGTGAATTTGAAACACAGAAATACATATTTGCTTAATGCGAAGAGCGGAGAAAGAAAGAAAAAAAGGAGAGGGCAACGTTAATTACTCTGCAATTAATAGAATACTCAACGACTGAGTTAATCCACAGTCTGTAAATCTGCCCACTTTAGATTAATATTTATGGGTCTAATTATTTTGAGAACATTACTCAGAACGAGCAAAAAAAAAGAAAGACGAATCGGGAGTATTGTGCGGCCGTTTTTGGGGTGGAACCAGTGATGACCGAGGGGGAGTTTTGTGCCGGAGGGTTGATTAACGGATAAGCGTGGGTTTTCTGGAAGGGGAATACCGAGAAGTACGGAAGATGGTTGGATAAGTATCTGTTGGTTGGGGGTTCGAAAGGGAGAATGCTCAAGGGGGAAGAGAGAGAGAGAGGATAAACAGTTAAGTCAGTGGGTGGGAATTAGACGGGCAAGAAGCGGTCATTAAAGAAGAGAAACGGGGGATTCTTGGAGCAATTTAGGATTCGTGGAAAAAAAAATAAGTAGGTAAGAAAAGAAAGGTTGGATAAAGTGTGGTGAGGAAGAGAGAGGGAAAGATGGAGGGTGTGTAGGAGATCGAGACGTATTTTCAGGGTGCGAGGAGGGAAAAGGATAGTCGGAAGAGGAGGTGGAAGAAGGGAATCATTGAACGCACGGGGAGAATTGGGACGAGGGTTTATGTAGCAGCGAGGGCGAAACAGTGTGAGAGCGGTCGTAAGCCGGTGCGAGCAAGTTAATGAGCATCGCGGGCTACTCCGTCCGTGACGGTGCTCCTCACAACCTTTGGTCGTGGAGATAGTTGGGAGACGTGCACGCTACCATTCCAAACCTTCCCCTTATCTTCCCTTTCCATCCCATCTCCTTGATATGCACTTTTGTCTTTCGTTCTATTTCATTCGGTCGCTTTAGTGAGGGAAAAGTATTTCCATGCAAAACTTCGACATTCCTGTTACATTATCTACATAGTAGAGAAATTCACTGTAGTAATTTTTTTGCTACTGTAATATTAGCAAACTATTCTCCCAGAACAACGGATTGATTTGTTTGGTATTGAGGGGAAAATTAGGGAATTTTGGTGGACATATAGTAAGAAAATTGCCAACTCGGAATGATTAATGTTAGTTTTCATCGTCCATAGAAGCACAGCGGAGTAAGTTGTTGAGTTAAGAGCGCACCGTGCAAACTTAGTATAACTTCCTAACTTTCTGGTGATAAAAGATATATGAGCGAAGAAATCTGTCAGTATCACACCTGATTTTATCCCATTTTTGTTACCTATATTGCTAATAGAGCAACTAGTCTATTCGTTTTGGCTGACGATTTTTGGTTGAAATAAGTCAGCGATAGTATTAACACGTTTTAGGAACTAAGGATGGATATGATCATATCTGTTTTGATGTAGGAATTTTTCGTTAGTTTGCAATCTCATATCCTATTACTTCCGTCACTAAGTTATCATCGCACAAATTTGATGAGGAGTTTATCTGGAACTGTGTGTTGCAATTTGATTAGAGTTTAGAGCCATTGAATTTCAATCATAAGAAAATTCGGTACCAGGCAATCAATCCTAGTACGTGTAAAACCTCTAACAGCAGTTGTTCAAGCATTCGCTCTAAATAAAGTGAACTGTTAAGGTGTTAGTTCTGTCTATTTAATAGCTGTATCAATGAGTTATTCTGTGTAAAAATTTAATTTGTGTTCAACTTTAATACTAGTTGAAGCTCAAACGATTTCGTGCTGTCTACTAATTTTTATTTCACCTCTTGCCACACGTGTTTCGACTGACTAGCAGTCATCCTCAGGCAAGAGTGAGAAAGTGGAGTTTATTAATACTAGTTAGCTATTGTCTCAGAGAAATACGGATTGATTTTTCCGGCAACGTGTGGAAAGTCAGGGAAATTTAGAGGACATATAGTAAGAAAGTTGCCAACTCGGAACGTTGCTGCGCTCCAAGTT
Organism: Ceriagrion tenellum; assembly: GCA_963169105.1. Taxonomy (NCBI): domain Eukaryota; kingdom Metazoa; phylum Arthropoda; class Insecta; order Odonata; family Coenagrionidae; genus Ceriagrion; species Ceriagrion tenellum. The sequence goes on along the minus strand of OY720633.1, from coordinate 125,245,148 downwards.
AAATAAGTCATGTTAGTATTCATCTTGCATAAAAGCACAGCGGAGTAAGTTGTTGAGGTAAGAGCGCACCGTGCAAACTTTGTATGACTTCCAAACTGTCATAATCCACATTGGAATAGCTCCTCCATGTGACTCATACTGCATGCAATATGTTGCATTAACCCCCTAAAATCCCCACTTCAGTCTGTTAAAGGAAGATCATGGCTTAAGGTATGGACTGCGTGCCTCCAAATCTTGTATATAAGTTGGCCATTTACATTTCCTATCGATCCAATGTGAATTGAATTTTATATCTATAAAATTTTTTGACTCCAATATCGTATAATTTTCAAAATGATTATGTTCAAGTAATAAATGAGATAAAAGAGCTGAAATTAATAATAAGACTTTAAAAATACTATGATCTTATACTGGAACTCATGGTTGCTGAAAGGGTATTGAATTACTTTATTTTATTGAAGAGAATCAAATGCGTGTTTTGATGATATTTTATTTTCTAAGAGTTTTAGAGCTGATTTTGTAAACCTTGGCACGAAGAAGTATCCGGAATGTGATCAATACTAATATTCAGTTGATATTTCTCATTACATAAATAATAGATGTAATTTATGTTAGCCTTTATTTAAGGTTTACTTGTGTGGTGAGTTACAAACGCTTGACACTAATGGCTATTTTTATGGCATTTTATTATTTAGTTGTCATTTATATCTGAGGGTTACTGTTACACATGTGTTGTCAAATTTTCAAAAAATTCAGTACTGGGTACATAACATACCTGTGAATTGTCTTATTTAGTTATGCATTCAACAAAGAACTACGACATACGGCTCTAAATTGTGGCTATAAGCCCATATTTCATGTGCTAATGGCCGTGCTTTGCCGAAACCCATTTTTTTTGCGGTTTCTTCCTGAATTTTGCCAAATAAGCCTGAAGTATGGTAGAGAGCCTTTGATCGTCCATCCTACTGCTAACTTTATTTTTTTTCCAGAATGAAGAGAAAAACATGCTTGTAAGTTGTGTGTGGTATGTGCAATTTTAGTCATTCTTTCAGAATATACCACTGCTCTGTATTCCAGGCAAACGTTAGTGCTTTTAGAAGTATTTCATACGCTAATGTTAGCCAGCCTAATATTGTTGCCTTGCAATATTTTTTTAATCCTTCCTTATAAGGATAACCAATCTCGTTCAATGGTATCAGGCTGAACTATGTGGAAGTTGATATTCACAGATGAAAAAACAACTTCGTTTTCTTCCACTGATTTATTTTTTCGGTACGACATGTTTCGACACATAGAGGTCATTTTCAAGTACAAAAATTTGTCAATTTCAAGCAAATATAAATACCTGGAAGGGACTTGGGGGAGGTTGGAGAGGGGTGTAAGAAGTGGGTGTTAGGAGGGGGGGGAAATGAGTATCCCTCTCTCCAAGGACGCATTCAACAAAGAATTAAAAACAATAAAATCAATAGCCATCTCTAACGGTTACAACATAAACATAATTGGCAAAATGCTCCAAAAAAAAGTTCTTTCAAAGCATAGCGATTGCTCTTCACTTCAGTAAAAATGGAAAAGGAAAAGATTCGATGCTATTTCCAAGAGAACAGTATAGAGTGGCATTATATAACGGTGAAAACCTCAAAAAATTCCTGAGTAACACAAAAGACCAAGTGCAACCTTTTGAAAGGAGTGGCATATACAAATTAAAGTGCAACGACTGTGGTGCTGCATATGTTGGGCAGACAGGGCGTACATTCGAGAGAAGAATCGAGGAACATAAGAGATGTTACCGGAACTGCAATATGTCACAGTCCCATTTCGCCAAACATCTCTGGGAAGAGAACCACGAGAGCGACTTCATACCGGAGATACTACACTTAGAGATAAAAGGGAGGAAGGTGGACAAAAAGAAGGAGCTAGAAATAAGGAAGAATATGAGTAAATGTAAATTACTCAACGACATCCTTTTTGAAAGAATTTCCCCCCTCCTACAAGTCTCTCTAAACCTCATGGAAAGACGAAAACCCAGATCCCTCCCGCCCAACTCCACAACTGCTGATAACCCACCTCTACCTTAATGACCCTTTCCAAGTTAACCCACCCCTCCCTCTACCTTCCATCCCCCGCCCCCACTTTTCTCACCAACGCGGTCCTCTCACGGGTTTTTCCCCAATTCTCACCATAACCGCCACCCCTTACCTCTCTCCGGAGTCTCCCCCCTCCTAACACCCACTTCTTTCACCCCTCTCCAACCTCCCCCAAGTCCCTTCCAGGTATTTATATTTGCTTGAAATTCAAAAATGTTTGTACTTGAAAATGACCTCTATGTGTCGAAACATGTCGTACCGAAAAAATAAATCAATAAAATAAGTGGATGAAAACGAAGTCGTTTTTTCATTTGTGAATAACCAATCTCATGTAATCGTGTATTTTTTGAGGTTCTACCCTTCTGTTTATAAGTCGTGAGATGAATAAGACATGTGATTGCCTGAGGGAACACAATTATTGTAGATCACCTAAATATAAAAAAACCATTAATTCATTTCTGTCCATGTGTTGTGCGAGAAAAATATTTGACGACCGCTATCATAGGTAATTGGTTTGCACGACTCACATCGGTTACAAGATGAGTTAGCTTTGAATGAGAAATATAATTCCATTTTCTCGAATTTATATTCGAATTATATTCCATTTATAAATGAATTCATATTGGAAAATGGAATATCGAAGTTATATGATCATCAAGGGCTCTAATCCTTGTTGGTTGATTCAATGACTTATGGGTGCACAGAAAATATGTGCTAAAATTTGAAATATTTACATCTACATACTACCCTGCGAACCGCCGCATGGGCATATGGCAGGGGGTGTTAGGACACCAGTCGTGTAAATATGTAAGAGATAAGGTTTTGGGATGTGAAATGGTGACCTGTATTACGGTAGTGTATTTAGTGGAGGTCGGTTTTTATTGTGGCCGCTTATTGCGCGCGGAAAAACGAGTTTATGTACCTATCTTTTCTGAAATGTATGTCTCTTATTTTATCGCTTCTGTAATACCTAGAGATGTAGTTAGGCGTCATGATAATATTCTCTGTGTCGCTGTGAAACACACCAGTTCTAAATTTCTCAAGATAAAGGTGAAGGATGAATATAGTTCAATTGATGGTACTGGAGACAGAAGAAGAAGAATATAATTTTTGAAAATGAATGAAGTAGAGGGCAGAAACAAAAGGTAAGAACTATGGTGAAATTAAAGGCTATAATTACAGTGAAAATAGTGGGAAGATGGCGGAAAAAGTGCTCGTCTAGACGAGCGAAGAGATGAGGAGGTAAGTTGAGTAGAGGAGGGAGTCACTTTCCTGTAAAGACGTTTTCAGATTGATCAGGAGAATAGAATCAATCGTTATTCATCATCAATAACCCAACCCGTAGAATAATATCAATGGGTACGGATATGCGTCCCCCGTAGATTTTATTGCAGCCCCGTTCATACAGATAAGGAATCACTAGGATCAAGCGACAGCGTGGGGATTTTGCAGGAAAGATCGGAGAAGCGGTGAGGTGATGCGGTAAGAATTATGGGAGGGAATAGGAAGCGAGTAAAGGATGAAGATGATGAAGAGGCGGCCGGAGAAGTGCACACAAAGAAAGAAAGAGAGGTAGAGGGGGCAAGCGGGGAGAGAGGGTAAGGGGAGAGTTGGAAGAAAGGTCGACCGAGAAGAAGATAAGTGGAGACAAAGTGGAGAGATCGAGGGGTAAGAGTGAATAATGGATGGAAAAAGTGGGCGGATTGCTTGGCTATGGAGGAGATGAGGGGGGGGGGCGCAGACGAGGGGGCAAAAAGGCTATGCGCGGGGAAAGAGTGTATGAGGGGTAGAGACAGAGTTAGGACGGGGAGGAATGTAAGGGGGGGAGGGAAGGAGGAACGGTGGCGGAAGCCGTAAGGGTTCCCAGGAAAGGGTGGGGATATCGCAGGAGTGGAGTTCGGAGCGAGTCGAGAGTGCAGCCTCTTTGGTTGGCGGCGGCTCCTGGAACAGAACGAGCTGGAAAATGTTGAATTCCACGAAAAGCGAAATAATTCCGGATGAACAAAAAACAATCTAATACGCCAAATAGCAAAGCCGGAGGGAACGATTGCATTTTTTATTTAAGGCGAAGGAGATGTTGAGAGTTATACGGCAAATCCGCCTTTGTTTCCGGCATTATCGGAGGTTTAATTTTATTAGTGTTCCGAGAGATTAAAAAAATACTTGTTTACGCCATTCGCGAATGGAGTGCTACTAATTGTTGATGCCTTTTTATGAGCGTAGTACTTTGTTTGGGTCGATATGACGCACTGTAGGTCACGAGGTAGGTAAATAAAAATTTCAACCCACGCATAATACGGAAACACAAATGCAACTCATATAAAAAGAAACTTGTTCATAGTTACACCCGTATAATTCTCGAAATTTGCTGCAAAACCGCTACCTTTATTTAGCATAATTAGTTTTTTGCTACTGGAAAGAATATTCATGATACTCGGGTTGTTTACACGCAAGTTATTGCTCGTTACTATGGTCAACATTTCGGTTTTGGTGAATTTCAGTTCTAATAAATTGTGGTTGGCAAAATTATAGGTAATGTCAAATTCTGGAAAATTGTAATTAAGGTTGAAAGTCGTAGGCGCGTAGGTGAGCGGAACGAAATTATTTTTGCACAAGCCAACTTCACTATTTCCTTTTTTATTTAATGTTTAAATAAATTTAAGCAATTATTTCTGAGGAAGAGAAAACGTGACTAATCATTTGAAATTGGCAACACAGGATATTTTAGAGGCAGCCACTTTAAGGTTATTTGAGTATTTGTCATTCTGAACGTCGATTTTTCTAATGAACTGCCCAAATAATATATGTCGATCGGTGCTCGTTAGAATATTTGCTGAAATATAAATGGATATATTTTCGGCGAGATTTTCCAAAGTGAATCTGTAGTGGAGAGTAAATGTTTGTCTATTTGTTGTGTAATCATAGATTAATAAAGCTGCTTTATTATAGCGTATGACTCAGTAACTAATATTATTTATTTATACATCCTTAAAATAACGATTACATTGTAATTTATTTTGTATTTATTAAGATAGTTTCTGAACTAATGTTGAAAGAAAGTAACTATAGTGATTTCGATATTCCCAGTAAATAAAATTCCTGCTGTGTGTTCAAAAATAGCCGATTAGTGCCTAAACATAAGCAAGATTTTCATTTCCTCATTGAAGTTTACCAATATTTTTAAAATTTCAAATGTAATGCTGATGGGTCATTTTCCTTTGGAGATTTACGGGAAGAGCAGCTTATTTTAAGGTAGTCCCTCCTGGCCCAATTTCAAGTTATCCTTTTTTCAGGCAAGAATTATAGTTTTCTCGCTATACAGCCGAGATTTGTAACAATATAGTTTGTTTTTTCATTGGTATTCATATGATACTGGGTACCTCGAAATTAGAGATAATATTGTATGCTTAGAAGGGTTATGATCTTAGGTTGAGCTTCTAATTCCGAATGCTGGTTACAAATTCGCAATATTTGAAGGAGGGATTAATAACCACCATTGAGAAAAGTCATTGACCTCAAGCTTTTTTCATTTAGTACGTAATAATTGCGCATGTATGACGTGCTTTGAAGAACTTTGTGCTTACATACTTATTCCACTCAGCAAAATATATTGAGTTAGCTCTCTTCATTGCGTGAAACAAGAATTGATGGTGTTCTGCACAATTGTCAATGACATGGCTGTTAATATCATACCTGATCATGCCTAAGATAAGTTGTTTATAGCGATCAATTTTAAGGGTTAAAATCTAGGTCGTTTAAATATTTTTTTATTACAGAATCAGGAGCTATCAAGCTTTCTTCTCCTTTTCGTCTTGCAGTCAAGATTCAGCCCATGTATCGATAATCCTATAAAAGTTGAAAACTTTAGGTGATACGGATTTAAGCTTTTTCTTTTTCAGTGTTATACCATTTCCGTGTGACAAAAGTTGAGCGTGTTCTACATAATAGCCTATATAGTGGCTGTGAAACATATATCATGAACGAGCATGCAAAACAGCGTACACAAGAAACTGTATGCCCTAAAACATATCCCATGGCAAGCCCCAAGAAAGAGGCCGCCTTAATGGTTTTAATCCTGGGGAAAGCCTTTTCAAAAGTACAACCACGCCATCTTAAACTCATCATGCTATAGAAGATCATAAGGGAGATGGTCTCGTGGAGTTTATACCAGGACTACATTCATTTTTTTTGAGCCGGTAACGCGCTCAAGATGGCAAGAGTGAACTAGAATGCTCCGGGGGTTGTCTCCAGTAGCTCTGGCGTGTGGAATATACGTGGACAATTACCGAACGGCGAGATAATCTGCAGGTTATCTACACGTCTAACACACCCCCGAGATGCTTATGCGAAAATACGTGGGGCCATCCCCGGGAAATGGCCTCTGCGGGTGGTAGCGAAGGGATGGCCGCGATGGGCGGCAAGTTATTGCTCAACCTCCCTTAGCCCATCATAAATCTCCTTCCATCCACCAACCCCTTCCTTCCTTACATCCTTTCCCCTTTGCACCATTCTTTCCAACTTTCGCGCTCTTTCTTTCAATTCATGGTTTCTTCTCCTTCCTTTACTCGGCTTTCTGGATCAAATGGTGCGATGGGAGGGGTGTATATAGAGTAGAGGTGGGGATCGTATCAGTGTGGTAGCTAGATTACTGGCATTCTATTCCGAGGGCATTTGTTCAAATCCCACCCGTAGTGGAAATTGCGGCCCCTTCTTCAGGTGCCATGTAGAAAGTGCCTCCATGGATGTATTCGTTCCGTCTTATGGGAATTCAACCAGTGGTATAACAGCTGCCTTTTGTTGAGAGTAGGTTAATACGGACGCCAGATTTCTGCATACACTTCCCCCATTTCCCAAATAATTCTTGCAATAGGAAACCGCCGAATCATTGTTTTTCGCGCAATAGACCTCGGCTATTTGTGCCCAACCAACATATCTGACCTATGGTAGTCAATTCTGTGGTTCATTATGAGAATCCCCTGAACTAGTAATGACAAACAATAGAGAAAAAGGGATTTGAATTTTCTATCACTTAGCTTTCGATCAAGTAACGAGTATCTCATCCGCCATCGATTTACAGAATAAAGTATTTCAACACTCAGAATAAGTTTCACGATCTTTTGTAGAGCGATCTACTTCCTTATTTAGCTCCTATCTCAAATTTAAAATTTTGCCGGTTGCTGGGTATTGCACTGAAATAATATATTGTATAAACTGACGTATAACTGAAATCCTTTACCTAGATAATAATTAGAAGTATTAACTGAGATTGCCGCATTGCAAACCCTTGAATTGGCGAGGAAATAGGATTTAAAGCAGGGAATTCTTTTTAATAAAGGCGTATCTTATCCCAAAAATGTTATCCGAAACAAAATTAGTAAATTTGAATAAGGGGTCAATTAAGAAGCTGTAAGAATAAGTGAGATGGAATTTTAAGCTTGTAAACATGGATATTGGTTGTTTCAGTATCCGGGGTGACGCTTTAAGTAACAAACCGATAATAATTTTTTCTTCAGCGCTTCTAATTAAAATTCATCTATTCTCTCTGTGTTTTTTTATCATTTGCTTGGTTATTTTCAAATTTCTATACAAATAATGCAGTGTTGAGCCAGGTTGTGGGATTTTTTCTTTCTCTTTTTTAAGTAGTCTTACAGGGCAATGGAAAGGTCATCATCAACTTTAAAGTACGCCCATTGCACCAAAAGAATTGTCATTTGAACTTCTGATAAAATATGCCTCTCTCATGTGCTAGAAGCATTTCTCGTGATTTATGAATGCATGGAAGGATATTTTTGCATTTTAAAAAGCAGAAGAAACTAAAAACTTTCCTTTACTCGTAACATGCGCACAAGTCATGAACCAAATTTCATCGCGTTCATCACTGCGCCATTAAGTATATAAAACTCATAAAGTAAGGAAGATGTAAATACTGAGTCCATATGAGACTCGTGGGTTTAGAAAAGTTAGATATCAGTATGTTTATTGTAAGCATTGTGTATGACTTGATTTGAATTAAGACTCCACATGAATATGCGCCTACATTATTCATAGTTGTTAACGTGATTTCAACTTTACGACAAAAGCGCACTACTTTCAAATGTCATTATAACTTACAACTAGCAGCAATATTATATCCCCCTTTCGCAATTTAGATCGGTAATAACAGCTGAAAATCAAATAAAAACGACAAGCCATAGGGATATAGCTTTTCTAAGGAGTGTCCATAGGAGCAGATTGCTATAAGCTTACAGATATCTTCAGTTGATATGTTGAAATAGACCGTACGATCCTCGTAGGACAAAATAATGTTGCGTGATGCAATGGAGCTCAAAATCATGATGCATTCGTATCTTGACAAGTGCTTTATTTTCACTTATGTGATGCGGAGGCAGTTTGAACTGGAGGAAGAATAATAAAGCAGGCGGAAAACGTTATGGAAGTAAAAAGAGATATGGATATTCTGGCGCAAAAGGAGGAACCAAATACCTGCTCTCTCGAAAATCCCTTAAGCGAAGCATGGGATTGTCGAGGTAATCCGCGGGAGTTTTCCAGGTTTGGGAGGAAATTAAATGCATGCGCTAAAGTGCCTCACCAAATAATTTTCAAAACAAAAAATTCCTGCTCGAAATGCCTTTTTCCGTCCAGTGCTTTCTATTTTACGAGAAATTTTTGTAAGAACTTTGAGATCGGGAAATTTTAAGTAATTCAATATTCATTCTTCTCACCACTACATGAAATCCGTTTACAGTAACGAGGTATATTTTCTATTTCAGTAAAGGGATGGTAATATAAGCCACAATGTTTGTGAGGAGGGAACCTATCATATATATTATTTCTCAAAGGTGTATTTTTGTCGCAACGCCATAACTCTCATACTTAATTATAGAAATTAATGATTCAAACATCGTTTTGAAGATTATGTTCCCTGCTATTGACGAAAAATAAGCAAGTAGCATACAATTCAAGTTTTTGTTAAAAAAGTTTAATATTAAAGTTTTTGTTAAAAATGATACTGTGCCATCTGTTGACAATATAATCAACTAATATGTTGGCTATAGTTACGTGCTTAATAGACTGTAGGAGGCGCCATCTATTAACACATCGTATATTTAGATCGTTTACGTTCTACATGCAATCAGTGTGACCGTTTACGTTTACGTTATGTATCTTTAACACAAACATAAATAAAATATAGTTGGTAATGGAAAAAAAACAGGTAGAAGAACAGAAAGAAAGAAAGAACAAACAGGAAAAAGCTGCATACTGTGCGAAATATTCGACAGGTAGAAGAACAGGAAGAAAGAAACAGGAATAAGCTGCATACTGTGCAAAATATTCGCACGGGTCAGCTAGTTTCCTATTAAATATGAGTGACTGTCGATTTAGCGAAATTTGCAAAATATCTTCGTTTATCGTGGAAATCAGTCATTTAAATTTTGGCTTACAATGAATCAAATTTTAACTATTATGATTAACTGAACGGTCACCTAAGTTATCTTCTTTACACAATTTGCAGCTTTTCTGTCTCTTTTGACTGAACAACGGAAAGTATTACCGATGTCAAAACTGTTTTTATGAACAAATTCAAGAGGTTAGTTTACTATTTTCAATAGACTTTTTAAATATAAGTTAAGTGAATTTTCATTGTTTTAATACTACTTACTATAAAAATTCTCGTAAAAGTTAAACATTAACAGATAAAAAGAAGATGATCAAGAAGGAAATGTAAAAATAAAAAGCACAAAGTCCAAATTTGTTTTGCGATCCATGAAGTGGATCGTAAAAGAGGCGAAAGAATCTTCAAAGATATGAAATATTAAAGGTCGTTGTAGAAGGAAAATAAAAAGGGCAGATATAGAGATGAAAGTTTTAGGAATTAAAAAAGGAAACCTGTGGAAGTGGATGATTTATCTAGAGAAGGATTTTATCAGGTTTTCACAATGAAATTCATTACCAACGAAAAATATATTTTGTAGGCGCGAAGTATACAGAGTGCTAATTATACATACCCATTCTGTTAGCATCCACTTCTTCTCTCTGCATAACCTCTACTAACTATATACAGCGGGAAAGTAGTTGCAGGTGCTAAAGAGAGTTTATTTTTTACTGACAGGTTTTAACAAATGATGTTAACTTTTTTCCTGAGCCAGTCGATGGCTGCAGTCTTTTCCCTACTTTTTTATTCTTATTTATTCCGATTCACCATGTGCAAAGAAAAAGTAAGCATCAGCTGAGGTAGGTAAAAGGGATTACTGGATTTAATTCAACGCAAGAATTAGCAAAAGTTAACCATTTAACTGTGGGGTGAGGGAGACCAGGTGAAAAAGTATTCAAAACTCGTATGTCACGAGAAACTTTTCGTAAGAGCTGTAAATAAGAGGAAAAAGAAACGAAACGGAAGGAAAGTGTTAAAGAGACAAGAAACTGTGAAGAGAGAAGGAAGGACCTGAAGGAAATACCGAAAAAAGAGCAATAAGGTTAGTAGAACGAGGTTAAAAGGGTGGGAAAGAAAGGACCTGGAAGGTGAGAGAAACGGAGAAAATATGGCGCAGAAGTAGGAGAACGGAATGAGGTGGTAGGAGGAACAGAGAGGGAAGAAAGGAGAAGAAATGAGAGAGGGTGGAAGGATTTGTAGGGAAGGAAGGGAGTGAGGCTGTAGTTTAAGGGTGTGAGGGTCGGTCCTTAGGGTGCGTGCTAAGTTTAGAGATTACCGCTTTTAAACTTCCTCCGAGTCAACTTTCTCCCTTCGACATTATTCTGGGCAAGGAACGGGAATTTCTGGGAGGAGGGACCGGGCCTAGGGGGTGAGAAGGGGTGGGTCAAGTAGCGGTAGATATGGAGAGGGTTGGGGGTAAGACGGGATATTTAGGGCAAAAAAGAGGGTGGAAGGATTTGTTGGAGAGAGTTGGAATATAAGGGGAAGTTTGATAGGTAGTAGGGGGAAGTGTCTCGTGCGTGTGCGAGGTGCTTATGTACCTGCAAGTGTTTGTGAGCGGACAAAGTGGCTGTAATCGCGCGGGGGGAAAGAGGGTGGATGTGTGTGTATATATATGTATATGAGATGGTTGAAGGAAAGTGGAGTTACACTTGGGGGTGTATCTACTTTTAACGGGAATGTAAAGGGAAGGTCGTCCGAGGAGGTCGGCGAATTGTTGGAAGAGTTTTCGCACGTGGCGCGGGATGGGCCAGGCATTACGACGTCAGCCATTTGGGAAGACGTGAGGTTTTCTCCTCATTCGGTGAAATATTTATTATTCCTCCTTATCGCTCCGTGTGGTGAAGACAGAACGAGACGTTGTAAGAAGCCGCTACCCCGTCGCATTGGGGACGGGAGATGCGTGGGGAGATACTGGGAAGGGGCGGGCGAAATGCAAAAAGATGCGAGACGTCTGGTAAACGCGTTGTTGGGACCCTTTGTCACGTCACCAAGTTGAAAATTACATGGTGTGCTTTATACAACCGTTTTGACGTACGAGAAATTACATCAGTCGTTCAAATACGCCAACTGATTCCAATTTTGAAATAAACACGTCCAACGGTTGGTAAATGGAATTCACTCTGCGATGGCTGTTGACGTGAACCAACAAAAATTGCGATCTAGATCAATCATTTTAATCGCCCGATATCACGGAGACGCTCAGACATCAATCAGTATTGATCAACTTTATTTGAGATAAGAGTCAAATTTAGCATTCCTGTTCTATTAGCCATTTTTCAAAGCCTATGAAGTATTACTTGGATTGGATAAGTGGGGAGGCGCCATAGGGTGGAAGAATGGATAGAAACCCGGCGTCGGCATTAGCCTGCTCTTAACGAAAGGCGCCAAAGGGACCAGGGTTTAACATTTCATCCGACAGACGGAGTACTGTACTTGAAGCGCCTTCCACAAGACACTCAAGTAGGGATCGGGTTTCCTCTGAAAAACATTCTCCTCTGCAGGGATTTGAACCCTGGCCGTCCGTGTAGTTAGCTAGTACTCTAGCCACCACACCAACCCGATCCCCCAGAGTATTACTCATTTTAGGCTATGGATACATTTAATTTCCTTGCAAGAATTAAAGTTCCTATAAAAGTTTGCCAAATTTTACTTAAAATATACATTTCGTTTAATTTCCAATAACCTTGAAGAAAATTACTAATAGTGCTTATAAGATTTTCAAATTTCAAATTTGCAAAACCTCAGGCCAATGAAGTGGTTTCCAGTAAATCTGATTCAAGACCATGCCTGCCCTGTTGAATGCCCGTAAGATTTATGGTCTTGGCAAGAAAATGGAATGAAATAAATTATTCTCAGGGCCCCATTACTTAAACAGTTTTATGCACCCATTAATCAGAAATTTGCCTCTCGTATAATTGGTGCATTATTTCATACAATTGCAGAGTGGTGCCATAGAAGTAAAGTTAGTAATAATAGTGTGATTGCAGCTCAGTCCGTGGATATTGTTTTACCTACGCAATATTTAACGTAAATAATATGTTTTATCTGTTTTCGCTATTTTTTGGTACATTTGATGAAGCATATAATCTTATATTTATACTGGTAGAAACCTCTCGATTACCAATATGTGGTGAAAATAATCCTAAACTTGGAAAATTCTCTCCATAAGGTAGTTTTCCGCCGTCCTTAAGGTTCAAATATTCGGTAATATGAGGTAATAGTAGTCATCAGTTGTCAAAATACTGTATTCTAAATGTAAAAAATCCACACAAAATATTTTGTGATATTCATGTGTGCCAGTATTATTCATTGGGAACAATACATTTTTAATTTACCGTGAACATTACAGTTCAGTTAATTATAATAATATAGCGAGCATGGAATTTTTTTCGAGACGTTTGTTTTTTCTCATGATTTCTATGGAATACCACTCTTTATGTCATTCAACACGAATTTGATTTCTTGAAATATTCTATTCAGCTTTTATTTGCATGAGAAGAGATGAGATTGGTTCTGTTTATAATTGGCTATTTGTTAACTTCAAGGAAATGAGTCATTTATCTTTTCATTCCTATTGGTTTATTAAATATTTTTATTTTAATAAAAATTCACCCAGTAGGTTTGTATTTCTCCATTTACTATGACGGGATGTATTTTGTTATCACCGGAACAATATACATTTTCTCTAAGAAATATATATTTCTCGGAACTACTATGTCTTTTGAATGACATAATTTGTCAGGTTAGTGTGTGTGATGGGTTTGATTCGTATGCCAAACCGCGAAACTACTTGAAAAAGCCGACTTTTTTGCTTACTTTATCCATCGCATTAGGATTTATCGGTGATTTGATATTGCCTTTGCAGGGAAAATTTTCCAAACAAAGGTAAATCAATCTCGAAAACATTTTGGAAGGAAAATTTGACCATGTGAAAGTTTTTGCAATTTTGAAAGCACATCTTTATGAAAGAGTTACCACGAATTTAAGTAGTAATCTATAATTCATATTCTCACTGTTGTGATTAACTAGTGAATAATTAATTACGTTTACATTTTCCAAAAATAACGTAGAACTGCAGTAATTACAAAAATTATATTATGAAATCATGTTCGGCCTTGGTGGCGGCGGGGTAACGTCCTCGCCATTTAAACTAAGGGTCGCGGGTTCGAGCCCCACCTGGGTAGGTTTTTCACCGCCCTAGAGATGGGTGTACGCCAAGTTCTGTTGGTCCGGTCCCTGGAAAAACTGATGACAGGCTAAGCAGCCTATCGGGATTCCAGGGACATAGGGGCCAACAGAATCGTCCAGCAAACAAAAAAAATTATTCGTGATAAGTTTAAGGATCAAGACGATCGGTTAACATGGACCATTTACGTTCTCTGTATTTTACGGTATTAGTTACTCAGGCATGGTACGGAAAATATATCTTGGGCTTCGTAAATTGCTACTTTTAATTTCCGGTAATGTAAAATTGTTACTCATTAGAATCCGATTAAGCCGTAATTTAAGATGGAATAATTGATATCATTCAGTTTACTAGTTTCGTCCTTCCATCATCAGATGCAAACGGGTAGATTAATTATTAGCATTTTCTTCATTTGTCTGAGTAAAATTGTACCATTATTGGTAGAAAACCTTTAAAAATACGTTGCTTTCTGATTAGAGTACCAATATCTACGCTGTAGCGATATCTAGTGAATTGACCAGATTTGGATTGATAGACATCATTTTTGAGTAGCTATGCGTGGTCGTCAAGAATTTCGATGTTGAAGGGTGTAGCTATCCATTTTTAAAAGGTGTATCATTGCATATTCAATGGTATATTTAAGGGCTATGCCATGAAACTGGCAACAAATCGTTGTGTTCCCGTTACACATGGGGTTTGCACTTCCATTGATGTGCTCGTCCACTTATTATCAAATTTTATTTCATTTTTTTATTTTTAGCGGACTAATAGTAACCACATTTTTGGATGTTTTTTTTATTTTATAGGAAAAGTATTTGTTACTTTATCTTATGTTATGTCATTCATCTTAAAGGACCTTGTAAATTTGAAGTAAATCGTCGACCAAAATGCCTTCTTTCCGTAAGACATCTAATGTTTTGTCAGGAACATACATAAAAAACATGCGGAAAAGCATAAAAACACTTGGTGTAGTAAAGGGTATAATAATAAGGACTGCGAATGAAAAAGTAAAAGGGAGGTACTACATCCATCTGGTTAGGCCACTCTTCAAATACGCCGCGAGCATTTAGGACCCTGGCCTTAAAGATTTAATCAGAAAAATAATGATATAATACAAGAAAAATCTGGACACATATTTAAAACTGCTACGAGCGAAAATGTAGCGTTTCATAGTTTTTGGGGGATTGAGATGTAAGCTCATAGAGACTCGTAAGCTACACGCTAAGCTTAGCTTGCTTAAAAAAATCAGAACTGGTGTATTTCAGAGCGACATAGAGAATATTATCATGACGCCCCACTACGTCTCTAGGTCTGACAAACGATAAAATAAGAGAGATATGTAGCCGAACAGGTGGGTAAAAAAACTCGTGTTTTCCGCGCACACTTAGCGACCGCATTAAAAACTCAGCTTCACTAAATACACGTCACAATTTCACCTCCCAAAACCTTATCCTTACATCTTTACACGGCTGGTGTCCTAACACCCCCGGCCACACGCCAATACGGCGGTTCGCCGGGTAGTATGTAGATGTAGTAGCTCTTAAAATAAATTACCTGATATATTATCGTATTCACTGGTGAAATTCCACTAAGCAACTTATAGCTCACAGCGAAAGCCGTCATGGCTACCGTGCTCAGCCATTGTTGAGTACAAGCTTTTTAACCTTCATTACTATGCATTAAATGTTTATGTGGTTAGAGTATATATATGTTATGAATTTAACTCTTATCCCTCTCATTTGCAAGTTATAAATGTAATATTTAAATCCAATGGGTTTGAAAATTTGTCTTAATTATTAAAAATTTATCTGCTGCCGACGCGATTTCTTTCTCGTCATTGCGTTTGCCACTGGTGCATTTAATATTTCAGCTTAATTTCTGAATTATCAGCCAAGTATAATCTATTCTGGGTTACCTTTAGATTAATCTCACGGCTGGTGTAAATAGCAGCGATATAGGTTATCATATTGTAATATTTTTGCCATTTGTAACCACTGTATTGGTTATTCATTAATCATCAAATTTTTATAGGTAATTAAACTTGTTGAATTTTACAGCATAATGACTAAGAAAAGAACTAATAAATGGATAAACGTACGTTAACAAATAAAATTAATGCTGATAGTTGGTTTATACTTATTGAAAGTTGATTAACAATCCAATGACTGATTGATCGATTATTGTAGTTTTTGATTGAGTATAAATGGGAAATATTGGAAAAAAATGGCATTACACCCGAATTCGCAGATATTGTTGTCATTTTATAACTATATTCCTTTTTCTTAAATTTGAATTTTCCGTCGCAATGTGAGTTTCGTTCTTCATTTTTCTTCCGACATCATATGGCTATATCAGCCCTTGGTAACTCGCCTTCAGAGCAGGTTCCTTTTGTGAAGCCGTTTCAAACGTTTGACCTGTAGAGCTGCCGCCAATCCGAAAGTCTAGCATGGTGAAACCCATATTTTTACTGAACTCTCACAAATGTTTAGGTGATATACATTGATAAACGGTTGAATATCGCTTAAGTTAATAAGCATCCGACATTATCCGTGCCTCGGAAAGTACAATACAAAATTATTTTTGATACAAATGAGGAGATATTCGAAGAAGCTAAGGTTCTTTCACCAGATATGAGTAAAGCGTAAAGGCATTTACCCTTCATCAGTTACGCTTGGGTACATTATGATAACTCTTGACCAGAGAGTAGATTAGGAGGAACTGAACATGTCATAGCGTCCGGTGTCCTTTTAACACTGAAAACTCCGATTGCTAGCTGCCATACCCAGTGGAGCAGTTTGGTACAACGCACGAGTACGGCATCATTCTAGGTACGAGAAAAAAAAGACCCGGTTCCCTTGGTTGTACTACACCGAAGCAATATATGTTTTATTCCGGGTGAAATGAACTAAATATTAACTCAAAAGGAGTCTCAAAATTCACGAAACGCCTCTTTAGCGTAAGCTTCTCGCGTGTTCCTCCAAGCAAGGCAAGGCTAATTCCTGGACTCCTGGTCTCGTGGCGCTGGTCCCTAAATCAAGCGGCGAACTTAGGAAACGGCTTCAACAAAGGAACATTGACTACCGTGGGTCAGCATAGGAAGTTGCCGGGGGCCGGGCTATATTGATGAAAGTATCATTACTAGTTTGTTTTCTGGCTACGATGACATATATAGCTATTACTGGTGTATCGACTTATGAATGTGACGCGAATGAAGTGCTCTATGTCTCATATGTGAACATTTTGGTGGTCATCTCGGCATATTTGTATTCCAAATATTACAGACTCATTTGGTGGAACGAAGGAACGGGGAATTTTATTGGTTGAAGTATTGAATAGCTTCGACGAATGAATGATTATTTAAGAACCGCACCCTTATACATCTACATATTACCCTGGAAACCTCCTCAAGTATGTTTGGCTGGGGGTGATGTATATACCCACATGCTCTACGGTGTGGAATTCATCTTTCACTGACATGCAAAGAACGATAGGAATGCTATAAAAACTACAGAGTCTCTAAATTTAATGCAACTACGTAAACGTGTTACATGAGTCTTGCAGGGAACATTCAAAACTTTATGTTAGCACTACGCGGCAGATTTAGAAACATGCATTAGTGAGCACATCAATTGATCAGCTTAATTGCCTGTCAGCTTAACTACTTCAAAGTCTTAACGCAGCAATTATGATATCGTATCAATCGCGGGAAAAACGACATCGTAAACCTGTCTGCTCTACAGCCTATTCCCCATTTTTTTTATTTTCATAGTGATTATACAGTGTGAATTATTGTTATGGCTAACTTCATCATAACTGTCACGATACTTCACTTCGGAACCCAGTCTATGATACGCTTTAATCGTGCAAAGGATTTAAATGTAATTCTTTCGACATTGATATCATGTGAAGGCAACTGGAATACTTTAATATCATTACATTGGTTCTTTTGTGGGTTAGAGTGAAGTTTTTTGGTCGAACACGCCTTTTTCAACCTCGTAGTCTCTTTTTCTCCAGTCCACAAAACCCAGCGTCGGCTTTGTAAGATTCGGTGTTCATTGAGCCTTATGGGGTAAGGGATATCCTCTTACCCAGCCCTATAAATCAAGTTCTATTCTCTTCTCTACACCTCCATGGTAACATCCACCTTTCGGCCACCACGTTTCCTCTACATCGCCACATCCCTCAGTCTGTCCGTCTTATATCTCACTCCTTTTTTGCCTTCCCCCCGTCCGTTCCCCCCCCCCCCCATCCTGCGCAAACCCTCATTCATTTTTCTGTCTCTTGGGATGGGGGGAGTAGAGAATGGGGGTGCTGAGGGCGTTTTGCTCGCGCGCCACTAAATCCTCGAGTACTCTTACATGCCGAATCGGAAGTAAAATTTTCGGTGAAAAATGCGACATTTTTCCGCTGCGTTCCTGCGTTTCTCATTTTTTTTCTGCTCGCACGTATATTCTTTTCCGTCCTCGCTTTTCATAAAACTTTTCAAATTACACATGCGCATAAAAAGGCTCCACTTTTTCCTTCCACGCCTTCTTTTTTCTCCTGTCTTCTAGTCTCCTTCTGAAGCGTGGAGGCATAGATTTTCAGCCAAAAGGGGGGCAAGCATCGATGATGGTCGTTTCCTACTGTCAAGCGAGGCGGATGTAATGCTGTGGTGTCTTTCGTGAGGTAATTGGGATGGTGGGAATGGATAAAAAGATGAGATGGGGAAGGAAATTGGGGATGACGAGGAAGTGGGAAACGAGAAAAACGAGGGAATTAGTAGTTGTGGAGGAAAGAGATGAAGGCAAAACTGAATGTCATTCATCTAGGACACCTGTGAGGAGGATGGAAATTAAGTGCTGAACCGTTGGAATTGAAAGTATTGATGTTAGATGAAAGTTAAATTCTTGGAAACAAACTAGCTTGTGGTCGTTCAGTACTTATTGCACTGGCTGAACTGATTTCTGGCATATTTAATTTCAATAGTTAGTGTTTAGGCATCCATGATGGTCAGAATATATTTACTCAGTTGTGATTTCCACACGTATTGGTAAAAATAACTTTTACTACTTTTTTTTCCCTGGTCAGTTTACAGGTCCTCAACATGAACCAACGCGGCGGAAAACCCGAAAGAAGGAATCAACCTTAGAGGTCTATAGTTTATTGCACAATCCAGATTTCTATGACTGGTATCATCTGCAAGTGTTCACTGACACGTAAAGAAGGTATTACGAAGGTTTATATAGTAATGGAAGGTTGATTGGGGGGATACGGGATGGAAGAGTACTAGAAAGTAATTATAGAAGGGGAGAAGCATAGCCATCAAGGTTTATTATGGAATGTTCGGCTGCGGGAAGGGGAAGAACTATTTTTTATGGAGGGAAGATGGCTCAATGTTTTGAGGATTGGGGGAGACGCAGGAAACAAACATTCATTAAGAATAAAGTAACCAGGGTCCTACAATCTTTTTCAATTTTCGACTTGTTCTAATGTTTCCAACTCTCCTCTGTGGCCACTGAAGGCTAAAATTTGGGCTTTAAAATCACCCTGATGCCGCAGCTCAAAATTCCTGGAGGTTTGACCGACATTTTCAGCGGCACAGTCACCACACTACAGTACATAAGTGCCACTTCTCTTGTTATTTCACTTTATCTTTGCACTTCATGACGAGGGATTTTAGACTTACGGTGGATCTGAAGGAATCTCGGAGATATTCATTGGGAAACTTATTTGCTATTCTATTTGTTAATCTACCCACAAATCTGGCGGAAATCCATCTGTTTTGTATAAACCTTCGTTATACATTCTGTACTTGTTAGTGAGCAACTGAAGATGATACCAGGCATCGAAATCCGGTTTGTGCAATAAATTATAGATCTGTGAACTAACCAGTCGATTCCTAAAGTTATTTTTATTAATCAACATGAAACTTCACAAAGTTGAATCAAGTTTTATCTTATTTATTATAACTTCCTCACTCTTTATCATAAAAACCGAATATGGTTTTGATACTTCATATCTATTTTAAGGGTCATTCAGTAACCGTCAGCTTGTATACATACCCCTGAGCCATAAGGAATGGAAGTAAATGAGTTGACGGAGGCGAAAGTAACGGAGGGGACATACAGAGCGAGAAAATTCAAGGTAAAGAGCAACAATACGCAAGCAACGGGGGTACAGAACCAGGTAAAAGGAAATAATGGGTGGAGATCAAGGTCAAAACAGCAAAATTAGCGGATCACAGGACGGGAAGGGAGGCTTCCACTTAAAAGAGGGGATTGAGTCATAAAACAACGTCATTTCAAATATTATCCGGGGTATTAACAGTTTCAAATTTCTCGTAGGAATCCATTATAGGCCCATTATCAATAAGATGTAAAATTTCAACGTCGAAATTGCTAAAATGATTAAAACTACACATTTTTAGCGAAAACGATTTGTCATCATTCTTTATTTAACATAGGTTTTTGAGTTTTGTATTAAAAACAGTGTGGGAATTATTACTGGGTTGATTTATTTTTACCATCGCAGATACAGATTATCTACACAAAAAACACCTAAAACTCTTTGATAGTGTTTAAGTATTTTAAGCGAGTTAAATTGACCTTGAGCTAGACCTGTGACGACCGTTATGACTTTAAAATGTTTTATATTTACTGGTCACGTACTCCTAGAGCCTTGTGCTCAACTCTGGTCTTGCAGTTGATATATCATTGATTTCCAGTACTCCATGTAAAAATACTCCAACTCAAAAAAAAGATTTTCATTTCGATTCAAATGTTAAGTTCTTAAGGTTAGTCAAGACCAATAATTAGAATTTCTTGCTTCATTTTTACCATCGTTTGTGTTTTTTCATTAAATGGTGAATAGAATCGTTCATATTCATAAATTAGAAAGCATAATGATTATTTTTCTTTGAAATCGCAATTGTTGAACCTAAGCTCCAAGAACGTTTGACTGATTGATTATTTCAGTAACTCTAAAGTGTTCTATATTATCACCTACGTCCTTTTCTACTGCTTAGAGACGGAAGTAGTGTTCTAAAGAGAAAGGAAAGTGTAAAGAAAAACATGGAATGGGCGTAGATGGGAAGATGAAATTAGAAACGAATCGGACAAAACATGAACAATGTCAAGGAGGAGGTGTGAGGGTTGAGTGCGAGTCTGCAGAATATACTGACGCGGGCGCGGTGTGCAGTAGTATGGAAGGAACTGTGCCGAGAGAAACTTGATAAAAATGAAGGTGGAAAAAGCAATATGCGTAGGAAATAGTTAGTGATAAATCTGCATATATTTCCACCGAGACGCCCGTCCTTTCTACACATCAATGATTAGTGCGATGGCGCTAATCGCGCAACCTGCGAACCAATATACACCTCTCTCTTCTCGTATATCATATATTCAAAACTTTAAACAAAAAATATTGTTCTAATTTTCAGAAAATATATAATTATATATTTTATTGTTTTATCAATATCTATGACTAATTCTACATGCAATTTTTTGTACTTTTCACTGAATTACATCGAATTTGGCTCCGTGAAGTCTAGCAAAATGATGCTCAGGGATTTTAATTGGTGAATGACGATCTTGTACTTGCCCAAAGGCGCATTAAATAATTTTTTCATTTGTTTCGAGCATTTATCATCGTTAGTTGTATTAACCATCAATACTTTCATTAATATTATGGATATTTTAAGACCGATTCACCCCTATATTACGCTCGATATATGTGAAATATATATACTTATCCCTTGGCCTACTTTTCCTTTTTCACTTGGGACTTTTCCCTTTCTTTTGCTTGCATTGCATTTTGAGTCACAATAGGGAATTTTAAGTATATAACTGAAGGAGATGTATCGGAAAAAGTCCCTAGAGGAACGCCAATGGACAAATAAATAGACCAAATGGAGAAGAAAGTACACAAGAAAAACTACATGGGAGTAAGAGAACTGGCATTTTATAGCGAAGGATGAAGGGCTGTAGTCAACCAGTTGTTCTATTGTGCAAAAATTGAGTAACATGTTTATCATTTGGCAATCTTAACGTTTTTCTCAAGCTGCTAAAAAAGCAGTCTATTTTTAAAAGCGCTGCAAAGTTTATCCTTTGAGGAAGGGTGTTACAAATCGCGATTCGAATATTCAAATTTCTTTGGAGAGATTTTGGGAGAGCGTCATAGTAGCTATTGTAGCTATTCACAGTTCATAAATTACATAATATAAAATCAAAGGTCACAGCAGTTAACATAAAATGAGAAGTTTCAGGCTTGATGTGGTGGAAGGATTCCATCATAAATAATGAAAGTAATGCACGTTTCCATTTGGATAAAATTTTACTCGACCTAGGTTTCTATGTACTATATCATCATTAGGCCTAATGATGTTTTCATGCTGTAATGATGTAATTCATATTGTTTTATGATCTATATCTACATCTACATACTACCCCACAAGCCGCCTCAAAAGGCGTGTGGCGAGGGGAGTTAGGACACCAGCCGTCAAAAAAAAATCAAAGGTCCGCCTAGCATTTATTAAAGTCCTTAATTGTTCGGGGGAAAAACGAATTCCCAAACCTATCCGTTCGGCAAAATATCTCTCTTAATTTATCGATTCTGTCGGACCTGGAAATATAATGTGGTTCTAATATGATGTTCTCCGTGTCGCTCTGAAAGATATTCATTCTCAATTGCTCAAGCAGTCTAAGCCTAGCGCGTAGCTTCCGAGTCTCGAGCGGCTCCTACCCTAAATCGTTCAAAATCTGTGTAACGCTTTCTGTACGGCCGTAGCAGTTTTTGACGAATCGCGCAGCTTTCCTTTGTTTTTTATTACGTTCATGGACAAGGCATTTCTCCGCCGGATCCCATATGCTCGCTGCATATTCAAGGTGAGGCACCTCTCCTTCACTTTCTCATCCGAAGATTTTCCCACAACACGCTTGACAAATCCTAGCTTCTTCAGGGCTCTGCCACAAATATTTCTTAAATGTGTCCCCCCACGATAGGTTTGAAGTTATCGTAACTCCCAGGTATTTCACTTCATCTGTTGCATTTATGCTAACGCCATCCACAACATATACATGGGGATAGTTGGACGACCTACGCAAGAAATTCACCGCCGTGCATTTGCTCAGATTAAGTTCTAGTCCCCACTCTTTGCTCCACGCATGAACGTTGTTTAAGTCCGATGACAGGATTTCAAAGTCAGAGTGATCGCTAATTTCGCGATAAATGACAGCGTCGTCGGCAAATAAACGTATTTTACTGCTAATTCGGGAGCAGAGGTCTTTTATATATATAATGAACAAAAGTGGGCCAATAACGCTTCCCTGCGGGACACCCGATGTCACTTTAACCATATCAGAGCAAATTCCGTCAAGAACTACTTTTTGCTTATGATCACTCAGAAAGTCACGTATCTAGTTCACTAGCTTTCATTAGCTTTGTCAATATTTTCGGTGACAAGTTTACCATCTTTATCAAATAATGAATCTACGGTAGAAGATTTTCCCTGAAGTTCTCTCGCATATGACCAAAAAGATTTTGGATTTTCTTCGAGTAATTCACCAAGTATTTTTTTCTTGAAATTTCGCAGTGCAGCACGCAATGTTTTCTTGGTTTTTGAGCGTTGCGCAAGGTAACTCTCTTTTGCTTCAAGTTCCTTCGATTTTTCATCAAACGTAATGGTTTTTTTGAACAAGTTATACAGTTTTCTCTGTTTCCTAAGGTCCCTCCTAACATCGTTATTGTACCAGCGAGGTTCTTTACCATCACTTTTCAGTTTTTGCGGAATGTGTTCGTTGATTCCTTGTCGTAAGATTTCTAAGAAGTATTTCCATGACACATCGGTGCTTTTATCCTCTGTTTTAGCTACGTAGTCCGTGTAAGAATCATTAAGTATCTCGCCAAATTTAATGAAGTTACATTTATCAAATAAATAAATATTGCGTTTTGGTTTTACGGCTGACTCCACTTCTGTCTTTAAGGTTGCAAGAATTGCTCTGTGGTCACTTATACCGTCGAGAACATTGATATGTTTTATCAACTTAGGATGGCTTACTGCTAAAAGGTCTAATATTTTATTATCTCTCGTAGGCTTGTCGACTACTTGGGCTAGCGATTGATTTGAAATACGTTGAGTGAGATCTCACTGATTTTTCTTTTCCTCAAATTCGGTTTTACCGTGTAAGAATCCCAATTTATACATGAGAGATTAAAATCTCCCCCAATAATTATTACACTTTTGCTATCTCTCAAAGTAAATGCGGATGGTATGGCAATCCGATGATTAATGCTCATTAGCTCAGTTCAGATATCAGACCTGAGCTTGGTATTCTGCGCTCTTCATGACCACCGCATTAGGACTTGTGGCATTCGGATCATAAGTTCTACCATAGTATTAAATTCTATATATAATATAGCCTTGAAGGTGCTCCACCGATAGCGTTGGCTTAGTAATTAATTCGTGATAAATTTTAAATGCCACGCTTTGAAGCTATGTTGAAAGTGTTGTAAGTTTAGCAAATTCACCCTCATCGCTGGATCGAGATGAAAAATTGCAATGATATAGTCCAAAACTTGAATGTTTTTACCCTGAAGTAGGGGATTTAATCAAAGTAATACCTATGGAAAAAATTCTGGAACTAGCTCCAAGGGCTGTGGGGAGATTATGTATGAGGATGGGGTTTGGGATGGCGCGGGATATTTGCCAAATTAGCGCACACAAACAGACTCACACAGGCGGGAGACGGCTTTCACAGTTGCTACACGCACCCCACCTCCTTTCTCCCCACAAGGTCTCACTCTCCTCTTCCCCCCCCCCCAACTGCTCCCCCTCCTCCAGCAAACAGACGTCCTCGCAGCATACGGCTCCTCCCTAAACTGGTTAGGGCTCCCTCTTGACTCCGCTTGTCTCGACATTTGCCTTCAACCTCCGCCTCTCTCTCTCTTTCTCTCTCCTCTGCTCTTCTCCGGTGTGCCTTATCCTCCCTCCCCCCATCTCTCTCTCTATCCTGACTCCCTCCTCTTCGTTTCATGTCATAATGATGAACCTGCTCTCTGATTCTCGTCTTAGCAACTCAAGCGTCTACCGTCTGTGTCATTGTCCGACTGTTTGTGACAAAGGTGCAGGATAGGGTGATGTTGTCTTTGACATCGCGCAGGATATATCACTATCAGTGAAGGGCTACGGTTGACAAATAATAATGATCGACGGAGTCTCTCTGTTGTGTACCTATCGAAAAATCAAATTTAACGTCTGTTTCGTCTGCTTTGGGTGCTGTTTCTAGATGTTGGTGACTGAAGAATGAGAATATGGCGTTCTTGAATTAACTTCCAATACAGTTATATATCAACTATGTGGGATTGTGATCTATGCAAATCCTTTTCCATATCATGGGGAAAATTGTATCATTGCGTGAGGTTGATTATTAAATATATTATACTGAAATCAACATATTCAGGTTTTTGAATGAAGACAGCTATGAAATATGTGTAAATCAATTGCTTTTAATATGCTGCAGTAAAATTCCAAATGAAGACTAGTGTTGGTTGAATCTTAAGTTGAGAAATATGCATTTATATCTCACATCTGGTGGATAAAGTATGAATAATATTTCACATATATTTATTTTTAAAGACTTTTTAGAATATACGTTATGTAAATGTGTATGTTTTTTATTTTTTTGCCCTTATAGCGACGGGGTAAAGTATTGTCCTGTACTCAAGGGTTGCGGGATACATTCAAAATTATGTGGATTTTTACCTTTGATTTGGTGTTTATGTTCACCTGTTATGGTTGTTTATAGGTGTGCCGTTTTCAAGGATATGTTGATAAATAATGGAAAATGGGAAATGGGAAATAATAATGGTGGAAAACAATTCTTAACCAAGTGCCAAATATAATTTTAATTAACAGTAGTGACAGAGAAACTGCTATCGGCTCATTTAAAATAAAATCCCATTGAGATATTATAGATTTTAATAAATGATTTCCAATATAAGAGAATAAGGTAATCTCCGTTTAATTTACATAAAAAATATAAATAATCAGAATTTGAGCGGGAAAAATGCTATTCAAATGGTGCTGTTTAAAATTAAATTGTTTCAGAAAAAGATGTAGTTCATATAAATATTAATGACGTTTTATAGCTGTTCTCTTTAGATGAAACTGTAATTAACCCTTGACATATTGTAAAAAGTTATTGCCAAAAAGTATTGTCTTGGTTACTAATTGCCTTATTTTCCCCATGTGTGCTTGTGAGAGGCTAACCAACATTTCCTTTGGTCGTCTAGGGGGATGAGCTTTAAAAATTGAAAAAATACCAAAAATCGTCTTTATTCACCAAAGTTCCAGAAATTTTTATCCATAAGATCTATTAGTCTTTCAGTATCTATCTATCGTAAAAGTTATAACTTGGAATGAAAGTTTATGGAGAAAATAATAAGTAGAATATCACAGGGAAAGGCAGCTTCCAGTGAAGACAACCAGCTACTTTCAGCCAAAGTAATGAACATAGTCTTAAAGAAAATATCTCCTAAATGTTTAAATATCTTTCTCGGGCTTCGCCCCGGGTAATGTTTTCATAATCCGCCGACGTTTCGGAAAAAAACTTGTTTTCCATTTTCAAGGCACGTGTTATTTCCGCCGTGACCACTATAACACTAAAATTAAACAAGCATTTGTGGCCCCAACAATGAAGGTTGCGATCCCTATGATTGGCTGACGTGTTCCGCTGGCCGTCGAATCATTTTCTCGTCTTTTTAATACATTTGATCACTGGCCACCAGGTGTTACTCAGTTGGAATCCGGTGTCTCTATTAAAATTATGCGGGTGCAATCGTATCTCGATGGCCTCTTTGATAATGCGGTCCCAGTAACGGTGTGCGCGGCAAAGGATTTTTGCATCGGTCCATTTAATGGCATGGTCTTCGTTGATGCTGTGTTCCGCCACTGCCGACTTCTCTGGTTGCGCCAATCTAAAGTGCCTACGATGTTCTTTAATCCTGGTTTCAATTGTTCGACCAGTCTCTCCCACATATATTTTGCCACATTCACACGGAATCTGATATACCCCTGGTGTCTTCAAGCCGGTGGGATCTTTTGCCTTAACCAACTGGTCCCTTAATTTAGATGGTGGCAGATGGATCGTTTTGATGTTAAAGCGGAGCAGAATGCGGTGGATCTTTTCCGATATAGTGGACACATAAGGGATCAAAGCTGTGGCCACAGGTTTTTTAGGTAGCTCTCCTGCGCCACTCTCCTGGGTATCACCCAGGAGAGTGGCAGCTGAATGGGTCCCGTCTTGAGGAGAGATTGCCTACTGAAGACTTAGATAAAAATACTAGAGTAGTAGTATGAATAGCAGATGGAAAGATCGAGGAAAAGAGAAGAATAGGAAGACGAGGAATTAATGTGTTGACTGATATTATGAATGGAAGTAGTTAGGAAGAGCTGGGGGAGATAGAACAGGATGGACGAGTATGGAGGGAGCAGTTCAATTGAAACCTTTCAGAGGACATAATCACCTTTGGAGAAAAATAATATCTATTCGACGATAATAATGAGAATCGTTATTAAATTCTATTTTCAATGGAGTTAATTTCAATCATGTGTAGGCGTTTATTTCAACATGGTTTTTTTCTGATTGAATTTATAAAGCCTGCTTGCGGTGAATATGAATATTCTATGTATATCTTATGAGAAGGCATTGATTCGTCTGTCGCTCCCTGCCCACCAACCACGATGGTCATATAGGTGTCTTACCCATACAGAATTTTTAAAATTGAGGGAAAATTCCCCAGAGAAAGACTCATAACTAAGTTCATGGGCCAAATAAAGAGGTTAGTGCATAGGAAAAAATTCGAGGAGGTAAGGGAACAAGCATTAGACAGGGAAGGGTGAAGGACTGTAGTCATCCAGTTTTAGAATTGAACAACCAATGATAAATCTACTGATGGAACTTAAAACGGATGCTAGATAGAGTGAATATTTTAAATTAACAATTTGCATAGCTGTAAGTAGTGAGGTATGCAAAATATATATTCATAGTAATCTTTATACTGTGTTTGAGCATCTAAGTTAGCAACCTGATCATTTTTGGAAAGTTCTGGTACAAAGAATACGTGTACACAAATATTTAAAATTATTTCTACAGTTGATATATTAAAGATTCTATCCAACTAAGATACTCCTTGTGTTGCTATGCAAAATCAATTTAGTTGCATTTTGTATTTAATACATTTGTTGTAAGTTATTCAATAAATCGCCTAATTTCAATAATTTTTAAATAATGCATATAAGATATGTCTACCGCTAAGTCTGAATGAAAGCAAAAAGCATTGGCATTTTTTTATCAAAACTTAAGGTCTTAGGTATTATATTGTAACATATTTGTTAGACTTTAGCCTTTACCTTTATGATTACACTAATCATAAATATAATAAAGTCTTTATGCAACACTCGAAAATGTTACCCCTCGTTGCGCGGAGAACTGGATGGTTATTGAAAACATTATTTTAAACTTTATAGAGCTGTTTATTAAACGATAAAATATATTTCCAGCAGTTATAATACCTATTATAATGCATACATATTAGATTATGTACTGGCTCATTGTTAATCTTGAAAAAAATGAGAAAATTTCCATTAGTCGTAGTAAATTTCTATGATAATATCAAAAGATGCAATCGGATATTTCTCTCTTCGTTTCGACTGAGTTCCTTTTTGTATTTTATCGACTATAAACTCTGTACTTTAATGCATACTAATGCTGTTTTCAAACATTGTTAATGCACATAGAATTATATAAAGCCATCAGCGTATACGTATAGCAAAAACGTTCCCCAAGCGTATACCTAAACCTATAGGAATGTGTATACACTTATAAAATATCTACCCATCTCTATAAATAGTTATATAGTTATATACATAGTATATATTCATACATAGTGCATATACATAGATATAACCTATATAGTTATATGGTTAGCATGATAAATGTCTTTTCACTCATCTCAATTGTCTCTCTACCTCGCTGGCTGACCCTAGGCAACAATCGAGTCAGCCGACTGACCCTTGGCAATAGAATGTTCTACGATTGCTAAAATCGGGAATAATACTCAAATTTAGTATTTAAATAAATCTATTATCAGTTTTTGGATTTTAAGTATGTTTTCCCATGCACGTTTCAAATCTTAAAAGCCATTATTTCGTGCTGTTAATGTAGTCCTTTTAGGAGTAAGCGATCTGTAAAAAATAACAATATTTGTTGTATTATAACCTTATTTAAAACTTAAATTCATGCTGTTGACTTTAGAAATTTCTTTCGCTATCTTATTCTGTTACTCATATACTTTTTGTGTTTTCAGGATTCATTTCTTGTGTAATTAAGAGATGAAAGGAACGCAGAAGATGCGGCTTCTTTGGGAAACGGTGAGCTTTCAATAATTGCCTGTCCAACTGCACGGCATACGGTCATTAAATCCCATTAAAACTCATTTCTCCTAGATTACTAACATTCATCAACATCCTTTTTCAAATAAGATCAAATGGCTGCACTTATGAAAAGTAATCGTGTTTGAGATGTGCATTAGTCATTAATAAGTGTACAGCTAAGATCGCCCGTAATTAAAATACTCTGTAAATGAGCTCATCTGAAGTTGACGGTAGTAATAAACTTCGGGGCCGAAGCAAGTAGCAAACTAAGCCCTGTGAGCCCGTTATTCTCGTTTCATTGTTTTGAGACGAATCAGCTAAATAATATATTTTTCATCCCAAAGTTCCGCGTTTAGTTGTAATGGGTAGCTTATTGTTGGAGAGAAAATATTTATGTTCTGACCAATGGAATTTTGCACTTTTTCAAGTAAGAATCTTTGTGTGGTATTTAAGTTAGATGCCCGAAAAATGCAATATCGTATCCTCAGCCACCATAGAAAAATGAAAGATGGTTATGCACTGATGGTTATAGCGTATATTTCATAATAGGATGTGAGTGACGTTCTAATTTTTCGTCGATGTATCTGAAGTGTAATGTAAACTTCACTCGCGATTTTTACCGTGATTTTATGAGCTTTTTCATTGTTCCTCCTCCTTATCCTCTGCTATTTCAACCCAATTTTCTTGCTTGCGTCGAAGAAGTGAGGATCAACTACTCAAATTACCTGAAAAACGTTCAAAAGGATATATTTTGACGCTGTTAGAGGGACATATTCACAAAATTTCCTAATACCAATGACACACTCGTCCGGAATCTTTTTGATTTTGAGGGGAAGAACGGTCACCGTATCTCCTAATATGAGAGTTTCTGCTCTAACACAACAGAAAACTTCATATTTTTGATAATTCCACCTTTTATACCTAAGATGCAATGAAAAAATCGTTTCAAAGAAGAATGATTTCTATAACCCTTTCGCGCCGAATGTCGGCCATAGCCGACGCAGTTTTTCATACGCAAAAGAACGAATGTCGGCTCCAGCCGACGGGGGTTTTCCTTTGCAAACAAACGAATGTCGGCTATGGCCGACGGAGGGGATGGGAAGTAACCGCCGCCCAAGCAATAAACTCAGGTATGCTGTTACCCTTCGAGACCCAGCTTAGGGACAGCCCAGACCCTTTCTCGGCAAGTGAGCTCGACCCTCCGCATCATTAGTAGCCCTCCTTGCTGCATGAATCCGCGGTTAATTTATTGTATTTGCAATGGCTTTTCGTGGCAATTATTTTTTTCACTCTACAATATTTTTAAAATTATGAAGTAATTTTTTTTGTTGATTCTTAACAAATTTCAAAAAAAATTCTAGCGTTGATAGTAACGGAGTTCTTGTGTTGAACTCTCAATAGTTTGAGCTCTAAACAGAACTTTAATTTGTTAATATTAACGATAGAATTTCGTTTAAAATTGTAAAAGCTCAAAATAACATTATAAATTTATTTAAATATATAAGTTTTTGAAGTATACAGTGAAGAATTATTTAAATAAACAACCGCTAATGCAACAAGCTTAAAGGGGCGTCCTGCTAAGAGAGGGACTGCTAAGGTTTGTGGGGTCAAGCTGAGTGCCCGGGGGAAGGGCAAGGAGTCCCACTGAGTGGGTTCCAAAATGGGCGAAAGGCATACCTGAGCGATTCGTCGCCACGAGAGAGCTGCGTAGAGAGAAGTACAGAAAATTCTCACGCTACTCATAGCAGGGAAAGCATTTTCCTTAGAGAGACTTTGGCGCGAAAGGGATAATATCGTCCCTATGTTTCCGCAACAAGATGAGATAAGAGTAAAATAATGCGCAATGCAAAAAGCAGTGTAAAACACAGCTTTTTCTCCAATTTTTTTCTTCCCAAGGGTTAGTTCATTCAAACAAAGGATTAGAAAAAACTCGTGTCCTAATTTTTTTTATATTTTTAACTAGATATAGTATACCGATAAGAGACTAGAACCTTTTTGCAGAGGACGGAAAATTTAGATCGTTGACTGGATTTTCAGGCATCATGAAATCACTTAACTATTTTAATTATTTCATGTTTAGGTATTCTAGCCAATCAAAATGTTCTGTACAAAAATAATTACGCTCTTGAATTGCAGCAGGGATTGAACAATGTTTAATAATATGAATATATGTATACGTAGCAATATACTGAGCGTTTTATCACATCCTAATTGATAGGCTAATCCTCAACAGGCCTGACTACGCACATTCTCATCGACTAAATAGAATAGTCCTCGCTATTTTATGAATATTTTCGTTCCAAGTGATAAGTCCTACTATTTTACCTGCCATTTTCATCGGCTAGTAGTTTCATTGGCTAATGCTCGCACTGGTGAGGTCTCGTTTGGGAGGTGAATGCATAAAGGCTGACATCTGCTGTCGATCTTTAGAGGTAAGATAGAGAGGAACGGACGTCTCAGTAGCCTTGTGATTATTTTGGAATTATTGTTCGATGAATATTTGTGAAAATCCTAGAATTGATTGGTGGCAGACCTTCATCATTCCCTATCTAACGATGGTTCCTGTACCTCCTGGTAACTCTTCCTATGCACTTTTCTCTTTATTTGGTCCATGAATTTATTCCTGGTCTTCCTCTGGGGGGTTTTCCTTTTATTTTGCCTTCATTATGTTCTTCACAAATCGATTGTATCTCAGGGACTCTTATCCATCTTGTTCTTCTTTTTTGTATGGTGTTATTATATATTTTAATAAACCAGCTCAACCAGTCGCGTTGATTTGACCTTAAGAAATGTTTGATATTGATGAGGGCTTCCGAAAGCCATTGCTGATGGATTCAAGACGTCACTGCGCAGTACCATGCTGGCCATAGCATTTTAATGAATGAAGATGTGCCAGCTATGATGAGTAAGGCCCCCAATAAATTTGGTGTGAATCGTGAATTAGGTATGCTGGGATATCTAAGGCAATCGCCGCGGGCAACAGTACTTCTCCTCTCTTCCCTTGCCTTCGAGCTCCGACCTGCGAGGCGACTAAGGAGCCTTTTTCTCCTTGACCAGCGTCGAATTCTCTTCAAGGCACCCTCTATTTCTCTGACCACCAAAAAGGACTTCACTACTGCTCTTATCAAGTGGATTTTGTTTAAGAACATTCCATACTTGTATCACGGTATTTCAACATCTATATCTACATACTACCCTGCGAGACACCACATCGGCGAGTGACAGTGGTGTTAGGTCATCAGCCTTGTAAATATGTAAGGGATAAGGTTTTGGGCGGTTAAATTGTGACGTGTATAATGGGAGTGTGTTTGGAGGAGCTCAGTTTTTATTGTGGTCGTTTATTGTGCGCAAAAAGAACGATTTTTTGTACATGTCTGTTCGTAAATGTATCTCTCTTATTTTATCGCTTCTGTCAGACATAGGTTTATAGTGAGGCGTCATGATAATATTCTCTGTGTCGCTCTGAAACACACCAGTTCTGAATTTCTCAAGCAATCTAAGCCCGGCGTTTAGCCTCCGAGTCTCTATGGACTCCCACCTTAATCCCTCCAAAAGTTGTGAGACACTATATACTCGTTTGTAGCAGTTTTTTAACGAAGCGAGCCACTTTTCTTGGTATTTTATTAAATTTTTGGATAAATATTTATGACCAGGTGCAAAATGCTCGAGGCGCATTCAAAATGTGGCCTAATCAAAGCGAAATTGATTCTCTCTTTCACTTTTTTCCCCTAAAGACAGGTTGTAGTTTCTTATCTTTATATATATATAATTCTTCTGTACGTGTTTATGTCACTGAACTCCTAAACGGCTGGACCGATTTTGATGAAATTTTTTGTGTGCATTTGAGTGGATCCCTGGATGGATTAGATTTACAAGTGGATCCGGTAGGTGGCGCTGCGATCGGGTTCTAGGAAATGTTTTTGACGACATTTTTGTGGCGACCGTAAATGGTGCCATCATCTTCTATATTGTTGCCAAGGAGGCCTTGCTGATTTGTTGATGATTATGTAACTAAGTCAGAGGACTGCGATTGTAGTGGGCATTGATATAGGATCTAATAAATTGATTTTATAAACGTGAAGAACTCCTCACTTATCCATTACCACATTGGTGACCCCGACAAGGAGAATAAATAGTCAATTATCAGGCAGAGGATGGGTGAGAAGGATGCCGCAAGTTTTGCAACGAGGGCGATTGCAAGGCGTCGGAAGGGATTTATTGGTGCTGGAGATAGATTTGGAAAGAGGTTTAGTAATTTTAAAGAGGGTGGAGAGGTTGGGGGGGCGTCTAAAGGTGAGAGAAGGACAGCGGGGAAAATTTTGGAAGTGGTAAGGTTGTCAGAGAGGATGGGGTAGAGGTTTTTGATTATGCGACGAATGGAGTGAACTCCAGGGAAATAGGTGGTACAGAGGGAGATCCCCCCAACCTCTCCACCCTCTTTAAAATTACTAAACCTCTTTCCAAATCTATCTCCAGCACTACTAACTTGACAGCTCTCTATTATAGTGTCATATATTTTGCACACCACTACATTCAGTTGTTTCCCGGAGAAGTAGCATTGCATTCAACATTATATGTTTCAAGTCATTATGAGGTGAAGTAAGGGAATCCTGTTCCCAATTTTATCGTTTTTAAAGCTTCTATTTGTTGTAATTTAACTTTGA
The DNA here is from genome assembly GCA_963169105.1 of Ceriagrion tenellum. Lineage (NCBI taxonomy): Eukaryota > Metazoa > Arthropoda > Insecta > Odonata > Coenagrionidae > Ceriagrion > Ceriagrion tenellum. The sequence goes on along the minus strand of OY720633.1, from coordinate 125,211,367 downwards.
AATAAATGCTTTGATTCCTTTAATTTTTATATGCTTTTCTTTAGCTCGCTTTTCTCTAAATCCATGGATCCATGGTTACTCCTTCATTTTACCATACATAGTTACCACTTTATTTAACTAACGTGAGTCGAGTTAGACTAGTGATAAAGTGCCCAACTTTCGTCTAGAAGGTCATTCAGAGGCATCGCATCGAGTTTATATCCAAGAGATTTTTTTTCTAGTAAACAGTCGCAGTTAATAAAATGTATAGAAAAACAACTTGTTGTTTTTAAACATAAGACCAAACTAGGAATAAAAAGTAAAAAATTAAAAAAAGAATTTTTGTTCATGATTTTCTGAAAAGATGTAGAAGAATTTAGTTGACTGGAACAAAACTTGGTGGATTTAAACAGATTTATTTTCAGTTGTGAAAATAAACTTACACAAAATTGACCCGAAAAACCATTGAGCACATTAATTTTGGTTTTAGGAAATTATTTTACGCTCGGAGTTTTGGAAATATTTTAGTCATTTATTGCCCCACCGACAAAAAACGGGCCGGTAACTTATTATTTTTTCAGAGATGATGTATTTATTGCTCAAGTAGTATTTTATTGCAACCATCAGCTTTCGCAGATGTGCTAAGTTTGGAAATTTTTCCCGAATTTTGCGAAATATTTCTTTCTTTCGGGTGTTTTGTTGTCGTTGAGACAAACCGGGGCGGATTTCAATAAATGAGAGGCATAGAATTTAGTGGATTGTATTAATTCAAATGAATTACAAACCTTCACCTACTCAATCGGTGTATTCTTGGGTAATTCTCGCGTTCTCTCCTCCTCTGGCCATTGTCCCGAACCCTCGGAAGCGTCCACCCTTGATGCCGTCCCTTCGCGCATCTCCCCTGGTCCATACAATGTAATCTTCTCCCTGTAGATGTCACCAGCCGTAGCCGTCTCAAAGCCGAAACGACCTCTCTCCAAAAGCTCTGCCATTATCGCAAATATAAAATCCTGTTTCAGTTACAATACTTTCTCCCAGTTCATCAAACTGTTCTCGTGCATCAAGCATTCACATTCACTCAATTTCAGGAGTTATACCTGGCGTCTTGTTGCTCCTTGAAAGATAGCGCAGGTTCATTAGCGGACCGACATGAATGGATGCGATGGATAACTTTGGTTCCTCTTGATTGATAACTCTGAAGACTGATGGCATGTTAGCTTTGCATGCATTCAAGCTGTATTTATTTAAACGGATGAAACATACGGACGACTTAAAAGGATTAAACAGAACGAAGTCAAATCTTCCACATTGGTATTAGTGTTTATTTTCACAATGATAAAATTTTACTTTGAAATAAGATTTAAGCTCAACTGATATCCTCCATAGATTTTGAACAGCTTTATGAGATTTCAGTGAATTAACCTATTTTTCGGATATTTATTTCGTAAATTTTATAAATCCTGAGTTTATTTCAGCTGTATTGATATATCTTTTTTCGATGAAGGTTTTGTACTCTCTCTAGGCCTAGGATAGTATTGATCGCAGGTGGAAGGAATTTGTTGATTTGGATGAAATGAATTCTTTGCGGCCCATAAAATTTCTTTAAATCTTCATATGAATTTAGGTTTAATGCATAACTTGATCTTGATGCCCTCTCTAAATTGGTTTTCATCATTAGCAGCAGTCATCTAATAAAAGATGGATTTTTTTGAATTCCCCATTTACTCTTTCAGATTGTCACTTTTTACTTTTATTATTGTTTATTTTAACGTTCATTATAGCGTTTTTGATATGTTATTTTGTAAACCATCCTCTTTAATTCTCTACTAACGTTTTCATGTAACTTTTCGTTCAATATTTTCAATTTTTTCTAGCTAGATTTACCGTAATTTACTTTAAAAGATGGTGTTTATTTAGGGTTTAATATATACTTTTGAAAGAAAGATTTACGTGTTAGCTTAAAGGTGGACACTAGTTTTTCAACAATATCAAAATAAATAATGCAATAACTGTCCTTCAGGCGTTTATTTCTGAAATCGAGAGAGAAATCGAGATGAAAAATTTCGGCATGGCAGATTTTGTTGCATTGATCGTCTGTCAGAGGTGAGTTTTAATGACCAAGTGGCCACGCAGAGGGTTAGAGGCAGACGTAATGAACGTGTTAGGGAGAAGCAATGTGTGAGTGGGATGCTGTGAAGAACTCGCTGGAGAGGGATCCCGCGATCAGCCGCTGTTTGATGCCTCGGGCTACGGGGACTGGGGGAAGGTTTCCGGTCTCGCTTGGGGCCACTCTTCTCCCCCATCCCCTAAAACTGCTTCCCGCTGCCAATCCTCGGGACTAAAACCTAAATGACGGATGGCATAGCAGGGTTTCCGTGAAGTCCCACCGGCAAAGCAGCAGTAAATGCGGGTTTTATACGCGCGAGCGAGGTCGATCTGTCTGGGGAGGAATGGGAGGGCGGGAAAGGGGAGGAAGGGGAGGGCGGAAAGGGGGAAGAGAGATTCGGGTTCGGAAGATGAGACGAAGGATGGGATGCGAGTTTGTGAGTGGGAGGATGCTGGGTGGGCGGGGAAACGGAGACGATTAGGAGCGGAGTGGTCCAGGGAGACGAGGCTGAGCGCCAGGAATGTTCAGGCTATAGACTATAGAGCGGGATGAAGCAACATCGTTCCGTCCATCCTATTTGTGTGTATGTGAATGCGCGTGGGACGGAGGTTTTAAAGGATGCTCTTGCCCTGGCGATGTGGCATTGATTCATGGGAGGGGCATTACGGTGAAAGAAGATTCCCCTGGAAGATGTCTTGCGTGAGTTTCCTTTGCGGGGGGGTGAGAGAGAGGTAGGAAGAAGTTTAGCGGGATGTGGAAATGCCCCGCGCGGGGGGGGAGGAGGTGGGCTGCCTAGGTGGATGTAAAAATGCCATGCGCCTCTTTTTTCCGGGAATAAGGGCGCATTTGGTGGATGAAGTTTACTCCGCGATCGGCGCACGTTAAAACGATCAGGAAAGGGGGCCGCGAGAAAGGGAAAAGGAAAGTCAGAAAGGTTTTCCTGAAATGGGAGAGCATGGGAAATAAGATGAGCGCATGAGGAGCATTAAGAGCTTTTTTTCACCCGAGGCGTCGTTTTCCGTTGAGGAAAATGTCAACAACCGAAATGTGATCAAATGACCTCTTTAGCGCGTGAGAAATGGGGTGAAGCAGAAAAATGAGGAAACTTTTCCTTCAGCAAGTAAACCACCAGTTATTCACTAACTTTTTTAGAAAAATTGTAACATAATTCAATCTCAGACGCATATTATTAAATGAGATTGACGCATATTTTTGGTTTCCTTTATTTGGACGGCGGTTTTTTTCATGTCGTACTGGCCATTGGTTGGTGGTGGTTATTTGGGTATAGCTTTTGATGATAGAGAAAGAGAGCCTCCGTATAATTTACTTTGAAGTAAAAGTAGCTAAAAATATGGGGTTTCATGAATAACATTACCCTGAGTTGAAATAGATTACGTGGCACAGCTTCTGCTGGACGAGCAAACGAATTTCATAATTCTCAAAAATAGCTGAATAAACTTAAATGTAATGAAAATTAAATCTATATACGTGGAGTAGGTTATGATGTGGTGAATGTTAATTCATTTTCATATGATTTCGAAAGCTGAATGTAATGCGTTATATAGCGGGTGTTTTATCATTTAATTTACTGTGATGAGCTTTCAATTAGCTCATTTTAGAGTTAAATTATATTAAATTCTTAAATTCACAAAACCGGTGATAAAAATAGGTGTGATATTCGCATAATGATCTCACCTCTTCATAATACACTTTGTGTAAGGTTGTCGGGGTCCTCCGGGTGGAAAATCGCAGAACTCGGATTTTCTCTGTCATCTCTGTGGTTACTTGGTTCTGGTTAAGAACTTACCTGGTCACTAACTGGCAATCTTACCAGAGTGGGCTCATTCGATCAATTTTTTCGAAGGGTGGTTGCGTGTAAATGGAAAATTTAACCCGAATGTTGCATAGCAGTGTGATCCCTCTGCTTCCACTAAGCGATGTATAAAGTCCCTTTTATTTACACCCGTCTATCATGAAAAACTGTCTTATTTTTCTAGCGTAACCGCTATTCCATCATTATTTGCTTAGTTGTGCAGCCTTATTATTCATTCATATAAATTTTTCTGTTCTTCCCGGAGATTTTAAAATGTCACTGCTTCATGGAAATTATTTTTTAACCCATAATATTTTCCCTGAAAGTTTCAGAAGTGTTCAAAAAATGTGATCATGAAAAATATGCCGACAATGATCTTAAATTACTTAATGAATGTATGTTCCATATAATGAATAATCATCCTCAGTTCTTTGGAGGTGAGAGGCCTATGGAGCCGTAAGAAGCGAGCCAACGGTTGAAAATCCGCGCTGCGCATAATTACTTGATGAATGACGTCCATATAATGTGCCTGGAGGAGACTTTCAAGGCTCTCACTTTACCATAGTACACCGTAATTTAGTCAAAGGAACGGAAATGAATCTTCAAATCAGATTAATTTCTTGTAAAATAGCCTATGGGAGAGCTTTTGGAGTGCCAGAAGGCTTAATTAGGGACGAAATTAAGGCTACCACCCTTATTGTGAGCAACCATGAAAGAGAACGGCGAAAGGTCACTCGAAAATAGAGAAACAAAAGTCGAATGCATTAAGCGTAGGAAAATTTCTGGAAAATGGACGTTTTTGTAAAGAACAGGGAGAGTATGGCGTTATGGGTATAAAAAAATGCACTAATTGTCGCGATATCTTTTAAATAATATTACCTTCCTTGGTGATGATAGAGTGTAATAGGGGTATTCGATGATGCCATGGTGTAATACGCGGAGCAGATGCTGACATTTTTTAAAGATTTATCATTGCTCAACGAAATCAGAAATTTTGAAAGTAATTACGTTGGACTGGAAAAATAATGTCCAATGATAGTATGCAGAAATAGTGGAAGTATACAAAGGTAGCAAACACCCTGGGATAATTTGAAACCAACATATAATCCACTGGTTTTTGCGATGCTATGAAAAAGTTAAATAAAAGTTCACATTTGGTGGAGTGGAAACAGTACTTTACGCTTGTTAAGATCCTATCCAAAATGTTAGCTATTTTGTTAAAACAAACAGGTTACATATGATTAAAAATTTGTGTTGATAATTAAGAAGTGAGACTGTACCTGTACTCTGAATCCTAGTTGATGATATGGGTCTGTAGTGCTGGGGATCGTGGAGAACACAGTGTGTTCACCTGGAGTGAATAATAGGGTTGCAGTCTCTTTACATTTAGTATTTCAACCCTTCAGTGGGCGTTGGGAAAAATCAGGGATAGGAGGATAATTCTCCAACTTTACCAAAACCAAGAAGCAATCCTTAGTTCAGAAGGAACAAAAGCAAAGATCTCTCGAGGTGTTAGGCAGGGATGCAGTACTGTTCAATGTATACATGGAACAGGCAATGAAGGAATTTACAGAAACAAATAAGAGTGGATTAAAAGTGAATGGTAACTCAACCATCAGATTTGCGGACGACATTGCACTTTGTGCGAATAGTGACAATGAGCTACAGGATGCATTACACGAAATAAACAATTAAAAAAAACAATTGGGACATGAAAATAAACAAAAATAAAACTAAAATAATGAAATGTACTAGAGATGGACTAGAGGAAGCTGAGGTATATCTAGATTAAGAAAAACTAGTGCAGGTTACTACTTTTAAATATCTGGGTAGCTGTATCACATCTGATGGTAGATGCACAGTGGATGTAATAAGTAGGGTAGCACAAGCAAAACAAAGCATTGATCAAAAAGACAACTATTTTGACATAAAAAATGTTTCTCTATCGACCCGGAAAGAATTTATCAAAACGTATGATTGGAGTGTGTGCACCTATGCCTCAGAAACTTAGACTCTGAGGAAAGAGGAGAGGAAAAAGCTGGAGTCCTTTGAAATATGGTGCTGGAGATGACCTCTAAAAATATCTTGGACAGAGAGGGTTATCAACCTGGAAGTATTACAAAGGATTGGGGAAGGACAAACGTTTGTTAATTCTATTTGTAAAAAAAGAAACGCATAGATTGGACACCTTCGTCACTCAAGGTGGATGACTACTTTAATGGAAGGAGTGGTAGAGGGCCGTGCTGGAAGAGGTAGACCAAGAAAAGAATACCTGGATGAGACCATATCGGGGAGAAGATACAGTGATATAAAGAGACTGGCTTTGGATAGAGGGAATTTGAATGCCCACCAACCTTAGGGATGAGGAGAAGAAGAAGGGCGCGTGAAATTTTGTTACACGAGTAGGTGCGTGAGCCACACCAGTGGCCCTAATTCAATTTGTTGAATCGACTAAATTTTTTTTGTAAAATATTTTTACAAGCTATAAATTTATACTATTATCCATCGTTTATTTAGGTTTTTTCACTTTGGAACACGTTTATAGTCATTAGTGGAACAAAACCCAAAGCCATTGAAAATTCTTGAAATGTTTTGAGCTTCAAACATCTATTGTGATAATATTTATATAAAATATCCAACAATTTTAATATAACTCATTATAATATTTTTATGTATAAAAACTATAAAATTGATGTATAATATAATATTGCCGACAGAAAAAGGTTACAGAATTAGTCGTGTGCGCCACATTTGCGGCCCAGTCACGCAGGCCTCCTTTCGCATGCTATTTAATGCTAACCCTGAAACAATTTGTTACAAACGACCATGTGAGACTTTTTAGGACATAATTATGTGCATCTACTGAAACTTATAAGTATATTTTACCATCCTATGAGAAACGGCGCATAAATGAAACACGGTGGGCCACCCCTGTGGCCCACGCGTCTACTGAAGGTTTGAATAATTATTTCTAAGACGATCAAATCAAGAAGTTAACCCACCAGGTATATAGGAAGTGTGGAGAGAAAGCAGTATCGTGGAGACTGTTCAATAGTATGGAAAATAAAAATGCAGTAAGTTTTTAGATTAAAATTAGATATTAATATAAATGCCGAGGAATGCTATATATAAGAACACAAGCTAAAGATTCTGAGTGAGCGGACGTAGTAGCCTGAAGTACACCGAGGTAGAGGATAAAATGACATAGGAAGAGATGGAGATTATAGTGATAGGGAAGGAAGGTCTGGGGAAGAGAATTCACTCGCCAGCGGGGAGGAAAAGGAGGCGGGAGGCACAGTGCACGAGTGATTTCCGTGACTCCAGAAAATTGGAAATGGGAAGAGGCGGCCGGACGAGGCTCGGTGGCGCTGCAGATTGGGAAGTGTCCTGGGCGAGACTGCGGCCTGAGGGGCGGCTGGAGCGGCAGGGGTTTATCGTGTACAAGAGCCCCGGGAATAGATCCAGAAATGGGTTTATGGAGTGGGGGAGGCGATGCGAATAAAATACTGGAGATGGAAGGAAACTGGTGGGAGGCGGCGTTCTTTTTTAAGCCAGCTCAACCCTTTTGCACACTGCAGTGAACCCCTGCTCACCACAGGTATTGGGGGAAGGAAAAACCCGGCGCCCTCAAAGGTATTTTAGGAACGTTGATGGGCGTAGGAAGAGGATCTCTACATATACGCCTGTATAATATTCTGCAATCCACCGCTAGTGTGTGTGGTAAAGAATGGCGGAACAGTCTAAATTTCTGAAAAAAGGGAAATGTTAAAGGGAGATGGAAAAGTGAATGGCGGCATATGAGTAGGGAATTCGAGTTCAATTTCATTCATTGATTTGAGTTTTCTACCAGCAGTTTGGAAGATTTTTAGACAGTACTTATTCTGACGTCCTAATATCTGGCATGTCGTTTAAATTTCCCCTCTCAGCATGATCCGCCATTTGATCCCTTTTAAATTTGTATCGTGTCGGTCTCTTCTAATTTTGTCTAAAGACGTGATTCAACTTGAAACACCAAATTTTTTCGTGAGATTATCTAGCCTAAAATGCACTGTGGTCTTCAAATTGTCCCATCAATGGTTAAATTCCCCTTTTCATTGATTATAAACAAGATAACTGTAATTTCATTGCAAGACCATCGTTGGAAAGAGCCTTGGAAATTCATCTTGCAACCGGTCCATGGTGTGGAATGGGTACTGGAGTTAACCACCGGTGCGCTGTTTTTTTGGCCAAGTCGCCTTATTCCTGCACCAATGTGTATCATGCCTCACAACGCGGATACTGGGGGTTGGAAGATCGTACTGGGGGTAGGGAAAACGCCGCTTCGGTATCCCCATCGGGATTTAAGTGACAACAGGGTCGTGGATGGACGTGAGAGAGAGGGGTTGGAGGGAATATATGTGAGGGGAGAGGAATATTTCGAACGGAGGCAGAGGGCAGTTGTTCAAAGCAAGAGCGGCAGTGTCGCGTTTGAGTATGTGTGTGTGTTCGTGGAGAATGCGTGTTTGGGCAACCGTAGGAACACGTGATTGTGTGACGGATAAGAGAGGCGTAGGTGTTGTCGCCTGAAGGGGTGAGAGAAGAGATGAGAATGGAGCAGCGCCTAGGGAATAAAGTGTCATGTGTACGCTTACGTATAAGTGTGTGTAAGAGTTGCGGATGGGCGAGGAGGGGTCTCATATAGAGAGCGAGGGAGGGAGAGACGATGCTGTCCGACGGACGCTCGCTTGGCAGGAGATGTTCTTGTCCGATAACCGTTTGGGTGAAGGGAGGCACGGTGGTCGGGGATTTGAGAGACACTGAGGGATGAGACTGCTGGAGAACGCTAGGGGAGAAAAGTAGGGAGGGACTGTGGGAGAGAATGTGGGTGGGGGAAGGGATAAAGGACGAGTGAGCAAAGGATAGTGGCTAAGAGAGAACGAACGGGGCGATAAACAGTCGACGGGCAGCACAGCAAAAGGGGATAAGTGTGGTGGGTTCAAGGGGGAAGGTAGGTGGTTGGTTTGCTAGTTGTGGGGCGAGAGAGAGAGGTGTGTGTGGAAGTCGCGATACGTACGTACAATTCAGAGGGTCGGGGGGGGGGGGGAAGAGGGGAAGTGGGACAGGGCGAATCTCTCGCACGTGTGAGATCAGGGCCTGCAGTCTGGATTCCGCCGAAATCACCGACCGAAGGTGCGATACCACCGCCTTCGCCAAGTCACTCGTGATTGTCGTTGAAGCTTGTGGGGGACGTGCATATCGTTCCTCCTCGTTTTCCCACGAATGCGCACCTAAAACGTGGGACTTCCTATTTTTGCTCGTCTTTGTAGTCTGAAGTATTATCTCTTGGCTGGAGTGTGGATCGTTGTGGGGGATTTGATGTGACGACTGGCGCGATTTTGAGCTGCTAGATTGTGGGTTAAAAGTGTTCCTTCTCATATTCTTAGCCAGTGTTTTGGTCGCCTTTGTTACCTCGAGAAGGTAACTTCCTTCTGATGTCTATTTCATGCTACCAGAAATAGCCTTACAAAAATTACTTATAGAATTGTTGAAAACGTTTTTAATACTGTGGTATGCTTGGCTCTTTTAAACTCTGGTATTCATTTTGTATCCATGATATGTAATTACCCTTGCATTTGTTTGATATTGACTCGTCTTGGTTTTCGAAGGCGTGCATTTATTTTATCCTTGCAGAATTCTCTATTTTTTCGTTACAACGATGCAAATTGACGGTATTGACGATTTTGTTTTGAACCTAATACCTACTTGCGTGTCGATTCGATTGATTTAAAATACAATGACATTTTAATTAGGTGCATGACTAATTCTATGCGAACGTAATATAATTACGGAAAACACCACAATATCATCATGTTCTCACTGTAAAAAAACTTCGTTTTCTCGTTGCAATGGTTTCAACATGCTACGTTACATCTTGATATAGATACAATCTTCTGTCGGAGGAAGGTAAGTTGCGAGTTGTCGATACGCGCCACTTACTGAATGCGGCTGAAGCTCATACTATGCATTTCTTTCATTTTATATCGCCTGTAAATATTTTCGAAGTTCGAAAAGCTTTTCTTTCTAGTAAAAGTTTTCGCTAAATTATTGTAGATGCATTATATTTCACAGGATTAATTACGTTGTTGTATTGATGTGCTGAGGGCAATTAGTAATCAGAAATAATCGAAGTGAAGACCTATTAGCTTATCGTCAAATAAATAATTAGACTGAAACCATTTTAAGATGTGATTTCAATTTGGTTTTATTAAACTTTAATGGTCAATTAATTACCCGTACCAAACGTTTTGGCTGGGGCTATGATTTGTAGCGATCTTACGCCTGAGGTTCTTGTGGCAAAATTTCAATTCCCTGCAGATAAATGCCAAGCGATTTTTCCGTTGCCATCTCAATATGAGTGCAAGGCTCGAAGTTTACCTTCTGTATCGCTGTTTTTACTGATAGTGTGAAGGAAAATGCACTAATACCACGGTCTTAAGAGATGGTATTTGTAGCAGCTATCTAGACTTCAGAACAGTTCCCAGTACGATAGTCATATAATACTCGTACTACATCTCCAGGCGTTATGATACAGTGGCAGATGAACCAAATGGTGTTCAGTCATGCAGATTTGTAGTAATCAACACGTTTGTTACTTCGGAAAGAGAGAAATGCTCGTAGCTGTGAGTCTAGATCATCCCTAAGGGTGAATGTTTAGCGGCGCGAACTACTTTGATGAGTTTCGACCTTAAAGCAAAATAGAGGTTAGGCGCCTGCCATTTTGATTTTGATCAAAATGTAGGGAAAAGAAAGTGCTTTAGGGTGGGTATGTTGCATCAGTGAAGAGAAAATAAAAGACTACATCTGAAAGGGATAGAAATTGTACCTTGAACCGCATATTATTTACTCGATATTTTTGCCTTTTTTAAGCACTGATGTACTCATCAATTTGTTATGACGCCAGAGGAAAGGCGTAGGAGTATAACTCAAATGTATCGTCAATATAAACGTATTTTACGGTACTAATACTCCTTTCTTTTATTCATTCCACTGTGATGGACTTACTTGCTTGTAAACTTACATGAATTCAGACCTTTCTTTTTGTAGTTTTTTTAATTTTTATCAAGTACTAGCTGAATTACCCAGCGTTGCTCGGGATCATACTTCCTTCAAAACTCGTTATATAAGAGGTGAGGAGTTAGTAAGTAGTGGTGATAACTGACTACATTTCAAGTAATTGTTTTATAAAATTAAAATTTTCTTCTGCATAGCATCTATTCAATTGTGAGACAATAGTAAGTAAACAATGTGACAATATCTCCCATGAACAATAATAATAATAAGTCAAATGACTGAAATATTGACAGAATGATAAAAAATAACATGGTAAAATAAAAACAATGAAATTTGTAAAACTTGTTTAATATAGAGTAGAGAGACAATTTTTTGAAACCCTTTACTGTAATCATACTACCTGCACAGCCAGGCTAAAAGAACATAATAGTTTAGTACATAATTCGAGTACTTACTTGTTGAGTAGCTATTCAGAATTTCATTTACGTTAATTAAGATTTGATTTGATGTTTATTTTTGTTTGCGTATTTGGTTGTCAAGGAAAATGCGTTAAAGATAATCGAATGAAAAAGAGAGAAACTTCATTCTTTCGGGCATGATACCACTAATTTTAGTAGTATCATGCTTTCGGGTATGTGATAAAATGAATTTCAACTCTCTATCTTTAGTTAAAGTTGTTTTAAAAAGCGAAATAATTAACCGCTACACAAATCCCAATGCTTAGCATTCCTAATCGGCTCCACTAAGCAATATGAATTCCAACAGCAATGACCGAAATCTGGTTGTCAAGCGAATATGGTAGTGTTGATTTCACAGAAAAATATGTATTTCTGCAGCTAAAAACGCAATTTTTAGTCAATTACGAAGTGAAAAGGATAATAAATTGAAATAATTAAAGACCTCATTCTTTCAGACATTTAATAAAAAAATCCAACTCTCTATCTTGAGCGGAAATAACTTAAAAAAGTAAAAAATGAAACCCCTGCACAAAACCCGATACGTACAGCGAACCACCTAAGGGCCCCTTTTTGGGCCCTAATGGGCCCTGAGATCATTTTAAAGTAGCCTGCAACTTTCCTCCTGCCTTGAACTATTACTCGGCAAAATTTCAGAACGATCGTATTTTTAAATTTAATAGTATTTGAAAAATTAGGTTAGGATTATTAGCTTACCCGTCGGGCGTTGTTGCGCGAAAAGTATTCGAAAGACTAAGAGGGCCTTTAGGGGGCGGGGGGGCGCGATATTTAAAAAAATTTTATACCTAAAACCTTCCAAACCTTCGCAAGAGTGTACTCAACAACTTTTTAAAGTTTCTTGGTGATCGGATCAACAGTGTAGTAATGCATACAGGACAGACATACAGACAGACATACATTCGTTTTTATATATATAGATCCTGAATTTTAAAAATGTAACCTGCAGATTTCCCAATATAAGATATTTTTATTTAGTTCCGTCAGCATCTTGATATTATCCAGGCATAACGAATTCTTTCTATTGAATACGATTACAGGAATTGAGTAGATCTTTATGAACAATCCTTTTTCACCAACGAATCATTATTGAAGTATCTCCAATGTAAATTGGTGGGAGAAGTAAGTAAATTTTCCAAAACATTTACAATGAACTTTGGACAAAAATAGTTACCATATTTATTGGATAAAGATATAATGATATTATTAAAGGTAAGTGCTGTGTTTCTGGAAAGTTTGCGAACATCTATGTGGGATAACCGTATGCCAGCTGGCGATTTGCTTTAAGGTTTCGTCTCAACTCAGAAGACATTAATTCATAGCTGTGGCATGAGTTAACGGTTTTCAATAATACTTTTCACTAGCTTTGGGTTCATCTTTAAGGCTCTTATCATTTTGTTCATTACAGTTCACACAAGAATCCTGGATTTTTTTATTTTCATTTATCTTTTCTTATTCTTCATTTAAAGCCGCTGAGTGAGACTGTTTGCGTAGTTCGTTAGTCCTGTCCCAGTTTTCACTTCCTGAAGCACGGCATTGTTTTTGTGGAAGTGATTAACGTGGGTAAGGCAAGAAAATGACAAAAGAAAGGAACAACCCACTTTGTGATGCATGTGACTCTCAAATGAGCAAAATTATGACGATGTGTGACGAATACAGAGTGAAACGCAAAAGGCTAAAGATGCCGGTGAATTTAGGCACGTTTTGGGTGCATGAAGTACTGATCCTATCTGTCGTGTTTTATGTGTTACGCGAAACTGACTTTTGCCTTTTGAACAACTGGCAATTTATTTATAAATATTTTCCAATCATTTCATGCACATGTGACGGGACTAAGCCACTTGCACGGGTACATTTGCACCAATGAATCTAATTTGCTTCAATAAAATCACCTGAATTTTCCAGGATTCGAACCTGGATCCCCCTGTTGCCCGTCAGGGTTTTTAGCCAGTTAAACCACCCAGGCCATCTTCCATCAAGGTGAATTTTGACGGGTGTTCAATTAAACTTATAAGCACGACCATCGTCTCATGTGTCTAAATAAGGAACTGACAGTCAAACACCTAGTTCGTTGAAACCCCCGTCGAAATTCACCTTGAGGGAAGATATTATTGCGGTATAAGTGGCTAACATCACTGACCGTCAATTGGAAGTTCCAGGTTCGAATCCCAGTTAAGTGGGTTTGTTCAGGGCAATTTTCATTCCCTGGTGTTGTACTAAATAATTGTAAATTCCCATGTAGTTTTGTAATTCGTGCATACATACCCACCCTTTCGAGGTTCAATTACCAAACCAATGAACTTAATTATTGGCGTTGCATCTTAGAAACAGTCTCTATTGTAATAATGTACTCCAAACTACCCCATTGAACTTTTACACCTTGTTAAATTGGCTTCTCGGTATTTTGTCTATAGGTTACAAGCATTTCTCCCCCTAAAAGTCTCTTTCAGCACCAATGACTTTATTGGTGTACTTCTTACACCCCCTGTATTCACTCCGCTGCGATTAAGTATGTCGCTATTATTCATTTTTAATGAAAATTACATACCAAAGTAGGTTGAAGTATGATGCAGTACGACTACGTTATCGGAGGAACGTTAAACCTAGTCTTCCCCACCTGGATGAGGATGAAGTTTTGATATACGGTTTGGGGGTTGGAGGCGGTATAAAGATACAGGCGAAAGAGCAACCCATCGGGGAAATGGGAGTCGGTGGGCATTAAGAGAAGTCGAAGGCGATGGGGAAGAGCAAGAGCAAGGGGAAGAAAAATAAGACGTGGTCGAGTAGTGGAAGAAATGTAGGAAGTAGGGAGAACAGGGCATTCCGAGGGCGAATTTGAAAAAGGAGTTTGAGGAAGTGGGACGATTAAGGGAGGATTTTTCGTCGGGGTGGTGGACGATGGGGGGGATGAGGGGGGACAGGCGGACGATGTAAGGCGAGTATACCCCAGGGGGAGGGGGGAGGCGCGGTAGGGCGGGGGAAAAGTGGAAGGAAGCTTGGCTCTCTTCGGGAAGGAAGTTAAAGGGCCTGGTAAGGCAGTTTAGAGGGCGGGTCTGCCGGGCAATGGATGACCCCGTACCGAACTTAACGGCCGGGAGCTATGTTATTCACTTCTATCCTAATGCCACAGGAATTTATTTCTTTATTTATATCCCCTCCTGCCCGCGTCTGGATTCTTGTAGGGTTTGCGTCGAATGTGTGCGTTTATATACACATATATATGTGGATGTATGGGGAGATATATGCACCAAAGAGTAGTGGAGTGTATTTATATGTGTGTGTTTCTGTTGGTTGGCTGGGTTGTGTACGACCATGCGAGATAAATGTGTTCGGATGCCGTGGAAGCAAAAAATAAACGTAAAAATAGAGAAGGAGAAAGGTAAGTTTGTGCAATAATATATTGTGGGCGGGACTTAGGAGACGTTTACGTGGGATTCAATAGCCACGGTGAGATGGAGAGGTTGATAATACAGTGCCGTATTTCGATGTTTGATGCGAGATGGGAGATTTTATTCAATCGATAGTTTGACGCCGGATTGAGAAAAGGTCGATGCATGAATTCCATTAATTTATCACCACGCAAGTCCTTATCAGTGTTTTAAAAGCGGGTAAGATACGAGGAATAAATGAGGAGAGATAAATTAACAAGAGGATATAGATGTTCAGGCAAAAAATTTTATTCAACGGGTAATAAGAGATGTGTGTGTGTGTGTGAAACTTAAATACACTTTTTTGCTTTAAAAAGCTTTTTAATACTGCAGGTGGGTTTTTAGGACAATGAGGCCTCTATTTTGAGCACTGCGAGAGTGCAAATACCAATTAATTCATAAATAATCATAAAACTGTATAAATTCATGATTATTAAAAAGCAAAGTGCCTCTACTGTAATGCTTAATTCAAAATAACTCAATTAAATTGTCATCTCTGTGTGTTAAATTTCATTTGTGTTTTCACCTAAAATGAAATGAAGACTTGTTTATGGAGTAATTTTTAGGCATGAATAGCATAAATAGCATAAATTACATGGGATAATTTTAGACGGGATAATATACTGCCATTTAATAGGCTCGCAAATTTTATAATAAGGTTGGAACATGTTTTCCATAACAATAAGTGTAGGTTGAATTTACTTAAAGAGATCAAATTCTAAACAATTAATTAATTAATTATTTTTGCGTGGAATTGATTTACCTAATGTAATGAAAAAATTAAAAAAATTGTTATCAAGTATCTATCTATATATAAGTTGCTAACAAGTTTTGAGTATTCCCAACAAGAAGAGAATGAAAAAAATTATTTTTTATCTTAAATATTTTCGCTCAAATGCTATAGTTTGTCGTAGTATAAAAGGACTCCCTGCCAATTCTAGCATTCGAACATAGAGGAATTGGCTTTTAGGTAAGGTAGGATCTAAGGTAATTTTACCGGAGAGTTAAAGCTAATAGAATTACTTCATACGTAAGACGTTTTTCGGCCGGCCACGTCGAATCGATCAGTCGCAGGAAAAAATTCTCCGTCGCGAAGGTTCTTAAATTCCGCGAAGACTGTTACTCCCAAACGTCTTGAGTTACAGCCGACGGAAAATAAATAACAAAAACAAATTCTTTTAAATCAGAACATTTTCTTCCTTCCCAACCCCGAAAAACCCCATTCTCTTGTTTATTTGCTTTTATTCCTGAAATTGCCACCAGAGACGCTTCTGGGCCATCCTCTCGCTCCGCATGGTGGTGCTTCGAGCGGGTGTATCTTCGATTCCGCAACACTAAAACACCTCCTCACTCCCTCCCCCCCCCCTGGCCAACCCCCAGGGGATGGGGTAGACGGTATGGGGAGAGATAAAATCGAACGATTTCGGGAAGAGAATTGGGATGAAGGGGAAATCGTTTGGGGATTCAGCTGGGTTCGATCGGGGTAGTACGTTGGAAGAGTGGAATATGTGTGGAGGCTGAAGAAGGTGGAACCCTCGTGAGAGTAAGTGCGGTCATTAAATGCATCGGAAAAGAATTTGAAGGTGTTCCTTTGGAAAAAAAGAAGTTGCACTAGACCGAGGTGGGGAGAAGGGAGCAAGTGAAAGGAATTCAGGAGGACGGTGCTGTTCATGTGGAAAATAAAATAAAAAGGAGGGGTTTTGGCCAATGGTAACGAGAAGAAAACGGTAGGGAAAAAAGATTTCTCTCAAAGAAATTATAGTCCGTTAGAGATTTACTCTCTCACTTATGTTTATAATTTTAAAAACTATAATGACCCCTAATATAAATAACTGCAGCAATTCAATTTAGTTTTTACCTCTTAAGCAGTGTGTAATGTTTAAGGAGAGATAAACTAAACGACGACCTGATATAGAAGGTTGTCCGGATTTCTCACTGGGTCCAACTCTCTATAACTGCCAATGTTTCGACGTGCGAGTCGTCCACCATCATCAGGGTATATCGTGCAAAGAAAAAAAGAAAGAAAGAGAGAAGAAAGAAGAAGAAAAGAAATATTAACGCTTGGGTACAGGTTAGGTGCCGTGCGAATGGTATACTGATTCCCGCCCTTTTCCTCTGGCCTCTCGGATGCTTCTCAAATCTGGTTTCCCGTATTTGCTAAGAGACTATCTAGCGCCAAAATTCAAGGTCTTGTTTGCCATCTGAACTTCGATCACTTCCCTGGTCCGTCTTTCCCAGAACCTGTCCACGTGACAGAGAACCGTTGTTAACTTCCTGCAATTGAAATCATTGGCATTGAAATCCCGAATACCTTCTTTACAGAGCACTTGATCTTCATTCCTGCCTGCCTTGTCTTAATCGACTGCTCATGAGCGAGTTAGGAGGCTGTGAGCCCTCTGACAGACTGTAGGTCAATGCGATATAGTGATTATTTGACTGTCGCCATCATCAATTGCAAATCCTAGTACTACTAAGCTGTGGCCCACCATTTCTCCCAATCTCATGATGAATTCGAGCCACGTAGTAAAGCCATTTAGAAAGGGATTTTTTTCTTCTTTTCATTCATAAAAGGAATTTCTCTGTATGCAAGGAATTTTCAGGTTTTCATATTTTACAATAATCAAAATAGTTTAAGTATCTCAAGGCTGGCTGACTTCCGCTCTTTATCCCCTGATAAATACTTTAATTATCCATCCCCAAACCATCTTCATTAGCCCTGGTTAAAAGGGCATGGTAGATCCTCTTGAAACTTTCCCTTTTATTTTTCCGTTAAGATATTTTGTTTATATTAGACTTACTGTATAAGAACTTGCATCGAGTTCCAAGTACTCCACCGAGTTTTTCTTTCGCGCATAAGAGTTGTCTTATCTATGGCTTATGTATGTAACTCCTCATTTCTAACTTTCTCTGTGCATT
Source organism: Ceriagrion tenellum (assembly GCA_963169105.1). NCBI lineage: Eukaryota > Metazoa > Arthropoda > Insecta > Odonata > Coenagrionidae > Ceriagrion > Ceriagrion tenellum. The sequence goes on along the minus strand of OY720633.1, from coordinate 125,193,601 downwards.
TGATAATTTCCTTTACTTTCAGAACCCTGTTGAAAATTCCTTAGCATCAGTTCAGTAGAACGTAAGGAATTCTACATAAATTGACTCATTTTCTTCAGACCTTGTTCCCTTTCTAAGGGTCTGCACGGAAATGAGAGCCTTACTCTACAGAACATATCTTCTGTAGAGTTATTTTCTGCAGAGAAAAATAACTCCTTACAAGCTGTTCTGTAGAACTTCAGCAACTATACTAAATTATGTGAGGTTTTCTTGAGCTTGTAAGGAATTCTACAGAGCGTCAAAGGGCTTCTGTAGAACGCCCTAAGAAATTCCGCCAAACTTCCTAAGGTATTTCGCAGAACGTCGTAGGGAATTCTGTAAAATGGCGTTTCAATACTTTAAGAAATATCTACAAAACTTTTTAAGAAATTCTGTAGAAGTATTATGGAGATTTTTAGGAGGGAATTTGGATGCAATGGACTGCAGTGATTTCAAGTTCTTTAAGTTTCAGGTCCTCATCTGTAAGCATAAATAATTTTTGCAAAAATTGTTTAGGTGGTGAACTCAAAGGAGTCGAAAATAATTACTGGTAGAAAATTGAATACGCCAGTTGCCGCTGTCATAAGTCATATGCATAGAAAAATACATTTTCCTGCCATGAAGAAAAAAAAATGTATTTTCTTATATTTTCATCTACTGCATGGGCAACTTTTCATCTGTGCAATAATTCATTAATATGAGTACCAATTATTCAAATTTTAGTTAACGCAACTGAGCAAGTACATTAATAAAACAATTAATATTAACGATTGATAACAAAGCAGAGGTAATCATCAGTTATACGCATACAATCTGACTGTCTGATTCTCATTTTACTTAGAGAATTTATCCACTAATATATAATTTTCAAACTGGTATGAGCAGTGGGCATCATTATACTATTTATTTCTAATCTTTCAGTAGTTCATGAAGGCAGCATATCTTTATTCAACCAAACTTAGCTTACATTTCGAATATTAAAAAACTTTTCTCTTGCTTTAGAGTCGTTAACGATGGTAGAGTGTCTTTGGCGAATGCTCATTGATCTTATAAAATATGCTTTCAGTGAATGTAAACGATTTTTATGCATTTGAAAATTTTATTTTCTACCTTCAAAAATTTTTCATGCATTTATTGAAGATTTATTTTCTGTTTTTTTTTTTCTGATGGAAACTGAATGATCTTTGATTCTAAATTGGTAGGAATATTGTCCGTTCTGTCTTATTACCGGCAGCCAGGATGTAAGGCGCCCATTATCATTATTAGAGAAGATTTTCTTTGTAAGGAGCTATCCAGATATGAATTTAAAGTGAAAGTTAAAATTCCATTTTATATTACTTTCTAATTTCAGTCTTTCATGTTTCACTACATGATAATTGTGATCAATATAAATGCAAAATAAAAAGAGGAATCTCTTGGAATGTTGATGCTGGTATGCCGATCGGCTTTGAAGTTTAAACACAGGGATTAATTAATGTATATCCAATTAATCCCTTTGGAGAAGAACTTATTGATCCACAGCAATCGAAAAAACGTGTTTACTTTTAATTTATTACAACATAATGTTCTTTTTTGTTTTCTAGAATGCAAACAAAGTTACCTCTTCTGCTCCGTAGCTGAAGAAAGCTCTCTCTAATGAACTAATAGCTGAGTGCATTTCTGTCATATCTTACACAACAATATACATTGCGAGCCATCATTTGATTATAACGATGTGTTATTAAAGAACTTTCACTCCGTTGAAATACGGAACAAGATAAATTGAAAAATTAGGTAAAAGTTTGCATTCAATGACTCACCGTAATAAATAGATTTTGTTCTAAACTACCACAAGAAAAAATATGAATGACCTCGAGTTTGACTTTTCTTCATCAATAATCATTACACCTATGTTTCATTTTAGTTTAAATATTCATTCTGGGATTTATAATATTGATGATCCATGGCTGTGAGCCATTAAAAATATTCCCTTGATAAGTTTTATTCCATTTTAGATTGCTGAAATATCAGTTTATCAAATCTATACAAGAATTTAAATGTTTAAGTTTCACTCTTTTTCACTGTAGTATTACCTAATATTATTGATTTAATTAAATTTGCTTTAGCCTGACAGTTGTACGGTTTTTGCGATTATCCATCTTCTTCTCAACTTGTCATTAACGTATCTGAGAATGCTTTAACATCTTTATGTTGAAATAGGGCACAATCGAATGTTCATGACTTAAATGAGTCTTCCCGAGTTCTATTTCCTATTTCGTTAGTGGGTTAACGGCTCAATGTGAAATACCGGGTTATATAGAGAAATATAAAACTTCATATCCATAAAATTATTCATGAATGCAGGTTTCATCGCTTGTATTGTTGTTGCCTGACCAACGTTCAATATTTGGTCTCTATCGTAAGAACATGCCAAAAAGAAAAAGCCAGGAGTGGCTCATTTTTATTTCTCACTCGTCACATTAATTTGAACACGTCCAAATTGGGATATTTAGATAAATCACCAGGGTAAACGGAAATAAAAGTGTGCCAAACTTCAGTTTTTCTGCGAAAATTATATCTACACTTACCTCGTACTCTAAAAATGATTCTCAACAAATCCGACGCAAATGAATCAAAATGAGTACCTCTTTCAAGTAAATTGTGCATAAAATAGAGGTAAACTGCGTGGAGGGAGTTATTTTATTATTTTTATTATTATTTTATTGCATTTTACACAATTATCAGATTTGCGCTAAAGTGAGAGGAATATGGCGGCAAGAGGATATAAAAGGGAGAGACGGAGTGGAAGAATACGGTGATAACTGGAGGAGGAATAGAAAATAGGAAGGGGAATTTGTGAGAGGGTGAGAAAGGGAGGGAAACGCTAGTGGAAGGGATTTGGGTGCTGAGAAGTAAGACACTGCGAAAAGGCTGTTAAAGACGTTTGAATTGCGAGTGCGGTTGCAAGAGGGGGAATGTTTACGGGTGTTATGAAGGGGGTGTGGCACGAATGGTTTGACATGGTGGAAGAGAGCGCTTGCCGTCGTAAATAAAGGAGTGTGGGGCGGACTCATACGCCGACCTTTGCTTCGCACACTGGCACGCAAGGAGGCGTCCGCGATTTTTATCGTTTTCTTCTCGATCGCTGAGGGGATGGGAAGCACTCTTCCGGAATGCATGCGGGGGAATGAATATCGAGGAACTTCAGGAATTGTGTTTTTCGCAACCTCGTTTCAGGCAGCATGATGTCATAACTAGTCCTTATCCCGAGGAATAAAGTAGGATGCTGGCGAAGAGGTATCCGCTTGAAATATGCTCTTGAATTTTAAAGGGTTTAAACTCTCGTGTTCTGGCATGCGAGAAACACTCGTCTTATGTATTTCATTATTTGAGGGAAAACTGTATTGTGTACGTGTTTCTCCAAGCTTACTCTCTAATTGCGGGAGATTATTTTTAAATTTCAGTGGAAATTCTAATTGTAAAACTATTCCTGCAATAAAAGTTAATAGTTCTTTGGATTCTATACTATACTCTTCATTATTATCATAAAAGAATTGCCACATAATAGCGGTGCGAAGTTAGTTCGGATTAAAACATCTCAAATGCAGGGTTTTATATATAATATTTTTAAAATTGTGTTATATATTCATACTTTATGTTACAATTCTCGCCTTAAATGGAGGCATTTAAACACTTATTACAATGACTTAGAATACTCAAGCTCTTACGCTGATAATGTTCAATTTTAACGTATAATTTACTTTAAAATAATAAGGAATTCGTTATATATCACTGTATTTATCTTCAGAGATGAAATAGAAACACTTATACACTTTCACAGTTTATTTGTTTCCAACAATGCCGTCATCGGGGTGATGACAGATCGAATGTGCCAAAACGTGCCTCAATATCTTACCAGCTAGTGTTGAAGTGTTGGCACCAAATTTGTGGAAACTCCTAACCTCCATCGTTAGAGGAAAATGAAAGAAATTGTCACGAGAAATAGTATTGGTACTGCCTTACAAATTTGGTGCCAATACTATTTATCGTGATATCTTTTAAATAATTTCCTCGTTTATCGTTGTTTTTTTTAACTTCTTTTGCTTTTCAAGTATAAAGTTTACATTTATTAATATTTTATATGCGTGTTTAGCTGCGTGTAATTTGTAGCAATCCTTAAATATACTTGCAAATTTGAGAGGGGGTACTTTTATTCTATTTAAACATCGTAAGGTCCATTTGAATTTATTGTTTAAGTGGAAAGATTTTTTCTCTACCTCTGGAATCAAATGAGTCTGGTGGGAAATTTCCCTACAAGTATTTTGGGCTTCAGCCGAAGCAAATTTGAATCCATCCTCTCACCTACTTTGCTGTCATACTTCGTTAGTCGTAAGTATTAAGCTTTGTCCTTTCCCCGTAAAACGCCATCAGGCTGAATTATTTCACGAATTAATAATTCCTGGAAACTCTCTTTTACGCTGTTATCAGAGAATGTTCTCCGAAAAAAAATCCCCGTTAGGGTATTTTTATTCTCACATTACGTTCGGTCATGGATAAATGAATTGGATGAGGATGCGATGGAAAAAGGCTTCTTTTGCCTATATTTTCGGTGTATCTTTAAAATGAAAAAAAAATCTCTTTCGTTCATTTCAATCCAAGTTGACGACGCCGGAAATAAATTATAACGATTTGGATTGAGGTTTTCGCCTTAACCAGTCCCCTTTCCAGGACTTCCTCTGAAAATGACTGTTTGAATCGCTCTTCCAGCTTTTTTATGTGAAGTCATAAATTTAACCCACACTGCCATCAAGGAGATCTCTGATTTGCATCGGAATTTTTGGTGATACATCATTTGATGTGATTTAACGTCATACGTGATAAAATTCTCGTCTCTCTATGCGTATTTGATGTTTCCCAGGTTCTAGAACGAATGGTAACAAACCTTTACCATGTCCTCCAATCGCAAACTAACTTTTGTTTAGTTTTAAAGGGCTAGCATGAACTAACACGTATTGCATCATCACCTTTAACATCTAATCCGGTTGCTCTAAGCTCGCCCTTTCATAGCCCATTCTATTTCGCATGCTTTGAGTGATTCAAATTTTTATTGCTAGTATATTCATGCCCTTGGTATACTTATTCCTCTTCGTGCAGTGTTTTGTTGGACAGGGTACTTCAAATGTACCACCTATATCTGCATCATAGTGAATTTGCTTGGAATTAAAAATTTACTGTTCAATTATCATTGTACACAATTTCAACGAGAAACTTTACATTTCCCTACTTGGAAACAAATCAAAACCTTAGTAGTCTTGGTGTAAAATAGGTGTAAAACACTGCAATGTCATTCTATTGCACATGTAAATATATTTACCATTCATTTTTCAGCACTATTATTAGGTATCACGTACCTAATTCATTTTAGTGCGAGAAGATATTTATTCTATTATAATAAAGATAAAATGTACAAATCTATTCTGCATTTTACACGTTCTCTTTCGTTCTCTCAGTAGAATTTTTAACCTACAACTTGAATATACATAATTTATTTCCAGAAATCGCAGTTCAATGGGTTTAAAATGAAATTTTGGTACCATAGCCATCTTTTAATGACATAAATATTTCTCACTTAGTAGTTTAAATCCATATTAAACTTTAAATTAAATACTGTATCGGTCTCTTATGGTATGACTCTTTTTGATAAATTGATAGTGAATTTTTAGGATACTTTGGATGTAAAAATGAGATTTTCTTCCCTTTTCAACAGCATAACAATATAATTTGATATTTTATTGGGTGATTTAAAACTACCTCTTGGTTCGAGACACAAGAAGTAGGCTTCATATTTGATTCGTTTGACATCCTATAAAGTCATTTTACGGTGCTAAATGGTTTTAATGCAATACACGGTGTAAGGCCCGATTAAAATTTCTGAAAAGTAAGGAATGTATATGAGATAATTGGCCTGAGACACATTCTTTCATCAGTAATAATTTGCTTAAGCATCGCTATAAATATGCATATTATTTCACCTTTCTGAGCGTTAGTATTTTATACTATTGAAGCAAACCAACTAGACTTATGATCATGTTTCCAAAAATATTCCTCGAGAATATCTCATATATCAGATGACCAGTTTTATGGTCCAACGCATAATTAAAAATATGACTTTGATAATAACAAATAAGCTTTATAAGATAATGTAAATTATCAATTAAGTACATATTTCATGTGCTTATGCATTATTTGCGCTTTTATGTAACCAGAATCTCTGGCTACAAAAATAAATCATTCAAAAAATTACCACTTTAGAAATAAGTTCTCGCTTTTGAGTTTTGCATAAATGACGGTACGGGCTGAACTCGTTAGTCAGATTCGATTCCTATCACTTGAAATATCGAATTAAATCTTTGAGATCACCTTGATGAATAAAGAGAGCCAACCTTCCCTGTCACTATTAATTTTCTTAGAACTCATTAGCAAATAGTTAAAAAAAGTTAATTTTATTATAACAGGAAGGACAATTGCACTTTTCCACAGGAATTTTTAATGAGCACGACGCGTTTCAGCTCACAGAGCCATCATCAGGCATTCGACAAGACGATGGCTCTGTCACTGATTGCTGTGAAACGCGTCGCACTCATTAAAATATCCTGTGGAATAGAGTAATTGTTTCTGTTATAAAATGACGAACTTCCACGATATCTCACCTGAATCTGTTGAAATCAGAAGAAACTTTTATCTGAAATGATAACGTTATTGAAGCCGTTTTCGCCCATGTTATTAAAAAATATCGAGGTATTCAACATTGTATGTGTTCTTTGTCACATATTTATGTTGTTTTATAATTATTACGATAACTTGCGGTAACGAACTGCCTAAGGCACTTCGCGGCCTGTTGCATTCCACTTCTGATTACTCTGGGTGTCACGAAAAAAACAGCGTAGCTACACTAAGAATCGGGTGAAGTTTATCAGCTGGTTTTGAGAGAAACTAGCTGTTTCCTTTTTTTATGGGTTGGTTTTAAACGTGATAATCCCTCGGTCCTTGTTTTCACTGGAGCTTTAGCGCGGACACGCGCTATATATCACGGCTATCCTTCTCCCCCATCTGATTTAATCTGCAGTATCAGCCGAAATGAATCTGACCGGATGAAGAATGCTTGAGTCTCCTCTGGACGATAATTCTTAATGCGTCAAATCTTCAAGCCACACGGCTTCCCTCCTCCGCGCTCACTCAATTCGCCTCCTCTGCCCCGCCCCCCAAAACCCTCCGCCCCCCTACGCCTACCTCAGTCCTCGCAAAACCCTGGTAAACCCTTCTTTCTCTCGCCCTCTTAAGCCGATATCTTTATTTCATTTTGCCACGTCACCATTCATATCGCCAGCCACCTTCCCCTCCTCTACAGCGCCTTGCCTCCCCGCCCGCCACCGCCCCCTTCGCCCCAGAGGGCAAGATCTCTCTCTCTCCGCAACACCCTCTAAGACCCCTCTTTTCGCAGAATAACCTCCTCGTCTGCTTTTTTCCTCTCCACCCAGTTTCATTGGTCGACGACTTTTCTACATATTTTCCCCGCAAAACGTTTTATCTTACTATTAAATCGCTTCCCCCGAAAACTTTTTCGTTCCCTTTCGACCCACATAAATCTTCTCACAAAAAACCCCGCTTCTCCTCCCCCCCTCACAACCCTTCCTCCCCTTTTATTTCTCCTCCTCCTCCTCCCTTCCCCAAACTCCCAGTCTCAGTATCGCCTCCCGATTCTCTATCACTTTTTTCAGCTTTCTTTCACCCTCTCTCTCTCTCTCTCTCTCTCTCTCTCTCTCTCTCTCTCTCCCTCTCACAGCTCTCTAGGCATTTTTATCCATTTTTTTTCCTCTTATCCTCATCCCCATCGTATTTTTTTATTCTTTCATATCTGTCTTCTGCTCAAATTTGTTTATTTTTTACAAATTTTATTGCGCATTATTTTTCTCGTGCTCTCATTCTCTGCTTACAGTCCGGTTATCGTCTCTCCTTTTCGTCTCATAATCGTTCGTATAATTGAAAGAATCTGTCCCCTGTGAACCATAACCCCGTCAAACTTATCAAACCATGATGATACTTTCCTGAGAAAATTGAGACAAGATTCATCTTATTTTGGAAACGAAACAAATGTCAAAATGGAAATAGGATTAAACAGTTTACGGCTTGAAAATTGCATTTCTTGTCGTCGTCTTCCTTCCTGTAGTTTGATACGTGTTTAGGGTATTAATTTAAACAAATGTACGATCCACTGATGACATTTCCGAATTTTTATTGCTATTCAAAATCGGTAAGAATTTTGTTTATGTCTACCTGTTATTTTTGAATGTACCTACTAATAACTCTTATAATTGCCAACTGTCGTAAAATATGAATACATAAAAAATTTATTAATTCTATTCATTTGTATAAGTAGGAGTGACGGGTTTTGGTTCTTTCACAGATAGGTTGGCAACCAGAGGCTTATTTCGCCACCCACCCAGTCACTTATTTACTTCGTTTTTGTATCTAACAGGTTCCGAAATTACTTTTCCTCATTCTCAAGCTCTCTTTACTCATGAGAAGTTCTATGTGTAATCACGTAAGTTTAGTGCCTTCTCTCTAATGAAGGAGCTAAGGTAAAGAAGTAAAAATTTTTTTATACTTTCTTCTTTCTCCTGTAAATATGCTTTTTTACTGATAAATGTATCGGAAAGTAATTTTTTTGAGAATGCTATCTCTTATCTTGATTAATAGGCCTCGCTTCAATGTGTGCCTTTGAGATAAACCACCCTTCCGTTCAAAGACCTATCGTTATCGCTTTCGTATCAGTAACTTGAGTGATTCTCCATCTTTCGTGTTATATGACAGTTGATCTTATTAGTGCAGAGTATCTCTGGAACAATCTAATTGATTTTGCCTAGCGAGTTTGCATCCAAGTCCGAACTTTTGATATCCATAGTTTATTAAAAGATACATACATATATATTTGGGCCTTTATCGGTCGTGGAGTCGTCACTTCCTTATTATTACGACTTCTTTAAGTAATATTATCTCATTTTTCAGATGAAATAATTAGGGAGTACATTTTACTAGACATCAATTGATTTCCTTGAAACTCACTTAATACTTCAAAACTTCTCCGGATAACTCCAGGATTACGTTTTGTCTAAGCTGTCCTTTTTCATTTTAACTCATGCTTTATAAATAATCTGTATTTCCTCTTTGACATCAATGGCAAATATTTTTTACAAACCTCATGCTGCGACGCTATGTTGCAACTGAGTTATGCAGTGAAAATTAGCCTTCAAATAATTTTGTAAAATTTTATTCAACTTAAATCGTGTCATGAGGATCGTATATAAAATCTGAGAAATGTTTCATGTCTTTGATGAATATTGTGTCTTTCTGATATTTTTAACTATTTTTATTAGACCTGCCGTTTATATTTCCATTTTGTTTATGTATTGGAACCTGCTAAATTTTTCCAATCTGTTCCTTGAAGTTTCGAGAGCCACAAATAGAGGTATGAATGAATCTGCGCTCTCAAAAACCCTTCCGATTACATCGTAAAATTGAAACCAGTGGATCACTTCATGATCCGCTTTTAATAGAACACTAATTCCCTCTCTTTCTCATTCAGTGGTCTTCGTGTGGTCACTTATGCATTAGATGATCACTGTTTTTGATGCCAAGAAAGGCCATTTCCTCCTGCGCTCCGACAAATCTCATCCCCTGTAGCATCCTTCCCATTAAACCTTGAGTATTAAACCACGTTCTCAATGCAATTAGGGCTCGTGACTGCTTCCTTGCTCTACTCTCGCCTTAAGGAAAACGACACTTGCCTATTACTCACCCCATCCGCTTCGCAAGCCTTCCACCCTCTTGCTTCTCTCACTTTCCTTTCCTTGATCCCTTCACCGTTGCCTCCCTCGTGGGTGTAGAGTTCACTTCCACTGGCCTCACGCGCAGCGTTTCAGCATCAAACCCTCTTCCATATTTACCACGTCTCCTTCTCAGTATAGATGTCCCCACTGTACTACGGGGGCAGAGGAATACAAGGCTTCACGAATTATGGCAAACGTAAACGTCCTGATGGATTTTCTTAAGTTTTTTATTTTTTCGTTATCGCACCTGTTTCGTTAGATGCTAATAATTCCCACCATGTAGTTGATTTGCCAATGCTTTTGGTTGTGCATGACTTTTTTAAATCATCCTTGCCGTTAACGTGCATCGTTTGGCTCAGCATCGCTATCTTAACTGTTTACATCACCCAGCACGATTGCTAAAGGTATTGTAACACACAATCAAAATCAAAACGCGTGCACCAATTTCAATATTAAGTTCATAAAAATATATTCAATTTAAAAAGTTATTGGGCCCAATTTACATGCCACTATACATACATGTATACATATATAGCCCAAGGTCAACTCTAATACTTGTTCAGCGCGCACCAATTTTCATTCCCATTGCCCTTCCCTTCATCCCTTCATGCAATCCCATTAACCAAAGTTTTCTTTCACTTATCCAACACATCGCCAAGGTCACCCTGTTCTCTCTCAGGCTCACGGCACTCCGGATCTCTGGCCTCTCGTCCTTCCTCTCGTTCACGCGCACCTCTCCTTGCTCATGGTGGCCCACAAATTACAAGGTCCTCTTCTTCCGCATCCACAGTCCGCTCCTCACGGCAAATCCCTCCTTACTTTCGGTACGGGATATAATAACTCTCTTTTCCTCTCGCACACGCCGCGTGCGTCCGCTTTCAACGGCAGGTTCCTTCTTACTCCCTTTCCTATTGTTAACTTTCCTTCCAATTGGCGTTCCTAGCGACGGCCCTTGTTACCTTCTCGCGTCCCGCTTTTCCCTATTGTTAATTGTTTACCTTGGATTGGCGTCCCTAGCGACGGCCCCCCATGTCGATATTGTTATGACCCAGAGTTGACCTTGAGTCTATATTTACAATGTTACAGTATACTATTTAATTACTCATGTGAACACTTGGGTGTTATTAAATTCCTAATCAGTTAGCAAAAAATGATAAACTAAATAATAAAATTAAACGCAATTAATCCAATCCTATTTCTGATGATGATAATGTTCTCTTATTCTTCTCTTTCTCTTCAAATTTCTTCAATTCTTATTCCCTCTTCATTCTTCCTTTTATTCATTCTTCTCTTTAAAGTCACCTCTTATTATCGAGGAAATGCTACATGCATATCCCGAATACGTCACCTAATGTTCCTTATTACTGCACGAGAACTGTCCGTTCAAGGGTGCTGAAATTGAAGATTTAGCATCTATGGTAGAAGAAGTGGTTTTGTACTTATACTAGAGACAATCTCTGTGATGTTGCAGGTTTAGACAGAATATTATGCGTGCATTTCATAGTAGGGACTAACCATTTCACCATCTTTGTATTTTTGGTGAAATAGCAAAAAAGGTCATAATTACGGAAAAAGTGGAGAACATTTTGCGTAGATATACGGTTGCGCATATACAAGGAGTAGATAGTTAATCCACAGAGAGTATATTTTCGGCTTGTATTGAATAGCAGCTTCTGAAAAAGTAATACTAGGATTGATGCAGTATTCCTGCCGTGAATTTTATTGTCAGATGTTGCAACTTTGATTTATATTTGGTTTATATATTTCTTCTACTTATAACCGGATTTTCGGCTCCAGTGGCGGCGGGGTCCTCGCATGCTAGCCAGAGAGTTGCGGGTTCGAGTCCCGCCTGGGTAGAATATTTTCTGTCCAGGGCATGGGTGTTTGTGTCCCGTCCGTTGTTACTGTTATTTACCCGACATAAATTGGCCCATTGGTATTCGGGATAATGAAGATAAATAAAAATAAAATAAATTATCTTTTTTGGTTGCTATGATTAGAATTATTAAGTGCGGTTATTCATACGACTTATTGTTAAACGATGGACTAACAAATGACATCAAAATTGAAATTAGAATGAAGATATGAAAGCATGTCGTAAGAATTACAAGTTAGGAGTTAATAAGGAAGAAAAATTGAAACCGTTGCTCATTTTCATGGAAACGTATCCCTTTTCAGAAAAAGGCATGAAAAAAGACCTGTGTCCGACATATTTCAATTTATTTTAAGAATTAGTCTTGTTTTTGTAAACTACGAAGGTGGACTTATGAAAGTTCCTTCACAGAATCATTTTATCCGCCGTGACTACGAAGAGTGGCTAATGTCCCATGCTATACCTGCTGCTGTGAGTGAAAGCCTTACTCTAAAATGCCCAACTTACGGGCACATTTTCGTGTAAAAATATCCTCCCTGGTTTTGTCGAATAGGGTAAAAATTTCCCAACTTGGTCCTTCACCCTGGGTGATAAATAAAGCCACCAATGGGAAATTAATTAATTTGGCGCAACTTGGAGACAGATTCGCAAAGTTGGCTCCATTACCCTCCACACCACACCATGGCTCTTCCCCTAACTATATCTCTCCTTCTCTCACGTACACCATCAGCGATCCCACCCACTTGAATCGTTTCCCTGAACTTGCCTCCATTCCTTACGCCCTTGTATCATCAGTCAACGCGATGATCCTGCCACTCCATGGGCAAGGCTTCTGTTTGTAGTTTGTCATTGGTATTGTGGCGATCGTGAAGCAACGCTTAGTCGGTTTCGGTCGTTTGAGGGCGAGTGAAGATGAAGCAGGGTTGCGTAAAGACGTGAAGGGACAGTAAAATGCCGTCCAGGGCTGCAATCAATGGGAAAAAAATCTGCTAGACGGATTGCTCCTTTTCATTGACCTATTTTCTTGAGGCTGGTGTGTAAAAAAATATGAACTCCAAGTTATAATTTGCATCTCTCTTCATGATTTTCCCGTATAGGACCCTAATGTTTTGCTATATATGCCATAAATGAGCATTCCCCTTTTGTGGCATAGATATCAGAACAAAATCATAAACACGTGTCCTAATATCTAAGAAAACAGGGTGGAATTTTGGTTGATTTTATGTTAAATCATAATCTAAATCACTCGTAATATGCAATCAAGAGCGCAGCTTCGTATAATTTTTTGATAGAATTTTTTCCGTCATTTTGTTATATTTTGTCCAAATAACGATAAGAAAGCAGCTTGTATTCAGTTTTGTGGCCAACATAATTTTGTTTCAGCATTTTCTATCAACAGGATGTTTGCCTTTTCTGACAGGATATATCATCTTCAAAACTTTCGTCCTGTCTAGGCACTTCATTTTCTTATTTTAGTTTGTTTGCAGAAAAAATACTACCTTCAAGGTAATTGAAATTTAACACACTGGAGCGTTAGTGACCTCAATTATTTTCCAGCTTATCAGGAAATGGTTAGGTGTATTAAAGAAGGATTTGCATTCATCTTCGCGCTATTCAAAGAGAGACAGAGTGACTAACCCGTGTGCCAATGACTAGAGAAAAGGGATTTCATTTGTGTATTCTACCATCTAATTGGTATGTTTGTGAACAGTCCTAATTCCACCGTATTTACTTCTGGCATAGGGTTCCGTTTTCCCTCATGAACGTGATCCGCCTTTAGATCCCACTTAAATTCCTCTTCTTCTTCCTCTTCTTATTTTTCCCAAGATTCCAATCCTCTTTCTTCCTCTTCCACGGCTCCCCATTGTACTTCCTTCTATTACACTCTTCGTATTTCCCTCACTTCTCACTGATTCACTAACTGACCAAGATATCTATGAAGTAACGAAATATATTGCAATAAAATTTGTCAAACGGCTCTTTAAAATGCCTTTGGTGTTTGAAATGAGATCTTTTTGATTATAAAATAACACTTATTACACTTACTTCAAATATAACATTTATAATGATCAGCACTAAATGGATGGGGAGGTCTTAGAAGGGACTGTATTTTGCAGCTTTAGTACATAACGAAGCACACTTAACATATGGAGAAGCTGCCTCATTTTGCGAGGTAGTTGATATTTTATTTTCATGGAGACATAATTAGCCATTATTGGCTTTAAGTGATGTTATTTTGGATCAAACACACAAGCATCAATTCAGTTCACGGGACCACTTTTTAACAGTTTTTTTAAGGATTTTGTCAATTTTTGAATGGAATTAAAGAATATTTTTTACAAATATTATGTTATTGGTCAGAGTATTCACTCCTCTTTTGATTGCCAATGAGAATTACATCTACTAATGGCTTGAAAAGAAAATATTTCTGAAAAAGTTACCAATGATAGTAGCTTAACTTTGTGATAGTCATATTTTCCTGACTTATTATCAATGATTTGACATATGTCGCAAAAATGAAACACAATGTGGTTTCTTCATGATCTTGAAGATTGAAAAAAATGTTCCAAACGTTCGGCAGAAATCATTTTACGGATTCCTTTTTGCTTAGGAGTACACAGTTCACTATTTCTATTTCTCTCTGCGCACAATTTCTTTATCTTGGTACCAGATATTGTTGATCTCTTTTGGCCATCTCAAGTATTTGCCCCATTGCTCCATCACATGCATTAAAGTTTTTAACCTACTTAGGTGCTTCAATTATTAGAAATAGAAGCCAATGTCATCCAAAGGTATGACATTGGCTTCAAATTCAGAGTCTGTTGCATACCAACCGTTATCTGCTTCGTAATGCATAACAGACTTTGCATCACTATCATATTAAAAAGTTAGATGTATGAATTTTCTGACAAGAGTTCATTTTGATCGTTATTATGCTAGATAATTTGTTTAGTTGTAACATGGAGGCGATATGGTGTTGGTATCATTTATTTCGGGCTTTCTGTACCCTACAATTAAAAATAAGCAAAAAAGAGGATACCATGGGGTGAATTTGTGACAGTGACTCTAGTTGTCACAATGTTCTAACATGATTCTACAAGTAACACATATTTTGTTGAAGAATACGATTAAATAATTGCGTACATGAACACTCATTTCACGGAATTGTCATGACGAATTCTTTCATACAAATTCACTTTAAAACTCAAGGCTGCTCTTTATTTTGTACTCCAGTACAATATCAATTTTTCCTAAAAATCGCTCAGTTCACGTTACCTAAGATTGCCTTACAAGACCGCTTCCATCCCTGTACGCATATTTCCAAGAATCATCATCAAATGGCAGAAGATTCTCGGAATACATCGCTGATATATTTTTTGCCTCTTCCCCTTTTTCCCGAAAAATCTGAAACGTAATTTTGGGCTCAAATGTCATAATGTAGCTCTGGTTTTTGCTATTGTCGTAAGTTTCTTTTGAAATTCATACACTGACTCATAAAGATGAATGTGATTCCAATAATTATTTCTGTGAAATGGATTGTTAATTATTTGCACAAAGTGTTTGAACTAGTTTATTTGGAAGTGCTATTGCGTGAGCCAATGCTCTTTATTTTTTATAAAATTATCTTAATGTGCTTCATTCGATTCTTCAGCATTATTTGATATCATACTTTGTCAACAAACATGGCTTTAATTTTTGCTATTTGTAATCCACTTTTCAATCTTCCGTATTGTGTTCACAAAAGTTTTATAATCTAATTATGCTGACTTTCAAAAGATTTCCAA
Organism: Ceriagrion tenellum; assembly: GCA_963169105.1. NCBI lineage: Eukaryota > Metazoa > Arthropoda > Insecta > Odonata > Coenagrionidae > Ceriagrion > Ceriagrion tenellum. The sequence goes on along the minus strand of OY720633.1, from coordinate 125,178,059 downwards.
TTTAATTTTGCGTGTAAATACCCTACCACATAGCATCCTAAATACCTGAGCAACAATGTATGCTCAGATATTTTTAACCTAGAGTGCGGTACTATGACTGTTATTTACTGTTGCATGGAAATACCAAAATGGTACTCGAATAGTAGCTTACTGTTAATTGAAATTAGGTTGCTTAAAGGGAACATAAATGCTATGCCATGTGGGATGGTAATTTGAAGGAATTCACAAGAATAATGAAATTAGAGCGAAGTTTCTAGCGTGGTTTTAGAGTATCAATGAGTGATTTAAGTCAGCATGAGAAATGAGATTGATTGATATCTTTTCTTCATAAAGTTGAGACATCCTATAGCCATTAGGTCAGATTGACCTTTGTCTGGTCTCTTCCAAAGTGAAGCTTATTACTCAATCAAATCCCATAACCAGGAGGTCACTTTTGTGACTTGTAGCTTTTTTAATGGCTATGGTGCAGTAAAGGACGTTTGATGTTGTTATTAAATGAAATCGTCGATCTCCTGAAAGGATAAATACGTCTAGCTCCAATAGAGATAACGTGTTTCTGAGATTTGGATCATGGCGTATTTTATACTGAGTGCAAAGTAAAAAGAATATTTCCTTTTCCGCCACGATCGGTACGCAGGTGATTTTGCACAGTCGATAACATTACTTAAGTCGTGTATACAACCTCTTTTCTACGCACTGGCGCGATTATCAACTATTGAGCTCTATCGCATCCTCCACCTGGACAAAAACTGACGTGTTAAAGATAAAAAAGGATGCTTGATAACGTGATTGTCCTTTACGATGAATGCATTGAGGCGTTGAACAAGTTTTATGATTCTATATTTTTATCCTATAAGAAAGGAGTCTTTAAATTAACAAAAAACTCCATAACTGTACTAATTAAATTACATAATCTTGCTTAAACTTGTACCTCTGAATGTAATAAATTTATAGTTGTTTTTGGATACTTATGAAACCTTATAGAGTAACATATGGCATGCCATGGAGTTGCACTCATTATATGGTTCCTAGTTTTGGAGTCTGGAATATTTCGGCATTCATTTTATGTAACTTTGGTGGAAACTTTGTTTGTTTACGGAGTAGAAAGGTAATATTCTTTCGGAGTTTAATACCACGATGGCCACATATATTTTTAAAATTATTTTAGATGTTGCTCGGGGATTTAAGAAGCGTCGTTCGTGGATTGAATAGCTAAGAATCAATAAGATAAATTTTGGATTGTATGTGAGAGACTAAAAGAATAAAAATGGATTTATATTGTTATATATTTTTACCCTTCCAAAAAATAATTTGGGTGTATTCTGAAATTTTACATTTCTAGATTCAAGTATAAATGAACTCAAGTTTGGGGGGCGGAAAAATTCAATCCTCTTCGTTAATGCTTAAGGTTTTTTTTCACGCTTTGCTTTTACTCTCTGAACAAAATGCCGCGAAAGACGAATAAATTCCTACCTTATGTTTCTTTTATTTCCGTTTTTTCACTCCAGAACTGACCAAATGTTACCAGTTCTCTTCTTTAGCACGTGAAACCGGAGCCAACCCACTTGTAGTCAAATATCAGAGGGCCCTCGAAAACGAACAAAAGAGAGAATAAATCTATCCATTTTTTTACGAGAACAGCGTGAAAAAATTCTTCCCATTTTTTCAAAAATGCAGGGCCCTTTAGTTAAAACGTCGGGCATGTACCGGAGAAAAATAAAGATTGAATATCCCTTTTTCGCGACGTGACTTAATAAGTGAATTTTTCTGTCCCGGGCATTAAAAAACCGTGGAATACAAGCACGCTCAAAGAGATTTGTCCCCAACTCCCCTCTTTCATGTTAACGACTCCGGTTCTGGCAATGTGGTCGTTCGATGCGGAGAGTGGTAATCCTCGGTGAATCGACGCTCGCCCGTATATATTCCGCCATCCTCAGCCACTCCCACCTCGCCTCAGCGCCTCCTATGTGGCTTCCCCACTGTATCCTCTTCTCATTCTTCCATCCCATATTTCTCATCTCTGCTTTCGGCTACTTCCCTATGAAACCTCCTTATATCCTTTCATAATTTCTCTTGCGTTTCCCGAACCGATTGCTTATAATCCATAATAAATTTAATCAGGTTTCGTATCCCCTTAATGCATGAACTGAATGACTTCTAATTGGCAAAACTTATACTTGAATTTCACAAAAATCAGAATTACTGCATACTTTACGTGCTTAAAGTTGCTAATTTTAATATTGTTACAGTAATTAAGTAAATCAGCGTTATGTATCACAGCTGAAAATATATATCCACGAATAAGAAGTTCATGCGAAAATATAGGGCTCTTTAGTAAATTTTGTTTTACACTATAATTTAGGTTTTTGCCCTATTTTAGCGAAATTCCTCCTTGAAATCTTTTTTCTTTGCTCCCCGATTGCTGGTTACACATTTCCATCAGTTTTTTATGTGAAATTTATATGAGTTTAAGACACCTTGCAGCTGCAATTGTAGTGAAGATGGGTTGTTTTTTCGTCATGATAGAGTTTTAGCACTTTCCCGCCATACACTACAAAATATGGTTTTTTGACATTAATTTGTAGTTTACTAAGTTTTTTTCACGAAGTTTTATTCACAAAGGGTCTGAGTGAAATTTATTTAAAACCTTATGTTAATAAATATAATAATGCAATGGTCTGCTACTCTCTGGTCTAACAAGTGTTCTTTCGCATTTGAGATGACTTATATTCATTTCTCCGATTAAGGTAACGATTGTGCATCTATATTACCTCCTAATTGCTTATTAGTTGGCTTGACCCTATGATGTTGGTTTATGATTCCTGAGACACTCTTTGCGACCCACCGTCGAGCATTTAGGTATGTATGATGTAACCTAGCATTACAAGAAAATTTCCAGGGATTTTTACTAACCGTAGTTTGTGGTGAAGATTATTTGCTACTTCTTCACTGTTTGACTTCTTCATTGGATTTTGCAATGAAAATGTTGATATTTTATTACAAAGAGAGACACCGAACAAATAGGTGAATAGATAATATCTATATACAATTTTTGTTCCGTTTCATAGTTTATTCCCTTAATTGTATTCATCTTTCAATAAATGGCGAAGGCTGTATACTATGACGGTGTTAGAAGTCAAGCAGGATTGAGGTGAATGTACCCTGGGTTACATGTAACGATCGTAATGAGCTTCATCTCACTAATTAATTAATTGACTCGAGTTTCTGAGACTCCTTCATTACGAAATTATAATATACTACTCATAGAATCTACACATATTTCATATCTTACGACCTATTCGTCATAGTTGTACATTTTACGTTATCGTATCTGGACGATGTTGTAAAATAACGACACTCATACGTGAAAAGATGCGAATTATTTATTATTACTTCGTCTTAGAAGACGGGTGATTCCTCTGAAAGATGATGCCGTTAGACTTGGCGTTTACCGATTTTCACGACGATGTTATCATTCTTAGGGCTTAAAGTATCAAACGTAATTCTTATGCATGAAGCGAGCTTTAAAAATCTGTGAAGGATATACAGGCAACCGGAGGCTTCGCTTTGAACAATGCTCAATTGAAAAAAGCTCAGTCAGCAACTGTCGCCTACTCTATCCATTGTTCCTTCTTTTCTCCGCATTCCTGTTTTCCCTTGGTTCAACTGATTCCGTCGGTTATCGCCCGAATCCCGTCCACTGACTTCGCGTCCTCCTCTCTCTGTGGTCTAATCCTCGTCTCTGTATTTAAAGCCGCCCTTTCACATTTACTCCCGTTTTACTCACGCCTTTTAACGTCCCTCCCGCTAACCGTTTCACTTTGCTCCGCAAATTCACGCTACAGGAAGGGGAGGAGGAGGAGGTGGTGGAACTTTTCCCAGAATCCCTTGCGCTCGCTCGATATTCAGTCGAACAGAAATGGATTTCCGATGTCACTCGGCCCGACGCCCGACTCGCAATTATTTCTTTTTTTTATTGCTAATCATCCTAATTCGAATTTCCGCATTCCGCTTTCCGGACCCGCCCCATTTCTCCACTCCCCTCTCTCCCGGTCTCCTTTCTCTCCAGCATTTCTCTTCCCCAAGTACCCTTAATAAAACCCACCCCGACTCCCTCTCCCATCCGAATCCCTTTCCGTCGATATTCACCACTCCTTCCCAATTCACTCCCTCTGTCTCTCTGAGAATCTTCCTCCCCCAGCCCCTGCCCAAGTCACCCCCTCCTTTTGGTCCATTTTACTCTTTACCGGAGACTCGTCATGAATTAATTTTATTTAGCCGAATCAGGTAATCAATTTTCAAGGGAATTCCTTTCTTTTTTCTCCCTCCTCTTCTCCAACCTCTCCCGCCATCCGCTTCTACGCAACCTTTCTTCCCTCCACCTTTCTTCCTCCTCCCTATCCTTTTTTCAATTTTTTCTGCCTCACCCTCCCTCCCGATTTCATTTTTTTATGTGCATTAGTTTTCGTCGAACGGCACAAATCATGATGAATCAATAAATGTGTGGGGCTTGGATTTGGGGGGAGGGTGGGAGAAGTTTAAAAAGTGGAGCTTCACCGCCTCCCCTCTTTCACAATACCCACTCTCGTCAATTAAGACACACGATGCCCCGGTGAATGTGTTCAAGGTCGGAAATTATATTATTGGCTCCGTTCTTTTTTGCCCGCCCTCCCCTCTTATTAGCCCCCCTCCCTCCTGCTTCCCGCTCTCTATCTCGCTATCCGCTTCCCTCCAATTTGACGCCAGATTAAATATTGACTTTCGTCAGAAAATTACGCATAACTCCGCAGTCGAAATAGCCATTTCAATCCTCTTGCCATCTCGTCTCTCTCCGTCCTCTCTCCCTCGGTTTTGTGAATGTGCCGAAACTCACATATTCCTCGAGTGCTTTTAGATTTGCGATCAAAAATTAAATGAGATTGAACGATCGAGTAAAAAAAAAGGAAACCATAGAGACATAAATAAGCATTACTAGCGCATCAGATATGAGCGTAGGTCCCCAACATACGTTAATGGAATGCTTTCCCGTCCCTTATTTTTGTATGTGAAATTGGTGGATATTGGATTTTCCACTGAAGGCTGAAGGTCCTTGCTCTAAATATTATTAGCCACAAACTCTAACGCGTCACGCCCAAAGCATTCACTGAGCGGTGGCCAAGAATTGAACGAACGATATTTGAAAATCCATCAAAGTTTTTCCTTTTCTGATATTTTTTTAAGCAATTGATAAGTTATTCATTGATTTGAAATACTTAGTCTAATCACTGCTTGTTATTTTTTGTTTCATTTGTACATTTGAAAGGCTTCCGGGTCTAAAATATTTTCCGACATATTAAGAGAAACCTTCGTGTCCCTACTAATGTATCTTTAAATACAATATTGATTTTACGCTATGAATAGGGATTCATATTATAATGGAGTTTTTCCATTAATGTGCTCCATTATTAATGGAGTTATTTCAAAACAAAATAAATCGTTTAAAATCCTTTTTAGACTCTATTGAAGCTTGATACCCTGTTTGTAGCTGACATAATTGTTTTAAATTATCTTGACTCCATAAAAATCATTTATCTGAATTTCAGCGAGAACCATTGCTTTTTTTGATAATAAATAACATAGAATCATTAATCAACTTCATTTAATTTAATTGCTTGGACTTAGACATCTAATTGCGTATCTTATTTTGCTTAGTATCACTTTGTTGAATAGTATTTTATGTTCCATGGTAATATTTCGATATCTGCCTAAAAATTACCGTTTAACTTATCCTTTTTTAAAAATCTTCCTACTTTCTTTAAAACTTTTTTCCAATAATTTTTCAATGAACTTCATTTTTAAATGTTTATTAAAGCTTCAACACCGTCTTCACCGTGGTATATTTTCTTTTATAACTGAAGGAAAACTTACAGTTTAAAATATACTACATATGTATTTATGGCTTTGTTGAACGAAAGTTTTATAAATGCGTGTCTCTATGAGATATTTGTATTTATTTCCATAGAATGTAATTGTTTCTGATTGTAAAAATATATTTTTTTGTTTGCAACATTTGTTTTGAGATATGATTTATTTGAAAACTCCCTTTTGTATTTCGTTCGAAATATTTGGAGAAATGTTGACCTCAATCTCATAGATAGCTATCCGTGGAGCTGAATATAATTTAAATTGCTCATTTCTCCAATATAGACTCTTCAGCTATGAATACAGCTAAAAATTGTGTCGAGAAAGCATGTCATTGGTCTTTGATTTTTGCTGAAAGATTGAACAAACGTTTTTTTATTGATTACGTGAAAAGATAGGGCACATGTAACTATAGATGGTAATGGCGCCAGAGTAAATATAATGATAAATACGAATTTATTATTAAGGTGTTTGGAGCGCAAATCATGAGTAGATGAGTACACATTTTAATAACGTTTTTATATATTTTTTTTGGAAATAAAGTTTGGCCACCGTTCAATTGAGTACATTAATTTTTTATGTTCAAAATAACCATCCATGTTGTAATATATATGATGCATGAATCATCTTTAAAATTTTTTTCTGAATTTTAGCCATATTATGTCTTGAATTCAGGGCGCGGAATCCAGACTTTAAAAGAAAACAGTTTATTAATACGTATCTTCATTCGAAATGATACCATTTCATTAAACTGAGACCATTATGACAATGTAAAAGGCAAAGTTTCGCGTATAGGGGAAAATTTCTACGTATGTTATCAAATTATTTGGAAATGTACGTCAAAAGCCATAAGTCTGCATGTTAAAATAGCATTAAACTGCCAAGTAACGAAGTTCGTAACATGCCGTTTTTTGAGCTTTTATCTATACACAATAATGAGTACGCGAATGAAAAGATTTGCGCAAATCTGTACCTAAACAAAAATCACTCTGAACACCTTTTTGTCAAAATATAGGAGTTTAGAGGCCTCTCCTTCCTTTGGTTCATCAAACTTACACATGCCTACTTGCTGCACGAAAATAAATTGCGACGAATGCAAAATCGCACCAAGGCGTAATACGGATCCGGCACTCGGAGTTGGATGACTAAGGCCAATCCTCGCTGCAATAGTTGATGGCAACGATGGATAAATTGGCAGCAGAGAATTATATATTTTCTTGATGTTTATTTTTTCTCGTCACCAGAAGGTTGAGGATATGCTTTCATCATGATTAATAAAAAAATATGTTATAAGATACATGAAATATTTCTAAAATAAATTCGACGACATCAGGCGTCACTTTGTTGAACACACTCCCGAAGTTTTATAGAGATAGATTCCACCTCTCAATTTGCTATGCACCTGCTTGAAAATAATCATGTTAGTGATTTTAACCCAAAAATTTCATTTACTTCCCTAATACGTTGAAAGATCAATGCTTTGGAAAGTTGTATTTATTAGACAGTCAAGCCACCTTTGTAATGAGCTCCTTTTTCTGCGCCCCTCCCCACGCCTATTTGACCAATCTTCTCCACTTTTCCCACCTTACAAGCCGCTAATCTATGTTACTTTGCCTTTCCTTTCAAAAGTTAGTGTTCTTCACCACAGTGGGGTAGGCACAGCACTAAATTTCACTCAAAAATACATAATTGTACATCTTACTCCGCTTCAGTAATTTCCTCCATACTGACCAATTCTTTCAAACCTCTTATTTGTTTTGAGATATGATTTATTTGAAAACTCCCTTTTGTATTTCGTTCGAAATATTTGGAGAAATGTTGACCTCAATCTCATAGATAGCTATCCGTGGAGCTGAATATAATTTAAATTGCTCATTTCTCCAATATAGACTCTTCATGGATGGTTAAAGATGGTTCATATTTAATTTACATATATCAGATCATACTACCAATTATATTAACAATCTCAACTGGTTAAAACCTACTTCACGACGCCGGCTGCATATCCTTGCTCTTCTCTATCAAATTTTACAAACAAATACACCAGCGTACCTAAGAGACGAATTTCAAACACTTAGTAGAGTACACGACTCAAATACGAGGGGAAATGATAAACTCGTTATTCCTCACCACCGGACAGTCAGATTCAATAAATCATTCATTGTGACCGCATGTCGCGAGTGGAACAACATTGACTTACCGCTACGTAAATTATCATCACTAGCAACCTTCAAAAGGGCACTATACGAAAAACTTCTCCGAGAACAACAACGAGACACGTAAAACATCATGGGATTAGTGGGAAAGATTCAACTCTAATCTCCTCCCGCTTCATCTATTATTCTTGTTCCTTCCAGGTACTGGGTGATATTTTCTTGTACTTGTATACATCCATGTTTACACTAGCTCTTTCTCAGTAGGTTTTCGCAGGTTTTTCACGCCCCCCTTCTTGTGTGGGCGTTTTCCTGCAGTGGGTTTTTTCCAATAAGGACGAAAGTCAATATCCTTAGGTTTTACCCACGTTTGCTCACATCTTTTTACACTTGGTAACTTTGCTAACTTATAATTATGTTTGTTGAATGAAAAACCGTACTGCTATGTCTCTCTTGCCATAATTGAGTGTATGTAATTCCAAGAGCAACATGACAATGTATTTAGCTGCAATAATTTTTATGTTTGACGAGGGGTTAGATGGAAGATGGGACTTTCTAGTCCCAATCTCGCCTAATAAAGACGTTTTATTATTATTATTATTATTATTATTACGCTTCATTTACCCCCATACATTGCTTCATACACGCCCATCTGTTTTTAAGACTCCTAATATTCCTCCTCCTAAGAATTTCCTCAACCACATTCAACCACAACTTTCTTGGCCTACCTCTACCTCTCGCACCATTTCACTCTTATATATCTGTTTCGTTATTCGACTCTCATTCATTCTCACAACATGGCCAAACCAACGAAGCACACTCCTCTCATACATGTCGATTACTGGAGCATGAAACCATATATTCATTATTACCCACGCATTCCTGACCCTATCCATCCTACTTTTGCTGCAAACACTCCTCAGATAACTCATACCCACGGCGTTTAGTCTACTCTTATGTCTATCCTAACATAGCTGTGTTTGACTACCATGCAACAAAGTGGGGAGAAGTACACTTTTGTATTCTGCGATTGCAGCTTCCTTCGACAGGCACTCATTCCTTGATATATTCCACATGATACCTACCACTTTTCTGCCAGCATTCGCCCATTTATCTCTTTATCTCCTCATCTATCCGTCCATCTTTCGCAATCATCTTACCTAAGCACACAAAACATGTAGATTAATAAATAATATACTAACAATTGTACCTTAAGATGCAGTAAAGCTGTGAAACGCGTCTTACAAACTAAATATTTACAGAAAAGAACTAAGTATTCCTTTCAATATTCATACAAATGAAATATTTCTCACTTATCAATATAAGGCTTTAATTAAAACAACTACTCGGTATTATTTCCGCGAATATTCCAAACTCATGATACTCTGGGCATCGTTCGGGCGGCTTCCTCCGGAGGTGGGGGTGGGTGGTAAATTACCCTTTTCCGGATGGTTCGTGTTGTTTACTCCGTGAGTCAGCCTCGTAGGCGACCCTGGAGAATGAGCCACTATGACTGTATGCTTGCGGAAAGGGAAACCAAAATATCCATCAACGCGGAACACGGCCGTGTCCGGCACCCTCGGAGACTCGAGTGCGCGCGGCATCTCTCTCCTCTACTCCCTCCCGCGTTCCCCCGCATACGGAGAGAAAGGTCGGTCGGAAACACGACCCTCGATAGGTTACCAGCTCTTGCACTTACGCGACGAGTAACAAGTCGACGCAATGATGGGCGGAAAGGAACGGGACTGGGGGATGGCGGTTGAGCCGCGAGAGAGAGGGAGGAATGGGCTCGGAATGAATAGTGTGCTTAGGAAAAGGTTTTCTCTGTTAAGAGGTCGCAGGAATGAATGGGCCGAGGGTTTGGTCGGGGGGGGGGGGGAGAAGGGGGAAAAGACTGCAAAGGAACTGGGATACGCGTCCGTGGCTCCCGGCCGCGCCGAAGGAGGTCGTGCCAAGTGGGAGGGATGACGGATTAAGGGCGCAAGCGGAAGTGCGGGGCGGTGTTCAGGGACGCGAGCGAAAGACCCTGAAGATGGAGATGGGATATCACCTCTGATCCACGACTTGCAATCGGGGTCTAGCAAAAATTTCACAACTTCCTGTGTACAGTGATGGGTGATGCCGATGAACGGAAAAGGATGCGATGAAAATTGGAAATCGATTCATATACCGTAGGCACTTCGAGTTTTTGCATTATGGCGAGAGACAGTTAATTCCATGGGTGTCTTGAGAAATTTCTCATCCCGCACGAGAATCCCCCTTTTCGAAACAAAATATCGCTCTTTAAATGACCCTTGCTTATAAAATGATTGATGAACATTTATTCGATATCAGTTGTGCTACTGTAAAAATTTGTTGTAAAGTCTTGTAAATGCATGCATCAAAAAACAGCAATAGTATGTTTAGTTCGTAAAATTAGACTTCAAGGTAAGACCATCGCGTTATTAAAGCGATGCGAGAGGTTATCCGCTTCTCCCGGGTCTGATAATTTGCTAGTTACTACGGAACCTTTGAGAATTTGCTTTCTAAGTGTGTATTTTTTGTACCTCGGTGTTACATACTTATATCCCGCAAAGCCGAAGGTCCGTGTATCCATTTGCGATTCAATTGATGATTTAATCGATTGTGGCCTTAATTTGTGTGACAAATTCGGGTAAGCATGCCAGTATTTCAGTTTGCCAATATTTCTGGTATGAGATTACATGCATTTTAAAACTGAAGATGTGAAAAGTTTGCATGAATCTTTAACGGGAGATTTACATATGATTACTTTATTTAAGAAGTACGCGTATGGGGAAGTGTGAAGAGTTTTTGCTTTTCCGGTGGCTGAATGAAAAAGATAGGGAAGGAATGTGAAAAGAATAAAATGAGGAGAACGGCGCCAAATTTACTCAAAGATCAGATCTCAAAATTCAAATAATGACACAAAGTGCTCGTGTAAATTGTACGATCTTTTTAATTCAGGACGTGATCAGCTGTATTTGGTATGTTGCATAGAGTTTTAAAAAGTATGATGTAATAAAACTGTAGAGAACCACTTTTAACAATCTAAGGCGTAAAAATTATCTGTATTTAGAGTTGTGTGTTTATGAGGATTTAGAGTGTGTTTAAGAATTTCATTAAAAACCTGGAAATACAACATAAAATTTTATCCACGCAAATTTTATAGCCCCATTGCTAAATGAACTGAAATGGAATTCAAAAGTGAAATCATCTATGGTTAATGTGAAATGTTTGTCAAATTCTCTCGCTTTTTCCTTCGCTTCTGAGTGGGGTGTAGGTTTTTTCAATAACTTGAAATAATGTTTAATGCACTCCATGAAATCATCAAAATTCCTCATTTCTTTTTATTTACATATTATTCTACATAGATGAAAATATTTGTTTTAAGAATAACGAGACACATGCGAGAAATCAGCGACGAGAATTGTAAATGGCCATTGTTCGATTCTTCGCCTTAACCCATACCTGTTAAAACGTTTCGAAATCAAGGAAAAGAACGACTTGATTGTTACGGACCATTTCCTGAAAAAGCAAATTATTCCCCTTTCAGGTTTTTTGTGCATAAGAGCTCTATTCATTGTGAATGGATTTAATTTAGAATTGCCCATATATTACCACCACTACACTGTCGGCAGTTTTCCTCCATGGAAAGTGATTTAATTATCCTCTGTGTCCTTGTAAAAGTATATTTTAAATGTGTTACAACTTTTAAACCTAATACTATATAGTCTAGGGTATTACGATCTCGTTTGGATTAATGGACAAAGAAAGTATTGAAATTATGAATAACACGTTATTTCTTACGGAGAACATTATTGAAAATGTGATTAAATTCATGTTCGCTTAACCGAAAAGCCTCCATATTTCTTCTAGTTAAATCATTTGTAGCTATCTCGTATGTAAAATGTGAGACAGTCGTATAGATTTCCAGGAGTCTTTGGGGAATTGTATCGTGTTTCGTCGTTCTATCACATATTTCCCAGCTGCATTGGACAAACTAATGTTATAGTACACCATCAAAGCAAAGACTCTTCCAATTTATATGGCAAAAACGATTTGCATAGCTTATTGGAACTGAGATAAAGAGCGATTCATTTGTTTCGGACTAATTTTTTTAAATAGATAATTATTCCTCCTCTAAGTTTTCGATCAGAAAAGTGTGAATTAATTTAAATGGAGTCAACTCATAATTGACCTTATTTTGCCTCTTCCACACTGGTGGCAGTTTTCCTCAATGGGCAGTGATTCTATCCTCTGTGTCCTCGTACTTCCATTTGCCTGGTCGGCTCCTTACCTAACTACGTTGACTAATTGTCCTTCTCGTATTTTGTACGTTATTTATTTATTTATAGGACGCACCATGCTACAGTTTAAGAAAGGGGTCTTTAAGTACTACTTTGTGCGACCTTGGCCATTTCCATATTGTTCTGAACATTTATTTTACCTTTCCGGCCTTCCCAATCTTATATAAGTTCATAGGCTTTTTTTTAAATGCACATGTTACTTAATTGAAATTTTTGATGAACGATGTTTTGCAAAACTTCGGCCACGTATTGAAATATAACTGCAAGGTCTAAAATTGTATTTCTTGTACCGTATGGTGGTGCTTTTGGGCAAACGTTTGCTGTATGCAAACAAGAAACCTATTAGCATACAAGTTTATTCCAATTCGCTCATTCTACGAGATGAAAATAGCTTTGGAATGATTTTCTGAAATAAACCGGGACTTTTTTTCATATGTTTTGAGTTTGCTGAGATAGACAGAAAAATTTTCAAAACCATTAAGTATGCTAAAACATGTATAATGCGATTACAGTTGTTATAATTGGTTGCTTTTTTTTGTTTTTACCATACAAAAAGAAAGAATACTTACTTCATAGGGATGACAGTTTATGAGAGAAAAGACGTGCTCTATGCATAGATATAAAGTATAACCGACAATTTTTTTATTAAGGGTGCAATCATGATCTCTCCCGTTACAAAATGCTTGAGTAAGATGATCTCGGACCTCCTCCATCCCCTATATCAGTCTATGTAACGGAAGCATAATACACCCTACCAAAATACATCTTTCGAGATACTCGGAAGGCAATTGACGTGCTTTAATCGACATTATTTGATGCCAAAGCGCATGGTAGGTTCGAATGATGACAAATGTTAACCTTAGAGTCTCATCAAGCCTAGTGTTCCATATTTTCAATTTGCGAAATGAACGGTCAAGCAAGAGGATGGAAGTTAGAGGAGAGATGTGTGTCTTCCCGTGTCCTGAAGGAGGCGAGCGAAGCAACGAATTAGGGTAGGAGAAGAAGGCGGAATCATGGGAAGAGAAGGTGGAATGGGGGGATAGAAAGATGAGATGAGGATATGAGAGAGCAGTGGGCAAGAGGAAAAGGTCCGAGAAAGGAACGGTGAAATTGAATTGTTCCTTGGTTTCCACACGCGTCTAATTCAATTATTCCCTTTGGTTGGGCCCGGGTCCTTTTTTTTCGGCTCTCTCCCCCTCCCCCCTGTGGGCCACGCCCAATCCTAACCCACCCTCCCGCCCGCCCACAAAACTCCCTTATCCAACTCCTCCAGCCTCTCCCCCACATCTAGCCACCCTCGGGAAGTTAGTCAAAACTTTCCTAAGTCTCTTTTCCTCCCTTTCTCTCTCTCGTCAGATCTTATTTATTTCTCCTCCAATGGAGCGCCAGTTCTTTCCACAGTTTCTTCTCCCTTCCTCGTAAGGATTCCATTCTCCCCTCTACTCCCTCAGTCTTTTTTCACCCAATTTTTTCTTATTCTTCTCGTTGACCGTTTACCCTTCCTTATTCTTTCTCCTGTTTCTCTTATATCGATTTTTATCGCTCTGATTATCCCATTGGATAGTGTTTTTGTGCTAGGATGATCCCAGACTGTGGTGCATTTTCGTTGTGCTACACTGTGCTATTTGTCTTCCTGTTGTACTAGCGAGAGAATTTGGATTGGCTGGCATGCAATTTATCTCATGTTTGTTTTTCTTTTTTGTGCTCCTAGGTCGGTGTTATCATGATGGTGTGTTTCCATCTTGATCCAGATTAAAGAATTTACAGCAGTAGTTGCTGGAAACAAAATATCATCAAAATAGGAAAGAAAGTTGTTAAATTGATGCAAAAAGTAATAATCAGGCTAGTTTCTTTTTAAATGTCATCTCAACACGTATTACGAAATATTCATTTTCAATATAAAAACTGATATATTATTCTCAAATGAGCCCTAGTGGATTCACTTGATTATGCTGTTAATTTTTTTATATTTTAGTGGCTTCTAATTCATATGCGTGATATTCAAACTATTGATGCGTGGTAAGCTATGTATTAAAGCTGATGGCCCATTAATGCATAAAGCGCCATCAAGAGGAAGCAAGGTAAAACTTGTGGAAAGGATTTGGAGTGAAAACTTTCTTCTTAAGGCGTTAATGACAACAGTGTATTAAATTCTGCTCCAATTTAGTTGTAGTCCGTCTAAATTGACTGGCATGGGGTCAAATAAATAATATCCCACACAGAGCATAAAGTGTATTTCTAGCAGTATCGGGTGGTTTAGTTTGGACTCAATATCCTAAATTTTGATATTTTCTGCTCATTTTTCCCGAAGAAGTTTAACTTTCATTGCATGGGACAGGAGTTTATATTTGGCTCAATAATTCATGTAGACTTTTCAGCTCATTTCTTCTAGAAGAGGTAAATTCAAATTGCTTTGGTCATGCGTTTCCCATTTTTGACTTCAATAATTTCCACATTTTTTAAGTGTGTTTGACATCAAACTTCATGTATCCTCTTATCCCTTTGTCATTTCTTCCAACAGTTTGACGCCCAATCTTCTACGTCCTTTTACGGCTAGGCAGTTATTAAATAAGAGTTCTGTAATTGATAGTTATTTTATATATATTAATCCCATTTTTTTTATATATTCTCTCTTCGTCCCTTCATTTTTCCTACCTTGAACGCGTGATTTAGTTTCTTTACTAATGTTTTTCACCTCACAGAACGGCTTATTCAAGGAGAAGCGACATCGAAAATCGCATTAATCCTGTTCATCTTTCTCTATTTTGACGAAAACTTTATCGCATTGAAGCTAACATACTCCCATTGTGTCATTTTCTATTATCCTTTATTTATTTATCATTAAGTAATTCATCGTGATCAAAACCTCTGTTTTTTTTACTTGGAACATGTCACGTGAATCTGATATTTATCTATCAAGATATTTTGAGCTTAAAAGCTAATGATTTCTTGCAAAAGTTTGAAAAAGTTTTGAATTACCGATCAGGTAATAATTTAAATCTCCTCTATCATACTGGTGAGCCAAATTTGTAGTATTTCTTCGCCCTTCCCTTGGAATCCGAAGTTATGGGTGGTGTTTCTAATCTGTGCCACGAGTTTGTAAAGAGGATTCCTCCCAATACTTGCTTTCCCTTCTTTGACTTCTCTTTTATCTCCGTCTTTCCCTTCATTTCCCTCGCTCTTGGAGGCCCGCTCTTGCATCCACTCCTTTGCTAAAATTTTCCACTGCTCCGGACCATTTTCTCCTTCACCGTACACGGCATTTCCTCCACCATTCTCGCCCAACTTCTCTTCTATTTCCTTTCCCTTCACTTCCTCTGGGGCTTCCTTGTGTATCTCTGTAAAATCTGGGTAATGCGCGATGCAGGAGAAACACAAAGAGACGTTGATGGGTTGGGATGCTGCAGATTGTGTTCCAAAGAGATGTCATACAGCTATCGGATAATGCTACGTAAACCGTTAACGGAAGGTGCAACGTAAACTGAAGATAGGAAGGTGTAATGTAAACTGTTGTTCCAATGTAAACTTAAATATCGTATATGTGAAAGCTGTTGGCTCCTTCTAAGTCACTTTTCCTCCCTTTCTCTCTCTCATCAGAACTCATCTTCAGGCAGTGTAGGGACTCGCATGAACATCTCAATTAATGTTGAAATATTCCAAATTGAAATATATGACAATCATTTGAGTGAAAGAAAGAAATCAGTTAAAATTTATCGTAGTTAACGTACTGTTATATGATAAAAATTGAAAATTATTGTTAAAGTTGATTAGCTTCCTTCAAACCCTAAGATTTTCCTTGTTTTTACCAACTTTTTTCTCTCTGTATTATTGGGTTGGTTGAATATAGGGCTTGGGAGAATATAGGGTTGATGCTGAACAACCGAGATCATTTGCACGATTAGTATAAATGGATATTTTGCTGAGGGTAGGAGTAGTTTTAAAAATGGAGGATGCATGAAGAGAATCCTGGAGATGGCTTTAGCCTGCTCTTTTAGCGTAAGGAGCACACGTGTCTTCATATCAATGCCCACCTAATGCACTTTGAGGAATAATTCTTTAAAAGGACTTCCATGAAGCACCATAAATGGGGTCGGAAATCTCAAATTTCATAAAACTGAAAGATGACGCTAATGGATGTGATTCCTAAACATTAGTTACTCCGAAACTTGATTCCAATTTTTTTAGTCTAACAATAGGATGTGGAGATATGTGTTGGTTTACTTCCATTTATTTCACGGTCTAATATCTTCTTATGCATCCAGTATCTTGACTTTAATTATCATGTCCTCCGCCACTGATAACCTATTAAAATTTCCCATCTTTCATTCTCCCTATTCCGCTTTACTGTAATTACACCATTCGGAGCGAGTCGGCATTAAGGTATCTATCATTACTTGCTTCATCTGCATAACTTTGTTTCTTATAATTTCCTCATGCTAATTTCCAAAAGAAAGAGGAGACAAAAGAAAACAAAAAAGAAAGAGGATTCTTAGATTTAATGAGTGAAACTTACTTTTAAAGAATATGAAATCACTAAAGATGATCGCTGAGATACTGTCTTTATTATACATGCACTACCTTGGGAATTATGAATGTCGCATTTTCGTAATATAAATGTTTAGATATTAAAACTGGAGTCTATGACTAACATTTACGTGAGTGAAATAAATCAGTTAAAAGGTTTTCTAGTTAGAAAACTGTTACAGATTTTAAATTAATTACCTTTCACTAACCGGCGAGATAGATTTCAATTCTATGAAATTATATCAAATCTTCAAAGAGATCTTGGTAAAGAAATGTTTGAATATTGCGCCTCAAGTTTGACAACTTTTGGCAGTTTTCTTTTAAAAATTGGAACTTATAAGTAGAGTATAATTAGAGGAGGATTTAATTAGATCTATATAATAAAAGAGGCTCAAGAAATGAAATCTTCTTGGCTACCGCAGTGGTATAAGAAATGATTATTTAACTTACATTGCATTATTTAATGGTGGCATTGACTTATCTGAGAATTTCACCTCAAATTCAATAATCTTTTTGATGCTTATTTTGCTAAAGCTCTCAACTTTTGTCCATTCTAAGCTCTCTGTTCCTTCTTACTTTTTGTCTTCACACTGACATATTTCATAACTTTCCTGATGTTTTCCATTCTAATTCTTCCTCGATACTTCTTTCCATCTAATTCTTTACGACATTGTTTTCGAAATGCTCCTGTGGAACTTAGAGCGGCCATTCAGTTTCTATCTTCATATTGATAGAGTTGTTATCTTATATCGTTTCTCTTCCTCTCTTCTTGGAAATTTTCAACGTTTACTCTCTCTCTCTCTCCGCATGTGATACTATTATGAATTTTATGATGCTATCGTTATAAATAAATTCAATTTCTTTATATCTGTAAAAATATTGTAACTCTTTATTTAACGTATGCATAGCGGTCATTGGCCGAATAAATCTCCAAAACTGTCGTAGAATAATAGTTTTTGCGCCAAAATTACGTTGAATTTGTCTATTCAAGCATGATATATGTATGCTTGTGACTCTATGCTTTTTTTGTTTGTCTATCTAATGGTTTAAGTTGTTTTGTTTGCGATATCACCAAATACTGTTATTTTCAAAATTTGAATTTTGCCTGGTTGCACATTTGCACCTATTTCAATACGATCTTGGTCCCTCGTGGTCGCTGGTTCTCTGCCTTCCTTCCTCCCCAATATATTATCCCCACTCCGACGCTTTCATCTCACCCTCTCTGGCCGCATTTCTCCCCCACAAATACGCCGTTATCCCTCTCCTAACGGCCAAAGTCCTCCCTCCCAGAGCGTCTCTCCCGTCCTGGATTTCCAACTCCCCCTTTCACGTTCCCACTTCCCATTCCCCTTTTGCGCTTCACTTCCCTCTGTTTCACTGTCTCGGCTGCCGCCCAATATTCTTGCCCACCCTTTCCCCTCCGAGAGGAGAGGGGTGGGGACTCAAATTCATTAGTATTGCAATGCCTTTCGATGTTAATGGGGCCCGAAAGATTCTTTTGGTCTTAGGTTTTCTTGGTGGGGGAGGGGAGGCTGCGGTGGAGACTCGGAAGATTGGGGACTTTTGGGAGGGGGGGGGGCAGAGAAGGACGGGGGAGGCTTTGGTGGCGTGAGTGCGTGTTTCCGAGGTCGGAGGTAGGGAGTGGAGTTTTAAGGGTTTCGTGGAGGCTTGCATTCCTAAGGGAGAGACAAGGGAATCCGGTCTCCTTTTCCAAGAGGAGGCATTTCATTTAAATTAGTCCAGTTGTTTGAGCTCTCCCCATTTTCCTTCCCCATAAGACCACCTCTCCCGCCTTCCCCTCTCCCTTCCCTCCCGCTCGCCACAGTCTTCTTTGGATCCCTTTGCCCTCGAGCGTCCTCCCTCCCTCTTCTTCCCCCCCCACCCCCACGGCTTCTGAACGGCCAAAGAACGCTTCGGGGGGCGAGGGAAGAAAGGGAGAGAAAGAAGATCTTTCAGGAGGATTGCACAAGCGATGAGATTCTCCAAATTCGCTCCTGTAACAATGAAACTTTCCGATCGGCGGTATTAAGTCTTTATTTCTCGCTATTGGATACGCTTGTGATTCTTGAGGGGAGTGGGCATAAGACTTGCGGGGAAAGAGAGAAATTCCCATTGTATTTGGTGCAGGTGACTACTTATTTGATTTTGGCTTTTTATTTGAATCTTAAAAATCAGTAATATAGGCACATTTTGTGTCATCAGTGATGCATATTATAAGTTACCCAAAATGGAATGTATTGCAATTTTTAAATAATTTTTTTCTTTACATCTTTCAGTGGTCATAATTGAAATAAAACAATCGTTCTTGTGTTTTCTCGTATTGAATATGCTTGTGATTTGTAAAGATTAGGTATGATATATATGGAGAAAGGATTAGAATTTTCTATTATTTTTCTCTGACCGCTCTCTGACCCCCGTTATTTTTGTCAAGGATATGAAAGAAGAAAAAGTCCAATGAATTCTTGAAAAACTTATGAAATCGTAATGAATTGCCTAACGTTACGAAATTTAATTAATTACGTAAAAAAAATTAAAATTAATGTAAAGCAGTTTTTTCCACTGCATGTATTTGGATTGTTGAAGTGCGTGTAGTACCGAATGTGTTAGAGAGGAAATGGGCCATAATATACGGCGCTTCTCGGAAGCAACATTTTTATTTTTAATGAAATATGTCCATTTCTCATCTTGTCAGCAAATTATTGCCTTTGGTTTGGATGACTATATATAAAAAAGCCAATCAAGTAAATACGTTAATTTGCATCATATTCAAATCATAGCACTGATACTTTTTCTGATCAACTCATGCTGGTTCTTTTCACGTAATTCATGACATTTTACGTTCAAGAAATTATTTGACAAGAAGGTAAAAAAAATTTTCAGGTAAGATCTGGTTCATATTTATAAATCAATAATTTGAAATAACTTATAACTGATACATATTTTAGAAAATTTATCGACCGATTTTATATAAATTTAATGATAACTCCCATTATTATCAAATAAAAAACTCGTTCCGAATTGCTATGACATCGGTCAAACGATTGGTTGATCAAAAAATGGATAAATATTCATGTATTTTCAGTAGAGCATTTGGAGTTTCGTTCATAGACTAGTACACTGGTTATAATTCCGATTCGCTCATACAACTTGCCGAATTCATCCCTAAGGAATGTCTTCAAGCCACACAGTGGTGGACGCCATATTGCCGTCAAAGCAGGGGCAGTTATCGACAACTAAAAATAGGTTTCGTGGTACTCCAGGTTTCACGTGCGTAATTATCCGTAAAAATTCCACCTTGCTCAATTCGAGTGAAAATTAGGAGTCACTTCATACTTTTCACGTGCAGACATAGATCAACAAATTGTTTGCGCGGGGCAGCATTAGAAATAACACTATTTCTACACCACTGGGCGTATAATACTTTTGTCCATTGTCTTAACAGAAATCCAATGATAATGATTTCTCTGTAAATCATCGAATACTGTTTTATTGATTTTTAAATTAGCATAGTTAAATAGCACATATTTTAAATTCAGAATTATTAATACATGGCAATAAATTTTGCCTAACAAAATCAATCGAGCATAACTGAAGTAATTGTTCTTGGTAAGATATGTGAATTTTATACAGACTGATTTCATGAGGCATTGAAGATCATTAGTCGATCCTCTGTATTATTTATTAGGAGACTAATTTCTCAATGCTAGATATACAAATATTCAATTAAAATACCCCTATTTTCCAATTAATAAATTTACTGTGTCTGTAAATTCCGTGAAAAATGATTTTTTTGCATTCGGTAATTAAGATTATAAATCAAAATTTTTAAAATTATCATGCAAACGATACGGTTATAAAAATATTATGATAACCAATATCTAAAATTGTTAACTGTGTCAATACTTTGTATGTTATTTTCAAATGCGGAATTTTGCTATTCTGCCACCCGCAAATATAGTCTTTGCTCGAGCAATAAGGAAGTATTCCACGTTCAAAAATGGTAATATTTACAAATTTTAACGTTATCTATTGATTGTCTATGCGATTGTTAGCGTATACTTTCAATAACTCTAATTTTGAGACAGTGCATTCCACGTATGTTGACATTTACACGGTTTTTTCCGTTGTATGGATATGTCAAGCATCAGTCATTGGTGGTTCCTTACGTCTCTCTTTAAGTTTCTTTTCCCCCTTCTGTTAACCCTGGCTCCAAAAAAAGTCTCCTCTCGTCTTTCTTCTTCTTCCATTCCGTCCCTCTTTCTATTCCTTAGGCCTCGATTAACCTCATTTGTTACCCTGCTTGCTTTCTTCCTTTTTCTTTTTTTTGTTATGTCCTCAGGGCCATTGACTCTTCATTACCCTTTTTTCCCTTCGCCCTCTCCTAATCTTCATTATCCTTTCACTGCTTGCCTCAATTATCATTATTAGGGAACAAAGTGCTCAAAAAACTTTCATTGTGTATGCCTGCATTCGTTTACTTCCTCATTTATCCACCATCAAATTCGAATATACACAATTCCACATTTGTGATATATTATTGATTTTTATATTTTTTAACTTGTCGAAGGAAATACAAATTCAGTTTCAAAAAAATTGGTAATATAAATGCTGGATAGGATAGAAAATCTGGCTACAGTTTTACCTAAAGGTACATTTGAAGTGAAATTGCTAATTTTATTGATCAAGTAGTAATGGAAAAGTGTATATTTCAAAATCCATTGTTTATTTTGTTTTGAAGGATTTTATGTCGTTCACGATTAATCTTGACGCACTATGAAATAATTTTAATGTTTGAAAATTTATTGCTACAATTTCCGGTAAAACTCTTTATTAATAAGCATATTTAGTTTTTAAAATTATTTCAGACGAATGGAAGAGCCAACTTATCTATTATCACCGTTATTTAAATGTCATTCATGTTTGCGCATGTAAATGTTTTCTTAATAAAATTGTGGCTAGACGAAATTATACATACTTTCTCGTTATACTGTCTGAGAGTTAATTGAATGCCTGAAAGCCTGGTGGATCTCTCTTTTGGACAAATTTATTATTTATCATATTCATTTTCGTTTGGTTAATTAGTTTCGTCACTACGGTTTATTTAGTATTTATTTTTTTCTCTTTTTGAATTTTCTCTCATTCCTTGTCCAAACATTTAGTTTCTGCGAGCTGCTTAATAAATATTTTTGTTTCATGCAGGTTTCTCAATAAATTACTCGTATCTTCACGATGAACAGATTTTTATATAATTCATATAAATATTGTTTAATTTTCATGTACAGTTATCCTTAATATTTGTCAGGGAGACCTTGTGTACCTAATTGACCATAGCATCTACCCCTCACAACGTTTTAATATCAGCAGGAATTAAATATTAACGCACCTTAATGTGATCAGCATATATTTTACTTGATTTTAATCAATACTTGATTCCTCTCTCTTAATAGACAACTTTTTCTCGCAGAAACGCGCCATAATAGAGAAAGTTCTTGCAACAATGGTAGACTTGATTTTACTGTTAAATCAGATAATGTTATCCACAAATTAATGAAACTGCTTCGTAAAGGTGTGACAGTTAAAGATACATTGGAAATAAAGGACCATCAAACATGTTTTCAACCGCATATTTTAAGCGATGCAAGGTTTTCCTTTATCGTAGCGTGACTCTAGCGGAACGTGCTACTATTCTCAATATCTACCCTTCTGAATAAGTATTGACCGTAACAAAAGATATGCCGTTATAAGTTATAATTCCGTGTCGTGTAATTCCATCCCCCTTTCTGGACTCGTCCTCGTAATATCTCAGCTTTTCAGCTTCCCTCGAATCCACCATACTTCGATGGTCTTGACAGACTTTGTCACGACTACATTATTCTCTTCGTTCGAAGTAGATGGTGCATACTTTAGCCATTACTCCTTGCCTCCACACTAACCTCCACACTAGCCTTTACACTTTCTCATCACATGTTTTTGGATCAGGAAGGCACATGATGAGGTGAGCCTGGGCTCATGAGAAAAAAGACGTGCGGAAAAATGATGCCTAAAGTATAGTGGAGGCAGTGAGAGTATTCGAATTCTCATCCACGGAAAATGAAGCGTTAAAAAGAGGAAGGATTTGGCGGTAGATGTGGTATGAGTCAGGGTCTTAAGAAGGTAGTATTTGGTTTAATGTCTTCGGTTTTCTAAGCGGATCAGTCAATTTGTTACAATACCCATATTAAAAAATATCTTCAGTTTTAAAATTAAATTGGTTCGAAAATGGGTATTCAATATTTAATGTGCCGTAATCAGATGTTTTTCATATCGTAGTCGTAGTTTTATCGTAGAAATAATTTTTTTCTTTGAAAGCTCAACGTATTTTAGACATTTTCTCCTCAATTTTCAATCTTTTACACTGAACTTGCCATCTATCATACTACTTCAAAATAGGTCTTATACCTGAAACACTGTTATTCCACAAACTAGTGAATTAAATGGACGTAGCGCGTTAACGTCTTTACTCGATTATGATTTAGTAGTCGAAACGAATAAGAAATTCAATTTTTTATGTTACTTAAAAATTTAATGCTCTCATTGTGAATGCCTATGTAATGGAAAAGTAAAAGTTCAATGTAGGTATGTAGTTATCAACAGTTATTTTTTAAACGGGGTATAACTAATTTTCCAGCCAGTAGGGCCGTTTAGGGTTCCATTTCTAGGGAATCAGTTTTTATTTATTATATTTACGTGCAATTTTAAGTAAATTAATTGGAGATAAGATTGCAAAAGCTATAACTTTGTTCAATGCACTAATTAACGGACAGTTTTCCTGATTTTATCATCACCACTACAAGTCAGTACATCATAAGTTTGGTTAACTGCAGCCCTTTACTGCTACCTACCACACTATTCTTCTTACCTAGAAAGTTTTGTTTCATGTGCAATTTGAAATAGCTGACATGGAATACTTGGTCTTCCTTGCTGAACCTCTTTGTGTACTTGAGGAACCAAGCTCCTTACAAGTTAGTGTGCGGCGTTCAAGAGCTTTATTAATTGGTTGGTTATTTGGGGAGGCGACCGACAACTAACGTCATTTTCACCCTTCATAGAATTTTGGGTATGATTCAGAGGGCATAGTTGTAGGGTAATCGACTAAAGGGTTGTGGGACAACCGGCGTCGCTATTAGCCTAGGCTTAACTAAATTCGTCTGAGAAACCACAGTTTATCCCTTCTATGGACTAAGTGATGATATTTGAGTTCTATCCATAAGAAATCCGAGTGTTAGTGTAGATTTTACTGAAATATCCCCAACCCAAGATTTAAACCATGGCCCTCGGGATGGTAAGCCAGTACTATGACAGCCTCACCAACCCGATTCCTTCCATCGTTGTTTTCCAAGGAATGTGCAGGGGTGTTTTCTCTTCTATTTTGAATCCATTTTCTCGCTTCTAAGTCTATGATGGTACAATACAGTTTGATCAGTTCTGTATTTTCCAGTATCTGCTTTTTAGACCAAATTCTCTTGTTATATGCTTTTTCGATATTTTTTTCTCTCCTAACTCTTCGCAAATATTTTAATACATTGATTCTGTTAACCTTTTTCCTCATCAGCTGTAATAATTTAATCGAAATAAATAATAATCTTGTTGGACAAAATGTTTTTGTACCTCGAGCTTTTCTGTGCTTGATTTACGTTGAATTTAGTTCATCCTATGTTATGCAGGTTTTAAATGAGGTGGAATGTTCCAAGTTTGCCAGCCCTTTTTCTGCAAGTAACACCAATGTAGGAAAAAATACTTTTACTTCATCCTGCGGTGGAAATTGCCTGAAAGGAAGAGAGCGGTTTAAGGAACCGAGTGAGGAAGAAGGGAAAAAAGGCCTCCAGAAGGGCTTTCTGGGAGAAGAGCAGGAAAGAGAAATGTAGTGAGAGAGAGAGAGGGATGAGGGCGGAGGAAAAAGACGGTTGGAGGAGTGCGGTTTTCTCTAAGTACATCTGGCGACAGCCGGGGAAAGCCGCACACCTACACGCTCGGTTGGGTGCGGGCCCTTTCCTAAACTCTTTCTCTCGCCACCCATCCTCTGACCCCCCTCCCCTCCTACCACCTTCATTTTCCTCTTCCACCCTCCGTCAAATCTTCCCTCTGTTACTACCGCCGACCCAAGTCCAATTCCATATCCCTTGCCCCGTAGCCGCCGCCTGCTCACTTCTACCCTGGACGTCCCCGCTCTCTCCTTTCCAACCTCTCTCCTCCCGCTCTCCATCAGAGAAGCCTTCCTCTCATCCTTTCTATTTCCCCTTTAAATTCAGTAACTCCCCTCGTACCAGAGATAGAAGTACACCTCATTCGCTCGGCCCTTATTCCTTCTCATCTTGTTTTCTTCATCACCTCTGCTTACCTCATTATCCCTCGATGACTTTGCTTCTCTTCTATTTACTTTTGACCTCACTGTAAATCTCTTTTTTCTCGTTTTACTTTAACAATTTAAAATTTTAGTCATTCATTATTGCAGCTATGTTCCTTGTTACTACCTGTATTCATTCTTTGCCTACCATTTTGAGCTCCTTTTGCCTATTCGTCGAGATTTAATCTTTCCTTTCCAATCTATATAGTCCAAAGCAGAGGTATTAAAAAAACTGGAAGATATTCAAGCATGTAGCATACTTCTGTATGAGTCCAAAACTTAATTCTCGCGGAAAGAATTTATGCAAACACGGGTGGCTTTGGAGTTGAGAGTCAGGCAAAGAGTTGAGAGGGTGAGATAAACAGCAAGAAAGACGAACGAAAGAATATTTTGAGTGTTTTGAATGAAGAAGATCGGTGGTGAACATTCATGAAAGTATTACAAGTGGTGTGCCGTTTCGGCACATGCTTCTCAACCGCCACAACAGAGGCCAGCTCCAACAGTGCCGGCGCATGCGCGCATGGAGAGGAAAAGGAGGGGGAGACCGCATGGGACGGCGGCGGACAGTCGGGTGAAGGGAGGCGGTGAAGGAGATCATAGTTGGGGCCAGCTATCACCGTTTCGAGCTTTTGTATTGGAAGAAGCCTTATTGTACTATTGTCTCAATTGATTATCTTAATATACTAGTTTAAAGCAACATATCTCTTCACTTCTTTCCTTAACCAGAAGATTGCCCGGAAGTTTCAGTGGTTGGAGGATGTAGGATGTATAGAGGGATGGTGGGATTTTAAAATAGGGTGATTGATGAGGGAATGCTTGGCCAATTAGGAAATGGAAGATAGAGGATAGGAATTTAGGGAGACAATACGAGAGGTCAAGCGTAGTCATAAAAATCAGTTGAATGTCTTAAAATCTATATCTAACTTAGGATTCCATATAATGAAACTTCCTTAGTATTTTTTTAGGAAAGCCACTAGAACTTTGTGAAGTCAATACTTAAACGGGAATATTTCTTGAAATTATAAGAATTTTAAGTTTACATATTTTTCTGTTATCTTTTTTGCTAATTATCCTGTGTTACTGGCCCAGAGCACTTGGGTATAACAGTATTTGATGTATAACGTTCTCAATTTAAACAAAGAGAATGGCAGTGAGAGTCAATGTTTCATGCAGCGAAGTATTTGGTGAAGAGTATGAGAACAAAGATCTCTCTATCAGAGGAAATGGATTTACAATAATAGTATACAAGTTTAAAGTAACATATCTCTTCACTTCTTTCCTTAGCCAGAAGAATGCCCGGTCGTTACAATTGGTAGCAGAGCGTGATTGGCGGTCCTAGCGTGTGAGTACATCCTCCTAGTCAAAAAAAGGTATTGTAGCTTTCGTTCCTCTGATCCTTTGTTCTCCTGTCCATGGTCCTACCTCTTACCTCAAAAAAGCCCTGAAGGACCTCAGTGGCGAAAAGATCACCTTTCCCCTATCCTTGGGTCTCGTTTTCTGTCTGATTTTTGTTTTGAGTTGCTAGGAGGATGGCAACGAGTTTTCCGAGCGGTACCAGTTGGATCTATGACTTATCCAAGGAGGAAATTGTGCGACATGTTCGTGATCTAAGCCTTGAGGAGATCGGAAATTTAGACGAATTGCGAAGGAGGCTGAAAGATTACGTGTTGGAGACACGTGAAACAGGAGTAGACTCAAAGGTTAGCGCTTGCCCAGAGGCGAACAAGTGTGACCTTGAAGTAGGAGCGTCCGCAACCTTAATGGAGCGTCAAAAGCGTCAGGTGATAGGGGAAGAAATATGCAGATGGGGCCTAAGGTTTGAGGGCCATAAAGGTGAGAGCGTTAACCAGCTCTTAGAAAGGGCCGAATTATTTAGAGAAAGCAGGGAATTCTCGAAGAATGTTATGTGGGACCTCTTGCCCGAGATGATTGGAAGCAAAGCTTTGGAATGGTTCCTTGCGAATGAATTTCATATTTTTTCATGTGACGAATTTTTAGTTGAAGTTCGGAATACCTTTTTGCTGGCAGGATATGATGATTTGAAACGTGAAATGTTCAGTAGAACCCAAGGGGAAGAAGAGAGAATTGATAAGTTCATAACTGTTGTGAGAACCATGAATCGCAGACTAAGAAAACCTTTAGCAGAATCAGAACTCATATTGCTTGCCTGCGAAAATCTGCATCCCATATATCTGGAAAGGTTCCCGGGAGGAGGTATAGGGAATTTCACGGAGATGGTACTTTTCAGTCGCCATGTAGAGGAGAGATTGGAACGTTGTAGGTTGTACAGACCACCTCCATTACCAAACGAACTTTCACACCCCGAGTTCGGATATGAAAGGCGATTAGAGAAAAATGACCCTCTAAGGGAAATCAATGAGAGGCGTGGAAGTTCGGGAGATTGGAGACACGGGGTACGCTGCTCTAAATGTAATAATACAGGCCATATTTCCAGGAATTGCCTAATTCCGGAATATTCTTTAAAATCGTTCAGCCGGGGAAAAATGGGAGGGACCCCCAATCCAAGGCTAAATTAACCCTCCACCCAGGTAAATGCCGCGGTCAAATGGGAGGTATCCGAGCAAAAGCGGGAATCGCAGCAAGGTTAGAGGTCAGGATTGGAGAATGTACAGTGGAAGCTTTAACTGATTCTGGGGCCACTCGAAGTATCATTAGTCAGACGTGTTTCGACAATATCAGGTTAAAAGGACTTGTAAGTAAAATAGAAGAACCACGATGACAATGTTACACCGCTTCCGGAGAACCATTGAATATTTCAGTATCGGGGGTAGTAAAATTAAGGATATGTTATTTCACGTGGAAATTTAGATTGTTGGTTTGCAACGGGCTGTCGCACAAGCTAATTCTAGGAGCTGACTTTATGTCGCATATGGGGCTGATTTTGAATTTGGCTATTCAATATTGTTATTTTAAGTCTAATCGTGATTGTATCTTTCGTTTAATCTCAGCTAAGAACACGAATGTTGGCACTAGCAATATATATTCCAGAGTTCAGAATTCGGAAGGCAAGTATGCGGTCTCTTTAGAGCACCTGCCAGCACGGGAGGCAGAGGAAGTACTCAATATAATTGAACTTTTTCCCGACGTACTCACAAGGCGTTTGGGTGAGACTAACCTGATTGAATACGAGATTTTTCTTGATGATCCGACACCTGTCAAAGGTCCCTACAAGTAATGCCCTCCGAAGTTGGAGATTTTAAGAAAGGTGATCAATGATCTTCTTGACAAAGGCGTCATTAAACGGTCAATCTTAGCTTATTCATCCCCGTGTTTCTTAGTCCCCAAGGGCGACGGAAACTCGAGAATGGTCCTTGACTGTAGGAAGTTGAACGCAAAGCTCAGGATAGAGTCGGTACCTTTGCCGAATATAAATTCGGCTTTTGACTGGTTTGGAAGAGCTAAGTATTTTACCACAATCGATCTCAATTCGGCCTATTACCAAATTCTGCTGGCAGAATCAAGTAAGCACCTAACAAGTTTCTGTACCGGTTGGAACCTCTACCAGTTTAAAAGGGTGTCTTTCGGGTTGGCCACAGGAGCTCAGGTGCTTATAAGATTATTACACCAAGTCTTTTACATCATTAAGTATCGTTTTGTCATTAATTACTTAAATGATGTGGTTATATTTTCTGAAACATTTCATTCTCATACGCAGCATATGCGTGAGGATTTTACCCGGTTGAGGATGGCCGGATTAACTGTGAACCCGAAAAAAGTGAAATTTGCAGTTCGTGAAATTTCCTTCCTCGGGAATTTAGTTTCCGCTCAAGGAGTGAAGGTGGATCAGGAGAGAACGAAGGCGATACGAGAATTCCCACGCCCTAGGGACGTTAAAGGAATAGCAAGGTTTATCTGGATGGTTAACTACTTCTCGAAATTCATACCGGATTTTTCTGAGAAGTCAGCCCCTTTGAATGCACTTCGTGGAAAGAATGTGAAGGTTAATTGGGGCACAGAGCAAGAAGCAGCGTTCGCGATTCTGAAAGAGAATATTAGTATGTCACCCCTAGTTCTTAACCCTCTATAACCCGTTTTATTGTTCTTCTGCAAAAAATTATTTAATGTAACACACACATCCATTACTTTTACATAAAAATTAACAATTTTTAAAAATGTTTAACCATTTATGTGCGACAATAGGTACTGTTACTCAGAAGTTACAATGGTATCCAGGGGTAATGAAGTGTAAACAGAGAGTGAACACATGTTTATATGATATGTTACCTCCACGTCACAGTGGTTTATAGAGGGTTAAAAGGGCAGAATTTTTGAAGGAATTTATTTTACAGACTGATGCAAGTTCACGGGCCGTGGGGGCAGTCTTATACCAGGAGTCGGAGGGTTTTAGACAACCGATTGCATACGCGAGTCGTTCACTTTCCGCGCAGGAAAGGAATTATTGTGCTCACGAGCTGGAGTGTCTCGCAGTTTTGTTCGGCATTGAAAAGTTCCGGAATATCTGGAACACGCCGAGTTCCTTTTAGAAACGGACAACCAAGCATTGTAATGGTTGTTAGCACATCCGCGGCAGCTGGGTAAAACTGGGAGGTGGATTATCCAAATATCGTCCATAAAGTTCCGTGTCCGGCACATTAAAGGCACGCAAAACGTCTTTACGGATGCATTATCACGGATGTTTGATTCAGAGAGGCCTCAGGAGGGAAATGTTGACGTCAGGGTCGACACCATAAGTGCGAGTTTCCCGTTAACTTTCGAGGAAATTTCCGTTCACCAACAGAGAGACCCTGAGCTGAAGGTGATTATTGACAGTCAAAAGGCAGGAGAAACCTTGGGCCGGTACGAAGTGGTCAAGAGTACGCTATGTTTCCGAAATAATAGAAAATTAAGAATAGTCGTCCCGACCATTTTGAGACTTATGTTGTTCGCTTATTATCACCAGTCGCCCTTTGAAGGGCATCTGGGTAAGTATAAGACGATTCAAAAGATTGGGGACAACTATGTTTGGAGAGGTATGGATAGGGAGATTGCTGGCAGCGTTAGAGGTTGAAAGACCTGCATTTTGAGTAAACCGGCACAAAAACAAAAGTACGGATTTTTATCCTCTTCCATCGCGGAGAAGCCGATGCAGAGCGTTTTCCTGGATTTCCTTGGCAAGTTCCCGCGCAGCAAAAGAGGAAATACTATGATTCTAGTTGCGGTAGATGGGTTTTCAAAATTTTGTTGGATTACGCCTCTCTGGGATTGTACAGCAGCCACCACCATCAAAGCGATACATGATACAATTTTGAAAAGTTTTGGTCCATCTTGTAGGTTTGTGACTGATAATGGGCCCCAGTTTAGTTCAGGAAGCTTTAACAGAATGTGTTTTTCATACGGCATTAAGCATGTGACCACCACTCCATATTATCCGCAACCCTCTTTAGCCGAACGATTTAACCGCAACCTACGCTCGGCCCTAATTTGTTTTCATGCTAATTCCCAGACAGATTGGGACAGCAATTTAACTTGGTTGCAGTTGGCTTTCAATACCGCGAGACACGAAAGTCACAAGTGTACGCGTTTTGACTTAATGTTCACCTTCTGCAGTAAAAGTACGCTTTCGCTTATTTGGCACATAGACGATTTAATGCCGGATGATAGGCACGACGCAAGCACAAAAGCGAAGTGGTTGTCCGCTAAGAAAAAATTACTGAGAGCTCGTCGTAACGTGGAAAAAAATACAACAGAAATCGTACACAAAATCCATTCGCAGTCGGAGACTTGGTTGTATTACGTGCTAACCCCCTTAGCTGCACGTCAGATAGGAGAGCAGCAAAATTAATGCATAGGTGGAAAGGACCCTACAGAATATCAAAGTTTTTAACTCCAGTGACAGCAGCACTGACAAATGTTGGGGATGGAAGTTTCGTGGGGAGAGCTCATCTATCGCAGTTGAAAATGTGCCCGAATACGATAGGAGGTTCATGATGAAAGAATGTGTTTTATTTAATTTGTTCAATTCTCCGACAGCGCGGTATGCAGCAGCCTACGAAGTGGTGGGGAGCAGGATTGGAAGGGGAGCATGTGCCGTTTCGGCACATGCTTCCCAACCGCCACAACAGAGGCCAGTTAATTCCAACAGTGCCGGCGCATGCGCGCATGGAGAGGAAAAGGAGGGGGAGACGGCATGGGACGGCGGCGGACAGTCGGGTGAAGGGAGGCGGTGAAGGAGATCATAGTTGGGGCCAGCTATCACCGTTTCGAGCTTTTGTATTGAAAGAAGCCTTATTGTACCATTGTCCCAATTGATTATCTTAATATACTAGTTTAAAGCAACATATCTCTTCACTTCTTTCCTTAACCAGAAGATTGCCCGGACTTTTCAGTGGTTGGAGGATGTAGGATGTATAGAGGGATGGTGGGATTTTAAAATAGGGTGATTGATGAGGGAATGCTTGGCCAATTAGGAAATGGAAGATAGAGGATAGGAATTTAGGGAGACAATACGAGAGGTAAAGCGTAGTCATAAAAATCAGTTGCATGTCTTAAAATCTATATCTAACTTAGGATTCCATGTAATGAAACTTCCTTAGTATTTTTTTAGGAAAGCCACTAGAGCTTTGTGAAGCCAATATTTAAACGGGAATATTTCTTGAAATTATAATGTTTTAAGTTTGCATATTTTTCTGTTATCTTGTTTGCTAATTATCCTGTGTTATTGGCCTAGAGCACTTGGGTATAACAGTATTTGATGTATAACGTTCTCAATTTAAACAAAGAGAATGGCATTGAGAGTCAATGTTTCATACAGCGAAGTATTTGGCGAAGAGTATGAGAACAATGATTTCACTATCAGAGGAAATGGATTTAAAACTGAGCAAGTGAACTACTTTGCTTAATTTGGCCAAATTGAGAAAGATGGAAAGATAGATGAAGATATTTGAAGGTGTTCGAATGCCGGAGAGAATATCTTAGGTGGCGAATTACAAGGATTAAATGTATGTTTAGTTAAGTAAAAATTACACAGTGCCTAAATATTCTCCTGCCGATTTTATTTAATGGCTGAAAAATCTGGGTAAGCCAAGTTAACTTAACAGTAGGCTATAATCAGTGGAAATTTGGTACTTGAGAAATGCGTGAGGCTCAAGTACAATTGATTGGTTCAGTGTGGTGAATAAATTTAGGTAAAATGTTCCACTAACAGACGTAAATGAACAGACTGCTTCATTGTTTTAGCTTTGTCGATTTCATAGATAAAAGTTGAATAACGAAACATTTAAGAATGAGGAAGGAATGGTTAGCGCGGCATTGGTAAACCAAGAAAGTCATAGATAAATACGGTGGGTTAGACTCTTAGGAGAAGGAATACAATTGTTTTTAGCGCATTGGGGCGTGTATGAAACTATGTATGAGGGTAACTAAAGCGAAAGTAGATTGATAGAATAGGGCAGGTTGGAGGTATTATCACAGCAGAGTCAGTTTCAACGGCCTATCACGGACAAATAAACTTTTTAAATTATCTACGGAGAGGGAACGGCATAATAGCTATGTATATATTAATATTACGTTTCACCGTTTTTAAATGGCCCAAAGAAATCATTTCCTTAGCAGAGGCTTCATTGTTTTGACTTTAATACACTTCTTCAGGTCGTAATTCTTCTTCCAACTGGATTTTATAAAATCAGACGAATGATTATGTGACTTAAAATTTTTCAATGGCTTTCAGAATTTTAAAAGTAAATTTTTCATATTGACTAAACCAATATTCTGGTAGCCATAAAATAGCTGTTAGCCCTTATTTATAATATATTTAAAGTGGATATCTTTGGGAAATTTAATTTCATTCTGTCTGCAAAATCTGTGCTAAGGGATTGTTGAATGTGATAGCTAATAGTCGGAAGGGTGATTATTAATCTTTATTTGCTATCTATCCTTCTTCCTCCCGGTTGATTTCTTTCTTCCGTCCTTTTTACCATTTCATTCGTCAGTTGTCTAACGTCGCTCTCTTCTTCGTCAGCTATATTCTCCAGCCCGCCTGGCTGACCTATTTCATCCACTCCCTGTCCGTCTCTCTGGCCCCCATCCTCTTCCGTCCGCCGCCCATGACATTTGCATCCAAGGATCTCCCCGGCGACCTTACAGGCTCCCTGCGCTTCATCTCCGACACACTGGGAATGAGAAAAGAAAATGAGGGATTTCTTTTCCTGAGATACCGTCCTAGGTCGAAGTTAGGAGTAACAGACGTGAAGTTTGCCGCTCTCTGTCATTTCTTTCTTACTCCATATATCTGAGATTAATGACCTCTAAATACTATAAAAGTCTCATTAATTGCTGAATTTTTAAATTCCAACGGATTCCTTTTTAGATTGTAATAGACTTGAGTGTGCCCTTGTTTATTATTGCCTTGTACTTCTCTTTCTCTTTACTAATTTTATTGATGTACAATCCTCATAAAAATAAAGACTGATAAGATCATGAGCAGAAAGCGATTCAAGAGTCACAATCCTGTCTTCTGAAAATTAATGTCTTTCATTTGATCCCTTATGCTTGGAATGATAAACGAATCCAAACAAAAGTCCTTTTGATTTAACTCTGAGTTTCACTTTGAAAGTAACTGGTTGATGTAATGAAGACGTAAAAGTCTCGTCTATCTGATACTTTTTTAAGTTTTTGAATAACGTAAGGCTGCCAACGAGTTTGCGTGAGCCTTATCATTGGATGAAAGCACTAATTGTGGTTTTGATGTCTACACAATAGTTAGTTTGGGACTCTGAAATTAGGTCTTCAAAACAGGTATTTCCAACTTGAGCCAAGCGTTTTATTCTATTTCAATATTTACCCTACCCGATTTATAATTTAAAATAAACACAATACGTCTGTCAATCTGCATTTTAAACGTAAATATCAAGAATAATGAGTTGGAATTGTTGATAATATTTTTAATGAATTTGCCATTAACCTTTTGCGTGCAAAAAAGAAGACATTTTCTTTGGAGTTATGTTGTGCTACATAGAATAATAATATGCTTGCATCCTTCAAAGAAAACTTGATTGATATGAAAGATTTCTAAAAGGGTAGCAGAAGTATTTAAAGAAAGAAAAAATATTCACTTATGCAGGGAGGTATTTGGCTTAAAAACTAGGCTTATGAGCTCTCAGAAAGTGTTTGGCAATATTTTTCGTCATTTTTAGAAAGGTGTAGTTATTTTCTGAAGTAGCTCATTTTTTTATTATAATATAGCCGTTTAGGACATATTGCTACATTAGAGCTACCTTTTATTGAAAATATACAAGATATACAGGCATTTAAATGACATTAACATTGAGGTAAGTTAACAGATTTCAGGTTTATATTTAACGCCAAGAATAATTTAATTTCTCTTTCTCTCTCAGCCTCATACGTGGTAGCTGAAAAAAGTGCTTATTTCTCTCTCAGCTGACAATATACAAGGTGTGTTCAAAAAGTAAGGTGACTTTATATTTTTATGAAAAAATATTTATTTATTCTTCAATATTCAAGTTGTCCCCTTCAAAGTAATCCCCCCCAGATATAAGACACTTGTGTCAACGCTTTTTCTAATGCTCGAAGCAATTCTGAGACGCTTTTTTTGGTATAGCCTTAAGCTTTTCCAGCGATGCAGTCTTTATCTCCTCAATCGTTGCAAATCTCCGTCTTTTCATAGGTCTTTTCAGTTTTGGGAACAGGATAAAGACGCAGGGGGCCAAATCCGGTGAATTTGGTGGCTAAGGCTTGATTGTGGTGTTGTTTTTGGCCAAAAAATCTCTCACAAGCAACGATGAGTGAGCAGGTGCATTATCGTGATGCAAAAGCCATGAATTGTTTTTCTACAATGCCGGACGTTTTTTTCGTATTGACTCTCGCAAACGACGCATAACTTCAAGGTAATACTCCTTATTGACTGTATGACCTTGTGGTAAGAACTCCTGATGCAATACAATCGAAGAAAACAGTGAGCAAAACCTTGACATTTGATCAAACTTAGCGTGCTTTTTTCGATCTTGGTTCTCCTGGGTACTTTCATTGGGACGATTGGGCTTTGATTTCGACGTCATAACCATATACCCATGATTCGTCACCAGTTATGATCCTTTTGAGCAAATTAGGATCATCATTGACGTAATTCATCAGCTCCTGAGCGATGCTCATGTGACGGTTCTTCTGGTTAAAATTAAGCAGTTTCGGAACGAACTTCGCTGACACACGTATCATGCCCAAAACATCCGAAAGAATTGGGCGTCCAGAGCGAGGATCGTCATTGGCATCTTCTCGGGCATCTTGGAAGAGCTTGTACCACTTATAAAATATTTTTTTCTCACAGCAGACTCACCGTATGCCACTGTCAACATTATAAGTGTTTTGGAGCACTTAATTCCATTTTTTACACAAAATTTTATGAAAATTCTTTGATCCATTTTTTTTATAGCAGAAAATCGCCGAGCACACCAAAACACGTCTAACATTTGTATCTGTCAATAACAAACTAAAAATTTTATATTGTTGAAACTGTAAACAAATATTTGGGACATGTGTACCAACACAAAAAAACAAAATAATCGAATAAAATGTATGTTGTCCGCGAAATTTGAAAAGTTATCTTACTTTTTGAACACACCTCGTAAAGAATATTTTTATATTATTTATTTCTTTTTATACATTTATAACATAAAACATAGCCGAACAAAACGTACACCCAAACTTATTGCTTAAATCCTCGTTTGGCTCTGGCCTAGTGAATTGAAGGAAGACTTCCCCGTAGTCTTAAATCCAATCGTCACGTTTCCTCAGATATTACTATCAACATTTCATCTAAAACGAGACATTCTCTCAAATGTATCAACCTGTA
The DNA here is from genome assembly GCA_963169105.1 of Ceriagrion tenellum. Classification (NCBI taxonomy): domain Eukaryota; kingdom Metazoa; phylum Arthropoda; class Insecta; order Odonata; family Coenagrionidae; genus Ceriagrion; species Ceriagrion tenellum. Next base: position 125,141,966 of record OY720633.1, on the reverse strand, counting down.
ATACCTCAGAAATTTGGTTTTACCGTCACTGTTCTCCATTCTATGACTTGAATATCAGTCATGATTCATGTAACATACTTCAGATTTTTAACGATTAAGGCATTTTTCTTATTGGAATGAATTGCATTAGTAGTTGATTTAACTTTTTTGAAGTTTTAAAAACATTTTTATATTCTTACTTTAAATTTTTATTTTATTATAAGTTTCAGGGCTAGTATTAGTTTTTCAAATTGCTGATACTCTCTTTCTGGAGATAGCATTGCATTGTGGTATTTTTGGCTAGGTTATTTCAGATCTTGCTCGTATTTCCCCTACTCAGTATTCGTGAGTTAAACTCTATTGCACTCCTTTTTCCAGGAACTCTGCTGGGAGTTGATTCTCATCGTACCTTATTAAAACAAGTTAGCGACAACCCTTGATAGTTTTTTTCCCCATTACGATGGAAAATTAATTTGTTTGATGTATCGCCAATGATTATATCGACTTGAAATTCATATATTTTTTCCTCAAAGTAAAAACCAATCTCTCGATAACTAAGAGCAGGAACTAAGAGCAGGGACCACCACAACTTCTGCGTAGGTTCTGATCAAAAGAGTGACCTATCATTAACACAAGAGTTCCTCGTAAATGCACCCGTGATATTCATTAACTTGTATTTGAAAGCCTCAAAGGAAAGGGGATTAAATGTCACGTCGTTTAATTTGCGAAGCACGGAAATTGAACTTCCTTTCATGGTTCTCAAAGTACTGAGTGGACGTAGATGAAAAGTGACTGGCTGCGAGCAACCCTCTATAATACGACCGTGCCTTATCTGCGCTACTTTTATCCTTCAGTCACAGTGCCACAGCCAATCAAAAGAAACGTTTTCATTTGACACTGAGTTGTCTGTGGGGAAAACCTGATAATTCCCTGGGCATATTTACTCATCCGAGCCACTCCTGTTTTCCCTCCAGCTTTTCATTAGTTGACCCAACCTATCATCATTTCTAACCTTTTCCTTCCATCTTAACTTTTCGAAAAAAAATTCTTTTGCATATTTTTGAGAGTTTACATAACCCTGGGGCAGTTACACAGCATGGTACATGACTCGGCCGTGTTTACTTCATTCGTGGAATCGCGCGCTCATCTCATCTCTTTGACGTGAGCCATTTTCTGAAGCGATGTTATGGTCTCTTTTCCACTCTATCGTCCTCTATTGCGTCCATTCCCTACTTCTCAGTCTTCGGTCTTTCTTATTAAGGAGGTCTTATAACGACTGAGTGAGTCAAAACCATTGATTTAAACGGAGAGGGCATTACGTCATCAAACTGAGGCCTGGCAACGAAAATACGTAACAACCATATTGTTTTACTCTGCTCTCTCCTTACTTTTTCATGGATAGTACGAAGGAATATACGAATTAGCGGATGTAAATCAAGAATATCAGATACCTCTTTGAAATTAAAGGCAAGTAACTCTTCAACTTCACTACTTAGTGCTATGGATTCTACTCAATTTTCCTATATGTTTCACCGGAAATGCATACTCTCATTAATTTAAATAAATAAACAATACATGCAAGGAAGATGCATATTAAAGAAGTTTATGCATGCTGATTTAATAATGAGTAAATTAGCGATGGAAAACACTGTAAAATTGCAAAGGTAGTGCGTAGTCCCGTGAGCGCTCTAGGAAAATGAGGGTTAACGAGAACGGTGGACTGGATTTCGCTCCAAGCGTTAGCTTGCCCAGCAAGTGCCCACTCTACGTACCTCAATGATTAAAATAAAATAACCAAGTTCCAACTTTTTTCCTCAGATGGTTTTAAAACACTCAAGGAAAATGCTTATTTCAACGTTAGTTTTTCCTATGTTCGATTACTGCTGCCTGGTGTACAATGACTTAAACCAAGAAGATAACACCAACCTTCACCGAGCATTAAATTCATGTATCAGATTTATTTTTCACCTTCGTAGGTAGGACCATTTAATCCCCTATTATAAAAAAACTTCGATGGCTCAAATGCTAAAACTCGAAGAGTATACTTCTTAAGACGTTTTTTGTATTCCTAATTCAACGAATAATCCCCAGAATATCTGTTTGACCAATTTGTTACCAAGCCATCCACAAGTAAAATGTGTACCAGATATCATTCAGAATTTTTATATTTTCCTAGTCATAATTCGACTAAGTTCCAAAATTCTTTTACCGTAACGGTGTGTTATCTATGGAATAATCTACCTAAACATATAAAATATAGTCCCTCTCTCTCAACTTTCAAAATGAATTATTATAATGCATTATTTTCTGATTCTTAATGCTGTTGTTGTGTCCTTTCATAGATAGATAGATAATATTTATTCCCCTTAATTTTACTACAAATAATTTTAACAATAGAATAACATATAGTGGAATATCGGCACCCCTGTGGTAAACAATCAGTTTTGGAGTTGCCATCATATAAAGTTATCTTGACGAGAAGGAAAATATCTTGAACTTGTTTGCTGAATTTTGAATTCGTTTTATGTAATACTTCGCAGTTTACTTTGCATGCTTGTTAACAGTGTCTTATTTGTACTGTATAATTTCTATGTAAAATGTAATGTATCATACTTTCATCTTTGCCAATTTATAATCATAATTTCTTTCTTATTTTGTTCACTGTGTCGCTTCACTATGTACATATTTTTTTGCCCTTTAGGAGCATGACCCTAGGACAATCAATAAACACTCAATTCAATTAAATAAAAAATCTGATTCCACTCTCGGAATGCGTAGGCTATTAAAAAACAAAGAATAACTCATAATAAAACGATGTAGAGTTTCACTATATTTTAATATTTTCTACCGGTTAGTGGTCTATAGCGTCATTTTTAAGACAGAAGGAAAAGTTACAAATGCGAACCTTCTATACTAACTCAAGTAAGAGGGGGTGGGAGAAAAGGGGAAATGTGGGAGAGGAGGGGATGAGTAATGGAAGTTTACAAGCATAAAAGAAGGACAATGAGGGAAGCGGAAAGAAGGTCAGATGACGATGACATCAAGAGGAGGGGGAGAGTTAGTAGGAAAGAAGTCAGATTATAAAACTGCGTAAAACTTCTAAAAATGTGTTTAATGAATTTCTAAATTTTCAACATTAAAAATTTTTGTCAAATACATGGAAAAATGCCCAGGAAAGTTCTGATTTATAATTGATTTGATATTGATAACCAAAGTCATTCCAAAAAAATTCCAATTATACCACGAATAATTTTTTCGCGGATGCATTTAAATAGCCCTACTGATAGACTGTAGCGTCATCCCTAAGGAATAACCACAATTGACTTTCATTTTCACTTCTTCGAAGCAAGCTATTTTATGAATAAATCAGGTGAAAAGATGCATATTTTTATTACTTTCCATTAACTATTGGCTGTTTTAGCTTCTTTCAAACTTTTTATTATGAAAATGGCATTTATGTAAGACAGAATCATAATATCTTCCCCGGTATTTCTTGAAGTAACCCACTGAAAATCAATGTCATTTCAGGTTCGATTTACGAGAAAAATTGTCCGGATAGATAATATTTTGGGGTTCATATCTACTAGAGGACATATATTTTTTAACAATTACCCATGGTTTGAATATTTAATAAAAAAAATTAATAGAATACAAAAAAAGCTGCGCGCTTTGTTAATAACTTCTACGAACGAATACACACTTTCACAGCTTTAAAGGGATTAAGGTGGGAGCCCCTAGAGACTCGGAGGCTACACGCTAGGCTTAGTTTGCTTGAGAAATTCAGAATTGGTGTGTTTCAGAGCGACACAGAATATTATCATGATACCTCACTACATCTCTTGGTCTGATAGAAGCGACACAATAAGACGGAGATACATTGCCGTGCTGATAGGTACAAAAACTCGTTCTTCCCGCGCACAATAAGCGGTCAGAATTAAGACTGAGCTGCACTAAATTAATATTATTATTATGTATTCTACCGGTAAAGATAGGTTTTGTTGAATGTCTGAGAATCTCCTCCCGGTCTTTTACACATTCAGGGACTTATATCCCTCTAGTATATCCTTTTTTGCCTCTGCATAAGATCTAACCTTCTTCATTCCGCCCATCAAACCTATTCTCTCTCTTCCCCCTCCCTGCTTGCCCATCATCTTTCCCTCTATCACACTCTTCAGTATCCCACCAACATTTATTACATCCTTCAGCCATCTACTCTGCCTATCTCGGATCTCTTTCAAAGTTTTCCTTTCCTCGTCCACCATCTGAAGCACTTCCTCGTTAGTCCGCCTAACCGTCCACCTAACCTTCTCCATCCTTCTCCACACACACATCTCAAATGCCTGCAGCCTATTCTCGTCCTCCTTTCTCAGGGCCCACGTTTCTGTCCCATACAGCACTACACTCCATGTCAAGCTCTTCACCAGCCTCTTCTTCTCATCCTTACCCATTTTTCCCGTCATCAACTCTCTTTTATTACTAAACGTCTCCTTAGCTAGCGCTATTCTCTTCTGCATGTCTGTGCTACTATGCCCGTTTTGCTCTACCGTGCTACCTTAGTAATTAAGCTTTTCTACTTGCCCTAGTTTGTGTCCTCCAACTTTAATCACAAGAGGAAATAGTTCCAGGCTTGACTTTGTGGAAGAAATTCATAGTAACTTAAGTAAAACTTTGTATACTCCACTAAGGGTATACTATAGGTATATACATATATACCTATAGTGGAGTATACAAAGTTTTATTTAAGTTACTATTTAATCACAAGCTTCCCTTTCTTTGTCCTAGAGAATCTAATAACTAAACTATTTATTTACGGATAATTCATTTGAAATAAGTAAATGCATGCTTGTTTCTAGTAAGTTATCGATGGAAAAAATAAGTAAGTTATCGATGGAAAAAATAGTAAAATTGCATTATTAGTGCGTTACCCCGCAAGCGCAATAGGAAAATGAGGGGTAACGAAGAAGGTGGACTGGCCTCAGCTTCTAGCGTTGGCCAGCATACTAAACGCCTCATTAGCTATTCTCTTCCGTATGTCTTTGCTACAATGCCCGTTTTCCTCTAGCGTGCTATCTAAGTAATTAACCTGTTTTACTCGCTCAAGTTTGTGTCCTCCAACTTTTACCTTTTCCCTCCACTAAATACACTCCAATGATTAACGTGACGATTCCGCCTCCTAAAACCTTATCCCTTGCATCTTTACACGGTATGCGTCCTAACACCCCCTGCTACACGCCTATAAAGCGGCTCGCAGGGTGGCATTTAGATGTAGATGATATGGAAAAAATTGAATTTATGTCCTTTCTCCGTGGAGCCTCCTTAAAAGACCTTGGCCTGTCTTCAAGCTGTCGAGATGTCCAAACAGACGCGAAACTGAACAAAAGAAAAAAAACTTGATGCCTCCGATAGACTCACTGAGCTCGCCGCGGGACGATTCCCTCAAAGGATTGTGTGTTTGTGCGGGATGTGGATACATCTTCTCGTGTTCATGTGTTCGTGTCAGTGTCGACGTTTCGTCGGAAAGGTCGGATTTGTAAAAGTGGCGTCATTCCGTGGCGTGTTGGAGCATTTCCGTTTGTCTGCACCCTCATAAGCGGGGAAGATCCCTGTAGTTTGTCACGTGGACATTATTCTTCCCGTCGCCACTCTTTCCGTTTCCTCCCTCACTCTTTCTCCTCCTAGGGCTCTCTCCGTCTCCTCTCCCAGCGCACGAAGACCCGCTCTCTCGCCCACGGGGGCGCATCCCATCTTGAGCGGCGGCGTCTAAATCCGTGTCGCTTTACGTGACGTCTGGCCGTTCGGTTATTCTTTCTCTCCTCCGCGTCTTGGCCGTTCTCGCCTGTTCTCCTTACTTTTCTCGGTGGTGTCGTTTGAGGCGGTAATGAAGGTCGCGGCTCGGGTCTCCCGCACGGTGTTGTTTTTCCGTCGCTTGTTAGCTGGGCGTCAAAGATTTACGATTCACTTCTCTTACTTTCTCCGTCGTAAAAGTGTAGGCGTCTGCACGAACGACACGACTGGACTCAAAAGGGCGAGCATTTTGACTCAGGGGGGTCGAATTTTTGCTCAATATTCACTTCATTCGGGTGGAATTACAGCCTTGTGGGGTGGATTTTTTTGGTCAATGGACGAAAAATAGATGAGTCCGAAAAATCCGAGATGAACTCCTAAATCAACGCGTTTTTGGATTCTGACACGTGAGGACACGCATAAGGAGCGTTTTAGCCGTTTTACACGGAGTATTTATTTTCGCAATTTTCACAGAAATTGCGAGTATGCGCAGAGTTCTAGCTGCCGCTATGTTCCTGACTTTTGCTCATGCATTGGTGCAGTCATTCTTGCATTTCCCATCCTTACAAGGCGTACTTTTCGCAGCACTTACATCCATATATGAGACTGTGCAATTAAGGGTCTCGTGTAAAATGTCCTAGGCACACACTCTCATTAGCATTTGAAATGTGTGACCTCAAACACATCATAGTGAATTGAACGTTCTCCCTTACTCATCAAAAGCCAGTGTACCCTTCTCATCTTCATTATTCAATATTTTATCTTTATCTGTCAGAGACCAAATTGAGTGATGAGATATAATCTTCTAATAGTACTTCTGAATTAAGGACGTATACGCCAATCTATTATATATATCGTGACCGTAAATAAAATTTACTTGAAAAACACGTCATCATCTTGATAAATTTTAAATTCATTCATTCGTTCATTGGTCTATCAATCCTAAGATTGGTTGACTGCAACCCTTCAACCCTCCTCTATCTAATGCTAGTTCTCTTACCTCCTGGTATCTCTTCCTGTAAACTTTCCTCTTTATTCGGTCCCTGAACCTATTCCCGAGTCTTCCTCTAGGGATTTTCCCTCTATTTTGCCTTCAATTATATCCTTCAGAAACCCATCGTCTCAGGGTGTGTCCAATCCATCTCGCTCTGCTTTTTTCTTTCATATTCCATATGGTACTCTCCTCTTCTACTCTTCGGTACATTTCTTATATTGTCCGTTCCTTTATTTTCAGCATATTCCTCCTTTTATACTTATGGTGGAAGAAAATATTTGTACTAAACTCATGTTTTTAAAATTGACGCAATATTAATTAAATATATGTAATCATTATGATGTCATGAAATTTGAAAGTATAATGCAAAGTACCTCACATATATCATGACATTTATCACCTATTAATGATTGTTTATCTTTTTACTACATACATATTTAACTTTTAAGATAAAATCACTTTGGAACCACATGAAATTTCAAAGTATAATGCAAAGTACCTCACACATATCATGACATTTATTACCTATTAATGATTGTTTATCTTTTTACTACATAAATATTTGACTTTCAAGATAAAATCACTTTGGATCAAAGTCTGGTGAATATATATCTTTTGTTCCAACATGAATATATAGAAGTTCCTGAGGTTATTTTAGTGTAACTGTACATTATCACAGATTCATCTGTTACTATCACGTAGTGGTGTTTTTTTAGCAACAGCTGGTTCATTTGAGCTCTATTCAACTACAGTGCCTTTCTCTAACTCTCAGTTCACGTGATTTTGCTTGCCTAGAAAGTCGTGGGTGTGCGTATTTCTAGTCAATAACAGAAAATTAACTTTTTACTCATCCAGGTTGAATGAGTGAATCCCTCTATGAATTATTATGCCTCTAAACTAGTCATGAGCTTCTACCTTCTACGCACCATTATTAACATTTGCCTTCAACAATAAGATTGGTTGGCATATCTGTTTCACGTCCCATTTTAGCCGGATTACGTATTTGCCCCGTGGGTTTCCTATTGGGGCTTTCTTTTCATGTATATACATTGGAAAATTATAGCTTCTCGAAAACGCTTTGTTTATAAAAATAAAGTGCGTATAGCTTTTTTATGGCTCTTCGTTGCTTTAGCCGTAACGCTATTTTCTTTTAACCTTAATTTTTTCCTGTCGGATTGGAGGAGCGCTCGTAAATTGTTTAGTGGCAGCGAATTTTCCTATTGCTTGTAGTGTTATAGTGTTATATAGGTTGAATTTTTGTGCTCTTTTATGATATTTTTTAAGTTCAAATAAACTTTTCAGTGATCAGAACCTCTATAACCTTTTTATGATGAAAGTTTTTTTCAGCTTTTTCGAACATTTAGCCTTAAATATTGGGCTTTCAAGGCTATGAAAGTGAAGCTTTCCTTTATATAAATTTCCTTGAAAATGTACTGTTCTAAGACTTTTTCCTCATTATTAATCATATTTACTTGAAAAAAAAACTTTATTTAATGCACCGTTGGCCTGAGTTAATCATCGCTTGTTGTCTGTTTAAGTTCTATTATCTCGTATTACGCAGCTTTCAAAGTAGGAGTTAAATTCCCCCACTTGCGGCACCTTTTCTTTGAGTTTTATTCCTTTTTTTAACTGTTGTTACTAAGAAGTTTCCCTTGTGAAAGGTGTTTTTAAATATGTTTACAATCGTGCTATGTATCTACCAGTGGAGAAGTACATGATGACTTGCTTGCCATCCATGGGCGCTAATCTACATCGCAATCGAAGTCTAGAAACTGAATCATACGTACTTACGTGTAGCCGGTATTATAAACGTGTTGTGTCCAATTTCCTCGGCGTAACATTTACTCCACTTCTCATTAAGACTACTTGGACTCCCTTAATTGATTTGGTAGCTTGTTGTACTTTGCTGCATCTTGTTCATTTCTTGGGTGTTTGTGTTTTCTTTTGACAGGAGTATTTTTGATCCTATTTGCAATTCATGACCGTTTTTTCACTTATATGTTGGTCCTCTCTAACTTGTATGGTTGCCTACTTCGGTACTTTATAACTTTCTTTTGTCCTCGTCTCTTTTCTATTATTCTCTTTTCTCCAGTTTCTCATTGAATGCCACAATCATATTTTTATCATTGCCGAACACTAGTCTGCATCATCATTTAGCTTTTTTAGGTCAAACTATCCTAATTCGTCATTTTCCTTGCTCTCCCCACTTTTCCTCTAGCTCTCACCCACCAATGCTAGTCACCTATGATGATAAGGACCTTTTTTCCTTCACTGTACTCAAGACTTCGAGTTGTTTTCGTGGTACCTTATTTAATGCATATTTTGAGGTTGGCATGTAGAATGGGATAGTACTATTTTCGTACTCTCACTCTAGCTTCATAATCAGGATTCTCTCGTTTTACTGCCAAGATGATTTAACTCTTTTGCCTAATTCTTTCTTGGATATTCTGCCTAATCCTGTCTGGTCATCTCCTGAGAATATAACTCTGCAGCCGTCACTCCAGATGTCATTTACCGTATCTTAACTTTATTTTACTGAATTGGAGAACAACAATTCCAAGTTTATCCATCTCAGTCTTAATGTTGTGTAATTTTCCTATTACTCCATGGGACTTAAATTTATTCTCTTTCACCGCTGCTCTCCTCCCCATTGTTTCCACCCGATGATTCGAATAGGAAACTCTTAAGCCTCCGAAATATTTTATATATATGAATGCCATCACATTTATTAATTTGAGACCATGTCTTTGATTAAGAATAGCGTAGTTATTTTCCATTACCTTCCATATCGCAGTGCTCTGGCTGTTTCTGTGAAACCTACTTTTGCCCTCAGGTATAGTAGCTGATGCCCAATCGATGATCTCAATCTGCTCCATCAGTAATTTCTGGAAAAACTGCTGTTTTTCACCTGTGGTGCAGCATGAATGATCATCTTTTCGATGCTTAGTTCCAAAATATTCGGTACGAATTACTTTACAAATAGAGATGCGTGTATTATTTCCCCTATATTCCAAACTAGAGCAAAATTGTCCCGATCTATAGATGAATACTAGGACTCACTACCCCTGGGCTAACAATGTTCAATCAATGGATTAGAATATAATGGAATATTTATTAATCATCCTATTGAAATGCCCTATAAGAGCATGAACAATATTCGCAGCTGAACAAGCTTAAACAGAAATTCGGTGAACAAGGATTACAATAAGCACCCCAAGAAGTATTTCCTTCGGATATTAACATCTAGCGATCGATGTTCATTTTATAGGGGGTCAAATGGTCATCCCTGTGAAGGTTTAAAATAAATTGGATGCATGAATATAAAGCTTGTTGAAGTTTGGTGCTATTTTCTTTATTTAAGTTGTTGTACACTATGTAACAAGAGTAAAAAACAGCTAATAAAATACAAGAAAAATATATTTCACCAATCTAAGAGATGAGCATTTATCTATCGCGTCGAGGAAGAAGTTTTGAGTGCACTTTGAGTTGAAATATAATGGATTAGATTTTGGGAGAAATTTTATTGACTTGGTTGTTCCACGTGAGGCTGAAGTTTATAGTAATCCCAAGATTTCCAACGGATTTTGAGTGAGGTGTGGCAGTGCCGTCAACTAAGATATGCAGTGTATTTCCATGGTGAATGCGATATACATATTATAATAGGGCTCCCTACGATTATTTATTTGGTGTACCTTGTGTTTAAAAGAAAATGATATACTTAAAATTTAATTTTTTTACATGTTCACCAAAATTATTTCTTGTAACTTTGAATTTCTATGCTCCTAAAAGCATTTTAGCATATATTGGTAGAACTCATCATCTTTTATTCTTGATTTGTATTTTTATTTCATTCATTAGTCATATTCTGAAATAGACGCGTGGGAAAATTTCAGGAAATATATTGGCATCCAGTGGGAATCGTAATATTTTGGTGAAGGTAACTTAGTTTTTCTTCTTATCGTGTTCGTTGCTTCTCTCATCTATGCGTTCCTCTAAAAGATCTAACGCGTAAAGCTAGTTGTTATTGAGCCTTAGCTACCAAATATTTCCTTTGACCTTTATAACTTAACTCTTTCCGAGTAATTCCTGGGAAAGTTTGAGCACTGAGTAATTGGCGGAATAAAACAGGCTGGGTTGGTTAAAAAGGAGACTAAACCATTGTCGAGGACGTGATAAAAATTACGACCCCGCTAACTCATGCGACTCCTCAACTTCCCGCACCCCGCTCCGCCGTGCACTCATTTGCTCATCGTTCCGTCTCGGGCTAATGCTTCTCTATGGGGCATTGTCTCCGCGAGATAGGAGCGTGTTGTGTGGGTAGTTTGGTGGCGGAGGGAAATAGGGCTGCGCGAAGGGAGGGAAGCGCTGGTGAGGGTGGAGAAGGGAAGACGTAAGAGGTAAAAGTAAGCTCCCTCTCTCTTCCACTCACGTAATGAAATAAATAAAGAGGGACATAATCCCTCTCGTTCTCCCTTCGCGCAAGTAAACTTCCCATTTACCCAACCTTTTGCGTCCTCCTCTTATTCCTCCCCCCCCCCACCCGCCCCATTCCCCGCCCCGCCCCCGTCGGGTCCCACTGCTATCCTCAGCCGCGCTTACTCTTTCCCATCCCTGCTTACATTCACTGTCTATTCACCCCCCCTTCTGCCCCTCATGCGCCCTTCCAGAACTCTGCCACCATCCGCTTCCCCACGCATTCTGGGTGCGCATAAAAGGCACGCCTAAGGTTAGACCTCCCAGCTCTTTCTCTCTCTCTCCCTCTCATCACCTTGGCGCGCCGAAAGCCCTTTTCGCCTCTGCCACTCCAGGCCATTCATCCATCCCCTTCATTCAGTCCACTCCTCTTCCATGCCTTCGTTCTTCCTGCTCCTCCTCTCGTTCACCATGACTGTGGATTAAATAAGAGACGAAATGGAGACTTTGCGCACAGAAGTGAAGCCGGCAATATATTTATCAAGGAATGATCCTCCCAACGTGGTAGTTGTTCGAAATTTGCTTTATGACTTTGCCATATATGTTTTGTTGGATAATTATTTTGAGTTCATCTGGTTGAAACAAAGTATTTAGTCAACTTCCCAAAAAACCGAAGATATCAGGAATGTGTGAGCTAATAGACGTAAATAAATGGTAAGAAATAAAATGGAAACAGATCGAAGAATAGGAACGGAGTTATTAAACATACCAATCATTGAATCGATGACCCCTGATGATATGTATATGTTGATAATTGCGATATCGCGACAGATTTACAAATGATTTCTCTCTTTACGACGTATTGCAAGTGTCTTAAGATTTGCCTCAGTGCTGTAATTCACACCGACCTGTTCTCAATCTCAACGTTCTCCTCCTCCCTGTAGTGAACGCCGGTGCACTATTCCTTTAAACACATTTTGACACAATGTAACCATAAAGAGACATTTTCTAGAAAATCTAATGTCTATCTAGGTATGCACGTACCTATACGTCCGTACCTGTTTGACCGTAAAGTGGCAGGATTTGATTCTGTTTTGCTGTTTTTAATGGGAAAAGGTTTTTACCGGATATTTTAATAGAGGCAGCTGCTTATATTTCTTCTATGAAAACACCTCTTTTGGAGTCGTAAGCAACTGCGTAGACTATTTATGATTTTTGGTCATAAGGTACCATTTCCAAGAAGTGACTTTGGCGATGATCGCGACAGCCTCCAAGCGTTGTAACGTACTGAAACCATTTCACCTAACGCGAAGATTGACCGAGTTTCCGGTGTCGATCGCTGAGCAGCTGCTGGAGACTGCCCGGAGAGGTGTCAGCAGTCTTTTGCTCACAAGCGGAATCCAATGAAATCATGACCTCGAGTTCAACAATACTAAATTTTACATCGAAGGAGAATGGAAAAAGGATTCCCAGTATTGTACAATATGCACCACCCTCTCTGTCGGGATAGACGCGTAAAAGACAATATTTTGTCAGAAGTCGCTGAATATGTAAGAAGACCAAGTGAGTTTAAACACAATGCATAATTATCAAGTCTTTTCAACTTCTTGGTTTAAAAATACTGTCATATTTTTATAGAATTTGGCATTTTTTTGGATGAGGTTTATTTTTTCTACAATCGTATGTGATAAATGTGAAAAATGCCACCACTGTGTAATTTTTGACGAAATGCAATCGCGTTCCTTTAATATAACCGAGTCAAAATAATTTATAAAACTTTAGCTCACTCCCTCACCTTGATGAGAATCACAGACGTTTTGCGGATATATTCCTTCCAACAAATTGCGGATTGCTTTTGTGACTGGCCTTGCCTTCTTACCAATATGGCAATAAAGTTCTCATTTTCTATCACAGTAGATATCTCACTGCTAGGTGGTTCCTCTAGCATGAGTGTTAATACAAGGTTTTAGTGAATACTGTAAAATTCATGCATTGGCCCATTGACTTTACGAATGCAAATATAATGCTCAATGAACGGAAAAGTTAGGACTAGTAGGGAAATGCATGGGTGGTCAGAGCTTTGTTCCATCCCCAGAAACAATTTACTTGGGTATATTTACATAATGTCAGCATGGTATTTATTTTATTAGCAGTCCCATAAGTAATATCCAAGACAGTAGGTTACCTGCGGTTTGATGGCATAATAAAAATAAGAAATGATAAATTCGATGAGTGATCATTCTTTATCGATGAAAATACGCTTTTAAACTTTTCTTCTCGTTAAGAATAATGTAATCGTAATATTCAGAAATTTTTAAATGCTTTTTGCTCAGCGTAATTGACCCAATTTTCAACGCGAATTAAAGTATTTTCATTTTACCTTGTCGCCTTGCTGCAATCCTGAGGTATTTTTGTTCGGATCAAGTTAATTTCTCGAAATGTGTATTTCATAAACCCAAACAATGTCTGATTTGTAATATGCGTCGTTGTTTATGGAATTGTTGGGATTCATTATTTTGCATAAATAATAAAAACACCGGAGGATATTAGTTCTAGCTGTTCTGTTGATATGATGGATTTTTCAGACTACATTGCTTTCTCCAGTCAATTAGTCTGCTTAAAGATACCTCATGAGTTGGTGAGTTTTAAATTCTGAAAGTTTGGACTAAGATTAGGTAAGCGTGCACAAAAACTCGACGAAAATGATCAATTCTGTAGTTTAAAATATCTTTATGCTTGTTTGTGGAAGAGCTGGCTCTTGGTATTGGCCTTATCATATTGGTATGTAGTCTAAAGATTTCATCATCAACCTAGACATAATGGAGCACCTTATCAGAATCTCATAACTTACGTGGAGAAAAAAGAGGATTCCAGTAGCATTTTTTTCCATTTCTGACTCGACAAAAATTCCACTATTTTCTTCTCGTTTTGTAGGTGTCAACGTCACTATGAGCGAATAGGCACGATAGTTGGCATCAACTGCAGCGAGCAGGACGATGAAAAAAGAGCACCTATAATTAATGAAAAGGTAGCCAGTCTTGCTGGGAAAGACAATTTGAACGAGCTTTCCATATGTGTCACCCGCACGAATTGGGAAATTATATCTTTGGTATTACTGGCCTCTTATACTTTTTATTCCTTCAGGCGATTACAAAGGTAAATGCATTGACATTAGCCTTTTTTCAGAGCACCCTACGTAGAGGTAACAATCTTTCTTATTACTTTTCAGCAATCTTCCCGCTAATGATTTTCGATCAATAGATATCGAGTAGTGTCTCTCTTCACATCTTGATTTTTATATGCGATGAAAAGATTTTCTCCCGGATAGGAAGACATGCTCCCATTATAGTAATCTTCTTCCTCCTCACTCAATATTCTAGACTACGCATACTTTTCACACTCATGCTCGTCACTGCTTTTGCACACTCACACTGCTCAAGAGTGCAGAAACTGCTGAAGGTATCGAAGAACCAAATCGTAGTCGCTTGTAGGAAAACTCCCGGGCGATCACTAAACAGCGATGAGCGTTGAGCAATGGTCGAGCAGCGATGATCGCTGTAGGCACTCATTGGAAAACGTATCTTTAAACATATTTTAATGATTTCCACATTTTTTATATATTACTGGGCGTCTTTAGCTTCGCAAGTGATCTATTTGTTGTGTTAAAAGTTCTGACTGAGCTAATTTTTATATTAATCTTTACTTCTATTGTATATATTGTCTATCTAAGGTAACTCAGATGCCTCTCAATCTCGAGCATCGAAAGAAAAAAATTCTACATTCTATGCACCATGTGGTTGATTGATCGTCATTATGACAACATCAATACATCCTTAATATGTTACAATACCGTAGGATTCCATATGTGCACTTTTATCATCTGTTGGCATGGATACTTTAAAAGCAAGCCCTCTGCCTCCCATATCCTCCGTGGCACTTTCCTCTCTCTTCCTCATCTCCATTGTTTCCTCTCCAACAACAGTCTCATTCCTCCCATTCTTCCACCTCATCTCCTCTCATTTGGGCCTCTACTCTCAAAATGTTTTCTCCACAAATTATCCTCATCCCTTTCCCTTTCTTGTCATTCCCTTATGTCGCAACTTCCTCGACGTGGCCTCTAATAACGACGTAAATTTCTCTCCACCACTGGTCAATTTCCATCAGTTAATTTTTCATGTTCTCATAATTCGTTCTCGTAACATTTTATCGTTTCACTGCTTTGCTACTCCTTCTGTGGACGGGGTAAGGTTTTCTGACTCAAGTATTCGATCAATGTTTTATGGTTAACTCTTTCCTCTCGTGTGCTACAATGTAGACTCGAGGCGTGAACATCTAGTTCTCATAGAGCCCCGTCAAAATTTGCCTTCAAGGAAGATGGCATGTGATGGTGTAACTGACAACACACCTGACAGGCAATGGAGAGATCCGGGTTTGAATTCCAGTCAAGTCAAAGGATTTTTTCATGGCGAATTTCAACCCTTTTAAGAATTGGATGCTTCATGGTCCCAACACCGCCCCTCACATGTTTTTGCTTAAGATGGGATGGCTGGAGGGGGGAAAGAATTGTAAATCGTTTGGCATAATTTCTCGGAATACTGTGGGAGGTAAAAGACTAGAATGCTCTCCATAATGTCCCCCGGGTCTCATTCCGTTCACTGACAGTCATCCGGTCCAGAGTTGGCCGGCAGGTTGAGGGCTTGGCAGCTACGAGGTCACATCCGCTCCTCCGTGCCCTCCTCTCACCCGTGCGACCCCATACGTCTCTCCCCATTCATTTTAGTCTCACTCCATTCCCGTCATCACTATCCTATTCTTTTTCTCCTTGTTGCATTCTTACATCTCTTCCGTCTCCCTCACCCTTCTCTCCGTCTGCCCCTCACTCCTCACCGCCACATCACACGCCGGCAACCGCATGCCGTCGACGCCTCTTCCATTTTACCCCAATCATTCCGACCCCGCACTTACCCCTCCACCCGATCGCTCCTCCTCCCCTTCTCAAACCGAGCCAAAGAAAACAACGTGGAGATTGCGACCAGCCCCTTCCGACGAACCCAAAAGGCCACCCCTCCGAAATGAAGAGGTGAAAAGGGGTGGTTTTATTGCGGGGGTCGGGGTGGTCCTGGGGATCCCTGCGCATTGTGTTTGACCCTTTAACGAGGACATTGTGTGTTTCAAGTGGCCTCACCCAGCGATCCCATCGTCCTCGCTCCCTGCGAGAACACATCCCACGACCCCTGGGCTCATCACCTCTCCCAGCCATCTCCTTCGTAGCCCAGCCTTCGCAGCCGCCAAACCGCCCGTCGGGCGTCTCCCCAGAGTGGCACCTGGTGTTCTCTCAGACCGAGGAAGGGCAACGAGTCGGGATGTGCTTTGTATAGACATATCAGTAAAGCGATATTTGCAAAAATATTCATCTGTAAGGTCCGTTTATTAGTTGATAATTTTAGATTGCTCTGTCATTTAATATATTGTTTAATTTTTTAATCGTTAATAACTTTTGTCTAAATTACTACACCCATAAATATATTCATATGTAATTATCAAACTGCTGCCGAACTCAGTGTAACCAATTGATGGAAACCCCTTTAAGGGTCTCTTCAGGGGTGCCTTATTTTACAAATATATCTGTATAATAGATTAATTGTATACTTTAGCGTGCGAAATAAAATATTATTATTATTTGTGTTTTCGTGTCAGTATTCTATCAGCTGATTGGAAGGATTTCGGACAGTTCTTATTCTGAGGTCCTAATTTATAGCGAATTGTTCATTTTTCCCTCATATAAATGCTCACCCATTAGATACCGTCTAATAATCATATCAGCTTCCCCTTTTTATTTCGTCCAGAATTCGTATCCTAGTCTTTCCTCTTCCTTGCTTCCCTAGTGTTCTCCCCTCTATTTCCCTCGTCAGCATTCTCTCTCTTTTCACTACGTCCTCGAGTTCTTCTGCCTTTATCGAACCTGCGAATTTATATGTTTCACTAGATATTCAGAATATATTAAATTAAACAAATGAAAAAATTTATTTGAAATCAATATATTAGATTCATTCTTTGTATTATCAACTGTTCGAGTGGGGAATGAATTCGCGATCGTTTTTTTTTTTTCAGGATTATACTCTCTGCTTTCTAAAAAGGACAAGACTTTTTTATAGGAAAAGAGAAGTAAAGTTCCTGTCCAAGATATTACTTGCAATATTGATGAGACCTGAAAATATTTAAAGGGCCATCGAAATAATTGGTACCAAATCTCGCCAATTCAGCTATCAACAAAAAACTTGTACCTACGATGGTAATGGATGCATCGGGCTGTTTTATCATAATAAGCATCTGTGTTTCGCAGAAAACTATTCATTATTGAAACTGTTTGATGAATATCGCCCATCTCCTGGTGGGGGTGAGGGGTTGTGAAGGATGTTGAGGCACCGCAGGAGGCGGTAGTGGAGGCAAGACTGGGCGATTCGTTGCGGGGACGGTAACGGGGGCGTCGACGGTAGGGAGACCTTTAAGACCCCCAGGGCTCTCCAATACTCCACAAATAGTCTCGCCCGGTCCACTCCTCCTTCCCGCTTGCCCCAATCACTCACTCAGTCGCTCCTCCTCTTCCTCCTGCTCCTCCATCTCTTCCCCGAGCTTCCTTTCCCCCTCTCTCATGCCCTCCCGCTTTGTCTCCGCCTCCTCCCGCTCGTCCATTCACTCATTCCCCCCCATTCCTCCTCTCCCGGTCCTTCCGCGGCCCCTCAAGCGAGCCCTCCATTTAAATGGATGCGAGTCCTCGTGTCGGTGTTTATCTAGGATACTCTACCCCCCCCCCCCCCGTTAGCTCCCCCACACCCAAGAGGTTTGGTGGGGATGGAAGGGTGCGCGACCACTTAATGCCTGTTTGTTTTAAAGAGTGAGTAGGGAGAGAGAGTGGAAGACGGCACAGTTGGGAGTGAGGTTGAAAGAGGGATGGAGGAAGTAAGTGAAAGATATCGGGTGAGGGGGTGAGGGGTTGAGGGATCGGAGGGTCGCGAGGAACAATGGGCCGGGTTGATATGGAATGGAGGATGGAAGCGAGGGAGAAAAAGGTGGAGAGAGAGGGAGAGAGGGGAAAATGAAGGTCCAGAACGTTTGTCCTTTGAGTGGCGAGGATGCTAAGCTGCCGGGATGAAATTTTTGAAAACATTAGCGAAAACGATGTCTCCGGCATCCCTCTGGTGGAGGGAAACTTGAGCGCTTAACTCATTGAAATGAAAAGAACGCAGTTGATCGTCACGTGTTTAATTTATAATGACCGACCATGGTTTCGTCACTGCTTAAGATAACTAATAACGGTCGGAAATCATCCTTCAAACCTGACTTTAGAATATATCAATTCTGTGTCAATATGGGAGATGAGTAAGCGTTAGAAATACGTTCTGATTGCTGGGGTTCGCTGATGAAACTCATTTAGCTACAGACAAAAGATATAAATATAGCCATACATTACTGGCATTGCTGCTAAAATGCTTTGCTCTCGCCTCTTAGTGCTTTATGTTTATTATCTTTCATACAGAAATTAATTTATTGCCTTTTTCAACGCTTTAAAATGTTATAAAACCTCGGATATACTGATAGTTTTATACTTCAAATTCGGCAACCATAGTGTGAAAATATCGAAAAGTGATGCTTTTACTTGGTTGGAGGACGTCATAATGATCGAAATAACGTTTGTTCCTTCCACAATGTAAATTGTGGAAGTAACAAACTTGACTTCCACAATGTAAATTGTGTCCATAATGTCCACAATGTGAATTGTGGAAGTCAAGAACGTATTGTCAATAATTATAGCCAAAACGAGCTTGATGGTGTATTTATAGTGGTATTCCCGATTCTTATTGATAGTAAGACATGTTGTGATAGTTAATTACTATATTCGTGATTAGTCTTCCTTAATCGTTGCCTATGTTTCCTACGAATATCGATTCGTAAAGTTGATATTGAAGATCTATTAAACGGTATCAGATGGAGTTATGTGGATAGTCGTTGTGAATATTAAAATTATAACTTTGTAATGTCCACTCGGTTAATGAAGCGCCAAATCGCGACGTACAAATAAATAATCGAGTGAACATTACAAAGTTATTCTTTTCAAATTGATATGTAAAACTTAGCGAAAGAGATCTTGCCCCGGTAAGGAACTTTTCCATATTTCGAATGCAGGTGTGACATCAAGAACACTTTACCGACATAAATTTGAAAAGTATTTCAGAAAAGGTGCAACAGATTTGCTGAATTTTACGTCAGCATTTGGTACATTTATCTTCAACAATCATCTCAACACTTGGGAATAAGTGAAAAGAATTTCTAACTACAGCCATTCCTGAAATACAATTGATGGCATCAGAGACACGTCTGTGAAGCTACATCGTAGACTTCCACTGAAAAAGCTTTCACGACCTCTGAATCATATCATGTCTCAAATGTGCTTCTGTGGCGTTAGATAACCGTGGGTGTGGTGAAGGAGGTACGGGAAGGAAAAGAGTGAAAGAGGTCATCTTGAATTTTTTCCATTGAAAGCTGTGAAGGGCGGGGCGGAGGGGACATACGGAATTATAAGACGCACCCACGATAGGCGGGCATTAGGATCTGTTGTGCGGACACACAGGCAAGGCGGCCGACGTCCGTGACGAGGTTGAAAAGGAGGATATCTGAAGATGAGGGATGTGTAAGGCGGAGGGTTCTGGTGTGTGGAGATTGAATGGAGGGATTAAAGGGAGGAGGTTGGGGGCTTGCGAGTGATCATGGCGAAGGAAAAGGGCAAGCATGGAAGAGGGTTTAAAGGTTCTGGGAGGGAGAGAGAAAGTGAAAGGTGGAGGGTTAAGGAGGGTTATGGAAGGATAAAAGGGGGGAGCTGTGGAGGAAGGCCATTCGGAAATGAGAAAGGGGTGGTGCGAGAGATTTTTTCCCCTCTCTCGAGAAATGGGTAGCAGCAAAATAGGATATTTAATTTTCACCTAGAAAGGGAATGCGGTTGTTTGTTTGGCTATACAGGCGTGGTAGGAAAAATGATGGAGGGACGATATTTGTGGAAAATTGATGTAAGCTTCATGCTGAAAACTGAAAATGGATAAAAATCGTGCGTCGGTGCGATTCATTCACCTTCAAGCTATCACAAGGACTTGTGATATGAGGTATTGAATTTCAAGCAATGAGTTGTCAACGGAGAAATGTAATGACCTTTTTATGATGGTCGTTGGAGAGATCACTGTTGAGAATCGAAAACTTGTGACCAACTAATGATGCGAAATATTGAATTACTCTGCGCTGCGGCATTATTGCCTGAGATGTTTACTTTTTGGTTATTATGGAGTGCTCTTCTATTACCAATTACACGATATTCCATTAACTAGTATCATCTGAAATATTTAGCGCGTCGGTCGTAATGGCATGGTTCGTATCTTTTAAATTTAAACGACGTTTAAATAGACTCTAACCTGGACCTGGATGAATTTTTTATCTAAGGTTCCCATCCAACCTTCTTTTCTGGAAGCTCGAAATGTCACTAATGATAATTATGGGCTGCAGATGTCTTAAAATCTCAAACTTATGTTGACGACATTATTTATGGCGCTGATAGTGTACAAGAGGCGCTCTTGCTTCAAAAGGACTTAACGCAATTGCTCTCTTTGGGAGGTTTTCAGTTAAGGAAGTGGTGCAGCAACTCGCATGAATCGGTATCCCATATTCCTGAAGAAGATAGAGAAACACCTCTGTCCTTTCAACAATCAGAGCAACCCATTTACAGTATATTAGGTATACAGTGGAATCCAGTTAGGTATACAGTATATTAGATATACAGTGGAATCCAGATACAGATATGTTTTCTTATGCTGTGAACATACCAGAAGCTCCGCTCTCTCAACGGTCAGTGCTCTCAACGGTTGCAAAGATATACAATCCTTGTGGATGGTTAACTCCAGCGGTGTTTTTGGCCAAATCATTTATTCAATACCTTTGGACCATTGGCCTCACATGGGATGATCCATTACCTCCCAGCATTGCTCTTAAGTGGGAGGTTTTACTGAAAACTCGTAACTTAACTCTTAATTTATGTTCCAGGATGAAAATAGCCATTTATAGCTATTTTCATCATTACCTTACCTTATGGAAATGCCTTTAATCTTTCACGACATCAATAGCGATAGCATGAAATTAGTGATTATGTTCTCAATGTAAGTGTTCAAGAGACGGAGATGAGGATTTTTATTTGGGATCTCAAGCTATAAATGGCTATTTTTAATTTCGGAGGACTGCTTTAATAGAGCATATAATGAGGCGTTGGAAAGAATTGTCAGTTACGAATAAACGCAATTGCGAAGAACAGTTTGAGATCTATGGCAAGTAATTTGAGCGTTTAAAAACTTTGGATTCTCGAATTTCCAAACATTGCATGTAACAAATGATATGGTACGAAGTCACTCGCACGGGTGCATATACACCAGGGTTGAAATTCGCTATGAAAAAATCATTTGACTTGACCGGAATTCGAACCCGGTTCGAACATCTTGTTCGCATAAACCCCCCTCAAAATTCGCCTTGAAGGAAGATGGCTTGGAGTTGTAACTGGCTAACACACTTGACTGGCAATTGGGAGATCCGGGTTCGAATCCCGGTCAAGTCAAATGATTTTTTCATAGCGAATTTCAATCCTGGTGTTTGGATGCTCGCTTTGACTTACTATAAAGGGTGTTGCGAAGGCAATGTGGACAACTTATTACTCTCTAGCAGCTAGCACCGAGAAGCGCAAAACACTGTAACTACGATATGGGTGGATCCTCAACAAGTTAGCGCCTAATTTTTCCCTCAGAGTTGCCGGTAATTACTTACTAGGAGATGTAAAACCGGTATAAAAACTTGAGTATCAGTAGTTTTTGATTCAGACGCTGGTTTGCGGCAGCACTCCAACACATTCTCCTTTCATTTCTCTGGTTTCTCCATGAGTATTTAGTTTAACATCTCCCATACTTTGCAAGATTGAATCCATCTTACCTCTTTGCCGAAAGGGCTTCAATTTTGGCTATCGAATTTGAATATGAGATGCGAATGATAGAGGTGCATACCTTAATACATAGAAGTTTTGGCGAGTAGCTGCCATTAATAATAGGAGGCCCTTGATTTGGAAGATGAGAAATCATATCCGCCGTGTACTATATGTTGCGGATGGAGACGGAGGCTGCATGGTTTGGTTGAGTTACACGAATTAATTTGCCACCTCAGTGAAATACTTACCTTACCGGATATATTATTGCACAAGACAACAAAAAGCTGTCAACGTACCCATCCAGATCCAGGGAGCCGCAGCTCTTTACCCTTCCCATTCCGAAAAATTGGGGGTGATAATAATTCCGGTCATGCCATATTCCTAGGTTTTCGGAAAGATTCCGAAGATTCGCAGGTTTGCACGTGGGTTAGAGGAAAAGAATTAAGTTTTTTCCGTGCTTTTCCGTTCAAGAAGAGCACAGAATTGGGTCTCTTTTTCCAGTGAAAGCCTCGTGTGTTCCTTGGAGCTTTCTTCGGCCTTCAGTTCCATCAGTCCTCTCCCTCTCTTTCCGTGTATCCCATATCCCTCTCTCTCTCTCTCGCTCTCCTGATCCATGTTTGCCTTCCACACTATGTACTTTCCGTTTTGTGGGAAGCCTTCTTCCTCTCATCCATTTTCCTATATTCCTCCACTCACCTCCCTCGAGCCGCCGCCTCCCGTTCCTCCCACGGAGCCTTCTTGCGCCCTCACCTCGCTTCCATACGTTCCATCCCCCTCATCCTCTTAAGCTCTGTAGCCCATTCCATTCTTAATGTGACTCGTACATGCTCAAACAACGGAATTCAACTCTCCCTGCTCTTTTGCTAAAGCCGTCTCTTTTATGGCCGCAGACCAAAACTTGCGACCTCGAAATTTTGCGTCTCTCAAGGTGTCGAGTTTTTTCCTATCCTTAACCTTTCCTTCCATCTCACTCCCAACTACATTAATGAAATTATGTTTTCCCGAGCCATCGGCAACCACACCTCTTCGCCTCCCCCGTTTCACCCCCACTCCGAAGGAGAAAGTTGAGTTCGACAAGACGTCTCTCAAGTCAGGAAATTAACTCGTGTTCATATTAAGGTCATTAACTTCATGATCCCGGGAGGCTCGGTATCGATACGGTGAGCCGCACTTCCCTAAGCTAATTTCACTCTATACTTGAAGCTAAAGATTATCTTCCTAATGTTAGACTCCGCGGAAAGAATTGCGAAGGTTTTTACTGAGGTTTAAGCTTGAAGTTACGGGGATCTTTCACCCTTCCATACTTCAGATAAGATTACGTTACTTCAGATTAATCTTTTGTGCATTTTTTTTAGATTTTAGCACTCGTTCACCTCTCCACAACTAATAAATTTCGTGGAACTTTTTAAATAATACGTTATTCAATCCTCATCATCGTCAAATCAGTATTTCCAATAGTAATGAACGAATGGGTTCTGCAGTTTTCTCAGATGGAAATTGAGTATATTGAACTAAGTCGAGGATATTATATCCAGGTTGTTACACGGAGTGGACGGAATTATTGCTGATCAAATGAATTGTACTGAATGAATTGTAAAATGAATTGTACTGGTATCTGTAGTAGTTTCGGCCTTGATTTGGTGGATTTGTCCAATCTCACGAAAGGATTGGGAAGGAGTACACTGCTACACCGTATTTAAAGCTTAACTGAATAAAAATACGTCATGACTTATTTTTTCAGTTTGACCTTCTGTCTCCATTATTACGAGAGGACAATTTTATGCGTAACACAGAGAATGCTGAAGAGAGTAATTCAGGGGAGAACACTGGGAAAGTGCGGCAGAGGAAGGATGAGAATAGGAATAAACATCGGGAAGAAATAAATAGCGGGAGATGATATGAGGAGTTAAAGAGGGATCTAGTGCGGATTGTATGAAATATGCAACCCGTAGGAGTGAAAACGGATTACAATGAGTGCTGTTCACAAACCTACCAATTAAATGGTAGAATACTCAAATGAAATGACTCATATGTTAATTTTTTAAGTGCCTGATTGTTCGTGCGTTTCATCTAACAATACATTATTAATTAATGTAATAAATTGCTCTAACATTGAAATTACTCAATAATGATAAACAGCCATAGAATGGAGAAATAGAGCTTTATTGTTCATTCTGCAATTTTGGATTCCCCTTGAGTATCGATTGTGATTTAACCGATTTTGTGCTTCATTGATATGATAGGATGTGAAAGTTCTCTCAGTGGGGAAATTGTATGGAATATGCCATGAATGAGCGGCAATTATAGCGCATAATTTCTCGTGCTAAGCTGTCACACTATTTATTCCATTCACATTTTGGAAAGAATACTCAAAGTTGTCTCGGTTTGTCAGATTAATCTTAAGCAACACATAATGGCTTCTTCATAGAATGTTAACTTAAATGTAGAAATTTCATTTATGTATATTTAGACTAATAATTCCCACAGGGAATGTGATTTTCCTGTTTATATTTTCCACCGTCCATTTCGTGAAAGCTATGTCAGTTATTTTTGCTCGAATCTGTCCAAGTATACATCTGGTTGTCGCCAATCATATTGGCCCGTATATTCGGTAATTTTTGTACGCCATATTACCCAGGATGAATAAAAGCCTTTCCGTGTGGAGAAACATGATGATACCATTGGTTGGATCCTCGATAGTAATAAATCATATCGTACAAACTAATTATAGTGTTTCGCCTTGTTTTCCTTAGTGAACAGAAATGTAGGCCAAAATATCTCCTGTGAAACCAGGTGCCTAAATTATACTAAAACGTATACTATTTATTATAAAGTTCCTGTGAATTCTAGTATATTATTCTTTTTACCATATATTATTGATTAATTTGGTTTTATCATTTACACAACAAAAAAATTGTGACCTTACGTTATAAAGTGGAAATTATTCAAATTTGGTTAATGTAACACTTCAGAAGTGAATCTATGTTTAGTGAGTCTCAGGCTCTTAAGTGCGTCTCAGAGGATTGATTGGCATAGTAGCCGGAGTAAAGGCTACCCATGCTGAGGGCCTGGGCACAAGTTCCAGCTTTCGCGATGATATTTCGCGATGATATATGATCGCGATGATCCTGTTGAATTCCGATTTCCTCTTCGGTGCCACGGTAAGAGTGCTTCAAGAGTAATATTTCGTCCGTAGCATGAGGTAATAAGGGGATCGGGTTGGTGTGCTGGCTAGAGTACCGGCTAACCATACGGACGGCCAGGGTTCAAATCCCTGCAGGGGAGGATGTTTTTCACAGGAAACCCGATCTCTACTTGAGTGTCTTGTGGAGGACACTTAAGGGCAGTACTCCATCTGTCGGATGAGACGTTTAGCCGTGGTCCCCTTGGCGCTTTTTGTTAAGAGCAGGCTTATGCCGACGCCGGGTTTCTATCCACCCTTCCTACTCTACCTATCCTCTACGGCGCAAATGACCTTAGCCGTCGGTCGCCTCCCCAAATATCCTATCCAATCCATGAGATAATAAAGTGAGAACTAAATGGTGCACTTTTCTCCATGGGTAATCCTTCCCTCCCCAAGGAACACATCTATCCCTTCTATCAAAATCAAAATGTCAAAAATGGCATAAGTTGTCGTTCTCCTTTCCAGATAGCCGAAGAAGAGGTTACGTGGCAACTTACTGTCGAATCTTCAAATTTGACGACCGCGGTAGCGCTTATAAAGTAGCGATGTATCCGGAGCAAAGTCGGAACAATCATCTCCGAAGTCACGCGCGTGAGCCCTCAGAAATCTCGCTTACTCTCTCCGCGGCACACATCCTTTTTCCCCGCACGAGAGATCATCACCATTATGGGGGGAGAGCCCACATCAGCGCTTGGAAGGAGAGGAAAAAACAGACGAGAGATAGGATAGCGAGAGAGAGAGGCGAGAGGGAGCAAAAGAGGAAACGAGAATCGAAAGAGAAAGGGAAGGAGAGAGGAGGTAGATAGGCCAACTGATCGATAGATCGGGCCCCCCCCCTTTCCTCATCCCCTGCGCTTGAGCGAAAACTCGAGATCGTTTCAGATACAGAGGGAGACACAATGGGGTTTTCGGAGAAGATAAGGAGACGGAGGACGGGAGGTGTGGTTGGGAGGGGTATGAGGCTGGGGGGATAGTAGTGTCGCTTCCTCAGGGTGTGGCGAGGCAGTGGGTGAGTTTTTAAGGAGCATTTGGTCGGTTGGTGGAATGGGGAAACTAAAGGAGGAACCTGGGAAGGAGGCAGGTTGAGGTGGCGGGGAACGAGAGGGGGCTAAGAAATCCTGGATAAAAGGAGGTGGGGTGCATGGGGGTGTAAGAGAGAGAGAGGAGAGAAAGACACAGGCTTCTCTGGGTGGTAGGAAAACAAGAAAAGGACGCGCCCCGATTTGGAGCCTGCGGGAGAGTACATAAAAAAACCATGGGACTAAGGAAAAAGATGGGAAAGAGAGAGGGAAGTGAAACCAAGAGAATTGTGCCGTGGCGTTGTGTAAAGGAGGACGTTGATTAAGAGAGAAGTAAGCGGTGTGTTCGGGGAGTTTGGTAGAAATATGCGTTCGATTTTGGGAGGAAGGGGTATGGATTAAGGTGAGTGGAAGGAGAAGGGTAAAATGCCACGGGATCTGAGGGAGTGGGATAAAAGAGAAAAAATAATAACTCCACGGAAAGATAAAAAGGTTTAGGAGGATTTTTTGGCGTTCAAAGGAAATATTAAAATACGAGCCCGTTTATTTTCTTATGTCAGGTTTAAATCGTCAATGAATATTGCTAGTATAGGAATAAGGCGTATAATATAATATCAAAAGGCCTAAGAATGCCTTAATAATTAGCTACATGTGTGCGTTCATTTTGTCCAAAAATAATCAATACAGTCTTTGAAGTGTGCGTGAACAATGGGGGTGATATAAACGTTTTGATATTATCCAAATTATTTACCTGTTGGAAAAATTATTTTTAGTTGACTAATATAGCGTAAAGTGAGGAGTCTTAATTCATTTTGGCCTAATTAAGTATATTGCTAATGTAACTTAACTGGGATCCGATAGAGACATAACCAGGCCTGGCCATTATTCCTAATGGTCTATCGTTCGAACGAAGTTACTAAAGAATCTTCTAAGGTGAATCTGTTCTCAGACAGGTTTCAATTGAACTACTCCCTCCATGCTCGTCTATCCTGTACTGCCTCCCACAGCTCTTCATAAATCCTTCCGTTCATAATATCCGTCAACATATTATTTCATCTCCCTATTTCTCTCTTTCCTTCGATCTTTCCTTCTTATATTCTTCTCAGCAGGGATTCTTTCCGCAGGAAGTGTCCCATCCAGTTTGCCTTCCCTTTTCTTATTGATCTGAAAGTACTCCTTTTCTCATTCATCCTTACCAGTACTTCCTCGTTTCTCACTTATCCCTCCAATTTAATCTTTCCACTTTCCTACTGCCTGTCAGTGTTTCAGCTCCATATATTACAACTCTTCAAATATAAATAACTAAAAACTAAAGATAGCAAGAATCATTAAGCTGACCAACAAGTGATTGCAATGGAGTTTGAAATATGTGCTTAACCCCTCGGCTGCCAAGGTATTTTTTTACCTTACCTCTCCCAAGGGGGATAACTCGGTTACCCCACAGTATTTTTTGTTTATTCGCTCAATTTATACAAAAAATGGATTCGGTGTGACATAAATCTTAAATAAAAACAATTATACAAAATTATAATAAATATGATTTATATTTAATCAAATAACACATAAATATAATTGTAGGCTCCGATTGGAGCATACAATTATCTAATCGGATGTCCTGTCTAGGTCTAATCGGATGTCTTGATATTTCACAACATTTGGCTTTTCATTTGCTGATCTTTCCATGCATTCACAGAAGTCAAGGAACTCGAACAAGTAAATCAGGTGTCATGTACATTTCACGGCGCAGCGCCGCGACCCGTCGGATTGAAGGCGCCGTGATGACCACGATTGCCGTCCACATTGATACATCTAAAGGCACACATAGAATCCCATTGTTATTTTAAATCTCGGTAAACAGTGCTGTGAATGGTGCACAGATCCTCAGAAAGCGGGCTGGTGAATCTGAGACGAACTATCCCAAAAGGGGTAACATAGTAACCCCAACGAGTTTTTCAGAAATTTGAAGAAAAAAACAATCAATCAATGAGGATTTTACATGGAATCGTATTGTAAAATTTTTAAAAACAAACTCATGGAAGCATAAAAATATCAGAAAATAATTGTAAATAAAAACAGTAAAAATGTGGCGATGGGGTGACTAAGTTACCCCCCTTGGTAGCCGAAGGGTTAATCATTCTTATGAAAACTCCGGCGGTGGTTTGAAAATCTGATTTAAGTAAGGATTAATTTGGTTGACTCCGTTTTAATTTATGAGTGGCTCAAAAAAGCACCCGGAATTTTTTTTCACCACATATGTAACTGACTGTAAAAATTGCACGTGTTTAAAGTATTTGATTGCTGGAGCTAACAAAAAAGATGCGTTTGACTCGTATACTAACCGTACATTAATTACTCTCATTGAATTCCCATTGCAATCGAAATCTGACTTGGTATATTGTACTGCCTTGATATATGAAGATATATTGCGGCGCAGCTGTGTGGCGACGGATAAAGGAAATGGGAGCTATCCATTAAAAATCCATCCCTGCTGATCGGATAACGATGATAGCAATTTCCCAACAAGTTCACTTCTATTTGAATGACCAGATCTAAAGGGTAGGACAAGTGTGTGTGGTTAATATGGAAAAATAAATTCGATCAGCTCAATGGCAAATAATTTTATCTTTGTAAATTTCGCGCATTATTGACAATATTCTGACATAGCGTCGAGAAAATTTGTTAGGACTTTGTAAAAACATGTACCATATGATACAAACATTTCCAAACTTTCAAAGTTGATTCCCGCTCAATTTTGCTCATGATCATAAAGTACAATTCTTGAAAACACTTTCATCCGGAGGACGTCTCTGTTTGTCCTCTTTTGGGACAGGGAAGGGATGGGGTCTCGCGTGATGAAGCACTAGGACGGAGAGAGTGGCTTAACCGAGAGCTCGAGAACGGACGTCCCAGGCGCGAAGGTGATACATGGAGAGGGAGGGGAATAAGGCTCTCTTAAGACGGAATACCATGCTACAATTGGAAGTGAGGTAGAGAGGGAAGAGTTATGCTCTGAGAAAAATCTCCAAAGTACCCGCCTCACCGCGACGTCGATCATTCTACTTGAAGGGCTTGTTCCACGGCACAAGATTTCTCTGAGAATAACCCTGGAACAATTCATCACGTAATATTTCTCGCACAGTGAATCTTATCAACCGATCCGGGAATAAGATAATCTCCGCTCATCATTGGTCGTTCAGTACTAAGATTGGTTGACTTCAGCCATTCCCTATCTAATGTCAGTTACCTTACCTCCTGATACCTCTGCCTTAGTACTTTTCTCTTTATTTGGTCCAAGGACTTCTTCCAGGGTCTTCCACCGGGAACATTTCCCCATATTTTGACTTCAATGAAGTTCTTCACAAATTCATTGTCTCTCAAGGTGTGCCTAATCCATTTTGTTCTTCTTTTCTGTATGGTTTTCCTTATGATCCTTCCTCTGCTACTCTTCTGTACACTTCATCATTTCTTATTTAGTTCGACCGTTCTATCTTCAGCATTCTCCTCCAGTACCAGGTTTCGAAGGTTTTTTCTAGTCAGCTTTTCCAATGGCCCATGCTTCCGATCATAGAGTGCCACGCTCCTCGCGAATGTTTTCCGATGATGTTTCTTGGTTTGTAGTCCTATTTTCTTTGACAGCAGCTGTCTTTTTCTCATTAACGCCTTCTTAGTTTGGGCTATTCTACGCTTGATGTCCGTTGTACTTCTTACGTCCAACGTGATGGTTCTTTCAAGATAGGTGAAGGAATTCACTTGCTCTAATATTTCACCTCTCAGGGTGGCTTCTTCATTCAATCTCCGGTATAATGCCGTAATGATACTAAAAATGGTATTTTTTGACGGCCAACTGTGAAGGATTTTCCCAGTGGATAATATTGACGAAGATTTCTCGGACATGGCACCGGGGTGGGCTCTCTATGGCCGAGGTTTCGACGAGCCACTTGCTTATTGTTTCAGGGCAAAGATGTGAGTGTCTTGTATTGAAATTGGTCGGATATATACACTTGTTTGTACCGTCCAGGTGGCTTAAAATTTTCTGGCTGTTTTTATTTTTCGCGCCTTTTCTATTTAATCAATTACCGGTCTCTCATAATTTTTTTGGGCTCTTTTTGCGGTCTATCAAATCTGCAGAGACGATTGTTGCTTGTTTACATCATGAAATAAATACAGTTGCACATTAACGGAACATAAAAATATTTACGAGTTATCCTTGCGCCTGAGTTTTATTTAGTTTTTTAGAGAAATATTGAACGGCTGTGTTTCAATATGACGCAGATAATACGATTTTGACGCCGTAGTATATCTCGAGATCCGAAAGAAGCGATAAAATTAGGTAGGTACATAGCCGAGCAGATCGACATAAACATTTATTCTTTCTTTGCACATTGTATTAAAATTATAAAATTGGAGCTGCACTCAAAACACCCCCATAATACACGTCTCCATTTCACCTTCCAAAAACCTTATCATTTACACCTTATTAAGGCTGGTGTTTTAGCACCCAACATGCCCCTCGGTAGCTCGTAGGGTAGTATGTAAATGTAGACGTACACACGCATCAAATTATGCCGTAAAAAGCTTAGTGTCGAATTAAAATCTGTGCAGCTCTCGGTAAGGACGATAAATATTTCCTTTTTATCCAATAAAAACGCTATCTCTGATAAAAAGCACCTTTCACGCGGACTATGCTAATTATCCTTCCTTATTTATGATTACTAACTATAGTCTGGATCATAAAATACTACTTCTTGATGATTTCTCATGAAAGTTCGTAAATTCTCATATAATAAAGAACAATATGTTGAAAATAACGTCTTCTGTGACATTTTTTGGGAGAAACTAGTGACTTGGCGCGTGGGTTTAGTGCAAATAGTCCAAATTTGACCTTTTTGTACGCACACTAGATTTCTTCAGTGTTTCCTTACCATTTTCCGGCCCCTCTATTCTATTTCCATCACCTCCACACTTCGTCTTCACTCCTCATCCTTCCTCCGTACTTCCTTTTTCTCCATCTCCACCCGAAATCCCGACCTCTTTGTCGAAAAATGGGCGCCACTACTGAGGAATCAAGGGCCCGCTTCTCTCCTCGCTAAGGAATCCTATTCACGATACAGGTCTGGGGGGGGGGCGGGGAAGGGGCGGTGAGAATATGTGAGGGGAGTTTCGGGGCCTGGGAGCATCCCTCTTCTCTTTGACCGAATGAGCGTGGTTGTGGGAAAGGAGTATGAGGAGGAGTCCTGGTTGCGGAGACGAATACTGGAATGGGAGAGGCGGGGCTGTGGGAGAGAGTATGAAAGTATGCGTGACGTGGTGTCGGGACTCGGTTGGAGATCAGGTAGGCAGGTTCTCGGGAGGGTGGCCGACGACATTGAGGTTTGAGTGAGGGTGGTTGGAAGGTAGAAGTGGGATGGCGAGAAATGGAAGGAGTTTTGATATTCTTTTGTCGGATGTTTGTGTGTGTATATAAGGAAAGTAATCCTGGGGAAGAAGGAGGGCGAGAGTGGTATGAACGGAAGTGGTAAGGTGGAGGTGAGCGTGAGTGGAGGAATTGAATGGGAGGAAAGCTTACGAGGGGGAAGGCGGGAATTTTGGAGATGGGTTTGTCAGTTTAAGAAAGTACAGAGGCTCTTAGTGGCGGAGAGGGAAGAAAGAGTGAGAGGTTAAAGAGGCAAAAGGAGAGGGACATAGAGAGGATTGGGAGGGAAAAACGTGAACCATATGTAGAGAGCATAACACATCCACAGTACTCAAATACGAAGATCAACCATAAAATGGAAACGTGGTAAACTTAAAGGCAGAATTCATTCGATTCATATTTTATTTCTCCTATAATTTGCTATCGTTTCCTTCTCCTTCTTTTGGTTACAATCCTAGGATTGGTTTGCAGCAGCAATTCCCCTCCATTCTTCTCTATTCTGGGTAAAATCCTTCATTAGGTGGTATGAGGTACATCCCAGGTCTTCCAATATCTGTCCAGTGTATTTCAGTTAAGGCCTGCCCCTATAATTCCTCCCTACTACAGCACCCTTCATTATGTTAGCGAAATACCCTGTATTTCGGAGAATATGCCGAGATATGTTGCTTTTCTTCTTTCAATTGTCATGAGCAAACATGGCGCCCCCCTATCCTTCTTATCACTTCACTGTTGGTGACTCTGTCTACCTAGAGAATCTTCAGCACTCTACGATAGCGCCACATTCTACGATTAGCGCCCATCCAACCTTTTCCTCTCTGATTCCCCGAACGTCCACGTTACACAGCCATAGAGCAGCACACTTCACACAAATACGGGGATTAGATTGATGTGGATGCTCGAGTTTTGACCAATAATCTCCAGAAACCGCGTTCGATATTATGATATGGTGGAAATACTTGTATTGGGCACCGATTCCTGTGTGGGATTCCTGTGGAACGACTATTACAGAAGTGCTGCGTCTGCCGGGAGTGTGGCACTAATGAAAACACTGTGGCCTCTGTTGTGAAGAGTAATTTAACCGTCTCTTTCCTGTTATATTTCCCATATTAAACCTTCCAAATCAGACTAATTATCTATACTTAATGGCGCAGATAAATTTAATTATCTATCACTTTAACCATTTACCGAGCATGAAATGAAAACATGTATTGAAAATCACTCCAGAACAAATAGCTTCGCATTCATCTAAAACTATGCGTCCGATGCTTCCTTGGTACTTTGGTCCGATGAGGTAAAAAATGCAAAAGAAATTGCAGCATTATAGGTTTGGCAAAGTAAATAGGTTAAATTTAATTACAAAGTGAAAGAAAAGATGTGTATTAACCTGCCGCACGCCGTCTGCACTCCTCACAAGGCTGAGGGAGGGTGAAAATATTGCTCTCTCATAAGAGCTCTCCTTGAGTATGGAAGTAAAAACATGTGGAAATGGCGAAAGAAATCATTGATTACACGCCCTCAAATAACAAGGAGAATTTATAGCCGATGAATAAGTGATGAAAGCAAAGAAGTTGAAACTGATAATTATAGGTTTTATGGCGATTCGTGCTCGTGAAGTCTGGGCTAGCAAAGAGGAACGGGAGGAACCTTGAGGTGAAAATTCCTTCATGCACCGTAGTTGGAAGTTTGAGAAGGGGAAAGAAACGATTCGAAAGCGGGTGGGTGGTGGAAAGAGAGGTAAATAAAGGAGAAAAATATAAAATAACCAAGGGATGTATATATACATTTAGTTATTTTTTTTCTTCGAGAACGAAAGTGTAGCTTTGTTGATGCGCGGTTTTTCTCGAGAGGGTAGAGGAAGAAAAGCGGAGTCCTGTGGAGAGTGGTAGAATGGGGTTTATTTTTCCACTCTCTCTGCCCCCTTTCCGTATAGGGCCTCAGAGAAAAAAATCCCTTCTCCAAAGGATACCGAAAAAGGATGAACGGATTCGTTTTTGGCAGTAAATAGAGGCGTAAACGAGGGGACAAAAGGAGGAGGTTTGAAGTGCTAGAGAAAGGGGTGACGGCTGTGAGAGGTCTCTGCTCGGAAGGTATTACTGAAAAGTGAGTTTCAAGCACGTGCATGATGCTGTGGGCTCTTTGGTAGGTTGGTTGTTTTGGGAGGCAACTCAAAATGAAGGTCATTTGCGCCCTTCAAGGTATGTAAGTTTTCGGGTTCCATTCTGGGGATTGGAACAAAAGACGGAGAGAAATCCGGCATGGGTCGTGGGCATTAATCTCTTATTAACGAATGACGGCTTTATCCAAACATATTCTTTCGATCGACCCGAGAATTGTTCTCTTAAAATACTCTCCACATGGCACCGGGTATGGGAATTTCCCTGATAAATCTCTCTCTTTGCTGGAAATCGGACCGTGCTCTTCGAGACGGAATG
Source organism: Ceriagrion tenellum (assembly GCA_963169105.1). Classification (NCBI taxonomy): domain Eukaryota; kingdom Metazoa; phylum Arthropoda; class Insecta; order Odonata; family Coenagrionidae; genus Ceriagrion; species Ceriagrion tenellum. The sequence goes on along the minus strand of OY720633.1, from coordinate 125,107,743 downwards.
GCAGTGATTAATGCACCACAGTGGCTACATCCCCAACTTTTCTATCATTATGGATAATCGTAATGCCAAACATACAGCGACCTAAACTCAGACACCAAACAGATACTTTCGTTTACCTCAGTGGCAGGAAAATAAATTTCTACTGTCCCACAGATATTTATTTCACCGATTGATGTCACACAGTCAAAACATCATGTTTATGGCTCGTGAATGACGTTTTGACTATTGAAATCGATTGCCATAGTCAGTTTTTGTAGAACAGAAAAAGGTCGTTTTTTCGCCAGTTCAGTGAACATAATTTATGCCCCTAAGTTAAGCCTGATGCTATCGTAATACTCTCGTGGAATCCAAACAGTTAAAATGTACTTTCCTAGAACTAGATGGGGGGTTGAATGTACTCAATAGTTCAATGGAATGCTTTGTTTTCTTTTCATATGTTAATAGATCGTCCGACAAAGATACTCAAAAAAATCCTGGTATCTAATATATGTATTTGCATTTCAACTTAAACGGGCGGGATGAATGGTAGTTGTATTTACCGTCTCATTTGCATAATATAAATTAAGCGCATTGCGTAGTATCATCATGTGATAGGTATTAAATATGGCCCTATTATTTCATTGATCGTGCACTGAACTTTAGTAATTTTTGCTGAAGAGTAAATCTCATTTCTTGAGGTATTAATTCCAGGAATAATAAATAATTAATCAGCTGGAAGTAATCGGAGCTCCACGGTGTCCCATTTGAGCAGTCATAGAAAATTGACTTGGAAGAAATGATTTTTAATGAATTCTTGTTGAGAATAGAATAGAAAACAATGTTATTGTCCTGGGACAAAGTCCCTTAGGACATTGAATTAGTTTACATGCCTTCATGAGGAGTGGAATACAAAGACAAAATACAAAGCCTTACAAAAAAAGGAAAATAAACAAACAACTTTCAAGTCAGCAGAGAGATATAAAATAAGCGAGGTAAATGAAAATGAAAAAACAGTCTCAATATCAATAATCGAAATAGTATGTTAAAACAAAAATGTACAATGTGTAATATCTATTAATAATAAAAAATGAAAAGCAAACAAACGAATATTTTATAAGACAGAAAAACAGCAAATGGTTATAGTGAACAAGTACACGTAACAATATCATCTCATGTCATTTTATCTTCTCATATAGATGCGAGAGAACTTTTGGGAGACAAAAAGTCAGCCATACTCCTTTTAAATTGTGAGACATTCCTAGAAAATTTAATACTATCAGGCAACGAGTTCAATAATTTACAGGATGAGATGTGGAAAGTATTCTCATATTTTGTTGTGCGGTATTTGGGGATGTAAAATGTTTGTTATACGGGTCGATTTCTTGTTAGTTTGGGCATTGAAAATCAAGTTTCCATATAAATAAGAAGGGTTTTTCGAGTTCAGTACTTTGAATAACATTAAGGCCTTTTGAATTGTTCTTCTCTGATTTAATTTTAACCAACCCAGCTTTGCGTAATAGGGAGATACATGCTTGTTGAAACGAATATTAAAAATGAATTGCATACATGAGTTTTGCAGTCTTTGTAATTTAACGCTTAATTCATTAGTCATATCGGAGTATATAATTGAAAAATAATGAAAATTAGGAAATATTAAACTCTCAACCAACCTCTGGCGCAGTTTTGTTGGGATTAAGTGCCTGAAATACTTCATTTTGTGGAGAGTTTTGTGAACTTTATTTGAGATGGCAGTAACTTGATCGCGCCAGGCTAAGGTACTGCTCAGGCAAACTCCAAGGCTTTTTACCGAGTTCGAGTAGTCAATTTGAATATTTAGAACACTAACTTTGGGTAGGTCTTTTGAAAGAAGCATGCGTACATTAGGAGCACTTCCAAATATTATTGATTTTGTCTTGTTGGGATTTAGTTTTAATCGACTTTTGAACAGCCAATCGCAAATAAATTTAATATCCTCGTTAACCTACGCGATGGCGTGGTTAATTTCAGAAGGGTGCGACTCTATATATATTTGCAGATCGTCAACGTAAAAATGATATTTGCAATGGGATATTTCACTAGCGAGTTCCTTGATGAAAATACTAAACAGAAGGGGCCCAAGAATTGAACCCTGTGGAACTCCACATGGCACGAGTTTGAAAATTGATACATTGCCGTCTCCGTCTTTAACAGCTTGCTGACGATTTGACAGGTAGGAACGATACCAGCTAAGGGCAGAGTAAGAGACATTGAGTCCACTCATACGTTCCAGTAGCATGTCATGATCAACTGAATCAAAGGCTTTGCTTAGATCGAATGGCACCAAAACAGTTACTTCCTTTTCGTCTATTGATCGACGTATATCATCAGTTACCTTTAAGAGAGCCGTTTGCGTGCTAAAGTGTTTTCTAAACCCTGATTGATACTCATTGAAGAAATTTTGCCGCATAAGATGTTCCACTGTAGCGGTATGAACTAAGCGCTCGAGGGGTTTAGAGAGAGCGCATAGTAGCGCTATTGGTCTGAAGTCGGACATGTCTTTGGGAGCAGGCTTTTTTGCTATGGGCCTAACTAAGGCAGATTTCCACAAGGTAGGAAAAAAGGAGTAATTTATTGAGCAGTTATAGATGTTGAGTATCATTGGCATTACAGCGGGTAGAATAGCTTTTAAAATATTTGCACTGATTCCATCAACACCTATAGCATTCGATTTTAAAGCTTTCACTTGCTTTAAAAGCAAGTCAGGTGTGTAGTGAGGGAAATAGAGCCTCGTGTTATCGAAAACGGAGAATAATGTATGATCAAATAAAGTTGGCCCGTTTTCAGTACGAGTAAAATAGATGTCATCTGGGTATTCGTACGAATTTTCTTCCCTGAAGACTGGTGTAAGGAAATGGCTGTTCAGATCATCCAAGGGGAAGTTCATTTTGTATGGGGAACGTCTAGGCTTTCCAAGGCCAAGGCGCCTCAGCTCCTGCTAAATGGATTTGGCGTCCCATTTTGCAGAAAAACACTCAATATAGTACTTTTGTTTGGCTGTTCGGATTTGGTACTGTACTCGATTTCTAATAACTTTGTATTGCTCTTGAAGGTGAGGTAGAAGAGTTCTTCGGAAATTTCGACGAAGACGATTCCTGAGTGACATTAAGTTCCTAATTTCGGGGGTAAACCAAGGGGCTGGTTGACTCTTTGGCCTAATTACTTTTATAGGCTCATGAGTATCAAGCAATTTCAGAATAAGTTTGTTAAAAATGTCAACTTTTTTATCCACAAGATGGGTATTGAAAAATTCACTCCAGCCACTTTCAAATACATCTGATTCAAATTCAGTTAAATTAAAACCCTTAAAATCTCGGAAACACATTTCACAGGGCTTATAAGCACGTAACTTAAATCCATATTTTACATAAATTAGGTCATGTTCCGATAAGAATGTGGCAGGGTGCTGCTCATACTCTTCTACCTTTGACAAATCGTCAACGATGAAAAGGTCTAGGAGAGTATTGCTGTTCATGAGGTTGTGGGTTGACTGATAGGGAACAAGGAATAGATTACAGCTGAATAACATGTCACTGAGATACGTACTATCATAAGTTTTCCTCAACATGTCAATGTTTAGGTCACCACACAATATCACATTTTTGTACCTTGGAAGAAGATTATGAAGTGACGGCTCAAAACATTCAGACATGAAACCGGTTTTTGGGGGTCTATATATGACACAAAACAATATTTTACCTTCCTTTCCAATTATTTCTAAAAACATGTATTCAGGTCTGAAAGGAGTACCATCAGACTTTAATAATAATTTAAATGACAAACTTTCGTGAAGATACACACATACACCACCGCCTACTCTTCCTGGTCTATCGTTACGCAACAATTTGTAATTGTTCATTTTAACAGCGTCCGAGGAGATATTTTCATTAAGCCAACTTTCGGAGACAGCAATAACGTGATAATCACGTTTATGAAAGTAGTCACGGAATTCGTCAATATTCCTTAATAACGACTGGGCATTAACGTGACACAATTTTAACATTTCGAGGGTGTCAGACATTTAGTTAAAGTTACTGAGATCTTCAAGACAGGTAATAACACTTCGTTCCCCCCCGTCATGTTTCCTCACATAAATTCTGTCTCCTCGTATCCAAAGGTACTTGAACTTATCTGCCCTTTTGAGTTCTCTGGCTTTGGCGTATAGTTTCCGGTTCCACTGGGTGAGTGCCTCATTGATGAAAATGGGCTGGCTGGGTAGGCTGTCAATTCCAATATCACGAGTACTTAGGTCACGTTTCACTCTCTCTCTCTGCTCAAAAACTCACTAGCAGTGCTCTGCCTCAAAAATCGCAGAACAATAATGGGGGGCCGATGCGTGTCACTTTGTGTTCCCACACGGTAAACAAAGTCAATATCAGCGGCTTCCACTTTGACTCCTAGGGACAAGCCTATCTGATGGATGATGGCACTAAGGAGCTCTCATGTACAATATGGAACTCCCTGAATCTCGACCACGTTTTTCTTTGCTTCTTGCTCCATTTGATTAACGTGTTTTTCTAGTTAAAACACGCGTTTTTGCAACTGACACAAGTCGCCGATCGTATTTTCGAGCTTTTCACTAAGATTTGTGATTGCGCTTTTGACCTCACTGAGGGACTTATTTAGATCACTGATCGACTCTTGACACCAGAGTAATGACTTTTTGATCTCACCTTGTTCGTCCTGCAAGCACTTGATTCGAGCTAAGATATCATTTAGCGTCGCAGCTACAGGGTCGGCACCGGTCAAGTTGTCACTGCTCTTCACAGGAGTGTTGTCCCCGCGCATTGAACGCTTCTGCATCAGGCATGAACCACAGTGCCAGGGCCGCTGTAGGCCTTCCAGGGTTCGCAGGTCTTCTTCCGTCATTGAAGAGCAGGCGAGATCATACTGCTCATGACAATCACCACAGGATACGATAGAGCTTTTGCCGCGCTTAACAACTGGACCACACTTTCCACAGTTCGGCATGGCGAGAAAGCGAGAGATACGTCCGTTCACGACCAAGGACTGAGACTGACCTGTTTGAGGGGAGTGGTGCGAGTGGTCAAGCAACGGTTTTTGGGCAAATCGCCGCTTTCTCCCATAACTCGACGTGAATTTCGTGGATAAAAGGAGAAAGTGGAAATTTGCGACTGTTCTCCGGAGAATTTGGCCTTTATCCCCTCTCAACGTTCTTTATTTATGCTAGTGCTAAAGGGCTCCCTGGGTCTTCGCTTCTCACACTTGAGGTCGGTAGGAGGAAATCTTTACTCAGAAGTAGCTTCATGGTCTGCTCACAAGAGGGCGAAATGGAATCGTCTTGACGCCTTTCATTTGGTAGTATTTTATACACTCTATCGTGCTGCCCTATGAAGGAATTTATTCATTACATATTTGGCGCGGATAGAAGTATAATGACCAGATTACTCAGCTGTTGTCAAAATTACCATTTTTGTAACTTAGTGATTCTTCGAGGAAACCGCGATCTTTGAAGCCCTTATATTACGTCGATGAGTCTAAGCGGTAGTCTTGGTGAAGAATAAAGTCAAAATTTGCTTCGTGACGAAATATCATTCACACTTGGTGTCTTTCTTTGAGTAATTCACGATAAATATAAGTTAGAGGTGTAATATCTGCATTATTTTCACCCAATTCAGGTATTATTTGTGAATTTTATGGCAGCTCTTATAAAGGCAGAATAAATAAAATGGTTGCATTGGAATATTTTGCTTCACTCCTTTGAACTTGTTTCATGCTTTCTACGATAGATTTTCTTTGCTGGCAAAAAAACGCACTGGAAAGAAAATTTGAAAAATGTCATTAAATGACCCATTATAGAGGTGTTATAATTCTCTGTCAATTTTAAATTTAAGTTATATGGAGAGAAAGGTGCGAAATGAATGTCCGATTGAGTTGCACGGAGGTTTGGATGTGCACGATGTATAGCGTACTGAATTACCACGTGGAGGGAGGAGGATCGTATTTAAGCGGTGTTGAAAAATAATAAATGTAAATCAAATACCTACTTACATGTTATGGGAGAAAAACAACGTGCACAGGCTATAATCCTCCAAAGAGACTCCCATTTCTTTCTTCCATTAACAATAAGTAGAAAATTGAACACAAAAAAATGCGCTTCACAAATTCCACATAAAATTTATTCATACCTAAAACCTGTTTCGTAACGAAGTTACATCATCCTGTTTCGTACCAGAGTTACATCTTCAAGTTTTTAATCCTATAAAATCGGTCGGAGGTGTGAATACCTTTTATGTAGAATTTTCAAACTGTATTTTTTCTTTGTATCCCGATGGAGAAATTCCATAATGCACAACCTCAAATAACGTCTTAGAAAATAGAAGCCAGTGCACGTCTTTTACTGCCTTCTCTCTACCTTGCCTTTCATTTAAATCCTCATACCTTTCCTCCGTATGTGTGCGGAATACACTTGATTTACATTAATTATGACGATTAAGTACTGCCATTTTGCTAATAAACCGGTTAAGATATATCAAATGGAAATGAATGAAATTCATGTGGATTTTAACGTGCCCAGGGCTCCATTTTCTCGCACAATTTCTTTCTTTGTCTCAGTGTACGTGTGACCTCATTTAGTCCCGTCCTTCAAGCTTAATATTCTCTTTCCTCCCCTTTTCCTCTTACCGAGCATTTTTATGTATTGGATTTATATATATTAATTATCAATGACGTTGATTTAAGTTCCTTTTTTAAAATTTAAGATGATTTGGTTTATTTTAGCATGATTTTTTTATTTGCGTTGAATTTGGTTCCATTGCTGCTTGTTGTCGAGAAGGGCCGGATGTTATTAATAAAACAGTAAACCAAGAGGCAAGTCACTTAAGACTTATTATCAAAACTTAATAGCATCCCTATTTCGCAGCCTTAGTAACACTTCCACTCTCCTGAATACCTCCTCCAACCACCTACCTTGCTTCTTTCTAATTTCATCCAGCAGCTTCTTCTCCGCACCCACCGTACCATACATTTCCTCGTTTGTTTACCTTTGCGTTCACCTCTCATTCTCAATTCTCCTCTACAGCCATATGTTAGAACCTTGCCTCCTATTCTCATCGTCTTTTATTAGAGTCCATGTATCGGCACCATAAAATGCTACACTCCACATTAGACTCTAGATAAACCTTTTCTTAACATGCTTACGTAAGGTGGCAGTCAAATTCCCTCCTATTGGTTAGCGCTTCTTTCAATGTCGCTTTTCTCCACCTAGTTTCTCTGCTAATATACTCATTTCCCTTCTGCGTTATATCCAAGTAAATCACTTACCCCAATCTATGCTTTTCTAGCTATTTAATAATTATTTTTCTTCCCCTCTAGTAAAATTCCTTTAAATATGGGATTATAATGAGGGTGCAAATTTTATCTGCTTTGAAGACTACTAAATTTTCGCTATGGTTTCATACTTGAAAGTGGAACTTGTCTCCGTCCTTAACCTAGCGTGTGAAATTTGCGCAGTCAGGATTGGGATGCAGTGCCTTTTCCCGGAACACCTGCGGTTTCCCAGGGCGATTTGTGGCCTAGAAATTCAGGAGTAGTGGTTTAGCTGGCCGAGTAGTCGAGGCTTTATCCGGATTTGAACCCGGGCGGAACAGCTTAGTGGTCTAGACACCGAACTGTCTCATTTTCTTGTTATTATCAATTTGAAGCCATATTACCCCCACATGCTTAAATGAGGCATTTATGTCGGGACAAGTGGTGACGCGTGGCAGGTCGAATTTGACAAAATATTAAGGAATGCGAGGAAAAGAGAGGAAACTACAATTTTTACGATATGATCGTCCAAATGCGTATCAAGTTCAGAGGGCTTGATCCATCTCACTTTTTTGATTGACATTCATTTTTAGCTTCATTACGGAAGAGCGATTTTAGTGGTCCCCTTTCGTATTTCAAGCATGTTGAAAATATCTGCTTGTACTGGAATTAGTTGGCTGCCATATATTTCGTCAATAGAACAATTAAATATTTTGAATCCCTTCATTTGAAACAGTTTTTTTGCACACTTTTTTAAATTTTTATGACACTTATGGTAATGAGAGAAAAGGAAGTGACCAATTGTGATTTGGCATAGATGGATATAATGAGGTATTTTATCTCTTTTGTTGCAGGTTATTTGAAGTAGCTGATTTGGAGTTAACCTATTATATTTTTTTAAAAGATTTATGATTAATATATCTGTATAAAATAATTTTTCCCTATGTTAGCTGTGACGACTACGTCAAAGCCTTGCTGTTGTAGACCGGTGGAGAAATTTTCGTCGGTGATATGGAGGTGATAAAATTTAGGTATTACTTGAATAAAAATGAATTATAATTGTAGTGTAGAAGAATATAGTTAAATGAAGTTGTATACTCCAGGATTTTAACATTTTCTCTGAAAATAATTAATTTGCTCCACCTCACTTTCACCCTTCGCCCGGTGAATTACTCTCATTACTACCTGGAAATATCAGCTTATTCAGGGGAATACAACTAAATTTCTGAGCTCCCATATTTTTTCTTAAAAAAAGACTTACATCGCATGTTGAATAGAAATGCTTTTCTATAGTAATTCCAAGAAGATATTAACAAGCGTCTCTTTGCGTCATCGGCGTTTTTGGGAATTTGGGACCAGAGGTTTTTTTCAACCAATGTCGTTTTTCAAAAAGCATGACGTTAATGAATGTTACGTGGAATAAATTTTTTTCTCCATCTGATGAAAAAAATGATTGCATGGGATTACATCTATTCCAAAAATAAGTTAAATTTAATTAACATTTTTGAAATTAATCCACAATGGTTTTCATATTAATTGTATTGTAAGTTTTTCATATTTTATCTTGGGTACTTTATTTGGGTACTTGGGTACCTGGGTTAGGCTATGTATTTTACCTAACCACATATTGACTCACATGTGAAACACCACGTACGGACGAAAATGAATCTGAGTTTGACTATTTTGGCAAAGAAAGTAACATTTTTTACTGCCCGAAAAGTGTGGCTTAAATGCTACGAAGTCCTGAAAATATTGTTGTGACTTCTGTACAGATGAAATAGCGTTACATTACAGTTTTATTGTTTCTATATTTCAATAATTCTACCGAGTGCAATTATATCTCATTGATGGAATTGCAATCTCTGATTTTTAAATTATATTTCAGAAATATTATATTCAACTTCCTTATTTTTCTCTCACAGATTTATTAGGCCTTCTTTGACTCACTGACTGGTCACTTTAACTTCTTTTCTGAATCACCCAGCATATTGCATAGACTTGGCGGGTGTTGGCATGATAAATCAAATATTTAACCAAATATAAATATGTCTATATAAAGATTCGCGTATTATTAATCATGCCTCGTCAAATGATTTTGACAAAACATGAAGAGATGTGATATGATCCAATTAGCATATTTTTTATGCTTGGAATTACTATGGCAATTATTACGCTCCTACCGTACCAGACACCAATGTTATCTTCATCAGATTGCTCAAGGAAGCGAGGTTTATATCTCCCTTATATTAGACTAATATCGCTTTTTGGAGGGAGACCATCGACCAATCAATGCTTTCAACCGGACAACAGCCCCCGTCCTTCCTGGAATACCATAGCATCGCATGGTGCACGTGTATCCCGCACCGTCTCCTATTTTTCGATTACATTCTTTCTCTTTTCCTGTCTCTACATTCCTCCTATTCCCGATTCTCGGTCTCGTCCACTTTTACACCATTTCCTTCCTCTTCCCGAAATAGTCTTTTTCCACTGAAGGTTGGGACCTATCACTTTGGCGTCTCCAAATGTTTCTTCTTACGTAGCGCTGCAGCGTTTCTCCTTCCTCTATCTTTCTATTTGACTTTCCGTCATGACTTTATATGTTTTCCTGTGTTTTACCTCAGAATTCCTTATTCTCATTGACGCAACGTTCACTCAGACGCATGTAATTCAATATTTATTTTTAAAATTAATTTTTTATTGCCTGAACGTTCTCTTCCCAACCATTCATCTTAGTATAACTGCTTTACTGCCTAAATTTTTCATGAACAGATGGCAGCCAACTGATTATCATACTGGACCCAAAAGGATTCATTAGTTTCAATTATTCTTACGTTGTTACGTTTCTATTTGATCAGGATGCATGGCATAGTACTATTTCTGTAATATACTCAGTATTATAAATTAAAGTTAAAAGAGATAGAGCACGTAATTCAGAGTATTCAGATTTTAGAAAAGTTTTTATAATTATTGTAAAAAAGTTGAGCATGCGATAGATTCTTATAGAGGCCTCAAAAAGATGCCTTAACTTTAACTAAAAATGTGTGATTTTCTAGGTGAACAACTTCCAGGGAAGCCATAGACGGCTCAGATAGAGGAGAAATGTACGCTAACTTACATGGATGAGAACTTTACCAACTTGCTATTACTTTCATTAATGATGCTTGCCGAAGTCATCTCCATCAATTTGACTAGTAACGTACTGATTAACATATTGAGCAGGGTGGCTACGCGGAATTAGCTGTCAGCCGTTAAAGACACATTTCTGCGATGGTTTCGGCGTAAATCCGTACCGTATTCATTAACTAAACTGGGGAATAACTTAAATGTCTTATAATTAGAGAAAATCCATACCAAAATGAGAAAGTTCTTGAAAATGGAAGTGGAAAATTCTATATTAAGGGTTTAAGGGGTGGTTTTCAATGCTTATGACATGGTTTAGAAAAATAATTTCCTTTATACTACGCTATGATTTCTATTTATGAAAAGCAGTCATTTTAAGGCTATTTGTAAACATGTAGAGCCATTCATCATCTTTATTTCTCAGAATACGTTTCATTGCGGAATATGCAGAACTAATTTGTAAGGTTTAATGCCTCTATGAACGCTTGGGCTGTATGTTAATTTAATGAGGATACTTCTCGTGCAAGGAAATCTACAATCCATGGGTAGAGGACCGAGCTGCATTAGAAATAATTATCTGCGTAAATTCTCACATGAGTATTTTTTCCAATTCATTAATAGTTTAGTCATAAATAAATTTTGCTGCATTATTATGATCTCAGCTTCAGTTGTTTTAATTGGTAAAAGAAACAGTAAATTCTCTAATAAAAGTGATAATTATAATACGAATCCTGTAAAGGTTTCCAATAATTGGTTTAGCCATCTCTTCATCTGAAGATAAGCCTGCCTCATTAACCTCCTGGGTCCGTTATTCAACAATTTTGATAGTCCATACACTAGCTATCTATATTGCTTTTTTTACCCATCTTAACTGAAATAAATACTAGCGAAGATTATTTGTGGCCCTGAATGTGTTTTACGATTGTGAGGAAGTTTTATCATTCTTGAAAGCACATATGTTGAACGCGCCTTATAACCGAGTCCAGCCTCCTCCAGAGGAAAACAGAAGTTATAGCTGGTATTCTCTCTCAATGAAAAACCAAACTTAGCTAATTTTATTTCACCTGGGGATTACCCCCAGCTCTTTCTGTACAGCACTATTTCTTATCTGTCTTTGCCTTGCCTTTTTCTCCTCCGCAGCTTCCCATTCGTTGTTTCATTTTCAAACTTCTGTCGATTTAGCAGCCAAGTCCCTCGCACCACCTTGGTCACTTGCACTTCCATCTGGTATATCTTGAGCCCTGTACGCAGTCCCGACAAAGCCGCATGGGTCTTATCATAGACGAGCAAAGAGGATAGTTTCCCAAGGAGTTTCCAGCGAGCGATTGGATTTTGGTAAAACGATTCGAGCGCATATCAACCCAAAAATCCCAGACCCCAGGAAACTCTTGCCTCCCCTTTTTGAAGACTGTTTTCCCTCTGCAGTGACTCATCCCCACCCTCTCCAGTAGGTACCCTCCTGTGTCCTCATCTTCTTTTCGTGTACTCTTTCATCAACTCTGATTCTTAACTCTAAACTTTCAGCAACTCTTTTATTAACTTCTGATATATCGTGGGGATCACACTTACAGAACATATGTGGCGCAGCATTAAAGAAACTATGTTTTGTTAAACGTATAATAGGAAGGTCCTAGGATGAAAAAGTCAAAGAGAGATACTACTTTGCTCTGGTTAGGCCACATATCGAATACGCCGCGATCATTAGGGACCCTGGTCAAATAGATTTAACCAAAAAAAATAATTAAATACAAAGAAAAGCAGCGCGCTTCGTTAAAAACTGCTACGAGCGTACATATAGTGTCTCACAACTTTTGGAGGGATTAAGATGAGAGCCCCTGGAGACTCGGAGGCTACACGCTAGGCTTAGGTTTCATCAGAGATTTATTACTGATATTTTGCAGAGTGACACAGAGAATATTATCATGACTCCTCGCTACATCTCTAGGTCTAACAGATGCGATAAAATAAGAGAGAGACACTGCCTAACAGATAGGTACAAGAACTCGTTCTTTCTGCGAACAATAAGCGACCACAATAAAAATTGAGCTCCACTAAATATACTCCTATAATATATGCCACCATTCCATCTCCAAAAACTTACACTTTTACACGGCTGGTGACCTAACACCCCCTGGCACACGCCAAAGCTGCGGCTCACAAGTTATTATGTAGATGTAGATGTAGAAATCTTTTCTCTCGTTGTCTTATGCGCCTTTCGATAGCTTGTCTCCATTTTACCAATCCATAATTATGATGAAGTTATCGTTTTTTGTAAGCGGAGAGTTGGTGTGAATTTTTTGGACCTTCAGTGAGGTTATTGTGAGAATGAGAAGAAAAGTTCATATGAGCGTTATTTTAATAGTTGTTGACTTTGGAGGGGTCTCAGTATGACCAGAGAGATATGATGATAGTGTTTATAAATTGGAATTACTCAGGCATTAGAATTAGAGTAATCATGACGATAAGAATAGGAAGTCTAGCATGAGGACATAACTCTACAAATTGAATGAGAAGGCATATGAAAATCCCAATGTATGGACTATGCCCATATGGTTATGCAGTCAACTGCAGAAACAAACAAATCACAAAGGAAACTGTGGAATATGATAGCACATTGAGGGCTTAGTTCTTCGCTATTGTGTGGAGTGATGAAATTGTCTTGAGAATCGTGATTTATTGTAAGCTCAGACGAACATATGTGATGTAATTCCTATATTACGGAGGCAAATGACTCCGTAGATTTCCATCCATATGATTATTTTTAGTTCTCTTGTAGTATAGATACTTCGCTACATTTTTAATTCTAATTAAATTGATGTAAACAATCTAACTAGTCGTGAAATTCAATATTGATTTACAAGTGGAAAGGTGCTACGCATTTCGCATTTGGGAACACATCCTACATATGAGCCTCGACATTGAATCAGTCAGTTGATCATGGTCAATTATTTGTCATGCACTATTTATGTTATACATATGCCAAGCCAAAAGCATATCCTACTGAACTCTTCTCTTTGTGAATTCAAACTAATTTCCGTGTAAACCATTAACCACTGTCTGTTTTGTTGTATTTTCAAGCCTGTTAACAGATGAGGTGACGCTGATAAAAGCTCATTTACACCATAAAACGTAGGTGGGCAGGTTGGTAATGATAGACTTATAGATGATAGGGGAGAAGAATAGAGAAATTCGGCGGTAGTTTATTTATTCATGTGCAAGCCTACCATGAGGAATTTTTTAGAGTGGATTCATAAATCTTTATCTCACTCCGTAAAAATTAAGCTATTTTATCACCACTTCCGTCATTGAATTGATTTTCTCAACCATATTCTCCGTTTCTATACTTATGCTTTTTCCTTAGCATGATTTAAAGTAACTTCTCTTTCCTATTCTTGCATGCGCCATTGAAGAGAGAAATAAGCAATATCCGATGAGTTTTGAAAAAAGCGCCAAAGTAAGCGCATAAACGGGGAATTTTTTATTATAATTAAGACCTGAAAAGAAGGAAAAATACATTCGATTTTGAACGACTTCCTCGGTTTATCACATAAGCGCCATATTTGGGTATATATTTCATAAGGTAAGCTATGGAATGAAGAGCAGAAAGTAAATCCTACTTTCGTAAAAAGTTATCTTACGATAATAGTCAAATGAAATAGACTATTAATAGGCTAGATAGATAGAAATAGGTTTTGGATAGACTTGAAGTTTATTTTATTTGGATACCAGGTCTTGCTTCGATCCGGGTTCACGTCCAGATCAAGGCGAAGAATGTTTTTCAGTTATAATTTGTACTTAAGCATTGGCAGTAAATTTTTTCTTTATTTCCTATGTAATATTTGCGCAGAACTTGGTTGTAACTTATTTGCTAATACTTGCTAATTGACGATGTGGTAGTCTGAGGAAAAAAAAGCATTATTTTCGGTTACCCGCCGACAAAATACCTTAATCCCATAATTGGTGTCAGATAAACGAGAAACTTGTGTGCCGGTGACTACATCTCCTAAATGTTTTTCTGCTGGTGTAACTGTCTGATGGTAAATTGATTAAACCTGATATGCGCTGTCTGCAATTCATAAAGCACAGCTGTGATAGGATATACATGATGCGTCCAAATAATATTTGCTATTTCGGGTTGAAACTTATTCTCTTGAAGAAGGACTGACTCATAAATAGTATGTCTACCTTCTTCAATTTACAAACTTGTTGATTTGCGCTGCATTGTCTTCGCGTTTTGACTCTTGAGTAGAGTGTACGCTTGCAAATACTATACTCTATACTCTATAATTTTAGGAAAGATACATGTGGGATATGAGAATGAAGCTGAACCAAACAGAGTAGAAGCCATTGAAGACTTATTCTATTGGAGGATACTGAGGATAAAAGGTAATGTGGAAGAATTAATGGAAGGACAAAATAAGAAGTGATGGAGTGAAGTGGAAGAGGAAAGGACCATATAAAACAGTTTACAAGAAAGAACAACCAGATATGTTGGACACACACTGAGACAAAATGGGTTAGCGAATAACATATTGAGGGGTAAAATAGAGTAAAAAGTCCCCAGGGGAAGACAGGAAATATGGACCAAATATAGAGAGAAGTATTTAGTAGGAGTTACCAGAAGGTATGGGAACTAGAATTAGATGGGGAAGAGTGGAGGGTTGCAGTCAACCCATCTTAGAATTGAACGACCAATGATAACGAGAATGAAGAAAGTCTAAAATCTCTTGGTGTTAGATAATAACATCTCAATATATCTTTCTACCCATTCATAGGTTATCCGTCTCTCTCTTTCATCCATTTTGTTTTCCCTCCCCTTTTCCAGGAAAACAGAAGTTGAGCGATCCCTCTTTTCCACTGCCACAACCGTTCCTCCCATTTTCCCCCGCGCGTTTCTTTCGCCGATATCTCCGGCGCGGCGCACAGCAAGAAAAGGGAAATTCCATTCCGATCAGCGTTCTTCGTGAGGCACGTTTACTCCTCCTCTTCCCTCTTAAACGCCGAATTCCTTCTCCTTTTATATCCGCATCCTCAACCCCTGTTCCTTCCGCTCTCAGCCTTTCTCTTTCTTCTCTGCCTCGCCTTCAAAGCGGGGCGGCGTTACATTCATCGTGCCTCTCAAACGGAAAATTTCTCTCCATTCGCCAAATCATATTTCTGCTCCTCCTCCTCCGTTTCTAACCGGTAAATTTTTTTCGGCGACTCTCGCTTAAAAACTTTTTTTGTGCCTTCACCGTGTCGTATGCTTTTTTCACTCTCCAAGCCGTTCTCCGCATGATTTTGAAATTCGTTTTTTGCCATTCTGCTTGAAAACTCGTCCTGTTATCGTGCCCTTTTTTATTTTCAGCTGCTGTGCCGGCTGTGACGTAGAACGTCACTGGTTTTCGCCGAGTAGTACATTCTCTTAATATTATGGGAGAACTTCTTCCTATCTTTGAAACGCTGGTTGTGTTATTTCGCAGGTTTCCTTTTCCGGCATACAATCCTGTTGTAATTTCATTTACTGTGGCTGACATATCGTTCATACCTATTTCAGGTAAAATGCAATGAAATTGCGCTTTGCACGTCCTGTGAAAAATAACCTTGCGAAGCTAATTGTTTTGCTGCGTTTCTATTATTGTCTACTTCCTGTGTAGGGACAAGTGTTAAAATTTTTCAGAGGAAACCTGATTTCTAATTGAGTGTCTTGTGGAGGGCACTTTTTGTACAGAGCTCTCTCTGTCGGATGAGACGTTAAACTGTGGTCCCCTCGGCGCCTTTTGTCAAGAGCAGGCTAATGTCAACGCCGGATTGTTCTCCACCATTCCTTCTTTACCTGTCCCCAATGGCGAAAATGACCCTGCCTCCCCAAATACTAAATCCAATCCAATAAGTTTTTAACTCCTTTCATATTACGCAAATTTCCGTGGCATTTATTTCACGAGTATGATGTTGATCACGTCTTCTGGGTATCTTAAGCAATTTGATTTCCTAATTTGTAATCTTTTAGGTCCACAACGTAATTGCTCCTTTTGGTTCACTTCGCTCTTTTAATGATTTTCTTTATACTTTTTTAGATCAGCATGATCCCGTGCCTTACGAATGGACTTCATGAGTGAAGAGAACAAGTAATGAAAACCCTCACCAACTATTAGAACCGCCAAATTGCCCCGGATTATTTTATTGGTAAGTAGTTTAGAATTACCGAACGTTTTTCTTTATTTTTATTACCATTTCAGCCGTTGAATCTCCAATTAATTGTGGTTACATTTAATCTATATAATTGGTTTTTTGGATTCTAGATGAAGAGCTAAGATATGAGTTTATTTTGCTCAACCATTTGCTTAAGGAACGAGTAAATCTGGGTGCTGCGATACTTCTCTCTATAGAGCAACATTAGTTTCTCTGGCTGGTTGAATGTGTCTTACTTGCACAAATAGGTTCAACGTGACGTTGCGGTGCTCATGAACGTTAATTTGTTTATTTAATGGCTCAATGGATATCGATTATCAGAGATTACTCATATTACTCAAAGTGCATAAAATTTATGTCTGCATTATCGTGTCAAAACTTTTTGGTTTAGTCAGCACGTATTAAAAAGTATCATTTTCTATTTTGCATAATATTTTTATTACGTCATTCAGAAATATTTACTTATTGCTATTACAATTGGATGGGAAATATTGTTGCTTTGGTATGAGTCTGTAAATTTTAAATTGTCAGAGCACACACATATTTTCCGAAACAATCAGTCCTGGTCTTTTTATGAAAATTTCTTTTCACTCAAAATTTATTATCAATAAGAGTGGATGAGTGGAAAGGTATCTGACATGAAATGAAAAAAGAGTAAGGTATGAAATGTGAAAGTTTTAAATTGCTAATTGCAATTTAGAAAAATAATATGCAGGAAAATAAACGAGCAATTAGAAAAAAACATAGTTGTAAACCGCCAAAAAACGTTACAGCTTGAGAGAAAACAATGAAAGTAATTAAATTGATAGAACATCTATTCAAATTACCTATTTGATCTTGCCTTCAGTTTTCCTTTCTGGTCCACCTGGTTTAATTGTTTGAGGGCTTAAGACCATCAGCTTCAATGTTAGGTTGGAAGGAGTGAGGGCAGAGATAGAAAATGGTCTAGTTGGGTTGGTGGAGACCCTAGCTTTAAGGTCCCAAGGGATCAGCGAAGGGAATCTCCTCCGCTCCGTTGGTTATTGTCTAGCAGGCGTGGGAGACAAGGGTGAGGCGAACCCGGCGCCTGTAAGACGCTCAACGGGGTCGAAGGTGTGGAGCTGGGAGCTTAGCTAGTCGAGCCTAAATGATGAGGACAAAGTGATGGTTTTGTTCTTCGGAAGCTGGTGCCTTGCTTTTTCTCCCATAAAACTCTTCAGTTAATTCTAATGTTCACGTGAACGTAACAGCTTAAGAACGTTACTCTGTCAGTGACACAATTCACGGTTTGGTTGGTAATGGTTGGGATGTTAATGACTGAAGGCTGCGTATTATAGGCATTTTTCCATCTCTTAGTCCCATATTTTATCAGTTATTAACCCACAAATATGCTGGAAACAAAAACCAAAAAAAGATGAAAAAATAACAAAAAAAATGGATGGAAATTTCTCGTTCTCATAAGTTAAGACGTTAAATGTAGATCAAAATATATCCAACTATTGAGTGTATTGCAGCTTATAATGTGTGGTGCGTTAAATGGCGTTAAAATCAAAGGAAGAAGATATTTGCCATGTAAATTTTATTCAAGAGACATTGCTACAGGATAAAACTTCTCGACTAACTATGAATAAATGCGAGAAAAGATGAAAGAAATTATTATATCTACATGGATTTTTAATTCGTACTACGCGTTTCGACGATTATATCGTCATCATCAGGTATAGATAAATTTCATTTTCACACGGCAGCCTTTATATATACCAGGAGGGTAGAGAATGGGGGGAGTGGGGGACGGAAAGGTTTTGGGATGTTGAGGAGGGGGGAGGGAAGGTGGAGGGTTGGGAGTGGGAAGGTTAAGTTGAAGATTGTTTGAAGGTGGGAGAGCTAGCAACGGTGAATGGTTAAGAATTCGATGTCATTAATTAGCTCCTTTTTTCTCTTCCTTCTCCGGGTAATCACCCACTGTTCCAATGCGTCGAGGTGTCGTCCTTTCCCTTCAAGCACCAGGATTTTTGGGGGAAAATTGCGCGAATTTCCTTCAGCGATGAGGTGTTTTGCTAACTGTGATTTAGTGTCTTTATTTTCGAAGCACCTTTTATGTTCTGCTGCACGTATCTTGAAATTTCGACCAGTCTGTCCCACATATGTTGAGTCACATGAGTCACATCTTATTTTATAAACACTTGATCTAAGGTGAGGGTCAAATTTATCCAAAGACTTATTTAAAAAGGTTTAAAGCGTCACAGGGGAATAAAAGCAAAGATTTAAACGGTCTTTTGGGAAACACTTCGACGATTTATATGATTCTTTTCCTACAAATGGCAATTTCACCCATTTCTTAGGGCTTGAGTTCGGCTTGAGGTAAGTGATTCCAGCGATGGCTTTCTTTTTTTGGAAATTTTTTAACATCCTCTTAATCAGATGCCCATCGTAACCGTAAACTGAGGCAATGTGTCAAATGCAATTAAGTTCTTTCTCAAAAAACTCCATTTAAAGAGGAATATTTAAAAGTCTGACGTATAAAAGTCGAGAAAATGTCTATTGTTAACGTCAAAATATGTACTATCGTGGCTAAAAGACATATGGTGTGCTCACGTTTATAAATATATGAAGATGGGTGGCTGGATAAGTTGATGTTGTGAAATCCGATTTCAAAGAAGAAAAAAGTAAGCATCCTAAGAATACATGAGTGGAAGGACACGGAATAGAAAGAAAGAAACTTTGTAGAATAAGATAGGAAAGATCGTGGAAAGAGGAAAGTGAAAAAGGAAACATTTTTGAAATAGCAAAGATATCGTAAAGTTTTTCTGTTTCTCTAATTATGTCCATTCTTACGTTGAAAATACTCATGGATCATTGTTTTTTCGATTTTGAGCAATGAATCTACCCTATCACATTGTAAAACTACCTCAGCCGATCAATCATTACTCGAGGGGCCATTATTTCCCGAGTGCGTGGCTATAACGCTTAAAATCGCTTAAAACTACCTCGTGTGTTTTCAACACGTGGTATAAGGACATCTCCATTGAAAGAGGGAGAGAATAGAAAAGTAGAGTTGGGAGAGGGAGGCAAGAAATTGGGAGCAAACTGTAAAGTAGAAACGTTTTCTATAGAAATCATTCTAGGGGGGGCGTTCTGGATCCTGATAGGATTAATGAGGGAATTGGGCACTCTACATGATTGATTTTTTTCTCGCATTTTCCGTAAAGATATTGCTTTTTTAAAAAGATTGGTTTCAGATCAAATTTTGAGGTTTAATTTAAAACTTCACGAAAGTCAGCCATCTATCAGTAACTTATAGCTAAAATATTGATCTAATCAAGATTCTAATTATCTTTTCAAAGAAAGTAAATATGATTCTAATTCATACAGATCTTGTACTGATTCTAAAGGTGTATTGCAGCCAAAGTAATCTGTAATTGTCCAGGACAAGCCTCTTTTGTTTGTATCACTATATTAAATCATTTTTTGCATTTGTAAATAAGGAATAACGCAGATTATGGCTATGCAATTGTGAGAGAAAACTCACGTGCATATCATTAACGATATATTATCTCCGGATTGGCGGGGAAAAAGAAAGCCTACACAGTACTTGGTGACTTAATCCGGTAATACTTGTATAATTTACTTAGCAGCATGAGCGAATAGATACTTTACGTATTAGTGCCAAAAATTAACTTCTCTGTTACTAAAGTTCTTCTGCTACTGGGATATCTTGGTATGTTTTTGATATTTTGGGGTTTATTTTCCTAATTGGCGATGACCTTGTGTAAGGACGTGAAGAAGAGGTTAACCAAGAGCTTGATTTAGATTGTGGCTTAGTACGGGGCAGAAACGTGGACCCCAGAAGGTCAAGATTAGGCTATAGGTATTTGAGATGTGTGTGAGGAGAAGTATGTAGAAGGCTCGGTGGACGAAAAAAGAGACAAAGGAGGAAGTGTTTTGCACGGTGGGCGAAGAAAGTAAACTTCTGAATGAAATTTGGGATAGGAAGTGTAGGTAGCTGGAAGAAGAAATAAAGGGCAATGGGATGCTCAAGCTCAAGAGAGTGATAGAGGGAAGGATGTTAGGCAAGTGGGGAATGGAAAGAAAGAGAATAGGTTTTATGGATGGGACGAAGAACAGTAGATCGTATGGTGAGGCAAAAAAATACTGGAGCTTGAAAGATTGGACCTTGAAAGTGTGAAAAACCGGGAGGAGTTAAAATCATTTATACTAAAATTATGAAATGGGTTGATATCCTTTTATGAAAATTCTATTGTTGATACCATCCTCATCCAAAGTTACCGTCTGACTTAAGACTTATGCTTAGTTCCGGGTATATATTTGAACACGCGATTAATATTTCCATCAGATTGCCTCATACTCGCGTCAATGCTATGAAAACACGTACCCTCCCTGAAGTAAATTTGACGATGCTAAATTAATTGCGAGGCCTCGTCCTCCACGCATTGTGTCAGCTCACCGGCGCGGCGATGCCCATCGTGAAAGATAAATGCAAATCCTCGGGAGGCCATTCTAATCGCTAACGACGCATCGATACAGTGCCGATTTTATCCAGGGAGTTGGTGGAAGAATGTGAGAGGTCTCGCGCGGGGGAGTGAAGGGGAGGTCTGAGGTGGAAGACCTCGCGGAGGTCACGGGAGGGGAAGGGCAAGGTCCGCCAGGTCGGCGGCGACTGCCGGGTTGGAGGATGGGAAAGGGTCCCAGATGTGTTTCCAGCCGAGTGCCGCCATCAGTGTCGGGATGTGTTCTGGGAGGAGTGCGGAGAGGCTTGTTTAGTAGTGGGAAGTTATGCCGACGCAGTGGAAGAGGAAGATCTTGATGGAAGGGCCGACCACGTTGGATCTTTTAAGGTGGCGGGGGTAATATTCGTGAGCCACTGAGTGCCCAATGTAATAACTTTTCAAGTAAGTCGAAGAAAATTCTCACCTCAACATTTCACTCACAAGTCCATGTGTTTATTCAATGGAAATCACAATGCGTGAGGTAATATGAAGTAAAAGCGGTAATATGTAACAAAAACTGCTACGAGCATATATATAGTGTCTCACAACTTTTGGAGGGATTAAGGTGGGAGCCCCTAGAGACTCGGAGGCTACGCGCTAGGCTTTGGTTGCTTCAGAAATTCAGAACTGATATTTTTCAGAGCGACATAGAGAATATTATGATGACTCCTTACTACATCTCTAGGTCTGACAGATGCGATAAAATAAGAGAGATACACTGCCGAACAGATAAGTACAAAAACATGTTCTTTCCTTGAACAATAAGCGACCACAATAAAAATTGAGCTCCACTAAATACACTCCTATAATATATGTCACCATTTCATCTCCAAAAACTTAAACCTTTACACGGCTGGTGACCTAACACCCCCTGCCACATGCCCATGCGGCGGCTCGCAGGGTCTTATGTAGATGTAGATAAATAATCAAAGTTATGTTTATAAGTTTTTGTCTTCGTTAAAGCTCGATTGAATCTAAATAACTTTGTAACTTATTTCCCACTCTTTTATTCTCAGACAACCGGTTTTATCAAATATGCGACATCTTCACCTGAACCTTACCTTGTGATGAAACCGGTCGTCTGAGAGTAAGACATTGCGAATAGCTTTCAAAGTCATTTCGATTAAATCGTATTGGATTTTCAACAGGTTAGGCCTGATACAGTCGAATTTATTAATTTAAGCTTTGTTATGACTTGATTTGCGGCGCTGAACCGGAAATATCTGCGTACATTGTATATAAAGGCGTGTTTTTTACTTGGCATGTTACCGTTATATTTGTTAGCCACCAAAATATTCGTATGGATTCGTATGGATGCGTATTATTTTGCGTTTTGGAGAAAGTAGGTATGTTCATAAGAAATCGAAGTTATGGAAGTGTATATCTAGTGCCAATCCAAGGCCAGGTGGTGCCAGGCAAAAGCCAAGTGATTGTACCTTTGCATAGATTAAATCATATTCTGTCATGCTTGACGGGAGTTGAGTCTATTAATATCGCCTATGAGTACGCGTATGTTAAGTTTCACGAAAAAATCTGTACGTGAAGGAAAATCGCTACAACAATCTGTAGTGTGCGGTAGGTCTGTCATATACCCGGATTTCAACGCAGTATATCATTAAGGACGGTTTCTGTCAGAATTGTAGTGGTGGTAGGTTTTTATTGGTAGGGTAGTAGGTTTTGGTTGTTTGGGGTTATCGTAGATGAAGATGATATGTTTTTGATAGTCCTTGATTTCTAGTTTTTAGTTCTCTTCAGCCTCCATATAGATTAACCATCTACCATAAAACATCTCTTTAATTCTTTATTTCATCTTCCTCACCTTATAGCATCTAAAATTCGTATCGTCATTTGTCATCTTCTACGTGCCGCTATGACTGAATGTGCCTCGAGTCTATTTTTTTGTGCCCCTACCAAGGTTGAACAACCTAATTTATTTCCCTTCTCTTTGAAAGTTTACTCTTTCAGATCTAATTTCTAGTTTCGCTGTTCATCTCATTTTCTTACTTTTCATTATTTGCCACATTAAATTTCATTATCCACATATCTGAAGTGTATAATGCTGCACACAACTTATTCCGGCTTGGACCTAGCTTCCAAAACTTACAACACCACGCTCTAAGTATTGTCTCTATTAGTCGGACGGGAACTTGCCAAGCCATCCCAAATAAGTTCACTTTCCTCTGAGACCAATTACCCGACTCTTATAAATCCACGCTCCATGTTGGGTCCTCATTAATCGTGAAGAATATTCACCGAGACTCTTTTACCAAACACTCTTGTCGGTACATTGGGAGGAGGATGGTGTCAGAAAGAGTGCTGCACAAGTTGAAAAAAAAACTGGTGATTATGGATTGACGCAGGGATGTTGAAATAAGACGGTGATAAATGTCTGGTGGCTGTGAAGAAGAGTGGAGAAAGTATGATGGATTGGAATTGAAGTATACGTTCAATAGGAATATAACTCATTCGAGAAAACTCTTGGAATCGTGAGCTGTGGAGTGGTGACTGCAGAAAATATGTAATAATGGCGAAAAAAAGTCGATTGAGAAAGTAATTTGTGGTCATGGGACGCCAAAACCTATGATTTAAGGAAGTAGTTGAATCAAATTGGTACGATAAGACAAAAGAAGGTTAATGGATGGAACTAAGAGATAAGGAATGAAATTTTGTTAGAAGACAAGGGATTGAAGCTACAAATGATAATAAGGAGATCTCGTGGGGGCTGTTTTGTTATTTCTGCACCTATCGTTTCTAAGAGGCAAGTAAAGATAAGTCAGTCATGATACAGTCGAGCAAGAGTAGAGCAAAATGCCCGAATCGTGCTATGTTGTACCTATCTGCCGTCAAATTTGTAATGTTTCTGGCCAGAATTTTGCAAGATCATATAGGTTCTAAAATTGAATTATTTTTTTGTGCAGTATTCATTAAGTTAGAAAATAACCTCGCTTACCTCCACTAAAACCTACCTTAAAGTCATCCTCAGTAACGAGGCGACACAAAGCTGAGTGCACGTGATTAACTCCCAGAGAGTCGCCGTATAGCTTTGGAACACGAGGTGTTATGACGCCCGCCAGGAAAAAGGGATAAAACATAGGAATGGGAGAAGAAAAGGACAAAAATTTGTGTTTTGGCAGACTTGACTCCCACTACGTTACTTTTCTTGCTCTTTGTGTTGCTTAGGAAGGAAATCTAGTACTTCTCTCTTCCAGAGTGCTTCCAACTATACTTTGTCGTTTGCGCCTGTTCTAATGGTATAGCGTGTGTATGGAATAACGTGCTCCAGGTAAAACTAAAGCTCGTCAAAAGAAAACTCTTCTCGTAACTTTGGTCGTAAGCGTAGCCTGCTAATTTCCTCTCGGTTCCTTTGGTAGTTTGTCACACCTGCTGTTCGCCTGAAGCAGTTTTTATCTTTGGCGCGCGAATTATTCTTGTTTTTCATATGTTAGTGAGTTTTTCTGTGTGTGTTATGGTGATTCAGCAAATGAATTTCTTCGCTTTGTCCCAAGTGATAGTATGCACGTTAAACAAATGGTCTTATTTGAATATCGCAAATTTTTTCATTTGATTTTTTATCTGAAAACCTTCCAAAGATATGAATAGTAGCATTCATGATGAAGGGCAGGCTTGGTTTTAAGGTACTCAAGCTACCTGGGTTATATATTATCGTGTCTTAAAACCTTGACTCATTTACTACGCAAATAGAGAATCTAAGGCGTAACAATTAAGTCCTCAGTCCTAACCAAACTGACTACTGCAGCCGAAAATTCTTAAATAGAATTCTTGATATTTAATTATTACGTTCATTGACTTGCAGAATAAAATATTACGTCTAATCTGGCGCACACAATCCCTGGAAAAATGGAAAAATGTGTATGACATTTAGATCTGAAAAGTTTCATTAGCGCACCGTTAAACGGATAAAGCTTTGCATCCAATCATGTCCTTTTCATTCAGGTATCCGTGGTCAGCGGTAGATCACATTTCTCAGCGGAAAGAATCATGTTATCATGGAATTAAATGGGAGTTAGTCGTAGGAATAACAATGGATGAAATACATTAAGAAGAAAAATTAGAGATTTAGATATGTCATGTTTATATGGTGATAATGCGGTAAGCTGAAAAGAGGTGGGAGTAAAGAAATGTGGTGTACGTCTTTGGATTGATGACCACAGATTGCCTCATATTTTTCCAGTTATTATATCTATTATCTATTTGATATCGTATGTCGCATTTATGCCGCAATGCACTACAGCACGTAAGCGGCTGGCTCCGCAAGTCATTGCGATATCTCATGCGTATCGCACATCGCAGTCGAAACTTCACAATATCATACGGACTACGGATGGACTCATATTTTTCTCGTTATTATATCAAATATCTTTGTGATATCGTACGTCACATTTATGTCACTCTACGCCACGGCGCACAAGTGGCTGGCTCCGTTACTCGTTGCGATATCCTACGTGTTGCGCATATCGCAGTCAAAACTTCGCAATATCATACAGACTACGAAGACATTCCTATTTTTCTCATTATTACATAATATATCTATGTAATATCGTACGTCGCATTTATGTCACAATACGCCACGGCGCACAAGTGGCTGGCTCCGTTACTCGTTGCAATACCTCACATGTATCGCATATCGCTGTCGAAACTTCGCAACATCGCGCAGACCTTGCTTGCGGAGGGAGCTGTTCCGTGTTTCTGCTGGACCGAAAATCTCCCGTTGGACCCCCCATGGGTACAGGACGTGTAGGTTTGCTCACGGGGTGAGGAGAGTAACGACGCGGTTGCGGGCTTGATAATGTCCTCGGACTGGGACTTTGGCGGAGTAGGTGGGAGGTTTAGGATTAGGAGGAGGGGTCTCGACCGGGGGGGGGAGGGTTCGGGGCTGCGATCGAGTGGATCTACGATGGGGGATGGGTGGGCGTGTTATATGGGATTCGGGGTGGGTGGGAGGTGGAGGAGGAGCGGAAAATTTGAGACGCCACCGAGGCGAGGGCGTGCGGAGGGAGGCTTCCCGTCATTACGAGCCTCTGACTCGGTGGCACCGAGGTCAGAGCGGCTCGCGCGCCGTCCGGAGAGGGCCAATGTTATTCGGGCTCAGTCACACCAAGATAAGCATCGCTTGTCGAAATGACGTCACCGCGATGTTGTCGCGGGAAATCCGGGCTAAAAATACGACTATGAGCTCTTTGGGATGTGATGATTAGCTGCCTGAGCTCAATAGACAGTGCAATCGGCTGGGAAATATGTAGAGACATTCTGTGATAACCAGCGTGTTGGCATAAAGGTTTGATTTTTTTGAGATGCATTAAAATGCAAATGTACGATATAAACGATGCTAAAAATACGATCAAGAGCTCATTGAGATGCGATGATTGGCTGTTGTCAAGGTAGAAAGCCCTGGAGAGCGTGTTCTCGACTGTAAATGAGCTTTAAGGGTTTTAAGGATCTTTGCGCTGATGTAGAAAAAAAGATTATTTTAATATCTTTTTAAGCAGTGAGTTCGACGAGAAACAAGAAAGTCAATACTATAAAAGTCACAGGATGCCTCTAGAAAATTAATTCATGGCATGTTAGTGACTCACTACATAAACGCTAAGTACATCTATTGTGTAATATATAAGATAGTGGAGTATAGAGAAATCTAGACCACATAAAGCTCAATGGATTACATTAGACGGATCATATGTGCAATCAATATAATATATTGCTAAATATAAAGCAGAAGTAGTCGTGAATTCGTCCTTCTGAATGTATTTTATTTGAGCGCTTGTGTTAGTATAACACGGAATGCATTATTTAGCATTTTACTAGTTTTCATTGGAACAATTTTGTGCTAGAGAAATATTGGATGGATCATTTTTCCCCGTCAAAAAACTTCATTTTGCTGACCAAGAATCTACGCTTTCTCTTCGTTAATCTTTGGCATTCTCAAATATGTTGTTTCAAAGTGACACATGTTATTTCCTCCTTTAAGTATGGACAAGTAATTTAATGAACATCTTGAAGAATGAATGATTGACTTAAGAAATGGGAAAGATAAAAAAAATATCAATAATTTTATGTTTAACTACAAATTTTTGGCAAAATGAATATGTTTATACCATGCAGCATATCATCTTATCTTTGGCCGAAAAATTTACCCTCATTTAAGATTACAAAGTTTTGTATTTGAGTTAACTTAATTCGTTGGCTCCTAATTAAGGAAGCTAATGCGCTGGGTGTTCACAGATCCTGTGTTTTGAAAAATATTCTCTCAATTGAAACTGCTTGGTTTTGATTCTCAACTGATTGGAAGATTAGTGGCTGCAGTAGAATATTCCTTGTATTTTTTTAGCTTCAGTTTATAACTACTGATAATTAAAATATGGGAAAAGGGTTTGATCAAATCGATATTCTTAGCAATTATCATTCTTTAACTTTATCGTGTGTTGTTTTCTTAATGCCTGTCGACCATATACTAAGTGAAGACTGGTAACTTCTTAAAGCTGCCAGGAAAGTTATTCCCGATGTTCAGTCAGCATAGATACATAGAAAACAATGGATCTCAGTTTGAAAATAAAATTCGCAATTATCTACTTGTAAGTCCAGGAACGGAGGTTCACCATCTTGTTCCATAATTGGCTGTGGCATTAGGAAAATGAACATTTTATGAAATATAATTTATACCTATGATATGCATTTTTAAAGAAAATAGGAATTTTAACCGAATATCCAGTCGGCTGTTTGTTAATTGATGGACGTAAAAGCCAATAGAATTAATATTGTTCCAAATGCTTGATTCCATTCTGAATTTATGTGGTCACACTTTCCAATTAATAAATTAACGAAGTCAACTATCTATGCCTGTGTAACATTAAACCATGCAGTAAAGTGCTAATAATTGTTATTTTGAATCTAATGAGCTAATTCCTCTCATTGGCTTTAACAACGGTATTAATTCAGCTTATTTTTAGGCATATTTTAATTTCTGTGAAATATTAATTTTGTTTCTGGAAATAATCTAATAAACAGCTAATTGATTTTTAATTAGTAAAATTTTGGCCCATGTTCCGATTACATTGGCTTAAAAAACAATTGAATAATGTCATATTTGTTAATTTACCAAGGAGGATTTGAAGTTGACAGCGTGTTAAAAAAGTGAATTACTCATGGGACTATATTAAGTTAAATAAATGCGATGACAAAACCTTTCCTTGGATAAAATCTGGTGTTTCTCACCTGGGAGTGAGCTATCATCCAAACTAGGGTGTGTCATTAGATCAATCATTGACGGGATTACTTTGTGGAAGTTCATATTAATCAAATATAACACTTTGTATTTTCCACACTTTTTATTGCACCTCGACCGGTTTCAATGCTTACGCGTATTTTTTTAGAGGAGTTACACGTCATTTTCAAGAGGATTCCTCTTGAAAATGACGTGTAAGGGTTGAAACTGGTCGAGGTGCAATAAAAAGTGTGGAAAATACAAATTGTTATATTTGATTAGGGTGTGTCAGATCTGGCTGTTGATTTTACGTACCTATCGAACATCTTCCAGGAAAGTGATTCTAAACTGATATGGATATTTTCAAAATATATTTTGAGTACAATGTCTTTAAGATCATAAAAAATATCTGCGACAAAATTAGCACCTTTGCTTTCCTCAAAGTCACTACGATGCTAGTTGTATGATCCATCGTCCTCCGGAAGTGTGAATTTTTGGAGCAAGCTGGTGAACATGTTGTAGCAAATACCAATCATATCAATTTTTGCAATAAATAGTCCTAATATAGCCTCAATTCTATTTTTATATATCAAGAGGGATGACTGTTACCAAGTCCTCTACATTCAATGGAAAGAAACTTCAATTTCATTTCAAGCACTTTGGTCCCTCACTCCGCGTCGAATTCCTGGTAATTGCCTGCTGCTACATTGATTACTAGCAGATCGGGAAGGTACTCCAATCATCATCATCATCATTGGTCGTTCAATCCTAAGATTGGTTGACTGCAACCCTCCACCCTTCCCAATCTAATGCCAGTTTCATTACCTCCTGGTATTTCTTCCTATGTACTTTCTTCTTTATGTGGTCCATGGACTTATTCCTGGGTCTTTCCCTAGTTTTCCCTCCATTTTGCTTTTAATTATGTTCTTCACAAACCCATTGTATCTCAGGGTGTGTCCAATCCAGTCCACCTTGTTCTTATTTCTATGATGCTCCAAATGTTCCTTTTCTCTTCTACTCTTCCCAACCCTTCGTCATTTCTATTCTGTCCATCCAATTTATCTTTTGCATCCTCCTCCAGTACCAGGTTACGAACGCTTCTAGTCTATTCTGGTCAGCTTTCCCAGTGGTCAATGCTTCCGATCCATAGTGTCATGCTCCACTCGAAAATTTTCACGTACTGTTTCCTGGTTTGTAGTCCTATGTACACCTATCATAATTGTATCAATCTGGTGGTTTTCTGAGCATGTTGAGACTTGAACGCCTCAATGAATGACTGTGACTCGCATTAATCGTCAACGTCTTAATACGGTGATCCAAAGCTTTCTTGGCGTTACCAGAAAATGCGTTAAAAGTGCGTCGAGTCTCAAAATGAAGCTGATCAAGTCGTCGTGATAGACGAAATTCATAGTATAATTGGCCTTTAGAGTGAAACTGCTTTTACATGTAAGTGAAACGAGTGAGGGGACAGAAACTGATAGACAAAAAAGCAGAAAAAAATCATTACATTTCACAATGAAATCTTTCAGCCAAGTTAAACGTGAAAGCCTTAAGAAGCATTTTAATTAGCTATTTGTAAGCTCTAAGCTCATTTAGGTGGTTGCGTAAGGGCTAATTTTCAGTATACGCTTGTTTGTCAATCAAGCGTATTGAATGTTCTCGAGCGTGCTCATCTCTTTTTCTCACCGCTGATACGATAGCTGGTGAACAGGTTCCTGGAGTTTGGAGCTTTTCTTGGTAGGGATAGCAATGTAGAGTTATTTGGCTGATTGGAAGCGGGAGAAATATGAAATATATATGCGGAATCATCTGTGAAAGAGGATGGTCTTAAGTGAATATGAAAAGGGAATAATAATATTGAGGCGGTTGGCTTAGAGGGAAATATAGGATGTAAGGGAGCATGTACCAGTTTCATTGACACATATACCAGTTTAATTGCCCCTTAATGCCTTGCTAAGGACTTCTAGCGAGGACCTTTAATGTAAATCTATGCTAATGAATGGAAAATGGATAAAGGAATCAGGAAGTAAAATGGTTTAGAAGGAAATTGGCTCATTTATAGTAGATAGTTGATGTTATATTGATCGAGAAAAATTGGAACTGAATGCATATTAAATTTTGGTATCATCTCAAGTGAAGATAACAAGAAACAATTGTAATTGACAGATGGTAATAATGACTAGGATTTGGTATTCGCACCACTTAGGTTTGTTTGGTTCAGTTTCCTCAAGAAGACAATTTGTGCGTCTACAAAGTTCTCTATCGGGTATTTTTTTAAGAAAACAGTTTATTTTAAACGTTTCCGACCAAATTTTAATGAATATTTAAGCGGTAATTTTCCTTTCCATTTTAATTCTGACCAATATCAAAAAGTTCCTCATGCTTTAGGACAATAGTTTAAAAAATTACAAACAGTGGAGGTACGGTGATATCGGTATCGTTTGAAGGTTGAACAGAAAGCAAAATACGTTCCTGTCTCATGTATCATATATTTCATACATTCATCATAATAAAATTTTATTAAAAGATCATAATTAATTTTCAGAGATTCATATTACGCACTGTCTCAGCATCGCAGGACCTAACGATGCTGTGACAAGCACGTTGTGTAATTTTCTATCAATTCTTTGTCTATTGGTCTCCTTCAAATCCTGGATAAATAGCATTCCAGCAGTTCTTATCCGTCGGATATGTTTTCATTCGTAGATTTCACACAAAATAATTTCCACTCTCCAATTTTGGAACATTCACATTCTTTTTAACTGCTTCAACAATCTTTACCGCGTCGTTCTCAGTCTCAGCCGTCTTATTATTCTCAGTCAAACGTCATTCACTTAATTCCATTATCCAAACTTCACCCAAGTATCCTGAGACCAAAACCTGTTATTTTCTAATGGAATTGGCTACATCTACATCTGCATAATACCCTGTGAGCCGCCACATGAGCATATGGCAGGGAATGTTAGGTAAACAGCCGTGTAAATATGTAACGTTTTGGGAGATGAAATGGTGATATGTATTACAGGAGCATATTTAGTGGAGCTCAATTTTTATTGTGGTTGCTTATTATGCGCGGAAAGAACGAGTTTTTGTATCTATCTGTTCGGCAGTGTATCTCTTTTATTTTATCGCATCTGTGAGACCTAGAGGTGTAGTGAGGAGTCCGGATAATATTCTTTGTGTCGCTCAGGAAAATATCAGTTCTGAATTTCTCAAGCAACCTAAGTCTAGCATGTAGCCTCCGAGTCTCTAGGGGCGCCCACCTTATTCCCTCTAAAAGTTGTGAGACACTATAGTCGTAGCAGTTTTAACAAAACGCGCTGCTTTCCCAAGTATTTTAGTTTTTTTTATCAAATCTTTATGACCAGGGTGCTAAATGCTCTCAGCATATTTGAGGTGTTGCCTAGCCAGAGTGAAGTAGCATATTTCTCTTTCACTTTTTCATCCGAGGACATTCCTGTTATACGTTTAACAAAACCTAGTTTCTTTAATGCTGAGCCACATATGTTTTATATGTACAATCCCCACGATATGTCAGACGTTAAGGCAATTCCTAGATATTTTACTGCATCTGTAGATTTTATATTTATTCCACCAACAATATATGAATGGTATTTTTGTTATGACTTTCGCAGGAAGTGAATATATGGGTAAAAAATATGAACTATTTTCTGATTCTCTGATGTCTTTGTTCACATCCATTGAACAAAGGGAGTGTTTGGAATTGTCTGATACTCAAATAAAAGTTATTATATAAGTACATGGTACTAAGATCTGATGAGCAACTGTTGTCGCTATGTAATAATTTTATTGTTATCGTTGTAACAAGCTGCTGGAAAGATGACATTGATGTCACTGCACGTATGTTTGGTGAGAGTGAACAAAGACCTCGGAGAATCAGAAAAGAGTTCATGTTCTTTAACCAATTCCATTAGAAATTAAGAAGTTTAAGAAGAAATTAAGTTTTAAGTTATATTTATTCCACCAACAATATATGAATGGTATTTTTGTTATAACTTTCGCAGGAAGTGAACTATGGGTAAAAAATATGAACTATTTTCTGATTCTCTGATGTCTTTGTTCACATCCATTGAACAAAGGGAGTGTTTGGAGTTGTCTGATACTCAAATTTATTATATAAGTACATGGTACTAAGATCTGATGAGCAACTGTTGTCGCTATGTATTAATTTTATTGTCATCGTTGTAACAAGCTGCTGGAAAAATGACATTGATGTCACTGCACGTATGTTTGGTGAGAATGAACAAAGACATCGGAGAATCAGAAAAGAGTTCACGTTCTTTACCCAATTCCATTAGAAATTAATAAGTTCTACAGTAAAAAAAAAACAATTTTGTACTTACTTAAAGCCTTCGTGCAACCGGGGGAGATTTTGTCACGTATCAAATAGTAGAATACATGAGATGTTGGCTGAATAGGGAGGTGCGTGTGGGATAGGAATAAAGTAGTGCGGGACGCCGCGTGGTGGCAGGCGAAATAGGGAGATAGTGTTGTCTCGCGGAGTGCACGAGTGGGCTTTATTTTTTTTGAGGTAGTGCTGGTTAGTTTGGAAGTGGGGAGGGGGAGTTTGGAGGTGAGGGGGGAGGGAGAGGACGAGGGATAGGGCAGTAATCTGCTTGCGTCAACATCCCCATCCACCCGCCCCGTTGTCACGGCGACCGTTTGCTTTCGATTTTCCCGCACGGGAGCCTTTACCCCGCTTTTGTTGCGAGACCGCAGCGCGCCTTCCGTCTCCTCTTTGCACTACATTCTCCTCCTCCCTCGAAATCACCCCTTCACCCCCCATCCCCTCGATCCTCGTGTGTACGCTCTCCTAGCACAGGTCCAGTAGTATACACACACGTGCCGTCCTTTCATTCCCCACCCTATCCAATCCCTCCCCCACCCCCAATCCCCTTGCACAAAATGCAACTATCTCCTACCCATCCACCACCTAGCCCACACTCCACTCTATCGCGGCCGAGGGAAAAGCTTTAATCCACAAACGCGTATGTACCGTGTTTACCGTTACCTTTCAACTCCCGTCTCTCCTTACCCCCCCCCCTCTCCACACGTGACGGGCAAAATAAATAGATGATTTAAAAAAAATGTTCGGTTTAAAATATTCTCCGGTGCACTTCTCGAAAATCACTGTCGTCCATCTCGAAAAATCACTTCAGTCATCGTTCTCGTAACATATCTCCTAGCTTGTATTTGTTTTCAATACTGCCGGCACCGCTTTCCTTATCTTATCTTTGTGGTTTTTTTTTCAATCACCATTTTATCGAAGGTTTGCGTTGTGCTGATATTTAACTGTCTTCAAGTATCGGAAGTCCGTTTTTGGAATCATGTAATAGAACCGGAGCTCTACTTAAAACACACCCATGATACACTTCACCACTTCACCTCCCAAAACCTCTCATTCTTTATGCCTATACACGGCTGGTGTCCTAAAACCCCCTGCCAAACGCCAATACGGCAACTCGCTGAGTAATATGTAGATGGAAGAATTCAACATATTCACAAAATTCATACATTGAAAAATTGTATGCTGAGCCCCCTTGTACTCATTCCACTATAGCTTGATTTAATAGGAAATATGAATGCTTTTTTTGCTTATTTATTTCTTTAACTTTCCTATGGCCGTCGTGCAAATTACGAATCAAGGGATATACAGTTATTTAGAAATTTATTTTTATTATTTACTTATTTGATATTTATTTATTAAGATGTGTGTTTAAAAAAAATTAGGCAATATTTCTGCTGACTCATAACTTCTTGCATTACGTATATCTACTATTCTTTCTTCCATCGTATGGAATCTTCCTTCGTTTCATAAAGGACGGAGTGAGAACGGCTGCAATATAATATGGATTACACCCATGTGGCTAACAACAGATGTGTTAACCGGAAGGGAAAAATTTAATGATAATTAAATCCCTTAATTTCTAAATAGATTACGTTTACCTTGGGTAGAGTAGTAACAACTTGTAGATATATTATTTTTTCCATGCACTTCGTAAATAACACTGCCGTCCATGTCGAATTATGACTGGTATTATCGTTCTTGTGACATACGTCCTAGCTTGTGTGCAGTTTTTCATACTACCGGCACTGCTTTCTTTTTTGTGAGTCTTCGGAGTTGTTTCTTTTTATAGATACCGCTATCCAATTGAAGTGCTTGCGTTGCCTGTGTACTTTTTGTTTGTGTTTGGTCGAATGCTTTTTGATAACATTCCGAGCGGGATGCAGGTGTCAGGAAAAGGATGGAAATGGAATGCGATTGCCCGAGAGAACCTTTTGAGCGTTTTCGAATGCGGTCAGGTAGACTCTTCTTCGAATCTGGTGTGCTTTTAGCAAATGGAAATCGAACGTCAGGAGTTTAAGAGTACTTCCATAAGTGTATCGGAAATCTGTATTCATGAAGTGACCCTAGAAATAGTTTCTAGTTCCGTTCTTTGTAATATAGCAACTTTTTTCAGTAAAATACAATTTTAGGCTTGGCTGGTCGATATAACTGAATTTTGCAAGAGATATTCTTTTTTAGTGAAACCACTAAGTGATAGCTTTCAAATGAAACCTGATTTATTCAAGCAAAAAACATTGAATATAGCTAAGCTTAATAACATTGACTGATTGGAAACAAGTTACTCATTGCAGAACTTAGCATTTGATGCCCGGTTATATCTCTGATTTTGTAAATGAAATGTATATATCAGACATTCAAAGGTAGTGCTTTTGGATTTTGGTTCATAGATTTCTTCCTGATCTTATTTTATGGGTACTGGAAATTTAATAGTTACCATCAGTACTCTGACATGAGTAGAATCATTGATTCGTATTCCAATGAAGATTGACACTCAATTATACTCAGATGCCATGATCTAAAGTGAATTGCAGCTCCTCAGAAAACAGTGGCGTGCCACTTTCTATTCTCAGACCTTGTATAAAACACTAAGGAAGTACAAATTTTACTTGCATATAACTAAGTAAAAGAGAATATGTAATTTTCAAGAAGTCAGCCATGCGTCTTTTGAAACCATCTCTGTGAACTGTAGGATATCCCATTGAGAAGGTTTTAATTTCATGGGGTATATTAAAGTCGTAAAATAGATTTTTCTCTGTTTTTTATTGTCTTTCTTTCTGTTGTAGTAGAATGTCAACTTTCAGCAAGCTATTTCCCGCTTTTCTCAGCCACCACCTTGAACGCTGCAGTTTTTAAATGTACATTCATCAAAACGCGCTAGTAGTTGTGTGGCTTTCATAGTTAAAAGGCAGTTGAGAGGATGCAAATGGATATAGAAGCTCCTGATGCAAAGAGAATAAAAAAATTGGCAGCATAGGTTACCGGCCTCGGGCTGTTTCTGAAAGGACAAGAGGGTGGCCGGAAACGTGTCTCCGGTAAAAAAAAATAGAGAACATGAGATATACATTCATTCACAGCAATAGAATGTCAATTCACCGTGCTTCTCACTAATCCAGACCCTGCGATCGACTATTCATAAAAGTACTTCCGAAGCGAAGTAGTGCCTATGCTGAAACATTTTCCGAGTCTTCAGTCTTTCCAGAATCATAATTGAAAAAAACTGTTGAATATCATCACCGAGAATATTTATTTTAACAAAAATGGACTATTTCGTCTAATATTTCGCCCTAATATGTTCTAGTATTACTCTAATGTAACCATATAAATATTAACCATTAAACTAGGTTAAGATATTTGATTCCTTTTGGTTATTTTCATAAAAATTCATGACCGTTCTTTTGTAAAATGATTCATCATCACTGGTTGTCTGCTTTCGCAGGTCCTTGGTGCCTCCATCCCTCTCTGTCTTCTGCTCTCCTCTTCAACTCTCTGTAACTCCCTCCATCCTTCAGGTCAGTGAAAATGATTACCTGGCATTATACTGACTAATAAACTAATAATTTATCTTTCATAGAGCCTTTGCTTCTGATGTTGTTATTAGACTAATCAAAAAGACGTTATTCCCAGCTTGGATTTCGAGTTGTGCAATTATTTGAGTGCATACATTATTGGTTAATCCAAAATTTTTAGTGAATTATATTTATGTCTTAACCAGAATTTGATGGCGTAGTTTTTAAATGTTAGTTTAAGCTGTTCAAAAATACTTCATTATGCCTGTACTTCGTAATCATTTTGAACAAATGTATTGACATTTCTAAAAACATTGGGTAGTTAACATAATTATGTATATGCTCTGATATCTAACGCTCAAGGCCCACATCTCTATAAATTGTGTAGGTATAGTTTTGTAAGTTATCCCAGGAGGTTTGTTTTATGTTTGTTATGGAGATATTTGGAGTAACGGCATCATATTTATTATTTGTTTTACCATGGTATTGCGTGTGAAGTATTTATTTCGTCAATATATGTCTCGTAATGGAAAAATTTTTGATGGACTTTGATTTATCATTATTTTTTTATATATATTCATATTAAAACTGGCAAAATTCCTATATTAAATCCTTTTTTTGGTGTTGGATCCGCGGCTGGATGTGTAAAAGAGAAACAAAAGAAAACTTTAAATATACGAATTTACCTACATTTCCATGCGGAGCAACGCCTTCTCACAGAGCGCTGGTGACGTGGATTGGAATGCTCAGATTGGCAGTTCGATTGTTCATGTAAGAGTTTTAATTGATACGCATCGGTTCCGAGATACCGAGTGACTCGGATAAAATCTCACGGAGCATGCGGAGCATGTAATGCAATTTTCGGGGCATTGCCGTGCAATTGGCCGGCGATGTGGAAGTGTTCAATGAAACGGACATCGTCCGGGTTCTTTTAATTCGAGAAGCAGGGAAGGGAAGAGTTTGGAAGTGGGCGTGTTGAAGTGGAGAGGGTTGGGGGTTTAATAAAGTGACCGGAGGAAAGTGGGAATCAGAAGGGGGAGTAGGGAGTGAGCTCTGCGAGGATTTTTTGGGAATCGGGGAAGAGTGAACGAGAGGGGGGGCTGGGAGAAGGAAAAGAGTGTTCACGAAAATGGAATCCAGCACGCGAAACGCAATTGCGCCGTTCCGGTGGGCTTCGTTCACTTGGAGGATTGAATGTTTATCCCTGCCGTGTGCGTATCCTGCGTCAAGATTGACAGGCAGGCGGCAGCTCCAACTGCAGGGCGAAAGGTGTCCTTTGCTCTAGCCCAATGTGTTCAAATGAACGCCAGAGTGGCACTTAAGGTGATTCAACTGGAAACGGGCGATTCAACGCAGGCTCTAATCAGAATGGATATCATTTTTCAATTCTGTTGGAAAACTTAGTGTCTGAGAATCAAAATTAATATACTATGACAGAGCCTTGGTTGTTAAAAAAAATATTTTTTCCTTCGATTTCCAAATTTTACTTTCTCATTGAAAAAAATTAGTGGCATCCTTAGAATTTGTTTACCCCAATACAGTACATAATATTTCACATATTGCGGCCAGTTGAAACTGAAAATTTATCAAAGTATTATAATCGGCTTTCTAAAAACATATTTTTCTTCTTTTTGCCGATTTGGTGGCGCGATGTTGCTTCTGATGGCAATGGCACGAGGAAATACATGCTTATCTCAATATTGATGGAGTAAACAATAATGTTTACTTCAACTCCATCATTCTAGACGGAGAAATGGAGAATAACCAGAGGAGAGCAATGAATGTTCGTACCATGGAAATTAAAGGAAGAAGGATGCTGGTAAAAATTCAGATTGACTCTGTGTCGTAATTTGCGAGAGACATACTATGTGCAAGAAATGGGATAATATGTGAAAACATTTGTTTAACCCATTTCCGCTCAACGTAGCCATATGGCTTCTCCCTGATTCGCCGAGTGTATGATGCTCTGTAGGAAGAACCGCAAACTTTATCGCAATCAACTTGTCAACATGGCGTCGTTCAAGGTCACGTTCACCAAAATATCTTACGTGAGTTCTTTAGGTGACCATATGAGTAAAATACCAAAAATTCATCAAAATCACAGACAAAAGTCTTTCTGGGTGGAAATGGGTTAAAAGAAGAATAAGGTAATAAAAATAAAGAGTATACTAACCTGGAGATGCTAACATTGGCGGAGAATGAGGATTCACCAGTAGATCAACGCATTATGCAACGATATGTCCACTTAAATCCAACCTTAACTGTTACAGAGCCATAAAAAAACTTAGGCAATAACCAGACAGTGGTAGAATTGTTTTTAGAGTGGGTATTTTTTTATTCATCGTACTTAAGAAGCCAGATAACAAGTAATTAATCGTGGGAATCGTTCTCCCACTGATAGGTTTTATATATAAAATATGTTTGCGTAATTTTTACTTGTAAAAAAGTATTTACCGCTGAATTTTCTTTTATACTCCGATTTTCTCCAAGAAGCTCTAAACCTAGTCTTCTTAGTAATGTTCTACCCTGAGTCAAGGTTATGCATGGTTATTCGATCTTTCAAAACCCATTTCCTTTGACTTGATCAGCAAATTCTCTTCTGCCCACATCATCTTTGAGTTCCATATCCCTGAACGGTGTCATGGATCTACTTTCCATTTCAAACACCCCAAATCCAGCCTACTCCTCGATTTTTCCTTCTATTCCTTCCATTCTCGGCTTCTCCACGTCGAAGACACTTATAGATACGGTTTTCTGCTCACATATCTCCCCCAGTAGTCCCCACGCTTCTCTCCCTCTCACTCACGAACTAGTAAGGACTCAAAAACGCGCCACATTTGTGTTCGTCCACTTCCACCATTCATTTATGAGTCCCTTACTCTCTTCCAACTATCTCGTAGTCAACCCCAACCTACCAATCCACCTCTCCATGACGGCTTCTACACGAAAACGGCCAGCCTTTCTCACTCACTTGGGGATTTTCCGACCTCATCCCTCCTTTGTGACCCCCCTTATCCATCTGCTCCACCCTTTCTCCTTATCCAAGACAATCAAACCTTTCGCTCCCATAACCCACCCATCCTTCCTCATTCTTCCCGTCCACCTCGCTCGCATACTTTCGCCCCAGAGTCCCTACAAAACAAGTCCCTATCAAATGCCTGCCTCGCTAGGTGTGTCTCACTCTCAACCTCCCCGTTCCCTCCCGTACCATTCGGCCAAATGCTGATTCGCACAATAGGGAATCCCATGGAGAGCGATTGCTCTTCATGTCCCCCGGAGCATTTGGAGCCGTCGCACACTTGTTTAGATACTGGGAGAGAAGGGTGTGATCCCCTTTCAGCTCGCATGACATGGAGCGTGACCTCAAGTTTGCCCAAAGGTATTCTCCCAAAAACTACTTATAAGAAAATATGTTTTTGTCCTGTCCCGAATTTTTATTGTATTTTAAATGGTTAGTCATTTACCCAATGTCGTTCCTTTTTAAGTGCGTTTACAAAGAGGGAGGTAACCGATAACTAAGGTCATTTGCGCCAAAGGGGATAGGTAAGGGAGTAAGGGTGAATAAAAACCCGGCGTCGGCATTAGCATACTTTTAACTAAAAGCGCCAAGGGGACCACGGCTTAACCTCTCATAGGGCAGTCGAAGAACTGTACTTGAAGTGTCGTCCACAATACACTCAAGTAGGGATCGAGTGTCCTCTGAAAAACATCCTCTGCAGGGATTTGAACCCTGGCCGCCCGTATGGTTAGCCAGTACTCTAGCCACCACAGCGATTCGATCCCTATATTAGAAATCTCCGCGTCCCCCAAATGTGATTATTATTTATTTTTAGCTCGTAGACTTCCGCAGATGCAATCTAGCTTCATAGGGCAGTAACCTGATGAAGCTGGCAGGAGGACCAGCGAAATATGGTTTTCTTAAAACAAACATCGCGGAATGAATCCCGAAAAAAGGAACCGTCATTATTTTCTTTTAATAACATAAATTT
This sequence comes from Ceriagrion tenellum, assembly GCA_963169105.1. NCBI lineage: Eukaryota > Metazoa > Arthropoda > Insecta > Odonata > Coenagrionidae > Ceriagrion > Ceriagrion tenellum. The sequence goes on along the minus strand of OY720633.1, from coordinate 125,067,598 downwards.
GTATCGTTAGTGCAAAAACAAGTACTTGGTCATGATTCCACACTTTATTTAAATAAAAGCGACCTAGATTTCGGAATATCATGCCATCATCAGGTACAAGCAGTTGGGTAGCTTACACTTATATGGGAGGCTTACACTTGCACTGTACCTGATGATGGCAAGATATGCCGAAACCTAGGTCGTGTTGCTTTAAATAAAGTGTGAAATCATAACCGAGTACTTTTTTTTTCACTTATCATTAAGAAGTTCCCCCGAGTAATGCCAGAGACAGTCTTATTTATCAATTTGTGTATTTGAAACTGAAATTTTAATTATTTGAAGAAATTGGAACGAAGAATTCATATAGGTGGCGATGTTTATTTCATAAGATTCATAAATAGGATCCATTGGCGGTAACTTTATATCACCTAGGTTGTTGCCGGGAGTCAAGTTGTCAGTTTTCGGAAGATGAAGTATTGTAACCAGAGGTAGAGGACATAAAAAGTGGTTTTTCACCTCCTTCAAAAGACCATTTTGCATCATTACCTACGTAATACTATGTATGTCTCCAGTGAGACCAAAGGGTACAGCACCAAAAATCTTCATCAGAGAAGAATCTCCGAGGATTCCTAGAAGAAGTGCTTAAAATCTCTTTTGCTGGATAGAAATGCTGAATCTAATAAAAAGAAGACTTAAGCTGTTTCCACATTTTAAGATTTCTGTCTGTTGTTTATATCTACCCTGAATTGTGGCAGGCATCATCAACCATGGCATCAAGACTTAAAGGAACACACCCTACCATAAATGTTTCCAACCGACGATGGCTACTGGCGCCTGGTCAGCAATTATGCAAGTCGACCATTATTTCTGGAGGCCGTCCTTGTTACTATGGTTACCAGCATTTATTGACACCCCCGACTTTGAATTATCAAAACAGCATCAGAGTTTGGCAACTAGCCCTGAATTTTAGATCTCTTGCCCTGAATTACGACGCCCATTCTGAATTATGGAAATACAGGAGAAGCCCATAATTCTCGCGGTCCTTTCAAAATTGTCCTAAAATTCTGCCCTCGGGCTCTATAAATCATCAGGATCCGTGTATGCGGCCGTTATATTCACAAAATTTTGTAAGCAAATCTTGCGCCTAAAACTTGAAGGTAACTGGAGTCATTATTGCGGCGATAATTAACTTAAATATATTTAGTTTTCCTTTAAAGTGCCAGTTTGGAGTCGTGTGCTCGTACATTTATTAACTAGCAGTCTTCAAAAATTTTTCCAGCCCACCAAAATAGTCCTTTCTCTAAGACTAACTATGCCAATGAAATCTATGTTGACTTAAGGCGCATTCGATACCGATGGGTATTAGATATTGGTTACCAATTATGGTATGGTATATTGGTCTGAACGATTCAAATGTTGAAGTTTTCACTTTGTGGAAGGTTAAAATTTTAGTAATTACCAAACTTTGTGTCTCCACAGATTTATTATTGCGAGTGCATCCGGTTTCGGCAGTTACCGGGAGTGTACCTAATGATGGCTTAACTGCCGAAACCGGAACTATCGAAGACACAAAGTTTGGTAATTATTGCAATGGTATGGACGAATTTGGAAGAGAGACTAATATTCACGGCATATTGCTCAATAAGTGGTGTTCACAGATAATTACTGGAGAGAATAATCTAATCCAATCACATGCGATCTCATCGCGTTTACTGATTTAACTTATGGACTGGTTTTTACCATCATGGGTTCAATGCATCTCTCTCAACAGTTAAAAAAAAAAATTCCTAGCAAAGTGGAATTGAGGCATTATCTCGTGGTATCATGAGTAGCCGTCGCATCTGGTATAAATTCTGACTCCCGACTTAAAATTAGACCACATGCTTTAAAATGAAGCTCGGGATTAATATTTAATTTTTTGGAGGCAGCCAACCCAGAATAGATTTATTTGTAATTTTGCCGGCAATATATAACCTTCAATTTCAATAAAGATGCTAATCGCGGTAAAGAATCTCTGCAGCCGTCCCTATTTTAGTTCCTACGGTAAGTGGTTAATTGAATGAATGGCGCTAGCTTTCGACCGCCTTCTCAAATGACCAATGCTCAGTTAAATCACGGCACCCAGACCAGTTTTTGGTTGTATTGCGTTTGTTGAACCTTTCCAATAACTCACCCGTACTCGCAGTATCGGAAGGTTGTGCTCAGTCATGCTCGTTGGTAGAGTTTCACGCGTTAAGCCTAGTTTGGAGCCCGTTCTCCTAACTCTGAAGTCTAGATTAAAAGCATATTAGTCAAAGCAAGACCGTCATAGATCCAGTGGGCAGGGTAGTAATTTTACCACCTTTCAATTTTTATTCAACAATATTCCTCATAAATAGGAATTACCACCACATGCCTCCCAACCCGTTTTCCAGGCGCAGATTGAACGAATGACGGGAAAAATATATCCCAATTTTAACCATTGCTTTTACTTTATTGTAAATCACTTCCTCAGTCTCATCCCTGTATGTATCAGCTCATATTGTTACCAAACTAGACTGTTTTTGCGATATAGTCAGAAATAACTCAGGAATAAATAGTTAATTATTAAAGTTAGTTTACAGTAGCAACGAATATAATTTTTATTTAATTTTTTACTGCTTAAGTTATAACATTTACCAACATTTTCGCGTATTCCTGGTACAATCTGGATATATACGGTTGCGTGCTTGATTTCAACTAAACAATTCTTATGTTATTTTCCACATAGTTTATGGTCCTTTTATATGTTAAATGTATTCAGCTCATAAAAGTTTACGGAAATTTTTAACCTTTTTTATTAAAGTACTGAGAAAGAGAATACCATTATTTTCCCCTGAAACTTGCTTCGCTAAATTTTTGCACCAACGCGGAGTCTAGAGACCAAGTGATTCAGACCTCATTGCTTGTTCTTCTAAAAAAGCTTTGTATTCATCTCACCCTCTGAAGTTAATGTATACCTGTTATGAACATGCCGTGAATGAGCGGTTTCAATAGTGGTTTCTTTCCTATTTAGTCTCAATTTTCCGGAAAAAAACTTTCAAGACCAAGTGTCATCCATTTTTTGTCTTCGTGGTACCGCTATCCTTTCAGGGATATGCTTCCAGCTGCAGAGTGCTTGAACCCGAAGTAATTCAACTCGTCGAATAGCTCATGCCCTTCCTACAATTCATACTCATCCTATTATACACCGTGTACATAATTTGCTCGGGGAATTTTACGAGTTGGGTGGAGAGAATGGCTTTTGTCTGAATTCCCTTGCACGCTGCAATCGTAATCATTGGAAAAACTGGTGTGAAACCCAGGAATGTCGGTAGTATATCAAAGTGAACCAATGCGTCCATTACTCGTAGGATATGAAAAAAATTCTATGAGCTATAATTAAGTTTCTCGTATTACATGACCGTAGGCTGTCCGTAAATAAAAAATTATCTAACGTAAGAAATTGATATTGAAAAAAATTAAGTTAAAGCTCTAGTTCTTTCGGCGTTTTCTCCTGACTGATTAACCTTAATTACTTCATATAATAAACCTTTGATAAGAAAAGGTTCTTTCCTCCGTTTAATTACCTATTTAGTGTGGAAGAGGTCGGTTATTGAGGTATATCTTAGACTGATCACATAAATTTTATTAGTATTCACAAAAGCGATCATATGGAATTTTTTTAAGCTTTACTTCTTCTGCAATTGTATTGCAATGCGCTTCTTTAAATGTTACATCACAAGTAAAATACTAGTGCTACAATATCGAAAGTTTTCTTCTGACTGTTTTGGAATCATTTTCAGAACCTGCTATTTTGGGGTGTAAGGGGTGTAAGAGGTGGAACGCGTCTCGAATACCCCCTTCCACTCAAATGCCAACCTCGCCTGCACGCGGTGCACCCTGCTCTCGCAGAAGAGGCTCTGACGACCGAGTATCTCCCGGAAAAAGGAGATCCCCCTGTCAAGTGCCAACAGCCTCTTTGGAGGGTGGCTGAGCGGACTGAGATTAGGGCACCCTCTTGTCCTTGGAATGGGAAACTATTCCTAAAAGTGGAAGAACTGCAAGGTCAACAGCATTGGATGCGGAAGGCAAGGGGAAACCACCGCAATAAAAACCCTAGTGGTATTCCTAGTACAACAGCAACTCATTATGAAAGCTTTAAAGGTTAAATTATCCGGAAGTAAAATAGTCCCACATTCGGATTTCCGGGCTGGGACAACTGAAAAAGCTCTAGTCATGCAAACAAAGAAAAACAAGAAACAGAAGTATCAAAGAAAAATAGGAACATGGAATGTAAACACATTATTTAAGATAGGGAAGTTGGAAAACCTGAAAATAGAGATGAAGAGATTTAAAATTGATATTCTCGGTATCTCCGAAATGAGGTAGCCTGGCACGGGAGACTTTTGATCAGATGACTACAGAATAATTTACTCAGGGACAGAAGATGGACCAGCCGGAAGAAAGGGGGTAGAGGTGATTATGAAGAAGAACATGGGATTCAGAGTTGCGGGATATGTGCATAGTGATAGGATAATTCTAGTCAAGATAAATACAGAGCCAAATAATACTATTATAATTCACACATATATGCAAACTACAAATAAAGACGATGAGAAAATTGAAAGAATGTGTGAAGATCTGAATCACCTGATAGAAGGAACACGAGCAGAAGACAATGTAATCATTCTGGGGGACTTGAATGCTACGGTGGGAGGAGCAAATGGAACAACTGTTGGACAATACGGACTGGGAGTCAGAAATGAGAGAGGTGAACGATTGGTAGAATTCTGCAGAAGAAACAAATTAGTCATTCCAAATGCACTCTTCAACCATCATAAAAGAAGACGCTACAATTGAAAAGCTCCTGGAGACATGAGGAGAGCACAACTGGATTACATAATGGTTAAAGAAAGATTTAAGAACGAGGTTAAAAATTGCAGAAGCTATCTAGGTGCAGATATTGTAAGCGATCATAATCTAGTCATGACGCACGCGGAACTTAAATATAAGAAAATCATTAAGAGAAAGACTGATTATTTACAGGTGACAAAACTTAAGACACCAAGTATTAGGGAAGAGTTTCAAAGGAGAACAGATGAAAGGGTAGAAAGAAATACTGACATATTACACAAACCAATTGAAAGTCATTGGGGAGTCATGAAGGAGGAAATACTAGAAACTGCAGAGGAACTGCTGAAAAATAAAAATGAAACCAGAAGAAAAGCATGAATAGGTTAAGAAGTAGTAAGAATAATAACTGAAAGAAGAAGGCTAAAAAATGACACAATTGAAGAAGGAAAACAACAATACAGAAGACTGAGAAATTAAATCACTAGGAAAAGCAGGCGGGATAAAGAAAAATACTTGTGTGATATATGTGATGGAATCGAAACCGAACTGAAAGCAAATAACTTGGAAAAGGCATGTGGAAAGGTGAAGCAATTTTTTGGATAGAAGAAAAGAACGGCATGTGGTATTAAAGATGAGAATGGGCAATACATATATGAAGAGGAAAAGGTTGTTAAAAGGTGGAAAGAATATCTTGAGAGCCTTTATGGAGATGAAGTTATAAACTAGAATGTAATAGAGGAAGAAGAGCAGACAGAAGAAGAAAATAAAGGTGACCGCATACTAAAATCCGAATTTCAAAGAGCACTGAAAGATTTAAAACACAAGAAACCCCCAGGAATAGATAAAATCCCTGCAGAGTTATTAAACAATTGCCGAGAAAAAGCTGAAAATGTAATGAATGAAATGATATGGAAAATGTATTAAACTGGAATAGTACCATCCGACTTTACTAAGTGCATAATAATTCCAATCCCAAAGAAAGCCAGAGCACAAACTTGTGACCAATTTAGGACATTAAGCCTGACAACACATGCATCTAAAATTCTTGCACGTATCATTCTTAGGAGAGTGGAGAAAAACGTTGACAATTATTTAAAGAGGACCAGTTTGGATTTAGAAGGGGCATGGGAACAAGAGAGGCTATATTAACACTAAGACAAATAATTGAAAAAAGAAATAGAAAAGGAAAGGCAACATATCTATCATTCGTGGATTTGGAGAGAGCCTTTGATAATGTGAACTGGAATATAATGTTCAAGTTGCTAAAGAAGGAGGGAGTCTCATATAGAGATAGAAGAATAATACATAGTTTATATAAGAATGATAGAGGAATAATAAGATCTGGCAATATCCAAGAAGAAATTGAAATAAAGAAAGAAGTAAGACATAAATGCTCGCTATCTCATTACTTATTTAATTTGAATGTCCAAGATGCCATAAATAGGATAAGAAAAGAGGTTCAAGTTGGAATTAATATACATGGGGAAAAGATTGACATGCTAAGATTCGCAGATGACATTGCTATAACAACAGAAAATGAAGACGACCTATAAAATATACTTCAAGTAATGAATAACGTCATGAAAAACAAATTTAGCATGAAGGTGAATAGAAAGAAAACAAAAATACTCTTATGCAGCCGGAACCAGGAAGATCATAGAAGAGCACCCGCAATATATATATCGAGAATGAAAAAATACAACATGTTAAGGAATATAAGTACCTGGGAAGCCTGATAACGCACAATGGAACCAGTAAAGAAGAAATACGGAGTAGAATTATTCAGGCAAAGAACACCTTTTACAGAAAGAAGAATCTATTTACAATCAGACATATAGACCTAAACATGCGTAAAAGGCTATTGAAGACGTATGTGTGGAATGTGGCTTTGTATTCCAGCGAAACATGGACAATAGGGAAGCCAGAAGAGAAGAAGTTCATGGCTTTTGAGGCTTGGTGCTGGAGAAGAATGCTTAAGATCAGTTGGGTAGAGCATATAACAAATGAAGAAGTATTCAGAAAGCAGGAGCTTCATGAGGAGCTTAAAAACAAGTATAACAAATATGATAGGACACACTCTCAGACATAATGGCCTTCTAGCAAGAGTCATGTAAGGGATAATGGAAGGGAGAAACTCTAGAGGAAGACCACCACTTGCATACATCACACAGATAATGACAGACACTGACACAACTTCATATTACGAACTGAAGAGAATGGCGGAGATTAGAGATGAATGGCGAGTTGCTGCAAACCAGCCCCAGGGCTGCTAACGGAAGGAGAAGATTATTTTGGTAACATTTAACATGATGACATCCATCTTAAAGAATTTCAATATTTTTTTTATTTTTGCCTTTACAACTGAATGCTAAATTGAGTAATTTCCGTCTTTTTAAAATTATTTTTAATAGTATCCGTTCTAACAAGTATAACCAGTTGTATTTGGTAAAACTTGTATCTTATCGTGAAGTCTTTATTGGGTTCAGTACTATGCAACAACTTTTTTTACAGCAAGCTCAGGGATATCATTTGATATCTAAAGATCAAAAAAAATTTGATTTCACAATTTTCAATTTTTTAATGTTGCGTTAAGAGTATAGTTATATTCCTTCGGTACTTTGTCCTTTATTCATCGTTAAAATAGCTTACTTCGAGGACAACGGATAGCTGTTATATTTATTCAGTTTTAAAAATTCAGTATGACAAAAGTTCACATATACTGATCTCATTTTATTTATCATTACGTAATAGCTGTAAATGTTCATGAACTGGCATACCATTTAGGAATATGTGAACTAAAAAAACCCTAGCATTAGCTTAAGTGGTTTGAGTTTACATTGGAAGGTGGAAATATGTCTGCAAGCTAAAAAGATTTTCGAATAGCTTCGGAATTATCATTATATTTTAATTAATATAAAACATGAATGTTTCTAAGAATTGGGCAAGAAATTATGTGCTCTAAAGTAAGGACCCAAATTTCGCTAAACTTTATTAGCTCATCGCCTATTGAAATCATGTAATTTTTGTGTCATTTCAAGGTTGCCGATAAAGTAGGATCGTTGACAAAGTAATTCAAATGTCATCCGCAAAACTTCATGTCATAAGCTAATTAGTATATATTGACTTGCGTCCAAATTTTCATTTTCGGCTCTATTTTTAAATGACATTTATTCTTTAATTCCTGCCGAGAGCTATCGTTTTTCTCAAAGGACTTGTCACTGGATAGCTAAATGTGAAGGTAGCGTCTCTTGTTCTGAAGTCGAAAGGGGACAGTCTAGATCAACCGAACGATGTGTACGCAATAAATTCTACTGCCTTTCGGCGTATTGCTGTACTTTGACTCGCGTTAGCTTAGCTAGTTCCTCTTTGGAAATAAAATAAATTCAAATCATCCCTAAGACCTGTGGAAATGTGGGCAGGTGTTTTTCCCAGTTGTCTTTTGAATGCCTTTTCTTCTATTCCTATGACGATCGTATCAACTTGCTGCTTTTTTCTTATACTGTGAACATTTTTACCTCAAAGTAGAGGAAACTTTACGCTGCACAAGACCTTCTCAAAGTTCACAGATTAGGGTTAAAAACAGCTTTATAAAAGGTTCTTTGCAATTATACCTCAGTCTGACATGTGTAAAACAGAAAGTTTTTACTTTTAACTTACTCAGATAAATTTGACTGTGAAATTAATACATAAAGATAGACTAAACGGTTCACTGTCATTGTCCAGTCACAAAATGAATGCATGTTGCCGGACAGCTTTTTGTGAAAGTCCTTATGCTCATCTGTTTAAAACAAATTCACTGCATTTTCAGCACGCTGATGCAGCTCGAAATCTAGGCTTCCCATGAATCCTTCGTCAGTGGGGTAAGTACCCATTTCTCATGAATTATATCATAGCATTATTAAAAAGCCCTATTTATGAGCCGATGAAATAGTTGTACAACGGTGAGTGGGAGGATTGGTATCCCAAATAATTGTGGCGAGAGGCATGCCAATTGCTAATCCATCACTGAATTTACTCAGGGCTTGGAATGCTTGCGATGAAGCTTTTTGTATTTCTTTACCCACATATGTGAGATATTTCATAAATCAGGGATTATCGGTTCATATTTAAAGAATGATGTTTAGAATATTTTCATCAGTTGCTAAAAGTTTAACTTAGCATTTAACAGCACCTGTGACGCTTGAAATATGGTTATCAGCAGTATGTATGGAAAACATTTACCTTGAAAATGACCAAAAATGGTCGAAACCTTGGTCGCACGATAATTAACATTGGGTGGAAATATAACCAAGCTCTATATTTTTAAGACTACGATTCTGTATGTAATTTCTATTTTGTGGCTATTTCCCTGTGTGAGTAGGATTGCTGTGAGAATAATATTGTTTTAGGCATTTATTACAATGCATAATATCTTTCATACATATCTATCATAATAACAACAATCATCTGTATAACAGCATAGACATTTTAGGATACAGGTTTGGGCTTGAGAATAAGAACCCTGGTTAGTCTGATTTCCACCGAGAAATATTTTGAAACCTAGTTAGATACCCAAATCTCTTATTTTATACATGAAAATAAAAATTTGGTCAACATAATTTTCATTTGATTCTAGATATCATAATCCGGGGTATGGGCTAATGAATTCTTTTCACCTAAACAATCAAATTAATTTTAAATACAATATATAAAGCAATTTAAAAGTCTTGGTAAATTTGTATTTGCTTCCCTGCTTCAATTTCCGACAGTTGCATTGAAAGAATGGTATTTTCCATAAATTAAGGAGTTTTACACATCATCATGTTTGAATTCCAGAAATACAGCGATGGCGTTTAACTTTTATCTCTCTGGGTTTTTCCGTAGCCGTAAGCCTTGCTGGCCGAGGTTTTTTAAATGTTCACTCAACGTGCCAAACAAACACGCTCGGCATTCTAGGGGCACAATTTTTGTGCCGAAAAGACACGCTCGGAAGATAAAGGTTAAAAACACCTTGACAGAAGAGAATTTTAATCTTCCCTCGGGCCGAAGGATGTGATATTCGAGTGGTGGTGGACATATTGCGAAGCGTCTTCAAGTTTGTTTCCCGATTTATTTCAGAGTTATCTCGCCTTGCCGATATCACATATGAACATAATCCTCCTCAGCTTTCAATCTACGTTGAATCGCATTAAATAAACAAGCCATCATAATGGGGAAGGGCGACTTCTCTCATTGCGGTAGACGGAGGGATGGGCTGGAGAGTGTATTTGCCTCAAGGCATTTGCCGAAAACGGAGAATTTCCCCGCATTCGAAATATGCGTCTTCAAGTAGCCGCGGGACAATATGCTGAGTAAATGCCGGCCGGGGCTGTGCTTGGGAAGGACACTTAGAATACGGGTGCTCTTAAAGGAATGGAAGGTACCTCCGAGAGGAGAGGAACAAGGAGAACCCGGAGGATAACGGTCAGGGTCTGGGGAAAGAGGTCCGACTCGGAGAAGTAGAGGGAAGCGGTCAATATTAGGATGATTGGGTAGGAAGGAATGGATTGGACGTGGTGGCGGTAGGCTACGCCCGGGGAGGGTGGGGAGAGAATAGGACGGTGTAAGGGCTCAAGGGTGTAAGGGGGAATAGTTTGGAGAAGAAAGCTTGATGGGACGTCGTGAGAGATGGTGTGGGGAGTATATTCTGGCTGCTGGCTAAAGGTTTGGACGGAAGCAATGATGCGCCCCTCTAAAGGGGACCGGATGTTTGGTGAAGGACCGGGCGGGTTGGCCGTGGTGAGGGGGGATAGGAGAGGAGATATTGAAAGATACGAGAGGAGTGGGATTGAAAGGCGAGGGAAGATAGGAGGCGAGATTGATGGAAAGAACAAGGACGGATAAGCACGTGAGTATTGCGATGGGAGGAGGGCCGGGATACAAAAAGCATGAATTAATATGTAAATCCGGTTAAAGGCTTCATCGGGATTATAATTGTTCGATTCATTTGTAAATATTTGGATTGCATGATATAACCCTTTTAATGCAGAATAGTATGTAAAATTCCTTAAGGTCGCATTACACGGTACATTTTATTGTACAAACAAATGTATGAACTTGTGTATGAGGAAAATTGTACCGTGTAAAGCGACAAATTGTATGACTGTCTGAATGACTTCACGTGAAATAGAACCTGCTCTATTTATATTCAGTTTATATGTACATTCTATGATAATTTGTTTGTACAATAAAATGTACCGTATAAAGCGGCCTTTATACAATGTGTTTTTACTAACATTTTAGTGGAAAAGTTGATAAAAACTAATCATGTCACACTACGTGGTGCAGGTCTCCTAGCGATCGACTGGAAGTACTTAGTTGTCGCTTGTATTCGTGCGTGTCAGAATTTATATTGACAAAAACATGTCATCTAACAGTACTGTATGACATGTTATAGTGTTGAATTTTTCTCTCTTATTGTTAGCGTAATTTTCTTTCAAAGCAGTGAGTGAGTCTTAGAGTGGTGATTTCAAATTTTCTGATATTCACCAGAATCAAAATTCTCAATCATTCTTGGTGAAAATAAAGGTGGAGAATAAAATAAAAATAATTAATTTTATCGCAACCTTATGCTAATAACATGTGGGACTTGTTTATAGTTCCCCCAGGGTCTTTATATAGATAGTCGTACTAGTTGAAATTTTGTCTGTCTAGAAATGCTATGTTTAGGTGTTTTGAGTTATAGTCCATATAAATGACAATGTGCAACATTCCAATTCTGAATTTAGTTTTATTTGTAGATAAATGCTCTTTTGGTTATCCCTTTGAACCCTAGTCACAGACTGGAACGATTTCAAAACTTTCACATTTCTTTGGATGACGAAATTTTTCTGTGATATTGCTTGTGGGCGTTTTTTAGATGAAGCCGAGGCATGTTGACTACAAAAAACTGGAGTGTGAGCTTCAAAAGTGAAAAGCATTCACTGCATGATCCATCGTCTGGGTTTGGCCTCAAAATACGCTCACATTTCCATTACGATGAAGAATTTTAATTGCGAATCTCGTCAAAGGGGCTCTCAAATCAGAACTTTTCTAGCAGTTGTATTTAGGGACGGATGTAGACCACCATTTAATTCGCTGCTTCATGGATTTTCACATCTTTAGTGAGCATTCAAGTTGTGGCGTGAGATAAAATTCTGTGTTGGATGACGCGTGATTCGTCGAAATCCTTGGTTTAAATAGATTTCAATCAGCTTAATAAACCTTTTGAAAAAATAAATAAAATAGCCTATCACCGTTGACTGCGTTAAAACTTTCAAGTGCTCATTCCAATAGGGAAGTTCTGCTAAATGCGTAAAAAATTTATATTGATTTTGGGGTATATTATATGTATGATTACTCCTCACTGGGATTTACAAAATAGTTTAATTTCGACGATAGTCGAGTGTGAGTTTCCCTGACACTATCTCATAATGATATGATATTTTTTGGATATATGTTGATTTTGCATCTGGCTGGTAACCTTTAAATTTTGATAGGCTCGGATTTCTGAATCTGTCCATCACAATAACGGTGAGCGTACTACTGTGTATTTTTAAAATAATGCATCCAAAAGCCCAGAAATGACGCCCAACTTCAATTCCATTACCTTTTTGAGAATTTTATGGGAGACTGTGGTTTAAGGAAAAAATATATCCTTATCTCAAACGTTCTCCCTTTAATGTGAGGGTCGATCAAAGTGAGTTTATTTTTGCATTAATTTTATTTAAAATTAGCCGCAGGATTCTCGCTCTTTCACCTCAAAATTCAAATTTTAATCTACAAAGACTGCTAACTATCGGGCTTTGACGATGGGAGTTCATGGCCCGTAAAATTAAGCGAACTGATGAAAATATCTAGACATTGCTCGCATGAAGCGATGATGTGTTTTTAGTAAAAGAATTTCAGAGCGTCATCATACTCAGCGTTTGATGCCGTTGTTACCTTGGTCATTATGTGTTGGAGAGGCTAGTGAAAGGGTTTGAAAGAGGATGCAGCAGGAAAATGCACCACTCTATGCACTTCGGACGGCAAACAACGATACGCTTAGAGTTTTGATCTACCCATCAGTGGCTTGATGCAAAATGCGCCCTGGTTTTTGCGCATGTTATCATAGAAGCGTTTATTTCCACTTGAGGGTATCCAACTTCACCCTACCTTGGAATGGTGTTTAAAGGGAAAAGGTTATGGCCGCAAGGGGAGTTTAGTACTGGTAGATAGCCTGTGAAGGGAGATACTGGTGTGTGAAACCCTAAAAGGAGCGGGCGCTTGCTCGCTGCGCAGGCCGGCGGCATGGAATGAAGGTCGGGTGCGGGAAATCGGAGGCGGGACCTCGGTGGTATCCAGGGTTGGACATTCGGCAGCGAGACTTCAAAAGCCTCTTGTTCACTCTCAGGAAACCAATTATATGCTAATTAAGCGAGTCTACCATTATTTCAAGCTGGCTCATCTCCCCGCCCGAACTATCTCCAGTGACTCGGCCATGAAGTGGAGGAAGCGTATATAGTGCCACGCCGAACCATTTATAGGCCGGGAGACTCCATTGAGATGAAGAGGCGGCGCCCTAAACTTGGCTTCTCGTGTAAACGCAATCAAAAGTCAATTTAGGGGCTCCTTTACTCGCAGCAGGTGTATTTTAAATACCAAATGTGTCCTGTGAATGCAACAGTGACAGGAAGAGTGCCCGCTTAACTCTCAAACGACGATGGTATCGTAACAATGAGAATTATGCCTTGGGCTTCGTTTTATGTCCTTCACTGTGGTTGACTTTTACTCTCATTTCGCGAGGATTTGATAGGTAAAAGATATAAATCAGCTATTGAGAGAGACCATAATTATGTACTTGAGACGTTATGGAAACGCCTAAGTTTTTAAGTGGAAATTCCTAAGCATTCATTTGGCAAAGAAATAATTAATGACGATCTACCAATTTGAACTGTTTCTACCTCACTTTTCCCTGTGTATGTTTTATATATTTAATAAATTACGTGAAAAAAAACAGCCTTTAAACATCATATATTGCCATTTTGTTCTCAAAATATTGATTTTTTCACTAATTAAAAATTTTATTATTATGAAAAACAGCTGTAGCCAGTCTACTGTTAGCAACATGTCCACCAGCATTATTTTTTCCATACTTTCTGTTTATATTTCTTAAAAGTTTGGCCACCAAAATACCCGTAGATATCCAAATTTGTCATTTTTTTACAATTTCGCGAATCAAGACTTTGTTTGAGCATTTTACATTTCATAAGGAGCAGTGAATGAGTAATTGCAGGGTAACAAAGATGAAATAAAGGTATCGTTGGGTGTTTGAGTAATTTAATACAATTGGGTTCTTCCTTCCTTATATCGGACACAAGTTAAAGTGCAAGTCTTTACTTTATGGTAAAGCATTACATGAAATAAAATGTTGCTTCTTACTTACCACACGATTTTATTTTCACCGACCATGGTTTTGACGGAATTAAGTTATTGTCAAGGTACCTTTATAATGACATAATTCTATCGAAACCAAGATCAATGATAGTTAAGTGGTGTGAAAAGAACAAAGTAACATTGTATTTCACTAGATATTGGATTTGGCTGCTTTAAAATAGTTTTTTTGCTTTCGACTAAAATAACATCAATAAATGGAACATTTCATAATTGTCACCATGCAGTTTTCATTGCCTTCATGCATCAAATATTATATCGAAATGCGATTCCCTGCTGGAAATGTCCCCAAGGGGTAAGGGATGTCCCGAAGGGGACATGGGGTGTCTCCTTTGGGATCCTCATGGGGTCAAGGGGATCCCCATACGGGACACCCCATGTCCACTTGGGGACATTTCCAGCAGGGTTATGGATGAAAATATTATAGTACGTGGATCACTGAGCTATATCACGGTCTATGACGTCTTATTTTGTGAGTGCACTTGTACATCTGTCGGCTCAGTCATCCGATGTGCCTTCCAAATGAATAATAAAAGTTCAATGTGCCAAAAAGTTCTCTTTAAATGACGTATCCTTGAGCATGGCGTTCGATTTTGACTCTCCCTAATGGTCACGACGTGGATTATAAATTTCATCTTCTTTTACTGTATTTTTATGCTCTTTCTTAAGGTCCCTCTATTTAATTCTGTTTCTTAATACTTTTCCAAATTATTGTCATTAATCCTATAGTGTACGCCATAAAACATCAAAATACTTCTGATAGTTTTGATCTTCCAATGTATTCACTTTAGCTTTCAATGTGAATGGAAAAGAGACGGGAGCATTAATCGGAATATGATCATCCTCCCACGTCTCCAATATAACTGGCGCAATTTTCATGTCGATTGAAAGCACCGCCCGAAACTTAATACGTATTATATAAAAAGGCACCAATTAAATTTACAATGTTAGCATCATATATTTGTAAAAGGGACACTTATTCACAATTTATTACAACACAACACAGTTTATTATGTTTCTCTCAAACAAAAATTTATCAATATTTTCATTGTTTTCTTTCCCCTAGATCAGGTGCGTCATGAAGTTTTGCTTTCTGTAACAGCTTATGACATTCTTAGCTTACCCTTCTGCTCAACAAATAATCTTAACAATTTTCCTACCTTATGCTTTTCATGTCCAGATAAACATAATTAAAACGAATAGTTCTTTTATTTTTACGACGGAATAATCTCCGGGATTTTGGAGTACCGATAGGTATTCATGATGTTACATTGATGATAAAATATGTCTAGTCAAATTGGTCTCGTATTTTAATACGTTTCATTGTTTCTTTTAGTTTATTAATTCAGTAATAAACCAACACAATAGATACACTATAGAAGAATAAATGGAAATAGTAAGTTACATGAATTTATTATGCCTCATGAACAATGGCATTTTTTGTTGAGGTAGCAGGAAAAACTTAAACATCAGGAGAACTTCGAAATGAAAAAATTCAATCTTATGGAGAACACTCCGTACATATCATATTTCTGAAAAATCAATGCATAACAGTTTTTCATTAAAAAGAAAAGAATATGAAATGAAACGAATACCTCTTGTGTTCATCATTACATTTTTTTAAAGCATTTAAGTTTCCAATTTGAAAAAATAATAATTTTTGTGTAATAATAATAATACATTTTGTGCCACCCATGTAAATGTTACTGGCCGTACCCATTTTTTATACTCAGCTACTTCACTGCTGATCCATACGTGGGAGTATACCCGAAACAGATAAAGGCATTAGTTATCAACAAAGGCGTGTTCGCTTCTCGTAAAAAAAAACATTTCAGAGCTCAATATTCATGCCGACCCTTTACCTCGCCTGAAATGTTTCCAATTTTCATGTTTCAGCGCAACTGCAGGCGCTGAACTTCTGAACCGACTGCTCTTCTACTACGCCGCCGTCACCGCTTTTGTTTTTGAGGAGGGAGTGCTCGAACATTACCTTTTTATTTCCCCCTTCGCATCTCGGTGCTCCGCATTATAAAACGTATCACAGCGATGTTTGTATCCGTGAGCGGTGGGAACATATATATAACTATGGATGTGTATAGGAAGAGAACGAGCGGGTCACGGCAAACATTTTCTCGGATGAATGAGCTCCTCATGCACGCACGACACAGGAAGCAAGACAAGCGTAGTTTAAAATCGGCACGCGTCACTTATTCTGCCGTGGGTGTGTATGTGCTCACGGCTGCAGGCGGAAGAGCAAACATGAGCGGCGGGGCCCTCTCGAGCCCCCCGGCAGAAAGGCAATTATCGGCTTAATGCACGTTGGGATGTCCGGCTCATGAAGGAAGCGATAGATGTTTGGGACTGGTGGCAGTGGGTCGAATATCAATAATCTTAGCCATGACCGGGGATGGAATTAGTATCATGGGGAAAATCGGGAGGCGTTAAAGGAAGGGTATGCTGTTCATTCATATGCTAGTTGTGTACTCAGTTATCTACTCGGCTCCCATTTGTCCAAACAGATTGTTTGCCGAATTACATTCATTTGCTCGGCGAGACACATGTTATGATTCGAAGCGGTTGGCTGTTAAGAAAGTCGTGAGAAACGTCTTTAGATTGCAAAATATGTTAGTGAGATACTAACAATTTTATGGTATGATACACTATTATGTGCAACTTCAGAATCTCCTCCAAACTTCAATATAGTAACGCGGAAAATACCAAGATTTCATTTTTGAGAAACTATACGCAGGATTGTCCAGAGCACCGCTTCAAGTTGAGTTCGAATATTCTAACGTTTTTCCATTTATATTTGCTCCTGTGATATGTTGCTTTGAATACAGATTTGATTTGCATTGGTTCTGTATTTAATGAACTCGATCTTAGTGGAAATATTTCATCAGTATTTTATCTGCGCTTTAGAGATGATCTAAAATCAATATCCTTATCGACCACATCTCGACTGTGATCATATGCTCTATTCCTAAAATTTTGAATGGTTAGTTTGGCTTTTTATTTTATGTGATGTAGAAATTTCGGAACTTTTGATTACCTCCTATGATACGCTGTGTTAAAGAGTAAGTCGTTTTATGTTATTGTTGAATATACATGCATGTAATTATGCAGTAATTACATGCATGTATATTCAACATTACATTATACATGTAATTATGCAGTTTTGATAAATTTATCGTAGGAAAAGAAATATTTTCATTAAAAAAATATATTCATACATATGAAATACTCATAACTTTTCACTATGCTGCATCCTAATGATTGCTTATCACTTTATCAAATGATTTTTTTTCTTCTAATCCGTAATTGGGTCAAGTGTTTTTATCATTTCGTTTTGACTCACGATAAATTTGTATAATTTCTAAAATAATCTGCAGAGAACAGCAGCCTTTTAAGAGATTGCAAAGTATCAAGTTATCCTTTAACGCCTCCAATCATCCGTTAAAACTTCTAGAAATTTTGCACGAGGTTAGTTTTAGTGTCGGCTTATTTAACCCCATTGTACCCCACATGTGAAAATCAAAGCGTTGTTACGCGAGCCGTAATGCCGTCTCCACACCAGCGCTTTCGTAATCAATACCTTACTCGCTGCTCAAAACAAGCTTTGTGCCCGCCGTGTAAGCTGAAATGAACAAAGATAAGGAGGGACAGTGTGAAACTAGGTGGTGTGGTAGGTATCCAGCTTACAGGCCGCATTGTAGACTTGTTACGGAACGGCAGGCGAGACGGATGAGGGCCCGCTGGAGCCGCGGGAGGGATGAGCGTTCGTCGGTGAGGGAATGGGCAGCTAATCCTCCCTTTCATTGCCTTTAGCCGGCTAATCCGCCATTGGGGGGAGGGGGGGTTTGGTGTATATTTTCGCGGTGATGGCTTTTAGTGTTTGCCGCCGTTGAATGAATTTGGGCAGAATTGTTTGGCTTCTCTCTCTATCTCTCCGGTTTCGGCGTGGGGCACGGCCGTGCGATCGAGTACCGTCGAAGTCCAGACGGCCTTGCAATCAGATTACAGTAGCCGGTTGAAAGTAGCGGGGAGTTCGTACGCGCGAGGCTTCTACCCGAATCAGTTGAGCCTTGCACCCTTTTGCAGCCAGAGGGATATCGGCTCGACCCACCCGTGATTGGCATTGCACCTCTGCCTGTTAATTTTGGGACCGCGGGCGCTAACACAATGCGCGGTGGAATTTAAACTGGTCTTATGAGAGGCGCTTGGAAGTGATTGACGTGTAGGGATTGTTAATTTTCCACGCGAAGAAGGTAAGACTCCTTATCGCACCTTCGCCATTATTGGTTAAGAGCCTAAGGAAAACCGGTTTTAACATACGGTTTCTCATACCGTGCTGTTACGTGGCTCTATTCAACCCTCTTGCATTTTTAACTTCTCGAGCCACACTGATGCAAGTTTAGCATGCTAAAGAATTTCACAATCTTTATTTCGTATCCTCTTCACCTAAGTTGCTCCCTTCCATTTTTCGTAAAAATATTATCCTTGGGAGTCGTCGATATATTGACAAGAATGAGAAATTTTCACATATAATTATGAAGTTCAAGTTTGCAATGCGAATATTTCAACGCGTACATTATCTCAAGAAACAAAAAAATCAGCAATGCAAACTTGGAGACGAAATTTTTTCGAGCTAAAATATTCTTTTTAAAATTTTGACCAAAATATTCTTTTTAAAATTTTGACAATGTCCTCCTTTATCCTAGTACCTATTATATACTATCCTATATAGCCTAGCATAGTATCCTAATAGCACGGATAAACAATTTGAATGTTCTGTTGCCATTTTCAAATCAAATTCTTGTATATTTGCTATACTATGTATCTATCGTTCACCAAGCAGTGACACAAGTATATTTCTTCAGCACCTTAGTGATGCTCTAAGCTTTGTTATGTGTAATAAAATTGACAGGGTTATTCTGGCAGGTGATTTTAACATTGACTACCTTAGTGACACATCTGAACGGAGTGAACTTCTGCTACTACTCACCTCCTTTGGCCTAAGCATACTAAATTTAGAACCTACACGTATCACCCATCAATCTGCTTCCCTTATAGACTACATCATATCTGACTTACCTTCCTCCTCCATTTCGTGCCGGACTTTAGACTCTGGACTCTCTGACCATCTTGGTCTTTTTCTTGAAGTCAATTTTATTATCCCACCTACAGTTGAGGGATGTAAATTTGTGCACAAACGAATTCTCAATAATGAATCTACTAATAAAACTATTAAAAGAATCTTCTCTGATAAATCTAAGGCTGAATTTGTAACTGCCCTGGCTCAAGAATCTTGGGATGATGTGTTGGATGCTTCTGAATGTGATGATAAATTCACTGCCTTTTATAATATTTTTGTATCTCACTTTAACTCTGCATTATCACTCCGGGAAATTAAGCAAAGGAAAACAGGTTATGAATCAGTAATTTACTCACCTGAGCTCAAAGCTATGTCCCAGCATGTTCGCACTCTTCACTCTCAATACAAATTCAACGATCCTAATCCACGCCAAACTTATCAGCTAGCCAGAAAAGAGTTCAAAGCCCTACTTTCACATAACAGAAAGTCACATGTGGAAAATTACATCAAGAACTCTACTAGTGTAATCAAATCATCTTGGAATGTAATTAATAATTTAACTAAAGCCTCTCATAAAACTCTCCCTACCTCCATGAACTTCAATGGCCAAAATTTCACTGACCCTGAGAAAATCGCTGACATGTTCCACTCTTACTTACTTATTGCTTCACAACTTGATGCAAATACCTCCTCACCAATCGCAAAACATAGTCACTCCTCCCTTCGTTTAATGTTCCTCTTTCCAACTGTGCCTTCGGAGATTGTAAAAACTATAAATTCCTTTAATAACTCATACTCAGCAGGGCTTGATGAAATCCCCATGCCCATACTAAAAGCTGCATCTAATGTCAATGCTACCCCATTGGCAGACATAGTAAACTCTTCCTTTTCTTCAGGTCAGTTCCCATCGGCCATAAAGCATTCCCGCGTTATCCCTGTGCACAAAAAAGGTTCTAAAAGTGAAGCTGATAATTACAGACCCATATCAATTTTGTCTGTTTTCTCTAAGTTGTTTGAAAAATTGTTCCTCAAGAGATTACAGGATTATTTAACTTCATGCAACGCACTTCATGAAAGTCAGCATGGCTTCAGGACTGGCAAGTCTACAACCTCTGCATCTTTTGAGCTGATAAAGAACATCCTACATGGCCTGAATGATAAACTCTGCACTGTTGGAATCTTCATTGATCTCACCAAAGCCTTTGATTTGATTGACCATAAAATTCTAATAAATAAGATAACTGCTCTAGGTATCACTGGTCCAGTCCAGGATTGGTTCATGTCATACCTAAGTGATAGGCAACAAACGGTCTGCTATTGCTGTAGTAACAGCTCCTCATTTATTAAATCAAACCCCATGAAACTAACAAGGGGAGTGCCTCAAGGGTCTCTTCTTGGTCCAATGCTTTTCTTACTCTACATCAATGATCTCCCTAATCACTTGTGTCACTGTAAAACCACTCTTTATGCCGATGACACCTCCACCATCACTACTGCCGAAAGTGCTCAAAACTTAGTTTCCCTGACTAATCTTACAATTATGGAAATGCGTCAGTGGTGTAATATAAAAAATCTGATAGTTAACGATCAGAAAACTGTCTGCCTCAAATTCCCCCAAAAAAACTCTAACAAACATGACCTCATCCCTCACATAATCACTCACTCCTCTGATGTGTCCACAACGAAGTTCCTTGGACTCCTGATCTCTAACAACCTCGGTTGGGCACCTCACGTACAGGTTGTACTCAATAAAATTTCTGTGAGTACATATATGATTAGGAGGTTGTCTCCTATAGTGCCATTCGATATTTTAAAAATGGTCTACTATGCTAAAATCCATCCCCATATTTCTTATGGCATTTTGTTTTGGGGGAACTCATCTGCTGATAAAAGAGCATTTTCAGCTCAAAAACAAGCAATCAAAGCTATGTATCAAGTCCCTATTCGCACTCCAGGTAAATCTTTCTTTGCTAAATCTAGAATTCTCACCCTTCCATCTCTGTATATGTTTACATGTGCCTGCCTTGTTAAAGCAAACCTTTCTCAATTTCCTACTAATTCTACCTACCTTGATCACCTCACTCGTTCAAGAAACAACATTCACTCCAATCAGTACTCCAGCTCTCTCTGTCGTAAAGGTCATATCCATTCTGCCTCTATCATATACAATAGGATTCCTGAAGAAATAAAAATAGCGCCTCACTTTCTCTGTTTAAAAAGAAATTTAAACTTCTTTTATCTGAAAAATGCTACTACAGTGTTGTGGAATATTTGGAGGATGCATCTTGAATGTAATTTTGTAGTGGGTAACTGGAGTCCCCCTGTGTTCCCATGTCCCTGCAATGTGGATGCCCCATGTGTAACCTCCTGTCGCTCTGTTCTATTGTAATATGTTATTTAAATTAATATTATTCGGTAAAACATCAAACCCGATGATGTTTCTTTTTCATGTATGTATGTGATTGTATTTATTCTATTTCTTTGACTTTAGCCATGCAGATGTATGTACAGCCAATGGTGAAATAAATTTATTATTATTATTATTATGAATTCTTCACTTCTTAGCCTTTATAAGGGCTGGGAAACATTCACCTATCCCGGGTGCAAGGCACCATAGGGATTAGGCTCAAGTACGGTTTTAATGTTCATTTAAAAATCTTCGTACTATGGAGCACGTGTTAATTATTGCGGTTTTTTGAATTTTCATGTACAAATGATTTTCTATTCCTATTGTTTCCAAGCTTTTGTGCAAGCTTTTTGGTATTACACCAGTCGCGGATATTATTATTGGTACAATTTTAACTGTTTTTTGGTTCCATATTTCTTTTATTTCTTCAGCCAGAGGAATATATTTCTGTATTTTTTCATTGTATTTAGCATCTAAATTTTCTGTATTTGGAATGGATACATCTATTAAGTATGTTCTTCGGTCTTGTTTTAATTGAAGAGTTATATCCGGTCTATTGTTTGGGTGAGGGCGGTCCGTTATAATACTTCTATTGTAATATATTTTGACAGCTTCATTTTCTATTACAGGCAGTGGAGTCATTAGGTACCATGGTTTAGTTTCATGGGATACATTGTACTTACTAACTAATGCAAGATATATTTGTTTGCATATATTATCATGTCGTTGCGTGTATTCCACGCTTGCTAGTACACTGCATCCACTTGTGATGTGTTCTATTGTTTCTGGCTTGCTATTGCATTTTCGGCATTTGTCATTCACGTTTGGTTCTTTAATTATGAATTTACTGTAGTTTTTTGTTTTAATTATTCTATCTTGTAGGGCAATCATAAATCCTTCTGTTTCTGCAAAGATATCTGATGTTAACCATTTATTTGATGCCTTTTTGTCAATGTGTGGTTACAGAAGATGGTTAGCATGCGTCCCATGTAGCGTTTTGGCTCTCCACCTCTCAAGCTTCGAACTGTCAGAATCTTTTTGTATCACTGTATTTCTTTTGCTTAGTTGCAAGGGAGAGTTATCTATTTGTATCAAGACTTTATGCATTTGGGATTCTTTTTCTCTCGAGTAGAAGTAATTTCTTAAATTTTCTATTTGCGATTGGTGTGAGTCCTTTATGTCGATAAAACCTCTTCCTCCTTCTTTTCTGGGCAGCATAAACCTTTCTATTGCAGAGTGTTGATTGTATTATTATTATTATTATTATCCTCCTATAAGGAAATATCCTCCTATAAGAACAAACCTTTAAGTCCAATCCTCAATATTTGCCTTTACATTTGCAATGTTGCCTTCATATTCATGACGTGTTTGGCATAATGTTGTCTTTAGGTTGTTAAAAATAAATATTTCATTTAATAAATATGGCAGGAATCCTTCATATCAGCCAGATAAAGCTGGAAAATGACGCAACAGCGAAGTTGACAAAAGGAAATAAATTATGATAGGCACGCTTAGGTACGAAAATTTGCATGGAAATAGCAAATAAATGTAAGAGATAAATGTATTGCTTACCTTTCAACTAATTGAAAATAAGTGAACATTTTTTTTACGAAAAACCAACCGATTTTCATAGCAATTTCTCTCTGATATAATTTCATATTGTTAAGAGACATTCCTGTGCTTCAGAACTATAGCAATAAGACAGTGAATTTTTATTTCGATAAAGTTCTGATGGTAAGCTGAGGATATATTTGGATTATCGAGGTGGCTATAAAACACATAAAAGTGACGCTGCCCCTGACAGAGACACACTGCTCTGTTGGCTTTGATTTTGAGGTCACTAATTAGAAAGTACTTTTAAAAAAATAATTGCTTGTTGTTGATATTTTCCGGGAAATGATTTCTTTGTCATTTACCGTTGTTTTCAAAGTGCAAAGCCGTTTTTAGTGGAAATACTGGAATCGTAGTTTGGAACAGACTAAGCTATCGTTTTCATTAAAAATAACTTGGTTTTGCGAAATTGGGTCTTAATTATTTTCCTTCAATACCGTATTACTTAATCTTTTTAGCTTCCACTCATTGTTCTTAAACTATGTTAACTACTCAATACTTTTTATTTACCTACACTCATTGAATGTTGTCGACAGTCAATATTTAATCTTGCTTTATTTAATCCCTTTATCCGTATATAAATCCATATATCTATGGTCTATTCGTAGAATTGGACTTTCACTAATCACATTTTTTATTTTCTGAAAGCCTTAGCTAACATTATGAATACCATTCATTTGTGTAGGCATGCTCTGAAAGTATTTTTGCGTACGGGTTAGATATGCAAAAAACAAAAAGATGCTGCCCGGTAATATTACCTAGCATGGCAACCCAGATATTGATATGCGAATTTTTTTTTGACGCGAGTTTTGCCTTTTTTGCGAACAGAATGTTATATTCATTACAAATCACGCTTAAATCTGTAATTAGACACTCAAGCTCAATTATAGCCTTATTGATAACTATTCCACAACCACGTTGCTTTCTCTAGACCTCTATCCATTTTCCACTCGTATTTTTCCGCCTCTATATCTCGCCCTCTTACCGCCTCCTCGAACTCGTCCCTTCGTCTTTTCTGTCAACGCGGATCGTGACACTTAATCGTGCTTCCCTCGTGATACGCAGTCGGCCTCGATCCCTGAGGCCTGTATGGAAATGTGGGCCAAGTGGTGCGGATACTCTGCCCGCCTTTCCCTTGTCTGTCACTCTAAATCGGTTTATTTCACAGCTTCAGTTAAGCTAAGGATGCGCTACATTGTTCATTCATGGGTGTCAATAAGGTTTATTTTCCTTTAAAAACAATTGCTCGAATTATTTAACACCTAGTTGCGATTTACCAAGGATATTTTCGACAATTAAAGAGATATCTTCAATAGTCTCTCTTGACTGTGGAAGGTCCATATACTTTGAGGTGAATTGCTTTAAAAACTTTGCATAATCATTGGAAAGATCTAAGAAATGCGTATTTGAAATTGTTAAGAGATTTGCTTGATGCTGTGGTATTCTCTCTTGACTGTGTCTTTCTTGAAATAGTCTCTCTTGACTGTGGAAGGTCCATATACTTTGAGGTGAATTGTTTTAAAAACTTTGCATAATCATTGGAAAGATCTAAGAAATGCGTATTTGAAATTGTTAAGAGATTTGCTTGACGCTGTGGTAAGTTTTTAGTATTGACAGTTCAAAAAGTAATAGCAATGGCAGGTTCCCCAATTATTTATTAAAGTGACCGGTTTCGATAGAAGGTGATCATGCGTGATGATGATACCTTGTATCAAAACCGGTCGTCTTAATGAATAATTGTGGAACCTGCCATTGCTTTTCCTTTCTGAGCCAACATGAAGGAGTCCCTTCATGTTTCGCCTGACACTATTGAATTTATTGATAGATCATTTTATAGTGTAAAGTTTCCGCTGACTATAGCTGGAATTAATTAGCTTAATTACTCAGTTAGCTTACTCCATAAAGAAGCGGCAATTTTTTACTTAATTTTTGACAGCATATATTTTAATAGAGTTTATCTATAGGTCTGGGGTCTTTCCGACTTTTTTGGTCAAATAGATTACTGGTTCGTATTTCCTATTGTTTCACTTTCGACCTCTATAAGGACACCAATTAGCAACCACAGCACCAAAAACTAGGAAGCCAATGCCTTACTAGTTTTTTTTCACTTTTTTGACATAATCACTTCCACTGAGCTTAAGGCTTTAAGAAGAACTCATATCACTGCACCTCTATCTTAACGCCACGATTGAAAAAATCAGTTACTGGTGTAGTAAGTACGAGGTCTGTTGAAAAGGTTCCCGAATTTTTTGTACAGCGCGCCTTCAGATGGTTATTTGTTAATCCACATGGAGGCGTTGTGTCCGCAAAAACTTCCCAAATAATTGCCTATAACCACTTTGTTGAGATATTGTTTTGTTGTTTAGTTACGGCCGTTTATGTGAAAGGGTGTTCGTGGAGTGCGGCAAAAAATCGGATCCGCGGAAATGAGAACTTTGAAGGAGCAGCGTTGTTCTGTGAAATTCCGCGTGAAACTCTGCAAATCCTTCACGAAAACTTTTGCGTTGATTTTCAAGGCTTATGGTGGGGATGCTATGAAACTTATCCCGTGTTATGAGTGGTTTATCCGGTTCAAAAAGGGGTGGAAATCAGTGGAAGACGACGAGCGTTCCGGAAGAACTTAAACGTCGATTGATCGAGAAAGTGAAAGATCTCGTTCGTGGAAATCGACGTTTGACGGTCAAACAACTTGTAGAAGAGTGTTGCATCTCGATTGGTTCGTGCTAAGAAATCCTTACAGAAAATTGAGGATACATCGAGTCGCCGCCAAATTTTTGCCTCGCCTGATGACAGCAGACCAGAAACAACATCGATTACAAGTCTGTCAGGAACTGTTTGATCAAGCTGAAGAGGATGACACCTTCTTCTCCAGGATCATAACAGATGATGAGTAATGGATTTATGGATGTGACATCGATTCAAAAGTGCGTCTTCACAATGGATTGGTGAAACATCCCCCCGCACCAAAAAAGCTCGACAAGTTTGCTGGAATGTCAAGGTGATGTTTACTGTTTTTTTCGATGCAAAGGAGGTTATGCATCACCAGTACCTACTTAAATGCCAGGTAGTCAACTAGGGGTACTACTTGGAGGTTACCACACGCCTAAGATAGAGAATCAGTCGAAAACGGCCCGAAGTTCGGAGGAGCGGCGAGTAATTTTTTCACCACGACAACGCGCCGGCTCATTTTTCTCTCAGAACTCGAGAGTTTTTAGCCAAAAACAAGACCACTGTGCTTCCCTACCCACCCTTCTCACAAGACCTGGTCCCGTGTGACTTTTTCCTGTTCCCCAAACAAAAAATTCCGCTCAAAGGAAAGAGATTTGCCACCATTTCAGAGATAGAGAAAAATTCGCCAGAGGAGCTTACGAGCATTCCGGAAGACTATTTCAAGAAGTGGAAACACCTTTGGGATAAGTTTATACGTTGGTGAGAAGACTACTTTGAAGGAGACCCTGACCAATAATTTGCTAGTGAAGTATTTATTCATAATAAAAAAAGTTCGGGAACTTTTTCAACAGACCTCGTACTCTGTGATTTTAATGAAGCTAATCATTGATAAGCGCACGCGTATAGAGGCAAACAAATATGTTTATAGTAGGTTTTAAACCATAATACTTTCATAAGTTACTAACTCCGGTGTAACTCAGTGGAAATTCTTAATCATAATAATCTTAATCTTAATTAAGAAAAGTGAATTCAGTGCTCAATCCTTAATGTTCCTCCATAATGAAAAAAGGTTAATCATTCTGATTCCACACTTTATTTTCCCTTAATGACCCAGATTCTGGCATATTATGCCATTTTCTAGGGGCTCCAAGCGTTGAAAATGGCATAATATGCCGACACTTGGAACGGAAAGTGAAAATAAGGTGTAAATTCAGACTAATTTACCGTTTAAATCATGAAGAATAATGTTCTCATTTGCCATTGCTGACTTTTCTCAGGAGTATCGTGTCGGTAGAAGGACTAGTGAGAATTTTTTTTCATTTGGAACGAGGTTGAGACTTCAAAAATGTCTGTAAAAACAGTATTCATTTTTGGGAAGACATTTCATGAACACACCAACAATTCATGATTTATAAATACAAAAGCTGTGTACAAGATATTGTCACGTTTTCATGCCATAGAATTACCGTAGAGTTAGTAAATTGAAATTTAGGTATCCTTTATGTGTTATACGTAATAAATCTCTCTTGCATGTTAATTAAAACTTCTTTTACAATTTTAGTAATTAAAATTTTTTAATGTGTGAGGAATAGTATACCGGTACATTTGTGACTCCATTTTGCAAATTATACAAACAGAGGACCATTCGAGTCCTTTTAAGAGTCATGATTTATTTGAATCGCCTAAAAATGCATCATTTTTCCACAAATATTCCGATGTTCACTTCTTTTAATTAACTTTCTCTCTAGTCTTTGATCAAACGAATTGTGGAAAAGTGGTTCGAAATATACGTAGCAAAATTGCCTCCTCAAACTGGTTTTTGGAGTCGCTTTGTCTCTTCGAGTTGCGCATTTAAGATCTCTCCTTGCTCCATTCAGATCACCATAGTCGCCTACGTAGGCGGCGAAGGTTAGAAGAGACTGCGGTCGAGAAGGGCTCATAAACTCCTAAAGATTTTCTCGGCAGCTCTCTGCCCTTCCGCATTCAACCTCTTCATTTTAAAGACACTGAACGAACGAAGGTTTTGGAGCCTGGAGAGGGAAGGTGATTCAATCCAGGCAATCATCGCGCAACAATGAACACAAGGGAGCCCTCCGAATGCTGAACGAAACAAAATCCCTTTTAGATTTAACTCGGATTACGGTATATTGAGGGAGGAGGTTCCCATCTCGCCCAGCAACCAGCCTACCCATACTTTCCTTCTATTCTCAGTTCCTTTCCATCCCCACGAATCCACAAATGAAACCGACCAGAGCGAGCGCTTGAGGGGGCGTCATTGGGTGGGGGAGGTTGGTTACGGGATGCGAATAAAGAATGCAAAAAATAGGGGGATGACTGGAGTTCCAATTCTTTTCCCTTTCCATCTCCACCAGAGCACAGAAATTCCTTCCCTTTGTGTCTGCCCGTAATCTGGTTCCCTCTACGTGCGAAGTAGGGAATGTAGAGGGAGCTTGTCTCTGTCGTTATGTGCATGTGCGCACATTTTTTCCATGTTATTTCCCTCCACACTCGCAAATTCCATCGAAGGTTTATCATTTCTTCTCTCTTATCCGTCCATTCTCACTCTTTCGTTCGTCCCCTCGCTAAGGGGCCGTTCAAGCATTACGTAAGACGAATTATGCCATTTTTTGATCCCCCCTTCCCCTATGTAAGCCCCCTCCCCCTATTAATAACAATGTAAGAATTTCCCAACCTCCATCCACCTCAGTCTTACGTAAGACGTTAGATATTAGTGTCTACTCTTCGTTAAATGATCGCTCTACTGCAGTTTAATCTTTCCATAGAAGCCATCGTACTGCTTTGAGCACTAAATATCATATAATTATGCAGTGTTGGAGTACCACATTCATTTATATTAAAAGTGGAACAGTACCACAGCCGATCACAATCACAGGATATTTGGAAAGAATACAATGTTTCAAGACGGACAAAACTCTTACGTAAATTGTTTCCAGACCCCGCGCCCCCCTCCCCTACATAAGACCATGTAAGATGATCCCAACCTTTTCACCCCCAAAAACGTCTTATACAATTCTTAAATGGCCCCTAACGTCTCTCTTCGCCTTTTTAGCTGTCACTCTCTTTGGTTATCACTTAATCGATTCTCTCTCCAATCTTTGCCAGTTGTATTGATCTTCTGCTAAGTGTATTGATATGCTCATGGGATCGGGTCATTATGGTATTTTTAGTGCATTTGTCCTATTTCCCTGGACCCGAGCTCAGAACTCGGCGTTGACGACTGGATTTTGATTCCTAGTGGGGAAGAACAAAAACCTTTAGCTGTTGAGACCCGAGTCATGAGTCGTTGAGTGAACATTTTAACAACTACTCAAATGAGTCGAAAAAATTCTTTGACCGCACCTATGTTCATCTATTGGGATGTTCATTTATGATTTAGCAATAACAATGCATGTTGCAGTCTAAGTGATGCAAGGATTTTATTCTAATACTTGGATCTCAGTTGAAACATTGTTATGACTGGGTATTAGGGAAAGTAATTTAAAGCTTTAGCAAATACCGTATAAAAAACTTGTTACTCATTAGGCAATATTCCTTGATATTGAATATGAACTATAATAATAATATGATAGGCCTGTTTTGCGTTTAGGAGAAAATCTTGTAATATGTCATCGAATTATTTCGGAATACTTGTCAAGTGCCATAAACCTACGTGTTAAACTAAGCATTTATAATACACCAATTCGGTGGTATGCAATTAATTTTGATTTATCCATGCAAATCACTATTGGGTACGCGAGTATCACGCATATCCATATAATAAAAAAGTACAGTACCTTGCCATTTGAATTGGACGCATATTTGCGATTATTGCGGTGCATTGAGATGGCTTATTTTTATTTTATGCTCACTACCTATAATACAGCGCATTTGACCAATTTGTTTCGGAGAAGAACAACAAGAACGGGAGAACACAAACTCCCACGCTCTGAATGGTTTTAATTCTACCGAGGTGGGATTCGAACCTGCGACTCTCGGGTTAGCAGGCGAGGACCTTACCCCTTCGCCCCAACCGTAGTAACCCGTCTTATTTTCATCATATAGTTGCATGGCTACCACCTGTCCTTGATGACGGAAGTAACATTATTTGTCACTTTCTTTCCATAGTGATTACTGCTACACCTGAGCTCACTTCTCTTTCCATCACCTAAACTGTTACTAACATGGGACTCAACCAAGTCAAGCCTGGAGTTATTAAATATGATGCTGTCTTATCGTTTGACATTCTTTGTCCCTTTTTTGGCGAGATATCTGGAACTTACAATGCTTCCATTCACTCCTTGCTCGTCTCTTGAGTTCATTTCAATTGCATCTTCCAGTTAGTTCTTTGCTAAAGCCCTCATTTCATAAACACGTGGCTTACTTTCTTCCCTGTTTTTTGTGCGCTTTTTACCTCTATGAGCAAAGTTGATCGCAACCCTTAAGAAGAAAAATGCATTTATAATGAATTTGGAGCGAATTCTCTGTTATAAGTTTTACTATGATTAATGGAAGGAAATATTTTCGTCAATTTGTAAAGTTTAGCAGCCTAAAGATCTATGGATCTGCCATTTTGGCCTAGCGTTCTCGCCTCAAAACCAGGATGGACTATGTTTTATACTGGCCTAACTCTTTCATCTATGAGCATTTATGTAGCGGTAAAACACAATAATGCATATATTTTTTCTAACTCTGGTGGCATATCTATAGTGTAGTGCGTATTGGTGTAATTTCTCCTCCTAAAAAGTACTTGAAAGTTTTTGCTAATGGACCAATAGTTATAGTTCCATAGCCTTGATTGGGATACTGTGTGGTGCATATTGGCGACTAACCCCTAGCAACACAACTTTATGTGGCTTGCTGTGTAATATGTAGATGTCGGAAATATGAACCATCAATTTGCATGTAATGATATGTGGATAATTGCGTACCATGAAGTAGTTTCTACTCATGGGAGAAGACAGAATAAATTAGCGAATAATATTTTCCACATCATTTATGAGGAAGACGTTTTAGAATAAATATTATTAAAACTACTTTAAATTTACTAATAGTTAAATTTGAATTTTATTCAGTGTCGTTTTTTTACGGTATTGGTATAAAACTAAGTTCATAAAATTACTCTCGGATGGATACAATTTATTGTTTCCCAGCCTTGCTGAATGTATGTTTATATTCAAGTCCCTGGGATATCTCTTAGTTATTTAATTCGATTGTTGAAATAAATGTCGTCTTTAATTGTAGAAAAAGTGCTCCTGAAAATTCTTCAAGGTTTATTTCTGAGTAAAAAATCGCAGCAGTGCACTTGCATGACGAGCAAAGAGATAAATAGATTTTTTTTAATAGCTCAAAGAGATAAATAGATTTTTTTAAATTGCTCAAAGAGATAAATAGATTTTTCCATCGGTGTAAAATTTCAGCCCATCGGTGTGAATTTCAGCAATCATTCGGACGGAACTTTTCTTGCTCGGAGTGGAGTGATTATGTCGGGCGTCAGGTTTTGAGTAGCGCTCGGGAGTGAACTCACTATCGCCGTAAAAAGACCGCGCGCGGAGGGAAACCCGAAACCTGACACCCAAATGCAAACGCCGCGGAAACCGGATCACCTGGGGTGATTAAGTTTCATATATGAATTGGGTTTCAGGTTGGGGTTGGATCAAGCGAAGGGGTAAAAGCAAGCAAATTGAAAGTAGTTAAATAACATATGAAAACCGAGAAGGGAAATTGGGATAGGATTACGGAAAAATAGTGTTGCAATGGATCATGTAAAAAGAACATTAGTGAAGGGTTCCCGAAAGCTGACACCACACATGATGACTCCTCTTTCAGGGATAAAAGTGTCATTTTTATGACCTAAGAAAATTCTGTCTCGCATGTTTAACAGCCGCGAACTGAAAAGTTCTTTATTCATTATTTTCTAAAAAGTTCGTTATGCTGTATAGGCTGAAGCTAGAAGGCACTTATCACCCAATTAAAATAATATCCATGGAGACAAAATGTAGCGGACTACTATGTTTGAGATGTAACGTGTCTTTAAACGTGCTTGGGTGTACCAGGTTTTTATAGACTTGAATTCATTGTTACAAATTCTGCTGAAGTATTGTTGTTCCAATTGAGACCATAAAC
Organism: Ceriagrion tenellum; assembly: GCA_963169105.1. NCBI lineage: Eukaryota > Metazoa > Arthropoda > Insecta > Odonata > Coenagrionidae > Ceriagrion > Ceriagrion tenellum. The sequence goes on along the minus strand of OY720633.1, from coordinate 125,035,430 downwards.
TAACCCCCTCCTTAAACTGGGATATAAAATATCTTTGTATGTATACTGGGATATGAAATATTTTTATATTACTTGGCCGGTACGTAAAATTCAAGTATAGAACTTAATTTATTGAACTTACTGCGGTACACTCTTACGTAAGAATCCATACACATGCTTGTCTAAAATCTGGATGCAGTAAACCGATCGAACTACTCGTTCACATCTCTCGACAAGCAGGTTACACAAGCATGAGGTAAGTATGCTACTTTACACTAGTTCGGCCACATGTGAAATTTGTCGTGATCTTAGGTACCGTTTTCTGAGAAATTTTATTTATGTAAATAAAATAGAAATAAAAGCCGCAAGGTTCGATTAAAACTGCGTAGAAGGAATTAAAAGTTTAGCACAACTGATGGAAGGACCAGGGAACGAACAGTAGAGACTCGAAAGGCTACACACTAAGCTTAGATCACTTGAAAAATTGTGATTAGGTTGAGGCTTTTCGACATTGATGATATGATTTTGACCCCGCCCTCTATCTCTGGTTCTAAATGAAACGATGAAATGATATGCGTTAACAACCGAACTGATCGATAAAAAATGTTTCCTCCCACGCATAATGGATAACAATAACAGTCGAAAAGCGAAGCGCTAATTAAGTCATCCCGTATCATACATTTGCTTTTCCATCTTTTATCTCTCCCAATTCCTACTCCTTTCATTACACATGATCGGAAGTCCTAACACCCATTCCGCACGCCCCAACCGATGCACCCCTCCATCAGAGCACCTGAAACGCAAGTTTGCCCACAAGTTTCAACGAATAGACCAATTTCCTTCTATTACACGCGTCAGTCTGAATTTATGAAGCAGTGCAATGTTTTTGCCGATATCAATTAACTGGAAAGATTTATTTAATCCCCCGAATTTGTCTGAAAATTCACCATTTTTTTTTACTACATATAGCTTAGATTATAGAATACATATATTGTATTTTGGCGGCGTTTTCCTTTGGAATCAAAATCTGACTGCGTGTATACGTCCAAAATTGTTATTGAAATAAGTTGTAAGTTTGGTAAAGTCTTTTGATACTTGTAGTTCAATAGCAGTGAGTAATGAGCGTCCTTACATTTGAGAAACTTCATCACAAAGGATGCTGTTTTGATATTCTAGGATAAACATAATTATTCTTTAGCAATATACTTATCCATTTTAGACAGCTCTTCGTTTACTTCTAATTTCTTTGAAGGCCACGACTGATCAGTGATGTAGCTTAGATTTCGTGACGGGGGAGCTGAATCTGAGAGGGTCAGGGGGGATGGAATCGATCGGGAGCTTCTTTTAAATTCCTAGAAAATTTTCGCTTGGATTTTTAAGTGCAATCGCGACATTTCTGAAATATTCGATTTTCATTGGTATTAGCTGTCTTAAATAAAATCAAAAGAAAAATATCCCCTTAGTGGAATTGACATGTTTGCTGCTAAAAAATGACAGTATCCTCTTTTAATACACAGCAGACAAAATCGAATTTTTGGCGAAGGTGCAATCAATCTTCTTGCTAAGCCTTGGGACGACTGGTTTAAGTTAATCAGACATTATGAAACGGGGCTAACTCACGCACGAGTTTGTCAGCATCTAAATATATGTAGTTCAACAAGGGTTGAGTCTGTTAAAGGCGGCCAGGGAAGCTTAATTCACTCAAAGCCGCAGTGAGCCACCCATTGGCGCGGTCCGTGCGCGGCCCTCATCCGCCGCCTATTCAGCTGCGCAGTCCTGTCCCTTATCCCAACATCTCCATCCTCAGTGCCGCCGCCCCTCGCTCTCCCCTTCCACTCTTCCCCCTAGGACAGCCGTTTGCCATTGTCAACAGGGACACCATCCCCCTCGACCGACTCCCGCACTCCTGCCGATCCCTCTTCGAGAAAGACGGCGGCGCGTGGGTGGCAGCGGGTGGATCCGAGGGACTTCGAAGGAAAGGATGCTCAAGTGTGTGAGTGTGTGTGGGGTGAAAATCGCCGGATTCGCATCCCACACAAGGAGGGCCCTTTTCCAACGCCACGCCCACGGCTCCAGTTCCCCGTTCTTTCCATTTACCCTCCTCATTCGTGCCCGTTCTTTTCTATTTATCCTCCCTTACCAGCTGCTCTCTTCACCTCACCTTGGCATACAGAGTGAAGTCGGTGGCAAGTCTTCTTTGATAGCGGGAGCCACTATACTCTCATATGTTTCTAGGCTACCCCTGTTACCATACGTTAAATTTTTCCCTAGATTATTTATGTAAGCCCATCGTCATTGGAGTTGTTAAATATAATGCTGTCTTATCCTTTGACTCAATCTGTCTCTTATATTTAGCCAGATGTCCAGACTTGACAATGCTTCCTTTCACTCCTAGCTCGTCTGTTTAGTTCATCTCAGTTGTATCTTCCAGTTAGTTATTCACTCAAGTTCTCATTTCGAAAACAGATGGCTTAATTTCCTCTCTTTTTTTGCATTTTTTGTCACTACGAGCGAAGTTGATCAAAACCCTTGAGAACAAAAATAATATAAAGGCTTTGGCGCAGATTCTCTGTTTTAATTAATATTATTATACATAGGAGGAAATATTTTGGCCATATTTTAAAATATTAGCAGCCTAAATATCTATAGATATACCGTTTTTAGCCTTGGGCTCTCGGCTCAAACCCTGGATGGGCTATATTTAGTACTAGTCTAACTATTGCATCTATGAGCATTTATGTAACGGTAAAACACAATAATGTAGATATTTTTTATAACATTGGTAGAATACCTGTATTGAAGTGGATATTGGTGTAATTTTACCTCTTAAAAATCAATAGAAAGTTTTTGACAATGGGCCGATAGTTGTGGCTTCATAAACTTGATAAGGATATTGTGTAGCGCATATTGGTGATGATAAACCTTCCCCCAACAACACACCCTTTTGGTGGCTTTCTGAGTGTTATGAAGATGCAGGTTGCGATAGTCTTCATCAGCCACGCGACGATTAATATCAAGAATAGATTGTCCTGAGTTGGCCGTAGTCGCACGCATGGTTTTAAGGTAAATCACCAATATGTTGAAATTCGGTAAAAAAAAAGTCGTTCGCCATTACCGCATCTCTTGACTGCAGGTCACAATTAGTTTGTTGGTGGTTTTGAGTTGACATCATGTTTGCCATACTAGTTCCAAAATCCTATTTATTTTCTCTGTTTCGTTTTAGCTATTTAAAGGTATGACTGAGTAGTACCCACTCACATAATTCATGATATCAGAGTTCGAAATCCGATCAATTTAGTCGTCCTTTTTTGCACGATTCCAATTAGGAATACGATATTTATATTTCTAGAACGTCGTGATCTTATATTTGCTGTTTTATGAAATGCCTACTTTTTAACATACTTTTTATTTACAATAGATATAAAAGCGATGGCTGTGATAACAATGCGAATACATGAAATTGATAAACTTTTATGGACAGTTACAAATACCTTTTATTTAGGCCTCTGTTCTCTGATTAATAGCCTGCAAATTGTGGACAGAGTAACAATATGTCTGTATGATTATATTAAACACTACATTCTTAAAAGTAATCATAACAGTGACCACGCTTATTGTGAAATAAGCTTGGAATCGAATGTCCAATAACTGTTTAAAATGTCGTTCATTTTTTTTGCTGGTACATATTCTTAAAACGACAATAATACCAAACCGTTAACCTGAAATTACATTTATAGTCGTGCATCAGAAAACCTGCGTGAATTAGTCACCCGTTCCAGTTGCCTGGAAGCCGTTTATCGGCACTGTACATCATCATCATTTTCCATTTGGGTCATCGAAAATACAAAACAGTAAGAACATTTTTATGCAATTGAAAGTAACTTATGAGCTGAAGCTTGTGTGAAGCAAATTACTCAAATCAGTGTTCGCAGCATACGTAAATTGAAAATCACTAAATGTTGGTTTCATTTTCTTTAGTCGTTTAATCCTGAGGTTGGTTGACTACAACCCTCCTCTCTTCCCTATCTAATGCTATAATGGTGTCTCTTCCTAGGTACTTTCATCTTTCTTTGGTGGATGAACTTATTCCTGGGTCTTCCTCTAAGGACATTTCCCTTTTTACGTTCAATTATGCTCTTTGTAAACCCATTGTGTCTCGGTATGTGTCCAATCCATCTTGTTATTCTATCCCGTATGGTGCTCTATATGGTCCTTTCCTCTTCTACTCTTTTGTACACTTCATCAATTATTATTTTGTCCTTCCATCTAATCCTCAGCAACCTCCTCCAGCACCAGGTTTCAAAAACTTTTAGTATGCTCTTCTATTCTGTTAAAATATTAGCGTACAGCTTAGAAAAAATCAGCTGTTTATTATAATACCATTCCCCTAATCCTGGATTTTTTTTTTACTTTTTTTAATTTTATGAGAAGAAAAGTTTTCAGACGCAAGCCTGTCGTGACCTTCATTTAAACGATCACATGATTAAACGTCTACCACTCCATCGTGTCACATGGCCAAATTATTGTTTGTCTTTTGATTGAATAAAGCACAATATTGTTTATTATAGCTTATTATAAAATAAAAATAAAATGACGAGTTTCGATGATGAAGCTTAGTTGTAGTAGCTGAAGATGAGGAAACTATATTTAAATAATTTTTTTAAATTAAAAACCTATGAGCTGCTTTAAAATAAAGCAAATTATTCAATAGATTCAAATGAGGCTCTATTATAAATGAATTCCATAGCAGGAGGCGTGAATTATTAAATGCCGAAAGGGACCCATATCTATTCGGACGAATAATTTTTGGAGCTGCAACATTAGCTGAAAATTATTCTTCCGATAAAAATGAAAATCGACTGTTTACAAACTATGTAATAGCATTGATTGACTGTATTATGTTTGAAAGAAACAATCCGTTATTTAATATTTTTAACTCCTGTGATTATTCGACTAATCGACATGCGACTGCGCTTCTTCGTCGTCGAAAACTTTTCCTTTTGTAAGGTCAGAAATTAGAGGAGTAGAAACAAAGTGCAAATTCGCAGGGTGGTGGTGAAGGGGGAAATGCCATAGTTTTTGGAGAGAGTGGTGTGGTCACGAGGGCCGAATGAGCGTGGAGGAGCGGGAAGGGAGTTTTAAGAGGAGAGGAGAGGTTGGAAGAGCAGGGACTGGGGTAGTGGCACTTGCGCCCGCAAATGCCGCACCGTGTACAGCCGCTAAGGTTCGCCTCAACCGTTTCCCACAGCTTAGGAGTAGACCGTGCCTTGTTGGTTGAGTGATGGAGTGTATGCAGTGGTAATTGGGTCAGCGGGTCGGCTCCCTTCTTTCGCCCATTTTTCCGCAGCGATTACATCAGCGAGTCTCGAACAGACCTGGAAATAAGTCTCTCCCTCGCGGAATAAGGGGTATTAATTTTTCAAGGGCCGCTGTGATCTCTTTTCAATCTGACTCGTGTAAAAAATATCTATTTTTAGCCCATATCGTATCATTTTTCTTCGAATTCCTCGGATAAGGAGAGTGAACCCTTTTATAGTGGTGGTCGAGCGCACTAAAAATGGGCGCATCACTGGGAAACTGATAATATTTTTTTAGCTTTCTGGGTGTAATAATGTTTTTCAAACAAAATGGGAAAATTCCAAACACATTAAACTGCTGCAGTCGGCAAATGAAGTTTTACAATAGGCTGTTTCAGGACTTTTATATGCATACGTTAAACAAAACTTTTCGACTGTCTTTTCAGTTAATATTTGCATGGTCTATCTTACAATAGGCTGTTTCAGGACTTTTATATGCATACGTTAAACAAAACTTTTCGACTGTCTTTTCAGTTAATGTTTGCATGGTCTATCTTCGTCAGGATATTATAACGAAGGTATGATTGCGTTTAAGGTTAAGTGATGATATAGTCCATGTATTTTTTATAAATCTATTGGGTAATATAAGGTTTGAAATGAAACCCTTTGCCAGTGAATGAGATGGTTACAATGCCATGAGAGATCTTTGCATTCTCTCATTACCATTCATTACAATTATATTGACTAGTAAAAATCCATTGAATGTTTGTATTTTGTAAATCATGATTTAATTTCGTATAATCTTTTTTAATCATGAAAAAGTGTATTTAGAAATGTTTTGACAGTATTTTATGCGTGGCCTCTTCCAAATTACTTTATTTTGTAAAGTGCAGCTCTTTTGATGAAAACAGGGTCGGAAATATCTCAATTTAAGGTTTATTGCAAGAGTATGGTCACATGCATATTTTTATCTTCCATACCGCGTAAATAGTAAAAATAAAATCTAAAAAATATATTCATTCTATTGAACGCTCAATTTTCTCCCGTGGATTCGATTTTGAGGAAAGAATGCTGTTCTCTCTGCGTGGAAAAAAAATAATTCATGCTTCATCGTCGTGCAGCCAATTACTGCGCTTCGAAACGTGCGCCCTATATATGGACGCAGACCGTTTATAATGCGGGTCGAATATCTTCCACCAGGACATGCGCTCTTTCGATTCAATTGCGATCTGCAAACGGCCACCCTCGTCCTTCTCCCTCCTCTATGCCCCCGCCCCCGCTCCAGACACCCCTCCCCCCTGTTACCCCGCTACGGTCAGCGGCGGTCGGCACATATCCCGTTCTCTCCCGTGGCCCAAGAAATCCGGCGGCATTGTTTCACAGCCCTCCCCTCGCCCTCCGCACGCACGGATGGACAGCCCAGTGTGAGTCCCTCTAGTCCTCTTCCTGGGCCAATGGATGCGGCCGTATGTTTTGCGTGTGTGTCTCCGTGTGTGCATGTGGCCGGACCCTGACTCCCCGCGGTCCTTCCGCTCTCTACCTTGCGACCAGTGGTGCCATCTCTCCACCGATTGACCCCCACTTGTCGCGTGCGCCGGAACTCGAATGAAATCGATTATTGGTTTGGGAGAAAAAAAATTTTTTTTCGAGTTCTCTCCTCGCATCGGGAAAAAAAAACTCCCCGGTGTCACTTCGCGCGATGCCCGGGTGACTCTTGAGCTCTATATATATTTTTTCTCTATCATTGTTACCAAATGAATGCTGTCTCTCGTGAAGCCGACTGAGCTATTGGTGATATTTTTCTATGTGCACGTGGCATACGTAATTACCGTAATCGTTCTCGGAGAAAAATGTTTGCAGCGCATTCATAAGGAAACGAGAAAAAAGGTAAATTTTTACCATTAATTTTCTATCATTCTCGTTATTTTCTACTGCCTGGGGTAACGAGACTTTTTACCTTGTTGCGTGAATAAAATTTATAAATGCATTTAGTTTCCTGCGTCCTCGTTCGTTGATTTTATTTCGTCGGTTTGTTGCATCGTTGATCCTAATATATTGTCGCACTTGATTTAATTTCATCATTTCCAATTAATTCTACGCCGCCTTGTCGTGAATCGCCTACCGATAGGGATTAGAAGTCCGTAGTTTTTACTCAGATGCCATCTCTCCACCTTCATTCCCTACTTCATATGATGAGTTAACTGTAGGTTAAGACTGTTAGAAATATTGAGAGTTGGTAAGTCAATGTGTGGAAGATCGATTTGTCAAGACTTGTGGTGGTACAAACAACTACTTATGTTTCATAGCTTTTAATACCTCTGATATGTTCAACATCTGAAAAAAATTTTACCTCCAATACCCTTTCCCCTGAATATTTGACGAAATTTATTCCGTCTCTTTCTACGCTATCTGCCCCATTTATTTCACCGTCCAGCTTAGACCACTATTATGTTCGTCTCTCCTTTTTTAATTACCCTATTCAAATATGACAAACTATTTTCATTTTGATATTGCATTTATCCAGAATATTTTTACAAACTTATGTTGTTTTTTTACCTGTTACAACCAGTAAAAAATTTCAACCAATTTCAACGACCCACCTTACTAAGCATTGTTTTTTTTCCGAGAAATACTTTACAGAATGGTAGTGCTGATGTTAACGGTAGTATCAATCATCCCCACGAAAGTTGCAGGTTGTGGCTGTAACTGCCGAAAAATCGTTTAGGTCCATCGTTAATTTTATGCTCTCACATATGAATTAAAATTAAGAACATTAAAGTTCAAAATATCTTATGGTCACCAAGTCGATGTTTGTCATACGCATCCAGTTATATTCTTCCTTCTCAATCAGTTAAGTATCATCGCATATTGGTATAAATGGCACATTTGGCTGGGAATCCAGTATCCATGCAGTAGAGCAATGAATACGCAGTAAAATCACCAAAACAAAAAAGTGTCAAGAACTGTAACGTATTACCTGGGAAACAATAAATACGTAGCAGCATAAATGGGCTCCACTATTAGAAAATATGATTAGAATAATATTCACCGGTGGTATTTAGGAATGACCAATTTTAGCAATCTCAAAAATGATGAGTTTCGATGATGAAGCTTGGAGGAAACTATACTTAAGTAATATTTTTATGATGAAAAACCTATGAGCTGCTTAAAAATAAGGCCAATTATTCAATAGATTCAAATGAGTCTGCATTATAAATGAGTTCCATAGCCGAAGACCGGAAATATTAAATGCCGAAAGGGACGCATATCTATTCGGACGAATAATTTGTGGAGCTGCAGCATTTGATGATAATTTTTCTTTCCTGAAAAATGCAAATCAACTGTTTACAAATTATGTAATAGCGTAGACACAAAGGTTTTCGAAAATGGTATGGTACCTAGCTTTCCTTTCGGATAGACTAAAATCGTCAATAATCATGAATTTAATATCTGTCCGTGTTTTCTCAACCTAGTTTAATATTCATATCCGTTTCTCTACTCAGTTAGTTATAATGCACTCCTATACCTTTCTTCAAACGGCACTTATACATTGCGCTGATTCTCGATTTTTTGGCATTCACTCCTACTTACGGACTTGAGAACCCAGGCAGGACCTTAAAAATTGTCAGGAAGATTAATTTGACCAGAAGGGTACCGGAAAAGAGTGATAAAGCTAATGGAATGCTTAGAGCTCTTTTAACACTTTTTGCTTTCTTCTTCCCCTTTTAATTTTCCTGACCAAAGTACTAAGCCAAAAACCATAGTGAAAAATACCTAAAGCTAAAATTTAACTTCAAATAAGACATCTCAGAGAACTTGCGGATCTCCATGGGTTGGGTGAGGCATTACTTTTTGGTCAAACCTCAAACAAACATTTAGATGACTATATAGAAGTTGCTTACTCATAATTATTTTCTACGGTTTCATCGCTCTCTTTGACCAAGGATCATGTCTCTAATGCGCTTTTCAGTCATGCCTGAGATGAGACTCGATTCCAGTCTGTCTCTAGCTGTAGATTGAATGACTTTAAAGAAATGCGTTAGACTCGAAGGCTACACGCTAGGCTTAGCTTGCTTGAGAAATTCAGAACGGGTGTGTTTCAGAGCGACACAGAAAATATAATCATGACGCCAGACTACATCTCTATGACTGACAGAATCGATAAAATAAGAAAGATCATTTCCAAACAGATATGTACAACAACTCGTTCTTTCCGCGCACATTAAGCGACTACAATAAATACTGAGCTCCAATAAATATACTCCCATTATACACCTCACCATTTCACTTCCCAAAACATTATTCCATACATCTTTACACGGCTCATGCTCTAACACCCAGTGCCACACGCTAATGTGACGGCTTGCAGGGTAGTATGTACATGTAGATGAAGATTACTGAATATAAATTTGCTTTCAAACTCTCGAGTCAAAACAAACTCAATCATATTAGGGTTATCGTTACATTTGCCACTATAGTAATCCCCCACTAAGCATGATGGAATTTTATTTAATGTTTTGAGAGATAATTTTCATTTCGTTATCGATATATTTACAGTGCATAGAATTTGTAAATGTTGCAATTTGTGATTCTTTGACTGTAATGTTTTCACAAGAAAACTTTTAAATTAACTTGAGTAGAAACCGTTATTTTAATATTTTAATCTCTTTTTCAGGCATAATTCTATAAATATTTTTTTCTATGACTCGCACGTTTGTAGAACAACTAAATACCTGAATTCCATATAGTGTTCTTTATGATACCATGTGGAATACTCTAAATCAGCAAAATATTGTCTTTTAAGTGATTGTTTAATAACGATTCATCCAACTGAATTAGAGGTATCTGTCCAAGAAGCGTGAGAAACTCAGAAACTAAATAAATCGTAAATATACTCCGTAATCAAAGATATGCTTTAACTCACCATCACAATCATTTCCTTAGAGTGGTTGTTACTTATTTTAAAATTAGACTTTTGATGCATAGTAAATAAAAGTCAAAACGATTATGCTGTTATATGAGTACCGGCATCCTTGTAGTTTAGTAATATATATTCATTTCTGTGTCAAAGAAAATAATTGTTAATTTCTTATGCTACTGAAACCGAGTTGCACGATATGATGGGAGAGATAGAACACGAGCAAAGGGTGTAAAATACAATTGGAAATATTATTTCGGAGAGGAAAACAAAGGAAAATGAGATTTTTATATAACACATTAAATTCTCACTCATTTGTGGTAGAAGCCATTAATACCACATTCGAAGAAGAAATTTCATTCCATTCTAATTGGCAGTCAAACGATATTGTCTCTCGTATTTTTTGTATCTTTATAGTCTACCACAGGCTAATAATATTAATGAAATTAGGCAACAAACTTTTCACGTTTTCCAGAATTTTGCTTTGGCGTAGTGGCCTCGTTTAATGCCTCATTACGAATGTAGTCAGTCATTTATTTAGCTCATCAAATTCAACTTTATTTCCTTCCAATAGTTCGTTTTTAACTCAAAACCTTTCGTTTATCCTACCCTATTGTCAAACATACTATCTTCGTTCTCTATAAAATCGTCTCAAATTCCTAAGCTCATACTACTTTCACATAAGCCCCATTTATGAATCAAAGGGTACAGCGTTGATATTTTACACGTAATTTCAGGGTAGCCTTCCTTATTTAATCACAGCACATTCTATTTCTCTACGTAATGAGCTTTTTGTCAGCCATTGAATTGCTTTGTTTTACGTGCTCTTGTAACCAAGCTCACTTATGTGCAGAATACAACCCCGTTGCCTCAAATATCCCATCCTCTTGTACATTAGGAAAACGGTGAATCAACTATATTTTCCAGTTCTGCGCGCAAAAAATGGGACTGTCCAATGATTCAACCGTAAAAGTTAGACATATAAAGAATGAGCGCGAAGAATTGGATAAAAGGAAATGGTGGGTAAAAAAATAAAACTGCGAAGTATCTAATTTAAAAAAAAATGTGATACTCTGTAGTTATGCAGTTTCAGCTACTGGGAAACATTGAATGAGAATGTAAATATTTGATAAATCAATGCTATATCCCTGAGGAATTCACCTATCTGAATGGTCCTACTAAAAATACACCGGTATTGTTTTCGTATTCGTTTATTTCCCTTCTATTTCGAATTTATTTATCTATTTGTTACATTCTCATTATTTTTTCTTTTGTTTATCTTCTTTTTTATTTATTTTGTTTCCAATTGATTCAATATTCGTCATTTTTCGTACATTCTTCGCACGAACTTCATTTGTGATGTGAATGGTTGATAATTTCAAAGTGGTATTATTGTCATGCACTTCTTTCAATTTGATTTAATATTTAAATAACATTCATAGTTGAGTAATTTCTGCAGACCATAGTTTTTATTTATTTCTACTGTGAAGTTTACTTATCCAAGTGTTTATCATCGCATGTCTCATGCTGAAGTAAGATCATAAGTTATAATGAATTTTTCGACGGCTATTTCTGTGGATTGTGATATATATTCTCGCATCTTTCATATTCGTATATATTACATATTAAATGACACTTTAAGTGCTGTACTTCATTATTTTTTATATTTTATTTTTTACTCATTCAAATAGCCTTTCAGTATTTATTGCCGTCTATACTTTGCCCTTTGAACATGCCTATTATTTAGCATATTTAGACCTGTTATGTGGATTCTTCATTTTGAACCGACATTTAACGTTCAGTGCGCTTGGGTCACAAATTGTTTTCGCTATTTCTCTGTTCGCAAACTATTAGATTTGGGAAAGTATTTGTAATCTTGGCACTGAGAATCTATCTTAAAACCTCCAATAATATCCAACTCGACCATATTACCTATTGAGTTTAATGCCGTGTTAACAAAATGAAACATAAAATTTCGCGTGAATAATTTTTAAGCCTTCTGTAGGTTTTCATACGAATAGCTAAGCAAATGATTTAGCCTAAGTGCTCGCTCATCTTCGTGATAATGCTATTTTGTCTATATTTTGGTTGGACATCATCTGCTCTTTGGACCCGAGGCTCTAGGAAACAAAGGGAAAATAAGAATATCGAGTCCAAAATCGTAACTCGGTCGTGAAAGGATGACTCACAATATCACTGTTAGAATCCCTGCCACAATTTCCTGACGTGTTTGAGGTCGATTCTCGATTTAGAAGCCATGGAATAAGGCCCTTATTTATATTAAATTTTTGGGTGGTGTATTTGAATGAGATAATTCACAGTAACTTATATATTAGTATTACATCAAACTTATATTGTCAATTGTATTACTGCCCTTCAAAATACCATTCGATTTATAAAACACTTTTCGGGATTTTATAATTCGCATTTCAGGGCTCAAAAAATCACCATCCCCTCCTAAGCGGCTGGCTAACGCGAGGAGTGGTTTGGATATCTTGGTCACCAAAGGTACCGTGCTTCGTGGTGGGAAAAATGCCTCGTAATGTAGAGGTCGAGGACCATGGTCGGGTTGGTGAGAAATAAAATAGATCGTCAAAGGTGGAAACGGGATTAAGTGTGCCTAATTTGTATATCATACGAACGCTCCGAGAAACTTCGAGAGGGTCGATTTATAAAGAGAACACGAGGTAATGTAAATGTGGCTAAGGAAATATGGAGGGAAAGAGCGGTAATGAGCTGAATAAGACAGGATGACTGAGCCTAAGAACGTGAATTTTAAGCTTTTGCTATGATTTCCTCGCACGCCAGCGGCATTTGACTCGCTTTATTTCGAATGGCTGCAGGGTTTCTTCCGTTAAAATATTCCATCAATATACATAATTCACACTTCCATATCCTGTGCGTTTTGGAGCTGTTTGAATGTCTAATATATTTTATCTTTCATATTTGAGTTGTTGGAAAAACTCGCTTCTTTTATTGTGCTTGTGGTGCAAATTATTATACTTTTTTCATTCCAACTGAATCTCTCCTATGTGATTAGGCAGTGTAGCGATACCCTTCTAGAAGAAAAATTGGAGGTAGGTTTGATAGTTTTAGTCAGCTACGAATGCCCTTACGATTTCATCTGTGAAATGATTTACCTGGTAAAGTAATGGAAAAGTTTTACATTATGGAAAATTTGACTGTTTCAAAAATACTGCAGCCGAAAGCTTATGCATCATGGTCATTTTTTAATTATAATGCAAAAATATAGTTATTATATAATTCATTATAATGGATACGTGTTGTGAACTTTAGACTATGACATTTTTCAATGACAATGCGGAGGATTTGTTGAATTGGAGTTAGCCGCGGATTTCCAAAAACCAATTTCCACAAAAAAAATGCTATTAGCTACAAAATTACCAAGTTTACATGAAGCAGTGTAAAAAAATTGATCTCGTATTTTCAGGATCTAAGGGTGGAAGGAGTTTTTGAGGTAAATCAATTTTACTGCGCCACGTGCTACAGGGACCACAAAAATATAATTATAATAATTAAACGTATTAGTCGTGAGCACGAAAATTTATGAGTCCATCTGAAGAAATTGTCAAAACATATGCCAAATCAGAGGATTTAATGGTTACATTTACAAAACTACAACTTAAAAACACACCTGAAGATGACGCTTAAGCGTTGAAACCTGGGTCGTGTGTGTTTTTAAGTTGTGGTTTAGTAAATACAACCATTAAATCCTCTGGAAGAAAAAATATGGAATACCACAAAGTTACCAAAGAACTTGTATAATTTATGACAATATATGACAAATCGCATAAATCATTAAAGGTTCCGTATATTGCTTGCGATTTTATTACTTTGGCAAGCATGCATTCCTGAATTGATGTAGGCTACCGCTCGCAATTACGGTGATAATATTCGCGCTCATCTCGGTGAATATCTCCAAATAATTTCCGCCGTTTTGTGAATCGCTAGTAATTCCAACGAATCACTCGGGAAGCGGTGCATCTTCTCGCGAGAGTGCGATGGTATGGGATCGGCGAGAGGAAATAAATTGTGCGAGAGAGCAGACTAAAAATCATAACTCACTTGGAGACCGCATGAGTGCATGGCTAAGGGGGGAAGGAGAGTGGGGACGGGAGAAAGGTTTTTTGGTGGGAGCAGTCGGAAAAAAAATGAGGAGCGGTAGGGGAAGGAATCCAAGAGGCGCCCCCGAGAGCGTTCTTTGTGATGCTTTCTAACGTATGGATTCATCGGTGGAGTGAGTATCCCGAGAGGAAAACAAAAAAATAAATAAAACCGATGCAAAAAGGGAAATAAAATAAGTAAAAAAATGAGAGTTGCAGAGGGACTGAGCGATGATGAAAAACAACGAACCTCCTTTTCCATTCCTTATTCTCCTCCGTTTTCTCTCTCTCCCCATCTCTTTTCTCTCCGTCGTGGATCCGTGTGTGATTGTCTGTCCAGATCTCTTTGGGTATTGGAAAGCGTTTGCGAGGCCTGGAATCCGGGATGCTGAGAGAGAGAGAGAGAGAACTGGGTGAGATGTGAGGGTTGGAGGGATGTGTGGGCATGGAATGGGGTTGGGTTTGGCTCGAAGGCGCCGGTAGCGGAGGAGTTCTGGTTTGGGGAGGGGCTTTTGCTTTCGGGATCGAGGCAGATGAAACGAGGATGGACAGAAAGATGGTGGACTTGAGCGGAATGGGAAAGGACCGATAATGAATTATAAGGAAATTCTAGGGTGGCAGGTTTTCCATAAGAGTGATATTTACTTAAGGCGTTCGCCCCCAGCAGATGGTTTTTCCCTCGCTTATGAAACATGGCAGTCTTCTCTAGTAGAGCTTCTTATGTCGTTGAGTTATCAACCATGAGGCCATTTCTGTTACCAATAACTAATTCCTTACAGTCAAAATGTGTTCTAAATTTGCCGGAGACAGGATTAACTAGTATGCAGAGCACTTGGATAGGCATTTTAGGTAATGGCGTGCTTAGATAAGATCATAAAGCTCTGTAAGCTTTTACTAAAACAACTCATTATAAGAATCTCTTTCTTGGTTCAATTTTGAAACAAACAAATAATTTTAAACTTAAATTTTCCCCAAAAGTTTGCTTAAAAATTGTGTGTGCACAAATCTCATCTTCTATGATACAGTTTACTTTAGATTGCGTCGTTTTCCGATGGATTGATCGTAACTGCAAGCAACGAACGTGAGAATATAGTGAGGAATATTTTGGATTGAATTTGAAAACGAATATTATTATTCGTATTGCTGTAGATGGTCAACCAACTTCTTGGTGTAGTCATTTACGAAATTTTTAGTATAGTTTACCGCAAGGATTCATTAGGAGGCTTAATTCAAGGATTGTGATATCGGCAGCTCATTATTTCTTACCTTTTGCTGCATTTCATAGGAAGGAAATTTTTTCTCACCCCAAGGATCCCCAACACATCTCAAACAGAACTTATGTATACAATAATTTAGGGTTAATTCTACCGGCGTAATGTTACAGTATGATGTGAAAGCTTTGTTTATGTACACAACTAAGGAAAGATTCATATGTTATTAAAATAGGTAACAAGTAACTACACATACTTTTAGTCCTTAATTATATGTCCTTAAATCTTCAGGTAAGATAAAAGTAAATGTATTTTTCCTTAGATTACAAAACGGCTGCTTAGTTAAATCTCGGTTTTTATTTTTCGACCCTTGTAGCCCACGAGTTGAAGCTAATATTGCTTTACATATCACAGTTCATTTAACAGATCAGTGTTGTAGATTCGTCGAATGTTTTAAAAGTCATACCCTACTCAAACCTTCGTCAGCCTGGTTTATAATTCTTTTTTATAATTTCCTGCAATTTAGAATCTATGCCTGTAGTCAATTTCAAAAAATAATCTTCTTTAAAAAAGAGTTTTTTTTAATGGCAAGAGTATCAGAAGGAATTGATTTGATGAGGTCCGAAATGTGGTAAGAAGGACAAGTGGAGTTGTGGAAACATGTGAATGGCCCGAGAAGCGCGTTGCAGAGACATATGGGGGTCGGGAGTGGAGAGCCGAATCAGGGTGGCTAGGAGGAAAGAAATGTGGGAGGAGTAGGAAGCCGGGATGTGAGGGGAGGATAGGGTTTATGTTGAGAGAGAGAGAGAGAGAGAGAGAGGATGAGGATAGGAAAACGTCTAAAATCGAGGGCAGCGGTTTTCCGTTGTCCTGTCAGAGTGCTCGAGGGGTGTGGTGGCGGCAATGGGGAGGGAGGGGTGGTGGGAGAAGGGATGTTTTTCGGGTTGGGGAGGGAAATGGGGAAGAAAGGCGGCGAGTTTGCATTCGGATCGACTCGGAATGGAACACGGTTTAGCGATCCGTTTGCTTTTCCCCGCAACAAAGGCATCGTCGATCCGACTCATATATCCCGCCCCAAAGGCTTGCTTGCTTGCTTGCTCCTCCTTGCCGTTCAATTCTTCTCGTTCTTTCGCGTCACGCATCCATCCCTCTGCACACCAACACGTCCACACGAAGCGCACCACGGTGATATTTTTTTCGCCATCCTCTCCTTCTCCTCCTCCTCTCATTCGCCAAACCCCCAACACTCGCCCCGTTTACTCATTCATGTTCCCCCATCCCATTCCTGAACATCACAGCCTCCCATCACTCCCCCAGCCTCCCACCCGCGATGGAGTTTTAAAGGCAGGTTTGTTTGCTCCATTGTCATCTCAGCCGGGCTTCTTTTTTCCACCCCCCCTTCCCCACGTCCGACTCCGTGTGCTTCCTTTCCATTTCCGCCCGTCCCTCTCCATCTCGCCACTGCATGTGTGCTTTGTCCCTCATTTTTTCAAATTTTCTACTGCCGATGTCCGGCGGTTTGCAGAGGGAGGATCTTAGGGAATAAATTATGACTCCCTCCATCTTTCTCTCTCTCTCTCTCTCTCTCTCTCTCTCTCTCTCTCTCTCTCTCTCTCTCTCTCACACACACACACACTCTTATAGGACCAAGAGCTCTTGTTTTCGGATGCTTCTCCGCTCCTGGTCTTCCTGTTGTATGTACCCTAGTTAGGACGTTATCTACCTCGGTCCTTCGTCCTCGCCGCGGCGGCTCCGTCCATCTCTGGGCTTGTCTTCGGTTCCACTTTTCTTACCATCGTCTATCGAAGTCCGCGCTCTACCTCGCGCGAGAAAATTTGTTTCCTGAGCAAACGTTAGTCGTTTTTTTATACATATCATTCCAGTATTCCTCAGTCTCTCCCTCCTTTTGGTTCTCTGTATCTTCTCTCGTACGCCTTGTTCGGAGATCGGTGCGGGTGTGTCTGTCTGTGTGTGCGCTAGGAATTCTCGAGGCGTTGTGGATGCAAGCTTTTGCTCGAGGAATATCTTTTCCTCCCCGCCTTTGTTCCCCGCGACGATTTGGGTAGCTATTCGCTCCATGCTAGATGGAATTCTAGGGCGATGCATGATCTAGAGCGATGCCTCCCCGACTACGTGAAGTGGCGACCGTGCTTGCTTATGCTGCTTAGAAAATCCAATTTAAGAAACCCTAGCGAATATTAGCAAATAATTTTTTTTATTTTTCTTACTTCTTATTTGTCAGACTTTCATTTGACTAGCTTAATTCTATGAGTGATAATACGCTCAAATATTTGTAACTTTTTTCTCCTATATTTTAACTCGGGAAGAATCATTTCTGCCATGAACGAATCAGTGGAATTTTAATGAAGAAAGTGAAGTGGTCCTTTGCCGTCCTTCTGAATGAGTTCCTGTAAATATTACGCCCAAGTCTCGTATTGAACTGTGATTTAAATATGAACCTAATTCGATTCAATATGAGGTTCTTTAGCAACTGCGTGCCTAATGGGCTTTTAAATTTATGCTGGCGTACTTACTTACAGTCGTTAATGTGGTAAATCACTACTTGAGTGTTAGAAATAAATGCAATCATAGGTTTCATCGAAAATTAAGGTAATGTATATATTAATTTTTAGTTTACATTTTTCACATTTGGATGACTAAATTTTATCGTCGTTAATGATTTAATGTTGATTATTCGTGGCAAATGATGAAGAAATCCTTTGTTGGCTGGGTGAAAATGCATGAGGCACATGTGTGTGGGGAAATCAAATGTTATATACCTATTTTTGGAGCCTATCTTCCTTGCATTGGAAGAGCATGAGCGAAATCCTACAAGCTATCATTGGATTTTTTAGTTTTAGAAATACATATAATTTCATATATCAGGTAAAATTGAAACTAGAAAACGGAATAAATATTAGAAATGGTACATCCAAATCTCAGTTTAGGAGCCCATGATGCTTACCTCGTGAAAAGTTTGTTCTCACGCCTATTTATACATTCAATACACATAAAAGATATTTATGAATATTCTTAGCGTTACTGGATTACATTTATCGGCTCTTTTAGATTTCATGGAAGATTACTTGTATGTTGGTAATAGAGATTTGACAATTTAGGGCAGGTAGAAAGTGGACTGTATTCATGAAACTGAATTCGACTCTGTTGGCCGACCTTATGATAACGAAATACAATGGTTATTGACAAGTAGTAGCCCTGATGTTTAATTATTTCTATAGGTTTATGTAACGTTTATTTTGTTGTGAATCTTTATGAAAGTTGTAATTAAGAATGAAATACATGTTTGCGGTAGAAATGATCATTTGCATCAATTTAAATCCTCCCACTTAGATTGCTTTATTTCAACGGTCTATGTTATCTTGTTGCGGTCGTTTCCTTACATTCTGAAATTTTGTGACGAGGAATTATTATTAATCAGTAGATCGTCAATTATCCAAATGCCGGTTATCCAAATTACCGATTAACCGAAAGCGAATTTGTGCGCCAAACAGAAATTACGGTACTGTTGTTCCACCCGAGGCAGGTTTTCACTGCCTTGAGGCGACTATGAAGTGACGACAACAACGAATAGGATGTGATGCTCTTCAATTACTGTTCTTAAAACGTTAACGAGATTTAGCAGCAAGAAAATGAGTCTTAGCATTAAAGCAAGAAAATGTTTTACATTTTCGTCTCCGTTTGTAAAAATAAAGGTGAGGAAATAAATTTATATAGTTTAGCATTCGGTGGCACATTGTTTTGTCTCATTACTCTAACGACCCCAGAAAGCAGTCTCAACTTTTTTCCGTCAATGATGGGTCATCTAAAAAATCGGTTATTCATAAACACTCATTCCTTAATTTAAGTAATGGTAGCGGGCGTGACTTCGTGGAAATCCTTCATAGTAGGAGCGTCTGAAGAAATTACAACTTGGCTGTTTCCACATGAGCTTTTATTGTTACCGACCATGGTTTCGTTACAGAGTAACATTATCAAGGTGGATAATGTTACTCTGTAACGAAACCATGGTCGGTAACAATAAAACCTCATGTGGAAACAGCCAAGTTGTAATTTCTTCAGACGCTCCTACCATTCCTTAATTGTTTCGGATACTCAGCTCTATACTTTCAACATCTTCCCATAGCTTCTTGCGGTATAAACGTCTAATTTTCCCTACCTTTTCACTGTGGCTTTCTTCTTCCTTTTTCTGACTTCCCTTCCTTTTCACTCGACTCTCGTCCATTTCGTCACTCGAGTATACAAAATACTGCTCCAAATGTATTTTAAATACAAAATACGTTCAGGTTGTTATAATTCACAGCGTGAAAAACTTTCTCTAAGTCGATCAGCAGTCAGTTCCTCTCAGCTGTCCACAGAGGAATGCGGTTAATTCGTCCAATAACAAATTCCTGTTGCTTCCTTATCTTTCCGTTGGTACAGTGGTTGGTGTAGTAATATTGACCCAAATGCACGTTCTTTTCTTTCCTTTGTTTAAAAAATTCCTCCCTAGTGCTCTCGTTACATGCCTCCCTTTCCCGACGCTCATAGCACAATTCTTTGAGTTTATTTTCGATTCCACTTCTCTTTCTTTTGATTTTTTTTCAACGTGTTGAGATTTTATCGCCATCGCCCGAAAGGACGTTCAACATAGTTTACAGTGTTTTGTTTTCCATGGAATGCGAAAGTAGGTGAGTGGTTCCGCTATCGATCACTTGTTGGGAGAACGATATTCTCCGGTATTCTGGCGGAATTCAAATCGCGTGTGCATTCTCTAAAGGCTTTCTCGGTTTCTCAGATGCAGCGAGCTATTCCTTGCATATATGATTCGTCTCCAATAGTTATGGAGTGATTGATCTCGAGGACAGACGTTAGCATAAAAGAGAATGAGGTGCTAAAAAATTACTTTGAACTCATAACTACATGGGCACTAGCACGTTGATTTTTCGTAGACGTACCGAATTAATTTAATACGATATTAACCATTATTATTGAACGCTTATTACAATTCCACAATTTTTATTTTTTGATCGATTATAGCATCTTAAGTGTCACTTTCAATGTAAATTGACGAGATAACATTTAATCTCCCTTCTTTCCCAAACCAATATGTAACTCATAAACGCCACTAACTGACATTCATAAATGCATTGCGAATATAAAAATATCCCTATTATTTCCACATCATTCCTATTTTGTGTTATTGCTGTTTTTGCGAGCAGGACACACCAATATACTCAGTTTTTTGACAAACATCCGACACACCATTTTCCAGGATTGACTCTCGTCACTGGTTGTGCTTCTATCAAATCCCTAGATAAATGCCTCCAACATTCTATCAGACCCTACAACTTACTTCATATTCCCTCTGAAAGTTTTTGGGTGTAATTCATTATAGTGCAAATCGTCCATGTTGTTACAGCTTTGTTCTTCATAATATCTTTTACCTCTGCTGGAATTCTAGAATGAGCACATACATTACGGATGCTCTATTATTTCTCAACTGAGAAAAATATTGTTATCCGCTGTTAAATTGATCGATGAGGACTCTTAATCTAAGAGTTCCAGTCTATTCAACATTGGTGATTGGAAACCTGCGCAGAAAGGGACTGGAGTACTTTGAAAATTAATATTTGTATTTGCTGACCAAAAGACCACTCATTCTGCGTATCTCGCGCTTTCAACACTAGCCCCGCCGCCTGCTCAGGCAAGACACTGTGAGTGTTTCTTTTAGCCGCCATTTCCGCACCACTGAGGTAAGTTGATGGTTTCTCCTAACGTTTCATGAATAGTGCCAATAACTATATGCTCAAAAAAGTGCGGCCAGAGGGTGGGGTCAACCCTCCAAGGGAAAAATATCTACATCTACATAATACCTTGCGAACCGCCGCATAAGCATGCGGCAGGAGGTGTCAGGCCACTAGCCGTATAAAGATGTAAGTTTTTGGGAGGTGAAATGGTGACATGTATCATTGGAGTGTATTTAGTGGAGCTCAGTTTTTATTGTGGTCGCTTATTGTGCGCGAAAAGAACGAGTTTTTGTATCTATCGGTTCGGCAATGTATCTCTCTTAATTTATCGCATCTTTCAGACCTAGAGATGTAGTGAGTCATGTTAATATTCTCTGTGTCGCTCTGAAAAATAACTGTTCGGAATTTCTCAAGCAACCTAAGCATGGCGTGTATCTTCAGGAACTGCCTAAGGTAATATAGATTTACCTTAAACCGCCAACGAATCCTTCCAGACCCATTGGAGAAAATTCAGTTTTACGACGACTTTCAGATAGGAATGTGAAATATTATTTCAGCATTAGTTATGACACAGTTTCTCAAATTATTCTGCAAGAGGAAGTACATTTGTCATCAGCCTGGGTGTCAGGCGTCCCACTACAACTTCTGCTATACCACCTTTGCAAGATGTGAGGGAGCAGTGCGACTGATGAAATGCATCTCTAACGTACTGTTGAGAGTAAAATTGGTGTATATGGGTGAATAGATTGCCATGCATTATTTTGGTAATAAAATTTCAATCGTTGACGCAATTTTTAATTTCTGCTTTGGATTAATGCTCATGGAGTCTTGGAAGGAACTTGTCGATTTTGTTTCCTCAAGAATGCTGAGGGTAGCTCCGAGTACGCAGTCATCTTTGTCAACAATTAGATAGACGTCAGGCATTACCACTAAGCTTTTTCAGCTTACCTGCAAAATATGAGTGAGAGGCCTCCAATGCAAATAGGACATTAAGCCGTTCCGTTCATTGTAGATGTTAACATCCTATTGCAAGTCTTATTGGATACAGGTGGTTCAAAAGAACATTTTCAATACGTTAACACAGCGTGTTACCTAATGCCTAGGTAATAGGAACAGGCCCAGACCCACCTCTTACGCAAACTTATCAATGAGGCGTGGAAGAGGGGACGGTAGTTATTTCTCCCCGAATTATGTCTCCAAAAGAGAGATTTTTCTATCACGCAGAACTAAAAACTTCGATAAAGGTGAATATGGACTTACGACCTGTTCATCATCCTGGCGGCAGATGTTGAACGGCCGAAGCTGGACACACTGACTTCGAATATGATTGGTATTTGCGGATGCAATGCTGGTTGAAGTGAAAAAACTTAAGGTTTAGTGATGATAGGGCTGTTTCTTTCAATTTGTAACCCAGCGCTGCCCATGATGATTTCCTTAAGTAGGATTACTAGCAACAGAGGTTTTCTCACGGATGTGGGATTTACTCATGGAACATGCGTCGTCACATATATTTATAACATCTAATACAAGAAACTGCTACCATAGAGAGAGATTAGTTAAGTTTTCCTTCTATTACAATAACATACCAGTAATTCAAGGTATGTAACATAGGATAACGTAATTGTACGTTGTCATTTTTGGCTACTGTGTAATACCTCAAACATAAGATACATGATCATACATCAATGTGTAAGCAAACCAATATATATAAGTGAAAACCACCACAAAATGTATTTTTAGTCCTAAAAAGTAATATAATTCGTTAAAATTATTCCTAGAAGACAGCGAATTGGAAACACACCTATTCAAGTGTAAGGTTAGTTCAAATGATCTCTAGTCATCCTCTTACATTAAACTTGTTACAAAAGGTTATACGTTTAAGATAACGTACTTCTATTTGTATATTATCATAATATAACTTAAAATACTCAAGTTAACAAAATATATAAGGAAGAGAAAAAATAATAATAATGAAAAATTGTTTGAATTCAAGCAATGGATCAAATGACACCATCTGTCCTTCAAATGCTAATTAAGTTTTGGGGGTGCACAAATCTTCAGAAAATTCCTAAGTTAATTTCAGACCGGATAAGGTCTATGATGATGTTGAAAAAGAGAAGAAGCCATTTGCAGCTCGGTTTTACCAATGAAATTCTGGAAAATAGGCGTTAGGTCTGGCCTGACTCAACGGCGTTTCGAGGAGTAGCAAGATTTGCGGCGGTTCTAGGGTGCAATCCCATTAAAGTCGAATTTTTGGCAGTCTTTGCGTTTCTGACGTATGCCCCTCCCCCTTGTAATTTCCCTCCGGGAGTCATCCAGTACCAACGATGCAAACCCCACACCATTTGAAATCTCCTCTCTACATCAGCGCATTGTGGGTGGAAAACCGTCAAAGCATATTATCTCGATCTCTCACAAGTGGGCTCATATGCTTGAAAAATGGTTGATGATATTCTTCGGGAAGGGGGTCGGGTTTGTGTCGTGGCTAGAGTACTGGCTAACCATACGGATGGCCAGGGTTTAAATCCCTGCAGAGGAGAATGTTTTTAAGAGGAAACCCGATCCCTACTTGAGTGTCTTGTGGAGGGCACTTCAAGTACAGTACTCCATCTGTCGGATGAGACGTTAAACCGTGGTTCCCTTGGCGCCTTTCGTTAAGAGCAGGCTTATGCCGACGCCGGGTTTCTATCCTACCTTCCTCCCTTACCTGTCCCCTATGGCGCAAATGACCTTGGCCGTCGGTCGCCTCCCCAAATACCGAATACAATCCATTCTTCTTGAATTTGGCGAGTCACCTGTTATCAATTGGATATCATTTCTTTTTTTTGAGAGGTGGATTATCAGCTGTCTCTCCATAATTTTGGGAGATTTTCCTATTGAATCCTTCGGTGGGGAATGCTGTGTCTTGCATTGCTACCTCCGTCATCTGTCATTTTAGCGCCTAGCGCGTCCTAGTATATACTTAATTCACCTAGTCATTTGACAAAGTCGCCCGTATTTTTCCGTGTTTGATGCAATATGGCATCGCTACGCCCCCTTCCCTACTAGTCTATAGGGTCTAGCAGGGTAAGTAAAATAAGTAAGTAGTGAGTTGTGGAAAATATTTAACTCAAGATGTTGGGTCATATGGCAACATACTCTAGGTAAAACATATCTTACTATAAGTAATCGTCGCCGGGTTAACTTTTTGGAAGTGAGTAATATCCATAATAAAAAAACAACTTTGTTTCAATATTGTGTGGATTGAAACAAAGTTGTTTTTTATCATGGACATATCTTACAAATATATAGAAATCGAGTGGTGTCAGTCTGTCTGTCTGTAACTCAATCACTCATAAACACTGCATCGATTGAAACAAAATTTGGCAAGAAGGTACTTGATATATCTGGTTCACGCATAGGCTATAAAACTAGGGGCTTGGCGTCCTAGAAGACCATTAAGTGGGCCCTTTTATCGCGTTGGCCCTGGAAGATAATTTTTGCCTGTATTAGAAACACGTAAAATGTACCTATACTGAATGTACAATAATCATGGGGTCGTAAGTCACGTAGAGGTCCCAGAGGGCCTTAGGTTCCAAAAGAATACTTTCTTAAAAGCATTGAATGAGTGAACTGATTTTAGTGAAATTTTCACACATGGGATCAGCAAAGCTTTTTTAACGAAACTGGTACTATTAGGAAGGCCCCTTGGCCCCAAGGGCAGCGTATTGGGCCGTCTGGTGCCTTATGTGTTTGAAAAACTCAAGTCTAAACATTTTGGTTCAAGTGCAGATGGTTCTCTTTCTGCATATTGTAATTAGTTCTACTAAAGATATAAGGCTATACTATAAACTTTAGTTTTCGCCATTAGATGGATAAAATTTTGTAGTTTCTTATTTTTTCATTCAATTCTCTTATACGAATAAAATTTTCCCAGAAATCGCGTTTTTAATGTCAAAATAATGAATTTTACTTCTCAACAATAGGATATTTCCTTGGTAACCGTGAAATAAGCATTAGCTTTAGAAGGGAAATGGGACCTTTACAATGGCGGCTGGGTTTTATATCTAGAGATAGGTATTACAGTGGAAATCTAGACCGTATACTGAAATATTGCTGATTAAGATATTTTCAGGGATATTTTTGCCTAAAATCCGCATTTCAAATGGTCTAATTTAAGTTGAACCCATGTAAAACAGGAGAATGCCACCTTGTTATATAAATGTGGAAAGCCTCTGGAATGCAAATGGTCTGTAGTTAAGTTTCCATATATGTTACTGCAAAAAAATATCGAAACTCGGTAAACATAATATAATGCGGTTTTTATCTGCTGAATTAAAAAATAAAACTAAAATAATAGCTGAATTTCCTAGAAAAAACATACATTTTATGAGCGAATCAAACCTACAACCTTGGTATCAGCTTTAATCAACTCTAACCACTAGGCAGTTTCGTAAACAACAATTCGAGCAAGGTTTAAGTACATTAATATTTATTGTGTGACCCATGCGCGCTTGATGGCTAATTTCTTAAAAATACGAATACTGACTTCTTCATTGTAAATTTATTTTATTATGCGCTATATTTCTTTCATCCCCCGTTGAATTTCAACGTGTACCTTTGCTCGTTACCAATATATAATCAAATAGGGGGAGAATGAACATCAAGAACTTCCAGTCCCAAGCTCTATGCATTATTAAGTTGCTAATCCCAGGTGATTTCCTGCCTTGGTTTCTCATCAGATAAAATAAACCTTTTGCACAGTTTTATAATAATTTAAAATTCTAAAGTCTTTCCTTCTACTCCAACTATCCATAGCCAACCTACGACAATCACATACAAATCTCGCGGACGCCTCTTCTGGGCCTCGATATTTTTTCCGCTTAGTAATATACGCCTAACTGCTTTACCTCTAAGTCCGAAATTTGCCCTAAATCAAGGGAATTTGGTTTGGAATTTTCACCTATTATCACTCAAAATGGACGTTCAAAACAATTTTTATTTTACTATACATTGAAAACAGTAGCGTCTTTACTCATAGAGACACTAGTTATATTAGACTCATATTGCGAAAACATGACATAAACTGAGCCCCATAGCATAATGGAAATATTGCCGCTGTGTCAGTAATAAAGTCGTGGACACAAAATCCCATCGTCGAGAACGTCATCCAAATTATAATTATCAATGCCTTGTAAGCAGCCCTTAAGCCGAGTCTAAAATCAAAAGAGATAGAATCGAGAAAGGTGTGATAAAGGTAAAGACCAGTAAAAAAATAAATGAACATAATGACAAAGGAAGGTCATTTTAATTGTAATGTTGAGTATGTTTTCTAATAATTTAAAGTTTTAAAAGAATCTACAAATTTTTGTTTTCTAATCCTTCTATTTCATTAATTTTGTACTTGCATATTCCTAAGAAACATCTTAATTCGACCAAAATGGCTATTTATCTTTTCAGCTAATCATAGTTACCATAAAATTACTGTGAAAGGTGTAAAGAAGTAATACCGATTTTACAAGAGTCATGAATAACTCCAATGACTCAAATTACACTTCGAAATTCTATTCATTGTTTTTAACAAGCTGATGGATTTCTTTATTCGTGGAAAAAAGTTGATCGGTGGGACTAGAGGATTTATTGCCATAAATAGCAAGAAATATGCCCCATGTTCAATGTTCTTCCTGAATGCGCTGTGTTTCAATTTTGAAGAAATTATTTCACCTTCATCTCGCTACCTAACTCCTCTCGAACGATTGTAAATGCGGCGGAACGTCATCTGACTCTTTCGACCTAATGTTTCAAGGTCGCTAGCGAAACATGCTGATAGTTGGTGTAAGGGTATATGGCGTGAGGATGGTTTAACTTTTCTATCTTTACTGATGTTTCATCAAATTAACGGTTGTCTAATGAACACATTATACTTGTCAGTAGTCTCGAATTTGTATATGTAAAAGCGTATCAGGCTCAACTTTGTGGAAGCGATATATATATATATATATATATATATATATATATATATATATATATATATAATGATGAACACACTTACAAAGTTTCTTGATATTTCGGTGCCACTAGCACCTTGGTCGCAAGAGCGAAGACTGAGAAGGAAGGGAGGACTGAGGCGGTAAGAAGGGAGGACTGAAGCGGAAGGAAGGAAGGGAGGGGAGGGACAGGGGAAGGGGAGGAGGGGGAGGGAGAGGAAAGGTGGGGGCGGGAGGCGGGAAGTGGAAGAAATTCGAAAGAAGTAGTATGGGCAGAGGTGAAAGAAGAAGTTAGTGGGATTTATTGAGTCCTGAGGACTTTATATATATATATATATATATATATATATATATATATATATATATATATATATATATATATATATATATATATGTCCATTTCAAAATTAAAAACAATTGTAACTTTCCACACAGAATTTTTAATCTTTGCCGACCATGGTTTCAGCACCTAGTGCCATTATCCAGGCTCGAATTTGTATATTGATTGTTACTGATTACGTGATTCAGTTGCGCAATTCTCACCTTCAGCGTCCAGTTGAATTGAGCTCGTATTTTACGAGGCATCAAACAGGACCTCAATCACAAGCAACAGCAATGATGTGAAATATTGCATCGTTAAGGCCTTAAACTGCTGTCAATTCCGCCGAGGCACTTCAGACAAGCCGTGCGCTGTGTCGGCTCGGGGGAAGAGATGGCGGTTAATGCCACCATCATAACTCTTACGACCGGCGTTTGTACATCGTCTCCATAATGATTTAAGCTTTATGTATCATCTTCAGGCTTAAAATCAACTTCGATACCCGGACTGAACGTGAGAGCATTTATTTCATTTTTTCGATCCCGGAGGAGTAAGATATTTTGCAATACTTTGGAAATGAATCAGATAGTTACCATCACGTTTGATGTTAGGAGACGGAAGACGATGTAATTGAAAATGGAATGGAAAAGGCGAGTTGTGGAAAGTGGTGTGGACAGGAGAGGATATCACTAATGAATTAGATCTGTTTTATTCAATAAATCAGTCGGGTGTGCATTAGTCTCTAAATGATTACTAATGGGGGAAAGATAAATGGTGGTTTATCGAGAATTTCATCATTTATCACTTTTAACTTAACAGGCATTAGCTCCTAATAAGATTAATTGTCTGAGATGTGCAGAATCGAGAATCAGTTGTGTCATCTGCATCATCATCATTGTCATGATCAGTAGCCAGCCACCCAAGGGTTGATATACTGCAGCTCTCCACCAATCAGTTGACCGACGTATGCTATCAATTTAATTTCTAATGATTCTTACCATTTGTTGCTCTTGTCATTACCGTTTGTGGTGGGCAGATGTCTGCCGTAATTTTTATAATAAATTTTTTTCTCCTTTATCTGCCTGAGTTCTCATGAAGTATCTTTCTCCCATAACTAGTGTTGCATGGTAACATGTTCGTCTACATTGCACTCTCCTACTTGTCCTAGCTTCCGGCGGAAAGTACGCGGTTCCGATTGGAGTTAGTACAGTGAGGATGAGTGCTGCATATCTGGTGTGGTATCACCCCGTGCTGGTGGTGACTTGGACAGCATTTGTTAGATACAAATGTAAACTACTGATCTCTAAATCGTATGTATTTGCTTCATCAAATTTGCATCAAAAGTTTAAATGAGTGTGATAAAACGGATATCCTTCTGAACTGTCTCTTTTGAGCGTAAAAATCTACTTACATGAAGTCGAATTATTATTTTTGACGATTTGATAGGATTAAAAACGATTCCATCTGGGAATTTAAAACTGCGGCTTATCACTTCACATGATTTCAGGGTAGGTTCCCGAGTACTTTTGTACTATCGGACTAGCGGGAAGAGGTAGATGTGTTTGGAGCACTGCTTCTTTTCATTGGAATATGTGGAAAGAATGAGAAATTCTTTAGCGCCATGTTGGAGATAGAAGACTTTGGAGAAGGAACATTGTACATGAGCTCTAAAGGCTTTGCCAAATCCATCCCCGAGAATGAAATTAAGGAATGTTGGTAGGGCTGAGCTATATGGTGATACATTGGTGGCTGGTTATCCGCCATCCAGGTCGGTATGAATTATTTGAATGATTTGATATATGGAGAGGTTTACATGATGGTAATGGACCCACATCAATGTGGCGGTGGTAATCGATTTTTAGTTTTATTGATAATTATTGCCGTCTCGTCATGAATGATAACTATCCGCGTGACATTTTCAAAAAATGACTTTCACTGTGGAACATGATTTAAGAATCATTGCAGGGGGAATAACTTATACTTTCACATGGAAGGCTTCGACAAACACATCGATGTAATGATGTTTTCACCTCTCTCATAAACAGCCCGCAAACCATCGTGCCGGAGAGACCCTAGTCATTGCTTGTGATTCTATTCAATCCATCGATGATTTCATCCAACATTATACCTGACCCTACAACTTGCTTCATTGTCCCTCTAAAGGTTTTTGGACGTAATTCATTAAGAAAATTGTCCATGATGTTACAACTATGTGCATCATAACTGCTAGCACCTCTACTGGGAACTTAGAATAAGTGGGTAGATTACGGTTGCTCTTATTTTCCTCAATTGAGTGAATCAAGGTGAATACTCTTTCTCGACATGATTAAAGAATCATAGCTGTGGGAATTACTTCTACTGTCATATGGAATACATCGAATACCACGTCGATGTGATGGTATTATCACCATGAACCATCCAAGGTTTTTCTGCCACTGAGAGTTATTTTTTTATGTGCACTTTAGTTTTTTTCTCTTGATGAATGCTCCTCATATAAAAAAATCAGATAATGGTTTATAGTGATTATATACATCGTTGCAAAAGCCAGCATGAAAAGACAAAGATGTTATTATTATAATTCAAATGGCGTTACGTACTCTGATTTCTGGCAATCCTTAATAAGCATGATGAAGGTACTATTTGCCACTATACCAGATAGTTATAACTATTTATATAATATCCGTCTCCTTTTTTTCAGAATAAAGGCTAAAATTTCAAAATGACGCGCTGATTTAAAAGAAATAGAGAATTTAGAAATTAAGAAGGTTGAAGAGAAAATTTAGCAATGGCAGACGTAGGGTTAAGACTAACGCTGTGTGATTCGATGCATTTGATGACCTGCAAGGCTAAGGAGGGAAAAATGAAAGAGACCGATCACTAAAATGAGGAGTCACCAGGTTGCCTGTAAATCGAGAGCACCCTATGCGACATCATTCTTTTGTTCTTTTTTCATGGCCTAACCACCTATCTTCGTCCTTTGGAGGTCGGAACTGAGTTTGAGACCAACCGAAATAAATATTTGTGTCCCAACGATTCCTCCGAAACAATCGAGCAATAAAAAAGTCATTTCGATTCCTGAGATCACATTTTCAATGGCCTCGATATAGCGTTCAGGTTTTGCATTATTGCCGTGGCATTTAAGTGATATCAATGGAAGAATATGCTTTTGGTCTATGATTGCTCTTCCCGCATAAAATTCGGTCGGGAAGATTTTATCATTGCGTATCAGAGAGCACAGTGATATTATTGGAAGAAAAATAATTTTAAAATTCAGTGCTCATATTTACGTCAGGAAGTGGTCGAAGCAAATAGAGTGGTGATACTATTGCAGCGATATAAAACGACGCTTTTCACCATTTATCTGAAGAATCAATTCCTACTGTATTTTTAATTCAACCACTGCCTCAAAGTACATGGAAATTCCTCAAAAGAAGAAGAATAACAAGAATTATGTTTTGGAAAAGAGTTCCGTCTGCCAACGGTCATCAGAGAGGTATCTGATTTTGACTTGTTGGTGTCTACAGGTGACAGGCCGATGATAGTTAGCTCCGTCCTTATTTGACATTTATAGTATGTAGTTTTCATACAGTATCCTAAAAATACCCATACTAGAATATTGGCTTGTATGTACCCGGTTGAAATTGCGTTATTGTTTTAGGACCGAGGGTTTTTTGCGACTATTTAGATCTCTGGCTCAATTGCTGTTGATGATTATGGACCCTTCAACTGAATATAATTAACACGTTTTATGGAAACACAAGAAACGGAAAATGGAAATATATATATAAGTTATTTATCTCTACCATGGTTTTATTGATACAACAAACTGTTATGCAAAACCTTGTTCGTTATATGTATGACTATGGTAAATAAATGAAAATTTGAGGAAGAGTTTGGTAAATATTAAACAGGTGAGTGGCAGGATATTAGTGGTTGAAGTAAAGGCCCGTCCAACGAATCTCGTGTTGTTTTAAGTGCACGTAGCTAAAAGGTACCATTGGTTTAAAGAGGTGGGTGGGTAGTTCGAGAACCTAGAGGAAATAGTTAAATAAGATTCGGAACTGAACTTAATAGTGATTGACAACTGGAAAGCAGAAAGTAGGAAAGTGAGGGATTGATTTGTAGTAAGTTGCTGTGAGCTAGGAACAAGAAATGACTGCGGAGAGAGGGCATTCGACATTCGATTCAGACAGGAGAGGAAGAACGTGTAATAGAGATGTTTTTCTTTCCTTTGTGATTTCGAATTGGCGTTTGTCTGAGTTTATTAGGGAATCTAATTCAAATAATGATGAATATAGGAATAAACTCGCACGATAGAAGACTCTTGCAAAATTTGCTAATGGCCCAGTTCAGGAATTATGACAATGAATCTTAGTGGACAGTCATAAGCCGCTGGATAAGGTATTGGTTCCTTTGATTTTTGACATTTTTGACGTTAAAATGGTAAGAGAGGCATGGAAAGAGCACGTCATAGGAATCAAAGTAGGATGCCATCTAATTGCGTCCGTTAGATTCTCGGAATACCAGGCGTTGGTTAGTCGATCATGAAGGGACTGCAGTCTTAAGTAGATACATTAAATATTCAGTTCGAAAACTACCCTATTAAGATAGAGAATTAGAAAGAATAAAAGTAATGAGATTATGCTGGAGAAAGAAAGCGAGGGTGGTTATAGAGCCAGAATGGCGCAAGCTGGTGTAGTAGATTAACAACTACCTGGGTATTGCGCAAGAAAAATGGGGGAATTATCTCCGAATATGAGAAAACAGTACACCATCGAAGAAAACATTCATAATTAGACTGGAATACGTGACGGGACGTTGGGTATGGATATTAAGTAGAAGCTTGTGGAGAGATTGATATGGTTTTAGCGTTTTATGGGGTAGAAATATAGAAATATAGAAAGAAAGATGAGGATATGCTGCAAGCGTTCGAGATATGAGCGTGCGGAACGATGGTCAAGGAGTAGTAGACAGAAAAGAAGATATACGAGGATGTACTTGGTATGGCAGGTCAGCAAGGGAAACTTCTGAATGATAGTAGCGGGCTTCAAGGGCTAATGAGGGGCCAAAAGCTGGTCCTATCAATATATAATATATATAATAGATTTTCCTCACAGTGATGGAGTTTCTGTTTTTCTCTTTGATATAATATCGATTGTTCGGTTATTCAAGGGGAGAATATCTCGCCAGCACCTCGCAGTTGACCTTATTCCATCACTCTATAGCCTTCAAGCCCTCTTACCCTCTCTTTACTTGATGTACGCACTAACTCATAACTTAGCTTTTACGTTACATGCAATGTTTGGTTCTGAAAAATTCTTGACTTTTTTTCTGCCCACTTTTTTATTTAGTTCCTCTCCTATGTAATTTCTTTTTCTCATGGTCTTCTTTGCTGTTCTTTCACAAATAAATGCCCTTTGATTGAAGATTGCTCGACTTCGAATGGCTAGTTTCATCCACTTGCGTCGTGATAGGCTTTCATTGACTCAGCCATTAGCCGCTGTATTCATCTAAATCGTTAAGGCCATTGGTTTCAATATGGTCACTATCAATCGCAACGTATCATACCCTGTGTGCGTTAATGCGATGTTATTCCGATACCATTCATAAGATTGTTTTCCTTCTTCGCCGTGTTTATGTCGCAAAGCAAATTGTGATTTTAATGCAGGGGAATGTATGCTTATTACCCTCGCTTACCGTAATTGCATTGAGAGTCCATTTATTCGGCACGCAAAATATAAATTTTTGTTTAGAAAAATTAAGGATTTAATTGAAAAAATCACCATAATTCGCCAGTTAATAATTTATGAACGTGATAACTGCAAATTCTCACTATTTAATGAATTCCTGAGTGGTTAAATAGTGCTCCAAATTTGTTTTTCCAAAAATGATTTTACATGATATTTTCTATTTAATAACTTCTCAATATTTTTATCATTTGGCTTGTTTTATCAAGTAAACCAAATCCATAATTTTTCTGTATTTCATATTGATTTTAAGAATGCAAATAGCGTAAAAAATGTAGAAAATCTGATGCAAAATATTACATGACATTCTGAAAATCGTACAAGCAGGTACTTGTATTTACATGTATATCTTGTCACGTATGCACTGTAAGGAAAAGATATATATTTTTATTTTCCAAGAAGACCTTTTTTTATTCTTCCAACATAGACGACTCAACTAAACGGGATAGTGCACGTTATTACGGACAGTGGAGTGAAATTGAAAGAATGTGACCGAAGGGAAAGTTTTAGTTCAACTTTCTTTGCCGTAGGATAAATTCTATCGCATAAAATCCGAAGATTCCTGCGAAATTAAGTAAAATGAATGCATAATATAGATATAAAGATGTGCAATATTCTACATAGATAAAATTCTATTCGACCCTGGTTTCAATGTTTATACAACAATATCAGATGCATAAATCCTTTTTTTCTCTTTCATGACATATTAATATCTTTATATTTTAACTTTTTAAATCACTGGAACCAAAAAAAAGTTTTTAGAATTTTTCGTATTATATTCAACAAAATTTTTTTACTCCTGAGTTTTCTGCCCTCTTAATTAGTCTTATTATGTAATTAGTCATTTAATTTTTTTAAAATTACCCTGATGAATAAACATAAAAACCAGGGTTGTAGTAAATTTCATTTTTTGTGTAATATTGCACATCTTAATTTCTGCATAACAAATTCCACCATATGCGACAGAAAATGCTGAAAGGCTTTTTATTTCCTATTATTAATGTATTAACCCATCTTTTAATTGTAATGGTGTGAATGAATGAGTGGAAGAGAAAGGAGTGATTCATTGAAAGGTTTTGATAAACCGAGAAGTTGATGAGCGAATATGGTTGAAGAAATTTAAAGGCTTATAA
Organism: Ceriagrion tenellum; assembly: GCA_963169105.1. Classification (NCBI taxonomy): domain Eukaryota; kingdom Metazoa; phylum Arthropoda; class Insecta; order Odonata; family Coenagrionidae; genus Ceriagrion; species Ceriagrion tenellum. The sequence continues at coordinate 125,000,989 of OY720633.1, read as the reverse complement.
CCATTCTGAAGAAGATGCGTACATGTAGTGAAAATCTGTGCAGATGATATAACTGGAAAAATTTTGCTGTATCCGGAGAATTTGGAGAAGAAAAGATTAACTGCCAGTTTCCTAAATGTATACCATGCAAACCGGTGTTTGTTATCTCATGTTAATTTATTTCTCTGTACAGGAGCCGATATTAGGGTTGTTTGAGTAGAATGTTATTTTATCCATAAGTAAAGTGAATTTGATCATATTTTAAAGAAACAATTTCTCCCTTCCAAAGATACCAAGCTACTTTCCGAAATTTTTGACGAAAAATGCCAACCATTTAATATGAGAAATGGTACGTGTTTGCACTCCAAATAGAACTTATTACAGTGGTATGGAATTAATAACCCCTAATGCTCTTAAAAATATTAAGTGTTTAGCTTTTATGTTTTCTCAGATTTTTCTGAAAAAAATCATATTGCCACCGCTGTTATTTTTTCAGGATCACAATAAAACTTTCTTTGTGAAGGTATTTTTAAAAATATTGCGTGAATAATATTTCTAGTTAAATGGTTTTATAGATACTGTTATTTAATATTTAGAATTTAAGCCGTATAACATTATTAAGCGCACCATTGATAATGCAGCATTAATTCATGCACCCTAGAGCTGTTGAAATAGAAAATTATACTTCGAATATACGAATATGGTCTCGATGACTCGGGTACTATCTCTCTAAAACAATATGTAAAAGAATTATTATCGACAACGCCTGCCTTAAACAACCGGCAGTCTGATATAGTGAACAAAACTGGAGCCCTCGCTTAACGGAAGTTCTCTGTCCTCATGCGCTAATAGGTTACGAAAATGAGGAAAATCGGGCAGTATGCCACATTTTGTTTTAATTATTTCTTATCATTTACAGAATTATCATGTCCATTTTTTAGTGCTCTATAGAAGTGATTTCCTTCTCCTCGCGTATCTCCTTCCTACTATCTGATCTCTCCCCTCCTCCTCGATCCTCTGATCTATTCCCCTTTCCAACCCCGACTCGTTCCCTTGTTCCACCTCCCGCCCCTTTCCCCGCGGCACCATAACTTCTCGGCCTCCTTACATTCTTCACGCGTTTTCACTCCTAGCCGTACTCCCTCCCACCTACACACCCTCCATGGTTGGAGTCGTGACCTCCCTACCTCCTCAGACCCGCCCACCAACCTCTTCCCGACTCTCCTCCTCTTCCTCCCATACACTCTCGTCCACCTCCTACTTCAACCTACGGAGCCTCTTACCTCGGTCTGTGGTCGATATTCTTATAGATGGGTCGCGGGGGAGGTGAGGGGGTTTCCTCAGGAGTTATTGGGAGGGAATATGTCGGTGGGTTGTATCTTGGGAGGACCCTTTGAGTGGGTTGAGGCGCTCAGGGACAAGAGGGGTGGGTATTTTAGGGTTTTCGAAGGGTGAAAGGGTTTGGAAAGGGGTCGAGTCCGTGTGGGTTTTTGAGTGCCGTGTTGGAGCGAGGACCGATGCAGATGCGTGAATGTTGTGGAAGTTTGAGCGTTGTCGTATCGGACGATAGTGACTAATGCCTGGGGTCAGAGTTCGCGGGGTTGAGACCTCGAGAGATAGGTAAGGTGGGGGCACATGTATGAAAGTTTTAATGCCTCTTCCCTTCTCGAGAAAGTGGCTTCTCTCTCGCTACTTTTTTCCGTGTCTTCCTCCCTTCTTTTCTCCTCAATCTCGCAAACGACCCCTTTTATCCTTAAATTTTATCTTTCTAGCCCAGCCTATAGACCTCTTCGTCCTAACCAGGCATACGCTGTTTTCCATTGGGTGATAGTAAAACAATAATCTTCCTGTCACTATACCATTGTCTCTCACAATGTCTTAGTCGATATCCGAGCTTCGTTGTCTTCATTTATTTTTTGTATCAATTAGGCAAATGGGTCGAAAACAGTCTACCGATAGGTCCATTTTTACTGCGTTTCAAGACGTGCGGATAGGTAATGATGTATGATCTGACCGTTTGACGCCTTTTTAATCTCATAAATCCAATAGGCTTTCTGGTTTGTAATAATTTTTCATTTCTGAAGGTTGATATGTGTATTTTGAGCTGCATTGTAACAATATATTGATTAATAAAATAAAAGCGAAGAGTTTTTTTTACAACATATGGGGTGCTAGGAGCGAGTTTGGCATTTATTAAAGTTGGTGGACCTGTGGTTTACTGTATCGGTTTTTGTTTCTAAAAACCTAACCTCAAAGTATAATCACTTCGTAACTGAGACAATTTTCATCATCCTCAGCAAACATTATCATTCCTTAGGCCAAAAGTTTATCCAACGATATTCACACCAAAAGAAACTAAAAAATAGCTGACTCTTCTTAGGTCAACCATCACGCTAACTTTGGATCGGTTTGGGTGGAGACAGAAGTAGAAGACTATAATAATTTGAATTTTATGTACGGTTACTGCAGGTTACTTTATTTACAATAATGCGAAAGACCATGATTGAATACTTGGAAAAGATTGCAAAATTTTGTCCGTCGACGTGAGATGGCTGATGTGTCATCTGGTGATACCTCGTATTCTCCTTACTTAGTGAAGGCTAAAGAAGTGTATTTATGAAACGTTCACATTCTATAAACGGCTTCTTATGTCTTACAAATTGTATGGTCGGATCTTGGGTGAGGAACAGTTAAGGAACTAACTAAAGCGCGGCTTATCTTTTGTTTTTCCATAGTTCACCCAGTGACTGAATAAATGGTTAACTGTTTTAAGTGAAAAGAATAATTAAAGTTATGAAGAATTTTACTGCTAGGGGTCGAAATTTTTTAAAAATATCCATATATTATTTTTGCATACAAAATTTTAATCTCAAATATATGAATAATCCAACAATTTTGTTGATTTTTGTGTATTTTTTCATTACTATATTATGTTTGACATATAAGTGTTAGGTACAATTTACTTCTCTTTTTAAGGCCATAGTCCTCTAAAAGCTAAATTATGGTAACTTTTACAGAGGTTAGTCCTTTAAATTTTGACTACTCTCGTTGATGTCAACGAGGAAACGACATAGTTTTTTCATTAATACACTCTACAGTTTCAGGCTTCACTCTGTGGAAGTTAATAGTATCCATATTTAGAGAATACAACAAATACCACACAAAATAAAATTTGAGGAAAAGTACAAAATTGTATTCTCTAAATATGGACATTGTTTTTGTTATGATTTGCCGATTAATTTAAAGAGGAGACATTATCCTCCAAATATCCATTTTTTTAGTGTCGTCATTGATAATACTGATTGTTAAACTACTATTACGAATTTTATGACATTTTTAACTCCAGCGCTCAGTTTTAATACTTCATCTTGATTTTTGAAAATATTCTTTTTCATTTATTTTGTATCCTCGTTCACTTTAATTTTCCTCACATCAGCACTCTCATTAAGATCGCGTTATTGCCCACCCGCGCCATCTCTCGTCTCTAAGACTTGTCTTTCGAATCTTTTCTTGGGATGGTAGTCCTCGACCTTCCTCCCCGTCAACCCCTTTCTCCCTTTTCTGCTCCCATCGTCTATCTCCTCTCATTTCTGTCCCTCCACAAACCGCCCCGAACACTTTCTTTCCCCGTCTTCACCTCGCTCATTCGCCTAACTCCTTTTGCCTCTGTCCCCTCGAGGACTTTTCATTCTTCTCTACCTCGACCTTTTGTCCCCACTCTCCCTACATCTTCCCCTCTCCCTTTCTCCACCCCCCTTCATCCCTTCCTCACTCCCCACGAACTTCTTTCTTCTCGCGCAATATACGACCGGTAAAAAATAAACGGGGTTCTTTTTCTTTATTTTCGCCCCACATCTTTTTTTATTAAACTTTGTAAAAATGATAATATCATCCAATACGAGGTCTTCTTTCCTGCCCGTTTGTCCCAAAAATTGCTTCTTCCTCTTACGTTCTATCTCTTACTCTCGGGATTTCTTCTTTACGTCTTCTCCGTATGCTTACTAATTTTCCCTCTTAAACCTCAAGCGTTTATTTCTTTTTTCACGTTTCCTCTGCCTTTAGTCTTCCTTCCTTTCCATCTATATGTTTATCTGTCAACCTCATGTTTCATATTTTTACAATTTAACATGCACTGTTTTTTGAGTGTTTCGGAAGCGATCGAAGGCTTCAGGCTTTCCTCAAAACGGATTGGTTGATAGGTTAGTTTGTCAAAATATTTAGAGGGTTGGAGAGAGAGAGTTAATGGAAACCCAGTGCTGACATTCATTTGAGGAACTTCTTGGGTGTCTATTCCTATTTTTGTCCTTCCCATGCATGCCTGAACTCTTACATCCTACGAGTCTTCCATCTTTCTCTCCAATAGTAATCACCAAACTCTGTCTTCCACCCTACAGCCGGATCACTGTATTTAAGGTGCCCTTTGCTGTTCTTTTGGTTTATTGTTTCTCCTAATAATCTCCACCTCCATCTCTCCACCATGGTTTCTACTTTCGGGACATTACACCGATACCGCTTGCTTCTTGGGCTCTCGGAATGCATTGCCTGCTTTATTTCTGGCCAACTTGCAATTTCAGTATTTACGTTCATTTATTGCAAAGTTATATTCCAGATCCTGCTCTTAGAAATTGTCGTTTTACTATTCTAATCCCTCCTGTGTTTCAACTTTTGTTATCCTTCGTCCTCCCGGTAACTCCCTTCCTCTCTCGTACTTTTATTCCATCTATGACCTTCTCTTAAAATTTATTTTTCCATTAAATCCAGTCACTGTAAGTACGCCGTTCTCACGTACGTCACTCTAAGTAAGCCCATTTTTTTCTATGTAGCGTATATTACCGTTTATTATGGGGCAGGTTTAACCTTTTTAAAGAGTGGTTCTTTCATCTTCAGAACTTTTCGTGGAAGGATAATGTATCTGAAACAATTGCCATCTGTTGGAATTGAATTGTTGTATGCGTCGGCTACTATGGCTATTCTACTGCTTTAATACATATGAAATTATCATGAATACATTAAGAAATATATTTATAAATATTTACATTACAATGTTCCCAAACTAATTTACAATTAGTTGGGAAGAGCATGTACTCCCATTGGAACAATTGGGTGGTGGAGAGAGATGATATCCCAGAGAAAAATCTCAACAGTGAGTGTACAGTAAATAAGCCAAAAGTGAACTAAACTCGACATTTAATCAGGGATAGAAGGATTAAATTTGCAATTCCACATTGTTGTTACAATGTGGAATCTTTAAGAAGGATTAACTTTGCAATTCCACATTGTTCTGACAATGTGGAATTGCAAAGTTAATCATTATACCCCTGATATCAAGGAATTCCACCGAGTGAGGTCTGAAACCATCGTCGACATTAAATGTTATTACAGTCCTGATAAATGTACTTGACTACACTCTGGTAGAATTTTTAAGGAGGATATAACTAGAAGTGTAATGTAGAGATTGTACTGTGAGAGCACTTCAGGCGTTGCACTCTAGCCGTGCTCTGGTGACTGCAGTGTGGCTGTGCTATGCTCTGAAAACTGTAATAAATTTAAAATTTTAAGTTGAGTCTTGGGTACTCTTTCTATCTTGTTATGCACGATTGGAGCAGAGTTACATCTTAGTTATAGCACGAAATTTTTCTCCAATACAGTACTGCAAAAAAATAAGGCTCTTTCAAAAATATGCTCAATGAAATTAGGCAGAAATTTGGACGTTGAAATACGCGCTATTAACAGTTAAAAATGGAAAATATACCTAAATTTAAAAAATATTTGAAAACAACCTAAAAGAAAAAAATTAATATTAAGCAAATAGAACATATGTTTTCTCTAAAGATAAGCTTAGTTTGATGGTAAATGAAAATAACGTACAACAAATGAATATTACTTACAAGTGAGTCGGTATAAAATTTAAATCCATGGAACCGTTTACCTTTGTCCCACAACCTTCTGTCAACAGAAGAAATCCTGACTTTTACAACTTGACTGGACGACCCTACCTCTCCCCACTTTTCTCTTCTGCTTGAAAAATCAGTCGCCGTGCTCCGCTCCTTCAGCGCCGGAGAAGGCCTTGGGGGCTCTTCCCTTTCTTCTTTAAGGGAGAGATGGAATGTCAGTATCTCCTGAGGGGCTCGCCCGAGCGAGCCGTCTTAAGTCAGCGTTCCATTCGCGGACTATTTATTCGACCTCTGAGAGACGGGCTAGGTATAGAGGAGTGAAATGTGAAAAGGGTTGGGGACTTTTCGTGGTAGAACGCCTTTTTATCCTTTATAGTTTCTTTCTACCCCGCGACCCGCAAAGCAAATCCTCGTCCGTCAAGTCCCATTGTTTGGTGGCACGAAGGATTCTCTGAAAATTGTGTTAACACTTTATTTTCCTGATGCCTCAGCAGGTAAAAGGTCTTTGACCCGATAATTTACCACAGAATCTCACCATACTTCAGAAAATTGTGCGAAGAATAGATATTTACTGAGTATTTAAAAAAAATTTTCTTTTCTATCAAATGTAAACTTATAGGAGATTCGTGACTTTGGCCATATTTTCATCCATTCTAGTGTTTTTTGAGACTTCAGTCTTTTATAAAAATCCATTAATTATATTTTTGTACACAAGACCGTTCATTGTTTGACCCGGATCTTTCTAGTTATAAGGTAAATTCCTTTTTGTAGCATTTGGAATATTTTAATATCTTGAGCTGTAAATTAATTTTCTCCGAATACCAAGAGGGAACAATGATCCGTCGTGCATATTTTTCTCCTCCTATTACAGCATTTTCTCTTATCTTAGCTAGAGATTAATCTCCCGGGCCTACTCTGGTAGCATTAATTTAAAACCTCTTTCAAAGATGCTCAAAAGACCCGTATTGGTAACGCGAGAAGCGCGGCGGAGCGTCCTTATTGTTCCGCCGTCGGATAATGCATTGACATCGTCGAAAATTGACGCTTTCTTTTCCCCCACTTTATCCAAAATTTGATGGCGAAGCGGGTTGTTGTATCGCCAAGGCAGTCAGCTTCTTGTTTCCTTCGCTCGCCGTATCGCATAATTTAGGCTTTGATGGAACAAGGTTAACGGAGGGAAATATACTGAAAGCTTCCTAAGGACGTGAAGTGGGGAGAGGGGTGTGGGGAGTCGTAGGAGGAGGGGAAGAATTCCGGAGAGAGATAGGGGTCGGAGTGCTGGAGGGTCCGGGGAGAGCGTCGTAGCAGCGAGCGGAGGGACACGAAAATGGGTTATCGAAAGAACTCAGTGGAACGAGAAAGCCAGCTAGTAAAAGTGATGCGGACATCCAATGAGGGGAGACTTTGATGAAGGGTCTCCATAGCGACGGAGATAAGAAGAGTGGGGTGGGTGGTGATACCGAGCCTGTCTTACTGCATATGTGCGTGAAAGATTGCGTGAAAGGACAAAACATGAGCGAGGGAGAATATAAAGAGTGAAATCTACGAACCATGAACCATGGGAGCATCGTATCAGTCTCTGGAATCAAGTATCCCTGGGCTCGGCTCGAATTTGGAGGGGGGTGCTCCAAATCATCGGAGTACAGCAGCCCATGTCTACAATTGGCAGATAGTGACTCGTAATCACATAAGACTCCGAAGCCTTGCTTCAAACTCCTATACAACGGATAAACTCAAGACAGCTGGAACATCGTAGAGGTCGTAGGGCTGAAGAATCGCAGAAAAGCTGGAAAATGGGTTATCGAAATAAGTCAGTGGAACGAGAAAGCTAGGTAGTAAAAAGTGATGCCTCCCCCTCTGGCGGCGTGAGTTAGGGAAAGTGAGGACAATAGCCGTAAAATGGAGAGGAAAAAGTACATAGGATTTGGTACTTTCATCAATTATTTTATTGCCGATTCCATTTTTGGATGATTCACACATTTCCTTCAATATGCAGCCTCGTTCCCACGTATTATGCGGTTCAACAATTAGTTAATAGGGAGCTTTTGAAATTCCCCGTTCACCAAAAACCCCTGCTTTTATGACAATTGTCGCGAGCTTAACCTTGATCTAACCGTCATGAAATTATCCGTTGCAGACGAGTTTTGATGTAACGCTCTGACGGCTAAGGTCATTATGCCACTCGCAGACAAGGGTCACTGCACACAGACGAATTAGTGGACATCCCTCAAAATTCGAGCCGTGCCCGATGATACTTAATTCTAGTGACTGATAAAGATCCGGTGTTTCTATCGTGACATACCGTTGTACGTCTTTCGTGGGAATAAGTCCTTTTCCAAGTTAAGCAGATCTATGAGTAAATATCAAAAATTGCATACAGCCTGCTTCTAAAGAGTGAAATTGGATTAATTCACGCTACTACATGATAGTAAATTATTCAGTAAATCTTTCTCTTTTATGCCGATAATAATGAGTAGGTTTCCGGCCCACAGAGAAGGTATTGTGTGAGCGGCACTTTTCGAGTACTTAAATTTTTGACGCTTGAGCAAGTGCTTGAGTTATGGGAAGAAGTATTACCCAATTTTATTTTCAGCGATCATCAAGCGAGCTCTGTTTTAACGAGAAATTTTTGGTTTGAGTCAACGGCCCCATATAAAAAGGGAGAGAAGAAAAAGTGAGATGCATGTGTTAGATGGTGCGTGCGTGGGTGGAAGGATTTGGTGCGTATACCTGAAAGAATGTTCTCCGATATTATGCAGCTTTTGTCACTTCTCGATATGATGTTAGGGAAGGCATGATATAAATATTGTCTCCATTAAGCTCACGTGATTTAACTTTAATTTTTCAAGTAACCGTGCCTCCCTACCTACTTCCTCCATCAGCTTTTATACACTGTTTGTTATGTTGACAAGTTTTTTATCAACACACTCGGCTTTCCTTTACATTGTGTGCGCAAAGCGGATTTTTACATACCAAATATCTCACTCTGTACTCAATTTATGACGTGACTAGAGCGACGTTGGTATCTACATTTATAACTACCCTGCAAGCCACCGGATTGGCGTATAAAAGTGGATGTTAGAACCTCAGCCGTATAAAGATATAAGGGATACGGTTCTGGGTGGTGGAATGGTGAAGTTTATTATGGGTTTTTATTAAGTGGAGCCCCTATTTTATTGTGGTTGCTTATTGTGCATGGATGAGGTGTGGGGATGCAAGGATAAAGGCTGTAATCTGGGTTCAGGTTACCAATTCCAAGGGCTGTAGTTCTAATCCGGGCAGTTATGGATATTTAGAACGGGAACCTCTATCTCTTCTTGGGTGCCTTTACGTTAAAGCTGTTCCACCAAGGAAGGAAATATATGAAATACTGGACTTGTATTATGCATACGTATTAAAACATATGTCCTCTGTCTGAGGTGAACAGCAAAATGTTACATTCCGCGCTATTTGTTTGCATATTTTTCCCGCAAGCTGGACTTGGTATTAAGTGATTTTTAATGAAAGAAAGAGAGAAACACAAGGAAAAAAACTAATTTTCTATACTGCTCTGTTCTCTGGTTAACTTGCAATCGATTTATTATTTGCAGCAAGTCGGCAAGGCGCTGGTACTTCACTGATTTCTGTGGAAGTTTTGAGCTATCTTAACCAAGAATGGCTCGCTACACCCTCCGCTTTTTGATTATTGCAGAACTAACTTATGTGAAAATATGGAAATTGACAAACTGGTAAGATAGGAAGACAGAGAAGTTACTTGAATGTGGAAAACGGACAGAAATAGAGATGTGAAATAGTTGGTAAAACAAGGTTTTTTCTCTCTTCATCAAAGAAGCTTATTATAGCAAAGTAATCTCTGTTAGCCACTTGAAAATGAGTTTAAAACATGCACGACGACTGGAACTTCCTGGGATTTGGCATCTCATTAACACCTCAATCCTCAGGATGAAAGATGATCATAAAATAATTATTTCAAAATGTACAAACAAGATAAAGCAACTCTATTTACAGTGAATATTATTTAAACTTAACATTACAATTTATAAATGCAAGAGAGTGATAATTTTAGATTATTAAGTTTTAATAATATCACTTAATTATTTACAAAAGTATCAAATGATTTTAATATTTGTTGCGGACTCAGAGACTTTAGTTATTAACTGCTCTCTGCTTTTGGTATTCCAACGAACCGTCGGAATAAAATATTTCCTTTAGAGCCACATGTGAGAATTATATTGAGTATCGAAGTCTCAGTTTTTTATTTTATGATAAATTGGATTGCATACCTATCGGAAAGTATGTCGTCATTTTGCATTTCCTAACGGGATTGCCGGCTGAGCATTGGATACCACAAAACGTATCAATCATTCCAGAAGAGATTTTATTGTCCTTTTGATTGACATGAAAATGAGTTCGGCCTTATGTGTCCCCATTAAAAAAAAATAAAAGCCCGTAGCCGATTCTATATTAAACGCATGTTTAGCCAACAGAATCCATCCAGTTTTGGTGAAAATAATCGTTTCATATATCCGTATCAGACTGTGAGCGGGTAATTAAAAATGTGGATGAAACCGCGAAATAAATTTAAGGGCTAAGTCCTTCCATTACGGCGATATCATTCATGCTGGGTTTGTCCCATATAAGCTCTCGTTGCGGCAGCTCAGTTAAGCTCTGCTCCAATAGCACTTCAGGTTTTTGTGATATCCGAATCTATGCAAAAATGCACCAAATCCGATTTTGTTCGAAAAATATTTGAGATATGGCTTCATTATGCAAATTCTGTGGAGTCAATTCCGGCCGTGGTGTCTCCTCTATAATTTTAACCCGTCCTTGAAAATGTACCTCATCGAAATTGAATTCCGAGCATTTTCTCTGTTGATGACCTATTTGAGGAAGGGAATGAGACGAAGCAGAATATAAGTAGCATAATACATCTTATATTTTAGTATTTCCAATGAATTTGTTGCATGTACAAACATAGGTGACATAGGAAATAACGAATCCAATTCTTTGAATTCGTTGAGAACATGCCAAAGTTTTGACACTAGAACCGCCGAAAATCTGGCTACCCCTCGAACCACCATTGGGTCTGGCCAGATCCACTTCCTATTTTCAAAGATTTCATTCGGGAAACCAAGCTACTCATTGTTTATACGCTTTTACAGCACCATATCAGGCCGTATCAGGTTTAAAAGTATTAAATTACTTGCTTGAAGTTTAGTGCACTGCCAAAAATTAATGAACAATAGAAGGAGGGATGGAGTCATTAGACCCATTTATGTAATTTAAGAATTTTGAAATCATTATTTTTCCATAGAATCCTTTGCAATTTATTAAGGTTGTTTATTTTGACAAATATTTTTAATATAATTTAATATAATTTAATATAATTACGTAATCTTTATCGCAAAACATAATACAATAAGTTATACCTATAAGGGCGGCAAGGAGTCATTTGAACTCTCCTTACATTTGGTGGAAATGGTACGCTTTTCTCTCTTCGTTCGTACCTCTTTGAGGTACTAATTTATCGATTTATCTTAATTGTTACGATTAATCATACATTTTTAATATAGTTTTATGATTTTATATTTTTTATTATCTATTTATATTTATGATTTTATTATGGTTCTATGTTTTTCAGTATATTCTTGGATGTACGATCGTGTATTCATCATCGAGCTTAGGCACAGTAGCCAAAAAAAAAATATGAATATTTATATATTTTTGCGTTGCATTCCATGAGCTACTTGCAAATAATTGATTAGAAAATAACGTGTGTGAGGAAATATCCCGATATAGTAGCAAGTTTTGGTGATATATGTTACAAACATAAGTGATGTCATATGTTCCAAGCTCAGATGCCTATATCCTTGTGTTTCACTCATTGTTAGTATTACTCGCATTCCTATAAAAATAAGTCACCAGTGGCAGCGCTGTGTTTCAAATACAAAGGACGAGCCCTTCCATATCAATGTTTTGCTCTTTAACCAGCCTTATATTCGCTGGAGCCAATTATTTTCTTAGTGTGTCCGTCCTTGGCTATTCAAAATCACCAGTCAGGACGGTGCCAGGTCAAGACGTGAGCTCCAAAATACCTTCATCTAACTTTCTATTCCATTTTTGATAGAAAGTTTCTCTTTTGGAGACGAGGGAGAGAAAGAACTAGTCTTTCTTCCTCCACCCCACGTGAATGAGTTCGCGAAAGTGTGAGTCTGTGCCTGTTCTTATATGACATCAGGGGGGAGACTGTCTTTAAGCTTTGAAAAGGCTACTTTGAACGACATATTTTCAATTAGACTGCCATGGAATACTAATATCCTACATGAACGGCTGTAAATTCTTTGTGTTCCAAAAAGTCCAAAAAAATATTTAAAAATGTATTTCCTTATTCTCGTCGTCTCCCCACCGCAGCGACAAAAACTTAGCTAACTTCTCTTTTGGTACCATTTAGGGCCTCAAGCTTGTATTCTGCCGGTAAGCTGAGCAGGCTTGGTGGTCGTGCCTGACGTCTAACTCATCGTGGACGATTTGCGAATCCATATTCATATTCAGCATTCTTCTTCGGGAACTTCGGCTGCTAGTTCCTTCCGAGGCTCTCTAAGCATTGATCCGAACTATAAATGCAAAAATTATGGCTATAAATTACTGTTATCGCACCAAAATAACTCGTGGCAATCTTTACCCGAAACACACCTATTTTGCTGTGCAAGGTAATCTCATTTTCCTCTTCTCCGTCAACTTGCACCTGCATCTGAGCTAGTTCCCACATCTGGGTATGAATATGTTAGCATGGCATTTCTGTCATTTATTTCCCTCACAACAATTTTCAGGTAATTCATTCAAGCAGCTACAATGACGACCGTGTTTCACCAACCCCCATTACATGTAGACATATTTTGTAATGCACAAAACTTGTGAAGTTCGTAGTTTGTGATTCTTGGGCAATAATGTTTTAGCTTGGAGAAATAGGGAAGTTATTAGATTATTAACAGTTATTATAGTACGTTGTAATTGCCGCGAAAAAAATTCGGCCTGGACCGGGAAACGAACCACTATCTCTTGGTTAGCCGGACCAATGCGCAGCCTACTATCCTTGGTTTAGTTCCCGGTCCAGGCCGAATTTTTCTTGTGGCAATTTCAACGGATTTCTCCTGCTATGTTTGAATATTTTCAGTTTTCATAGTACTGAAATCTCCTGTTTGAAATCTGATGACCTGAGCCTTCTAAGACTCCGCAAAGTGTATTAATTTTTAATGCCAACTTATAGAGTAAAATTCCAAGACATCTACAATCCTAAGTCATCATAAGGTGTCCATAAGATCATATAGAAAAACGTTATAGTAATTAAGATGCTGCTTTCCACCAGACTAATTATGCGCATTCAAACAAAGAATTCATGTTAATACACTAATCTTTCAGATAATAAAAATGCATGGCTTCCTGTTTATGTAATGAAACAGTAAGAAAAGGTTAGCAACAGTGGATATAAAAATAAATGTAAATAACGGAAAAAGAGCAATTGGAACAAAAAAGTAGTTTTTGAATTTTCATCTTTTTTTTCGTTTCACGTCGTTTTTCTATTTTCCATGCACCTTTTTTCGTTCAACATTTTTTTGCCACAAACTTCTGCTAAAATGCGATTCTCCCTTTATACCTCTAACATTTCTTTCTCTTATCCTCCCTGTAACTTTGTAGTCTTTATAACAGTGCAATATCGGAAAACGCATGCATATGCACTTAAGGGTTAGTAAAGGTACCGTACGTTTTCCATCTTGTTCACAATTTTACGTCTTGAATTCCTTTAAGTGAACTGGCCACCTTTATTACTTCAAAAAACCTCTATTAAAATACTCCGATCTGACAATTCCTTTTGAATCGGGATTTCTTTATTTCTTACTCACGTGACAGAACCCTAAATATCTATCTCAGTTAGTAGTTACTAAGTTATTTCATGACTTTAGGTGTAGAATACCATTCCTAGTCGTCTTTACTTTTAAAAATTGAGTACTGTAGACCAACATCATTCTAATTCCTAATCATCTGTACGGCTATCATTTATACAAACGCATTTCACGTCCCTGTCTTTCCTTGGATTGTCCTAAATTAATTTTTTACTGCTTAAGAAATGATTTTCTTATTTCATATGATACCTTCCCTGTAGGTTCTTTATGGGCTTATATTCCCCTATTCATTCAAATGAGGCTCACCTTTAATAGTGGTGTTGTTCATCATGAGGGGTTCACAAAAAACGCGTAATATTGAGCATTTTTACGAATTTTTACTCCAATATTTGACGAATTCGAAAATAAAGCAAGATTTGTTGGAGATAATAAGACTTATTATTGTATATTCTTCCTTTCGACGTTAATATTTGCACGACCAGTATTTCTTATTAAATTACTCCAAAGAAAAGAAGACTGCAAGTGATTGAAATGAACTCAATACGTGTATGTATTTCTTAATGGGAAAGAGAATGTGTGCACGTGCAGATAGACGGAGAAACTGTGCTCTTTGTATTATTAATTTCGATCTGTGCGTTGGCGTTAAGGTGGAGCGTTCAGAGATGCGTAAGGAGGAGATTTTATATTGAATGCTGTATTATGGAAGCCCAGAATTCATTATCAACCATTGACGTATATAGATGGAATACTTTTGATTTTTAATCCGCACCATAAGATCCTAGATAGAAGGAATGCAAGCAATAATAACTCCGTGGCGACGGTGTTCATCAGAAATCAGTGCTTAATGAGAGAACTTCTGTACGCTTTCGGTGTGTCCTCTTGAATGGAAGTGGTGGGAGAAGAGCCCACGGTGAGATAAGCGCATTACGCCAAAGCGGATAATTAACGTGGGGAGTGAGTGTGGAGGGGATTTTATGGTTGGTGGGAGGATTGAAGAAGAACTGGTTTGGGATGAGCGGGGAACTTAGAAAGGGTAGGAGAGGTTGGCGAGGGAGGGTAGAAGCGGTGGTAGGCATGATTAAGGATTCTGGTCGGTACCTTGGTGGTGTTAGGCAGTAAAGTTGGGCACCAATTGCATTTAAGCCGTCTGCGTAGGCTTTGTATCACGTAGCAGATGACTTTCAACAGGCCCAATGGGTTCCTTGGAAGTTTTCGGGGATTCTATATTAGAAATAATGTAAGTAGTTTATGAATTAGTGTTTGAGTAAAAATGATGATTTGTGACAACTTCATTGGCCATGGTGATGTTGTGTTTAGCGGCCCTCGTTCTAATTTTCAAAATCATAATGAGTGACGTTATTTTTGGATTCTTTGACTGTAGTCAAGCAGTGTTCCCTGTTTTGTACCAGTTTCCTTTGTGTCCATATTCGTCGTGCTTCATGTCCCATTTCATGTGTTTACCCAAGGTCCTCCATGCAAGATTTGACCCTATGTTATTTCTCTAATCATGCTCCTTAATCAAGTTAATTGGCAAGAATTGCCATTTTAATTGATTATTAACTTGATTAAGAGCATGCCAAAGAAGCAAGAAGAATTGCTAAAGAAGCAAGCATTGAGGTTTTTGGCGACTTAACCGAGGTTATTATCTTTGAGCGAGTCCAATTCATCGGAGATTCCTCTTTTTTGAGGCCTGTTTACTAGATGCATATACCTGGGCAGATACATGACTGGATAGATGTATGAGAAAATCCTCCAAATTAGAACAGGGGTTATTTTAAGGCTACACGTTTTCGCATTTGCGTAATTGTGCATGTTTACAGTATGGAATTTGGATGATGAATGTGTTCATGCATCTATTTGCGTGGGTACATGCATCAATTAAACACGAATTTGAAGTACTTCATTTGTTTTTCTCCACTATTATTCTTGTGGGCACTTCCTTGGATCTTATTTTATCCATCCATTTGATCTTAAACATCAGCCGTCAAAAACCATATACCAAAAGGTCTATTCTCTTTAAATACTTTGTTTCTCTTTTTTATCACTGACCCTTATGGTGCAACACTTAACAAGAATTATAAATGATTTTTACCTTTTTATTAATTATCTTATTAATCACCTTTCAAATATTCATTCTATTTTTTTTATTTTTTCAAAACCTCTAAAGGTAGTTCCGTGTCTGGAAGTTTGAAATTTCTTGAGAATCCTTTTTCGTATGACCAATCATGGGAAATATTTCAAATTTGATTGTGATACGGAATATTGCTGGAGAAATTTTGCAGAATCACAAATCTAGCCCCGTTATTCCAATCCAAGTTTTTGAAGCCATAACACTATTTCACGTTAAATTATGAAATTGTCTCTTTGTCTAAGATTCGATCGCTTTTGATGGGGGTCTAATAATTCACTGTCGTTTCGCATATCGTTGATGCTGTATTTGGTCCCATCAAAATTTCCGTGCTGCCGGATACTTTAATTTTTTATGACGTAATTTCCATAGAGTTGCAGTCCCATTCAATGGTTTATTATTATGCACCATAAGGGTAAGTGATAGAAAAGAGAAACAAAGTATTTAAAGAGAATAGACCTTTTGGTATATGGTTTTTGACGGCTGATGTTTAAGATCAAATGGATGGATAAAATAAGATCCAAGTAAGTGCCCACAAGAATAATAGTGGAGAATTATCCATAATTGCTTAGGCAGAGGTGGTTAAGTATTGCTTTCTATTTTCTCCGGCTGAGATTTATTCTGTTCCTCACCCATCTTTCAATATCTCTGATATTGAAGGATGGGTGTATATTCATTCGAATTGAAATATTACTGAGCAAAAGAATTAATGGTTGAATTTTCATTTGAGTATTCTACCAACTGATTGGTACATTTTAGGACAGTACTTATCTTAACGTCTTAATTTTTGGCATATCATTCAGTTTTCCCTTCTATAGGCAAACCGATACACCGCTCTCTTCCTATTCCGTCCAGAATGCCTATTCTCTTCCTCCCTCTCCCACGCTTCTTTAATGTTCTCCCCTTTATTACCCTCTTCAAAATTCCCTGTCTTTGCAAACGAAGGAAAAGGAAAAAAAAAATTTTACACTTGACATCAATTATGCCGGACCCCATAATTCATTACAAACCGCTTGAATTACGGATTTATCTCTGCTGAAAACCGGAAATACTTCTAAGTTGACATTGCAGATACCGAGGAGCAGCCATGAAATATCATGAATCAATTTAGAGGGGGTCACGCCCTACGGTCTCTTAATTCTGATGCCTCTCAGATAGGTGAACATAGTCAAAAAAATCTCGTATCAAGCGGAAAAAATCTAAATCGCGCCCATTTTGCACTGATAATATAATCGGCAGCAGCGGCGTTGAAAAGCTGCACTCTTGACGGAGACTTATTAGCTGGCTCTTCCATAAATATGAGTTATTTTTTTGAATTTCAAACACTTTAACATGCTTCAGAAATCCATGATTAGGTTGTTTCAGAAGACGCCGCACCGTGGTTGAAGCTGGAGGTGGAGAAAGATGGGGGAGCGGAGCTGAGGTTCTCGGGCGGTGATGTCAGCGTGGGTGGGTCGGGGGGTTAGCAGAGTTCTTCGAAGAAGAGCGGCCTAGCGAATAGAAAAGGGTCGCATTCGGAGGAGATGGGAGGTGGAAGAATAGTAAGGAGGGTAGGCAGAGGATTGAGAGAGGGGGATAGCGGTGGGGACGTGAGGGAAAAAATACATGGAGAGGAGGAGGAGGAGGAGGATGGATTTAGGAGGAAGAATGGTGGGATGGAGGGCTGGAAGAGAAAAAGAAGAAGTCCCCGGGGCAGATTTATAACCGCAATTTTTTACGCCGAGTGTAGAACTAGGAAGGCCTGCTCCTTACACCTCAGCAATAAAACGGGGGCGGGATGGGGTGCCCCCCTCTCCCTCACGCGCGGAATGGTCTGGCAAGGAAAGGAGGGGGTGAAGGGTAAAGAGGAGGAGTTTTTCGGGGGTGGTAAAGGGGCAATTTTTATTCCTTGAGGTGGGAGGGAATATGGTATATATGGAATGGGTACATAACTACAGAATCCCATTTATATATGTGTATAAACCTGAGGGTGAGTGGGTTGTAGGTCGACGGCGTGAGGCGGAGTGGACCAAGTGGGTGAGGTCGCTGGGGAAGGGGAATGTTGGATTGTTAAGTGCGGAATAATGCGTGGTGAGGAGATATTGCGGAGACGTATTGGAATACAAGTAGGATTTGTCGAGTGGATGGATGAAGTTTGAAACGATTGTCTGGGGAGAAAATGGAGCGAGGTATGGATTTGTAAGATTGCGTGCACAGAGGTCAAATGATGAACCACCGTTGGTGAGGTTGAGGAAAAAATGGGACAGTTGAGGATGGTGGAGGGATGGGAGAACTTGCGGAATTCCATCGGGCGATGATGTGCAGATGGAGTGATCATCATGGAGTTTTATCACTTCCACCGGATGGATGATGCCTCATAAGAAGTTATCACCTCGATCTTGAGTTTTAGCCCTGCTCAAGGCAGGTGTTTGGTAAATATTGGTTACTTTTCTCTTAAGAATAGTAACTTTTACTAGTTTCCAGCTGAAATCTGACCTGGAGCTGAGCTTTCAATCCAGAACATGTGTTTAAAGTATTCTTAAAAGATATTAACGTTCTAAGGAGATGCACTAGTAGCAATTTAGATGAGTAACTTTTTAAGGGTATGGATTACGTTGTCACAAAGTTAAACTTTTAGTCACACCTTAATTAATTGTTTTACACCTTATGTCCTTTCCAGAACTGCAGACGCTTGCAGGATGCCTGGGAAAACTGTTGTCAGCAAAATGGACCTCGCGAAGGAACCCCTGAGAACTGACTATAAAAAAGGTAAGTGTCGCGGAAAACTTTGAACTTTGAACTCAAGTGCTTCTTTAAATTATTGCTACATATTGTTCCTATATCGTTAATCGTTCAGGAGGATTGTGACTGCTTACCACTAAGATCTTGAGGTAGGTACAAAGGTTTCTGCGCGTTTTGCGTCTATATAGGTTTTGGGTGATCCTCCGCGTGGTGTGTTTTAGTGACAACAGTTTCTCCAGCCATCCTGCAGGAGTTTAAAGGTGTGATATGCACGATAACATACTATACATTGTTGCTTGTTGATTACGTGTGAAGTAACCACCGTAACTTGGCAATGGATACCAATTTAGCCCCATGCATATGTTACTTGATGAAACTACACCATCATGCCATGCAATGAGAACACAGCATTTGAAATAAACAAACAAGTAATTTGGTGCTTCATTTGCTACCAGGAAGAATGAATTATTACAGCGGCGCCTCTGCTCAGGAATAGAAATTGAGCTTTATCATTAAAGTAGATATTAATGGGACAAATCTTCTAATCCGTTTCTTTTCTTGAACCATAAACTACATGAGCGCAAAATTATATAGTTTTCCAGTAAACCTATTTTAAAATTCCTCCTGCCAAAAAATTATTTGTTAAAATGAAACCTAAATTATTTAAAATGTTTTGTCAGTTTTCCATTTTTGACTCAGTGCATATTTCCTACAGTGAATTTGATACGCTTTTGATTTGATTCAAATGGCTGTTTACAAGGAAACGGCTCCCAGTGAGGTAATAGGTGCTCTAAGCATCACTGGATACTTGACTAAAATTTACCTGGCAAACTTGCGACTGTGACAAGTAGATTGAATTTTTTCATACCATCTGTATCTATTAGGTCACAAATGACTTTTTTGGCTTTTTAGACAAATGCAATTTGTTTGATATCCTATTTGTAATCATGGTTGAAGGTGTTATGCCTGTTTAAGAGTAGTGGAACAATATATACATAGCTATTTTAATCATTAAAGTCCTTTCCTTGTTTCCATCACTCATTTAAAGTAAATTCAAATGTAAAGATCCAATTAAAATTATATTAATATGAGAATTAGTTATAATGCTATCGCTTCCGGTAGACCATTACACCAATTACATATACAGAATTGATGACTGCTTTTCACTAAGTTGATACCATTAAATTATGTGTCTCAAGATATTACTACGGCTTCTTTATTCAGTTTTTTATTTCCCAATGGATGATAATATAATAAATCGTAACCGTTGTAATTTATGGCCTGCTCGAATATGAAGTTACTTCGTTGCTCTAGATAAGTAGAATAAGAATTATTTACGATGGATAGTTTGAAAAACGTTTGTGGCAGTCATTAGGAAGAGACGAATATCTGCGGGTGAGATACTGAAGGGAGTCGCCTGGAATAAAGGAGCCAAATGCATGTGTTGAAGGCAGAAGGCGGGGTTCGACAATGCAATAAGTCTGATGCCAACGCTGGATAGACCACGCCCCGCTGAAAGCCGTTCGTCTTCTGAGGACATCATCGGTCTCCCATTCTCCAAAGCAAGGTTCCACTTCCCTACCCTTTGGTGCTTTTGTAAGCGTCGTACACCCTTTTCTGGTGCCTCGTAACTTCTAACAGAGTTGGATTTAGTGCCATGCGGGGACTTCGAGAAGATATACACATGGTCTATGACGCGTAAAACTTACGTTGCTTCTGATAATCTCAAATGGTTCTCTACGTAAAAAGAATGACTTCTTCCCTCATTTGTCCGTCCTAAGAAATTTTTAAGGCATATTGTTGGGAAAAGTAGTGGGAGTAGTCCCATCAGAAAATCCAAGGATCTAAACACCGAAAGGCTTAAGGGGACGTTGTAAATATATGTTTAGCAGTCTTAAAGATACTGTTAAATCATATGCATATGACTTCTGCATGCCAGACAATTTCTTTCAGTATCTCATCCACAGGTTTTCATCTTTTCCTAATGATTGCCTCAAATGCTCCTTAAACTCCTCGTCACATCAATTCTTGTTCCGCTAATCTCTAGAAACGCGGCAACCCTCTAGCCGTGCAAGCCATTTCTTATAAGAATATATTAAATTATTCTCCCTTTGGTAATAAATAAAAGTGAACAAATTATCCACTATAATAACTTTAAACATACTCTAATGTATCTACTTAGCAGAAAGCAGTCGTCAATTATGTCTATAATCGGTGTAACGCAAAGTCAGACTACCACAATAGCACTGTAGCTAGTGATTAAATTCTCTAAGGTGCCATTAATACTGCAGGGCTGCTGTTCACCAATCATGGACATTATGATGATGTTGTAGTAAACTCGCAGTTTTTTCTCGCGTTCCATTTTCTCTTTCGCTGGATATTTGGTCTCTGAGACAAATCTACGCACATGATGTAGAAAAAGCCGCATTTGACGGTATCTTACTTCGTGAACTCGGCCAACTGGCGAAGTTATAATATCGCAACCATTCTCTTAGAACCACAGGCGTCTCTGCACTCACTCTGTCGAGGACAGGATGCCGAATAATGGATGACGGTTTGCGTATTTGTACCTTTCAAATGTTTAGATACTTTATATAAGCTTGTACGAGAAAAATGCCTAAGTTTTTCCATTTCTCAGAATGGAGCTTCATTTAGGAATGGGCACATTAAATCCCGGCATAATGTAAGGTCGGCAGCTAGGTTTTCTCGATTTTCTAACTGAGACTCTATATTACGGATTTTCCTCTTCTCATTACTCTATGTAATGAAATGTTGTGTCCACGTTGGAAAACTTCATGATACCATGCTGGACGTGAGACGCAGGAGCTTGATACATCGGGTATGCCATAAATTTTCCTTTATGTATTTTTTTTGTTAATATCGCGAGCCACATGTTTCTCTTTACCTATGATCTCCTAAGCTTATTCACCTATACTATGTGGAACTAACCGTAGGAGAAAATCTACTAAATTGGCGAAAAATCTACAAAAATCTACACGTTAGGTTTATCTTACTGTCAAATAATACCATTTGCTTGTTGGCCCATAAAAAAGATCGATCGTGTTTTGAGAAGTCTCTACCTTTACTCATATTTGCTGTTTTTACGTATTTTCTAGCAAAAATAATTTGTATATGAATGCCTAATTTGTAATATCTGTGAGAAGCTAACATGAGCATTTGGTGAGAAAGTAAATTTTTTAAAGTTTTCTCCGTTCAACATTAGGGATTTATAGCTGAAAGGAAATTTCACTCCAATTCTTTTATGCTCCAACCTTAATTTTTGCCCATGAAAACAGTAAATGAACCCTTTTATTTACACTTGATATATAATGTTACAAATACACGATGGCTCAATTGAACGAGTACACAGTCCGATTAAATTATTTCACTAGTTCCCGTTGCGCACATGAATTGTTTCTCCTTCGATGTGAAAATATAAATTTGAATTACATATGTTAATTTATATAGATGAAATTATGTATAGTACCTCAATTCATGTGGCAGCTCGAGATAAAACCATATGGTTACGTCTGCTTTCTCATGAATTTTGCATGACTCTCTCATCCAGCTTGCTCATGTTAAACTAAAACCCTGAAGTGGGCAAATATCAAAATAGATTGTTTAGTTTCCACTATTCAAAATTTTGTGGTCGATTAAATGCAATTTTGACTATCGTCGGTGGCTTTACATAATTGGGGCGATTTCTTTTTCTGAATAGACCTATAATAGCCGTTTTATATAGCTGTAAAACTTGTCAATAATTGGGAATAAATTAAGCAATTCGAGCGGAAATATAATTTTTCATTTTGATGTTTTTCCTTCTAAACTTATGCTACAGGCTTAAAGTTTAATGAGAGTAAAAAGTCACTGGGTCACAGCGGTTATGACTGTGGCGGTACTTTGAAGACTGCATGCCCTTTTTTTCCTGAGTAGTATACTTACATGCTGAAAACTTTTCAAATAATGCACATGATTTATTTGTAACATTCTCATAAATGGCTTACAGAAAAAATTCTTAAGTGGGATTTCGTCGAGCATCATTTATCATTTTGAAGAATAATTATCTTTAATTATCATTCATTTTCTGTTTGCCTGCATCTTTAGTCGAAGCACAGGAAAGAAGCCTGGATCTGTATAATATCCAAAATATATAATCGCTGAAAAAATGAATTCATAATAGAAATTTGAGCGCGTCTCTTACCACTACGCTCATATTTAAACTTAATGCCTTTTCGCCGTTGTTCAGAAAAGTCATATGGGTATTAGATAAAAGGAGGCGGTGATAAACATTTAATAATCTCTATGATAGAAATACAATTCCACCAACCTCTCTTGTCAAATATAAAGCAGTGACTTCATGTGCTCACTCTCTAATTCGTGTTAATGTTGATTGGGCTCCTTGTTTTGAAGCGTGGAGAACAATTTAAGGTTTAATTCAGTGAATCTAAATGTAGCTGTTAGAGAGAGAGATAGATCTTTGGTATTGCATGTCTTGCACTATTTTTCGAGTAACATGTCTCAGAGAACACGATAATTTTTGTTATATTGTGTAGAAGCAGGAACTGACTGAATGTTAGGGCCAATTTGTATAAACTAGACGCGATACTTTCTCCACATCATGGAGATTGGGATTCCTTAAGGCCTTACAACGCCCGTGCAAATGATAGGCTATCATTTTCATTCCATTGGTAAAGTTATATTCCTACATACGTCCCTATTTTCTCAGACTATCATCCGTAAAAATGTACACGACTTCTCTCTGTACCTCATGGAATCAAATACTATTCACCCATATAGGGAAGCACAACGAGCCATCGCAGAAATTCGCTAAACTTCCGAAAAATACTTGTGCGCCCCTTCGTTCAAAAATGGTCGGTGTACGGGAGATGAAAGTTCCTCGTTGCGAAAATAGGTTGAGTTTATGGAAATTTTTTGCCTCTCCCTGCGAGTCAATCGGACGCTTCTTCGCCGAGGAAAGTATCCGAGAAGATAAAGTGTGTGGAGAAAAAGCGTAATGTTTCCTGCGTACATAATATGGCGGGGCTTGGGTACTTGAGTTGGAAGGTCACTTGAGACTCGGATAAGGAGAGGAGAATGGTCCTCGTAGGCGCCTGAAGTGAGCATGAAGGGGGAAGAGGGGAGCAGAGACCATCCGGATGGAAAAGGGGTAACTGTTTACCATTAGTATGAGAAATCGCGCGGACGGGTGGTTCTCGATGGCGCCATAACTAGCCATCGACGAATCTCACGAGTCGTTAAGCTTTCCCGAACTGTGCGAGCGCGTATATAGTAGACCCTCCGGTGGGGGTTGGTTTCGGTTTTGGTGGGAGGGGGGAGGCCGGAGAGGCCAGAAAGAGGCGGAGGGAGGTACGTAGGGGAAGGGGGGAGGCTCGGGGTAAAGAGGAGTGGGCCACACTGGGCGAGGGAGATGGTTTAAGAGGGGGGAGGGATGAGGAGTTGGAGGCCTGGGAAGTAATGGGAGATCTTGCGGGCCTCGGGAAGGAGGGGGACCCGAGAGGTGGGCTGAGTAATGGCTCCAAGAGGCAAATCGAATTTCGTTGGGGGGACGTACATATTTATCCCCGACTCCGTGGAACCCTCCTACTCTCTCCCTACTCTCCTACACTCTCTCTCTCTCACCTTCCCTTTCCTCCCGCCAAACCCGCCACCCACCGGCCATACTCCACCACAGCTCACCATTCTCCACGGACGTACCATTGCCCCCGCCTCTACGGCGTACCATTGCGAAAGGGATCGGGTTATGCGCTATGGCGTATATATGTAAGCTAGGAGAAGGGCAGAGAGGGAAGGAGAGAGGGAGAAGGAAGAGTTAGGGCCCGCGTGAAGGAGTGAGGGGCATTATCCTCCTCCTTCCACCCATACTTTTTCTCCTTTCCTCCTTTAATCCCCCGCCACCATCCACCCTTCGTTTCCCGATGGGGAATTCCTATTCTATACTGCTTGATGTCGCATTCGGTTCAGACCCCGAAGATACGTCTCGGTTCCTGGCGCCAGACTAACTTGGAATTTAAGGAAGTGGAGAGGAGAGGATTGTGTTTTGGGAGAGAGACATAGAGAGGGCAAAGGAAGGGAATAAGTAAGGAAACCAGTTCATCTGTCACGACCTCCTAAACTTCACTCTCTCCCGCTCTCTCTCTTTTCTCAGGCCATGTCCAAGACTTTCCCTTCATCCACCTTATCATTACGCAGCGAACCCTGTGGAGAGGGATGAAGGGTTGGCCTATAAAGATCGTAGCGGCTGGGCGCTGGCTGAAAAGTCTGGTTTTAAGTGGATTGGAAAAAGGAGCCGAGATCATGTTGCGACTGCAAGGGAGGAAGGGCAGAGACGTGTTAGATTTGAAATGGAAAGGAAATTCCCGATTTCATTACCCTTTCATACTATCTTCAGGTAGATCTGGCTGCAGGGTCACTTATTCCATATTTTCTGAAAACTTGAAAATGGCATCTTTGAGTTTTATCAGTTGAGATGAAAACAGTATAGGGTGTCCAGGCTAGCTTAATTGTAATTCGGCCTTGAAAGTGAAGATTTTTTCATTGGCTCTAATGGAAATCGCTCATATAACAGCAAAAGAGTGTCAAGTTGAACAAGATAGCATATTCAAGGTGTAAAATACAGCTGTTTACAAGAAGCAAAAATTTCTGAGAAACTGTGTGGAAAAAAATATGGTACTGCCTACTTTTTAAAAAGTTATTGGCGAATTACTACTGTAACAATAAACAAGATAAAAATTTGTGACTTCGTCAATTTTTTGCATACTAGCGACCGGTTTTGGCTGTCACGCCATCATCAGGTGATCAGGACCTGATGATGGCGTGACAACCGAAACCGATGGCTAGTATTCAATAGATCGTGGACGTCACAAATATTTATTTTGTTTATTATGACGTCCTTCCACCATGTGAAAGCTTTTAGTTTCCATTTCACTACTGTAACTGAAGTCAAAATGCGGTAGTTCCATGAAAGTGGCGCTGCAGTTGGCTCCTATCGGTGTACAAATGTGGTCATTAAAAATATATGCGTGGAAAAATCAGCATGTTTTCATCTCAATTTTGGTTTTAATTGTGTGACCTATTTTATTACTGAAAACAGTATATTTTAAGGTTAAAAAAATAAAAATGTCATCATCATTGGTTGTTCAATCCTAAGATTGGTGGACTGCAGCCCACCACACTTGCCTATCTAATGGTAGTTCTCTTACCTCCTGGTATCTCTTCCTATGTCCTTTCCTTTTTATTTGGTCTATTTAGTTATTCCCGAGTCTTTCTCTGGAAACTTTTTCCTCTATTTTGCCTTCAATTATGCTCTTCAAAAACCCATTGTGCCTCAGGGTGTGTCCAATCCATCTTGTTCTTCTTATCTCTATGGCGTTCCATTTGGTCCTTTCCTCTTCTACTCTTCTGAAAACTTAATTTTTTTCTTATTTTGTCCGTCCGTTTTATCTTCAGCATTTTCCTCCAGCACCAGGTTTCGAAGGCTTCTAATCTTTTCCGGTCAGCTTTTCTAATGGTCCATGCCTCCGATCCATAGAGTGCCACGCTCCATACAAATGTTTTCACGTACTGTTTCCTGGATTGTAGTCCGATCTTTTTTTAGCACAGCAGTTTTTTATTTTCCATGAACGCCTTCTTAGCTTGGACTATTCAGCTTCTGTCGTCCGTATACCAGGATTTTATTCTTCTTCTATATTTATTTTCATGTTTTATTCTCGGCGAACTTGAAGAAGAAAAATAAAAATGTGTAACTTAGTATTTGTCTTGACTCACGTAGTCATGCCAGAGCCACCTTAATTTAAATATTTATCTCATTCTTTAGGCTTCCAAGTTTCTCCTTCTATTTCAGGATTAGATTATTGCGCCTACCTCAAGAACTTGTAATTATCTTTCCAAGGGGGATATTTTGTCAAATTATGATATATGTATATACATAACGATGAATGTGATAGTTGAGTTATGAGGAGATTTGCGATAGCATAGGAGATATTTACTTGACAGGCGGTAATATATGCCATTAGATATGCTTGGGATTGAATGATGTCTTAAGTTCTAGGCACCGCGGATATCAGGTTTAATCTCGACCGAGATAAATATTTCAAAATAATCTTAATGACAGTAGATAAATTAAGGACATGAGATCTCTAATCGCCGAACACCTCTCATTGAAGGCCATCAATATGGTTTCACCCCAAAAATTCTGGCGTTGGAAGACAAAGGACAGCATCGGGACGCAATCAAACAGTAGGAGATAGTCCACAGAAGAAAGAGAGGAACCGTCCTAATAAATGACATTGTATTTCAGTGTCATTCCCTTATGCTCTCTCTCCCACCCAGAAACCTTGACCTAAACCTTTCCAACCCCCACAATGCCCTCCACTCTAATCCACGCCTCTACCTCCCCGAAGGGTATATAATGCTGTCCTCTGTAATACAAATTCATTGTACCTAGTGATGGCGCTTTAAGTATCGAAATGCGAAGTACAAATCAATAACCGAGTGGACATTTTAAAGTTTTTTTCTTTTTATTTTAAAAGTTTATGGCTATTGAGGCCTGGTGTAGGAGAAGAATTCTTTGTATCAGTTGGGTAGAGCATGTAACAAATGAAGAAGTATTCAGAAGAGCAGGAAAAAGCAGGAGCTTTATGAGGAGCCTAAAAACAAGAAAAGCGAATATGATAGGACACACTCTCAGGCATAATGGCCTGCTCGCAAGTGTCATCGAAGGGATGATGGAAGGAAGACATACAAGAGGATGACCACCACTTGCATCATCACACAGATAATGAGATAACCTAACATAACTTCATATTACGAACTGAAGAGGATGGCGGAGAATAGAGAAGAATGGCGAGTTGCTGCAATATAGGGCTGCTAACTGAAGAAAAAATCACAGTATTTACATGTAGGCTGAGCGATGAACTCGCTTTTCAAATACACTTTTAAGTCGAAGATTGTTAAATGCCAGTTTTAATATACTCAAGTAAAACATTTTATCTAAAAGAAAACAGATACCTATGCGTTATCTCTATGAGAACGTATACGTTAATCATCCGATATTATGATGTAGTACACAAATACCATACTCTCTCCAAATTTCACATTGACATGAAGATTCTTGGGCTTTACGTTTATTAGACAAATTTAAAACTGGGCCTACATGCTCTTGTGGAAAAGATAAAATGGCATTCTGTTCAGAAAATATTTCCATATTTTGGAATTATTCTGTCTTTTCTGTTATTTCTCCAAAATTTCCTTCTTCTTGTTGCAGAGGTAACCGTCTCGGATCTTATTTAGAGTTGGATCATGTGATGACTTGTTACTAATAACTCATATTCAACTCTAAACGTTGGTCCCAAAATCAAACTCTCTTCTGAACCTAAGAATCAGTAAAAATGAAAATTGCATAGCGTAATAGGGTTTATACGAGACTTGGAACTAAGTTTGTTTCCAATATTGGAATCAGTCAATACAGAACTAACTCTGCTTTCGGAGATCATTTTGAGAGAAATACGCTGTGGCTCACTGGCCGTTCTTCCAGAAGATTTTATAGAGTTACCTCTGGAACTTGCAGCATCTCCAGTGTCCTTGCCTTTGTTGGAAGATGAGTTTTGTAGAGAGTGAAATATTACGATGTTGGGAGTAGATTACGTCCTGTGCAAGTGGGAAAAGATTGATGGTGCGTCGCTAGAAAAGGAATTAGGCCACGTTGGTAATTAGCGTGCAAGGAACCGTGATGAGAAAGAAATTCAAGAAGCGTGGGAGGGAAAGAGGGGGAGAAAAAAGGGCTGTAAAGAGTATGCACACTTACATACAGGAGCTACAAAGTTGGACCCGTAAGCAATTCTCCTTTAACTGCTTCCAGTCTTCGTATTACGCCCTTTCTTGGCATGGCTCTCTCGTTGACAGTTTGGAAATTAAAACTTAAATATAAAGGGCATCTAACTTTCTGGAATATGGACTGTCTCAAGATAAAATTTGTATTTCCTAGAAAATGCCATATTTTTTCTTTCCAGCACGCAACTTTGTTCGAGTAATAGCCTTTATGCATGATTATATGTGTATATTATCCGTTATTGTAGCTGAGTTTTCTTATTTAGCTAATTTTTTCGACACTTATTCCACATTTAGCTAATTTTCCACATCCAATTCGATCTATATTTAAAATATGAAATATCAGAATATTCGATAATTGACATCTTTTTTTACGGGCTACAAAATTTGTTATCAAAAAGTTACCAAACGTTCCATGCAATGTGATTGAGCCGAATGGATATTTACCTTTATGAAAATAATTGAATCAATGTTTAATGGTACAACACGATGTTGATCAGCTTCTAAAGGGTGGATAGGGAAGATTTTTTGTGAGATTTTTAAGCCAAGATAACTTTAGTTAGTAAGAATTAGCTATCTGTCCAGTCGGTTTGTAGTATGACGACTTTTTTCAGTAGATTGATGAAGTATACAAAGGAAATAAATGTTTTAGGAGATTATTCAATTGTCTCCGTGAATCAGAAGTTTTAATAAATATTGATGAAACTTAAATTATTTTTTATTATTATTATTATTCTCATATATTAAATTATTATTCTCATGAGTCTCCTTCCAATATTAATCTACGTATTCAAATAACATTAGTAAAATTTTAAGAGAGCTGAAATAGTACTACTTTGCTCTTTTATAGAAAAATTCAAATTTTGAACTCCGTATTATGATTTCATTGAATGGATGTGGTTAGTCAGTTGTTTCCAACCCTGCTAACATGCTTGGTGAGTCGGGGCCAACCATGGTCGTTCGATTCGATATATCTGTACCTCCATCAACACGGGTCTTCGCTACAACTTCTACCACACGGCCGCCATTAATGTACTTGCTGGGCATTTTCTGCCACGGCACATCTGTGGAAATCTGCAAATATGGGTCACAAGTCGTCAGTTTGAATGCAAGCTCTGCCGAAGCAACAAAAACCGTGAAATAACTGTGCTATGCAAACGGAGAGTACGAAAAAATAAGTACATCAATGGTGGTCTTATTTACGTTGCGAAGACCTCTATCGAAGGAAGAGTACCATCAATATTGAACGACCTTGGTGCCAACAATATCCGTTTCAAACAGAAATTGAAAAATATTGTGGCAGCGGGATTATATTTTGATTAAATTAAAATATGGTATGGACTAAATAAAAATGAATTTGTAAACTCCACGTGAGGTTTATCAACACGACCCGGGTTTTGACTCTTTGTGTCATCCTCGGTCCGTTATGTCGTAAAGTGTCGAAACCCTGGTTGTGCTAATAAACCTCAAGTGGAGTTAGCAAACTCATTTTATTTATTTGGTCCATAATGGATAACTACCACAAAGTAAAGCCTGCAACCATTTCCTTTGTAAAATATCGTAATTCGGAGGTAGCGGTTGATCCCACAAATGGTGTTACTATGTAAGGATTTTATAAGCATTTAGAGACAGTGGAGCAGTAGGGAGAGGAGAGAACGGAAATAATCAAATACTGAAAGCAAGGAACGGAGCTGACCACTCATGATGACCAAAATAAGTAATGTCGTTATCAGGAACATTTGAAAAGAGAGGTACCATCCTTAGACCAAGTTCCTAGTATTGTTTGTCTCTCTACTAACAATAATTTTTAATTCATGACACCGCAGGTGTATTTCGGAAACCTGTAAAAAAATACGGCTACTGTTCTGCTTTTCCTGATTTTAGCGCTCTAAATCCTTAGACTCACGTTTTACTCCTTTAAATAACACTGCCAACTAGTATTACATAAATGTATACCGAATAAACTGCCGTAGGTATTGAGTCAGACCTTTCACAGCAGGATTAAACCTATTATTTCCCAATCTATCGTCAGTTAGTACATAAAGAATACTGAAATTCGAGTACAAGCATTTCCAAAAGTCTAACTTTGTAGAATCGCCTATTTTTCTGGCACCAAAAAAATATACTTGTTGGTTCGGAGTACGAAGGAAATTTGTATTTTCATCTTAGTTAGCCGGTCTAGTTAAAGTAGACCATCGCCATTTTGTTCACTTAGTTACCTTTACTCTGGTCAACACATAATTTATCCTCTATCTTGATCTTTGCACTCCATGCATTTTCATTCGAAATATTCACATTGGAAGTCATATTTGCACAATTGAAAACAATGCCACGCAATTGCTTAAACCATTCAGACACATTGTATCACGTTTTATTCATGAATAGGGTTTTAAATATCAAAGGAGAACTTTACTGAAAAAGAGCTATGACATCTATTCCGGTTGCAAGGCAGGAAGTCAAGACAATAATTGGGCTCCACATATTTGCTGTTTTATGTTGTAGACATGATAAGCAAACGGTTCTTGGCATATGTTATATGTAGTTTCTATGGTTTGGATAGACTCAATTACTCCGGAGATAGTTATTTGCGTTTAATAAATTCAACCGGGAAAAAAATAAATTAATAATTCTTGTAAAAGATCCAAATTATGGCTCAAGCAATTCGACTGGTCCTCAATTCTGAAGCACTTCACATTTCAGAATCTGTAAAATTTATCGAAATTGACGGAAGCGGAAGTTCTCAAGAAGGAAAGCATGGTCATCGCCGGTAAACAGGGTCCACGTTTTGAGGCTGATGTGTCTTATGACCCATTCTTACTAGAAGGCCTTAATGATTTGGAGCGTGATTTAAAGCTGTAGAAAGAAGCAGCAGAACTTTTGGAATCTGGAAGAAATGGATGGAACTTATTTGAACGCGAGGATAAAATTGTTGCTTTATAAATAGTCCTGATGGGTCAAAGAATTTTTCTCTCTTTAAGGGAATATTGAATTTTTCAATGACATTTATTCTGTAATGACTGCTCATGGACCAGAGCACAGATCAGAGGAGTGGTGTTTATTCCTCGAATCTTCCAAAACTGGCCTAAAAGCTGTCCTTCCAAATGCAAATTCCCTCAGGCACTCTTGCGCAAACTGCTAATAAGAAATAGACTTATGATAACATGAAGCTCACTCCAAAAAAGATTCAGTATATAATCTTCAAATCGATCTAATATGAAGATCTTAAAATTAACAATGCGTCGCTTGGTTTACAGGGTGGTTATACCAAAACTTGTGGTCTTTGTCATGGGAAACTTTTCCACATTGAACAATGCTTAATATCCATGTAAAAGCAATGGACAGAAGCAAGCAAGGGTTTCTTTTTTTAGAGAAAATTTTTTCAAAATTTGCGACACAAAAATTTTAGAATGCATCTCTGTAGATCCCAGTTAACAGAACTATTGCGAGATTGAAACTTGAAAGAAAAAAGCAATGCTTAGGGAAAGAAGTCTCAGGTTTGTTTAAAAAATGTGGCAAATGATATATAATGGAACAAGAAGTTGGAAAGCAATGAGGTCCTGGTGAATCAGTTGTTCATAAAAATTTAAAATTTAGGCCATAATATGCTTTTAAAAATCTACTTCTTCCATTTCCTTTCGAGCTTTTTCCGAAAAACCTCGGGAACACAAGAAATAAAACAAGGCAAATTCTTGCATCATGAAATCTCTAGCATGAAGAAAAGATATCAAGGAAGGCTGAGCTTTTGGTGCCCCATTTCCCCCTTCCACACTCTCCTTCTACGGTAATTGAA
The DNA here is from genome assembly GCA_963169105.1 of Ceriagrion tenellum. Taxonomy (NCBI): domain Eukaryota; kingdom Metazoa; phylum Arthropoda; class Insecta; order Odonata; family Coenagrionidae; genus Ceriagrion; species Ceriagrion tenellum. The sequence continues at coordinate 124,968,730 of OY720633.1, read as the reverse complement.
CTTCTAAAAGTATGGAGAAGGCCCAGTTTACGTATATCACATTGGGAAATTGGGAACGACTGTTTATATAAATTTATTAACTCTGGCTTCACGCTATTTGACCAACTCCTTAGTGGGATAGGTAAGTTACGTGGCTATTGGAGGCACTGTGATGGAAACCACTAGAGAATTTGAGGTTACGGGCAATGATAGAGTTATTAACGAAACTCATATTATCAAGTGTGAAGCTGAAGCCCATCCTATTATTTAACCCCCATGTTAAATGTGTAAGTCAGCATAGGTGACGAAAAAAGAGAACATGAGTGCAATTTTATATTTCATCGCCCTGTTTTAGTGTTGATGTTCTTCTAATTTCAGACCAGGTCCGAAAATATGAAGTCATTCGTAGATGCGCTACATTTCCACCATAAAAATATCTTCTTCCCTATGGCTCATTAAGGCTGTTTTATGCGGTCATTTATCTTAGACAGCATCTACGTAACTTTTTAAATGCTCACAACATAAACACGAATACCGCGGGTTTATTATTTGCTCACCTTTTGTCACGAGTCTGCGCAGGTGGGCTTTATAGCCAGGAAAACGACTCTCCAAAGTCTGTTATGTGTTTCACAGGGTCATAATCATGCCATTTAATTTTCAAAATATGCCTGTTTATGACTATATTTTTTATTTTTTTGTATTCACACCATCGACTAAAATACGGATCGACGGTGAAGACAAACTTGTCCTTTAGAGTGCAGCCTTTTCGAGCCTATATATCATGGTGAGACTCTCAAAGGAGGTGTTTTCGAAGAGGCGTAGTTGACAGCTTTAACTTACCTCGGCTGCTCAGATATAAATTTCAAGGGCATAAATACCCTTTTACAAACAGGTTTGTTCCACAAATCACACGCATTAAATACCTTTGACCTAGACTACACATAAGATAAATGCCCAATTTATGAATACCTTGAAGACTTGTCGTAAGGAAGACAAAACCCACCCTTAATAATGTCCATTAGCTAGTTTTTAGTATTGGAATTATGTTGCTAAAAATACTTATATAGTTAATTTTCCAATATTTATGAATTTTTCATATCGTAAGTGATATCCCCTTGATTATTCGTTGTATTGAAGGGTAATTGTCTCAATGACACTAATGCATCGGACCACTTCCCTTACCTCGATGTGATGGACACCACTCGCTTGACGAATGATCCTGGTTTATATCTCCTCAGCCTCTCTCCGCTGTTATTCCCTCGGTTGGCAATGGTAGATGAGATTTCCATTCTTAATCTGCCTCTCCGCTGCATTGTTGTTGCACTCAGAATAAAATACTGGTAATTGTTGACCGCATTGAATGTCAATCTTTGAATCTCGAGATGCGAATATGCTGAATCTCAATATCTGACTGCCAATACCTAAATCACTCCCCCCTCTCTTGTAGCCAGTTTTTAAATCTAAAATTTTGGTTTACTATATTGAGTGTCTGCTTTGTTTTGATCCCAAATCCTTACTCTCCCGCGTTCAATAACAACTCAATAATACTATCCCGTGAACGCATATCTCTCAGTCGTCGACTCATATGACCTTGGCGGAGCTCATGTTTTTAATTTAATGTTACCAACTTGAAATGGTGGAGCAGGTACGTTACCATGGATGATATACTGCATTTTTTGTCGTCTGAAATAACTCTGTTTTAGAGCTCTGGGGACTGCTTTATGGTTATATCGATCGCAGCAACATTAACTTTAAATGCAATCTCTACGAATAAATATTGTTTCAAAAGTTTCCTGTATTTCAAAGAAACTGATTTCAACCCTGAGGTAACTCATTGTAATCCGAATTCTCCTACATCTGTGATGTAGGGAAGTTTATTTAAATTCTCTTTCTGCAGCTCTATTTTATTTTTGTTTAGACAGAAATATTACCGACAGTTTGTATTTTAACTTTCTGGGTTGTAGATGATAGGTAGTTGTCTAAAGATTTTTACATCCAAGGTCATCCTTCTATCTTTTTACCGTCCATGTTTTAGCTTAAATTGATCCCGGTGACATTTTTGCTTAACACATGACTACTGCGTGTAATGTTTTCTCTAAGTGCAATGTAATTTTTTCTTTTCTTTTGCAGGTAAAAGTCTTTGCTAAATATTCTACAAGCTCGCAGAGCTCTTAAAATCTTGTTAGCTCACAAAACTGAATTAAAATAAAAAAACTCAGCAAATGGATTTATTAGATTGTTTAAGTGGTGTTTAAACTATTGCTTGATTTAAAAATATATTTTAGGAACTTATAAAATGAAATCATACTTTGCGCTTGTGATTGCAATTAGTTTGACGTCAGCGTATGGAAAGAGTTATACATGAATACAATTTGTGTCTTCATCTGAACTTACTAAATTTTCGTCAAGTTACAGTATTATAAATAAAATTTTTTTGGGCGGATTTTCTGATGTCGTCAGTTAATTCCATGTCTCTAAATTGATCAAAAGATCCTTACCTCAAATGTAATTGATGATTACTCATTGCGGCTAATTCAAGGAGCCCATAATTCGCAAGAAATCGCTTGTATTGTGGTGCTGCAATTTCCTTGAGAAAACACTACTGAGCTACATAATTATTCTAAGGAGAGCGGCAATTAGAAATATTATCGTGAAGTGTGAAGAAGTGCACTGTAGAAAAGTTTCATGAAATGGATAACGCTGATCCTTGAGCAAGAAGACTATTTAGTTTATCTAAGATTTTCTAAGCCTCCAATTAAGGGCTGCGAGTGGGGAAAGGCGCATTGAAATAATACACAAAGCAGCATTTCAGAAGGATGAAAAAAAAGTAATTGTAATCCCAGATGCAAAGTAGTGTTTGCGGAAAAAAGAGACGGAAGAAACTGATATAAAATTGAGTTATCCGTCAGGGAAGGGGAAGAACGCCGACTGCTGCCTTACTTAAGTTTGATCAATTAGTCGAAGAGCGCAGAGGGCGGCTCCCAACACCAATTTATGATACGGGCTTCCCAAAATCGCTAGCATTACGCCTAATTAATTCCCAGAGATTTAGCTTGAGGGTGAGGATTATAAATTTTAATTAAAATGTTGGCCAATTTTATAAATGTTTTTTTTGCTGATGAGTTAGGTAAAATTTATGCTCATTCTGTTGTTTTTAAGAGTTCTTTTTCTTAATTCCCTTTTACTTATCCTTTTATTGTGTTTTGTAAGACCATATAAAAATGGAGCTTTTATCTGAGAAAGAGTAAAATTCATTGCTGGTACCACGATTCGTTGACAAAAACATGAGTTTTTTTTTTAATTCATGAACCTGTTAATCAATTCAGTGAGAACCTTTTAAGTTATTTTTTTAAAGGAAAGGAATATTTCCTTAGCAGTGAATAGCCTTTCCTGTTTTTTCACTTTTATGCAACTTTAAAATTCATTATTAAATGGAAGATCCCTTTCCAAAGCTCATCTTAATGTATTTTGACCTCGATTTTTCAGGAAAGTTTAATCTCAGCTCAAGCAAGCCACATGTTATGTTTGTTACTTCACCAAAATCCCTACATTAAGCCTATCTATCTAAGCTTAACATATCAGTAAGAGTATCTAAATCTCTTCCAGTTTCCTGTATTTATGTCAAAATCGGTCAAAAAGACAACTGATAAGCATATGTCTCTCCATTTGATTGAAATGAGAAATTTCAACAAAAAATACGTGAAATGATATTTATATTTTCTGAAGAAACCTATTACAGGTAGTAAAAAATTATATTTGCGACAAAATAAAAAATGATCAATAATGAAAACCTCAGTCCACGAAACTGATATTTTTTCTGTTTTTTTGCCACTTACCTTACTTTATTTTATGCATACCGCAAATTCAATTTTCCTTACCCTCAATGTTCAATCTTAGCCCTAGTGTCACCTAAGCAGTTCAAGTTTGAAAAGGTAACACTATGAATGGTATCACAAACCAGAGCATACAGACTATTATTTAATGTTTATGAATACTGTAAATATGTTGCAATGCAATTTGAAAGATTTTCTGTACTCTTGTACAGATTTTTCCCTAATTACTTCTTACTCACAGATGTTTAGTTGAAAATATTAGTTTGTGAGCAAACATGCGCTACCAGCCAACCAGCTTTCTTTATAAATCTTTCCCATTTTTACTCTGTAGCACACTTTAACTTCCTTTCTGTGGTTTACCATAGATGGCAGGGACAGGAAAACGTTTTTTTACCTCAACATTTGCCAAAAAGTATACCAGTTTATAAAAATGAGCCTAAATTCTTTGGGTTTGGCTCAATTCATCATTTAATCAGCAATTTGAGATTAATCACATGGCACGCTGGCTACTTTTTATGCAGTAAGATCCGAAACTTAACATATCTATCATAGCTGACTGAGCACATTCCGGAAATAGCAACAAATATGTTATGAATTGTAGGAATGTTTAGGTATAGAAAAGGAATAATATAGTTCTCTCAAATCATTTTATTGCTTTGTACATATTACTCAAAAATGTTTACTTGCTTGTATAAATTCCTCTTGTGGACAATGCTATTGTTGTTGGTATTTTTCCGCGGACTCTCAGAGCTGAGACTTTAAGATTTATCGTTGGATAAGCGTAATTCACATCGATCTGAATGCAGAGGTTGCTTCTGGCTGGTAAAGTTCAAAAGTGATTTTAACATCCCGCTGACATCACCTCTGAAAACAGGCGCTTCAATTGTAGAGTGTGTTTCATAATGATGCGATGGCCATTATCAAGCGGTTTCTATTCTCTCTTCTTTAACTTCTTGGTCATCGATTTTTCAACGGTTTATTATGATGCTCATTCGTTTTCTGGGCATGACTTCTAAACTCTGCAAAAGCTTCAGACCGATTGCTATGAGGCTGCGTGCGCTTAATCTACAAGAATCCACTCAAGGTCCTTATAACCAACCATTTGTATATAATAACTGGTTTCCAAAATAATTTCACCCTGTTTTACTTGTATTATAACCTCCCTTCATGAATTCCCTCCTCTTTTAATACTTTTTTCTATTATCTTATTTCTAGCCAAGGCAATTCTACAACTTATGTCCCTACCACTAAACTCATTTTCCTCTAAAATGCTACCCAGATGCGTAAACTGCACGACTTGCTCTATTTTGTGTTCTTCCACCCTTATATTCAGACCTGCATTCTTCCCTCTGGAGAATCTCATATATTTTGCCTTCATATGATTATTCTTATCCTATACTTTTCGCACAGCGCCTCGAACGTATTCATCATTAACTATCCTTTTGGTTATCTGACAAACCTTTATTTGAACAACTGCAAATCGCAGCTACTTTATTAGACCCCTCCTACCTTAGTTCCTACCTCCATTACCCCATACCATCCCTACCATACCTCCATTCCTCCCTTTTCTCCTGAATACACGTTTGGAAGCAACTAGGATATTGGGCACTGCTGCACTCCCCGTCCGAATACGGCCCATCCCAATTCTCCCTCTCCACCCTAACTTGTTCCCTCTAGTTAATATGAGGAGTCCGAGTGATACATCTGTCCATCCAATCGACCCCTAATTTTTTCAGCATCTCTATTAATTTTTCCCAGTCCACTTTGTTATACGCCTTTTCAAAATCTACCAAACAAGCAAAAACATAATGAATGATTTGAGGCTTTCCCGGTGGATGCTATGCAGATAGATTTCTCGAGTTTCCATCTGGGTCAAAGGAGTTATCTCCGACATGTTTCGTCAGCTTACTTTGCATGCCTCACCCACTGGGAATGAAGACTCCGGGAGTCTACAGGATACAGTGCGAGTGCGGAGGGGCGTATGTGGGCGAAACTGAGGGACAGTGGATATCAGATTAAAAGAGCATGAGCGCCGCATCCAGCTGAGGTTACCTGAGAAGTCTGCTGTAGATGAGCACAGCCTCATTCACGGCCACAGGGTAGACTTGGATTCAACGAAGGTCATTTGCCGCGAAAGAAGCCATTGGGACCGGATAGTTAGGAAGCCATCGAAATCAAACTGGAAAAAACCAAAATGAACCATGACAGTGGTTTTCACATGAGTTATACGTGGAGACCAATCCTGAGATTGATGGAAGAGGAGCGGTACAAGAGAGCCAATCACGGGATAGCGCGGGAAAACCAGACAACATCGGACTGATATATATATATATATATATATATATATATATATATATATATATATATATATATATATATATATATATAAGTTTGCCAGAGGAAGGCAGACGACAAACACAGAAAACAAAAAATGATGAACACACTTACAAAGTTTCTTGATATTTCGGTGCCACTAGCACCTTGGTCGCAAGAGCGAAGACTGAGAAGGAAGGGAGGACTGAGGTGGTAGGAAGGGAGGACTGAGGCGGAAGGAAGGGAGGGAGGGGAGGGACAGGGGAAGGGAAGGAGGGGGAGGGAGAGGAAAGGTGGGGGCGGGAAGTGGAAGAAATTCGAAAGGAAGAAGTAGTATGGGCAGAGGTGATAGAAGAAGTTAGTGGGATTTATTGAGTCCTGGCGGAGAGAAAGCCTGGAATAAGTAAATGCAAGAGGACTCAAGATCTTTGATTTGGAGTGGGGAGGAGGAAGGGGGAAGGGAGGCGAGAATGCCAACCTTAAAAATATTATTAAAGGTGGAGTTGTGGGAAGAAACATGGGTGGCAACAGGGAGGGAAACAGAAATAAAAGGTGGTTCATTACAACTGGAGCGGTGGCCATTCATGCGGATGTTAAGGGGAGTGGTCGTCAAGCCGATGTAAAAACTAGGGCATAATTGGCAAAGAAGGATATAGACAACATTATGGGAAACGCAGGAGAGTGAGGGGACGGAAGGAAGATGAGCGGCAAGGAATTTATCAGGCAGAGGCTGGGTGAGAAGGATGCCACAAGTTTTGCAACGTGGGCGATTGCACGGCGTCGGAAGGGACTTAGTAGGTCGGGAGATTGATTTGGAAAGAGGTTTAGTGATTTTAAAGAGGGTGGAGAGGTTGGGAGGGCGTCTAAAGGTGAGAGAAGGACAGCGGGGGAAAATTTTGGAAGTGGTTAGGTTGTCAGAGAGGATGGGGTAGAGGTTTTTGATTAAGCGACGGATGGAGTGAGCTCCAGGGAAATAGGTGGTACAGAGGGAGATTTGATCATGAGGAAACTTATTAAGAGATATATATATATATATATATATATATATATATATATATATATATATATATATATATATATATATATATATATCAGTCCGCCATTGCCACTTCATTCCTGAAGATGATAGCGGAGTAAGCTGCCAAAACATGTCGGAGATTACTCCTTTGACCCGGATGGAAACCTGAGAAATTTATCTGCAGAGCAAAAACACGTAGACCTTACTGCTACAAAGGCTTCCGCGGTTTTCTTGTTTATTGGTATTTTTCAGGTTCTCCCCACGTTGCTCCATTTTTGTGGTCGACCGTTACGCCGGTATTCCAGTCGGCTTCATTAGGTCCTTAGCCTGATGAAGCCGATTGGAATGCCGACGAAACTGTCGTCCACAAAAATGGAGCAACGTTGGAAAAATCTGAAAAATACCAATAAATCCAGCCCGTACTCTAGGTCTCTTTCTACTAGCGTTCTCATTATTCCTGTAGCGCCCTGCGTTCCCTTCCCACTTCAAAATCTGAACTGGTCGTCACCTTGGTATTCGTTGGCCCTGCTCTCCAGCCTTCTATATATAATACTAAGGACTACTTTGGCTCACTGGAATATAAACTTACTGTTCTATTCAACTGGCTGTAATATCACAAAATGTGCGAGTGGATATGAATTTTCTCCTTCTCAGAACCTTCATTAATTTTCTTTTCAGCTCCTAGTGCTTCCCCACTAATGCACCTCTCCCTCCAATTCGTCATCTTTTTGCTACTCGTGACCACCGCTTTCCAATTCTCTGTTTCTTATGTGACCATAGTTATCAATTCATTGTAATGAACAAAGTTTTTCACTCGCTTACCGCATATTTTACCAAGTATTTTACAAACGCCTGCGTTTCTAGTCGTAGATCCAGAGTTTATATTCGATTGCTGCCACTTTGAATGCACGTTAAGCAGCAATGGTGATAGTGGACACTGCCGCCGCTCCAGAAATCCTCGTCGTCGGGGACTTCTAGAGCGTCCATACTTTTCATCTCCATCACCAGGATTTCAACTCGTCTATAGCTTCGAAGCTTATCGTTTTTGGCTGACGTGTCCTCTTGACTAGTACCCGCCAGAAGATGCTGATGCGATATTATAAGTAAGATGACCTATTGAGACTTAAATATCTCCGTCGTGTTCAATGAAAGTAGCCAGATGATCATATCATCTCCATTCACCTAGACTAATTGCAAGAGGCTTATGTTGTTCCTAGGACCAGTAGATCTGTTTCAGAGATATTTTAGCTGGCTTGAAATAGCCATCAATGACCTTATATTTGAAGTATTTTATTTTAAAGCATATCTTTTTCTGGCACATTTGTTTATTAACGACATGTATGAGTGGTTTCTGGCCTTTATCCTCTTCACATCATCGCGCTTACACAGTCGCGCTTACAGAACGGACTAATGCACGAGTACATCTTTTATATTGCTGTGTTTGAATCCACTAAATCATTTTAAAGAACTTTCCTAGCCTAATGAATATTTATCGGGATGGTAACCTTATATTAAGGGCAGCGACCGATAACTTTGGCTCATTAGAGTTGCCTTAGAGTACAGAAATGAATTCATAAATGTTAAATCTCAGAGTAATGACGAATTCCATGACTTCAGTGACATTAATATTAGTGAATTCTTTCGGGTTGGAATTTTCACTCGCAGAAGGGTCTCTGGGGGATGGTCGGTGATCTTGAGGTTCGAGAAAGAGACAAGTGGTACCAAATGACGTCATTTGTGGGCGCCCTTTCCCTCTTCAGTTTTTTTTTCCTCACCCAGCCCGCTTCTAAATCCCAACTCTTCCTCAACTTCCTCCTCCGCATCCCCCTCTATTGCCTCTTTCCTCCTCCTCCTCCTCCTCCGCCCACCGATTCCTTTTCCTTAACGGAAACGTCAGTCCCCTTTCCCTTTTTCTCCAGAATCCTCCCGGCGTCGGCTGCGGGACTTTCACTTCCTCCCTCCCTCTCTCTCCCTCTCTCTCTCCTGGAGCGCTCTCCTCCGACGCAAACACAAAACCGATCCAAACCTCCGTCCGCCCTCGCAGTGTACGTACCACGGTCCTCCTCCCTTCTGCCCATACCTCTTTTATTTTCCTCCTCCTCCTCTTGCTCTCCGAAAAGGGGGATCGGTGATTCCCTACGTGCTTCCTTTATGACCACTTTCCCCGATCTCTCCTCTTCGCGCATAATTTTCCATTTGCGGAGAGCCTGTCCTTTCTTCTATACTTTTTTTCATTTTTACTTATTTTTGGAAAGCCATCGAGATATTATATTCCTCCTTTCCCCCCCGCCCCCCAAGGAAAACCCAAAGAATCGAGAAATTGAGGGGAGGGGTGGGGGAGGTCCGGGTTTTGCCTTGGATCCTGTGAACAACGCCCGGTATATCTGGCGCTCTTATTCTCCTTCGCCTGCTCCGACTCTCTCCCCCCTCACGGAACCTCATCCCTCTTAGGGCGTTAACATTCTGTGGGCCCTGCGCATGGGATGGGTAGGGAATCTTCCATGTACGATCATTCTTTCGTCCTTCGCAAAACTTTTATTGCTCTACTTTGGCCTGTTTCCTGTGACTAGGCCGAATTCGAAACGTCCTTTCTTCACCTCGATGCTTTTTCTCTCCGCGGAAACGGATTAATCCATCGCAGGGAGCGGGACCGTGATGAAGCGCAGTGATTGTTAAACATCCAAGCCGAAGTCGGAGAAGCGATTTAGGTTTCCAAATGGTGATTTAGGGATTTTCCACAACGCCTCTTCCTTTTCATCCTATTCCATATTTTTTCGTCTTTCTCCTCTATGGTGTGAGAATTCTCTGAGCGAATTTATTGCTAAAAGCACGAGTCAAGTTGATTCCTTCTCTCATAAAAACACGAAATTGAGTATTACGAATCGGGTTTGTTCCTTTAAACGCCCATGAAGAGGTATTTAATTGAGTACTTACGTCGTGCGCATTTACTAATGGGATTAAATTCATTAATAAGTCTTGCCTTACTTAAACATTAAAGTAATTTTAATTGGGTGCTCAGGAGGAGAGATAAAATAGTAATCTGGACCGGTATGATGAGTTTAGAAGCACTCAAACAAACAAAAATACATAATTTTGCGAGAAATTTTCAGTAAATGATAAAAGGTAGTGAACTAGCGGAATACGATGATACTGATATACAAAAAAAATTCATAGAAAGGCATAACAAGAGAGGGCAGTCCAGTATCTGCGGCTTTAACATTAATGTGATAGCATCTTTAGATTTATTATTTTCAATTACTTAATCTCTTGGGTATTAATGTTCTAATGAGGTGCTGAAAAACCAGCAGATATACATGTTTTGCTGTTTGTTTTTATTTGGTGGTAAAAATCTTCAGAGTGAACATTAGTTGCGTTACAGCACATGTTTTTGAAGATCTCAATACGTTTTCTCTCATTTAATTAAAGTTTATAATTTTGTAACCATTTTTAATCTATGCTTTATGACGGTAAAAAAATGAATGCGATAGCCCATGAGCAAATTCACCTTCAAATTTATATTGAGAAACCAGGCTGTTAATTGGAGTGATACCACTTTCAAAACATCCAACAAAAAAAAATGGTAACAAAGACATGGCTGTTTAGTCTCACGCGACGCTATCGTCAGAGGTGGAATGACGCCATGACGTCAGAGGTGGAATCGTGTCAGAATTCTTTAAAAACCTCACCGTTGTGAAACGATAATGGGGTGCCCTGAAGTGAGCTTTGACCGTGTTCTCGAGATGATTAAACGGTCCGCTTATAAAACGCCTCGCTCGCTCTCTCTCATTTAGCTACCTTGTCCTTCTGTCACATCGATTTTGCTGCGCGATTCCCTCAACCCTTTGACCCCCTAGCTGATCTGCTCGCCGCTTCCCCATTCCACGTCCCCACCTTCGGAGCGTCGTCCTTTTATAGCGCGTGATACAATTCCGGCGGCGACCAAGTGCGATATCGCCAGGCTCCCCTTTGATATTCTGCTTTGCGTATCTCCGTTGCTAATAGCTACTTCCGCAGCACTGATACCGTTAATAACCTTTAAGGTTTGAAAGGCTATTCCTAGGAGGACTCGCCTGCCTCTCTACTACAGTCCTCTTCCCCCTCAAATCGCCGGCGAACTTACGTTGCCCCCCCTCATCCTCCCATCCATCAGACGTGTAGAGGACATCTGTTATATCTGGCTATTTATGGCCCGATCTCGTAGGGGTGGGGGATAAGGGGCATTTTAAAGTCAAAGGTTATCATCCGATCGAGTTTGGACGGGGAAAAAAATATGAGTCGCCATTTTGGTAACAGTTCGATATCGGATGCCTTCACTAGCGTGCAACTACTTTTTTTCCCGACCTGTCGATAAATGCCAACCAAATTGATGCCCCTAGAATTCTGAGAGTAAACCCCCTGCTGGGAAGAAATGTTTCCAGTGGAATTGAAAACGTCGCTCTTAGTTGATGTGATCATCGGTGAATTTTGTAACGATGTGAGGGAGAGAATTAGCGAAAAATCATGACTGCTGCATAGTAATGTAATGCCGAAGAAATATTTCAGGAACGTGTACGTTGCCGTAGTTTACGAATCCTTAAGTAGATTTTTCCGTCGTTCTCAAAGCGTTCACCTCAGAAATTATCACAAATAACTGATGAAACTTATTTGCATGATCTATTTATTTAGAAATATAATGTGCATTATTCCCGCTGCAGTGCAAAAGGCAAGTTTCTTTACGTATTTTTTTTTTAATGTACGTTCAACTCGCACTGTTTTTCCCCAAATTCGGGAAAATTCACAATTCAGAATGTTATTTATACCTATAATATATTCTTATCCCAGTGATATCAAGTTTTGCCGAGGTATTCTCAAATATTTACCCAAATCGTCTGTTGTATATCTATTGGGAAAAACCTGCCTTTAATCGAAAAAAGTTGTAAAACTGGAGAGGGTATCACGAACGTTTATACCCTATCAGGGTAGCCTTATCGGTTTGTATGGAACTACAAAGATATTGTTATGTGATATTTTGTTTCAAAATTCTTAAACATCAATGAATTTAATAATGTGACCGGTATATGATAACATTAGCAAAACATCTATGGATAGACTCTGTTTAGAAAGTTCTCGTAGCGGAATAATCTTTTTAGAGGCTTCGGGGCTAGTTGTGATGATTATAACTCTTATTGATTTTTCAAAACTACATTTTTTGATCTTAAAATTAACTATTTGTATCCAAATTCATTTATAGTATTCCTCTTCAACATTTTAGCACATTTAAAATATGAAATTACTTTAAATAGTTGAGAGCTTGCTATACAACACAATGCATTTTGTCTTTACCTGCCCCAAGATGGTGGTAATTGTGACATGTTTGGAGCATAATTGAACACATTTACAAATGTATAACTTCTTCATCAAAACAATTTTGTGTGCAGGAGTTTTCATTTAACTTGACTTGGTAGATTTATTTTAATTATTTGTAAGACAAATAACTCAATTTTTTTAGAAGTACTGAATGCAACTTTTATTAAAAAATCTACACAAAAATATTATTAAAATAAGTATTTTAGAAACAAATATAATTGCATTTTGAAATAAGTAACTCATAATTACCTGCATTAAGAGCCGTATGAAAATTTATGCAAGATTAGACGATTTTTACCAGTATCTTTTGCGTCTTACCTTTACTCATGCCAAACTTTGCACCCATTTCTTTCTCTACCTTATGAATGTTGGTAGTTCTCGGCACAAGAGACATTGGCATTTTTTGTTACCTTTACCACAGTCTAGCCAATTTTACTTGTGACTCTTCAATAGCCTATAAATTTTAAGGTAAAGGTGATTAGGATGTCTCATTAGCTTAACTGAGAAAAACATTCGGCACAAAATCGAAGAATTTGATTTAAGATTTCAGGTTTTCCCGGAGAATAGAATGAAGAAAGGCTCTCGGGAATCCATCTGGGTAGGAAGGTCCATCGTCAACACTTTTTATGGCCAATATGGGCAAAGCCTTCAACAGTCAAACCCGGATGGAATCTCGAAAAGTCTTTCCTAATTCGAAGAATTTTGGTACGAACCCCGGTAAAGGTGAATGATTTTTTCTCTGTGGCATTTCTTAAGATACCAAGCCTGTTATAATCGATATCTAAGAAGTAATTAATATGAAATGTGTGATGTGCTATAGCAACGGCTAAATTCTGGTATATTTGTGAAAATGTGTCTATTGAAATTCCTTCACAACTCATGCTGGCTGACACAGGGGACAAAGAGGAACGCTTGGGTGACGTTGCATAAATTTGATCGTACAGCGAACTCTTCAGATTGGCTTTCTTAATAGCTCTTGGGACTTTAATCTCATTTCCTTGTAAAGACTCATATCCCAAACCTCTCAACTCATAATTGCTCAGGAAAAAATATTTATTTGCTGTTTGTGATGCTCAACCCCTCGGTTCCTGTACTTGCTCTCGAGAAGAAATTTCTAAGTATTTTTTTGTTCCTAATTTGAGCAATTCTTTTCATATCATCTATTTAGATTTACACGCCTGGGATTCTTCACTCAAGTGGAAACTTTTTCAAGAAACCTTTACTCTGGGCCGAGCCTTCGAGTACTGGATGGGAAAGGAGCATGCAACCGATCAATCTTTCCAATCGCGAGGTACGTCTCCTAGGGCATAGTATATGTTTACATCGTATATTCGTATGTATATATTTCTCCTGCTTAAGAAACCATGTCTGTTTGCGGTTGATTACGTGTAGTAGTTTTACTTATGTACCTTGATTGGGGTTTGGTGTGATTATATATTTAGTGAAGAAATTTTCCATTAACTCAGAGCAAATTTTTAATCCGTCGTCTCCTTCATTGGATAGTTTCGACAATGGATAGCTATTATGCACCCTCTGAGTGTTAACAGTACCCCAGGACATATCTTGTAGAATTTTATCATTCTTTATGAGATAAAATTTATACTGAAGAAGAAATGTTACCATAAAGCCTTAATTCCGTCGCTCCTATAGCAGATTGATGTTATATTTATCTCGCACATCACATGATCAAAATATTTCCTTCCATTCTCAAGTCTCACTAATTCACCCAACAATCTATTAAAAATTTCATACAAGATTCTATGGATGAAAATTCTGATCATCATCTTGCCTCAATAAAATCAAATCGAAATAAACTCGTCTTCTCTTTCCCAGGAAGCAGGGCTATACCAGCTTACGATATCTGTATATGTTTGGTACGAAATTGCGTATTTTAACCCGAATTCATTGCACTAAAGATATAAAGGATATGTATTCTGTATTATGGGGTTGTCATCTTTTTCCCCTCGAAAAATACCGGTAATACTCTTTCTGGCTTTTGCGGTAGACCCTCATTCCTCCAGTAATTGCAACGCAGAAGAATATTTAGCGGAGACAGGAATGCGAGGGTATGAGACTGCGCCCGGCGAAACTTGCCGCAGCCATCCACGGTCTGAGATGCATTAATTTCCGTCGCCTGAGTGCGCGCCCTGGAAAAATGCAAACTGAATCACCTCGTCAGACTACTACTGTCTCCTAGTCCCTCTCTCCTTCAATGCCTTACCTCTGTCTGTCGAAACACTCCGCCGCCTAGGTCCAAGTAGGTTTCCGAAATCGATGTCACGCGGCCGGCGCCGAGCGCTCACTTCCGCGTTCCCCGGCAATATTCCCCGTTGACTCGCTGTTTATACAGGGCGTGATTGATTTATTCTCCAAGGGAGTGGTTTCGGGAGAAGGTTGAGATTGTTGCGAAATTAGGAGAAACTGTTGTGTGTGGAGATTGGGTGGAGGAAGGGAGGTGAGTTAGGATTGTTTAGCAGAGCCAGGTAGCCATCGCTGTGGTGCCGCCGTGAACTGGAATTCCGAGTTGACACCCTCTCCTCCTCCAACGTTCGCAACCCTTTTGCTGGTAAAGAGATGGCCACGAAAGTCATGTGTGTGCTTCTGTACAGCGTTTGTGTTGGACCCCACCCCTCCTCGTCTTGCCCCACGCCCCTTGCGTTTGCGCCGCAGTGGACGGGTGTTAGGGCGAGTAAGCGGCACAATCTACTCCCGGACAACTTCTCCACCGCGGGGCTTCTCTGCGGGACAGTAATTAATGCCTCCACCTCTCCCTCTTAACCGACACGCCCCTTTTTCATCTTTCCCCCTAAAAAACGAGCGGAGAAGGGTAGGGAGGAGGGCTTTAAGAGACAGGTGAAGTGGAACAGCTTGACGAGAAAGGGCGAGGTGGTGTTGGCATTCTTGTGAAGATGATTGGTTGGCGGTTAATGATTTCGTGGGACGACGTTAGTTCAGTTGTATTCCACCAATGGTGAAGTATTTACGATATGTTTATTAGATTTCTGCGTTTGCTAAATTTAAGTTTAAAAAAATTGTGATAGTTCCTTCCCACCGAAACTGCTGATTAATTATTTCACAAGTTATGAATAGAACTTTTCAGCTTTGAGTGAAATGGTCATCTTGTATTGTTTTTTCAATGAGCCTCCTTTGAATTTCAAATTATTGGATTCATATCGGACGGATGGATGGACAAAATAGGCGAACGGAAATTAATGAACAAACAAAATTAGAAATGATGAAGTGTATAAATGAGTTGAAGAGGAAAGGACCATATGGAACAATAAAGAAGAGAAGAACTTGATGAAATGAACTAACCCTGAGTCAAAATGGATTTGTGAAGATCATAGTTGAAGGCAAAATAGAGAAAAAGGTCCCCAGAGGGAGACCCAGGAATAAGTTTATGGACCGAATAAAGAGGAAAGTACATATGAAGAGATACCAGGAGGTAAGGGAACTAGCATTAGAGAGGGAAGGGTGGAGGGCTGCAGTCAACCAATCTTAGGATTGAATAAACCAATGATTATGGACATATACTGGTATCAGTCACATGTCAGGATATGTCTGATAGTGACAAAGCCAGTCACCTTAGCGCAGTCACCCCCGCGAGGTGGTATTTTCACCTTCGCAAAGAGATTCATGTACGCTTAAGGGCCTCGTCCCCTGGCGTATAATGACTAGGTACTACCTCTCTCCGACTTTCCCCGACAGGAGGTTAGGAGATGCTTTGGAAGTGGTAAAATCCTCCAGGAGTGGAGCGGAAGAGAGCACCTGCGAGTGTGCGTCCCGGGCTGACGAGGTAGATAATTTAAGGAGAGACTGGCGGTTTTGTGCGAGAGAGGAATTAGCGGCGGGAGAGGAAGGTGGACGGCAAGTAGAATGACGTGGAATGGGAGAGTTTAATATGCGAGTTGAATGAAGCGAAAGGGGGAATGAAAAGAGGAGACTAGCGTTGGTGGAAGGAGGTTGGAGGGAAGAGACTCTACTCTCGGGAGTGTCGACCGTGGGAGAAGGAAGGTAGTTGATTATGAGAACGGGTGGGAGGCGTAGGAATAGCTGGGTGAGACCTTGGGGCTGGACAAGAATGAAATAGACCTGAGACAGCAATTTACACGGTCAAATTTCCATCATCTCGCTGCATTCACTCGTTCCTAATATTATTATTCAGTATTCTGCCGATGAAGGTAGGCTTTGTTGAAAGTCAGAGAAGTTGCTCCCAGTTTTATGCACCTTCAACGACCTATCTATCTCTAGAATTACCTTTTTTGCCTCACCCTGATTCATTCCATCTATATAACCTATTCTCTTTCTTCTTCTCCCCCGCTTGCCCAACATCCTTCCCTCTATCAGCCTTGACCAACCCATCGCCACTTACATCTCCTTGAGCTACCAACCCTGCCGAGCCCGGAATCCATTCAGAAGTTTCCCTTCCTCGCCCACCAGTTATTCCTTTAAAGCTTTCAATTTCGTACTCGCGTATCCGTATGACTTGCTATTTCGTAATGATTGGTTAATGACTGGGGCATTCTTCCATTGCGTGAAATTTTGCAAGAGTATTACTTTTTTCATATATTTGGTGGTTTTTATCTACCTTATCTATCTTAAGTATTTATCGCGTGGAATATTTTGATAATTCTGATGACAGGTAGTGTTACACTGTACTATTTCTCGCTAAATTTTACTGAGATTTAATTTTTGTCGTTATGGATACTACACCGATATTTCCGTAACTTGGATTAATGTAATAAATTATATTGAAGATGTCTCAGATGCCGAAGTGGATTTCAAACCTTTCTATATCTTTGGTGTTATTGTATCGAAGAGGTCTTACTCGGATTACGGAGCACGCAAACATGTGACGGGAGGAAATGGTTACGGAACAAGGAGATCAAAGTGAAATGGAGGAGGTTTTTACGCGAAAGCTCACGGTAGAAGGTTAGGCAAGAACTGGGTTGCATGGTATTTTATAGTGAGTGGGCGTGGCCTCTCAAGTCATAAAACATCGAAATTCCTGTGGATGTAAAAATGTTTAAATAGACTCGAGGAAAATCAAACGCCGGAAACGATGCCCAATGTAAACCTTAGACTTTACCAATAGCAATGGCAAAATAGGCTGCAAAAATCGTGTGAAATGTCGTCTCGATGTTTTTTCAACCTATTTGGTACGGACTTAGTAGTTAAGTCGCTTAGTAGTGATACATCAACCAGTCCGGGAAATGAGCGGCTGAATTCAATACTTTTGAAGTCGGTGACTGGTTGCAAATAGCACTAGTCTGGAATACCTCTACGTTATTTTGCTAGCACACTGTGAAATAGAAAAGGAGTTGTGCTCCATGGTAATGGTTATTCTCAGAAGAACGGGTATGATCGAAACCAAACGGAAGATTGAATTTTTTTAACAGACAAAAAATACATGTCAATGTGATGGAATGGAGGCATGTGAAAAGAGGAATTAAATGGAAATTGAGGAAAGAGAACATACAGGCATACAGGTATGACTGTGAAAAAAACGTGAGGAATAGACGAGGAAAATTACATGTGGAAAATAGCCTGAAGTCCAGGCAGTTCCTTATGCTAATGCTTATAATTTTGGACTTCATTTTCTAAAAATAGTCTAGGTTTGAATACTGGGTGTTGATTTCTGCTCAAACTGCTTGGCAAAATAGAAATTCTGGACCAGAATGCAGAATTTTATTAACAACAATATTCAAATATCCCTGATTCATTAATCTTTTTTCTCAAACTGCATATTTATCCAAGTCTACAATTTTGTTTTGCCCTATGATGGCGTCAGATCGTGTAAAAACGTAATTTGGAGCATCAGCGGCGTCAGTAGAGCGAAATATTAACTTTTTTTACTCTTGGCGTTAATGCTATTCAAGCTGATTTTTGTGCAATTGATGGTTTTAAACTGCGTTCTATTCTGCTGCATCGTTGAAAACAGTTAATTGGACTTTGTTTTTAAATAAAATATGCGACAGGTGAAATTTATCTTCACTAATGTTTCTAAATTTTCTGTGGCAAGCTTTTGGAAAATAAATGAAATTTCAAGTGCGAATGTTTTTCTGCTGCTTAAATACGTATCTGGTTTTACTTGCTTCTTCTTTCTGGATAAATCTTTGGATTTTCTCATAACTCTCGCTTTATTTTTACAAAATTTGGAAAACGATCATCCTCTTACTCCCGCCATCAAATGGCTATTAAGTTATTTTGTATCCACTCCACCTTTACTAAGACTTGTTGTTATACTGCCTTAATCTTATCTTTTTATTAGTTTTTGCCTTGACTGCATAAGAAAAGACTAAATTAGTGGATAATAAAAACACTTGGTTGTTATTCCACAATTTATTGTAAGGAAACGACCCGGGTTTCAGCATGTCATGCCATCTTCAGGTGAAAATGAAGTATCAAATCATGTATCAAAATGAAGGAGTTCCACAGAGTAACGCCGGAGACAGTGTCTTATATTAAATTAGTGGATATTAGCCAGGAATACATGAAAACATCTTGATTTTCCTATTCCTAATTAATTGCGACGAGATTCTTTCTCAATTCATTCAACTCTCAGTGATATCCAATTTGCACCTCTCACCCAGGAACTCCCATTCTTTAGCTGAATTCCCTCAAATCACAAATATATCAATCACTAAATATGTGTCTGAATTACAAATTAATTGTAACTTTAATCTTCAAAATGGGAAATTACAAAGCGCGTGAGCAAAATCAGCGCGTAATGGACGCTTATGGTAGTTTGAGTAGACTAATTCCCTAGTCATAAAGGAGACCAATTCAAATTATACGTTTTAATTTCCGCAGCTGTTCTATGCATACATAAAATATTGCATCAATACTGCTGCAATAATATGCTTATTTATGACTGAAGTTATTAGTAGTTAGATGAAATTACTCATATTAATTGTTAACTTAGTTAGAATTGTTACTAATAAAAAGCGCTTTGAGCATTCCTACCCCTTGTATTTTAGCCTGAAGTTGTTGCCATTGAGGTATATGTTTGTTTTAAAGGTCTTAAAGCTATTCTTTTTGAGAATTGGTAATTTGCCAGAAAGGCCTTATACAGTAAAATGCTATAACTTTCGCAGAAGCATTGAATTTCATATTCCAAAGCCATAAAGCATTATTAAAAAGGTCGTTTTTGTTAATTGTGGCAAAAATTTTAAATTATTTCCTGAGTGAGATTAAGGAAGTAAATAGTAAATATATTTTCTGTAAAAAGGTCAGAGATTGGCTACTATCCCATCATGATATAGAAGTTTTATTATGATTTAATGGCTGTGTATTATATAAAAATGGTAATTTTATTTGTCTTACCACTGTTAAATTTCTAACATTCATAAAACATTGTAAGCAGCTTATTCTTATCATTGTATGCTCTCGTTTATTCATGTATGTTTCTTTTTTTTGCTCATGTCTTTTCAAAATAGCTATTGCTTTATTTTTCAATGATATATTTTGAACGCATAAATAAGTGCTGGTAGGTTCTACACTGGTGTAAACCATCTACCTAAAGCCCCGCAGTTGTTTTACTAAACTTTTTTTCTATATTGTTTTTTAAGTGGAGCAATAAATTAATCTATATTTCATCAGCTATGCAACGCATGAATTAAATATTGCGTTCGGTAATAAGTTCGGTATGTTTGATAGGGTGCAATATATGTTTTAATTGAGACCAAATTTATTGATTTATAACTAAGGTGAAGTTTCGTTCTAACTAACATAAGCACGGCCTGCAAGCCAACTGTAAAATTTTGTATGAGATGAATGAGAACTCACGTGCGTGTATTTATAAGCAAGAGAAAGGGGTGCCGCGGGGTCGATGCTGTCGGAACGCAATCCCGGGTTAGTCTCAGGTGGATGCGCTTTTGGGTTTTGAAAGTGGGAAGGGGGGAGAGAGGGAGAAGAAGAGTGTGATGACGATGGAGTCTTGGGGGACGACGACGTTTGAAGACCCGGACACGGGCGAGGGACGAACGTCCTGAGCCTCGGGGATGGCAGGATAGATATGAGAGGCATTGTGGTCGTGGGGACGTGTGGGGATGAATATGAGGGAGTTT
The DNA here is from genome assembly GCA_963169105.1 of Ceriagrion tenellum. NCBI lineage: Eukaryota > Metazoa > Arthropoda > Insecta > Odonata > Coenagrionidae > Ceriagrion > Ceriagrion tenellum. Next base: position 124,948,172 of record OY720633.1, on the reverse strand, counting down.
TGGGGAGTGAGAGATGGGCTGAGAGAGAGAGAGGGGGAGAGCGAGAGGGTGGGTACGAGGGAGTGGACGGGGGTAAAGAGGAGAAAGCATCGGGGAGGCTCCGCAGGGGAAGCCTTGGAAGGTCAAACGCGGTAGCTATGGTGGATGATAAATGGCTCCCATTTCCCGTTTGGAAAGATGCGCAATTACAAAAGAGAGAAACAAGAGAGGTCTATGGAAGAGATGGAGGCGAAGAGGGTACGCGGCGCGGGCCGGGTTGAGGGAGAGGGTGAGACGAACCGAAAGAGAAAGGGCTGTACACGCTGATGACGCTCATTGGTTGGTTTAGGATATTCTGGCATGAGTCAGTACCCGCAAGACACCTATATTTAACCCTCCATGGACTTAACTATGAAACAACAGTTATTATGAAACTTACTAAAATTATGTTACTTAGTTATGAAACATCAGTGTAAAAAACACTGCTACTGTATTAGTGTTTTAAATATGCTATATAAGCATTTTTTTTTATTTCAACCTATTTGATAATTATATTTATTTTCAAATGTGACGTATTTATATTGTATATTTTTTTAAATAACACTTTACATAATAATATTTCCACGAGATATAATTCAACATCACCTTCATAACGTATCTTTTTTTAAACTTTCCAATTTGTTTCTTCACATGACAGCTGAAGATATTTATTTCAGAGCTCCACCAGGCTCGTCATCATCAGTAAATTACTTCACTAATTCATCTATTCAAATTGTTTGTCAAATCGCCGAAAGAAACGCAGCTTTCCACACACTTAATCCGAAGCGTTACAATTCTGTCTATTGCAGCAACCAAATGGAAAAGCCGCTTATAAAGCAGATGTTTCAAAGAGTTTGAAACGTAACAAATTTTTCTCGATCGTCCATAGAGGGTTAAAGTTTATATCTGAGAACATTTATTTAAAAAATAACTAAGCATTTTTCAAAAAATTGCAATTAATTTGATAATTATATGTAATTTTTTTTAATGCTTCGAAGTCGAATATAGCCAACTAATTTCTCAGCCGCATCATTCACCGGTACTGTTGACTAACATCGACATTCTTTTTACTTTATAAAACGTGAAAGAAAATAATTAGTTTGAAGTAGTAATCACTAAAATATCGTTAAAAAAGATGAGATACGTAATCAGATGCCACTTTTTTGAATTTTACTAGTACCAAGTTAGTTGTCTATTTTCTCCATTTTTTATACGTTTAAACTCTTCGTTACCTAATCCATAATTCTATATGTTAATACATCTCATACATTGCTTTATGAATTCATCTTTGCATTCTTTTGGTAATTTTTTCCATTCACTTTTCAACGTAGAGTAAGACATTTTTTTAATGGATAACTTTAGATGCAAAGAATGCTTCGAATTTTAAGGGTTTCACCATTGCAATGTTATACCGTTGCAAAGAACGGTAAAGCCATGAGGCTGGGTTACTTTCGATGCAGCAGATGCTACAAGCTCAGAATGACGCAGTTGGAACGACTTTGGGAGTCCTCTGCTGCATATTTAGGCCCAATTTAGGCACCGCAGTTTCGGGGGTTGATTTCACAGCTGATTTATGGCCTGCACATAAGCGTCGTGTTGAAAAGGTCCCCAACGCGCCGTGTGCGTCGGAGCTTGTCCCCACTGCGCGGAGGATCCTTATGTTGATTCTACCTTTCTCTCGCCCCATCTGTGTGTCACGCATCCGTCACGACTTCATCTCAGGCCAGCAGGAGGCGCATGGCGCAGTGTCTCCGCCTCCGAGGAACTTTCGAGCACAGTGAGTGGAGGTCACGGGATGAGGTCACGTCGACTTCCTGCTCTCTCATTTACAACCGGCCGTCAGGAATGGGGGAGCGACCCATCCTGCGCAACACCCGGCGTTTTATTCCCTTTCGTCGCAACCGAATGGAATTAGTGGTCGGAGATCTAGAGGGGGGTCCATTAAGATATCAAGGTCTCGGCGGGTGAAAGTTCGGAGTTCGCTTTCTGGATATGCGCGGGACTCAGGCGTCTCCCCCTTCACCTCGGATACGAATCTACATATTGCTCAGAAAGACACCGCAAGGTCAAGAGGTTGAAGAAGGTAGATCTGCAGTCATGGAGGAGGGCAAGAGAAGAGGCGAAAAGAATAAGGAAAAAGAAGCTAAAAAAAATGGACGTATTCCAATAAATCAAATTTTCTACGACTCGCAATTAAGTTTAAAAAACTACATATTTACATACCAATCACGCCGTTCCTTCCGAGGTCGGCACAGTCACAAAGTTTCACTCATAAATACATATTTGTACACCTAACTCTGCTTCAATAATTTCCTCCATACCGAACTATCCTTACAAACCTCTTTTGCCTCATTTACTCCCATACACTGCTTCATACACGCCCACCTGTTTTTAAGACTCCTAATATTCCTCCTTCTAAGAATTTCCTCATCCACATTCAACCACAACTTTCTTGGCCTGCATCTACCTCTCGCACCATTCATTTCACTCTTATATATCTGTTTCGTTATTCGACTCTCATCCATTCTCTCAACATGGCCAAACCAAGGGAGCACACCCCTTTCATACATGTCCATTACTGGAGCATCTAACCCACATTCATTTATTACCCACTCATTCCTGACCCTATCCATCCTACTTTTGCTGCAAACACTCCTCAGATAACTCATACTCAAGGCGTTTAGTCTACTCTTATGTCAATCCTGACATACTGATGTTTCACTGCCATACAAAATAGTGGGGTGAAGTACACTTTTGCACACGGTGATTTTCGCTTTCTTCGGCAGGCACTCATTCCTTAATATGCTCCATATGCTACCAACCACTTTCCTTCCAGCATTCGTTCATCTCTTTACCTCCTCATCTATCCTTTCATCTTTCGCAAACATCTTACCTAAGTACATAAAATCATCTACTTGTTCAATTATTTCACCATTTGCCCTCATCATACAGTTATTCTCCGCTTTCTTCTTATCAAAACTACTACTTTAGTCTTGCACGCATTTACCCTCAACTCCATTCTCTCTGTTGATTCACAAAACTTATCTAGGGGCTTCTTCCAAGTAAAAAAAACTTGATGACAAAAATTTAATGATCAGTTAAGTGTACCCATTCATAATTTGAAGTCCACAGTGTACAATCCCTAGTAGTCTGTTGTCCCACATAAGATGCTCTGAATCAACAAAATACCGCCGTATAACTGCTTGTTTGGTAGCCTGCCATCTCACTATATTCTACATCTTTATCTAAGAAGCACGCTATTCTTAGAAATGTTTCTCTCATGATGATTGTTAATTATTATACCCAATTGATTCGTCATGGGCAGTAATTTTTCCTTGTTATTCATACATGAGCCACGTCTTCAACAATACCGTTGGTGGTCAAGGGGTTGGTTTACTTAAAGCTCGCGTTTTTGGAAAATTTTCCGACTTTTTCTTGAAAACGTTTTACTAATTGGAGAGGGCAACAAAATTCGAATGAAATAATTAGTATATTACGCAAAAACGTGCATAAAATTATTGATAACCTGCTTTTTGATCAACGAATGGTAACATTTTGAAGAAGAGCGGTACTCATCAGTTTCAATATTTTTTGGCCTCGATTCCGGTTTCTTTTTAGCTAATCACCTCAGCGTAGAGTGATTCCTTATTTGACAATTCATTTAGCATGCTCGGTGTATTCCTTCTGTGTCTTCAACGATTCAAACCATAATTTTTCAACCAAGATCCCGCAACTGACAAATCACCAAACGAGCAAATTCAAACCACATTCACAAACAACACAATCCAAATTGACAAACTAGTAAATGATTTGTATTTTATGTTTCGGTTCCATAGAATATTGCCTGAATATTCTGAAATTGTAATATTCCATAAATATGGGTCGAAAAAATTATGGGATATAATTGATTTTATAATTTGAGTCCAATTTATCAGGGTCTTGCAATAATTACGCGTTTTTTTTTAAATTATATAATTAACACGCTATGCGAGGGCGTAATTGTCGATTGGACAGTTGCTGCAGGCCTTGGAAAATCACCAGGAGCGAGGGAACTGCTATTTGTCACATCTGTTTCACGATATAGTAACGCAGTATTCTCAAAACTATTACGTTGGTAAAACATTTCTACCGCTATTTCTGTCCCAAGGTTAAGTCATAATGTCTAATCATTTTTTCGAGGTGGATATACCTTAAAATAAAAAATAAAATTATTCCCGTGTGGTGCATTTAACAGGTGTGCGCCTGTATTCTTTGTCTCACCCATTAGTTCCCCTCAAGTTTTTCTTATGTCTCCTCCTAGCCAATATATTTTCACAATTGCTCGTTGTGCGGGTTTATTCCAGTTACTGTTTTTCTCCTTGAGGATAATTATTAATCATACATGATTTAAGATTTTCTCGGTGTATTATATTTAAGTATCTTTCTCGGGCTTCGTACAGGGTAATGTTTTCATAAACCAGGCTTAATGAACATCGTAGGCACTTTAGATTGGCGCAACTAGAGAAGTCGGAAGTGGCGGAACACAGCATCAACGAAGACCATGCCATTAAATGGACCGATGCAAAAATCCTTTGCCGAGCACGCCGTTACTGGGACCGCATTATCAAAGCGGCCATCGAAATACGATTGCACCCGCATAATTTCAATAGAGATACCGGATTCCAACTGAGTAATACCTGGTGGCCAGTGATCAAATGTATTAAAAAGACGAGAAAATGATTCGACGGCCAGCGGAACATGTCAGCCAATCATAGGGATCGCAACCTTCATTGTTGGGGCATCGGCATCTTGTTTAATTTTAGTGTTATAGTGGTCACGGCGGAAATAACACGTGCCTTGAAGATGGAAAACAAGTTGTTTTGCGAAACGTCGGCGGATTATGAAAACATTACCCGGTGCGAAGCCCGAGAAAGATATTTAAAAATTAATCATACAGCTTCATGTTTATGAATGGAAATTGCAGGCTGCAAATAAACCAGCAAGTTAATCTAAGAATACATTACCTAGTTAGTACTTCTATTCTAGTTACATTATCTAGTTAAATGTATTTAATTTTTAAAGCATATTCTATTTGGGAGACAATTGAGTTGCTTGTATAAATGAATGTAAGAGGTAATAGTAGCGAAACGTAGCGATGGCCCTCGAAGCATAACATCGCATAAGCCCATCAATTTTTCGACCTCGCAGCGAGAAAGGAGGGTATCACCTTTCCCTTAACTTTAAGCCAGGTCCTCGTACCCTACCTTCCTGTGCCTTTAACACCGGGCTTTGAATTTTTTAAATGTGTCTTGCCATTCGGTAAACTACTTTTCCCGCCGCCTGAGCTGGCCTTTTCGCCACGCCCCTCCCTCTATAACCCACCACTTTCCCCATCACCACTCTAAAACTTGAGGTCAAGGTAGAGTCTGTACTCAGGATCCCAGTCTATGAACTTTCTTGAGGGCCTCTTCGAAATATTTTTCAAACTTCCGCTCTCTGGGCATCATTCTTCATCATGGTAAACGTGATGCTCCGTGAATGAGTTTCTCCAATTGCAGGAGTACCGTGATTGGTGATGCTGCTTGAAGTATATGACCAAACGGGAAAGAATTTTGAAATCAATCGCTCTTCCACTGTATCCTTTTCTTTGTTGTTAAGGTGGTTGGATAGCTAACCGTGAGTCGTTGAACGCACATTTAAATAACTTATTATGAAGTAAAAAATTAATTCTTGGGCCACATTGCACTTGAGTAAATCTGTCTCTTCTGTGAAAATCACCATGCATGTAGTTATATAAACTATGTGAGAGTCCTGTTTTTAAGTTTTCGATAAAATTACATTGCTGTTATTACTTGGACTTACGACACGTTTTGGAATAACTATGTACATATTCTCCCAATTATGAAACATAGGTGTTATTATTGAAACAAAAGACACCTGATCTTAAAATAAGATAAAGTTGCCTAGAAACGAAATCGGTGACCTACAATTTTCTCATCTTTATCTACACATATTACGAATTTGTATGTAAGAGCAAAATTTTACGCAAATTTGTAACTAAACAATGCTTGCTCTAATCACCTTGAAGAATTAGAAATGAGGCAGAAAGTATTATGTTTGCGTAAACCTTGGTTGTCTGCTCATGAGAAATATATATATCTAACTATGATTAGATATATTTCCCTGCCTTTACGAAGGGACCGGCAGCACGCAATAGCAGTCGAATATTACAAGTGTGCAAATATTACATTAAAAATGCAATATTAAAGCATTGCCCACGTAACAATTGACTGCTGACCAGGGACACGAGCTTGGGCAGCAATGTTGAAAAGTGCGTGGAATACTCGCTGCATAGCAACGATTTAAGGACGATTAGAAAATTAAACCTCTAGGGCAAATACTGCTACGCTTGAACGTTGCTTCGTCCAATGCATTCTCCGTAGTGGTCTTTTATTATGTAATATTTGCGACGATTGATTTTCAAAAGGTAAAGTTTTTTAAAATGGCCTTTAATTAAGTTTTCAAGATTGAAATTCTGGTTTCTGATTCATCCTACGTTGGAAATTGATACCACTAGAGATGCTTAAAGTCAATTACTTTTTATATTTTCGGGATAAATAAATGGAATCGTGCAAAAGCTATAACACCTACTGGGCCCATCTTTAGCACACTTTTAAAGTATGGCAATACCCTTAACTTTTTGTAGATTTCATTCGATTCTTAAAAAATTGTTAAATTTATAAACAATTTTAATAAATAGCCATTTTTAGTGTTTCTTGCAATAACGTATTTGTTTATAAAATGATTTAAGTTCAACAAATCTCATTATTTACATAATTTTATTTCCAACGATTCTTCTTCACATTACTTTTCTGTACGATGCATAGTTTCCCGAGTGCATTGGAAAAACTGATTTTACCCTCTAATTGTTTAAATAAAACGTGAAATAATAAAAAGTTTTGAATCATGAGATGAGAGAACTCATTCAATACGACCCCCTTGAGTTTTTTACGATGAAATCGCCGGTAAGAATTTCTTCAAGTTTTGACTAAAAGTTCGGGTTATTTTCCTAGCCTATTTCTGCAAATGGGAGAGATTTCAGAGGAGATACAGGAATGGAGAAACTAAGATTTATAGAGGTGCCGTGAGCGTCACGCTGATAAAATTTCAAGGGTACTCACCAATCACGAATTATATTTAACTTTGATCAGTTAATAAGTGCGTCATCTCTCACATAAAAGTTATACCACTGTGTTCCATATTTTCATTATGTTATCCATGATTTTCATGAGTAATAGTCAGGATAAGAGGCGTTATTCAACAGAATTAGATGCCTAATTCTGAATTTTTACGAATAAAAGAATAAAATTTGTTATTTCAAACAGAAACAAATGACTTTAAATTTTGATGATTTAAATGATGAGATATCCTTGTCAGAATTGAAAAGTATATGTTTTCAAAAGTTATTAGCACAAGGGACCTGATGGAGTAAGATGGATTTTGATATTGGAATTTGTCATTAAAAGTGGGTTTGCGATTTTTTAAATTTTAATTGTGCATTTTAATTTGTGATTTTAATTTTTTTAACTGTGAGTTTTGTAAAAGTTTGAAACATTTTGTCCTTTGATTCATTTTTGAAATTGAAACATTTTATCCATAATGTGTAAAACCAGGTGATATTGTATCATATTTCATTGACAAAGTACCGCCTGACGAGTCTATTGACTCAGGCGGACTTTGTACAGCTGCTGTAATTTTAATTCTGTAGTTTTAAATCCTTTTGTAACCCATCCAACGGGAAATTATTTGTAATATATATTGTATCAAATTAAATTTATGGCAAATATTGTACTGAATTGTAACATATTGTATTGAATTTATGAATAAATTTAGTTTGAATTTGAATTATCACTTAAATATTTATCTAACAAAGATTTGCTTTTAGAGTCAGCATTAAATATCCATAGTTCACATGAGATTGCGGTCCATTTTTCATTTAATATTAATTTTTAGCTATTACTACACTGTAATGTAAATAGGTTTTATCGTTAAGATTATTTTAGAGTTATAAGCATTTTTTTGAAAATATTTCCTTATGGGTATTTAAAAGTCCTCTGTACCATGGCGTGTCATCAAATATTTTGATCTTCGTCTAAAACAAATAAAACTGAAATCAACTCATTACAAAACCTTCGGAATACAATTTTCATTACAACGGAGCAAAACTCAGATTTTTTCCATCTTTTTCACTATCCGTGTGCGGCGGGTCGCGGTGAGAAAAGTCAACGTTTCCAGTGATTTTTCAAGGAGTCCTAATTGTCCCCCCTATGTTCAGAGGCCAACCTCCCTCGACAAACCGCTACACTTTGACCGACAATTATTGCTCGATGGCCGAGCTGTCAAGGTAGTTTGAGCGAAATGTAATTTCACCTTATTTGTTCTCATTTAAAGGAAAATATTCCATCCTTCTAAAAATACCAAAATATTTGCCCCTATCTGAACTAATTCCCCTTTCAAATAGGAAATGATACGCGTATGCACTCCAGAGAGACCTTACTAAAAAAATGGAGGAATTTGTAGCACCTGCGTCTCGTCAGAAACTTAACAATGCATAGTTTGCATGATTATATTTTTGAAAATTAATGATATTACTACCGTAGTAATTTTTTCAGGATCCAATGTAAAGGAGTATTAATCAAAACGCGCAAAAAATGAGTCATGTTAAATATGTCATCATTGGTAGTTGATTCCTAGGATTGGTTGGCTACAAAACTCCACACTCTCTAATCTAGTAATAGTTTCCTTACCTTGTGATTTCTCTTCCAATGTATTTATTCTTTATGTGGTCCATGAACTTATTCCGAGGTCTTCCTCTGGGGACTTTTCCCTCTATTTTACCTTCCATTATATTCTTCATTAACCCATTTTGTCTCAAAATATGTCCAATCCATCTTGTTCTTCTTTTCTCTAAGGTGTTTGATATGGTCCTATTCTCCTCTAGTCTTTTCTTCACTTCATAATTTCTTATTTTGTCCTTCCATTTTATCTTCAGCCTTATCCTTCAGCACTAGGTTTCGAAGGCTTCCAGTCTTTTCTGGTCAGCTTATCCAATGGTCCATACTTCCTATCCGTAGAATCTCCACACAAATGTTTTCATGTAACTTTTCCTGGTGTTTAGTCCTATCCTCTTTGCAGTTGTCTTTTTCCCATGAGAGCCTTCTTAGTTCGTGCTATTCTTCGCTTGATGTCCGTTGTTCTTCTTCCATCACACGTGATGGTACTTTCGAGATAGGTGAAGGAATCCACTAGATCTAATTATCTGCTCTCAGGGTGACTTCAACACCCAGCTTCTCTATTCCACATTCTAGGATTTAGTCTCCAAATTAAATGTTTAAAGACATTAACAAATAATTTTATTTTAATACTAAGAATTTCATCCGTATAAAAGTATACTACTGCACCATTTTAACGTAATATTTGATTCATGCGTTGCAAAACTGCTGAAATTAAAGCGTATAATTCAAATCATCATTAGTTGTCTGCTTTCGCAGGTCATTGGTGCCTCCATCTCTTTCTGTCCTCTGCTCTCCTCTTCAACTCTCTGCAACTTCCTCCATCCTTCAGGTCATCAATCATCTTTCTTTTCTTTCTTTCTCTTTTGCGGTTTTCATCCGCCTTCCTTCCAGTATATTTCGTAATAAACATTTCCTTCTCAGGACATGTCCAATCTAGTTCTTCTTCCTATCTTCAATGGTCTTTAAGAGCTTTCCTCCTCCGAATATAGTCTCCATTATGACTAAAGAATTTTCTTTTTCAAACTGAAGGTACTCTCCGGAATCATTGTTGCTCTCGCAGCGTGTAAGCTGGTCAATTCCAATTGACCTGCGATTAGTACAACTCGGTGACTTAGAAGAGCGCGCACAAGAGGCTGGCTATGACTAGCATGCCGATATGTACTGAATCCAAGCAAGTCTTTAGGGGAGGACACACTCCTCCCCTACCTCACTGACCTCTCACTGCACTGGCGTAAAGTGCAACTCCGCGGACACGTCACATTCAGTGACTAAACCTTCGGAATTGAGGCTAGATTCAATTTTACTTTAAGTTCTTTCCGTCCAACCACCTCCCGCTCTCAAATGTAATGTTTTGGGCTAAATGGGAACCAGCGACAATATTTCACTCGTGGTTGTCAATTGAATCACTTTTCAATTTTACTCATGTGCATTGCAACCCGACCGTAAGTTTGGTTTTATTTTTTTTGACGTAGCTGAATTTAATTCTTTGTAGTATTGCAAGTTGCTGAAGAAATGCATCCGACTCAAATGCGTTTCTACTCTCTCACCAGTTAAATCATCAACCTGATCATAAGTTGGCTACTATTATTTTCTAATTATTTTATATGCTTTCAGTGTCACAATGTAAAAACTGGTGATACGCTGTACTATGGTAAGTTACTGGAGAAATGTGTATTCTTCATGCGATTCTCCTCTAACATCATCAATAAGGTGTAATTACGTCTGTGCGCGTAGTTATACTGTATTGGACCTGTACGATAATTAATCACAAATATTATTCGCAAGCAATTAGAAGTAATCGCAAAGCATTATTTTCATATTTTTGTACAGAAGGTTTGAGAATAATTTAAATAAATCGTTTCTATTTCATTGATTTGATTGAAACAATGTAATTATTTTAGTACTTCCTAATCCTTAGTAATTCAAGCGTAAATATCTTTTCTGGGCGTGCGGTTACTACTAAAACCTTTATTACTTGTTTATTTAACTCTGTTTGGTTTCAGCGGACACTTTTTGGTATTCATGTGGTCTTTATTAACAGTTGAAATTTCCTTCAGTAATTGGTTCCCGCTACTAAATGCATTTTTCGAAACTGGAAACGAGAGCCATTTTTAATACCTTTTTAGCTTACTATTATTTTTAACGGGCATTACTTACACTGAGTAAGACTTAAGGCCTGCGTGAAGTTTTAATTAACCATAGATATGACATAACCCACCATGGCTGATTAATCACCGTGAGGTTCATAACTTTGGACATTTATCGAAGTGAATTCCGTGAATAATTGATATTTTTGTGGTCGTATATTTATGAACTTTGGCCATTTCGCGATCAACTTAATCTTTTATCACGAAAAACGCGCGCTTGTAACCGTAAAAATTCCAATTTGTTTTCAATGTTAATTAAACGGCTGCAGCAGATGAAAACTTTTTCTCATCGGAGCCATTCATGACGCGTAGGCTGGAAAAATACTCATCTCTGAAGCACATTTAATAAAGTATGAACCATCGTAAGCCGTAATATTTACGATTGACGTTTGCTTTACGGTGAGCTGGGGAGCACATTGTTCGCATTAAAACAAAAGAGCACCAGTTGGGTACGATTTCCAATATTAATGAAAATTCTGAAAAATTAATCCAGGCGCGGCACAAGTGGGAAAAAGCATATTTAATCAAATATGAAAAATAATAAGAGGAAAATAAGTCTTTTCGAATTAAAAAATATTGTTTCGGCAATAGATATGCACGAGAAGAGGTGTACTGTATTGGAATTCTCATTTTGAGTTACCTAAGGGCGATTGAAATTCAAAGTATATTCTCTACTGGTAGATGGTATAATCTATATATAAATATTTCCCTACCAACACCTCAAGGATATTTGGCAGAGGGTAATTTATTACCAGCATCAACTAGAGTGTCAAAATTAGCATTCACCGACATACACCATACTACAGATATGTTACCAATGCTACAGGAGCTATTGAATGAATCTCTAATGAAACTACGTAAACGAGGTTACAAGAGTCATGCATGGAGCATGCCGAACATGATGTCAGTACTACGTGGCAGGTTAATAAACAGGCAGTAGGGAACCAATAAACTAATCAGGTAAACTACCTGTCGACTAACCTACTTCCAAGTCTCATTGGCAGCCATTATGGTCTCTTATCGTTCGCGGGAAAAACTAAATTTTAATACTGTCCGTTCTGCAGCCAATTACCCTAATATTACTCTCATATCTGATCTACCATAGTATGTTGGGTCTCGTAGGATATTAAAAACATCGTCAGGAAACTTATTGGCTTGGATTTTGTAGAAAATATTATATCTAATTTTTAATTGATGGCCTTAAAGACATTTTGATCTCTGTTGTTGCAAGAGGTTAGTAACACTAACGAGGCTATTTATTCGACCTTTGACTTATTTTTCTGATCCTCTCGATCGAATTCTGTTTTCAGTCTACCTCATGTAAATCTACGTCTACATGATGCCCTTCGAGCCGCCGCATGGGCATGTGGCAGGGTGTGTTAGGTCACCGGTCGTGTAAAGATGCATGTTTTTGTGAGATGAAATGGTTACATGTATTATAGGAGTGAATTTAGTGGAGCTTCATTTTTATTGTGGTCGCTTATTGTTCGCGGAAAGAACGAGTTCTTGTACCTATCTGTTCGTCAGTGTATCTCTCTTATTTTTTCACATCCGTCAGACCTAGAGATGTAGTGAAAAGTCATGATAGTATCCTATGAGTCGCTCTGAAAAATATCAGTTCTGAATTTCTCAAGCAACTTAAGCCTAGCGTGTAGCCTCCGAGTCTATAGGGGCTCCCACCTTAGTCCATCTAAAAGTTATGAGACACTATATGTACGCGCATAGCAATTTTTAACGAAGCGCGCTGCTTTCCTTTGTATTTCATTAATAGTTGTTGTAAAATCTTTATTACCAGGGTCCCAAATGCTCACAGCGTATTCCAGGTGTGGCTTATCCAAAGTAAAGCAGCATCTTCCCTTGATTTTTTCATCCGAGGACCTTCCTATTACACGTTTAAAAAACCTAGTTTTTTTAATGCTGTGCCACATATGTTTTGTATGCGTAATCTACGGGGTAAGTAATTCCTTACCTGGTGATTAATGACCCCCGCGTATTTAGTAGGATGAGTAAATTATGGAAAAGGTGATGGAAGGTAATTTTTTAATTACGAACAAGCATACATTGGGATCAAAGATAGTGAGGATAGTGTAGGTAAAGGTTTTTATGTGGCCAAAATGATTCTGTATAGTGTTGATAGGGATTAATAAAATATAGCATTTCTTGAGCTTAGAATGACTGCGAGTAATTATTGTGTGTTATGGTCCTCAAAATGTAAAAGTTATTTAGTAAATTCTGAGACCTAAATATTTAGTCTAACACAACATCCATACCGGAGGTGGATATCAAACCCATGACCGTTCTTACTCAGCCATCATATCTTTACCAATCTGGCTTCCACGGTCATAATGCAATTGCTGAGTATATTTTTCTGCCATACTCACTTAGGAAGAGAAGGATTCAGACCACATTAATGGCAGTCCATTCACATTTTTCTACTAGGGCACAATGTTTTCTAGGTGGCTGTTTTCCTGAGTCACCAATTTTGATAGGGAGGTGAATTGAGAGTGAACTTCCCCGTCTTGCCTTGCCTTGAACATTCTCGGCGACGAGGTAACGCACAAAGATCTTAGTGATAGTCATAACACGCACGGCATTCTGGCGGCTTGGGGGGAGAGAAGGCTTATTATTTCCTTCGCAGAAGCCAAAGGTGGGAGGAGAGGGAAGGAGATCTAAAAATAAAAGGCAGGCCAACTTCCCTTTTCGTGCTTCGCGTGCGTGAGCCCTTGCCTTACCTTTCGGTCGTTTCCCACGCTTGCTTTTCTTCCGTCGCTTAATCTTGAAGCCCGCGGTTTTGCTTTCTTCTCCGCAGTTCACACCCAACTCAGCACCTTCCGTTATTTTTTTCTTCTTGTAACGCGAAGTGAGCTTTTCAAGGGAGATCTTTTTATTATTTTATCCCAAGCCGCCGATGGTGACGCTCAGATACTAATATTTTACCGACATCGTATTTATTTTCCGGTTTTTATGGGAAAATGCGCGGGTTTTCTTCTGAAGACTACGGGGGCGCATATTTACTGAATGAAAGTGTGCAATTACGGCTCCGAGAAATTTTTTGTGGAGCCTTTCAATGTCCCTTAACGTCGCGCCTCGGTTGACTCGATTTAGGTGAGACGTTATCTTTCATGATAGGGTTGAAGTTTTACAAGCACATAATTTCTCGCAATGCTTAATAGTCATCATTTCATGCTCGCGCTAACCTTAAATATTCGGCATACCTTTTCACGGAGATAATACCTTTTTCCTTCAATTCAAAAGATTAATACGCAAAAATGCGTATTTCACTCGCGTTGGCAGAAGAAAAATGTTTGCTGCTTCAAGGAAAAGTATCTATATTATTACGTGATGAGGCAATTGTCGTTACTCTTAAAGCAATACGTGAGAGTTAAATTGCACGAATGAAGTGCTAAGGATAAATTTGTGTTTGTTCGGCAGCATATGATTTATTATTAGTTGAAATGCATATATATCCGGAATAATTTGAACAGAAGAAATGTGTTTTTTGCTGATGAATCGAAACCAAAAGTCTAATTTTTTTCATTAACTGGCATTTAGCAGTTATTTAATTCCAATGGTCCGTGATGAAAATATTGGAAATTCAAAATATTTTTATTTTTGTGACATGTTAATCAAGTATATATATTACTTTGCAAGTTTAATAGGCTTTCAAGAATGGTGTAAATTGCATAAAACGGTAATCACAGGCCACTGAAGTTGTTAGAACGAATTATGGGATTTACAATTTATCGAATTCGCTTCTTGGATATGGGTGCAAATAAATTGAATAATTCATTACGGCCAACTAATACCGTTCATTGTTTATTTTCACCTCAATGTGGTGATATAATACTTAGAGTTTCCTTTCAGTTAATGAGTGGCTACGAGTAAAAAATTAACTTTGGAGTTTAAGCCAAATAATTATTTATAAATCAATAGTTAATTCTCAAATATTTTTGAAAGAAATTACTAAATTTCTTTAATTCTAGGGTTTCCTCAATATTTTTTGTTCTGGTATAGCATCGTGAGAACCTCTGTGATGTAAAGGAGAACACTACGGATATATTGATAAAGTCAAAAAAATTTATTATAATTTATATCAATTTGTGTCGTTACAATTTTTATGATGCAAGAACCTTGTTTTCTCATTGGTAACAATGCATCAAACAACAGGCCATTTTAAAGATTACCTTCAAGGTTAAATTACGGTCCTTATCCGTTGGATTTTTAGTATGAGCGACAGATGTTATGGATCCCTCTTGAGTTAATAAATTAAACAATAACTTTTAAAACCTCGTAACATATTTTTAAGCCTTTTTTGGTACTTGCTTTGGTACTTGCAAAAAGCCTCAATTGATTATCTCCTTATGTTCTTACACCTTGCATGACTGTCTGGAATAACTCGTTTATGCCAATAAAGGAGCAGGTTTCATTTCATCATCAAGGGAAACCGGTTCGTCACACCAATGTATGTTTCTCGTCTTTACACAGCACGTCATATTGCAGCACAACAATCGCAACCTCTCTTAAAGGAGCTCTCATCCGACGTTATCTTTCCGTTAGGAAAACAACGCACGATCGTCCCATTCGAAATCGTTTATCCATCCTCAACGGACTGCGGGCGCATTCGCGTGTGATTCTTATTTCGTCCCTTTGTATCGTTTTGTTCCTCGAATGCGAGTAAAAGACGGAGAGAGCTATCGCACATGCACCGCGCTATTTCTCTATACCTCTGCGGCTCCCGCAGCCTCTCCGAAAGCAACTTCCCGGGATCCACCCATATCCAAGAAGCGAATTCCACGAAAAGATCTCTCTCCTGCGCCATTACACAGACCTTCGATTTATTGTCTAGTTCGCCTCCTCTCGGTTTATTACCTCATACCTCATCTTCTTCCACTCTATTTAACTCTTTCTTTCCGCCGTTACAATAGCTCGTGTTCCTTACCCCCCATTTCACTTGTTTCTTCTTTCTCTTATTCCCCACCAATTGTCGTCCTTTGTACACATTAGAGGCTGGCTGTATCGTTATTTCTCAAGGTGATATTTCTCGTAATTTGTTTGTCACTTGTTTTTATTTCATACTCACAATTCCATATTCGGTTATTTCGTGTCTATGACGCATGCAAATCCCTGGCGACTATTAAGTAATTTTCATGAAGGTTATTTTTCTCCTTACCGGAATGCCATCGGATGAACTTTGTTGAACCATTTGCTCACCTTTGAATAATTTCCTTGCTTTGTTCGATAAAATTATCTCAGAAAAAAGTAATTTTAAAGAAGCTTATTAGTCTGCTCGTTTTAACCAAAACATTTTCTTCTATCCGTTTAATTTTTTAACTCCTTTCATTATTTTACCATTTAAATAACTTAAATATAGAGATTACAAAGTAAAACTTTTTTTGTGAAATGAGTGGGAAATATTTTTGGTTTTTGTGTTCTTGTTGCTAGTGAAAGCTCTATTCAACACATGGAGAACACAATTGAAGGTGAACTAGGGGGAAATGTCCCCAGAGGAAGACTCAGGAAGAACTTCATGGACCAAATAAAGAGGGAAGTACATAGGAAGAGATACCAGGAGGTAGATGAACTAGTAATAGATAGAGAAGGTGCAAGGGCTGCAGTCAGCCAATCTTAGGATTGAACGACGAATGAATGAGTACTCTCACAATTTACTGGGACAGTTCTCTGAATAAAAGCATTTCAGAACAAATTTAAAGAACGTGCTCTATTAAAACTTCTTGTGAAAGAAATTAATCAGATAATCTTGCTTTAATGTAGCGTAAATAATTTTTGATTCAAACATCATTGAGTTTACAGTAAAAATCATTTATTACTTGTTCAGGTCTGCGAGTGATCTATTCTTTTTCTATTTGTATTTTATTTGCGTATTTCTCCTGAACGGAACGGAACGGAAAAGAACTCTTCATAAACGAATGCGCCAATATCGTACCTGTACCAGTGTGATATGACTCAATATTCAATCCTTCAGTAAACCACTACATATTAATTAAACTCTTAATCGTTTATATTTTGAAATTGATGCATCTGTAGAGAGTCGAATGCTTAATATTTTACGTTTATTTGGCTCTTATTTAGTTTTTTACTTATACATTTTCTTAATATCAAAATCCCGCTTTTTGTCTGATTTTTGAATGTCATTTTTTATATATTTTCGAACATTTAGAGGGAGTTTTTTTGTCAAAAACATGTATCTCCTGATTTAACCATATTTATTCTCAGGAGTGCACACTGTTAGAGCTCTATGATTTTAAGCTCTTAAATTTTCCCTCAAAGTGACACATGCTTCTCTATTGAAAAAATTACGTAGCCACAAGAACTTTGAATTTTTGTAGAGACGGCTAGTTTTATAAATCTGTTAATCGAAGTTATTAGTAATACTTTACCTGGATAGCATTTCAGAAACCAGATTTTACCTGGAACATTGAAATCTTTCACCTTCAATGGCATTTGAAAAAATCGTCTCTTAATTATAAAGCAAATTGATATTGACATTAAAAAAGTTGAATTCCAAGCGGGAAAAATTAAAGAATTATCTCATTCGGATTTCATTGACGCTGAGTTGGGATCATCGTCTTGAAGATCCCCGTTTCCATCCTCTACTATGCAGTGAATTACCTTACAGAGGGTTCCAAAGGGTATGAAATTGAACTCCGTTGTACGAACCCTTTTTCATTGGCAGACTTGGTATTTAACTGAACGATCTCAGTCTCAATCCTCGTCACAAGAGAAGCGTATCCATCGGCGGAATATTAATAGTCAAGGGCAAAGATTTATTTGTGCAATTCACTGTTGAATAATTGCGTTATTTCTATGCATGGATTTGTCAATTTACATCAGAGTTATTAATTAAAATTATGTGGCTTGTTTGAATGGGATTATGCTTTCCATTGGCACGATTTTATAGCGCGTAGAGTTAGAAAAATAACCTTGAGAATGATAGCTTTTGGTTACTCAGCCGCCATTCCCTATCTAATAAGTATCATCGAATGTGATGTTTACTAGAGTCGGTAATATAACTGCCTTTAGCAATTGTTTGGAAAACGTATATTTTTGTCATTGAGATTATGGTTTTCGTCCCCCTTGCTTATGTAGACTGATATTCAGGAAATTGAAAGGACTGGTAATAATCGTCTGCACTAGCAATAAATAAAAAATGGCAATATTTCGCATATATTTGAGTATCAGGTTATTTAATTGAAGCAAAATTGTGGGGGTTATTTTGTTTTAGAATATTGTCCGTGGCGTAAGGTGAGTTTTTTTATACAGCGTATATTCTCACTAAGAGTCCACAAAGGCACCCTTAATTTATTTCTACTATCCGTTTGTAATAGTGAGATAATTGTTAAGATGTTGATGAGAGTTGTGTTGACTCTGCCGCCTGGTTTTTTGTTCTTCCTAGCCTGTAAATGCTGCAGAGCTTTTGGAAATATTTGAATGATACCTTATTGTGTAAGCCGGCTCTAAATTATATTTATACACTTGGAAAACAATAGTTTCGTATCTGATCTCATAGCTGTTTCATCCCGAAAAATGTAATTTTGTAAAATTTTTAATAATATATATGTGCCATGCCTTAGTCATGCGAATATAGGCTTGTATCATTTTTATAGATGCTGAGCCCATTCTTATTTTCCTTTGAAATTGGCGTATTGCGTTTCGTTTCGGCGTCTTCATAGAACCTCAGCTAGACTTTGGTGACAATGGAACTGTGAAAGTAAAGTTCTTCTTGGAATAGAGAGATGAGTTGGACGGGAAAATTGAAATCACTGAATAGCAGCTAAACTGAGCTAAACTGACTGACCCTGAGTTGAAAAATTGCGATCGTAAACACTTTTATTCTTTCATGAGCAAACTATAGAATACTTCAATACTGGTTATAAATATATTTGAGATGCAACATTGCCGAAGTGGAAATAATGGAGTAGCATGTGATCAAGCGTCTTCCATGTAAGCAAAAACTTCAGTTTCTCGACGCGGCTTGGCTCGATATTCATTTACACAGTGTGTCCCGTAAGTTTTAAGACTGTAACTATAAAATCGGTACTACTAGCGTTATCTTCATGAACTTTTGGTAACCAGTAACTACAACCTTTTTCTCACTTCATACAAAGTTTCAAGTCCAAGAGCTCTTGCAGCTGTTCAGTATCAGTTCACGTGGTAGTATCAAAGTGGTTGCGGTTATAA
This sequence comes from Ceriagrion tenellum, assembly GCA_963169105.1. Lineage (NCBI taxonomy): Eukaryota > Metazoa > Arthropoda > Insecta > Odonata > Coenagrionidae > Ceriagrion > Ceriagrion tenellum. The sequence goes on along the minus strand of OY720633.1, from coordinate 124,929,034 downwards.
TTTCACGATGGATGAAAATATCGAACAAGGTATTGCGATTAAATTTTGATTTAAAGCTGGTAAAAGTGCAACAGAAACGTTCAAAATGTTTAAACTGGTTTACTTTGGATCTGTTATGTCTCGTGCTACTGTTTTTCGGTGGCATAACTTTTTTTGTGGAGGGTAGAGAGTCGGTTGAAGATGACGAAAGGAGCGGATGACCATGCGTCACGAAGAGTAACGAAAACATTGATAATGTTTTATGAATCCAAAGGCATCGTCCACAAAGAATTTGTCCCTCGAGGTACTACTGTGAATTCTTCATTCTACCAAAAAGTGCTGGATCGATTTAGCAAAAGAATTGCGCGTGTTTGACCCGAGTTGTGAAGACATTGTTCTTTTTTCCTCTCGCACAATATCGCACCAGCGCATATCATGGCGATTAGCACTCAATTTTGGTCAAAAAAATTGTTTCTGTGCTCAGGCACCCACCGTACTTGCCTGATTTGAGTTCTCCTGACTACTTCCTGTTCCTCAAGTAAAAGATGGACTTGAAAGGGTACCATTTTGCGTCGTTAGACGAGATACAAGAAACCGTGATAATAAAGTTAAACGTTATTTCAGAGGAGTTTTTGAAAGTTTTTGAAAGGCATAAGAAGGCTTAAAGATCGTGTTAACATGTGTATTACAACTGATGGAGACAATTGTGAATTAAGCATTTGTTGAAAAATGTTTTGTAATTTTTTGCGTCTTTTATAGCCACAGTCTTAAAGCTTATGGGACACTGTGTATTCAAAATTTCCATTCTATTATAAGAGAATTCTTCATCTTCACATTTGAATACACTTTTTTCCCAATTAGTGTATAGAGCAGTGAGTAAACTAGTGCTGCTCATCGTTAAGGAATCATTCCAATTGACTAAGAGCAAATCACGAAGGAGGAAAACCGCTAATTTAGATCCATACTCATGCTACCATTTACCCAAACAGAATGGTGCTTAACTGGGGTTCGAGTGAGTGGACAAAGTAAAGATCTGGGGAGTGATAGCCTGATTGGATTGCAAGTGACTGAGTCAGGCAGAAATAAGCCGTTAGCGGAGGACTTCGCGGTTCTCCAGTTCCTAGCGTTGAAAAAAAATTGGAAAAACCGAGGTAGGTGGGAGAGAAGAGGGGCAGTGGGCAGGTTTAACGCTATATCCTTTTAGTTTTGTTATTATTTTTTTCTTTTTAAAAGGAGAGGAAATTACACGTTAGAGGGGTTGGGTGAGGATAATGAACGGTCAAAACGTGTGTTGTGTCCCGGAGGGGCGGAGTCTGGAAGCCGGAGGATAAGTAAGGATTTTCCGAAAGTAGGGAAGAGCATCGATTCGGGCGTGGAGGGCTGATGAGTTAGTTAGTGGAAAGGGATAACAACGGGGATGGGGTGGAGATTGAGGCGAAAGGCGATGAAATCCTCTGCGTGCAAGTTAAATTCCGCTTTTATTCAGGAGGAACAGAAAAAATTGGACACCGTTGTAACGTGGTTTTTTTTCCAAACACATACATATATATCGGGGGAGGGAAAATTTAATACCCGACGACCGAAATCACTGAAGGATAAAGGGTTTCGGAGTTTGTTTTTGCTCCCCGTATCGTCGTCTCTTGAATGTTCCGCGGCGGCTCTGGAGCCGGGTTGGTCGTTTTCCAAAGGCAATTTATGTAATTTTCGTCCAAATAGCCATTTCCTCGGAGCAAGCTTTCGATAGATTCGGACAAAGAGATTTAAGGGGCAGGACATGCGAAAAGCCGATATTTTTAAAGCTGAAAAGTCATTTTTTCCAATAAAGGCCAGATTTAGAAACTGCGTTGTTTCCCGGCGTAATAGCTCCACAATAACATAAATGAAAACCGATTGCGTTTTATGAGCCGAAATTCACGCGACGAAAAAATATGCGACTCAGTGTCACAAGAGGTTATTCCATAATCCAAGGATTAATATTAGTCCATTTGTGGAGAATGAGGAAGGCGAAGATATATGGCGGCATGAACGGGTTCCATTTGCCTCTGATATGTTCTGTTTGCGAAAGTTTTTAACTCAATGGTTTTCCAGCGATACAAATGGTTCAGACGAGGGCTTTTGATCCAAATACACTGAAAAACTTGGAAACATTTCTCGGATATAAAATATACCCTTTAGCTCTTTTACATGAGATAAAATAAATTATACCAACGGCATTAGTAAACAATAATCGAGAAAAATATTCAGTTGCATCAAATAGCTAAGCAAGCTAAAAGCCTTCTATTCGAACAAAGCTGAATTCAATTTTAAAACAGTTGCAGAACGTTATCAGAGAGCATTGATTTATTTTATAAAGAAATTGAACTCACAATTTATCCGAGGTTAATTAGCGAAAATTCAGTATATAAAACATAAATATCAAATGATATATTTTGTTTTTTACCTTTTAAGCATTCTTTTTATCGCTCAAATTTATCGAAGTAGCCCAATTTAAAAAGAGATAACATTGTAACAAAGGTGGAACTTCTTTTAAAGAAGACTACGCAAAAATTCCCATATAAACTGAGAACTTATTAATTTTACTAAAATATGAGACAATGGTATTAGGATTTCCATTAAAATTAACTGCATCTATACATTATTTAATAAAATTTGGTGTTATGTTCATTATATTCCAATATTTCTGCAACTGTTTGAAATTTAATTGGCTGTTTTTAATGCTTGTTTGACTTCCATAACCCATTATTTACGACAGTACTAATTATAATTTTTGTATTTATTTCTAACTTAAAATCAACTATTCCTTCTGCTTGCTTTATTTAAGAGATAAAAAATTGATAAACATTTGATAAAATTACAAAAACGTATCTATTATTTGCGATAGAAAATCTTCTTTTTCACTATAATGTACTCAGATGATTTTTCAATGTCGTAATCGCGGGATTAAACACTGTCGAAATGTCTCATAAATACATCGGTACTTATAGCAACACTGACATCTTTATCTCATGAGGCACCCTAAGCCGTTTATCACATGTGCCATGGTTTAACGGATTTACCTAACTTTACGCTTGGCCATGCATTAATGTGTAAACTAGAAAGGCGAATCATAATGAGGGAGATGAGTGACTGGGACACGGTACATGCTGAGCCGGGATTTGAGGGGCCGGACCAAAACCCAAATATATTAATTCTGCAGAAAACCATAAATCTGGCTCTATAATGCAGTTTAATCCCATACGTACTCCACTATACAAATACTTTACAAATTTAGGCCCATTATATAAAATTCTGGCGTTTCTAATGATAACAGAGACGGACATTTTGAGAATTAAATTAAAATTCTGAAGACAAAAATTTCTGTTTTTGGAATAATGCGAAAAATTGAATATTCCGTATCCAAAATATTAAGTTTTTGGAAAAAATAAAGCTTGCTCGAAAATGGAATGATGGAATGATGATGAATACAAAACATTTCAAACCCATATCATGACTGCGAGCTGTTTTATGGCAAAACAGAAATCTCTCCGCCAGGGAGGAGACTTGTGGCCTTAGAGACTTAAAGTCTTTTTAATCTAGACTGATAATAATTTGAAGTCTTGAGTAATATGTGTTGGAAGTTTTGTTTGCTCCGTTGAAGAGTTTGGAAGTCCTTAGCATTAGTTAAACAACATTTCAGCTTCATTGATATTATTTAACCTGAGTCATATGTCTCTCTAGTATAAGCTTCAATTGAAAGTCTTTTCTGAGCTTCCCAAGTAATAATGATTTCTATTCCTGGTAAAGTGTTGACGTATTGACGATAATTATAGGCACCAAAACACAAATTTATCATAGATTGCATTTACTGAAAAAACTTTTCTTCTATTCATTCAATACTTGCATTCATGATACATGTAAATGAATTTAAATCTTCCAAGTAATTTCATCCTTTAACAGACATCATTTATCTCTAAAATACCCTTGAGTCTCTGGTGGAGAGAGTCTGACGAATTTTGGACCAGGTAGTGGTCGGGCATTATGCTTCGCTTCGACCAGTTTGCTTATGAATCAATCATGACCCCAAAAAGAATTAAACATCTCTGTTGCTGAAGAAAGTAACTTCAGTACAATATTGAGACACTATTAGCACTCTTTCTTAGACAATAATTGAAAAACAATGACGTGCAAAGTGCTAAAATATAAATACTGAAACCTCTGCTGCAAATAAAATACTTTCACCAAAGAGCACTTGTTGGGGTTACTAGAACATTTAAATGCATTCTTCTTGGGCCTAGGGAACGTGCCAGATATTTTTTTCAAATTCATCTAAGGCTGTGAAAGTTTGGCTTTACCCATCGGGAATTCAACCGTGTGAATTACCTAAATTGAAAACCTTGTTTAAGTTATGTTTGAGTTATCATTTTCAGTGGAATATTTTCTCCAAGTGACTATATATAAAATATATAAATCGCTATCTAGTAGTGTGGTCTGGCATTTTTTTCTTTAAAAGTTCATAGTTAATTTCAAGTTTCGTAACGTTTCCATCTTATCTTTTAGATGCATATTTATTCCTTTACCTAAAGTAGTAAAAAATGTATGGAGTGTATAAAATACCATAATAATCTATGTTCTAGTTTTTAAATTACTTATAATAAATGCTATTCAACATGCAATTGATCGAATGCGTTAATTATAGTAACATTTTAGAAATCTATATTGATGAAGTTATCAATCGATTCAAGAAACCATTTTACTAGCGCTGCTGCCTCTTGTAATTTACGTCACCAATGGATGTATTAAATGGCAGCTACAAACTTTAAGTAGATTCTGAGCATTACTCTAAATTCAGGCAGGCAAGTGCTTTCAGTAAAAAACTTGAATTGTCAAATATTACGCCACCAAGATATATTGTACCGCGGAAATGGCCATATTAAAGCTATACCTATCGTTTGAGTGGCTAATGCAAAGAACAAATCTCATCTACTACACCCAGATCGGATAAAAATTATAAAAATTACATCTACTAGGGGTAGATGAAAATGACATGTACTATAATCAGAGCAGTTTTAGTATATTCAGAGAAAGCACAATTTAAGCATGATCGACGCAAGAGAGATATGATAGTGTTAGCTCCTCTGGTTAGCCGGTGTGATGGGAAACCTTTTGCATCTTCCTTCTATGTATTTGAAAGTTAGTTTTAGATTACAATTTTGTGTAAAAGCTTACCAAGTAAAACTAAAGTGGAAAAATTAATATTTATATCCAAACTTTTTCATAAATAGTTTTCTACCTTTCATGTTCAAATCAAATCCCATCGAATAACTTAAAACAAACAAATAACCCGCGCAGCTTATTTTAAGTCAATTCCATCGGTTGATTGCTAATAGAATACCTTTCAAACATGGACCATCGATTGTAAGCCATGCTAAGTGATACCAAAAGCAATTAAAAGGGAAAATGAGTGGATGTGATCCGGTGCATCCCGATTCGTTGATCTATCTGGGACGCGATGCTAAGTAATCTCATCGGTATCTGCTATTCGAGTTTGGTGCCGGATTTGTCATGGTTTTTGTTTTTTGTTGCATTTCCCTGTTGATCAGTGCTTTCCAATCCCACAAACGATTTCCTGATATATATTGGCTTTCATTGGTGCTTTTCGTGCTGTATCTCAATTAATCCTGATATCACGTGACCCCCTAACTGACGTGAAATGAGTCCACGGCGTCGCCTCGCCATAGGCTGGATAAATTACAACCCAGAGGTGAAATAAGTGAACGCAATGAGGCAATCCTCGTAAAATTGCCCCTGGGGTTCGCAGATAATCTACACAACCCTAAATAGAACTCAGTGCCTACCAGTGAAGCTTTTCAATTGCAGGTCTTAAGCAAGGTTGATTTAGCTCCGTGCTAAAATTTTTGTGTGATCGTTGGACATTATTTGGTAAAAATGACTAACATCATGCACCAATTTTCAGCTATAATTAAAAAGAAATATTTTATTTCTCAGGAATATGAACTATATATATTGTTTTCTAATCAATATCACGGAAATTAATTTTTATTATTGATATTCGCGAGCAAATAACTCAAAGTTGTTGAGAATATCTGCTTAGAGACCTAAATTTTTATTTGCTAATAAATTTGCGTGACGTGGATCATACTTGTGAGTCATGCAACTATAGAGAACAGGTTAAATATTTTAGATGCATCACTCTTTCGCTGGTGCATTTTTCATGTTTATCTTTTACTTGGTTATATGCTTCAAAAGTATATTGCAACACTAATGGCTAGAAAATATTTGTTTTCTTGCTAGGCATGCTCATTTCTGTTTTAAAACCGAAAAGTTTTGACAACATGGTAATTTGATGCCACTATAATTCTTGATCTGAGGACCTTGATTCCAAATGATTGTGAAACGAGTGTCTCATTCTTACACAAGAGGTATAACTTGAATTCCCATTTAAATTCTCGAATTAAAGAGGAGACTAACGAATGATTCAAAAAGGAATATGCTCGTATAAATAGGATAACTACTCAATACCTGGTAAAGCCAAAGTTAGCTCATAAATATCCCTTGTTTTAAAACGCTAAGGTACTGATTTCAATTTAAGTTATATGTATGATTTTTTTAATTTAATTATTTATTTTACCCAGAAAATAGCAAGATTGCCCATTTACGTATTACATCGGGTTCCCCTAACATTTGTAAATGGCAAACATCCATGTTCTAAGTTGTGAAATATTCCACCTAGGCAGTGCTTGAACCCGCGATTCTTTTTAGGGTTTAAATATCCGGATTAGAAGGTGAGGAACTTTACCCCGAATCCTGTGAATTAGATTGGTGATTCAATTCCGTGGTCCTTGGCAATCATAATGAGCCTGAGCTGCATATTCATTACCTAATATAATTTATTTGTGGACTATGTAATTCTTATGCATGTCCTGTCGACAAGCCATATAGCCTGACGGAATATAAATGTAATAGGATTTTCAAAAATAAATAAATAAAAAGAAAAAAAGGAAGATCACAGACAACCAACCATAGAATTGATTTAGGATTAATGATGGATTAAGTTAAGAGACATTCAGAATATTCGAACAAATTGGACTTAATTATCCTGGCTTTGTCTTGGAAGCAAAGGAAAATTAAATGCATAGAGAATGAAATGCAGGAACGCTATTCTGGGATTTGAATTTTTTCAAATTATTAAATATTACAAGCTGCTTAATGTCAGTTTTTTTCTCTTTTTAGTAGGGACTTTTGCAGAAAATTCTTCATATTTAAAGCGTTTTACGTCTAGCTTGGTCGTAGCAACATTGTCATGAAATTTGTTCAGAGAAACTTTGAAGGAAAGACAACTTCATTCAATTATCGTCAAATAATTTGTTTGATTTCTTCTCCCTGCCTTAGTTTTATTCCTGTTGAATTGAAGGATATATCGCTAGCGTTTTCCGCACCCTTTAAGTGATATGCACCAGATGGCTGAAATGAGTCGATCTCACAGTCTTGGGCTTGACAACAAAGATTCAAGCTGAATGGGGCAGATCAAGAACTCCCGAACCATTAGTTTGCTTGAAATTGCCCCTTTTCTTCCCAGTGCTTATGAAACCATCCTATGCATTTGATCTCGGTCCTTTTCCGCGTCATTGAAGCCACAGTGTACACATGCGCATTCTCCGGGCGGAATACATTTGACTTGTCGAGGCTCAGCGAGTCTTAAAATACCCCGGGTTGACCTAGCTGCATCCATTACTCAGCATAGCGAAGTCTAAAATCAATGTGGCAAGTGATTTATCACCAATCCCCACACACAGGGCGCCCTCTTTCCCATTCCCTTGCATCCTCCTCCTCCCTTGTACCACCTCAAGAGTGTATTCCTCGGTTCTCCGCCCTCCTTCCATCTCTGCCCCCCCTTCTCCTCCATCAGGATTTACACTTCCTCTCCACTTCCGTGAACCCATCGCTCTTCCTGCTCTTACAGCCCAATTCTTTCCTTATGAATATCCAGCACTCTCCGAAAACACTTCCCGGCATTCCGTAATTTTAACCGCTCCGGCATTTTTTTTAAATAGCTCATTCTCTCCGATCGTTTCGTCATCCCTCCTGACATTCAGGCGCAAACTTACCTACTTTAGCTTCGCACTCATCATTAGCCGCTTAAGTGCAAAAGTTAAACTTTAGGGATATAAACTGGTGATGAAACATCAAAAAATTTTGAAACAACTTAGGCAATTATTTCAACTTATATATACTAAGCCGGTGTTCCCTACAATATGTATTTCATTCTGAAATATGCATTCTTTTAGCCCAAGAGCTATAGGGTAATAGCAATCACCAGCACATTAAGCAGAATATACGGTAGAATATTGAAATAGCTCATTGATGAAGAGTATAGGCAATTTGAAAGTGTAGAACAAACCGGATTTAGGGCAGGACGCTCAACAATAGATAACTCTTTTTGTTTGACGCAAATAATAGAAAAAAGGAGAGCTACTGACCGAGAAGTGCATTTCATATGCATTGATATCACAAAAGCTTATGACAGTGTACCTTTGAAAAACCTATGGGAGGTACTTGAGGTAACAAACATAAATAAATATATCATAAGGGCAATACAGAAACTTTATGCAGAATCTATAGCTCAAGTGAAAGTGGGAAACAATCTAGGAAAAACATTTAAAACAAATAAAGGGCTAAGACAAGGATGCTGTCTTTCGCCTAGCCTATTCAGAATATATCTCGACGGTGCCCAATGGAAAAGACAATGCGCAAACATGGGCTTGCCTGTAGGAGACAAGACCATATACACACTACATTATGCAGATGACCAGGTAATTCTAGCCCAAGACAGAGATGATATTAACTTTATGTTTAGAAAGCTAAAAGAAGCGTATAGTGCATGGGGATTTGATATCAACATGCTCAAAACTAAATATATGTGCATTGGAGGAAAAAATGAAGACATTGTGCTTGGGGATAGCAATAAAATAGTAGGGGCGTGTGATTTGTATGAATATTTAGGAATGAAAATACACAGCAGGTGGAAGGAGCGCAGAAACAATTAAAGATAGGATTAATAAATGTAGAGCAACCATTAATATGTTAAATTCAATACTATGTAGCAAAGATATATCAAAAAGAAATAAAAGATACATATACAGCACCATATTTAAAAGCACACTTACATATGGAAGTGAAATATGGCAAATGAATGTGAGTGACGAAAAGAAACTTTTAGCTACAGAAATGGACTTACTCAGAAGGGCAGCCGCAAAATCCAGGCTTGATAGATTAAGAAATGAGAGAATTCGAGAAATTATGAAAATGACAACAGCCATTCTGGACGAAATCAAGTCAAAACAACTGCTGTGGTACGGACATGTTCAGAGGATGCTCAAAGAAAGACTTCCTCGCACCATCATGGAGTGGAAACTCTATGAAAGGAGAAAGAGAGGAAGGCCACCTAACTCATGGAGAAGCGGAATAGCCAAAGCCATGGCGGAGAGCAGAGAGACCTGCAAGAAGGAGATTGGGAAAACAGAGTCTCTGTGTCTTAGTTCATGTCTTTTCGATTTTCTTTTTATTTTACGAACTTTATATAGGGTACAAAATTAAAAGAATACATCTACATACTACTCCTGCCAACGGCTGCTTGGGCATGTGGCCGGGGTTTTCATAACACCAGTCGTATTATGGTGTTAAGTATAAGGTTTTGGGATGTGATTAGGTGAAGTGTATCATGGTCACTAATCGTGCGTGGATAGAATGAATTTTTGTACGTCTGCTCGGCAATTTATTCCTCTTATTACATCGCTTATGTCGAACTTAAAAATGTAGTGTAGCATCAAATGCTATTCTATGTGTCGCTTTGAAAAACACTGGTTCTGAATTTCTCAAGCAATCCAAGTCTAGCGTGTAGCCTAACCTTAAGTTAGTACTTAATCAATGTTCTCTTCAATATATATATATATATATTTTTTTAAAGTGATAAATGATTGTAAAAATGTATTACCACCCGTCAATTTTATTTCAGTATTTTTAGTTGATCGCATATTGTACTTTCCTTTTCCTTCTACTCTACTAATTAATTGTGGGCACCTACCTCTAAGAATATTAGAGGAGGTCTGTGCCGTTTGGACCATTGAGTAATGCAGACCGATATATTTACTTAGAAATATTTACTTAAGTTAGCCTCACATTTGATATATACATGTATAATATCGTTAAGGGGTTTCTTTTTAACACCTTTCCTCCACATATCAAGAGTCAGGTTCCAGTGCCTGACCCATAACGGCAGAATAAGCGGAATGGTCTATTTTGTACGTAATTTGGAGTCTTGTTTTTTACGTGCGTACGTAATTTGTAGTGATATTTGTAGTCTTCTGGTGAAATATTGGACGAGAGAGAAGAGTACTCACTCTATTGACATTTACTGGTTGAAATACAGGAACTGCTGTTTCCTTAATTTTCAGTCATCGAGGTATATGTGTAGAAATTCTCATGTGTGTGCTAAAAATACTGCAGTAATATTCAGTCATTTGTGTTTCTGTTCCACTTAGCTTCATTCCAAAAATCCTATATCGTTTCCTTATGCTCGGTGGTCCAAATTATCCGGGTGTACTCTAATGGTACCAATTTTCTGATGATAATACTGGTAGCAAGAAAAGCGAAGGGTAGACATGGGAAATGGAAAAAAGGTAAAGAGGGACGCTTTAGAGGCAGTTAAATGTGAAAAGTTTTGACTAATTGATTACTTTATCGATTGATGAAACCACGAAGGACACATTTCGATATCTAGTTATAAATCGTTAAACAAAGAACATTAAACAAAAATTTGTATTTCACAGATAGCAACGGAATATGTTAATGTGCTACCATTCTAATTTCAGTGGGACATAAACTTAATGGTTGAAGGCGTAACTTTGTGGAATGACTCTACTGACATGACTAAAAAGAGAAAATTGAAAATGATTGCAAGGCAGTCGAAACCTGGGTTGGGAATTAAAGTTTTAAGTGTGGAAAATATTCAGTGCGACACTTTGTGATCAGGTCCATATTACCGAACTACACGGCCTCGATAAAAATATCACGTACAATAAGCTTTTATAAAAATATTTACAGATATTACGCTTGTCAACAACGGTGAAATATAAGCGTAACCGTGTCGTGTTTATTGGCTTTAGTTTTTTAGGAAGAAATATTGTCCCAGTAGGGCATTAATGGAGTTCGTTATGTACAATGAAAGTGAGGAGGTCCAAATTACGAGGACTTTCACTATATTGTATTAAAATGAGTTGACACAATGGTATGCAATAAAGAATGACGCATAAGTTGTTCTTTAAAATCACAAATTTAACTCATCTTCTGGGAGTAAGCCATTTTCAAGATTAGCAATGTGGGAGGAATAAGAATATAGGAGTGACTGTGAAAAGAGATGGCACGCTCAGGTAAATTATATTTCCTTGTAGGTTCAAAAAAAAATATATTTTGAGCATTAATTTTTGGAACTTGAAACTTGTAGGCTTGTTTTTGATTAAGTTTTTTATGTTAGCCTTCCAAATAATGTAACATTATTAGTACTTTATCATGAATGCGAACATTTTAACTTGTATTTAGAAGTGCAATCTTCTTTCATAATCTTAAAAATATCGCAATTTGTTTATTGAAATGAACTATTAGAGCCGTAAATTTAAATAAATTGATTTTTAAATGTATTTTTTATTTTGTTAACACGTTTTTTCAATGTTTTGAGCTATTGTAATTGTTAGGAGAGTCAAAGTAACTTGTCCTTTTACTCTCCACAAAATTTGTTAGTCTCAGAAATCAAATTAACCTATCATGAAATTCATTTTTCTATTTTTGGAAAGGCCAATCCGGCCGTAAGTTCCTATGACCCAAGTATCGATTTCTGGCATTCCATCCCCAATTTCTTGGACCACTCCCCCATTCCCGCTTCAAACCTCTCTATCTCACAATGCACCACGGCTCCAAGGAGGCATCGGGTGCCTCTTTCGGGCTGATAAGGTTAATAATCCATCAATCAATTTGCTTTCTAACATTCAGGATCCATTCATTTGAAACTCTCTTTGGAATCTCTTGCCTTACAAAATCCCACTCGGAGGAATACCCCCTTCTTTGCTCCGAAAAGCTATTCTGTTCCCACCTCACCGACGGCATTGACTGCAGTCAAAAGACTAAAAGCTCTGAGAGCTCGAGATTGGTATTATAAAACCCCTCTTTGTTTCTTCCTCTCTTTGAATTCTTCTCTAAAAGTGATATAAATGACTTAAATCTCTTGAAGTTAAAATATCGGACGGACAAAAGTGAAGCTTTCAGCGTTTGATTCCGAATCCTCCGTCTCGGCATTGGTCTTTGGATCGGCGTGAGAGGCAGCCGACTTTTCCATGGGAACTTCGGAGCCCGATTCTTAAATGTACACTTTATGCTTCCCGAGGCCATTTGATGAATAGATTTTACGTTCTTTTATTTTGTTCTCACGAAAAAAATTAGATGACGTCGATATACTTAATTAAACCTGAAATGGGATTATGTTGAGTAAATTGGGTTTCTTATTTGCAAGTGAATTTGAGAGAATTAGGCAAGATTAGTGCATTTTTTTAATGTAATCTAACAGTTAAGGTAGGTTTTGCTGAATTTGAGAGAATCACCTCCCGGTTTCCTACTCTTTCAGGGGCCAATCTTGCTCTGTTATATCATGATGAGGCGAAAAAGGATATAATAGAGCGAGATAGACGCCTGAAAGTGTAGAAAACTGGGAGGAGATTCTCTGACATTCAGCAAAACCCTCCCTAATAGTAGATTACATTAAAAAAGTGGATGAAAGGTATGATTTGATGTAATTAATACCGTAAAGCCTCAAGTAACTTAGTTCCGTAGTGGGTGCATTATGAACAATCTGCTGCGGGAAAGCACGTCTTGGCTATTTTTCGCGGGAGCAACGTTGGGTAACTTCGTGTTTATGGGGCGCTTAAGCAATATCTCGATCAGCAAATGTAAATATTTCGCTCATAGTTGAATATCAGGTATTTTGACGTCTAATGTTCTATTTTTACGGTATTAACTACGATTAATTTTCCCCATAGATATATAATGATTTTTCTGATCCCTACGAATTTAATCGGTAGCCGCCGATGGGATACTATTGCTCATGTTTTTGGGTAAGCTTTTCGTGCTTTGTTGAGCAAATCACGCTTGGTAAGCTTGGTAAGGGTTGCTTGGAAAGCAAAAACTTTGCGTTTGGGCTGTAACGATGTGGTGAACGTCTACCAGTCGGCCGTTTTTCAAATTTTTGAGATACGAGTTTTAAGCTGGAATTTCACCTTGAAATCCATCCTTTCCGAGCATAGAAAACACACATTAATATTTGAGATGCTATGGATAATTGACAAATCACATACATCATTACTTACCCTGCTTGTCCTTTGGCCGAAAAGCTATCGCTTATAGAAGCATAGAAACATACATGTCGATAAGGCGTCGGTATTAAGGAATTTAGATTGTCACCATAATAATATGCCATCACGTCTCGGTGACAGTAAAAGCTAATTTTTAGGAGTATGTATGCCTAAAAATCCAGCTTATACGACTCAGATACAATGTCTTTGAACTTCGGTACGGAAAAAACGCGTCTTTTTGGTGGTAAAATAAGGTACTCATTCTTGGCATTCTTTTATCCTCATTCTATTTCCATTAAACCGAGGAAAATAAACTCGACAATTGTTTGCATATCACCGTTTCTGTCGATGTGGCTTGGTATGAATAGCCAGTTTAAAAAATGAAATATGTAGATACTTAAAAATATGATTATCTTCCTAAGTAACAAGCATGCTCTTGTTTTTTTTAATTTAAGGCTTATGGGAAATTTACCCGAACTCAGCGTCAGTGAGGTTATAGCGAGGAGTAAATTCGGTTGGTCATTGGTAAACTGCGAGTCCCAGTGGAGACTCTTCGTGTACTATTGGTCGGGCAACCTTAGTGTACCACGACTGGGAAATCTAAAGCTATGGAATCGAAGGCGGGAGTGACAAGGAGGGTGCCGAAGCCCCTAAACAGAATATGTAATTTCACATGCTATGTCTCCACTGAGTATTTTGGTATGCACTCGGCGATGAAATCAGTCCTTGGGATAGCAAATATTCTGGTTGAAGTGGTTGAAGATATAATCGTTATTGATGTCCGCAGCGTAAAATTTCAGTACTCACTCTGTTAAATTACTTCTATTTTTGGGAGAAATATGCAATGGCTGCTTTAGTTAATATTTCCTTTTTTGTGAATGATCTTTCTTCATATTTTTCAACTGTGCATAATTTAAATGTATTCTTCAAATACAATGCTTTGGGACAGTAAGTACATGAAGTTTCCTAATCGTTTGATATGTTTTTACTTCAGTGTTTTCTCTATTTTTTCCCCTTATACAGCAAGGAGAATCAGCCCATTTTAAATTGTGTGCTGTTTACATATGAAATATTAGATCAAACAAGTAGACGCTCTAGGTTCAAAGGTTGTTGTAACATAAGTAAAATATTCGTATCTGGTATTGTAAGAGAATCAATGAGAAAATATTTTATGACTGATGAAAACAGTAATTTTAAGTTGATGAATAGGCTAAACAATGAAAAACACAATGTAGAGGGTGTATTTTTGCTTGAAATTCCATATGGATATGATCATAGTTTGGGATTTGAAAGCTTTTTCTTGTTGATTTTTTCACTGCAGTGGATCATAATATTAAACTCGCTCTTTCAAGTTGAATATACACCGGGATCTTGAAACATGAAACAGATAGGGAGCAAAAATAGGCCTTACAACAAATCTGAAAAAAAAACATTATTATAGAGGCCTTTGTTTGTGGATTAATTTGGAATGCCGAAGAGCGAAATTGTGCTAATATTTGACTGTAGGTTATAGATAAGATCTAGGCTTTTTAAAAATGGAAATTAGCTGAAAATAAAATTTCATTAATATCTTTTCTGGGAATGGAGTTGTATTACGTGGACAGAAGGGCTTAGGAATTTTATGCGGATTCATACAGGAAAGTACCTTTAAAAAAGGGTGTAGAGGCGCCACTTAATGCGAATTAGCTGAGGAGGGGTTGGCGCACCCCTCGTTTCCACTCCATATGATTTTACCACTGCTATCAGTGGAGTCTTTTTATCAGAGTGGGGGAGCCAAATACAATGTCTTGTTACTAGAGGACAAGGTCGCATGTTGAGATAAGGTCGTTTCTTCGCACCCTTGGACATAAAAGTTTCGCCTCAAAAGGTCACCCAAATAAAAATGGTTAGTTTTTCAAATTGTATTGTCTGTATGAGGTCAAATAGCCAAAGCTAAAACCACTGCCCATAGATTAGTAAGGCATTATGTACTATCTTCTCCATATATATGAAAAAATCTAAAATTACTGTTTTAAATGCAAGTGTGAATTTTTCCAAATTTATCAAATACATGACAAACATATCACAAACATTACATACATACCTACATCTGAGATACATATCACATACATAGGGGTTACATCCCTTTTAGGAAAATGTCTTTATGTTTCCCCTCACTATTTCCAACGTTTAAATTAACCTTATTAATTTCGATAAATTCTCAAAATTAGTTTAAAAATTATTTACGTACATTCTTTAGAACGATGGGGAGATTTTAAATCCATAAACTAAGGTCACTTTTTCTGTTCTAGTCCATGCTTAAGATTTTACATTGGCCTGAAAAGACATTTACTGAACTCGACTTAATTTTCAACATATGTCATTATTTGATCATAGGAGCATAGTTCATGACGAATGAATTTATTTTTGCTGTAAATTTCTCATTTATTTCTAATTTCCTTCCACAAAAGGTAAGTTTCAAAATCGGTAAAACCTAATACCGGGAATGTAATTTTCCCTGTAGTTGATCATTGATATTTTACTTTTTGCTTCTGGAAGAGCAGATTAAAGTTACCTGTTCATGTGACTGCATGTTCAATGTGTTTGCATGTTCAAAAAAGCGCCGTTAAAAGGAGAAATGACTTCGCTGAGAGAAGGAGCGAGGAACGGGGATTTGGTGAAGGTTCCCCTATTGGGTGAGTCCGACAGGAACCGACGACGTGCGATGCGTTAATGTTCGCGCACGTGTTTCTGTCGTCACTCGGTCGATCGGCGCTCAGATCCGATTCCGTACGTTTCCTCCGCCAAATCCAGTGCCTATTCTCGACCATTCCCGTCACCTCTATTTCATTCCCCATTCTGCGTGATTTTCTCTCTCCTCCTGTTCAGTTTCGCTTCGTCAACGGAGCCACATCCCAAGCGCAGTCCGCAATGCTTTAGTACAGGTATAGTCGGAGACCGGATAGGTCGAGCGAGGACGTCTACAGAAGACGGAATAACTTCGAAAACAGTTGATTTCTGTGTCGCATAAAGCAAGGTTACAGTCATGCGACTCCCTTGGCTGTTTAGCTGTTAACTTTCTGATAATTCTACGATTCTCATCGAAATTTTTATTCAATTATCTGATGGGAGTTGATTATAACAGTGGAGTAAGTATGTATAGAGTGGAGTTATTGATTGAGGCAACTTTGAATGGTACGATAGAATACTATGCTTTGTATCTGCAAGAATTGTGAGTTCATAGCGGTACGAACACGGGAGAAAACTTCGGGGAAAACGGGAAAAAAAGTCCTCTCAGGCATTCTAACTGGTAAGGTTTAGATTTGGTTTTCGACGCTTCAATTGCTGCATACTCCGTCATCTATGGGACAATAATAGTTTTTGAAACATCGGCTACCATATGCATGACCTGAGAGGATTTCACTAAAAGTATTCGCTGGGAAACAACCAAATCCTAAGTGATCGAAATCGCAAGAGTGGGTAACAAAGTATGCACATTCAAGATTATCAATTGCTTTTCAAAGATTTGTGCGGTGTATATGTTGAAAGAAAAATATACACACGTGTTTTTCATGGAACTCATATTTGTGAATGAAGAATCTGTGAAAAAGGATGAATAAAACCAAAATTCTTTAAAAAACAAAAATTATACATTTTTCCTCTAGCTTCAATATTAAAGTAAATTAAAAATTTCTGGGGTGAGGACAAAATAGGGGTCCGCGTCCCCTGCACCCCAGTTCTGGCTACTAATTCAATTTCATGAAAATTATTGCAATCATAACTCCCATTTCACTCCTGATAAGGCCTAATATTTTTTATTTATTAAGATTTGATGGCTCGTTGAAGGATTTAAATTGATCCCGCACAAAGCGGCATACGTTATTGTAAAAAAACTTGTTTAACTAATTATTTGTTTAAATTATTACTCTTCAATTATTGCAGTGCGACAAATTTTTATACTTCCTCGTCGTTACCTTAAAAATGATCGATTATATATAAAATAAGAGTGGCTTTAACGCTTGTAAACTTTCAGCATACAGATATTCGCATGCATTGCTTAACGTTGGATTAGAAATTTTAAGAACAACAAGAAACAGATTAGAAAAAGTAGAAAAAAGAAATAGGAGTAATTATCCATGTATTTTTTCTTTATTCTTGACTTTTTAAAGAGTAGGCTTTATTTCTTGCGAAGGCGTATTTTTAAGGGCGAATAAATTTGTTGCATACATGGTGTAAATGTTTGTCACTTGATAACCTTATTGTTGAATGTCTACCTCTAAAAGTGCTTGCTTTGATTGGGTACCACGTGTAATGGGATCTTCACTCACCATAAATTAATGTCTGGCTTTTTGCGATGGTGTGTTGCTTCTGAGCTAGAAGTGATCATATCAGCTGCCATTGATTTAGTGATGAAGGAAAACAGTCAAACTTCAATCCACCTAATTTATGACGGAGTGAATGAATACATTTTTCACTATCGTTCAGAAATGTTTTCTTTACTGAACCACGATGATAAACCTTGGATGTTGAAATACCCGAGAAGACTTCACTGAAGGCATTACCTGGGAAATAGCCAAATACAACACGAGCAAAATTGCTAGTGCTGGCAACTTATATCCTTACAAATGCGAGGGTAACACCCGTTAGCTAAGCATTTCTGCGGTACATATCATATTTTTGAAGGATTAAAATACATACTGTTTTACTAACTTGCGTATTAAGTGAAAAAGTCTCATAAATATGATGATAAAATATAAATTCTTTGTAAATAAACCAATGTAACTTTTTCCTTTAACTCACCTAATTTAATAAAATTTAAAATAACCTGAGGAGAGCGAGAGGCAAGGGCTCGGATTCCTTGTCCTCC
Source organism: Ceriagrion tenellum (assembly GCA_963169105.1). Classification (NCBI taxonomy): domain Eukaryota; kingdom Metazoa; phylum Arthropoda; class Insecta; order Odonata; family Coenagrionidae; genus Ceriagrion; species Ceriagrion tenellum. The sequence continues at coordinate 124,910,815 of OY720633.1, read as the reverse complement.
AGTTTTAGCCACTGAGGTATTTCATGAAAATGATTGAAATCTTAAACCATAATTTGCTCCTTTGGCGGCTTAATAATATTTATTGACATAATTTGACGGCCCGCTTAAGGATGAAGAAGAATAGTCAAACCACCACCCCACAGACCCCGCAGACTTATGATGGAGCCAATGAGTAAATTTTTTAGCGATGAAAAACGTTGAATTTAAGATTTGGTGCGATTTATCTTTATAATTTAAATCGCCCAGTGCAATGCAGTTAAAGGTAATAATCCAGCTTTTAATGCTTCAATAAGTATACAGATTATCCTCTGTCCCCCATTTCACCCTGCTCCCCCCTCGCACGTTGTTGGCCGAGTCGCCGCTCCGGGTGCCGCTCCGCTGCCCGCTCCCATTCCGGCGCCCGAGTCTCCCGAGTCTGCCGAGTCGCCCACTGCCAACTCTCCGCCGCCGCTGCCTAGGGCAAGTTTTTGCTTGCCTATCGCCCAAACGCCTCGCATTTAAAGGCGATCCCGACGGCGAAGTTTTGCATATGTGTGCGTGCCCTGGAGAGAGGACGGACGGGGGAGGACGCGGATTTTTTTTCTTTCTTCCCTGAAGTGCTGGAAAAAAGGAAAAAAGAGAGAAGGAAATAATAAATGCGCGACCGAACGTGGAAACCGATCAATTTTACCTCGCGAAAAGTTTTGTGTACCTTCTGGAGAGGGCCTTATTCCGTTGGCAAAAAAATTCCGGCATCGGGAAGCTATCTGAAGATCCTTTTGCCCTTCTCCGGGCGCCATTAATTTTGTTTTTGCCGTGAAATCCTCGAACTGCTATCATTTTTGCCTGCATCCATCGACCAATGAGGCGAGCGATGGGTGTAATAGACCGCCAAGAAAGCCATTTCGGAGTTTTTGCATGTTCGGTTCTGATCCGCTGGTATTTTCCAACTAAAAATTGGAATGGATTCTATAAAGTTCCGTACATTCAGAGCAATCCTCCATCTGTTAGAATAATATAGTCTTCTGATGCAGAAGTGAATTGACCGATGTCGTATACCATGTAAATGTGACGTCATTTTTGTATAAAACCTTTCCTTAACGTTATCAGATACGAGAGGCAATAATGATGAAAGGAATATAACATAATAGTTATGTGTTAATGACCAGGTACGTTAAAATTTAATACTTGATGTTTTTAAATAATGACAGTAATTATAAGTGCTTTTTTGGTATAAAATATAATGATTTGGATAGGTTTGAAAGCATGTCATTTTTGGCACTCGTGATGCATTTTTTTCAAAAAATGTAACTCTGAATTCCATTTGGTGTAAATTCCATCGTAAATTTAAAAATTTATGATATTTAAAGTTCCATTTTTAAAAGATTTAGTTCAATATATATATTTCATTTAAAATTTGACTTGATTTGAATTTGATTTGATTTTTTATATTATTAAAGGTGCGGTCTCATTGGGAATTGCATGCATACGTCAATGATAGTTACAATAGTGATGATAGATTTCAACATTTGTTTGCCTGCACAATAAAAGTATCTACTTTAAGCGGAGTTGGACAAATATCTCTTAAATAGTAATGCTTAGTTATAGATAGTAAACTCATAACTATCTAATAAGGCAAAAGACAAATTTAGATCAGGATATGCAATTAACTTCATTGGTAGAAGTTCTGAGACTCGTATACGAATAGTTTAATGTTTACTTGGTACACGCATTCATTTAATAGGTTACACTTTCCATAAGCATTACTTCCAATGATAATTTGTTTAAATACTTTTTTATCTAATTCATAAGGAAAATATTCCTGTATGATTCGTTAATGACTGAGATAACTCTCTCTTGGAAAATCTCTTGGAATTATATCAGAGAATGAGTATTATTCTGGAATATATGCAGAGCAGTTGTCGGTCACCTCCTTAAAATCCATTCCAATCTTATACACAGAGCAACTGAAGAGTATACTTCAAAATATTAGAAACCATAAATTTTGATGAATGATATAAATGTACCGAATACATTTCTGAGAAAATGAACATGATTCTATGAATGAAATTTGGTGGTAATTTTTTCACCGGAATTGAATGGAAATGAAAGCTCCAAACATATATTCTGAGCTCCAAAAAAATGGTGGCGGAGGTATCACCGGAACGGTATTTCAACTGATCGCGCTCGGACAGGTAGAATGCATTTCTTTATCCGAGGGAAAATGTTTGGACGAACAACTCTGTCGACCACCTAGAACAAGACCATTGCTGTTGGAACATGCTTGCATGCACGATTTCCAGAAAGGAAATAAAAAGAACTGACCGGGAAGATAAATCGGGTCTCTCTTTACATCTCCATCTCTGCTCCTTTGTCTCCCTCTACATCTCGTACCTTGTTCTCTCTCTCTCTTGCCGTCCCCGATGAACGGTTTAGACTGCCCGACGTCGCCCTGCGCCCCTTTAATAATGCATGCCTCCACGAATGCAATTGCATTTGGATCCGTCGCCTTGGGTAGGTACTTTGCAATTCATGGCGCAGGTGCGCTTTTGACGAATGCACGGAAATGTTAATCTCCGAGAGCGTTAAAGCGTTCAAACAGCGGTCCTCCTTGCTCGTCCACTCTCATTGCATTAGCATTGCCATATAACTCCGCTGCCCAAAACGAGTAACGTCCACCCATATAACGAAAAAAATTGAGAATAGGAAAGTGGAAAAGAAACGTCACCTATTCCCAGGGTGACCTATCGAATGCTCTATATCAGTGATCTGAATTTTCGGTGGGGTAGTAAATGTTTTCCTCATACCTGCCCGATTCAGCTCATACTTTCACAACATCACTGTATCAAGAGGTGGCATCGTTCGTATGACACTTTCCAGAGCCACGGCGACATCGTGCGACGCGGTGTCCGGGCGTCATAAATGGTTGCGTGTGCCGTTGTCGGACCTTTATCCGACCTTCATTTCCCCCCTCAGGTTTGGCGACAGGTCAGTGTGTCGCGCTCGTACGGCGACCATAGTTGTGCCGTCTGACTGCTCTCCGATGTTGGTAGTCCCCGGACAACTGAATGTATTTTCGTTCAATAAAGGAGACGCGACGAGCGAGACCGATAGATAAAGGTATGGTCGTGAATGGGAAGTGTGGATGCACTCAACAGCCTGCTCTCAACTCCCTCTTATTAGAAGGGCTTCCAGTTTTCACCATCCGGCGGTCCTTTGGACAACGCGGTGTCGGACAACATAAACTACTCTTCAACGACCACGCGCGCGGTGATAGGAAAGTCCCTCCGCCTAATTGTTTTGTCGGCGAGATGAAAGTATGTCGGCTCTTTAAGGTAGTCCGAGCGAAATATCATTTTACTTAGAAATCAATGAATTTGGCCTCATTTAAGGAAAAATATCTCACCTATCCAATGATACAAAAAATTCTACACCTTACCATATTACTTTCGGAGATATTTGCCAAATAATACCAGCTCTTTTACATGGGAAATGGTACGTGAATACACTCCAGAGAGACATTATTTACAAAGTGAGGTATTTTTAACACTTAGATGTCGTTAAAAAATTAACAGAGTGTAGTTTGTATATTTTCTCAACTTTTTTTGAAAATTAATCCTATTTTCACCGCAGTAGGTTCTTGGGTATCGAAAAACGTTCCGTTTTGAAGGAGTTTCAAACTCACCGCGCTAAAAAAAATGATTCAAGTTAAAGACTTATTTAAATATTCTCATTTAATTACTTACAATTTTTGTCATATAAAACTATATAATTGCACCTTAATAATGCAATATTTAATTGATGTGCCCTACAGCTGGTGTAATTAAAACGTACAAGTCGAATATGGCTTCTATCATGACTAGGGAACTATCTCGCTCGGACTACCGTTGGCTAGTGTATTACCAAAATCCGATGAGTCGGAATACTGTAAAAATTGTTTTTTTAACTGTCATTAGTTATTCATCTGGTCTGTATTTCTATTATCACTGGAAGTGGATAACTGTCGAGGTCGATTATAATAGTGGAGGGAAAAATTTTACAAAACTTTTACAGGTGCTTTCTTTATTAATCAGAACTTTTACAGACCGTTTTTGTGTTATTACCAAGGATGGAAACAGGTTGAAGAACTTTTAAGTGGTGAAGGGAAAAGATTTTTCTAAACTTGTACAAATGCTGATTCCTACGTCGTTCAATAAAGCATCGTAAAAATTTCATCGATCCGACCTATATCCCACTCCTTCATCGCATCCATGAAACTTATTTTCTTCCTTCTCATTCCCGCCTACCCAGCATCCTCCCCTCATAAGGGGGTATCCAGTATATCCATTCCCTGTACCCATAATTGCCTGTTTGAACCACATAATCTCTCTCCTCTTACTACAGCGGCTGTATCTCCATAGTCTTCATCCCGAGCACTTCCTCTTTTGCCTTCCTGTCCGTCCACCACACATTCACCCTTCTCCTTCACAGCCACTTCTCTATAGCTCGTGACTTATTCTAACGTCTCATTTGATACTGAAATATTTGCTTGTACATTCCTTAAAGTATCACGCAAGAAAGTTGTTATCAGTCCTAATCTCTTGTCAACGCTTATTTTACTTATGTTGCACTTCTTAAAATTCATATGTATTTGCTAATTTTCCTATGCCACACTCTAACGCCGGTAATTGTATTGTTCCGTCTGCTTTAGTTTTTCATCGCACCTTTAGTATACCTCTATCTTTTTACCCTGACAGTTTATTCAATGTAGAGCAAAGGGATATTCTTAGCCGATCCTTCCTCCTCGGTGTCTGCAAGGTACAGTGCCGAGTGGGTGGGTCTATCACCATCCAGGAAATCATGTTTATGTAACAATGGTTCAGCTGTAGGAAAGGACTATGAAGCCCTCCGTTCCTTTGAAGATAAAGGTGATATTATTATCATGGGTCAACGTTTGGATAATCTTGAACGATTTGTCAGATCATGTAATTATTACGATACTCATCGCGTCAGCAGAATTGTGGTCGGAATTACTGTATTCTAGAAAATCATACCTTAATAACTACTTACAAACATATCACATATCACTGTGATGTTTATTCAAATTATGTGTTTGTTTTTATACATATTTCGCTAAAATAAGCTCTTTCTTTACAAAATACCAATATTTAGGGATGAAATGGGAATTCAATTGTTTTGTATTATGAAATCTGTTCACAGCGACGAATGTGTTTAATATGAATTAATTTTATGTCTTAAAAATCATATCACTAAGTTATAGAAACTTAACGAATGAGAGTATATAATTTACTCTTATGCTAACATATATAAATCAAAGTTACATAATATCTCAGTAGTCAGTCAGGTTCTCGTAACCGACATTGGTTTATAATTTATGACAGTGTGGATAGTTACATCGACTTTTCATTGATACCTACAATAAAACTCCTGAGTAAATGGAAACGCTCATCGTTACCTCTGGAATGCAATGGTCTCATATTTAAAGTTGCCTCACTCCCAGGTGTTGCATGCGAGATAGTTAATATCGTATTGCTAAGTGGTGGAATTGAATGTATAACCTTTTACATCAACTGTAATGCATATGCTCTCACTTTATTTGAAATAGCTTCATGATATAATTAAAGCATCGGGCCATTTAAGACCATTGAAACTAATAGGAATGTCCTGCTCAAATAGGTATATGTCAGGGTTGGTGGTAATATCAAACTGTCTTTTAGTAGTTTACCTTAGCGCGATTAAGATTGGTGTTGCATTATCATTTACGTCGTTTAGCGGCCATCGGTGATACCATACTGATGAATTTTTTTCCAAAGTTCCATTTAATTAAAAAAGGAGAAATATACGCATTAGGCAATCCTGTTTTTTCATGAGATTTTCATTTTGCTGAACTGGGAATACGTGCATAATAAGCATTAATCGATACAACTTTTAATGTTTTGCTTTGTTTTCGGCAAATTTCTCTTTGAATAAATATGTATACGTAACGTTTTAATGTTTATATACGAACTACCTTCTGCTTTGGAATATAATTATTTTCTGATGAACAATTAAAGATCAGATCAGCAATAGCTTTGGCACCATTGTTTGGACGCGTATTAATGTGTGTTTAGCGGCGTTTGGTGAGTATTATACAAGTAGGTGGGACATGGCCGTAAATGCTAGCCTTTAAGAATTGCTCAAGAGCAGTCTCTCCAAAAGTGATCACCATTTATATCTCGTTAGAATTTACGTCAAAATGGCTGTGATTTGCTAGTGATTCTTAAATATAACTTGAAAAATAATGCAAATGCATCCGCAGAAGAATACACGTGAACTTATATTTCTCAGGATTATAGTTTCCTGCATTTGATATCACGCAAGTAACGATGAGGATCCGCAATCTATAATTAAGAGTAAGAAAGTACATTTGAGATTGTCACGAACATCGATTGGGGTGCAAGGTAATTTGTAGAAAATATGTTGATTTGAAATTCTCTCTGTGAATCAGTAAAACTTCAATAAAAACCATGTTTTTTTATTAATGGCTCACCTCTGATCAATTTTATTGACTAATAATCAATGTGTATTATAGTTTTTAATTTCGTTGATAAATACATTTTTGAGACAAAGACTTTATTGAATAGTATTCCGCATGGTCAAAATATATGTATTTTCAGTGATGCTTAGCATTGAAAAACTAGTGAGTGTGATTGTTTGTATCATTAGAACTTTGCTGCCATTGAGAGTAAAATAATTTCCAGCAATATTGTGCCAAATAAACGAAAAAGAAAGCTTTTGATGGACTTTTTATATAATAACCCTATTACTTTGATTACGTACCCCTCATGTAAAAGAAAACTCATTACGGTAGGAGTGTACTTAGGGAATCACCGTCAAAAAACTGTCTACTTATCAAATCAAATCAATTCTATTCATAAGTCAATATGATTTATAGATCTTTTTTTGTCAAAATTTCTTTTCAAAAACCAAATTTTCACTCTGAATGAGTGCAATCACCAAAAAAGGTCAAAAAAGTTCTTAAAATCTTCAAAATGATAATCTTGATGGAGAAAAATGTTTTAGGAATATTCTCTTATCAGAGCCTCACTTCTCATAATATAGTCGGAAAGTTTCGTTTGTGAATGTCGTAATAAATTTCATTTGGAAAATTTTGCTTTTGGGAAATGAGTATCATTATTACGAATATCCTGGAATTAACTATTACAATTCATGAAAAATGGCTTAAAATTTAATTGGAGCAATAAATTAAATGCTCCAGAGTGGCATCAAAATTGAAATGTGTCTGTGAGTGGTACATTTCGGAAAACGTAATGCCTCCCAATCACTTGGAGTATTTTAATCGATGATAGTAATTTCATACCTCCTAGTCAGTTCACTCACAGAAATTACTGCATTTTCACGTTGAAATGTAAAGTCGAGAATTTTTTTATTTCCACTGCGTGTGTCTTCTGGAGATGGAGCAATTACTTATGCATGCTTTTACCCGTTGCGCGTATCAGAAGTTGTATTGTGACGACGTATAAATCATGAATGTTGACGCAGAATACAAAGTCAACATCCAAAATTTCGCGCATGCATATAACTGCGCACATAACACGAGGAACTCGCGCATGGAAGAGGCGTGGAGGTGGAGAGAGGAGAGACGTAATCATTTTCCTATTCTTTTAATTGAAATATCGCGCTCGATTCTTCAAACGTCCTTGCGAAAACCGTGACCCAATTCTGCTCACCGAACTCTACCGAAAAATCTTCGCATTTGTTTGCTGTTCTGCGAAAAATAAAAATAAATAAATAAACTTAGAAATAAAATAACGTCGCTTTCTAACTTCTCGCGATCTATTTCAACCCACCGCATCCAAGAAGCGAAGGCATAGGGAAGGAAAAAATGAATCGCGCATGTACCATATTTTATGCCCGCGTTTATGTAAAATAAAAAAAGAAATGGGAGGGAACAAACGAACGAAATAATAAAAAACCCTGTATGAATTTCAGGACTCCACTTGGCGGTGCATTGTGATGTCTCGCTTCGACTCACGTGTGGGATAAGTGTGTGTGTTCGCGTGCTCGTGCACACACGAAAATGCAAAAAAAAACATGAGAATATTTCCCTCCTCGCAAAAACGCGCATAATGCATTTGGCTAAGTAGGCCCTACTTGTTGTTGACGTCGTCGGCGCTGCCGCTGGCTGCCGACGCTTCCTCGTTTCCCTTTTTTGTATTACCATGCGATCCGTCGTTTTTCCACTTGGAAAACGTCTCGGTAGGCGAGGGGATTGGAGCAGTGTGGGGGGGAATTGTTCGAGGAGTAGGCAGAGAACATGCAAGGCGTGCGGATGTAGAGAAGGGGAGAGAGAGAATGGCGGCCCTGGGGTTGTTTTTTCAGTGCGCTGACGGAATTCATTCGTAGAGGTTTTTCAAATGGAGGAAATGTCCTGGCTAGTGGTACCTAAATGCATTCGATAGGGTTTAGGAGAGAGGGAGATTCTGGTTTCCAGTGGTCGAAGTTTGGACCGCAGCATTCATTATTCTGACCAGACAACTGCCAGTCTCTCTGATCCTTTCCCTCTTTTTTGATCCTTCAAGAGATTATTTAGTCCTCTGACATCAATTTGTTCTGAGCGTCTTCATCTTCGCGTTCGTTTGCTTACCTTTTTAAGGGCATTGAATATATCAAGGGATGTTCGGTTTTAATGTTGCTCTGTTTTAAATGTTGAATACGCCCTAGATAGTTTCCTGTGTTTGAAATTGTCTCACGTCATCTCTCATCATTTGTCTCTTTCCGTATCCTATTGTCTTATTCATTTTTTATTTCTGGATAATAATTACACTTGTTCAATAATTATATTTTTCTGTAGTGCAATTATTTTGTGTCTTTCTGTAGTGAACTTCAAGCACTGATTTTATTCAATACTTCATGTTTGCTTGTGTCAAGGCATTCAAAACTGGAGCATTTCATGTCATTTCCGCTTTTATTATGACATATTTGTCTATAAAAATAGGCTACAATGAAATTTTTGTCAAATTGAAGTCCTATCACCAGTAACTGCAATTTTAATTAATATCACATGCATAGTTTATGCTCAGAATTACCAAGAATGAGCTCTAGTTTCCTAATGCATGGCATTATTTTAGATTCCATGGCCACGGTGTCCATGCCTGATTTTTAGAATCCATCCATTGTTCTGAGCGTCTTCATCTTCGCGTTCGTTTGCTTACCTTTTTAAGGGCATTGAATATATCAAGGGATGTTCGGTTCCCTGGAACTTAAAAATTTGATGGTTGATATTCAAATATTTTATTACATAAATCCCTAAAATATCTCTTTTTATCTTTTCATGCAAGTTATTGTTCCTTTGTAAATTTTCTACATATTGAAGCTTGATTATGAATAGTATTTACCAAATTTTATCCGCTGATAACTTTCCATTATCTCTAAGGCGTAATGAGTCACATTTTGAGGAATATCCAAATCATCTCGACAGTTGATATTAAATGTGACAATATGTAGTGATATTAATAAAAATATAGAGGTCATTTTTATCCAACTTTTATCAAACACAAGAACATAATTCAGTGGGAGAAATCTAACTTTTATGTACTTGTACGCCTGTTTTGGACTTCAATGAGACCACCGCTCACTTTCTAGTGATTCTGAGGCTAGTTGATCCTGGTGCATTGCAGCTACATAATTATGACAAAAACTCTGACATGGTGAAATGAATTTTCTGCTTTTGATGATTCGTTCTGGCCTTCACTGTAATTAAATAATTCAAAGGGTATCGACGGGTGAGGAAGTTAATATACTCTTTTGGATTTTTAGTGAAATTTGCTACAACAAGTGATGTGTTCACCCTGTTTTAATCTCTGCTCTCTGTTTAAAAAAATTTTTCTCTTCTAAACTCGTATCTTTGAAAAAAGTATATTTGTATTTTCTCTGGCGAAGTCAATAAAAAAATGTATGTACCATTCATTTATACAACACCAGTTTAAAGTTATCAATTATTCTCATAGTAAATTAAAGAACTGACCGAAATACATCTGAACATTGCATCTTCCTTTTCAGGCTTTCAGTTTACTTAAAGTGGTAAACTACAAAAAAACTTATAATCAATTAAATTCATAAGATATCATGTCAATAGTTAAAAAAAATGACTGCTTCTCTTACCTTTGAGCGGGTTTCCTCATACAGAGTATTTTCTATTTCTTGTCATCTATTTTTTGGAACATAATGTTTAGCACTTATCTGAATTTCTCATCCATGTCATCAAACAGAATGGGTAATTAATGTAACTAAAGTAGGCAAACTCCCTATTCCATTTTCCTCCGCACAATATAATTTTGTTTTGCCGTCTCTCCGAACGTAATTACCACCTCTGGGGGAGAGTTTGGTGATTAAAGCAGCCAACGGCGCTCTTGACTGACTAATGACGTATGAATTAAAACTTTCCATGAGGTACTAAATTGTATTTATTGAAGACTATGAATGTGTATTGCTTACCTGGCCTGGATTAGTGCCAGGTTTTATCTTTATTCTGTTTTCTTTTAGCTGAATTATTCGCCAGTGAGTCATCCAATCCTGCACCCTTTCTCTTCATGCATATTCATCACCTGCTCACATAACAGCCTCATTCCGGCCGTCACACGTCATTCGTTTTTTTCCCTGGAAAAGAGAAACGTATCGTTTAAAGGTCACCAAATACTTCAAACACTCATTGCTGTAGTCACAATTTGTGGTTGGTATTGTTTTACAGAGAAGTTTCCTAATACATATTTTGTGATCAAAGTAATGCAACAGACACAAATTATAGCAGTAGAAAGTGATTTATTCCAATTTTAGGTGAAAGTAACATATTATTTTTAAAGCCAATTCACTGATTTGAAATCAGTGCCCGATAGTTGTGTTTGGTACGTTGTTGGTCTAGTGTAACCTTAGCAATGAACTCCCTGCGTGTTCGTGGAAATTATAGAGCATTCCGTTTAGGGCATCATGCGTTTGATCTACGGCTGATATTAGACCATACGTGACTCGTGTGAGTTTTTTAATTATGCTTTTTCAAAACCTTAGCCTACCACTTCTGTCATCATTGTACCTATTTTAAGCTTATTTTCAATACACTGCCCTAATTTCCCCTTCCTCATCAACTAACTGAAACCTTTAACCATTTCATCTCGGAAGAGTTGCAGTTATTTTCCGGAGTCCAGCGCAAAGTTTGTTTTTGACGTCATCATCCTAAATGTATTTTTTTTAATCTAAAAAAATGAAACGTGCAAGATTCTTGCAAGGCTTAAAAATTGCTTGATTACCATTTCACCGCTGACAATTGCTGATTACAATAGAATTTTATAGGTAATTCTATGGTAAAACACTGTGCCAATTATAGCATTATATGATAGTATAGTAAATAACTGTTGCAAATAAAATTTGACAGCCCTATTGAATACTTTTCTCTAGTAGTGGCATTGACTATTGATGTCTGCCTATCTATTTGCATGGACATTGGGTATCTTGTAATAATAAACTGTTTTTTCCCGATGTGTTGCGAATATTTTCCTATCAATACTAATCAAGAATATACTGTGACTTGAAATGAAACGCCGAGCCCATCTGAATTAAACACGGCTGCACTTTAGAATTGAAATACCTCCTCTGTGTCTTTTCATCTGCATTTCCTCTGTTCCTATGTTGAGTTTCCGAATTCTGCGGTAGCCTTAATGATTGTTGCTCTGTTGATTCATATCGCCGAATATTGAAGCGTCTGTCATTATTAGTTCAATAACTGTCACATGCAATTTTGAAAAATATGTCAGAAAGAAATATTTTTAACCACGTTGAATTTAGAGATGGAAATAAGAGCAAATGCAATTTTTCTCAACTTCAAATGTTGTGCGCGATGTTCCACAAGCAAATAGATTAATTGGAAGGCTCACAATATGCTCTGTTTTGGCCAGGTTAGTTCCGGTTAGAAGGGCCTGTCCCTGTCCTGCCTGGTTAAATAATCTTTCCCAGCTAAAACTATAATGTCCTCAGCATATATATGTGTCTTAGTTTGAAAGTGTGGTAGCCACTTAGTTGAAGTGAAAAACCCCTTGGTAAAGCGGAAATGGTCAAGTTGTTGTTCATCTTTTTCCGGGATACCAAGAGAACTTATATAGCAGGGACCATGAAAGGCTGAGCCGTACCACCAGTAACGAGATTCGAACTCGATATTCTAGTATTTGGCATTAAAAAATGTAACCACAGCTGCATGTTGTAATTTTATGTTGCCATTGCAATCCAAGAAGCACAACTGGACACCATTAGCTTAGCCTATTTAGAAAATTTCCCAATTTAATCTCGGTTTTGATCTCTTCTAGACTTAATATATACCGTTTTTGGAACGTGACACCATAGTAACTCTGTTTATAAGAAAAGTGGAAATTATTTGAACAGACTATTAGAAATACTATCGCAAAGGTATGTAGTGTGCTGTTTTTCCACCGAGACTTGCGCCTACCCGAGGCCATTTGCTTTTTTTTTTAAAGTTTATTCAGATTTTCCCCACTCTCCATATATCTCATTCCAAACACTCCTTCGCTATTCCATCTCCTTCTTCCACTCTCAACCTCCTGTTATTTTTCTTCGAATCTTTCAAGTTGTCGAAAGTTTACCCGATTGATTTTTGCATTCAGAAGTTTTCATGCATCTAGCGATGGGTTATGGTGACTAGTTGAAAAGTTTTCCCCTCTTTTCGCCGGCAGAGGAAGTCCATTTCTCCGACGCCGGAGTCCTCTTTGGATCAGACTGTGCAATATTCTCTCTTCCGATCGTCTCTATGGTGGCAATGTTTTTGATATATATTCTCTGGAAAAGATTTCAGCCCGAGTGGGTTCTTCGAAGTGCGGTCAATTTGTGCTCACTTGGGAATTCTTGAAGACAATCAACGGCCAATGGTTTTTATTTTACGTTTCCTCTCGAAGATTTCACTGGTTTACATCCCCCTTTTTTGTGTTTATTTTTTTCTGCATTCATTTTACCGTGACTTTTGTATGTAAGCGTTTCCTTTGCGATACGAAAACCTCTTTAATTTCATGTAACTATCATTTCTTTACCCTTAACAGCTGCGTTTTATAGTAGTAGTTTTTCTTCCGACAGCTTTACGGTGTTTCTACTGTATGTATTTATTTGAAATATTGATGTATAATTCCTTCAAAAAGGGCTACACGCCTCCTTACTCTCCTCTACACTTATGAAATGGATGTGACCTCTATTTCTGCATGTTCTACCCGATATATTGATTGCACATTTTTTATTATTATTTCCTACAAAATGTGATAATACTAGCGCTCAACGTAGTCAAACTGATTGCATGGAGCTTTCAATAGAGCATATTGGTCTAATATAACAATTAATCTGAGCTGAGAAGCTATTTTAATACTACGTTTCAAGATTTTAATTGGTATAGAATGTAAATATGCTTCTTAATAAATGCTATCCTTTCGCTCCTATTTTTCATGATTAGAAATTCAAGGGAGTACTGTTAAGGATTTTAAATTTTGCTTCCGGATTTAAAAAAATGCGTTACCTGCTATTAATAGCATATACTCTCAGCAATGGACTTGTGTCCAGCATCTTGTCATTTCATTAGGCTTTGCACTTGATAAAATTTTGGACTTTTGTCACGTTTATATCGTATTGTAAGTCGATATTGCCGTAACAATCTATTTTCATTTTCTAGTTGACAACTGTATCTCCTTAGAAATTGAATTTCCTCTGCGGGCTCGTTTACAGAATATATACAGCAGGCACAATTATCAGGACTTATCAAGTGCTATGTGTGTTCATAATTAAGCCTTTTTAAATTAGCTGACGTTAATGTACATAAGCACAATTAAAGCAATTGCTGTTCAAAATTGACTTCGCATGTCATTTACTTTAGTCAAGGAAAAATTTAACGATTATGTTGAATGCAATACAAAATAATGATCATTATCGCGCAAACTTAATCATTCAGTTTTTTAAACCGTTTAAGATAACTACCTCAGATATGCTCTACTACAGAAACGGGGTTCAGATTGGAGAGAGGGCACATTGTTGTTCGAATGTCACCGGGGAGCACATCTCTAGCTCAATTTTGCCAGCTTTCTATCTAACCAAAGAAAGATTTTCACCGTCCTAAAGCTTTATTCCGAGGAGACCAGGGGCCGACAGGCTGTCGGAACGAGATCATTGGGAGCATTCGCTTGGGCTTCAAAAAATCCTCCGCCTCTATTGCGTGCCCTCCCCGTCTGAATGAACCGCATCGAATGGCGGCCAAAAGCCTCTCTCCCAGACATTCTTCCCCCCTTCGTTCAAAGGCCACAATGAAAGCTTCTGGTCTCTATATAAAGTCGACACGCGTCGGTCCCCAGAACCTTTCAACCGCTGAGTACTAAATTTTCTGTGCAAGTCCACCACCTGTTTGGTCTCTCCCTCTGAAAGGACTCCGCTAGGCCGCCATGCCATCGACGACGGCTTGATGGAGTGGGTGTGAGTGCATGGCTTCATTCGCAGTCCGAAAAAAAGAAGAAAAATCTCGCCTTTCCCACGGCAACCGAGGGACCGATCATCGCTCGTCAACGCCGTGCAGAGTGCTCGACAATTTCCCATGTACTTCCAGCCGCACGCGCTTTTACCGGTTCCTTCTTTCATCTATGAAGTGGTAATCACCGTTATCATCGCTAGACTGGAGAGTATTTTGATGGACCTAATTATCAAATAAAAATGAACTTATTATTTTCGGCTTTCTGAGAATTTGTGAGTTTTTCAGGCAGTGAGATTTGCTCCAGTTGCACTATAGGATAAAATTCTGTGGTTTACAGTCCTTAACTCCTGGAAGAATGAATCGCTTCTCAAGCAACGATACATTCACAGACATGTAGAGCTTTGATTTCAGCTCATGTCGAGTGGTGACTAATGATGAAGGCCCTGATAATATGCTCTGATAAAAAAATTATTTATTTATTAATGTGGATAACTAAGAACCTCAAAATTAGAGTTTTAAAATTTTCAAAGTAGTCCGTATTATACTCGTATCTCAAGTCTGTCTTAGGCTGTTTAATTTTTAATCCATCTTTATAATCCTCAATGAGTTTGCGTGTGCAGTAGATCCATACTATTGCCATCTTGGAGTGTGTTTTCGAGCAAGACATTAAAGTTAATTCTTTTTCCTTTTATAAATATTTAACTCTTAATATCCATATTTCTCATTTTTTTAAATAGTTCCCGTTTTATTTGATATTGTGCTTACTAAAGTGTATGATATGCCCTGCATAAATGTAATTTTACTAGCCTATAGTCAGTCTCTTTTTGCTGTATCTCATTGTGAATATTTCAGCATTTCAAAAATCATTCATTTATTTTAAGTTCATATCCACCTTTTAAGGTATACATTTTTCAATTGTATAATTTTATCTTTTCTATCGCGTTGAAATAGGCTATTTTAAAATGGGAATCAAGACACATAAGCTCACCGCAGTCAGTATACAAAAATATATGTACTGTTACAGTATTTCAGATAATACTTTTTGGAATTCAGAAAATAATATTTCTGATTTTATTCAATTCATTGTATGAAGAGATAGAAATGGATTATAGAATAAACGAAATGGTCCAATCCTCCCATTACTTTGCTTTTTTCCTATTGTGGCAAGAATTAGCTGTAATTTAATAAAGGGATCCGAAAATTTGATACAAAAAGTCTTGGACAGTGAAGCTTATTGATTTTTTTCCTTTAAGATCAAGTGTACTCTTAGCAGTATTTTCCATTCCTGCTCTTTTTCTTTATCCCTCTCCTCTTTCTTGTCACTCTCTATTATTAGTGGGACCAAAGTATTTTCATTGTGATTGCTTTCATTCCCTTTAGCTGGTTAGAAATACTATCTCCATGTTGTAGTTTTAGATAGATAGATAGATAGATAAACTTTTTGTTGGAGTTCCTGCTGGGAGGACCTGGGGCACCTAGACCTATTGGTCCTTTGTGCTGACTACTATAATTGTATCATCCGTAGAGACCAATGGCCTTTCTAAAGGCCAGCAAGTCTGCTACGGAGATACCCCTTACTTCGGCTGGTTATGGATAAGGAGACCCTAGATGCCTTATTCTGGTTCTCATCAGGGCCGGACAATCGCAGAGAACGTGTGATGTTATTTCATCCTCTTCTTCGCACCATCTGCAAAAGGCGGAGTCCACCAGCTTCAGAAGGTGTAGGTGCCTCATGACCTGATAATGTCCTGTTAGGAGGCCCACTATCGTGCGTAGTTGACTTTGGTTTAGCAAAATGAGTCTTTTGGCTAGACCCGGAAGATTTTGGATCCGTCATGTTCTGCGAGAACCAGAGGCACCTCGTGGAGGATGTGGCTCTTCACCGCGCATGACTGTCATGGTGGCAGAGTGCATGAACTGCTCCTCGATCCACCCTGGGATCCCGCATTCTTCGCCTCCTGTTGTAGTTTTAACTTCTAATCTCTATTACCTTTAGTCTTGGTTCACTAAAAACCTATTTCTACTAAAGCTGTGTGTAACTTTGTGGTTTTTTGTGGTGATCTAGGGTTCATTTCCTTGAGTACTGAATTTTCTCTAATCTCATGAAATCTAATATCATGAATCAAAAAGCGAGAGTAATAATTTTCACTTACGATTTCATTAAGATTGCTCCAATTATTACTTACTTCCTCACCGCTACAGCCCGATAAGGGCTTTGGCCTCCCTCAAGACACCTCTCTATTCTCTACTGTTCTGCTCTTTCTCCCACCATCTTACAATTCTCATAGTCTTTAGGTCTTCTTCCAAATCCTGAATCCATCTTTTCCATGGTCCTCTTTTTTCTCTCTCCATCCATTTTTCTATGTAGCAGATTCTTAGGCATTCTTTCTTCACTCATTATTTCCACATGACCTAGCCAAGCTAACCGTTGGGTCCTCACAAATCTTACTATGTCTTCGTCTCTGCTAATATTTTCTATTTCCCTGTTTGTTCTTATCCTCCATCTGTCACGGGGCCATATATCCTTCGTAACACCTTCCGCCCAATCACCCTGAGATCTTGCTCATTTCCAACAGAGATGGCCCACGTTTCGTTCCGTATGTCACAACCGGCCTAATAATTGTCTTATAGATTTTGATTTTCCTCTCCTTAGATAGTAAGGTGGACTTCAGGAGCTTAATATTATAAAAGTAAGCCTCATTTTTGGCCATTATCCCCTTATTGGTCTCTTCTGTCATTGAATTCTTACAGTCTAAATTATTACCGACGTTAACTGAAATATTTTACATTTTCAAAGTTGTACTGCCCACATGTAATGTTTTGAGTCCACCTTTTGTCTTCCACGGCCCACATTTTCATGTATTTTGTTTTTATCTCATTGATTCTAAGCTCTATATTCTTACTCTTCTGTTCTAAAATTTTGAATATCTCTTTCAGAGATATTCATCCATGCTCTGTGCCACTAGAACTATGTCGTCAGCATAGTCATAGGTCTGAGTAGATTTATAAACAATTGCTCACCCTTAACCTCAGTTCTTTCATGACTTCATGTAGAGACAGATTAAATAGTATTGTAGAGATAAAATCTCCTTGTCTCACTCCAGTTACTATCTCAAAGGCTTCACTAGTCTTGCCTCCGATATAAGCCTCAGCTCTAGATCCCTCCATAGTCATATTTACCAACTTGATTAGTTTTTTTTGTATTCCAAATCCCTCCAATGCATTCAACATTTTCTCCTATTAATCCTATCACAAGTTGCTGAAAACCAATGAAAAGCATATTTAGGGCAATGTTGTATTCATAAAATTTCTCCATGCATTGTCTCATTACAAATATTTGGTTGGTTGTTCCTCTTCCCGGTCTGAAGCCACATTGGTACTCACCAAGGATTTCTTCAGCATAGATGTAAAGTCTCCTCTGCGGTATACAAGAGAATATCTTTTAAGTGTCATTAAATATTGTAATTCTCCTATAGTTGCTGCATTGCAACTTATGTCCCTTCTTGAAGATAGGGCAAAAAAACAATATTCCATTCCCCAGACATTTATTTTTTCTCCTAGATTTCACATATCTGTCCATGTAGGTTCCTTATTAAATCCTATCCTCCATACTTGATGGACTACGGTACAGTTTTATCTTTCCCTGGAGCTCTTCCATTCCACTGCCGTTTCACAGACTCATCCACCTCCTCTATCGATGGCCTGCCAATCTCCGTGTCCACCCTCATGTCCAACATTCCTCCGCCCTCCTCATCTCCTTCATATTCAGCAATTGCTTAAAGTACTCTGCCCACCTTCCCAGAACTTCCTCCTCTGTTCCAACCAACCTCCCATTCTTATCCGTACATGCGTTTGTTCTTGGTTGAAATGTATTTGCCATTCGTTTGATTTCCAGGTAAAATTTCTGGTTTCATTTTGTGTATTTAATTCCTCAATCTTTTCCATATATCCCCTTAAGAATTGTCTTTTCTTGTTTCGTAGTACTCTGTTCGCTTGTCTTCTCCTTTCTTTGTATCTTTCGACAGTTTGTCATGTCTCTTTCTGAATAGTGTACTTTCTACCTATATTCTTCTTTCTATAGTTTTTCTGTACTCATTATCAAACCATTCTTCATTCCTTGCTCTCTTTCTTTCTCCTATCGTCTCCTTTGCAGCCTCTTCTATAGCCTTCTTTATATTAAGCCATCTTCTCTCTACTGAATCAGTTACACTCAGATTCTCTGCTCCTTCTTCCAGTTTCTTACATAAGGTGTCCTGGTATTAGGCTACAGATGCTGGTTGCCTGAATTTTTCCTCACTCCACCGTGTTCTCTTGGGCCTTTTATTACGTCCCACATTCCCCGTTATTTCCCTGAACTTGGCTTTTACCAAATAATGATTTGAATCACAGTTCGGGCCTCTTGTAGACATTTAGTCGATGAAGAAGACTGAATATGCATGTCTTCTGGAAACCAGAATGTGATCAATTTGGTTGACCATTCCTGAACCTGCGATTTTCTAGGTTCCCTTTTGTATACCCTTGTGTAAAAAACAGGTACTTTTGATTGTTAACCCTTTAGCTTCTGCCAACTGGCTTAGCATCTTTCCGTTTTCATTCGTTTTGTTATGTAAAGAGTGTTTTCCAGTTACATATTGCAAGATGTCTTCTCTTCCTATTTTTGCATTGAAATCCAGAAGAATCAATACCTCATATTTAGGTATCTTGCTGCATTCTCTATCCAGTCAGTCATAGAAATCATTCTCCTCTTTATCATTAGCATCTTCCGTAGGCGAATAAGTTGAGATGATACATACGTTTGTAAAACGTTGTTTGAGCCTTATCTTACACATTATATCCCCAAAAGGTTCAAACCCTAAGCTGCATTACTTCATTTTAGTATTGGGGATAAATCCTGTTCTACACTGTCCAGTTCTCAGTTTTGGCTCGCAATAGAACATTGAGTAGTCCTTTTTATCCACTCTTCCATTTCCGTTCCATCTTACATCTTGTAATGCCACTATATCCACCCCATATATCAGCACTTCCTCAGCGGTCTCTATCATTTTTCCAGCTTTCAGCATAGTCCTTACGTTCTATGTAGCTAAGGTCAGTGTTGCATTCCGTTTTCGAGTTCCTGATCGTTTTCCAAGTTCATCATACGTAAATCCTTTCATATTACGAGGCTTCTTTATGTGTTTCGTAACAGCATATTTTTTACGGTGTGGAGTTGTTAGCCCCACGCTCAACCCCCAACCTGGAGGATCAGGTTACCTCATTTGGTCTAGCCTATCCCCCTTGACCTTTCCGGCTTGGGTGGCCCTTCCAGGAGCTTATGCTCTAGCCAGCATAGCTCTCAGGTTAACTTAGGCACGCAAGCCCCCTTATCACAACAAGATAGAGATACCAGTGAGGGGGCTTCAATTAATACCCTTGTCTTATTTTCAAAGTTGAGTTCATCATCCTCCCATGAACGATGAGGTGAGGTCTGAGGATTTCATCTTCCACTTTTACCTACCCCTACCTATTATTTTTTTTTGGCCCTTTTGTCCCCTGTAGGTATTACTTAAGACAATCTGGATCTTTTTTTTACATACCCGGCACCCCATGTGAGGCAATATAATATTTCATCAATCTCCATTTTTTCTCTCATAGAATTTTGGGAGCGAGTCTTTTTGATGGACGATATTTTTGTATATTTAACTTAATATGGTAATAGTGAAGAATACATGTAGGGGATTATGTTAGAGATGGACTGCGGTGGATCATACGTTCACCGTATGACGAAATTAAAACTTTTGTGGCCTAAAGTCCGCGGGTCTATTTGTATAGCCGGCAGTTCCTAACTTTTGTACTCTAAATGTGAGCAATAAAAAAAATTAAAACTCTCATACACTCGTTATTTTCGCTTATTGAAAAGCAGTAATATTTATGCTGCGATATTTTATTAGTAACCTTTATTTAATGAAGCTAAAATTTTTAGTTTACAGTGACGCAGAACTGGCTTCTAATGCATTTTCTTTTCCATTTCCCTTGGCGAGCAACTCCCGCTGCTGGTTCCTTTCCTTTAGAAAATGTATGGGCAAGGTATCAAAAGTCTTGTTTACCCACCTTGATGCAACGATACTTGTGAAAAAAAACAAGAGAAGTTGACGTGAAAAGATTTCAATAACATGCATGCACGTCACTATCCCCTAATCGCCAAATGTTCCGAAAAAAAGGCTCGCTTTTTTCTCGCTCCGCACCCTCTTGCAACCAACTGACTGCTACCTTCATGTTTCCCTCATGTGTTCCCTCTTCCCCTCCCTCCCGTAGTACTCTTTAAACGTCTCTTATCTCTCCTTCCCCGCCATCACTCACAGCCCCTGTCTACCGCACGTGCACGGCGAAGCGAAGGATAAAACGGTCGCCGGAATGCCTCCGCCCCGCAACCGTCTTGTCATGGAGACCCCATTTTGGCTCTCAAGTGGATGGGTTAAGGAGGCAGGGATGAAAAAAATACTCAACCTTCTCACTGATACATTCCTGTTCACTTGCTACGCATATTTTGTCACGATTCGTGATCTTCACTTCATTGTACCGGCATTGGGTAGGTATATACGACCGTCGTAAAATAAAATTAAAGTTACTGGCACGCTTTGGATAAAAGTGTGGCAATATGGAATTCCATGGAATTTACTTTGTTTTGACCTGCGCTTTAATGGCCTCGCCTCGTCTATTTCCCCTATGGGACAAGAAAGAAAGATATATGGGGTTCCGAAGGGAGGTAGGTTCTTGCCCTTGGGAACGTCAGCAGTACGAAATGCTTCTCCATAAAATCAAACTGTGACCATATATTAGCGTAACGTTGTATCCCATCTGAAGCGCACAGCATAAGGTTAAATTTTAACAATGCCGCCTTAATTTTTTCTAGTTGATCGTTAATGGCTGTAAGCCTTGGCGGGAAATATGTTTTGATGATTAAATTGTTAAAGAGAGTAAACTGTCCGCAGCATCCATTTCTATCAGATGTACATACATGCGTTGTGCCAAAAGAAAAAACCTAATTCGAATACCCCTATTGGATGTACGAAATTAGTTTTAAAATATTCCGTGGAATCAATTCGCTCTATGGAGTTGAACACCCTTAGTTTTAGACGTAATTAATAACACACCAAGAGTTGGTACGAATTAAACATACCATAAAAAGAAAAACTAAGGTTTCTAGAAGTTACCTCCTATCATTAGCTGTTGGCATGTTGCTTTATTATATGGGTAGATCTTCCTCAACTTCTTTCAACCTCACAAAAAATCTTGGTCGCAGCAAATTAAGAATATATAGTATATATTCTTAATTTGCTTCATAGAAATACCCCTGAATTTCCGTCCATTGGAAAATATATCGATTAGTGAATTTATAGTTTATAATTTTATTTGTAGTTACAGTTGTTTAATATATTCCTAGAGGTATTTATTTATATCTTCTAATGCAATATATAGTATATTCAATGATAAGATTGGCCCATGAAAGTGTAGATAATCGGAAGGAGATTCTCTGACATTCAGCAAAACCTATCTTAACCGGTAGAATACTTTTAAAAGATGTAATTTAAACATGCAGTATAAAATATAATCCTAAACGTTTTTAGCCAACGCCGTTACTCGCGCCATGGTCAATATAGTCTGTGGTGTATTGTGCCTGCTCATGCTATGCTCAAAAGACCGAACTGACCGAAATATAGGAGTGCTTAATTTGCCACATACTTAAAGTGAGTGGAGTGCGGGTATAACGATACACAGTAATAAGCATGAGTGAGGAATACGTGAAAAAGAAAAATTTCCGCGGAGTTCTCGAAGGATGAAACATTTTTATACAATACAATAAATTTTATACCATAAGTACGGGGAAGAGGCCACAGCCCGATCAAAGCCCCGTTAACGCTCTTGCAAAAATATATTATATTGCGTTGAATAATAGCTATTGCTTCACATCAGTATTACTTCTGTCTTTAGATCCATTTTTATTTGCTATAATGATAACTTGTTTACAGTCTACGTTAGTGTCTATTGCATAGTTCATTTCAGTTGTTAAATCTCTTTACTGCTCCATTCACTGAGGCAAAACTATTTACCATATTATTACAGGCTGGAATAGATTTCAGGTTGGTAGACTTAAATAGGTCTTTGTTCTCGCGTAATTTTTCTCTAATTAACCGTATCTTGTCGCAGACCATTAAAGTTTAAAGGTATCATTGATTCACATTTACCGGCGAATGTTTGCACATAAATCATCTCATGTTCATGACTAAAGACACTTTGGTTTCCAAGTATTCATTTTATGAGTTTAATGGAAAACTACTGTCAAATACACATTTATAAGAGTAACCTCACAGATATTAGGAAGATGATGGATTGGGAAGCGTTGGAAACGCGTTTAGGAGCAAGGTGAAATATTGAAGTCCTGGCCTGTGTTTTCGGAGGAGTTTTGAAGCGATTGTTGATTGCATAAAATTGTGCAAAAGGTATAGTTTTTTAAATGGTAATCTAGAGAGAGTTCCCAGCGGTCGGGAAAATCATTGGTAGGATTGTCCCCGAAGCTGACATGTATTAGGCATATGTAGAAGATTAGGATGGTAATTGGACAATAATTCAAAAGGCAGTCTTTGGGTGTAGTGAGACGAATGATACCCACTTGGCCATCCTTCTCATCTTTCTTCGCATTTGCTCACGAGTCTTCACTTCACCGCTTTATGTATCCGCATCTGTCCCCATTCTTTTCTTTCCTCCCCCCGTCTCCTCTTGTTCCGTCAACTGTTCTCTTCTTCTCTGCCGTCGCCCTTCTCTCTTCCAGCCCCTCTCCCTGCAGTTCGAGGACCCACCTGCACGGCGTTCTGTCATTCCGTGACGTTACGCGTCTGGCGACCGCACAGCCTCTATTTTCAAAACCTTTTGCCATCTGTCTCAAACGCGCGCAGTTTCTGTAGCGTCCTCTTATGTTTCTTGGAACTACTTTCAGATTGTGTTCCGGTTTTGGAGTGCGTCTGATGGCCACCTTCCCAGTGAAATGAGGGGAGAGAGATGGCGGAATATGAGAAAGGCCGTTGGATTATTGGTCTGCCTTAGAAACATTCGTGGTTTTGAAGCGTTGGTAAGTTGGTTACTCATTTTGGGAGGGCAATTTCATATATGTCTATGTGATACAGAGTGTTAGACGGACTTTTCTTCAAGTGCTCACCTGAGACTACTTTGTAGCTTTAGGTACATACAGTAGAGGAAAAGAATCATGATTGTTGTTCGACCAAATCTTGCTTTGTTCAACAACAGTATTTTTATTGTCATATCACTCATAATTCCATCTGAAGCGAGACGATCAAAGGAGCACAACATTTTGTGTTTTGCTAAACACTTCTCAAATTATTCATAACTTATGTTCCCTGTCTCATGATTTTAAATCAAAATTGAGTTCAATAATTCTAACTTTCGCTTCGTGTCTCAGACTGCATTTACACTCGCATGCGTTTTCCGATGAATATTTACCGCGAATTTAAGCTGATTTTTCTTTCTTTAAAACACCCTCGTAATAGCTTACTTTCTCCTATTTGCATTCCCACCCATTTACAAAGATGACAGCATTCCTTTTGAACTTCCTCCTTATTACATATTCTCCTTAGGCAAAGCCACTGACTGAAAATTTATACCAATACCTTTTTGCCATTTCTAAGGTAATGAATTCTGTAAATTTTACCCTTCGCGAAATACTAGATTATGTTTGGTGAATGATTTTTTAGTGTATAGTCATCACAATATGAAATTATTGGTACGAATTCTGATGTTGATGTAGTTATCAATTGGAAAAGTACTCTTAATTCTTGGCTATATTCGTTTGTGAGGCCAAATCACACCAATATTCGCACGCAATGTTACTGGGTCCTTGTTTCTCGCACTGTTGTCAGTGACTTTTTTTGCTCGCCCTATGATCCTATAATTAAATCCTCATTTTCAATAGTGGACAACCTCAAAGTATCTATATCAATCACCATATCCCAATGGACGATCATTTATGTAGATTTACTGACAATAATGCCTCCCAACAGAAATTCATTGGAGTCTCTTTGAGCTATGCACTTGCTCTTTTTTTCTTTTTATTTTCATTTTACACATCTCACCTCATTCTCAGGTATCACGAAAAAGTTCATATGAAAAATACTTTGAAAAGTAAATTTATGAACTCTCAAATACGGTCTAAAATCATTGCGCCCTGACAATTTAAATGGAAATTAATTGTGCGGCCCTGCAGACGTATTATTTTTTTCCTGGCTATTTTAAAGTGCTTACTCGGCAAGAATCTATCGACTCTAGAAAGTGAGATTACCTAATACTCTTCATCCAGGTATAAATTTGTGTTCAGTGTATTTGAGGAGCTATACTTATATAAACTTTAAAATCCTCTAGAGAGCCTGAGACATCGAAAAGTATTGCCGTTGTTTACATTTGGATAATAGCGGGGTCCAAACTGCTCCTTCCTGGGCCCTATTATAGCTATATATAGCCTGTCGATTATGTTGAGGATGCGTAACGCTCACGTCTTTCTCTTAAGCAATCGCTTTTTCTAATCACCAGCTCCTATGCCTCTCTGGTTTCGTGCTATCTCCTCTTCCTGCCCTTCCCATCCCCACTTTTCTCGTTCTACTCCGACCTCATCAATCACCTAACGTACCCTGATACACTCTCGAGCTCACATAACATTTACACTTTTTTATGTCTTGCCTCCGTGTTGCAACTCTAAACATGGCCATCATCCCTGTGTCAATGCTGAGGGTAAACACTTTCAAGGGTGCGTGTAACCAGAGCGTTACTCCACTCGCATGTTTTTCAGCAGCCCTCGATTTCGTCGCCGCCGCGGGCAGTTTTCGCAGGTGCGTGTTTACCGTTTGGGTCGTTCCGTGACACTCATGCCTATCAAGCTTGCTCTCTGGCCTCAATCCCGGGCCACATAATTCAGGTTTGGTTTTTATCGGTGTGGTACGTTTACTCGTCGTCCATATTAATTGGGTTTTGGAGGAAAATTCCACGCGTAATGATGTCGGAGTGGAGTCTCCAGCGTTCCATTCTAAAACTCATTTTTTATTAATGGTTATTCTCATTGTTTGGTGCACTCGCTGAATTATGTATGTATACTATTTTTAAAATCGTTTCGTTGCACTTGAATTTAAACACGAAGTTTATTCGATTGTTCCACTTTTCAGCTGCGAGATTATAGTTTTCTCCTCCGTAGATTTACAAGAGAGGTATACAGGACTCTATAAGAACTCCTTCGCTTCAGCAAAGTGGTACCATGTAACCAACGATGTTAGTAATAAGTTTTATGTTGTAGATTTTGACCGCTGGTGCATGTATACCATTTTAAAAATCATTTTGTCGCACTTGAATTTAAATAAGATTTACAGTTGACTGTTCAACTATTCAGCTGTGAGATTAGATTTTCCTCCTTCATGGATTCACTTTAGAGGTAAAAATTGGTTCATAAGAGCTCCTTTGCTTGTGCGAGATCCCAACATGTCACCGAAGATCTCAGTTATGAGTTTACGGTGTGTAGATTTTGACCACTTTTTCATAGATATCCGCAATTGTTTAGGAGGATTGGCTTCGAAGGTTTCTATCCTATTATTATGTTAAACTCAGCCTGCTGTCAATTTTAAGCCCCGAGGATTCAGAAATAATCCATCGAAACGTTAACGGTAGGATGATTGAATTTAATTTATACCATAGACCATTCCTCCAGGCCAATTGTGGATACTGAATTATAACACAAACACAACGTTTATTTTATTTAGTGAAATTCTAATCTTCGATCTTTGGGTTGTGTGGCTATCGCGGCACCAGAAGGTGAACTGCTAGTGGCTGTTATCTACGTAAAATAGACACAGTTAGGAAACAACCGGCCATCAGTAAAAATTCCACAAAAAAGTGCGTTGAAATCATTTTGGCGGCAAAAATTTTTGTATGGAACAATTTATTGTCTTTTTCCCCCTGAATATTTCGCTACCAGCATGCTTATCGAAGTCAGCATGTCCCCTATTATCAGATTCGTGTGACCAAGCTTCACGATTGCGTGCGCATAAACAATATTCCCTTTCACCATCTGCTGCCAGACTTAAGTTAACCCTTTAGCGGCGCACGTTAAGTTATACTCAGGCTTTCATATTTCCATCAGATGGCTGGTGTTGAGTTAAATTCTCGAGTCCGGGGCCGTAATGAATCTTCGGGACGTATCTTGTCTTCATATCACTGCCGTCTTGGGGCTTCCCTCTCATCCGTCAACCCATCCCCTTTCGTTCAAGCTTACCTCCGTCTGCTATCCTCCTTCTCTCGTTCCATCTATATTCCAAAAGCACTTGCCGCCTTTCCCTGTTCTTTTTTTTGTCCTTCTATCCTCCAACTCCAGCCAAATGCTGGGAGAGAGAGAAAGAGAGAGACCTCCTGGTCTAATTTTATCACTTCCATAATCCAGGCCGTTGCGGTTCTCGTTTGCCGCACACCTTTATGCTCTGAAAGACAGCTCCTTGTGAAACTCTCGCGCCGATTATCTGTGTGTGTGTCTGCAAGAGCTCCAGAGACCCAATCGACGAACATTCTCTTTCCATTTTACTCCTCTCCGACTTCTCCTACACATCGCTCCTCTCCATCAGAAAGAAGAGCCCTCCCTTTCCACTAAGTCCGAAATTTTGTTGGCGTGCATTCTCGTCCACTTGCGCTATTAACAAACTCCTCCCCAGTGATTATCTGGTTAAATATTCGATGTTCGTACATTATTCAACGGTCCTTCCTTCGACTGAGCATTCGCAGTTTTTTAAATAAATATTGCTCTCTCTAGTTTTCAATGGTTCAGGAATATTATCTACATCTAAATGTATACACTAACCTGCGAGCCGTTGCATGGGCGTGTGGCAGGAGGTATTAGCACACCAGCCGTGTAAAGATGTAATGGATAAGGTTTTGGGAGGTGAAATTGTGACGAGTATTATGGGAGTGTATTTAGTGGAGCTGAGTTTTTATTGTGGTCACTTATTGTGCGTGGAAAAAAAAGAATTTTTGCTTAGCTGTTCGGCTATGTACCTTTCTTATTTTATCGCTTCTGTCAGACCTAGAGATGTAGTGAGGAGTCATGATAATATTTTCAATGTCGCTCTCAAAAACACCAGTTCTTAAATTCTCAACCAAACTTAGCCTAGCGTGTAGCTTCCGAGTCTCTAGAGAGTCCTGAATGAATGCTCGAATCACTTTTGAATAAAAGATTTTATTATTATTGTGCATTAACCAAAATTATTTTTTATTCAATGACAGTTTTTATAAACAAACTCATGATCTTAGTATGGGATCTCCGTTGTCCCCACTTTTAGCTGATGTTTATATAAATGACTTAGAAAACATACTTTTTAATTCAAATAACCCTATTTTACTAAATGAATTCTGCAGGCACCGGTATGTCGATGATGTACGTTGCCTACGGACGGGAAAATTTCGTCAACTAGATTTTTTATTGCCTTTTAAATTAATTTCATGACAACTTAAAGTGTACGGCTGAAATAGGTGGTAATAAGATCAACTTCCTACAGTTAACTATTGAAATTAACGAAGGACGTCATACCTTTTCAATATTCATGAAACCTACGTTTACTAATTCAGTTATTCCTAGTGACTCCTTCCATCACTAGTCTCACAAGCTGTCCTCATTTAATTCTATGATTCATTGCCTCTTATCCATACCATTGTTTAAGTCCAAATTTGATCTCAAATTATTCACCATTAAAAATATCGTACAAAACAATGGCTACTATACCAAACTAATAGACAAAATGCTACATCGGGCCAGGAAGAAGCAAGCCACTAAATTAATTACTTCATTATCTTTTAACCACGACGAACAATGTAAATAGCGGTGTAAAATTCTATTTTTGGGTAACCTTTCCAACAAAGTTGCCAATGCTTTCCCAAAAGTAAAATTAAATGTATCATTCTATAACCCTAAAACTATAGGTAAAATCTTGTGTAACTCCAAAGATAAGTTTAGTAAGTGCGAACGGAGTGGGGTTTATATACTAAAGTGCAACACCCCCAATTGTTTATCGAAATATATTGGACAAACGGGTCGGGCAATTAATACCCGTGTACAGGAATATAAGAGGTGCTGGTTAACAGAGGACACAAGATCGAGTTTCACCAAACACCTCATTGAGAATGACCATGAGAGTGATTTCACTCCTGCAGTACTCCACATGGGGGAAAAATGAGGGAAGTTAGACTTCCTGGAACAATTGGAGATAAAAGAAGCATCAAATGACCATAGTGTAAACCTTTTAAACGAATTAGTTTTTCCGTCTCATTCCCCATTGCTCTCCATAGCTTTCCCTCTTCCCAAAGAACCCTGTCCTTGGCAATTACAATAAGTTTTTCCTTACCAGTATTCTCTTAACTCCCTGCCCTCCTCCCACATCTTCGCCCCCCGTATATCCCTCCTTCCCCGCCTATACCACCCCCCAAAACTTTTCCCATATAGAAGAGCTTGCCATTGGTCATTTTTCACCCTTGATGATGTGTACAGTGTAGATGAAACCCAGGTCGGTGTATTAAAAAAAATTATGTGGACTATACAAAGTTTATTTATTTTCATCTAAATGCAGTTCCACCAAGTCATGCCTGAAGCAGTTCAGTTTATTTCGCTCTGATGTCGTACTGCCTGAGCCTATCAACTAGCTTTCTGTTTTTTTTAACATTATATTTTTCCATGCTTCTTAATAATGTCCTTGGCATTAATATTAGATTGGATTTTATTAACTACCATTTATAATCTGGGCAAAGTATATTGCATGAGAGCGTACTTTGAAGCTGGGCATAATTTCATATTTAGTTATCTGTTTTCTCTATATTCGACCATAAGAAATAACAACTATTCGCTATCAATTTTTCCGCGCTTAGATTTTTATACCGAAGTATGCTAATATTACAGTGGTAATGAAGTGTTTTCGTACAGCTTTCCTAAAACCTTGCTACCGATCTTTAAATAAATGCAAATTCGTCCGTTTGAATTGCTGCTCATCGGTACTCACATGTAGGTAATTGGTCTTATAATTACTCCTGAATATCGCTCATTATTATCACGTCAAAAGATGAATTTTCCATTGATATCAAAGGTAGGCTCACTTGCTCTAAATTTCTGCACATGAGAGACTTTGATGGACATGTATTTAGGCAGCTCTCCCGTATTTCATCCCCCTGTGGATAAACGTTGCTCTCTGTCATGGTGGAAAAGCATACATTCCGCTCTAGAATAGTTTCATGACGGAGTTTGCGTCAACAATACGCTCCAGTGTAAGGACACCCTTCTGGTGTTGATAGTATATTTTCATCTTATCAAGCAATGGCGGTCGGTGGCGATTGTTTTCTGTGACGCTGGAGAGACAAGTTCTATCTGGAGAGTATTGTGCCACACACTAATGCGCTTCTCTTGTCCCCATTCCTGTTTTTTCCTCCACTCAACCCTAACCGCCGGTCGATTCCTCCAATTCCCTCTCTGCCATCGCTCCCGTCAGTCCTGAAGGGGAGTTAGATTTTTTACGCTTCTTAGCAGGCTCCAAAATGTTTCCAAGGTGTTTCACTTTGGTGAAATAACCTTGTTGAGATTGAATCCTCCCATCCTCAAATATTCATTCTAATATCTTCGGCCGTGCAATGCGAAGATTGGGTGACTGAAGCCTTCCATTCCTATTTATGAATACTCATTCCTTTTCCTGGGTAGTTGTTCCTATGCTTCATTATTTTTTTTAATTTTAGCATGTTTACTGTTTAGAAGAACCAGATGGACTGGATACACCTTGAGACACTATGGGTTTGTGAAGACCATAATTGAAGGTAAAGTGGAGAAAATAGTCTCCAGAGGAATAGCCAGGAATAATTTCAAGGACGAAATAAAGAAGACAGTGCATAAGGAGAGATACCAGGAGCCAAAGAAACTAGCATTAGATAGGGAAGAGTGGAGGGCTGTAGTCAACCAATCTTAGGATTGAACGACCAACGATGGTAACTACTTATTATGATGGTGAAGAGGGTAATAGAGGGAAGAGCACTAGGAATGCGTGGAAAAGGAAGGTATAGGATAAGAATTCGGATGAAATAAGATGAGGAAGACGATATGAGGATTATAAGTGGGATCTAATGGCGGATCACAAACTGAAGGGAGAGCAGGGCCTTGAGTGTGAGGAGCTAAATGAGGGCCTTAGAATTAGGACAGCCCAAAAACCTTCAAATCAGCTGGTAAAACGCTGAAATGAGAATTTGGTAAAATCTTTTGGAAATTGCATTTTTATTTCATAGAAAAGGAGGTACATAGGTATTTATACATTTACAAGGCGATTGGGCCAATGAGAGACACATTTCGGGAAAACATTCGGGAAATAATAGGTCAAGTCAATAATAGGTCGTAAATCAGCCAGTAGAATATTAAAAAAAACTTATTATTATGACAATATGCAATCTCTGGTGGTGGTGAATGTGAGAGCCTGTTGATGAAAAAATGTTTCTTGTGCTCTTTACACTTGAGCTGGTAGACAAGCGAGGGTGGTTGGGGAGGGATTTTTCCGTCCATATGAACCAGGAAGAATAAAAGACTAAATATTTTGATTCCCCACCTCATGGCTACCGAAGATTTACAAGCGTCAAAAATGTTTTCATCGCAATTATCAAATGATATTCTCTTCTTCACGTTTAACTGCAAGAGTGAACTAAAAGGATGATATGAAATTATTATTATTTATACAAATAATTTCTGTAGCATTGGTAGGATAGCCATAGTTTAGTCCATGCTGATGAATGTTACTTTTACACTATAGTGAATACACTCTGCAGATCCAGGCTTCATTTCATGGAGGATAATAGTATAAATACCTAAATAATACAATTTTGTACTTTTCCACAGAATTGTATTTTGGATGGTACGACGCGCTTTACTGACTTGTGGCATCATCAGGTACCTCGTTTACGTTTTACTGGAGTATCTGATGATAGCGCAAGTCGATGGAACTCGTCGTACCATCCGAAATAAAATTTTGTGGATAAGTGCAAAGTTGAATTATTTCATTATGGGTAAATTAGTGCCTGTTGGTGATAAATCATACCCTGCCAAACACTCTTGAGGTGGCTTGCAGGATAGTGTGTATATGTAATGACCCAAAGATGACCACCACAGCCTCTTCCAATATACATATGATATGCTTCCCTTTTCCTTGTGATTCCAAACATTGCACTACACTCCTGTCCGCCCGCATAATGAAGACTTCCGTCTCCTCTATCTCGCCCTTCTTGGACTCCGTGACCTTCCATTCGGCCGGCGCCCCTTGACTGCATTCCCTTTTAATGGCCCCGCTCTCCTCAATCCCTCCCGACCACCACGGCTTTCCGTCTTTTACGGTATATGCCTGATTAATGCACCGCTAAGCCCGTGTGATGACGGCGCTCGGATCACATCATTTTCCCTCCTTGCTTCTGCCTTATTCACCACCACTATTAGGCCCTTTCGGACCGCGCCACCTCATCTAAAACTCGCCTGAGGGGACGTCCTTGCATTCTCGCGTTAAGGGCAGAATCAACGTGGTGGCCAGCACCGGCATTTATGATGCTAGCGATATATCATTTCCTGGAACCCTGCTTTGAATGAGACTGTCTCCAAGGGGCCTGGAGCTGCTGATTTTTGATTAGTCTAATTATTCAGCCCTGAGCTAAAACACCTCCATTTAAAGAGTGCAGTGAGGGCTTTCTGGCGCGGCAATTGTAAATTCTAGGTAAATGCGTAAATATTGTGATGTGTACACACTTATGACAACTTGATTTATTTTTATCAAATAGTTTTAACCCTCTATAATCTATTTTTTATGTTTCTTCGGCAAAAAACATAAATTATTACATAGACATCTATTCTCTTTTACATAAAAAAACTCTTTTGAAAATATTAAAACATTCATTTGCAAAAATTGGCATAAGTTACAATGGTATCTAGGGGTAATGAAGTGTAATCAGAGGATTAATTCATTTTAATATGATATGTTACCTCCAAAACGCAGTGGATTATATATAAGAGAGGGTTCATGCTCCATATATCCATTCACTTAGTGATCTGCCGCAAGATCACCAAAAAGTACTTCAACAGACCTGCTTGTAGCTTACTTCGGAATGTGGACATTTGGTTCGTGTTTATTCAGCAATTCGTCTTGACCGAACTTTGCGTGAATTAGTGAAATTAATACTTTATTTTCATCTACTCTTGAAATTTTCATAATCATGACTCTTTCTCCCTTTGCATGTGAACGAATTTGACGTTGCTAAACTTTCGTTTTGAGCCTCTACTGCAATGATAATTAAATTGAAGAAAGAGCTACATGGGCACTGTAGCGTTCATCAATTTTTGTTGCCAACAATCTGAGTATAATGTATCACCAGAAATAGATTTGGGAAAACATTACTTTTACCTGAAGTATTAAGAGAAATATCTGAAAAAAATCTGAATACCCACTGATTGTAGCGTATTTTATATTATTTATTCTTATTGGTCTGTTACATGTTAGCTATTCCGGTGGGTTTGGGGTATTGGGTAACCGTTGATAGGGTTCAAAAGTTCTGTTGGGAATGACTTTTTGGCCGCATTTGTTATATGTTGATATTCATTTATTCTCAATTTTACCAATAAAATAATAAGTGCTCTTTGCAACATTTGTTACCTCTACTGCCGTTAAATTGTGGTGGTTTGATCAAGTAGCGTCCAAGTGTATTTTTTATATTATATTCGCATAGTTAATGATTTATAGCCACGGTATTTCTGTTATAACAACTTACTTTTTTTTTGATTGGCATGAACTAACGAGCACTACGTAACACCGCTGGTGTCAAGGGGATACTCTTTAGATTCATGAGTGATTGTGGTTTCGGTCTAAGTAATCACTGAAAGGATATTTTTAGTAGGAATGAATTATGCTTATTTACTTTCACTATAATCGACAAGATTGGAATTCAATCAATGAGTACTGGCAACGCATTTCTTTATAAAAAATAACTGGTAATAAGATTCCTTTCTTTCACTAAGCCATGCGTGAAATATCTTGTCTTTGTACAATCACCACATCATTGTTAGAGCTACATTTTGGCGCCGATTTGGCAAGACCATGTAACTTAGGCTTTTTATACTAATTGGCCTGTCACGTATTAGCTATTCAATTGGGTATTCTAGACGATTGAACCTTCAAAAAGACAAAAGACTCTGTTTTATGCGACTGTACGGAATACACCCAGGGCGTTGTGTCCAATGCCGCAATGCTGGCGACATCTGTTCTCAAAGTTTGGTAATAGTAAGGGGTCCCATTTGTTAGGAAATTTTTGGGAGAGTTTTCCTACTTGGCCGGAATAAGACTGATGGCCATTCTTTTTTGATGAGTTGGGAATCGGTCATCACTGTCCGAGTGCCTTCGATAAATATTGCTTAAGTTTGTTTTATTATCGGATTTCCAACGCTTTCATTTGATCATGTGATAAGTTGTAAATAGTCCTGTAAACGTAATATCCTGGGGGAGCAGGTGCTTCAATAGTTGGATGGCAGACATATGTATTATATTACTTTATGGAGGAATTATGTATTTCAATTTAACTTTTAACGATAATACAATGGAAAATGAGCATTGAATGTAATAGAACCTGCTAATGGGTTTAAACCCTTTTTTTTACCCAAAATTTGTTGAAGAGCTGTGGAATAGAGGTAGAGAAGATGCATCCGTATATTGGAATCCGTATATATATTCATTATGGCGAATAAATATCTAAAATTTACGTGAAAAGTATTTTTTTGGAACAAAATTTCATGAATGATGCATGAATACGATGTGTATTTGAGCTATTCTCATCTGAGGAAATGAAAAATATTTGCGACGAATATAAAGCGGTTGGAGGACAAAGATTGCTACTTTTGGTATTAGAATAAGATTGGAATGTTGCACTATTTCTTTTATATTGCTCATCATATTAATTTGTTGGTATATGATAATATATGATAAATACTTGTGATGGGCGCATTTTAAATTGTAATTTATTTTTAGGAATTACCAATTATTATTATGGATAGAACGGACATATGATACTCGAATCCATATTGAAAATAAGTATTGTACTCTTCCACAGCTATTTATTTTAAACGCGTTTCGCATCTTCAGGTACAATTGTTTATGTCTCATTAATGATTGTTACGGTAGTAACCTAACGCTAAGAAGCGGGGATTTGGAGAACAAACTAATTTTTGGGAGAGAAGACAGGGGAACACTGCCAGGGGGCAGTGGGCTTGAGAGAAGGGAATTTTTTTCGGAAAGGAGTGGGGAGTGGCACAAAAAAAGTAGCTCGTTGTAAAGGTTACTTGACTGCTTGATAATTTTCTTTTGTTCCATCCATCCATCCATCATTAATTTTTTTTGGTTGAACATGTAAAATTTCGGGGATAAGGAGTATTACGTTTGTATCTACAGTGTAACTGAAGAAATTGAACACATACATTACTGCTAATATAATGTGTATATATCTTCAACCACCGATTCAATAGCTTGCGATGGTTACATTTTTGTATACATTTTTAGCTGGTTCATTCACAAAGCAAAACAACAACTACACTACATTGAAGCCTGTCTGGCTGATAACAATACATATATGGAGGATATTTTGGCTTCCCCCGCGGGGAGGTGGAATATTCTGTATTTATGAAATACATTCATTGGGAGTAGATGAGGCAGTATTACTCTTTGTGCGTTACCTCAGAATCTATTTTTTTCTCTTATATTTGCAGGGTGATTTTTTTTTGGTAAGGGAAGTTTCTGCAACAATTTTCAGGATTTGAACCTGTGTTATCGGATGAAAAGCGATCAACGTATATGCCATGTCTCAAAGTTACACAATTCAATTTGTATCAAAATTGTTTTTGCTTACCTTTACAACTCGTCCGTGTTATTTAAGCAGATAATGGCTAGTAAAGGCTCTTTTGTAACTTTGCTCAATAAAATTATCTGTATGCCTTTAGTGAGAATTTGTGAATTGCCTAGATAATTTTACTACCCAATGGTAAATGATTATTTTGAGGAGTCACCTCGAAATACAAATTTTCTCGGAGATTTTATTAATTCAATTGGATATAAGAGCTGCTTCCTGTCATCTATTATTTTTGGTCATCTGCCGCTATAATTAGTTTTTGAATGAATGATATCTTCAACTCTCCAACTAGCCCAGGCTTGGTTACCCAACTTTCTCATCCAACCTCTATCCTCAGCGGGTTGTTAGGATATTATCAACCCTCTAGCACACCTATCCTGTCTATCCTCCTCCTATCCTTCTTTAACATATTATTACTCCCTAAATATCCTTAGAAATCGCTCTCTATCCATCTACTTCAGGTACCCTTGTGTTCTTCGAGTAATTAGGGAGGGACGAGAGACTTGAAAGCTGCCGGCAAGACTTATTTTGCTAGAGAAATTCAGTATTGGTGTGTTTCAAAGAGACACAGAGAATATAATTTTGTCAACACACTGTATCTCCTGGTCAGATATAAGCAATAAAGTAAGAGATATACATTGCCGAAGAGATGGGCACAAAAATTCTTTCTTACCACTCACAATAAGTGACTGTTATCATACCGGAGCTCCACGTAAAACACATCTATAATACACTTCGCAATTTCACCTCCCAAAGCCATCTCATTTACACCAATACATGGCTGGTGTCCGAACACCCCCTGCTACTCGCCCGTACGGTGGCTCGCAGGATGGTATGTATTATTTCCTTCCTCACCGTTTCCAGGACCGCTACGTCCTGTCTCCTCTCACCCCATCGTACTTTCTTCACCCTCCTCTTTAACACATAATTTGAACACCTCCAGTCTCTTCTCGTCATCATTACGCCTTTATGTGCCAATCCAACTTCAGTCTTCGTATTTTTAGTCCTACGTTTCTCTTTACCATCCTTTGCACTCTCTTGTATAGGGCGTTGCGAAATGGTAAACTTCTCCAGCAAAGAATACACCCCTAAGAAAGAAATATCGAGGTATTATTTCGTGACAGGTGCTCCAAAATTCTCCCTTGCGTCCAAAAAGAAAAGAGAAATATTATGATGCCCACCTTCCATTTAATCCTCGCGAAAAATTTTTAATAACTGACGTAGCGTTAAGTTGGATCATGTGACGCATCAGGTCAGCAAATCGGAAGAAAAGACATTCAGGGAAAGGAGAAAGAGACATAAGAAGAATGTGTGGATGAGTGGGAGGTTTTCTGGAATGCCGAGGGAAATAAATCAAAGAAAAAACAAAATATTTTTATTTGAGGAGATTATAAGAAAGAATTTAAGCGGATTCGGAGCTAGTAAAAGAAGGAGAACCGTGTGGGGACACGATTGCTTTTTTGCGACTGGATTAATTCATAAATTTCCCAAAATATTTAACTGGTTTTGAATATCTTAATTTAATGAAGACAGTTAATTCGTACAGAATATGTTGACTATTGATTTTCTTCATGGATTACGGTGGCTGTGACCATGCTCACTCATCGTTGCAGAAGAATATTTAAGTCAATACGCATGTCATTTAGAAACCTTAAAGGGCGGCTCAGATTATTGCGCTCTTCACAGATTCACCGGGTTTATTTCCACCCTGTGTAAACATCATTCATACTTCATCATTTCAAGCGTTTTATGAATGAGAAGTCGTCTCCTACATGAAAGAATTCGTATAAAAACATTTATTGCATATTTTCTGATTTTTTTAAATATTTCATGTAACATTACAAAACTATCAGAGATTACGTTACATTAAATTTTCCTTTACGTACCTCTATGGAATAGTTTTATCCTAATAGCCAGTTGCAGTAACGCCTCATATGTATTCTATCAAGTTTTGGGACCCATAAGCAATGGCAAGCATTCTATTCCATAAGTGTTGCGGAAACGTTTGATAAATTTATTGGTTTCATAACTTATGGCACGTTGTCATGAGTTCCCTAAGTAGCCAAGATGGCGGATGCGCAATGAACTGCTTGGAGACTTAATTACAAGATAAAATAGTTGGTTCGAGACAAATGACCAGTTAATTTACTCTTAATGTACAATTATTATATGCATTTTCAATTATTTGCAGATTCAACTTTCATCAATTACATCTGACGGAGGAAGACTTATTCAAATATTGGAAGCTATTGACCAATGGTAAATAGGTTATGTAACTATTAGATGTGTTCTTGCAACCCGAATATTTTCATGAGATCTTTAACTTAATGGATCTCATAACTATTGATTCTTAGACTAAATGTTCTTGCGACCGGCCACAAAAGGAGTATTTGTCTCTCAAAGCATGAAGTATTTTAAAATTGGAAAACGTTCGGCTACGGGTGGACATTTGAGAAGATACCAACTTAAATTAACCCCTACTTTCTCAGCGAGTGGTGAAATTCGTAGTGATCAATGCTCTATGTTTTAAGTAGTTTGATAACTGTAAGAGATCATCTCTATTATGCCGCTGATGTGGAGCGACACAACTTTAAGGTGTTAAATGACCCTAAGTAATAGCAAGTGCGTATTTCTAGTAGAAAAATTTGATAATTTTTTACATTGTTTGATCTAGCTCCGGACGTTGTTTGAGACTCAATGTTCTATTTAATGAGAATAAAGGTCTCTAGGGTATTCCAACGGGTTAGCAGCTCCATATCTCCCGACGCTTCGAAAACCGACTTTTTCTCCCTCCTCAGCGGTTCTAAATGAACCCCTGGGGTTAAAGGTTATGTAGTCATTTTTAGAAGAGGTTTGTAGCTTCTTCTTCTTCAGTGCTCAACCCTGGGGTTGGTTTGCAGCAGCACGCCATTCCTCTCTTCTGTCTGCTTTTCTCTTATAGTAGTTTGTAGCTTATTAAACAGTAATTAGGTTATAGAACCACAAGAAGTAAAGTAATATCCATTGCAAAGAAGCAACCAATAGCCATTGGTTTTGTGTACCATAATTTTTCTTTCAGCTTGATCCTACGTTTCGAGTTCTGTTCTGGAAATATTGTCATTACTTTACATCCGAGGATAATTTTTTAGCGAACGATGTTGTCGAGCACGAGGGACGTTCCTTCGAATGAGGAATGGATTTAATAAAAATGCGTTACGAAAGAAGCGCGATAGCGGAGATGATATCGCAGACGGAGATGTAGAATGACTCATGAATTGGGCCTTAAAACACCACCGAGGGAAATGGGGAAAGGAAAAAGAGATGGAAGAAGAACTCGGGACGAACTCATATAAATGGGCGACAAGGACTAAGGTGGAAATAGAGGGAGTTCAGGAAGAATATGAGAGAACTGCTGGCTTTCTTCCCTTTGGCGAGCTATGAATAGCGCCATCGAGGGGGTCTGGAAAGATATTTCATAAACTCGCGAAGCGAACTGGACAAGCACTTGTCACATAAATGTCCCTCGTGATTTGGCTCGACAGTGTTCGTATTGTTATTTTTGGAACTACGATCAAGGGTGAGGTAATGGGAGTTAACTTTCCATTTTACGTGCGGGATAGGTTTTCTGAAACCATTTCCGAGTTTTTTGGCCGTGGTAACAAAGAGTAAACAAACTAATGCACTATGGGATATTCTCTGAATTGGCGACCCAAAAGGTCGTCTCGCACG
Source organism: Ceriagrion tenellum (assembly GCA_963169105.1). NCBI lineage: Eukaryota > Metazoa > Arthropoda > Insecta > Odonata > Coenagrionidae > Ceriagrion > Ceriagrion tenellum. The sequence goes on along the minus strand of OY720633.1, from coordinate 124,871,667 downwards.
GATGTGGAGCTGCCGTGATTAACGTTTCTATATCCGTTCCATTGTGCTGAGGCATGATATATAAATGCGTGGGAGGCTTTTTTCACTTTTAAATGAATGTTTTCGAGCTCAATTGCGCGTAAACTTGGTCGTAATTAAAAACAAAATTATGGAGTAAATCTCTCAAATTTCATAAGCACCATCATAAAAATTATTATTGCATATTTTGTGAATCAATCAGAGATGGCGTGACTGATTACATTAGGAATTTGGAATGTGTCCATCAAATAATGATGACAAAGTCAGTAAAAAGTTTCCAAAATTTATTTTTAAAATAATCTCGAAGCAAAATAACGGCCATTTATTTGGGATGATCGTTGAAATGGAGTTTGACGAAAAAAATAGTATTATATTAAAGCATGTAAGAAAAAAACGAGTATTTCCATTTGCTCAAAATTTTAATTTGTGACCTTACATGTGGAAATCACCGAATGAGGACGAATAAAACTCTTTTTGGTGACTGTTTTACATAAAAAAACACTTCAAATCGAATTGCTTGAACACTGAAACGATACCGTTTCATTTATTTGCTGTAATTGATACCAAATTTTATCCAATTATAATTCAAATATATAAATACGGATATTCATCACAGTTTCTCGTTTTCCATATATGAATGAAATATTATTGCATCATTGATATAGGTTAGTTTTAAAAGAAAACCCTTTTTGTAATGGTAAAACAAACGGCGAGTAGCTTACTTGCTGATAAAAATTTTTGACTAGATGTGACATTGACACTGGTGGGGTCGGAAGTGTTCATTTCTTAAAAAAATGTTGTTTTTCGTGTGATTAGGTCGTTTATGTGTTTTAAAATCCATTTAACCTCCACCGCCAGTACCTTCCGCTTACTAATGATTTTTTATTTCAAAATATAGGGAATCGTGATGAAAATTGATTTAAATAATAGAATGACATCTATCGTTTCACCAGAGATACTTCAAAAATGATTTAAAATTTTAAGCTTTTTATTGTGAGATCCTCAAGGGATTTTGGGACTTAAATACTTGCTGTAATATTCAATTATCGTGATGGAACATATTCCTGTGAATGATAATTTATGTGACTCGTAGGTGCGCGCGTTGAAAGTAAGGTGCCCGAATATCCTATGTTGTTTGCATTATAAGGGAAACCCTAAGCCAGCAAAATACCATCACCTGCCTGCTTGTTTGATTATCTTGCATCTAAATTCAATTTCTCTCTGTAAGAAGCGTGCCACACACCCTCCCATCCTCCCCTTCAAGTATGAAGGAATACGATTTGATGAGTGCAAGATTCCTTGCAGACGTATTTTTAAATGCGCACGCTTTGTAAGTTTTGTAAATAGCGATTCTTGGGCAGAAAACTTCAGTATGGATAGAAATTAAATTCCCCAGTGTAGAAACCGTTATTATTATATTTGAATCCCCTGTATGGCCCCTGAAGATCAAAATTTCTGCTACTTTAACTTATGTCTAAAACATAATGGTACAAATTTTCTTTGATCCAGGTGAGTCATTCATAATTTCAAGTCTTTGACGTTCAATAGTAATTCGTATGAAACTCAATATAGGGACTCTAAGCTTACAAAATACCAGGCTTGTTTGATAGCCGTTTTTCAGCAATGTTCATGGCTTCACTTAAAAAGCGTTTTATTCTCAACAACGCTTGAATTACGATAAAAACTGACTAATTTTTTCAAAAATTTCTCTATGGGCCTTCATATTCTGGAAATGAAACATTTGATGCAGTCACTTTGGTGCGGCCGTTTGGGCGCGAGGTCGTATGGGCGCAGCCGTTTTGGTGCAGGGACGATTCGGCGAGGTAATGGATGAATTTTACGGACGGCGGAGCGATGCTATACTTCCAGTATCCATGAATGTAACGTCACTGTCATCATCTTGTAATCGTAACCACAGGAAATTTAATTGATAAATTACTGACAATTCACTTTTAGTTTAGAAGAGTTATGATTCGGTTCCACAGAATACCGCCAGAATCCTCTTCTTGAAATTTATAAATAGTTGAAAAACTAGATTTTGCAAAATAAATATGACTTCAAGTGCTAAATTTATCATGCCTAGGTATTGTGAGAGGTAGATTGAGCCCTATTTAATTCCAATAGTCAACCCTTGAGGGTATCAGATGAGTATATCATTTTTAATATTATCTTTTCATACACCAAGAATCTTTACACACATATTCTAGCGTTCATTACTTCCAAAACAGGCATATATAAAATTAACACCTAAGTGAACATATTTTTTTGGCCTCGCTCAATAAAAATTCCACCATTTCACATACACAGCGCTCGTCATACACTTATGTTTGAATAGCAATTCCAATGACAATGCTGAATATATCCCGTTGGAAAAGGAAAATCGAAATTAGCTAATAATTAATACTAAGTATGTTTAGTACGTGGAGAAGTATAAATGGAATTTAATGTGCCAGCGAGTTCATTTAAGCACTTCACCAGAACTTCCTAGGTGTGGTGTTCCTAGCAGAACCAGGTTCATGGTTCTTATTTTAGATGTCTCATGCTAGTTAACATCTAATATAGCAGTGTGTGAGTAGCACTCCTAAGGAAAAGTTACTTCAATGAAACCTGTGAAGTAAATATTAATATCCGTAACTATTGGAAGACATTTTAAACCTATGTAGAATGCAATAACTAATTTTTTGTACGGCACCTAAAGAGATATGGAAGGATGGAAGGCTGTAGTCAGCCAATCTCAGGATTGGACGACCAACTAATGAACCTAAAGAGAGTAATAGGCAAGACCGTGCGTATAATTTTGTCAATTAGTTCACCTAGAAGTAAATTGGGATTTTGAAGACCCCGGAAAAAATGCAATCCATTGATGAACAGAGATTATAATGGAAAGAGCAATAATGAATTTTCTAGTGGTTTACTTTGTTTTTGTGCTCACCGTGATGGAAATCTTCGAAGAAGCCCACGCTCTGCTGCGCGGACCATAATTTTCCATTGCTATTTTGACTCAGATTATAGCTGTGGGAGGCACATTTGTAATCCGAGCAATTACTCGATGTGGAAGGAAGAACATGTAATGCACATGGATGTCAAAATAGAAAATATTTTCATTATATTTTTTTTTAGATCATTTTCCCGTACCAGTGGAAGTAATCACCCGAGACCGTCAAAAGTTTGCAGCGCCTCCGCTCTGTGCGTGGCAGTGGGAGCGCCTCTCATCTCTCGCGAATGAATGATGAAGCTAGATCCCCGCGTAATGGGATAGGTTACTTATTCTTCACCTCGCGGGAAACCCATCAGGCACTGCTAAGATGCAAACGAGCTCCCGATTGACTGCTACTCAGAGCTTGGGGTGGAAGTTACGTACGAATACCGTTACACCTGGTTTGGTGTATCCGAAATAATGATATTCATCCATATATTAACCATTTTTCATATTAATAGTATTGGGCTATTGACAATATTGCTGGTAAGGAAAGACGGAGTTCTATGGTGAAGAAACTCGTAGTTAACAATTATCGTAGTTACTACAATACTTACAATGCTCTAGGTTAGCTTTTATGTTCTATCAACATAATCACTATGTTTTCGATGCAAATATACCGGTTCAGTTGGTGTTACATATTTTCTTTGCACCTGTTCAAGATATTTTTATCTCGTCTGTCTCCAGTGGTAGCGCTAGCAATTCAAGTCAGTTATTCATAATCTTTCATAATTAAGTACTTAAATTAAAATTCTACATTTCTGGAAAAAATTGTGATAAATATAAAATGCTTCTATTGCGGAATTCTTCTATGCTGCGATGAAGCCTAGTTCAAAATGTAATAATTTTTATAAAAAAATGCATACCCACACACATATCTCGGCTTTTCCATTTCGGGTAGCCCCAGTCAAGACAGCTAAATTTTTGGTGCATTGATGAATCCAAGTACTCTTGATATTTTTAAAAGTTTTCTACCGGTTAAGGGAGGTTTTTTTTAATATCAGAGAATGTTTCCCGGTTTTATACTATATCTCGCTCTAGTATATTATTATTTGTCTCAGCAAACGATCTACCCTTCTTCATCCTGTCCATGAAACCTATTCTCTTTCTTCCTCATCTCCGTTTACCCAACATCCTTCCCTCTATCACACTCTTGGGCAATCCCTCGCCGCTTATTTCATCCTCCATCCACCTACTCTGCCGATCTCGAATTTCATTTAGAAGTTTCCTTTCTTCGCCCATCATCTTAAGCACGTTCTCGTTAGTCTTCCTCTCCGACCACCTCACCTTCTCTATCCATCTCCACATCTGTATCTTAAATGCCTAATCTCGATATTATAGCGTCTAAAATTCTTCTTCTTAATAGTCATCCAACTTTGACGTACTGGTAGGTACATTTGTATAAATACATGTTGGCTTATTAAACATCATGGTTTGTAGGGTTTGTCCCGGTGGGAAAATTCATCCCGGCTAACTCCCAAATGCCCCGGAATGTCTTTTATTCTGGTCTGCTGTCCACTACATGTAGAAATTCTTGCTAAAATTTGAGGTTTAAAATGTGTAATCAAAAAATATTGAATCACATTGTATTTTACATCCTCGATAGCTTTTCCGGTAAGCCCAGAAGATTTACTTATTGGGGAACTAGAAGAGTTTCATCAAACTCCAAGTAACGAGATTTAAACTCGGTATTCATTAGTTTGGAGCTAAAAATAATCGCCACTTATGAAAGTGATAATTTTGTTTCTTAATTGCATTCAAAGAATGAAATAACTGCTCCATCAGGCGAGATGTGCGGAAATAGGTGACATTACAACATCTTTAATAACCTAAGGTAAATTTTCACACCAAATTTTTCATGGAAAACTACTGCCTTACGGTGAGCTAGAATACGCAGCCGCATCTGCAAGTAATAATTATATAACATAAATGCAATCTTAGAATAAAATAATAGCTCCATCATGCGTAAATGTGCGGAAATAGGTGACAGATTACAACATCTTTCATAACACAATGTAAATTTTCTCACAAAACTTTACGAGGATGATTAGTCTCGCTGAGGAAATGTTAACTGTACACTATTGGCTTAATTAAGTTCCAGTGGCAGTCTCTTCAGTCCGCGATATGCCGTGCTTTTGTACTCCAGAATATGGTTACTCTACCTATGTAGAAATCGGAATGTTTTGCCAAATGGGATTACATTGCTGATCGCTATATTTTTACATACCTTCCTTTCTCAAGAACGCGTCTCTTTGTGCTTGGGTATAATAAGGAGCTATGCGTTGGGGAGGTCCGCATGGAGAAGCGATGGAGGTGGGGCTAGGAGACTGTTTTAAGACGAGGAAAAGAGGAAGTGGGAGATAGGGAAGTAGAGGGTAAGGGAGGGAGAGCCCCATGGTCCGGAGTGGAAATGTGAATGGGATGACGATGAAGCAGGTGCATACGGCCTTTCCAACGCGCATGCGCGAGACTAGTTTAGGTACATACAACTTTTGTTCCTCTTCTATTCACCCCTCCTCCTTCCACGCCCATTCCCAACTCTTTCTAGATCGCTACCATAACAACGGCTGCGCGAGGGCCCTTCCATAGACTCCCAACCTCTCTCGTCAACCATGTATACATACTTACACACACGTGTGTACATATATAAAGTCCTTTAACTGCCTTTCCTCCCCTTTCCCTCTCCCAAGAAAAACACTTGGCACGAATGTTGCCGCCTCCCAACTCCCCCCCCCCCCCACGCCTCCCAACCGCTAGCCATTCGCTTTACTTTTGTTTTCCTGCCGCAAGACAGAGCCTCCTCGCGCCCAATTCTCACCCTTCCTTCTCCATCCTCCGCCACCCCACGGCTTTCCTCCGACTGAACCGAACCCAACCTCCTCGTTCCCCCCATCCCTCCGAGTCTCCTATTTTATCCCTTCGGCTACTATTTTTGAGGCGGGTCGGTATAAATGGGGAGAGAGAAAGGGGAGGGTTCGGTAAAAGTGTGTTTCTCTTCGTTTAGGAGAGTGAGGAGGGTTGGAGGAAGGGGAAGGGGGAGATTTGAAAGATTGTGCGGAGGGTGCGTGGGAGAGGTGTGAGAGACTGTCGGGTGGAAGGCAACGTTACGATCTGGCGATGGGGATTTTGCGAAGTTCCTTTCTTCGCCTGCCTTCTCTCACGACGCCCACCTCCAGTGCCCAACGCTTCCCCCTTCTCCACCGAAGTCCTACCAGCAACCCCCCCAGCGAGTACTGAATTTCTAGTACAATACCTAGCATGCTTGAAATCTTCCTTGGTACTATCACACGATATTTGAACTTGCACAAGGTCTGTTTAGTAGATCTTTGGTCTAGTACAGTCGCGGAAGGAGTTTGACGACCGAAATGGATGATTTCGAACGAAGACGACGGCTTTTAGCCGCTGCAGCTCCTCAACCTCAATAGCCTCAGGTACCCAAGCCATTGTGTCTTGTTGTGAGGTTTGAGTTGTTTGTTTGATCGCGAGAAATTATAATTGTCATGAGAAACTATGGAGGCGCTGACGTCAAAAATTGACGACCGCATTGCAAAGAGCAATAGTGATTGGTCGGTGGCTACTAGGTCCTACTTGGAGAAAGTATCAAACTAGTACCGCACCAATTACGAAAATAAGGATACCAGCTAGTATGCTAGTGATCATGCAGAATTTCCTGTATGCTTGGTCTGTATCACACGATACCTTGCACAAGTCCTAGTATGCTAGCTAGCATCCTCGGATTTGTACGAGGTCAAGTATCGTGTGATTCAGGATTTAAGGTGGCTCTGGCTTGACTCAATGACAGTTAAGATCATGAATACACATAATGAATTAAAATTTTTGCAATTGTTGCCTAAACTACGTGTTGCCTAAATTTCCACATTTAGTTCACCCAGTCCTTGGCGCTACTTGTCTTTTCCGTTGAGTCGTAAATGGCCGTTGTTAATCGGTGTTAACGTGAAAGTGTGTAGTACATCATCCCACGTATGGAACTATATTTTTATCCTCTGCATTATAATTACTGGTAAGTAAAACTGGCAAGACGTGTTTATTTACGATCTGTCGACTGTATTTACGTTTGAACTGCCATCTTTCATCTCTAGGCGGCGCCACGATCCCAAAAGTTGTTTGTTTACGGAATTTTAGACAACAGTTATTGGCGATGAGTCGACAATCCATATGTATATTCATGGTCAAGACAATTACTTAGTTACCCATTTTTATTAATTCAGTTTATTTAATCCCGATTTCTCTGATGGAATTGATTACCTATTGAAAACCATAGTTAATTTGCAAAATTTGCCGAAAATATCACGAATATATCTTGATTGGCCACATTTATCCAGACGTGTGAGCCGCAACACCATTTGCATGAAAATACCGCATTTTGGCTTCAATTTCGACAGTAATTCGCTATAAACATTTCTTTTAATAGGAGTTAGGGACCAATACTTTATTTTTATTCGATTTCCCAGGATTTTTTTGCTTATTTTTTTCCCAGGATTTTGGCTTACACAGTTTTAATCTAAATATTAAACATTTTTTTTCTCGTTTAAATGGACATTTTTCTGGTGTCATCTGAGCCATCTCCATAAGAGCCCATGTTGAAATTTCAACTTTCAAGGCTGAACTATGGTAGAGCTAGCCTGGAAATCTTATTTTATTTTCATCTCAGTTTATGGAACGCACTTCAATTATGAGATATTCAAGTCAAAATCGGGAATGAGTTACCCTGAGACCTGAGCAACTATAAATTCTATTTCGCCCTTCACAAGCATAGGTACGTTACTGGAGAAAATCGCGTGACTTAAGTTCGGTTAACTCTTCGCATCAAATTAACAAAAGAATAATAAATTTAAATTGATATGCGGAACACTTAGTAAAACTCAAAAATGTAAAAAAGAAAGTGACTTAATTAAGATTTTATCAAATGATCGCTCTTCCAATGTCATTGTATTTGAGTGAGACGTGGTCACTCTCAAAGAGAGAGTCAGAAATGAAATTGAATCATTGGAAGTGAAACTCTTGAGGACAGTATATGGTTGCACATTGTGTCATAAAACCCCACAGTGAAATAATCGATTAAAGTTAACCACTTTAAATTTTTAAGATAAAATATTGCATGACAAATTCAAGTCGTGCAAAAATGTAGGAAGAATGCAGCAGGACTGCCTTCCCAAAACTTTCGTGGAATACAAACCTAGAGGACAACGAAGATTCCTACGTTAAGATTGTTCCGGATCGGGAAATATTGCCAATTCCATGAAGTAAAGAAAATCCTTATACATGAGAACATCGCTAAAAAGCATAGTTAAAAACAACTGGTACTATGACGCAGACATCGGTCAAATCTTGCCTTGGGAACATGAGTGGGATCTTAACAAAATTTTAATGCTTTCCTGGTGAATGCTTTGCATAAATTCTTCTCGGTTATTCCTTCTGGTTAAGCTTTTTTGCGGTATCGACGTTTCAACGGACGATTCGTCTAAGGACATCAGGATAAGTGAATGTCATTTACTTGCATTTACTTACCCTGGTGAAGATGGACGTGCCCTCCGTTAAAACGTCGAGACTGTATACAAACCCGGTAGAATACACGGGAAGAGTTTATGCTAAAGCTTGCTCACTTCTAAAGTATAAATAGTGTATGGCTATAATGGTGACTATTTAAGATAGCCCATCAGAAGCTGCCTCGAAGGATATTCATTCGCCTCCGACAAAGATTGAGTGACATATGAAGTGATATAATGGGATTACCTCACTCTTAGGTAGTGAAAGAGATGTTTGTTTGAGTACCATGTGCGTGCTACTAAATTGACCACTATTTCAAAAAGATAACCTTCGCGATCAACAAAAGTCATTTGCCATAGTGATCTTTATAAGTCGTTCAATATTAAGGTTGGTACATTGCAGCCGTCTCTTCTTCTCCTACACTTCTCTTATTTTTATAATCTACGGCTGTTATGCTCAGTACCCGAGGCATGTAATGTGGAAATTGCCTCGTCTATTTATGTACTGCCTTGTATGTATGAATAGATTTTAAAGAAGAAAGGCGCCAATGATCAACCTACGGAATTTTTACTGCGGCTACGTCAGAAAGTTTACTGCTTACCGCCTTTTCATTTGTGTATCTTAGACAGTGTTGCTTTCAGTGATGATGTGCCTTAGCCATTAGTAAACAAATTAAATACTAAAATGTATATTATCAAGCCATCGTATTTTTATGAGCGATTTCTCAGCGATTAATTCCTTTTATTTTTTTCCCGCGTTATTTCCTTTTAAGTGACAGATTTCATGTGATTTTATGTCTCTCAGTAATTTTTAGTCAAAGAAATATATAAATATAATGCCTGATAGTAAATTGACATTCAATTCACCGAAGAGAAATCGCATCTTGGAAAGTGTTTTTGTTCAAATTTTGCTTTGGTGATTTGATATAAAAATGTTATATATCTCCATGCCTCACTAGTTGTAGTATTATTGGCAATGTATTCCAAGCTCAACTTAGTAATACAAATAGAGTGGAAATGTATGATTTTGCTGTTATGAATCAAACAAAGGGTATCTATCATGATGAATAAGAAACACTAAGAATGTTTCCACAGGTTTACTGAGAAGACTCCCCTCGATTAGTTGATAAATCTGTAGAAGATTATTAAGTGCATTTTATTCGTCATGAGTATTGTCAACTTCCACGATGTCCAACCTGATACGTCTACATTTAAAGGGTACGTGTATCACATCTACAGTAGGAGTACGTGTATCATGTCTTGTAATTACCTTAACTTCGGATATACCGTGGGGATTACACATACAAAACATATGTGGCGCAGCATTAAAGAAACTAGGTTTTGTTAAACATAAAATAGGAAGGTCCTCGGATGAAAAATACAAAGAGAGATGCTACTTTGCTCTGATTAGGCCACACCTCGAATGCGCCGCGAGAATTTAGGACCCTGTTCATAAAGATTTAACCAAAAAAATTAATTAAATACAAAGAAAAGCAGCGCGCTTCGTTAAAAACTGCTACAAGCCTACATACCTCTAGTGTCTCACAACTGTTAGAGGAATTAAGATGGGATCCCCTAGAGACTCGGAGGCTACACACTTGGCTTAGGTTGCTACAGAAATTAAGAACTGATATTTTTCAGAGCGACATAAAAAATATTATCATGACTTCTCACTACATCTCTAGGTCTGACATATGTGATAAAATAAGAGAAATAACCTGCCAAACAGAAAAACTCGTTCTTTCCACGAACAATAAGCGACTACAAAAAAATTACTACAAGCTATTATTATACAAATTATCCTATAATACATGTCACAATTTCATCTCCAAAAAACCTTTACACGGCTGGTCACCTAACACCCCATACTACACACCCTTTCGGCGGCTCGCGGGGTATTATGTAGAGGTAGGAATGAGAATAAAAGCAATAACACATATAAATCATCTCATAGTGGGTCCATCAAGGAGAGAGAAAAAAGTTATTGTCCTAAATTTTTTTTAAGACGTGAGCAAGTGATACTAGTTCCTAAGTTATATTCTTATGTTCATTGTGAAGCTATTTCCACATGACCATCTACGTGCAATTTTTCATTGATAAATTCTTACACCCGCGTTTTTTCCTTTTAATTGACAGGTTTTTGTGTATTTCAGTAATTTACTAATCAAATAAATATATACCTATAGTGCCTAAAATTAAATTGACACTCAATTCACCGGAGAGAAGTCGCTACCGCTACCACTTTCAGCCGCGCCTCCCGCTTCTCTCCAGCCCTTAGCTCGTCCTTTCGCGCACCACCCGCCTAATTCTTCCCAACCGTCCACACACAGCATTTCTCCATCCGACCCGACTAATTTGGTCCACGACCTCCCCTTCCCTCACTCGTTTTCGTCTCTTTCGTCTATCACCCCTACCGCCCACTCCACTCTCTCTCCCATTCTTCCCCTCTCTTTCGCTCTTTATTTTCCTCCTTCCCGCCGTCACCTCCGCTCTTCTCCCCTCCTCTTCTTTATGTCTCTCCGCGCCTCCTTTAAGCACTCCTCGGGATGAGAGAGCGTCGGGGGTATGAGAGCGGTGCGAGTTATTTGGAGGCATATTCCCGCTCTGGGGCAGCGGCATGGTCCCGTCGCGACTTTTCCGGGGTGCACAGGAAGTGGATTCTTCCGCGCCATTCCTTTGGCCTTCCCATTCTCTTTTTACCGTTGATAGAAAGGTTCGTTCGCCGGAGTAAGGTTATTCCACCCTGCTGACTTGTCTCTCTAGTTTCTCCGCAGGTAAGTTCACTAGGGATATTTTTTGGTGGTTGGAGCGTGAGTCGTGTGTCATTGAACGCACATTTTAATTGCCATTCAGGCAAGTCGAAAATAAATTCTTTGACCTTTGTTTTGGTTATGGATTTTGTTATGCGTTGGAAATAACCATGCATTTTAGAGATACATCCAAATTAACGATGTTTAAAACACTGCTGTACAAATACATGATTACACTCACGCACTAAAACAAACTTCTTTATTTGAGTATTTATCAACAAATTGTAATATATAATATGACACAAGACCAAATGGAATTTCTGCTGACATTCATTTTTGTTGAATGGAAATTATGTTGAATATTGATGTGATTAATATTTAATATGTGTTATTAGTGTATTTGTAAACTGATAGTAATATGATACATGTGTAATGTGTGATATGCGTACTGACCAACAGCTAATTTTTGTGTATTTTTCAACAGTTATTTCTTTGTAATTTTTGAAATTTTTTTGTTGCTTGCTCTATCTCTGCGACTATCAAAATCGCTGTGTAATAAATGTTGTTCTTAGGTGACTTTGCCACAGAACATTAATTAATATATTATTATGATTATACGTATTGTAACATAAATGGTGGACGAACTATATTTAGGATAAAAACACGCTTTGCACCATGTGACTCCTTGGTTACGTGATCGAAATTATCTCGATTGGTTCCAACCAACGTACGATCCTAGGGTCTAAGGTGCGAACATTAGTCTCTTGATCTAAATCTTTCTATTGCGTTTGTTCTCTTCCGCGTGTGCCTCTACTAAAGTTACTAGCCGCAGTGAGTCCAGGTGGGATAGTCTTTTTCCACATAGCAAGCAGATATATTGCGACGATATAACAGCGCTTGCTAGCGCCAGGGAAGGGTCACGCGTGATTTTATTAATTCCTCTGATGTCCCGACTGTAGCAACAATATGATAAATGAGCGCAGCGATTGCTAAAATGGCACGAGATTCTAAAAACAGAATTGAATTCTTCCGGAGTCACTCACATTTTTACCGCATGGTCGTGGCGCTATGACGTTATAAGGTAGTTTGAGCGAAATATCGTTTTATATAGAAATAAATGAATTTGGTCTCATTTTAAAGAAAAGTATATCACCCTTCCATTAACATCAAGAATTTAACCCCTCATTACATAACCTTCCGAGATATTTGCCAAAAAATACCAGCCCTTTTACATGGGAAATGGTACGTGTATGCACTCCAGAGAGACATTATATTAAAAATGAGGCATTTCCTACACTAATCTTGTCAAAAAATCAAAAGTGTATAGCGTTCATCATTTTGCAACTATTTTTGAAAATTAATCATATTGTCACCGCAGTAGTAGTAGTAGTAGTACGGTTGGTATGGAAGGAGAGAAAACTCATTAGAGAATTATATATGAGGCAAAAAGCTGCATTAAAAATAAATGAGAATACGACAGAATGGGTGGATCTTGGCAGAGGAGTAAGGCAGGGATGCTGTCTGTCGCCAACCTTGTTCAATATATATGTTGATGATCCATGAATCTTTTGATGGGAGAGAGGAAGGAGTCAGCAATGGAGGTAGGAAGATAAGAAGTATAAGATTCGCAGATGACATGATAATATTAGCAGATGATATGCAATCACTTCAAAGTTTGATAAAGGATTTGGAAGAAGGGATGAAGGAATGTAGGATGAAGATAAACCTAGGAAAGACAAAGATGATGCGAGTAAACTGTGAAAATTATACGAGTGTCAAAATAAATTAAGGTGCAATAGGAAAATTGAAAAGCTACCGATACCTAGGAACGATGGTGACAGACGACTGGAGAAGTATTGCAGAAAGAAAAGCAAGGATAGCAATCGAAAAAGAAGCCTTCAGCCAGAATAAAAACTTGCTATGCAATAAAAGCCTGGATCTGGAGCTGAGAAAGAGACTAGCTAAGTGTTATTCATGGAGCTTTTTTATGTATGGATGTGAAGCGTGGACATTAGGTAAGAGGGAAAGGAATAGAATAGAAGCTTATGAAATGTGGGTGTGGAGAAGTATTGGAAAAGTAAGATGGGTAGATAAGATAAGAAATGAAGAGGTTTTGAGCAAAGTAAAAGAAGGAAGATCGCTCCTATAGGAAATAAGGAAAAGGAAACTGGTTGGGCCGTGTGATGAGAGGGAAAAGTATAACTGTGGAACTTGAGGGGTCAATCGAAGGAAAGAAAATGAGAGGAAGGAGAAGAATTAAATTGGTGGATCGGGTGTAGAACATCAGCTATGATGAAGCAAAGAAGGAAGCTCAGGACAGAAGCGGATGGAGACAGCAGTGGTGTACGGGATCTGCTAGCAGGAGAAACACCAGATGATGATGAGTAGATTCTTTGGGATCACGATAAAGACTCCTACAGTTAATTCCTAGAGACTCGGAGGCTAAACGCTAGGCTTAGGTTGCTCGATAATTTCATAACTGATATTTTTCAGAGTGATATAGAGAAAATTATCATGACTCCTCACTACACATCTAGGCCTGACAGATGCGACAAAATAAGAGAGATACACTGCCGAACAGACAGGTACAAAAACTCGTTCTTTTCGCAAACAATAAGCAACCACAATAAAAATTCAGCTCCACTAAATACACTTTTACAATACATGTCACCATTTCATCCCCAAAAAACTAACACCTTTACACGAGTGGTGACCTAACATTCCCTGCAACACGCCCATGCGGCAACTCGCAAGGTATTATGTAGATGTAAATACCTTCCGTTTTGGTGGAGTTTCAAACGTACCGCGTGAGAAAAATGAGTCGAGTTAAACACTTATTAATATATTTTTATTACTTACAACTTCTGTCATGTAAAACGATTTTATTGCACCATTAATAATGCAATATTTAATTTGTGTGTCTCACAGTTGGTGAAATTAAAACGTATATATCGAATATGGTCTCTATTACGATTAGGAAACTATCTCGCTCGCACTACCTTAAATAAACAGAATCACACTCCAGCTGTGCTGCGATATGTCCAAAGCCTTTGTTTTTTAAAGGTGACCGTAAGTCGTAGACTGTGGGTCGAAGTGTAAGAGTTCGGGTATCAGATGACATGATCCCTGCGGTTCTCAGTGGAAACATGTCGTTCCCTTAAAGCCTTTTTATAAATCAGAACTTAAGATGTATGGGAGCCATAATTCATGAAAGTGCACGGCTCGAAGGACCGAAAGATTCTAATTACAATCCAGATGAAGTGGCTTTTATCTTTTGCGTGCTACGATAGCTTAGGTCATTTTGCTTACTCCGCTTGCCAATTGCAGAAAAATAGCTGCCCTTGGTGCTCCAAAGCCCGACGGTGCATAGATTTTTGCACTGATTAGGAAATAGCATAAATAATAGGAATAGAAAGTTTAATCGTGGGAGGCCATTGCATAATTCCAGATGAAAGATTTTTTTCCCGTTTGTGTTTATAAGTTGGGTTAAATCTAGAGATAGCCCATTAAAGACTATTATGGACAACGTCACTGTTCAGATACTCATTTATAGGAATTATTCTCTGATTCTACTGATACGACAACGGCTGTCTTCTCTGGATATTAGGAAGACAAAGTAAGTTATTTTCTGGCTCAATTTTCAGAAAGTCTTTCATGGTTTATAACTGAGCGCTAGCCTTATCATATTAGGTCTACGCTTTTTATTTAAGTACTAACAGTTGCATATTATCAATATGTCGTTGTAAATTAAACAGTAATGGTGCCCTGTTTGTTCTGAAACCTCATAAAATGTTTTTATTTGGTCAGATTAGTATTGGTCGAACTTGATGTCAAAAATTGAAGTAAGAAAGCTCATAAATTGCATTCATGAGTAAGTCAATTGATTTTAAGCACTCAGTTGATATCCAACTATGGTTAACTTACACATATTATTTTATATGTACCACCCAATTATGCTTATCCCACCCAAAAATTGTGTGCTTTTATGAAGAAGTAGTATATTGGACAATCTAATCCGAGCCGAACCGAGTTAGAAAACTTAAGTTGCCTAATTAAAATTTCCGTTAAATCTTTTTTTCCACCGTCATAAATTCTGGAGAATTATCACCTTTTGTGTTTATATTGATCCCAAAGTTATCTCGAAATAGGATGGGATATGGGATATCGTGACTAAACTTCGTAACTCCTTACTCAATGTCGGTTTATTCCTGATGGGATATTGATTTTCTCTTGATGAAAAACTAGCATGGAAGGAAATGTTATTCCGCAGACATTATATGCTGAAAATAGCGGAAGATGGCTCTTGTTATTAGAGTCACTCGCGACTTAGATAAAAATGGAATTAGTAGCATATTATTATCACATAATATCTAAAAAATCACATATGGTATGCATCTGTTAAATTGACTGCCATACACAACGGCTTAATTGCAGTTTTCAGTAATAATTCTACGTTGATTTAGATACTTTCACGTAGATGCAAAATTTGTAATAGTTAACGAAGGCGCAATAGCATATGTCTCCGTTTTTATCTTTGATAATATCCTGGCTTGCTGGTTACAGTTTGTAAAAACCCAAATTTTACATTTTGTGAGGTACTGATGGTTGAAGTAGCACATCAAATAAATGGTTAAGTCTTATTTTAGCATTCACCTCCTTTATTGATTATGGGTACCTCATTTTGAGTTGTCAATTAGGTCTTTTGTACAATTTTGTATTTTTATACTAATACTGGTTTAATTTTGTTCTCATTTCTATATTTCCCATTAGGAAGCATTTATAATTACTCAATTTTTTAGAGCAAGGGAGTCGTCATGGAACAATCAAAAGATAAATGCAAAAATCAAAGAATACTGGCTCTAAATTTTTTCGGCGTCCAATTTAGTCACCCATTATCATCAACTCCATTAGTGACCCATATTTAACTGAAAAGTGACCGTCATTTTTCTGGCTAAATCAAAGAGTTGACTCAAAAGAAAAGTCGGAGTCATATGCTTGAGCGTTAGAGCGGAAGGCTATTCTCCCAAACGTTCCATAATGGAATTAGAGGGAATTAATTACTCTCTATGGATTATAAAATTTAATTAGATCACCGCATAATCTCAGACCGGATGTTGACACTGCGTGCGAATCAGTTTTGTTCTTGAATATTGCCATAATTATCGGGAAAAATTGGAATCCTGATCCAACGCCCATTCATCGGGTGAAAGTGAAACTCTCTACCATTTAGTTTAACCGATAAACCCCGGATCTAATTGAAATTCACGTGGCAAAATGATTCTAGCGACCGGAGCACCCAAAAACACCCCTGCTCCCGCGCTCAATACTCAATGTGGTTGTCATTTGACTTTTCCTTTCTCATTAAAGCGGCCACGGGACGGTCATAAAATCCCGCTCTGGGGAATCGTGGGCGTAAATTGCCCGAAGAATCATTTGCCACCATTATAATTACAACAAGCCGCAAAATCCGGAGCCGTTTTATTTCACCGATGGCTAAAACGACATCACGAGTGACTCAGGGTCGCTTCGTCCGTCACCAAAATTTTCATACGCTCCCATTCCCCCCGCATACCATCCGTCCTTCACGAGCTATAATTATTTTGGGTTCACTGTGCCCATTCTGCGACTCTCACGGACTCTCTTTTTTTTCTTTCCATCTCCATGTCTCTCATTATATCTCTTTTTACCTAAGGAGATCCTTTTCCACGGTGTTTTTTTATTCGCGGCCGCAATTATCCGTCTCATTTACCAGACTTGTTTCTCGATTTTTTCCATCTCCCTCCTGGTCCCTCCCCCACCACCTTTTACAATCCACCTTTTTCCCTACACCCCTATCCACTATATTCGTCTCTTTCCCATCCCATGGGTCCCCCCTACCTGCCCACCCCTGCTTTGAAGAGACATTGGAGAGGGATGGGCGGGGACCAAATGGGCTTGTGGCTCCCCATCCCTCCCCGCTTCCCATCCTTTCCTCCCCACACCCAGCAGAGCGAAAGAGGAATAAATGTTATGGGAGCCGTCGAGTTCCCCCGGCGCCAGATATATATTTTTTAAGCCAGCAAATTAATGCTCTGGGGTTTATTAAAAACAAGAAAAAAGAGAAGAATGGGACGAAGGTGGGCTTTCGTAATGTATTATTTTGAGACGAGGCAAGAGGTCTAGCTCGCTAACACCACGGAGAAAAATGTGATGATAACGGGAATAAGAAATAAAAAAAGAGGGGAGCGTATTGGAAATAAAAAGCTGCTGATAAATGCGCATTTTGATACGACACGCACGCAATCTTATCGGGTGATTTCAGTTGGTGCCAAGAGTATTGGTAAAACACATAATGAGTTCCAAACAGTGAGATAAGGTAATCGCTACAGGGAATCAAGCTCAGGAAAATATTTGTTAAGAATTTATCCGTTCAAATTAATCAGTCAATATCTCGATATGCTTCTAACCTGTCACCTGTACCATAAATTTAAAGGGCATAACGCGGATGGTAT
Organism: Ceriagrion tenellum; assembly: GCA_963169105.1. Lineage (NCBI taxonomy): Eukaryota > Metazoa > Arthropoda > Insecta > Odonata > Coenagrionidae > Ceriagrion > Ceriagrion tenellum. The sequence continues at coordinate 124,853,924 of OY720633.1, read as the reverse complement.
TCAACGGCATCTTAGATATCTATCTCTTTTTAAGGTATTCTACGTTATAGGCGAACTATCTTATTCATTTTTCGTGGCACATATTTTTTATCTTTTAATACGATAGCTTGCAACTCTACCCAAGACTGCATTCACTTCATTATACTTTGTGATGATTTGATGACTGAAAGGAGGACATGTAAGGAGAGAGACTCTTTAAACTCAAAGTATTTCCTATTTCGTAAAAAGGATTTTTTGGGGTAATACTTGCTTGATACAGTCAAGCTGAGAATGATAGTAGTCTCCGGCGAAGGATTACTTGCTATAATCTTGTGTAAATAACCGTATGCACGTCATTGCTTTGTTATTTTATCGTCCATTGGATCAACGACGAAATTAAGTTTGAATTAATTTCAGACCTGAGTGACAAAATATGTTTATGCGAATAATTATGGAGAGTAATTATGCGAGTAACTTTTTTTGAGAGTATTAATATTGGAATAATCAATAGTTAATAAAAATAATTATTACTATGATCGTGCAGTCTAAGTTCCACATATGTCAATTTTATGTAAGCAGTACTCTTAGGCAAGAGTTTTATGGGCCGTGATTAAAAGATTTGCGCCAATATTATATTCATAATTGTTCTTTTTTTCGACTCATTTCACATTTAATGGACGATTAAGAAAAAATAGAACTGCTATGATCTTTCTCTTATCTCTTTCTCTTAACTCCTATCTTCATCAATTCTTTTTATTTTCCATTTCATTCTTCACCTTATTTTCTTATTGCATGTATGGATTAAAATGTAGTGGTCGTTTGTATTCATTTATCAAAATGGAGATATACAGTGGATTTACAGATGTCATAAACGACATATGCTCATGATTTTTTATTGTCATTCTTGCTAGCTCACAATTTTATCATTTCGGATCGTAAGTCACTTCGAATAAATATATAGCAATATTTCGTAATTTTATAGATATTCATAGCCATTAAAATGATGGTTAGCTATATTTGTTCCAGAATGCTCATTAGACGATAAAATTCAAAGATAACTCTGGGTAATGTAAAAATATAGGTATAAGTTAGTTTGAAATGAAGATATTGCTAATATTAGGTGATTAACTAGTCAAGGTAGGTTTCATATGGAAGTTCATCTGGATTATCTCGTATACACGGCCCAATCCACCAAACATTTTTCTTTCTTCACCTTAGAATTTGTCCTTATTCATGTCTTTAGCCCGTCCATAAAACCTGTTCTCTTTCTTTCCCATTCCTGCTCACACTAAATTCTCCTTCCTATTACAGTCTCTCTTGCCTCTTCCTCACCTCATCTAGAAGTTTCCTTTCCTCACCTTCCATACCATGTCTTTCCTTGTATGCCTTCCTCTCCCAACACTATACCTTCTCCTCCTTCTCCTCCAGGCTCAAATTTTAAACATCTGCTGCTTATTTTAGTCTCATTTTATCCAATCATTATAAAAATTTTAATGCATGAAAGGAGGAAAAGTGGCGTTCCTGTTTTTTTGGCATTTTTGGGAACACAATGAGGATTTGAGAACTCTTATATCTTGGATAAAAAATTTGGTAAGACAAGGATGACGTCTGAGTTTTATCCTCTAAAAGAATTGCTTGAGGTGTAGATATGTTCTCAATGGTATTCAGGGAACAGAACACGCAAGAAGAATCATAACGAAGAATTTTGCAGTATGTTTTTATTCCCCTACTCCTATCTCTGTTTCTTTCCGTTGAATAGATGCGACAGAAATCTTCCCATTTTAATGTTTTAAAGCGTACTTTTCTCACAGGTTTATCTCCCCCTCCAGTTTAATTTTAACCTTCTATGGACGAGCAAGTCAAATTTCTTACGTTCCAAAATCATTGATTGATCTGCTTTCAAAGAGGCTTTTCCAATTAGTTGCTGCGCTAGACAGAATTGTAACGCTTTGAATTAAAAGTGTGAGGAAAGTTGCGTCTCTTTTGGTGGTTTGTCAAACAATTTGAATGGATGAATATATATAACGCTATTTACTGATGATGGCGTGCCTGGTGAACTGAGAAATAAATAGTTTCAGCTGTTTTGTGAAGAAAAAATTGGGAATGTTTAAAAGTTGATACATTATGAAGGTAATGTTTAAGTGTAACTTGAGTAAATATAAATATGTATAAAGAATTATTTTAAATTAACTATAAAAATGCAATAACGTTACATTTCAAAATAAATGTAATCATCAAATAAATTGCAATTTTGTCAAATGCTTGAATATCACTTTTTTTTAAACTAATATAGGAGCAGTATTTTTTTCATGAAGATGTTTCATAATTCCATCCATAGAGGGTTAATTTAGATGCGAGTGTACGCGCCTTTGCAAGAACACGCGTACTCATACTCTCGCGTGCCTGTGCCCTCTCACAGTCCCAACGCAGCTGCAAAAACATTCAGTATAGAACAGCCATCGGTTCGTCCAGCTTGCAGAGACCTATCGAAGCTTGCATAACCAAGCTAAATGTATTTTTATTTAATGGTAAGCACGTTTTTAAGAGTCTCTAGTTAACCGTCATCATCAAAAATTTACTTGATCGTAAAATTAAATTTAATATAATTAGCTCGAGTCCGCAAAACAAATCCCTTATTACGTGACGTCCAATTCACATTGGCTCATAGTTTTTTTTGTTCTTTAATGGATAGATAATGAGCTGTTAAAACGTATCCCTGTGACGTTCCATGTTATTGTATTCACGTTCCACTTCCACCCCTTGCTATTTAAAATGATTGTGGACTTCATTGAGGACTCTAGAAGAAAGCCACTTAGCTCGGTGCATTTTTATGGGAAACTCAAGGATAAATTTTCACACGGTGGGCTACTTTTGCCCACTCTCTATTATCGTGATAAGCAAACTTGGAGGATTTTTAAAAATTTACTTTTTAATCCACAACAAGGGAAACTGTTTGATATGAAAAGAAATGTAATGCCTCGGTGAAAATTTTACAGTAATATCGGGGGTAATAAAAAAAACTTTAGCGCGAAAAATTGATGCCTTTCATCACATTAATTAGGGCTTATTTTTCTTCTTTAAAGTTTTATTTCTTCTAAACAATTTTTCTCTCCTTGAACCAGAAAACTTTGTAATAGTCTGTTTGTAAAGTTATTTCACAAAGTGTTTGATAATTGGTTTGCAAGCGCTTTTTGAAAGTTACTTTAAAGGTAACAGTAATATAATTCGAGTTTTAAGTTAAGAAGTTAAGTCATTTGTTTCGTTGAAGCATGTAATATTTGTAAATTTAGTTCATACTTCGCTGATTCTGCTTCAATTGTTTAACTTAAGCATCTTAATTGCAAATTAGTGGTACATCTCGTTTTGAAGTCGTAATATTTTTGTTTATTATTACATTAAAAGCAGTAAAATTATATCTACGATTAAATTTTGTAGCGTGGATGTTATAATAGTAATATTAATATCACAGTAGTTTTCATGGTCACAGCATTAGAAATTTAAGGTTTCCCTAAAAAAATCTCAGGGATAACTTTTAATTATGAAACCACAATCACTCTATCAAACTATATATTCAAGTTCTCAGAATTCAGAGGATATGGGAATAGTTCCCAATGGTTGTCTCCGATGTGTAACTCCCAAGGCGAGTTTAACGAAAGCTCGGCATTTTCTAGCCGGAAATCAGTTCATTTGGGGATGAATTGCCGGAGTTATAAAACTCTTTTGAGCCGCATATGGATTCTGTTTGATATAGATGATCTACTTTGCGTAATAATAAGTAAATTTCTCACTAAAACCCTCTGACTGAAAAAAAGGAATTTGTCTCCATATTATTGGTCCAATGAGATATGAAAAGGTTTAATGCTGAATGAGAAACCACCATTCAAGTGCCAAAAATAGTGAAGATTGCAAAATATGGAATTCCAATATTCATTTGCCAAATCAGAATTACACAATCGCTTTCAATAACTCAATAATGGCCTTTAAACAACTCCTATGATTGTCCTGCATTGGTGGAATTTAGATATTCCTAAAACTGCGATGTCTCAGGCGTGACTAGGTGAAATATTTAAATGAAAAGATTTAATTTTAGCCTATGTGGAATAACTTAATTAATCTTATCAATTGTATTGTTTTAAAAATTTTTGATAAAATATTTGAAGATGAACATTTTTGCGCTGTGATATTAGTGCCTTGTGAGTTCATTCTGCCTTGCAATTTATTTTATAAAATAAAATCCCAGCATTCATCAGTTGTAAAGATCAAATGTTTCATCAAGTGCTTAATTAGGTCACCGCGTTTTTTAAAATAGTGTTTTTTATTATGAGAGTATGAGCAAAAATGACGAAAACTGGTACGAATACTCTAGATTAATTTTTGCGTTTATAATCTTTGGGCTCCGGCCTTTAAGTAAAAATTGATAGAAAATTTTGTGAAAAACATGTCACTTAATGTTAATCATTTCAATGGCATCTGGTGTATTATCGTTGTAACTAGCCGTTTAGCAATTTGTAAATTACATCTTTTCCGACATCCTGAATTAGCTGCTTGGGTCCTCAAACCCCGCCCTAATGTCGTCTTTCTCTTGGAGAATTGTTGTTTTCTTTGCAGCCTCGCTTCATCCCCTCCCCCATTCTCATCAAGTGATGACTTCGTAAAAAGCTGTCTTCATCTTCCTTTTTAAGAGGCTTCAACTCCCCCAAGACCCCTCTTGCTCCAACTCGTACTTTTGCCATCTTTTTGTGTCAATTAAGGAAACATTTCTTTTGCGAACATCACTTGAATCCGCTCATCTTTTCCTCAAGGCGGATTTTAGAGGAAAAAATGAAAGGGGAAGAACTTGTGGCTGTTTTGACCCGAGATGCACTTCCCGAAGCATTTACAGATTCACGTTTTCCTTCTCATTCTCTCTGTAATATTTCTCACCCTCATGCGATAAATAACGTTAAAATTATCGTGAAAAGCTTTCATTGGTGCGGAATGATATAATGGGTAACGGTGGACCGTATTTAAGGATTAATTACCGGTGTTAAAGGCCCCAAAGAAGATTATTATTTACAGTGATGCCACGTTCTTTGAGACTTCATTTTCACTGCTCTATTATTAGATAAATGTTTATTTAAATTAAATTGTTCGTGTTCCTGGGAATAAATGCACTCGCATATTTATTACTTCCTGTTTACTTAAGTAACATCCATTTATTAAATGTATGTTCCATTCTAATCAACATTTCATTGAGATTCATAATGATATAATCATCGAGGTTGGTCTATTTAGGCTGGGATATACTAATAAAAAAAATCAACAAAAATTAGCTATGCAGTGCTTAATTACTGAACCCGCCCGCTGAAAGTATTAATTTTTATAACACTGGTCTACACAGAAAATTATTTTGCCTGCTGTGAAGGATGTTTAAAATGATTTAATGCTATTAGAGGTGGCCAATTATAAATTTAAAAAATTGTAAAATGAAAAAAAAGAGTAAAAAAAAAGAAAAAAAAATAAAGTTGCCCATCACGTCACACGTCATATTTAATAACATGTATAATGTTTATGATCTTCACCAAAATAGAATTTAATAGCACTAAATTTCTTTAGGCAAAACTTTACTTTGTGTTTGATTAAAACTTTTATTTTAATAGGAGCTTGTAATTTAATTGCAAAATACACAGGAAGTTAAAAAAAACCCACTGAATTTATCACGAAGGAAGTTTCACTTCTTTGATCTTCTGAAATGTCTAGAATCAGGAATGTCACGCTGTAGGCACCAACAAAAGTTAGCTATTGTGTGTATGTGTTCCACCTGCCGTGACATCTTCGTTCCATGGTTTTTATATCTTTGTAGAAGCACTCACCCTGCTCCTCACTCAAAGCACCAAGATTTGAGGGATATACATTTAATCGGCTGTGTGAATAATGTACCTTGACACGTTTACTCCTATTCTCCGGCATGCTGTCAACAACATTTCTAGTAGAAGCTCGTGGTTGAATGCATTTATGCTGCCAGGAAAGGTTTTTACTACGTCATAAAAATGAATTTCACGAATATTCATACATTTTACGAATCTGTAGCGAAGAAAAATACTTTCAGTTGGAATTTACCAATACAGCACAAATATTCATCACATACACTCATAGTTCGTCAAACAAACATTGTTACTAATATTTAACCGGATGCAATGCAATTTCATTGCAAAACCAACTTGCTACTTACTGATTAAATAGAAGACTGTAAATTTTCCTTGCGAAAGCATACCTCGGTCAATTGCTACTACTATCGACACCTAATGCCACCGAGGTCCGTGCTTACTCATCGAAGTGTCACTTGCAAACGACTTGCCAGGTTACTGTCATGGGACCATAAACAACTTTCATGTGTAATGACGCCTAAGCACTCCACACGCCTAGCGAGCGACAATAATACGAAGAGTTTTATGGTATTTTAACGGCATGTCAGCATGTGCTTGAAGGAGCTTCCGCAACAAAAATAACTCACGCTTTCCAAAAAAAATCGCCAACCTCGACGGCACTCCGCAAGCAGCTAATAAAATACGTTACAGTCTGATGTGATGGGGAAACTTGTTGCTTGATGATCCATCCTAACAGTCACAAATTAATACTAGAATCTACAACAGAGGAAAGTACATGAAGTCGCCATTTGTGAACAAACCGGACGTCATGGAAAAGAGTGGATGTGATTTATGGATTCAGCGCAGATCATCAGCTATTAACTGGAATTTAGCTAAAATGATGTAGACCAGTGTAATATATTGTCCGTGGAAACAATTCTTTTGGTATATAATCAAATTTACAAGATGTTACAATCAAAACAGGCCAAGGTGAGCCTTTTCGATCAATAACAATATTAATTTATCGAATGTTTCTATGTAAGAATTGACGCTAATTTCAGGAAAGAAGTATTGATTTTAGTCAGCCTAAATATGGAATAAAAAAATAGGCAGTTACAGAACACCACAATATCGATCAGAGTATATATGAAATATAAAAACATTAATAATTTTAAACTTAAAATAAAAAATTTAAGAAATATTTTTTATGAAGACACTGCTAATGAGGCTGGGTATCGATCTACTAGGTCACACTGAATTTGTAACGGTCAATGATCATTATGGAATTCCATCCTTCAGGATGAGAATTTCATCGTTTACGAGAAGTCACTCAGAAGGATTTACTATACATGTATAAACGGAAATGAAGAGCATACATAGTGAAGGAATTGTAATTTAATTTTGAATATTATTGCAATAAAATTTATTTTTCACCAGATAAAATAAAAATCCTTGGTATGACTGTCGTAACTGTTTCCCGTTCATTTCGTTAAGATTCAAATTGTAGATCCTAATTTAACAAGGAAACAGAGCGTCAGAAAATCAATTGCTTCATTTCGAAGTGTGAATGCATGCCTCCCAAGAAAGCAGTTTAGATGATAAGTGCGATCTAAGAAGTGACTACCTTTATAAGAGATTATCAAATTTTAAGGCTGTCCATCGGCAGTAGTGTATCAACCTAAAAAATTTTGGAACTCGGAATCCTCAAAAGATTAATAATTAAACTCCACAAATTTTTCAATAAGGGCATAATGTATTTGGTCGGATATAAAATTTCAATCGATAGCTTTCGATCTCTTCTCGTGTTTACGCATTTGGAGTAGACAACCGTTTCGCCGGCATTCCAGTCAGCATTACTAGGTCCAAAAGTTCACGAGTTTTATGACCGCTTTATACAGTACTCATACAGAGGGCTTTGTATACTAATACGAGGCGCTCTGATTTCCTGGGAGGTCCGACATCTATGGACTGTTAAAGGTCTGTTTGAAGGAAGAGGATAGCAGATAGCCACTTTCCCTGTATTGTATTTCCCTGTACTTATTTTCCTTGGCGATGATTGTACATCCTTTAAAATTTATTTTTCGGTCCGGTGCTAACCAGGCGTGTTCAGCAATGGTAGAATGGCGATATTGCTTCTTTTTGTTCGCTCTCTGGTGTAACGCGTGGAGAACCCAAGAAGTAACAATAAACAATAAAATCTCTAAAGTATTCGTAACTATCAAAGTATTTATGTTCATAAAAATCCCGAAAATCACATTTTGTAAGAAACAACAGACTGCTGGTACTTGCGCTTGCTTCAAAAGATGTTAACGTTCTGTTCTATCTTTACTTAATAATCTTGATGTGAACAACAGATTGAATATGTATAAGATGTTATAAGGTATAGATGAGGAAATACGTCAATAGCTTTTGGACTTTGACTACAACTACAGATATGTATTTTATGAGCTCATGGGTACGCGTTAATTGCTAAGAGAAAAGAAATAACTTCGACTAGACTAGAGCATCGAACCTAAGAGATAAAATTTGAAGCATGTCATAATTGGAAGTAATTGTGGTGTTGAATATTTAGGTGGAGCAGCAATGGTTTTATTCTTTAAGTGTTATACTGAGTGAAGTGATACCTTCCGGAATATCTAGTGATGGAAATAGTCAAAAAAGGTTGAGCGACACCAGAATCCCAAGTTGAAGGCATTTTTTTCTGATAAAGAGTCCAGTTTCAGCTAACAACATGAGCTATATCGCTAGGTGACATTTCATTGATTTAAACGTATGAAGCACGGTATTATATGCGAGTGATTGTTGAAAAAAAAACATAATTAGGATAGATAAAATAGGAAATACCAAAATGGTGTCGTCGAAGGGGAGCAAAGGGCCGAAGAAGGATGTTTTGTGAAATATCAATGGAGTGGAAATGAGGAACCATAAGGGTGTATTATGAGACATTCCCTGTGACGAAAGAAGAAATGAATGAGAAAATTTGCCGAGATGGACCAATAATGGATTACATTCGTAAAATTGTTAGATATGTGGAAATCTCTCTTAGCCTGGAGCTGCAGTAAACATTCGTTTCAGTGGTAAAACTATTGTAAAGCGTCGTTCATTTTCATATCCTATCTGACAAACTAACTTCTGATGCTATTTCCTAAAACCTGAAAGTAAGGGTTGGAATGTCATTTACCTGTGAGACGACTGCCTCTCAGATTTTTACAGGAGCCATCAGAGAAGGATGATATTTCGCGATATTAATGAATATTTTTTATTGAAATAAGGCACTTTACGGAATAACTATTGCTGGAGGTAAATATTGTGCCAGTTACTTAGTTAGTTAAATACTATATCAATAAAATTATTTTTAAGTTACAGTTAGTAGTAACGTTAAAAACGCTTGAAATAATTTTTTACTCTCCTCATTTACAAGTATTTGGAATGCGCAAACTGGTGAAATGAAAAAAATGTGGGTTGCCGCACTACATGGTAAATTAATAATGCCGGAGGCTACAATTGTGGCTCGAGTGCAAGCATCATGTAGCATAGCTTTATATAAAGTTACTTTTTTAATTCAAAGTTTTCGGAGTTAAGAACGTGCTTGAAAAAGTTTGATATCATCGTACGCTTGTAATAGGGCTTGTAAACGAGGAACGCTGCAGTGAGAGCGGGTAAGTTATGAGGCATTTAATTATTTTACAAGGTATTAGATTCTGGTTGTTCCTATTTGCTTTCGAGAGTTCAAGTCAAATTCGTACTCTAACCTGCGATGAGAAGTGTGAATGGATAAGACCGTAAGCGTGTGTGATAAGACTGGGTTGGGGCCGTATACTTTAGTATAATGGATTGAGAAGTATTGTCACCATTATTTGAATTATCTTCTATATAAAAGTTAAATTACTATAAAACCTTAAAATTGGTCTTTTTGATTGTGTTCTCCGTAGATTATTTATTTATTTTTTTTTATTTTCACTGTCCCGAATACAGCACATTAGGCTGTGAACAACAGTAACAACGGACGAAACACAGACACCCATGTCCTGGGCAGATAATATTCCACCCAGGCGGGACTCGAACCCGCGACCCTCGGGTTAGCAGGCGAGGACTTTACCCCGCCGCCACCGGGGCCGGGATAAGTGGTTTTAACGAGATAAAATTATGAAAGGTTTGAGAATTTTTGTTACTTTTGTTTGAAATCTCTTCTCTATAAAAATTTAATTATTAAATAAAAACTATATTGTTGTTTTCGTGTGTGCCCTTCGTATGTTAATGGTTTGAATAAAATGACATGATTTTTAAGAAACCTTATAACACTTGATTTTATAGTGGAGCATCTCAAGGTGTTTAAATTATTGATTGGATACGCAATAACAAGTGTTTAGAATTGCATATTTTAGAATAATATGCATATCTCTACGAATGCAGTCGGTTTTTACCGCGTCTACTGATTTTTATCGGTCGAAATAATGAAATTATTCTCTGATTATGTTCCAGTGGAGGAACCTTTCATGGGAACAGTGCCTAAAAATGTTCTATTTCCGTTTCGCTGTTCTTCAATTCTAAATTTGAATTCCAACATCTGTTGAGCGCTGCAGCTATTAATGAACCAGGACAACTACTCATTTTAGTCGTAAATTGAGCCATTTTGGAGCTGTTGCCAATTGTTTCAACGGTGAAATACGATTTTGGCTGGCAGTTCCTCTCGCAGTTTTCTTTTATTACATTCTTGTGTTATTATAAACGAATTGGCGTGCCTCTGAATTTTTGCCTCATTTTATTCGACTGGCCTATTTATGGATCGCTGAGGCATGGAGATGAAGCAGTAATTACCTGGGTCTCATTAGAAAGTAAAGGGTTGGATTCACTTCAACAAACTCGTTTAAATATCGCCAGATATACATTTAGGTATTCAAATCTACGGTCAAATTGAAATTTGCAACCTATAAGTTTAAACGTCATGTGCACACGCGGGTACTTGAGTGCCCACCCTTTCATATTTTTGCTTTTTACTGAAATAATTAATATTTTCATTGAGCCTCAAGATCCCCATTGTTACCTTACTTTCAAAACAAAATAACCACTGACTTTTTTCATTTTTTATAGGTAAACAAAATGGCGTCAAAGTACATGTGCACAGCGGACCGAAAGTTTATACCGGTAAATTGATTAATAACATCTTTAAATGAGTTTTTGAGTTCACAGGACTTATGAAATAAATTATACAACAATTTAATGGCAAATTATTTAGTACTACACAACGTTCCAAACAGATGAAAACGCTCCATTCGCGAGTTGCAAGGCCTTATTTCTGTCTCTTCTTGTGGAAGCTGAGAAGGCTTGGGGACTTTTAAGGGCTAACATACTTTCTATTGATGTTTATTTAGTTAAGTGTGTTGATTTGAAATGATTTTGTTCTCATGCTGACTCATAAATGAAGAAAAACTAGAGGCGGGCACCCGGGTACCCTGGGTGTGTATTACTACGTGGTAAAAATTGGGTGTGCTCATGAAGGTTAAAATAGTGAGAAATAACAGAGGGTAGTAATCATTAATTTCATTTTATTTCCTTGAAAATAATTTAGCGATACCTAACCATCGATTCTTTAGGTAAATTGTTTTTATTTTTATACCAAATTTGACATTTTTAAATTTATTTGTGATACTGTTAATATGATATTTTTGGCAAATAGTTGTCAGTGTTTGTAAAATACGGGAAGGCAATTCAAAGCCTCATTTCTTTAGAAAATTTATTTGAAAATAATGACGATCCCAATCCATCCATCACTGCCCGTTCAGCTCGTTCGCTAGAATTAGGTACTTACTGTTTCCCCTGAGTGAGTGATTGGTGTGATTCACCTCACCTTGGGTCTCTTGGAAAAAAATAGTCCCCCACCGAATAAGCCCCTTAAACACACCATTCATTTAGCGTTTTAATTTAGATACTTATCTTGATCCGGACGCCTGCGCATCTAGTTGTACAGCATTAATATTTATGGAGTCGCGGTCGTTTTTCGAGCACAATGGGTGGACGCACTTAAATTGCTTGAAGCTACTGCCGCCTCTGCCATTCCAGCAACCTCATTACGCCGCTCCTCTCACTTCCCCGAAACATTTGTGCCCATCCTCCCTCCAATGGCGAGTGAAATGAGCCCATAAAAATTAAGAAATGAAAAAAAGTGTAAAGACTCGCGTACCAAACTTCATCCCCTTTATTTCCCTACGTTGTTCCGCCCCATTCCCTTCATTTTTTGTCTTCCCCCTCTCCTCTTCATTCCTATCATTTTTTTCTTTCAAATCCCTCATCTTTTTTTTAAGTATTCCACCAGTTAAGGTAGGTTTTGTCAGAAATCTTTGTTTACAGAAAAGGTTTGCAGAAAATTTCCTCCCGGTTTTCTTAACTTTCAGGGGCCTATCTCGCTCTAGTATATCCTTTTTCGCCTCAGCATACGATCTATTCATCTTCATCCAGTCCATGAAACCTATCCTCTTTCATCCTCATCCCCGCTTGACCAACATCCTTCCCTTAATCACATTCTTGAGCCCCTAACTACATCCTCCTGCCGCCTACTCTGCCGATCTCGAATTTTATTTAGAAGTTTCCTTTTCTCGCCCACCATCTCAAGCACTTTCTCGTTAGCCTTCCTCTCCGTCCAATTCACTTTCTTCACCCTTTTCCACTCCCACATCTCAAATGCCTGCAGCCTATTCTCGTCCTCCTTTCTGAGGGTCTACGTTTACTCGATGAATATTTTCTTTCTCCGTGGGTACTGGGTTGGTGATGTGGATGAAGTATCATCATTCTCGCTAGGGCACCGGGTGTGATCCCGGCAATGGTAGAGGGTTTTTCAGAGTCCCGATCCCTACCTTGGTTTGTGGAAAGCACTTCAAGGGTCGAACTCAATCCGTCGGATGGAACGTTAATCCATAGTACCTTTGTCGCCTATTGCGTATAGTTTGCTAATGCCTGCGCCAGGTTTTTCTCCACCTTTTTTTCCATTTTACAGGAAATCATTCCTTCACCTGCCTGTCCCACATGCCCTTGTTGGCGCTGTCCTCAGCTGTCGGTCACCTATCTCAAGTAACTAACAAACCGAGGATAGTGGAGTAGAGGTTTTAGGGGATTTACGATCCCTAATCAAGTGTTGCGTGGATAGTAACTGAAAAGATGCACTTTATTTGTCAGATAAAACATATAACTGAATATCTTTTGGCATGTTCCGCCATGAGAAGGCTAACCTCGTCGCCGAGTTACATTTCCACTTATCTCGATTCGTCAAAAAATCCTGCTCTTTACACCGTGTTTATACCTTTTACGAATCGTACCAGGAACCACAGATGTCGGTTGTTTTTCTAAATAACTTACGAAATTTTCTCCTTCATTCTAATACCCTGTCTTTTTTCATACGGCCTTTTCAAACATAGGCTACCCCTACTCGAGTGCTACGTGGATATATATATTTATTCTATAGATGCACTTCGTTCGTCAAATTCGGCTGATAACTCTAAACCGTTTGGCATCTTCGGCTATGAGAAGTCTTACCTCGTTGCCGGATTCCATTTTCACTTTGCTCAATTCGTCAAATAACCCTATTCCTTACACCGCGTTCATACCTTGTCTGAATCGTGCCAGGAGCCACAGATGCCGGTTGGTATTCTAAATAGCTTACAGATTTTTCTCTCAGACGACTCTCGTGCTCAGCTTCTGTCTTCCACCATACGTCTACTCAGTGACACAAACCCAGTCATCGTTAGAAAACTCCACCTTTCTCCCACCCTGTTATCCTGACGACCAATACGGACTCCTCTTGGATTTCCTTTCCCCTCCACCCCTTGGCTCATTGCCTTCTCAAGACTCCTAACTCTCTCCCTTCCATCACATCTTTACCCTTTGGTCTCCTTCTTTCTCCCCATGCCCACTTCCTTTTCTTTCTTCGGATAAAAAAATGTACTCCTCCCCGTGCACTGACGGGATTCCTATCCCTCAAGTCGGATTGTTCGCTTCCTTTTCTCCGCGGATCCATTCTTAGACTTTTAAGCAGGTCTGCCTGAGGTAAATGCAGACGCTTGCTCGGTCCCATCTGTCAGCCTCCCTGTCTTCCTCAACCGACTGGTGTTACCGCATAAGTGTGCCCCGGCGTATCTGGTGATTGGCCCCATTTTCGCAACACCCGCGTCCCGAGCGCGCCGTGTATCTTCGTAAATCATCTCACAGTTAGCTGGGTGTAACACGCTCTAGGAAGCGTGTTAATTCGGTTCGCGCCTCCACCTCTCCGCCTCTCCAGCTGTGATCTACACAGAATTTGGTGTCTTTCTGGATATATATTGTCAAGTTACCCTTGGCTAATATTTTTTTTAAATTTTTTGCTTGTAACTAGCGAGCAAAAATGGGTGCCTCATATATTCCTTCATTTGTGGTAGGAGAGAGTGTTCAAGATACCAGTCAATATTCACTTTGAGTGGGTTTATGTGAGCGACAGTAATATGACTTGCCCTCTTTGGCTTGGTCTGAAGGACGTTTCTGGAAGCGTTATAGACCGATTCTTCATTGAGATTTATAGTTGTTGACTTTCTGCCAGGTTATTATTAAAAGCAGCTGTGAGAACTATATAACATTAGCCTTCTGGCACTGATCGATTCGACTGTCTCTTGCGTTACCGAGACTAAAAGAGTAGTCTCTGGTTATTTTGATCGGAATTTCAACTTTTTATTTCCGGAAGGAACGTTGAATTTCCTGAAAATCCGCAAATGACTAGTGTTCTTCAGAAATCTCCATATGTGGTAAAAAGCTTACGTTCCTTTTATGCTAAGTAGTTATCCTTTGCCTATTGCTTTCGGTGTAGATTTTATACTGGCTTTTTACGGTCAAAAATGATATGGTATTATGTACTAAAAGGCTAAAAATTCTACTTATATGTCATACACATATGCTTACGATGTAGTAGAAAATGTACTAAGAATTATGGAGTTACCAGTTATTTGTGTGAAAGGCATATTGACTTCATGATTGGCTCCAAAAGTATAAAGGCTCATTATTATTTTGTTTTTACATAGCTGTTTCAATGTTTCTCTGATTCATCTTGGTTTTAAATGCTTCATATAAAAATATTTTCCGCGATTAATTATCACATTCTGTTTGATGATGTTGCAAATAATGCATTACAATGGAAAATTAATCGATAGCTCACATCTGACTTTATGTCGAGTTCTTCGATAGATCTTTTCAAAAGACTATTGTATCTTTTTATTTTAGCCTTGCACTCGATCGTAATTTCTGTTGAGATATCATTCCATACGCTTTTGTCACATTCACGCTAGTCACTTATGAATTTTTTTTATCTCCGCGACGTCTTTATGTATACCTCGTGAATTGTCTCGGCAAGGGCCTCGTTTCTTCGCGATGCCTCTGCACAGATGCGCGCCGACGAGTGGTTCCCGCTGTTTCGCCTCCGCGGGTGTGCTTCTTGGGTGAATAAACTTTCGTTGCAGCCGAGTGTGTGAAATTCCGCTGGGAACTCGGCGCGGGGCGCGAAGCCGCGAAGACGTTAACCTCGGAACTTTTATCACTCGAAGAATCCCCCTCGAAGATTCCAAACCGCGGCACCTCCGGCCTTTCTTTCCCGTTCGCCCTCGCTTACATTGGCTCTTCTCCCGCCGTTCATTCATTCTCTCTGTCTTCCCATTGTATCTTTTCTTTGGTCATCCCCTTCCCAGCTGCATATGTCCTTTAAAATAAATACTGAGGAGGCCAAGCCCTAGTTGGTGAAATAAATATCTTATGAAGCCTAATGGGTTATAGTATGGTGATCATTTTTTAAAATTATTTACAAATAAGATCAGTGCTCTAATGATCATATAATAGTTTCAGTTTGTTTTCTTGTCCTATTTGTGGGATGAAAATTACCCCAACTTTACCCAACATGCTGCAAAAATGTGTTATTGTGGTTCATACAACTGCGTAAATTCAGTCACTATCTGCTGTATTTTTATTTTAAAGCTTCGAAATTCTTTTGTAGTTTATTGTTTGTAATTATCCTGGCCGTATTATTTAATATTTGTAGTCTTTTGTAGTTTATTGTTTGTAATTATCCTGGCCTAATGCAGAATTACATCGGGAATAGGGTATTCGAGCCCTAGCAAAAACCGTGATTGAGCGGTATGGTCAACACTTACAAGAAAATGTAATCTGATTCCACGTAATATTTGTAATAACTCCACTTTTAATGTCATTACTTCTCACCTGTTACCGTGACAGCTCTTCCTTCATCGCAGCATTATATGTAAGAATCACATGAGAATTTATCGTATCATGGATTATATTATAAGAGTGTGATTCGCCTCAACTGGCCTTCAACATGGTTCGAATGACGTGATTGTTTATTCTCCTCCTTCATAAACTCTTTTTATATCTCTGTTTACCTCTCATACCTATTTAAAATCGCCTTCCTAGCCCCTTTAAAATAAAGCTCGTCTTTTCTACTATTTCCCCTCAACCCCCTTCTTCTCCTCAAACCACCTCACGTTAATTCATTGCCGGTTTTTTTTATACCTCCTCTCAACTTCCACCCTCGTTTCCCGAAAGGCCCCCCCCTCCCTCCCATTCCCACCAAACCCCCCAGTTACTACTCTGCCGGCCAATTCTTTCCCTTGCCAGTCTCCCACCACTTTTCCAACGACCTCCTTGGGATCGCGGTGTATAAATAGCCCAGATTTTTTGAATGAGAAGAAAAGGGTTGAGGTGACGAAGATGGGGGAGCCGTTGGGTTTGGGAGTGGGGGACGGAGAGTAAATGGGAGGAGATTGGTCTAGGGGAGAGATGGAGAGAATGGGTAGAAAGTGGGGGAGGGGCGAAAGACGTAATGGGGAAAGGGTAAGATGTGCGGGGAGGGGGTTAGGGTTTTCAGAGGGGATCGGGGAATTTGCTCGCGCTAACGGGCCGAGAGGAGAGAGAATACGGGAAAAGGTGGCCGGCTTGCGGGCTGGGTAAGGGTTTCTTTCTCCCCCACCCCCTCTCACTGAAGTCACCTCGAAAGAATAGTCCCTTTTTCTCCCTCTACAAAGAACGTATAATATTTTTTTTTTATTTCCGCCGGAGATTTGTAATTCGGATTTGTGGCCGTCCTAAGGAGTTGGTACGTAACCTGCGCGCATTTTGACGTCTTAATCCTCCTCTCTCCAACAACTTTCCTCCTTTCTTTTCCTTTCTTTTTATCCCCACGAATTTATTCTCTTGCTCTCTAGAATTAACATTTTTTATTACCATGCCGCTGCTCTCTTCCATGGCAAAAGGTTTTTTACGCCTGTGTCTAATCTCTTTTTTGGAGGATTGCGGTATTATGGCTCTTTCTATGTCTCGCTAGAACTCATCTACATCAATTTTTACTCATAAAGCTCCCGTGAAAGCCTCAACGAGTGCGTATGGCAGGAATTTTAGGTAAGAAGCTGATTATTCAGCCGGCTTCTGAATCATGCTTAAATAATTTGAACCACGAATGGCACATGATTATGGTTAAATTTTGCTATCGGTCTTGGTTTATTAAAACAGAATCCTATTTCCTTAAGATTTTTTCACCAAATGTATACATATTAAATTCCGTTTTGCTTAAGTTATGAAATTCATTTCGAGCAGAGATTTTTTATACCATGAATTCATTAGGCGTTAGGCGTTACATAATCCATCACAAAGTTTTAAAATGTCATTTCCACTAAAACGTATTCTGTTAAACAGTAGTGCTCTCAGAAAAGTGTGACAATTGTGACTTTTGGCCACAAAAACTTTTTACTCTCTAACCTCCCTCTGTAGAAATGAGAAAAAACAACCGTTAACGTTTTCACTGCTTATTTGAAATAGCTCTTCATTAATTTTATCTTGCACGTCTCCCAAGATAATGCTTCACCTACGTTTTGAATGTATAGTTTTTGACGTGATTCACTTTATCCCACGGACATTACCTCTCTGCCTTATAATCATGTTGTATCATTGACCAATTTTTTGTAACTATTAATTGTACTCAACACTTATTTAGTCCTTAAAATTAACACACGTGCTATTTAGTAGTCATGAACTAATTTCAGATCCTAGTTTTGTTCAGCTACTGAAGTGGAATAAAAAAAAATCCATTTCTAGTTACTCTTTTAAAGTGGTAATTACGAGTAGTAGTGAATCGAGAAATTGATGAATCAATGCTGCGAAAGGGAAGGAATATTAGAAGTCTTAATAATAAGAGAGAAAAATATGCAGTGCATGAATGTAATACGAGGGAAATATTTATCCAAGGGAAGGACAGCATGTGGGAAATTATTTCTGGAGAGCAAGTTTCATAATCCCAAAAGCACTAATTATGCATTTTGAATCTGTGCACCCTGTTCAATGGTTTGAAGGGTATTTTCAAGTCACTGACTCTTACTCCATGACATTTCATTATTTCATATTTTTCAGTTTTATAATTATTTCGTCAGCTGGTGAATAAGCAAAAAGCAGAATAAATTTCCAGAAATATTGTGAGTGAAGCGTATTAACAAAATCTATTTAGCAAGTTGGTGAACGCCTAATAATTTTTAAATTTACTCATTTCCCCATTCCATAACTGTCTCGGCATATCTTTGTTTTTTTATCCTTTTGCCAGTTTTGGATTGGAGACTCTTCTCAGTCAAACAATATGACTGTAAAGTAGACTAGGGGAAGCAAAAGCCGCAATGAAAACCGGATTTACACGATGTACTCACCCGCACAAGAATATGCATATACACATGAACAGTTAAAATTGTATCGTGTAAGTACCCAAAATTTCGTGAATGTATGAAGATGTGTCCATAAATTTGTCCCTGTTCTTATTTGGAGGACTTGTACTCGCATCTGACCAGCCACATACTTGCGAGGGTATATGCATCGTCATGCATGAGCACGCCTTAGTAGATAAGGAGGATGGTGGATGTCCCATTGTTTTTCAGCTCTAAGATTTAGGGTGCACTGAACTCAGTGCTTGTCTGGCGCAATACGACCACTGGTAAAAACTATTAAATTATCCTTAGTAGTTCTGATAGCGACTATCCTCAGTATGTGACATCCTGACGAAGTATGAACTTTTCACGGGCTTTCCACCGGGGCAGACGCGTGGCTGCTGCAGACGTTTCAATAGCCGACACTACCACTAAGGAGGTGGATGCTTCACTGCCACTACCGACACTGTCCTAAGGGGGTGGATGCTTCCCTCCGATTGTGATGATAATAACAGTGTTGTGAATTGAAAAGTAGGGAGCAGCCACACACCTGACCGTGGGGAAAGCTCGTGAAGAATTTACAATCGTTATACAAATGGAAAATACCAGATCCTTCATCCCAATGGAGTTTATAATGTATTTGGTAACAAGTGAAAGCTTTTAAAAACTGGAATAACATTATTATATCCTCGATTGGTGGTACTGATAAAACAATTATAGAACACATCATTAGTCATTTAATTCTCAGATGGTTGACTGCAGCCCTCCACCCTCCCTTATCTAATGCTAGGTCTCTTACTTCCTGGTAGCTTTTCCAATGTACTTTCCTCTTTATTTGGTCCATGAAATTATTCACTGGTCTTCCTCTTGTAACTTTTCCCTCTATTTTACCTTTAATTATGTACTTTAAAAACCCATAGCTACTCAATGTGTGTCCAATCAATCTGGTTTTTTTCTGTATATTGTTCTATAAGGCTCTAATGTTCCTCTCTAAACTTCATCATTTCTTATTTTGTATTTCTGCTTTATCTTTAGCAGTCGACTCAAGCTCCAGGTTTCGCAGGCTTCAAGTCTGTTCTGGCCTGCTTTTCAAATGGTCTATACCTCCTATCCATCATGTGCCACGCTCCACACGAATGTGAATGCATAGAGTTCATGCGATAGGAAAGTATAAATCAGGTGGAAATAAAGGCATGTAACATTTCAAAATTTATTAATACGAATACGGATTTTCAATAATGAAACAGATAATTGCCATAGATCATGGCTGCCGATTCATCTTTTCAATTTAATTTTAACTAAACGTCTCAACTAAATTTACTAGCTATCGATCTGACTCATGCAGGGATGGGTGGAGCCGGAAAGAATATGGACGAATTATGTCAAACGCATCTTATTCAATAAGAGTGGTGATTTTGATGGTTACTGAAACCATTTCCTCTTCCCACTGCTCAACCCAACTGGTTCGTTTATACGCTTCAGTGCTTGGCTCATTTTTCTCCCGGACGTCGTTCCTCCATGTCCTCCAGATTTTTCGCCCCCAACTCATCTTTTGATTCGCTCGCTCTCGACTACCCTTGTCCCTCCACGTCATTACCATCGCGACTGCGGTGGTGTCATTCGTCGGACGAGTGGTGCTCGTCTCGAAATCCCTTTTCAATATCTCTGTCTCTTCGTATTTTTTTTAAATCGGCTCCTGCTGTCGCATACGTGTGCGTTTCAGCACTCATTTTTGCGTGAATCGTCCTGTCATTTTGGAGATGGCCACTCGCAGTTCGTGAAATTCTCGTGAATGCCCGCTTTTTTTTTTGAAGGCCCCTTCCCTTCTTCCGGTGTGCCGTGCGTAAAGTACTTTTTTGTAAGTGCTCTCGTTCCAGGTAGCGCGGAAATGAATTAATCTTTTAGCTCGTTTCGGCCATTTGTTCTACGGCTTGATTTCCCATCCCGTTTGTCACCTTTCTTTTTTTCATGTAAATGAGAAGGGTGTACTTGAGAATGGTGCCTCAGGGAAATTTCATACGCTTTATGTGAGGTGAGCGTCGCATAACTTAGAGAACATTTTATGGTTGAATGCAACAGTATTCGCAAGTAGAGTGTATTCATATTTTCACATGGAAGAGGATTGCATTGCCAAGAGAAGGAACTGGAGTTATACTCTACCCAATGATGGTTTATGAATATTTGAAAGGAATAATTCAATTTTTTACACTAAGGGTATTTAACACTGCTAAAGCTTAGAATATAGTCCCAAGATTAGCACCATGTCCATGCTTGAGGTTAATTTCTATAGCGCAGCTTACGGGTTGCCAAGCCGTAATGTTATCGCGGGTAGCATGCGAGATTTTATTATTTCCTTTGCACAACTTGCTTCTAACGTCAAGCGACGGTATTTATAATACGTGCATGTGCCATTAGATGAAAAAAATCCATTTGTTAAGCTGCTCTCTAAAAATTACCAATAAGAGGGCTTAAGTTACAGTGACCTCGAGTTTTTAGGTCGTCAGACTGCTTGGGCAGTATCTTACCGACTAGCCTAAGATTGAACTCAGTGTTGGGACATCTATGTGACAATGCTTGACGAGGGATTCAAAGTCAGGTTTGATCACTGGGTTGCTAGGGAGACCTTTTACTAGTACCCCAGTCTTGCGAGAGTTCATGTATTAAACAGTTGCATGTCTACCTTTGGGAAACCAAAGGATAAAAACCTGTACAATCGTGCTTCTCCTTTTTACTACTATATTTTCAAGAGATTATAAGAAATAGGTGTTCCTACCGCAAACTAAACAAAGTTTTACATGCTTCATCCCCTTTAAATGAGTATTACTTCACGGAGTTGTCAAAATGGTGGCGCGTGGTTCTTGAACTTTAAAGCAGAGGTCGTGGTGGTGGATGATTGTGCGTGACCGAATGGGTAGAAAGGAGATGGAATACGTTGAATAAAGACGTAAGCGATTTAGAAAAGAAATCGAAAAATAGATAGAGAAGGTGAGGGCCCTGAAATTCCCACCGGGCAAAAGACTTTGGAAAACGAGGAGGCGCGTGGGAGAGAGGAAGAGGCCGTTCAATCGAAGCAAGGATACGTGAATGGTAAAGCCCTTCGTGGAAGGATGAACGAAAGAAGGGACAGGAGCGCATTGAATGGGATTGGAGGTAAGGGAATATTTTCACATAGCATTGAAAACGAAGAGCTGACTTGGGGCGAAGTCTGCAAATTTTTTTACAAACGTCACAGTTCATTTGAGAATTGCCTTGATGAACGGAGAACACAAAAAATTGAATGGGGTTATTATTAGAGTTTAAATCCTAGCCTTACTAATGGTGTTGTCTTGGGAATGTAGTTGACAGAATAAGGATAACACCCTTAAGTCACCACTACTAATAGTTAGGTATCGCCTGGGCTATGTTATTCGAGCACTCCTGGTATTTTTCATTATTTATCTTACTGTTATATGCCATAAGCCATATGGTATATGGCGTATAGCATATGCCATAAGTCATATGCTATATGACTTATGCCTATATAGCATATGCCATAATTCATATGCTATATGCCATATAGCTACTTTATGCCATAAATAACGGTTCATGCTATAAATACGTCAAGGTGATGTTTCAGCTGTCACCTTATTCTTTGTTGATTTAGTATAAAATCAAGAATTAATATGGTAGTGATTTTGATACTTATAACACGCTCTATATGTACAATACACCCTAAACACACTCGAGGCTTAATTGGTGCCATTACAGAATAATTTAGCCAGAGAATGAAATTGAAATAATATTTAACTTGTTATCATCATAATGTAGGACTTGAGAACGAATTTCTCACCTTTGAGGCGCAAAAATCTATAATTATTTGTCATTTCTTATGAAGGCAAGGTCGAATTGTTTCATTTTATTCTCTCTCAACGGGTGAAGGTCATTGGTAAATTTTGTGTAATAATGAAATAAATGTGCTTATCCACATCAAAATATTTTATTGTATAAATTTATTAAGAAAGAGAAACTGAGCATTATTTACGTTTACTTTATTCCCTGGTTCATTGCAGACCTTGTGAATAATGTCTAACTATTTTTCCATGGTATTCTGTTTGAATACACCTTATACGCTTTGAAAAAATTAATATTCAATAATCACATTAGTAATTTCTTATCAAAGAGACTAAGTAACACATTTGAGAAACTTGCGGGGTATAATCATGATTAAGGTTAATATTTTGCATAGTTCTACTATAAAGATGCCGATTTAACGCTTTTAACTTCCAATTTATGTGCTATTTTAGCATTTTATTATACCATGATAGAGGTGTTTGTTCAACAAGCTTTAAATTCATCCAAAGTGATTCTTTCCACCATAATTAACACCGCTTAAAATGACAACGATTGAGTCCATTCGTTTTTTCATGGCTGTGAGTTGAATGTGCTGCCTCATAATAAGTTAACATTCCTCACAATAAAGTATACTACCCGTATGGCTATCGTAAAAAAATTCCGAAAAATTACACCAAGCGGAAGTGTGTCAGAGACATTGTTCCAACTTTCTTTGGAATCTTCATGTGATAAAGATCTGCATATCGAATCACGCCGGGGTGTATATTTAGCTGGTCATTCATCTCAGTGACTCTTCTTACGTTCCTCACAATTATTCGGAGTGCGATGCGTTTTTGAGCTCTCCTCTTAGGCTGATAGTTATCAGCTTATTAAAAATTGGATTTTTCACATCCTATGAAAGCCGCGAACTCGCGTAAGTGCGGAGAGATTAATAATTTTCGTTTCAGGCTGAAGATTTAATTAAGGAAAGGTCAGTCGTCCTTCCCTTTCCGGACAGAGTTCTCTCATGAACCTCTTTGGCTTGCAAACCGGAAAAGCGGCTAAGTTCAAGTTGTTCTCATGACAAAAGTGGTCGATCCCACTTCATTGTAGTCGAAGATAAAGAGAATTCCTTCTCGCAGAGGGAAATTTAAAGTATTATCTGAGAAAATAACGCAGAAAATTGTTCTTGTAAGACTCGGCTTGTGTAAATAGTTACATTATAGCAACAAGAGTCCGTGGGAACCCTTTATAGGGAGTGAAATACACGACCGTTAAATCGTTCGTTAAATGCGAGTACGTTAAAATAATAGTGCTTGCTATTCCGCTTATTTGAGCCTTGGTTGGTTACCTCCTGAAGGGAAAATTTATTTGTATTGCTGACTCATTATTTATCATAGATAGAAGAAAGAGCTTGAGCAGTATGTGAATATTTGATGAAATGATAATAAAACTAGTTCAAGTTTTAAATAATCTCCTCCAAATGTCGTGGAATACACTCATGATTGCCATATTTTTTAATCTATCGCTTTATTGAATGCTGTTTTATTGACTTAGAAAAATAATACTAGTGAACTCTCTCGGTTGCAAATACATCATTTACTCGCAAGCTGTGAAGTATGATTTTTTTTAGCATTGCGTGACTTAAACTCGTAATTAAGTTACAATATTTCGGCGCTTAAGTATCCCATTATTGCACTGCACTGCGCTGACGGCAGATTTATTTTTACATGAGATATCACAACTATTGACTGCCATAGACAAAATTTATAAAATTCACACTCAAATGCATGGCTTCAAGTGGTGTTTATGCTATACTCATGCATCTGAATATAAATTGAATCATAATGAACTTGAATTATAGTTAGTTCCTAAGATTGAATCTTTTAACTTTTTATCCTTTGACTCATTCCTTATTCATACGACACAGCTAATTAGTAATATCAGAATAATTAAATATTAATTTACATGAACTGCCATCTATTGTAACACTATATTTATAGAACATAAGAGACTTATTTGAATTTTCATCTTGTAACTATAAGCCAATATCTGGATTATTAAAAAATGAGTTTATTGGTTCAGGCAATATATTTGATTTCATTTGACCAATTTCTGTTGTGTACTTGGGTTGAAAAAAGTACTTTAAATAATCATGGTTGAGCGTTGTTACCTAGCAATGAAAGTAATAAGTACCTTGTGTGCATATTATCTTCCATATCCTTAATGACACAATCATGTATGCAAAAGAAACTTAATTTTTTGCGAAGTATGCTATCTGACCGTTTTTGAGAATTAATTTGACGACTTCAATATTGGTTTTCTATGCTTGATACCACTGAATATCAGCCCCTGCGTCGCTTTCCTGAGATTTAGTAATATTATTTTCACATATTTCTTAACTTTAAATGATCTGCTTTTCATTGGTATAAATATTTTCTGACACCTTTTTTCTATGTGAAAATAAACCATATTTTCTTGAATTACATGATGGATTTTAGCATGTTGTGAGGCTTTTTATTGTTTCATTTATTAGTTAGTCTCCATATTGCCTAATTTAGTGATTTTTTCTGATTTCTTGACTTTTAGCCTCCAAAAAGTTTTAAATTTCATACAAAATTAGAATGGGATGATTTTATGCTGATTGCATGAGCAGAATTCATTAATTTGTGATGATAACCTAACTTGTTAACTTTAAATTTTTGAAATTTTTTCGGTTCATAATCACGGAGAATAACAATTTTTTTCCTTTTTCCGAGTAACTTCTGAAAAAACGATTGAAGCATAGTGAATGGAGCATTTTACTCTAGATTAAAACTAGTCTCTGACGCAGAAATTAAAGTTTTAAAGAAACATTTATCATATCCACTTTATTCTACTATGAATGATTAATCACGACTTTTCTTAAATAACACACTTTAATAACATTAGTTAAAAAAATTATGCGTTTTAATTATTAAATTACAGCGATGACCGTCATTCCAGGCACAGCAGTATGTTTGAGTGCATTAAATAAATATTTCTTATTTATTATATGATTTAAAATTAATTTACAGTGTTTTTTGAGTAGATGATTGATATTTTGCATAAAATATGTAACATATATTGGGAATATTTAAATCATTTAACAGGCTTTTGTTTCCATTAATTTTTAATTAAAAATGAATAATTTTACTCAACTTAAATGAAACTCATGACAGCTCGCTCCATAAGTAAACATTAATAACTGGGTCAGAGCTGTAAAAATCAGCATATGATTGAATAATACTCAGATTTATCGGTCAAAATTATAAAAAAATTTCAAACGTCCACTTGTACAAATATGTATTAATTATGAAGGAATGAATTCAGTTAGTCTTGGTTTATTTCTGATGAATGGCCAAAATCTGCAATTATTTATTCTACAAAAATCGGGTCAAAGGTTCTCTATCGCTCCCCATTGTTCCAAACTTGTTGAAGTATATTCCTCATGACCAGTTCCAACGCTCCTACCAAATCGACAACATGGTCATGCCCGTTTATCAAATGCAAGGCGACCGCGAAATTATCGTCCATTCCGGGAGTGTCCGTCACACCAGTTCTCTCCCGACCTCTCAAACACGAGCTAAGAACGTTTCTCCTTTTTTCAGGGTTGCTCTATAAAAGTGCGAGATTAATAGGTGAATCTTTATCTAATCGGGACAAAGAGGTTAAGAGAAGCAATTTCCTGAGGAAAAACAAAAACGATTCTGTTTCACCTCACGATGGAACTTATCTCATGCCTCCTTAAGATATTTTATTCATTTTTATTTTAAATAACATGGTCCACGTGCAACAATATTGACAATTTAAAGTGTAATTGTAACAAGTATAAAAAATGCTCACATATATAGACTAAAAACAACGAAACAAGCTTATCTAAAATAATAATAATAATAATTTATTTAACACTTACAGGTGTCCCCAATTACAAAAGTTTTAATATATCATAAGACGAACACAAACACCCACATCCTGGGCAGTGAATAATATTACCCAGGCGGGACTCGAACCCGCGACCCGATGAAATGGAAAAAGTTTTCTACTCTCTACTTTCGTTGTTTATTTATGGAAAGATATGTTGTAGCCAAGTCAATGAAGTTTTTAGACGATAGAGAAAAGGGATCGATATCAGTGGGAGGTGAATTTATTAGAGAGAAAAAACGGAAGAAGAGCAAATATTTAATCAGTGATAATCTGGGATCGGAAATGCGGAGTTATGATCTACATCTGGTAGGACGCGAATGCACTCTGGTATCAATGAATGAGGTAAGTTCAGGCCAGTTCAGTTCATATTTGAAATAAATAGGTCGTAGAAAGTAAAAGTCGTAATTTCGAAAAATTAGGGAATTTAGTTGTTGGCATGCAAACACGCACGACAAGCTCCTCAGGTGGACGACAATTGTTGTCAATTTAAAAATTTTTAATTTCAAATTAAATTTTTTTTTTCAAATTTTCCATTGCTCAAAAAATTATCGCTGAGATAAAAACTATCCGAAACTGCGAAAGAAAATTCCAGTCATCGGCGAAACTCGAAAAAAATGCCGCCGCGTTGAAAGTGTTAATGATAGAATTAGGGATACACTGTATCTGTTTTGGAATTATTGCAGTGTTTATGTATCCTTATATTAACACCTAGCAAATCATTGATGATTAGCTGATTATTGTTTTTATTCTACGCTTTAAAAATCACTTTTATAAATCTGGATTTACCGATGGAGGATTAATAAGACACACATAGGCCTTGAACATCTCCTTTTTTTTTTGCTCCATTCGGAAACTCAAAACAAGAATGCGAAATCCCTTTCATCACGTTCCTTCAAACCACCAGAGAAAGAGAGAGAGAGTGAGGAAGGGGCGATTTTCTGGAAAAAAAAGGATTCTGCGTGGCACTACCCTTTCCTTCTCGACAAGACTCCCCTCGCTTCTTCCAAGGGGGTCTCTTGATGCCCTCCGCACGCCTCGCCTGGTCCCTCCCACAACAACCCCTCGACAGCCCTCACCCCAATACACACTAACTCATCACATCGGCCGGTCCTCGCGTACGTACTGCGGGAAACACCTTGCCACTCCACCGCAGATGAGCGATAACAGATTCTCCTGAGTTTGCCGCCGCCCCCTTTCAGCGAGGGAGGGGGGGAAGAGGGAAGGGAACCGATAAGACGACGTCCATTTCGTTTTTAGGTGCTGCTAGCCCTTTCGGTGGCCGTTCTTCAACGATTCGGAGCTCTCTCTCTTGAGCGAGAGAGGAAGGAAGGAATGATGAAGAGAGATTCGCAGAAGAGGAGGAGGAGGAGGACACAAGTGTGCGTGTGAGGATTGGAGTGTTTCCTTGCAGAGGCGGGGTCGTTGAAGAAAGAAAGATACATCAACCGTTCGAGACGAAGAAAGCGCTACGAGGGTGGGAAAGGTGCGGGAGGTGTGGGAGAATGAAAAGAAGGGCCGTTCATTTGGGGTGGTATTCTCGACTCGTGTTGGCCAGGTAAGAAAGGATGGAAAGGCGGCTTGGGTGAGGCGGAGGAAAGGTCGGGGAGGAGAGAAATACGAAGGCGCGAGGAATTTTGGGATGAGGTTAGCTGTTGGTCGGAATAGGGAAGTTTTTAGGGTGAGGGGCGGAGCGAGAATGGGGTGGAGAAAGCGGAACGGGAGGGGGTAGAAAGGGAAAAAATAAAGAACCTTGATTTAGAACAGGGTAGGGGTGAGGGATTTCGTCAAAAGGTGTGTGTCGGTTGGGCAATGAGAAGGACACGAGAATGGGATGGTTTTTATTTTCTAAATCAAGGGAGAAAGGACCAGGAAGTTGTGTTGGTTAGGGGGGAGGAACCACATCTGGTCCAGCTCAGCCTCTCCTTTCACGAGGGAGTGCGGGAGAAGGGAATGAGGTGGCGATGCTGAAAGAGATGTGGTCCCGGGCCATATAAAAGGAAAGACTGGGAGTGGGTGGCCTCAGTTTGCTTCTTGTGAAGGCCGGGGCCAGTGCTCCAGGAGTGAGGGAGGAGTGTAGAGTCGATGGGGAAAGAGAGGCAGAGGGAGACGACAAGGGTATTGGACGTGAAAGGGGGCGCCCTCGGAGACAGGCTCAGGGATTCGGATAGCGTGGCAGAGGGGAAGGTTCGATGCTACGATGCATCGATTTAGCGACATGTGAAACAAATTACATCGGGATATTCATCTTCCGAAACATATGCGATGTAATCCGATTCTATTCGAACGATGCGATAAAATAGGGTGTGTGACACATTGGTATACATCAGGTGAATGCATATGGGATATATATTATGTGTACGTTTTATGGGGATATAATGGCTACTATCGTGCAGTGTAATGGTAGGTATCATGCCGAATTAAAAACATGTAATTATATACGGTTTTCGATTAAATTTCAAATTCTACGCTGTAAGTGAGTCATATAAATACTTCCATTAAGACGAAAATTAAAACAAAAGCTACTGTATCAATTATATTCCAACACGTACGGATATAACAATGTATATATAGATACACTTAGGATCACTCGTGTGACGAATATATAAAATTTGCCACAGGAAGTCAGACGATAAAAACAGAGAAACACAAAAAAATGAACACACAGAGAGTTTCTCGATAATTCGGTGCTACTAGCACCTTGGTTGCAAGAACGTAAGATGTACTTAAATGAAGTGTGGTCCAAAAATTTTTATCGACTTAATTGATAAGATATTAAAATTTGCACTCAATGATTCACGATTTGCGCTGCAGTCACCTTAATGTATTTTGCGTTTTTAATTACATGATGTATTCCATGGATTGCATTGCACCGCACAAATGGCAGAGCATCGCAATTCATCACGTAAAAATGTCAAATTGCATTCAATTCCTAATAGCATTCGTGTTTTGCATTGTATGGTAGGTATGTTGCGTAACTCGTTACATTTAATGTTCACAATTACTTCCCGCTCCATCGAAGTTGAAGAAATCGATATTTGCTAATATCCATTACACCAATATGAAACGTATATTTTTGCGTTAAGGAAAACATTTGTACTTATACCATGTAGTTATTTCTATATATCAGTATGTCAGGTTCCATAAATCTGCGTGTAAAAATAGCTTTTTAGCTCCTAAAAGAGATGTTAAACCCTCGCCTGATAAAACAAAGGGTCGTGGGTTCGAATCCCACCTGGGTGGAATTATCCCCACTCAGGGCATGGGTGTTTGCGTTCATCTCTTGTTTTTCCTGTTTACCCGACACGAATTGTACGAATGCGCTGTATTCGGGGTAGTAAAGATTTGATAATTCAAAATAAATTAAATGAATCAAATCGGTGGGCTGCAATTATTTACGCTTTTAGATTACTAATTAGTACAGGTGTACAGAATCTATA
The DNA here is from genome assembly GCA_963169105.1 of Ceriagrion tenellum. Lineage (NCBI taxonomy): Eukaryota > Metazoa > Arthropoda > Insecta > Odonata > Coenagrionidae > Ceriagrion > Ceriagrion tenellum. The sequence continues at coordinate 124,824,203 of OY720633.1, read as the reverse complement.
TGAAAGTAATATAAACGGAAAATACATTATAGCAATAAAAAATCTTTATAAAAACCTAGAAACAAAAGTAAAAATAGGAAGTCAATTATCTCCGTCAATTAAACCCAATAAAGGACTAAGACAAGGGTGTTGCCTATCACCCACTCTTTTTAAAATTCATATTAACGAAGCTCTGAAGGATTGGAAGAACAAATGTGCTGAAATGGGAATAAAAATAGATGGAGACCCACTATATACATTACTTTTTGCTGACGATCAAATAGTAATTGCAGGAGATAAGTACGATGCGGAATATATGATGAGGAAATTGATAGAAACATACAATAAGGCGGGCTTGAAAGTAAATTTCAACAAAACAAAATATATGGTACTTAATGAGAAGGCAAAGAATCTGGAAATAGAAGGAAATGCCATCGAAGTCTGTAGTGAGTATAAATACTTAGGTGCAACGATTGGAAAAGAAGGAACCAGTAAAAAAGAAATAACAAATAGAATACATCAGTCAAAACTCGCAATAAATAAAATGAATAGCATATTATGGTCAAAAGACATAAGTAGGAAAACAAAATTGCAAATATATAAAACAATTATTCAGAGTATACTCCTTTACGGAGCAGAGACATGGGAAATGACCAAAAGGGATAGGCAGAGACTGGAGGTCGTAGAAATGGATTTTCTAAGAAGGAGTAGCAGAAAATCTAAACTACAAAGAATAAGAAATGAAAATATAAGAAAAATTATGCAAGTAGAAGAAAACATCACACAAGAAATAGAGAAAAGACGGCTAAAATGGTATGGACACGTAAAAAGAATGGAGGAGAAACGTTGGCCAAAAAAGATATTAAATTGGCAACCACCCGGAAGGAGAAAGAGAGGACGACCACCGGAAGACTGGACAAAGCAAGTCACCCAAGATATGAAAAGGAGACAATTAGAGAATGAAGACTGGAGAGACAAGGAGGCTTGGCAGAAGAGGATGCGAGAGACGGCCGACGGCTGTATAGAACTCGCTTACATATAACAGGTGTACAGAGTTTTTAGCAGTACTGCACACAAAAGAAAATCACTCCAACCAACTGAATATCGAAATGCGATACCAAAACTTTTACTCCGCTCAGTCCATTGGGGAGGGTCTAGAGAGGAGACGAAAGATTGTGGTCGGGTTGATGTTAAAGAAAGAGAATGGGTAAGAGAGTGAGGAGAGGGGAAAAAGGAAGAGGCGATGGGAAGTACATATAAATGGAGAGGGTGGGGATATACAGAAAGGAAGCGGCAAGAGGAAGAAGAATGGAAGTGTATGTGGTTGGCGTAGAGAAGTCGCGAGTGAGAGAGAGAGAGAGAGAAAGATGGCCGCCACCCGCACGTTTCCCCCTCCCCAACCCCCGTCCTCGCTCGAACAACCGAACTTGTTTCCCCCTCCTCCCTTCCTCACACCAAAAACCCCTTTTCACCTCTTTTTCAAACGTAATTTATTTGCGCTGCTCTTTTATTTCACCCTGAGAGAAGCGGAACGAACGCGAGCTCTGCTGCGGTCTGTGTGTGGGTGTGTGAGCCTGTTCCTGTGCGTGAGGGCGCGAAGAGACTTGGGAAATATTTCAAAAGAATGACCGGCCCTTTACCCCTAGGGTGTTTGGCTGCAGAAGGGTTTCTGCTTCGGAGCGAGGAGTGGGCATCTCCGTTTTTGTTTTCGTTTCCTATCGTAGTTGGCGCTCCAAGCTGATGATCTCAATCCTCATCCACTTTCCCAATTCATTTAATAGTAGAAATCTACAGGTTAGGATTGGTATACATGGAATTGTTACTCTAAAATGTGTTGATTGCGACTCAACCATCGTTTTGTGGTATCTAACGTGATGTGTTTCGAGTCTAAATGGAGGAAATAATATTCATGGAAGCTATTTCGTCGTTGGAGTCAACCCTGTGTTCTAGTTTTGAAAAAGTTAGTTCATTATTTATCAGATTAATCTACCAATAGATCAGGGTTAAAATGAAGAAGAGTTAATTTCATCAATTTCGCTTTCCAGAGCCCATATCTATTTATAAGGTTCCTTTTTTTATATAAGCGTACGTCCTACCTCTTCTCCAGCTGTCTATAAAAACCTATTTCCCCGAGATCTCTTTCCCGGTTACCCGACATCCACCCCTTTATCATGTTTGTCAGCAATCCTTCTCTCTTCTCTCACCCACCTCACAACCAATCTCTTCACTTTGCCCCCAGCCACCTACTATATCTCCTCATGCTCCCATTTAGATGATTCTTCTCCTCACCCACCATGCCAAAATACTTCTCATTTAAAATTGATAGAAGGATAGTTCATTTCGGGCAAGTTGATGAGCATGTTGACTTTAAAGTACTTGGTGTTTTCCACACTTTTTTACCTAACCACAACTAGTTTCGACATGAATCGTAATCATTGGCGTCACACTAGAGTAATTTAAAGGTGGGCCGTTCGCAAATGAATGGTTCCGAAGGAACCCGTCCATAGACTGAACGTAAGGACCAAGGACCGACTTCTATGGAACGACCGTTCCTTTAGGTCCTCCGTTCCATTCGGTCCGTCGGTCCTTAGTTCCTTTCGGGCCCTCGTTCCTATCGGATCTTCGTTCCTTACTGTCTGCCATTACCTTCGCTCTTTAGCACCTATCTTTAAGAGATAGTACGTTCTTTATAACACTCTAAAATTTATCTGCTGATACTAGCGGTCTAATTATCAGTATGCTGTTTTATTTTTACAAATGAAATCTTTTTACGAAACAATGAAAAAGTTGGAATTATTTCCTTCCATCTATTAATTTATCCATCATTTTTTAACGTGTTCATGGCGGTATACTAAGTATTTCTAGGTTTTTTACATTCTTTAAACTGCCACCCCTGCTAAAAAATTCCTCAAAAGCTGTTCTGTAGAACGTTTGGAGTTGGCTTACAGAAATTGGCTATTTTTCTTCAGACCTAGTTCCTTTTCTAAGAATCTGTACGGAACATGAGAGCCTGACTCTACAGAATATATGTTCTGTAGAGTTATTTTCTGCAGAGCAAAATAACTCCTTACAAGCTGTTCTGTAGAACTTCAGCAACTCTACGGAAATATACGGAAATACGGAAACTCTGCACAACGTGGCAGGGAATTCTGCAGAACGTCCTATGGTATTCTGCAGAACGTCATAGGGGATTCAGAAAAATAGCGTTCCAATACTTTAAGGAATATCTACAGAACTTTTTAAGAAATTCTGTAGAAGTGTTCATAAGGAAACCTTACAGAAATTGTTTGAGGGGAAGAATGTGTTAAAAATATAAATACATGACCACCAATAAAAAAGGAGCGGTGAACGAGTGAAAATGAACAGATCCCATAAGGGACAGGTGAAGAAAAGAACAGGTGTGCCCATCTCTAGAGTAATCTGCTTTAAAATAATGTAAATACATGTCAAATCTGGTTGTAGTAAAGTATAAAACATGTAGAAAGTACCAAACGTTTGTCAATCAACATATTCCTCATTTGTCTTCCTTTCCGTCCATTTTACTTTTCCTATTCTTCTCTCCACCCTAATCTTTAAAGAAGTCTACAGCCTATCCTCATATTCCTCTCGTAAAGTTCACATTTCTGCTCAGTTCAACGCTTCTCACTGTTTAACTCCTCGCCGGTGACTTTTTCTTTACTTCCTCTCCCCAAGTCCTAGTTGTCATCTTCCTCCAATTATTAAACGCTTCTTTCACTAGTGCTATTCTCCTACATAATTCTTTGCTCGAATTCCTTTTTTCACTTGACTACACGCAAGCGATTTAATGGCTCTACTTTCTCCAGATTGTGCCCTCCCTTTTCTTTGACCAGCCTTGCTTTTACTATGCCAAAATTTTTAATTATTTTGGTTTCATTATTGGTTATATTAATTCCCGCAATTTAGTCACGCATTTTGTTTGCTCTATGAGTGCAAAACCTTGAACAACCGACTTAACACTGCAAGGCCGAAGGGGTTCATTTTTGACCCTCTTTGATTCTCCAATTTCGCAATTTCTTTACCGCTGCATGAATTTGCCGAGGAATCCATGATTTTTTTAAACTTGAGGAAGAGTTTATTAAAAGTATTTCTTATGTACTCCAAAAACTTTAGCTACTAAGTGAATTACAACCTATTAAGACGGGTATCAGCAGCTAAGTTTTGATACCTTCTTGTTTTCGTAGAAAAATATCACCAGTATTGTACTAGTCTTCCGTTATGACTCTTACAGCAGGATTTTATGCGGCATAACTGCATTAAATCTTTATCATCATAGCACTGAAGCATTTGGTCTTCATTAAAAGTCATTATAATGACAAAATGGGTTATTTGCCTCATTGCCTGATGTGTAATCTTTCAAAATGTTGAAAAATTTTCTCTAATGCATGAAACCAAAACATGCAATGAGGGGTCAATATTGACCACAAAATGTCCTTTCAGGGTGGGTGTTTAAGACCCGTCTTTCTAGTGTTAAAAAGCCTGGTCTTCTGTACATATGACCGCATAGTTGTCTATTTTCTTTTGCGTTGATGAAACAGTAGCCATTCTTTTTCACATACTCAACTCAAAAGCCTGCTGTGTTTTTATATTTTTCTCCCAAGGTTCAACATTTCGCTTCAAAATCCACCCCAATGCCTGCACTCCTATTTTGATTGAACTTCCCACTCCCATACGGGAACTATGAGGTCTAATCAGCGGCCGCGGTTTCACGTGTTAGCGTGATGAAATGATAAAATAAAAGGGTGTGGTATTCCGAGGGCCCAGCACGAGCGCTCGCGTCGACGAACAGAATTAACGAGCTCCCTCAACACATCCATGAGTGTTAACGACTTCGAAAATCAGTTATCCGGGAGAGAAACTTATACAGGGTATTAAGAGCCCCATGTCTTGATCGATGGCGTAGTTGCCTTGCTAACATAAGGATGGTGACCCACGGACTTCGAGTACAAATCCAACTTCCTGGTGACCCGCAGGCTAAACCAAGAAGTGTGATAACCGCAGTGCCTAAGTACATGACTTTTTGGTTGAACTCAGTTGGCGCGGGGAATGGGATTTCCACCGCAACCTCCTCTGAATATGGGATGACCTCTCGGCCTAAAGCTTACTAGTAGACCCTAGCTTGCTCAGTTCTCACTTTTTAATCCAACATCTGAGTCTGTGGCTGGGTTAATGAAGTTTGTATCTTTCCCACGGTTAACCCTAATTTCACCGATTACAATCCTGGCAGTCTGGCAGTCATTTCTGAGTTTTAATAGCCGTTGATGAGCAAACTTAGTAGACCCGAGATATTTACATTAAATATGTACTTTATAATATATCTCCTTATTTAGTTTTATTTGTATTCTACAAATTTCTAAGGTGGCATTTTCTTGGATTGTGTGTCATCATATGATTGGCTGTGTCATAATCCCCTCCAAACACCCTAGGTATTACAGGCAAGAGCCGGAATATGATATGAGTTCATAATTAAACATATTGTGTTTGATTAGACGAAATATCTTTAAGGGGAAGTTACAGTGCGGAAAACTATGAAGTTTATACTGTTCCTTTTTTCGGGATTCATTCCGCGATGTATGTCTTAAAAAAACAACAATATTTTGCTGGTCCTCCTGCCAGCTTCATCAGATTAACTGAACTGACTTCGTAGTCTCGCTCGTCTTTATATATATGAGCCTGGACTCCCATTGTTGCCGGAATTCAAATTTGAAAAAAATCGTTTTAGACTTCTCCTCAACTTGTAACCGTCTCCTCAGTTGACGTTCTCCGGTCTCTTCGCAATTTTTATAGCCTCCCTGATTAAAATAAAAATAATAATTACCGCATTTCTGCTATAGCCGAACACCATCTCAGCGGCCCCAGTCATAATTTTAACTTTGAGCAGACAAGATTAATATATAGGGAAATTTGTCATTACCCAAGATTAATCAGAGAGGATATAGAAATTGCGAAGAGACCGGAGAACGTCAACTGAGAAGACGGTTTTTCAAATTTAAATTCCGGCAACAATGGGAGTCCAGACTCATATATATAAAGACGAGCGAGACTAAGAAGTCAGTTCAGTTAACCTGATGAAGCTGGCAGGAGGACCAGCGAAGTATTGTTGTTTTCTTAAAACATACATCGCGGAATGAATCCCGAAAAAAGGAACAGTCATCACTGCATCCGCGGAAGCCTACGAGCAAATTTTTTTGAAGTGTATATTCCATTGTCAGTTTCTTATATGATCACTCATATCTTTGCAATGCTGAGAATTAGGAATGCTGATTGGTCCGTGTTTGTTCGGTGTGCACACAAATTTTTACCAAAACTCAGGGATAATAACGAGCATATTCTTTTCTTTCAAAATGAACTCATTTTGGAATCAATTAAACAATTAGGCACTCTAAGATAATTAAACGTCTCTACGCCTCTTTTTCGCCGCCAGCTTTCGTAATTAGCGTGTAACCAGAGGCTGTCTAATTGAAAATTATACGCAAGAGCGTTAGGAAAATTCGCCTGACAACATCCGATCAAGATGTGGTCAATATAGGTAATGGTCGTATCTTAAAAGAACGAACGACAATAGAGTCGGCGCTTTGAGTAAAAAAGGTTTAGAAAGCCACCACTTCACCGCAATTTCGCAGCCAAATTCCTAATTAGCGTTCAAACCGAAGTAAAACTTAAACGTGAGGAAATTTTACAGTTGGATGTATCGTTAAAGTGAGAGATGCTTACGAAGAAGACTTTCCCATTATTTAGCAATTTACGACTAGGTAATGATCGAGTCAAAAACCTGTAGATAAAAACTTTCTTCTCCGTCGTGGGCCAGTGTTATCTCTCGCTGTTGCTCCGTTCGCCCCCTGGACTTCATTCCTGGAATGGATCCTTTCGTTTTGAGGAAGATGAATGGCTCCGAAGAAAGACTGAGGCATTTCGTCCGCGAGTGAAAGAGGAGTAATTAACGACACGTGCGAGCTCGGGTGACGTGGGCTCCGGCGGAGGAGGATGCCGGGAAGGGCTGAGGCGGTGGAAAAAGAGGTTGGGGGTGTCAGGAGTGGTGTGAGGTAAACGAGGACCGCGTTCAAACATGGAAACAGCCTTTGATGGGAGTAAATCGGCTAATTTAGCAAAAAAAATAGGAAGGAGTCAGAACGGAATCACGATGTGAGTCAGTGAACCTCCTTGTTTGAATAATTAATCAGCTGCACACCTTGATTCCGCAGGAAATTAGCCGTCTGAAAAATACTGATGATTTTGTTCTATCAGTAGTTTTTTTATGAGATTACTTTTTGGTAGATGAGATGAGCGATATGTAGATATACCAAAACACACCGCCAGTCAGGCACTTGCATCCGCTTGGGAACAAGTCTGCACTTTGTGCTGTTTGAGCCGGTTAGCAAGATTCTTCCGTATTAACCTAGTGGTGACGAACTTAACTATTGTACTTAGTGTAGTAAATTTTTAAAGAGCAATTACTTGGCTAAAGTTTGGTACGTTTGAATTTGTTTTAAATATAAGTTGGACAACTTAAGGTAAGTTTAGATGGTGGTGCTAGTGCGAAAAAATAAATTATCAAGCAAAGGCATTAATTTCGAAGTCGAGTTGAAATTTATTTCACGTTTCTCTGTTATTACATGTGTTAGATCACATTACTGAGGTATTTACTCATTTTCATTATTGAATTCAGTATTTAGTTTCAAATAAATAATTCCTATATAATAATCCTCAAATATTTAGCTCTGAAAATGTGATTCTGGGTGGAAAAGAACATACCTTATCTATTTCATCTTCCTTACAAAACTAACTGGAACGAAAAATTAGCGTTTGTTAGAAATATATGCCTACATGTATTGATTTGATTTTTTTCCACACAATTTTATACTCAGTGTACCTTATTGTAGTGATTTTTTCGTGCATAACTTACAATTCCATGCTAATTGGAACGTCTGCGGTGAGGAATAAACCAGACAGCGAAGTAATAGGAAAAGGGGAGAATGAAGAGCTTGCCTTCCAACCTAAATGATTGAACAAACAATCGGAGGAAAACAAAGCGCCTCAAGAAAGGCGTGGTAACAAGGGCTTGAAATCTTAGCTCGAGCGAAGCACCGAATCAACCTTCCTTCCTCTCGCTTGAGCGAATTTCCCGAAAACACGGAGCATCCGGTTTTGTGGTGTCAGCGAGTTGTTGGAAACTGTGCTGGCATTCGGGTCGTTTGATGATGAGTAGGCTCGAATCATGCAATAAGGAAGGAGGGCCGTAATATCTTTACGCTCACTTTGAAGCGGAAGAATTGAGCGGAATATGGGTTTTTGGGCGGGGAGACGAGAGAGGAGGAAACAACGTTAAAAGGATGAGAAGTCGACGAGGCGTTCCTTTTATACATCGGGGGAATGCGGGAATAATTGACTTTGTGCAGGTGAGATGCGATCAAGGAAGGGAGTTTGAAAGAGGCAAAAGATGAAGAAAAATCGGAGGGAAGGATGTGAATCGGGAGAAGGAGCTTGCCTTCCAACCGAAGGAGCGGTGTCGAGGAGAATCGTGTTTGCGTCACTATATTGAAAATTACGTCAATAGACGGAGTTGTTTAGCCGTTAAATTGAAGGTCAGAGGAGGTCGCGTTCAGATGAGCGTGATACTCTGGAGCACTCCAACTAAAACCCAAGTCGTGTGAATCTTCCGGAGAGCAGGATTCCGTGGGAGACCACAGGTGGCCCAGGAAAAGGATATGGCCTGCCTACCCAGAAGAACGCTTCTATTCGCTTTGGCAAGTATTCCATTGCCGGAGAATATCACTCTTTGCATCTGTTGCTATCATGTATGTGCTAAGGATAATTTGATGCATTGAACAGTATTGAAAATTTATTGTTCATTCAAAAGTTTTTCTTCACATTTGTAGGTCTGTTTATCGTAGTGTTCTCTGCATCAACAGAATCGTTCTGTAGAGCTCCAAATTCCTTTCTGTGGACAAATGGCTAAGCACGTACAATGATTATCACGTCGGAGATTTTAATTATTCGCGAAGCAATGAATAAAATGGTCGACTTTTGCATGGTACTGATAATGTTGGGCAGAATCCTACCCGTATAAAAGAGGAGCTATTATCATAATTGGCAGAGCGACAGGATCATTGCTGGTAAATAGAGAGTTTAAGTACGGCCATGTATAGTTTCCGATGCATAGATATTAGTAAAAGTTGGTGGTAATAGGTTCGAAGCGTTTGAGATCTCTATAAAAAATGTTATGAAGGCTTGGTGGCAAATAATATGAAAAACAAAATGAGGATTTTCTGACATTGAAATAAAATTACGAAGTTTGCAAATCAAATGAATGGAGTAATTTGCGGGAAAATTAATTTGTATTTTAGCGGGGAGAGAGGCATCGCATGGAGCTAAAATAATACTAAAAAAATCCAATATCCTGGGTGGGGTTGGGGGCAATGCTATTGAAAATCAAACTGCGGAACCGATTTAGGTAGGTTTTGGTGCCTTTTTTCTTATAGCATCACACACATGTGGAAAATAATTCGATGTTCGACCCATTTTATATGTAAATAAAAAAAACGATAACATATATAAACTCAAACTCATAAGACCTATGTTGACCGTAGTTGACTGTTGTAACCACTTATCTGTGGTCAGAAATTTTTCAATTCATCATTTATTTCTTATTTTGTAAACGAAGGTAGCGGCCAACAGGCACTAGACTATTAAAAGCGAAATGACCAACATAAAACATGTCAAAATGAAATATAAAACATAAAACTAACAGTATTTGCATAGTCGGATTTTTGTTCATCATTTTTGTTGGGTTAACATTTAGAAGGCAAGTTAAGCTGGAGGGTAAAAATTATCCCTATGATCTTCACTTTCACATAAAACACAAGATGTTGGTAGATGTCTTATTAAAAATATAAATGCATCTGTGTGTATTCATATTGTAAATGAAATCGTCCATAATTTATACCCATGTCCTATGATGATTTGGAAATAATATTTTGTTATTACTATCGCGGGTGAAACGCAATGACCCCTGTATTGACGAGGTAAAGTCCTAATCTGCCAATCCGGGCGACGCAGGTTCGAGTTCTTCCTGGGTAGATTTTCCACTACTCAGGAAATGGATGTTTGAATTTCTCCAAAGTTAATACACCCGATGTAAGATGCCAACTGCACTGTTTTCGGGGTATGGGGAATAAATAAACACCTAAATGATAAGACATTATAAAGTGAGTCGTCTTTGATTTCGTTCTTTAGCTGGAAATATCAATTACTGAAGCTTATTGGGCCACATGATTCCTTTGTGCTTTAAAATTGAAAAAGAATTTGTATGCCATACGTGAATGAAATGTACTTGAATGTGAACGTTACAAGGTTTTATTTATTATAGGTTTCAGTGCGCTCAGATAAAAACCTTTCAAAATTATGAGTAATTGATGAACTCAATGTTTTGTGATTAAGTCAAAATGAAAGAAAAGTGAAAAGCTACCGGTACCTAGGAACGATGGTGACAGACTACTGGAGAAGTATTGCAGAAAGAAAAGCAAGGATAGAAATGGCAAACGAAGCCTTCTGCCAGAATAAAAACTTGCTATGCAATAAAAGTCTGGATCTGGAGCTGAGAAAGAGACTAGCTAAGTGTTATTCATGGAGCGTTTTCATGTATGGATGTGAAGCGTGGACATTAGGTAAGAGGGAAAGGAATAGAATAGAAGCTTATGAAATGTGGGTGTGGAGAAGGATGGAAAAAGTAAGATGGGTAGATAAGATGAGAAATGAAGAGGTTTTGAGCAAAGGAAAAGAAGGAAGATCGCTCCTAAAGGAAATTAGGAAAAGAAAAGGAAACTGGCTGGGCCATGTGATGAGAGGTAAAAGTATAATAACTGTGGCACTTGAAGGTTCAATTGAAGGAAAGAAAAAGAGAGGAAGGAGAAGAATTAAATTGGTGGATCAGGTGAAAAACATCAGCTATGATGAAGCAAAGAAGGAAGCTCGGGACAGAAGCGGATGGAGACAGCAGTGGTGTACGGGATCTGTCAGCAGACAGAACACCAGATGATGATGAAGTCAAAATGCGATAAAATAATCGGATTGTCATGCATTAGTGGCACGAATTTACTGACACAAGTTGGACTTTTTGTACTGCGTAGTGTTTTCTCCAGTGCATTGTAAATTTTAGTTCAATGAATTCAAGATACTAACAGTATTTCTGCCTCGCACCATAGTTAAGCTTAAGTGTTTACAATTGATTTTACATTTTATGATTTACATAATTCATGAATTTATGTAAATTATCTTGTCTTCCGAGTGAGCTGGTGAAGGGTAAGCGCAGTTACTAAATGAGAGGGAAACATCTGAGTATTGGCCATCGAAAGAAATCTATCTGTTCATGCTACCAATGTCAATTTCCCCACTTATTGCTATAATTGAGCTCTTGTTCAATACTGATATCATTTTGAAGCGTATCAACTGAGAGCGCCTATGTCAGCTGACGCCTTCCGGTCGTAATCCACGAATGGCAAATTCGATCGTGTCACTTTCGCGATGCAAAAATCTTCAGCAAGTTTCTAGGGAGTTAAAAGTGTGCTCATATTCTTCCCACTAACCCCGAAGATCTTGGGATGAGAAAACATTTGAGAAATAATGAGCACTTCAAGTGCCTTCCGAGAAAAATGCGGGGTTGTTTATCTGCAGTTTCTCCTAATTTATCTTAAGCAGTTGGAATTCCCGGACCTCTGGGTCTGTGAGAGAAAACAACGCCTTTGCAGATAAAATGTTGGGGAGTGAAAAGCAATTAGAAGTGGAAAACGTGCCTTCCTTTGGCCCGTACGTCTTAATAATTTGTTGACGCCAGGATTAAAAGCTTTTTCTTTTCTAGGAATGTGTATCAGGTTAGGAGGTAGACATTTGGCTTGGGTTTTGCTTGTAGACTAACATTCAGTTTCCATTATCCTGTACCTTTGTTTGCCATGAAAATAACCTCTTGTACTTTTTGTAGGACTAGAATAAGTATTTTTGCAAAACTACAAGCATTGCTTATAGTTTACACGCATTGAGTAATATATCGCTTTTTATAAACCGCAATCATTTTCATTCCGTGTAGTCGTCACGAATATCAAAATGCAGCTGATGATCTGTTGATAAATTCTAGTTTTTGATGCTCTTTTATTCATATTAATACATGTATTTAACGATAATAACATTTACTCCATTATATACCTAGAGCGCAAGCTTGAAATGATGATGGTCGTGACGGGAAAATTACAAGTATTGCCTATTTCGAGGGGTTGAGGAAAATTTTTTTCAAAGGAGATAAAAACCACCTCGAGATGCTGCATATAGGATATTATCTTATATTGATCTACATTTGGCGCTAATTTATTTGAGACAATTCAAGGCTTTTGAACATTTTACATAAATAAAAGATCTCGATGTAATAACAGACCAGAAACTCACCTATACCAACCATATCCAAGCAGTTGAAAGTAAAACTATGCTCTTGTAAGTCCTACTTTAGCGATTCATATAAATTTGAGATCCCAGAGCATTAAAGTCCTATTTAACATTTATTGTCCTTCCTATTCTCTTCTATTCCTTGCCAACATGGTCCAACTAATTTTAAACCCAACTAATGTTAAATCTCTGTAGAATATCACTAACTTCTTCGCAAATATTGATAAAAACAGAGTGCCTCATCTCCTGCTGTCATTTCCTCACTCTCCATCATGAATATTGATAATATCTTCCGTAAATTTATCTTAAACTTATCCATAGCAATCAAAACTCAAAAATTGACTGTCCTGGCATTGTTTCTTTTATACATTTCATATTACCAACCCGACCCACCAGGACTCACTCTTTGATCCATATCCATACTCACAGGTCCTCACTCTTCAAGCGGTTCCCTATTTTTCGGCTTGCCCACATAAATCATTATTTACCGTCTCCCCATGTTGGAGCATTATTTTTTAGCCATCTTCTCATTTATTTTTTGCATCGATGCTTTTTTGCGTGTTATGTTCAGCTTAAAATGGCTCCATGCTGTATGCAGTGGATTTTTAAAATTAACAAAAATAAATACATAAATAGTAATAGCAAAATTCTAAGAATAGTTGGCTATATGACTCTTTTTACGGTGAATCATTTTCTCTGCGTCGCAATTAGTAACTTGTTTTTGATTTATCTTTTGGACGGGCTATCTCAATAAAAACTATCAAATAAAACAATGCACCGTTATCTAATCATCATAATCACAGTTGAAGTTTATCGAAAAATCTTTGTTGGATATGAAAGTTCAAAAATTTTACTTAGTTTTGCACCAACATTCTTAAAGCGTATCTTAATTATACGTCGTATCGTGAAGTTTAACGGTGGTAAACATGATGATACAGCAATAAATTACGTTAGCGATTGCGTAAAACAAATGAAAACAACAGGCGTTTTAGCTCCCACTTCAGCCTGTACTCTGGTACTCGTCTTGTCTACCTGACCTTCAATTTAGCCCTAGACCGGGAAAAATAGCAAACGGACCGGGCCAGACCGCTTAGAGGTCGACTCCCAACAATGGGAACAAATGAATGATTCGGTCGCGGTGGGCGGGCGAGCGGTCGACTCGAGCAAGACGAAGTGGAAAGTACTCGCGGATCCCCGGGGTTTGGATCCGCAGACGGCGGGAGAGAAAGAGTGATACAGGGAGAAAAGAAGGAAAATAGTGAAAGAGAACAGTGGAGTGGATGAAAATAGAGCGGAGATGAGGAATTTGTGCCCAAGAGAGGGGGGATCCGTGTGGAAATAAACACTGAAGGGAGAGAGGTAAGGTGAGGCATTTGGTATGAGGGAGGGAAGGAAGTAGGGGAAGGTTGGCTAGCAATTGGAAAGAGAACAGTGGCGGGAGAGGGCTGGGAAATAGAAGGATTTGAATGTGAGGGGAAGAAAATGTCACAACGCGGAAAACACTTTCGGGGAGCTTCATTGGCTTCAAATTATTTCCCACCTACTTGGAAGTTAAAATCGACGAACTATATTTGTTAACATTCAATAAAAATCAAAATCTAATTCAATCCTATATCAGCGCAATAGCTGATGAATTTAAGCTTTTGATGGCAAGTTGCACAAAGGACATGTATGTATTCCATAGAAATATGGGGCTTATAAGCCATGTCAACGATTCAACAAGCGTGGCAGACACATTCTATTAATTTATTAGTTTCATAAATGGCGTCATTACTTATGTAATAGAGATATGTGCTTCGTAAGCAGCCATGATGGTGGAAGCGCAATGAACCACCTGGAGACTTATTTACTTAATTAAAGAGCGATTTTTTGACTAATGGCCATTTTGTTTACTCTGACTGAATAATTATTATGTGTAGTAAAAATGTTACATAGGATAAACCACTATAATTTTTATCCAGCGGTAGAAGATTAGATGAAACATTCCAAGCTTTTAACTATTGATAGATTAGTTATGCAACTGTTAAACGTGTTCCAGCAACGCGATTATTTTTATGAGGTCCATAACTTCATGGATCTACTAAGTATTGATTCCATCATTAAACGTTCTGGCAACCGGCCATAAGTGTCCAAAAGTTGGTTTATAATAATGGCGTGCTTTTGTTTAAAGAGAAAACGGCATTTATAGAAAAATTTTGTAGTTTCTCGATGTACTATTAGATACAATGCTCATAACTTTTGCAGAAAAATCAAAAAACAATCTCATAATCATGGATTTGGAATTGAGAATGTCTGTCATTGTAGCTATTTATCTACTATTTGGTAAAATTTATTTCATTTTTTTGATTGCAAAAAGTAACGTTTTTAATCATTTAAATCTCACTGGTGTAGGATCCTATTCCTTTAGTGTAAAAGGGGTTTAGGTGATTAAACAATATTCAGGCGAGTATTTGAAAATACATCGTCTCCATCTTGATGGGGAAATATTCAATGATTAGACTACTGATATATAGCTCTACCCCTTTATGCAGCTGTACTCCTTTTCTTGTTATTTAATACTGTCCAGGAAAATTTATGAATTCACAGTGTTGCAAAGTTTTAATACACGAACTAAAGGAACTATTCTGTAGGTTCAGGAAGTAAGAGTATTACACATTCTCTGCGTAGCAGATGGAGGGGGAGATCTTGGAAGGGGATAGTGTTGGTGTTAAGTGGAGAGGAAGTAGTTTGCGGTGACGACGCTGAGGAGTGCGGTGGAGGGAGGAGGGAAAGGTGGTGGGGTGGAATGGTGAGAAAGGGGAGGAGGGAGACAAAGCGACGATGGCGGGCTGAGACAACGGGAAGAGGAGATGGAAGAGTGGGGCGGTCGCGGAGAGTGGGAAGCGGCTTAAATGGGAGACTCCGTCGGGGGAACGGAGGAGGGGAGCGTGGCGTGTCTTTGTTGTCGTGAAGGGGAGGGAGAGTTTCTGAATGGAGGGAGCGGGAGGGTGCAGGCCAAGCATGGGTGCGTAGGGGGGGTGTTGGGGAGCGCGGAAGGGGGCTGGGGATGCGGTTACGTTGAATTGCGAGGGATGAGAGTTTGGCTGAGGAGGTAGGCATTCGGAAAGAATGGGATGCCTCTTAATGTCTTCGGAAGTCTATATTTTTATTAACATGCCGAGATCAAGAAGGCCAAGATTCCGTGACTATTTATATTTATCCACGTTTTTTTAAATGTGCATCGTCACCCTTGGTCATTGTTTTTTTTTCTGTTTAAACCATACAAATTGTTGTGGCTACCAAGGCTGTTCCAAAAGTAATGATATAAACGCTCTACAGAAAAAAAATATTTACTCAGTCTTCAAAATCGTTATGATGTTTTTCGAAATAATCCCCCTCGGTTCTAATGCACTTCTGCAAACGTTCCTGCCACTTTTTAAACACGAACGCCAGACCATCTTTCTCGAACAATTTGCACCGCTCCTCCACAGCTTTGACTGCCTCGTGACTGGTCTTGAATTTCCGTCGCCTGTGCAGAAACTTGACTTCGGGGAACAGCCAAAAGTTGCAAGGGGCCAAATCTCGACTGTTTGGAGGGTGGGGTATAGTTGTGATGCCCCGAGCGTTCAAGAAATCCACTAGTGTGAGTGACGTGGGCACACACGGCCGAGACACGGTGTTGCATTTGCTCCAGTGTGAGCAGGCGCGGCACCCATCTTAAAGACACGCGTCGGATGACCAAATTATCGTGTAAAATCGAAAATGCGCTGCCAAATGAAATGTCTAGACATGCGGCTTCCGAACTATGAATCGTCGTTCTTCGCTTCCGACAGCGGTAGCTGTATTCTTTACCCCCGTCGGTGTGAGATGTTGAAGGGTGCCCCTGGCACAGCTCGTCGGCAATGCTCTCTCTACCCTCCTCGAACCCTATATATCATTTGTAGGTTACCTGCTTCATATCTTCACCATACACCGTAGTTAGTAATTCATACGCGTCTGTTCGGTTCTTCCCAAGTTTCACTAGAAATTTCATGGTTTAGCGTTACGCTAACTTTTTGTCCATGCTGCACATGGTAGGCGGATATACTCGTATAACATAAGTTACGTGAGTCGTCACATACGTCCACTCACTGAACTGATCTGCTTAAAATTGGTCATTATAGATGGGTGAAATAATGGGCTACACAATGGTATGCAGTATTACTACCCTTTGCTTCACATTTTTCCTCGAGATCACTATTATCATTACTTTTTGAACAGCCCTTGAGCATGGTTTCGTACATTTAAAGCCGTTTGTTTCCCTGTTTTGTTTCGGCTTGAAGTAGTTTTTGGCTACTTAAACAAAAGGAAACAAGCACCTTCTTTCACAATTGAATGCTTGAACAAGCATCTTGACTTAATTGAGTCTCGTGCTCAGACGATCATAGATCATGGTTGTGGAATCCCGGTGCGGATCAAAACACTGTGTGCTCGTCGAGCACTCATTTAAATCAAGATATGAGATACACATGTTGTGATGCGCATGTGTAAAGTATTGGTGAGGAAATATCTCATATGAGGATTTGTGCCAACATTGTGAAGAATATGAACGCTACTCCAAATAGTTGTGGGAGAAATTATCAACAAAAGCGGAATTGAGTGATTCATTGATATCCTGAATGAAAATAAGCTACCTCAGAGAAGATCTGTAGGCCATCGGAAGGCTGAGGTGAAAAATTATGTAAGTGCAAATGATCAGGGTTACTCAATGCTAGTTATATCAAACGAAGTGATCGAGGTTTGTGTTTCGGTTTTATTCCGAGGGCAACCTTAAAATTGTACTGATGTCTATTCAATCCTTCAGATTTAATTCACATGAAACTTATTAGTTAGTTTTGAAGCAGCGAAATGTAAAAGTAAAATTTATTGGCTGGCAGACGAAATTTTTATTGTTACCAGGAAGACCCAATAGTTAAAAAAACAATCAGAGTGGTAGTGAGAGCATATAATTTGATTCATATCCCCACTCATTTACGATTGCCATGAATGAATTACGATTTGAAGTTAAAACGTAATTTTTTGGCTACTTACAAGACATCTCTATATCTCTCTAGCCTGTAAGCTACACATGTTTAAGACCTCCTCCAACGAAGATAATGAAGCCCAAAATTGTTAACTTAGAGCGCCAATATGGTAAAACGACCACATTTCTCTTACTTAGAATTTCACACTCTAACTTTTTTCTCTTGTAGAACTTAAAGATGTCTTCATATTCTTCAGCTACTTGCTCCATATGATGATAGTCAGAGAGTTCTAAAATTGAAATATTTTGTCGTGTGATTTTTTCTCTTTTTGTTTTCTATCACACCAGCACACGTAATGGACTTTTAAATTTACATTCATTTAGCCACATATCTTTTATAGCCTCTCTAACGGAGTTTAATGAAGTCTAAATATGATTAATGTTAAGCGTAAAGTTATTTTTGATGGCATTAAAAAAATAAAGGGTTAGTTTCATAGGTATTGGCATTGCTGACATTATTTTTCCATTTTATTAAATTAAGTACGAAAACACTCAAGTTCAAGACATCTCTTCGTGTATTTTTCTCGAGTCCAAAATTAGTCGTTTTTGAAGGAAAAATATTGATTTCGAGTTATATTTTAGCAATGGAGACATGTAAAAGGAAAAAGAAAAAATGCAGGAAATATAGTAAGTATCATCATCATCAATAGTTCACGGAAAAATGAAACCTTGGAAAAATGGATACCGCGAGATATCGAGGAGGAATTGATAGTATAAATCGTCGCATTTAACTGTCATTAAATGTGGGCATCCGTTTGCAAAAATGGGTTTAAAGCAATGGTAATTCAAAATAATATTTGATCATTTTAAGTAGAAAGACTCACAATTAAGTGTTCTAATTATTACATGTACAATTGAAATGGTGCGTAATCACTTCCATGGGTTTATATACCGACGATCGATACATCAAGTTTGCTTAAGTCGAAGTCCGCCTAAAAGGAACACCTTGGTGGTGTAACTAGCTATCACATCTGACCGACAATCGTGAGGTCCGCGTTCGTCACATTACTTTTTCGCGGCGAATTTTATTCCTTGGTGTACATACACCCGTGCAAGTGACTTCGTACCACTCCATTTCTTCATAAATGGTTAGGGAATAGTCAAACTATTGGTCAGTGTAACGGAAATACTGGGTTCTTCCACCTCGACAGTGGCTTATAGAGCACGATCATCGGTTCCAATGCCAAAATGTGGACTTGAGACTCGAACACCTAGTCCCCTTTAACCCTCGTCGAAACTCGCCACGAAATTAGAAGTTTTGGTGGTGTAATGCACATATCCGTCTATCGGGAGATCAAGATTTGAATCCCGGTAAGGTCAAATGATTTTTATAATGAAAATTTCATTCCTCGGTGCATAAATTTAGCGCTTCGCGACGAGTGTGCCGGGATTTTCAATGGTTTTTAAAAATCTACATCCACATCTACTTATAACCCTGCAAGCCACCACAAGGATGTTTGTTAGGGGGTGACTTATCACCAACATGAAATAGAGTGAAGGAATTAACTTTCACCAACATGCACCAAACCGTGGGTATGGTACAAATGCTACAAAAAACACTAAAATAAAGAATAAATTACTATGTAAACGTGGCACAAGAGTCATGCAGGGGACATGCAAAACTTATTGTTAGCACTACTCGGCAGATTTATAAACATGCATTACGGGGCATATAAATAAATCAGCTACACTGCTTGTCAACTAACCTACTTCAAAGTCTAAACGCAGCCATTATGGTCTCTTAAGGATTGCGGGAAAAACGACATTTTTAACCTTTTAGTTCTACAATATATTTCCCTTATTTTATTCTGATGATTCCATCTAACGTAGTATGTTGAATTTCCCAAAATATTGAGGACTTCGTCTGAAAATAAATCGGTTTTAAATTTACATAAAAGATTTAGTCTAATTTTCAACTGTCAGTGTGAAAGAAATTCCCAGCCAGGTTGTTGCAAGAGGTCAGTAATACTAACGAAACTGTCATTACGGTCTTTCACTTATCTTACTGATCATCTTTGCACGCGTTTTAAATCTGTTTTTAAGTCTACCTCAAGAGAACTCCAAACACTGGCAGCGTATTTTGAGTGGGATCTAACAAGGGAAAAGTAACTGATTTCTCTAACTTTACTGTCGCACTTTCCAAGTACTTTTTAAAAAAATTCCAATTTACGATTAGCCAGACCGGATATTTCCCGAATATGTTTGCTCCACGAGAGATCATTAGTTATTTTAACTCCGAGGTATTTTATACATTTTACAGTCTCTAATTGGGTATTTTGTGCGTAGTAACTGTACTGAGGAGAGTTTTTCCTTTTCCAGAAGCTCATTATAGCACATTTTTCCAAATTTATTTCTAGCTGCCAGACATCGTGACACCCTTAAATTGCCTTGAAGTCCTTCTTAACCATTTCTCTAAAACGGATTTACCTGTGCACTACGTCATCATCGGCAAATAGTCAGAGTTTACTGCCTACAACTTCATCAGTATCATTAATATGCAAAAGGAATAGAAGTGGACCTATGACACTCCCCAGTAGGACACTCGAAGTAACTTTAACGTCATTGGAGATGGCACCATCTAATACGAGTCACTCTACGCGATCGGTTAGAAATTTTTTAATCCAGAAAATTATATCGAAATCAAAGCCGTAGGATTTTAGTTTATTTAAGTATTTTCTATGGGACACTTCATCATATTCTTTTTTAAAGTCAAGAAAAAACGCGTCTACTGGATATACTGAATATATATGGAATGTGCGATATGGAAAGTGAAGCGGAAAGAGCTGGTTTTGGCCGTGTTCAGAACGTGTTTTTGACGGCATGGAGGCTAGATGAGTGAGGTCGGAAGAAAGCTGAGGTCGACTCGGAGAGGGCTTCGGGTTTGAAAGCGTCCTGAGTGCGTAGGCAACGTGCCTGGGATGACGAAACCTCGACGTCGCTCCTCCGAATCAAGTCTATCAAGGCGATGGGGTCGGAGAGAGATTTTTGGAAGGGGCGCCATCGAAAGACGAGGTGGGGTCGGGCGAAGTGGGAGTAGGCGAGAGTAGACTGGAACAGATGCGTGGATAAGGGGGCCGTAATGAGATTGAGCTGATTGAGTTGGGGCTCCCGTGAAAGGGTTGAAGAAAATAGAAGAGTACGGATGAAGAGGGAAATAAATGGATAAATAAGGCAAAGTACATTAAGAATGATACATTCCGCTTTTGTTACTCTTCATTCGAAAGAAACAGCACACAAAACTACAGTCATAGGAGACGAGAATCTACTTAGAACCTTGGACCTAATATATTTGACCTCATAGATGGATAGACCGTCTTCAGTTCGATCAAGTAGCTGTGAGGTTGATTCTGAAGCTTTCAAACTTCATTTAAATGGCCATAATCAGTTTTAAAATATTTAGGCTCCCGTAATTCTCTTCTATATTAATTCCATTCTTACTTTTATACCAATAACATGCTCGTAAGAGTTCAATTGTAAAGTGAAGCAGAAAGAGCGGGTTTTGGCCGTGTTCAGAACGTGTTTTTGACGGCATGGAGGCTAGATGAGTGAGGTCGGAAGAAAGCTGAGGTCGACTAGGAGAGGGCTTCGGGTTTGAAAGCGTCATGAGTGCGTAGGCAACAGACGAATAGGTGAACATGTATTAATATAACTTTAAATAATATCCCTATTACTCTGCATAACAACCATTGGCTGTAGGATGCCTTGTAAACTGGTGAAATTTTAGGTGTTTACAACATCTGAAAGAAAGATCTAAGAAATAATTACAGCTGGCCAGCAGATGAGTAGAGTAGAAGAGGTTAGATTCGAAAGTTACGGCATTATTTTAGGACATTTTCAAAGAACTACGGAACTAGCCGCGCAGTAACTTTAACGGAGTCACCTGCTAGTGTTCCACACAATTGTGCGAAATTCACAGTAGAAAAATCACTCGCCTGGACTGGAATCGAACCCAGATCTCTCGATTTCGCGCCGAGTGCTCTATCAAATTAAGCTACCCAGGCATACTCTTCCACTGTGAATATCATGGGGGCTTTCAGAAGTAAGTTGTCCTCACAGGTACCGTGCATATAATACCAGAGTTGCCCGTATGTGAGTGCTAAGCGCTATAGTCCACGCGATAAATCCCAACTTGAAACACAAAAGCAGTCGGCGCGAAATCGACAGATCTGGATTTAATTCCTAGTCCAGGCGAATGATTGAATGATTTTTGCACTGTGAATTTCACACAATTATTTTAGGAATAGAATTGCTTAGTAATTAGGACGAGATCTATTTGCTAGTCAAATAAAACTGCAAATGTCTACTCTTTAAGTTTTAAATGCCATGGCTTTCCGTACGTATCGTCTATACTTAGAAAAGGCTGGAAGTCTCTCTTTAAAACAGCTGGTGACCCTAAAATGATATCATAAAGTTTCATCGCAAAGCCGTTTAAATAAATAAATATGAAAATTCAAACGTCCCTTTTTTTCTTTCGTGTGGCAGGAAAGCTGTGTTATTGTTCGGTCCATTCCATGAGAATCCTCTTGAGAAATTAAAATTTGTTTTTAAAAAATCCCCGGCCGTTAGTAAAAAAAGGAAATTAATTTTCTCCTAAAAATATCGAACGTGGACCAAAAAGCGCATTATTGCCCAGCGGAGGGATTTTTTCACTAAATTATTCACCATTTTATTTCAGCTCGTTTTATGAAACATGAACTGAATGCACGAGAATGTCAACGCCGGGCTCCTCTCTTCCATCTTGTATTGTACAAACATTCCGTTTTTAAATAGTACAAGCCAACCTAAAATCAATATGTGGAAGGACCTAACCTATCGGCGCTCTCCTCAAACAGCCAATCAATTGACAATAGGATTCAATCGAGTAAGTGTAGTGATTGGTGTTGATGTGGGTGGGGTCGGGGTGAATAATAGCCTCTCGCCGGGAGGGCCTGTGTTAGAACCCCTGCGGTGGAGGGTTTTCCGAGACGAAGTATTGTGGTAGGGCTATAATTCTTTCTATTACGACTGGTTTTAATCTTTATCTACACCTACGCTCTAAATGGTTATGTAAATGGTAACTGCGCTCGCGTAATAAAGAATCTTTATCGAGAATCAGATCCTTGTTTGGGTACAATGAACATAGAGAGATTTAAAGTTTGCCAGTCCATTCGTCATATGAGAATTTCTTCTACTTCTACTAACTACCCCGAAAGCCACAACAAAGATGTCTGGCAGGGGGTGACTCGTTCACCAACATGAACTACAGTGAAGAAATTTACTCCCACCAACAAGCATCTCACTATCGGTAAACTGCAAATGCTATAGAAACTACCAACATTATCTAGTATATAACTATGAAAACGTGACAAAAAAGTCATGCAGGGAGCATGCAGAACATGGTGTTAGCACTACTCGGCAGATTTATAAAAATGCATTTTGGTTCATATGAAATAATCAGCTACACTAGTTGTCAACTAACCTTCTTCTAGATCTTTACGGAGCCATTATGGTCTCATATTGATTGCGGGAAAAACGATATTTTAAACCTTTCTGTTCTACAATCTATTTCCCTTATTTTATTCTCATGACCTGATGTACCGTATTATATTGAAGTTCGTAAACTATTGGAAACTTCGTCTGACAATAAAACGGTTTAAAATTTGTATGAAAGGTTGAGTCTAGTTTTTAATTGGCGGCCTGAAAGAAATTTTTACTATCCCTAAGCGCTAATTGATGAAAAGGCAGGATCCTTGCTGCTCCAGGTATCTGTTCACCATACCTTCATTACCAAAATAACACTTCGCCTATTAATCAATACGAGCCAAACAACTCGATGGCTCAAATGGCCAAAGATTTTGGTCGTCCACCCAAATAACTAACCAAACCTGTTATCAACAAGAAAAAGGGAGAGGAGTCCTTTGAAACAAATACGCAATCGCAAGAGCCATGGGGAAGCGCGCATCTGCGGAAGGAAATCACGGCGCATTTCACGTCTTCCAAGGGAGTCTTCCAGCAGCGTCTTTCATAAGCTGGGCTTTTGTAACCACAAAATATATTCCATTTACTCCGCGTCTCCTTTCCTTTTCCCTTACGGTATCTCCTTCCACGTCTCTCTTTTCGTCCCTCCCGTCTAAACAAACGGGCGTCCTGGTCCCTCTCCTTCGGCGCCTCCTCATCCAGCGCGCGGCCCTTTGTTCGCCGTAGGGTGCGGAGCCGAAAGTGAGAGCGGGGGAGATATTGGTCCCCCCGCACCCTTACAACGCATACAAACTCCGCCTCGCTGGCTGAAGTTTCGACTATAAAACCTTTGACTCGGGAACATTTCTTCCGATTGGAAATTCTTTAAATAGAAAGAGATGGGATGCATAAGTTTAGCCCATTGATGAAAAAGTGGAATAAATGGTACCATATGGCACTACGCGACACAGTTCATAATGGAACATGAGACAGTGCATAATGAAACGGTGACGAAAATATTCAATGCTGGTTCGGGACGATAGACGTTTCATCTTCACCTGAAAGAATTCACTTCATTTCTTCAAACATCAAAATCTGAACTTGTGTCTAAACTGGTTTTTATCTACTTTTCAAAGCATGTAATTTCGTTATGCATATTTTCACCGTCAAATACTGATTTTTTACCCTCCTTACCAGCTCTACCTTCAAGCATGGTTTTAACAATATTATTTTTAATACGGCTGATCACGGTTTTAGTGATGCTTAGCTGCAACCTACTCTTTCATAATGGCTTTGTTTCTTCGGGATATGTTTATTCGACACAATTTTTCCTTTGAAACGACTCAATGGTATTTATTTTTTTCACATATTTTTATGAAGATGCTGTACCTTTTATAGCTTCACCATATTGGTTGAGAAAGATAAAATAAATAATATAACTTTGCAAGGCACAAATTATGATTGATGGAAAGTCGACATTGTAGTAAATCAAACTCTGTGTCTTCCACAGTTTTATTATTAAGAGTACTACTGGTTTAGCCAGTTACACTATCAGGTGCATCTGAAGTGTGTACTTGATGATGGCGTAACTGACAAACTCTTAATAATATAATTTTGGAAGTCACAAATTATGATTTACTATTATTGGTTGAGGCCAAAATCTGTGAGTTCTAACAACAAGAAAGGTCATAACGGTAGACTTTTCCAAAACATGAATCGATTTATAATAAAGAGTAATATGAAACAAATATAAATGGTGTAAGTTTTATTCAACACCTAGACTCTTTATTCACATTATCCTACGTACTTTCAAGTACTATATTAAGCGTGATGCAGGAAATATGAGTTTTGCATCTTCCGAGACAATCGGACTATTTGAAACTTCTGAGAATACACGGAAGGCGTTGACTATAGAAAAGAGTTGCGGCTATTTGGTCTGCTTTTCTTTGATAGATTTTGCTCCTTTGAATTTTGAGAAAATGCGAGTTAAAAGGCAGTACAAATAAAAAAATCCCTGGCTATATCAATGAATTTACGCTTGCGAAAATGCGAGACAGAGAAACTTTATCATGCGGTGTGGCTTCAATCTCCTAAAATTCCAAAAGCCGTTTTTAAGTTTAATTGCCCATTTATTCATGTCCATTTTTCAATGATTAAGGCAGAAAAACTTAACCTCTCTTATCCTAATTGCAGATATGCCTCCATGGTGGCTAGATTGCTTTACGCATCAAGTTGAATTCAATTGGCTGACCTATATCAAAATATTTACCTCAATGCATGTTTTCAAATCGCTCCTTTTCGAGGTTTCTAGTATTAAAACCTTCGTTTTCCGGGTAGATAATGACTTTCAAATTATTTTATCTATAATTTGGTAGAAGAATGCGTGGACACTCATTTGAAGGTAGTGCGCCGGTAATAATTGGATTTTGTTCCATACTTATTATCATTATGGAATCTTTATAATATAATATTAGACAGTGCTGTTTTTATTTAAAGAAAGGAGTTTCTAAACCGTTGCTTGCATAAATATGTTCTGGCTTTTGTATTTCCATTATGTTGAAAAAAAGCGGGCGTTGGAATTCACTTTTCTGCGATGACATTATTGTGAGTGAAGTCGTGCTAATGAAAGGAGTTGGAATACATTACGAGCGTGGTGACAGGCGGCGTTGCGTCGCTGTTTTCGCGCTATTTATTCAAGCGTAAAGAAGCTAATTTACCATTCCAGCAATTTTCCCTCTGCTTCATAACAAGAAGAACACATTCGAAGTCATAGGCATTCGTCTTTTCTTTTCACATAACACAAAGTTTCCAGAGTTGCTGTCGCTTTTTATTCGGAAAATCCTTGCACGTTAATATGCTCAGAAGCAATGCTCTTTTATCAGAGGCTCGCACATAGCAAATTCGCAGTTTCATGCGGACGTGTATGACAGAAGTGGCGATTTAATGAGACTTAGATGCACTACAAAATACTTAAAATAAAATATCCTTGGACGCGAAGAAAAAAATGTGTATTCGTTGCTTTTGAAGCGTATGCCTCTCATGGATGAACTCTATTAAAAGCCGTATAATGAAACACTCTCCAAGGGAGCAGTTTTATTCACAAAGGGAATATAAAGGTGAGCACGTATCCATTAGCGACGCTGCTCATTTCAGCATATGCTTTCATTATAGCCATGTGCTGGGTTAATAAATAAAACATTTTGTTTTCACCGTTTTAACCAATCTAACACCGTGATGGAACTGAAGTTAATAATTAACCCGAGTTTTCGATCAAAACTTAGTCTTAAATAATGTTTTCTTTCTTTTAAGATGTATGTTAGAATTAAACAATTTATTAAAAATGCACTATGTGTTCATTTAACTCGTCGTTGGATGGTTATCCATATTTTTCCTGTATGTAGTAGCTCTGTTATATATTTTCAGTGAAATTAGCAGTCACACTTGAGCGTTATTTATTCTCAAATACCGTTTGATGACAGTATGTTTTAGCCAAAGTCACTTTCATGTTAATAATAATAATTATTATTATTTATTAATCTCATATTGAAGTACATTGGTCACAAAATAAAAGAAATAAAAAGACAGTAAAGACATACGGACTATCCATTGTACAAAAGATGTAATACACTTCACTCTATATGACATATACACCTTTGCATTAAAAAACATGAAAAAAATAAGAAAACCTCAAGCAAAGTAGATAGTTTCATGAATATTTTTAAGCCTTAGGAGACCCTCTGAGCCACAACCGGCTCATCAGAAGGTACTCTCTAATGTCAATATAAAAAATTAAAATAAAACAAATAAAACAATAAAACGCTCACATTGCCATATTCGCACCGAGCTGTATAAATGTGTGGCCACAAAATCAGTCTCTCAACCTCCATAGACATCAGTCCTCCAACAAATACTCCCAAAGTTTCCGTTTAACCTCTGTATTCGTATTTAATCCATGCATGTCCCTTGGTAATTGGTTAAACAATCTAGGTACACTTACCACCATTCTGTTTGCACCACATTGATTAAAATACTTAGGGACTTCATAGTGGTCCACATTCTGTTTCCCCATTTTATGTTCATTTTGTTTCAATTTCTTATATTTACTAGAGAAATAATTATCTAAAACTAAAATGTGTGTCAAAAGCTTTTCAAGCAGTTAAGAATGAAACCACTTATTTTTTTTCCACCAATATATTTAAACCACAAATCAACCGGTTTCGGCCTTTTCAAGCCATTATCAAGATTACAAATTTGTAATCTTGATAATGGCCTGAAAAAGCCGAAACCGGTTGATTTGTGGTTTAAATATATTGGTGGAAAAAACTAAGTGGTTTCATTCTTAACATGAATCGTAATAATTTCCACACAGTGAATTCGCCAACCATTGATTTTAATGTTACTTTCAACTAATCTATCTTAAATATCTTTCTCGGGCTTCGCACCGGGTAATGTTTTCATAATCCGCCGACGTTTCGGAAAACGACTTGTTTTCCATTTTCAAAGCACGTGTTATTTCCGCCGTGACCACTATAACACTAACATTAAACAAGCTATTGATGCCTCAACAATGAAGCTTGCGATCCATGTTATTGGATTTTTTTATTTAATATTTGTATTGAATTGTATTTTAACGCCATTCCTGGGACTAAGTGAACACCATGTGAAGAACTCGCTAGTATTTGTTAAAACCCTAAAAGATATTCGTTTGGATACGAATGACATTAAGGTTAGTCTTGATGTGGTTTCCCTCTTCACTCGTGTACCTCTTGCTAACACCTTAAGACTATTGGAGAGAAAATTTGATGCCAAAACAGTCAAGCTATTCCATCATGTACTGACCCCTTCGTACTTTTCTTTCGAGGGGATTTACTATGAGAAGGTTGATGGTGTCGCTATGGGATCACCGCTTTCACCAGCGATAGCTAACTTTTACATGGAAGACTTTGAGAAAAAAGCCCCCAATTTAGCTCCTCTACGTCCAAAGTTCTTCTTCAGATATGTAGATGACTCCTTCTTAGTCTGGCCACATGGTACGGTTGCATTAAAATATTTTCTAAATCACATGAACAACCAACACCCGAACATCAAATTTACTACGTAGAAAGAAGATAATGGTCAACTTCCGTTCCTCGACATTTTAATCGGCAGGAAAGAAGATGGGAGGCTAGACCACAGCGTTTACCCGAAGCCTACCCATACTGACCTTTACCTCAATGGACGGAGCCACCATCATCCATCACAAAAAAGCGTAGTTTTATCTACGCTTATACATAGAGCCAAAACAATATATGATTAAGAAAGCATTTTAGCTAAATTGCAGCACCTAGAAAGGACATTTCTCCAGAATGGGTATGGAAGACAAGAAGACAACAACAACTTTAAAGCCTTAAGAAGATTCGGTGAAACCCAGGAGAGTGGCACAGGAGAGCTACCTAATAAACCTGTGGCCACAGCTTTAATCTCTTATGTCTCCACTATATCGGGAAAGATTCACCGCATTCTGCTCCGTTTTAACATCAAAACGACCCATCTTCCACCATCTAAATTAAGGGACCAGTTGGTTAAGGCCAAAGATCCCACCGACTTGAAGACACCAGGGGTATATCAGATTCCGTGTAAATGTGGCAAAATATATGTGGGGGAGACTGGTCGAACACTTGAAACCAGGCTTAAAGAACATCGTAGGCACTTTAGATTGGCGCAACCAGAGAAGTCGGCAGTGGCGGAACACAGCATCAACGAAGACCATGCCATTAAATGGACCGATGCAAAAATCCTTTGCCGCGCACACCGTTACTGGGACCGCATTATCAAAGAGGCCATCGAGATACGATTGCATCCGCATAATTTTAATAGAGACACCGGATTTCAACTGAGTAATACCTGGTGGCCAGTGACCAAATATATTGAAAAGACGAGGAAATGATTCAACGGTCAGCGAAACACGTCAGCCAATCATAGGGATCGCAACCTTCATTGTTGGGGCATCAATAGCTTGTTTAATTTTAGTGTAATAGTGGTCACGGCGGAAATAACACGTGCCTTGAAAATGGAAAACAAGTCGTTTTCAAAAACGTCGGCGGATTATGAAAACATTACCCGGTGCGAAGCCCGAGAAAGATATTTAAATATAATACACCGGGAAAATCTTAAATCATTTATAAATCTATCTTAATTTGAACTAATTTCCTGCAATTCTCCTTTTGAAATATCCATTGCAATTGCTGGTTTAATAAATGTAAAAGATATGGCTCACGTGCATATTAGATTCCACCCTTCAGCATTTCACCTTTTACGATGACTTGTTTGAATAATAGTTATAAACTATTTATTTACTATACTAGGAGTTTTACTCCTATAAAAAAGGTTTCTTACACTATATTGAACAATAAAAGTAAGAAAAATTAGAAGAAATATACTGTATTCACTCAACCGGAAACCAATAAATTCTAAAGAAAATAATCAAGAAAAACTCATGAGAATATTGCTAATTACATATTTGGGTAGTAACATCACGAAATGTCTGAATTGCTTCTTTCTGATGTGAGCAGCAGACATAAAATTAAAAACGTAATTACACAACAATTAATATGAAATAACTAAATTGCATCTGGATTGGAAAGGTATCAGGGAAGGCGACTGACAGCTAAGGTCGTTTTTGCCATAGGGGATAGGTTAGGGAGGAAGGGTGGATAGAGACCCGGCGTCTGCATTAGCCTTCACTTAACGGCGCCAAGGGGACCACGGTTTAACTTTTTACCCGACAGACGGAGTGCTATACTTGAAGTGATCTCCACAAGACACTCAAGTAGGGATCGGTTTACCTCTGAAAGACATCCTCCTCTGCAGGGGTTTGAACCCTGGCCGTTCGTATGGTTAGCCAGTACTCTAGCCACCACACCGACCTGATCACCCTAAATTGCATCTTCTGACACAAAAAGAACAGCAAATATATCAATAAGCGGATACATTAATAACATGATCACTGATCAAGAATCACTGGAAAGTAAATGTCTGATAAGTTTTCTCTTAAATATCTCCAGCGATACACTTTCTTTCACTTGTTTCGGCAAGTCATTCACAACTTTGAGGCAACAATTGTATGAACCTTTATATAAGAGCGTTGACCTATGATAGCAGAATTTCTATTTCTGATTACCATTTCAATGCTCTAACCAACCTTACTTGTCGGCTTTCAAGTTTCTTTCTGAAGCCAGTAGGTGCGATATGTTTCTAACAATGCTCAGCCGAGTTTCTAAGTTTGATTAATTCCACCTCCGTAATCTCGAAGCTAATTTATAACTTATCTACAGCTTTGTTTTGAAGGAGTTTGCATGATTAATAGCGTTATCCTTTAATGTGCTTGGGCAGCCATTTCTCTATTTCAATTCCACCTGTTTATGCTTTCCTATTACTCCCTTTCTTTCTGAACTACGCTTATCGTCTCGTGCATGTCTTTAACCTCTGCCGGAAGGAAACATTTCCCAAACGTTAGTCTCTCTTGCTCGCTGAGGCACTTTTGAAAGTTCTAATTAGCAAAACAGCCTTGAGAACTCGACTGCAGGCAATCACTCAGCGTTGTGTGGCTCTCGCTTAAGATGCACGCAAACGAAGTCCATTCGTGTCCCTCGTGGAAGAAAAATATCAAGTGTTATACTCGTTCATCATTCAACTACCTATAGTTTGAACTTCTACCGTATAAAGAGAACCTACCCTCCTCTCTATGGATGTGTACTTTTTATTTTAATTCAAGTAATCAATTTACGAAATAACTATGCTCCGTACTTGTTTTTCCCGGTGTAGTAACAAATTATTTCTTTCACATTTCATATGTATTTCAAGTGCGGCATCAAAAAAAGGTTACTTACACAACATTGAATTCCTTTTTATTTTCCTTGGCAAAAATCGGCAAGTATTTCTTCAAATGTAAATTCATTTATAATATCTCGTAAGTAATGAACGTATATTAGAAGATAGTAAGCCTTTCAATGCTTTAGTTAGATAGAATCATAAGAGGAAACAGAAAATCTATTTATGAAATACTCATGTATGTAAATATATATTTAATTTACCTCTCTACTTAACTTCCATGTTTGAATGACTGCATTTTCTGTGTGACATTTTCAAGACGTAAAATTTATTAGTTACATCACGACTGTCCCTATTTTTAGCTTTTCCGGAGCACGATATGTTAACCTTGTGTTTTGTAACCTTTTTTTAAGCCGTTACCTTTTCCTTTTCCTAGTATTTCAAAGTACCACCGACAGCTCAACTAAAGTTATCAAAGGGGCAAACATAACTTATTAATTATACATTACTAAACAGCGTAGTGACATCTACGTGTATTCAAAAATATCAATATAACAGAGTTGGTAGAGCTGCAGTCAGGGCAATATGAAAGTTTTTTTTATAATTATCCATGTAACCTTTGCTGGTCTTATGGAAATGAACAGCGATACGCAATACTTTTTCTTATGCTAATTGTCTTAGGAATCTTCACAGAGCCATAAAAGACATTTTACACACAAGGACATGCTTCTAAAAAATTAACCCGTTGCAAAGTTTTTATCGTCAAAATGGACATTATTTTCTCCCTGTATTTTGTGGTATTATTTGCACCAACGAAAATGGCAAACAAGGAGGAATTTAGATTCTAGAAATACAAGTTTAAGAATATTTTCTCTCTGCTGAGCATGAGCAAAACAAGACTGGGATTCTTCCGAAGGACGCCTAATGGTTTTTCTTTCCTCCTATAATTTTCTTTTCCTATGCGTACTCATTCGCTATGTAGCAGGTATCGTAATAACCCCTGTATCGCGCCCTTGCACTGGCGTACGCGGCAATACGTAGTTGTGCAACTATATTTATCCTTATAAACCACCGCAAGAACGTATGGCAGGTTGTTTCATGATACTAGAGATGAAAAATGATGTTATCACAAAGACAAACTGAAAGGTGAATAGGATGAAAAGTGAAATAAATATTTAAAAAATATTTTTGTATCGCTTTCATTTTCAAAATAGTACGTTAGAGAAAGAAGTATTTACACTTATCAATTTGTCTGTTTCTCTAATTTTGTCTATGTTCTATCTTATATTTTTATATATTTATTTATTATAAATTCCTATTAGTTCCGTAGATTTTGGCGTGATTAAAATAGTATCCACCATGTTATCTTTAACTCAAGTGATCTGCATTTCTCAAATAATCTTAGTGTAGATAGTACCTTCCTTGCCAAGGTATGCTGCGAAGGAAATTCATTAAATATGAGAAATAAAAATTTTGCTTCTCAACATTTCGCCAATACCATTTTGTCTGTTGGTTCTCAGCTGTCTACTGTTCAATCTTTCTTTATTCTCCCGCCAGCTGTTTAACCTTCTGTCCATCCTTCTTATCACGGGCTGTACGACACAACCAGAATTTCCCTATATTTGATGGAAAATACCTCCTAATATATTACTCTCCTATTCTACCAATAATGTTTCATTTTTGTTCTTTAAAACAATTGAACCTCTTTATGTTACGCCCACCTCAATATTTATGCGTTTTACTTAAGACTATGAGTATTTAACAGCCCCGTCCTGGTTCTCTGAGACTTTTCTTCTATTTACTTGTTACATTTGCTATTTAATAAGCTTTCAGCATCAATCTTCGCTTAATGTACTACGCTAAAGATATTATGTACTTTGCGTGCCACTTTGGGGGATTATGTTCGAAATGAGTAATTTTGCGGCGAAACTAGAGACGAGATCCAGGTCGAAAATTCGGGACGAGATCCGAGACGATACCGCAATTTTACGAGACCAGACCTCCGCCACGAGACACTTGAAATTCTTGAGAGAAAAAAGAGAAGAGCATTGAATAAAACAATCCCTTGCAGTTCAAAGAATCCTCGTTCATGTCCTGCATTGGACTACACTTTTTATCTAACTTGAATATTTTCGACATCCATAAGATAGGATAAAAGTCTTTCTTCTATGTCACAATGTTCGAAGGCATATACGAAATTTTCTGTAGTTGCGGAAAATCATGTTGGCCAGACAATGAGGGCCATAGGATACAGACCTAAGGAACACGAACGGGCTATCCGAAAGAAAGATTGGTATCACTCTGCCGTGGCTGACATCAAAAGGCTATACACATCAAAAGGGCGAAATTTTGATGTAAAAAAAGCAGCTACTATCCGCGGGTCATCAGGGAAGCCATTGAAATCGAAAAAAGACCAAACAGCTTAAACCGAGAAGATGGCTACAAACTCCCTTATACGTGGAAAAGACTTGCAAAATTCAAGTATAAGTAATTCTGTTACATAATAACCCCCGAAGTTTGTTTATTGATTTATTACTGTTGTCTCAGAAAGCCTGACGAAGCCGGCAGTATAGCCAGGCAAAACTGTTGCTGAAATACTAATTATAACGCGGTAAATCCAAAAGACAATTTTATCCAAATTAAAATGAACTGCAAAAATCTACGAAAAAAATCATAAGGTTGAGTTTTTATGGATTATAACACGTATACAAATTTTCCTAGTGCTTTATATTGACGCTAATTTTTACACAATGGATGTGACTTCTAGAGCTGCAGGAAGAGGTTCTTGACTTATAACCATTTTTACCTCTCTGTTTGGTCTTCATTGTTACATAAGTTTTGAGTGATGTTGATAGTTAGGGACATATAGATCGTTAATTGATGTAAATGCGGATTTTCTGGGCATGTTTAACGATTAATAATTGGAGAATATGAAATATAATAGCCTTTACCATTCGATTTAGAACGTCAGCCGATATGGTCAACCAAAAATCAATAGTCATCACCCATCTTACTTTAGAATCCTGTACGTATTTGTTATAGTGCAGGGTGTCTTCTGAGTATGTTACGAACAAATATCTACCACTTCCTCCAAGTTTTCCTTATATGCTGTCATGCTCAATGATTAATGACTTTAGTGAAATTTAAGGTCACTTTCTTAAATATGAGGCAAAATGCTTCTTAGACGAGTTCCTGTAGCATGTATGTTGATGAGAATGCGTGAGCTATGCTTGCCCATGTATGACCAGTAGGACCAGAGTTATTTGCACATGTGGCGTCAGATATTGGTGTAAGCAACAGCCTTACATAGTCTCATGTTCTGATGCCACATGCCTATGAATTCCTCTGGAGACAACTTTCCTCACCGACAGCGTCTCTATCGTCCAAGTAATCGAAGTTTAACACATTTCCGTGCCCAAAAGTTTAAGATTATTGGCCGATTTGTTACCTAAGTGTCTGGTAAAAAGTAACCAATCTTGAGGGCATGACTTCCATGATAATACGCTCTTGACTATTTTGAATAATGCAGTTCTTGGACGCCAATTTTTTTAAAATTACATTGAGATGTTTAAATAGGTAGAAAGTGATGAGGTGCTCAGCGCCAAAAGCAACCATTATGGCTTCACTTTGGTTTGCCGGGGAAAATTCTTTCATGACAGCCTTTTTCGAATAGTTGCATGTCATTCATCCGGATCCGGAGTGGGTTACTGTAAATTGTTTGTTGGTGGGTGTTATTTTTATTCCGTTTTTTTTGACCTCAGTCAATATTCTTGCTGGAACAATGTTTTTATTTATGTAATTCAAAATATTTCCTAAGTAAACACTAAAGACTTTGTATTTAAAATACATAGTACCTTATATTTGATCATACCAAGTGGCAGTGGTACTAAGTTTTAATATGATTATCTAAAAAAGTCCTATTATAGTTATCATTTCCATATGTTATTTCTTATTGAACATTTTTCACCAAATAGAAAGCTGTAAGGCAATTTCACTGCAAAACGTTTAGTGATATCAGAGATTTGCTGTTTATTGAAGTCAGAGGTCAGTAGTATTTTGCTTTTATAGATTTATGTTATATGTTAGCGTGTATATTGATTATTTTTATTTCCATGTTGAGATTTTGAATTTGTTTTTTCTTTTCTCAGCTCACAGCATTCAGCACAAAAAGTGTTCATTTAGGTATCAAAAATGTACTTTATTTCTTCTGAAAAGGTGACGACGAGGATCTCGTGCGAGCCTCGAGACCGAGACAAGACTAAGGTTCTGGAAACGATACTTAAGACGCCACTCGAGTCCGAAAAAGGAGACTGACAGAGACTAAGACGAGACTGATCCAAGTCTAGTTTTGTCTAGCGGCAGCTCTTGAAACAATAGTAATGCTTGACCTCAGTCAAAGCTGTGGAGTCCATTTTTATGGATATATCATCATAGAGCCTGTATAGTGGCATAAATCCTCTCTATTTTTAAAATATTTCCATTTTTGGCCGTTATTAGCTACATATTCAAGGGTAAAATCTGTAATTGAAGGATTGTACAACTCAATACTTAGGAATATTTCGACAAGAGTTTGATCGTTTCTGTCGATCTATCTATATTTAAAGACATAAAATTACGAGATTTTACGGAAGAAAGTTCAACCGTCTTGACTGGAACTTCAATCCGCATCCCTTGATTTCTGGCCGAGAGCTTTAGCCAGTTAGTTGTTACTTTTATTTATTTTACCCACTCTGCCTCCTGAAAAACGATCTGGATTGATTATTATTTATGTGGGAAATTTACAAGTAGCTCTCATCATTCCATCAGCCACACAAAATTTGTCTCATCTTCAAAAAGCATTATTGCTTAATCTTTGGAAGTCCCCTCTATTTTGATAATTAGATAAATATTTCAGCGATGGAAAACTGAATTATCTTAGTTGGGAGGTATATTTTTTAAATACTCATCCAGATTTCGACTGTACAGAATCATTACATGTGAGTACCCTAAATATATGGAAAGTTTTATTTATTTTGAGTTTTATGTTCTTTTCCTTCTGTTGACTGATTCAACGGAAATCATCCAATATTATGCTACTAAGATTTAGCGAGTTTAAAGAGCTTTTTATGTCTGTTTCCGGTTGAACAAAATACTCTGAATGTATGTTAAAATTTATTAAAATACGTAGAAATGTAACATCCTTGGCACATGAATTGCCTCATATGCATATTTACTTTTCGGTACCAGCTCCATCGTGGGCATAGGCGGTTATGTTTCCTTCCGGTTTTCCCTCGCTCACTCTGCTTTTTCCCTTCATCCCGATCATCCTGGGGCCCAAGACCGAGAGAAGGCCATTTCGATTCATACCCTTTTGCAGCCAGGGACGTGTATCTGACTCCCAAAAACCCTTTTTCTCGCAGGGACTTCCGAAACCGCCTCCACACACTTTAACTTCATCCTTTTGCTCCCACTCCCGTATCCTACACCCAAACCAGCGCTATGAGATGCTGCAAGATATCTACTGCGATAGGCCGGAGATGTCACAGCGATATTGGTCATCTATGGTAGGAGATGTAGAGTAATACCGTGGAATGCCTTGCATTCCATAAAAATTGACGAGTAATTTGGCATTCTGCGACTCGTAACCCTCTGTTACATTTGATGCAATGCTATTATTAATATAAAAAGCAAAGTTTCTCCATCCGTCTATCCGCAAATTCTATTCCCAATAAAGAAATACTTATTTATTTATTTAAGTAATTGCTCACAACCAGCATCTCTGCCAGTTTGCAGTGTCGCAGTAACAATAAACACTTAATGTAGACGTAGACAAACAAACAAAACAAAGAGTACATGATAAAAATATGCAAACGAACCAATATGGCATAGATAGAAAGAGTGGAAAGAGGGAGTGATTTAGTTACTTGCCGAGAAATGGGACATGGCAAGATTGATGAATGAGTTGGAAGAGAGCAAAAAGGGATCAATGTTATCAGGTAGAGAATTGAGAAGTGAGGAGAGGAGGTAGTGTAGGGAATGCTTGATAAGGGATATTCTAGGGATAGGCATATGGAGAAATGAGTGCGTACGTGTGGATCGACATGGAACTCGGAAATTAATCGAGGAAAGCAATTCAGGACAATCAATATTTGAGTTAAGAATGTTGTAAATAAATTTTAAATCGGTTTTGATACTTTTATTGCAGGGATTGGGGATGATAGGATCGAATCAGTTGGCATGTTGCGTAAGTGGGAAACTGTATTTTACTATTTTAGCAAAGAAACTAGTTACGCTGTTAAGAGTGGCGAGATTAGTTGGAGCAGCGATCGACCATATGGGTGAGCAATATGCTGTGAGAGGAGGAACAAATGCTTTAAAGTATGATTGTAGGGTTTGGGGGTTAGTGATTTCCGTGAAGCGGTAAAGGAGACCTAAGAGGGACATGGCTTTGCTTTTAGTCAATTAAATATGGTCCAAGTAGGTTAATTGACTATCTGTTAAAATACCCATATGCTTCAGTGAGGAAACGCGATTATGAGGCTCAGAATTAATAGCATAATTAAAATCAAGAGGATTTTTTCCAGAGAGATGGAAATAGTATTGCATTTAGTGGAGTTTAAGTTCAGCTTCCAGGTATTGCACCATTTAGCGGTCATATCTAAAGAATTTTGAAGGTCTTGGCAGTCAGAGGTACTATAAATTTGTTTGAAAACCTTGCAGTCATCAGCATAAAGAAGTGTATGATCTTGGGGGGGAAGAGTAAGGGAGGCCAGGTCGTCAATGAGGAGGTTAAAAAGATATGGCCCCAGGACACTACCCTGAGGAACACCAGATGCTACCGGGGACCAATGGGAAGAGGTGCCTGAAAGTATAACCCGCTGAGTTCTATCACTGAGAAAGGATTTGAGTAGATCAAGAAAATTGCCGTTGAACCGCTGACTAAGCTTGTGAAAAAGGAGGGTGTGGTCGAGAGAGTCGAAAGCTTTAGAGAAGTCAAGATAGATGGAATCAAGTTGTGTATTATTTGCTATTGCACTGAGAGCATGGTGTTGAAATACAGAAAAGTTAGTCAGACATGAATGACCTGGAAGGAAGCCATGTTGATTATTGGACAGGAGAGGAGATGTAAAGTAATATAGTCTGTTGAGGATAATCCTCTCAGAGACAGAGGATAGAATTGGAAGCAGTGAAATTGATCGATAGTTAAGAACATCGCATTTAGGGCCAGTTTTATGTAAAGGAATAATGTTTGCCATTTTCCATTGAATAGAAAAGACCCCGAGTTAAAAGCAGCGATTCAATAGGAGGCTCAGTGGGGTCGCGAGGGAGGAGGCGCCGTTATGTACAAAGATAGATCTGAGACCATCGGGACCAGGGGAACGGTGGAGAGGGATTTTGGAAAGAAATTTAAATACCTCCTGGGGATCGGTCTCTATGTGGGATAGACAGTGGGTTGTACTTGATATGAGGGGATGGTCATTGGTAGAAGGGAAATTGGATATGGGGATTAAACAATCGGAAAAAAAATTCATAAACAAGCCAGATCTATCCGAGCCCACAGCACTAGTAGTTTCGTATGTCACTGTCTCCGGAATTCGGGGATGATTGCGACGGCGATTCACAAAGGACCAGAATTTTTTGGGGGTGGAGGCAATAGATGAGCACACACCCTGTGCATACTCCTTCTGGTCACGACGGATGAGAGCCTCTGAATGTCGACGCAGCTCAGTGAAAGTGCGCCGAGTGTGTTCATTTGGGGTAGTCTTATACAGATACCATGCTTGATTCTTGTTTCCAAGAGTATGCACGGTGTTGGAATTAAACCAGTGGGGGAATTTTTTTGATAGAGGTTTCAAAAAAGGGACAAAATCCTTAATGACACTCTCAACGACGGCGTACTGGAAATCCACTCCTTCGGGGGGCAAAGAGGAGAGGACGCAGCAGGGGATTAGGTCAAGGGAACGGTTAACGTCCTCCCAGCAAACCTTAGACCAGGCAGGAAAGGGTTTTGGAGGGGTGAGTGGAATCCCGTGGCCAATGTGATGTAGAGAAAGATATTTTATCACCATGAACGGAACGTTTTAGTCATGTTTCACAGAGAGCGATAATATCTAGTTTCGATAGCTCATGGGCATGTGAATCAAAAGTTGACAGCT
This sequence comes from Ceriagrion tenellum, assembly GCA_963169105.1. NCBI lineage: Eukaryota > Metazoa > Arthropoda > Insecta > Odonata > Coenagrionidae > Ceriagrion > Ceriagrion tenellum. The sequence goes on along the minus strand of OY720633.1, from coordinate 124,785,356 downwards.
TGTTCTTAATACTTCTCACATTCTGATAATAAGTTTGCACTTGGGGGTAGGAGGGAGGACCGGGAATGATGTTTACGTCACCTGAGACGAGAGCAAGAAGCAGAATAACGGTTTCACTGCGAGGGTACACTGTGGCGGTTGACGGTGAGGGCCGGGGGTGTTGCCGGGATCGGAGGGATGGAGCGATGGAGGCCGGAGAGGGACAGACCGCACGATGCAAATGTGGAAAAGAGATATCTTCTTTCACTGAGTATTTCTGGAGGAACTGGATGCTCAGAGGATAAGGTTGGTTCACATGACGAATTATATTAAGTTCATCCTATTTGTTTGCAGTCTTTTACATTTTGCATTGTTTAAATAAAAATACCTGGCGTACGAAATTGAAACAAACGTTTAACAGAAATAAACGTAATATTAATTTTTATTCTTCAAGGTAAATTTAGTTTTCCTTTCGTATGAGGAAAATTTAGAAAAAACATACATATAATCACGCGTATTTAGTGAACCTTCCGTCACATTGAGGTATATAGGGGAGGCGCTTGCCATGCTGGCCAATGCTTGAATCTGAAGTCAGTCGGCCATCTTCGTTGAACCTCATTTTCCTAAAGAACTTGCAGGCTAACTTACTTCTCTAATGTTCATTTTCCATACAAATTTTGTTAATTTGTTTTAATTAAAAATGATCCGCATTCCCCCTGAAAACTAGGGTCAAATCGAGGAAAATCTATAGCACTAAGTAACAAATATATGTTTCAAAAGTTAATTGCCTAACATTTCAAACAGATGGTCGATGTTCTTGGTTTACATCCGCTAATTAGTCCATTTCGCCGTGCTATCTGTAGTAAAGTAAGGAGATTGCATGGTTTCACTATATGGTTGTTTTTCCTGTTGCCAGGCTACAGTTTCATGGTGTAGTATAGACCTCAATGGTCCGTTCCATCAAAGAACAACACCATTGTTATAGCTGTCACTCTTATAATCATATAAAGGGACTATAATTCTCAGACAAATCGATTGGATAACGTTTTGGGAGTAGGTCTGAACAGGAAATTTGATTATAATTAACCCATAATCGTGTTTTTTGGTCACGTACATACCAGTCTCGGGTCTTTTTTGACCCAATTTTTCGAATTGCTCGTAAACAACAACCGTCACCCGCACTGTCTCAAATTCAACTGCCTCATGCTCCCCCTTCTCCCCTAGGATTACATTGTAGCCAAGTTTGCAGCGAGTGGCCGCTTTACGACTACAAAAAAAGAACAAATTCAAATAACAAATAATAAGGTATGAGTTAATTCGCTTTCTGCTGAAAGAAATTATATATTTTTTCATACTTAAGCATAATTAAACTGGTTGTGTTAGGAGAAGCTTTAAGAAACTTGCTTAACATTTTGAAATGAAAGCTGTAACTTAGTTATTCCGCGTAAACATTATTAACGATCTAGGTTTCTATCTAGGTCACCTGATGATGACTTCATAGGTCTAAACCTAGGTCATTAATGAACTTTAAGTGGAATTATTTAGTTACAGCTTTCATTGCACGATATAAAGCATAATTTTTAATGACTAAAATTTTACAAAACAAGATTTTGCTCATTATTAAAATATTCTAAGATGAAATAATGGGTTTCTTTCTGTAATTTCATCTAATTCCGTAATGCTTGTCGGGGAGTTCCTTTAGTACTCACATTAGTTGCCCTGCATTATACGATATAACGTGATGCCATACCATACTACGCGATACAATGCGATACAAGCGGATTGTATTACATAACAGCTAAGCGATGAGCTACATCGCGCCATTTGCTCAGCAAACTTCCCATCGCAAAGCAATATTGAAATTTCAATTCCGCCTTGCCCTTGCCGAAGTCCTACTTCTCCATCGACCCACGTCTTCTTCTTAACCTTTCTCGCCATGCGCTCAACCTCGACTCACATGTGCGAGCGAATTCCCGTCCCACACGGAATTCCCACCTCCCGTTCCACACGTCTTCCGCTCGTACCCGCACCACAGGTTTCGTCGGAATGGTTGTCCGGCCCCTTTGGTCCCCAAGGGTGATTGCGTCATGGAGAGAAGGACATTAACAGGGTTCTTATTCTTCCCCTTTTGATCTCCGTATTTTCCTTTCCTTCCCTCCCACATCATCGTAACTCACCACAGTCGCGCACGTAAATGGGCACCTCGAAACAAAAGGTCAAAGGGTTTTAACCTTTCAAACATCCCAACGTTTCATATAACATATACATACTAGCCTGCAAGTTGCCGCATGGGAGTGTGGCAGAGGGTGTTGGGACACCAACCGTGTAATTATTTAAGGTTTCGGGAGGTGAAATAGTGACATGTATTATGGGAGTGTATTTAATGGAGCTAAGTTTTTATTGTGGTCACCTTTTGTGCGCGGAAAGGACGAAATGTTGTACCTCTCTGTTCGGCAATGTATCTCTCTTATTTTACTGCTTCTATCAGACCTAGAGTTGAGGTGAGGCGTCAGTATAATATTCTCTATGTCTCTCTGAAACACACCAGATCTGGATTTATCTAGCAATCTAGCAAGCCAATCGTGCAGCCTCCGAGTCTCTAGGGGCTCCCACCTAAATCCCTCTTAAAGTTGTGAAACTACATGTTCGCTCGTAGCAGTTTTTAACGAAGCGTGCAGCTTTTCTCAGTGTTTTTTCAATTTTTTTGGTTAAAACCTTATTACCAGGGTCCCAAATGCTCGTGCCGTATTCGAGGTGTGGCCAAACCAGTGCGTTTGAAATGTTAACAATTTTTAATCTGGATTGGAAGGTACATTATATTTTTCTCGTTACATTAATTATTATCCTTCGCACATTTGTAATCGTAATTTTCTGGCAGTGTTTTTTTTTATTAATTTTTATTAATTTAAAATAATATTAATTTAAAGCGTAATTTTACGTCGACGACTTCTAAGTCGAGATATACTCTGACTTGTTATATGGTTGTAAAAACTATAGTAACTCGTATTATCATTTTTAATGATTGTACCTTGGAAATGAATTTTAAAATATTTTTTCTCGTAATAAATTCAAAATCGTCCAAAAGAGGGAAGTGAAAATGTTTTGCTATTGTCATTTGCCATGAATTACGTTATTTTGCCTTTATTTTCATTTTGAATTGCGGTGACCAAAAAATTTGTATTTGAATGTTAAAATTAACTATGAAGACAAAAGATTAAAAAGAAAATATACAGTATAATGTTGGTGGTTTGCGTTTTTTAAGTTACAACTGAAAATATTTGTCTCCGTCACTTGTCGCATTTTTCCTAAATATAGCCCACATCTGGGAATTATCTTCTCAGAGCCTTCTGTTTACTTTCCTAGAAATCGGAATCGTTGACATCGTCCATTTGTCGTAGTTAAAGAATTCATCATGCTTCAACATCCTCCCCGGTCCCTGAGCGCTTGTTAACTATGGGAATTCAACCTCCCACGCCCTCCCATCCTATGTAGTGCATTGAAATTACGAAGGAAGGTCTATATTTATCCCAGTATAGTAGATATATTAGAGCGGAAGGTTCCCTTAGTTTCATGATCCAAGCATATCTTACATGGGATATTGCCTACGCCTCTAACTTTCGTCCCTTTTTTGCAATTTTACTCCCCGGCAACTTGGTCTACTGTACTTGTGCGTATTTTGCACCTCAGAAATTATACGCTTGAGACAATTACAAGAATGTCTTATATTTGAACTTAACTTTTCATCCTGGTTCTGAGTGGTGTAATTTCAGCGAGGCCACATTCTCATCCATTATCCTTGGTAAGCTGGTTAAGGGCTTTACCCAGACGCCACCGAGACGGATCTATGTTTCAGACGTCTGCTAGATGAATCACCTAAAAGTTTCTCTCCAAGAGGCCGATGAACTAACAACTGGTTCTCTTCTATTTGTATCGTATACACTGAAGTTTGAATGGATATGTTTAGTTCATTCATTGGCCGTTCAATCTTATGATTGGTTGACTGCAGCCCTCCGCCCTTCCCTATCTAATACTAGATCCCTTACTTCCTGTTATGTACCTCTTCCTACCTACTTTCCTCTTTATTTGGTCCATGAACTTCTTCCATGGTCTTCCTCTGAGGGCTTTTCCCTCTATTTTGTCTTCAATTATGCTCTTCTGCTCAATTATGCTGCGTCTCAGGGTGTGTCCAACCTACCTTGTACTTCTTTTCTTTTTTGTGTTCCATATGGTTCTTTCCTCTTCTAATCTTCTGTACACTTCATCATTTCTTCAATTAAACTTAATAAAATCAAATTCTGCATTCCACTCTCAATTGGAACTCCTCTTCCTCTTAAATGTCTCCAAAAAATAGATATAATCAAGTATATGCCCATCATCAAAGCCTTAAGACAACAAAATACGTCCAAAGCCTAGTCCACTCGCTCTTAGGTTTTGCCTTTTGCGTATGCCTGTCGAGTGTCGTCTGGAAAGTTTTCTTTGAGTGATTTCTTTTCATTCCGACCCCGGAACGACGTAGGAAGATCTAGATACAGACTAATTGTACGTTTCCGCAGTGTTGAAACTACTGTCAATTACATTATCCAAAGTTACTGATGCATTCAAATAAGTGATAATTCAGTCTTCTTAGTGATACACGAACTTTCTGTAAACAATAAATTTATTTCACGATAAAATGTATGTAAGGGTGATGGGCTGCTAAAGAGTTTGCTTGAAGGAAGGATGTTGGACCAGCGGGGAAGGAAATGAAAGAGAATAGGTTTCATGCACGGGCAGAAGAAGGGCAGATCGTATGCTGAAGCGAAAAAGGATATACTAGATAGAAGTAGACCCCTGAATGTGGTGAAAACCGGAAGGAGATTCTCTGACATTCAACAAAACCTACATTTACCAGTAGAATACTTAAAAAAAAAGATTCGACCACCAGTGTCTATCAGACATCGCAAAAAATCTGTTCAAAATTTATTTCTGCGGATTTAACCCTTTCCGGTCCAAATGTGATTCCAAATGGAATCACGTCGCTTTCCTGCGTCAATTTTTTCATATGTGTTTCACGTAGAAGATGATGTAATCTACGTTAGGTAAAAATATGTGGTGAGATAAAATAAATTTATGAATTAATGAAAGTTATTTGAAAAAATCGACGCTCGATGCAGGAAAGCGACGTGATTCGATTTGGAATCACAGGACCGGAAAGGTTAAGATTAAATATGTCGTCTCATCCTTTCTGTCACAACTTTGATCATATTTAGTTGTCATTTGCACGGCTTAATTGATATAAGCATCATGAACCAGTATGAAATCAGAGTTTGCGGGACTGAAATGCGTCCCTTCGCTTAAATTACACACAGGTGAGTGAGCACTGAACATGCTCCGAAATTGTGTCAATCTCCGTTTATTCACTTCGACCCAGACTTCACCCTCTGCCAGTCTATTTCAATCTCTTCCACTTTGTTTCGCTTTCTCCGCCTTATCGTACCTCACCCTCTGTCGAGCGCTCTCTCTGCCTTTCCCCAGTGGTCCATCCCGCGCTCCAATTCTCTGTCCTGCCCTGTCCTCTCGCCCGCCGGCGATCCGCCCGACCCACGACCCCGCCCCACCCCCTCGACTCCATATCCCTCCCAAACGGTGGAGACCTCAGCGTTGGGTCGCTGCAGGAAAAGGTTCGGTAGAGGGCGATAGAGCCGGCGAACGAGTGTCCTTTCATGACTGCCGGCGATACATTTTGACTCCTCTAATTGCAGCGAGGGGGAGGAGAGGGAGAGAGAGAATCATGATTCGGAAGGTAATCGAAGCAATGTAAGGCTCTCTCGTGGGGAGAGAGAAATTATTTAAACTTCCTCGTCAATCAAGGAGCCGCCATAATGATTAGGCCTTGAGGAAGGAAGTGTCGTCAATGGCGATAAATGATAGCGAGGATGGCGTAGGGAATGGGCGTAGGAAAGATGAAAGGATGCGTCCACTCGCTTGGCTTTTGCCTTTTGCGTATGCTTGTCGAGTGTCGTCTGGAAAGTTTTCTTTGAGTGATTTCTTTTCGTAACAGGAACGACGTAGGAAGATCGTGTATTCAGAAAAAGACTATTATACCAATTAAATCACGTGACAAACTGTGATGCTCGGCAGCCTTATTATTAAATCCATACTAAAAAGTGAGAACTTCGTTGAAACGCATCGTACCATCCAAAATAAAAGTCTACGGAAAAGTATGAAATCGTATTTTTTCTTCCACGAAGTGAAACCTGAATCTGTAGAGTGCATGCTTATTTTAAAGAGTAAAAATATTTACTTGACGCAGACGCATACGATTAAAAACACTTCGGCTCAAAATAATAATGCAATAATGGACAGAGGAACTAAACCATTCATTGAAAAAGTTGACAAGCCCATTCTGGCACATCTAATTATGATGCTACAATTATTATTTGGTGGTGAAGAGGAAAGTATTTTGCCAGAAACTACGCACGCTGTTAGTACACCAATAGTGATGATGTTCGTTGCCCTTTTGCTTCCCTGTAATGGTGAATATTTGGTTATATCTTCAGATACATTTATTCAAAAACTACAATGGGGTGTAGGGTATACGCCAGGTATACATGCATATTTCAACAAATTATCGATCGATTTTCCAATTACCAAAGAGTTCTCATTACTATAAATTCGTCCACGCAGCTGTATTTGAAATTCTTGGTATTCTCAGGTCTTTACTTTTTTCATTTGAAGTTTATCTTATAATAATTTGTCTTCACTTGAGTTGTATAACTTAACAAAGAATAGTGTAAATTCATAATGAGATCGACCGTAATCATCCTTGATTGGCTCACCATTGAGTAAAATTCACAGTGAAATAATCGCTCGCCAGGCATGGGATTCGAACCAGACCCTCCTCCCCAATTTTTGCCTAGCTCTCTAACCCATTAAGCTCACCCGGCATTGTCTTTACTGAGAATTTCATGAGCAAGTCTAAGTCATAGGATAAGTCTAAATTAAATACCTTAGTGTTTTACGATAGGTTTAGCATCGTGGACAATGGCGCTTAGTGCTCGCACAGAGGTACACTTGGGATTGTAAGAACAGCATCTGTGAGGATAATTCGCCTCTGAAAGCCTCATAAAATTCTTTTTGAACGAGCGAGCTTTACTAGTTGGAGGTAAGATGCTCGATTAGTAAACGAGCGGTCTTGGTTTGAATCGCAGGATAGTAGGGTTGAGTGTGAACCGCTCTAGATAATTTCGATCGTGTAATTTAGGACTCACGTGGTACAAACACGAACGGTTAGAAATTTTGGTGCATTTAACCACTTGTAAAAGTCTTGCACTGACAAGTCGATCAAATTTTTCTCCCAACTTTATTCTTGATGGATTTGAATTTTGCGATTACAGAGGGAATAAAAAATATGGCAGGCACTTAAGTAATCCATCCGAGTGGGTAAAACGCGCCGAAATCTCGAACCATTCGTTGTTGTATCACGTGAATCCTTGGTTACGACAAGGAAATCATTCCGATTAGTTTCAAACACGCTTCCTTTAATGATTTTTTACGATAAAATATACACAAATATGTGAGTATCAGCGGTTAAAACCGCTAAATTTAATGTTCAGCCAGTTTCGCAGTTATTTGAATTGATTGGCTTAATTATGAAATGTTCAGAGACGTTGAAAATATGACAATCTTTATCCACAGTGCACCAGTAATATTTGATGGAAATATTGCATTATTAGGAGTAAAAATATACGGGATTTATTCATATTTCGTTTTCTTCTGCTATTCTGCTTTAGGTATCTTTCTTGCAGATTGTGGATCCACATTTAAAGCGCAATTCGAGTTATGGCATCAATCTCATTACTTTTGTATTTCCATCTCTATGTTCCTGATATCTGTAGCCTTGGGTAAAAATCTTTCTTCAGCATCCACTTCACGACTCAGCGGAATGATTGGAATGCATCCGAAATTTTTCAGCTCGATCGTCACGAAAATTCCTGGAAAAGTGGAAAACACTCAGTTACAACATTCTCCGTAAATTCATTATAACGCAATTTCAGTGATTGCATGGTATAAGCCCACGAACAATCACGCGTGTGCTGACTTTCCTCCTGCCAACGATTCGTTCCAAAAATTAGTTTGCCCTCAAAAGGTCAAAGGCCATAAAATTGCGAGTCCACCGTTTAAGAGGACACCTCGGAGTGCCTCCGCCACTTGACCTATATCCTGGAGCGGCGGGTTTTGTTACTTCAAGAGGGCAAAGAGTGGACTGTAAACTTATACACTTTCCAAATTTTGGAAGAAAATGGTTTGAACCGTCGCGTCGCCGTAACACATACTTGCTGAGTTTACCTAAACTCCAGCGTGCGGATAAAAATTTATTTTAAAACGTTGCATTCGGTCAATTTGGTTCCGAATAATCTAAAATTTAATTACAGCACTACATTTACGCCTAATCATGGATAGATATTGAATTATGAACCATAATGTTCCCTGTTTGCCCAATTATTTGGAATCCTACTGTTCTTATTTTTTCCTTCGCCATCTCTCATACATTACTGCAAATTATACATGCATAACCCTCATTTTTTCCTAAATGAGCACGTATCACCATTTCCAGGACCAAGGATAAAATTCGTACTACATAATCATGCTTCGAATTTAGTGAAAGCGTAAACGCTGCTTCCGTGTAGGGTTCATTAAAATATTTTATCACGCTATTTGAAGCCAAAACCATTTAATTTAAGATCTTTGGGTACATAGATATGACATCTTGAGGCTGAAACTGGTGGAAGTTGTTGATACTTATGATAATATAAACACCTTTGGAACTATATAAACTTGTGTATGATTGATAAGGTCACCATGAATCTTAGTTGAAGTTGCGTAAGTCGCCACTTCATTTTATAAACGTCCTGTGCTTCTTCTCACTCCTAGTTTATTCCAGTGTCTTCTTAGATACTTGAATATTTAGGATTTTCAGAAGGGATGAAGTTTTGTTAAAATTAAAATCGGAGGAAGCTAATAAATGACAGTATGTATTTATTTATATACGTGAATTAATCATGGCCCAATTCCTCTATCATACGGGTTTTTCTAGATCTCTCTTTTTATATTTTTTGGCTATGAAAACGTTTATTCTGTCCCGTCCATTTTGTTGACTCATTGAAGTCCCCAAAAATGTTAGCAAAGACTCGATCAATAACGATGATTTTTGAGCCCATGAAGTACTGACATGATTCATGTTAGTTGTCAAGTTGATCTATTTATTGGTAAACCGTTTCCTAAGTGAGGGAAGAGGATGCAGAGAGAGTGGAAAACTTGTGAGATTTAATTATATAAAATATGAAGATCAAAAAAGACATAAAAAGTACTCTGGAGGATTTATAAACTGTATATACGAAATAAAGATATGAAAAGAGTGCTATAGGATCCATGAAGAGGTCCAAAGATGTCAAAAAGCATCATTTGTCGAGGAGATAAAGAAGCAATCGGCTGTTGATATACGTGGTTTACGTGAGATTTTGAGTTCAGCGGGTAATAAGAAAAACTTTTTTCCCTCTGTACATAACGTGAAAAGATATCTAGAAGTATTCTTGCAAAAAACTCATTGTACAACAGCAGTAACCGCAGCATCCATACTTTTAGTTCGATTCGTGATCGATATAAATAGTGGTTACCACAAGTAGTAAACCGCCCTGCAATGATCGCAAGGAATTTGCGTTCACTTCATAGTGTTGAGTATAGGCTTTTAATTAAGCTATCATCACTCAGGCATTTGATTGGTTAATTCGGCGCATACTTAATAACTTTTCGAAGTTAAATTATGTCACTGCCATGTGACAACTCCTTTTTCCGTTTTAGGAGAATCTTCCCGATAGAATTGAAGGAGATCCTAACGGAATATTTGGAGCTTACGCTTAGCATATCCCTTCCAATCCATTTTAGTGTTCTACCAGCTGATTGATAGGTTTTAAAAAGTTATTATTCTAACGTCCTAATTTCTGGCATGTCATTCTACCTTCCCTCCTATATGTGATCCACCATTTGATCCCTCTCAAAATCCTCATTAAGTCTTCCTCTTATCTCGTCGTCCAAAATCCTATCCTCTTCCTTCCTCTTCCACGCTTCCATAGTTTTCTCCCCTCTATTGCCCTCTTCTGCAGTCCCTCTCATTTCAATACGTCCTCCATCCATCTCGTCTGCTTTAACCAAACCTCCGCTACTAGCTTCCTCTCCTCTCTATCCATGTCCATCACCTCTTTGTTCGTCCTCCTCGTCAGAATTTCCCATATAAATCTTTTGTTCTATTATCATGAACGTGTTTCCCTTTATTATGTAAATATTAACTTTCTAAATATAGTGAAATATGTAACCAATCGAGACTTTTTCATAATACATGAGCCCATTCAAAAGTCATCACTTGTTTTAATAGCGTGCTCATTTATGGTAACATTTGATGTTCTTCTATCCATGGTCATCATCGCATTAACGCTTTTGTCCTTGCAAAATTTTTCCCAGCATTTATTCGATAGTATTTAAATTAAGGGGGAATTTGGTCATTTTTGCCGAATCGAATTTTTATGTCAAGAACCGTTCGAAGCGACAAATTGAGGCTTTTAATGACCTTCAATTCCCTAGTCACGCGAATTTTAAGACGGAGCTTAACCGAGATTCACGATTTAATAACTTAATGCACGCCATTGAATCGTTCAGTGTGAATCGCGGGCTTCAATAGCGACGAGCATGCCTCATCTGCTGTTTTTTGAGCTATTTTTGCCCTGCGGTGTTTGGAGGTCATTGCTATTCGTAATCACGTTTTACCTTAAGCCATTTAATCGCCGCCACACAGCGTATTCATGAATCAAATTTTGAGCGCACTTGTGATAGTGAATATGGGAATTCATGCTTGTATGCTTTGAAAATGTGTCTTTTCCACACTTATAAAACGACTTCTATGATATATTTCTATTACTCTCAATTATAAAAGAGCAATGCACTCATTTGAATATCCTGATGGAGCGTTTATGGTATGTACAATAGTCATCACTGTTGACAACCTTCTGTTTTCCTGGAATCTGTGACCCTCATCACTCCCTAGTCGTACAGGCATAGGAAATATTTTTCTGGAATTTGAAAATTTATTAATGATTATGAATTTTTGTCATTTTTACGATGAAAGATTTATGAAACAAGAATAATTGTGTTTTCTAATGTATTTTCGATCGATCGATCGATGTTTCGTGAAATGTTTACAGCAATTGATGTAATCATAGGTAATGTTATAAATTCATCGTCTTTTATGGGTCAATTTATAGTCCTGTACACCTGCTTGCTGTTGTATTAGGTATCGCTGATTGTCATCTCATTGGGTTATGTGTCAATATCTTAGAGCCACTTATCTCGCCATTCATGATTGTATGGTATGATTTACATGAGAAATGAAAACATAAGTTTGGTTATTCGCTGATTCAAACTTTGCAAACCTGGGGATCGGTGATAATAGAAAGATTTTGATTCGAGGTTTTGGCGAAAATTTATATTGAACTTTTCAATCGATTGATTGGTGTTTGAAAACCTGTTTTCTGAGTTAACAAAAAAGGCATATTAATATTTTATTATCATTTAACCATTTTTCTTAGCCCTCAGATTAGTAAATGGAAAATTTGAATTCTTTTTTATCTTTAGACTTTCATACTTTTCAAATTCGTTTGCTGAAAACTTTTGTAAACAGTGCATGATTGAGGTAGTGCGAGCGAGATGGTTTCTTAATCATAATTGAGACCATATTCGAATTATACGTTTTAATTTCGCAAGCCATGAGGCACACGAATGAAGTAGTGTATTATTAGTGGTGCAATTATATAGTTTTACATGACAGAAAGTGTAAGTAATCAAATGAAAATATCTAAATAAGTCTTTAACTTGACTCATATATTTCAAGTGGCACGTTTGAAACTCCATCAAAACGAAAGGTTTATTGTGATTTCGAAGAATTTACTGCGGTGACAATATGATTAACATTAAAAAATAGTTGAGAAAACACAAAAACTACTCACTGCTGATTTTTTGACGAGATCTTAGTTTCGAAATTCCTAATTTGTTAAATAGTCCTCTCTGGAGTGCATACACGTACCATTTCCTATATAATAGGGCTGGTATTTAGAGACAAATACCTCGGAAAGTAATGTATCAATGGTTTAAGTTATTTGTTTCAATGGAAGGGTGATATATTTTTCTTTAAAATGAGACCAAATTCATTGATTTATAGGTAAAATGAGATTTCGCTCAAACTACATTTAATGCCAAAATACTCTTGGTTACCATAGAACTATGATACACAAAGGATAATGTACTGTCTATTTTATTTTCAACTCGTACTTCACGTGTTTCAAGTAACAATTGTCAACATGAGGTACAACTTTGTCAATCAGTTGTATCTGATGATGACAGCTAGTTAGTTGAAACTCGTGTTGTACGAGTTGAAAATAAAGTAGACAGTATGATATCTTTTGTGTATCATTTGAAAATGCTGTTTTACAACATCTCGTCTAAGAAAATGGAACTTAAACAATGACAGAGATGATGCACAATCAAAGTGAAGGCTACAGTTGAAGAGACGCCCGATGAAACCGCGTCATAGGCTCTATTACATTCTATGTAAGGCGTTGAAAAGGCCAGCAGACGAATTCTTTAAAGAGATGATAAACATCTGAAAGATGTTGTAGGAATGATTGAGAGAGAATGAATCAGTATCAAGAAAGTCAAGTTCGAGGCCATAAAAATTTTTCAAACAAGCGTAATTCGTTTCCTTCGCTTAGGTTATCGATCATTTCCTAGTTGATAACATTTACATGGTGAAGTTTTTCGAGAAAATTGATATATCATCGTACCTTAAACTTTATTTTCATTAGTAAGTACCTGAATAATTATCGCGATGATGAACTATTTCTATGTATACCGTGATTTTGGTTACAGGTAATATGTCTATATTTTTTCTTGAATAGTAATTTTAATGGGTTTTCGGTGGTAACGGGTTAAAGGAAGCTATTCTTTAAGATAATGTCACTGAAATTATTGGCATGGCTAAAACTATCAAATTGAACGTCACTGTTTCTATCGTTTTTGGGCGATTTGTGACTAAATTGCCATAAACTGTATGATTCTTTACTCCACGTGTAGTCAACGGATTATTTTCTTTTTCATATTACAACTAAATAGTGGTACGTAACACATGTTTAAAGTAGAACCTTACATGTAAAAATTACCATTGAAGCGAGCCAGAATGGTATAAATGAAATACAATCTAGCACCACACCTGTATGCATTTCACTTATACCATTATTCCTTTTTAGCTAAGCATCAGATTCAGGTTCATAGATATGAAAAACAGAGAATATTTCTGTCTTATCTTTCCTTCGTAGCACGCTGAGATCCATTCCCATTCTTACCTGAGTTATAGCACCTGCTTGGTACTCTCACGCGACCATTCTATTTATTAATGGAGTGTTTTCCTTTTATTGGTTCTTCATATATCAGCCAAAACCTACACTAATCAAGTTAAATGGTATTTACTCCGCACACAGAAAACATTGCCTTTATTCTGCTGTCACGTTCCATTGCAGATGAAAGCTTGTAACGCGGCTTTATGCAACTGCAATCCGCCGTGAAGTTATCTCTAAGGAAAGAAAAGCTGTCTAAGATATGGGTTTAATCCCATCCTTATTTATTTTCCCGCATCTCTACACTCCACTTGTGTTCTCCTATATCTTGATTGCTTTAAGAAATTGCTGTTCGTGTTTCAATGCATTGATTAAATATTCTTTTAAATGAGAATAAAATTGCTGACCGTAACAATCGGCTAAATAACCATCCGACTTCTGATTTTATAAAAACCAACCTTTGCCACTGCCTCATTTTCCTTCGGCCGATAAGTAGTTAATGCTTAGTAAGGCGTTTTCAATGGTAGAAATTTCGTGTCACGGATATTTTAGTAGAGATAATAACGACCCCAAAATACTTCTAATTACCCTCTCTATTATTCTTCCTTTAACTTTTTCCTTTCTTGGCATCCCCACTCAACCCCGGTGAAAACAACCCAGGTGAAAATGTTGCCATAGAATCCTCTCTACTTTCCTCTAACTTCCTCATTACCTTAGCAAGCGTCAGCTAGTAGAGTTCTCAAAAAGATTTTCTGGTGATTTTCTTCCAATAACAGCATATAGACAGCCGTTTATGCAAGGACGTGCCTTTGCAGTACTACAGTACCGAATTGTTTTATATCTTTTTATTAGGTATCGAAACTGTACTTATTCTTTAAAAGGTCGTATTTCACTTGTGAACTTTTACGTTAAACGTATTGCAACATTACGTTATTATTTTGCAAATATGAGCATATCACCTTGAAATTCCTCTAATATATTTGATAAACAAAGGGGTTTGACGGCAATGATAACATTCGGGACGGAGTAGAATCAGTATTGTTTTGTCCTAATTTGATGGAGTGGTTTCGAGAAAAAAATATGATTATGTATGAATAAAATATGTAGTGTATAAGAGAACTTGGAGAAAAGTGGCCCAAGAGAAGAAATTCAACTCAAACCACGGGAAAAGATTTGTAACTATCAAGAAAATGATAGGAGGCCAACATGGACTTGAAAAATATTAAATTTATGTTTTTGGTTGTTTTTACAATTTTAGTCTCATACGCGTGGTGTATTCATTTGTTTGAATTGTTTTCCTGGGTTAGGTTTGCATATCAGTTAATTTTAAATGCATGATGAGGGTAAACAATGACGTAGTTGATCGAGTAGACGATTATGCATACCTTGGCCGTATTATTTAGTAAGATGGAAGGATAGAAAAGAGGATGATAAGGCATGCAATTGCCGATTCTAGTGCTTAACGTAATGTTTAGAGCAAATCTAGGAATGAGTATTTATGTAAGGAAGCGAAAAATCAAAGTGAATAAAGTTATACTCCTTCTGGCGTTAGTATATGGCAGGGGAACTTGGGTAAGTCAGGATATGCATAATAGTTGGCTGAATGCAGGGGAAATTAGGCAACTAAGAAGTGGTCGCTGCAAAAGTAGGATGGATAGGGATATGAATCGGAATGATTAGGTGATTTAAGACTCTAGGTTTAAGACGCTAGGTCTAAGAGTCTAGTAATGGACGTATATGAAATAAATATGCTTCATCAGTTTGGCTAAGCCGAGAGATTGTAAGAGTCAAACCGCTAAACCAGTGTATGATAGTGGAGTGAATGGTGTCAGAGGATAAGTTAGACCGCGAAATCCATGAGTGAATGTAGGAGTGGAGAATATAAAGAGGAGGAATGAAAGGAGTTTTAATTAGAGGTAAGAGTGTATGAACATGCATTATTGTAAGAAAAACAAAGGTGATTTGATAGGATAGGGTAATATGGGGGAATGTATCAAGGTGGTTGGAGCAATTTTCACTTACGTACAGAGTTACGTGAAAATTAACAAATGTGTACGTTGCAATTAATTTAGTATTTATTTCAGTATGTACTGTTAATGAATTCAGTATTTACTAAGCTTAGCGTGTCAGACGATATTTTGCGGAAATGGGGTACAGATGCTGATGCAAACCGACCAAGGTTTCGGCATGAACTATCTCATTTTCAAAGTACCTAAACTCAATAAATACTAAATTAACTACACTAAATTTAATAAATACTAAATTAATTCACATTAAATACTGAAATAAATACTAAATTAATTACAACTTACACGTGTGTTAAGTTTTACGTAAATCTGTACGTAAGTGAAAATTGCTCCAGCCACCTTAATAAGGTACCTTGAAATATGAATGAATGAATGAAATGAAAGGTGCATAGTTCATGTCGAAACCTTGGTCGGTGCCTTGGTTCAAGGTACCTTGAAAATGACATAGCTCGTGTCCAAACCTTGGTCGGTTAAATAAAATTCCGTGGAAAGTGAACAAAATATTTTAATGTGAGATCTCGTCATCATTATTTTTTGATAAAATTGATAGCAAATCATGTCACCAATTTGGTTCCTTGGCTAATTTACGCTCTTCTAACACTAAGCCTTAGGGCATTTTACGTATATTTCGTAAGCATTCGATGACATATGTACAGATTTTCCTTAAATCACGTAAAATACCTTTCATAATATAATAGTAGATTCTATTAAATATAAAGTTAGCATGACGAATGAAAAAAACACGTATTTGAACACGGGTTTTGCTTAAATTTCGTATTGCGTGCCGTAAATGAAGGCTGTAACAATGCTTTCATTGAGACAAAATTATAAAAATATAATCATAGCGTCATTGTATTACAACACGTATAGTTATTTCTAACGTATAAATTGGCGTACTTTAGTGGCGTGTGGTCCAAGAATTTTTTCCAACCTACCTAAAAAGTTATTAAAATGTACACTCAACGACTCACAACATTCGCGCTCCAACCACCTTCAGGAGAGGCCTGTTTTTTTAGTGCTAACTGCAATGAATAAATTGCTTGACTTTGCCCATCCTGAGATAAAATTGCGAGATGGAATGTCTATATGAATATCTGTGTGTTTTAAAACATCGTTTATGAAGATGATTCTTAATAATTTTCTCAATAAATAGTGCTGGCAGTAACTTTATGGAGAATTTTAACGTGCATCTTCAGAAGAGAAAAAAAACTTGAACGCTTCCACATTATTTACTCTCGACCATGGTTTTGACACATTATGCCAGTACCCTGATGGAATAACATGCTTTAACCATGGTTGGAATAACAAATATTCGGAGGTTTAGAAGTGTTTTTTCTGTAGATGCGAATAATTCTCTTGATGCAGGTGAAATTTTTGCGTAGTTTCTGACGAAGTTGAGATATGTTTACATCCCCGTATGTAAATTCAGTTTCTTTTTCTGTTGCACATTTAATGCTATTAATTTCATTTTAATCCTAGAAAATCTCATTTATAATCGGCCTTCGGCTATCTATGCTTGAATATGAGGTGGACTATAAATAGTTACGCTGCTTTCTATTCATTGTTCTCAACGTTTAGTCTATAGATGCGCCTTTTTCGTGTTATTGCACCTGTGATAACCTATGACCGATGCAGTTTAGTGTAAAACCATAATTCACGAGTGATGAATTTCCAGTACCGAAACTGTGATTAATTTATTGCTTCGTCCCATAATGAGCGCAAAATTGATCATAACATCATCGGCGTCACGTTCGATTCAATTAGGCAAGCGCCTCGTGTGAAACGAACATCGGATCCACCCGCAGCCATGAATTCAAAAGACGGAAAATGCGTAAAAATGGGGCCGAACATGATGGCCATGCCTGAAACTCTCCATTCTTCGTTTCGTTTGGTAACTCAGTTATCCGTTTGGACGCAAACATGCGGGGAATGAGGCCCTGTTTTGCGCAGTGAATGTCAATCAACACTTACGGGCGAGTTAACCGAAGCCAAAATGAGGGTTTACATCAACCGATCTGATTCCTCAAAATGCTCACGTTTGTTTTGCGGTCACTGATGATTATTTATTCCGGGGACAGAGGGGGAGATATCATTTGACTGTACGTAAAGGTGAGTTGAATGCCGTATTGAATCGAGTTAGCCTCCGACTGGGAAATACTCGAGCTGCGTCCTCAGTTCCCTCTGGCTCAGTCAATGGTGTGGCTCAGTCAATTTATTGAAATGTTAAGAGGGAGTATATTCCAAAGCAAATGCAAGGAAACATAAATATAGTTGTAATTTTTTTTTCTACGCAGTATCCCAATGCAGCAGTCATTGTTGGCCGACGTTCAATCATTTTTCAATGCATACCTATTGGATGGATGGATTGGATATTTGGGGAGGCGACCGACAGCTAAGGTCGTTGAAGCCGTAGGGGACAGGTAAGGAAGGAAGGTTGGATAGAAACCCGGCGTCGGCATTAACCTGCTCTTAACAAAAGGCGCCAAGGGGACCACGGTTTAACGTCTCATCCGACAGACGGAGTACTCCACTTGAAGTGCCTTCCACATGACACTCAAGGAGGGATCTGGTTTCCTCTGAAAAACACCTTCCCTGGCCGTCCGTATGGTTAGCCAGAACTCTAGTCACCACACCAACTTGATCGACCTGCATACTTTCTGAAAGGCTGGTTGCCATGAAAGGTTAATTAGGAGAGAAACTTTGGTTAAAGTCTTTTCGTTTATCACTCATTCATTTTGTTTCTGGAACACCGTAAATAGTTGAGGAAGGCCTGCCCAAATACCTTGAAAGCGTGTTGCAAATTGCCGGCCTGAATTGTAAAGAACGGTGTTATAAAGCAAGCGGGTGGAATTTCTGGTGTCTACCTCGTTGAATTAGGGCTATAGACTAGAAAACATTATGCGAAGACATTCGGGTGGAGAGCAGTACTCTATGGATTGGAAGCAAGATCCATTGGAAAAGCAGACCAGAGCAAACTAGAAGCCTTCAAAGCCTGTAGCTGGAGAAGCTTGCTGAAGATAAAATAGATGGAGAAATAAGATATGATGATGTTTACAGAAGTGAAGATGAAAAAAGGACCATATGGAGCACAATACAAAAAAGAACAACTATATGGTTTGAGTACACGCTTTAACACAACGTGTTTGTGAAGAACATAATTGAAGGTGAAATGGGAGGAAAAGTCCGCAGAGGGAGACCCAGGAATAAGTTAACGGACCAAATAAAGAAGAATGTACTTAGGAAAAGCTACCAAGAAGTAAGGGAACTGTTATTAGATAGGGAAGAGTAGAGGGCTGCAGTCAACCAATCTTTGAATTGAACCACCAATGATAATGAATTCTTTGGATACCTATTCAGTCAGGCTATTTTGCAGATGTTGGAAAACTTGAACACAGAAGGAACAATTATAATAAATCAGAAATATTTCCCAATGACGACGACTAAATGCGTATCGTTACTTCAATTCTTTGTCTCGAAGCCCAGGAAAATTCATCAGCATATGATGAAGTAAATGGACAAGTGCCAAATGCACTATTACAAAGCTAGAATTGCCGGACGTTCATCTCCCATATCGAGCTGTCTCCCTTATCAAAGCATAGTGGCTCACGTTCAAATAATTCACTATCCGATTTTAGGCGCGCGGAATAGAGATTCAGTGGCAATCCGCCCATCTTCAATGGGGCTTCTTTTTGCGCCAAAATACAGAATGGTCTTTGGATTACGATGGACGTTGAGTGATTACGAGGAGTGGTACACGAGCACTAGGGATCACTTGAAACGGATGGAATTTCTTCTAATTTTCCTCGTGATGAACAACCATGAAACAATTTTGTGACAATAAGTATGATAAAGGTGGAGAATGTATTAGAGTAGATACTTAAAAAGACATAATATTCCCTGTAATTCATCTAACGATTCGATTCTATAGTTATCGCATCTAATGTTACCTCATTTTCTTCACTTCATAATTTTAAATCATTTGACATTAGTTTTAAAACTCAAATGGGTTTGTCCAATATTTATATTTTACAGAATGAAATGACAATGATCTACTTTTCATTAAGTTTTTTCCGAGTGAGGCTCTCTATCAAGGGAATATAATTTTTGAAACTATTGGTGAGGTCAACTGAAATTTGATAGATCAATCCTGGTTCTCCCGCTCCTTTCAGATCTATTATTTTAATATATTTACAATTATATTATTATTCATTGGTTGCCACGCAAAATGTATCATCCTATAAATGAAGCAGATCAAAATGAGAGATATTTCAGTTTGGTTTGTGGCTGTTGTTATATCAAAATGGTAACCAAGTGAAATCAATTTCAAATATTTGCGAATTTAAATAGTTATAGAAATTTATTTTTTTGCTTTTATTTTGTGATTCTCTCTGAATGAGTATATTCAGTATTCTAAAAACCTTTCGTATCGTTTTACTTTAGCAAAGCTATTCATGCATTGTCAGTGATACGGATTGAATGAGTTTTTTTACGATAGGTTATTAATGTTGAACTTATATTTTAAAAGGAAAGGTCGCTTAACACTGTGTGCATTGATTGATGGACAATGACGCAAAAAGTAAAATATTCATAAAATTCTAAGCCTATGGTTTCGAATGTGACCTTAATACTTTCCAAGCATCATAAATTATTTCATTTCTGATGATTCAATGAATCATTATCATCCTCACGTGACAAATATGAACGCAAGACCCCGCACTTTTGCCTTTCACTCTCAAGAAAGACCTTCACGTCAAGATAGACCACATTGGAAGCCATTATGTATAAAAGAGAGAATAAAACACTGCTCACCGAGGAGCTGGCTTCCATTAAAGAGAGAGATTGGCACAGGCTACTTATTTAGGACATTAGATGCATCAGTAGAAACTATTTGTCAAAACGAGAAAAAATTTCCTTATTGGATGAAAGTGATTTCTTAAAATTTGGAGACGCATAGAAAGTTTCACTCGATGAACTCATAGTTAAAACTTAAAGCGTAAACACCGAGGAAACATGAAGATATTCTGGGAAATTTAACGCAATTGAATCTATCACTACGTTAACCAGTCGATATCATATCGATCTGACCGGATAAGCTCTGTATGGTAAACGCAACGGGCTTTTGGGATCGATCTGAGAAGCGGGCTGACCTGGCCCGCTTCCTCGGCCATTCTGAGATTTCAGATCGATCTGAAACAGTGTGTCTGTGGCGCTCCCCGTTATCCTTTTTGTTGTCATAGGGAAACAAAATATCGCCGTTATTTTTCAAGGTGTGTGTTGTAACCAGTTTTGAAAAGAGTGCAGTCATAGCGAGTGAAGTGACATTGATATCGTAGCTTATCGCAATTGTATCTATTATTGGACAATTTTCTTCACTCGGAATACGATTGAAAATTTCTAACTCTGCACTTTTATACACACCGGGTCAATCGCGCTTCAACCGATACATTTGATTGTTCACTAACGATATTTTTAGTCCGTGCTGGTAAACTAGGTGATGTGAGTCGGCTTACTTGGAATTTTCAGATCGGTCCGAATTCAGATCGATCTGAGATCCATTGGTAAACGTAGTGAATGCATGTATCCGACTAAACCTGAACAATGAGTAGCCTCGCTGGTACTATAATGAAGTAAAGTGGAAACTCAGGAGGCTGAGGAATTTACTCAACGAGACCAAAAACACCAAAAAAATATGGTGAAAAATGGACGGAACGCCGGAAATGTATCTGCAAAGCGTAAGGTGCTCATTGAAAGGGGTCTGAGAAAGTGAATTTCCTTGGAAACACCTTACCTTTAGACTTAACGTGGGGGAAACACGTGGAGAATATTTGTGGATTTTAATTAAAGAAAAGAGGATTTTTAAAGCAAATAATACAGCTACATTTACCTCTTCATCCGCATACTACACTGCGAGCCGCCGCATGGGCGTGTGGAAGGGAGTCATAGGACACCAGCTGTGTAAAGATGTTAGTTTTTGGGAGGTAAGGTGGCGACATGTATTATGGGAGTGTATTTAGTGGAGCTCAGTTTTAATTGTGAACGCTTATTGTGCGCGGAAAGAACGAGTTTGTACCAGTTTGTTCGGCAATATTTCTCTCTTATGTTATCGCTTCTATCAGACCTAGATATGTAGTGAGGCGTCATGAAAAAATTCTCTGTGTTGCTCTGAAACACACCTGTTCTGAAATTCTCAAGGAAGCTAAGCCTAACGTGTTGCCTCCAAGTCTCTATGGGCTCCCGCCTTATTTCCTCTAAAAGTTATGAAACACTATATTATTGCTTGTAGCAGTTTTAAATGAAGCGTGCTGCTGTTATTTGTATTTTACTTATATTTTTGGTTAAGTCTTTATGACTAGGGTCCCAAATTCTCGCGACGTATTCGAGATGTGGCCAAATCAGAGTGAAGTAGCATCTCTCTTTTAATTTTTCATCCAAGGACGTTCCTATTATACGCTTAACAAAAAAATTAATGGAAGGCTCTCCGATGAAAAAGTGAAAAAGAGGAGCTTATTTACTCTCGTAAGGGCATATCACGTATTAACCGTGATCATAAGGGACGCTGCATTGAAATATTTCTTTCACGAAGTAATAGAAATACAAAGGTAAGTCACACGCTTTGTTGAAAAATGTAAAAAGGTACGAAAATTGCCTCACAGTTGATGAAATGATTAGGTTGAGAACCCTTTGAGTCTTGGAGGCAACTCGCTAGGTTTAGGTCGCATGAAAAACTGCGATCAGCTCGACACGCAGAATATAATGATATCCCCACTCTATAGATTTAGAATTGATAGGGATGACAAAATAAGAGAGATGAATTTTTAAAGTGACAGGAACAAAACTTGCGTCTTTCCTCACACCAGTAGTAATTATATCAAACAACGTGACTCTATCTTCAGACGCATCGCTAAAATACAATTCACCTCCGTCCTCATCCCCCTCCCATTTCCTGCCCCGCCCTTTTTCACGACCGGTGCCCTAACACTCCCCGCCACGCGCTTCTACAGCGTGCCGCAGTGGCGTGTGCTGCTGCAGCGGCTAACAGGGTAGTATGTAGATGCAGATTTTGATAACGTCGGCCCATTGGGTTATTGATGGTGAAAATTAGGTAAATCGCCCTTTATTTTAGCCTTTCAACTAGAAAACTTGTTGAATTGTGGAGGAGAGAGAGGAATCAGTTTTGCATTTCCAGAGACAAAAGTGCTTGCTTCTTCAGATGTGCACTAAATCTGTTATGATGTGCTTTTTGTTTGCTGAAAGCCCAACTTGCAAAGAATACCCATTAAATATTTGAAGTCGGGTTTGACTATCAAACTTTGTTCTAACCGTATTATGTGTTAGTAATAGGTTTTTTTTTACAAACATTGAATTGAAGAAGTGAACTCTGAGCAAGAAATTTCAGAAGGGATTATCTAATACCGTAATATAGAGTGTAGCTAGCATCGGTTTGGAATGTGGTCGCTGAGTTTAGGGAATTCGAACTCAACTAGAGACTGATGATATGTGGGTGTGTAGGAAAAGATTATAAGGATGAGCTGGGTACAGAGGAAAGAAAATACTCCAGACTAGCATATTTCCATATAAGAGAGCGGGTCTATAATAAAGTTTGGAATGAGGTAGCAAAAGTGATTGGAAGACACAAGAGAGGTTACTCAACGCTTTATATTGTTGGAAAGAGAGAATGCTTGGGCGTAGGAATTCAAGGTGAAGAATAGATTTTTGGACAATCTCAAGTGAGATAGAAGTATTAAAGTGTTGAATATTGATTTAGCAATAAAAATTGAGTTTTGTTTAGGAAATTGGACGGACCACGTTCTCAGGAATATTATTGGTGCTACTTTACAAGGATTCTTTTACTTGCCGAAGTATCTTTAATGACTATGTTTTATTTATGCGCCAAAATACTTTATATTTATTGAGCTATGTTCATGACTCTGCATTGTACTAATTAGTTTTGTATTAGTTTAAAATCTTTGAAATTTTTCGATGTGGGAAGGAAAACAGGTTTATAATTACAGCCATGAAAATTGGAAGCAATCGTATATTGTACTTATCTCTGGTCAAGACTGCGTAGGCTGCAGTGAGCTTCATTCCGCCCGTTGAATTGAACCTAAAATGGTGGCACCAATGTCGTCAATTGTTGACAAAAGGCTATACCTATTCCATGTTTTGCTTCACCCATTCTTTGTTTCTCTAAGGAAACCCTAGTCTTATCACCATAGATTCCTTAATTGTGTAAACTGCCGCAGTCCTCGGACACCACTCCCATTAACTTTCACTAAGAAGCGGTGAACTCTTTGTTAAGGGCACCCTTCCATGCGCATTATAGGAAGCCCCTTGTGGTTTATTAACCTTTGTGGAAGGAGAACCAAGTTCACGACCAACCACAAATGAGTCAGAGAGTTTACTTGCCTGATTCTAACGGTCAGGTTACCAATTTAACTCCGGTGGGGTAACAATTTTCCTCCTCCCGAATTGGGGTGCAATTTATAAAGGAACCCGATGATTCCCAAAAGGATTCAGTAATGGACGGTTATTTTGGCTCTGAAATTTAAAAATATAGCTCAAGATCTGAGAGCCTGAATTAGTTATGAACGTTGGTAATAGCGTTTTTGTAAACTACCCTCGCTTTATGAGGATTTCCACATAGTATATTAATAAGTAAGTAATGGGTTAATAGTTAAAATTGTAATTAATGCCATCCTTATTGTAATTAAAATAATATGCGTGGTTTTTATTTTCATGCAGGAATAAGCATTTGCTTCAGCACAAAATGCGACCATTTACTAGTGAAACATTTATAAAATAGATTTTTATTATAATTTAATTGAATGTATTATGTATTATCCAAAAATGAATATTTGTTCTAATAAATTAAAGGATAAGATAATTGATGCATGCGTTGGTGCTGGAGATAACTGCACAAATGTCTAGGATTGATAGAAAAAATCAGATAACTAGTTTCATGCGAACGTTGATGGTGCTATTGTATTGCCTTGTTAGAGAGTTTCAAAACTTCTCCGCTAGTTGGCGTCACTATTTCCGGGAGTCTCCCATGGCATCTGTCTATTAAAAATAGTGACAAAAAGATGAATAGTTTGTCCACGAGATGGGTGTAAGATTTTTCTCCCCTCGTGCCACTCATGGCAGCAGCAAAAATGATGTGACCCAAATTCAATAAATAATCTCTCTTTCCGTCTTTTATGTCTCCTGTGGTCTTATTCAGGAAGGGAATAACCTAAAAAAATATGAATTCCTACATGTGACAGATCCTAAATTTTGTATTTTGCTTTTTTAATTTTCCGAGTTTTAGTTGCAAAATAACGTAAGGTAGACGCTTTGTCTTTTAAATGCCTTATTTCACATTTATTTATATTAATATTTCACATTTCCCCTTCCTCTATAGTCACGTGACGCCCTAGCCGCTGGCCACTACTGGAACTCCTTGGATCATGTGTATATATGTGTAATGAATTCCCAATTCTGGTGGAAACGGCGTTTCCTTCATAATTGAAAAATAAATCTAAACAAAGCGTTGCGGCATTCGCTACCGCTGTGCACAGGTTCGTGCGTGGTTTCCACTTGAACATAAGTATGTAAGTAATCCTTATTGTGAAATATCTAAATTTTTATGCGACAGCTCTCACATAATCTGGCGGGAAGGTAATGGATGCGATGAATTACCACGAAGGGAGTTAGTTTAGTTGAAGGCAAGGTAAGGAAGGCTGGACGTAAGATACGAAGAAAAAGTAGATACTCTTTGCCTTTAAAAGTCTTCTTGTTTTGAATTTTAAGCCTTAGACGCTTAGAGCTCAGAATTGTCAAAAGCAAACAAAGATTACTGTTTATACCCACTCAACCGCAGTGACTGGTTCTGAGAAAATGACTTCTCTAGTCTCAAACTCTTCCGTGAGAATTGACTACCGACTGTTCTGAGTTCCACGCGTGTTAGAAGACAGGCTAAATTCTCGAAGTGTCGAGTATAATGTAGACAGGCATTTCGGAAAACTAGTATATTTGACAGAATATAGCAAAAGCGTCTGATCAAACGTTCACCGTGTCAGTGCGGGCTACCGTCTGCTGTGGCGATATCGCATGTAGAGGCATATATACATGAACTGGCGTCAAATTGTCCTTCACAATTAGACGCCCAATACGGACGAACACTTCAGTAAACGATCGGATAGGTCTCCTTCCGCTCGTTACTACGCATGGAACTCCATTTAATTGAAAGAGCTTCTTCTAACACGTGGCCTTCACGTAACAGTACGGTAGTTCCCTTGGAATGTGAGCATTCGAATTGGTAGACGTAGATGAGCGTCCAGTATGTATCTGGGGACTGATTTTTGTCTCACATTAACTTTACTTATACCTGACTTTATATTCGCAGCTTCTATGGATTGCGTTTTATAAACTAGTTTAAAAAATAGGGTGTACGGAATAGCTTTACTATACTCCAGCCCCAAAAGCTGCGATTTTCAAATGAGCTGTTGAGGAAATTGCTCAGATTACCTCAGAAAAATATCCATTTCAGAGAGGAGGCACGTACAAGCTTCGAATTAAAGCTGTTTAAATAGAAGCGTCCTGGGAACTTGAATAAAGTTAAACATGAATATCTTACAAATTATTGCTCTTAGTTATTAGCGAATTACCGGGGAAATTCAAATCAAATTTCGGTGGTTTCATACATATGGCGCTACAGTCATCTCTTATGTCTGGACAAGTGGGGTCTTTAATATTATTCGTGGAATACTTTGCATATGTAGTACTTAAGTTTTCAATTTCAATAGGTAATCTATTTTATCAGTGGAAACAAAATTTTTAAACCAAGTAAGTAAAAATGCGTAATGATAACATGTTTAAAAGGAATTTTAAAAAAATACGTTTGTTTGCACTCACTGAGCCGTACCAGATCCACCGAAAGATAAGTTTTTGTCCCTATTTCTATGAATGCGTGTGTTTATTTTGTCTTTTAGAGAAGTACCAGCAATCGTCCCCGGGTGCCGAAAGTGTAACCGGACCCACACCCCCGAGGCCAAACGACCTAGCGGACTACGAAGGACGAGACCGCGGACGTCGGACACGACCTCCGCGGGCATTTGGTCCAGAGGGGACCGGTAGAGGTCCTCTAGTCGGACTGGACTGGAAACACATCGCCAGCGGCCGCAGCCGGAGCGGGAATATAAAGAAGTCGGCGAAGGGAGAGAGAGAGAGAGAGGAGGATAGTGAGTCCGCTTCTGCTGTGCACTCTCTCTCTCTCTCGCAATAGGGGAGGGAAGGGTGGTGTTGGGCGAGAGAAAAGGCTGGGGAGCAGAAGGGTAGGAGGAAAGAGCAGGAGGGGAGTGTGGAGCGTGGTGAGGGAAGGAGGGAGGGTAAAGGGGAAGGGGTGGGGCGGCCGGTTAAGGCGTTGAGCGCGCGGCATTCGTCCTGCGACCGCCGATCCCAGCGCTTCGACGTCTGCGCCGGTCTCCGTGCCGTTTAGCGCGTCTTCTGTCTCCCGCCGTTGGTCTATTTTGCTCTCTTCCTTGTACACTCAACGGAACGCCACCCTGCCCTGCTCTCTCGACCCGGATGTGGATGAAGCAACAATCGGTGGTGGAAACGTGGAGGGCGGCGGGCCAGACCGAAGAGGTTCGACTGACGACGCCCAGAGGTCCCCCGTGAGGGAGAATCCCCGCGGGACAAACCCCCATCCAGGCCGGGGCATGTGACAAGGATCCCCGTCGTACTCCAAACATTGTGCGCGATTTCGTAGATAAAGGACGCTTCGTAATAGGTATTTTTGCATAAGTTATTTCAAAAATCATTTTCCGAGCTGCTGTGCTCGTTGGTTTTAGTGTCATCAGCGCGGTTGCGGACTGGAAATATTTTGTTTTATCCGAAGGGGCTGCAGTGAAAAAGTTTTTCTCCCGCTCTGCAGCGCAGGTGAAATCAAAAGGCTCGGTGGGAAGTAAAAGTCCCTCAATTTAACCGTGTGGAAGTGTGGAGAGAGCCTTCAGTGATTATAAGTGAGAGGGTACTCCCACTTCAACCTTTCCGGTGGATCAAAAGGGAAGGCCACCCGGTGAGGAAAAAAAAACCCGGTTGACCGCGGCGGAAGGACTGCTTGCTCTCCGACGAAGTGAGCGCCTCTCCCCTTGTTTCCTTAGTGGAGTGTCGCGGGTCAGAGAAGTCCGTGCGGAATGTTCACGGTCAAATATCCTTGCGCTCAGTGACAGCCTTCGGGAGTTGTCCTTCCCGTTATTATCCTCCTGACGGAAGGGGGCCTTGCGACTAAATGAATCCATCGCCGTGTATCAATCGTGCCGTTTGTCCCAGCATCCGTCGCAAGGATGCGCTATGGCAGTGAGTCGAACGAGGGAATCATATGTTTGATCTCTCAGTGAAGTTGCTGATGTGAATACAACTGCTGCCGCGGCCGTTCAAAGTGCCAGCAGGTGCATGATGGACGATATGCGGCTTCATCAAAAGGAGTGACGCAAGTCGCAAGCCTGGTTCTTCATCCCTAAGCGTGTGCCGCTGGGATATTATCTCGATCGCAATGGTGGACTCATCACAGTGACGCATTCGAATTAGTACATACCCCTCAGGCCATTCGCACCACTATTGTAACTAGCAACTCCTCTAAGGTGTTTCCCGACATTGAAAGCTGATTGGAGCTTGGTTGAGTATCCCTTATTCTCTAGTGTTGCGTTGGCTGTCATAAGTTTTGAGCACGTTTAAGGAGGTGTAACGAAGAGGTCTCCACATTTAGCCAATATTCTCAGACTTTTGAAATTGGCCTAAATTACGTGAAAACCCTGGAGAAGAAAACGCTGGATAACGTTATTTCAAACTGAAACATCTGTTTTGAGTAAAATTCATTCTAAAAATTTTGCACTCTGACCTGACATTTCCAATCAACTGATATATAACTCGTTTTTTTCTCACATTAGTTGCTGTAACTGGTAGTTTACTTGTGATGTAATTGATTGAGTAGTAGTAAGAGTGTTTATAAAACTTTAACCCAGGAAAGTGAATCGCATTAATTGTTTCCAGAAAAAAAACTCTATTAGCTGAGAATATTGAAAAAGGTGTGTCGATTCAAAATCTTCTGTGGATTATTGGCTAGTTTTCAGTGTTGCATTAGGCGTAATTCTGTAGGGTACTTTCGTGTGTCGACGTCATTCCGCCGTAATAATTAGTGAAATTTAACATAGGTGTTGTAAGATTAGGAGTCGATTTATCTATCTCCACCGGTTTTCCATAAGAGGTAGTTGGTGAGTTAATCAGGCACTCAAGGGGTTAAGTAATCTGGAAGCCCTCTTGTGAAAGGAGATTGGGGAAAGAAACTTTTCCACTACATCGCTCAGAAAACAAGTTATATAAAATACAAATTCTACCCTATTCCTTGAAGCATTTTAATTTTTTTTCAACTGGAATCATCAGATTGTCCATCAAATTTGTAATAATATCAATACGCAGTGATTATTCCTGTGCCGGTTTTGTTCGTGAAAGCGCGTTGCTCTACCCGCTGTCTCCTGAGATCAGCGGCTCAAGCACAAGCGACCCTCTACGCCCGGCGATTCTCGCCGTTGAGTGTGCCCACATAACTTCCCAAAAAAGTGTTTCTGTGAACGCGATTTGCGAGTGATATCCGCGAGTTTCAATCAAGAATTTAAAGCGCCTTCTCGGACAGTTTTGACAAGTGAAAACATATGTTGTGAAGCGCTTTTGAGAAGATATTTTCAGAGGACAGCCTGTCGCCCGAGAATCTTCGTGGGATCATCAAGCTTCGCCATGGCGTCGACTTCAACCCCTGATAAGGAACGCGCTCGTTTTTGTGGAGTCCATTGGCTGTGGATAGCTGCTTTCATCATCTATGGATTAGGTGAGTCCATACTATATTACACTTGATGGACTCCGTTAATCGAAAGATTGTAGCCAGCGCATTGCCAATTAGAACAATTTACACGCATATTTCCGTCATAATTTAATAGATTGATATTTGTTTTGAATGCGTAACTATAAAATTTTTATTTTAGTGAATGGTTTTCCCGAAATCTATGTCAATACCTTGTAAACTCTGTTTTAGAAACATAATTACTAGAAAAGTGATGTTCTGAATGAGACTGTCGAAAGAGTGCATTCATTTTCTCTCTGATTCTTGCATTAGTTATTGGCATTGTCGACGTAATGTACATTTAAAAGACATTTTACCGGTAGATATTTGAAATAGAGGTTGTGACACAGGTACTGTGTTGCTCGGTTATAGCAAAATTCTAAATTGTTTTTTTTCCAACCTTCTTAATACTGACGCGTCAGAGTCTAGATAGTTTGAACGCTCTTTTATAATTTGCTAAGTTGCAAGTACCAACCGATGATTTGATGGACCTGTGGAAAATGAAATGAATAAAGACTAGAAAATGCATCCACAACACATCTTGGGTGAAATATCCATAATTTTTGTTCTGGTCTAAAAAGTGATTTCTTAGGCTCTGTGGAAAACACTACCTTCTTCGCGATGTTCCACTGCCGTTAGTGAACTTCCCGTTTCACCCTGAAGTTGCGGTGTGAATTTCTCCTGAAAACATTTAAAGCGCAACCCTTAGATTTGCCGCTGCATCAGACGTCGCCCCCGATCGCCCTTTCCGAACGGCACTTACCGAAGCAGTCCAGTGATGCAGTTATGCTCCGCGGCCGCGTAGATACCTCTCATGGCTTCGGGAATCGGCCGCGCGACCTCCTTACATCGTTGCGGGCCCAACTGTGGATGGCAAAAAAAAGAAATGACAACTCCGAGAAAAATAATGCGCACATGAAAAATTCCAGGAGGATAGCTCAAGAGTTTGAGGGGAAGTTCTCTTCAACGGATCTCGGTTATCTAAAATTGTCCGAGTTTTTAGTTGAAGAGGGAGAGAGAGGAAAGCGCGGAGAGGGAAGGATTTACGCAGAGAGTACGGCCCATCCTCCCACGTTCTGTAAGGATAGTTTTCTCCGGTTATTTCAATATATTTGTTTAAATATTTTATTAAGCTATGATTTCACATGCCAATTAATTTTCTGTGGTTTGGTTGTGTCATTTTTCGTTGTCATTCATGATATTTTCAATATAGGTTTATCATATTCAGAGGTATAGTTTGGCGGAGTCCTTGAGTTTTCATTTCCCTCAAAGGATGAGAAGGCAGGGACTTGATGGATTTATTGCTGCTGCCATTATTTCATACAATTTCAGGCCTGTGTGGTCACCAAACACCTCGGTTCGAATTCCGAAAGTAGTTGAGATTTATCAGTGAAATCCTGGTCGGCATATATTTAAATTGGGCAATCTATTAATGCGCTGTGGTTTATCCTTCAAATGAAACGATTAGCTTTGGATCTTTTTTCGCATTTTGTTTAGAGTTGACAGATGTCGAGGCCGGGTTTATCTTCACCCTTCCTTCAATCCGCAAACAATCCCTCTCATAAAACTCCACCGACCGATTCCTAATGGCCGCAATGAGCTCGGTTTTTTATTGAATATCAATATAGCCTATTATAGACGGAGATTTCTTGCATTATCCTACCAGCTCGTTACTTTACTGAATAGTGAAGATGCTATTCTCCCTGAAGAATCACGCCAGGAAGTCTATGGATCTTCCTCGCCAGATGAAATCTAGAAAGAATCCCGGAGATCGTCAACGCCACCATTTTTGTGGAATCATTCGCTCGAATCTACTAAACGTTCGATGGAAGCAACCAGTTTGCACTAGTGCAACCGGTTTGGATATTAGCGAATTAAAAAAAACTAAGTTGAAATAAAAGAATCTATGGTTTTGGAATTAGGAGGAGAAAGGTGATAAATATAAAAGAGATCGCCAGAGGTTTCTTTCAACGTTCGGCCAGTTTGCAAAATTATGTCGTCATTACTTGGAGTTCTCCCGCGACTGTGGAAATTAAAAAAAAAGTACGCATCGAAACGGCATCCGATTTTCGTCGGCTGTTAATTAATTTTGGGGGCGATATCGGTCCCAGGAGAGAGGACTGGGGAAAGGGGTGGGGGAGGCAATTACGGCGCCTTTATTGTCTTGATCGGGAACTAGACGAGGGGATGGAAAAAGAAAGACAAAATTTAATATTTTTTTTTACCCGTTTGTTTACATCTTTCCTCGTTTTAAAATGCCTTGATCACCGTATAGGAGGCCCGATATGAATATGGATTGCACACATTTGACTATTTTCATAAGTTTGACTCATTTTAAACCACGAATTACTGAAGAGCCCATTTATATAGAAATGGGACTACATTTTAAGCATAATTTAAAAATATCATTAATGCGGTTCACCTTGCAATGCTCTTAATATCTAGTTGTTTTTAACGAGAGTTAAATATTTTGAGATTGCGTATATTGGACTCAACTATAATTTTTCCGTTCCAAAGTTTTATGAAGTTTAGTAGTTTTGTGGTTTATAAGCTGCCTTGACAATGGTGACAATATACTTTCGGTATATTTCATTAAACCGTTTGAATAATGAATTTATGTAGCTCTCCATTAAAACTATCAGCCATTGATGAGTTAAAATACGTAATTTATGCCATTTATACACTATTTCAGCCATATTGAATGAAATAATTGTTTCCCTGTTAATAAAAAAATCCATCAGACGATCGCTATCATAGCTGTCGCCAAACTTTCGTGCAATTCTTCAAGTGACACAACTTTCCCTCAAACTACGCATTAGAAAAGGTTTCATGCCTTGAAAAAGGAAATGTAGTTTTCTTATTTTCAATGTAAATCCAAATATTAGTAAAAATGATTCGCCTATCCAAGCTGATGATGATTTTTTTTATGGTGCTAAAATACACCGTACTGCATAGAATAATACTTCTCTAATATACAAGGACGCTAGATTAAAGAATTATGTGCAATTTATTGTTATCGCTTGATGTAATCTTATAAAATATAACGTAATTACTCATGTGAAAGGATTAAAAGTTTTAATTACGCTTTTTTAATTAGTCCCTGGCCTTAATCCGGAGATTAGGGATCTTAGGGGTTCGGCGGTCTACAGTGGTAATATAAATTATATATATCACAATTAAAAACTTATATTACATCATCAACTATTTTCATTTATAGCCAATTTTTGTGCTGCAAAGATATATAGTCCTGAATCTGTATTATATAATTTAAAACGCTAGTATTTGTGGAATCAAATTTGGATTGTTCGATTTGTCATCCTAAACACCCCATGGCGTACATAACTTACATTTTTCTTTGCAGAGTTTGATTTCTTCTGTGTTCCTCTAGTTTAATTAGATAACTATTGTGGACATCCAGATGAAGGTATGTTTTATCGTGCTTTCTTTGACCGTTGCATGACGCCATAATTGAAGATAAAATATATTGATTTAGCTAAAGGTAAGCACATTTATATCCGCAAAGATTCTTATGAATTGACTTATTTATGAAGTTGCTGTTGTCTGTTACATTACACCATCGTACCCACTTTTACAAGTCAAATTAGTGACCTTTCCTTTTAACTTAAGGGATGCAATTGGCTGTTTCTTTGGTATAGTCGGGGAAAGTGTGATCCGTTACACATTTCTGAAACTTCATTTCATTTAATAAAAGTTTCAATATCCGTGTATGATATATACCAATTTCACTTTTTTAAGGCGTTCTGGATTCTAAAATATAGTTAGCCGGATGCGCTTTGGATTTTACCCGACTTGTTTTCTGCGCAGCTTATTTCTTGCAGGCACTACGACACATTTTTTTCGCTATTTTTTTAGCGATATAGAATGCGTTTCTACCGGGTTCTTACTGTCAGACATCTATTATTTAGTGACTTAAAAATGCACGCAGCTCTTCTATTTTAGATGCGAGGAAAACATGCCACCCTGGACCATTAAGATAATTAAGCGCTTCGCAGCGATCAAAATAGTTTAAATGAATTATTAATAGATCACGAAATGTTAAGCACTTTATTATAATTTCATTGCTATCCATTATATGCCCCAAGTTGTTTCTGTTACAATTATAGAGTCCTCGCTTGCAGCCAAAAGCGGCCCCAGGACGAGGCAAAGTATCGTTTAATTCTCTCTTATTCAATTTGTCAAAATTAGAACAATTACAGCAAATATTAACTGTATTTAACTTTTGATTTCATCATACGCATCCCGTTAACTCAGGATCAAATGCGAGGACTTGTGTGCTTTTCAGTTTTATTATCACTGAACCACAACAAATTGGGATAGTACTGCAGCTTTGAGCATTGGTGGTCACCTCATTAATTTGAAACGGCCTGTCTGAGGAGCAAATACGTTGCAGAAAAAAAGGCAATACTTCACAGAAAAAGGTAGTAGCGCAATGTAATAGATATAAATTACTGTAGAACCGGACTTGTCCATCTCTGTTTGTTATGCTACTAATTATGTTCTCAATAATTATTCATTTACTTCGCCTTATTGTAGATTCCTTCTCAACTCAACATCTCCAAATATTTCTATAAAGTTAAATTTATTAGAACAATGTCATCGTGATAGTGATAAAATTGTTGCTTGACTAGCTATACCAGTTTCTCATAGTTCTAAGTAGTGGATAATTGATGATCGATCTCCAGTGTCTTAAACTTTCAACTTAATTGTGATAGATATTTGACCTATTTTGACCTTTTTAACGCTCACACACTTTTGTAGAGGAGAAATAATGATCTTATACCTCTTACTTACTTGGAAAGGCAATCATGTTATTAAAATGCTTGTGAATGAATCGTAGTTCAAGATATAAATGTTTTGTTTCAGCCGAAGTTGGCATTTTATCTTGCTTTATTCACCGGAAGCAATGAAGGACATAATGTATTTATGATGAAAATATCAGTGATAAATATTTAGTCATATTACCACTGATTTATCAGTTTTATCATTCGATACTAAAAATGATTTTGGACATGAAGGATTGAAGTTTAATCAGTTTCGAATTCATAAAAAAATTAAAGGACAAGTGTTTCTTGGCATAATGGCACTAGCGATGTCAAGTTTCAAGACAAATATTGCTTAACTTAATATCTGAAGCATATGTTGCAATTCTTTAGATCCTGTTTTGTCAAAACTCATGAGATATGATTTTATATTGCACTTTAAACGTAAGGGAATATTCAGCTGTGATAACGCTGATAAAAAAATGACCATAATTAGCTGTGAGGAATAAATAATTTTTTTTTCGCTTGAACTCCTCCACCAGCCTTAGTCTTTTAAATACCCAGCCCTTCCAGGCACCATTTTATCGGTTCTTCTATTTTTTGTAGATTTCCCGTAGCTTTGAAAGCTGCCTTTGTCGCATTCGACAGTTACATTTCCCTCTCCCACTCTTCACCGCAGACCGACAGGGCAGCAGCGCACTTATTTATGCGAGGATACACGTCCGCCCGTATGGCGGTCATCCAACAAGTATCCATCCCGGCAACCGCCAAGGGACCCAGCGGACTCCGCGCCCTCGATGCCCGCAGCCTTCACCTCCCGCCAGGCCTACCTCACACGCTCCCCGCACCACCTCGCCGCCCACCCGCCCGCCCGCCAAGTTACCATACCTCCACTCTCCCGGAATCGAAACCCTCTCCTCTCACCCGACTCTCCACTCACCCAGGCCAAATCGTCGCCCCACTCCTATTTCCCTCCCCCCTGCCCATTTACGTGTGGATGTGGGGAGGAGATCGGAATATATAAAAAAATAGTGGAATTTTGTCTTCCACCCTTCCATTTCTGGGTCCCGGCTGCCCTTATGCACCTCTGTGCACGGACTCTCTCTCGCTCTCCGGGTGAGAGTACAAGTTGATCCACATCCGACATGGAATCATTCTTTTTTTTTCGTTTTTTTTCTTTTTTGCCCTCACCCGTAAAGTATTAGACCCAATCCCCACGATACGGGCGCATCCAACTGCTGCTCTCCCCCGCACTGGATTTGAATTTTTGAATTTAATCAATGGCCATGGTATTGGGAGGAAAGTGCAGTAGGTCTCTGTGGAAGTAGATGACGCGAGGGTACGATGGTAGGGTGCAACATTTCAATGAAAGGGCATAAAATATTGACGGGAGGAGAGTGTGTTGAAATCTCGAGTTGGCCTCGTAAAAAATTTGCAGAATGTAGGTGTCACGCTTGCGCTGGCACGTTCGGAGTTAAAGTCTGGCTGGTCGGCGTGAAAACAACAACAGTCAAGCTAGGAAAGGGCTTGTTTACTTTTGACGCATTTTTAATCTGGAGAGATAGAGCATAGATAATCCTCAAGCTTCATTATTAAGATGGAATGAGACTGAAGCGCCGGAGGTGAACCGTTAGGTTTTGAATGTGGTCTCTGTATAGTTAAATTTTGTAATTAATATTTTTATTTCTTTTACCAACCTATTGATAACTCTCCAATTGAAGAAAACGTGAATTTAATGCCCTGATCCTTTTCTTGCTATCACGTAAACTACATAGAGTTTAGTAATTTGACTGTTTTGCATGGCTAGTTATGGCGTACGTATTTTTTGGGCTGTATCTGTTTTATTGGAAATTTGAGAATCTCATCTCGTTTTAATAGCTCATTTTTTCAATTTACAACACATATTTAAGTAGCTACTTCAAGCTAAAATTAATAAGTGATGCCAGAAAACGGCATAGAACTGTAAAAATTGTCCGTTGTACACTTAATGGTATTAGTTTCTTTCGAAATTCATTCAATATCACATTAGTATTGTTTGCTTGTCATTAATTATTATTTGGGTGGACGATATACTGTGGAGGTTATTTTCACAATTATATAAAATAATAAGCACAGAAAAATCATACTAAGATAAAAAAATGGATAAAAATCCAGCATTAAATTCCATTCATAAGGTAAGTCCAGGAACTCTCACTGCTAAGACCCATTTGTCAGGCGGAGTCATTTACACCAAACCTAGCTCTTGACAGGTTAAAGAATATTCAGCAATAAAAAATCGAGTTTCATTTGATTAAAAAAACAAAATGAACGAGTGGCACGTGAGCAACGGATCATACCAAATTGAAAGAAGTACAATATCTTGCAGGTAGATTTAAAATTCCTTTTTTTTAACGCCTCACCAATCATCTCAACGAAATATAGAATGAGAGAGTAACCCATCAAAACAAGTCTCTCTTCTTCTTTTTTTGCTAATTCACATTCATTTTCCCCTCGTTTTTTCTCTCTTTATTTTTGTTGGTGTTCTAATTCCCCTTACCCACAACGAGCGCGGCTACTCGTTAAACAGCATGTACGTATTGCTGTCTCCATTACGGGGCAGAAAAAGAACTTACATCCCCTCACCTATTTTTTTTCCCGACCAAAATTCACCGGCTCACTGAAACAACCCTGTGATCTATTTTTTTTCCTGTCACCTCTTTCGGGCCCGTTTCTCCGATGGACCTCCCCGCTCGCTTCCCGATGCATTCCCCTGAATCCACCCTCCACGCCGATCCCATGGACCCCCGTTCAAACCACCTCGGTGCCCAAACCAAAGCGCAGCCAACCCTTCCACGGGTCCCTCGGCGCGGGGGCGTACCAGCGAAGGGATTGGCGAGGGCTCCTTATCCGCCCTCTCTCCCACGTCGAATGTCGCGTGTGGGGAAGGGCAGGGGCTGGTCGGCTCTGGCTGGCAGATGGGTTCTTGCCGGCCGGTTCATCGGGGAGGTGGACGGATGGGGAGATACGGTGGGGCAGAGAGAGGTGTGTCCGAGGACTTAGCGAGGGAATTTGTGGGCTGGGCTTGAGATGGCATTGGGTGGAAAAGGGGTGATATTCTCTCAAGGCAGGCGCTGTAAGCGGATATGAGGGGAGGGTGTACATTAAAGAATAACTCCTATCCTTATGAATATTCAAGCTACATAATTTAAAGAAAGTATGGATAACATTATTATAGCTGTCTTTGATATAACTGCATAAATTGTAAACCTGTACGCTCTTTATGCACGCACTGATATTTCTATTTAGATGCGTTGGTCTCATTTTATGATATATATCTATTTCTATTAGTGGTGTAGTATAACATATAGCCATTTGACGAAAGCCTTCCACAGGCTCTCAATCAAGGCTACCTAAAAATACTTGCTACATGAAAATATGAATGTAATTTGTGTAGAAGTGATAAACATCATTACAGTTATTAACATTAATTGACAATAGCCATTCACATTCATTGACTTATAAAATTGTGTCAATTTTAATATATTCAACTTTAAATCACATTATACTCCGTGTACATGAACGATTGAAGAACATCACCTGTCCTCCTGTTGCGTGCCTCTGCACAACTTTCTTGTGAATACTATAATTTGCATTTTTTTCTTGTTTTCATGAATTTCTTTGGCATACATTCGTACCAACGTCTTTTAAATATTTTAATATGTAACTAATCCACAAAGTGCAGGTAGGGTTTTAGTGCATCGGACCCTGGGCTTCCTTCAAATGCCTCTTTAGTTAAGCGGCTTTAATCCTAATCGCAGTGTACAACATACGTCCCTTCTTTCCATCTAAAAGTCCTTTATTTTCTCCTACCCGCTTATCAAACTCCGGGAGCTTTATTTTATTCCAAGTATTCCATCGCTAAATGTTACAGAGATACGGATTACCTTCTCTTTTCTTCAGTTTATCATCTTAATTGCTTCCCGCAACTTTACTGCCTCCCATACATTGGGTATCACTTAATTTAGTATTCATTTTAGTCACCTTTTGGCCGTTAGGCTTTTGGAATGTGCTGCCTCATTTTGGTATCTTATTTTCTCGTAGCGTTAATAGAGACTAGGTGTAATTAGGGAGTGAAACAATGCTTGCAATGTTCACTGAGTTCTATTGGGAGTATGTAGTTTCAACTCTACATAGATGGAGTACAGAAAAAACGTTTTATTTGGTAGTTCGGTGCTTAAATTAAAAGTATTTTATTAATTTTCTCTTTATCACTGTAAATAATTCATAGGTAGGTACTGCTCATAATAAGGCTTATATAGAATCCAAACTTATGTACTGAAGGTAGTCGATTGAGTAAATATATTCTCACTGCTATTTTTTTTATGATGGCCGTTTCCCTGACACCCATTCACCCTGCGGCTTGATCACTGCAGAAACTTAGATGGTGGCATTAATAGTTAGTTCTGCTCCCTTATATTTCCTCCTTTTTTTCTATTTCCAAGTATAAACATCGGTAATGCTAGTATTCTGGGAGTGCATACTGTTTTACTGACGCAAAACATGGTCAAATAAATGAAAGCCTATTTCGTGATAAAGAGTTTGGTACAGACTGCAACTTAAAGCTAAGAAAGTTGAAACTTATTTAATTGTTCGTAGTGAATGTATGGGAAAATCACGTACTTAATTTACTCTCCTTGAACCCGTCCTTACTTCGACGAAACCAAGATCCGCACGACATATGTGTAGGACGGGGGAAAAGGGGGGGGGGGGCGCAGGTCAAAGAGTGCGGGGTGTCCTCGCATGTGATTCTCGCGATGGGTGTGCGTCGAAGGAAAGAGGGAGGGTTCTGCCGTGTCTAGTCGCGGCGCGAAAGACACTCGGGAGATTGGGGCGGGCGGTTTGGTAACGGGGCGGGCGGCGGTGAGCTCCGGCACCGGTAATCCTCCCGGCCACACACCACGCCTGCGACGACCGCACCCCACACAACGTGCCTTCCAGCGGACGGCGGCGTCGGCTCGAGAGAGAGAGAGACGGTGGGAGTTAGGGGGAGGCCCAGGCCATCACGTAGCGGCTCCGGGACTCGGGTGATTTATCTCCGGACATCGGCTTCCGGACTTGAATTTACTTGCCGGCTCCTGCGGCTCTCTAACCTCCTCCCACCCCGCCTCCATCTCTCTCTTGTTTCTCCGCTGTCCACCTCACAAACACCCCGGTATAGCGGTCGGATAGCTTCCCCTCCACTTTGCTCTAACCCCGACTTCCACGGCGTCACGTCCCCGGCCGGGCCGCGCTCGCTCACCGGCGGAGTCCACGGCCACATTCGCCCCGAGAAAGGCGGAGGGCGGGCAGTGGGGGGGGGGGGCGGTAATTGTTGAGCGCTTCTGTTGGACGGGAAGTTTTTGGTCGCAAGATTGAGGAGTGACGGTTGGCTGAGGCTGACTTAGGAGAAAAGGAAGTTTAAGGTGATCCTGCTATCGAACTGTTTCCCCGATTACTAGAAGGACGATTGGTTAGGTTGTTCGTACCTACGTATTGCTTGTTAAGTTGTCCATCGATGAATCTCAATGCTGGTTTTAAGTTCCTAATTATTTTGGTATAGATATACTCTTTGACTATGCGCATTTACCGGGTAGCAGGTCAGTTCTTACCTGAAAATCTAGATAATAGTTATTTGGAACCTGGGAATCAATTAGTGCTAATGTGTAATGCCTCCTTTATTTGAAATAAACGTCTGCGTTGAGGAAACATACATTGGAATTCATTCTAATTTTATATTTATAGACTAAAATTATAGACCCTGCCATATAATCCTGCGAAATTAAACAGTTGCCATGGAAGAAAATACATATATTTATTGAAATTATCATGGTTGATTTTGAGGAATGTAGAAAAGATGTACAGAAATAAACTTATCGTGACAGTGGACATTTTTCTTCGGAACTTGTTGCGTGTAGCACCAAGTTGGAAAAATATTTTTTGATGAAGCTGAATACATTTTTTACATAAGAGGAAAAAGTTTTTTTTTCAGGGATGAAATCATTTGAAACATTAAATATTGAGCAATACTCAGTTACCTTTGATTATAAATGAGGGAACATTTTCGAAATATACGTGTCAAGCAAAACATTGATGTGGTTGAAGCATGATGAAGACTGTAATGAAGTCATGATGCTAAATGAAAGCAAAAAAATAGTAAAAATTAATTTGTCGTAAATGTAGGGAAGAAGTTCTGATATGCACTACCGGCATGAAGATTGAAAAGTAAAATCAGTATTTTTTTGTGGTTAATATTCATTATTAAAAATTGCAAAAAATTATATATTGTACAGGTATGTATTGAAGTTCTAAAGTGTACCGACAAAAGATAATAGGTTATTTTATAGCTTATGATTATTATTGCTTTACAATATAAATAACGCATTTCTCTGAACTTCGGCTACCCTTGAGCTTAATAAAAAATATTTCATGTTATCTTGAGGTAACTGCCCCCATTAATATATATTTCAACTGATTATTTTCTCCATAGATTTGTTTATTTTTTGCTCTATAATTTCTGTCCCAAATTTATTCTGGTATTACAAAATTTTTAAATCACATTTATCGTTATAATCTGAGTCTATATCTGTTGGTGAAAAAATCACTGGATAATCTGGTACACTAAGTCGAAGTTGAAGACCGGAGTGTTTCTATTCACTTGTTATAATCACGGCATTTCCTCGTTAATCGGTTGTTTCTCGATGATGCTTCTAATATCCGAAATGGAAACACCTATAATGATGCGATTTCCGTTGTTTGTTATCCCTTGCATGACTGCGATTAGCAATTGGGAGCCACATGTTGATGACATTTCACACCTTGTCAACCGAGACAGTGGCGCATCAGCCTCTCCCACATATCGGCCGCTAATTTGAAAAATGAGTGTTTATGTAAATTAATCTTATTTGATAATGGTTTTAAAATTTATTATTTAAAAGTCCTAATTATACGTATATAAGACGGAATCAGAAATGATAATACGTTTCGGAAAGTAGAAATAACACTCAGTGCAATAGATTTCTGTTAAAACTAGTCATTAACTCCCATTTCTCTGATTTTTCCCTCGATCCTCATTTTAAATGAAGATTTAAATACATATTAGTATTGTCCTTTATAGCGCTTTACACACATGATCTGACATAGTTAGGTTAGTGATTAAATATCAGATGATAGGAAAATAGTGAGATCCTACCAATAAGTAATTCCCTCTCCTTTGAGTAATGATTTGTACGCACATATAATTATAGTTTTCATTATTTACGTTTTACTTCATGGATATGCTCCGTTAATTTACATTTTTCTCCAATGTATTTCCTACAACTTTCATAAGCTTATATTTTGTCGGTATATACAAACATGAAGTTGTTTTAAAGAATAAAAGATTTATATAATTTTGCAGGTATCCTGGCTCTTTCTGATAATAGTTTCTTCTTCTAATGTGATGAAAGCAGAAAATCATATAAAAGGGTTTACGTATCAAGAAAGCGCGGAGAGATGTTGAATCTGTTATCACGCGGGACCAAATGAGTAACTTCAATTTCCGCCACTCATGCTTGGTGTGGAGCTGTAGTCGTCGAGTCCTTGAAAAACGTCGAAGCTCGGTATTACCGACGCGCGAGTCCTTCACTCAAGACTCATTTCTGAGATAAACGCCTTCAATCACAGCTTGGATTTCTGTTTTTTTACAGTATTTTTCTTTGATGCAACATTCCTATGCGGCGGCGCGAAGGGCGACATTGAGGTGCAGATGAAAATTGCATATTACCGTTAAGTGTGTTACACAATCTACCCTTTCTTATCTAATACGCCACACCCATTCCCGATTTGAGGTTTTATACACTTGTGTTGCCAGAGATCTGTCCGTTTACCGTGTTGGTCCTATTTCTATTATCACAATCTAGGATTATGTGTGACTGAAGGGAAAAATACATTCTTTTACAATGAACTTTTCTACTAATTTTCCTTTAAAAAGGACATTTTAAGATTAATTTTTAAGGAAAATTATTCCTGAGAATGCCAGAGAATATTCTTTTCCTAAGTTTTTATTTAGATCACTTAAAATCATGAGATTATTATTAGCATATTAAGACGGTGACACTCCTTAATCATTCAAGGGAATCGTAAACCACAATTAGGCTCTCAGGCTATCCTAAACACGTCCATGGATTCATATGGCCAGTGCAATGAAGAATATGCAATGCTGTATT
This sequence comes from Ceriagrion tenellum, assembly GCA_963169105.1. Lineage (NCBI taxonomy): Eukaryota > Metazoa > Arthropoda > Insecta > Odonata > Coenagrionidae > Ceriagrion > Ceriagrion tenellum. The sequence continues at coordinate 124,743,053 of OY720633.1, read as the reverse complement.
GATATAGTTGATTTTTCTAGTTCACTCAACTTTATTCATGAACCCATTTGCCACTTAAACCTATTTCTATTGATATGTCTATGTCCACTCTGATACAAATTCTGTAGTATAGCCAATACATCTCATTAGATTCAAACTAAAACTGGCCTTTTAGATGATACATTTTATTTACTATCTCTACAGTAAGTCCTAGATTTACATCGGAGATATGTGTTGAAGAAGAGCAACGTAAGTCAAAACAGCGTAAAACGGTTCCAGATATTCTTGAACACTTTAATCCCACAATTAATCAAGGCGTTAATTTCAACATTCGTTTTTTGCTTTTAACCAGGAAAAAAGCTATTTCAGATGGAATAATGTTGTCTCAGTTATAAAAAATACGCAAGCATATGCACATACAGTCTATTTTATAGCATTAAACGGAAAAAATTTCCGACGACCCTTGACAGCATGGACGTAACATCGAATCAGACGTAAATCCAAATGACGCATACCTAGGACTTACTTTATCTATATCCGATGACTATTGCTAGGTAATTACTAGTTACAACACTTAGATCAGAGCTTTGTCACAAAGAGCTCAATAATCCATAGAAATCGGCAAGCGGATGAATTACTTTCTTGTGCAAATTTTTAGCGCAGCAAACCGAAGTTTTGCCGTTAAATTTAGTCTGAGTTTTTTAACGCTCGTAGGCAAATATTTTCACTCAACCTCCGACACGTACTGAGTATAGTTTTGCTGTTTCATACAAACTTTTGAAAACACTATAAATGAGGGCCTACAGTCTATGGTTGTCGAAATGTTCCGTACATGATCATTTCTAATCATTATTTAGCAGTTAATTTGGCCCAAGTTTTTTTAAAAGAGCCATCGATTTTAATTCAATATAGGATGTAGAAACCTTCTATTATAGGTAAAAGACAAGTCACCAATGCATGTACGACTTCTTCGATTGTACGGTCTTCATATTTAATGATGTCAATTCTGTGGTATTCAAGAATTGATTGAATATATTCATTGAAATGCGAATGAAGAGGAAAATAAACACGGAAGTATTAGAGGTGGTTAAATTGAAGATAAACCGGCAGTAAGGAATACGGAACTAGTGAATGTGGGAATCATCAGGAGGAAAAAGCAAGTTTAAAAGGGCTATAGAGAAGATAATATTTTATATGAAGAGAGGATTACCTACAAAATGACATAAAAGTCAACTCCTACCTTTTTCTGTTTTTTTCCACCGTCTGCGTAAACCCTTTCCGATATGTCATTCTAAAGCAAATTCTGGTATTTAGTTACGCGTGTCTGATTAAGGGGCGGCTGGAAAGTGAGACGACACCCCATAGTTGACGACACACCGACCGACGGGGTATCGTATTTGGAAGCGATTCCAAGGGATCGATGGTTTACTGACTAGCAGCGACCTCATTTCTTACAAAAAGCCCTTCGATGATCGCAATGACCGTATCCTCTCGCCTCCCTCGAACTCCCATCCCACGGCGCTAAGGGTTACTGCCTCCTCTACGGCCGTCAAATTCGGTCGATCGCAAACATGGAATAAAATAAACCCACAGTCCCATAAAAAAACGGGATTCTCTCTCCTGACTCCTCATATTTTTTTGCCCAGGCTATCTTGATGTCTGTACACATAATAATATATAAGCTGTCCGAATAGTAGGAATCTCGTTCGCTGTTATTTCCGACCGACCATTTATATAATTTTTTTCCTTTACAGCCCTCAATAATGTGGGCTTGATTGGTCGCAGTGTAGTATACGAGCGAGCATTTTATTTATTTTTGATACTTAGAATTCCTTTGATAGAATACATGTCAGATGAGTAGTTTGTTTCCTCGTATTTTCACATCATCCTGCAAACTTGCCAGCAGTTATGTTGATCCATCGGTAGCCTTCTTAAAGTTGGATCCTAGTATGTTATCACTCAAATTGGATAAGCAAGCAGAATGCTGCCTCAGAGATAAAGGAATATATTTTTCTCTGCATAAAATTTTTATGTGCTTCTATTACGGAAAGCAGTATAATCCTTATCAGAAACCAAACATCCCTGCCAGCTGCCAGATGCACAAAGGAGCATTTCTTCCTGACCAATGATTTTAGCTGTTATAAACACCATCTGTTATGATTTTAGAGCGTGCTTGGTCATATATTTAGGAAACCTTTTTTGCCGATTAATTAAATTAGGTATTTTGTACATTTTCTGCCAATGTACAAAAAATTTGAAGATTACCAATAAATTTGGCACAACTCTTAAAACTACCTATGAACCCAGTCCACTCACGTTAAATCACATTCTGTTAACATTAATAGACTGTGGTTGAACTTTTTTCTACGATTTAAATAGTTTTACGCAATTGCTTAAGTCTACTTTGATGAATAAAGTCCTTTTTTTCTAATCTAAAATCAGCTACTACCTTTTCCTTCGATTGTAATTTTGAGTTCATTTGTCATTTTACCTATGGCTCTTTTAACAGGTTTACAATTCTGAGGCCTGGAGCTCCAAGCCTGGTATTTTTTATTTTATTTTTAAACCAATCCGTAAGCCCTTGGCCATGAAATCATTCGCAACGTAACAAAATGCATCGATCAATTTAATATTTGAGTTGTGCATGTCATTTTATTGCTTCATATCAACTAAAGTAAATTGTATTTATGTTTAGAGTCAGATTGTGTGTTTAGCTTTACTAAATCGCGTTCAAGTCAAAAATTCCTGATTTTGCAACAGCAATATCTCCAGAATAAGAGTATCTTTATTCGCCTTCCTCCTGAAATGTTTATTCACTTCTGGTAAAGGAACTTTATTCTCATACACATGCATGCAAGTATGTGAGCCCGTATAACAGATTTATCTCAGCAGTAATCTCGCATGTGTTTTATTTGCACTTTGTTTGCAGTTCAAGCATTCATAAAGAATTGCTAGCCTCTCATCCTTCAAAAATTTAGAAAAGAAGAAGATAGGTTAGAAAATATTAAAATTTTCTCTTAAAAATTACGCTTTTACCATCTTAGATACCATATCTGAGTTTATTTCTAAGCAGCTAAGTCACCGCACTCGAAGATGCATGCTGTTAATTACCATACCAGTTATCTAGGGAGTCATTATTCAACAAGTCAGGATTCAGGTCTTAACTGTTAGGAAATAACAAACGGAAAACTTGGTCATATATTGGGAACAGTTATTTTATTCCTTTTTATTTGTTGGTAGAGGATTTTCAGATTTTCTACATAGACCGAAAGACAAAATCCAATTAAAATGTTACACATTACAACTGTTCCAATTTTTTTTGATAAATTTTTATTTAAAAACTGCTACTTTCAGTGGACGTAACTTTTTGGGAGAGGTTGTTTCGTACGTTTTGGATAAAATAAGCATTCTCAGTGTCTTTACTTTATAATGCGAATCATTTGAGTAAATTCGTCGAAAAACCGTTCGTTCAATGTAAGTTAAATTGTGGTACGCCCTGTAAAGTGGACTGTTCTTTAGTAAGAGGTTTATCTTAAATTTGATATCTAGCTGAGATCTTGCGCTGATACTAAAATTTATCGCCCTCACTATAAATAATTGCTCTTGGAATGAAACCTGAATTTATCGTCGGGTGCTGTAATGGCTTAAATAAATCTTCATTACCCATTAACTCTATAAAGTAACGCGTTCAAAGCTTTTACGTTTTTGTGATTGGCTAAAAAAATGTCATAATTCAATAATTCATCTTGACTTTTGAAATAAGATTTTTTTCAAATTTTTTATTTACATCAATTGGAAGGATTAAATAAAAAGTCTGAATGTCATTTCTCATCCGTCGGATGTGTAGCAATGCTTAGCCGTAGAGGACTTAAATGGGCATATAAATATGAAAATAGTGGAAGCTTCAGTATTACTTTATGTCGAGTCAATTAATTTGGAAAGCCTAAAGAATGTCGTATTGCAATTTTGAGAATGCAGTCCATCTGAGCGGCTTTTTTCAGTAATTGATGATTATTTCTAGTATTAGAATGCCTTAGATATACATAAATATAAATTGAGTGCAAAATATTTTAATATTCGACAAAAATATTTTTAAAATTAATAATCTTCCATCTATAAGAGCCACCAGAGCCACTATTTTGATTGAGTAAACGGCTTCAATTACTATTGAATTAATTCCCTTATGGCTCAAAAGATAAAAATGAGCAAGTGCCTATATCAATGCCAAGTAAGAATTGGTTCTTATTTTTGTACGATAATAGTATTTCAGTTAGACGGAGAACTACTATTTTCCTCATTTTTAATTAATATTTTCAACTATGGCCAAGAAAATTAAAATTCAATTTTTGTAAGAAATAAAATAATTGGTAATACAATTAACAATGTCAACAAACAATTGAGAATATGTTGACAATGTTAAAATATATATTGACATAATCAATATATTGATGATACAATTGACAATGACAAAACAATTGAAGGTACAAGAAACAATTGGGAAATTAAATGCCAGGTAGAATTTTGCTGTTACTTTCAAATTGAGGATCCTTTGAGCCAGAATACAATTGTAATGTGCAGTGATTTAAAAATGGAACCATCAAAAAGATAAAGCATAAAATTCACCCAAAATTGACGTAGAACATGAATTTATTCTCGAGCTTTGTGCGAGACTATGATAACTGCACGAAAAAACGAATTTAGGGGAACGGAAAAATCAGGGGAAAGCGAATTGTCTCTCTCCCTCCACCGTAAATGTATATATTTTTATTAGTAAAGGCACCGGAGATAATTTTTTTCTCTCTGCGTTATAGTACCTATTTTATAGCTTGTTACTTATTACGAAGCTGGTGCCTGGTTGGTTTTTCAAACGTAACTTTGGATTTTACGTTTCTGTTAGTATTTTTGTGGATGAAGTCGGTCACTCCTCGTCTTTCCCGCCATGAACTTATCATTATTAACCTCACTCTCCTTTGTATGGTAATTTTTGTCTTTATCTGCAATGTCCTTGTTTAAATGTTATGCATACATTATCACTGATACTAATGCCGAAGTTATTTCAGCAAAGGGTAAGATTAAAGATGAATAAATCTGAAATTTATTTTATTACCTTTTGTTACAGTTTGTTTCAGGTACATTTATACATAGCCTTTATTAGTTTTTGTTTCGGATTCTCGTGTTACAGACCTTTTGCCGCCTCCTCACGGGTGCAATGGGATACAGGAGGAGGTTGTATGAGAGTAAAGGTGTGGGGAGGGCAAGGACGGAGAGTAAAAGGTCATTGGGTGTGGGAGTGTAATCCTCTTTCCCCGACTTATATCACCGTCGATCGATACGCCACCCTAATAATCACACGGCCTTTGTCGTCAGATATGCTTGTGTTTGTTCATGTACGGTGTTACGAACGACTTAATCATAGCAGCAGCGTTGAGATCCCGACGTCTATGCTCACAATTACGAAACGGAATCAGTTTAGTCACTGAACACGAACCATGTTTCAGTAGCTACCGGTGTTCTATTCTCATCCGTTGAAGATTAAACCCCTTGTTTTCAAAGTATTCGCGCACTCGAACAGGTACCGTGCGGAATAACAGTGCGATGTAATTCAATCACTGCACCCAACGTGCCTCTGCAATATTGCCGTTTCTGCTGTTTCCAATTAACTTCTCACACTGTTTTTACTGGCATCTTACATATATGATGTAGGGACACATAAGTTCAGCGAAACTCTCCTTTGACCAACTCTAGAATGACGATATTCAAGCGGTCGAAATCCTGCCGAAGAAATATTTATGTGCATAAAGGCTGTGATAAAGTACGCCAACAATTGTGCCGCTGTCGCTAACTACAAACTCAGAGTCATATTGCAGTGTTGTACTACATCATGTTCAGTAATCGTAAATTACATTGCCCACGTTTAAATTTTCGTATTTATTTTTAATGGCTGGGCTCTAAAATTTCACATCATTAATGTATCGAGATAATTCTTGAGAAAAGTTGGAGCTTCTACAGTGGGATAAGTTTTACGTTCTCAAATAAAATATGTATATGCGTAGGTATACGTCTTGTGCAATTTTTGAGACTTATTGAAGTAAATACGGATCGCAGTTGAGTAGAACGGATCACACACTTCTGCTATTTTAATTGTACCAGTTTTTTCCTACAAAAATTGTCCAATTTATTCCAAGAACTACCTTTTTGTTTCGGTATTTTGAACCAAGAGCAAGTCTTTGGTAATAGTCACAAAAATAGGATATTTTTCTTTTTTTCCATCGAATTAATTATAAGGTAATTCTGGTCTCTATATCCCATATTTTTTTCTACTAAATCAGTTCATACGATTTGTCTTTTTAGATCTTAATTTTGTAGAGCTAGTAGTATTCTCGAAAGAATAGGAAGACTAGAATAGGAATACTAATCTCTCAGCGTACGAAGAATCAGACTTATTCCCCAAACGACTGGGGTTGGATTACCTTTTAGAGCGGGAAAGATATGTTAGTCGTGGACGTAGTTACTGAAGTTTAAGGATTTGCAGCAGAAGAAAGGAGACTTGGAAACTGAGTTTACAAATCTGAGTAAAATTTAAATTAACCTTAAGGAGATTGTCGGTAACGAAGGTATATCTTCTAATTATGTCGATGGAATCACTTTCAGTTAATCTATCAAAATACAATTTACCACATATAGCACACAGATACTGAGTAACCCTAGGATAAATGTTTTGATTAATCTTCAAATTGAGAGTCTGTAATAAATACTTCACCTTTCTTTTACCCCTTTAGCCTTGCTTAGGCTTCCATTAATGAATATTAAGGGTATTTTATGTAATATGAGAGGAAATAAGTGGATCGTGTTTTTTTCCCTAATTTATTAAAAACCTTTTGCAATAGAGATTTGTTGTTCCGTTCCCCTGCGCCCTCTTTAAAAATAGATTATAATATAATTTCCTTGACCTAAACAAATATATGAGCCTTAGCAGCGCTCAAGATGATAACGGTGTTAAAAAGATATGCAAACCTTTTTGAAACATGGTAAAAATTGATTCTTTAGAATTGGCCGCGTGTTTATTTTGTAGAGCTAGTAATGTTCTCGAAAGAACAAAAATACAAGAATAGTAATACTTATCTCTCAGCGTACGAAGAACCAGACTTATTCCCCAAGCGACTGGGATTGGATTGTCTTTTAGAGTAAAATAACCGAATAACTCTAAATAACCGAAATGAAATGAGAACAGCAAACTCTTTTCGTTCAGCCAATGTATTCTTTGTTAAAAATTTCGAAATCTGCATAAAATAGCAGAAGTGTTTTTCTGATAAGCTCGGCCATAATTTTCGGCCACTCTTAGATACCATGGAAATCCATTGTGGTAGTAATGAGTCTCATAGAGACTTGTTCAGCCTCTTAGACTTCAAGAATTGTGCAGAGTAAGTTGCAAAAGTAGAGTCACAGGAAAAAGGAAGTCCATTATCAAGCAATGAGCCAGCCGTCCTGCTTCTGGAGCAAGGTCAACAATACGAGAAATTTAAATTCAAAGTTTGGTAAGCGAAAAACAAGCTACTGCAAGTAATGGGTTCCCTGCGTGTTAACAGTAGTTAACATCGTTCCTACTACGGCCCGGCCAGCTTACCCAGAGGAGTGCATACTTGACCACATTGCAACGAAATATTCATCTCGTTGTATCGCACAATTATTTTTCGGATTAGCATATATTTTCGTGTTTTCTCCAGCTTTTCATGAGCCGCATCCTTCGTGAACATTGATGCGTGATAGTATGCGGATTGTTCGGATAAATTAATTTTTCTGTTTTGTTTTCTTTCCATGGAGAGTTAAATTACTGAGAATTTTCAAGTTGAAATTGCTCAGCATTGAACTCAATCCATATTCCAACTGTATAATATAATCCACGTGTATCTAAGGGAAAATGAAATTAAAAAGGGATTGTTTCGGTCTATGCAGCAATCTTAAATTACTGCAGCACACTAGATACAGAAAAAATGTGTGTGACCCTTTTTCCACTGAATGTCAAGAAAGAAAGAGAAATAATAATGATAACGATGAATGTGTTAATCGAGTGATTGAATATATAAATCATCGCTATTATATGATCTATTAAATACTTCTTTAATCATTTATATAATTAATGGCACGCCTTAAAATCTGGGCGTCGAAACTTATCTTTTTCTGGCATAGTTTATAATTTAAAACAATGTATTTTAACGTATTTAGTTTGTGAAGCAGTAATGATTTTAGAGTAAATTACATAATCTATTTTTTTCTATTTATTACCTATATTTGAATGAAGCGAGATATGCGTTAAAGTTTGCCTGCGGAAAACTTGATGGGCTGTACCAACCGTGACAAAACTGGTCTTAAACGGAATTAAATTGAGTGACAAAACGAGATATTGGAGCCCCAATTGTTTACTTGATAGGCACAGCCATAAAGCTGTGTAAAGTTTTGTTTCCTTCACATTGTTGACGAAAGTATTATAACACACTCTTCCCTTTCTTAGTCTTTTATTTGATCTACCTATGATGATGATGCTTTTCATGATCCTCGTTTAATTTTTGGCGCATTAAGGAAAATGTCCTGGTTAATATCCATGATTTCATTTTTAAAAGTGAAAAATTGAGATATTTGAGTGAGATAGCTTGAGGCAGGTGAATTTAACATAGGAATGGAGACTTCCTTAAACAGTGTTTTTACTTCCAAGCTCAGGCACATAAACTTAAGAGGGCGTGGAAAATTCATTGTAAGCGGCCTTTTAAAGACGTGGTTAGCGGTCGAAATCGATCGGTATAGAGTAGCGTTAATGTAAATAAGTTTTAGTAATGCCTGACTTGCGATGCTGTTTCAACATTTAGAATTGTTACCGTGACCTAAATTGTGGGTTTACAACTTGAATATTTGTGACTGAAATATTAAATGATGGGAATTTAATTATAATAAATCTTTTGAGAACGCATTGAAGGTCATACGCTCACATTATTTGCTTGGTGAAGAATTGAGTGTCAATTGCAACACAAAAGTGCTACCCGTACGCTTAGTAATAATTGCTCTCAGCAGTAAGTATGAGAGAATATAAATGGTAAATACTACTAATTTTTTCAAACAAGTCCATTTGTATGGAGGCCCTTGTTTGTCTAGGGCACCGAACGATTAAAAAAAATAATCGTCATAAAAATAGGCATTTTATGTAACGGGATTCCAGAAATCCTTAAGTATTTAGTTGATTGTAGCTAAATAAAAATAGCGGTAATCTTGTTCATTTTTTCAAACTGTCGCTTGTCCTCTTCTCCTCCTCATGGGAATGTGGGAGCAGTGAGATCATTGTCTCCCAGGGGAGCACGAATCGGGAGAGTCAGACGTCATGATGCATACTCGATTCGAGAAAATGACAGGGGTATAGAGGAAAGGAAGGTTGTTTTCTTTACAAGTTAGTTTCAATAAGCAATCTGAGCATGGGGCAAGGGGTGGTAAGGAAACCTGATGATAATGAGGTTGAAGAGAATGATCGGTTTCCGAAAGTGTTGGAATGTGAAACGTCTCAAGAAGTCTCACGGAGCGTCAGGGTGCGATAAGATGCGGGTCTCTCGGTGGTTGAGGCACCAGATAGGGTCGGCTTTTAGCCGGTCAAACGGTGGTCAACTTGGTCCGAGCGTAGTAGTTGGGGTCTCCCTCCCGTTCTCCTTGCTTAAGGGTTACAACGAGATGCTCGTAAAGCCCTTGGGCTTATCTTTGATTCACCAGTATGTTACACTAAACATAGAAATAGACTTTAGGAATCTGTGAATACTGGTTCTAATTGAAAAAAATTGAATGAATATTGGAAATTAGTTAAGATGGTTGGACGTATGAGTCTCATAGAAGTCATACAAAACGTGGCTTTGGATTCTAACTAAACGTTGAAAATGAGTCTTTCACTCTCTTATTTCATAAATTTGTCGTAAGGTTGCAAAATCTCGAAAGGTAGTGATTTCCATGCGTACTTGCAAAACTACCAGTCCATCTGGTAGTTTTGCAAGTACGCATGGGTAATCAGCAACTGGAAAATTAAGTGCGAAATCACGAAATGAAGGAAATATTATTTAAATGGAAAGAACGAGATGTGAGATTTTTAGTGTCGCAGATTCTTTACGTCTTGCGCATTTCTATTTATAGTAATTGATGATGCGTGGCCTGTCAGCTGACAAGGGATAATTATTTAGAAGCTACTTTGGCGGTTTCATTTGCGATGCAAGTGAAGAGGAATTAAAAAACTAGTAAAAATACAATTTTTCGGTACAGAGTCGATTCTTAAGCCTGGTTCACACGAAGCACGAAATTGTAAAATTTTAATCTGCACATTTTATAAACCTAACCTGCAATAATTATTTAATTTGACCGGGAGCTATTTTGCCATTGCACTTTCTTGAATTCTCGCAATCATTCATGAAATTTACCTCTTTACACGATGCAGTTTGAATTACACGTTTGTACTTACATCAGATTGTGCCATTACGCACTCCATGTAAAACGGCCTTTACTGATTGTGAGTATTAGTGCAAAAAAAATGGATCGTAATGCTTAATTATAAAAGTTCTCGGAGATTTAATACTGTGGAAAAATATTAATAATGGTCGCAAGGAAAGATAAATTTTTCTAATGGTTTTTTTAAGGCACGGGTGAGGGCTGCTCAGGCTATAGTGACGTTGTGTGCATATTTTTGATGAAAACGGGCTCAGAACTATCCAGCCCTTCGTTTCAGCTCACTCCGCTCATCACAGCCATGACTGTCGAATTACCCTCAAAATTTGTGGGACAATTGAGCTTTAATCGGCCAAATGTTTCTAATATATATTTATAAAGGGATTTTATTGATGACAGTACCTACGCTGAAGGAAGTCGAGATTTCTTATGCCTTCGTTATTCTATGATTTCAAAACTTAAATGTGGTTTGAACGGTAATCGTAGGTCATTGAGTGCACAGTGAAATTACTTATCAAGATCGCCGAAAAAATATTTCGGATTACCCTCCACTAAAGTATGTAAACCTGCAAGAATTCTATTTAAGAATTTTCTTATTAATTCAAACTCAATTTTGACTTTGATTTCTGGTGCGTAATCCAAAATTTTAGCAAAAATCGCATTTAAATACCTACGTGTAATTAACTGAGCATGATGCCTTGATATTTCTTAGTAACCATTAATATTGCAAAAAAATATTATTTTACGATTAGAAAAATTTTGAACATACAGAATATAATTATGTTGAAATATATAGTCAAGTTCCATAAGGTTACGTGATGCAAAGAACACTTGGAATTTTTCCACAATTTCTTTTTATAGATACAAGTGGTGTCTACGCAAAAGTGTCATACTAAGGTTGAAATATTTCCAGTTGCACATCATATCAAATATAGTCAGAGAAGGAATGAGGGAGTTGAAGAGGGGCTGTTGGAAGTGAGGGGGTCTTGAGGTGGGAAAGAAAAGGACGGGAAGAAGGAGGGGCCGGGGGAAGGGAGGAAGAGTGGGCTGGGAGGCGAAAGATGAGGAGGATTGGCGGGTGGGTGGATTATTTTTAGTAGAATTTGTGAGTTCACTGAGTTTATAATTCTACGTTTTAAACACTTGAATTAATTTTCAAAGAAAACAAATCGGTAACACGCGACCTTTACTTCTTATCTGCTCATATTACTGGAATATTACATATTACTGGAATAATTACGCGTATACAAAGTGTCGCTCAAATCCATGCATGAATGAAAATTGCTCCGGCCGCCTTAAACTGTGAGCAAGTTCGAGGAGCATTGATGACACGTCAGCACTCCCCTTTAACGCTCTTCTTCTAGCCAACATTTTAACACCAGAGCGCTTTCTCGTCCACCTGGAGTGTGAGGGCTTGTTTGAACTATCACCTGGACGCTCTCTTCGCCACATTTAAGGTCAAGGGAAAGAGTGGTCAGTTCTCCTCTCTCTCGCCTTTTCACCCCACGTGTGTGTTCTCGGCAGCAGTAATGTGAAGGCATTTGCGACGGCCGAAAAATCGAAACAGAAGAATTGAATTCTGAACGGTGCTGAAAAAAATCTTTGGGAATTAAAAAGAAGGGGAAATGATTTATGTGGCTTTATGATTCGCTGAGGTGGATGTGGGGCAAAAGATTTACGGAAGCCGTTAAATTGATTCATTAGAGAAGACCGTCTCCCGGCCCGGCCTGTGTATTCAATACTATTCGATCGCGAAAAGCAGTGCCTATGTGATCAGATTACAAGTTGTCTTTCGCGTCGGAGTCCAAATTATTAATTCAGCGTTTATTTAATTAGCTAATTAAACGATAATGGAACTAAATAAATGAATACTCAACATTTTTACTGATGTGATATTTCAAGTATTTTTTAAAGAAATAAATGAACGCAATTCCATGCCACACTGTACATTTTGTGATTAGGGGTCAAAAGAAAAATAAACTCAAAGGCAACTCGGGTACGGAGTCCATTGATGCCACTTGATTTGTGAAAAATGCTCTTTACTCATTTAAATAAATTTTTCATTTTATCACCAGTATCTAAAATTTTGCCTCATTTTTTGCAAATATTTAAGTTTTTCGTGAAATTCGATGCGAAGTGATTTCAAAAGAGTTAATGAGATCTCTCTTACGTCCGAAATTTGCAGTAGATGTATCGCTCAGATATCCCATAGGGGATTATTTACGTAGTTCTACTTACGACTAGATGGATTCGAGACCTGGTGTTGGAGGAGGTTGCTCAAGATAATATGGACGGACAAAATAAGAAATGATGAAGTTTACAGAAGAGTAGAAGATGAAAGAACCATATGGAGCACAACAGAAAAAACATCCAGATTGATTGGGCACACCTTGACGTACAATGGGTTTGTGAAGAACATAATTGAAGGCAAAATGGAGGGAAAAGTCCCCAGAGGAAGACCCAGAAATAAGTTCATGGACCAAATAAAGAGGAAAGTACATGGGAAGAGATACAAAGATGCAGGGGAACTAGCAGTAAATAGGGAGGGTGGAGGACTGCAGTCAAACAATCTTAGGATTGAACAACCGATGAATAACTAACGTCACTTATTTTTTCCGTTAAAATTACATTGAAAATTTTGCTCCACGAATCACAGCCTTGTTATCTCATGCATTATTTATTCAAAAATTTAAATGCAGGATAGCTTTTCATAGAATTGTTAGAGCCTCCCGATTCATAGGTAACATGAATTTTGTGAATGATGCAGTGTTAAATTCCCGATGATGTTAAATAATGTTATGATGATAACCTTGCCCCCCAAATTATTTGGGGTAGAAGGAGAAAGAAAGAAAGAAAGAAAGTTAATTGGGGTGTGATGTCCTAGGTCCCGAGCTAGTTCGAGCTATCCCGTTATTAAATCACGTCAGTTGTTGGCATTATTTCTCCGTAGTCTTTTCCTTTGCCTTTTTCCTTTGCGCAGCAAAGATAAAGTAAGTTAATATTAGCCAGTTCTTTGAATCTTGGGAAACTTTTCTACGAAAGACTAAAAAAAATAATGTAGCCCTCGAGAGCAGTTTTTCAGCACTTTGACCGACTTCCTCGTTGAAATCTCATTCGTATTTTCGGTCTCACCGTTGCTGTATAACGTGTTCAACAGGCAATTAAGGCGATGCGGTCTGCGACAAGGGGGGCATTAATTAATTAATATTGTATTCTGAAGGGAAATGGTCACCAGCCCAACGATACGCCTCAAAAATAATAATTTCCTCATGCGCCTTGCCATGTGATTTGCAAGAGACAGGAGCTTTGGGAATGGCTACTTGCACAGATTTCATTCGAAAAAGTTACAATATTCGCTAAGGAGTAACGATTTTCCAACTTCTGGAGCAAACTGCATCAAAGTTTTACTCGAAAATTTCCTTTTGGTACCTGACATCTCTGTTCTATTTCCCAATTTAATAATTCGACTCGGTGTTTCTATAAGGAATGCAAACTTTGGTTTCCCACCATTACAACGAAAAATATGTATTTTTTATTGTCGCATGCCATCAAACTTGACTCATTCGGGATGTGCCTCTGCTTGGTCCCATATTCGATCCATTTTACTATTCCAAGTCTTATCCGACATTTTTAGATGAAAGGTCTAACATTTTTATATCAGAGCTGTAATGACTGCTCAAAATGCTGCTCTGTTCAAAGAAAATGTTGTTATTGAATCGGGAGAGAACTTTTTACTGCGGCTTTAATGGTAAAAATCATTTGAATAGAAAAGGTTTTTATTTTTCTCTACCTACGGACAGTGCATTGAAAAAACGGAGCTCAGAACTGAACGGCTAGAGAAAATGGAAAAACGTTGGCAGTTACAAGAGGCCCAGAGAGGTCCATTCCACTCTTTTAATAACATTTCTGAAGTGTGATCTCTGATATTCAGTAGGCTTTGGAGTCTCAGTAAGGTTTTCGCAAAAATATTTTTGCCTTATTTAAATATTATACTCATATGAAATTATAAAACTTTTCACTTATTCTAAGGCGTATTTGAATAAAATGCTATCGTATGGCTATATTAGCAATATAGAGATGAAAGTTACATATTTAAGGTTTTAATATTCTGTAGAACTTAGAATTTCTGAATGAGTCCTCTTCAGTTGTTTCATGCTCTTGCTGACTATAAAATAATGACTTGCCGTCTACAACATCTAGTGATTTTCCTTTTTAATCCATCCTCGCACTAACGTGCTGCCGTAGTTTTATTGATGATATTGCCCATTACTCGAATTCATTTTTTTAGTTTCTTTCATATCATTTATAATTTGCTTTTTTAGATTACTGTCAGTTTCAACCCATTTGCAGACTTTTTGTCACTCTGATTGGCGTGAAAAGCCCTCGGTATTTAAATTGCTTTACTCCTAATAGTTTTCAACCTATACATTTCCTTTTTCTTAAGAGACAACTCTTTAAAATGTGTAATGATGCATTTCGTGAAAATGCTCCGTATATCTATGAATATCAGGATTGTCGCCATCGGTTACTTATTTTGTGAAGGCTTCTTGTTTTGCTATCGGCGGAAACAACTTCACGCATATGTGAAATTTTAGTTTGTGTCCCGCTTTGCATTTAAATGGAATGAAAATTGAATAGATGCCATTCTCATTCCTACGATCCAAGTTAATTTGAAACTTGCATTTGGTAAACAGTAAGTTATTTCGCGAAGCTATTTTCCATGTGATATTCTATATTCCCTACATAAACGCAAAACATTTTATCGGAGAGGATAATAACTCTATGAAATGGAACTGTCCTGTTGGGACATGAAAAAATATTGGCACTGGAATTTAATCACAATACGCGCGCAGATTGCACATGCAGAAGATAAAATCAAAGGAAAATCGAGATTCCGTACCGTTCACAAATCACGTGTGTCTATTTTAGCCTGGAATATCAATTTGCGTTGAGCTGTTTATTTTTCGGGGTGTGGATAATACATTTGAAATTTCTTATAAAATTATTTGCTTTTTATGGGATTAAATTTCAAACCTCTGAAGTGATTGGACGTTTTTACTGGAAAACTCTTGATTAAATTTTGTAATTATTTCTACATATCCTCGGTTTCAGTTGTACGCATAGCATTGGGAGTACTGGATATATTGACGGCTACATCAAGTAATGTCTGCAGTAGTTTCTTTGGCCGTGGAATTTTAAGCTAATCCCGTTCACTGAGGATATGAATTTAATTAAATGACTGTATTACACATACATTTGATTACTTGATAATTAACCCTTTCACAGCAGGAGTCGATTTTTCTACGGTCCTTGAAGAAAAATGTTTAGTTTTTCTTGGTGTAGTTGCAAAAAAATAACTAATGTAATATTTGGACTTTGTAATAATATTAAACTTAAAGGAAATATCTTATTTCTTTATTCATCCTACTTGTCTATCTCCATTAGTCACTAATTCATTGAGTTGAAACAAATTTAGCGTTGCGTAATTTTGCGTGTTGGTGGCATTTGCCTGAAAATAGTGGTATCAGATTTTTCCCATTGCCTATAGCTTTCCATTTTATAGCCTGGCACCCTGAGGCAGAAAACTCCAACAGAATGAGATGATGGAAGAAAATCAAGCAGGAAAACTAGAGCTAATTAGGGTAGTTATTTTATATGGAAATGATGGAATTCCATCAATATCTTTAGTTTTGCATGTGCTCCGTGAAAATTTTAGTATTTGTTTTGGTATCTACCGACAACCATGCATTTCTTTAACGACACGCATTCCAGCCGTATGAATTGGGCCCAGTTTTACTGTTTTTATATCTCTTGATATTCTTTTGCGTAGATGTCCAATAAACGTAAGATTTTGAATGAAACGTGTATTTATGCAAACAACCCGATCTCATACTGTTACTTTGAAAGTGCAAAAATCTTTTAAGTTACATTTTCTGCTCTTTTTACGTGGTAACCTCAACTACAGCCTATTATATTTCATGCCATACTCGAAATGGGAACACCTCAGAGACCTCCCGTTGCGGTCCCCGAAAGTAAAATGCAGATGAAAGAAGGAAAATGTTTGTGAGTGGGAACAGCGTGGGGAGAAAGATGTGTCCTCGAGATGAGATGGCCGAGAAGGATAGATGCATGTGGAGTTGGAGGAGAGGGAGATGGATACTGGTGGATGGAAAGCATGTCAGCTCGGGATGTGGTCACCACTGGTCTCCTTTCATACTCGGTCAGCGCTCAACACTACAGCCCGCAACCTCGAGCCCTTTTACGGCTCGAAGTGATATCAATATCCTTAGCCATCTGCCACCTCAGGCCGTTCCTTCCTTGGCCTTCAGCCGCACCCAAGCTCACCCTGTCTCCGATGATCTTTTCCTATGAGTCTTAGAGAAGATGCTCGTCGTCTATTTCTCTAAAAGACTGAACTATTTGCTTAACCATCTGAGCATTAATCGCCGAAATGTACCCGGGTAGCTCGTCGAAAAAACCAACATATAGATTTTATCTTTCAACAATTACGGTTTTTATTCAGCATTTTGATAGAAGAAGAATTGATATCTCTATATACTTATATTTTCTCAGGACAGTTTTTATTTTCATCAAAAACATAATCTTGCCAATGACTCGGTAGTTTATCAACGCATCGAGATTATATTGTCAGTTCGTGAATAATGTTGGTTCCCAGGTTTCCGCGGAGCTGGAATGTAGATCTCTCCATGTTTCCGGGATTTCTTCCGCGTTGGTTGTTTGTGGGACAACAGTTTCGCTGGCAGGAGTTCCAGCGAAACTGTTGTCCCACAAACAACCAACGCGGAAGAAATCCCGGAAACATGGAGAGATCTACATTATATTGTCAGGTTTGAGAAATAGTTCTACCTTCTCCTAAGGTGAATCTGTCCTCAGACAAATTTCAATTGAACTGCAATTCCTCCTCGTTTTATGCTCGTCCATCATGTGCTGCCTCGTATCATTCAACGTGATTTTTCTTCGTTTCCCTCTTTCTCTATTTCTCTCGATATTTCCTTCTAATATTCTTTTCAGCATGCAATTTTTCCTCAGGACGTGTCCGATCCAGTTTGCCTTCCTATTCATATTGTTCTTAGAATATTCCATTTCTCATTCATTCTTGCTAGAAGACCACGTTTCTTGGCTTTATCACTCCATTTTAATCTTTCCATTCTTCTCCATAGCCACATTTCAAAACCCTCTAGATATTTCGCCCCTTTCATGCGGACTGTCCATGTTTCTGCTCCATAATGCACAACACTCCCAGAAAATTATTTAGCAGATCTTTTCCCTAGGCCTATATTTTGTACCTTGGCTGTAAGTAATTGGCTGGCTTAACTTAAGGCTGTCTTACCCTATGATATTCTACTTTCTTTATTTATGATTTACTGATTTCATCCGTACTGATTCCAATCCATGTTATAACACTATCGACGTATATATAAGATGGTATTCCTTGGAAAAGTTTTATTATTTAAGTTCTGAAAAAATTAAAGTTGATTTAATAGGTTTTTAACTATTAATTGGGACTGAATGTCATGGAAACAGTCGAGCGAGTTTGATGCGTTGCCTTTGCTTAGAACTTTACAGCTGCTATACTTGATCTTGTAAGTCATATGGAATGCGTTCACTGCACACCTTGTAGGCATGGCATAATTCAGCTGCTATTCATCTCTTGAGTCACGCTGAAAAAGAGTGGATTCTAAAGCTGACCAAGCAAGAGCTACACTGGCGGGTCTGTAAAATTTATTCGCAAAATATGTCGCGCTCATATTTCCAACCTATCAAAGGATCAAACCAAAACCATCCACCAAAAGATAAAACATATCCTTAATTCCCAAGCCTCAACTTATTTATAGAACTACCAAATGGTGATTTACTACAGTACTCCTTGTTTCTATTCCATAAAATAATAGTATAGGAACAATTGTGAATGAATATTATGTAGAAAAACATTGAATGAAACTTATTTTTGTCTTGTGAATGCCATATATTAAAGGAAATGACTTTTTTCCTTTAATATATGGCATAATTTAGCTGCCATTCATCTCTTGAGTCATGCTGAAAAAGAGTGGATTCTAAAGCTGACCAAGCAAGAGCTACACTGGCGGGTATTGTATATGTCTAAGTAACCAACATTATTTAGATATTTGCTACTACTATTCTGTCAATGAAAAGTTGGAATTCTTCATGTCATGAAAATATCCCTTGCGGGTGGAGGATATGAGACAAGGTAAGAGAGGCATTGCCTTTTCGCTGGATTCAGTAATGATGGATACTAATACTGCTGGAAGTTGGAGGCTCTTAGGCATTTTTAAATTAAATGATGATTTTCGTATCATGCAAACGGATCGATTGATGTATAAATATTTTAGGACTGGTATTTATGTTTTGTACCCACTCTTCAGGGCTATACCTCTGTAAATTGCATCCCATAATCATCGTTTCATTTCATGAAATTTGTAACGCAAGCGGTCACCAGACCAACTATTCCGTGGGGTCAGCGAGCTATCTTTGGCGCGCTCGCGAGAAATTTTCTCGGGAATAATAGATTGATTGCTGCATTACTGATCAAACTGAACTGGAATCATGGAAGGCCTTGGAGAGGGAGAGAGAGTAAACGTAGATGCGTAAAAGGCGTAAATTGAAACTTTTGGGAATAAGCAGCGGATAAATCACAGTAATTCAGTTACATGTTCATAGATACAAGTAGATTTTCCCATAATTTGGATAATTATTGCTCGATTCTTCATTTACGTAGCTTCCTGGTCATAAAAGAGACAATATTGGAATAGCTCGTTTTAATTTCAGCGTCTGCAGGAGGTATAAATTAAACATTGAATTGAAAATGGTGCAAGAGTAGACTTTTATCTAACTGAAATTCAAGTAAAGTAAATAAAACTTATCAAATAAAAAATTCTACATAAGTCGCAAATTTCACTCAATTATTTCACGCAGTGCGTTTAAAACTCCTCCGCAGCAGAATTATTTTTATGTCATGAAATAAATACTGCGGTGACAGTGTAATTCATTTTCAAAAATATCAGAAAAAAACATATTAACTAATAACTGCTAAATCTTTGACGATATCCAGGAGTTAGAAATTCTTAATTTTCTTTCAATTCAATTTTTAAAATGAGGTCTCTCTGTAGTGCGTACTAGAGCCCTGCAAAAGCGTCAAAAAGCTCGCTCGAACTCGCTCACCTTAGCAAGCCGAGCGAGCCAGACAGATTTGACCCGAGCCTAGGCCAAGCTCGCTCGGCTAGCTCGATCCTCCTCCGCCAAATACTCGAAAAACTCGTTCTACGCCACAATTCACGGGCGAACCCCTCGAGTCTCGATTGAGCGCGGTGGCTTCGGAACCCAGACGATGAATTAGCGCAACAACCCACGCGTCCTTCGTTCGAACTATTGGCTTGATTGCAATGAAGAGTTACAAAAAGTTACAACGCTACAAAATGGTCGCAAATCTTTACCGCACATTATTGAGCATTTTCTGCAATTTCGTCCCTGTCCTTTTGGGGCAGCCGCATCTCTGACTTACTTGTCTTGTTTTCCCTACACTTATGTCGTAGTAGTGCTGATGTACTTGATGTGTAATTCAGCACAGCGTTGCACACCGTACACTGAGCAGCTACAACCCACTTATTACCATCGTTAGGATCACAAATTTTAGTAAATTTCGCCCAAGCGTCACTTGTGCTGTTTTTTGGCCGCAGGATGTACTGTCCTTCTTTTAACTTCATTATAATGTCTTCCATGGCGAATATCGTACACACACTGACGTTCACGGAGGTACTTCACTGACTGAAAGCGTCTATGCGTGCGGATTGAGACCTTCTTCCTCCATTCCTGTGTTCCCTGCACTTACGTGTTCGTGCCTACCCTCATGCCAAGGAAACGGCGTCTCACCACAGAGGTCGGGTTTTCGAGCCGACGGAAAAACCCGGGCATGGCAAAGCTCGACAAGCTCGAAATCGCGTATTTTAATGGGGCAGTTCGTGCCATTTGACAGGCCTGTGTAAATCCATTTCTGAAGCCTTGCTTGTCCCGCTGCCGCTGCGTCCTCGGTAAGAAAGCGATAGCAGTTAGAATTCAGGCTCGAGCTTGCAGTGCTCTAGTGCATACACGCACCATTGTCATTGTAAAATTGCTGATATTTTCCGTCAAAAATCTTGAAAAGTATTTCGGGAAGGGGCTGTTATTTTGGTATTTTTTAAAGGGTGGAGAGATATGTCTCTTTAAAATGAACCCATTTCAAAGGCCAAAGAGTCCTTAATTCTGTAAAACTGCAGACATTCGTGGAATCGAATTGATCTCTTACCATTCTCTTTTGAATAATATTTTTCTTTTAGGATATTGATTTTCATTGCAACCAAAAATATTGCGCAAACATAGACACGTTAGTTATATTAGAGTCTAAATCTAAAACCTGATAGTTTTTAAATCTCATACACAATAATAGGCTATTTAAAATCCGAAGGGTTTTAATTTAAACTAGCAAATTTAATGCTACAACATTGCTGCAAATAGAAGGTGAATTATACAAATATGGCATTTTATAAATGTTCTGGATTCGATTCCTTTCCAGAGGTAAGGGAACGAAAAGTTTTGAATCACATATTTTATTATTGTCTCTTTTAAATCCGTAAGGTTTTAACTTCGACATGCCAATTTAACGTCACACCATTGCCTACAGCGACTGTGTAAAAGGTGCATTGCACAAATTTGCCATATTAAATAATGTTCTGGATTTCGATTCCTTTCCAGTTAGTGTAACCAATATGAAATCTTGCACCATCCCTTTTGACTATTCGTCGCCTTCAAGCTTAAGATTTTGATGTCTCATATCCCTCTCACCACACGTCACCCGCCCTCCTTCGTTTGTCAGCTCTGTCGCCTACCCTCAATCAAAAAAAAACCTTCTCACTCCTTCTGGGAGGGCGTTGCGGTCGACTTTTGCGGTCTCTCCCCCCCTTACGCTCTCCAGCCCGTGATTTCCCCAAGTTCTCTCCTTTCCCTCGTCCCCCAACCCCTTCCCACCCTCACAACCCACTTTAGTCTTTATTCCACTTGGAAGACGAGCGAGATTCAAGACCCTCCCTCCAAAAGTTCCAACCTCTCCCCCTCCCTCTTTGATTTTTCCCTCTTTTTATGTCCCCTTACCTCTCTCCTATCTGTCTCCCTCTCTCTCTCTCTTGCTCCTCGCTGCCGGGGTGACGGACGGAGTATAAGAAAAAAAAAGAAAAGTATCCAACCTATCGTCCTGATCTTTACGACTTACGGCCAGGAACTGGAGTTTCCCGAACCATACGAGGCTGCCCTGAAGGGAGAAGATGTTGGTCGGCCGGGCGGGGAATGTGCGGGGGGGTTTAGAGGGGGGGGTAAAGAGCGAAGCGGAGAATCTCCCCGTTAAGTTAAGCAGAAGTGGGAGTGCTGTGGAGGGAGATAGAGAGAGAGAGAAAGAGAGAGATCATCCGAATGGGGTGGACTAGGCCTCTTGTTCACGTTGGTCTGGTCTCTGAGAGCGTCCGTGTTGAGGGAGACTTGCGCGGTCCTGAGTTAAGAAAATTTTTTTTTTTTTTTAACTTCAACCCTACCTTTCTTTTTCCCGGTGTCGCCATTTCTGCGACTCTCTGCCAGGTGTTCTTTGAATTCAGAGCAGTTTTCATGGTTTCCTTTTACTGCGGGGGAGGAGGAATAAAGCTTGGGGGTATGAAACACTAAGTACCCTTTGACTGTGTGAGGAGCGTTTTTGTGCGGGATGTTTTCATGATGGCAGATGTTCTGATAATTTGGATCTCAGGAAGGTTTCTCGGGTTTTCCACCGGTTGATATTCTGCATCTCTCCCGACGTTTCGAACAGCGACTTGCTGTTCATCCTCAGGGGATCTTCTGAATGCCGTATTCTCAAAGTGGTCCGGTATATATACATCCCGTTCATGGTCAGGTGTGATCTGATTGGCTCTCGCGTGTTACGCTTTTCCCGCCATTTTTGTCATATATAAAGGTGTTCACTATTGGTTTCCACGCATTGCTGATTTGAAACCCGGTGTCTCTGTTGATGTTGTTGCGGTTGATGCGGATGTGAATGGCTTCCTTGACGAGGCGGTCCCAGTAGCCATGTGCACGGCAGAGCAGTTTCGTCTCCTTCCATTGTATGGCATGGTCCTCATTGATACTATGCTCTGCCACCGCGGATTTTTCCGGTTGGGCCAGTCGCAAATACCTCTGATGTTCTTTCGTCCTCGTTTCAATTGTCCGACTGGTCTCTCCAATGTATGTCTTCCCGCACTCACATGGAATCTCATAAACTCCTGGTGTCTTCAGACCGAGAGGATCCTTCACTTTTACTAGTTGGTCTCTGAGTTTTGGAGGTGGTAAATGAACGGTCTTAATATTGTATCTGTTAAGGATACGTTGGATTTTTCCCGATATGGTGGAGACATAGGGAAGGAAAGCTTTGGAGATAGGCTTTTCTTGCGGCTCCCGTATGCCGTCAGTGGGCTGTCTAAAGGCCCTCTTCAGGGCCATGGAAATTTGAGTTTCACTATAGCCATTTTTCCGAAACGTCTTCTTCAGATGTTTTATCTCATTCGGGATGCTCTCGGTATCAGGAATGTTCTTGGCTCTGTGCAATAGGGTAGACAGCACCGCCTCCTTCTGTGATGGGTGGTGGTGACTCTGATTGCTCAGATACAGGTCCGTATGAGTCGGTTTCCTGTATATGCTGTGTCCCAGGGTTCCATCTTCCTTTTTCCGGATTAAAATGTCGAGGAACGGGAGCTGGCCATTTTCCTCTTTTTCCATGGTGAATTTAATGTTAGGATGCTGGCTATTCATGTGGGCGAAGAACAGGTCTAGGGCGTCCGTTCCGTGTGGCCAGATCAGAAATGTGTCGTCCACATATCTAAAAAAGCATTTGGGCTGCAGTGGAGCTGAGTTGAGGGCCTGCTTTTCGAAGTTTTCCATGTAAAAATTCGCAATTGCTGGGGATAACGGCGAACCCATGGCTACACCCTCCGTTTGCTCGTAGAATTTTCCATCGAAGGAAAAATAGGTCGAAGTCAGCACATGATGGAATAGCTTGACCGTGTCAGAGTCGAATCTTTCTGCCAGGAGTCGCATTGTGTCAGCCAATGGTACACAGGTAAAGAGTGATACCACGTCCAGACTGACAAGGATGTCAGAAGTGTCCACTCGAATCTCCTTTATTGTCTTGACGAATTCCAGCGAGTTCTTGACATGATGGTCACTAACGCCCACATGTGGTGCAAGTATGCCGGTTAGATGTTTAGCCAAATTATAAGTTGGCGAGCTTATGGCGCTGACGATTGGTCTAAGTGGAACTCCTTCCTTATGTATCTTCGGTAATCCGTAAATTCTGGGAGGCACCGGTGCTTCTGTTCTAAGGTACCTTGCTGTCTCAAATGGGATTCCCGCTTCTTTGATGAGCTTGATAGTCCTTCTGTTTATAGAGTCCGTGGGGTCCCGTGGAATTCTCTTGTACGAGTTGCTTGTGAGTAACTCATGCATCTTCTCATGATAATCCACGGTTTTTATGAGAACGGTAGCGTTGCCCTTGTCGGCTGGTAGGATGGTTACTGCAGTATTTCTCTGTAAGGCTCGCAGAGCAGTCCTCTCTTTGAAATTGATATTGGACTTGGGCAGTACTGCTTTCTTCAAAGTCATGGATATCTCAGCTCTTATGTCTTCCGCGGCGTCCTTGGGTAGTTTACGCACTGCTTGCTCTACTCCACCGATGATGTCGCTAAATGGTATTGATCTTGGCGTTGGTGCAAAGTTCAGACCCTTAGAGAGAACAGCGATCGTGTCTTCGTCGATCCTCTCGTCAGTAAGGTTTATAACCAAACGGTGGCGATCTGGTATCTTGGCTTGTCTTTTTGTTCTTGGTAGACGCTCAAACTTCTGTTTCAATCTCTCCGTGTCTCGGTTATGCAATGAATCGCCCAAGGCTGTAGTGGCCAGATCAACATATTCCCAGTCCATCGGTGAGAGAAAGGAAGAGAGGCGTAGGTGGAGATCTCTCAGGGTTTTGGCGTTGCGATCCAGTATCCGTCGTTTGTTCTGAATTTGTTCTCTGAGTAGAGCCAGGCTCGTCCGGTGGAGAATTCGATCCACCTTCGTCGACTTAAGTGATGATTTCACCTTGGCAAAAGTTGGAATAGCCTCTTCGTCACGGCATTTCAGAAGAAAAGCAAGACTGCATAGTAGTTTTGCTTTCTCCTTGCGTAGGTCCGACAGTTTACGGACGTTGCGATGTGTCTCCTCCCCGTAGAGGTGAGTGATGTATGATCTCAGGTTTTCCCGGTGTATCAGTTGCAGGAAGGTTTCTCGGGTTTTCCACCGGTTGATATTCTGCATCTCTCCCGACGTTTCGAACAGCGACTTGCTGTTCATCCTCAGGGGATCTTCTGAATGCCGTATTCTCAAAGTGGTCCGGTATATATACATCCCGTTCATGGTCAGGTGTGATCTGATTGGCTCTCGCGTGTTACGCTTTTCCCGCCATTTTTGTCATATATAAAGGTGTTCACTATTGGTTTCCACGCATTGCTGATTTGAAACCCGGTGTCTCTGTTGATGTTGTTGCGGTTGATGCGGATGTGAATGGCTTCCTTGACGAGGCGGTCCCAGTAGCCATGTGCACGGCAGAGCAGTTTCGTCTCCTTCCATTGTATGGCATGGTCCTCATTGATACTATGCTCTGCCACCGCGGATTTTTCCGGTTGGGCCAGTCGCAAATACCTCTGATGTTCTTTCGTCCTCGTTTCAATTGTCCGACTGGTCTCTCCAATGTATGTCTTCCCGCACTCACATGGAATCTCATAAACTCCTGGTGTCTTCAGACCGAGAGGATCCTTCACTTTTACTAGTTGGTCTCTGAGTTTTGGAGGTGGTAAATGAACGGTCTTAATATTGTATCTGTTAAGGATACGTTGGATTTTTCCCGATATGGTGGAGACATAGGGAAGGAAAGCTTTGGAGATAGGCTTTTCTTGCGGCTCCCGTATGCCGTCAGTGGGCTGTCTAAAGGCCCACATGCCCTATGTCTCCACCATATCGGGAAAAATCCAACGTATCCTTAACAGATACAATATTAAGACCGTTCATTTACCACCTCCAAAACTCAGAGACCAACTAGTAAAAGTGAAGGATCCTCTCGGTCTGAAGACACCAGGAGTTTATGAGATTCCATGTGAGTGCGGGAAGACATACATTGGAGAGACCAGTCGGACAATTGAAACGAGGACGAAAGAACATCAGAGGTATTTGCGACTGGCCCAACCGGAAAAATCCGCGGTGGCAGAGCATAGTATCAATGAGGACCATGCCATACAATGGAAGGAGACGAAACTGCTCTGCCGTGCACATGGCTACTGGGACCGCCTCGTCAAGGAAGCCATTCACATCCGCATCAACCGCAACAACATCAACAGAGACACCGGGTTTCAAATCAGCAATGCGTGGAAACCAATAGTGAACACCTTTATATATGACAAAAATGGCGGGAAAAGCGTAACACGCGAGAGCCAATCAGATCACACCTGACCATGAACGGGATGTATATATACCGGACCACTTTGAGAATACGGCATTCAGAAGATCCCCTGAGGATGAACAGCAAGTCGCTGTTCGAAACGTCGGGAGAGATGCAGAATATCAACCGGTGGAAAACCCGAGAAACCTTCCTGCAACTGATACACCGGGAAAACCTGAGATCATAAATTTGGATCTCGTTCGTAAATTCTTCGGGGGGTCGCCGTGAAAATTCATCGGTCTCTCGTCGATAAAACGACCAGGGTCTTTATGTCTCCCAGTTCTAACGTTGTCACCGTTCGTGTCGACTCCTGGCTGCATCTTTTTAAAGCGTGCAGAGAATGGAATCGCTTGAAATGGTGGGAGTTATGGGTAATTTTTAAGAATACCACTCCTATTTGCTTGGGAATACGTCCTGTCAGTAATGTGAGTAATGCCGATTTTTTAAATCAAAACTTCTTGTGATAACAGGCCAGTAAGTCTTTATATAAAACGGTGTGGAAATTTTTCTGAATAGGTGGTGCAAAATTTACACCGATATCGTTGTATGTATGTAGCTTTTTCTACAAGTTAATTAATATTATATCACAGAATAGCCAAGAAGTCAGCCAAAACGTTAGGTGTTATAGCGGAGCATTTTCTGCATAATTTGACGCTGCAAATCCTGCTTATCATATTCTCTTCTCAGTATTGGGTACCTGCTTTCACATGTGTGTCCGAATCAACTGCTGCGTTGATTAATGCCTTATATCATTGGTTCCGAAAGTGGGCGCTATCGTGCCCCTGTGGGCGGTGATTCAAACTAGGAAGACTAAACGAAAGAAGAGCTGGGATCGCCGTCGGCAGGGTCCTAGCCGTACGCGTATGGTACCATTATTGCAGGTCCTGGAACGTATAAACTATTCATCCATATAATTTGAAATAAATAATCATTTAATCACAATTTCTTCAGCTACATCTTAATGCTATTTCTAATTTTGTCATGTAGTGTATGATTTTAAAGATTACGATTTAGGGGCGCTGGGAATTGGTTTGTGGAAAAAGTTTCCGAAGCCCTGCCCTCTATTGTACATAATCTATATCAAACATTTATATTTTATCTTCTTAGCTGTACCATACTCTTCTTCTCTTCATGTACACTATTTTTTGATTGCGAAAATCTTTTACTACTCCTACTGATCTGTATGGTAGTGATTTATCTTTACCGTGACGAGATCACGATTCCTCTCAGAATAGAATACAGCATAAGATGCACATCATTTCATTGATATCTCTATTTTGATTGCAACTCAAAAATATCAGTTTCTCCGTTCAGAAACTCTTAATGTGACCGCTTGATTTAGTCAGCAGTAGGTCAGTGTAGAAAGCAGTAGCATGGCCGGGATTGACTGAAACGAGAGAAGAAATTACTGGAGGATTTTCATCCGAATATTGCTCTACATTACTATAATGTTCTAAATCTCTAGTTTTTTCCCCTGCTTTTTATCAATTAAATGAGTGAAATAAAACATCTAGATATATAAGAGTGAAATGAATGGTGCGAGAGGTAGATGCAGGCCGAGAAAGTTGTGGTTGAGGAAATTCTGAGGAGGAGGAATATTAGGAGTCTTAAAAACAGGAGGGCGTGTATGAAGCAATGTATTGGGGATAAATGAAGCAAAAGAGGTTTCCAAGGATAGGTCATTATGGAGGAAATTATTGAAGCAGAGTAGGTGTACAAATATGCATTGGTGACTGAAACTTAGCGGCTCTGCCTACCCCGGAAGGGAACGGAGTGATCGGTATGTATGCATGTATGTATATAATAAAACATCTACTTATAGCAAGTCAGAATTATACGGGTAAGTCTCCAAAAAATTCAGCGTATTTCAATATTATTTTATTTTCTTGATTCCTCACTGACTAGCCCATATTCGGGATCACACTTGCTGGAGAGGTCACTATGGAATGCAAGTTAGACACTCGGAATCACTCGAATTGCTGTAAATCGAGGGTAAATAGCTTGAAGAACCCCAAGCTGTAACCTTAAATTGGGTATATTTTCAAGGAAGTAAGATTAGGAATAAGAAAGGAAATAGATCTATAGTTAAAAAATTAGATTAAGCCTGAAGTATTTGGTTTACAATTAGTGTAATTTACCGGCGTTGGTAGAGCTAAACTCAAAAGAGTAGCATTTTTTAGTTTAAATTTTTTATCGTTCAGGTATCTAAATTAATTCGCGTTATGATTCTTCATCCCAGCATACGATCGACTTTTCTTCCCGTGCATGAAACCTCTTTTCCTCCCCTTTCCCCTTCCCCGCTTACCCAATATCTTCTTCTTCATCACAGCTGACCCATTACTTTCGCAAAAGACGCAGAAAATGACCACGAATGAAAACTGCCATTAACTGATGAGGAAAAATGTAGTAAATATGCTGTAAAGTAGTGTAGTATAAATAAAAAAAATCATCACGTGTTACTATACTATTGTAGTGGTCGTATCTGCAAAAATAATCTAATTTACATCCAGTGAATTCAATCTTGCTCCACTCAGTAACAATCTGTGATGCTTGTGTGGAATACCTACTAGTTTTATAACCCAGTGTTCCTGAATATCTAGGCGGGTAGCCAGCCAGCGACCCTGGGGACTTCTTGGGGTTTAGCGGCACTGGGGGCCTTGCGCTTTCTGGGGAAACGTGTACGTAGCCAACATGAGTTCTCTAATTAGACAGTTCCGCCGATACAATCGCAAGGGATTTCCCGCTCCCTAAATCCGCGCAATGCCTATTGGGAATTTCAAGCTCTCGCTATGTCGAGGCATATGGCTACATGCTGCGGTAGTTTCTCACCAGGAAACGTCATAACAGATGGCCGGCTGCCACTTGAGTCGAACTCCAACCGCGCCTTGAGTCAATGTCCATAATGAATCCTTTTATCTTTCATGGGGCCAGTCAGAGACCCCAGAAACCCCGTAAACTATTCCTATTTTACATAAGTTAATGTAATAATAGGTTATTTTAGGGCAAGTTTACAACGATCTTTTTTTTCCATAAAAATTGAGTTACCTCTCGTCATGCATGATGGAATTTCAATTTGGAAAAAGACAACTACTCCTATTTTCCTTATAGAATTAATTTCATCATCTTTGGTTGTTCAATCCTAACATTGGCCTACTGCAGCCCTCCACCCATTCCTTTCTAATACTAGTTCCCTTACTTCATCGTAGCTCTTCCTATGTACTTCCTCTTTATTTAGACCAATTGTATGATTCGCAAAACTTGAATGTCACGTAATTTGTTCTTCTTAGACAAAAATATTTTAGTTTGGGAAAAGTATTGTTCTCCAGATTTCAAGTGGTTTTTGTAATGTTTGAATCTACTATTCTGACGTACTTCTATCAATAAGTATCAATTTTATCACTCTTACTTATGTAGCAAACATGATGACGCGGATTTCTTGAGATTCAGTTAGGTAGAGTCATTCAAATATCAAGTTCACCTTGTAAACTCCCGATGTGACTGTAATCCCATATCATTTCACCGTGTGTTCTGCTGAGATCCAGGTTTCGACTACTGTCGTCGACTCCACACGTTTATATTCCTTGCCTGTTCCCAGGCCTACTTTTATCTCCCATTTTTTAACATCATCTAATAGTTTCAGGCTAATCCGACCTTTTTTTTCTCCCCTACAACATATCATTCGAGGGGCATAGTTAGTTATAATTTTATATTTTCTCGTATTGGATACTTTATACCAAATTCTTAAGGAGGTTGGTTTGCGACTGAGTGAGTCATAATTCTTGCGGCATACTGATTTTTTTAGTCGTGACCATGAGCCTTTTAATGAATATTTCTTAGACTTTTAATATGTCTAATTTAGAGAAAAGCTGAAATATCGCATTGAAAATGAATAAAAGGAAGACTAGTCTACGAAAAGATTTTTTTATCGAATACCGAGAATGGAGCCGTGCAGCGATAATGCCTAAATAAGTAATTAGATTTATGAAACCTTTTCTACAATATATATCACCAAAAATATCTAAAAATTCATGTGATTGTTATGTAACAATATTTTCTCAAGTAAACTCTACATTTACATTTATTTAAAGGCTAATAAATTTCTAAAAACTTTGACAACGCTGTACCGAACTTTGTTGATGTTCTCAGTGACTGGTGTTTGTTGTGCGTGTACTGAAGTGCTTTTCTACTTTTAACACATTGAATAAGTTCTCCTTAGAAGTTCTCATAATACACAATTGTCCTTTTCAGGACTAAATTGATCACTAAATGGTGGTATTGTGGATATCAGTATTATAACGCACTTTATACATTGTTTTTGTATATTTTAATTGCTGCTACTCTACTGCTACTTCTCGGTTATACTGATTTTTTTCCCCGAAATGTCGCGAAGTCGAAAAGAAAACAAATTCGTCTGAATTTGCGCATAAATAGAATATCCAAGCATTAATATAATACAAATTTGTATTACATTGTCCTTTGTTTGATATTCATCACGAAATTTTGCGACCAGAATTTCTAATTTTAATGAGCAGAAGAAAAGAAGACAACAAACGAATCATATTGAGGAAAATACGTGTTTTTCCTAATGGGAATGGGAATTCGTGGACAGACAGACCGACGGAGAAACTTAGCTTTTCATATTTATGATATGATTTTTAGACAGCCAATTGTGTATGCAATATGTAAGTGATATATTTTATATGTAATTCGTTTTTGTGCCAAGCATCGGAATCCGTCTCGCAGTCAAGGTCTTCTCGTTAGCTTTGATGTGAATTTTAGATTATTTTTAGAAAAAATAATGCTGAATTTTCCATGACGGAAATGGGTCCATTTTTTTTCGCTCATCGTCGACCGTTTTAATATTCAATTTAAAAGAGAAAAACACGCATAATTCGATTTTGCTATTTTATTTTACATTTAAATTCATATCATTCCATGTTGTGACACGTAATTAAATTTTAAAATAATCTTTGGATGAGGAAAATGAACATCACCGATATGACAAATTAGATGACCTTGCAAGAGATTTTTGTTTTAAATATTATCGATTAATTTTTTAAACCATTTTCATTGACTGTATTTCGTCCGAAATATTGTTAATGACATCAGGTTTACGATCATTCTGTTGAGAAGGCACCGGAAGAATTTGGATGAACTAATGAATATGATTATCATAGTTTAAATGAGTGGTTGTGCATATTTGGATGCTGGGTGCTGAAATTATTACATCAACTATACCATTGTTAAAACAGCTATAATTATATGGGAAGTTCCAAACTTCATCCTACGTAGAGAAGCATATCTAAACATAATTTAAAGACTTAACATAATGAAGTTATAAGTTTTTTATACCAGTGCAACAACTGCTGGAAATATATGTAACAATAGTAAGTCTCTTACAAACTGCAAGATTAACTTGGAATTATCAGTTAGTACTGATGTTTCTGTAATTCTTTCCTAGGACATATTTTGAAATTCAATTTGAATGTATAAAGGGAGAAAGAAGAGAAAATTCTGAGACAGAGAGAATAATATTATAAACCGAGGACTCAAAAGTGCTCGTATTTTAAAAAACTTTCACGCTGCGCATTACTGCACACCTTTTGCTTAAATACCTTGTTAGAATTTATAGTTCCAATCTTGTACCTGTATTGCAGGTACTAGTAAACACTTACGGATCAGACATAGTCTGGATCTGATCAGAGCGTCAGCCATCTTAACTCATAAGCATAACTATAAGACAGTACAACGCTGTAAAAACTTAGTTAATCCTAACCAAAGATATATATTCTGATAAAGCAATTATTTGACAATGCAACAACATTTAGAGTGACTGTTTTTTGGAAAGTAACAGAAATGACTTTTGCCCCGCTAGATTAGCGATTGAAATCACTGCATATCTTGGTGATCTGACCTATTTTGTGGACTCTGCTGAGGACAGACTGCTAAATAAGCTCACAAATACAAGTATGACACAAACAAAAGACGTAGAAGAATGTCAATTTTATCGCAATTTCTTTGTAAAATCCATTTTGAATGATGTTTTTGAATGATTCTTATTTTTTTACACATTACTACTACTTGGGGCGAGGAATAATTGGTCAGCGCAGTGAAAATCTTGTTCCGTAACCAGAGCGGGGATTGGTACCGATAGTTTATACATGACCTAGCAAATCACTGAAGGAGGGCAATAGAACTTGAAGGAGATTATATACAAAATAGTGTGGGTAGCTGAAGTATCATTCTTTCGTACATTTCATATTTGTAAAATGAATAGTTTTAGAGAAAAATTAGGGCATTATGTTTTAGTCAACCCTTGAACTATTCATGTGCGGAATCATTACAGTATCTGCCAGGCAAATTTAGGGTACTTGACGTATCGTTTGGAATTATGAGCTATATCTCATCTATCGATGAAGGTTTTTCTATGAAATTAGCTTCCGTCAGAGGTTCATAAAAATCTCGGAATGCTAATTGATGAAACATTGAATGAAAATGTGTATAGAGAAGCTATAAAGCAATGATAGAAGAGTGTTAACCTACGTGTAACTGACCCTTCTCTGCAACAGGCAGAATATACTAGAATTTAGTATTACTGAGAAACATGCAAAACATACTTGAACTTACAGTTGCTAGTGTGTTGTCCTGAGTATTCTATTCTGTTATTTCATTTCTGCTCATATCAAACTATTACTCATTTCCATGCACCGGGTGAAGGTCATTAACTAGGATGTTATACCACAATAATATTCACCGCTCATGGGAAATGGGAATACGTTCACCGGTCATAAATTTTACCGGTGGAAATGTAAAGAAATAAATTGATACGCAGCACATTTGTTGTCAATGCTGAGAACTGATGATCTCGGTGTGACCAGCCAACATTGCAGTGGAATAATTTTCAAACTGTTTGAAATTTTTCTGATTTTTGATGCAATGTTCGGGATAATGAGCCGTATCTCGTCTCTCGATGAATAGATAATTTTGAGTAACAAGTGTGCTGCTCTGAGTGCTCCGAAACTGCTATATGAGTTCAGATCTTATCAAATCATTATTTATTTTGTTACATAGGGTGAAGGTCACTCACTAGGAAGTCATGCCTCTATCGTTCCATATTGTGTATAAAATATACCTCTGCAGGTATCTGGTTTCTTTCATGCTCTGAATTCTGAGTGAGATTCGTGATTACTTCATTGTAACTGAATCGGGATCTAATACGGTTTTGGATCCTCATGAGGCAGGCTTAAAAACAGAGTTAGAATGCGTGTAGAGTTGATCAGCAAGATACGTGAAAGGCCATTATGATAGTCCCGTTAGTGTGAACTGACCTTTTGCAACAACTTTGATGGGAATCGGCTTCAGATCATTGATTTAAAATTAGACTCAATTTTTTATATAAATTTAAAACCGATTTATTTTTAGACCAAGTTTTCAATATCTTTCAAACTACAACATACTACGGTA
The DNA here is from genome assembly GCA_963169105.1 of Ceriagrion tenellum. Lineage (NCBI taxonomy): Eukaryota > Metazoa > Arthropoda > Insecta > Odonata > Coenagrionidae > Ceriagrion > Ceriagrion tenellum. Next base: position 124,709,587 of record OY720633.1, on the reverse strand, counting down.
AATCAGATCATGAGAATAAAATTAGGGAAATGGATTGTAGATAAGAAAGATTTAAAATTTCGTATTTCTCGCGATGAACAAGAGACCATAATGGCTGCGTTGAGACTTTGTAATAGGTTAGTTGACAGGTAGTATAGCTGATTAATACATATATACCCTAATGCATGCTTTAATATCTGGCAAGTAGTGCTATACCATGTTTTGCATGTTCACTGAATGATTCTCCTGTTAAGTTTACATATTTGCATTGTCAATCGTATAGGTAGTTTCTGTAGCATTTGAAGCATGCCCTTGGTGTGGTGCATGTTTGTTAAAGGTTATATCTGCACTATTGTTCATGTTGGTGATAAGTTACCCCCTGCTACACACCCTTGTGGTGGCTGGTAGGATTATAAGTAGATGTAGATATATTGCTATATCCACACTAATGTAAGCGAAACCGTTGTGTCGTACCATATTGCGATTTTTATTGTTACCTTTACTCGATCCTATGTAGCTAGCATATTCTGTCAGTTACAGAGGACGGTCAGCTACACGTAGATTAACACTCTTCTATAATTACTTTATAGCTTATCTTTACACGTTTTCATTCGATGTTTAATCCATAGGTATGCATTCCGAGATTATTAAGAACCTCTGATGGAAGCGCTGTACGTGGAAAAAAGTTGAATTTTAAGCGGCGACCCGGAAACTATGTCAATTTGCTCACGACGCATGATATGAGTTGTCCCACTTTAAAACAAGGTGCAGTAATGTTAACGCTGCGTTGAATGCCGAATTTCAACGCAATATCTCATTCTAGTTGAACGATGAGATGACAGGTGTTATTACATGAGAGAATAGGGTGATGGGTCCAATTAGTGCGTATCGCTAGTTTAAAACGTGTACGTCGAATCGCTCTATATCATATGATATACCTTTGCATATCATAGGATTTAGATAGAGGTCCTATTTCCTATTAAGGCTAAGCAAATACCTTGGAATTTTATTGCAGCGTCGGTTTACAGACCTGCCAAGGCAATTCCCTGCTAATCAATCATCTAAATATTTCGTGGGAAAACGTTCACCGGTCATGAATAAAACCGGTGGAAATGTAAAGAAATAAATTGATACGCAATACGTTTGTTGTCCATGCTGAAAATGATAATCCCGGTGTGACCAGCCAACATTGCAATGGAATAATTTGCAAACTGTTTTCAATTTTTCTGATTTTTGATGCAGTGTTCGGGATAATGAGCCGTATCTCATCTCTCGATGAATTGATTATTTTGAGTAACAAGTGTGCTGTGCTGCTCTGAGTGCTCCGAAACTGTTATATGAGGTCAGCTCTTATCAAATTATTATTTATTTTATTACACCAGGTGAAGATAATTCACTAGGAAGTTATACCACTATCATTTCTATATCGTGTATAATTGACACCTGTATATATGTGGCTTTCTTATACTTTGAAAAGGTTGATTCTCTGGATTTTTCTATACGAATTAGAGCATATTTTAGGTCCTAGAATATTATTTAATGGTGTAGAAGTATGTTCTTTGAATTAATAGTAGAGCCAATGCAGGTCTATTATTGCTGATTGTCCACATGTGTGCCGGGAGTGACAATTATGTCATCTTCAAGGTATAGAGAACTACCGGTCGTATTAGAAAAAAATCTAAAGCAACGTCATTCCACTGAGGTACTAAGAAGATTAAGATAAAAGAATTATAATGAAACCTGTACTAAACGGTCAACATCGGACCCATGAAATTACGGCCGCTTGAAGAATTCATCGTTGAGCGGAGGGAATATTTATATTTCTTTTGTAGGAAAGTTATTTCATCAGTTCCCGAATGAATTCAGCGGTTATGCAGGAGACCACTTAGGGTGAAGTGGCCATTGAGGCAAATCACAGCAATTCATCTTAAAATACTGTTGACGCGTCATAGTCAATTGGTAAAAATAACTATTACTCTTCACTATTTAGTTCGGTGATCAATTTGTTGCATAGTCCGGATTTTGGTGCTTGGCATCGATCTGTGAACTGACCGGTGAAGTGTAAATTTTATTCTTACTACTAATTAACATGAAACACCCCAAAGTAAAATCGAGTTTAATTTGGATCATAATTGGTAGAATATTGAACTGGACATTGTGAGTGGGATGTACGGCATATTGAATATTACATGAACGACTGTCCTCTTTTCAGGCCTTGTTTTCTTCGTTAATTTGAAATTTCTTAACACAAGGAATACCGGAATTCACGAAATTCCTATCAATACTAGCAGAATTAATTTCACTCTGTGGAAGTAATTTGTTTTCTAAAGAAAATATGACGTATTCAATAAATATATTATGCGCATTGTTTAGAAAATACCTGTGATCGGTAATTGTGCATTTTCTTGCAGCAATAAACGTTTATATTCAAGAATCATAAAATGTCATTTCAAAGTATAGGTCGTAGTGCTTGAGGACTTAGACCCAGGACTTCTGTTCCGTATCCCAAGTCCTCATGCAAATTCTGGGTTTTTCGGATCTTCGTGCAGCGATTCATCCTTCGGTATTGCCGTTTGGCTGCCAAACTGTCTCTATTATTTCAACGATAGACCATGAAGGTCTATAGGCTGGTGGCAAAACTCGAATAGTACATGGGAGATATAGCCAGGAGTCAAAATAAACTCTCCGATACTAGTAAGTAGAAGGTAATGTGCATTAAGAATTATCGGTGCTTTGATATTCTTATTTTAAAATAATATTTTGCTGAATAAAAAATCAAATTCAAGAAATATGTAAGAGTGGGGACGATTCAGTCAGAAGTAATGGCTTGTCAAAAATTAAAAGGGGTGAAAATAACCCCCCCCCTCCGGAATTTCTAGAGCTGTGCGTCTTAAAAAGAAGGCTAGCAATAATTGTTAACATAAGTACTTAAGGATAAAATATTTTCTTTTGAGTCACTTCGCTCTTTGTCGGATAAATTCTTCATTTTTGAAAAAAAAAATACTGTCTCAACCGTTGTGCTTGCCACTGCATGTCGTGATGAAAGAACGGTACTTCTTGACTGGGTCCTGCTTTTCTCTTTTCTCTCAACCAATGAAGAGTACGTGACTCGATGTACATTAGATGAAGCGAACAATTTTCCCCAAGTACGACCAAAGATCAATCTTCCCAGAACTTCCGTTTGTTTCACTTTCCCTGGCTCACAATTCAAACTCCCGCTTCGTTTTTGTCTTTCTGTAGCTGTCGCCGAGGAGGGCTTCCATTGTTTCGTTTCAAGTAGCTTGGGGTCGTGATGAGAGTACGAAGTTCCTTTGTCTACTCAGCCAAGTTTTAAATGCTACTCTTGCAATTCGTGGCGTCTGGTTTGAAGTTCTTACCATTGGTGGCCATTCTTTTGAGTTGGTTGGCAGAGTTTTGCGGGATGGATGTGGGAGGCTTTCCATAACCTCCTTAGGCAGCTATTCCTCGAACAGAGACCGAAGTAACAACCTTTGGAGGGTATCGATCAAGGTGATTCAATTCATGAAGGAGGTTCCTCGCGCAATCCAGTACCGGAGGGAATTCTTCAAGGGTTTTAAAGGATTACCTTGTGGGGCAATCGAATCCCGTCTCCTCGCGGTGACAAATTGGGGTGGGAGGTCGCTCCTAGGTTACCTACCTACCCTGCGAATACTTTATGAGATCAAGGGAGTTTTAGCGACCAGGTTTGAGTTCGTTACGTGTGCCCGCGGGGTGCACCCATTCTCTCTCTCCGGGGTTTTATTATTGCGGGGTGAGGAATGCATTACAATCTCAATCCGCTCAGTTTCTCGTAAGTTTTACGCGAGAGGCTTCGAAGAACTGGTGAATTCGTTTGCATTTATATCATCGACATGTTACTCGTGGAACTGCGATAAAGTTTGGAGCATCGGAAGTCACTGCATCTCCTTTTTGTGAAGACTAACGTGATTAGCGGTGGGACTAAGGTAACTGGAATTTCGCTTTCGACGACGCTAAATTTTCTCGTTATACCTGCTCACCTTATTTGTAGTTCATGTAGACGAAGTCCTTGGTAGGAAATTCTTTCTATTACAACACTTATTTGCATCAGCAGCTGCAATTTTCACTGGATTATGTAGCACAAAGCGTACGCACTACATTCATGACTTATTCTGTTGCTGCATGTTGCGAAATAGCCATTTATTTATTCATAGCTAACTTCCACCGGTAATTTTAACCATAAACCAATTTCGTTGAAAATATTGCAAGAGCCGATGAATGGAATTTCGCCAGAAGATGATGAATGATTTTTTAACTTATAACTATGATACTAATAATTAGGTGGCGATACCTATGTATCTTGGTTTGTAAATAATCTTAGGAAGCAATCAAATTTATGAACAGTATGTTACCCTGGGAAAAACTTTGACGAGAAATCACCTTGGCATTTCTATTTTATCTGTCGGATTAGGTGGTGTTTGTTAGCTTTTTTAAAATTCATCAATTCTCTGTAAATTATCGCGACAGTTTGAACTACAACTTGTAAGAATTTAAGCAATCTGGTCATACAAAAATAAGGATAAGTATACCTGTTAATTTTAATAATCTTAACATGAGTTTCTTTTCCATTAATGTTTTAACAGGGCTAAGTTTTTGAAATATTTTATTCAATTGAATTTCACATATTAAACGTGTGGAGGTGGTATAAAATTAGTCAAAGATGAACCGTAAAATTTGTTCGAGGCTTAGAAAGTTTCTGTCTCGTATATACCTCTTTGGTTCACTTATAAGGAAGATATGACAATTAAATTCGTCTCCATTGGTTGGATGTCTCTCATTTGTTAGTGCAATGATGAATGTAATCTTTACAGGATAGTTCTTAAAATCAGTAATGGGACAAAAATCAAGGCATCTTTCAAAAATTCAAATATATTAGTCAATGTTTCAGCTAATTAAAATATATATGATCGATGAACAGCTGCGGGAAAGAATTAGTACTTGACGCAAGTATTGCACAAGTTTTATGTAAATAATGACATTTATCTGAATTTTTGCGAAAAATGTGCTCTATTGATGACTGTATGAGTATGACGAGTAAGTACAACTTACATTGCCCTCAGCTAGTATGTATAAAAATCATACGATCTTCTCTTATCCTGAATTCAGCGTACTGGCAAAGGACCTTTACAGGTGGGATTGGAGAAAACTTCCAACAATGAATTACGGTTTATCATTTCTTAAATAAGATGGTAAGGATTATGTCTCAGTTCACTCTTCTCATTTAATATTATCATTTCAGTTTCTCGCATAATGTAAATACTATCGCCAATATTAAAGTAACAATAACCATTACTTGGTTTATATCAATATCACAGTCAAGGCAGTCCTCGTCCTTGCTGGGGACTAATAGCAGGAATGTCAATGATCCTCAGTCGCTGCGGAATATCGAAATGTGAAAACCCCAGAGGTTGGCTCCGACTAAATGTTAAAACTTCAGGTGGGCAAATATTCCGTTTTTCTACAAAAAAACAAGTTTTGTTTCCCCTCGACCGCATTCAAAACCGTGATTGTTTTGTTTTTGTGCCGTTGTCTAGTGACAGAATCGGCACGCAAAGCTAGCTGCTGAACATTTCGGGGAGGCGTTGCTGAAAGAGTGCGGCCGTTGTTGAGGACGGAGCGGAGGAGGAATTGATGAGGGAGACCGCCAGATGACAAGGGAGTGAATTAGGGAATGAGAGAGGAATAGTATGGGAGGGATGAGAAAGACGGAAGGAGGAGCACGGGATAGCAGTAGGCGAGGGGAACGGACGTGGGGGGGGTGAGGGGGAGGGGGTGGTCGTGTTTAGGAGGCGACCCCGGCGCTGGCACATTAATGGCAGAGACGTTTGCAAGCAAGGCTCGGCGGCGAATTCCCCGGGTTTTAGAGCTTCCATTTATTGCGGCGACGAAAACCGCCGGGCTTGGGTTCCCCGGGCGTCCGTCAACGACAAGCAACTCCGGGGGTCGGCGATCCAGAGCGGGCGGTGGCGGCGGACCTCTCTTTTGTCTTGCGGGTGCGGCGAACTAAGCGAGCGGCACGCGATTCGTACACACTCCCTCCTGCGGGAGCTTGGAATTCCCGGTTGCTGCTGCCACCGCCGCCTCCTCCTTGTTATCCGTGGCTGAAATAAAAGAGTTGTTATGTTGATGTTCTCCCTGTATTATTCTCTCCAATCTCGCCCTATTCCATCTTCACGTACTTCAACCAAGGAGTGGATCGATTTTGTACAGTCCACTCTCTGTGACATTACGACTCAGGAAAAAAATTGGAATTGTTAAGTTATACTGATTTTGATTACAATTTTTTCCATTCTTGCTCTCTATAGCTTAATAGAGATAATTTAATCAACAGCAATTTTCATTGATTAACACTAGCCAGCCAGTAGCAATACCAGCCTTTGTGACATGCCTATAAATACCGACAGGGATCAATTTGACCCCTTATATAGAAATTGTTTGCCAATGGATATATGATGTTTTTGTTAAAATAATATGGAGATCGTTTCATTAATGTATTTTATTTATTATAGTACATTAACTTGCAACAATAAATGCTTATATCACTGTACTATAATTTGCCACTTCAACATGTAGGACGTGGTGATAAGTACTTGGACCCAGGACCTATGTCCAACTCCTCATGCGCAGTCTGGGTCTGTCGAGTCTTCGTGTGGCGAATTATCCTTAGGTTTTAACGTTTCGCTGCCAAACTGTCTGTAGTATTTCAACGAAAGACCATAAGGCTCCATAGGATGATTCAAAAAATCATCGTATAAAACATGGGAGATAGAGCCTGGGGTCAAAACAACCTCTCTGGTACAACTAGGCTAGATGTAATAAACATTAAAAATTATTGGTGAAATACGGTTCACATTATCAAGTAATATGTTCCTCCTAAAGGAAATAGTATGACATGAATATGGAAGTGCTGGGATATTTCTTTTAGAAGTAATGGATTGTCAAAAATGAAAAGGGGTCATAACGATCCTTGTGGTACTTCTACACAAGCTCGAGCTATTCGTATTTAAGGGTCAGTATATTCGTTGCAAAAAGCAGATATACCTACCTGGTTCAATTTTTTTATTGATAAACCCCTTTCGCTGACATTATTCTTGTCTTCTTTGGATTAATCTTCGTCCCCAACCTATCCAGCCCACTGCTCAGTGATTTTCATGATTTGCATCACCCCATCATTCAAAGATCAATATGCCCCGATAGTTGGGCACAATGAGAAATAGGGTTTTAATTTACTAAAAGATGAGAGTTCTAATTTTATTGAAAATTTGTATGTTTTTTTTTGTTTTCGAGTATGCTGAAAACAAATCCAAAGTTAGAATTGTAAAAAAAATTTCAAAGTTATTAGCACATACACATTTTTTCGTGAAAAAATAAAATGACCGCGATGCAATTAGTTATGTATGTGCTTCTGAGGTTTAAGAAAACCAGTATCATGCGGAGTACACAAATAATTTTTCCCAATTATTTTATAATTTCTTTAATTAATATCCGTAGTAATCGTTTAGTTGCAACGAAAATAATTATGCATATGTTCAATTATGTATCTAAAATCAATGTAATGAAAAATTCGCAAAAACTTTAACCACTCTAACTATTTGAATATTTAGTATTTAACCTTCATGCGTCACTAGTTGAAATATAATACTAATTATATTTTATAATCATTGAAATTATGATATTTTTAACTAGAGTCGAACCGAAAGTTCCATTCCAAGCTCATGAATTTTCATAAATCTAACATTTGAATTGACATTTACTTGCTCATTTTGGCTACTTTTTACTGTTTAAATATCCCATTTACTTACTAAATATCCCACAAGTTCCAAAAAAAGGTCATTTAATTTCTAAATTGCAAAAATATTGAAATGCTTACCAAAAGTCCCAAAATGGTCTTATTTGCAGCACGTAAATGTTCATAATTCTGATAGTAGAATTTACATTTTCTTTGCTTCTTTTAACAATTTCAACTATTCGCTGTATGTTATATAAACTAAATTACTTGTGATTTCAAAAAACTTCTAATCATATTTAAAAATTGTTTAAATATTGAAATGATGACCAAAATTCCCTCAATATTCTAATTTTCGCACATTATTTACGCAATTTTAACCTTTTAATTAATATGTTTGTTGTTGATTACAATAACTCAAAACTTTTAATTTATAGGATCAGTAGAATGGGCATAATTAATAGCGTAAAAGCTACAGTTTCAATGACATTACATTTTCACGTGACATATAAGTATTACAACACGGTACTGTAATATAATATTTTCACCTGCACTAAGGATTTTCAAACGCGCAACACGTCCACACAATTTTTGTTTTGATAATTAGGGCTATAGACCAATGATTTTATTTAGAATCTTCTCATTTCAAAATTAGATACAAATTTTGATGAAAGCGATTTGGAACCCGTTTTAATTGCCTTTACTTGTCGTGAATCTTTTTCGAAGAGAAGGTTATACACCAAAACATTTATAAAAATAGCAGATTTTATTGTCGCTCGCAAAAATATACAAACTCTCTTGTAAAATATCTCTCCAAATTGGACAAAAAGAATAATTAAACAAAATTGACATAAGTATAATATAATTTAAACAATCTTGTATAGATAACCCTCATCCTTATAATAAGCCCTGCCTTCTTGCTTCTAGATAATCTCATCTACTTTGTCTTAAGTTTCGTCTACGGGTTGATGTTGTACTGTTCTCCTTCTTTGACTTGTACGACACGGCTTCCGTTTTCGGAAAATAGTAAGATCAAAAACTATGTTGATTTTGATCACCACTTCCCAATCCTAGATCTCTCTCTCTCTCTTACCTATTTCCAAGGACACTAAAACGTCACTTTCTCCCTTCCTCTCCCCCTACTTTATCCCTGCAATCTTTTCCCTCTTCTCCCACATCCCCATGACAAACTCCGGCAAGAGAATACAACAGTTGACGTATAATCGTACCCTACCGTTGTCTTGACCTCTTTTCATAAATCGCATCCCCCTACCTCTATCAATTTCTCCCCAATAGTCTTCCTACCCTCCCCCCTTCCATTTTAATCTAAGTATTTATATTGACTACCCACCAAAATGTAAGCATTTTACATGAGGATGGGATTATAATAAGTCGAAACACGTGTCGCATGCGTCGAAAAAGTGGACGATACAAAATCTATTGTTTTTTTTATTTATGAAGATGCTGTTCCACCACATCTTGCCGGAAGTGGTTTACTTCTATGAATGGGTTACGTTTTTCACTCGAAAATATCTCTCTTGACAAATATACACTATACTTTCCCCCATTTGCTCATTTATCTTGAACAATTGTTTTGATATCTCGTTGGATTCTTAAGATTTTATGCTTGTTGGATGAAACAAAATTGGGTGAAAACAGTGTTTGAGGTACTAATTGCCTGTAAGATAGCATAATTTTTGAACTCGGAAGTGAATTACTTTTTTTAGGGTCAGAAACCGGCTACCGTTATAAATAAATACTATAAAATTGAGTGCTTCAAAGAAGTACATGGTTAATTTTTGAGGAAGTACACAATCACAGGACTTGATTACATGTTTTTAAGCAAGTTGGTCTGGACTAATCAAGGTCTGTATTATAATAACGAATATGGAACCAATGTTATTTATTCTTTTGGCCAAAATTAGACTACTTAGCGTTATGACTTACGCATGTGTCTCAGTGCTGAAGGCAAAGTAATAATTCGTTGAAAACAGCCTGCTGAACCAGCAGAATGTGTAAGAAAAGAATATTGAACGTTACTGACTTGCCAATTCCTATTGGTTTAAATTTAGTGTATTCTTATAAATTTAGTGTAAACTCTTTCTTTTCAGAGAATTTACCCAAATGTAAAATACATAACCTTTTCCTGCTTGCTAAATAAACAACAGTTAAATACTGAAAAAATATTCTTGCACAAGGTGTATTATTAGGATTTTAAAATAATGATCACTGCCAGTATTTTCCCTGCTTTATTTTCGTCTATTTGTCGAGATAGCGAGGGATATAAAATTTATATTCTTTAATAGTTTAGTTTGATGGTCTACTATTTTAATTCTAATGCCGACATGCCTCTGGGCATTAATATTGGATAGCAGAACTGTAGAGGGATGGAGTGAATATTCGTCGTATTGTGTTCGTCAAAATTATTAATAAATATAAATTATTCGAGACATATTCCTTTTTCCCTGTAAAAAAGCGTTTGATCATTCGTTTGGGTCCATTTTCGGGATTTTGTGTTCTTAGCTTTCTGAGTTCTTCTGATATCAACGAGGATAAGTTGACGCCTGAATATCAAAGCGCAATATTATTTAGAACCGTAACATGTATTCCTCAAGTGATTGAAATGTAATTTTGCCAATTAATCAGATTCTATCTCGAAAATGTAGATTTAATTATAAAATACAGGGTGTCCCATAAATGTCACACCACAGTGACACTGGAGCTAGGGCAGCCTAAGAGGAACCGAACCAGTCTAATATGACCTCAATAAAAGTTGCACGGCTTTCGAGATATTGCCAAATTAAAGCTTTTTCAAAAATTTCACTTTTTACATTTCTAGTCCCAGAATTCACTTGAATAGCTCTCAATTTGGCTCTCTGATGGGGCTACTGCCACAAATTGACAAACAAAGTACTCTATCCATCCCATTTTTTGAAAGCCGATAAAGTTAGACAGGTATAGCGGCTTTCGCGTTTCTTTTGTTTGTTCGGACCCCAAGGCCCTTCCCTCCCTCTCGGGCCTCTGTTCCAGGTAGAAGTCGGCACATGAGTCATAGTTGGAAGATTAAAAGAGCGGCCCTAATGAGAACGTTAAATTATCCGATTGAATTCTGGGACTAGAAAAGTAAAAAAAGTGAACTTTTTGAAAAAGCTTTTATTTGGCAATATCTCGAAAACCGTTCAACTTTTACTGAGGTCATATTAGGCTGGTTCGGTTCCTCTTAGGCTGCCCTAGCTCCAGTGTCACTGTGGCGTGACATTTATGGGACACCCTGTATATTTGGCTCTGCTTTCAAATTATGTCATTTTTACCATTATCCAATGAGCGATCAATATATAAAAGAAACCCTTAAGTACCTAATTTACCTGGTTGTTATCAAAACATTTAGCTGGAATCATCAAATATGTTTTAACAATAAGTGGGCTGTAAAGATGGTTAATGAAGTTTTTCTCATTCCAATGGGCTATAATTATTTGTGAAACGATTTGTGACACATGTAAGCATCACAATATTGATATACATGTCAAATTTTTAACCATTTCTCAGGTATTCTGATATAGTCTAGAAGACAGTTAATTATTTTTTTCTGTTGACTCATTGAAAATCGTCTAGATGCGTCGCATGATTCATTTTTCACTATCTCATTTTCTCATCATATGTATTCTGCACCCAGAGTCCATCAATTCATCTACGTTTGTAAATTATTTTCCTGAAAACATTTTAATTCACCAACGAAATTCAATTACTCATGCATGCTTTCACGTGAGAGGGCATTGGAAAGAAACCGCCTTGCTATTTAATTTAGCGCCAGCATATTCACGTCATTGCGGGATTATTTTTCTCTTAAATCATTGAGATGGAGGGGGAAAATAAAGGAAAAAGGAAGTCGCCTCCGTAAGAAAATAGGCGAGAAAATTTCCCTCATTCTGTTCTCCTCCCCTCCTTTTCCCCGCCCACTTCTCTCTCTTCATTCCTCTCTCCGGTTCTACGTCCCTTCCTTTTCTTCCACCAATTAAAACGCTTCATCAATCTACGTCCATCTCTTTCACTCCATCTCAGCGCCCTGGCGTCACTTGAAAAAGATCTCCTCGTCTTCTTTCCCGATATCGGAATCTTTCCTCCATCGAGTCTTCCGTACTCCCTTATTCCTTCTCCACTCCACTTTCCCTTCTGTTCATCCTTTTTATTTCCGAATTTCAGAGTGCGTGGACTTCCCCTCTGTTGCGTTTCCCGTCCTCCTCGATATTCCTCATCGTCTCTCAACCACCTGTCTCTTTTTCTCTACTCCGGCTCCGTCCGCATTTTTTTCTTCTCCTCCTTCGGAGCGTGTTTCTCCGTTTTTGGGCCTCCTTCCTTGTTTTGCAAGCTTTTAATGCGTTTATCGCGAAAATTGGATCTCTCTCTCTCTCTCTATACGTCTCGTATTTTTCATTTCCACTGCTTCCTTTAAATGATTCCCCGGCTCCCTTTTGCTCTCAGCCTCTTTCTCTTATTTCCTCCTGCCCTTCCCGTATCCTCCTCGTTCTCTTTCCCATCCAATTCATTTTCTTTTCATCTCTGGTCGTCGCTCTTTGCTCTCCCCTCCATATTTCCTCGTTCTGCGGCCACCACATCAAAAGGCTCTCTCCTGGGGCGTGGCTTTTCAGCGACGGCCTCCTCTCGACGCGGTTATATTCTCGATTTTATTTTTAACATTCCGTGGGAACCAAAAATGTCTCTCAAATCGATGGAATGTTTCCTGCAATCATTTAAATTATAGGCTTTCAAGTGTTTGCATTGATTTAAAATTCACCCACTCAGGCGTTGCATTATGAAAACACGTTTTACGACGGATGGAAATCTCCGTCCATCTCATTCGTTTAGAAAAGTGATTTATTAAAGTACTGAAGTGGTTTGAAAGGTGCAGATAAATAATTTATCAATTCATATCATAAATTTTACGCGTTCCATGAAAGATAAGCATTGTCCTAAGGTAACTACAGTAGTTGGAAACGTGTTTAGCTTAAAACCTTAATCAAAACTTAAAACTTTAACCGAATAAATTAATAAAATACAAACAATAGCTGCACGCTTCGTTTAAAACTGCTACGAGCGAATACATAGTGTTTCACTATTTCAGAGGGATTAAGGTGGGAGCCCCTAGAGCTTCGAAAGCTGCGCTCTACGCTTAGGTTGCTTGAGAAATTCAGAACTGCTGTGTTTCAGAGCAACACAAGAAATATTATCATGACGCCTCACTACATCTCTAGGTCTGACCGAAGCAATAAAATTAGAGAGATACTCTGCCGAATAGATAGGTACAAAACTCGTTCTTTCTGCGCACAGTAAGCAACCTCAATAAAAACTTAGCTGCACTAATACCCTCTTATGATACACGTCACCATTTCACCTCCAAATACCTTACATCATTACACAGCTGGTGACTTAACACCCCCTGGCCACAAGCTCATGCGGTGGATCGCAGAGTAATATGTAGATGTAGTTGTGAGGGAAATACCAACAACAGCCAAGCCCAAAGTGGAATTCGATAGTGGGTTGGGTTGTCAGACCGGCGCGCGGCTGGGCCGGCATTTTTTAAAATCAATTTTATGGATAAATAGATGTAAAATAATAGAAATGGATCAGGAGATCATTATTTTGAAAATCTTTCCTCACTTGGAAAGAAGTTTTTGAGTTATGGCGGCCTGTTTTATCCCTTGCGTCGGCCTGTATCATAATGCACGCCCAGAGTAGTTCGGGTAGTCTTGGAGGTTATGAAGAATGATGTGGATTTCCCTCGTATTGCCCTATAAACTGAGATGGCTGTTGATCATACTCGCGACGGTTTCCTTTCACCTACATGAAGAGTTGTGGCCTTTACGGTGATGGCATCGGTAGGCAAATAGCTGTTTCTTATTGTTTTGGTAATATCGGCCCGGGATCTCGCTCACTCGCTCTCATTATAAGTCTCCTCTTCGCATCCTTTCACCTCCCTCTGTTATCACCGCGCCTCATTCGCCATATCTTCGTATCATCCCACACATCTCCATTTGCTCTCGTCCGCCCTTTCCTCGACCGCATCCTCCGCACGGTGTCGCCCCTAACTCATCGTCTGTACCGCCTCCTCCCTTCCCCCACTGCGTGTCTCATGCAGTCGTTCTCAGTGTGCCCTCTTACCGTCATCTCTCCTGCTTAAAGAGACCCCCCGCGGTAGGTCTATGATGGAATGCTGATCTGGTGTTGGGTCGCGCGGCACGAGTGAGGTAGCACCACCAGGGATCGCTAGGAAAGATGAGTGTAGAGCTTCCTGTAATGTACTTGAGCGGGATGGGAGATGATCTGTTCAGTCTTCGATTATCGTCCTCTTTCCCGGGAATGGAAGGGCTCATGACGTTTAGAGACGGAATAGAGAGAGACTTTGCCCGTCATCTCTATGGGAAATGCGTGTTTCTCGGAAAGATAAAAGAGAACGCACATTTGAATGTGATGGCCTCACAGAAACGTTTGCTCCCTCGAAATATATTTGACGTCAAGTTTGTTTAAAACGAACTTTTTCCTTGACTAATTCGAAATGGAGAGCGAGGTATTCGGCTGCGAGAATAAGGTGATACTCGAGATAAATGCTGTTTTGGATTGAAACACGTTTGAAGTTATTAATTGTTGTTTGACATGTGGAAGGTGGATGAGGATTGAGCACTCTAATGGATTGGAGTACTTGGAGTAATTGGAGTACTTGTATGATTTCTCGCAAAGGCGTGAAATTATTTTACTCGTTCATTTTGAAAACGGCCTTTTTATATTTTCTGGAAACGAGTTGCAAAATAGAGAAGAGAATAAAAGGAGAAGTAAATAGTTTGAAAACATTTTGGAGCACATATGGAAACCTTCTAGATCGTGTGTTCCGGTGCATTTTCTTATAAAACTCGACAACCTTAAAAAATTTATTCTATTTTACCCAGTTTGCTATTAATTTAATTTTCAATGGTTTTATATTTGATTTAGGAATAAATAATTTTTGCTGAGGCATTATTGTAAGAAAAATTTTATATCATTTTTGCTCTCTACATCTTAATATGGACAATTTGACCTGCAATGATTACCATTGATTAACGAGCTAGAGGTGTTCGTATATTAGGGTCGATATTTTCGTTACAAGAAGCACAAATACCTACCTGGTTCAATTTTCTTTCTCTTTGAAATTTATCTCTCCCTGTGTGTCGCACACGCTGTTCTTGTCTTCTATGAACTAATTTCCATCCATATGCTATCAAATACTTCGTAGTGATTTTATTCATCCCGTGTTACTCTACTCATAACATTTTCACTATCTATAGTTTCGAGTTAAAAAAAGCAATCAAATCCATTTTTAGAAATTCCATTCGATCCCCTGATAAACCCCTTTTTTCCACCTCCAAAATCCTTACTCTTCCCTCAATACTTATACTGATATACGTCTGCTTTGCAAAAGTCCTGGGATATTCCGAACTAACTCTGAGTAACGAAACTGCTCCTAACACAGAAAATTAATACATATCGGTAAGTACCTCTTTTCTTTCGTTGCGTGGTCCCTATCATTCTGCTTCCATAATGTACCACAAACTACTACTCTGTTTCTGTTTTAAGGTTGTCAAGTTTTCTAAGAAAGTGTACCGGAACAGACAGTCAAGAAGGTTTCCATATGTACTCTAAATTATTTTTCAAACAGATCCTCATCGTATTTTAAGAGGAAAGTAAGGCAATATCTTCAAAAATGTTTCTATAGTGTAATTGAGTTTATGGAGTCTAATGTTTCTGAACTTATTAGTTTTGTAAATTTATGTGCGATAAGGGATTGCATGTTAAATAATGGATTGTACTATGTTATCGTAGTTTTTCTTTGTTATGCTTATTGTGACGAAGCTATGTAGACATTGTCTACCTGCCAGCTGAATAAAATATTATTATAATTCCATTCCGCGCTTCTCCAAAACGCAGGATAGCGGAAAACCGCGGCCTTCGCGAGATTCATTTCGGAGTGGGAATGAGAAGAGGTCCAGCTTGGAGGTGGAGGAGCAAAAGTGAGGGGGGAGCCATGAGCTTAAACGATTCATTGCATCGCTTTTCGGGGAGGGTAGGGAATGTAAGTGGGATCATTTCTTGCTGCGCCCCCTCCTGCGGTCGCCCCTACCGTGTTTCCTCCATAGCATTTGTATAATGCATGCTGGCATGTGTGCTCGCATGGCCAGAAGCTGGAGCCCGTGTTTTCTTCCTCCGTACAAGATGAGGGATAAAAAAATACTATTTTGACTCTTCTCACCTCTATTTTGCCTCAATATTTCCTATTACAATTTTGAAAAATAGTAGATATCACAGAAGAGTCCAGATTAAGGGTTAAATACCAGAACCCTCAATACAATCTCTATAAACTTTTTCATATATTTATCACCTAATTTACATAGTTGTGAATTATGTTTTTTACATAGCTTTCAACTATGATTCTTTTATGAGCACGCCAAACTATAGCTACCAAACTCTACTTGTTTATGAGTGTTTCCTTTGTCACTTCTTCGTGTTATCCAAATTTTTTTCACGTTGGTATTCTTTTTATATTCTAGATCATAAAATTGACAAGTTAAAAAATCCGTGAAGCTTGAGGGATGGGTAGTCATGCAGTTATTCCTATAATTTTAGTGTTTCGATTCCATGAATGCGTCGAGGCACATAGTCATAATATAAAACGACTCCTCCCTCCCTCACTTTCCATTCATTCTTCCCCCTGCCTGCCTTACAGTCCTTCGTTCCACCCTTCTCTTTTGCCCGGGGCAGTCCTTTTCCTCCTTCTCCATATTCCATTCGCACATCGACCCGTATATGCATTGGCGTTCGCTTGATACGTGCCCAGAGTGCTACGAGGCCGACCGCAAGGGGCAATATGGAGAATAGGGTGGAAGGGGGGGTTTGAACGCATGTTGCCGTGTTTTCCGCTTCCCCTATACCTTCCTCTCCCTCACTCTCTCTCTCGCCTACCTCCACCTCTCCTAACTCCTTTACCACACTACACCCTGTCCTCTATTTTTGTTCCTTCCACTTATCCCCCTTCCATCGGGTTTTCCTGTATCCGCATCTCACTTCTTGTTCCTCGTCCTCCTTCATTCCCTACTCGCCACCGCTTTTGTCGGAGGCATTCCCGGTGGTTTTTTCATCCAAAATATGAGCCTAATTCTTAATTCTTTCTTGCAAAGGTATACATGTACGCACCTCAGTTTTCTCGTAAATATATTCAATGTCGAAGGATGTTGCTCCAGCCCAACTTTACATTTGGAGGTGAAATGAAGGGTTCATTACAAGAGTGTTCCTCTGGAGAGAGATATAATTTTTTTTCCTCTTCAAATGAATAATAATAATGATTTCTTTATACCTAACAGCCGAAGCCAAATACCAGGTATTTAATGCAATGGAGGCACACTCACAACCATGCCCAGGGAGGTGTAAATATCCAACCCAGGCGGGACTCGAACCCGCGACCTTCGGTCAGGTAGGCGAGGACTTATCCGAGGACTTTACCCCGCCGCCACCGAGACCGGCCGGAATGATTTGTAGTACGTAAAATACGCGGCAGTTACATAGCCAATGCCTCTACGACTTTTCTGGGCTAATATATTCATTCATTATAAACCGATCACATGGTGGACTCCATTATTTATCTTTAAAGCTTCTTAGCTAACTCGATTATCTAAATAATGGAGCGCGCTTCGTTAAAAACTGCCACGAGCGTACATATAGTGTCTCACAACTTTCATAGGGATTAAGGTGGGAGCCCCTAGTGACTCGGAGGCTAAACGCTAGGCTTAGATTGCTTGATAAATTCAGAACTAATATTTTTCAGAGCGACAGAGAGAATATTATCATGACTCCTCACTACATCTCTAGGTCTGATAGATGCGAAAAAATAGGAAAAAGACACTGCCGAATAGATAGGTACAAAAACTCGTTCTTTCCGCGAACATTAAGCGACCACGTTAGACATCAAGCTCTACTATATACACTCCTATAACACATGTCACCACTTCATCTTCTAAAACTTACATCTTTAAACGGCTAGTGACCTAACACCTCCTGCCACACGCCCATGCGGCGGCTCGCAGTGTATTATAAAGATGTAGATGTATATATATATATAGATTAGATATTCACGTTGTATTCATGTAACTTATGTTAATGCTATTGAGCTATGAGACAAGCCGTTTGGTGGAAGAGGAGATTCATGAGTCTCAGTCACGCTCCATTGGATAAAGCCACGTGTGAGTCTTTGTATTCATCAGTTTCGCCTCAATCACCCACGTCACTCAATTTACAGCCAAACATTTCGTTCCCCCACACATTTTGCTTCCCTTAGTTTTCCATTTCCTGTCATCCTGTTGTGAAGCCCCACTTGGCCAAGTCCCTTTGCCATCTTCGATGTCTTTTCTCCGCCTCTTCTCCCTCCTTCTTCCCCGCTGATTATCATCTCAACCCTTCTCTAACGTCACACACCTGCTCCTTTCATCTCAAAGCCATTTACCCCATTTAGAGAGTTTTGAGTATCGCCTACTTTTTTTGAGGAGTTTTAATCAATATTGTCTCATGCTAACTAGAAATAATTTTTGAAATCTCGTTGAGAGGTAATAAATAATTCTAAAATGCCGCATTGGCATCCGAAGTTATGATCATGAATTGCTGTTTTGGTGATTATTTTATTACTTTTTGAGTATTTTTTCGCAAATGTCATGACATTTAATGAGAGATCACTTAACAAAGTTATTAAGGGATAAGGCTTCGTTAAAAAATGCAAAACCAAACATCATTTTAGTTTTCAGTGTTATGATAATTTTCAGTCGTTCCTTATGCTGAAAGTAAAATATTTCCTTTATTGCTCCTTCTTTTTATGCCTACAATATTGTAACTAGTTGTAGAAAATGTAGTCAACTAAATTGCCCATATAATAATGTTCGGAGAATTAATAGGAGCTTGGGATTTAGCTGATCATTCTGTTTCCCTGTTACTTATTTAGAGATATCCGTATTTGTCGATTCTTACGGTGCAACTGTTGAAAATTCGTCAGATGATTGGCTGTCTTGGTAGTCATTTGAAGACTGATGTGAGTTTTCGAAGACTGATGACAGGAGGGTAAGATAGTGATTGAAAAAATATGGCGAGAGAATTCCTATCGTCGAGAACAGCTTACTCCTAACAAAAAGCGCCAAAGGATTCAAAGACCAACTTTTCATCCGATAGACGAACTACTGCAGCTAAAATGTTCTTCCCATAATCCACAGTTATTTATTTAGTTTCTGCTGATCATGTCAACTATCTTCTCCCGTGGAGTTTACGCTATGAAAATATATAAGCCTTAGTCTCAACTAGAGTCCTCTGCAAAGCGCCAACTACATGTAGTGTACTTGGTACGATGTAGATGTAGTCTACTTGAGCTCTGAACTCAACCTTCATTAGTAAGTTTTCTCACCGTTTAAGATGACCCTGGCTTGATAATATGGATCTAATCAAATACTAAACTGTTTTGTGATTTGCTAACTTTTTTCTTAAGTCACTTCTTTTTGTCATAAAAAATATAAAAATATTTCATTTTACACAAAATCATTCATAGAATAATGTCCTGAGAATTTTCTTAGGTCTCTTAGATTGTTTTTTATCTTGTATTAGGTCTTAATTTCATTTTATTTAGTTTAAAAAATATTGCTTTTGCTGTTGAAATAGATAGCGTAGTGAAAACCAATGTTAATGTATAAAACACCCAGATTTTTTCCAGAAATTATATTCAATTACCACATTTATCAAGTCACAGGAGCCAACTGCAGCGCCATTTGCAAGGAACTACCCCATTTTGACTTCAGGTACGGCAGTAATTAGATAATAACTTTTATATAATAGGTG
Organism: Ceriagrion tenellum; assembly: GCA_963169105.1. Taxonomy (NCBI): domain Eukaryota; kingdom Metazoa; phylum Arthropoda; class Insecta; order Odonata; family Coenagrionidae; genus Ceriagrion; species Ceriagrion tenellum. The sequence goes on along the minus strand of OY720633.1, from coordinate 124,689,954 downwards.
GCAAGATTCCTTTATTTTCTTTTCATTCCATTTTCTGTGGCATTCCTTTATTATAAAGAGTTAAAATAGCGTAATAGAGTAAGCTTGAATAAGCTTCTGGGTCAAATTGATATTATTCTGCGGTAATCTGAGCAACCCTCACAAGATCTCATGGTGAAATCTCCACATTCAAGGGGTAAATGACGGTAAAACTAGCCTGCATAGCGTATTTTATATTGATTTGAGTTTATTAAACGCGCTTTAAAGATCCTATGTTCAGGTTTTCAGAAAATTTGGTATAAGTGACCCCGAAGCCAAAGTCACCTTATACGTAGTAAATAAGTTTAAAGGAAACCCGATAAATGCTCCTTCTCGAGTAAATATCTCACAGGATTTTCGCTTATTTAATCCCATTATATTATTAATCTGTCATAAGGCTATTATATCTAAATCATTAAAGCTTCTAAGGATAACTACTTAACTCGATGTCGCATAGATGTGCCACAAAATTGAGAAAGGATGATGTAATGGTTGAGGAACACAAAGTTTACTTAATGTATGAGTCAATTTTGTTTCCCGGTCATAAGAGTTGTAGTGACGTTATATATTTGGTCTGCAAATTACAGCATTAACCTGCAGACCAGTGAGCCGGCGATGCAGCAAGTTTCTCACATCTCACAAGTGTTTATCCACATCTACCTCATGCGCGACCCGGCGACGTAGTTTTCACTTATTTTAGACCAATATGTCTTTAATCCGTAATGACACTAGTATAGTTTCTTCATCAATGCTTCTTAGGATAATTACTTAACTCGATGTCGCAGAGACGTGCCACAAAATTGAAAACGGATGATGCAATGGTAGAGGAAGACATATTTCACTATATATATATTAGGCAATTTTGTTTGCCGGTCTTAAGTGATTTGTAGAGACGTTATATATTTGGTCTCTAAATCATAGTATAGTATAGTAAGTCTAGTTTAATCATCAACGCTTCTTAGGATAATTACTTAACTCGATGTCGCAGAGACGTGCCACAAAATTGAGAATGGATGATGCAATGGTAGAGGAAGACATATTTCACTCTAAATATTAGGCAATTTTGTTTGCCGATCTTAAGTGAGTTGTAGTGACGTTATATATTCGGTCTGTAAATTACAGCATTAACCTGCAGACCAGTGAGCCGGTAATGCTTGCAGGAATTTTCCAAGTTTCTCACATCTCACAAGTGTTTATCCACTTCTACCTCATGCGCGACCCTCGACGCGAGCGCCTATTATTGCGTCCGTGTGTCACTTCACTGCCCCTTGAATTATTCCGCGTTCCTCCATTCCCTCGCTCCTCTCATCTCTTTTGCGTTTTCGCTCCGCCTTTTCCTCGCGCCCCCCCCTCTCGCCCTACGCCCCCCCGTCTCTCCAACCCCTCTCCCCCGCCCCCCCCATTTGCTTTCTGCAGCCCTCTCCAATATCCCCTTTTTTTCGCCTCTTTCTCCTCGACGAGAGGTTAAGGCAGGAGAGAGAGGAGGGAGGTCGGCTTCGGCTCTAAATGAGAACGAGATATATTCCCCGCTCCCTCATTTCGACAAACATACCGACACGCCATTCAACCTGTCTCCCCTTCCTCGGACTATTTGCCTTTAACACTACCGAGCCAGCATTTCCTCCCTCCCACTCTTAAGCCTCTACCGTCCTCCTACTTCCCTTCTTCCTTCCCCTCTCATTCCCACCCTCTCACTCCTTCCCTGCACCTAGGCCCTTTCACTGACTGTATTCTATCCCAACCAACCTTAATTTTCCCCCTCAAAGGTATTCGCTTCCCTTGAGCGAAGTATTTTCCTATTTTCTGTCTTTGGTTTCTTCCCACTAAGGTTCGCATCCAGCCTAATCGCTCATCACCGTGCCCTTTATGTACTGCCCTTTATGATATGAATGAACGATTTCATGCATGATATGTTTTACTGGAGTTTTTTGTATGGTTAAGAAGGTCTCAGGCGTTATTTAGTGGAAATTAATTACTTCAATTATTGGTTAAGCAGTAAATTACTTAGTTATTTCCACACATTTATGACGAAAAATCAACCATGGTTTCGGCGCGTGTGCACTATTTTCACCTTTCACATCGAAAATAGTGCATATGCGCAGAGACCACGGTCAGTTTTTTGTTAATAAATGTGTAAAATTAACTAAGTATTTTACTTCATAACCTTTTTATGTATGTTATAGCGTGAGCATAGCCGCAATCATTCGACCTTTTCGTAAACATTTTTCCGAATATCTGCTATAACAAAATGACAGCAATTTTCAGAACATCTTGCTACATGGACACCAATCTTCATTGACGTGTACGTGTAAGCGTGTAAATTTGTAAGGCATTTGTTGCAGTAACTTTTTTGAATTTGGCGGTAGAGGATATAAATGTTTGACGAAATAAGAAGCGGGAAACGATATGAGGAACTTAAGTGGGATATAATAACCCATAGGAATGAAAACGGATTAGGATAACCACTGTCCAAAGACCTACCAATCTGCTGAATGGTTATATGAAATGAAAAATAAAATGTATATGTATCTTTATCGCCTACGTTCATTACTACAAATTTACGCCGATTTATCATTAGAATTAAGGTTTGGTTATTGAGCGTGAATGAGTAGGTACCTCTGTTTGTGAAGGTGGTATTCACTTGCTCTCGAGGAGGCATTTGCTGTAAGAATCAAGGAAGGTTACTATAGCAACCACTGTGAGTGATAAGATTGGAATATGTAAAAGCTCATGATTGATTGCTTTTTCACTTTCGATCATTTACACCACATGCTCTGAGAGCTCAATGTGCTGTAACAGAACATATCTTTACTCTTTATTATTTCTTTTGCTGGAGAAAACTGATTTTTGGAAATGATAGAAAATTTGTAATCTCATTCTTACGATATATAGTTAAAACATTTACCTTTAATATATATAAACGTACCTACAAACCATTTTCTCGTGTCAAATGTTTATCTTTTTGAGAGGGAGACTCTAAGAAGCTGGAGAGATTTTCTTTTGTCAAATCCCGTTCTCTACTTGATGACCTTGTGGAGGTTATACACACGTGCCCTGTAGGGCAACAATGACGTACCTCCTGTGATTCATACCAACATACCCATCGAGTTTCATTGGAGAGTTCTCTCAGTTTTTGGTTACCTACCTCAAGTTGACCACTTCTAAAGTTTCAGACTCCTTAAAGTGATTCTTCCCTAGAAACGATCGAGTAATTTGGTACATAAAAATTATCTACTGATCGGAATCAGCATCATCTGGCTCAAGAACTCAAACCAACTAAAAAGCTAACTGTGCAAATTTCCAAAAATTAAGGAAATGTGGCTCCTTGGTGAAATATCTCCCTACATGATCAAAATAATTTCAGCAGATTCAGGCCAGATATTGTAGAAGTTCGTCGTATTATAATGGAAGCAAAAACTGCACTTTTCCACAGGATATTTTAATGCGTACGACGCGTCCCAGCTCAGAGAGCCATCATCAGGTGCAAGACCTTGCAAAAAAAAGACAATAAAAGTGCAATTGCTGTTTCTGTTATAACAGTACACGAGTTAAGTCTTTTTCGTAGCTATATTTTATCTATCTTAAATCAATCTGTCTACACCTTTCCATTAAATAGGTTTTTCAGTAGAGCTCAGTATCTTAACATGAATTGTAGATACTAACTTTGCATGCAATCTCCGGCGTGATATACTCCTGCATGTCTTAGTACCTTGTATTTGTCACATTAATAATAAGAATCAGTAGTTATATCTTGTGTAGTGTGCTTCATGGTGGCATGTTTTACGTATCACTCTCCTGGTTTGTGGTATGACTGCATACCGTTGGCCTGACTGCTTTTGACCTGCGCCTGGCATTCGGGGGAACGTGCACGGTTCTGATTTGAACTGGGATGAGTGCTGTATAGAATCAGCCCGTGCCACACATCCTACTAAAAAACTCTCTCTACCTCTCACTTCGTCCATTATAAATATCACTCGATTTAAAGTAAACGCACTTATTGATGTTTTGGACAATAACATATTGGAAACTTTCAAGGCATGCGAATTGCAGCGAGACCAAGAACGAAATCTTACAATGCCCCAGTTTTGAAATGCAATAATTTTAAAAAAACTAATAATAACTTCATTTTTATGAAACATACATAGCTCAAACTCGCTCAATCTATTGCAAACATATTTTTCCTCCATTTACAGAAACATAGTTGTCATTGAAGAACTTGTGTTTGAGTTACAGAGTATCAAAGTTGGAGCTTATCCCAGGCGCCGTAAATTGCCGATACTATTTACGTTTTAACTGTAGTAAAAAAATTATAAAAATTAATTTAAAAAAAATTGCCATTATATAACGTAGAAATTAATGAAAAAAATGATGATGTCGTTAGTTTTTCTGTAAGTCTTTTCGTTAACTTTTACCTAAGTACCCAAACTCGAGTGCTCATTATTTCTGCGCCGACAGTAGTGGTGGCTTGCATGGTATTTCATAAATGTAGATGTATGACTTTACTTCGTTCCCGAGTCACACATGCGCACATTCACCTCCGTACTCGTCGGCCGCTCTCTCCTCCTCTCGCTTACCTTCGCTCCGCAACGACACACCGTTTCCCTTCGGGTATTCCTCTGCTATCCGAATCCACTTCTTCTCATTCCCTCCCAATTTCCCCGCCCTCTTCAACCCTCTCCCCCGTGCTCTCCTATATTCTCTCGCTTTCCGAGGCCTCTCCCATCTCCACCTCGGGACTCCCCGAGGATTTTCAACGCGCGCAAAGGTTGCGCGCGCTCGCGCCTCGACGAAACATGCGACGTGAGTTATGGTTCCCTTTACGGCCGCCCGAGGTCGGTGGAATTTTTCACTTCTACCTCTTTCTCCCTCTCCCTTCTATTCCCTCTTCCTCCCTCCACACCGACCCCCCCCCCTCCTCTATAAAAAAAAAGAAATTTTCCCTCTCGCACGCAGATGAGGGATTGCCTTTCCCTTTCCCTTTTTCATTATTTATTTATATTTTTTCTCGGAGAAATTATTGTATTTTTTTCATCCCCGAGTCCGTCGTTTACTTTAATTACAGGTGTGCGTAACTAACGACGCATTTATGATTAAATGGGGGTGGGGGAGGAGAGAGGATTCGCTCGGCGGAGAGAAATTAATTGCGGGTTTCTTTATTCAGTGGATGAACTAGGGAAACGAACTGGTGTCCATAGAGTTGGAGGGGAGAGGGTCGATCAGAATAAGGGTCGGTTACCTACTACTAGCGTGATGTAAGTAAGACGGATGATGGTAAAAAATAAGATTCAGTACTTGCCGTGCGAAGCACACGACGACCTGGGACGGTCGAGTCTTGTTTTATCCGCCTCGAGTACGCTCAAGTCCCATTTTTCTGCCTTTCGAAAGTGCCGCTCGCTTAGTACCCAGAGTTGGAAAGGGGCTCAGCGTACGAATCTCGACGGCCATGCCGCTCTGATGGCAATTTATTTCTCGGAATCCTCATTTATAATTGGGTTTTAAGATTAAAAGAAAACTCTGGCGACAGTAATGACGACGTGGAGTAGTTATTGTTATCTTTTATGAATGCGGACTACCTTTTCTTAAGAGACAATTTCGGTGAACTCATATAATGAAATGTTTTTTTTTACCCTTCCAATACATTTGATGCCCGCACCAGCTTTCACCTGTAGGCTATTGGCACTAAAAGTTCATTGACCGAGAACTCCGGGCGACCTTGGTTTTTATACTATACCGGGCTTATCAATAAAGTACTGTACACTACGACAATTGTGCCAAAGAGTCCGTTTCAGAGAGATTCTGTTGTATTTGGTGCATATTTTGTTCGTGATGTCTTCTATTACAACGATAATACAATCCCTTTGCAGGGAGACTGCGAGCAATACTTCACACTTTTTCTTAAGAGACAATTTAGGCAAGCTCATATAATGAAACGTTTATTTTATTTTTACCCATCCAATGCATCTTATGCCCGTACCAGCTTTAACGGAGTAATGATCTTTAGGCAATTATTATTAAGAGTAAATGGTTCCAGGCTTGACTTTGTGGAAGTAATTCATAGTAACTTAAATAAAACTTCTATTCCACTTAAATAATATACAAACTATAATATAAATTATATAATATAAAAACTAATAATATACAAAGTTTATTTAAGTTACTATAACTAAAATTGTTTTGACCGAGAACTCAGGCCTTTTTTTTATACCATACCCCTGCATACCACTGTACATTATGGAAATAGCGCCAAAGATTCCGCTTCAGAGAGATTTTGCAGTATTTGGTGCATACTTTCTTCGCGATATCTTCAATTACAACGATAATGTAATTCCTATAAATGCAGACTACGAGCACTACATTGAACTTAGTTAATATAAATAACTACAAGATTCTTGAATTGTGGTCACTTACGTACAGCTCTCATAGCCAAAGTTTCAGCAAATGTTTTAATGTTGCTAAGCTCAGTGTCCTGATGATGCTTAAAAATATGGTGAAATGTTGGCTGTGAGAGGAATACATACATGATCACAATTCAAGAATCCTGTTGTTTGATATATATTATGAAAGGTCAAGAGAGTTATAATTGTTTGTTTATATAGATTAAGAAATAAGTAGTGTCTAATCATCTCTTCTGGAGTACAACTCGGGCCGCTATTATCCTCCATAATTTTCTTTGTATAAAATCGATGATAGACACCGGTGTTGAGTATTTGTCGAAAAGACATGTTTTAGACATCAGATTGTCAAAATTTGATTGTTATTTGTTTAGTTGGTGAATCTTTTTGCCTGATGTTCGCAGCACTAAAAAATGTCACTGTCATGGTCACAAAGTATCATTTTCCTGCCTATCCTCTCGCCAAAAAAACTTCGAATATAGAATGTATGTATTTCCGGGAATTAACACCAGTCGCTCTAGTTTTTCATAGCATTGGGTATTTACTTAGTCATCTGTCACCCCGGTGTAGTGTATGCATAAAATAAAGACACATTTTCTGCGTCAGGGATTTAAGAGCTACAATATTTATGAGATGTGGTCACCGGTGAAATTCAAGTTAAATATTTTAGATTTTTGAACATCAATTTCCTTCACTTTACTGCTGAAGCGCTCCCGTCCGCCCTCGTTGAATACGCCAAAATTAGCGAGTGCCGCCATAAATCAGGGCCGTGAAAAACAATCGTTGATCGCTCCGCTCCGTGACCGGACAGCGCTTATTGTTTCCGCTATTTTTAAACAAAATGTTTAATTTATCAGGCAAGCGAATGTGTCATCGCGTCACTCTGAGTCCAAGCGCTCCGGCCGCCGCGACGCCGCTGTGTTCAGAATCGCCTGCCACTCGGCGCGCCGGTCGCGACCGCGCGATCCACGCGAGGGGAGGGGTACGTGCCCGAAGCGGACGACGCGATATATCAAAAACATTTTTCGGCCGTCCGGAGGATTTTGTGGCGGCGTCCAAAAGTGGAAATTTCGCGACACGCGGCTTGCAGGGAAGGGGTTGATGGGGTGGGGGAGTTGTCCAGTGGTGACGAAAAATCTGCGGGAAAACAAAAGCGAAACTCTCTGCGTCCTCCGCCGCCTTCCACTAATGTCTTCTTCCCGCTCATTCATCTCCGGTCGTCCGTCCATCCAGCCCTCAAAAAATTCCCTTCTCATGCCAACCAAACACTCCCCCATCGCGGTCCTGTGTCTCGGTTACATTGTCTCTCATCCCTTACCTAACTTGGTCAGTTCTGTTGCGCTGACCACCCCTCTTAAAAGCATACAACAGTGGGTGCCGACCAGTGTCGTGTGTTTGAAGTCATCCGTTGACTGCAGACAATGATTGCTGTCAGTCGCGGATTTCCCTTCTTGAAGACGGTATTTGAGAAATCCTATCTCGTAGCACGCGGCAAATACTTCGTAGTGCAGTAGAAGAGGGTTGCGCGACAAGTTTTTAATGTGAATAGCCAAAATCGAAGTTTCTGAAATCTCGTGAATTATTCTTACGCCTTTCTCAGACATGTAGTGAAATATCACTTGATGAGAGATTAAAATAGTTTGTGAGTTATATCTTTTCACCTAGAAATCAATACGTCAGGTCTCATTTTTAAGACATATATCTCAGTTATCCGAAAAATTTCAGAATATCAGCCCCATACCACTTTACTTTCCGAGATATTTGCCAAAAATCCATGGCATCATACTCGGAAAATTGTTGTATGTACTATAGTTTTTTTAAAAAATAAGGGATTTCTAACATCTATATCTTGTCAAATGTTCGCAGTGTGTGTAGTTTGTATGTTAAATTAATTATTTATTATACAACTCTTGACTCACCGCAGTAAAATATTCAGAAAAACCTTCCGTTCTGAAGTTTTATTCGTACCACTTTAAACAAATTAGTCAAGCTTAAGACTAAAAGAGGTATTTTCTTTGTTAACTGATTACTACTTACCAATATGGTAATGATATACTCACAAAAGAGTATATTTTTGCACTATAATATTACAACATTCACTTCATGCCTCCTATGACTCCTGAAATTAATACATAATATTCAAATATGCCCTTTAAAGTGACTAGGGAATAATCTCGCACAAATTACCCTATATATAGTGAAGAATGCATTACAATTAATGCAGAGTTTTATCTCTGTAGCATTGTGTTCACTTGCATCCATTTCATGTTCTGAGCCTATTGTTACGTAGTTCTACTTATGTTTTGCTAGGTAGCAATGTAGGGATACTTGTGTAAAAAGCATCTTTTTACTGTTACTGTTTTCCTGTTTTTAGTTTTTCACTGTAAAAAAACTTCGTTTTACTCTTTTCCTCAAATAGACGTTATAGCTATAAATAACAACCTCATAGCTATAGATAGAAGAGTTCTATGAAAATTTATTTCTTACCATGCTCGGTATTTTGTCTCATAGTAGGGTAAGAGATCATTTCAGAAGCAAAGCGGACTCAGCGCAAAAGCGAGTCAAGATCTCGAAATGGGTCGAATAGGAACGTGATTTTTTTTAATTCATAGTGACGGCGAAAGTGCTTTCTAAGAAAGAAATAGAGGAAGTCCGCGTAATTTGGACAGCCTAAGTTATAGTGCACACAGCGAACTTAATTAATGCAACAAAAGAGAATGCCTTATATGGAAAGAGTGCTTCTTTTAGTCAGAAAAACCCATATTTAGAGTCAAAGTATATAAGGCCCTAGGCACACCAGTTCTCGAAAACTAAGAGTAATGAATTAAAACATGCTGTTTAACACTACATAAGCATCTTATCCAGGGGTGGAAAACATTAATTTTCTCTATTCCAAAAAATATGTGATATCCTAGATGTTTGCGCCAAAATAATAAACGATTCAAATGGTAAAAGTTTGAATCATGTGGAAACAGCAACCCATCACCTTGCGTGGATCTCGCAATTCGTTGTCGTAACTCTCGTAACATGTGGTTTAACCCACCATAGAAATCATAGCTAGAGGTGAAAATATTATTTTTCCCTTTTCTGAAAAGAAAGTGCTCCACTAGTTGTACATGCCAAAAAAGTATACGATTAAACTCGGTAAAAGTTTAAACAATTTTGTTAACAGAAACCGATTACTCTGCGTGGATCTCGTAATTTTCTTTGATGTATTTAATCACTTATTACAAAATGTGTGTATACCATTCAATGTTCATTACTTCTAATTATATGGAATAAACAAAAGGTATGACAAAGTCAGCCTATAGAGAGTATTTTGTCCAATTGGAATGAAATCTGAAACAGGCCCTCGAAAGAGATAGTTTTAGATATTCTTTTTAAAACAGAGATTGTGACCAAAACACAAGTATTACCACTCGCTAAAAATTTCTCGAGTAAGCAAATACACAGTGGATTCAAAAGCAAGCTTTCACTTGGTGGAAGGTTGACATTGTAATAAGTCACACTTTATAATTTTCGCAATTTATTATAGAAAATACTGCACAACAATGTACAGTCACTTCATAAAGTATCGCGACACACTACTCTAGCGGTTCGTATAGGTCGGATGTCGTAGCTCGAAATAAGTTGGCTATCCTGAACTATCTGTGGTGGCTGTGTCCCTCTTAACTTACAATAAATATCATACTGTACCTGGAAATGCTCATAGTCAACTGAGATGGCTCAGGATAGCCAACGTACTCCCAGCTTCGAAAGCCGACAAATATGTAATTTGTATACAAACCGCTAGCATAGTGTGTCGCGATACTTTATGAAGTGACTGTACCTGAATATTGTGTGACTGCCGAAACTAGTTGTACATTCTGTTAAAAATTTTGGAAGTTATACTATTTTACTTACTACAAAAACTCAAAAATGTAGAGTGAAAGGCTTCCCAATTGCTAATCAGTAAGTAATCTTCTACGAGTAAATCATAAATTATTATTTTTCTTAATGTCTAATGTAACATACATAATTCCTAACGGCTGAATAAATTCGATGAATTTTTCGATAAAACGGCCTTAAGCTATGGAAGCAGATGCTTAGGGATTTGTTTTGGAGAGTGTGTGGAAGAGAGCACGCTCAAGAGTGGAGTTCTTTAGTCTCCCAGCCCACTGCGACAGAAGGGGAGGAAGAGGAGGAACAAAAAAAGCTGGCGAGAGAGTTTGGTGAACGATTCGTTTTTAAATTTTTGAAAAGACACTTCCCATTTTTTCTCCCCTGAAATATTTAAAAGAGAGCGCTCAAAAATCTTTGCCGTCATATTTTTTTCGTCCTTTTGGAACACTTTGAATTTATTCTCCTTCCCAAGGCTGGGGATCAGGTGGCGTTTTTATGGCGGGGATACTTTCCCTTAAAGTGCACTTGAAGTATATCCTTTGGTGGGGTGATTTCAGGATCACAGAATGTCCTTGTATTGAGCGGTGAAAATTGTCGATAAGTTGAGTTTGCGCGTACGATTGAAAGGCACCATAAAAGAGCAGTTATATACACGGAATTTGTAGATAATTTTAAATAGTAGTATATTTCATCGATGCGTGCATAATGTGTCTATGATGCTGAAATATTATACGATCAGGCTATCTTTGTTGAGTATCAAATATTCTCGCCATTAATGGTAATAATTACGTTATCATTTGCAACACTTAAGGATAATGCGTAACGTAAGCAGACGTAGATAAATCAAACAGAATGAGTGAGTGAAAATAAAACGTTTTTATACTGACTTTAATGAGGTGCTGTTTTCAATATCATCGTATTTCTGTCTCTTGACTACTTGGCTATAAATGATAAATGTCGTATCTAAATCAGTAACGTACCTAATGAATAAAACAAATGTCATTAAGAGAAGGGTACGTATTTATTTATTTATACGATGTTATATGTGAAGTTAACCTTGACTGTTTATTTTTGGAATGATTGGATCTCATTTCCGTGTTTGTTGGACGGATTTCATATCCTTTCTTTACTCTCTAGGCGTTTTAATTTTCATTTTCCCTCAAATGGTGAATCCTGTGCTAGGTGATCAAAATGTAGTCACAGTCGATAGAATGGTTTTGTATAACCTTTGGATACGGGTTTACTCTCTATTCTAAATCCGCTTGGACGACGTCTATTCCAATTAAAATGATCGGTTCAGAGATCTATCTCTACAGACTATTTGCCAGTGGAGGTATGCACTCCTGTTACTTTTCGGGAAATAGAATCCCTTGGCATGTATTTTTTTTCTTTTTTTAATAAGGATAAAAATGGTGAAAATCGCTACTGAGCTATCTTCGGATTTGCCTATATTTTTCGAATATTTCGTGAGATATTTGTTTTGCGATATGGATTACTATCGTTGTCATCTCAAAACATTCCATAGAAATAAATTTGTAATATTGATAAAAATGAAATAAACTAATTTAAGCAAGGTAAATGGTTAATGCGAGTGTGTAATATATGAGTTATTATATTTGTCAAAATCAATAGCAATAAGTGTCAAAATAGGCTACCCTAAGATGAATGTGTGTAGCAAGTGATGTATCTCAAAGGATTTAATTCATTTTTATCGTACTTGGTAGACAAATTCCATACGGCATTGGTGTTTTCCGTACGGAAAATGGTTAACTGTGCACTGACTGCGACTTTCCATTATCTCTCATCCCTGTATATTGGTATATACCGGAAACTTCCATTCTGTTTCTGCTGAGATTCTGTATATAGACCATGAAAAATCCATTGAAGCAAGCCTTAAGGGCTGCAAGGGTCTCAAGGCCCCAAAATGGGCCCCTATTTCACTCCCATAATATAAGCATTGGAGTCAGTGCTGAGGTTTCATTTTTTTAGCTTTTTTAAATTACTTTCAATCCCTGTGTAGGGCTGAACATTTCATTATGGGATAGCCGGCAAAAATAAATGTTTAATTCTTATAATCGATCTTGTTATACTTTTGTTTTCCTTTTAAATTACGTTTTCATTGATAAAATTAACAGTTTTTCAGATATTTCAACATTAGCAATTTACTCAGGCAACCGGGGTAATTAACGGGAAATTTCCCCTGGGCGGTTACGATTTATCTAATATAATTAAATGAGCATTATTTGCATTTAAGGGCGAAATATATTTATGATGAAAATATTGTGTGCCACTATACCGCACTATTTACACAATTCGTTATTCTTTATATATTACACTTTTATGCCGAGCATTATGCAAATCTAATTTTCGAGGGTCTATTTCTTCGTCTTTACCTAATTAATGACCTTACTCATTTCTTGTGACGATGACATTAGCATGGAATCAAGTAAATTTATTTAGACTACTTAAAAAGGGAACATCTAAGTGAAAATGTGGGAATAAGACTGTGTTGGAAACAAAAAACTTGTAATTTTTTAAAACTTCCATTAACTTTACTTATTTTTATTTATTTATTTATTAAAAACGCCGAGAACAGCAACTAGGGCCTTTACAATGGGTTTAAATAAACAAAAAATAAGTTAATAAATAAAACAAAAATATATAGTAAAAACAATAAGAACAATAATCAACAGAAAGAAAAAATAATCAATTTTGTGGCGGGGAAGAAGAGGAGGACACAATGCGTTTAAGTTGGGAAGAAAAGGTGTTGCGTGAGGAGAAAAGGTCAAAGGAAGGGTGATTGTTGGCAAGGGTATTAAAAAATGTAAGTAGGTGGTAGAAAATGGAACGTTGGGAGGTGGAGAGACGGAATTTGGGTGTGTGAAACAGACTTACATCGCGAGTGGTGCGGGCAGGGATGTGGAGTGAAAAACAGGAGAGAAGGTGATCAGAGCGGAAGGACCCGTTCATGATAGAGTGAAGAAATTTTAGATCGGAAATTAGCCGGCGATGTGGGAGATGTGAGAGACCTAGAGACAAAAGAATTTCAACTAGAGAGCTGTGTCTAAGGGAGGGTACGCGATGCCGGACTATGGCTAAAAAGAAATTAAGGGGGTGGATCAGTATTCTAAGTATAGTGGGGGACGCAGTTAACCAGATGGGAGAACAGTACACAAGGATGGGCAGTACACAACCAAGAAACACAGATTTAAGGGCAAATGGGTCGGTAATTTCATTAAGTCTGTATAGAATTCCCACTATGGACATAGCTTTTTTAGAAATTGAAGAAATATGCTCACTAAAAAGGAGCTTTTGGTCAAAGGTGACCCCTAAATCATTGAAGGAAGTGACGGAAGGTACAGGGTGTTTGGAAAGTTGGTAAGTAGAGGAGATAGTTTTGTGTTTTAATGTGAAGGACATTATAGCGGATTTACCTGGATTAACAAGTAGTAATCATTTTGCGCACCAGCTATCAATTGCATTAAGAGCGGACTGTAACTGAAGTGAGTCAGCCTTACTGTCCACATTTTTAAACACTGTGCAATCATCAGCGTATAAGAGAATGTTACAGCCCAAGGGTAAGATGTAACAACTAGATCACATTATTTGTAGTAAACAAAACTTTGTGTCTTCTACAATTTCTATGGATGACTTCCGACGCCGAAATTTTTAACTTAATAATGTTGTGCACTCGCCAAAACTACTTTTTATTCAATGGACAAATATATCGTGAAAAAGAGGGACTAGCCATGGAATGTCCTCTTTCACCTCTCTTAGCTGGTATTTTTATGAATAACTTCGAATTACATCTTTTAACTCTCGAAACATACTACTTAATAATGTGGTAAATTGGTATCGGTATGTAGATGATATTTTACATTTATGGACGGGCAGCAAGAGACATTGTTTTTTCACCTTTCTGAACAGCCTTCACTGACAAATTATATTTATCTCTAAAATCGGAGGATCGATCTTAAATAATCTAGATTTATTTATAGACTTAAATTTAAAATAATAAACATGAGTTCTCCGTCTGTAGGAAACCCACGCACACCGAAGCTATGATTCCCATTAAAAAAAAAAGAGAAAGACAGCGTTTGGTTTACTACCTTCCACCATGGGAAACCTTCAACTTTTGAAACTAACTTTACCTCTATATTGTTCTCTGTTAGTCCAGAAAAAGTATTCTTCTGAATTCGTTCTCAAGGTATCACTTTACGCATGCATCATCATCATTCTTCTCATGAATGAAAGGAATATTGCAGTCAAAGAATTACATTAAAAATATCGTGATCACTCTATGACTTTAATTTTACTTCAGATTTCATTTTTGAGTAAACTAAAGCACTTGATTATGAGTTCCCCCCACCCACGTGTCCTAGACGCATTATTCTCCGGCGATTTCGTTCATAAACGATGGGTATGGTCTGCTTGCGCCAATTGGAGATAGTTTGGAGAAGGTGAACTAGTTACCTAACGGCGCACGCAAATGAAAACGGTTTCGAGGACTCATATTGTGCGGGTAACAAGTTATCGAGTTGGTTCGAGGCAATTCAAATGAAGGATGGATTCTCACGGTTTCCTCTGGCCAAACTCAGGTCGCCGCTTCTAGCCACGGCCCTTCAATTCGACCCGTCTCTCTCTTTCTCTCTCTCTCTCTCTCTCCTCTTCCTCTCTGGGTCGCCACTCGGCCAAGGAATCAACCGGCGAACACTCTCGGCGCACACCGTGGGTGGACGCTCCGCACGCCTCACGATCCTTTGCCGTCTGATCTTCTCCCGCCCATCCGACAAATACGGCACTCAGACGGAGCCAAAGTAATCTAAATTCTGTTTCGAGGACCAATCAGCATGCGTTTGTTCTGCCCGTTGGGCGATGCATGGCTGCGGGAGGTAGGTGGTGGCTATCCCCTTGCGATGGGCCTGTCACGTTCCTTTACCTCGCCATTCCGTTTCCACGTTCAAGTCCTTTTCTTCACAAAAGAAGGATGTTCTATTGTTCCCTTGCCCCAGACTTCATTTAGGGATGATTTACGTATGCCTTGATCTGAAAGTTCTACTTTCATTTGAGCGTGCTTGCCTGTCTGAAGTGGTATACTTCCGTCAACTATCCTTTGTAAGTACTGGATATGTATCAATAATATTGTAATTTACAGTCATTGAGGTTATCTTCTTGCTTAAAATTTACCCTTCTGCGACTTTAGGTGTGAAATAATTTGTTGTTTACATAATTGAATTGAATGAATAATCTTTACTAGAAAAATAGGACAAGGACTTTTCCAGATAAAACGATCATATGTTCTGAGTGTTTTCTAATATGTATATGCTTCCATAATACAAACAGACATTCTTGATATTTATGTAAAGTTATTATTTTTAAAACAAAAACTTACTATATTTGCCTTAAGTAATGGAGCATTTTTATTTTTATGATATCAAAATCAAACAGTGAGCATATTTCTGGTTTTATTTCTTCGGATTCACTCATAGTATTGCACTTTGTGAAGCAGATTATGATAAACTTAGTGCTTTTAAACAAATAAGTTGTTAAGTGTGCGTATATATTGGTTTTAAAAGCATTGATTGCTACACATCATGGATATATATACTCTTTGGCGCTGGAATCATAAGTTTTCAATAAAAATGCTAGTTGTGTCGTGTGAAGGGACAGCAGAACAAGATTGTGAATTCAATGGGGAATGACTATCCGCTCTGTGATGTGAAAGAGTGCATGAGGGTTTTAGATAGTAAAAAGTCGTTGACTCTTGTGCTCTTGATATTAGAAATTAATTCAATCCTAGCAGTAATTATATTTGACTTTCCATCGCTATAATTCTGGTTATAAACCTTGAAAGCGTAAGAGAATCGTCTATTGCATGGGAAAATCTTTGATTGCTGTACTTGGATGTATTTTGCTATTCCTCGGTATGCAGCGCAAACGTACTTTCATATAAGTAAGATTTTCCAGTTTATCTCCGCAGATATTAAGTTTGTTTGGAAATGAATAGTTCAGTCAACTTATCAGAATTATAGAAATTTGTTGTCTAAGCAAATTTGTTAGTTAAAGGAAGTCCGACATTTTTTCTTTTGAATCTTCCTATCTGGAATAAGCTTTTCCTGCCCATATATATTTATTTTATAACTCTGCGAATGCCTTTTACTATTATTAAGTATATTAGATTGTGCAAGTCCTTAATTTAAATATTCTTGACTAATGATTCCAAAGAAAATATAAAGATAAAGATAAAGAAATATTTATTCATCTTAGACCACTTGTTCCACAAAGAACATACAAAAAGTATACATTAATATTAGTGCTCGAGTACGGAGAGATATACAAAGAATAAGTGGGTACAAGCAATAAATGAAATATTAATTGCAACAAAGAAAAAAAATAAGCATATAGGTGAATTAAATTTTTTCCTGCAATAGCATTTTATTAAAAAATCTGTTTTTGAAAGCCATCTGCGAATTAGGCTTTTATGGTGAAATGACTTCCCCTTTAATGTTTTTATATGTCAAATCGTCAATAACGAGGAATAGAGGCCTGAAATGAATTACTTTTAAGCAGGAAACTTCTAATTTTCATCAATAATTCTCTCAGTTCTCTCAACTTCTTGAACTATTTCTGTTAAGTTACTAGGTTTTTCTTTTAAATGTGTTGCTAAAAATATATCATATTGGATTTTATTATTCGATTGAAATTACTCAGGATTTTGAATGGATATTATGAGACATTACTCAGTGTAGCCATTGCTGTTTAATTACTCGGGTGAATAATCTGTTATTTTAGCTCTGCTCCTCTCTTTCTGTTGTTTTTCTACTAATTCAATCACTGTTCTCTCCATTGTTTTCGGGTTAGCTGCGTCAAGTTTTATTCAGATGACGTTTCGTGGCCTATGCTGGCCACATCTTCAGAAGGTCATCTGAATAAAACTTGACGCAGCTAACCCGAAAACAATGGAGAGAACTGAAATGCAGCGCTGCGAAAGCCTCAAACAGTAATTCAATCACTTTTTGCTTTACGCCGCGTAATCTTTTGTCTCCCATGCATTGAAACTCACTGCAATTTCCTTTGTACCTCAAACCCTCCCTTGCTTTTTCAACGCGAGTGGAAACCGATCTCCTTACAGTTTCGTGCCGTGAATATCTTCGCCCTTACCTTCGCAGCGTGAGAGCCGGTTCGCTTGTCCGTTCACGCTCCACGCTGCTCCATTCCACCGAAGCACAGCCAGTGCCGCGGATGCCCCGACTTAAGCCTTGCGCCGCTTTTACTGTTTCATTACGTATTTAAGGCAAGCATAAGCGAGTCGCTTGAAGTTTCACAGGCGGAATAGCAGGTTCAAAATATCGACTTGCGGCGCCTCCGGTGCTCCGAAGCGCGAAGCAAACAGGGAAAACTTAAAGCAGGCGTTCTGACGTGGAAAATATTTTTTCCAAAGTTTACTCCTATAGATGGTGGGTGGCTCTTTATCTGATTGCTTGTTTTTTTAAGACCCAATGTTCAACTTTTCCATCCGAATGTTCACGATTGAGAATCCTCATGAGCAGCCTAAGTGTTATAATTTGTTATGAAAGGATTCTAGAGTACTTTTCTTCAGTATTTTTTCATTTTTTCTACGCGTTTCACAGCTTTATTGCATCGTCAGGTGCATTCATTTGAATGTTTGTATACACATTTTTGTCATAGTACAGTGATGTAGGGGGGAGTGGAGAAAATAAAATTTGAGAGGAGAAGCAAGGAAACAGATAAGGACTTTTGAGGTGAGAATGGTATTATTCAACAAAGATATTGTTTGTTGAGTTGAAAACCGAAGATAAGTACAAGGTGTTCTTCTTATAATGGATAAATATATTAAATACTTCTAAAAGGTGAGTATAGTCAAGTTTATCCTCAGTATTTTTTTGAGAATTGAGGTTAATTTTTGGACCTGATTTTTTCTTGATTCGGTGAAACTGCAAACATTTTTATTGGTGATGTAGTAATGGTTATCAGATATACTCGTAAATGATTGCTTACAGGCAAGCGATGGGAGGACTTTCACTTCATATTTGTGGGTCCTTTCTTACTGATGAAATATTTAGCGAGTAGTAATATTTTATTCATTATCCCTGATTGAAACGAGAATATGAAAAAAATACTTAATTTGATAACCGTCAGATTTCATTACAATGAACAAAGAAGGCTCTAAGTATATCACTTTAAATACCTTTTGTTTTGGAGGTAAACCTTGCGTAATAATTCTATGAAGCCCTAAAACTGCATAGTGATTTTTTTTCCTCGGCGAAACAAGATATAACCGGGTTACTCATGAATTATTTAAATTTATTAGACTCGGTAAACACGATTACGTATGTGATAAGCAATTGAAAATTACATTATAGATAAGCTATAAGTTTATTACTCTGAACTCTGCTTTATGTAACGTATGAGTATTTTCACATCAGTATACATGCAATTTTGTTTTCAGTTTTCGTACGAATTACATGAAAGTACATTGAAGTCAACTGTTTGAAGGGAAATGCTTTATTTCTTAAGTTTCATGAAGCAACGCCTCGTAATACCCTTATTTCGTCGATAATTTATCCAGGTTTGAGAGGTATTTTAGAGCTTTGCGCATCTAAAATGAATGGTTATAACATTTATTCATTTTACTGTAGAATATCATTCATTTTCAGCTTCATGGAGCCCTCTTTCATAGTTCCTAAGACTAGATTCAACCAATCCTCTCTGTATTAGAGCTCCCAGCGCCTCCTTATATTGATGTCTAAAATAGGAGATCTAGAATTGCACGCAATGGACGAGTTAATTTTGATTCCATAATCTGAGTCAATATTTCATCACGGTTCATCCTTAACCTTGCTCTTTAATTATTGCTTGTAGCACTAAATGTGACCAAATTTAATTGATATATGCGAATTTATAGTATATTCTTCACATTAAAATCGTAATTAACTTTCATGCGTTCTCTATTAGTTACTATGAGTTGGTCATTATAATTTTAATTATCACCTGCGTGCCTTAATATCTTACGGGGTGAATTATGTGGACGGTATTTCAGTATGGAAGTGGGGTTTATATGTTTTGGGGCCGTTGAAATTGCTAATGTGTATGCGATATTTGATTCACTATCAGATATAGAAGTCCATACAATTTACTATTCTGCACTTGTGCATCTGGATCAATTAATTTTTAAGGGCATTTAGTTAAACTCGTTTTCCTTTATAGCGTATTTCTCTTAATGAATGTAATGGTTCTCCAATGTTTGTAATATTTTGCGTAAATCTGCGAGATATTGATTTAATTCATTTGTAATGTAATTACAGTCGGGTATTAGTGACATGGAGAACGGTTACCCAATGTCCACGGTTAGCAAAACAAGAGATCAATAGAAGTGAATGCAGGGGAAAAAATTGCTAAAAATTAAATTGGCGTTAATATTTATGCTGAGTCCACATGGTGATTTCTAGTTGGACAAAAGAGAGATAATAATAAAAGATAAGCTGTTGGCCCCGGAACTTAGCATTCTGAAATTTAGAGTTATTATTTATTAATATTCTCTTTAAACTTTCATTTGGATGCAAAGTAGACCAGTAAGTGGCTCTAGAGAACGGACACCCTTGAATTACGTGCGAGAATATTTTACCGGAAATGAGTTTGGAGATCGTTAAACCAAGGGTAGAAAAAGTATTGTGCGCCCAAGCCTGGAATAACAGCGAGAAGCAAACTCGTTCAGCTATTGTGATGAGGTTCAGCGTTCCTCAACCGCATGCAAGACGTTGCTCCTCCATTCGGAGACTCCGGAGAGGAGGCCATAATCTTTCGTTTACCGATGATCAGTTTCACGAGGAGAGGGAAAAAAAGTGGTTTCGCGCTTTCCACCCATTTCTTTTTACGTCGAGACAATCACCACCAGAATGGATCACCAAAAGTTTGGCGGAGGGGTGTTGAAGAGGGAAATGACGTTCGCACGGCTGGTGCTCGGAGATATCAATTGCAAGAGGGTGAGGGTAGACCGGGTGTTTCTTTTTTCCCTCCCTGTTTATTGGGGCTGGCGAGAGGTAGCCCAAGCCGAATGGGCTGGATGAGAATGAGCAGCGAGGCGTGAAACAGGTTGTAATTCCGTTATAGAGGCATGGAACCCATACGCATGGATGTTCTCTGCCTCACCAAAAATCTGAAATTCACTGGCAAGTAACTCTTAGCTGTTTATGTTTTGAATTCGATAGTAGTCAGGGTCAGCTGAAGGACTAATCGGTATAAAAAGGACCATAGTTCCAACCTTAAGAAAGTAAACAGCTTTTAAGATGATTTTCGATTTAAATTTTGATTCCGCGTCATGAATATCATAGTGTTTAGTGACATTGCTCATTCAATGTCTGAGAGTAAAAGTTATTTAATCAATAACAGTGCATATAGTTACCAAAGGGAGATTAAATATGATATAAATATGCATACATAAACTCCGTAAATGTCAGCAAACTGGAGGAATGCGAACACACATTTAGTAATTGCTGAAACACTGTAGTTATTTCAAATTTTCCATATTGGAAGAAGTAATTGATTACTTATCTAAAGTAACATTGTTTAATCTTTATTTCTTGAAGAGAATATTTATATTGTGAATTGACAGTTACTCCCTATACTTCATCTTTACGTTTGTAAAGTATTGACACTGTTCTACTTCGGAAGTGGTAATAAAGTTGAGGTAGAACCATACGCCAATGCATAAAATCTAAGATCTACGACAAGGTATATTTTGCCCGAGCTCACTTAGTCTTTACTTAAACGCTCATTTATGGACATATGGCCGAAATAATTTCCAGAGTGTCGGATGACATAAGAGGTGCAATTAGTGTAATATGATTTTTGAGCAGAGAAAAGGATGGTTATTTGATGCAGAAAATCTAGATGTGTTTTTGTCAATAACATAATTAGCACTCACTATAAGCTGTATGAACCACAGGTTGGGATTAAACAAAAAATTGTTATCTTTTTCATGCATATATTTCTGTTACGTATCTGGTCTCAGTTTATTCATTTCTTAATTATTCGAAATGTACATTGTTTTTCAGGTATCCCAAGTACAGGCAATATCAAAAAGTGATTTCCTAATATATCCTTTTTATTTGAGATATTATGGTGTGCTTGAAAATTTAGTCAATGGATAAATAAATATATTATTATTATTGCTTTTTTAGTGTGCAGCGAGAAGTTTTTATCGCTAATTCCGATATCTACAAACGCATACATAATGATAAAACGATGATTTTTGTTAAGTAAAGCCTGCCAATTATTAATATTTTAGTTAGCCTGTCATCAATGTTTACGCTGTAATAATTAAATTTCATCAAAAAAACTAATTCTGATACTATACAAAGTAACCGTTTTTGATGCGAGAATTGAGTGCTATAGGCGTTTTCCTTACACAACTTGCATTCTTAGAATTTGAAAATATGAATATTCTTGAACTTGTAAACCTAAGCGTATTTTTTCACTGGGAGAAATACAAGTATTCATTCATCCAAGTTCAGTTTTGCAAGCGTGAGAGATTAGACAGTGAAACATACATGTTATCATAAAATATAGGAAGTATTAGCTTATTTTAAGGTGGTTAATTTTTTATTTTGCCAAAAAGAACGTTATGCTCGTATTTCGGGATTTCGGGAAAATTTTTGTTCCCATTTATTTGACTCAGTGCCATCGGGAGTAGGTAAATATCATATTCTAAGCATTAATTTAACTCCATGTTATTAACCTTCCAACTTCGTATTTCTTAGCCACTTTATAACCGAACTCAATTATAAAGTATTTGGTGAATACAACCCTTCATTTATGACTAAGTCGTGTGTTTTACTGTATTACCTAGGAGAAGTTGTCATAACGATGCAGCTGTCTTCTAAAACATTTTGCAAATAAATTATGTCATAACAATAAGAGAGAATATTCGAAGTAGTCCAGTGAATTAAGGGTATTCTTGAATAAAGCACAGAGATCGAGCGCGCGTAAATGTCAGTGTACATGAATTTTATATTAAGAGACCGAATATGCTCTCAGTCAATAAAATTAACGGTCCAAATGCACGAGAGGAGATGTCTGAGGAGGAACAAATGAGATTTCGGAGCCGCGGCCGAAGCAAGGAGAGGCAGGGAAGAAATTACGGCCGAGTGAGGAGATGTACGAGTTGACAAAGGAAGTAAATGGAGAGAGAGAGGTAAGAGGAGAATGGAACGGAGGAGAAATGAGAAAAAAATTGAGCAGGAGAGCGGCAAATTGAGACGTTATTTAATCTACGTAAATCTCTTTTTTTTCCAAAACACACAATATCCTTTCTTCTTTCCCTCTAATTTTATTTCCCTTTCTTTTCTTTTGCTAGGCCTTTCTCCTCCCCTCCCCCTGTCTCCGCTTCTTTCGTTCTCCACCTCCCCTTTCTAGGGGGTGGGAAAGGGTCCGAGTAAGCAGTTAGGGTTCGAGGAGGTGGCCCGATGGGTGCTCTGGAGGAAACGGGATGGTTGGTGAGGGAAGATAATCGTCTCTATCAGGGCGGACTGAGGATGAGCTAGTCTATTCAGCGTCTACTGGCAAAAAAACGAAGGGTGAGCCATGGATTAGTTCGAAGGTAGAGGGGAAACGTTGCAAAATTGAGGGTTGCGGTTCGTCTTAGCGGCAACGAACATAACAAAGGAAGTAATTAAATGTGGGCTAAAGATGAATTAGGGCGTGAAAATCCATCGCATTTTCTGAGGGAATAATATTTATTTAAAGAAAGAAAGGGACGCGAGAGATAAGTGGTCGAGAACCAAAACGTGAACGACTCCGTGTGAAACTATGGAATGGTGATTTTGCAAAGAGTATTTACTCGACTTTTATTGCTACATTGGATTCATTCCAGCATTAATCAAAAATATTTATCAGCAAAGAATGACTACTGTTACCCGTGCAAAGTTGATCGCTTGTTTGAAAGAAACGGGGGATTTATTTTTTCTTTGTGGAGTCCTCGCAAATTATACTTCAAGTAATCTAAAAATTGTTCTCTTAATTTAGCACACCATGAATATATTTCGGTGAGAAAATATGGTAAGTTTGCGAACTCAATTAATTGCCAATTTTTTCTCTTTAATCAACTATTATGTTGTTTTTCACGTGGATCAAAAAAATTACATAGAGTAGTGAATAGAAGCAGAACAGTTGAATGTACTGGAGGAAGGATCGAAGTAAATTGTAGGATAATGAAGTCTCGAAGGGGAGTTGTGAGTTTTGATCGATAAAATCCTAATTATAACTTGCGTTTAAGTCATTGAAATCAATTGTATCATTTACATTTATCACCAGTTTTGAATACATGTGAAACTAATATAAATATCTAATTTTTCCGGATGTCTACAACGCATTATTAACCACCACGTGCGTATAATTGTATTTTAATTTGTTCTATGAGTATTATTGATTAAATAATGACGTTGGATTTCTGGGAATTTTTTATTGCGGCCAGTAGAGTGCTAACCACCTTCATGGTATAATTACGCTTCATATATGAGTAAAATAATATTTTTAAAGTTAAACCTTACCACAACTTGCGACGGATTTCGATTATCAAATCTCATCAATTAGAGTTTTTATTTTTTCTTAATGATTACGTGTGACTCATCATGCTCCGCGTCCCCTCGTTTTTCGACCTCATTGGGTGAAAGATGATGAAACGTGGCAACATCGCAAATGGCGAATCCGTAAAAAAAGTCTTCCCTGGCTCGTATAAAAAATTGGTGTAGGAAGAGTGTGAAATCAGGAATCTCTAGGGAACGATAGAACTATGGATCTAGCAAGGGAGAGTGAACTGTGATGACTGCTTGTGAGCTAGCGAGGGTCGAAGGTTTTTTTCACTTGGGATTGCAAAATAAGAGCGATGGCGGAAGCATTGGAACTGCGGCCGATTTCTGGGGAATGGATTTGAAGTGCTGACTAGGAGGGAATGCCGGAGAGGAGTGTGCGGGAGTGAGATAGAGAGGGAGGCTACGAGGAAAAGTGATCCTCGGAGTCCTAATGTCCCTATGGCCGGACCGTTGACCACTAAAATCGCGGTAGTCTCTCTCTCTCTCTTGCATCGGACTTCATCCTCGATAACCTTTCCGTCCCACACCCTTGCCCTTCTAGTGCATTTGAACCGTCTCTGTCTTTTTCCTCTCCGTTCTCTCGCCGTACATTCGCTAATTATGGTCATTTCTCTCCTTCAACCTTCCCCCCCCACTCGGCCCGCGCCCAGCGCGTGTGGCTCAGCGTGTATAACCTTTTAGGACTTGTGGGAAAAGGGAGAGATTTTCCCAGGATCGGAAAGGATTCGCCCGCAAAAAGGCGCCCCGTGCAGTCGGTTAAAATTTCTCCCCGTCGAGGAAAAGAGCCCCCTGCCCCCCCTCCCCCCCTGCAATGACGTACCCATGCAATTTAGGACGGGGTTGAGGAGTCGGTAGGTTGTGGTCGTCGTGAGCGAAAGATAATGGCTACAAAATGAGACCGACCCGGCTATACTCCCCCCGTTCCTCCCCAGCCCTTTGTCGTATGATGCATGCCGGAAGTTGGGTCTTCGTCTCGACTCGGCAAAGTTCTTCCGAAAATTTCCCTTTATGAACTTTATTCCTGGTTAGGGGTTGGTGGCCGCGGGAGAAAATGGTGCGGTCATAAAGAATTCAGAATTGGGGCTAGATGATGCTCTCGCGTGCACCATTATCATTTTTTTAACAATCTCTCCATTGTCAATGTCGTCATTATGATAAGTTTCAATTCCTCGATTCTTCTCTGAGTTCGTTTTTGTGACGAGCTTAGCGTGTTTAATACGGATTTGCCTAAAGAAATGAATTTTATTCCGCTAAAAGGAAGGTTAAAAGATTTAGTTACCTGATTTCACTCGGGTCTTTTCTGGTAACGTAGCTTTATGTCATTTGAAATTGTCCTCCTGCCTTTTTATAAATGCAGTAGTTTCTGTCCTAGATAGTTTTTAGTTTTACTTATTCACTGATGCATGTTTTTGAAAATGTTTCTATTCATCTTTTTAAGACATTCACGTCTAAATCTGGATACGTTTTGGAGGAGCAGATATTGGAGGTGCATTTCAAAACATGAAGGGAAGTAATTGCCTTATTTTTTTTAATCTCGGAGGATAGCCTCACAGTTCAAATAAACCTAGCTTCCCTCAGCAGTAATTTTTATTTGGGATCACTGCATTCCATGAAAACAATAGGAGTCTTTTGTAGCAAATACGCAAGCTTCAACAAAGGAATTCAAATAAGTAGGGAATGAGTTACGATTCTGGCAATGTTAGCTGCTCTGAATAATCGGGAGCGGTTGTATGAAAGATTCTAGGTCAGATATGCATGAATTTATGCGCAATTTCATTTTAAAATAATATGGATCTCAAAACATGAGATGGGAACTCGGGAACGCTCTTCAATAAACAGAAAATATCAGAAATCATGTGACATCCATAGAAGATCTTGTATTTTGTGTCATGTGTAGTACTTATTTACTAAATGGCTGCTCCTGTCAAAATCCATAGATCTAACACCTATTTAGTTGCAAGATGTTTGGGGTAAAAAGCGAAATAAACGCACTGTACTTGGCGTAGTGTTTTCGAATTTGTGGATAAATACATATATTGCTGGTATTGCAGGCAGAGAGACTGGCTTATTTGCTTGCTAAAATCATTATGGAGGTTCTAAAACCGCGGTGTATCTCATTTCTTTGTCATTCAATGTCTATTTTCAGTTTATCTCAGAACATATTATTAATTATTCGCGTTGTTGACAGCTTTCGTGATTGATGAAAAGCCGCATGACAAGAGGAGATGCCAATTAACCAGGCTAAGGGTGCTCGATGATAATTTTCTCGGGTGTTTTAATGGCCCGAGTAGCCTCTAATGAAAACTGAGACTTCGGTTGCCGACCGTCCTTTCAATTATATGAGATTATCAGTGCCAAAGTGCGCTCCAAACACCCGTCGTCCTTTCGGGCTCATTCTCGGGCGGAAGCAATACTAAATAAATAGTTCAGCCGAGAATAATTGCTGTTTAGTGCAGTGCATTGATTCGAGGGTCTCTGGGAGTCATAATTTTGAATTTTTCGATAATACTCGCCCCAATGTCCAATACAGTATGCATGTCTTTTCATCTTACTTCTTGCAACAAATTAGGTGGTTGACTATTATCTATATAAATGCAGAGAGAAGCTATGTTCTGCCAGAATCTTTTCATTGAATAGTGAAAAGGGGGAAATTTTACTTAAACCATCCTGATGATAAAGGATTTAAATGGCTCGTAGTTGCTACTGTTGTCGCTATATTTATCACTTTCTATCTAGCAAATTGAAGTCAGCTATGAGGCCAAGATGAAAAAGTTTCAAAGCCACCGAACTAAAAACAACTGCGAGAGAGGTCGTCATGGTAGACTGTCGAATTTTCGCCCTATGCTTTTCTTTACTTTTCAATAATATAAACAATGAATATGTGACCATGTATGTAGATTTTATAAAATTACCGGAGTTATGTGTCATATACGGTTATAGTTATCCGCTCTGATTTGTTGAACTAATTATTACAGATAATTCTATTTACCCTTTTCCGTCAATAATTTAGTCTCTATGTTCCACCAATTGCCACGACTTGACTGATATGGTTGTGAGTTCACATCCGATAATAGCTGGTGCTTTGGCAACATTTTTGAGCCCTCGAAAGAATTGATTCTTCTCTCCAATATTCAATAATGCGTACTTTTTCTTTAACCCCTTAAATTGTTCAGCGCAAACGGGAATACTACGATAAAACTTGTACCTTTTATGATATATTTTCTTCATCATGATTTCCGTTGTCATAAAATTACGTAAAATCTTTTATTTTCCTATGGATTCAGACAGTTTATTTTTCATTTAGTTTGAATAGAGGCCTTCTTGATCTCTGAGGATAAAAAGGATAATGTATTCTCCCTTTGTTATGTCTCTTATCATTCACAAGAAAATTCCCTGTGGACATTTATCTGAGAATGTGTTGCCCTTCCTCCTAGGTTTTCCTCGGTTACATGAATGACTGCTCCGCACCCTCTCCCCCATCATAGCCCTTGTCCCTCCTGGTCTTTGTCAAAAGCACTTACGTTCTCCAGCCGGTCTCCATTTATCCTAAAAATTCTAATAGCCAGTATGTAAAGGTAATGTGATAGTGTAATCTACATGGACTCCCATGCTTGCTTTCATGCACCATGATGTCAGTCTTTAGAGTTTTTGCATTGAAATTGTGTTGCTTCTCGAAAAAATGTCCTACCTCGTTTCTTTTTACGCCTTTCCGTTTTTTGCTCGCTGTTCGCCACCTCTGTGTCTTGCTTGTGCGTGCTGTTTTCCTTCCCCTCCGTCTTCGCTACAGTCTCTCCATATTACCATATTTTCTCCCTCCCCCGGTAATGCCTTCACTTCGCTCTCTCCCTCTCTCTCTCTCTCTCTCCCAGCATTCCTTCTTATCTCAGCAATATATAAAATCTTGAAAGGAGCTCAGAGGGCGTTTGGATGTCAAGGGACGAAAAGCTGAGTTGAAGGTATCCTTCCAGGTCAGGCGAAAAAAAATCAGCGGAGGAACGTGACGAGAAGAACTGTGGGTTATATAGTTTTATTCCCACCGTCATGTCACTCGGCTCGAATTTTTTTCTTTCATTTCATTGTTAGTGGCGTAGCATATTCAAAATTTTCGTTTTAATTTCCTTCCCTCCCACTTGAGAATTTTTATGGAAGAGGAGAAAACTTCTATGGCTGGATTCGTTGCATTTTCATCAAGGGTTATGAATGGACCTGTCATCTGAAGGACTCCATAGAAATCAGATTTTCAGTAGCGTTTTAGCGAGGGTTACTCTCTGAAAAAATATAACTAATGCCTTTAATTTATCAGTAATTATTGGTCATTTAAATATATTGCACGTTGTTCACCGGGTGATGGTGGGTGGACATTGTTCACTTGGTAATATTTCGTCCAAAAAGTCTTTTAGCGTTGTTTCTTGATTTCGAAAACTTTTCTAGTTTATTATCTTTCAATTTTATTCTTCTTGTTTCGTACGTTATACTTGTTGTTTCACTGTCTCTCCCGCTTACATAAATATTGTTCCATTCTCTAAAGCTTGTGACCTTCTATTTGTGTTTCATTTGGAATGAAGAGGATAGGAATTCTGGACGAAATGAGAAAAGGAAGACGATATGAGGAATTTAAGAGGAATCTCAAGGCGAACCACCTAGACGAGGGAAAACGGAAAGATATGCCAGAAATTCGGGCGCTAGTACTGTCAAAAAACCTCTCAATGATCTGGGTGGATACTCAAATGAATGAAAATGAATGTTTTAATTTTTATTCCTTGAAGTTTTACGATATATTCTTTGACTGTCAATATCCGAAGTTAGTCTTCTTCAGTCATCAACCCCAAGACGTCCCATACGACTTGCGGCACCTTTTTCTTCTTAGGAAGTTAATTCATTATTATTTTTTATTTCAACGTATATGCGTATCCATAGAATAATTATTTTGATACATCTATGAATCTCCTGGGAAGCCTCATAGCGTAGTGCCAATCCTAAGCGTAGTTTATCCTGCTGAACTACGCTTGGGATAGTTCTGTTTGCATTGAGGTGATTTTAAAACTTCATCTCCCCTTTTTTCTAATTATCATGGCCAATGTGTAGTCTGTCGGTTTCCACACTGTGAATTTCTCATTATGAAATATCACTCGTAGCTTTCGTTTGTACCACCTCTTTACCACCACGTACACAATTGCTTTCTTCTTTCAAGCAATAATTAAAGTCTTAATTCATCCATGCGCAACTACAAACAAAGGTTTCCGGCCCATAATCTGATGACTAAGGTTGTCTTCTCTTTTCCTCTTGGTTAATAACTCGAAGGATTTCATTTGATGGACATGTGCGCCCTTTTATACCCATCTGCCAGCCTAAATGGCCTCTGAAAATGCCTACCTTCTGAAACTCGTAGCTGTCATTACTCACTTCATGTGTCTGTTATCATTTCATGGGAGGTTATTAGGGTAGTTCCCTTTTTGTGCCCTGGCATTTTCATCATTGTATTCATGTTCAATGGTAGTGTATCTGAGTGAAATTCCTAGTCTTGCATCAGCCTTGGTCTTATGTGAGTAGACTAACACTTGTCTCACTACCAAGATAAATCATTATGATTTGACTCTCATGCAAAATAGCTAGTAAATAATCAGTTAAATTGATGAAATGAATTAACCTGGCTAAAGGAGGACAAATCCTAAGTTTTGTAATGGCTCAGAGTTGCAGTTGTTAGGACATACTGAACGAATAAAAGACTCCCATGCCGAAGAAGCAGTTATATGGGCAAATATGTGAAATACATTGTTTCAGAGCTACACAGAAAATGTAATCATGACGCCTCACTATATTTCTAGGCCTGCTAGGAGCGATAAAATAAGAGAGATACATTGCCGAACCAATTAGTACAAAAACTTGTTTTTTCTGTGCACAATAAGTGACCACAGTAAAAACTGAGCTCTACTTAATACATTCCCATAATATACGTCACCATTTCACACCTCAAAACCTTATCCCTTACATCTCTACACGGTTGTTGTCCCAGCACCCCCTGCCACACGCCCATGCGGCGGCTCGTAGGGTAGTATGTAGATGTGGATATGTGCACCAAGTAAGAGAGGAAGACCTATGCTGACACGGTTCGAAAGTATATGAAAAAAATCCCAGTAAGATGAGAGTGGAAGTCTCGAGTTGAAAAATGGAAACAGAAAATAGTGGAGGCGGATTATGCATGAGACCAGAGCTCATCCCGAGCTGTTGCGCCAAGAGAAAGGAAAGAAGAAAGGAAAAGTTTCACAATGATTTTAAAAGCGTCAGTCGCAGCCAGAGTAAATGGTCAAATTATCCATAGAAATTTACAATGTGGCGGAAAAGGAAGAGATGCTTTTGCTTCTCTCCACCAAAAATCTTTATCCCTATATCCAGGTGGGTTTTCGAATTTTTTTTTTTAACGTTTATGCGAAGAAAGGGTTTGGAGTGAGGGTTTGATTTGCCAACATGACGCGGCGGTCACCAGAAACGGGGATGGTTTTGCGACGGTTGTTCTGGGTGGGGCGGGGGAAAGAGAAATAGTCTTCTCTCTTTGGACTGTCCTCCCTAGCAACGTCCCAACCCTTTCCTCTCTCGTCCAAATCTCTCTCTCTCCCTCTCTCTCCCACGCGTCGTTCCCACACACGAAAGGGAGCCTCCCGTCTCTCCTCACCCCCTCCTCTTCATCCCCCGTCACGAGTGATGAAACAAAACGCTTTGGGGCGGCCGCAAACTGCACGTCGGGTTCATTTCGCGATTTGGGTCGCTTTGAGGCATGTGTGTGCAAATGCGGTCGCGCCTCGGGGCGTCCGCGGGAGGGTTTTCTGCCCATTGAGGGGAGGAAGGGGGAAAGAGGAGGTGGGAGAGAGAAGTGGGAGAGAGAGGGGAAACGGAGGGAGGTGGTGTAATTGGGGAGGAGGGGAAGAATGGAGTCGGCGGTGGGAACGGGGAATGATTTTGGCGACGGGACGGGAACGGTGGTGTGATGGGTTCGGGTGGGGAGGAAATGGCGAGGGTGACGTTGAAAGATTAGGTTAGCGCGGCTCTGCGGCCAGGAGTATTCTGCGCTTTCCGGACGAGCCTCACCTTTATCTCCCCCCTCGCCGGCCGATCGAAAGGTTGTGGGAGCTGTTGATATTTCCATCCAGCGCACTGATTCATACGGGGGACCGGTTTTCACCAATGCGACTGTCCATCTGTTCGGATATAATTTCCAGGCTTTTTCACCGTCATTATGGAATAGACAAATGTGCGAGATGTGCGTGGACAAAAACCATCCACCGGTTTTGAGCTTCGAATTTTGATCCCAAAAATTTTGAATATGAGATGGGAACTCGGGAACGCTCTTCAATAAACAGAAAAGATCAGAAATCATGTGACATCCATAGATCATCTTGTATTTTGTGTCATGTGTAGTACTTATTTACTAAATGGCTGCTCCTGTCAAGATCCATAAATCTAACACCTATTTAGTTGCAAGATGTTTGGGGTAAAAAGCGAAATAAACGCACTGTACTTGGCGTAGTGTTTTCAAATTTGCGGATAAATGAATAAATATTCAAAAGATGAATATCGCAGAGCTGTGGAAATAAGCATCTATCGGTAAACCAGTGACCTGAATGGGAATTTTTTGACAGTATCAAGTGAAGATAACTACTGTGACGAGTCAAAAATTGCTTATGAGTAACCTATGGTAGAATTAGACCAATATAATCACGTATTTCTCTATTCATGGCCTGATCTTTTCCAAAATTAGTCATCGCTAACCTTTCTAAATTATAATCTTACGGTTTTACTCAATTAAGTTTCGCCAATCGCCGTCATGTTTTGTCTCCAGCCATACAATCGATGATTCCCAGTATAATTAGCTTTTTATAATGATTTCCAATCCAATCTCAATACTTCGGACTCTCAATACGTACTGCGTTTGCGTTTCCGGCATGCTACTTTCTCTTCCATGATGTTCTTCCCTCTCCTCACGTATGTGACATACTTAAGTACTTCAGTCGTCAATCTCTGTCTCCCCATCCTATTTGCCTTCCCAACCAACTTCACTAAAACGATTCTCTCCAATCTCCTTGTCCATTTTGAGAAATAAGTCCAATTTTTGTAGATATATAAGTTCATACAAGTACTATATGGCATATATTACTAGTGCTATAACCATATGAAACACCATGCAGAAAAAGAAGAACCAGATGGATTAAACCCACTCTGAGACGCCCTGGGTTTGTGAAAAACATATTTGAAAGTAAAATAGAGGGAAAGATCCCCAGAAGAAGACCCAGGAGTAAGTTCATGGACCTAATAAAGAGGAAAGTACATAAAAAGTGATACCAGGAGGTAAGAGAACTAGCATTAGACAGGGAAGGGTGAAGGGCTGCAGTCAACTAAACTTATTATTTAACAATCGAAGATAGACTAGTAATGTCTTTTAGTTATAACCTAGAGATATGTTTTGCTAATGATTTCTTTTGCCAGACCTCTTCCATTTAATCCAAGTGAATTGCAGTCCATTTATGAAAACCGATAATTAAGGACTAATGTTTCCTAATGTATATATGCGTGCACAAATTTGGACTAAATGGATTTAGTTAGGATATTTCTTCACATAAGAAATCGTAATGTAATAGACAATCCATATATATGACTCCCAGTGTGATTCTTTGTAGTATCAATACAATTGAATACTTCATTTTCGTCATGATTTATAAGTTAATTTTCCTATCTTGAGTGCATACATTTTCACCGAGTGTACAACGTTGAGTGAAGTGGCGGGAATTGAGGTGGGGCTGCAGGTAGAGGTGTGATAAGCTGTTATTTCTCTCAGCAGGGAATTTTTCTCGAGTCACGTAAGACTTGAAAAAGAAGGTTACGGTAGAAGGGGATAGAAGTGTTACGCTTACAAGGCAGGTGGTCTGCACGTAATGACCACGGGATAAAAGACATGCTTTGGAGTCTCATGTACAGCAATAGTAATTTTTAATGAAAATTTTAAGTCCAAATATGAAGCACATTTTTCGCACTTGTATTTCCTCCTCAGGATAATGCCATGAACACCCTTATTATAATGGTAACAATATATAACTAATCATATTCTGCTTTGTGTAATTTTTTAGCATTGAAATAATAGGCTTCTTACATCATCTTAAAAAAGTAAAATCCTTTAGGTAATTTCCAAATTTGCTCACGGATGGAATCAATTCCAAACCTCTTCCATTTAATCCATCTTGTATTGACCTACTTTTTATATAAATAATAACTTTAAAAAATAATCAAAGAAGTATATTTCGCATATCCACTTTTCTCAGATGCCTGAAAGTTACATATGTGCAACTGAATCTGGTGTTTGATTACGCTGCACTCCTTCCGCGATTTACTTGCATGGTTATGAAGTTACTTGATCAATGGTTCTGTAGCAGTTTTAGAATATTACATGGATTCATAAATTTTAACTTATTCAAAATAATAATTCGACCAAGTTTAAGAAAGAGATTACAGTTTTAATGTTGATGTATATTACTCAAATTCTATCCTAAGCTGTCACAAATTTCTACTATCTCTCATAGCTCTCTAGATATCTCTCTATAGCATTAGAGGATGAGGTTTGAGTTAATGCTATATTTCAATAGCACTGCTTGCCATTCTACTGGTATTGAAATATGAGAGTATGAAAAGTGTGCTTGCACTTTGGTGTAAAACAGTTCTCATCTATTAATAGTGTTATTATGTTCTTGTTTGTTTAAAATTTTTAAAATAAATGTTTATGATTTAGAAACTACATAAAAGAATAAGTCTAACTAACAATAATGTTTCATTTGCAGGTAAGTTGCCCTGGTCATTTTTGGACATTTGTGTGCGCGCCATTTTGTGAGTACTCTTCTTCAAATATTTTATTATTAATGCATTTTAAAAATTTTATTGGTCCTTCGAAAGGTTACCGTCATGAACTGAAAAGATCGGAGATGATTCTTCAAATCATAAAACCTTCTTCGGCTATATTAATTAATATTTTATTGTCTCGCCTTCCCTACGCACGCTCAACCAAATTTTTTTCACTGGGAACGATTATTGAATATTCTGGACATTCGTCGTTGTGCGCTTTATAATTCGCATTGCCAAATGTAGAGGAATTATTTTTCTGTTTGCCCGTTAGTCATAGTTATATCATTTCAATGCTAGTTTCAGTGTCAGAAACCCGTATCTTTCCACGCATATTCTTTGTAGGTTAGGACAAATTACTTTCAACAGTTAATAAATGAGAATTTTCCGAGTAATTTTAGAATTATTAGGGTAATAATTGGTGCATTCAGTGACCTGATTTCACTTATTTAATTTATGAATGGGGATAGCCCTGTGTTCACTGAATATTAGGGGAACAATACCAACATCAGTAGGAGAAAAGGAAATTATAAGATCATATCGACATATGAAAGTAGAAAATCACCTGAATTATTACTTAGTAAAGCCTGAAACCTTAGAAGTGGCTTCGGTTCTTAGGACTGTCGTACTATCACATGGTTGGTATTATCTGAGAAAATTCAATATTTGGAAAAACAGTAGAATTGGTCTGATTTATTAAAATAAATGTTTAAATTTCCTGAGTTAATATTTCTTGACAATCTCACATCATCGTGGGAATGCGAGGGCGGAGAGAGGGTTCCCGTGCCTCATCCGAAATTCGGGGCCAAACGCAGTGCTTACTCGAAGTCGTCACTGGCATGTCTCCCGTAATATGGAATTCAAAGCTTATTATGCAAAGGTTTCCATCGGCGATTTGAATGCGCTGTCCATCGTACTCTGCGCCGCAACGCCTATCACTTCGCAAATACATCCATAAAATTCGTGGAACGGTTTTATTGCATTAAGCGTAATTACAATTACCCTCTGCATCAGAAAATTTGTTGGGCGTAAAACTGGACCTAAAATTAAACGGAATTGCCAGCCTCAATGCCATTAAAAATGAAGAAAACGCTATAAATATATCACCCCAATTTGGTTCATTGTACTCGTCCGCGGGTAATAATAATAATTACGGCCGCGAAGGGGAATGCATTTTAATGCACCCATTACTGGGTCCAGGGAATTAATCAAACAATGCAAGGCAGATGACGTTTTAGTTATATTTTTTACTCCTTCCGCCTTTTTCTCTCTACTTTTAATCAAATAGGAAAACAAACACGGCCGGCGCATTGGCAAACGTGTACTGGGACGCCAGCAACAAACTCTGCGGGAATGGATAGGTGCAGAGCCGGATGGGAACAAATAAACTTGTTTTGTCGGGAGGAGTGGGAGGGAGCGGGAAATGCGGTGCGGGTCCACGGGAAGGGAGAGGGCACGAAAAAGAAACGCACATAAGCGATGGACCTCGCATGGGTTTTAGTCTCGTTAATCAACCTTTTCAACGTCTATTTCACAGCACAATACACGTCCACTGCGGTAACCGCGGACCGAAAGAAAACCGCTCGAAAAATATTCGATGGCATTGGTGCATTTTTTTTTGCTCGTTCCTGGTTACCACCCATGCACGCTTCTCTATCATTTTTCCCACCGACATCTCCCACGTCTCCCGCCCCAAAAACTCGATTCGAGTCGGTGCATTGAAAATTGAAGCTTTTCTTTTGGATTTGGTTTTAGCGCGTCCGTGTTACTTTGCGCGCGTGAATTTATTTTGACCATCAATGCCACGATTACGAACCACTACAGATTGTAGGTATGTCACATGGCATGGATGTTTAAGGGCTCGCTATCTCGTGGGCTGAGGAATAAAGCTATGAGTAGGTCGAGGGTTCATTTCAGTGATTTTCCGTTCGCAAGATTAATTTTGACTATGAAGGCAGTGATTTCTAACCGCGAGATGCTTTGAAGGTTGTGAAAAGGGTGGGTTTCGAAGAACCTTTGTTATGTGGGTATGCAGTAGGTTGAGTATTGAGGAGGTTGGGTATTCCACTCGCGAGTTTTATTTTTACCAGCAAGGCCGTGGTTTCGAGCCAATTTATTTTCACTGATAAGGCAGTTACTTCTAAGCCGGATATGCTTTGAATGTTGTGAATAGGGTGAGTTTTTAGGAACAGTTATTTTGTGGGTATGCAGTAGGTTGAATATTGATAAGGTTGGGTGTTCCACTCGCGAGCTTTATTTTGACCAGCAAGGCCATGGTTTCGAACCGGTTGGGCTTCAGAGGTTTGTAAATGATATGTGTTCGTGGGACGGTTATTTTGTGAATGGTACCGAAGGCGGAAAATTCCTGTGTGGGCACGTTGAGTGGTTGAGCTGCCCAACCGATCCATGTGGTTTCACTGCGAGAGTCTGCGGAGAAATGAGTGGTGGTGGGTGTATTAGATGATTGTGGTGGGGGTCAGTGGAGTTGTGGCAAGGGGGATTTATGCAGCATAGAGGCAGATGGACCAAAGTATTTGCGTCACAGATTGTCCCTTGGCACTCAAACGCCGGCGCCGCGTCCATTTTGGAATCCGCCATCGGCCAGTTTGCTTCGTTTTTCTCTCCCAGCTTGGGTGTCGTCCTCCTCCCACAAATGTTCTTGTTTCAATCTCCTTGCTTTGTCTATCCTCAACCACACGTTTATTAATTACAATTTGTTGCTACTTCACCTCTTCATTGTCTCTTAGACCCGCTCTTCTCCCAATGGCTTACAATCCTCAGAACTATGAGTTCCTGTCGCTAACCAACCTGGTCACAGTACGACTCCCATCCGAACGGCTTTTATTCCCAATCGAATCATCTCTCTTATCATTTTATTAATTGTTAATCTCTCGTTCATTTTCACTCCACCTTTTTTTAGCTCTCTGTCTAACAATATCCTTATGTCTTCAAAATATTGTCTCTCTTTAGGTCAAATTTTTGGAATTTTCACCTGTCGTTTTTAAAATTTAACCCTCATTATTTTGGATTTTTAATCTCTAGTTTACGAGGAGGACTAAACGTTCCAGAGCTATATCACTAGTCTACTTATCTGTTTTACTTCCTATTTATATTTCTCTGATGTGAGCTATTCGATTTTTTTCATTTGAATTTGCTTTTACACCAAAGTTGATTGACATTACTCAAGACAGTTGGAAAAATTTTTGCGTTTAATATAAGAAGTTAGGCTTAATTTTTTAAAGGATATTTATCTATATTCGACAATGCTTTCATTTTGAAGTCATCCAATATCCAATCTAAATTCAAAATTGACTCAGGGTTTTACACCTCTAATTATTGTTGTAAGATTGATTCCAGTTTGGCGGAAATATTTTCTTAGTTTCTTTTATTCGGGAATCCACCCCGGTTTCTGTTTTTCACTAGTCACTCTCTAAGCAATGTGCCGCTGCCAGTATGTCTAATGAGTTCTTGCAGCGTCTTGTAGAGGTTAACTGTTGCAATTGATTCTGAAGAGGTACTACGTGCCTGATTCATGGTGACATCGGTTGCAGTTGGCAATTGGCCTATAAAAGCGTCAGCATAAGTGCTTTCTGTTATGTTCAGTCGTTTTCAATTGCATTTACCTTTGTTAAAGCATGAACCTGATCTCAAGAACGCGAGTTCTATATATTAAATATTATTTTTCACATAAATTTAATCATTTGATATTATATTAATCGGTAGTGTCAATAGTCATTACTTTGCATAATCCCCGTTTGTAGGGTAGTTAGCGTTTGCATTTTGTTTTTACTATTCCACACCTCAGCTAACAGAGAGGAATGTAAGGTATTTGCAAGTGATGACGGTGATTTGATTAGTAATAAAATTTCAACTAACCTAAGTAGTTGTTTGCGCAAATTTTGCTTGAAATAAAGACAAATTAAAATTATAAAATAATCGTAGATATTTGTTTCCTTTCACTGGCCTGAACAGGATAATTTAGTTCTTTAATTACGTAACATTGCTTATTTGCAGTGGTACTCGAATTTGGCATAGTGCAAAGATGATAGCCGTGGCTGGTTCAGCCAAATTTTTCAAGTGTCACATAGAATGATATTAAAATTATCAAGTTGACTCCCAGGATAGTCGTTCCTCTTGAATTCAAAACTGTTTAACATCTTCTCTTAAAAAAAGAATAATATTGATTAATGCCTTTCGCATTCTTTTTTACTCCCCTTGCTAATTCACTGTAAGTTTTAATGTCACCAATCGTTATACAGTGGATTTAAGGACTAATGAGATGAGTAGTTACATGACAGAAATGAAATGAAGTTATAATGGACAGCTTAGCCGTCTGTCAACCTGGATTGCTAATTCGCTTCTCTTGCAGTTCAGAAGGGCGAGTAAAAAATATCTGGTGATTTAGATTAGGTGCGTATTTTTGCTTTAATTTTTCATGACGCGTCATCTATGATTTCAAAACTATGTCCTAATTTAACGGTGTTATTTCGAAGGAATTTCAATTGACGTAATTCCACATCATAGTGATGGGTGCAGTGAACACCTTTCCGTTAGAGTTAAAGTGTGATTTGGTCATACCGTATCCGATCCATTGAGTAGATTATATATTGATGATATCTCTGTGATTGTCTTCTTCCCATTGGTATTAGCTTTATTAATACTTTCTTTTCGTTAAACGAGTACCAGTGCTGTATTTTCTTTTACATTTATGGGAAAAAGGTGTACATGAAATGATATTTTCCCTTTTTTATTATCTTTTATGTATCAAAAGACATCGAACAGCCTACAGTTTTGCTTCCCATCCAAGGGACGATGTAGTATTATTTGTTGTGATTTTTTCCGTAAGTAAAACATGAAGCGGTGGAGGTTACACTAAAACACTTCCTGTTTGATTCGTGAATCGAACGTGCAAAGTTGGAGTTCAAAGCGTGTAGTTGACCTTTTGGCTGCAGGAATGTTTTTCTACGTTTTACACGTTGACTGTGGGAAAACTTTTTTCTACATTTGACCATCGCTCACTTACCTGCAGCAGTCTCCTGAAAATTTAATTGCTACCTTTTCCCGAAAGCTTTGCTCTTGGCCAGCCCCCACAGCAGGGACTGCTAAGTATAACAGCGTTTTTAAAGTCCTTATACAGAATTTAATAGCGTTTGAGGACTCTGTGCACAGGCCTCAACCCTCGCAGTCTGGGGAACTTTCTAGGAATTTTTCTTTTGGAGAGCTAGCCACACACTCCACGGTGATTTCACAGTGAAAAAAAATCTCATGAATTATCGAATTTCCTAGGAATCGATTTTATCTGGCCAGTGTCTATCACCCTCGGGAAGGTTATTGAACGCATTGGTCTCACTTTCATATATTTTGGTGAATGATTCTTCAGTCCCTAAGCGATTAGCAATGACTATGCTGTATTTAAAGTTTCATTTCCTTGTTTTTTTCCTTATTTTTTCACAATTATATCCTGACTTTTCTTTTGTACACGGTAGCATCAAAAATCAAGGGCTCCCGCAGCCTAAGGGTTAAGGTGGTTCCCCTGGGAAATTACGTAAATGTAATTTCATATATATTATGGACACTCATTTATTCTTAAATAAATAAATAACTATGGTGAAGACTAAAATTCTAGCATGCAAAAGAGAGAATCTGAATGTAGACGTCACCCTGAGAGGAGAGAAATTAGATTAAGTGGATTCCTTCACCTATCTCGGAAGTACCATCACGTGAGACGAAAGAAGTGCAACGAACATCAAGCGGAGAAGAGCGCACGCTGAGAAGCCGTTCATGGGAAAAAGGCAACTGCTGTACTCAAATAATATATGACTATATACCAGGAAACAGTATGTGAAAACATTCGTGTGGAGCGTAGCTCTCTATGGATCGGAAGCATCGACCATTGGAAAAGCTGACAGGAACAGACACGTAGCCTGGTGCCAAAACCTGGTGCTGGAGAAAGAATGCTGAAGATAATATGGACTGACAAAGTGAAATGTGATGAATTGTACTGAAATGTAAAAGAGGAGAGAACCATATAGAACAACATGTAGAAATGAAGAACACAAAGGATTGGACCCACTCTGTGACACAATGGGTTTGTAAAGAACATAACTGAAGGTAAAATAGAGGAAAACGTCCCTAGAGGAAGACCCAGGAATAAGTTTATGGAACAAATATGGATGGAGTCAACCAAACTTGGGACTTCACGACCAATGATGATGTTGGTAAGAAAACCGTAGTAACAAAGGAAAAACTCTGCAGTAAATAGGAAACAATAAGTGTAATACAGAGTTTGGCCTTTTACAAAGTAAAGCCGTGCATTCTGTTAATACGCTGAGAATTAGCGAATTAGATGTTGGTGACAAGGAAAATGGAAATAGATTGATGGACGGAGAGGAAGACTAACCAGGAAGTAATGGATGTGGTGGTTGAGGAGAGGAATCTGCTTGAGAAGATTAGAAATAGGCTGAATAGGTGGGATAAATAGATAGAGAGAAGGAAGCAAGGCCCAGAGGAAGACCCAGGAATTAGTTTCTAGACCCAATAAAGAGGAGAGCACATAGGAAGAGGTACCAGGAGGTAAGGGAACAAGCATTAAATATGGAATGGAGGAGGGCTGGAGTAAACCAATCTTAGGATTGAACGACCAATGATGATGGGCACTTTTTGAAAAGACGACTTCGATTGGATATGGTCGAAAAAATGTTACCTTTTTGCACTAATTCCCTCGCAAATAGAACTTTAAATCGATGGTGTCTAATGGGAGAAAGTGAATAACACGTGGAAAAATGGTATTTTATATCTATCGTAAACGCCATTTTCGTAAAAAAAAACGGGTTTTAAGAAGCAGAAGCTTCGAAAAGTTGATAAAAACTTAAATTAAGACCAATCCCTGTATTTCTTTTTGCATTGTTTCATAATTGATGCAAAAATTGGTTTCCAAACGTGTTGCATTGGTACATAGAAATATCACAGCAGTTGGTGTATGTAGCTATATAAGGTATCCATTAAAAATATAATCGTGAATCCATTGCAATTTGTTTTGCCTTAATTTTGGTGTACAATAACTAATGCATTATATCAGTGAAATTAGACTTTTTAAACCGTTTGAAAAAAGTATGTTTTTCGGGTCACTTTTCACGTGTATTTATTATTCTATACATTGTATTGCCAGCGCTCCAGCTGGCTTCTGATGGTCCGTTGAAGTGCTGGTGTAGGGATTGGTTCCTTCTTTTTTTTGGCTACTCTTTTTAGCACCTTCAAGTGTAGAGGAGTCTTGATTGGTTTGAAGAAATAAAGGGCCATGAATAATCGACAACACCGCCAGTCGGCTGTTGCGGAACTTCAGTTGAGTGAACCCACACACCACATTGACTTTGACAATACCACATTTGTAACCAAATAAGGCCTCTTTTTCCCTATAACTGTATGGGAAGCGATAAAAATGGCTAAAACGCCAAAATATTTCAACTGATTGGACTATCACACTTTCGCCATTACGTTTGGAAAAGGGTCTTCAGTAGAATGGACCAATTAGGACACACCTCTACCCGAAGGCGCCAACGAAGTAGCACAAAAAGGACGTACCGAACCCTGTACCGCTCCTTCAGCAAACCTGAAGAAGCTAGCAGGAACGCTGGGGTAATATTGTCCATAGAAATAGATGGACACGAAAGAAGACCCGAAAAACAATTTAATCCATCCCACAAACTCGTAAAAAGCCTTAACGGAAAAAGTTGAAAAGCTGTTGGAATTCAGTAAGTGTTTTGACTCACACGGTGGAATCTCCTTAAGCAACCGCATCGGTATGATCTCTCCCGTTTGTATCCGTCAGATATTCATTCAGTTTTTACTCTCATCCCTACCATCGCATTCTCTTTTATCGATTTTCTCGCTCCATCGTACGGATTTTGAATGCCTCGACCGCAGCGTTCGTGGATGGTCACTCTCCCGTGAAGCTACCCGAAGACTCAGTTCTCCCATCACTTCCCCGAAAAACAGCCCATACCGCCCAAGCATCACTAAAACATATGCATCTGCTCGTACGCGCAATACACGCAATCAAACTCAATTCATCTCGTCCACTTTCATGTTTCCTCTTCCCCTGCTTCTTTCCCCCCATTCCGTAGCCCTCCCCGTCGATTAAAGCATTTCAAATGGCTCTTTAACGATTTGTGTGCGCCCATATAAATTCTCAAAATTAGCGAGTGTGGGGATTTGTATCAAACAATCCGTTTTCATGTTTACCATTCATCTGCCGAAATACCCAAGGTTCGTTACGAGCCCGTACTTTATAATCTTTCTAATACCTTTGGTAAAATATTAGACTTAAAATGTCTATTGAGTAAAGTCAAATATGGTCTCTTTTAAAGTGAAAGCAGAAGCTCTGAGTGGAGTTAGATATTTTGCATGAGATTAGATTTTTCGCAGATTAGATTATTCGCGTAGTTCTAGGAAAGAAAACTGCAAATTGCAACTACCTACTTGTATGTTAAGTGACCTTCAAAGTTTCTATTAAGATTTTATGAGCTCTGCTTAACTAATGGATTTCTTTATCTAAGGTGAATCTGTCCTCAGACAGATTTCAGTTGAACTGCTCCCTTCATGCTCAACTAACCTGTTCTGGCTCACTCAGCTCTTCATAACTCCTTCCATTAATAATATCCGTCAACATATTATTTCATCATCTTCCTCTTTCTCTCTTTCCCTCAAAGTTTCCTTCTAATATTCTTTTCAGCAGGCAATCTTTTCTCAGGACATTTCCCATCCAGTTTGCTTCCCCCTTTCTCATTGATCTTCAAATATTCAAATATTCGTTTTCTCATTCATCCTTGACAGTACTTCCTCGTTTCTCACTTTATCACTACATTTTAATCTTTCCATTCTTCTCCATAGCCACATTTCAAAACTTCTAGATGTGTCTCCTCTATCCTCCCGCCTGTCCATGTTTCTGCTCCATAATGCACAACACTGCAAATAAAACATTCAGCAAATCTTTTCCTTAAGCCTATGTTTAATGCTTTGGCTGGAAGTAGTTGGTTGATTTCACTGAAGGTTGCCTTTCCCTGTGATATTTTACTTCTTATTTTCTCCGAGC
This sequence comes from Ceriagrion tenellum, assembly GCA_963169105.1. Lineage (NCBI taxonomy): Eukaryota > Metazoa > Arthropoda > Insecta > Odonata > Coenagrionidae > Ceriagrion > Ceriagrion tenellum. The sequence goes on along the minus strand of OY720633.1, from coordinate 124,647,082 downwards.
ATCTTCTATTCCATGTTATAATACTTACGTGATACCAAAATGATGGCATTTGTTCTAGTCTTTTTCCATCAATGGTGACATTTAAGACTCCTTCCTCTTTTCCTGCTTTCATTGCTTTAGTTTTCCCAATATTAATCTTCATTTCAAATTTTTTTCTACAATCTCGATTTTATCCACCATTTCCTGTAACTTAGCGTACCTTTAAAAAGCTTTTTTATGGTGCCATTCACTACTAAGGGCAAGTAATAGTGGCCCTTTAGATTTACTTGCTTTAACATATTTATTTTCTTATTCCTTAGAATATCATCCTTCAAAATTATTGATTTGCACTAGTTGTAAAGCAGTAACAGTACCTTTACTTCCTAATCTACATCTACATCTACATAATACCCCGAAAGCCACCTCAAAAGGCGTGTGGCGGGGGATGTTAGGACACCAGCCGTCAACAAAAAAAAATAAATAAATAAAATAAAAGTTCCGCCTAGCATTTATTGAAGTCCTTAATTGTTCGGGGGAAAAACGAATTCCCAAACCTATCCGTTCGGCAAAATATCTCTCTTAATTTATCGATTCTGTCGGACCTGGAAATATAATGTGGTTCCAATATGATGTTCTCCGTGTCGCTCTGAAAGATATCCATTCTCAATTGCTCAAGCAATCTAAGCCTAGCGCGTAGCCTCCGAGTCTCTAGCGGCTCCCACCCTAAATCGTTCAAAATCTGTGTAACGCTTTCTGTACGGCCGTAGCAGTTTTTGACGAATCGCGCAGCTTTCCTTTGTATTTTATTAAGTTCATGGACTAGGTCTTTCTCCGCCGGATCCCATATGCTCGCTGCATATTCAAGTTGTGGCAGGACGCGTGCAAAATAGCACCTCTCTTTCACTTTGTCATCCGAAAATCTGCCCACAACACTCTTGACAAATCCTAGCTTCTTCAGGGCTCTGCCACAAATATTTCTTATATGTGTCCCCCACGATAGGTTCGAAGTTATCGTAACTCCCAGGTATTTCACTTCATCTGTCGCATTTATGCTAACGCCATCCACAACATATACATGGGGATAGTTGGACGACCTACGCAAGAAATGCACCGCCGTACATTTGCTCAGATTAAGTTCTAGTCCCCACTCTTTGCTCCACGCATGAACGTTGTTTAAGTCCGATGACAGAATTTCAAAGTCAGAGTGATCACTAATTTCGCGGTATATGACAGCGTCGCCGGCAAATAAACGTATTTTACTGCTAATTCGGGAGCGTAAGTTTGTAGAGCTAGTATATAGATGATGGGTTTTCCAGTTATCATAAAAATGCCGTTTCCGATCGACGGTACCTCTTACCACACATTTAATTTTATTACTACTTCCAGTAATGATTTTGTTAATTCAAAACGTTGAAAAATTATACCTTTTTTAATTTCATATGTGATCACATCGCTGCTGCGTGGGTTTCCATAATGCCACTATTTATTCTTTTATGGAGAATATACGGCCCCTGGCGTACAAACTTTGTACTGTATGTGTATCAGTATATATGGCACATTATAGATGCAGATACCGCGTCAGCTCAAGGGAACACATTCACGTTTACATTCGCTGAAAAATGCCATGAGCGTACATTCAAGTCTGCCTAAAACTGTCCCGAAAAAGAGTTTCGAAAGCAGGAAAGAAGAGAGTTTTTCCCGCCGTCATTTGTTTTCTTTTTGTCAGTTTTTTTTCTTTCTCTCTCTCTCCTCCCCTTTCTTTGGCCGGCTTTTGGTTTTAATATTTTTTCCTCACAGCTTTTGTACAAATGGGACGGTAAATCTCCCTTTTGCAGGCGGGAGCGGTCGGGTTGAAAATGTTCACGAGGCATCCTTCCCCCTTCCCCCTCCCCCCCCCCCATGGTATACGTGAGCCGTTTGATGACCGTTTGACAAATAAAACGGCGGACGATCTTTTGTGTGATAAAGGTGTGGCGACGGGTGAATACAAAACCGCCCCATGTTTTTATGCATGCCGAAAGTTTGCCGCCCGCTCGCAGGATGAAGAAAGGGTGGAGATAAAGCTGGCTAGCCCGACTTTGATTCGAGTGACCATCAGTTATCTTTGCGTCCCTAAAAGCAGTAGGACGGGGAGGGTGGAGTTGGTGGGAGCAGAAGATACGCATGGGAAAACAGCGACGGTGTTTCGGCAGTTTTTCTCCGTTCACCTCTATTTGAGTTTTCTCAAAAGTAAACATCATTAAAAGGTGGTTCGATACATTCATCTGTCTGTGTTGTGATAATGTAGCCCTTTTGTCAACGCCCTTGGCTTCTGCGTCGCCAAATGTGGTATTTTTGAAAGGTTGGTTGTACCTGCTGATATCGTGGATCCCTCGTGTCCATTTCCTAAAGCTCAAGGCAAAGTCCACGTTTTATAAACTATCTTTCCCTCGAGCGATGAACTTTTGAAAGTGATGATTGCTTGAGTAAATGGGAATTTGTAAATATGCTTCTACGTATTAATAGAGTCTGGAGTTGGATATAAAAAATGCAATATTTCGGATGAGTGCAGTTTTTTTAATCTACTCGGTCATCACCCAATGTCAAAGTATCCTTTAATTCAAATAGCCATCTTGATAGCGATACTTTTCATTATATCTTTCTATTAGTCTAGAAAGGCTGAGCTTAATGCGGAATTGATACTATTCAGAGCTTATAAATGTTTTACTACGGTTGATGTGAATCCATGGTTACTGGAAGTAATGGACAAGTATTATGAAAACAGTGGTAAAACTCGATTACTCTTTTGTGGGCTGACTGCGTTCGAGACTCCAATTGTCCTTACTGTGAAACTAATGTAATTAAGTCGATGACGGCGATATATTACAAAAGGATCTAAATAATTTGGAGAAATGGGCGGATGAAAACGGCATGGTCATAAATGCAAATAAAACAAAACTCATAAGATTCAGGAAAGGAAAAATAACTATATCAAATAATTATTTCATTATGGGCGAATTATTGATGGAAGCCAGTGTCTGTAATTATCTTGGAGTGACTTTAACTAGGGATTTGCAATGGGGGTCACATATTGAAAAAATTACGACAAAAGCTTTTAGAGTGTTATAATTTGTAATGAGGACCCTTGGAAAAAGTTGTAAGAAAACCAAGGAGTTCGCCTATAAGACATTTGTTAGGCCCATTTTAGAGTATGGGGCATCAGTCTGGGACCCTTATTTGGGAGGGGAGATAAAGCAATTAGAAAAAGTTCAGCGTCTAGCCGCAAGATTTGTGATGCGAAATTTTAATAGGAAGGCTAGTGTAACGGAGATGATGAGGGTATTGGGCTGGACATCACTAGAATCGAGGAGGAGGAAAGCACGTCTCAAGAGCATGCATAAGGCATACATTGGCGATCCTGCGTGGAGGGACATATCCGAAAGATTAATAAAACCTAGTTATCTGGCGAGAAGAGATCACAAACATAAGATAGTGCCTCCAAGGCAGCTCTCAAACACATTGAAATATTCCTTCCTGCACCGGGGGATAAGGGATTGGAATGAGTTACCCAAAGAAGTATTAGAGCCCTTCCCAAATAAGACACTGACGTTAATGACGAGATTGAGGGGAGTTGAACTGTGAGGGTTTTTCCTCCATATTTTTCTAAGGTAATAAATTTGCTTTTTTTGTATTTTTGGTAATGTCATTGTTTTAATTTTTACATGTATGTATTTTACATGTATGTATTTCATAGTATTTTCTCAGTATCTGTGTTACCACCGGACCATATGGTCTACTTGTAGCAAATTCTTAATAATAATAATAATAAATAAGGTTATTTAATTCTATTGGCAACAGTCACCTTCAGGTGGATGTACTTTCCTCTTCGAATTTTAGTGCTTCACAATTTATGTACCATGCGTTTCGTTCATCGTTCCTCGGAAATTGTAACAAGCGGCCGCATAGTTTATAATTTGAGAAGCATTTACGATACAACTCCGTCAAATTATTGAGGAGTTAATTAAATGAAATTCCGTTCAATACTATGCGGTTTAAATGCTTTCACATGTTTGAGTTTGGTGGTATTGTTGCCCAACGAACCCAGCGGCCGTGACATTATACATATAACACATGACCAAACCCCGGTCTATCAACCAGGTGAAGCATATCCGCTTCCTCATTTTACCCGACCACCATCCCCTCCTTCTTTCAACCTTTACAGTCATTGGTCACTCCCTCATTTTGTTCTCTGACCCATTTGACCAAAATATGTGCGTGACAAATCAATCAAATCAGTGGGATGCGAACGGTGATTTTATATTGGCCGGGAGCTACATTCCGACCTTGTATTCGGGTGACAAGATAGGAATAAATATGATAGCGTTCTTTTGGCTAAACGACTACGAAAATCAACTTGAGTTGGTAATGAGTGACTGTGGAACCGGGGTAGTTGGAGCCATTTTTGGTGTGGGCGAAAATTTTCTTGAAGTATATCCTGTGGCATTGATGCATCATGTGGATAGCACCGTTTCTTTCGAAGTTCATGAGGTCACTGATGGAGAATAAATATTAATCAGTAGAAGTTAGTGCTGTAATACTCTTGTGAAGTCTTCTGAAGGGATGTTCAGCCTGTTCGTCTCGCATATCTAGTTTGTTTCCCTTTCATTGATGTATAATTCTTCTCAAGATAGAGAAACCTAGTTTTGCTACCACTATACCAACTAATTTAGGAGATAAACTAACGATATACGTAAACCCCTCACTTTATATTCGACAAAAATACGATTGTTTGCGATATTTGCCTCTGAAACGCCAAAAATTATAAGAAAATTCAAAATTTCAGATGCCGGCCCCTATTTACCGGGAAGGATGTGAGAAGTTAAAATAAATAAAAGCAACTTATCTCATCGAGTATTCACGTAAAATCCTCAGTCGTGTCCCCGGCTCAGCCTCACCCGACTCTTTCCATCAAGAACCCCTACACTCCTTCAACTCATAGTCCTCCCCTCCCCTCTTCCAGAGATCTCTGCTTGCCCCTCTTCTCCACCACTTGCTCGCACAAACACGCCAACGCAAACTTTTTTTCTCTCAAGCCGCTCCTGTCCTTACAGTCCCGTTTGGTACATCTCGTGTGTCCTTAATCCCCCTGCCCCTGTCTCCGTCCCAGGGTCTCGTGTCTCTCCGTTACCCTAGAATAACCCCTTCCCCCTTGGCCGCCGCGCTAGCTGTCCGACCTTCCCTTATCGTGAGGATTCGTCTACCATTTCTCTCCCACCCTCGCAGTCTGCCGCTGTCCCTCCAGCTTCTATCTTCCTTTGCTTCCCGGAGTCGCCAACCTCCCTCCCGGAGACCTCCGGTGCCGTCCCACCTTTCTCTCTCTGTGACATCACTGACGTCCCGCACCCCCTCAGAAGACCGCACCGCCCCCCCCACACAACACTCGCCAAACTCCTTCCTTATTTCCATTTTGCCCAAATTTTTAAGCTGCCTCGCACCGCTCCCGCCCAACCCCCCCCCCACGACGTGTATTTATCTGAAGGTGGAATCACAGCTTGCTCTTTCGTCCGTTTTCCACCCATCTACTTCCCTTCCCAACCCACTCCATACTCTTTTCTCCTCTCTGTCCTCCCCCTCCCACACTCTTTTCCTGCTCCACGCTCCTCTCCCTCCCTCGCCGGACCTCTTCCCCCTCCCCCCCCCGCGTCCCAACCCCGGTACCGCTCCGCCCGCACAACTCTGAGGCTCCCGAAGCCGGGGGACGATGCGACTAGATTTGCATGATAAATGACCGCTGGGAATGTTTACGGCAAAATGAGGGACGCGCGAGAGGGCGGGTGAGCGGGGACGGGGGACGGCGAAGGAGAAGGGAAAGGAAACGGGGTGAAGTAAAGCGGAGAGGAGAGAGGCGAAAGACGAGGAAGATAGGTAAAAGCAGGGAGAGGCAGTTGCTCCGGGTGTAACAGTCGGGAAACGGGGTGAAGGAGACGATACATGCCGTCGACCACCGTAGGGTTTTTGAATCCTCGCGTGGAGGGATGAGTTTGATTGAGGTACGGGTTTAGCGGGGAGGGGACCTAGGGTTTCGGACAGAAAGAAGGTACGGAGTGGAATAAATTGTACGTACAGGGACGAAAATGGAATGTCGCGCTGTTAAATGTGAAAGGAGAACGGAGGATTGAGGAGAGAATGATGAAAATTTTGGAAGGGAGAAATTGGCAGAGGATGTATAAACGGCAGATTGATAGTAGCTGAATAAAACGTGAACCGTGAGGAAACTTTTTTTTAGACAAATGTCCCCGAAGAGGATTACTGGACGATTTGTAAAATAAAAATATTTAAACGAGTCTCTTTAAATGCTTCGCCGTTTGAGGAAATGCTTTGGGTTTTTTTTCCCGATAAAATAAATGGTGGTCAACTTTTACGGTTGCTTCGAGCTTAACTTTCTGTCGATCCCCCTTTTGAAAAAATATCTTAAATAAGAGACGCATCTGTTATTTTTCTTCCTTACACTATCAAAATCATCAGAAAAATAAAACACTTCCGAAAGTTTGCTGGCGTTTTATTTTTTCAACCCGAACGCTTTGCTTTTAGAAAAGCGGACAATGAATGACAGCTTCAGAATATGTTAAGTAGCTGAAGTCTCATGCGAATTTTTGCCGAAAGATATTAAAAAGGACTTAATGTACCATCGTTTTCTATACGTCTGATCTGAATGATGTGTAGCCTTATTGGTTGGTATAGAAGTAGGGGGAGGTTTGGGACTCTCGTATATTACGTGAACTATTGTTAGGATGGCGATGTAAGAGGATTAAGAGATTGGTGTATCCTGTGATCATGATGAAACCAGGTTCAGAGGGAGAAACGGAGGGACCAGCATAAAGAGAAGATTGCTGTGAAGTACAGGAAAACGACACTGTTGTTAAAATGGGCTATGATTGATGCTATAGAAGTCCTTTCTCTTGTAAATAAGTTGAAGGCTAATATGGCGGACGGAGTAAAACAATGCGCATCGAATGGACAGTTAATGTAATACATTCTCAAACCAAATCTCAAATTACATAGTTTCCTGGACTCTTGAATAGAAGACTCTGATATCATTACTTTATCTGTGTAATCCCTTAATTATCGTTCTCCAGATGCTTTTCCTTCTGTTAATCCTTTTAAGAAAACCTTGGAGCACTTATGAGTGTTGTATCTCTCATCCCTTTTAAGTGCTCAAACCGTTGTAATCTTCCCTCTTCTATAGTATCCGTTACATTCATATTTACATTCGTAATTTATCTTGTTAATTTACTTTTCTCTTCTTGATTTCTCTGCTGATCTCATCCAAACATTTATTTACGAAACACGTAATACACCGTTCTTTCTAAGATTTAGAGTGCTAGTTTCGGCTCTGAGAGCATAATAAGCCAATAGACCTCGTTATCAAGATGTGAAAAAAAATCTTAATTATTTTCTTTTAATATTTCTTAGTTAGCATTAATATATTAAACATGTCCTTTTGATATAAATTCTTTTAAACAAACTCTCAAAGTGGATTTCTCAGTGGGATTCCTAGATTTCCATGAATTATTGCAATTCTCATGGGTCAGTTGGCAATGCTTCGTGCCTGGTGGCGCTCCATCCTTCCTGTGAGCATTAGTTCATTCGCATTATTCTTTTATCTTGTTATTTATTTATGTAATGGATACAGAATTCAAAAAAAAATATTCCAACCGGTACTCGAACTTTTAATCATATCGAATGATATAATGTGATTAAATATGGTAGGCACTGATGGATTAGAGACCAGCTGGATAAAATAATCACTAAACGCATGCATGAAGGTACTCAACATTACTCAAAGTTTAGTATTGGTAGAGGTCTGCCAGTCGTGATATCAGTGATGGTTTTCAAATTAAAATAATATTAGGATTTCATGCTACCTTCTCAACTGGAGCATTTCCCTAAAATGTATTGTAAACGTACCCTTTTCGTCTATCAATCTCAGTAGTATCATGTAACTAACAAAATCAGCCAAAATGCTTTGGGTTCTTGCATCTTTTCTAACTCTTTGGGAAATGGAAAATCATATGAATAACTTAAAAATAGTACCTGTTGTACATAATTTATCCTACATTATAGTTCGTGATTCTCAATTGTATTCGTAAAACACCAATGAAAGCAACAGCATGTTGAAATCATTACCAATGCACCTTTTAGCTAACTGCGCCGATGTTTGATGCACTCATTCTAGTTCGATACGCAGATCTACTGAGACTATTACCGCTTTGAGATGTGATGAAAGCAATTGAGATTATAGGTGCAGGGTTGACTTCCCGAGGTAGTGTGAAGGTGAAGTTTTTGTAAAGGAGCTCTTGGAGAGATTGAAAATCGCACTTGCATAACAGGGACCGAATACTGGGATAACGCGGTTATGCTTTTAATGCACTTAACCAAAGGGGAAAGGACTGTGACAGGCTCCCAGCATATTTTAGTGGCGGAATATTGTACACGCTACGCAAAAATAAAAGCCTGCCTCAGTGTTCCGAACCGCTTTCCTGGTTGGCGGATCGACGTTGTGCAGGTGGGCGGAGCGTGGGAAATTCGGTCTCTTTAAGGAGTACAAAAGGCGTCGGTGGCCGTTACGGTCGCGAGGCGGACTCCATAATAAAAACGGGACTCATGAAAAATGCGTCTGAGGTCCGCTGCCGTTCGCACTAATGTGAGATGTGCGCGCGATAGCGGTTTCTGCACGAAGGAGGCACGTGAAATTTTAATATGCCCGCGCCGTTACGCTTGCTAAAACAAAATCCCGCGTTAAACCGAGCGGACGCGTGTCCCGGATTAACGGCGGAGCAGGAGGCGGGAATAATGAGATTTAAAACCAAATTGCCCGGCTCCGCACGCAGCCCTTGGGCGGTGCCATGGTCTATTTCTCATTCCCTTGTAAACTGCTGGTTCTTGAGGCGCTTGGTTTAAAAAATGATGGGGGAAAGAGCTCATGGTTAATAGATAATGGAAGGGGTGGGAGAGATATTCATCCGGAAAATTTACCTCCGAGTCTTCCCAAATTTTCAATTCATGGGAGTCGGAAAATTGGTGTTTTTCCTTTTTTGAGGAGGCTCTAAACTGATCCTTTTGTTAATCTTTCAAGCAGTATTTATTTGTAAAGCCCTCTAGCTTTTGTGATATATTTTTATCCCGTGATGATGTGAAAATAGTTTAAATTATTTTCAGGTCGACCGGCATTCTGTTGATGTGGAATATTATCTCCAGAGTACTTAAGCTCGAGCCATATTTCTCCCGAGAGTTTGAAAGTACTTACAACGGTTCATTGGTAAATGAAAATGGTGTCTCGAGGAGCGTCATATCTTGTTGTGACTGTGTTATGTCCTCAAAAGTGTGGCGTAAAACGGACGAAGGTTTTTCTTTTGATATTAGTATCATTCTAGTTTAAAAGGTATATTAATCTAGTGTCTTTATTTTCTATGGCAGTACCCACCGTATAATCAGTTATCTCGGGCAAGATTTCATGGAATTTACTAAACAATGTAAGCAAAGTAACTTTGTTAATTCACATAAATTTTTCTTATAACGACCCGGATTTAGAAGTGGCACATCATCATTAGGTCGTCCTTACCTAATGATGACGTGCCACGTCGAGATCCGGGTCGTCTGAAATAAAATTTATGTGAACTGTCAAATTTACTCCATGTACAAACCTACGGTATAAGTTACTACACGGGTGCTTTACGTTTAGGTCTGTATTTGTTTTTTGGGTTGTAATATAAAATAGTTTGGTGCCCCTAAAAACTATGAATATAAGTTTTAGTTTCTACTAATGCAGTTATATCTTACTGATAAAAATAACAATAACAACAAACAAGGATAACAATAGTTTTAATTTTACTGAAGAAGGCGCCTTAATTTACTCGGTTGATTCATTGGAAGCCACAAACTAATGATTTGGTGGAGAAAATTTCAATTCATTCGGTATAATATCAAGAAAATTGGCTTGAGGGTGGTCATTACTCTGTTATTTTAAGGAACACGGAATATTTACTGAGGTTTTTTTAAATTATACTTTGTCTTTCATTGAATTTAATTTAGCTGTATGCTGCAGAAATGCTATGAATTGTAAAATCAACCAAAGAATAGCGTTGGCTGAAGTGAACTCGTTATCTACGTTATCTTCAACCAACAATTGTGAACAGATACCCTCTTAGCTATATTACGTAGGTTATTCATGTCAAGCATTTTGAAAAATAAAGCTTCAAGCACTCTAACCATCCACCATGAAATTGATCCAAATTTAATGGCGGAGATACGAGCACGATAACTATTGATCGCTCCACGTTGTTCACCCTAAAGTGGCTGGAGAGGTTGAGGAAGATGCCGCGTAATTAAAATAATTATGACTGCCATTCTAGAGCGGAATGAAATCAACTCATTTGAGAAGGGGCTGATATTATCATCGCCTTGGTTAATATAACAATGACTTAATTCTTTCTTTCTCCACCCCGTGTTCTCACGATCGTCTGAACCAGCGAATTTTTTTTCCTCCCGGCACTTGGATACTCATCCTATTACGTTTCTTCTCACGATCCCTTTATAACATTCCTCATCCCCCCCTCTCTCTCTCTCTTCCTCTCTCTCTCTTTGTCCACCCGCACTCCATTAACTCATAATCAGCGACAATATTCCGCTCCCATTAGCACAGGCCTAAGTCCTGCGATAAAGCTCGCCTCGTAAACGCTTCCCTCCTCTCTTCCCGAACTTCTCGTTCCTCCCCCCTCAGGAAATGGGGATGTTCAACTTTGATCGCTTTGTCACGGAACAACAACTCCGGTTAAGGGCTCGAAGTTAAACCATCGGCGAAATTTTTATGTCCGTATTTTTCCATTTCGACCTGCCATAATGAACATTATGGGGGACATAACCGCGAAGATACGAGAAATTATATCAGCGACTCAAACACCCTTGGTTACTTTGATAGCCACGTAGACCTCTAGACGTCTGTGATTTGCTGTTAAATACGCTGCAGTTTTCAACGAGAAATTATATCAGCGACTCAAGCCCCTTGATTACTTTGATAGCCACGTAGACCTCTAGACGTCTGTGATTTGCTGTTAAATACCACAACTCCACTCCAGACACCTCCACTTTTTCCATTTAAGACTCAAAACATGCTACGCGTGCGGTACCACAATAGTGTAGTACTCCAAGCAATCAATTGTTTTTTATTTTCTTTTTAAGCGTGTTGTTTGCAATAATTAACTATTCGCTCGGTAAATTTATAATCTGCGTGAACTGAGCTGGATGCAATAGACCTCTTTAATAATGAATAATTTTTTTCTCATGTTCATACGAAAATAAACTAACTACTGCAACGGAAGCATTTAGTTTTTTAAAGCTGTAATCAAGAATGGAAACTGTATTCATATCTACTTCTTATTGCAATATTTTGTCAATGGAACTATATAGTCATCCGTCATCAGACCTTATCCTGAGGCAGTATTAGTCCTCTTACCTCATGTCATGTTTTACATGTTAATATGTTTTATAGATGCTATTATTTATCTTAGAAATTGGAAAACAGGTTTTGTCAATCTACTAAAATTTGTACCGTATTTTTTCTCCGAGATAGCTCCAGCAACAGTTAATTTGGGTTTCCTGATGTTTTATTTACGTTACCGGCACTAATATTTCCCTAGTTTGCTTATTAATCTCACTTGATTGAGCATTGTTTTTCTAACAGTATTTCAACGTTAAAAACGCTAAAAACAAAGTTAAAAAAAACGCTCATCTACTGCCTCATTATTTAATGACTCAATGACTCTCACTGCAAGTGGAAACATATTAATGCCCAAATGTTGCTGATCCAAAGTAGGGATGAATTATGTTCAATATGATAATAGGTTTAATTGAAGCTTGATCCTATTATATCCGATTGATTTAGTCATATGTCATCGGGTAATATATTGGCGGGATGTAGATAATTTGGAACACAGAGACTGAAACTGTTCTGAAAATTGTTTCCGAATTTTCTGCCAATTACTTTATATGATAAGGGCAGCATTCTCCTGGGGTTCTTCACCGCTTTGTTGTTGTTGTTACTTTGTATATTTGTACCAATCTAAAAAAAAAGTCACCAAGCCATTACCAGACACTACTACGCATATTGTTGCTAATGTTGTCAGTTATATCGACGGCAGATGTACATCGTATTCCAGTGTAAGTTTATTATTTTTACGTGAGGATTGTTAAACTGCGAATGTTAACTTGTGCTACGGACCAAATGATTATTTCATTCACTGTCAATCAACTAACATCCAATGCCGATCGCATCTGTTGCAGTTTTCTATTTCTTCTACATTGGATTGATGAGCTATTTGATTCATTCGGATCGGCGTGGAGTTTTCAATTTAAACCAAAACCTTTTGTTTCCAAACCTACCCTATAAAATTTGCATTTTGTGTAAATTTAAACACGGACTTAACTGATCAAATAAGAGAGATACATTGCCGAACAGATAGGTGCAAAAACTCGTTCTTCCCGCGCACAATGAGCAATCACAATAAAAACTGAGCTCCACTCGATACACTACCATAATTCAAATCACAATTTCTCCTCCCAAAAAATTATCCGTATTATATTTATATATCCCACGGCTGGTGTCCTAACATCCCACTGCCATACGCTCATGTGTCGGATCATAGGGTAGTATGTAGATGTAGATGCAGAATGGCACCTTAGTATGTGACGAAAATGAGTGAAAATAATTAAGTAAAGATCCTCCACACCTCTAAATATAATCTTCACTTTTAGAAACATATTTAACTACGAGAATTCAGGCATACATTAATGTCCTCCATAATCATACTTGTCATGATCGATCTTTAATCTTTCCGTGAATGAATTTCTTTAGTTATTTAAAATTGCTCGAATCAGACTGAAAATCTGGGCAAGTGAAAAAATCTTTTTCCTCAACTTTTCGTTAACTCGGTATATTTTCAGCTCATATTCACTGATCATACATACATACATACATACCAATCACGCCGTTCCCTTCCGGGGTAGGCACAGTGACAAAGTTTCACTCATAAATGCATATTTGTACACCTAACTCTGTTTCAATAATTTCCTCCACACTGACCTTTTCTTGCAAACCTCCCTTGCCTCAATTGCCCCCATACACTGCTTCGTACACGCCCTCCTGCTTTTAATATTCCTAATATCACTCCTAAAAATTTCCTCAACCACATTCCACATTTCCACAACCATTGTTGAGGATAAAATATAATTCTAATCCATTACGCATTACGTGAACGGCACAAAATAAGTAGACTATTCATTTAAGGCTGTGCTTGCGTGTTCTCAGCTGTATAAAGTATTGCATATTACGGCTGGATGAATAAAAAATGTTTTCACTACCTTGAATCAACACTTATTAAATATGTTTTTAAATACGTATTCTAGTTATGCATGAAAATATTTTCGGATCTGAGAATTAAAAACAATGACTGCTGTATCAATATCGCACTAATCCATATTTTTCACGCCAGCGAGTATTTCCTTTACATTAATCTCGCTTGTATGTTAGTCAAGGCCATAATATTTGAGTAAAACTATCACCTTGCTGATCGAGGGTCATGAGTTGGAGAGTCGCGCGGGCATATTTTCTTATTTTCATCATTTTCATCATCATCCATCTTTTTCACACGCCAATATCCTGTATGTTTTACACTGTTTCTTTATTGATAAAAGCAAATGATCGTAGCTGTGCTTTTCAGTCATAACAAACATTACATGTATAAATCGTTTACAATTTTGCATCGTTTATTAAGCCTTAGCCCTTTTATCACATTAATGTACAATGTGCAGGTATATTCTGGTACCTGAAACGTTTATTATACCATTTGTTTGCCTAATGTACTCATATTTATCGTTCAAAGCAGTAAATAATCCCCAGATCGAATGTAAACACACCCAACAGGTTTTCTGAGCAAGGGAGATAATGCTACAGCAGCCAAATTATTGCTGCGTTGCGTGTGTTCACAAGGCTCAAATCATGATTTTTAAATCTTGTGTGATTTTAAAGTTAGGCCTGCAATGCTGGAAAATTTTTTATTTTTAAGGGTTTTATTTACTAAAGTTACTTTGGCTGCTGTTCCCAAAATATAAGGCATACTATTGAAAATGGTGATAGTAAGAGAATATATCTGCATGAGTCTCCATGTCATGACCTTCGATCTACAAGGTGATAGTTATATGTATAAATTTGTTTATATAGCTGTATGTTCTATACTTGATGGAATACTTCTATATGATATACCCTCTATAAATTCTATAAAGTATGCATGGAATACAGTTTTATTAATAATTGATAATGTGCATACGGAGATGAATGTAAGATGGTACTGGCAAGGTATATTTTACCTAGAAATTGACCATATTTTGGAAAAAATGCATTCCGTACGAGTTTTGGCATACACTCCCTGCTTGGAGAAGCGTTTGACGAGCAGTCATGATAATGTATGCTCCAATAAGGGAGAGAGAATACGACTAATCCCACTGATGCGATATTCTGCCATTATCACGAGTTTCAGTGGGCCCATTTTTCTCTTCCATTTAAGGTATTCACATTTTTGTATTCCAAGGAGGGTCTTCAAACAAATCCTCCCAGGAGTTTCAAATAACATGCGATTCCAATATTTCTCAATCCAGTTGCAGTTCCGCGATTCCTCCAAACATCAACGCTTCACCGATTGAAACTTTTAATATGTATTCAAATTTCGTCATCGCAAACTGCAATTATTCCTTCGATTTTCTAGCTTCAGGCTCCTACTTGTGTCTTTTCTTAGCATACTGCTTGATGCGAAAATATTCCCGTTAGTTACACTGGATTGAGTGACTAACAATTTGCACGGAACTTTCTTTCTAAAAAATGCCAATCTAATTTCTTACCAGACGAAAAATTTGAAATTTTTAAATACATAAATTAAAAATTAAATTTAAAAAAGAAACAAATACATATAAGATTAACATGATCGTAATACCCAATTACGCATATCAGTGGAATGTGTAGACTATTTTTTTCCCTCCTTTCCTGTTAATGGGAATTTTCGTTTGAATTTCATGACTTGGGATCTTTGCACAGCGTATTGGCGTGTGGGTTTAAAAGCCCTCTTCCTTAGCGTGGTATGAGCGACGGAGAGATGGAAATTACTGCTCTTTGTTTGATGACTCGGATATGTATAGTAGATTGGAGACTAAAATCGATGTCCAGTTTATCCTTGTAGAATCTTAACAATGGATGGGTTCAAACTCTACTGTTTTGCTTTGACGTGATCGGTTATCAGCAAATAGTAAACCATAGAAAAGTTTATATGTTTGGAAACTCAATTTATCGTGTGACTGCTTTACAATAAAAATCATTATACAAGCAATGCAAATGGCAGCGTTTTCGTTCATTTTTATTTGTTATCCGAGAAAAGTCTTCAAACTAACTCTCGCAGGAGTTTTGAATAGCATGCGAAACCGATATTTCTCAATCCCGTTGCAGGCCCGCGACTCTTGCGAACATTAACGCTGCACCGGTTTGAGCGCGCGTGGAGGAAAACGGTGGCGAACACGAGTGTGGTATTTCAGACGCTGCTTCCCTCAACCCCCCCATTTTGCTTCCGTGGAAGGGCTTCTGTAAACTCTTCTCCCTCGACCCGCAACACTCCGCATTCGAATTCCCCCGTTTCCTCGTTTCCCACCTCTCCTCGGCGCTATCTGCCTTTTTTTCCCCCATGCCGTCCACCCTTTCCCACGCTACGGGGCATTCATCGGACCAATTAATTACCTCGAGAGATAAACTCCCCCTTGGGCCGCCCGCTCTGCATAAGATGCGACTCTTTCCACCACTACGCAACCCCCTTTCCTCCCCTCCCCCCCCACATACAACCCCCACACCCTCTCGGCGTCCCTTAGCCCGCGCGAAATTGGCTCCGCGGGAGCAGAAGTACACTTAATTCTACCCAAAAGGCATTCGTTACTTCCCTACCCCTTCCCTCGTTTCCTGCTTTCAGGTGAGACGGGGGCAACACGGCGCTCATTTGCAACGCACGCCCTCACCCCTTTTTACCCCCTAACCATTCCTCTCATGTAACCCTTCTCTTCCCCCCACCCCTCCCTCCATCCCTGCCATACACCTCTCTCACACGTACGAGAGGGAAAGCTCGGGGTGAGGGCAGGAGAACTAAATCACGAATGGCGTGCCGCCATGCCTCTGTGCGCTCCCTCCGCGTTTATCCTCGTTTTCCTCGTATAATTGCCCCTTGTCAATTCCTAATTTAAGGACTAATTTGTACGTCGGATGCAATTGGGGAAACGGGCTAAAATGGAGGATAAATTCCTCGTGGAAATGGGTCATGTGAGGGGTTGTAGGCGTCTTTCTGCCTCAGCGCTGAGCAGAGGAAAGCATTAAACGGTAGCCTTCAAAGGTTTTGTGTCGTTGATTGGTTATGGTTTACGACTTAATCATAGGGGTTTAAGCACCAAAAGGTATTAAAAGTGCCGATAAAATTTTAACATAGTGACTATAACCTGTTTTTCCTCAACAGAATGTAGAGAAAGTTGCATGAATAATCAATGAAATAGGTGACCGTAACTGTCCGGCGAGATGTAGTGGAAGGATATCATAATGAAACAATAAAGTATGTAGCACTTCTTCCTCAGGTTTAATTTCTATGGTACAACGCGTTTCAGCTGTCAAGCCATCATCAAGTGCCATCAGACAGCTGAAACGCGTTGTATCATAGAAATTCAACACTTGGAAGAAGTGCTACATACTTTAGTGTTTCATCATGAAATATGTAACGTAAAACAATTGTACACATTCATATTGAAAGCAACATTGATTCTTTTGTACCTTTATAAATGTCGAAATTTTTATCACTGAGTGTCAATTTAAAAAAATATATTATTTTCTCTGCAACTGCAACTGAAACTTCAGCACAGTTGCAGTTGCAGGCTGCATTTCAATGACCCATAGTTTTCTTCCATTTAAGGTATTCACATTTTTGTATTTCGAGGAGTCTCTTTAAACTAATTCTACCAGGAGTTTCAAATAGTATGCGATTCCGATACCTTTCAATCCCTTCGTGAGACCACCGCTCCTCCAAACGTCAACGCTGCACCGGTTTGAGCGTTTAATACGAGTGAAAATTTCATCTTCTCAAACTATCATTATTCCTTCCATTATTAGACTTCGGGCTCTAACTCGTCTCCTCTTTTAGCATACTGCTTGATGTGTGTATATTCCCGATAGTTATACTGAATTGAGTGTCTAACAATTAACACTGAAATACCTATCCACTAAGAATACCAATACATTTCCTTACTTTAAAATGTTCTTGCTTTTGAAGATGAAAGCACGAGAGTTCCTTTTGAATATTTTATTGCAAGAAAGCACACGTAATCAGTGGACATTGGAGCGTAAGACGTAGTGAGTCGACCTTTTACGTCGCTTTCCACTAACAGAGAGAGAAAGAAAGACAGCCAGAGCCACGTGAGTGGTCGCGTGAGAGATGCGCGAAAACAGATGCGCAGAGGCAAATATCTACCACCACGTGGCAGAAAGTGACTATATTTCCCGTGAAATCGAAAAAATCTCTAAGATTAACACGCTCATAAGACCCAAGTACGCATATTTTTTAGATGTGTGCACACTCAATATTTTTCTCTTCTTTATTATTAATAGGTATTTTTGTTTGAATTTCATGACTAGCGATCTTTGCTCAGCGTATTGGCGTGTGGGTTTGAAATCCCTTTTCCTTAGCGTGGTATGACCGATGGAGTGATGGAAATGACTATTATTTGTTTGATGACTCGTTTATGTTTATATGATCGAAGACTTAAATCCATGTCAAGTTTATCCGTGGTGAGTCTAATCTGTGGGTGAGTTCAAAGGGTATCACTGTTTTGCCTATACGTGATCGATTATCAGATTATTATTATTTCGTAGAAAGGTGAATTTGAATGGAAACTAAATTTATATTGCGGATGATTTACAATAAAAATAATTATACAAACAGTGCAAATTTGTACGTTCATTTGTATTTGTTCTGTGCGGAAATTTTCAAACACAGGTACGCCGTTGCTTTGTTCTGGCTATTCATTCATTGGAATCTCGGACCCACATCTACTCATCAAGCTATGCACGTAGCGCAAGGCTTTTTACCAAATCTCTTACTATTCTGCGAAGGCAAAATTAGGTTATTCACTTGGTTTGCAAAACTCACAACAGCCTCACTGAACGGTAGTGTTTTACTGAGTCGCGTACGTCACTGATTTCGGTATATATTAGGCTTGAACCTTGGTGCAGTTTTAAGATCCATGGGAAAGGTATCTGAATGTGATTCATCATTCCTGCATATAGTTTGAATGACGTGAATTCTGAATTGGGCAACTAACAATTTGCACGGAACAATCAGTCTAAATTTACCAATCGAAAATTCAAAACTTATACATTAAGATTAACATGCTCATTAGACCCAACCTGTGGCCATTCTGTCCGATACTTTTATTTATTTTTGCGTAAAATATGTAGTAGGTTAAATGAATGTTTCATCATCACCACTGTCATTATTCCTTCGATTATTTAGCTTCAGGCTCCTGCTTGTCTCTTCTTTTGGCATTCTGATTCATGTGTGTATATTTCCGTTAGTTATTATCCTTCATTCATTCTTTCATCGTTCTATTCTAAGATTGGTTGACCGCAGCCCTCCTCCCTTTCCTATCTAAAACTAGTTCCCTTACCTCCTGGTATCTCTTCCTATGTAATTTCCTCTTTATTTGGTCCATGAACTTACTCCTGGGTCTTCCTCTGGGGACTTCTCCCTCTGCTTTGCCTTCAATTATGTTCTTCACGTGCCCATTGTGTCTCAAGGTGTGTCCAGTTCATCTCGTTCTTATATTCTGAATGGTGTTCTATATGGACTTTTCCACTTTTACTCTTCTGTACACTACATTATTTCTTATTTTTCCCCGTCTATGTTGTCTTCAGCATCCTCCTTCGGCATCAGGTTTCGAAGGCTTCTAGTCTCTTCTGGTTAACTTTTTCAATGACCCATGCTTCCAATCTATAGAATAATACATGTTTTCACAAATTACCCCTCACAGTTTGGTTGATTTATTCATTCATGAGTCTTAGGCGGTAATAATAAACCGCGGTTCTCACTTGCGAGTAAAATTACATTTTAGCATTTCGATTCTCCGATAAAATTCACACATTCACATTCGGTGAAAAATTATGCATTGAAATAGGAAGCTAAGAATGATACATATACTCATTACATCATTGGTCCCGTTGAACTTGTTAAGATGCTGGGCAAGGTAAAAACAGCACAACAAGAGCAATCGACCCAGATGCGTGATACAAGATATTATATTTTTAGAGATATGATTAGTTCTTCACATGCTGAGATATTTGTTTCAACATTTATATCATGTTTTATGCTCATAAGCTCATAGAATAAGTCAAAGTTGACTGCTTTTTACAATATTGATGTATTTTAACAGTTGGTAATATGGATTTTTTCGCTGGTAGTTATTTATATTGTAAGTTAAAGTGCTTGCTTTATCAAAATTTCCAAATGGTTTGGTAGATTATCATATATCTGGGACAAAATAAGAATATGCGTATGATCATATACCATTCGATACAACACCACAATTGCTACTTCCATTGAAGTCAAATTCCATGTAAAAAGCCGCCTTCACCTCTAAAGGTGTCTCCAAAACCTTTATCTCCCTCCTGTTTCGCAGAGTTTTCATCAATCATCTTTTCTCTCCAACTTTGACTTCTTTATCGGTATTTTTCTCGGTCCATTTGTTCGTCGTCCTTCCATTGATCGTCTCTTCAATTGCTTACAAACTTCTTTATTCTGCTGCTGTGATCGTCCAAGCATTTTAATGGAAGAAATTTGAAAGCGAGAGCAGTGCTAAATCATACCACGTCAGACCTATAAATCTACTGCTATGAACAGATTAAAATTCATTTGCATGTCATGAATATTATTGCCCCGTAAAAGTTGCTGGAAATATCATTAAAGTGAGATCTTCAATCCTTGAGGCTAGAGAATTAATATGCAAATCAACAAAACGTGGGATGAACTTTTATTTAAATTTGATGCCTAATGGTGCTTGAAAAATTCATATGATAGCGTATATAGGGGAAATCTACCAAAAGCATTTCCTGGAATGTGGAAGAAGTAAGGTGTTGCTGAGTTGAATGAATCTGTTTCTATTGTCATTGTTGTGTTGCAATAGATGAGGCAAATGTAATAGCGAAGAAGAATTTGTGTGCTTGTAATAAATTATGCTCAAATACAATACATTCGATTGTTTTCGGTGGATGATTACACGAAGGATTCTAGCTAAATGCGCTAACATCTCCTTTCGCCGCGACGATGTGTTTTTCAGGCCGAGAACTTGTGCGCTTTGCATTACTGGCGACATCTTTAGTGACGGATCGGTTTCGCTGAACCCGTTCAAAATCTAGGTATTTGAGTGAAATAGGAGAGTAATAAAAATTGATAGCTTCGACAGGGTTGCCTTTATATAAATAATGAGAGACTTTTATTCCTTGCTTCGTGAATAAATCTTTGCGAACGACACAACCACTCAATTTTATATAAATAGTGTTGATGCATGGTATTTTTATAATATTCCAAGTCCACATCAGCAGTTATGTTACACCAGAATTTTGCTTTTTCTTTGCATAAAATATTTATGAATTTATGAAACATAAGTTTGTATGCCGTAGAAGTAGAATTGATAATGTAAGGAATGAGGGGATAATGACTTAGTATGCATTTTATGTCCCTATTTTTACTGGCTTGGAAGTATGTGTAGATATTTAGAGGGAATATGAAATAGTCTGGAAAGCCATCACAAAGATGGGGTGAGCTCTTACGGTTAGACAATTAAATAAAACAAAGAAAGTCTCCAAAAGCCGTAAACAATTGGCACCCTTCGTCAGAAACGAAGGAAGTGTTTTCTGACGAAGGGTGCCAATTGTTTACGGCTTTAGGAGACTTTCTTTGTTTTATTGAATAAAATAATCTGTTTATTTAGGAAAGATTCACAAGCAGAGGAATGTTTTTGGCGAAATAGGAATGGTATCCTCATCGTCCATTTCTTTTCATCTGTCTTTGTCTGTGGATTAACCCAATGAACTGGCATCAAGAGAATATTTATTTATCAAAGGATCAAAGGGTAATTGTTCTCTCATTTGCAACATAACCCTAAAAATGAGATTTCACCGCTAATTGATGGTGGAATTGAAAAATTTTTCATACATCTTGTATACAAAATCAAGCTTAAGGGATTCTTCGTCATCAAGCACTGACGCCAGTGTCTCCGTGATTGGTGAATTGGCATTTTTATTAACTTCCGAGGGGCGTTGTTTATCTCATTGATAAGCTACCAGCTCAAACTGTGGATTAATTATCACATCAAGGAAACTGAGCGATTCTCATGGAGTGCACTTAAATGGAAATGGAGTTTTGATGAGCTCTTGAGCCCGTTTTTTTGTTATTCACAAAACTAGACGTATGCAGATGGTCGATCCTACGGTGAAGCGAAATAAATACGTACGGGTCAGCCAGGAGGAGACTCCAGGACTGCGTCTGTCTTCACGAGAAGACCACCGCTGTGTCGGGAAAATGGAGAGAGGACTGTGCCGACCCCGGGTCTCCTAAATTAAGAATGGCGACCGCTTTCAAATGCAGAGAGCTCCGAGAAACAGCTGTTGCCACCTACGAGAGGGGACGGGAGGACGCTGCCTGATGGATATTGAAGGATGAGCCGTTGGGCGGACGTCGACGAGAGAGGCATTGAGGCCAAGGTGGACAGATGGTGTATCGGTGGCGTCTGTGCCTCACAATTTCCACGGTTTGGATTCCGAAAATTGAAGTTTTGAATGAAAGATGAGTCTCGGAATAATGAATCAATGTCTCCGCAGTTATTCCTTCAAATGCCAGTGGCAGCGCTGATTTGGGCTCTATTTTCTTCACGGATTTTTCATTTTCAATTCTCCTTCTGAACGTCATATTGTTTTTCGTGGAAGAAGGCAAAATCTGTGACAGAGTTACCTGAATCTGTGTTGAAAATGGATATCATACATTTCTACAGTTATTAATTAAATACGTTCAACGCGTTTTGCAGCTTGCTGTATCTTCAGGTACAATTGTTTACAATAAATAACTGTGGAAAAGTACAATACTTATTTTCAATATGGATTCTAATATAAAATATTCCTGCTAAGTAATTCGTGAAGGTGTAAAGTTTAAAAAGCTACCTGAGTTTATTTAATGGTCAATTTTAGATTACTATTGCGTTTAGGAAACATTTATTTAGTGCATTGATGTAATGTTTCTTTCTATAGAAGTTTCCTCCAACAATTGGTCAAGTTCGGTATTTTTTATTTCAAAAGGCTTACTCTTTTTTTATTTAATGTTTGTGTGTGAACACATGACATTAGTACCATTTTTAAATTTAGCTATCGTCGATATATATTATTGGCATTTCATAAATGCAGTGGGCTTATCAAAATTTGTTTTTGACATGTATCGTTATTATCTTCTTGAGATAAAAAATTTTATCACGGTCTACCGCATGCTTTTTCAGTTTTATTTTCATTGTTTCATTCAAATTGCTTCCGAGCAACACAGAGAATATTATCATGACGCCTCACTACATCTCTAGATCAGACAGGAGCGATAAAATAAGAGAGATTCACTGCTGAACAGACAGGTATAAAAACCCGTTCTTTCCGCGAAAAATAAGCGACCACAATTAATACTGAGCTCCACTAAAAACACTTCAATAATACACGTCACCACTTTACCTCCCAAAACCTTATCCCTTAAATCTTTACGCGGCTGGTGTCCCAGCACCCCATGTCATACGCCCATGCGGCGACTTGCAGGGTAGTATGTAGATGTAAATGCAAACCTTTTAAGTTTTTAGTGGTCTTGGTGCAATAAATGGTATTGAAGGTTCTCCGTTTCGGTCCTCCGGCAGGGATCTTAGGATACTGAGCACAGCAGTATAAACTGAGATTAGTACCTATGCCTATGACGTATTATGACGAAATACTTGTGAAGTAACCCAAAGAGTTCACGTAAAGATCAATAGCTTGAATACTATAGTCTCTGGAAGGATGTAGACCTTGAGTCAGAAGGAGAAAACGTAGATCAAGAAAGAATCACTTCCTCAGAGAACGCGTAACCTGTGATGTGAGAGGTTGCAACAGGATTCAAGTGTAACTTTGCTTACGATTGGTATTGAACTACTTTGTTCTGATGGGAGGAATTCTAGTCGTTTATTTTTCCCGAAGATGGATTGTTCTTGTCCCGAAGAACAGAGAAATGCGTGCACCATTTGCGTCCTCGACTCACGTGGGTAATTTTTTTACAAACTGCTGGTAAACCTTCGGAATTTCATTCAACGACTGCGTGAAATGATAAAATTCGCAAAGGGATTGAGTTGTTTTGGTGGCTCGAGTACTGGATAGTTATACAGACGGCCAGGGTTCAAATCACTGCAGATGAGGATGTTTTCCAGAGAAAACCCGATCCCTACTTGAGTATTTGGCGGGGGGCACTTCAAGCGCAGTACTCCGTCTGTCGGATGAGACGATAAACCGTGGTCCACTTGGCGCCATTCGCTAAGAGCAGGCTAATGACAACGCCGGGTTTCTATCCACCCTTCCTCTCTTACCTGTCCCCTATGGCGCAAATGACCTTAGCTGTCGGTCGCATTTCCAAAATCCAATCCAATCCGATAAAAGTCGGAATATTTTCGAGGGCCCCGAAATCGATGGGAAAAACGGATGGCAGACGGAAGGGGATATTTTTTTGTCGGATAAGTCAGCCACATGTCTCGCGGTTTCGGAGGAGACTGGGCATGAGTAAGGGAGATGATGGTTGGGAACTGGAGGGCCGGATTTTGGGAAGAGTGAAAACTTTTGGTGGGGATGAGATGGTGGGAAATGGCGCCGGATTGCGTATGTTTGTGTGTGAGGTAGTATGCGAGTGGAGCGTCGCCTGATCCATAGTGAGACTCCGCCGTCTAACCTTTCCCCCCTCTTGACGTCTGCATTATCCCGCCCTAAGGGAGGGGGCGTTGCAAATGGGTAAGCCATCCCCAACCCGTTCTCTCTAATACCCCACCCTGGTCCCCGTCGCCCGACGCGTTGGCGGTGAAACATTGGGATTGGATGTGCTTGGCGCTTAAGATCTTTCACTTCTTTGTCAAATTTCTCCATCTTTCGTTGAATTGTAATAGGAAGCTTTACAAAAGTAAGAGTTTCAGGCTTTACTTCGTGGAAAATGAGACAAATGAAGTGAGAACTCACTTTGTGCATTCCACACTATTTTATTTTCACCGACCATGGTTTCGACCATGAATATACATATGAATTGTTGACTCCTCGCCAAAAACTTGCCATGAATTCCGTAAACAAACAACTTTTTCGATTGATTCGCCGTCTAGTGATGAATGACGGCAGTTCAAATGTAAATACAGTCTACAGATCGTAAATAATCACGTCTCACCGGTTTTACTTAGCAGTAATCATAATCCAGTGGATGAAATGTGTAGTACTACACGCGGGACGTAATTACACTTTTTTTTAATATAGTCCGGTCTACAGATATATTTAATTCCTCTCCAAATTCAGTAACACAAATGCACAATCAACTTCTCAGCACTTTGTGAATATCGTTCCAAGGCAATTTAATAATAGTACGAGGTGGAAAATGTGGAATGAATTAGAAGACGGATACAAGTACTTTAAGGATTTTAAAACCAAGATGCGACAATATCATCTATGGATAAGAAATTGCGCCAATAACTATCATTTTGATAAGAAAAAATGGAGAGATTATTAAACCTACTCCTAGGCCATACATGAATAGTAGGTTACACACTAACTTTGTCCGTCAGCTTTCCTTGAATAATAAGTTCATTGTTTTTCACATCCGTTGAATTTCAACGGGTATCTTCCGCTAGTTAACACTAAAAGATCCTCTCAGCAGAGAAAAGACTCACGATGGAAGTTTCGCATGCTTCTTACTCACTTCCTGCAGTAGATATTTCCTCTCTAGCATTTACAAAGTAATATTTAGGTCTCAAAAATAGTCGGCTATTAATCACAGAATCTAGTAGTTCATATCTCTGCAATCGTTATTGAATATTCACCACATTCTCACGTTATCAACAATCAACAACGGCCATTTACGAGTCGACTGAGAAGACATTTTTCTAAGTAGCACCAAGGGTTGTGTGAAATAAAAGTGGAAATTTCGGCAGCACGCAGCCTAGGCAACGATTCTAAGCATTTTAATCCATTATGTATATTCATGATTTCGGCAATATCTGTCATTATCAAGGTAAAATCTCATTTCCATGCTGTCCATATATACCAAACTGAGGGAGGGTTGGGGAGACGATAGAGAGAGAGAAAGGGGTGGGAAAAAGTGGGGGAGGGGAAGAAAAGGTTGGTTGGAAGGGGAATTTTGATATTTCAAGGTAGATTGACGTCAATTGGGAGGGGTAGAGGATCAAATTGGAGGCACTAGGAGTTCAAATATATGTTCAAACTTGCAAATCGATATTTTACGGACATTTTTCAAAATAATTTAGCCTTCATTGCCGTACTAGCATTTCAAATACTAGTTAAAGTTTCAGGCATTACTTTGTGGAAAGCGACACTTGAAATGAAAACTCACTTGGTGCATTCCACATTATTTTTTTTCACGGACCATAGTTGCGACAATATCTGTCATATCTGGCAAGCTTTAGTTTACTATGTATGCATGTTATGTTAGTCAGCTAAATTGTGTTATTGTTGCATCATATGTATCGATGCAACAATAACACAGTTTAGCTGACTATTCCTATTTTGTGTATAAGGATGATAAATTAGATCAAAATTATCGTCTTGAATGGAAGTTTAGCAACAAAACTTAGAGATACAGATTTTAAGCTATCCGGGACAGGCCACGGAGTTCCACCTTGACGGAGTCACCCGCAATGCACAAATGTGTGAAATTCCACCGGTCAATCCCGGTCAAGGCGGATGATTTTTTCTCTGTGGAATTTCGCACAATTGTGCTTAGAGATGCAGTTAGACGTCGATGTTTATTTCATTTCTGTATTCTACTAGCTAGTTGGTTGGTTTATGGACAGTTCTTATTCTAACATCCTTATGCCTGGTATCAAGTCCTGCTTTCCATTTTATACGTCATCCGCCATTAGATCCCTAATATCGACTTTCATTTCTTATTTCGTCCAGACTTCCTATCCTCTTCCCTGCTTCTTCCACGCTCTCCCAAATATAAGTAACAAAATGTATGATCCAAAACTTTCTCAACACGGTCTAGCCAAATACTCATATTTTGAGCAAAAAGATGACAAATTAGTTACAAAATCATCGTCTGGAAAGGAAGTTCAGTAATAAAACGGGAAGGTGCTTTTAATAGCTGCATCGCATTAAAAGGAGTATGAAGCCTTATGTTTTATACCTAGTTGTTTGCCATTTATAGCTTTCACGAAGTAAATAAACTTTTTTTACCAAGAGCCTCATATTCTGAAATAGCGTACGTGTGGTCGTGTGTGCAAGTTGAAGGGGTATCCGGGATATGTGGGAAAGGCGGCGTTTTGATGGGTGTTTTGAGTTTGAGCCGGAAGGGAGTGTGGTGATCTTGCGCTTCCACAGTCCCCGCCTCCTCTTTCCATGCGATATAAGTGGCATCATCCTGGATTTTCTCTTTCACCCATCGCCCTCACCATTCGCCCCCTCCGAATTTCTACCCCTGGACAAAATAAACACCCCTAACCCCCCTGGCTCCCCTATTTTTTTTTCATTCCTCCATTTGGTTTCAGCCCCCATTCACCTCCCCAAAATATACTATTACCTCTTCGGTCGGAACCGCAGTCCTTTCTACACTTCCAACCCTACCCTAATTCCTATACCAAGTGCTCTTCTCCAAATGCCTCTTCCAATTTCTCTTCCATTCCTCTTTCTACTTGCAAACACACTCTCTCTCTCACTCACTCCCCTGCTCTCCCGAAAGATTACGATTCTCCGGAGAGTTCTGAAGGCTCGGTTGAGACCCACAGACCGTGCTCCGGCATTTATCATCGCAAGTGGGGTTTAAAGAGGGGGTGGTAGGCGGTCGTGTGGAAAGTGGAGAGGGGGTGAGGGGTGCGAAAGAAGATGGCCCGGGTGGACCGTATAGAGGCCAGGGATGTGTGAGTGTGCGCTTTTGAGTTAAGGGGGAGAAGGATGGGGAAGGGGCAGGTTTTTGGAAGAGAATTGAGCCGGGGGCCAGAGAGAATGGAATGAGACTTTGTTCCAGGGTCCTTCCTCTTTAGTGTAAGGGGTGTACCACTCCCAAGCAGGCGTGAGTTCACAAGAACACACACGTTTCGCCATGAGGGAGGAGAGAAAAAAGATAACATACGCTTTCCAAGAATCCCAAAGCTGGCCTATGGGCAGGGACATCAAATGAAATTGTTCCGTCATCAATATTCCACAAGAAAGCTATCCGTTCGTCGCATCGAATAAATCCTTTTGTATTATTTTATACGGGCGCCTTTATATCGTGGGTCTGTCTGTTGAGTACGCTTTCTCTCTCGCAACCATAGAAAACTTTGCTAGATATTTTTATCACTTTGTTGATTTCGGATTGTTATCCCCGAATTTATGTGCAGTATAAAGTGCTCTCTTTGGTGACATATTGTTCCGTCATTTTCCAGCAAAGGCATAAACTATGACGCAATAAAGATTATACTAGTTCAAGAAAAAGCTAAGGAAACTCCGACTGCCATGTGAAATGGCTAAAAATCAACATGTACACTGATATATTCTCTATGCAGATGATATTAGACGTACTTCCATACGAAGCGACTAGAGATGTTGCTTAATCAAATTTTTATTAGTCACGAATAATTATTTTTTATCGAATTTCTTTATCAATATATGCAACGGAGAACGGACTGTTTGCAATTTTTTCCCACGCCGCCTTGACAGTAAATATCTGAAACTGGTTTTTATAAAATATTTCAACGACATGAAGATTTCTGATAGCTTGTTGAAACTGCGAAAGTACTTCGTTAGTCATGCAAATTTCTTGGGTAGTTGAACCCTTTCTTCGACTTAGCTGGTACATTATTCCTTCCTCCCGTTAATTTCCATAAACGGATTCACGTGAGCTGTCAAACTTGTTTTGCATCACATACACTCTTTCTTAGTTGTGGGAACTTTAATGTGAACGCGGTATCAATTGGAACTCGACTGACACCGGGCATTCTTTTCCCTTCTCGATGAATTGCAAATGCAACGCTGGAATTTGCCAAGGGTAGGATGTCAACCCGCGGCCTCAAGGGACCACCCGAAAGCGAAATGGCTGTATAGTTAACCGGGACGGCAAAACGGCTTAATTAGGGCGAAATTAAGGCCACTGGGTGGCTCTCTCTCCCTCTCTCCAGCCATCTTGCTCCGAGATGGAGATGAGGAGCACGACCGTGGGCGAGGAAGCGGAGATAGAGCAGTGAGGAAGAGGTCGGCGCGTTATAAGGGAAGCGAAGACGCTGCCAAGCATTGGCGAGACTGAGGGCGAATAAGGACGCTCAGGACAAAAGGGCGAGAAGGCTTGAGGAGGGTCTAGATGAGAGGAAGGGGTCGTGGGGTGACCCCTTAGGAAAGGCATAGGGAGAAGGGTGGCTAGTGGTGTATTCACAGGGAGAGTTGCGTATTTAGGCGGCGGCGAGAGGAATTTGTAATGGGGCGTAGGAGCAAGACGCCGGCGTATAAAGCTTTGCTTTAACGTTTTAGTACCTTCCTTCGCCCTTCTCCAATCCTTCGAAATCCGTTCCTCGGGAAACTTTATAAAGATTTCCAATCCCTAACGCCCCCCGCCCCTCCCCTACTCAACCGTCTCCCTCAGAATTCAGATGCCTATCCTCTCCTCTCTCTCTCTTGCAAGGACATTTTCCGGTCCCACCCTTAATTCTCTCAGCTTCCCTTCCCTGCTCAGCTCAGTGTGGTTCGACGAGCTCCCTAATTAGGGGAATGCATGTCTTATCCGACTCACGCGCGACTCGTTTCGACAATGCGTCCGTGATGCCTTCGTTAGGGGTGGACCGCGATGTTTTGGCGTAAGCTTTCGCTTCAAATTCCGCGTAATTATTGTCCCCACTGCCGGGCGCCCCTTGGCGAGGCGTGTATTCATTTGGCGTCGAGGAGAAACTCTCTTGCTCGGGGATACCCTTAGGCACCCACTCGGTTCCCGTATCTCAAGTTAATCCCTCTCACAATTTTGCAAAAACTCCCGTCTTCTTGAACGTTACAAAGTTTCGTCATAACCGAGTGATTTGTGTTCAAAATGTCGGTAATTACGTTTTGCGTCACTAAGTGATAGTTATGAATATCCTTGAGGACGAAAGAAAATCATTCTATCATTGTCTTTATTTGAAAACTTCCACTGGCCTTGATTTCGATGAATTTCCGTCATTTATTACTAAAATTACTCGAGTTTTTGTCTAGTACTGCTCAGTACGCCATGGACCTTTTATGTTGTTCTTTTTATTCTATCTTAAAGACCGTTTTTAAGCCAAAATGCTTTTCCTCCAAGGGTGAATATTGTTGCATAAGTAAGAGCTAGTTTTTGAAAGTTTCATTCCTAGTACACTATTCAGAATTTACTGAAGTTAGGAAAACAATGCTCATTGGTCGTAGTTGCGGGGACAATTATTAATTTGTCGTGTAAATGCAGCGTCTCTTCACTACTGTTATGTAGACAGCGAAGCAGTATGCGACCTCTTGGTTAGTTTTCTGCATTTTTCTACTCATTTGTTTCTTTACTTTTGCATCGGAGATGAACACTATCGTTTCTTGATCTTTTTTGCTATTTTCGAAGGGGATCTTATATATAAGTTTGTAAATGTATTATCATAGTTTACTTTAGCCAGCATCAAATTATATGGAAAAAATAAAGAAAAAGGATCAGCTTTTCCTTAGTGATTATTATCTTAAATCAATCAAATTTGCATAACTTAAACGCAAAATATTGAATGACGAAGAAATTTTGTAAGTTAAACATTTTTGAACACTTTGGATGAAGTTAATACCAATATTTGGACTTAGTTTAGTTTAAATCGAATGAAGTCTTTCGAAACTGAGTCAATTTAGTTATACGCGCTGAGAGGTGTCGATTATGGCACATAAGGTAACGGGGGACTTTATTAGTTCAACGATAAACCACCAATATCCTACATGTGAAGGGCACCACTATCCACGTCTGTCTCGGAGGTAGCTAATTATTAGTATGCCGGATCATTTGTCGAGCCATCTCATTAGCCTTCCTTTTCCTGTTCCCAACGCTTACGGAAGATTGGAGATAAAATCAAATCTTTGGTAACCTGGATAGGCTCACTGAGGGACTTTAAGATTCGGGATCTGAAAATGAAGCGATGCAACCTAAAAAAATCGATTCTTTTCGGTTTCTTTGGCGGGGAAGATCTTCTACTCCACCGTAAGACATAATTCTGGCACTAACTTTGTGGAAATTTAGAATCAGCATCTTCGGAAGAGAGAGGATACTAATACACTTCCAAATTTTACTGACAACCGACCATGTTTTGGCACGTTATGCTATCATCATGCATCCTGAAGTACCGCACTGATGATGGCATAACGTGCCGGAACCATGGTCGGTCGTCAATAAAGTGTGGAAGTGTAAGACTGATTTTCCTCCTCTGTAGATGCACCTTCTGTTTGACGCTTTGATGTTCAGACTCCATCATCGTTATCGAATATTGGAAAACTTTGCCGGGAAAGCACAAGAAATTTCAACTTTGAAGAATGGTGACGATGACACCGCGATTTTGATATCAATTGATACGATGTCCGAAATAAATTACGCATATTTCTGAGAACTCTGCGATATGTGAAGTTAAATGATAAGGGGCCGTTCAAGTAATATGTATGACGATTAATGCCATTTGTGATCCACCCTCCCCCTATTAAAGGCAATGTAAGAACTTCCCAATCCCTCCTCCCTCTCAGTCTTATGTAAGACGTTAAGATATTTGCATCTACTCATCGTTAAATGCTCACTTTATGTTGTTTCATCTTTCCATAGAAGCCATCGTACATCTTTGAGCACTAAATATCGTATAATTATGCAATGTTGGAGAACCACATCCATTAACATAAAGAGCGGAATAGTACCACAGCAGATGAAGTTGGGCACAATCGCAGGATATTTGGAAACGATAAAATGTTTCAAGACGGAAATAAAATCTGACGAAAATTAGATCCAGATCCCCTCCCCCTACATAAGACAATGTAAGATGAAACCAACCCCCATCCCAAAAATTGTCTTATGTAATACTTGAATGGCCCCTAACGAGTTTTAGCGATGCCAAGTTCGCCTCCGGAAGTCTCCGCCATTAGCTGACGTCGGGAGTCCTTCCGGAGGCATCCGCGAAAGGGGATACTCACCCGAAGCGTGCAGATCGAAGCGAGTATATGCGCCGCGCAGCCGACTCGCCTTGGGGAACTTCCCAATCTTCCGGTCCGCTTCACAATTGGCCGTCGGCCTGCAAGGGCGACAATCGGATTGTATCACTCGCCGGGGCGGTCAGCGGCCGGCGGCGACAGCGGGTCGCGCACCCGTCCTCCGGTGATTGGTGAGAGTGAAGCCGTGAGAGAAGGAGATTGCATGTGTGTACACGCGTGTGTATGACGCCGCCGGCAGGAGACGTATGGGGAGAGGGGAGGTTCGCGCGGCCGCGGGCGGTCAGTTCCGGTGGGTGGCCACGCGAAGCCAACTCGGCCGCGAGACGGGCTCTAAAATGGCGGTCGACGGGGTGATCGGACGCGACTCCGTGAGCCGGTTCCGATGTGTGCGTTTGGCGTCGTAAGCGAGAGTGGAGTATTAGCGTGTTCACGGCCATCTCTAAACAGACCGGAGGGTCCAACTCGGCAACGTCGCATGCTACGGTGATAGGGGGAACTTTGACCTCTCCTCTGGGGAGTCGTATGTGGCTTGAACTGCACACCGTATTTTATACGCGATAGTTATTAAAAAATTAAGTGACACATTGGTTAAACGATAACAAGGAAATGCGCGTGCTGATTCCATTGAGTGTCTGGGAATGCATAATTTATGAAATTTATAGAAATGGAATTCCAGTGTTGGGAATGTCCCGCTCTATGGCATTAATTGCTCGGAGAAAGAGAAATTAATGCGAAAGAGTGGAATGTAAGAAATAATTGAATAGTGATGGGTTCGCCTCAAAGGCAATGCCTGAACTCACCCAGGATGAAATAGGGTTGACATGCTTCTCTATGCCAGTCGTCAACACGGCACCTTGCGTTGTCCTTCCCTATAGGTAACTGCTCGTCTGTGCACCAGACGTTCTACCCTCGCACTCACACAAAAAATGCCTATCGCACAACAGAGGGCAATACTATATTATTCATTCCATCTGTGACCAAGAGTAGGTGCTAAAGTTAGGTGGGTATACAAAGCACCCAGAGAAATTGTAGCACCACATAACCCAGCATATCAAAGTACTGGTGTCTCAGTTGACTCTCTCAGAAAATGGAAGGAAAATATTCAAAGTGTGTGTCAAGAGAAAAGATTTACAGCTATTTTTCAGATTGGAATTTTCATTTCATTCCCATTGCATTTTTCAGCAATGTTCGTAATTTCCCCATCTTTTGAGGAGAAAGTTTATCCATAGCGAATTTATCATTTCTCACTTTCAAGTTGTTATTTAAGGGAATACCTATTGGAGATGGCCGTGGCGTGTTTCATTCGGAGTGCTTGGGCAGAGGACATTGCTCTCGCAACCGGACTTGGTTTACGTGTGCGATTCCCGGCGATTTTCTGGTTCGAGCTAGGATACGGCCGACAGCGGAGTGCATTATCACGGGCGCTTGCGTATCAGAATTACTAATCACCCTTCTAGCTTATCGATATCAAGTGATTTATGCTTCTGTCATGTCACTGGGCAAGGGGAAAGTGTGCCATTGTATTTTTATCTTTTGACAATGCGTTGTTTAATTGGCTCCTCATGCTAAAGCTAACATTGACTATTGACCGAGTTAAATTTTGTTAAACCCAGCCATAATACAAAATACACGAATACACATCTATTTCCACTTACGAAACATTATGTTCTGATACTGAGATGATGAAGTTCGTGAAAATTATTTCAATTGATAAATGGTTGCGAAACGTGACGTTTTTACCCGCTCAAGTCTATTCCATTCGCCTATACCCCTTCAAATTTTTTTCGTTGTTTGTGAATTGTGTACTAGCTCCGAGCTTAAGCTTTGGGTAAACTTATGGCTGCGTGACTAAGAATTTACAATACATTAATGTCGCACGCGTATATTAATAAAATTAAGTGACAGCTAATTTAGAAATACACCTTTCTATGGGATTGTTCACATTGCCACTTTAGGAGCTCATTTAAATGTCATTTTTTAAACTTTTTTTATTTTTGTCTTTTAGACACCGAAATGTATAGCAAGTTCCATACATAACGTGGAAAACCACCAACTTTTGCTTGTTTATTCATTAAGGTGACATGAAAAAATTAAATTCAAATGCTATGATTGCCGAATTCCGTATTTACATGATTAAAGATTAACGGAACATACCAGAGTGGTAATGTTCGAACTTATGCGTCAATAATTCAACTAGTACTCTAACAACCTGGTGTAGACAGTCAGTAGTTGGTACACAACTAGAGGAACCAGTGCAGACGAGCTCGAACTCCTCGGAGCTTTATATGATAAATACACGGATAATGGGTACATGTCGTTTTAATGAGGAAGCTAAAATGTTGTCTGCTTCCCTAATTGGTTGTTCCCGTTAACTGGGTCAAACGATGTCGAGGATGGATAAGGATCTTGTAGACACCGACATGTCGCTCCATTAAGGAAAATATAGATCCACGTCACTTTTAGTTTTTACAAGTAAATCCATGGAGGTATTCAGGGGCAAAGGACAATGCTGTGGAAAGGAGGGACAAAGCTGTGGAAATCTTACTATGTTGCTTCATAATGAAGTTTATGAAGTATTTCTCTTTGTCTTAATACTCGGTTCAAATTTTATATTTCAATTATATGAATTTTATTTTCAAGCCGATTAAGGGCTTCTCGTTCATACTCCGCTATTGATTCATACAGACATAGTTATGGAGACTACTTGTTAAATTTTTTCAGCCTCATGTTTAAATTTGGGAAAATTTTGTTGGCTGTTCGAATCTAATGAAATGATCAATAACTTAGTTTTCCAAAAGAGATTCCTTGATCTTTTGTGGAAAACAAATTTCTAAAAGATCTTTCGTGGAATACTAAGTGGTGATCATTTCACTGTGGAGGAATTCCACCACGTTATTGGCGATACCATTAATTCGAAAATATTTTCTGTTCGAATATATTTTCTGTATTTTATGATTTTTTTTTTGGATGGAAGTCATGTTATTAATTATCAATGCAGGAAATAGGAAAATTCTTTACTGCTGAAGGGCTTTCCAAGTTTTCTCTCTCCTTTTGCCTGTATGGGGCTTTCTTCCCCATTCATTGGCATAGAGCGTTTCAAGCGCAACGTTGCCGGATATTCGATACTACTAAATAGCGAAAAAATGTTTTAGAAATCGACGTGAAACAGAAATAAAACATTTAGTTGGTAACTTCAAAAATATTGTAAAAATTGATACGTAAGCATTTTTAATTTTTTTATAATTTTTCTCTGGACGGCAACGCTCTCAAACATTTTCTCTGAGAATACCAATGGTGATACAATAATAGCTTGATTACATTTATAAAGAATGTTATGCGGTTTATTTCCTCTTTTTTCCAGTCGTAACAAATAATCGTGTATTTAATCACTGATCAACGAGTAAAATCACAGTAACCTCTTAAAATGAGCGCGTCGTTAACGTTTGCGCCAGGAAATCTGAAAAACATTTTCCAAATTGAGGTCTCCTGAATCATTCAATGCGAAAAATCTTAGGTAAGTATTGAATTTATTTTAAGTGAAAGTTTTGACTTTATTATAGAGAGAGCCGAAGTAATTACTACTTGTCAGGTAGGTAAATTGTTAGGAATGGAATTACTAGCTAGTTATGTGGGTAATACGGGAGGAATTTTGATTTTTTTTCTCTAAAACGAAGGTGAAACTTTCATAAAGATTTGTCTATTTAACTGAATTACACCCCGTACTGGAAGCAAAACACTCTAAATTACCTACATGTTAAATTTTGCCGTATATTTTTCACTGATTTTGTCAACAATTTAAATTATTTCTTAGCATTCTTCGAAGGCGATTCTGCCTCTTTATCCTGATACGTACTCCTCCCTACCACCTCTAAAAGTCGTTGTTTTCCCACTCTTATTTCTGACTTCGCTGTTGACATGTCAAAGATGGTTTTGCTGACACACCACTACAATTTACAATTCTTCCACAAGTTTCCTCCTTAAGGACCCACTACGCCTGCTCATCAAATAGTTCGGAGTTAAGTACGGCTGTGTATGAGCCCCTATAGCTTCTTAAATCCTCAAACGCAAGCCAACCGGAGTTATTTTGCGTGTACGCGGGAATGAAAGGCGCTTATATATCATTTGAACGTTGCTCAGAAATGGTGTATGTTTGATTTTTACTTTGAAAATCCCGTGCATAAGTAATATCTAAAATTTCTACTGATATAATGATTCAATTCCTACGAGTAGTTCTGCTAACGGTAGGGCAAGAGCCATCGACTGAGGGAGAGAGAGCTGGAAATATTGTTGTCCATAAGTGCTGTGGTGATGTGAAAACGTGGAATCCATTATAGTCACTTCTTGCCTTTATCTAACCTAATAATTTTGTAACGAGTCGCCAACGGAGATTGGAAGAGCTTTGGGAAAAGAGATATGAAATATAAAGTAATTGACATAAATGTGGTAAATATAATTAAACATGCTGTTGTTTGGGCGAGTTTTTGACCAGAGCTAAACCAAGGTCGTTCAATATTGATTGTATTTTTCATTCGATATAGGTCTTTGCAACGTACATAAATCCGCCATTAATGTGCTTATTATTACGTATTCTCCATAAGCATAATATAGCTTTTTCGACGTTTCTGTTGATTTGGGAGTGCACGTGTACTCGAAATGACAACTTGTGCCGAAAAATCTCAGATTTCCTTAAGGGTGTGTTCTGGCGGTAAGTGCTCAAATAGCACATTAGTGGCGGATATGCGGAGCAAACGGTTGCGAATACCTATATCAAAGGAGGAACGTAATCGATAGTGAATGATCTTGGTGTTATATGTAAATTAAGAGAAGAGAGAGAGTGTTTTGCTTTATAGCCAAGTTGTGTGTTATTTTACGAACCTAAAATTGGCAAAAATATCTTCTGTTATTTCAAAGGAAACGTTACGGAAAGGTCAATGCTCTCAAAAACCTATAGTTCCAATATTTTTTGGTCCATGAAACAATCCTCTTGCACAAACTTTGGTAAGTATTGAATTTATTTTTTTATAAAAACTCCGTTGAATTTAGAGTTAAAATAAGAGAGATCTAAGAGCTTCTCTATAGATTTTAGAGGCCTTTGACATGTTTGTTTGTCGGACAATTGTGCTATACGAAAATGTACCTATTTTATTTTTTGTTATTTTTAAAATGTTTGCGTGCATATCCTAAACACTGCATTCTCATGCGCGAGTGAATAATTATATTTATCATCCAAAACTTTGTGTCGTCTTTGTGCTCGACATCGCAAGCTCATCTCTTGCGCAAGAGGAATGCCTTAGAGCAATCAGAGTGCGAGACAGACAGACAGCACGTATGGTTTTTGTTTGGTTAGGGAATCAGCATGCAGACGTGTGAGACATGAGACTTGGGAGTCTAAACACAAATGCGCTGGCATTTCTGTCTTCAAGGACCTGGCATTCTCCTAATTGTGTTCATGTAGCATTTTAATTGTTATTCGTTTTTCCCAGCTTGTATCTTGTATTTAGACTCAAGGAGCCATGTGACACTTGATGCCCCTGCATTCTGATTTTTTTCTGAATTCCATGTTTCTAGATTTTTCAAAGCTGGATGGAACCGAAGTCGCCGTTCTTTTCTTATAGTGATACATCTAATGTCAAAAGCTAATTTACTTCTATATCGTCATTATGTACGAATATCTACCTTAAAGAGTGATTTATTTTACTTTCTTAACATTTAAATAAGCAAAATAATAAAAAAACACTATATAATTCCTTGTTAATTTATAGACCATGATCAAGTCTTTTTCGTGCCAAAATCCCACCCATGTGCGTGTGATTCCTTTCATATTCCATTGACCTGTGCTCAACTTAAAAAAAATTACTGCGGTAATACTATCTCCTTTGGATATTTTGCCTTGAAAAGTTGAACTTAAATCCGCACTTTGAATGGACTTGTATGAAAATCCGCAGAGTGAAAAATTTGAAAAAAATTGAAATACCTTTCGTGCTGAACATAGGTGGCTGATGAAAATGCCATATTGCTTTTGCTGATGTTTGATTACTTCTTTTTTATGTGGAAATTTAATTGCATTATATTTGACTTTGCAAATTGGTTTCAATAATGGAGATTGACAAAACGCGATACATTTACCTCATTTTTTGCGAGATCCGATAATTTTTTGCCTTTTTTATTCCGATTTCGTCAAAAACGGAAGCTTCATTGAATACATGGTGTGTCATGGATTAATTATATCAAGTGTCAATACTTTCTCTGCGTCATCTCATCTGTGATGACCCTTACAAACTATTTGGGTGATCGGGATTAAATTTTGATGCATTTGACATTAAAATGTTATTATTTTCAACCAATGCTATGCCATAGAGGCCTAATACTAAACTATTTTTCAACCAGGAAAATTCTTTTCATTAATAAAGACAAAAATGTAGCAAATATTCCACCAATATTTTTAATTAAATGGAAGAATTAAATTTATTTATAAGTACTTAAAGCCTGAATTTTGAACGAGTATAGTATTTATGTTTATGTTAATGTAATCCTCTGCAAAATAATAGTAAAGGATATCTCGTGATATGAAAGTGAATTAAATGTCAATTACCGGAGCATTGAAACTTCTAATGACTATAGCAAAATTCAAAGTGCTTAAGTTAATTTAATGCCCCAAATCTCATGAGTACTTATCACGGTTATATAGTGTTGCATTCTGATTCCCTTTCAGTCTACATATTTCCGAGGAAGTTTATCAACGAGAGCATTAATAATAAATTTAGAAACTGCGATGTAACGCTCAAACGTTACCATCTTTTAGCACCCTCTGGTGGAAATAATTAGAAGGGCACCTGTTCCAACTCCTCCTCCCACTCAATTCACAGCGTACCGTCTGAAATCTAGGATCTACTTGTCCCAGCAGATAGCATTTGTCTTAGCAACGAGGAATTTCCTCTAACGTAGTCTGTAATTACGTCCATTGCAACGGAAACACTGACTCAGTCCTGACAAAGAGGTTCCCCGCGTGATTGCTGAGATTGAGACGTGCCTCTTCGAACCTCTTCTTTGACTCTTGGGTAGGATCTTGCTGAAAGTGCATCGTTCCTACTCCGACAGCAGGCTTTGAAACTAAGGTATTAAATCCCTTTTCATTGAGCCGAGACCTTGAATTTTAAAACCTGGAAGGACGATATAGCATTTCTTCTTTAAACGAGGGAGTAATCAAGAAAATATGCCATATTTTTCACATGAGTAATATACCAGCTGATTGGTAGGTTTATAGGCAGCTCTTATTCTAACGCCCCATTTTCCGGCACATCGTTCCGTTTTCCCTCCCTTAGATGTCCCGCCATTTGATCCCTATTAAATTCCTAATATCGTCTTCCTCCTCTTATTTTGTCCAGAATTCATACTCACCTTCTTATTGTTCCACGATTCCACGGTGTTCTCCTCTCAATTTCCGTCAACGATCCATCTTCTCTCAATGCGTCCTCCATGCATCCCTTCTTCCTTCTCCAAACCTCCACTATTAGCTTCCATTCCTCTGTAACCATATCCAGAACCTCCTCGATGTTCCTTCTCGCAACCCAGCTCACCATCTTCATCCTTCTCCTCGCCCACGTCTCAAACGCCTAGAGTTTAAGTATAATCCCAAGTACCGGCCCATACAGCGTCACGCTCCGTATTAGGAAGTGCAACTTAAGAGGGCAAAGATAAAAGGAAAAAGTGTATTAATTATTATTATTAGAGTTAAAATAGCAGAAAAGGTAGGCTTAGATCGAATACGAATATATGTACTAATCTTTCACTGTAAATTTCGCCAGCTGGGTAGAAATATGACGGCGCCAAATATTAAGTGTATAATGAAACGATCATCCAGCAATGAACATATATGAAAGGAGTGAGCTTCGTTGGTTTGGCCATGTTGAGAGAATGGATGAGAGCCGAATGACGAAACAGATTTATAAGAGTGAAAGGAATGGTGCGAGAGGTAGAGGTAGGCCGAGAAAGATGTGGTTGAATGTGGTTGAGGAAATTCTTAGGAGGAGGAATATTATGAAACTTAAAAACAGGAGGGCGTGTATGAAGCAGTGTATGGGGGTATGGGACAAAAGAGGCTTGCAAGGATAGGTCAGTATGGAGGAAATTATTGAAGCAGGGCATTGAAGTGTACAAATATGTATTTATGAGTGGAACTTTGTGACTGTGCCTACCCCGGGAGGGAATGGTATGATTGGTATGTATGTATGTATGAAACGTGGTGTAAGTAAGCTACTCAGCGTTACAATGAGGTGGTTACTGCTTAGTTTTTCTTTAATTTTTCCCTAGTATAATTGTGGTTCTACCAAACCCCTAATTATCCCTGCATAAGATGTGATGTGCACTGCCCCATTTTTTGCAATAGTATAATTTTTCATAGTGCTTGCGCAGTTAAATATATTTACTGCATCATTCCCAGATAATGTATTGGTTTTTATAGTACGCCTCTTTTAAGCATTGTGAGAGGGATTCGTGAAATTGCAATAACAATTTAATGTAAGTTGATTTTGACCACTTTATACCCAATTTTTATGGAGGAATGTTATCGGTTGTATGAATGAATTCAATTCTTTTTTCCCACCAACGTTTCTCAAATGTATTTCTGGGCTCCCATCCTCAGGGCTATTTTACAACGAATTGTTTTAGAATGGCCCTGAGGTTGCGGAAATACACTTGAAAAATGTTGGAAGAATGAAGTGTGTGAATTTAATTCATTTTTACAACCGAGATCAATCCTCCATAGAACTTGTATATTATAATGAAATGCAACTGATGAAGCTAATTATTAACATCAAGCAAATGAAGAAGTAAATATGGAAATAAAGCATATTAAATTGGAATAATTCATAATATTTAAACGAATAGGAATAACTAGCTGACCCGTGCGAATGTTTCGCACAGTATGCAGCTTCTTCCTTCTTTCTTCCTGTCCTTCTACCTGTTTTATTCCCATGGACAATTATATGATGTTTATTTTTCTGTTAAAGATGCATAACGTAAACGGTCACACTGATTGTATGTAGAATGTAAACAATCTAACTAAACGATGTGTTAATAGATGGCGCCTCCTACAGTCTTTTAAGCTCGTAACCATAGCCAACATATTATTGAGTTTATTGTCAACAGATGGCACTGCATCATTTTTTAACAAAACCTTTAATTTTAAATTTTTTAACAAAAACTTTAATTTTAAATCATTTGTCTATTTTTCATCTATAGCGGGGAGCATAAGCTTTAAAACGATGTTTGAATCATTAATTTTGATGAAGAATTATGGTAGTTATGGCGTTACGACAAAAAAATCACCTTTGAGAAATAATATATACGATTATAATTTTGATAGGTTAGATTGTGTCCGCAGGAGTAAATTTCATCATTTCCTCATGGTTCACCCAAGAATGAAATAAGAAGAAATATGTCTTCTCCGACTATCTCTGACTTCTTAAAAGCATTCATTATATCTAATTTATATCCATTTACCTGAGTCAAATTAACTCTAATGGTTAGTTATAGGTATCAAAGATAAATTCTTGATTTTCTCATTACCATGCCTTTCCATACTCCTTGATTTAGTTGGAGTGATTCAATTTGTGTCTTTCATAATGAAAGAGTATCACTTAACTACTAATTGAATTTAAGTGCTGAATAATGTTGTTCGTTTTAGCACCATTTTATAACTTTGCTCCAATACGCATGAGATATGAAGCATCCAGTTTTGAAGCGAGACTTGAAATTAGTGGCAGTGAAGAGGCTTTCGTTGCATGAACGAATAGATTTAGCTGAATACTCGAGAAACGATGGGAAGGCATGGGTAGTGAGATATATGGACACAGAAAATTCGGAATTAAATTGTTTTACGATAATTATTGCTGTAAAAACTTTCATCAGTTAAGGTTTAAATTAAAGGGATGAAACTTGAAAGGGTGCTTTGACATTTTGAACCCTGAGTGTTGAAAATGTGGTGCTGTTTGTAATTACCATCTCGTTGGTTCATCCATTATAAAGAGAAATCCTTCATGAAATTTCCATACTAAAATTCACTTTATGATAAGTGTTCCAGACTGTAAATTTCCATTACGGAAATAAAATTAGCTCACATTTCACCCAAAATAATGAAATTTCTGCGAGCTTGCGAAATCAAAGGGATTGAGGCACATTCCTGGAAATTCGTGGGACTTATAAAACAGCTCGACTCTTTTTTTCTGGAAACTTGCGGAGGATTTCGGCTTTGAAATAAACTCCTTAATGATCGGGACTTCTAGGTATGTCGTCTTGTCTCCCTCTCTACGTGAAGAGTGTGGTATCATACGGAATAGGCATCTTGAAATATTTACCTCGAGCATATGCCGAAATGCATCGCAGAGTTCTGATGCAACCGGGCGGTGGTGACACCAAAATGGGCCAGGACACAAATTCCATTCGTTTTTGCGTGGTGTGCGACAGCAAATTACTTACGAGGCATGACAAGCCTTGTCAAAGGTAGGATTCGACTCCTTAAAAGGCTCTTAGCAAAACTTATTCTTTTATTATGTGCACCGTCACAAACGAACATGAAAGCACGTTGATATGCGTAAATTTTCGATGGCGGGGAGCTTGGGGATCCTTGAGGGTATCCTTACGATTCCGTCACTCGGCAAAAAGATATGCCTCAGGGCGGAGATTGGGTGAAATAACTAAGCTCTTACCTCCCTCTCTCTCTCTCTCTCCCTCCCTAAGGAGAAAAGGATCCCATCAAAAGAGATTAGTAGAATACTTTGAAATGGCGCACGGGTCGGTGAGTGTGGTTATGAGTCCCGCGACAAGTAGGAAGAGAAGTCGAAAAGACGCGGACGCGGCCTAGGGTCTGAAGGAATTATTCCGTGTGGCGGTGGCACGATGAGGATGAATATATACTCGGTGGGATGCAGGGAATGTAGTCGGGTAGGCAAGTAGAACTTAATTAACGACTCTTTGCTTGAGAGAGAGAGAGAGAGAGCAAAAGAGGGGGTAGAAGAAATATATTTTCGGCAAAGATGCCACGGAGAGACTCAACGCCTGCCAAAGACACCGCCGAAGATGATATTCGTAGGAGAGGGGAAAAAGAAAAAAAAAGCTGGTGTGTGCCGTCCCAGTGAGCAGGACTGGATGTGGTGATGTTATAGAGTTGGGAGGATGCTTTTAAGATTTGCTCATTGCAGGCTGTTGTTTGAAGAGCAAAAAGTTTGTGCTGTTTTGCTCTGTGGGCTCATATATTATGCTGAGGTGATGCACTGGGTGAAATGAAAACTTTGAACTAAACGCAACTTATTGCATCATTTTGGAAAAGAATCACTGTGAAAATTGACAATTGAGTGAATAGAAATATAAATTTTATTGCTTGAGTAGACCACTCATTCGGAGGGTTTAATTTTTCCAATTGCAAATATAGCAATAGTGGAATGTTTTCTTCATTTCAAGTTATTGCCGTCAGTTATGAGCGCATAATCGGTCGATATTAAGCTTTTCCGGTATTAAATTTTTCATAATTGTAAGTTCATTTCCTGCCATGTTTACCACTGGTAAACCAATGGACAATAACAATTGATCAATAGCGACTGCGTCCTAAGCTTTTGATCTACTCGGGGAATCACAATGTATCATTGACAAATACTAATCAATGAACAAAGAGCAATCTATATCTCCTTTAATATTCATATAATTTAATAATTTTTGACCAACCATGTTATTTATTATCTCAAAGAAACATTTTGCCTGTTAAACACAAGTTTAAATGGAAGAAAGTATAGAGCATGTAAATCGTTTCACATACCAACGTAGCATTTTTGAGATGTTCTATATAAATATGATGTACTTATCTAATGCAATTGTTAAACAAATTTTGATTGATTATACTATATTAGTCAAAGTTGTTCTTTCAGTGGTATTTTTTCTCTCAGAAGTAGAGTCCAGTGATGCAACATGAGAAGTTTCCGGTCGTCAATAGTTGATGCACTCTGACGTGAAGCCGAAGTTTCGGGATGATTTATGCAGCACTGGCCTAAACCTACAAGTTTCTAATTTATGATCGATTTTCCTCACGATTTTTCATGTACCAACTTACATTTACCATGGATTTGATGCTGTTTGCCTCAGACAACCAGATAGACCGTTTCTGAGGAGTGCAACAACATATAGGTATTTTAAACTCGGTTTTTACCTTAGCTATATTGTTTGCTGCCTTCGTCCAAGAAATGTTTTGCCTCACATTTTAGAATATTTATTTATTTACAAGTGTGAGATATCGTTCTCAATCTAGTCTTACTGCACTCACTTGGAAAAGATAACTTTAAAAAAACATGATGACAGTAACCCTTTTACACGTTTGCTTGCAATATCTAATGCTTTCAGCGTAGGCCTATGGTTTCCCGCTTTCCAAATTTCTGTAATGAACTTTACTTTTATAATTTCAATATTTTACTTTTTACTGTTCAATTTTCTATTTAAATTTATTACTGCTTTTGATGACCAGTTATATGCCAGTTATATTTATGAATGTGTCAGTCGTTATGCAAAGACCATAATGAGGGCCCTTCCTCCATCTGAACTTATGTGTCTACAAGGA
Organism: Ceriagrion tenellum; assembly: GCA_963169105.1. Taxonomy (NCBI): domain Eukaryota; kingdom Metazoa; phylum Arthropoda; class Insecta; order Odonata; family Coenagrionidae; genus Ceriagrion; species Ceriagrion tenellum. Next base: position 124,602,956 of record OY720633.1, on the reverse strand, counting down.
TACCTTTGTCGTATAAAAGACATATGATAATTCTTACTTCTTAGAAAATTCTGAAAATTTATATTTAAAAGGCATAAATTTGATGCCACCTTTGGAATAATAAAGATGTATTTAACAATTACGTTGGACACCATAAATCCCTAAATGAATTTAGTTGTAGTCTGATCGGTTTATAAATTAAAAATTTTTTTGCTATTATCACCAACAATCATAAACAACTAGCAAAATGTACCCGTTGAAACTCAACAGGTGCGGAAAACACTGAATTTATTATACACAAAAGCCACAAAACCTGAAGAATACTGAGCGGTCTTCTTTGAGTCGTCTTCTGAGTGATTGAACTTAATCGCTTCCATAAAATTAAACAATCCAGCGGTTGAAAATGCCAAACGGATCATTTGCTGCAGCAGCCATGTTTGAATTGACCAATTAATCCTCCGTTACCTGGAATGCGTCTTAGGCGTAAAGAGTAGACATAATCATGTTTTCGTTTTTTAAATCAAAAATATATGTTGATTTTTAGGGCACTTGTCGATTCTCATGCATGGATGGTGTTCATTGAGCAGAATACCCCGCTCTTCTTTCGGGTAAGATCAATGTAGTGACGTTATTATAGTTTCTGCCATATTAAAACAGTTTGAAGTTTCGAAACAGACGGGTCAATATTTGAACCAGATTTCTAGCTGGGTACCCTTCCGTGGTTGGGTTAGGATGAGATTTATGCGGTTCTTAGTGTAACCCGAGAAACACCACGGGAAGGTGACCGACTTAGTCTCCCATTTTCATAGTTTTTCTTGATATAAGTATCCTTTTTTTGTATTTTTGTATTGGATTTTTTATTTATTTTTTCGTTTAATGCTTATAAACACTGGTCATTATTAAAGCATCGGTATCAGCTCATTAGAAACTTATACATTATATTTACTGCTTTCCCTCAGGAGGGTTGAGGAGGGTGAGGGAGGGTGTGGGCGGGAGAAGTTTGACAGTAGTATGACGCGGTGCTGAAGTTAGGCGAAGGGACACAGGGAAGTACGGACGCGGAAGTACGGGGGGTGGGGAAGGAATATTGGGAGGTAAGAAATGAGGACGCGATCAGCTGGCTGAAAGGGTTGGTTTATCCAGAGCTAATTTTTCAGAGAGGAGTGGAGAGGATTGCGGGAACAATTGCTCATTACAGATGTATGTGTTGGGGTTTCCCAAATATCTTCTTATCTTGAATTGTTCGTGCGCGTCAATCTTCAATCCTTTTGGAAGGATTGGCAGGATATTGGGGAAAATATCGCTGATGTGGTTGAATTCTTGATGGTACTTGGCAAAGAGGGAAGTAGGATGATAATTTATAAAAGACTCGTATTTTCTGACACGTACCGTTAAGTTCCGTCCAGTCAGACCAACATAAGCCATGTTGCAACTATTGCATTTTAGTTGGTAAATTCCTGGCTTGTGAAGTGCTTTTTGCTTGTGTGTGCTAGCGTGATAAAGACAAAGTTCTGCCTTTTTTGTATGTATATCTTTACTGATATAGCGTGAATTTTGTACCTGATGGTGCCGCAAGTCGGTAAAACGCATCCAAAATAAAATTCTATGGAAAAGTACAAAAAGTTTATAAGTATGGATGTATTTCCCATCTTTGCTTCCCTTTCTCTCAAGGTGACCTTGCAGCTCAGATCATAGATCTAATGATATTGCCCAGTGCCTATATACTCATGTCTTTTACATCATCTTCATGCGCTGTCCCTTTTAGTCTGCCTTATTCATTTTGCAGAACCTCTTTTGAACTGCTTTGAAGTTAATTATTATGAGTAAAATAGTGCTATCTGATGTGTATGATTTGTATTTGGCAGCGAAATTCATTCTCCTCAAATTTTCACTAAAATTTTCCTCTACAATGGCGACGGCTTCTACAATGTGAAACTTACTCAGTTTTCTCGTCTTGGATAAAATTGTCATAGATAGTTCAAATGGACCGGGAATGGCTAGCAGACAAGTAAAAAACCACCTAGACTATACCGGTTAATGTAAATGTCTTCTCATGGTAATTTTTCAGGACTTCATAGCCGGAATAAGGCAGGATGAAAACCAACTTAAATGGTCTCCGTCGTGAGTGACACGTAGGCTTATGTGCATGACCTATTACTATAATTATTTTTACTCGTTCTATGACTTTTTCTTGAAGCTGTGTTTTATGTTAATTCATCTCAAATTAATGCCATGTTAACGTTTTTGTTTTGTATTGATGGGTAATTTCACCAAAGAAGTCGGTGATTATTTGTAAACCTTTCTCGTGGTACATCTAAATATGCGAATATGGTAAAAAATGGAAACTTTTCGCATCAGTAGCCATTTCCTTGTTTTTCCTAATTTTATGATCGCCTCAAGGCATATATTTTGCGTTAATCAGATGTTTTGCTATAGCGCAGAAAGAAATATATACGAAAGAATGAGTAAATTGACTGACTTTGTGCTGGTGCCCATAAAATCTATGCTTATTTTTATAGGAAATAATTCATTTTTCGAAGTTATGGAAACCCTTTCATTCAGCCGGAGATGAACATTTTTTTTATCTCCCTATTAAAAAATCATTCCGAGTGACTTTTCTGGCCAAGATTAAAATCTATTTGAATTTATGTTTTGGTAATGATAGAATTCCTCATTTTACCTTCCTTCCAAAGGACTCCAAAGGATCATCTATGGTTCTATTTCTTCCAACAAATAGTCTCCCATCCTATGTCCATGTCCAAGAGTGAGAGCCGTCATTCGATCTAAGTATCATCACCTAGCGCAACATCTTTGTTTCACTTCAATATTCATTAATTTATTTTCTATCCGTTGAGGCAGTTTCATATCCAATGTCATTTCCAATCAATTTTCGTCTCAAAGCCACCGTCAACCTGTCAGTTTATCTTTGATACCCTCAATTTAACAGTTTTCACTGCCTTAAATTAGAGCATTCTAGAAATCTTCAGGGGCTATTATTATCTTACGCGTTTAAAATTTCCAGCCAATACCCCTCATCACTCTCGTTCTCTCTCTTTTCAGCCAATAGAACCGCTGAGATCCCTTAGTTTACTGTAACACTCTCGTGTTGCTAATGATCCATTTCGAAACCTTGACATTTATGGTGAAAAAAAGAACAAGACTTCCCTCTTTGCCAAGTACCATCAAGAGTTCAACCACATCAGCGATTTTTTTCCCAATATCCTGCAAATCCTTTCCAAAGGATTGAAGATTGACGCTCACGAACAATGCGAGATAAGAAGATATTTGGGAAACCCCAACACATATATCTGTAATGAGCAATTGTTCCCGCAGTCCTCTCCACTCCTCTCTGAAAAATTAGCTCTGGATAAACCAACCCTTTCAGCCAACTGATCGCGTCCTCATTTCTTACCTCCCATATATTCCTTCCCCAACCCCCGTACTTCCGCGTCCGTACTTCCCTATGTCCCTTCGCCTAACTTCACCACCACGTCATACTACTGTCATACTTCTCCCGCCCACATCCTCCCTCCCCCTTCCTCTTACCTGTTCCGTTTTGTATTCCATATATCTGTACTGATACTGCCTGAATTTTGTGCCTGATGATGCCGCAAATCGGTGAAACGCTTCGTACCATCCAATTTAAAATTCTGTGGAAAAATACAAAATTGTATTCTTTAGGTACGGATACCATTAACTTCCACGAAGTGAAGCCTGAACCTGTAAGGTGTAACCGCGGAAAGAATCAGTGAGGGTCAATCCATGGAAAGCTATGAAAAAAGCATTTGAAGTTAAGTGGTCATTTGAAGTAAATGCTTGATAGGATTAAACTAGTACACATTATTGAGGCTGGTGATACATCAATGTATAGCACGGAAGAGAATTCTGTCAACATTGAATTTAAATTACAAGTAAATGGTTACGAAACATACCAACTTTTAAACACTGTCCAGTCGTTTTTCTCATAAAAGGCAGCTATGGGAATCAAATTTTGAAAGTAATTTCTACAAGGCTCTCTATTCATGATGTAGATTGTCTTTATTAAGTGTATCTCTTTTTTCTTGTTTTTTATATTGGTAAAATGGTGGTGGTCATGAAAAATATATAATGAGAAAATTAGTTTGTCTCTTCCCCTCCCTAAGCTCCCAGTAACGAAGTAAGTTTTGTTATTAATCCATTTGCAACAACAAAGTTTCCTGAGTATCTAGCATATTTTATTTAAGAAAACCAGGAATGACCACAAAAATCGTACATTTTCTTCCTGACTTCAGATTTTTTCAGAGTTTCAGAGATGGCAAAAAATAAGCGCAGAATGAGAAATTGCTATATAGTTTCGCTTGTTCCCTACATTACAATTTGAATTAAATATAAGAACCATAAGTTTATTACATTAAAGTATTAAAATTGACTTGTATTTACAGCTATTAACTGGTTTTAATTTACATGCCCGTTCAATGTAAATGGTCGATTTGAGTGTTTTAATTATCTTCGTGAATACTGTCGGCTGTTAAAACAAGCTAAATGGATAGTTGAACTACAACTTAAAAACATTACTAAAATCAAAAGAAATAACTGAAACGTTATTAGAACTTGATTCTCTGAACTGAAGAAATTTTGAGTTGATGAATGAAACTGGAGTAGAGGGGAAAGGTACCAGATGAAAACATTAAAACCCCCGTGATGAAGCGCCTTAACGATGGAATGAAAACCTAAATGAATGATCGAATCACTTCATTATTTACCACGTAACCGCAAGCCTCGTAGATATCATTAGGAATTCACACAATGGTGGAGAAATGCGCTTATTAAAAATTCAACCTTCTAACCGGGCACTGTACTCCACGTAGAGGGGTATTATTAACAAAAACGAATTGAATAATGAATAAAACCCATTGACTGATTCACAATTTGATTACAAACGAACTTCTCCGCGCAGAAATTATAACTTATACGGGCATTAAAAACGCGCTTAAGACGAGGAGGAGGAATTAAGCGGTCTGGAGAATGAAGAAGGGAGGAGAAGGAAAGCTTTTTGAGGTATTTTGAGTTTTTGTGTGCGTGGCTGAGATATTCTGAGAATGGCAGGGAATTAGGGTCGGAGATATGTGCCTACCTCACGGGGCGAACGATGAAAGAAACAGACGGAAAAGGAGAATACGGGGATGAAAAGGAGTCAGGAGGTTGGGAAGGACGCCGGAAGTAAGGGGGGGGAAGTAAGAGGCGAAGAGGGAAGGGGTAGAGAAAAGGCATCTTTGTGGTTTTGTGTATGTTTCTTACTTCCTTCATTCCTCACCTCCCTCTCAAGAGAACAGCATAATCACAATGCCTCCTCCGCCCTGCTGAAAGACTCGGTGAGACTTTTAAAGCAACCGATCCCATTATTTCCGAAAAGTAAGCGCACGAGGCCTCTCGTATTGTTCATCTTTGCTTTCATTTATATTTGTATTTTCGAGAGAGCGTTTTCGAGGAAGTGGACACGGTGATGAGGGGCGGTGTGGAGTGGTCGGGGTTGGTTCGCACGAGGGAGGGAAAAGAATCGGCTAAAGGAGTTGTGGGGAGCGTTAGGGTGGACGAAATGAGAGGACTGGGGGAAGTGACGAATTTTGAGTTGATGAATGAAACTGGAGTAAAGGGGAAAGGTACCAGATGAAAACATTTAAAAAATATTCTTGGTAGAAGTAAGAGCCAAAAAATGTCCTGTTGCTTTAAGAGGTGCTCTTTGATAATGACCTCAGGAGCGCTTTATGCTACAATGAGTGAGTTCCGGTTTTATATCCAAAATCATGCGTGAGAATGAATTAAATTAGATTGCCCCACCATCTCATTACTTACATTGTACCTTTACTTCTTACTGTTGGCCTACCTTCGTGTGTTATTCAAAGCTGTAATTATACCGGTCATTTCAGCTTAAAAATCGAATTGGTTTAGTTTTTATAGTGAAATCTAACAATTGTGAGACTTTAGTGACTGAAATTGATTTCATTGCCATCCCTATAATAACATGTGGCGTTTACTATTATCTTATATGCTTTTTGAGTGAAGGTGATGCATACTTGAGCTTTTTGATGCATTTGATATGGAATGAAAGATAGAGAAAGAGGATAGTAGCAATCAGAAGCCTGGTGGTGCTAATTTAGGAATGAAAGTGACGCCTGAGATAAATTCATACGATGAGAAGCCCGACTGAATTTTCTCAGAGGAAAAGTAATCGGTTTGATAAGGAGGAAAGCAAAATGTGCTTTGAAATTTCCGAGTCTGGTGTACATTTTTTGCTACTCAGCGATACAAAAGCGATAAAACCAGAGTCCTATATTGGCTGTGGTTGCCGTGACGCTTTTTCAGCATTTCCGCAAAAATTGCCACGTGTAAATGGGCAGTTTTTCCTTAATCAAACATTGAGTGAGTTTTCCTCGAGATTATATATGTGGACCCCAGAAGTCAAGGGGTCTAAGTGACATTTTTGAAAAAAAATAAGTTAGGTACAGGAATGGGATGTGAAAATATTAATCTTTTAGGTGGTAAAGGGATCCAAGTGATTTTCTTGACAAGTGCTGCTATCTAGGGTTATGCCTCTTAACTACTAAGTGGGTTGTACCAAAAATTTTCAACTTTGACTTAAGTTTTCTCTAAACAATGGTTTTGTTACTTAGACCCCTTGACTTCTGGGGTCCTCATATTTTATTTGACTTGAAAACTACTGGAAACTCTATGTCAACGAAATAATATAATAATGCGCATAGTCAACTTTAATTATCAAATCTAAGTTCAGGGGGGAAGTGAAGGCGTCAATTAAATATGCATAAAATGTTTAAAGCAATCGATAGTGGATAAATCGCTCATTTTGTTTTTCTTAGAAGTGAAGATATGTGTATTTATAATTAATTGCTTTTTTCTCGATATAACTTGATCATTGATGAATCGGGGAATTATTTTTGTAGTCTAGGGAAGAGGATATTATGCTTCGCGTGCTGATGTGCCGCATGAAATAGTCAACATACAAATTCTCCTCACTTTCTGGATTTGAGATTAAAATCTACCGATACCTGCGCTACATTTGGTGTACACACATTTTAAAATTCAACGAATTAATTTATGTTTTATTTATTTTCAACCGCGTATTAATTGTGATTAGAAATGTTAACTATAAAAAATATTATTGAACTTTAAATAATAGCAGAAAAATATACTATAATTAAATTCTCGCCAAGTTATTTTCCATGAACTGACTGCTTGTGGGACCTTCCTGGAATCACATCAAAATTTTATAAATGGAAAAAATTCCTCCATTTCAAAGCGGTGAGGCGAGGCTAGCGGCAGAGGAATGGGGAAGAAAAAATTTAAATGAATTAGATATAGCCTGGAGAGGCATAAAAGAGGGGCAAGAATCTGTTGAACATTCAGAAAGAGCAAAAATGTGACGAAAAGCTGAAATTTCTACGGGGAAAGAGAAATCCATGCAGGATTTTATAAGATGCTCTCAGAACGCGAGTGGAATCGCGGAAAAGTTTCTCATCTGGTTTGCCAAGCAAAGGGAATAATGTAACAGGTTTGCTGGCTAAGAGGGGAACATGAGAGGGGTTCGCATTGGAATCTTGGCGGGAAGAAATGTGAAGGCTTAGAATGAATAACCTCACATGAGTGTACCAATATGAGCCTTCCTTTGGCGCTTATGACAAAAGATTAAGGATTATATCACATTACTTCTGGTAGTGAGACTATGAGCAATGCTTTTACTCTCATATCGTATTCCTCTGGTTGTACTGAGTAATTGACTTATTTTTTGACCTGTTCCATTTTACAAGAAAATATGTCTTATCACGGTTTTTCGTCGACTAAAAATGAGCCATTGCAATTTTAATATCAACCTGTTCTTGGTTATGGAATTAAAACTTGTGCGTGGGTTCCAAGGGGTAGCTTACAACGCTTTCAGCTTCAAGTTACAATTTTGTGGGCAAAGTAGAGAAAATAATATTTCTAACCAAGCATTTACTACAAAACAGTGTTTTTATTCTATATGTTAGTTTCTTCAAGGCATTTAATGGAGAATAAACATGGATAGTCCTTAAAGAGTGATTTTGTGCTATTTTCCTTTGCTTCAGGAAGTCCTCAATTCTGCAGTAGAGTGGAAAGTGAACCGTTCGGTTTGTTGTCAGGTTAAGGTATTGATAATCATTAGCAATGAATTATTTCAGAGCATTATATTTTATCTTTTTTCTCCTTTAATGGCCGATAAATAACTATACTTTAAATACAACCAATAATGGTTGGTTAAACAAATTCTAAACAAATCATTGACTATGATATTGACTTATTATTCTAAAACTGTTAGAAATTGCTGTTTGTAACTGCGATTACTCTCAGTGATAATTCTCTCGTTCAAGTATAAGTATCTTGTTTTATTAGTCATCGACCAAATTATGTACTGTGTCATATAATGGTTAATGGTGAGATAATTGGTTGAGTGATAACGAGACTTGAGTTAAAACGAGAAAAATCATTACAACTTAAGTCTCGTTATCACTCGTTACCCGACTTTTTGCTGGAGGATAATGGATATTAATGGCATATGCCTTAGATTACCTTGAAAACCTTAGTGATTTCAATATATGAGAGACGCCAGATATGAAGTAACAGATATCAACATGTTTTGAAGCCGCTATTGCATTGAAGTCGCATTGCCCCGGCATCTTTCCTTCTTTATTGGTGACATACACATTTCCTTGTGCACGATATTTTTTCTCTGTTTTGATGAATAATTATAAATCTACAGTGCCTAATTAGTTCTAGTCTAAGATGTGTGTTTAATTTACAGAGATACGAACATGTCATTCCCTACCCTAACAAGCTTGATGTTTAATCCAAGAGAAAATTTAGTATGGCTTGACCATGTTCTAATTGAACAAAAAAAAGGGCCAGCAGTATTGGATTGAAATTTAGATTACCTTGAAAACCTTAGTGATTTCAATATATGGGTAACTTTGTCTATTTTACAAAATCTTTTCAAGAGAGACACCAGATATGAAGTAACAGATATCAACATGTTTTGAAGCCGCTATTGCATTGAAGTCGCATTGCCCCGGCATCTTTCCTTCTTTATTGGTGACATACACATTTCCTTGTGCACGATATTTTTTCTCTGTTTTGATGAATAATTATAAATCTACAGTGCCTAATTAGTTCTAGTCTAAGATGTGTGTTTAATTTACAGAGATACGAACATGTCATTCCCTACCCTAACAAGCTTGATGTTTAATCCAAGAGAAAATTTAGTATGGCTTGACCATGTTCTAATTGAACAAAAAAAAGGGCCAGCAGTATTGGATTGAAATTTAGATTACCTTGAAAACCTTAGTGATTTCAATATATGGGTAACTTTGTCTATTTTACAAAATCTTTTCAAGAGAGACACCAGATATGAAGTAACAGATATCAACATGTTTTGAAACCGCTATTACAATGAAGTCGCATTGCCCCGGCATCTTTCCTTCTTTATTGGTGACATACACATTTCCTTGTGCACGATATTTTTTCTCTGTTTTGATGAATAATTATAAATCTACAGTGCCTAATTAGTTCTAGTCTAAGATGTGTGTTTAATTTACAGAGATACGAACATGTCATTCCCTACCCTAACAAGCTTGATGTTTAATCCAAGAGAAAATTTAGTATGGCTTGACCATGTTCTAATTGAACAAAAAAAGGGCCTGCAGTATTGGATTGAAATTTTCCCTCTTAGTTCCTAATCCACAAGTGTGGTTATCAGACTTGACCTGGACTTTATTCGTGTTCCACATTTTCGGACAAAACATTTTCAAAAGTTATTTACTGTTGCAGCTTCTAGGCTGGCTAAAGAAATGGTTTGCCAAAGCAAATTAAAGACATTTATTTCAGGTTATTTTCAAGAAAAGGCTTTTCAGTCAGTTAGAGAGTGATTCCAGTTTGTGACTCAATTGTCTATTGAATATACACTAATTTGTGTTGACTTATGAATACTATTATTGTGTTTTATTCAATGATAAGTCATTTGTATTTAAGCCACCCGCATTTTTATTTCCGTTTGTTGAACACTATCTGTGCCCAATTATTTTAATGCACATACATTGTTTCAATATACTTGAAGTTTATTTTTCTTGCGCTCTTTTTAAGTGTATAATATTTCTGCTCCAAAGGAGAGCCTCTCCGAGATCAATAATTTTATTATCAAAGTGTTTTAACGATTTTTTTTCTGCTCTAAATATTAGCCTTACAGCGATGCCTCGAATCATTTGGTGATTTGCGTTTGATTGCGAGTAATTCTTGTTTTTGACCCTGATTTTGACATGGTATGTGAAGGATTTAGAATAATACTCTTGTGTTCAGTGGAACAAAATATTTTTTTGTACCTTTTGGCTTTCCTGCCAGGACGTTGTTTGTACCTAATGCGATAAAGAACTAAGGTTGGGAGTTTTTCAAATGCCACGTAAACTATTTATTATTATGCAGTGAGAAATGATCGTATGATAATTTTCTTTGAGACACGCTCCTGATTACGATCTGTATTAAATGTTGAACCATTGACGCCGTAGCAAATATTCTTCCATTACCCAAAATCGTGTTTGTTTATCCGCAGACTGCGACCTGTCATCGCATATATCAACCAACTACCTTCCCGCGGTTTCAACTCAGGAAATGGAAATTGAATTGGAAATAATTCCCGGATTATCCTGAATCATTTCCCTATATTGGGATTTCAATTTTTGCCGAAAATAATGGAGTTAACAGATATCTTTAGCCAAAATCTTTAGCTTCATAGCGCCTGCGCCGTTTCAACAAGCGTCCGTGCCTACATTTTGCGTTGATTACGTTTTCGACGATTAAATGTTTGAAACAACTAACTGCGAGCTATCACGGCTAAACATTGCTTTACGTTGTTAAAAAAAAGTTTCTGACAAAAAGACTTATTCAACACCACAGCCATTTGAATTGTCTTAGAGCTCGCCTATTATGTGACATGTTAACAAAGCGCCATAGTCAGCTTGGTGTTTTAGTACATTTTCATTTTTAAATGCTTTACTTAATAAGTCACAGAATTTTATCAATTTAGGAAGACCTGATATTCATTTTAAGGAGATGGTCAGTTTGAGAAAGTGTGTGCTTCCGATAGTTACATTCACGTACGGAAAAGTTATATTCGTATTATGAGATACAATACTACGGCAGACATTAATGAAGTCAAGAAATCTATCCAACGTATATGGTGATAAAAAATTATAATTAATTCTTGCCTTTTTAACCTTTGGAATTGTATTCGAATATCGTAGGTATATGGCTATGAAATAATGGATATGATGTTGAGATCATTTCAGAAAAAAAATTATGAGTCCATTTATAATACTGCACTGTTTACGAGTACGGTTAAGTTCCGATGTGTTTTTCTGGCAGCGGTGCATAGAATAACTCGTTAATGAAGATGCCAGGAGCTCATTGCTCTTTGGTTTTGTGTATGGTAGGCGTATGAGATTAAATGCGAAAAAGTAATATTTCAACTTTGATATGAAGACTAAGTGTAACCTCCATGAAATACTCTAAGTAGTCTTCCATGACCCAAAAAGGAAAGTGTATATCAATACACTATGCACTTAGGCCGTGTTCCAAACCGATATTATGCACACTTCGTACCCTTATGTGCTCTTTTCGATTATGTGCTTATGTGCTCTTTTCGTCATATAGTGCGGTTCCAATCCGTTAGAGCGCATCATGGCTAGGGCGCTAGTGCACATGGAAGGTAAGCGTATAACGATGCGCCCTTTTGCGCCCTAAGAATTTCCCTTTCGTGAATAATGCGAAATTCCATTCCGATGTCTTGCGATAAATTACAATTCTGAGTGACTAATGGATGTTCTTCTGATATACCTGGGACAGACGAAAGGATAATACAATTCATCGGCCTGCGGAAGAAATACACAGACCAACTTACTGGTCGAGGCGGTTCTGATATAGTTCCGACATGGGACACTGGGAGACATTGGCACTGGCTACCTTAAGAGCAGAAAGTGCGTGAAGTACAGGATAGGGCATAAGGGCGTAAGTGCATAGGGTGCACCCTACGGATTGGAACACGGCCTTATCTATAAACCACTTTTTGATTCTGAACAGTAAAGCCAATGGATTTAGCTGTGTGGAATGCGAACAGATACCGTATGGTCTTCATGTCTTCCTTATTTTTGATCGGTTATGGCATTTTCACAATAAAGAGTACATCTTTACCAGTAAATCAGTGTAAATTATAGGCTTATTGTTTTCAAATTGCTCATTTTAACTCTAGCCGTTTTATAATCTTATATTGCTTCACAGTGCCATCAATTAAAATTTTTTCTTTGTTCTTGTAACTCTTTATCTGATTGATACACGTCCATATCCGTGTTTACGTTTTCCTTTTGCTTTGCCGTTGTTATCGTTTCTCTCGTTCGTCTCCCTCTCTTTCTCTCTGGTTTTCATTGGATTCGTTTTCATTCCTCTTGTTTTATGGCTCAGTAATTTAATAAAACGAGTTTTTGCTATCACTTTTCCGATGTCTCTGCAGCACTTACTCAAATTGAAATTCCGGCTGAGCTACGAGATCTGCAGCGCTTAACAGTTTTAAGTGTTGGCATTCCTTCTGGGGTATTTGTATTTCGACCATGATTATTTTTCAAGATGCCGGATAGATCAATCAGATAGATAATTAATTAAGATATTACGTAAGCTCTATAACTTCAAACCATTTTTTCCCACATAACTTTCTCAAACATATTCATATTTTTATATTTTGTTAACCCTAGAATGGTGACGCCCGGTCTCACAGACCGACAATGTTGTATTTCTGTTGATGCTGACGAATTATGAAAATTTGCCATTCATTCTCTTCGATAGCTACCTATTTTATACTGCCTCTCCGATATACAAGACAAAAAATCCCTTCGTGTAAGCATATTTCTTTTTATAGCTCCTTTCGGTTCCAAAGACCGTGCGTCACCAATCATGTCTTGTCAAATAATACCTCTTTTGTCGTGCTGTAAAAAATTTTTACGCAAAAAATGCGAATAATTAATTTCTGATATAAAATGGAATGAATCCTTTCATTATATGCTAGTAATTTGAAGCTGCTAATTTTAAATGAGGAAAAACAATGCCATAGTCTATACCTACATTTCATTGTATAACCAAAATGTTGAATAATAACTAGAGTATTTTCTCTTTTTGTCATGAATGCGACGACTAGATAAAACTGCAAAGTCGAAAAGTGCGTGTGTTGGTTACGATCCTGGCAGAGACTTTGTGCCGTTGGTGCAATTTAACCAAGTAAACAAAAAGAGTGTAATTGTTTCGCAAGCTGATTGGACTAATATTCTACATTTGGAGAAGACTGCGGATGTTTTTTTCTACAAAGGTGAAAAAGAACAATTAACTTCAACCTGCTTAGCCTGTGTAAATTATTTTGGGAAGTATTAGTTCAAGTATTACGTAAAACGATTATGTAAGACAATGTAATATTTCCCCATTGTAAGACAATGTAAGATTTTTCCCAACCCCTCCTCCCTCTCAGTCTTACGTAAGACGTTACATATTTGTATCAAATCTTCGTTAAGTGCTCACTTTCTCTTGTTTCATTTTCCTATGGAAGCCATCCTACAGCTTTGAACACTAGATATCGTATAATTATCTAGTGCTGGAGTGCTACATTCATAAAAATTAAGAGCAAACACGTACCACTACTGATGAAGTTGTGAACAATCACGGGATTTTTGGAAACGATACAATGTTTCAAGATGGATAAATATCATACGCAAATTGATTCAAGCCCCCCTGCCCCTTTCCTCCCCTACATAAGACAAAGTAATGTGATCCCAAACCCCCCCCCCCCCCGCCTCCAAAGCCGTCTAACGTATTACTTGAATGGCCCAATCAAATGATCATTCAAGAAAAAACCGATATGATTCATGTACATAAATCAAAGTACTGATCGGTACAGGAGACTCACGCCGCCACTCATGTTCCAATACTTCACCTCACTACCATAGGGGTAAATTATGAGTCACCCTTAATTTCGATAATAGAAGCTTCATTTGCAGCGTTTGAGGATCTGAAACAGTAAAAACGAATCACCTTCACGATCATGGCAATTATATTCCTAAAGTAAGGAAGAACATTCTCAATCAGTTCCAAAGTTACTATATAAATGAATATGAAAGAAGGTATTCTCCCGGGATTTTTTTAAGATGCCGCATAGAAGTGACTAAGGTGGAACATCTAGAAGTCAAAAATCTCCACGGAGATTAATTAAAACTGATCAATTCCGTAACTATTTAAGATTATACCTAAGTCCTAAAATTTCTTATCATTTTTCACAACGTGACCTTCCCAAACACATAGATTTTTTTATAAATTACGATTCTTCCCCTTATTGTCGGTAATAGATGCTTCGTCTGCTGTATCTGAAGATCTTTAACAGCCAAAACAAATCACTTTCACGGTCTTGCCCAATTATATTCTTAACTTAAGGAAGGACATTCTCAATCAGGTCTAAAATTACTGAATGACTGTGAAACAAGGTATTCTCCCGGGATTTTTTTAAGATGCCGCATAGAAGTGACTAAGGTGGAACATTTATAAGTCAAAAATCTCCACGTAGATCAATTAACACTGATTGATTCCGTAATTTATTAAAAAAGTACCTAAACCCTATAACTTCTAATCATTTTTATCATCATAACTTTCTCAAACACATATATTTTTGATAAAATTACGATTCTTTCCCTTACTGTCGGTAATGGAAACTTCGTCTGCTGTGTCTGAAGATCTTAAACAGCAAAAACGAATCACCTTCACAATCATGACCAATTATATTCGTAAAGCACGATAGAAGTTTCTCAATCAGGTCCAAGATTACTGAACGACTATGAAACACGGTATTCCCCCTGGGGCATCCCGAGAACTCTAATTTAAACCCAGAGGAAAAGGGATAGGAGTAATTTGAAATTTCTGCGTAACACACGGACTTCACGGGTGAGGATGCCTCCATTGAGTGCATATCCTTGGCAAAGGGAGGCCATAAATTTTGTTCCTTTCGTCATGATGCCGTCAAACAAAGGGGGCATAAAAGAAAGAGGGGGATCCCGTAGATCTCTCGTTTATGGGAGAAGGTTGCCTGAAATGATACACCACTGAAGTTCCCTTCTTTATTGCTTCCATTCCATTCCTTTCGAGCGGAAAAGCTTTTCTGAGTGAGACAGAGGGCTAAGTCTCTCCCAGAAAAAGCTATCCTAATAGACAAACATGATAATTGCGCTCTTTGCAATCAGGAGTAAAGGGAACCCGAGTAGCGGGGCCGACGGGCTTGAAACTTCGGTCATAGGATGGAATAGTGCCATATTTTTCTTACGCGCGCAAGATACAGCGAGGCTAATAGTAAGAAAAAAGACAGTGGCCCAAGTAAATAGCTTCGTCACAGCACAAGATGCAGGAATCAAAATGGTTTCCTCAAATTGTCCTTTTTTAATCCACTGGAGTCTTTTTAGTTGAAGCTACACAGAAGGAATTGTCGGTGAGAAACTGTCTTTATGTTGATCATGTGCCGCACATAAATTATTGAAGTAAGGCACATAACGTACTACTTTAACGGAATAGGCGATTTATCATTTCTCATTAATTATAATGTGTATTTTTATCAATAATATTAATGTAAAAGACAGTTATTAATGCTATGTCAATTAGTAAAGTTATTTTCCGCTTGTATTTATTTCTGGAGTTATGTTGTAATTTCCATAAAGCATACATACGTAAAAAAATTATATCTTTCTCATGGTGTAGACTTGATGATAAGGGACGAGGGACAATTAAATTTTTCCCTGTAAGCCACCTCAAGGGTGTTTGGCAGAGGGGAGACACTGTTCTTTGAGAGATCAGCCGAGAAAATCTTTTCCTAAGCATGCTACCAATGCTCCTTACCCAGTATGAGAGTATTCAATTCTTTATTCGGTATTAATTACCTTTATAGTGTAATGTTTTTAATCATAAATATATTTTTACTCTCTGTAAAACTAAATTTATTTGGCATATTGTATATTCAAGATCAATGACTTTGCAGAAGAGTTAGTGTAAAATTGGGTGCATCTTTCTTGTAAAATTGAATTTGTACCATTTATAATTCTTATTTTTCCATGAAAACTTATATTAAGTCACTAATATTCACATCATATTGCTATAAAAAACTATATATCTTTTAAATTAGATTTTTTCACAAAGAGTTTAAGTTCCTTAGATAATGTTTGAAATATTTAGTGCGCAAACAGTCTTGTTAACAAATTTAATCCATTTTTTCCTTATTTCCAGGTGAGTTGATTTACGTCATTACCATCAACGACTTCGAATGCTGAAGCTGTAAGTAAATATTTTACAGGTTCCCGAGGACACATTTTTTTATAATTAAGCTTACGCCCTTAAAAAGGTTATGGTGCTTGTAACAAAAATTCCCCCTTGAATATTTTGCTACAGATAAGGGTAATTGTAACTGTAGTAAAGGGAAAATGTATCTTCCACCAGAATTTTTTTATGGTTATTCTATAGTATAGTTTCTTACGATGACGCCATAGCGTTGAAATATATTGTAACATAAATGGATCCTGGTGGAATAGTACATTTTATTTTTACCACGGTAACAATGGATTTCCACATGGCTGAGACCTAATACAAAAAATTGTAATTGAGTAACTCTTCCAGCTGATCTTATAAGTCTTTGCTGAAAATGCGGAATTTGAATTGAAATTGAATTGATAAAAAAGAATTCATTTTAGAGCAAAACTGAAAGAATGAAGACTGAAAGTTTGACTGTTCTTAAATATTTCCCTTTTTGTGTGTTCAAGAAATCGTTATATTTTTTGTGTTTTGATTTTAATGACCCAATGGCACGATAGAGTTCTCAACCGCAATGAAACAAAATATACTGCATTACTCGATAGCGTTCCCTTCCCTTGATAAAATGTACCGCAATGATTTCCTTCTAACCCTTCTCATTATCAACCGCTCGGAATATTCTGTTTCATATGCTTCGAGCGATGGAAAGCTTCTTATTTTATACAAAAGGGTGCACTAATTTGCTGTGAACATCCTCGCTAAATACTCTTCCCTTTCCGTTTGTATTTACTGCATCCACAACCCTCCCTTCGAGGATTCAGTCTGTTTTCACACTCCCTTCGGTGCTTTCTCAGCCCGCATCCCTTTTTCTCGCACCTCGCTGCCAGACCCTTCGAATTATTCACTCTTCACTCTGACCTCCCCCATTCCTCCACGATTTAATCTGGCCCATCAATAGCTCCTCCCCTCCCTCCTTTCCTCCATCCCTTCGCTCAGTCGCTAAAGTGTAACGTCCACTCCTCGGAACTCCAGTTTCTTCTAATGCAATTAACAGGAACATGGGATAGAAAATTGCAAACTGAAAGGGATTACTGTGTCCAAGCAATGTGAACTCGGTGTTAGAGGAGCAATAGAACAATCAGGGATGTTTTCGGCGAGGATTCAGCCATTTTCTAGGTCATTTTGGATGATTAATAATGTTAGGCTGCGAAGAGAGATCGAGTGAATCCACTGTTATTAGTAGCGGATCGAAGTAAACGTGTAGGGTCGTCGTGAGTAATATGCCAGTGAGAAGTGTTACACTTATTCCTTTCTTCACGTCCCCCTTTTTTATAATAAAAACTCAGCCTATCTATGTACAAACTCAGATCAGTCTCCGTTTTTAGCCCCTCTAGAACTAACCCTTCCTACATCTTACGCCCTATTCCTCGGACAAATAACTACCTTATATCTAATCTGATATCTGACTCAAAACTCTTGAATTCCTTGCCATTATCGACAAAAGGGAGCATACCAACGTAAGGGAGCAGTTAAATATAAAAAAATATTAGACAATAAATAGTAGACAATAGGATAAGATGGTTATAACATGTTAAAAGAACGGAAGAAACAAGAATGCCAAGAGTAACGCTAAGCACAATAGAGGAAGGTAAAAGACCGAGAGGAAGGCCGAGGAAACGTTGGATTGACGATGTGAGTAGGGACGTGAAGGCAAGAGAGTACCATTGGGATGAAGTTGTCTGACAAGAGCTAGGGAACGATAGAGGTCAATGGCGAGGCTTAGTGAACTGCTAGACCCACGTTGAGTGGAGCAGAATTTGGATATGCATGTATGTGTATCGATACAAAGTTCTTAGGTCCAATTTAATATTTGTCTGACAAATATGATAATGATATTAATAATGCCATTATTTTTCCTTAAAAATGGATAGAGAGAAAGATTTATTTATCGATAACGGATAGGAATTCAAGAGTTTTAAACCACAGATCAGAAATTATTTAAGACGGGTATTTGTACGTAGCATAGAGTATAAGAGAGGTTTAAAAACAGACTGATTTGGGTATGTGCATGAAATATAGATATGCTCGGATTTTATTACAAAAGAGGGTGATTGTAAGATTTGTATATTTAGATAATAACATGTGCCTTTTTTGTTATCTTCTTATCTTTCTATTATTGATATCATATTATATACTTTTACATTAAGTGTTATTTATCCATTGCTCAACAATCTTGTTTTTGTCTACTGTGATTAATTTTGCCAGACATGTTTTCCGTTATTTAACTTCATGGAAAGCTGAACTTCATATTTTTTCAGATTTGCTCTTATGGGGAAGCATAGTGTACATTTCAACATTTTCCTATTCTAGTCAAAAATTTTTCTTACATATCATTATTACTAGCACCTTTTCTTACACCTAACGTTCTTTGTAATTACTTTATATTCCCAGCAAATTTTTTTACCATTTAGGCTTCAGGCTATTCATCTCTCGTAGTCTACATTCTTACTCGTAAAAGTTGTATTTAGGTTGAATCAACTACACAGCACTGTTCAACCTGCAACATTTTTGTAGCCTTACAATGATGAATGAAAAGTAATGGAGCACCAGAATAACAGCAAAGGAATAGTTGTGTGTTTTGTGATTTTAGGGCCATGTTGTATTCCACCCACCAGAAAATCAAATTGCATCCCATTAAAAATCAATCGTAATTTTTCCGTTTAAAGCCTTATGTACATCCTTCAAAAACACTGTCAATGGCCTTACCTATTATAGTAAAGATGGTTGTGTCATCGTTAGCACTGTGATAAAAACATGTCACTGATCTTAAAGTCTAGGGACACATTTCTACCCATGTTTAAAACGAGTACTCCTCGTTAGAAGTTTCAAATTCTGCGTTTAAGTAGGAATTGTGCAATTGCTGTTCACGGGAGAAGTGACTGGTCGTAACTTTGTTTGAGTAATGATTTACTGTGGTCGAGACCTTTTTTTATATTCGTCCAGAAAATACCGTAAGTGTATTAGAAAAAATGACTATTATTGGAAACTGTTATTGACATTGATGAGTCGCGAGTAAGTAAATTTCTCATTGTGAGAAAGAGAATACAGACAAAGAAGAAGAAATACAAATACTTTGAATGAAAACATATCCAAATTGTTGTAAGAACGATTTAAGACGATATGGCGGATTGAATAAACTCAGAGGAGAAAAGATAATTATGGATATTATGTAATTATGAATAATAGAAAGCAATATAAAGGAAGAAAAACGATACTTAATTGAAATACAAAGAGGAAATGAGTTTTATGATTTCGGTCGCTAATAATATTTTTAGGTGGCGAATTGCAAATTTTTTAGTGAAAACTCTGTATGAATATTAAGTATTTCTATTTCATATTGTAATCAAGGAAAGATAAAGTTTTATACAGTGAGAGGAGAAAAAGTTAAAATATGCATTTAAGAGTGGAAAAGGTAAGGAGGAAAATTCGCTCATAGCCTTCCCCAATGGATTGATTGTTATTCATCATTGAAAAATGTTTAATAGGTAAATGGCGGAGATCTTTTGTTGGTAGAGAGTCTATTCAATGTTTGCACAAAATAAAACTCAAACATAAACAACCAACAGGAACAAGTAGTTGACAGCCAAGAGTGGATTCATCATTGAAAAATATTTAAGAGGCAAATGGCAGAAATCTCTTGTTTTTGAAGAATACATTCAATTCGTAAACGTTTCTCGGGTTGCATTCTGGGTAAACTTCATCAATGTTTCGCGACCCGCAACGTTTCGATAGTCGACTCAACCATCGTCATCAGGATTTTCCTTGATGACAATGGCTGAGTCAACCATCGAAACGCTGATAAATTTCAATAACCTCTCCCGGTGTAAAATCCGAGAAACGTTTACGAATACAATTCGCCGGGAAGGCCTTGTACCCTTCATAATGTATTCAATGTTTCCACAGAATAAAATTCGAACATAAACAACCTCTTGGCAAGCTTCGGCTTGTGACTTAAAAATGCTAGCATAGTGTTTTCGATTTCGCATCTCACCGTCCACAGTAACAATGCCATCTCCTTTAGCCACTCACCTCACCTTTAGTCCACCGCAAACCATCGCCAGACGGCGGCGCTTGTAGTTATTGCGGGCGTAGCAGGTAAACGACGCCATGCGGGTCGCTCCGAAAACAGCATGTGGATAAGATGCGTGCTTCGCCGCGCTTCGGCTTTTGGCTCGCGTGAAACCCGCCCCGCTTCCCTTGTGGCTCTGATGCCTTTTGATGCCAAAGATTAAGTCCGCCGCCCCGCCGCCGATTTATGCGGGTCCGTTCAGGAGCGCGGCGGCGAAAGCGCTTTCCATCCCCCATCCACGATACAACCCCGCCGCCCCCGCCTATTCTTGTTCCCGCTTCTCGTCGCCGGGGCCGGAGCTGGAGCGCGAGAGGACCGGATTGCTGGGCTTTTAATCCTTGGCAAGCGGCTTAGCGGCGTTCTGGGGTTACAGTGCGGGCTTTTCCGCCCATTAAGGGCGATGTTTATTTTCCACAATCGCGAAGTCAGCATCTTTCCGCCGCACCTGTTCGTCGCCCCGTTGCGCGTGCAACTTATTAAATACACGAGTTCACTCCTTCGGAAAGTGGGTGATGAGAAGCGTGGAGAACATGGCTCACGAGCGTTTGGTATCTCGTGGCTTTTTATTCAGGCCCTGGGGCGATGTTTTCGGAAGACTGCTGTTGTTTCTCAAGGGGACGAGGTAGCTGCTAAAATCTTGGAGAACTGCCGCATTCTCCCTCACATCCATCACGGAGAGTTAGTAACATGGTTAAAACTGACAAGAGCAGGATCGTAAAAACCCTATATTTTAGTGAGGTCGGAACAGAACGCGAATCACTTTTTGCAGAATCACCATCCATTGTGCGTCAGTTTCATTTGTGAAGACCCAATACCAAGCACTTGCTCCTTGAGCTTTTGTATGTTATCACCTCGATTCCCTGAGCCTACGGAGATACTTCGGACATTTACGAGTATCTTATCATGAATTTATAATGTTCAAATCGTAGGATTTAAGAATAATGTCGGAGACATTTTGTTTTTCCATTAATACTTTACATCTGACGAGTGTTTTTCAGAATTTAGGCGTAAAATACTCACCACACATGCATGAATGCGAGATTATTCGATTCATTCGAGACATTCGATGGATGCAGAATTTAACGAGAAGAAACATAAATTTGTCTTACTTCAAGCAGAATAAAAATTGGTGATAAAATTTTTTTATCTCGTTGCGTGCATTACTTTCACATTAGCTAACGCGATCTATGCCTGATCTATCTCTCCATATACCCTTGATTGGTATTATCTGGATGCATTCCTAGTAACCCAAATTTTTGTCCGATATTGAATAGTATATTGTCCTAATTTTGGAATTACGAACCGTTAATTCTAGCTATTAGTAATCTTTAGCTATTCATAAATAATAATGTATCTTTTCCTTTATTTTGGTATTTTTGATATTTTAGACACCCATTACTATATTTTTAAAATGATTTCAACTGATTCAAGCGAAGTCTCGTGGAAGTTCATTATATTATATCAGAAGCAACAATTTATCTTTTCCAAGAAATATTTTAATGAGTACGACGCGTATATGTTATAATTTTTCAAATGTCATTGAAAATACCTGTTTTTCTTTGCATAATCAAATTTAAATTTGTTCCCTTTGCACATTTTACATTACTATAAATTTCGTGGTGAAATCTTAATGGTTGCAGAATGCTTATTTTTCCTGCGTTTATTCATTTTTTACAGGTTATTCTGAATAAATGGATGTCCGAAGATGGTTACACCAACATGGGTCGAGGTATTGCTCCGTGCAAAAACCAAAGAAGTTGTGTCTAGCATTTCTCAATGCTACAAAGACAATCATGCGACATTTGTGTAGTTCTTCCATTTTTTTCGTTTAAATAGCACGCGCAAAATATAATGATAAGTTTGTTCAGACGTTGGCTATTAATATTCATTACTAATATCAATCTCGGGGGAGATGAAAGAGTTCGTAGATAAAGGATGCGGGTCCAAGTGTAAACTGGGTCTTTTTTTGAGTGAATTATATAACAGACAAGATATCTCCTTTCAAGCATGGGTTGAATTTCACATGGATTTTGTTCCCATCATCAAGTTTATCTAAACGCTGCTTTGAGTTATAAAAGGTTTTTAAAAACAGGAATTATAATCTCGTTTTTGTTGCGATACATATTTTTTCCGTCGCTTAATTAATGAAAAACTCTACGTTAGCTTTGAATGAAAAGAATGTGAGGGGGAAGTTGGAATTTTTTTAGCCTCATATTTGCGTCCATTGCAGTTATAAATTAAGAGTCAACTGAAGTCCGCAACTGAATGAGCGAAAAATGAGAGGAGTAAACAATTTTTTTGTCAGACGGGTAGAAGGTACGGTAGTTTTATATTTATATTGAATTTCGTAAATTTTGTTTGCAAGCTTCCGCAACTAAAATAGGCGTATAAACTCTCGCCATTTCATGATAGTCTATCTGGGAAATATGTCCTAACTGTCATTTATAGATGACGAGACTTGATTTTCGAAAAAAACGTAGATGTTTGACGCAAATTTAATGACCTATTTGGGTATCTTTCACCCTGGTACATTTAGACTTGTATGAAAGGAATGAAGAGAATGGAAAACCTGAGTGGCAACTCTGGTTTTCAGTGACAAAAAATTATGAAAAGGATTCTGATCTCTATTTGCTTTAGTTATAATTGTGCGTCATCGTAATGAAAACCTCCTTATTTTGATGAGGGGGAAAACATAATATTAATGCAATAGGATAAACTTTTAAAATACTGTGAAATAACGACTTCTTGCCATTTTTCTAATCGACATAGTGAAAATGCGAAAACCATGACCCATTTGTCCTCCTTAGGTTTGACTTCATTCCTCTTCCACTGCTATCACCCTTAATACTTAATGCTGAAATGCTCATTTTTTCCCCATTTGTTTATCCACCTGGTCTGCGAAATTTTCCTGTAAATTTTCCGCTTTATTCAAGGTCACAGAAAAATCTTTGGTCTACCTAGCTACTAAGATCTCCATATTTTAATCTTTCACTATCTGTATCCCACCAACTTATCATATTTAATCGTCATTATGGAAAGTTTTGCTCCCCGTATAAATTTAAGGGGCCTACTATTACTCGTAAGCCATTGTATTCAGTCAATGTCCGTGTAATAAGTACCTTTTACATGGTAATGTCTTGTTTTTGTTTAGAAGTTTCTCCAATTAAGCATTTATTTATGATCCAATGGTACCATAAAAAAGCATTTTACATTTATATGTAGTCCTAACAGTGAGTTTTTAAAACTCATCCTCGTTAATAGTGAAAATGATTCTATTCATGTCTAATGGACGGAGGGAGATGCTCATCGATTACTGCGACTGCTTCTTTCATCGGACTAAAAATTAATCTTTCGCACTTCCAGCTCTGTTTATCAAGTTTTAAGATATTTTGTGCTCTTAGACGGAATCTTAAACCACGTTCCGAATATCATTGGCGAAATATTTTTTCTCAAATATGTATATAGTACATGAGAAGTTAATATGTGTTGGCAAATAGAAGGGCTAGTCACGTAAAGGTGGTCATGGTGATAATTGATTTGCCTCGTGAACTTTTTAAATGGCTTCAAGTCAACCAGTGCAAAAGAGGAGAATAAGTAGGGCTAATATAGCACGACCCATATTCATCAAACTCGTTGGCATTACGTCAGCCTGTTTGGTATATTGGCCATTGTGAAGCCCTTTCCCTTATAGAAAGTCCCTCCTCATTGGGTCTGTACATTCATTCTCACCTGTGTTTCCTTTCCCTTCCTGCCCATTCAGCGCCATCCCATTTACCTCCCGTAGTCATTCGGGCTCGCACATTCCTCTACGCGAAGGGGATTGTGTCGGTCGGCGAGGAAGAATCTCCCAAGCCGTTTTGGCCGCACGCACCGGGTGGAGTCCTCTCCAGATCCCCAGGCGGCCCATCCCCCCTTGATCGCCCCGCAATGCGCGGCGATTTCGTGTTCGGTCCGCTCGCTCTCCCGGACTCACCTCTCGCACGTTTCCTCTCCTCCCAAACACCTCTCGATGGCACCGCATGACTGAGAAGGTCCTCGGGATATCCTCTTCCCCTGGAACAATGTACAGAGTAGGAGGGTGAATGCTCTCCCGGCCATTACGCCATGCCCCAAACATCCCGACACCAACACGTTCTCCCTCGCTCTCTCTTTGTCCCTCGGATATAGGCGGGGCCTTTAAGCTGATTTTAAGCTCTCATTACGGTCCACTTACATCGCAGGCACGCTCTCACACTCTTCAATACCATTTTACGCTCCAGAATCTGGCCGGTTCAACACGCTCGCTTGCTTAAGCCAACCTTTCGCTGTGTTCCTCCATCTCCTGATCCCAAGATGGGCCAACCCAAGACGCATTGTGCGTCCCAAAGCCTTCAAATGCTCAGCCCACTTTCGTCCCCTTTGAATTTTGAAACCTGACTGATGGAAAACCAAAGATTTAAATCAATTTTTTTAAATGTTGAATGACTTGTTTTGATTATTTTTTGAACATTTCGACCGATTCATCAATAGTTTAATTCAATTTGCGTGAATGTTTATAAATTTGGTTTTACCCTCAGCCCTTTTTGCAGTGCTTCACGAAATAAACATTTGGACTTTATTAATTAAAAGACTAATTTCATTATCCCATCTTAAAGGTCCCTTTCATTCTATATGTAAAAATAGTGGTCGCAGACTGTTGTAATGAAAAACAATGTCAATTCATATTCGGGCTTAATTTTTCTCGGAAAAAGTTTAAATTTTTAAATTTTGAGAGCATAAGGTTTACTTGCTAGTGATTACAAAGCGATAAAACTGGTTATCAATCCTAGAAAAAAAAAGAACAAATATAGCGACTTGCGCGGAACTCCCATGGTCATTGTGTGCCTACCTCTGGCGATAATCTGGATGCTGGAAATTACCTTATCTGTCGATCTGTATACATCTAAAATAAATAATATATTTTTCATATGTGCTGTGAAAATATTGTAAGGTTTTGTATTCATTTTTCCCCCCCAAGTTGATACAAAAAGAAGAAGGAAACTGATCAAATCTCTTAAAACCGAATTTCCCAGGGAAAACTTACTAAACCAAATAATACTACGTCAAACTTCTATTTTTGGATACCAAGTTTAGAGAAAACACTTAACCTAAAGAATAAATTAGCAAAACTTGTTTGTCTCTCAAGTTTTGATAAATAAAGTTTCTAAAGTTTTGAGATTTCACTATCCCAAGCGGAGATTTGCGGTATATCCCGACTTAATGACATCTGTCTGTCACGTATCTTCCATACTGCTTCTTTCCTTTAAAAGACCAATTGCAACAGCAAATTGCACACCCCTTCTAGCCTTTCCCTTTAACTCTAAAGCTAATTTCCTTATTACTGACTACCACCCTATTGCACACCTCTCTCTATGAAATAAGTAATGAATGTCAGAAATTGATTCCGTCCTATCATCGTTATAAAAACTACAAAATTTTAGTCACAAATTTTTCAAGTAACAATTGAAAAGTGTTCTTTGATTGAGTATCCAATACCTCTTTAGATTTTCTACCGACTAAGTCAGGTTATATTTGGAACTTGAAGTCACATTGTAAAAACTATGGACTAGTTTCAAAACGCAGGAGAGTGTCCTGGTATATTATTAGGTGCGTTTATGCTTTATAATGTAAATAAATGATGGAACGAATGATTTTCTATTAAAGACATCCATGAGAGATATTTACTCGCTTTGGTGAAAATTCCATTCGCATGGGAAATTCTATCTGCTATCCTTTGCGCTCCTTTAACATTTATTTTTTCTATTTCTATAATGCGATAATATAAATTATCTTCACATTGTGTGAGGCGGTGTCGGTGTAGTGATTTTAATGTTATCTGTCAAGTATATTTACCATGCATTTCAAGGGCATATAAGAGCATTTAGAACCATGGTCAAAGAGATTTAACGAAATAAATTAACAAAATGCAAAGAAAAGCAGCACGCTTCGCTAAAAACTGCTACGAACGAATACATAGTATCTCACAACTTTTTGGGCGATTAAGGTGGGAACCCCAAGAGACTCGGATGCTACACGCTAGGCTTAGGTAGCTTAAGAAATTCTGAGCTGGTGTGTTTCAGAGCAACACAGAGAATATTATTATGACGCCTCACAACATCTCTAGGTCTTACAGAAGCGATAAAATAACAGAGATACACAGCCGAACTGATAGGTAAACAAACATCCTTTTTAGCTCGTAGGCTTCCGCGGATGCAGTATTGACTGTTACTTTTTACGGGATTCATTCCGCGATGTATGTTTTTTTAAACAACAATATTTCGCTGGTCCTCCTGCCAGCTTCATCAGGTTAACTGAACTGCTTTATTTGTCTCGCTCGTCTTTATATATAAGTCTGGACTCCCATTGTTGCCGGAATATCTCAGCGGCCCCACTCATAATTTCAACTTTGAGGAGACAAGTTTATATCAAGGGAAATACGCTATTACCCAAGATTAATAAGGGAGGCTGTAGAAATTGCGAAGAGACCGGAGAACGTCAACCGAGAAGATGGTTACAAGTTGAGTAACAGTCTAAAACGAATTTTTTCAAATTCATATTCCGGCAACAATGGGAGTCCAGACTTATATATAAAGACGAGCGAGACAAATAAAGCAGTTCAGTTAACCTGATGAAGCTCGCAGGAGGACCAGCGAAATATTGTTGTTTAAAAAAACATACATCGCGGAATGAATCCCGTAAAAAGTAACAGTAAACATCCTTTTTTTCCGCGCACAATAAGCGACCACAATTGAAACTGAGCTCCACTAAATACACTCCCATAATTCATGTCGCCATTTCATCTCCCAAAACCGTACACATCTTTAGATGGCTGGAGATTTAACACCCTCTCCCACATGCGCCGGCTTGCAAGGTAGTATGTAGATGTAGAAGACGCAGTCTTTAATAATGTGACCAAACGTTCGGTATGATTGTCTGCATTAATCCATCATTAATGACTGTAGAATATGATGCCATGTTAGCAAGTACTCTCCAAAAATTTGATGCGACTCGTGCGAATAATCCTCGCCCGATTTGGGGACGCGAACCCAAGAAGACGGCGCTAAATGGCGAAGAAGCCGCCAGTTGAACAAACGAGGGAGGCCTTATAAATTGAAGTGGGGCTCCATTCCGTAAACAGGGGGGTTAATTTTAACAAAATATTTTCCCGGTAGTCTGGATAAATGGATTCATGCGATGTGAAAGCGGAGGCAGTGGATTACAATGTCAACATCCTCTCCACCCACCGTTTCCCCCATCGCCTCCTCCTCCCTCAACCGGTCTACTCCAACCGGGGGAGGAACGTCTCAATTCGTCCTCTCGCTCCCGCTCTTTCCAACGGATCCTCCTCCGCACCCCCAACGCATACGCCGTGCTCTCCACCCATCCCACACATCTCACAACTCCTTTCTCGCCTCTGCCACATCTCTCCTTCCCTCCCCCAACCGCGCCCCAACAATACTCCTCCTGCCCGCCTCCGCCGCCGCCGCCGCCGCGCGACGGCTGTTCCCTTGGCAACTCCCGTGCTAAGCCTCCATTCCGGCAAATCCCCCGCCGCGTCATAAGTTTCTCGGGGAATGGAGCCAAATCCGAAAAGGGGGCGGGCGTAGAGGAGAGGAGGCGGAGAGATTTGGTGCGAGGAGGGGAGAGGTGGAAGTGGGCGCAAGGCAGCACGATGCTGCGATGTATCGAGTTTGATTCGCGATACGACGTAGCAGTCGCGTTGCGATAGTAAGCATCTGCGAATATCGCATCGTGATTCGACGCCTTGCCATGCAAATTGATGCTCCGTCATGCGATGCAATGCGGATTACATTCTTCTGTTGCCTTTTTTATCTATGCCCTTCAATTTACTTTCTTTTACCCTTTAGCTGTATGGATCATTGTCCCTTCACCCGGAGAATTCACTGCCTTCGTTGCTATCGGCGTGAATACTTACCTGGCGTGAAAAATTACAATTAAAAAAATAAGTTATATAAACTATACTTTTAAAAATATTAAACTTAAAAAGTGCAGTGTAATCACACAAATGTTGATCAAAATCCCTTATCCTGAGGTATGATCGACCAAATTACATAGGGATGTAAAACCAATAGCTTCGCCAGAATAGTAAGCTCCGAAGGTGAAAATATGACGTATATCATGCTGCAGCGGATAAGGATTAAGGTCAATTTTATCGTTTGTTAACGCTTTTAATTCATTTATTTGTTATATCAGGCATTGCATTAGGCCATTGTGTTGATTTTAGGTGGTAGGCGGAAGATTAAAGGAAATAATACAAATTTATATGCGACACTGTTATTCTCTATAAATGCCTTATGCGGTGCTACCTAATGAGACATGATCGATACCATGCGAAAAATGAGATGTAATTTTTGTTCTTCAAAGTTTTGTCGAATACCCGTACGGGAGAGTGGGTCCGTGATAGGCGACGTTCCGACACTCGACACGGGCATCGTCTTCGGGGCAGAGGTGAATTATCCTCAATAACTCCCCCACTCATCGATTGTTCTCCAACGTGAATGAAATCCCCCACCCTCTCCCCAGAATTGAGAGGTATTCAAATACCAATATTGCATTACGATAAAATTGTTTGAATCGCAAATGATACAATGCAAGAAATTACACCACATGATGTTGGATCTAGTGCTAATAATCGGTTCTGGTCATTTCACCTCAGCTCGTTGCGAGTGTCGAAACTTTGTCCATCGTAGTCTCACTAACTTGGACGCAAGCTCAACAGAACTCGGAGGAAAAAAATATGTCGCATGTATCATATGGCATTGCTCATGTCTCATTAGATTGCATCGCATTACGCTTTTATCGAACACATTTCTCAGTACCGGGTAAAAACTTGCATCATTTCCTTCATTCTTACACTAACCACCGGAAAACAACTCGAGGGCCTTATAAAATGGCTGGCATAAAAAATGAATAAATTTAAAGCATTGAGAGCCTCTAAAATGCCCTTAATCTGCATTCACTGTGGCATGATCAACGCCAGAGTTGAACCACCGGAATTGAATATTCTGGAGATGCAATTTCTTACCTCCCGCCCTTAATCTGTCGTTCACCCTTCGCGATAGGGGCTGTTGAAAATCACCGGCGTGGGTACAGGGTATTTTTAAAATTTTTGTTACGTCATTGGTTTAAAAGATTTCAATTTTTCTAAACCTTTTATTTTCTGATAAAATGTGATTGTAATTATAATGAAGCTCATACGCAGGGAAAGCACAGTATTCTACATCGAAATGAAATGTCATGGACTCTGATCTGGTAAACGGTAGGAGTTAATTTAGTGTGTTGATATTAACTTACTTCTCTAGAATTAAGGGTTCTAAGCACTGCGAAGACATATCATTGATTAGTTGCGGCAGCATATTCTAGCATAAGTGGTGCTACTCATGTAATTAATAAAGTAGGTTCAATTAATATGAGATTGATTGTCCTGTATTACCTAATAATGTTAGCAATTGATGACCAGCAATAATATTTTCTGATAATCGTAGAGCTAGTGCTCCTGGTCGAATTTTATTGCTAATTGTTTCAAGTAAAAGCAGCAAGCAAAGAAAAGCAGCGCGTTTCGTTAAGAACTGCTACGAGCGTACATATAGTGCCTCACAACTTTTAAAGGGATTTAGGTTGGATCCCCTAGAGACTCGGAGGCTACACGGTAGGCTTAGGTTGCTTGAGAAACTTAGAACTGATATATTTCAGAGCGACACAGAGAATATTATCATGACTCCTCACTACATCTCTAGATTTGACAAATGCGAAAAAATAAGAGGTATACACTACCGAACATATAGATTCAAAAACTCGTTCTTTCCGCGCACAATAAGTGACCACAATAAAAATTGACCTCCACTAAATACACTCCTATAATCCATGTCACCATTTCATCTCCCAAAACTCTTACATCTTTACACGGCTGGTGACCTAACATCCCCTGTCACACTCCCATGCGGTGGCTCGTAGGGTATTGTGTAGATGTAGATTTAAAAATACAAATTGCAGTAATACTGTGGTAATACATCGTAGTACGAGATGATCAAACATATGTTGTCAGGGGTTGATTCATCCGTATATTATGAATCTTAAGCATGAAGTTATGGCCAACGTTAATGTGAAAGATTAGGAGTAGAAAAACCTTTTACTGGGATGCAATTCATCACATCGTATCGTTCGCGGTTCAAAAATCCTTATCGTGATGCGGTATTGATATTTGAACATCGCCCAATCCTGGAGACAGGGTGTGGGGGTTATACCCATGTCGGAGACCGTTCTTTGGGCTGGGGCATTGTGGATTTCAAGGGCGGGGAGTGAGTGAGTGTAGGGCGGAGGCAGACAAGGGGGAAGGAGTTAGGGAGAGCGGGTGGGTAAGGCTGTTTTGTGTTGGCTCTGTCGGTTTGGGTTCGGGGGCGGGGAGGAGTGTAAGGGCGGTGTTTTCGGCGGGGGTAGGGGACGAGGGGCTGGAGGCGGTGTTTGGTGGAGGCGTGTAGGAGGAGGCGGAGGCGGCGGCCTGCGGATGATGCGGAGGATCTTAAACAATTTATGTCCGACATCTTAAGTTCCCTCCCCCACGGTGCGGTAAGGAGGGATTTTGAGGCGGTGACTTGTTGGAAGGAGGGGTCGTGGCCTCGAGGAAGGGACGGGAGGGAATCCGGAGGGGCGGGGCAGCGGGGGTGGGGAAGGAGTGGGGTTAAGAGGGGAGGGAACGAGGCGTAAGCGTGGGTGGATTGGGAGGGGGGCGGGAGGCTTGCGGGGGGAGGGAGGGGCGTGCAGTTTCGTGCGGGCTGTGATCGGCATTTGGGGTTTTGCGGAGGAAAGAATAAAGGGTGTGTGGGTTTTGGGATGAGTTGGGTGGTAGGTGTGTGTGCAGCAAGGGGAATTGAGCGTGTGGATTGGTGCGGTGGCGTTGGGGGAGCGGAGTTGTGGAGGAGTAGTGCTGGATTGAGTGGGAAGTGGGAGGTGCGCAATAGACAAAACATCTCCTCTCGGTCGCTTTGCCTCAAGAACTACCGCAATGATGCGTGTAGAGGATGTTAAGACATCGTCTAACGAGGTTTCTTGGAATCGGCTTAAGTGGCTGATCGTGTGTTTCTAGTGTTCTCAGCCGTTTATGTTAATTACAGCTTATACGCTGCTCATTTAATGAGTCAAAACTGCTTTCTTTTTTAAATTATCCCTTCTTGAGGTTATAAAATATGCATTATTGAACTAAATTACTTATAGTCCGCGCGTTTGTTAAAGTTGAAATTAAGTACAATCAAAGCTAATAGTCAGTTTCAGTTATAAATTGCTTATCCTTTCTCAGCTCTATTAAGAAAAATTCAGTGTTCGCCATTCAGTGGCTCTATTCTCAGCTCTATTAAGAAAAATTCAGTGTTACCAAAGAAAAAATAGAATTGTTCAAGGGTACTATTGATTTCATAGTCATTTACGAAAGAGTAGTGAAGGTGCATATAGTTGCAATTTTAAAGCATCAAATTCTATCTAATTCTCAAATAAATAAAATTCTCATTTAAATAAGCATGAATCATCTGTTTTCAACACCTAATGGGAGTAGTTACTTTTAATATTTTTAATTTAGCCCTCTCATTTAGCTATACTTTTTTTCTAATCTCAATAAAATGTATTTATCAATGATCGAAATAATGGATGAGTTTGGTTAGTTAATAATTTTTGAGGAATCTAGTTTTGTTTAACCAAAGGCATAGAACATAGTTTTTTCGGTCCAATTGGTTAAGGTTGATACCTCCACCAGACCTTCCGATTGTAATCAGCTAGTTGCTCTATTTTTCCGTGTTTCTTTGATAATGTATCTCATGAGTAATGCAACTGGACTCGATTTCATCTCCCTGAATGGTGATGTACACATAGAAGGGGTAGAGGCTACTCAATGAGAGTGAACGTCTAGAAAATTATGCAAAACATAAAGTCTATGAGATTTCATCCCATCTGCTACAGATGATAAACAACTATTAGGTAGTGGAATAATTGTATTTGTCGTGCTATATAATCCATGGGTAGCCGTCATTAGCATATAGCGCTTCCTAATCCACAAATGAAAACAACGCTCACTCAAATTGGACCGTTGGAGAGATTCCGTGTACGAGCCTTTGTTATAATTATGTGAATTGCCTTTTGAGAATTTTAGCAATAACTTAACAAAACTACATTATTGCTGGTATTTTTTTTCTTTGAAACATTGCATTAATGGAATTAATGCAAAGCAAAATACACCATAACATATTATTTTTATCTGCATCGTATTTGGCCATTTGCTGTTAGGATATATATTTCTTCTGTAATCGCCAGTAAGATCGTGAAAAGGATATCGGTTAGTTATCACCGGAGCATTTCGTGTTGCCTGATTTTTTTCTGAAGTTACGTTGCAGTTATACCTTGCGTCACTAGCTTTAAGAAACGCATTAATAAAACAGTACCTACATTTCTTTTTCTCATTTGTAGCACATATATTACGTAGCGTATAGCTTGCCACTTATAGCCAGTTGCAGGAACAACACATATGTATTCTATAAAGTTATGGAACCCATCAGCCATGGCCGCCATTAAATAAGTGTTGCAGAAAGATTCGATAAATTTATTGGTTTCATAACTGATGGCATGTTGTTGTGAGTTCCATGAGTGGCCAAGATGGCGGATGCGCAACGAACCACTTGGAGACTTAATTACAAGGTAAAAGAGTTGTTTTGAGACATATGACCTGTTAATTTATTCTTTCTAACTAATTATTATGCGCATTACCAATTATTTTTAGGCTAAAAATTCATAAATTACACCCGGCGGTGGAAGATAAGATCGAATATTCGAGGCTATTTACTATCAGTAGATACGTTATGTAACTAGTAGATGTGTTCCTGCAACCCGAATATTTTTATGAGATCTATAACTTCATGGATCTCTTGGCTATTGATTCCATAACTAAATAATCTTGCAACCGGTCATTAGTGGTGCCGTTGATAAACCAGCCTCAGTTCAAAAGATAAGTATTGGTTTAAATGATTGCAATTGGTGCCGGACTGACCTAAACCACGTATACCTATTCTTCACTTGATTTATTCTTCCTATTGATATCTATTCTGCGAAGGGAGTCTCGTTGCACAATGTCCCTCCCACAATGTCGGGCGTACGGATAATGAATACTGTGAGTCAATCTTGGAAGTACCACATCTCTTTGATTCAAAAACTTAAAACCGTACTCTGAGCAATATAATCCTTTACCCGCAAGGCTGCCTCAACACTGTTATTCATATTCTTGAAATTTAATTCTCTTATGAAGTAAGTGTGCGTGATGGACATGAGTAAAAATTGATCTTCGGACGCCTGATTGGGCTAATAGGCGTCCGTCTTTCAAGCGAACGCTTGAAGTGGTCTCAGTTGTTACTGAAAAGGGGACCGCTTGGTTTGCGGTGCGCTGATGACAGGGAGAAGAGATTTTTGACAACCTGTGGTCGCGTAATGGTTAAAAGGTGGTTGGTTGGAAAAAAAATACTAAAACGATGAAAAAATACGAGGCCTCAATGCCAATCATCGGTCGCTCCCCAGGGACTTCCAAGGGCGTCGAAGGGTTGAGGGTTTACGTCTGGGGGACGCGAGGAAAAGGACCAGAAGGGGGCGTAATGGGGTTTGAGGGGTGTAATAGGGTTACGCGAAGGGGTAGAAAAATGGCAGGGAACGGACACCGAAGGTTAAAATGAAGATGAGGGGTCAGTGGAGGGATGGGATTGAGAGGTAGAGATGTGACAGGGGACCAATGGCAGAGTGATGGTCAGGGCTGCCAACTCTTGGAGTTTGATTCCAGGTGTTATCCGTTCCGGAAATTTCGGGGTAATCCGGGAAATGAATCCTACATCATTAGTTAAACTGCCATGAATACATAAAATGAGCTGTTACAAGTTGTATTTAATGTCACTATTGATTCAAATTCGCCTAAAGAAGTTATTTTGAAGATTGTTTTGATTTATAAGATAATGGTGAGATTAGAAGACTTCGTAACCTGGTGCTGGAGGAGGATGCTGAAGATAAATGGACTGACAAAATAAGAAAGAAATAAGTGTGCAGAAGATTAGAAGAGAAGAGGACCATATGAAACACCATACAGATAAAAGAACAGGATGGATTGGACGCACTCTGAGACACAATGGATTTGTCAAGAACATAATTGAAGGCAAAATAGAGGAAAAATCCCCCGGAGGGAGAGCATTAGATAAAGAAGGGTGGAGGGCTGCAGTCAACCAATTCTAGGGATACTAGGGACGACCCATGAGGAAGGGTGAGAAACTCGACTGACTCATCATTATTATTTCATTAACCATTGGAAATTTTACTAATTTTTTAGTATCATTGCTATTTAGCTATCACGAATATGGCTCGATTTTGGAGACATGAGATTCATAAAATTGTTTTTTTTTTTGATAGATCGGGAGAGTTGGCAACCCTGATGATGGCTGGTGTTGAGGTGACGATTTTTGTCGCAGGTCTCTAACCCTCATCCCAGAATCAGGCTCGACTTCGACGAGTCGCCGGACGGGCGTTTTCACTTGTCGAGGTTTCTGAGCGAGGGTTCTCTTCCCCCCCTCTCTCACCCTCTTCAGCCGATCTCATATCCTCCCCATTTTCACCCACCTCTCAACCCTCGGTCCCCGCCGATGAGTCTCCACC